>OZ005648.1:136188034-138738034 GCA_963930645.1 Salticus scenicus
ACATTGCATTAAATGAAACCAAGTATCACATGAAGAACTATAAAAAATGAATGAAGTTGATCAAAAGAAAAAAATAAGCAACCCGATATTAAAGCATAGAAATTCACCTCTTTTTCAACGGCATTGAATGAATGTTGTATGCAAATTAGATGATATTTCTGTCATGCTGTATGCAAACTGCTAAAAATTTACAGCATGCAATATCCGAGGTCACCCAAAAGACTTGAAAATAATTTTAAACAATATATGGATAAAATCAAGTTAGAAACAAACTTATGAAGTTGAAATAAACAAGAAAGAAATAAACATATTAAACTTCAAACACATATTTTTTCATAATAAATCTATATTAATAAAATCAGACTTTTGTCTGTAAATTTGTCGGAATCAAAATATTTTGCGATATCTTCACGTTTTACACCCCATGAAAGCCGAAAATGACTTCAGAAAATTTTGCCTGTGTGTGTGTGTGTGTGTGTCTGTGTCTGTGTGTGTGTCATCGTGTCCGAATGTCGCTTTTTTTTGTCCGGGCATCACTTGAGAACGGCTGGACGGAATTCAACGGCGCTTGGCAGGAATTTAGGTCTTCACCCAACTTAAAATTATATCTATCAACTTTTCAGAAATTCCCCCCCGTTCCCCCCCCTAGGGGGTAAAAGACTAAAACACGTTTGTCCGGGCATCACTCGAGAACGGCTGGACGGAATTCAACGGCGCTTTTCAGAAAGTTAGGTCTTCACCCAACTTGAAATTATATCTATAGAAATTTTCAAAATTATGATTAGTGTTTAAATTGTGGGTAAAAAACGCCTGCGCATGCGCCATAAATATTTTTTCACTAAAATGCTTTGAATGGAAAAATAAAATATAAAAATAATTTTTTTAAGTTAAAGACTTTTGTATTCGCGTGATTCGCACTTCAAATTATGAAAAGATAGACATGAAGTGTTGCCATCTAAGTTTCATACTTTAGTTAATTTTAAAAAATCTAATTGTCGTATCGAAAAACTGTTTACACCCCAGGATTCAGAAAAATCACCTCTTTCATTTGGTACTGAATTTGTAATGATAGGTCTGATATTTCTAATTTATTTTTCCCTTTATCCGTTTTCCCGTTGCCACTTAAATTTCATACTTTAGTTATTTTTTTAAAATCTAATTGTCGCATCGAAAAACTGTTTGAACCCCTGGATTCAACAAAATCGCCCCTTTCATTCGGTATCAAATTTATAAATATAGGTCTGATATTTCTAATTTATTTTACCCTTTTTCCGTTTTCAACCCAGATTCGATATGGAGCAGCTTTAGTATTGGATCCCTTTGGCAAAATTCACCGAAGTAGCTCGGACGTTTCTCGCCAAGATCTTTAATTGCACAATTGAGATAGCCAATTCAGTGCATCGCAAAAATGGCTTAAAATATTTAAAGTCACCAAAGGGTTCCGATACTTAAGCTGTGCTTTTTGTATTTTTTTATTTATAATACTGTCTATTAAAGACTTCTGTCGTCACGAAATTTGGTGCGTAAATTGTTTGTATGCATCTGGCACTTATTGTAACTGCATTTCACGAAATTCGAAATCCCCCCCCCCCTTCTCGGAGTCGGAGGGCAATAAACATGTGCAAAAACAATGTTTTTCCGCTTGAATTCGCTTTGAATTATCTTAGAATGGCGAATTTTGGTGTGTGGATATTGATTAAGTATACGCATTATGTACATTAGTGGGATTTTGCAAAACTTCGAACCCACCCGCTGAGGGTGGGGAAGTAAGAAGTGGGTAAGTTGTGCCGAAGACAGTGGGGACCCAGACTCCTCACATTGGGAGCGAGAAAACCTCTACCAATCACAGCGAGAACTTAGGTTATTAATAAAGATATGGCATTTTGACAACTCATTTAAGTTTAATGTCCAGCGAAGCGGGCAAAGCCTGCTAGTTTAATATATATATAAATATATATGGATTGATGTAGAAAAACAATTGTAATATCCTTAAAATGTAGGAAATCTGTGAACCAATGTTCCAATTCAGGGACTTTTTTTATAATAATCACCAATAATTTAATCATCATTTTTACTTGCCGATTATACGAATTACCGATTATACGTAAGGGAAGTATTGCAATCATGTCAAAAACCTGAGTTTAAGATTTTGGTGTCCCCTGAATTCATATTTACCTTTTTACGATGAAGTATGTATGTAAGTATGTATGTATGTGTGAATGTATGTGCGTATGTATGGGAGTGAACACGATAGCTTTTTAACGGTTTGTTCGAATGAGCAAAAAGTTGGTACACATGTCATAAGTCACCATAGCACGAGCCCTATTAATTTTCGTAAATCTAGCCCTTATATATACATATCTAGATAGATAGATATAGATAGAGAGATAGAGAGATATTACAAGGACACACACAAAAAAAAAAAAGAAAACAAATCTTTATCATTATGTCCTATGGGCACAAATATGTACAGTGTGATAGCTCCTAAATGTATTATTCGAATGAGCTAAAAATTTATACACATATTATGAGTCAGAGTCACACGAACTGCATGGTGAATCTAGCGCTTATATATATATATATATATATATATATATATATATATATATATATATATATATATATATATATTTTTTTTTTTTTTTTTTTTTTTACAGGGAAACCAAGAAAAATTCTTTATCATTCTAGTCGATATTGGCTCAAAATGTAAACTGCGATAGCGTGTAAACGCCGTTTTTGATTGAGCTGAAAATTTATACACATCTACAGATCGCCATTGCACGAAGTACATAAATTTCGGTAAATCTAGTAAGTATAGTTTTTTTACAGGGACACAATATATATATATATATATATATATATGACCTATGGGCTCTAATTCTTTAAAGTGCGATAGCGGTTAAACGTCATATCAGATTAAGCTGAAAATTTATATGCATGTTATAGATCACCGTCATACTACCTATATAAATTTTTGACCATACAGCACTTGTAATTGTTTTAGAGGAACAAAAATAAAAATTCTTTATCATTGTGGCTAATGAGCTGAGATTATTTAAAATGTGATAGCGTCTAAACGACTCATCCGATTGAACTGAAAATTCTCATAAATTATGTATATTTTGGTGAGTCTAGCACTTACATATTTTTACAGGGACACAACGAAAAGCTCTTTATCGTTATGATCTAGGGGCTTAAATTATTTGAAGGCCAATATCGTGAAGTTAAATAACATATTATACATAGAAAAGTACTCTAATACCTTATTGTAATTTTTCTATTTTATTTATTTAACGACTCCTCTTACTTTAATTTATTCATAGAACGGTTAATCATCTAATGTTCAGAAAGTCGACTGGAGTCACACCAGATTTTTTAAAAGAAACATCAATAATTTTAAAGAGTGATTTTTGGTATACATGATTAACGATTAATCTCCGATGTGATTAGACAAATAATACAATAAAAATTAGTGGTAGATAATGAATGAAAAAGTTCCTAAAATTGGCAACAATACTGCGAACAAATGAAATCCTACTATCAATTCTCAGACAAAACGACAGACAGATAGACTAACTAATTTCATAATTACGCTTAAACATCGTTGGAAATTGTTAAAAATAATCACTCTTAAGCATTGTTGAAAAAAGAGAAAAATGCTTAATACACACAGAAATACAAGTTCAACCATTTATAGTTGTATCCATTAATGTATCAGAATATTTTAGTATAGCCCAGTTACACCCAAAACTAAGCATAACACATTTTATATAATACATTATTTTACCATATTAACAATAAATGTAAATTTCATTATGATTTTTGCACTAGAAAGTAACTTAAATGTGATACATAAAATTGTCTCTTCTAAAACGCAATGCTTTGGCATTTTTAGAAAGGGGGAGTGTGCTGTGCACAAACCATTTGTGCAGGGTCTGTTAATGCCACTTTAATTAGGGAACATTCCATAGTGAACTTGAATAACATATATAATTTTTAAGAAATTTTTGAAATATTTATGGACACTGGAAGCAGTCAGACGGACAGATAGAGAGTCGGAGAGTCAGGCAAACAGAAACACTAAAAAATGGTCCTTGGTGGTCCTTGCAGATTTCCTATTTCATGTTGACAGCCTAGAGCCGAGTAATTGGGACGGTTGTTTTACGAATGTCTGGATATACATGACGTACTGCCCGACGTGGAATTGAACTGGGGCATCTATGGACACGGATAATGAATTTACGAGTTTCCATTTTTGTAAAGTTTTCAAGCCTTCACTACAGTTATAGCTTAATACCTAACTTGTGCAGGTGGTGAGTTTTATTTTTATTTTTATTATTTTTTAATTTTTCTTCCCAAACAGCGTATCATTGCAACAGTTTATAATTTACTATAAAAAAAAAAAATCTACCATAAATTTCCTTCTTTTTATTATTGAAATATAGAATTTTTCTTATTTTCTAGTTTAAAATATATAATACTGGTCCATCAATAAATTAAGTTTTTGGTTGTTATAATTTCAAGCTTAAATATCCTATTACTTAAAGGATTTTTGAATAAAAATTTGGAGTATGCAAGATTGGCATATTTTCTGAAACCTGTTAGGAATACACAGCTTTTTGAATTGCAGTTTTCCCACCTGCTTATGAAGATAACACAGATTTTATTGATATTTTGGCTTGAATAGTTTTGAATAGAACATTTTCTTGTTTATTAACACTGTTAAAAGAATTTACATTGTTTTTGTTGTTTATATATCCCACTTTCATTTTCATCTATTAGAATTTAATTTTAAAAAAAAATCTCTTTGTAGGAAAATTCAGTGTTGGTTTATGCGCCTATTTTACACAATTTTTTTTTTTTTTTTTGTCATTTTTTACAAAAATTAAAAAAGTAATATATATATACATACATACATACATTAATAAGTTTACTACGGGACAAAAAAAAAAAAAAAAAACTCACTTAGATAGTTTATTTTTCTTTTTCTGTAATCGCCAATTTTATAATGTAAAAAGTAAAATTTCGAGCAGATTTTATTACGTCGTCCTCTACGTATACTTTAGGATTAAGCCCAGTGTTAAAAACAAAATGTAATTGTCAGGAAAATTGTAATTTTAGAAAGCATTTCAAAAATGGCAAGGATAAGACAGTTAACGATGCACCAAAAAGTATTGTTGCGTACTTGGGGGTTCGTGAGTTGTCTGAGAATGAAAGGCCAAACGTACAAAAATTCAGTAATTTATTCACAGAAAGTTCCAGAAAAATACAGGTCTATAAACCAAAAATCAGCTTCAATTCAAACAGTAAACACAGCTTAAACAACAGCTGTCAATAGCAAATCCACAACACAAACTGTATAGCAATAACACTTGAAGCAAGTCTCTCTCAAAGAGGCTCAAGAGCAATACAAGCACTAGCGAAGCTGGCTGAAGACTAAACTGAACTGACTGCCTTGGCGAGGAAGCGCTCCTTATATGCTGTTCCATGGAACCCAGATTTTTCGAGAAAACTCTAGAAAGTGGTCAACCAATCAACTTACAGCTTCCATATTTGGTATATCCCATATAAGGATTTTCTCGCCAAGGTCGCCAAAAAAATCGCCAAGGTGGGAGAAAGTCGCCAAATTTGGCGCCAAATCCATTATCTGCATTACTGGGGCTTTTTAATGCGTTTTTAAGGGAAAATAAGGCTATTTCCACGCTAAAACGACTAGAAATGCACAAAATTAGCACTTTATCAACTTACTAAGCCTCTTTGAAAGAATTTATACTAAAATAAACACAATTATTTACAATTTCGTAACACTGCCCCCTCCCAATGACTGCACGTCCCGGGCAGTGCAACCTTGGTCAAGAGGCGAAACTAAACAAATTTACACAGTCTAAAACACAAAAACTAAGTTGCATATAACGATAAAATAGAAATACAAATCGAGTGAGAAATATTTACAAAATTCACAAATATGTTCAAATATTTATATACAAATATTTACAAAGTTCACAAATATGTACAAATATTTATATACAAATGTTTACATTACGCATGCGCAAATTTTAGCAGTATTTACATTTTTAATTTTTAATATTACCGTTACTTGTGGTACTTGGCTAGCCTATTATAGTGCACCACCTTCGGTTTTGATGAAGGTGTTTTAGTGATCCGCACCACTACATCATTCAGCCTTTTTAAGACTGTGTATGGTCCGTCCCAGTTGCACTGTAACTTGGGAGAGAGTCCTTTGCGGTGAACAGGATTCCACAACCAGACTTTGTCTCCTTCCTGGAACTCATGTTGTGTAGCCTTTAGATCGTACCTTGTCTTCATTTTCTCCGTTGCCATGTTAATCCGCTCCCGAGCAAAGTTGTGTACGTCCTCAAATCGTGCCTGGAGATCTTGGATTTACTCCTCGGGCGATGAAGGTGCATCGGGTGGACAACCAAACAGGAGATCACAAGGGGGACGAAGTTCACGTCCAAACAGCATCTGGGCTGGAGTATAGCCGGTGGTTTCATGGACAGCACTTCGATAAGCCAGCAGGAACAATGGCAACTTCAAGTCCCAATCTAGCTGGTTCCTTGATACTAGGAGTGAGAGGTTATTCAAGATGGTACGATTGAACCTCTCGACCATGCCGTCCGACTGGGGATGTAAGGGTGTTGTCCGGGTTTTGTCTATGCCGAGAAGTTGACACAGTCCTTTGAAAACATCAGACGTAAAGTTCCTACCTTGGTCGGTATGAAGTTGTAGGGGCGTGCCGTACCTTGACACCCATTGCTGCACTAGGACCTCTGCGATTGTGCATGCCTCTTGATTGGGAATGGGATATGCCTCAGGCCACTTGGTGAAATAGTCCATCACGACGAGGATGTATTTATTTCCACTGGAGGTCCGTGGCAAAGGATCCAAGATGTCGATTGCAATCCGTTCAAATGGTGCTCCCACGTTATACCGTTGCAGTCTTCCTCGACTTCGTTTCTGCGGGCCTTTACGTGCCGCACAAGCATCACAGGATTTACACCATTTCTCTACATCCTCCTTTGCCTTGCACCAGTAGAAGCGTTCCCGAACTTTCTGCAGAGTCTTCATTACCCCAAAATTGCCTCCGGTAGGGCTACTATGCAGTTGTTCTAAAACAGCTGGAATTTTTGATCTTGGTGATAAAATCTGCCATCTGAAGCTTTTCCCATCATCAGATTCCCACTTTCTGTATAATACGCCGTTTCTGATATGAAGAGAGTCCCAAAGTGCCCAATAACTTTTCGTAATGGGACTAAATCTGGAAATGTCCTGCCAGATAGGTCTGTTGCTGGTCGTCTTCTTCAGCTGTAATATTGGCTTTATGTCAGGATCTTCCAACTGGGATTTTCTAATTTCTTCGTCACTCCATGGATCGGGATCTTGATCTGATGGTGTTGAGACAGTAACTTGGCAGGCAACCGGATTTATCGGCAGGTATTTCTGCTCGGCTCTAGAGCAGTACTTGCAGCTTTCCGAGGAGGGATTCCGTGACAAGGCATCTGCATTACCATGTAGAGTCCCTTTACGATGACGTATCTCGAAGTCATATTCCTGCAGGCGTTGTATCCACCTGGCAATCTGTCCTTCTTGGTTCTTGAACTGGAGCAACCACGTTAAAGATGCCCCATACAGCACAGAATGTTTCAGTTATGTTTTAAAATGCTTACGAACTTTCAAAAACGTAACACATTTTAATATGCTCTCTGATACATTTCTGAAGCATTCGGACTTTTCTATGTTCTCTCTGTTATGTGATTGAAATGTTTCTGTTACGTATCCGATTTTATTGTTACGATCGCGGACATTTCTACGATTATGAAAGTAATCGGAAAGCAAACTGAACCTTTCTGTAATATTTAGAATGTTTCCATGTTATATGACTGTTACGTTTCTGAAACATTTTGCGCTGTTAGGGGCATGGTCAGTCCGGAGCAGGAATCTTCTGCCATAGAGGTAATGATGGAAATGTTCTATGGCTTTTACGATGGCGAGTAGCTCTTTCCTGGTGGTACAGTAATTTCGCTCCGGTTTAGACAGGCATTTACTCCAATAGGCAATGACATGTTCTTGACCATCAATTTCCTGCGACAGAACAGCACCGACACTCTCATGGCTGGCATCTGTATCATGTATGAACTGTCTGTCGGGCTGTGTATATGTCAAGATAGGCGATGATGTTAAGGCTTCTTTAAGTCGCTTGAACGCTTTTTCACATTCATCTGTCCACAGGAACTTCTGTTTGGCTTCCGTCAGCTTGTGCAGTGGTCTGGCAATATTTGAGAAACCCTTGACAAACTTCCTGTAGTAAGTGCATAACCCCAGGAAACTTCGTAGTTGGTGTACATTTTCAGGGCGACTCCAGTTCTCGACTGCAGAGATCTTCTCAGGATCAGTTCTCATACCTTTGGCAGAGATGATATGGCCGAGGTAGCTCACTTCACGACGGAACAAGTTACACTTGCCTGGATTCAATTTGAGGTTAGCCATACTGAGTTTCTCCAGCACCTTTCGGATGTTTCGTAGATGGTCTTCAAAGGTGCGCCCCACAATGATAATATCATCCAAATACACCAGACAGGCTTCATAGGAAAGTCCTTTTAGCACTGTCTCCATCAGGCGTTCAAAGGTGGCAGGAGCATTACATAATCCGAACGGCATAACTTTAAATTGCCACAGTCCTTGTCCCGTGGTGAATGCAGTCTTCTCACGATCATCAGGATGTAACTCTACTTGCCAGTAACCGCTCTTCAGATCCAACGTCGAGAACCATTTATTGCCAGCAAGTGTGTCTAATGTGTCGTCAATTCTGGGAAGAGGGTAACTGTCTTTCTTCGTGATGTCATTCAAACGACGATAATCCACACAAAATCTTGTTGAACCATCCTTTTTCCGCACCAGTACTATGGGAGAGGCCCAAGGACTCGTTGATGGCTCGATGACATCATTGTGCTGCATTTCACTTAGAAGTTCAGTGACCTCTTCCTGTTTAGCAAAGGGAAGTCTTCTTGGATGTTGTTTGATTGGAGGATGATTTCCTGTATCAATTCTGTGCTGGGTGATGTTCGTTCTCCCGACGTCTTCAGGTGTTCGAGAAAAAAGGTCTTTAAATTCTTGGAGTAGCTTCTCCGCAGCACATCTCTGTTCCTTTCCTAACTCTGCATTCTTGAGTAATTCCGTTATTAATTGTTCAGAAGACTTGGATTCAGTTGATTGCGTGGGGCGGTTGATGCATGTTACAGGAGTGCAGGCTGCTAACACCTCATCCTTCTTCACTGTTCGGACCTTATCGCTGATGTTTGCGACTCTCACAGGAATAGTACTCTTCGAGAGATCAACTAGAGATGAAGCTACCAGAACTCCTCTTGAGCTATTGTCTGTATTCGGGTATTCAATCAGTCCATAGCGGAAGTATTGCTTTGTAGGTGGTGTTCCTGAAACTATTGTCTCTGTGCGTGGAGGGATGGAAATTTCAGACTTGGCTGTTATCTGGCAAATTGTCTGAATGTCTTGATTTTCAGTGCTGAACACAGCGATGTCTTCCGAACTCGAATGCAGTTCATTATTCTTGAAGTCCAATTGAAAGTTAAATTTTCTCAGGAAATCAATTCCAATGATTAAAGGATCTCTTATATCAGCCACATATGCCATATGATGGTAACTGGCATTCCCAAAAGTGATGGCCAAGTTCATTTTTCCATATATTTTGATTTCGTCTCCGGTCACAGTCTGGAGTTTAACGCAGGGCGGAGTCCAGATGATCTTCTCTTTTAGTTCTTGAGCCAAATCCGTTCTAATGATGGTCACGTTGGCTCCCGTGTCCAGAATCATCCGGCAGGTGGCGTTGTTGATTGGCCATAGACGTGAAGTCCATTATCGCCGCCACTCATCGATGAAACATGAAATACTGTAAATTGGGGCTCTTTAATTTTAGGCAACCTCCGCCCCGCGAGATGGCCTCATCTTAGTTTCCCTGCAGTGATGGTGAAGCCGGGTGATTTCCTATAGTTGGTCGTACGGGCAGTTCCTCTTCACATGACCACCCCCTCCACAGCCCCAGCATTTTATCTTCCGATCCTTTTTTTCTATATTATTTTCCAGGCTGCGCAATCTCTTTAAGATCTCTGCGAAACTTCTCTTCATTTCATTCTCATCAGGGTAGCTAAGCTTTCTAGAAGTTTCTTCATCTGTTCCTCCATAGCTCTAGTTATAACTATTCACAGACAATCCCACTTCTGACACCAGAAATGTTGCGTACTTGGGGGTTCGTGAGTTGTCTGAGAATGAAAGGCCAAACGTACAAAAATTCAGTAATTTATTCACAGAAAGTTCCAGAAAAATACAGGTCTAAAAACCAAGTATTCAAACAGTAAACACAGCTTAAACAACAGCTGTCAATAGCAAATCCACAACACAAACTGTATAGCCATAACACTTGAAGCAAGTCTCTCTCAAAGAGGCTCAAGAGCAATAGAAGCACTAGCGAAGCAGGCTGAAGACTGAACTGAACTGACTGCCTTGGCGAGGAAGCGCTCCTTATATGCTGTTCCATGGAATCCAGATTTTTCGAGAAAACTCTAGAAAGTGGTCAACCAATCAACTTACAGCTTCCATATTTGGTATATCCCATATAAGGATTTTCTCGCCAAGGTCGCCAAAAAAATCGCCAAGGTGGGAAAAAGTCGCCAAATTTGGCGCCAAATCCATTACCTGCATTACTGGGGCTTTTTAATGCGTTTTTAAGGGAAAATAAGGCTATTTCCACGCTAAAACGACTAGAAATGCACAAAATTAGCACTTTATCAACTTACTAAGCCTCTTTGAAAGAATTTATACAAAAATAAACACAATTATTTACAATTTCGTAACAGTATTAATTTTACAATGAAAAAAATAAATAAATAAAAAAATAATAATATATGAGATGACAAAATAATAAAATGTTAACGAAATATTGTTGAGATTATTTTAGCAAGATATAATTTTGTTGGTTGTTTAAACTAGAAATGTGGCTTTAGTCATATATGATGCTCATCGAAGCGAGATGTCCGCATGTTAAAAAGCAAAAATTAAAAAAAATCGATTTTTATCTTTTTTCATAAATTAGAAAGCAAAATACTTTCTTCAAAAACAGAGCGGGGACAGTTAAACATAGCAGGTTAAAAAAAGAAAAAAAAAAAATCTGCAAAAAAAGCTGTTATTTAGGAAATGAATTTAAAAAATCAAGACTTCAGTTAAAGAAAAATTAAAAAGAAACATATCCGTTAATTATTGGGCTGAACTGGTTTTCTCTAATGAGTTAAGTTTAATTTATTTCGAGCTGATAAAAAAAAAAAAAAAAAAAAAACTACCAGAACGACAACAATGTGACCGACTTAATGAAAATTGCACTCTTAAAACTATGACACATTCTCCGTACAATATGGCACGGATAAACTTTACATAAAGTCGGGCAATTTTTCATGCTGAAGGGATGAATTAACTCAAAATAAAACACGGTCACTATAAAAGTGTAGCCTGATAGACTCTTTTGAAGATATCTAAGACTTTCCCGCAAACTGACTTTCAAGATGATATTGCACCTTGTTAAACGGCGTCTGTGGTACTTTTATTTGATTCAAACTGTTAAAATCACCTATCCATTTCCATGATATCAACTACACTTTCAAAAAAGTGTCCTGTTTGCTGCAGTTTGCTGCCAGAAATTTTCTGTAATTCAAAAAAATACGGTCTATTAACGGAAAAACTACGTTGATAAAACGTGTTTTTCTGAATTACAGAAAATTTCTTGCAGCAAACAGGATATATGTATATATATATATATATATATATATATATACATTATTTTTTTTTTCACAGTGTATAATTCTTTAAGTAAGCTTTTTTTTTTTTTTTTTTAACTTTAAGTTAAATCTCACAAAGAATATCGTAGAAATTCTTTACCATACCTGGAAATAGTCCTAATCTCAATCCGCTCGAAAATGTTTAATCTGCAAAATGGCGGAAGAAAGTGAAGAAGATTCGAAATTTGCAGCCTACAACTCTGCAAGAACTAGTAAAAAAATATTTATGATATTTGGAACAGAGAAATTTTTGATATTTATATTAAAACACTGTATAATACTGTGTCATTGTGCATTAAAGCTAAATTCTATATAATGATGGACTTAACCCAATGCACAATATTTATTTTTATTAAATAAGTGTTTAGATCTAACAAATAAATAGTTTTTTTTTTTCGTTTATTAAAATATAACTTGTTTATTTCATGTAATACATCATTATAGAATACAAAGTATATGTTTATTATAATACGTTTAAAAAGAAAGTTTCATGCGGATTTTTATTAAGTATAATAAAGTGAAAATTAAATCAAAAATGTACATAGGTATCGTTTCATCTCTCTAGTATTATGCAAACATGACAGTTTTATTTGTTGCAATCATTAGTTTTGAAGTTTTTACAAATGAATGAGGTATCAGTCAATTTTTCTACAGTGCATCTTTTTTTTTTTTTTTTTTTTTGTCCCTTAGTGTACGTATTTGCATATATTAAAAAAATATTCATATTTTACTACATGCATTTTTCTTGTAGTTTTTAGTAATCTTACAATAAAAATTTTGTGTTTTAAAATAAATAAATAAAAACGTCTCTGTATCTTTGTTCAGATTTTTTTTTAAATACATTAAAGAAATAATGTAAGATTTATTTTAAATAGAAAAGTTATGTTCATGGAAATGTAAGAAATAATTGGAAATTTTATTCCACGTTAATGAAATTATGATTTGAGTTTAGAGCTACATGCTTGAATGGTTGACAGAAAAGTAAACATTTCATTTTCTGGAAGTAGCTTAATAAATATTTGAAAGTAGATTTTTTTTTTTCTAGAAAACCCTTTGAAGCAATTGAATAATGTACCAGCATTCCACAAATACTTTATCAGACTAAAAAAATAAAAGTAAAAGTTTAGAGGTTTTGGGGAGAATTAATAAATTAGATTTCGTTTCGGAGAAAATAATTTGACCGCGGGGAAACAGTTTTATTCTGAACCTAAAACAAAATTTCTTAAAATCTTCACTAAACTTTCAGTATTTTTTTAGATATTTGACATGTTATTTATATTTTATTACATTAGTTTTTCTTGAATACATTTTTTTTTAAATATCTAATAACAATTATTCGAACGAAAAACTGCGTGTGGATTGTTTCTTAATATGTTACAGACATGATTAATAGCTTTAAGTTAATATTAAGTTTTAAATTCGGTTGAAAAATCCTCGAAAAAATAATAATAAATAATAATGATGATAACTGTAAAATGATTACTTAAATAGTGATGGTGAAAATATTTCCAGAGTAGTTTTTTCTCTTTAAAAATAATCTACCAAATGTGTTAATTTCTATAGTTACTATAGATAATTTAATGTTTTTAAACTATTTTACAACATGATAAAACATCTCTGATAAAGTCCATTCTTCAATTCATGTCCAAAACAAACAAAAGGGATTTTACTCTGAAAAAGAATGTCCCAAACATCGAGAAGGGCATTTCCCCAAATTTTACCTCTGACGTTTTCCTTCCGCCCTTAATTTGATAAAATTGCAGCAGACCCGATGCATGTATAACAGCGATCAAAAGGTTTTAGTTGAGAAACAATCAGTACAGTTTTACATTGATGTATCAGTACTCTTACTTTCTTTTGACCATAAGGTCGAGAAAGTATTGCTTTAGGGTCAAAGTTTCGTAAAATTTGTTTGTTTAAATTAGAGACCAAAATGTTGTACTTCGCTATAAGCATTTTACATATAATTGTTTAGTCCTTTGGAAGTTTCTATAGCCAAATTCAGTTGTAAAGATGAGGGGTTCTTCTGATAAGGCTTAGTTTATATTAAAAATTGGTTTTGAAATACGTTTAAATTTCTATTTCAATCAGATGCTAGTTGTCGTGCATCATCACAGAGCTTTGGAATCTCTGCTGCCATCTTAATGTTTCCAATTAGAGATTTCTTATCGATTCGAAAGATTTCATTATGGAAACAAATAAATTCTAGAATTTAAAAAAATCCTTCTTTTATAAATATGTATAGTTGATGTCTTTGTTGAATATTTAGTTCTTTTTTGTTGTATACAATGCTTCTTGTAGGAAAATACACGTAAACATTAGTATTAAATACGTTTTAATTTTAGTAAGAAAATAAACTTCAACTAATGAGGTCATATTATTTCATACTTTTGAGGACAAGATTATTTCATACATTTTGAGAGCAAGATCATTTCATACCTTTTTCGCCATGCCTTAACATCAGACGTTGCTATCAGTTCAGTGTAATTCTACTAACGGCAATTAAAGGCATAACCACGTCTTAATTAGCAGCATAATGTATTTGTTGAGATAATGTAAAAATATTAGCATGATAGATCATATAAGAATTTAATTAATTGTGATCTTTAATAGGATTTTTTAAAATGAATTTTGATTTACATTAGCCAAAATCTTGTATATGTGTATACAGGGTCCAATAAATTTCACAACCTATCCCTTATATCTTGTAAAGCCGTTATAATTTATCAAAGCTGAAAAAAAAAAAAAAAAAAAAAAAAAAAAAACTTTTTTTTTAAATTTATTTGAGAAGGATTTCGTTTAATTAAAACTATTGGGCAACTAGGCACAGGACGCGGCTAAATAGACAAACTTTGAAATATTAAAAATTACTGTGACCTTTGTTAGCCTTGATTTACATCAAAACTTTTACATTTAAATCCTTTCAGGATAAACGTTTTCTCAAGAACATTTAGCTGTACAATGTTTTATTATAAAGTTATGACAGACTAAATCTTTTCGAATACAGTCTCACCTTCCCACGTCCTCCTTTCGCTGTATCTAGGGGACACCGTAGAATTCTAAAAAAAAAAAAAAAAAATGCTGAATCAGTTTCAGAGAACTAAGTTCCGGTAAACAAAATTAGAATTGGACGAAATAGGTGAATTACAAGTGGGAAGTTTGAAATTGAAAATGAAAAGACGAGTCGTTAGCTAGTTGAAAAGTGTTCCTCCTTAGATTCAATCAGTACATTTTCTGCCGTTTTTAGATATTCAACCATGTTCACAAAATATAGAAAAAAAAGCTTAGCCTTTTTGTGAAATATTTAATCTGAAATAGTTGTTTTAAGAAGAATCCTAAGATTAAACATATTTTCTGTTATAGTCTATAACTAAGGGGACAGACTTTGAAATTTCAAATGATGAGGGATATTTAGCATTTTGAAAAACAGTAATTTCAATATGTCCCACGATGTTTTTTATAGTGTTATGAATGGTAAGTGTTTTCTTTAAATTTGCTGATCTTATCTTATATCCAAAGAACCCGTTAGAATTTTCAAAACTGTGAAAACGTTCAAATTTAATTTAAGTCTCTTATAAGAGCTTTCAACGAGATAGCAATATCTTTCTAATTTAAAATTTATAAAGTTCATCCCTTTAGGCACTATTTATGAACCCACAGTCCAATTTGCTTTAATTAAACGTCGGATTAAATTTTTGGATTCAATCACTAAGTTTTCTACATTTTTTAATATTTAGCCGTGTTCTCAAAATATTGTGAAGAGGCTGGGCATTTTTATGATATATATAATGTGATGTAACATCCCCAAGAAGAGTCCTTTGACAAATCATATTACGTATGTTTTCAGAAAAACTTTTTATAACAGTTTACATAAAATATTTAATCAGAAATGATAGAACACAAAAAAATGTCACAGATTTACAAAATATTTCATAATTTATTATATTTATTCTGTCCTATATCTTTCATAGGGTTGATTTAATAATTCAGAAATCTTGAATAATAATATAATTCTCTTATTCATAAAATACAAACACAATACCTTCATTTACATGAAATTATTAAAACATTTGTATAAGTAGAATATGTAAAAAATTTATATTCTTATTATAAATCTGTTTCTGTAAATGATGCAACTTGTGAAAGAAATATAAATGATAAATGTACACCATATATATATATAATATGACAACGTTTTCAATTACTTGTTTTGGTGTTTGATAGAATGGTATTAGCTTTCTGAATGGGACAAATTTTATATGTTACCCTTTCCGCTATTTACTCATAATTTTTAACGTTATTTATTTGTAAATGAGGATTACTATTACTTAAAACAATACTTTTCTTTAAAACGAGTGTTAAAATAAAACATTAAATTTTTCATCATAATGCATAATTCTCATAATTTATGCATAATTTTATATAATTGAGACCAAGAAAAATCTTCTGAAAGATTGTTTACATTTTCTTAAGCACATTTTAGGTTGCGTTATTTAGCAAAAATACTCATTTTCTGTGATAAAAAAAAATGTACACATCCATTTTTTAAGTTCTTTTTTTTTTTCAGCATCGCTTACAGTCGGCAGCAAAATTATTCGAGCACTAGCAATAATCCCTGTCTGAAAAAAGTACACTTGGTTTGTTAAATAAATCATTCTCGAGTCATGTGCATAGTCAGTCTAAGAACATGATTCGACATGGATTTATTTAAAAAAACAGTTTTAAGTGTACCTTTCTGATATTGGCTAGTACTCGGATACTTTTGGTGCCGATTGTATATTTACCGGCAAGTTTGGTTGAGGACTCGTTTGTAAAAAAAAAGAAAAAAAAAAAAAAAATATTTGGGAAAGCAGAAGCACCAGACAAAATTCAGTTTAGTCTTAAATTTTAATAAACTTGATTCAGAATATCAAAATTGTTAAACATTATATAAAATTCCATGCTAAAAGCTTTATGTCTTGTTAAGCAACCTAGTAAATTCCAAAGAAAATAAAATGTACTGAAACCCATTATGTAGCAAATTGAAACTGATGTGTATTAGAACTAATACAGACTTTTTAAACGCCGTAATACTCACAAATGGACTAAAAGGAATAATTCATTTACTTTGTAAAACAGACTCATATACTAATATTTTTATCTACTTTACGAGATGTTACAACAAAGTTTAAAATACACACACACACAAAAAAGAAAAAAAAAAAAAAAAATCAATATAGTCTGAAAAAGTTTTAAAATTTAAATGGATTCATAGAGTTAGGTTTTAAGATATTGTTAGCTGTTTGACTTTAAATAAAAATATTCCGTATAAATATATATATATATATATATATATATATATATATATATATATACATTATTTTAAGTTTAACATAAATCAAAAAAGTGTAACTCTCTTTCTCTCTTTATATATATATATATATTTATTTATACATTTAGAAATTTTATTTTAGAGTAACTCAAACTTATTATCATAATAAATCCAAATATGTAAAAATGTACATTATAAAATTTGTCAAGTTAAAAAAAACTTTCGTTTAACCAAGAAATATTTAAAAATATTTTCCAATGATTGTTCACACGTGTATAAAATATTTTTCTTTAGAATATTTTTCTTTTAAAAAAATATGCAATGTAAATCTACAAATAAAAACAAAATTACATTCTTATTTTTATTTCTTATTTTTATTTTATTTTAATTTCTTTTATTTTAAGAATTGAATTTTTGTTTGATAAATTCAGCATAATAATTTCGACTGAACATACATAAAACAACGATATTTTCTTTAAAAAAAAAAAAGTTTAAAATTGTTATGTTAGGCAAATGTAGCAATATTTAATTTAATTTAGTTTTGTTTAATTTGAAAATATAATATAATACCCAAATAAAATAAAATCAAAAATTTAAGATGGCTATCTTTCTTTATTCTACAGACCTGTCTAATACTTTGGTTTAAAAGTAAATTCAAATTTCGCTGACAGTTCGTTTTTTTTTTTTTTTTTTTTTTTTTTTTTTTTTTCTTTTTATGGATTTTAATAATTTATGTAAGCAAGAAAAGTTTAAAATTTGGATTAACAAGAAAAAAAAAAATAAATAAACTTTATTTATTTATTTATTTATTTATTTTAAATAATGTTTCAGGTTTTGTGGAAAAGCAGTGCTTGTTAAAAATGTGTAACAAAGTTGTTATTAAACAGATTTCTAGAAACAGATTGAGGAAACTTTAAAAACTACATTTTATTCCCTTGCTCAACTTGACGGCTTTTTATTCATTGCAAAAAAATTTGCAATTGGCCTTGGTCACAACTACCGACTGAATTTACAGGTTCCATTTTACGAATGAGGACGTATCCATCGTGAATAAACTGAGTGATACTGTTCATGTTATATTGCGAAGATTTAACCTTGTTAAAACACTCTTCTTTCCAGGAATTACTTCTAGGAACGGCATTCCACGGATTTAGTAAAACTCTTGTCCCGAATGGTCTCCATGGCCATATTTTTAAAAAACTCAGTTACAGAGTAAAACAAACACAGATTGACATTTTAAACCTATTTCATAGAAGAAAGGGTTTCTGCTACAGAAGTGGAAAACAGTCAAAGTTACTCTAATCAAGAATCCTAAAAAATAATCTACCCACCTAAAGATTTTTGCTCTATAGAACTAACGTATAGAACTAACAAGATAATGAAGAAAATGATCTTAATCAAACTTCATTTTTTCTGGACATAAACAACCTTTTTCCAAGCGAGCAGTATGATTTTCAAACTCCTTAGTACTATGGATCATTCTGAAGTAATTTTCGCAAACCATTAGGGATGCTCAGAATCTCAGTCATACTCATCAGACAGGGGATCGTCTGTTGAACCTTATGAAAGCATTCGATAGAGTCTTTAAAATTAAGTTTATTATAAATTTTTTTGATACTTTTAACATCCGAGACTCTGCATGGATTACAGTTTATCCAAAACAGAGATTTGTCTGTGTGAAATTTAACGAAACAGTTTCAAACACTTATCAAATTAGTTAAGATATCCTTTTGGAAACGAAGGATAAAACTTAAAAATAAGAATAAATTATTTAAAACTTTATTAGAATACAATTTACAGCTATATTTTTGAATATACATTTAGAAACATCAGAAAAAAAATGTAGAAAAAATGTTTAACAGTAAAATACAACCAAATAAGACACAAAACAATTTCTTCTAGGAGATTCGCGTGTATTATACCGGGTGCCTTATTAGTCTCTCTCTCTCTCTATATATATATATATAAATAGATATAGATATATATATATTTCCAATGGCGTGCAACTTTTCTGCTACTTAGCATAGGCCGAGGGGTCGCTGAAATTGATGACCATTTGTGAAGGAGCACCCAATGGTCGGTCATCGCTACCCATCACAGGTGCAACACTTCCATGCGTTCTCCGGTATTTAGCACAGGCCCAACCGTGCAGAAGTCAGGGACGCTAACCACTATACCGTCTGGGCGGCAATTCATATAAAGTGAAGGAATGGTTAGAATTGAACGCGGTTTGTGAAAAAGTTATTCTCGTGAAAGAGGATATATATATATATATATATATATATATATATATATTTGGTAAAGAAGAAAAACGTTAAAATTTTAGTCCATAGAGGGCCCTGCGCGGATACGTATCGATAATTATGCAAATCAGAGTTCTATAAATTGCACGGGAAGTATTAAATGCGATGATGACTTCGTGTATAAAACGTTATATGTGGAGATGTTTTCCCTCAGGTAAAATCGCTGATTGAAACTGTAGTTAGTGGCGTTGTAACTCATTTGCAAACTGTAATTTGTGAATGGGTAGAGTTAGAAAAAAAGAATAGGGGAACAAATGGAATAGGATTTATTTGTCTCTAAATATTTCCATGCACACAACTATAGTTTTCATGGAATTGTGTGACTTCCTCTCATACAACACCCTTTAGCGATGATATTTGTAACTATTTTTTTTTTCGCTTTAGAAATATATATATATATATATATATATATACATGTATATATATATGGCCTCCTTCATGAGAATGATATTTTTGCAAACTGCATTCAATTCTAACAATGCCTTTAATTTGTTTATGAATTCTTAAAATTACAGACTTATGGAATACTCGTATAATTTATATCTACAATTATTTTATATATTTGAATATTTTTCAAGGATTGTTATTCACTTCGATTCTAAAGCTGCTCTTCAAGAAATTTCTTCTTCTAACCCGCCTATGTCGGTTGATATTTTAAAATTTCGCAAAGTATTAAACAATTGAAATATAAATGATAAAGAAGTTCCTATGCAATAGATACCATCACATTGAAATTAAAGCGCATATTTCTTGGGGGAGAAGGGAGTCAACATTCCTCAAATAAGTAACAGCCCCTTCCCATTTCTACTGCGAAAATATTGCTAAAAAGCTTCACAAAAAAGCTTTAATGGAAGATATTACTGAAAGAAATAATCTAAAAATGTTAGTTGATTGGAATTTAGAAATTCTTTTACATCCCAAAAGAAAATGGTTTGTTGCCTTTGAGATAGCGTTTGGCTATGACTGACTATTTAAATACACTCTATAACAGAAAAAAAGGACGCACCAGGAAGGAGTCATCCGAATGGGATAAAATCTGGTAGATGTGATGTACATGTGGAGAAAAACAATTGATTACAGTTTCGAGAAATTTGAATTTTTTAGTCAAGAGTAAGGGCTTCACAAAGTAAACAAATCAATAACGCGTTGGTCCACTCCTGGCCCTTATGTACGCAGTTATTCGGCTTGGTATTAATTGATAGATTTGGCATACGTGCTCCTGTGAAGTATCACGCAAAAATCTGTCCAATTGGTGCGTTAGATTGGCTAAATCCAGAGCCGGTTGTAGGACCATTTTTATGAAGCTCCAAACGTCCTCAGTGGAAGAGAGATCCAGAGATTGAGCTCAACCCCATTTCACTGAACCACCTATTAAGGGTCTTTGAAGTCATTGAAGTACCAGTTGCACGTATATGATCGACAATAATGATGAATTGGCGCTTTGAGTACCGCTTTGCGATTGACTGGTTCTTACTTTCTGTCCTCTCTTTAGGCCGACCGCTTCCTCGCTGACGCTGTCTTTGACCCATTCCTGTCAATATCATCTAATAGCGGTACCACTCATATCCAATTGTTAAAAAATTTGCAGATTAGACCAACCGGCTTCTTTGAGCCCAACTACACACCACACTCAAATGCTGACATCTGTGTATGTTGTTTGTGTACCTGTATGCGAGGAATAGTTATTGTATTTCTGAGTAGACGGAATAAAATTCTCGAAGAATTTATGACCTGGAATCGAAATTTCTTATTTTAATATTCTGCCAATGGCGCTGTTAAAATGCTCTGCAGAGTCGCATGCTCACTCTATGACAGCCAAACTTTAAAATTTTGCATTTTCCATCGAAACCTGTATGTATGCCAATTTGTGTCCAGTTTGCATTACTCCCCCATTTTTTCCTTTTCTTCTTCTTCTTTTTTTTTTTTTTGTGATAGAGTATATATGCATGAAATAAATATTTTTCTACGACCAATTTACAAATGGTCCAATACTAGGGAAGAAATGGATGCCTTAGGATTGAGTCATTACCCTGCACTCAGTGCTTGATTGCTCTAAAAAATATCGAAAGACACAAAATATATTTATGGACTCTCTGTAGATACTTTTATTTTGTTTTTATTTTTCTAATTTTCGTTGTTGTTGTTACGTTATTGCCGCTGAATTATTGTTCTGCCATCAGTTGTCTTTGAAATCTGCCATTGGAAAAAAGCTACTTTATATATATTACCTATACAATATATAATATTACATATATGTATGATATATTTTATTATAAAAAATATAAATATATTTATATATATATATTATAAATATATTTATAATATATTGAATTATATGTATTATAAGGTAAATCAGGGGAAGACGCCATACATACGGATATTTTTCTCATTACAGCAAAAACTGAAATGATGTGATAATAAAAAATTACAAAATGTTTTTCAGTGTTTAATTAATTGTGTATGATAATTAATACCTTTCTCAGTCTCTACACAATTGACAAATTTAATGTTAAATAAACTTTTGCAATTGTGGCAACTTCAAATATATATACGAGGAAGATGCCACCAGTTATCAGTGCATGCCACAATATATAATAAAAATAAGACAGCCATCGGAAAATTATCTTTGAATTAAGAATAACTCTGAAGAAACTAAAAAAATTTTCAAACTGAATTATTATATCTAATATTATATATATATGCATATATATACACTTATTTACTTTCCTAAAACTAATAAGGGTACAAATTATGCATTTTAATATTTTCAGTTTAAATATGTTTTATTTTATTTTATTTTATTTTTAATGCGCTTTTTTTTTTTTTTTTTTTTTTTTTGTTATCTGGTTAAGAAAACGCAGACAAAATATTGTCAGGGTTTAGCTTTTATAATTTCTGCAGATAATTATTTGCTAAGAAAGTTGAATGATATAATGCGAGCAAAAGTTTGTATCCAGGAAATGAAAGTCTTTGAAATGACATTGCGTAGTGATCTTCCCTTACGAAATAAAAATTTTCTCTAAACTCGTAAATTTTGGTTTCTATACAAGTATATATATAATGGTCGCAATTCATTCAAGCTTTATGATAATATTTACTGAAAAAAAAAAAAAAAAAAATGAGATGGCGCAATGAATGGAAATTTTCAAAGAAGTCTAATTTTGAAAAAGAAATATCCTGTCCCATTCCATTATGATTTTTTCACTTCCTTTGAAAGCCACTATATATTTTGGTAGTCTAGGTCTTAGCTCAAAAATGCGAACTTTAAACATTTTGTTAAACTTATATATAAAAGATTTTCAGAATATTTCTAATTGTCTCGTATTTATTAATTTGACTCGCATTTATAACATCTGTATTTATTAATAATCTGTATTTACTAACTCGTATTTGTGTAACTCGTAATTATTAATGGGACTTTAAAATATGCAATGAGTAGGTATAAAATTCATAAAAATAGATAATAAACAATTTCTTTCCACATATACTGATTGAGCATATCTAGTAAGTATAAATGTTCTTATTTTAATATATTAACGTTATAAAAATTACAAAAAAAAAAAAAAAAAAAATCTTATCTAGTAAACAAATTTATAACACTTGTGAAACATAATTTTAACAGATTTCATACGAAAAAAAAAGTTAATTAATTTAAATATGAAAATAAACAAAAGTATCTGTTGTGTAACAACAATACCTCTTCCTTTACTTACTATTGCACACATAATATACTCTTATTGAAGATATTGTGTTTAAAAAACTTAAAACTGGCTTAAAAAATCGGGTGCTTGAGAACCAAAAAACGCATAAAAAATAAAAAAATACATTATTCAAAAAGTATTTGCTGTAGCAATATTGAAATGCACAGAAAAACATGTGATTTTTTTTAAGTATCAAAAGATTTATTGAAAAATCAGTTTAAATATCCTTCACCGGGTGACACTTTAGTTGTAAAATTACTTTTTTACAGTGGTGTAGTATTTTTAACAACGTAGCAAGGACAACAAATGTTCAATTTGACGGTCTTCATTCATTATAATGATCGACAGACGTTACGCAATCGGACCTTTTGCTAAAAATGCTTCAGAATTCGTGATATCGCGTCATTTGATTAGGCGTATCTTTTTTTAAATGTGAGAGGATAATATGAATACAAAGCAATACGTTAATAAAAATGTAACTGATATTTCCTTCTTATATATATAAATTCCATGTTTTTCTTTTGTGTATTTTAGTGAAAACCGCATAGACTTACAGATTGTACTTTTTAAATAATGTACTTTTTATTTTTTATTTAACTTTTGGAACACTCGGTGTATTCTGTAAAAGCAAAATAAGTTTTTTTTTTCAACAACCACTTCCGAGGTCTAAAAATTTTCTCCTGTCAGTTAGGACTCCTATAGGTTTTTCAGTAGTAATCAAGTAACATATGCGTAAGGAAATCTAAAAAGAGATTTATGTAGCGAATTTAAAGAAAATCGTCAGAGCCATTTTTGGAATATCGACTTTCGGTTCCACTTCACTACTGATTTTCACCTAAACTTGGCCAACTCATATGTACACCTAAAACTAGCAATTACGTACGAAAGGATAGTTAAAAGGGAGTTAATGAAGCGAGTTTAAATAAAATTCACAGAACCGTTTTGCAAGGAACGCATTTGAGAGACTTGAGATTGACCTATTTATACAAGACACCTACCAATTTTCCTATTCAAATCAAGTGACACATAATCTCTAAATTTTGAAGAAAATCGCTAGAGCCATTTTTGATAGCGATTTTTGGACTTACGGACTTAAAATATTTTTAGACTTAAGCGATCATAAAACATGTAAATCAGGTTAAAACTCGAAATTTTAGTGTTAATACAATATTTCCATTACATACAATATTTGGGTAATGTAAGTAAAAATATGGATAACATTTGTTTCGAAAATTCTTTCAGTGGCAAAATCAAATATTAAAAGAATTTTCGAATTCTATGAAAATAATTGTGGATCAGAAGGGAATAGTACTTAAAAAAAAAAAAAAAAAAAAAAAAAAAAAAAAACTAGTTGGCATAGGTGGACTCTGCTCAGTTCCCCATCATATTTATGTTCTCATAAATTTCTAGTGCGAGACATATTATAATCATGTTAAAAGAAATGAATTTCACCAAAGCTTGATACAGTGACAGAATGAAATCCCCGCCTAATAGGCTATCCACCGTTCACTTCGATATATTTATCTCATTCTAATCTATTAATTTATTTTATCAGGGTCGATTCCGTTGTTTAGTTTTCATGCTACTGTTTCCAATGCAACAATCCTCAAAATTCATATTTATATGAAAAATTTACAATTTCGATACATTGATAAAATCGTAAATTACGAATAATTTACGAAAATTTCCTATTAGAATATTTGTATTCAATCATGGTCAAACAAATATCATAAATGCAATTTTGAAGTTGTCTAATGTATTTATGATCCTCAAAATGGAAGTTTATGCTCAATTTTGCCTTATTCTGGAAATCGTAAATTCCAAATAACTTACGAAATTTTTTAATTGGAAAATTCATAGTCTATGATGTTCATGCCAGTATCCTAAATAATATTTTGAAAGTGTTTGACATGTTTACGATGAAAATATCCCTCAAGATTGACGTTTATGTGAAATTTTCTGTCATGATAAGAAATTCGTAAATTTCCAATAACTTACGAAATTTTTATATTGGAAAATTCATAGTCATTAATATTCATGCCAGTGTCCTAAATAATATTTCAAAAGAAGTCTGACATCTTTAAGATGAAAATATCGCTCAAATTTGACGTTTATGTGAAGTTTTGCCGTATACTGCCATGTTAAGAAATTCGTAAATTTCCAATAAATTGCGAAATTTTCAAATTAACATATTTATAGTTACTGATGTTCATTCCGGCATCAAAACTGATATTTTAAAACTGTTCCAACATTTTTACAGTAAAATGTTTCCATTTAATGCACGTTTAAGTGAAATTTTGTCCTATTCTCCCACGTTAAGAAAATCGTAAATTTCTAATAACTTACGAAGTTTTTTTAAATTCGAATGTTGCAAATCAATAGGGTTCTTGCCAGTATCGAAAGAAATATTTTAAAACTGATCTGACCTCTCTGCGATCATTTGTTCGTGAGATATCGTATAAACTGATTATCAAACTAACGGACTAACGGACTGACACACTAACGTACTGACACACTAACAGACACCCTACAGACAGACACCATACACATTTTGTCATTTTCGGATTCCTCACACCTGAAAACGTATAAAAAAGTCAAAAAACCTAGGTCGAAATTTTTCACGATTACCTATGTTCCCCATACCTATAGTATGATGGGGAACTAAAAAAGGAAAATAAATTCGGTAAGTAAGTTTTTATTAAAATATGGTGATCACAGTCACCATAATTCTGCACAATTGAAAAAAAAATCAATTTTTAAATTTTATATAATTTTTGTAAACACGAGAACTGTTTTGAAATAATTCTATATTAACTAATATTTAAATTTAAAATATTGTATTATTTATTGAAACAATATGTATATGTTTTATGAAATTAAATGAAAATTCATTTGAAGCATGAGGCCAGAAATACATGTGAAATTTAATAATTATATTTTGGTTTTTTGAAAAAAAATTTAAGTTATTACCTACATAACTGGACAAAAACTATTGGCGTTATTACACATAATTAATTACACCCATAATTTTTACAATAACAAAGTATTTCTATGAGTTTTCCTAAATATTTTTGACAGGTGTTATACACTCGGACGAATTTTAGGCTCTTTGTAGTTTTAATAAGATATTTGGTTGTTTCTACAAAACTTATGTCAAATTTCTCTCAAATTTGTGTTTTTAAAACGATAACAGTAATAAAATTTATGTAAATTATGAAATTGCTTAGAAATTGAGCGTTATTCAAAAAAGGTATATGTTTATTGCATATACGCAAACACTTCATCATACAACTAATATTTAATTTTGAGCTAAATGTAGAACGATAATAAAATATAGATTTATTTTTAGCATTGTGAGTATTACAGATGATTCAAAAATTTATAATTTTTTTATTTTATACATCCGTGCTCAGATATAAGCCATTATATTAATAATATTTTCCTTGATAATCTTAATTATGTTATCCATTTTGTTATAAAGTATGAATATTTTGATTTATCTTAAATAACATAATTCTGTATGAGTGAATAACGTAAAATAAATCTAAAACTATATAAAAATATTAAACATTAATGCCAATATTATATAAAGACTCTCTCAAACTACGTTATGTTGGGAAAAATAATTTTCACTTAAAATTGCCTACTAGGTATTTCAGTAACCTATCAAAAAAACATTTTATATTTGGTTTTAGATGGGATTTTTACTAAAATTAAATTTTTAATAAGGTTTATTATCT
Source organism: Salticus scenicus (assembly GCA_963930645.1). Lineage (NCBI taxonomy): Eukaryota > Metazoa > Arthropoda > Arachnida > Araneae > Salticidae > Salticus > Salticus scenicus. The sequence goes on from OZ005648.1 coordinate 136,214,951, forward strand.
CTAATGGTTTAATTCAAGACAAAATATAATTATAATTCGTATACTATTCTCACAATATTTGAATAATTGCTGCACATGAGCACACGTGTGTGTATGTGAATGACTACTACATGCATGCATTGCTGTCGTTTGTGTATTAAACTATATTGCGATAAGTAGGGCAGTTTTCACCTTTCCATATATATGGCTAAATAATAGTTTTAACATAGTGTATCATAATTCTATATAATGTAAAAATATATCTAACTTCCACTTCTTAGATAAAAAAAAAAAAAAAAAATCTGGAGTGACTCCACTCGACTTTCCAAACATTGAGAAATTAACAGTTTTATAGATAAAGTGAAGAAAGAGGAGTTGTTAAACAAACAAAAGAGAGAAAACCATAATAGAGTGTTTGAGTATTTTTCTTCATATATTACACGATGTTTTATTTAACGCTACGGAACGTTGAGCCCATAGATCATAATGCTAAAGAATTTTTCTTTGTGCCCCTGTAAAAATCTATAAATGCTAGATTCACCAAAATGCTTATATTTAGTGCAACAGTAATTTATAATATTCATATAAATTTTCAGCTCAATTGAATAAGGCGTTTAGATGCTATCGCACTTTTAAAAATTTGGTACCATAGGCCATAATGATAAAGAATTTTTCTTTGTGTCCCTGTAAAAACACTGTAAGTGCTAGATTCACCAAAATCTATACAGTTGGTACAACTGCAACCTACAACATGTGTACAATTTTTTTTGTTCATATTAATAAGGCGTTTAGACGCTCTTACACTTTTTAAAATTTGGCCCCATAGGCCATAATGATAAAGAATTTTTCTTTGTGTCCCTGTAAAAAGACTATAAGTGCTAGATTCTCCAAAATCTATACAGATTGAGTATCTGTGATCTATAATATGTGTATAAATTTTTTGCCCAATTGAATAAGGTGTTTAGATGCTATCGCACTTTTAAGATTTTGGTCCCATAGGCCATAATGATAAAGAATTTTTCTTTGTGTCACTTTAAAAAAACTATAAGTTCACCAAAATCAACAGGGTTAGTACTATGATGACTTACAATATACGTACCAACTTTCAGCTTATTCGAACAAAGTGTTTAGACGCTAGCGTGTTCACTCACAGACATAAACACATACATACACACATACATACATATAACATCGCAAAAATAGTGTAAACGGACTCATGGGACCTCGAAACGTATAGAAATATTAAAATCTCAAATTCGGATTTTTGACATGATTACAATACTTTCTCTCTATAGTGCTCGAAAAGTAAATATATTAAAATTGTTAAACTAATATGAAATTTTTGAGTATTAATAGAATATCTAATATAAGTCTTGATCCTAAAATGAAATATTTTTAAAAAATTTCATGAAATATATATTGCCTATTTATTTTATACATGTATATATATAAAATTAAATTTCGATATAAAAGTATTATAGGTATACATGCCTATTGTACGTAGTCGGTGGCTTCAACAAAAATTTGCCAGATTTGTAAATACATAAATTATGTAAATTGCTTTTGATTTATTTGGTTTACAGGGTGTAATCAAAATTGATTATACAGGGTGTGCCAAAAATCTGCACATCGAAACTTACTTTTACTATATAAAAAATGCCTAAAAAACTGTACCGCTCTGACTCACAGTTTACGAGAAATATATTAACCCAGTAAACGCCGCTATATGAATCCCACTGATTTTTTTTTTTTCGTGTATTTTAGGTTTCAATGTGCATTTCTATCATATGTAGTTTAAATAGTTATATATATATATAAGTCATGACATGTTTCCAAAATGGGAGATTTGGCACCGAATTGGGGTAGTACAAATGTTGGAAAACAGCAAAATCTTTTTTAAATTGGTATTCTTGATCCCTGTTTGCTATAAATTAAGAAAAGAACGGTTTCATTTCATATCCACTGTTTTAAACTCCTGCACTAGAATGAGAGGTATTTTTTTTATGATTTTTTTTTTCTTTGCGGATGTTTTGCAGAAAAACAAACATTTTTGTTTGAATATTTGAAAAAGAAAATAGAATTTACATTACATACTTTTGAAGAAAATACTAACAAAGCTAAGCGCTTCAATATTTAATGTAAAGAATGAAAAATATATTCATCTTATTTGATTGCAGAGAAAAAAAATCTTAAAAAATTATTTCCGCAAAAAATTATTTCCGGGATAATAAATATTATTGCGTTATATCCACTCTGAGGGGAAAAAATTCTGTTGAAAAAATGAACATCAGTATTTCTATAGGTTTAGACAGGAATATGTTAAAAACGTCCATTGCGCATATTACGACTTGTGCAGGTATCATGGAATGGATGACTACATGCATTTCAGCATGATGTTCACAAACATGGATTCAACTAAGGCATTGGCTACAATAATAGTTGCCAACAGATTACCAGCTTCAGATGGTATTTTTAATAGAAAAATAAAGTTGTAAGATTTGGTGTCCTAGAGGACATAAAAGCAGAACTCCCACGTTTAGCACAACAACTTGATTATTACAAATCCTGATATTTTTCTCAAAAATAGGGTTTGTAAAAGTACAGTTCTTTACGCATTTATTTTTTTGCATACTAAATTACCAATAATGCTGTGAAAATTTCGGTTGCCATAATATGACAAACTGTGTCTAATGCATAGATGATTGAAGAACAGAAAGAGTTATTTTCTACAGAATAGAAAGGTGGCATAGGGTTAGTGCTCTACCACTTGAGATACCGGCAATATTCTGAACAACATGTTGACATATGCAAAAAATTCAGATTTTTATCTGTTATACGAATAGCAACATAGTATTAGAGATTTCTTTTCTTTTTTTTTTTTAATTTAGGCTGGATATAACTGCTGGATTGAAAAAAATATATATGTGGGTAATACATATCGTGTAAATTAGATTTAAAAATCTATTCACTTTCATTCAGCAATAATGAAGTTAAATAAAACTAAGCGTGATTTTATACATAAAATATACCTACAGAAAGATTTTAAACATCCCACATTCCATGCGCGCAATTTGCATCACTCAGGTACAGTCCGAATAGTTTTAAGAAAATGGCGCGTACTGTTAAAGGATCTAAGTTCACATTCAAGCCTAGTCATATTTTACTCTTGCTGAAATTATTCCTCCCTCTTCATATGCAGTTTATGTGATATAGAAGTCGAAGTTATAAGTAAAAAACTGCATACAATGGATATAATACTACAGTTACATATGAATTACCATATACTGCTAGTTCTTTTGTGAAACAAACAAATAAACAAAAAAAAATGTTTTCAGTAGCTGATAAAAAAAGAAAAAAATGATGAAATATTTTACCAAGATTTCTTGTTTTTTCTAATATTTGATATCGAATTACGATATGTAGGGAGTTGTAAAACTTCAGTTATTACTAAATTACAACCAAGACAGAAACTTAATTTTTATTTGTCATTTATAAAATTTCTCAACGTGGTCAGGATACGTTTTAGTATTCGAGTGTTTCTTGACCGTGAATCTTGAAGGCATGCATTATAGAACTTAGCAGATTGCGTCAAATATGGCTTTATGTCAATTTACGGCATTCTGAAACGAACCAAATCAACATTTTTAATGGATATTCACAATATTTATAACATACTAGCAGGCTACGCCCGCTTCGCTGGTCACTATATTTAAATGAATTTTTGAAAGAATTGAATTAATATTTATTTTTTTACACCACATTCTTGAAAAAACAAAAAAAAAAAAAAAGAAAAGAAAATGAAATTGCTCCAAACTTCGCTTAGGGTACCCGCTGTCTACGGCAGCTTTTTTCCCGCCCGCACTGCATCAGGTCTAGATTTCCCGTGACTGTAGAAAGATCTTTTCCGGGCACTTCAATCTGGATATTTATCGACGGTAGGGGGGATCTGCTACAATTTAAGAACTACGATTTTAAAGATGACTGTATCTCAGCATCTATTAAATATTTTAGTTTTGAACCATGTATTTTATAGCCCATGCTATTTACACTTTATTACAATTTGATTCCGACCAATGAAATAAAATAAAACAAAACAAAAAGTTGATTAAAAAATAAATATAACATATAAACAAATAAATTTTAATCATTTTAATCCTTTTTACTACGTATATACTACTATTTTTCCCGATAAATACTGTAAATTAAAAAAATTAATAAATAAAAGTTTTTTCTTTCAAAGGAATTAATTAAAAATTGAAAAATAAGAAGTTGTTCTACTATAAAAAATTAAATATAACTGTTATAAATTTTTTCTGCTGCATTACGATTAATAAATATAACAAATTAAAAAAAAAAAAAAATTCGCCTTCAAATGAATGTATTCAATAAAAATAAGTTGCGTAATAGCCGTTGCTAAGATACGCAGACGATAGAAGCAAAATAATAAATCTATGAAAAATGAAGCATTAAAGCCAATATTTAAAATCGAAAAAACTTTAATTTAAAAAATTCAAATTCGAAATTCGAAAAAATCTCGATGAGGTGCACACATGCATGGTCCCAGGTACCTATATGCCAAATTTGGAAGCTCTGCGATCAGTAGTGTGAGCACCAGAGCGCAGATACACACACAGACACACACACAGACACTTCTCTTTATTTATATAGATGAAGATGATGAGGTCATTTTATAGTAAAATTATCCATTATAGCATATATTATATTTCACTCCTCCATAAAAATTAATTTTAAAATCGTCTGCTTCTTTTATACTTTTATTTTAATAGAATTTTAATATAATTTAATTTATATATTAGTCATTTTAGCATTTTTATCCTAAGTAGCATTAGCAATAATATATATCACTTCTCCATTAAAATTTATAAGACCCTACAATAAAATTAATTTGTGCTTAATATCAACTCTACGAAAATTTTTATCAATCGCTTCCAAATTTTGACCTAAGGTTCAAATCTCAATCCTGTGGGTATTTACATCAGCTACAACGTTTTCGTCTTTATTCGTAAATAATAATTTAACTGTATTAAATAGTTTACTGGAATATAATTCAACGTATAACTTAGTCACAGCAACGCGTGACCGGGTCTGCTAGTTGAATTATACGAAATTTATTAATAGGTTAAAAAGTTGAAGATTCTTTGTGTAGATGGCAGCACCAAATATATTTCAGCTTTCATTTCAACCCAGTCGAAAGGTATCGACATCTGTTAGAATCATTTGGAGTTAACAGATAATTGTGACTGTCAAATAATAACAGACAAATAATTAGCAATAAATTAAAATTGCGACTATAATTTGAGATTTAAACTATCCTATCTCTCAAGTTGGATCGAACTGCACATGGTGTGCGAATTTTATTATAATCGGTTAAGTGGTTTAGCAGTCCATTGAAGATAAACATTGTGACACGAGATTTATATATATTAAGATAAATAAGAATAAAATAGTATGTAATTGTATTTTATTCAAATATCTCAATTATTTCTGAGTAATAATATAAATTTTACTCTACCCTTTGTGCGAAATAGTTGTTGTATACTTTGTGGGTTATTTTAATGCACGGAATGTTGGAACATAAGTAATCGAGTTAAATAGTAGTGTTGATTCATGGGAAGCGGTAAAGGCGACAGCCGATCAGAAGTAGACAGTCATGTGACCAGAAAGTGAAACAAAACTCATTCTTTTTCTTTTTTTATTATTGATTCTGGTTTTCTCTCTGAACTATTCGAAAAAACTGAAGTAACTTTATTCTTGAATTGACATTCTAATATTCAGGCTGAATTCGTACAGCCAAGTAATCCATTAATTGTTATATTATTAAAACGATAAGTATTCTTCTGTTTATTCTTTATCATTCATTCAAGGCATTAAAAAAATGCCTTTATACGTATTCTGAATGTTTAAACCTGTGCTAAAGTTTGTGAAAGATTCTGTTTTTATTCATAAAATTCTGAAAGAAAATCTCTGATTAAATCAACTATAGTAAGCAATCGGATTTCATCTTTATTGACTTGCCTAAAATGTTTTTCCAAGCGACCAGAGGGAATGCAGGAGAGAGGTGAGTTAGCTTTTCTTAATATTATGCATGCTAAAACTTAGTTTCGTTTGAGTAAAATGTTTTTGATGCAGGTCAATTCTTTATGCATGAGTCTAGTTATAATTAATCAACATGTTTTTGGTCCGTCCTAGAGCCATGAGTCTATCGATGATTTATATAGATATATAAAAAAAAAACTATATATATTTAATATGTATTTGATATTCTTATTCTTATTCGTAATCATTTATTCTTAAAATGATTTATTTTTGTTCTTGAATGTTTGTTCTGTAATTCGAAGGCCTATAGTTATGTGTATTTAAACTTATATATTCTAAAATGCCGAAATTATCTAAGCAAGTTTTATTATTTGAAAATTTATGTAAGGAAATCGATAGTTTTAGAGATAGAGTAAAGGGGTGTAGTAAAGATGAACAATCTAAGGTTAAATTATTAAAAACCAAAGTTCAATCGTATGATCATGAAATCGCGGAAATATTTAAAAATTTATCCGCTAAAGAGAATGAGGATTATATGGATATGTATTTGAGATATAAGGGAGGGGTTTTTGATTTACTGGTGGAGTTAGAGGACAAAACAGAAGTAAATGCGTGCGATTCAGATACTCACGCGGAAAATAAAGATGAGAAAAATTGTAAATCGTCTCTTATTAAATTACCTAAATTTGATCTTCCAAAATTTTTTGGTGAAACCGAAAATTGGATTTCTTTTAAAGAAATTTTTAATTCGGCAATTCTACAAAATAATCAATTATCCAAAATTAAAAAATTGCAATATTTACATTCTTCAGTGCGCGGAAACGCAGCTAAATTAATTCGAGGATTCGCTCTAAAAGAGGAAAATTTAGATCAATGTTGGGAAATATTAAATGAAAGATATGAAAATAAAAGACAATTAGCATTGAGTCAAATTAACAAAATATTTTCTATGAAAATTGTAAAAGCAAACAATGCTAAAACTTTACTTGAGTTATTAGATACTTGTAACGAAGCCGTCAGAAACTTAAAAACTTTGGGTTTAGATTCTAATGCGTTAAGCGACTTAATTATAATAAAATTCATGATGGGGAAATTGGATGAATCGTTAAAACAGAGATGGGAATTAATGTTGGATAGTGATAAATTGCCTGATCTTGATCTTTTTAGGAAATTCGTTGAGCGCGAAGCGCGCGGTGTTGAAGAGATAAAATGTAAACAAGAAGTAAAATTCACTAATTCGAAGAAATCAAACGTATTGAGTACAATTGTGAAAAAGGAAAATACGTGCATTCTTTGTAATGAGCGTCACGCGCTATTTAAATGTCCGACATTTAATTCAAAACCGGTTAAAGAAAGATGGAAATTTGTTGAATTAAATAAGTTATGTCAAAATTGCTTACGCCAAAATCATAGGCTGGAGAATTGTAGGATAAACATTAATTGTAAAAATTGTGCAGAAAAACATCATACATTGCTACATGTTTATGGTAGAAATATAAATTCTGAAAGGGCGAATCATGTATCGCCAGACATTTCGGTTTCAAATAGTGCTCAGTTTTATTCTAGTAATGTTTTGTTATCTACAGCACTAATTAAGGTTAAATCGAATAAAGGAAAAATTATGCATTGTAAAGCTTTGATAGATAATGCTAGTCAAAATTCATTAATTACTAAGGAATGTGCTAAGCGACTAAATTTGCCCTTACGGAGCACGTCGCATAGTATAGTAGGGATTAATTGCGTTTTAGCAGAAACTGCTCTCAACGAAACAGAATTTAAATTCACTCCGCATTTTTCGTCGGAGTCATTTTCAGTCAGCGCTTTTATAGTTGATAGGGTTACCTCACCTCTCCCTAATTTCCAACTACCGCAACATGATTGGCCACACATAAAGGGATTACAACTAGCTGATCCCAATTATTATGCTAGTGGTCCCATCGATATTCTTCTTGGGGCAGAAATAGTCGCCTCAATTTGCAATGGCAGTCCAATTCAAGGGCCAGCTGGAACTCCTACAGCATTCCCCACAAAGCTGGGTTACCTCCTTTCAGGACGAATAAACAGTTTTCAATGTACAAATATCAGTTTAACGTGCCATATGACTATTGATGATGATATCAACAACACTTTAAAACAATTTTTTGATACAGAATCAATTCCAAATGTAGAATCAAAAAAGATAGAAAATGATCCTGTGGAAAATATTTATGTGACCACAACTAAAAGAAATAGTCAGGGAAGATATGTCGTTCATCTGCCCTTTAAGACAGATAAGGCACTAGGTGACAGTAAGTCAGGTGCTATTTCAAGATTTCTTTCCATTGAAAATAAAATTAAAAAGAACCCACAATTAAAAATGGAGTATTCGAATTTCATGAACGAATATATAAATGTGGGTCATATGACAAAATTAAATCCAGCTGAAATTAATGAAACGCCACATTATTATTTACCGCATCATGCGGTGGTAAATGAAAACTCTGAAACAACAAAATTACGTGTAGTATTTGACGCCTCGTTTAAAACAACAAATAACAAATCTTTAAATGACATTCTATATATTGGTCCTAAACTGCAGTCGAATATTTTTGACAATTTAGTAAAATTTCGAGCCAACCCTGTAGCGTTCAGTGCAGACATAGCTAAAATGTATCGGCAAATCTTAATTGAAAGGAAACATAGAATCTACCAAAGAATTGTTTGGAGAGAATCTCCCAATGACCAATTATCTTTTTACGAATTGAATACTGTCACCTACGGAACAGCTTGTGCACCCTATTTAGCGTTACGCACCCTTAAGCAATTATGTGAGGATGAGGGACAAAATTTTCCATTGGCAGCAGAAATTGCCAAGGAAAATTTTTACATCGACGACTTAGTGTCAGGGGCACAATCCCTTCAATTAGCAAAAGATAGAATAATGGAGCTGCAGGCTCTAATGCAAGCTGGAGGGTTTAAACTTAGGAAATGGGCTTGTAGCCATCCAGAAGCGCTCTCTGATATTCCAGAGGAAGATAAGGCTAATTCGGTCATTCATTTTTTTTGAGGATAAAGAAAAAATAAATCAAAGAGTACTAGGAATGTTCTGGGATTTAAGTGAAGATACTCTTCAAGTTAGAACCTTAGCTGATCAACAAATTAATACAAAAAGACAGTTGCTGTCCGTAATTGCGCAAATTTATGATCCCCTCGGAATTATTTCGCCATCTACAATAACCTTAAAACTCATTCTACAAAAATTGTGGAAGTTGCAATCAACGTGGGATGAGCCTATACCTCCAGATATTTTGCAAGAATGGAAAACTTTTTATAATGAAATTAATGAGTTTAAATCTATGTCCATTCCACGCTATGTAGGTTCAAATACTAAAGATTGTACAGTTGAACTGCATGGCTTTTGTGATGCCTCTCCGAGGGCGTATGCGGCAGTCGCATATTTAAAGATCATAACGAACACGATTCAGGTATATTTAATTGCTGCTAAAACTAGAGTCGCACCCATAAAAGTACTCACTTTACCGAAATTAGAATTGTGTGGGGCTGTACTCGTAGCTGAGTTAATTTGCAACATTCAAAAATCCCTTAAATTTACTCATTCGACATACTGGTACACTGACTCTTCTATTGTATTAAACTGGATAAATAACCCTTCAAACAAAGGAAATAGTTTCGTGGCCCATAGAGCTACCAAAATCAGAGCTCTTACTCAACTAAAATCCTGGAGACATATCCCAGGAAAAGAAAACCCGGCCGATTGTGCCACACGCGGATTGTCCCCGGCTAAGTTGAAAGCTAGAACTGAGTGGTGGGAAGGGCCAAAATGGCTCCATAGTTTTGAGCTACCACCAATGTGCACATTACATTCAGTTTCCGTTCAGAAACAAACTCATCAACATTCGACAGATTCAAGTTCTAAGCCTACACTTTCTAATAACACTTTCATATCACATATCACGAAATACTCTAACTATCTAAAACTTTTAAGAATTCTAGCTTATGTTTTGAGATTTATCAATAAAATTAAAACCAAATCAAAGGAAAGTGGTCCTTTAAAGGCCATAGAGCTAAATCAAGCGGAAATGTGGCTTGTAAAAATTATTCAAAATGCAGAATTTAGTGATGAAATTGCCTTACTAAGGAAAGGCAAACTTTTAAAACCTTCACACCATCTATTCTGTCTTGATCCTTTTCTGGATGAAGCAGGCATTCTTCGTGTTGGAGGACGCCTGCGGAACCACCCATCCTTACGATTTCAAGAAAAACACCCCATATTACTTCCCAAAGCAAATCACGTTACTTCCTTGATAATAACATATTATCATAACTTAAGCTCCCATGCTGGTCCCAATTTAGTACTTTCACTCCTTAGAAACAAATTTTGGATTCCCCACGGACGCTCCACCGTAAAATCAGTATTAAGACAGTGTATACTCTGTTTTCGACTGTCAGCTAAGCCAATAATTCCAAAGATGGGGGATCTACCCTCAGAAAGAATCACACCCATTCGGCCCTTTTCGAAGGTTGGTGTCGATTTCGCGGGACCAGTAATGACAAAATGTCAACATAAACGAAAAGCGACAACCTTTAAATCATATATTGCCCTTTTCATCTGTATGGCGACAAAGGCAGTGCATCTTGAATGTGTTTCAAATCTTTCTACAGAAGCCTTTCTCGCAGCCTTGAAACGCTTCATAGGTAGGCGTGGATACCCCTCTGACATATTTTCGGACAATGGCAGAAATTTTGTCGGAGCCCATTCTTACCTAAAACAGCTATTTTCTTTATTCAAAGAAGAAAAATTACAAAATTTTGCTTCCCAACACCAAATAACCTGGCACTTTATTCCCCCGTATGCTCCAAATTTTGGGGGACTCTGGGAAGCGTCGATAAAATTAGCCAAACATCATTTGGTAAAAATCACACAAGGCGCAATTTTAAATTTTGAGGAACTGTCCACTCTTCTATGTCAAATAGAGGCTGTTATAAATTCGCGGCCTCTAACACCATTGTCCAATGCTCCTAATGATATCGCAGCTTTAACACCAGGACATTTCTTGATTGGAACTGCATTATTAGAATTGCCAGAACTGCCATTAACAAACAATTCTCTTAGCCTTTCTTCTAGGTATAAGCTCTTATTGCAGATGAAGGAAACGTTTTGGAAGAGGTGGAAAGCACAATACCTGCCAACATTGCTGTATAGATCCAAAAGAACCAACAACCACCGTCACAACTTTTCTCCAGGGGAACTCGTCATCCTGAAAAATAAAGTATCACCTCCACTCCATTGGGATCTCGCCAGAATCATCAAGTTGATTCCCGGACCTGACGGAATCGCCAGGGTCCTGCAACTTAAGACCTCTTCTGCTGGAACTCTGATTCGACCGGTTACGCAGGTGATCCCTTTTCCAAGTATTTCGACTCCTGCTCCGGTGCCTTCCCGCCCCGCCCAGCCTGTTGATTCATGGGAAGCGGTAAAGGCGACAGCCGATCAGAAGTAGACAGTCATGTGACTAGAAAGTGAAACAAAACTCATTCTTTTTCTTTTTTTATTATTGATTCTGGTTTTCTCTCTGAACTATTCGAAAAAACTGAAGTAACTTTATTCTTGAATTGACATTCTAATATTCAGGCTGAATTCGTACAGCCAAGTAATCCATTAATTGTTATATTATTAAAACAATAAGTATTCTTCTGTTTATTCTTTATCATTCATTCAAGGCATAAAAAAAAATGCCTTTATACGTATTCTGAATGTTTAAACCTGTGCTAAAGTTTGTGAAAGATTCTGTTTTTATTCATAAAATTCTGAAAGAAAATCCCTGATTAAATCAACTATAGTAAGCAATCGGATTTCATCTTTATTGACTTGCCTAAAATGTTTTTCCAAGCGACCAGAGGGAATGCAGGAGAGAGGTGAGTTAGCTTTTCTTAATATTATGCATGCTAAAACTTAGTTTCGTTTGAGTAAAATGTTTTTGATGCAGGTCAATTCTTTATGCATGAGTCTAGTTATAATTAATCAACAAGTAGTAATTTAACTACATTAGGTGCTCAAAATAACCTAAAATGTCTGAGTGAAAATTTGTATTTCTTAGAAAAGTGACTGCTATTTTGATACCAATGTGCGAAGACACCCTTCTCACATTTAAAAACGTGACAATTTTCACTTTTAATGAAATAGTAATGTTTATTCACTCTGTTACAAATAGTGAAGCTTCATCTATTCCATTTAATGGCATTTTTATATATTTATTGCAAAATAAATTGATGTCGCCAGCTATTGACTATATTTTGAATAGAATATAAATACACACACACGCACACACAAACATATATATAAATATTTTAAACACGATCTTATTTGTTTATCATAATTTTATTGAAAATTTTTTTGTGAATAGAAAAGAAAACTATTCACTCTAAAAACTATTCTCATAATTGTTACAAGCATTTTTAGTACAACTGAAAATATGGAAATGACAGTATTAGTAGAGAACATTGAAAATGTTGATTAATAAAAACAACTAACAGGTAAAAAAAATTCAAAATTGGGCTTTTTTTTTTTTTTTTTTTTTTTAATTAATTAAAATTATAAGTAATGTTTATACGCTTAAACAAGCAAGCAATGTAATGCTTTTTTAAACTAATAATTTTCCAAGAAATTCTGCAGCTTTATATGTTGTTAACTAGCTTTAATACTATGCAGTTCACTAGCTACTCGATTAATATTTTTACTAAAATATTTTAGAATTAACTGGTTTTTTTTAGAAAAATCTATTTTTAAGTATATTTTCTGATTTTAAAATAACAAAATTATTTAAAAATAAATATAGAAAAGCATAAACTTTATTAATTTGAGTAAAGTTAAAGCTGGTAATTTTGATTTATCTCGTGTGCGAAAGATTTTCTATTGTTGATGGGTTACATCAGTTTAGAAGTTTAAAAAATATATTTTTCTATTTTTCAAAAGTTATTTTTTTCAAAATTTTGAGCATATAAATGAACAACATTAAAAATGTGATGGACAATTTTTTTCAAAAACTGATGCATAATATTATTGAAATTTTGCATACTTCTTCAAAGTAGAATTCATTAGTGTTTGAAAGAAAGATATTCCCTTTTTTTGTCGATTACAGCTAATTTCACAAAGCAATACGTGGGGTAAAATGAGCTGAAAATTATACTGTTATTGCACTAAACTCATCAAAAATTCAAAATTGAATTTTTTTTCAACTCTTCGTCCAAACGCTAATCAATTTTAGCTTGAAGAATTAGATATAAGATCCGCTACATCAGTTTTTGAGAAATCGTGTCCGTTATTTTTCCGAAGGGCCGCTTGAAAGTTAGATTAAAAAAAAAAAAAAAAAAAAAAGATCTAAAAGATCTAAAAGATCTAAAAAAAAAAAAAAAAAAAAAAAAAAAAACATAAAATATGCATTTTTTTTGCGCCCTCCGAAACCCATTTAACGTGCTTAGGGGTTCAGTGGAAGAATGCTGGACTGCTGCGGGGAAAGCCAAGGTTCAACTCCGTAACGGTATCAACTCGGTAACAACTCGGTAAATAACATTACCTTGTTATATGCGTTTCTTTCTTCCTTACTTTTTTTTTTTTTTTTTTTTTTTTTTTTTTAAAGGCAAATAATGATTATAATAATAATAACAATGTTGAAAATTATAACTGAGAATAATTTCGCTCTTAATGGAGAGTGAAAAATCTCACTCTTTAGAAAATTGTTTTTCACTCTTTTGAGGTAGGTTGTATTTTGTCATGTTTTAAGAGTTATATACCACTCTCTAAAACTCAGGTCTCACTCGTCATATTTTAGAGGGAAGAATCCATTATAAAGAATTTTATCGAGATATCTCGTGTGTATCTCTTCGTAATAATACACGTTTATAATACCCCATTGTAACAAGTTGCAACATCCTTTAGTTCAAGCTGCAGCAGTATCGAAACTTTGCTAAACGTTACACAAAACGTTTTAGTTTACGATTAGAAATAGAAATAGAAATTCTTACTGAATATTAATACATTTGTTATAATCAGTGGAAATTCCTTAGCGGTTATTAAAAATATTATTTTTCTAGTATTATTTACTGAAATGATTATCATCAAAATGAAACTTTGAAACTTTTTCACAAAATTGATAATTGCTTTAAAATTTATTTTATCATTAATATCTTCAATCAAATAATAGAAAATACTGTGTAATTTTACAAAAACTTTTAATTAATAATAACATTAATTAATAAACTAATCGCCATTATCATTACTCAATTTGGAATTATATATTTTTAAACAATACAAAATTGGGAAAATTTAAATAGCAAATGCACTAAAACATTTATTTTAAATGTGTTACTTGCGTAATTTATTTTTATACAAGTTGTAACTTAGTTAATTAACTTTTAACATATAATTAGTATGTAGTAAATTTATTAAGATAAATATATCTTTGAGATTAAAAACAACAATTTGGATTTTGAAAATGAAGAATAACTAAATCCGAGTTATATACGTAGTAATTAGTAAAAATCAGATCGACTTAAACATGCTACGAGACAAAAAATTGCTTCGTTAAAAGGAAAAGAAAAATATAAGCATTTATAAAATAATATGTTGACATTAGTATAAAATAATTGTAAATGAAATTCAGCAGTCATTTATTTATTTATATTTTAAAACTCACAAGTATTATTATAAATATGAACCAAAATCCAACTGAATAAACTACTGTGCTGATTAGAAGACTGCTAGCCTACTTAAAATGTGTGAATAAATTTACATTTTTTAAAATTTATCGTGATTGATACCCATACTCCCAATATGTCACAAAAGTCGAAAGAATCGATATTTAAAAATAATGTTACGTATATTGAAAACGTGTGTAAGAATTTTTGAGTAGACTTCAATAACAATCTTATCATTATCTTGTCAATTTATTCAACGATTTTTTTTTTTTTTTATGATAAAAATTTTAACAATACAGAGCATTTTATTTATTTATTTATTTAATAAATCATCCAATTTTCTTTTCATACTTTTAATATGTTAATATGGGAATAAATTAATTTAAATGCATGTAATCAGAATTATTTTTAACTTTTTGATAGGATAAATATGTATAGTTTTATATTAGTAACAATCAACAAGATTTTTTTTTCTTTCTTTGTATATCTATGAACATTGCTGTCCCCCCCCTCCCAGGAGACATACAATACCTCTCAGGGATGTAAATGGTCAATAACGCAATCTTTCAAAAGAACTCGACCATACTTTTAAAAAGAATATTAAAACCATATATCTTGTGTTTAATGAAAATTTATCGAGAATATTTATTTTTAAGAAAAAAAAAAAAAAAAAAAAAAAAAAAAACAGAATTTCCTCAGATGTTGATACAACATTGATTTTCTCATAAATGAATATAGTCTGCATTCATTATAGAAAATAATAATAAGGGTGATATATATAATAAATATAATGGTATATAAAATAATAATAAGGTGAATTTTCAGATAAACATATAGAAGAAAATTTTCTTGTGGCTACTGACATGCTAGGTTTATTTTGGTTAGTATGATTTTAAATGATTATTTGAAATTAATTGACAGAAACGAATACATTAGGACAGAAAGATTAAAAGGGTATCATTTTATAAAAACTGGCTATTTATTATATAAAAAGTAATGAGTATCTCCTTCATACAAAATCCAAATATTATTTTTTTTCTAAACTTTCGTCTGAAAAAATTAGAAATAATTATAGAAATTTATTTAAAGAAAAATATTAAAGAAACAGGGAAAAAAAACAGATAAAAAATTGAAAAATAACATTAAGTTACTAAATAACACGTTTAACTTAAAATTAACACATTTCCTTTTCAGCTTGAATAGTTTCTTGTTTGCTGACAGAATCTCTCGTTGTCCACAATCGCTGCACTTATATACATGGTGAATTTATCATGCAACCACCTGCTACAAGTGAACCTCTTCGAGACGGGTGTGCCAATCTGTTTTTGAGCAAAAAAAGGTAGCACACTATATGTGTAAAATGGTATAAGCTAGTTACGCCAACTTTTAAGGCCATAAACCGCCCACTGTTTACTATTTATTAAATTATTTTTTCTCAAAACCTTCTGCACAAAAATGTTCAAAACACAAAACCTAAATTTCACTTGGTGTGAAATCTTCTCGTTCCAGCTTTAAAACCATTTACGTTTATTTATATTATTTTATTTAAATTTAAACGAATACAGTCCTAAAAAAGAAATTTGTGTTGGCTGATATTTTTCCCTAATTTATCGCTTCTATTTAAGCAGCCGACAGCTGCACTAAACCTGAGCATCATGCTTGAAAATATTACAAAACTTACAATGACATTTAAATACTTTGCGGTACATTTCTCATAGGCTAACATTGCCATTCGAGAGATAAATCCCAACAGAGATGTTGCTTTTGACGATTATGTTACTCCTGAATATTGTTCAACTTCCGATTCTGCGGTCAATACCCAAAAAGATGCGCCGTCTCAAATGGGTTAACCTACTGCGGTCACATGCCGAAATTATTCCCTGGTACAGTTCCAGACATTCAACAAACTCATCCTCATCGTCTTGACATTGCCAATAAGCTGCGAAATCTCTATTAGTATAGAATTTTTTAAAACTCAATGCGCAATCTCTCCTAAATAGTAAAAGCACAAACTCTTCTCTTTTGGTAGGAGAGATTGCACAGTCTTTTATTAAATAATTATCCGCTTTTAGCGAAAATTATGGTGCTCGTAACCTTAGTCTAGGTTAGTAGCTTATGATAAATTGGTTAAATTAAAAATATTTTGTACTACTACTATTGTATTGGCATTCCTAGGATCGGTTGTGAAAATTCAAGCATTTATTTTTGAAAACGGGACAAAACAACCACGTTTTATCTTAGACTCTTGAAGCAATCAATGTGCACATTCAAGTCGGAACTTCACTATTGATGTTGTACAACCACCTGAAATCGCAACTCACCAACTCCACTCTTTTCTACCAATCCCCTATGTCCGCAATGTCTCCTACCGCCTGAGTTTTCCTAGCTTTACGTTATATATATAACCTTCATATTTTTCTCTTTATTGTGTTCTGTTTAATTTCCAATTTAAAAATGAATTAAATGAAAACTTACATAATTTCTTAACAGCAAAATATTTCTATTTCACTCTGCTGAATATAGTTCTGAACTTTTAGTAATATTAACTTTTAATTACTTTCAATAGAAATTTTCTAGATCGAAGAAAAGTAAAAATTTGAATGTAAACTAAACCGTTTAAGATATTTACATCTTGAACAAACAAAGCCTTGTTTCATACATTTTTACTCAAAGAATAGTTTGCGAAGAAAATAGTTCGAAAAATTTTGTAACGAAAAGTAAATTTGTAATTTTTTTCAGAAATCACCTTGATCTCTAAAGTGAAGAAAAATGAATGATGATACATTTTTATCAATTTATTATATTCAGTTTTTATTTTATTATATATATATATATATATATATATATTGTCATTGAAAATACAAAGATAGATATATTTACATTCTTAAAAGTACTTAATTTTGGTTTTCATCAACATTTTTATTAATGTTTCTTCAGTAATGTAAACAAAATAACAAAATACTTTTAATTAACACGATTTATAAAAGATATTTCCATCTTGTAATATGAAAGAACTTTTTTGTTTGTTTGTTTGTTTGTTTTCAGTGAAACACACTGTTGATATTTTTTATCTTTGAAGCAGAATGAAATCAAAGCCTTTATATTGGCGTTTATCATCCATAATATAAAATGACATGTTTTGAAACAAACTTTGGAAAAAAAAAAAATACAAGATTGGTTATTAAAAAGTTTAAACGCTTAAAACTCATTAATGCAATAACAATTACGCCTTTAACCTTACAATAAATATTCATACTAAATTAGTGGAATTTTGTTTAAAACAAATAACATAGTAAAATACAATAAATTGTCTGCAGTTTTTCTAAAGGGAACGAAGTTTATAAATGAAGTTCCTGTGACGTTACACCAATTGATTTCAAACTGTATTTTGAATTTATAGATAATATATTTCCCCTAAGATTACAAAAAAGAAAACTAATAATTAATTATTTAATAAGTTCCTATCCCGTTAAGAGGATCCCATTTTATGGACAGTGTACGTTTATCCCCCCCCCCCTCTTTCCCAGGAGTCTTTCACCAGTACTACTGAAAATTAAATTTCCTCTTAAAGGAAAAATGTAAATTTAAGAGGAAACAATAACCCTAACAGTACACTTATTAGGGGTCGCAGGTATCCTATATTTTTACGTGCTTTTTATTATACCGTGTCCTCCTTCTCAAACAGTATTTTTTTTTTTTTTTTTTAATACCATTATAGCAGTAGAATCTACACAAAATTTTTAGATAAAAATAGAGGTAATAAAATAATAATGCAAACGCAAAAATATAGGATCACTGCGCCCCGTGACTTATCCACATTAGATTTTCAGGATGTTTCTTGGATGTATTTTCCCAAATCTTGAAGACATTTTTAAGATGTTCTTGGGAGAAGATGTATGCTGATAGGGAAGACTCTTTGGAAAAAGGCGAGGCCATCTACGTACCCTTCACACGGATTTATTTGTGATATGTTTAGAAATTTAAGTTTTTTTAATGATGTAATTTATCATTTAAATACTTATTTAATGTAATAGCCTGACTTGCTTTTATACAGGGTGTCTCTGAATTCACGAACCATCATTTAATGGTAGATAGGTAACATCATAAGTATTTAGAAATGGATAGGAATCCACTGCCGCAGATGTCATTTTAACCCTTTAAGAACTGTTTTTTTTTTTTTTTTTTTTTTTTTTAAGATGTGCAGCATGGTATGTCATTGTTAGAAAACCTGGCATAAATCAATATACATAAACTAGAAAATAAATTGAAAGGTTTTTTGAAATATGCTCGCACTTTCTTAACAATTATTAAAAGCGCATGAGCTATCATTAATAAGATTTATTTTATATAATTCAGGGGCCGACGTATCCTAGTCGGTAGAGCTCGTAATTCGAAAATTGTGGTTTCGTTACTGGAGCCGACCAATGGCCATAGTATACACTAATGGTGGCTGGTGCACGTAAAATCTGTCGTGGCCGCAATATCCTCCATTTTCTTATCAAAATTATACCTCTGGTGGTTACCGAAGTGGGAGAGCCATCCTCTCCATGTAGGATGTAAATTGTGATGGCATGTCACCGGACCACTTCTAGGGGTGAGTCCAAGACCCGTCTCCAGTTACCCATTACGCAGAACTAGTGTGACTTAAAACCCAAACAACCAACCTTTTACATAATTTATCAGCCAAATGTTGTGAAAATAAATAAAAAAATGTCGTGAATTTTCAAAAATATATCATCAATACAATGAGTTCAGCTTTAGTTGTTCTATAAAAAATCAAATATTTAAGGATTTTTACACAAATTTTATTTAAACAAACTTTCAGTACATTGCCACTAGTTAAAAAAAGAAAAAACATTTTAATTTTGTACTGTGTTTTTGGAGGAAGTAAATGTGTAACTTTAACAACATCATTATTCGCAGTTTTTGTATGGTTTTTTTTTTATAAGCATAGCTCTGGACATTTGATTAGGAAATTAAAAAAAAAAAAAAAAAAAAGAAAAAAAAAAAAAAAAGAAAAAAAGAAGAAAGAAAGAAAGAAAAGAAATACAGTCTGGTAGCTTTTGCGCATGAAAAATTATTTTTTTTCGGAAAATATGTTGATAATTTTCTTCCAGTTTTAATATCTTTTTACTGTCTGATTGTGTATACTTCAGTACATTAAGCTTTTAAATACACGCTATTTAGTTTGAAAAACACCGTTTGCTAAAATAAAAAAAATTACAAAAAGTTTGCAATTTTAGTAATAAAACCTCTGCAATTTCATACGTGTGCATGATATTCCAATAAAATGGAGTTCAGATAAATGAAAGAAGCAACCAAAGTATGTGTTACAGCATAAAATGCATTTAAAGTATTTTTTACAGGTTGATCTTCAACATTTTTTTTTCAAATCCTTTAACTTTACATACCCCATTTAAACATTTAAAAGAAAACTTTGTCTTTATTTTATGATAAATAAAATTCACTTTAGACCCAAAAGGTTTTATGGTGAATTTTCGTGTATTATTATATACAAGGTGATTATAATTAAAGTTACGATTTCAAAACGCTATAATTTTAAAACTACCCATCAGAGCGATTTGATATTTTTCTAGAGAAATCGTGGGGCAATGAAATTTTGTTTTGCAAAGAAAAAAAAAGTTAAAAAATGTGCCTTTAATTATTCGTAAAATATTTGTTTCATGAAGCTCCTCTTTTTCTCTTTTCACTATGACTATCTTAATTAATTAATATGATAAAAAAAATAGATAATTGAAGAGCACGAAACTTGAATATAAATTATAAATAAGACTTTTATTTAAACTTAAATCAGGAGGGATTGTTTTTCCGAACTCAATCAAATAATTAAATAAATGAACAATTTAGAGAAATATAAATCTTAAGTCTCACCCAGCAGAAGCAGTTTAAACTCAGAGATTAGCTCTCAATTGGCTAGCTGGACTATGCTCGCTTACGGGTTGACGGCAGGAAAAACTTGAGCGGCAATTCCTTTCACGCAAATTCCACTCGCACTAGCATAAGAATCTATTCTTATCAACCGCCTCCAAACACTTCACTTAGCAAAATTTCAAAACCTGTTCACACCCTCTTCACACTCCGCAAGTTACTTGCCCCAACTTTTCTCTTGGAGGTCCATATAATTTTTCAACACAAGCCTTTCCATGCGAGGGAGCAAGGCTCTGTTCTTCTTTTTATATTCTTGATACCTTGTCACCCTCTGTCGTGTGAAAGCTCCGCTTTGGCGACCTCTGAAATTTTTTTTTCTGTTTATGCAATAAACAACGGAGGAGGTTTAATCTTTAGGCACGGGCTCTTTTGAATCTCCACAGTGCCATCGGAGCCCCTCTCTAAAGGTTAAAATCGCTCAAAACCGCTGCATAGTGGTGAGCGGCCACCTTCCGTCTTAGAGTCTTAGAGTTACTTGCCCCTTTGTAGCTCTATACTGACTCAAAATCAATCCGACTTAATATGAAACTTCGCCGACCGTTTGCGTCTACCTTCCTAATCTCCCATCTATTGCGTCACCGGTAGTCGCTGGATCCAGCTCAATTTTAAAACTGTGGTGATCTTCCATTGTCTCAACCTTACAACTGTTTCCACTGTAAACACGCATTCTTGCCTTTCTGCTAAAAAAATTGTAGTAAACCCTTGTAGTCAATTGTTTCCTGACATTCCATTGTGTTGCTAACAACATTCCTGTGTTTAATGAGTCCATTTAAGCGTTTTCCCTGGCTGCGGTAGCCTGGTCGGTAAGAGCAGCGAGTTCGTGATCGAAAGATTGCGGGTTCGGTCCTCGAGCCGGGCGAAGACCGTCGTGTACGCTAATGGCGACTGGTGCACGTTAAATTCCATCGTAGTCGCAAAGTCCTCCAAGTTCCTATCAAAAATTATACCACTGGGGGTACTGGAACATGTGTTTAACTCAGACCTGATCCTGATCAAAATTCGAGTTCCTGTTGTTTGTCTGGTGCTGCCATCTTTCACCAGCTTCTGGGACTAAAGTCATTCTCCTCCCTAAGTGGCGTTTCTAAAAACGGACGAAGCACACTCTTGCCTTAAATCCGGATAGTTCCATCACTGGAGCTCAGATATTTCGAGTGGCATACGATAACAACAACAACAACGTTTGTTTTCTTTAACATTACCGTGACAGCGCCATCTATAGAACATGTTGGAACTACTTTTTCCTCCCCTAAACAAAATTTCATGGCATCACGATTGCTCTGGTAAAATATCAATTCACTCTGATTGGTAGTTTTAAAATTATAGCGTTTTGAAATCGTAACTTAAATTATAATCACTCTGTATATGGGCAAATCGTATTAAAAAAAAAAAAAAAAAAAAAGTTCTGTTATTTATCTCGCAAGGTAGTGTGTTTATGAAAGTATATCATAAATAGGGAGAAATTCTACAATAATCTACTTAAAAATCCAATGATATAAATCAAGACAATGTCGAATATATATATATATATATATATATATATTGTCACTCACTTTTAAGAATTAGTTTGTGAAATATTTTTGGTGTTAATAATGTTCTCTAAAAGATACATATACATATATATATATATATATTTAATACTAAATTAATATTCATAGCTGGATTTATTATTACACTATTTAATGTATCTTCATAGTTAAAACATTACACAGTTATGACATACATTATTAAATATTACTTTAAATAATAATGTTTCCATTACTGAATTTCAAAGTGTAAAGTCTTTTATAGAAACATGCTTGCCATTTACTACAACTACATAAAACAATTTTAAACGTTTTAAACAAAAAGTTTTAGTTAAAATTTCAATAAACGTTTAAGCTTTATTATTATTATTATTATTATTATTATTATTATTATAGAAAAATAAATACATACAGTAAATGGAGTCCATCACTAATGAGGCATTCTCAATTTTCAAAATTGAAAAGAGCTTTTTTCTATGTAGAAGCTGAAAAGCATATACTAACTAGTATGTTGTGGCCACCACGAGACTTTCTTCTATATTTTCCTATACAAATTCACGCAGTAACAATATTAAAAAAAAAAAAAAAAATCCAAGTTTTTTTTTTCGTTAAAAGTAAAAAAAAAATCGATAACTTTGTTTTAAATTACCACATATTTATAGTTAAACCATTCGTTTTAAAGGTATTGACGAGACCTTTCGAAAGATACCCATCATGAAAATTTACCCCACCCCATAGGGTACTTCCACCCAGGGGGGGGGGAAGCGATGCCCCACATGCACATTTTTTTTCCTAATTAACTACTACTATTAGCAATAATTCATATTAATTTTACAATCACAGGTTAAGAATAACTCTCATTATGTACATTTATACGAAATTTTGTCCTATACTACCATGTTAAAAATTTAGAAGAAATACGATCACAGCGCCTCCTGTTGTGCGATTGATCCCCAAATCTAATCAGCACTAGTTTATGTCAGGAGCCAACTAAGTACCAAGTTTTGTTAAATTTCGTTAAAAAAAAAATTAAGATTTTTTTTTCTAAGTTTTTTTCGTAAAAAGTAAAAAAAATCGATAACTTTGTTTTAAATTATCACAGATTTATAGTTCAACCATTCGTTTTAAAGGTACTGACGAGACCTTTCGAAAGATATCCATCTTGAAACTTCACCCCCTGGGGTTTCACGAGGCTCCTACACATGCAATTTTTTTCCCCAGTTGACTATCTCTATTATAATTAATTCATGTAAATTTCATAATGATTACTAAAAAATAATTCTCTTTATGCACATTTATACAAATTTTTGCCCTATATCACCATGTTAAAAATTTAGAAAAAGCGGGATGGCAACGCAACCTGTAAGACGATTTTTACCAAAAGTTGATAGGCACTAATTTATGTCAAGGTGCAACTACATACCAATTTGTATGAAATTCTGTGCAGTAGTTCCTGAGGTACAGTTGCCACAAAATTTTTTCACACATACACAGACAGACAGACAGACAGACAGACATTTTCTAAAAATGATCAAATCGTGTTCTACAGCTCTCAAAACGTGTAAATCCATCAAAAACCCGAGGTCGAAAATTTTTACGAATCCAATACTTTCATCTATTGAATATAGAAGAAAGTAAAAATGATATTTGCACTCATAAAAAAGGAAATGAAAAATGCAATATCATAAAAATCGCATAACATGTGAAATGTTGTTTTAAAAATGTATTTTAAATTTTCATTATTCATACATATATATAATTTTACAGTATTAATTTAACTACATAAAGAATGTATCCCTTAAAAAGGGAATGCTTTAGTATTTTCTATTTTAAAATTTAACATTCCAAGTCCGTAATCTTCCGAATATTTGAGTGAGTGAGGGGTGATTCATCATCGCCCAGACGAAACCCCTAGACCTAAAAGCATGAAATTTTGTGACAGTGTTCTTTCTATGACGTAGGCATCCACTAAGAAGCGATTTTACAAAATTCGCCCCCCAAGGGGGAGAGGGGGGCAAAACCTGATTTCACAAAATCCTTCATATTTCAAACAAAAAAACAGATATCCGTAAAATTTTTGCTTTAAAATGTAGCTAATACAAACGTTTAAAAACCACTTTGTGGAATTTTCGAAATTCGGTCCCAAAGGGGCCGGGGGGGGAGACGCGATTTCACATGCGTAAAACGTGATTTCGCATAATCCTATATATCTCAAACCAAAAAAAAAAAGATATACGTGAAATTTTTGCTCTTAAATATAGCTAATACAGATATCTAAAAGCCAATTTCTGGAATTTTAGAAATTCAGCCCCCAGGTGGGGCAGTAAGGAGGGGGAGGGGCTACGGGGAAAAACAAATAGAAATGCAGTTAGGGTGTTCAGAATTGGTACAGATAGGTTTTCGAAGCCTGCAAATCTATTCTAAGATTCTAAGATTCTAAGACGGAAGGTGGCCGCTCACCACTATGCAGCGGTTTTGAGCGATTTCAACCTTTAGAGAGGGGCTCCGATGGCACTGTGGTGATTCAAAAGAGCCCGTGTCTAAAGGTTATACCTCCTCCGTTGTTTATTGCATAAACAGAAAAAAAAAAAAAAAAAGGTTACAGAGGTCGCCAAAGCGGAGCTTTCACACGACAGAGGGCGACAAGGAACAAGAATATGAAAAGAAGAACGGAGCCTTGATCCCTCGCATGGAAAAGCTTGTGAAGAAAAATTGTATGGTCCTCCATGAGAAAAGTTGGTAACTGCCTTGGAAGATTGAAACATTAGTCGGTCAAATTGGAAAGATGCATTAAGAAGTTATAGATTCTGGTTAGTTTCTGACGTAGTGGAAGCCGGGTAACGATATTAAAAAGCCAGTCGTTAGGTTTATTAGGTGGGTTAAGGATACGCCAATCAAGAGTTAGTGGGCATGAGAAAAAGTAATGATTTGCATTACCCTCAGCGCCGCACTCACGTTGTGGAGTGCGCGAGCAATGAAACTTGAAGAGATGTGATTTGAACGGGCCATGGCCCGTTAAGAAGGCTGTTATGGCTGGGGAAAGGTCAAAGTTATAATTTGACACTTTTGGGAGGAGGTTAAACGTAAATCTACCTTTAGGAGATGTATCCCAGTATAGCTGCCATTCTTTCTTTAGTCGTTCTTTAAGACATCTTTTGATATAAGAGGGGGGGAGGGCCAGAACGAAATCCACTGCTTCCTTTTTAGTGGCAGTTTTTGCTAAGAGATCTGCCATTTCATTGCCCGCGACACCCCTGTGAGCGGAGACATGAGCTAAAGAGAAAGTCTCGGGCTTAGACAGGAGATCTAATTTGATTTTCTGAATAATAGGATGGTTACTCCTGTGGCGAGCCAGAGCCTGAAGACCTGAGAGACTGTCACTGTAGATAGAAATTTTCGAATTGGTAAAATAAGAAATTGACCAAGAAATTGCTTGGCTGATAGAAAAAATCTCAGCCTGGAAAACAGTGTTACAGTCCCCAAGCCTACAGGACCACTGATGAACCAAGACCCCGTCAACAAAGGCGCAAAATGCGGCACCCACACCATGGTCTGTCTTAGATCCATCTGTATATATCGCCGCAGGGGCTGTAGGAGAGAAGGAGTTAATATTAGTATTAATTAATGCATGCGTAAAGTCCTCTGCTTGGTGTATGAACCAGCTGCCCATTTTGAGTTGAATTTCTTCATTTGGAAATAGGATTTTCTGTAGGTCTTTGTTTCTTAGTTGTAGTACGTTTATTCTGTTGTATTCGTAATTCAGAGTGAGGAGTAAAGGAGGAACACCGGTGATGACGTGGAGGGCAACAGTGGAGATGGTTTTATAACCCCGTGACAGTTGCAAGAGGAACATCCTTTGCAATGAATTTAATTTTCCTATAGCTGTTTTTGAAAGATTACCTCCCCAGATTCCCGCCCCATAAGTAATGATTTTTTCCACTATTGTTAGATACCATGTTTTTAACATTTTGGTGCTTATACCCCATGGTTTACCCATTAATTTGCACGAGTTATGATAATGTATAAGAAGTTTAATTTTAAGTGAGTTTAAATGTTCAATCCAGTTAAGGTTTTTGTCTATTGTTAGTCCTAAAATTTTCAAGTGATCGACATGTTTTACACTTTTGCCCTCATACCTCATCGTCGGCTTTCTCTTCAGTATACGTGGTTTGGAGAAAGTTAAAGATTGAGTTTTATTGGGTGAAAGTTGAAGGTTTAGGTCTTTGAGCAGCTGGGAAAAAGCAGTGAAGGCATCCTGAGCTAAGGTCTCCAGATCTTTTCTGCGTTTGCCCGAGAGAATTAACGTGAAGTCATCCGCAAATGCAAATAATTCAAACCCTTGTGAGCTCATGGAATTCAGTATGTTATTAGCAATGAGTGTCCACAGGACCGGGCCGAGACACGAGCCCTGTGGACAACCTTTCTGTTGACTGTGCACACTAGAGCCTGAACCCCAGTCGATTAAGATGGAACGCTCAGATAAGTACGATCGGATGACTCCCGCCAAGTTTCTCGGACATTCAATTTTTGATAGGGAGTTAAGAATGTGGGGCCATTCGATATTGTCGAATGCCCCTTGGATATCCAGGGAAACTAAAGTTGTATATTGATCAGTATTGTAACTGAGGGCACTAGAAGACAAAATTTTTTCTAAGGCCTGTTCGCAAGATCTGCCCTCTCTGAACCCAAATTGCCGTTCATTTAAGAGCTGGTTAGATTCCAAAAAGTAATTAAGTCGGACAACAATTAATTTTTCCAACAATTTTCCTAGGGTTGGAAGAAGGCAGATCGGGCGATATGATTTTGACTCAGAAGGTGACTTCCCTTGTTTCAGGAAAAATACAACTTGGCCCTGGCGAAGAACTTTAGGAAAGTGATTATAGTCTAGACAGAGATTTATCCAGATGTGTAAGATATTAGGGATGCATTTGTTAACTCGTTTTAAAATTTTAAAATCTATGCCATCTGGACCTGGTGCTTTTTTGTCATTAAAATTTTTAAGCGCGGTGTGGATTTCCGCCTTCGTAAAGGCTTTGTCCTCCTGCGCGGAGAAAACAATGGGAACGCTCGCAGAATTTGGAAATGTTGACGGGCCGAAAATTTACTGCGTAAGAAAAACAAGGTTGTTTTGTTTAGAGGAAAGACCAGGAGACCTTTGTAACATTATTTCATGAGGAGTAAAGTACTTTTGCGAATAAAATTTTTGTGCTGTGCCAAAGATATTCGTCTGCGAAGAGCAGAAGGTCTTCCACGCAGCATGTTTGGCTAAGTTAATTTGTTTTTTATATTGCGCTGCAAGTCTCTTAATTAATTCTTTGTGTGCTTGTGATTCTGATATTGGTATATGTTTAGTTTTCCGTCTTAAAGCCGTGAGTCTGTTGCGTAGCGTTTTAAGTTGGGGGGACCAGAAAGAAGGGACGTGGTGACGTCGTACTGATCTCAACCGGAGTGAAGCGCTAGCTGCTTCTTTTATTGTTGAAATGAAATGCTCTGTGAAAGTGTCCAGTTGTGTTATCGATTCTATGTCATTTAGTTGATGTAGTAATGAGTGTTCGTTAAATTTTATGAGTCTATTGAATTTGGTAAAGTTGGCTCTTTGTGTTGAGAAGCGAGTGCGGGTTTTTAATTGTGGAGTTGTGTTTATTGAATATGTTATGTAATTGTGATCAGAGTTATTGAAGACATCTAGCACTGACCAGTCGTTAATCTTACTGAAGGTTTCTGGATTGACTAGAGTAAAGTCTGGCCAGCCCAAAGCTCCGTGTTTTTGGAATGTCGGTGATGAATTTTCGATGTTTGCTAGACATAAGTTGTGTGTAATAATATGTTCTATTAAGCGGCTTCCCCTAGTGTCCTCACGAGGCGAGCACCAAAGAGGGGAGTTTGCATTTAAGTCACAGCCGCAGAGGAAGAGTGCCTTGTGTGTAATAAGATGTTGCCATTCTTCCAGACAAAGATCAAAGTCAGACGACGGGGCTGCGTATGCGCTGCCTAAGAATACCTCGCCTTCACTTGACGTCAGTGTAATGAATATGCAATTGTCTCCGGTGTAAAGGTGAGTGTAAATAAAATGTGATGACGTTAAGACAATGTGTGCATTTTTGTTGCGTGAAGAGAAAACTGCCCAGGATGCTGGAAAATCATACAGACGACCATCTGCAGTGCTATAAGCGTCCTGCAGCAGCCCAATATCAAAGGAGTTTTTCTCCAAAAAATCTTTTGCTGCTGAGTTAGCCGCTTTGCAATTGTTCAGGTTGATCTGCATGATTTTGATGTACGTTAGGTTCTTGAGGAGAAAAGTTACTGAGATTTGGTGGCAGGAAATGTTCATTCTGGTACCACTGCGGAAATGGTGGAAACTGCCAAGGTGCACACGGTGGGAGAAAAGGAGGGGTCAGGTGCGGTAGCTGCTCTCCCAAGGGGGAACTGTGCTTGTCGAACAGTGGAGGAAGACCTTGAAACGTAAAGGGAGGTGGGAATCTTTCTTCAAGATATTTCCTTTCTTTTTCATAGTGCTTTTGATATGTGGGGCAGGCCGAAGAGTACGCCGGATGATCTGTTTTGAGGCGTCTGTTGTTGCTCTCAAAATTTACCCGCATGCAATTGACACAACCAGGAGAATTGGTGCACTGAGAACTCGAAGAGTGATTGCCTCCGCAGTGGGCACAATAAGAACTGTTGTTACAGGTGCCTGAAGTGTGCCAGAATTCCTGGCAATGGGTACATCTGGGAATTGATGTAAAGGGTCTAACCCTGGATTTTATAATGCCGAAGTTAATAAAGCCTTCCCGAAGTAGAATTTCGGCGATTGGTTCCTGTATGAGTAGAATTTTGTTGAATTGTCCTGAATTTCTTGATTTTTTTGTTTTGAGTACTTTGAAACTTGTTGCATGTTTTTTTGAAATGTTCAGTACCGTGGAAATATTAGATAATAACTGAGCGTCTTGAATACCTTCAGGAACTCCTAGAACTATAATTTTTAAATTGCGTGGCCTTTTCGATACCACGTTTAAATTCATGATAAACTTTTGATTCTTCTGGAGTTCTTCTTTCAATATTTTTGAAGCAGAGGGTGTATTACAAATGAGTTCTATGTGCTTCCTCCCTATTTTAGTCTCTATCTCTGTTAAGGGAGCGGCAATAGAGCATTCTTTGAGTTGTTTTAATATGTCGACTCCTCTGTGTGTTTCTTTGCGTGATGTTAAGACTAAAGTTCTTTCTTGCCATTGCAAGATAGCCTCCGCCTGTGAGTGTAGAGGGGTGGGTGAAGCTGTATGAACCTTGTTGACTTCGCTCTGCGCTGCTGAGATTGGGATGGCACTGTTTTTTCTTGATGTTGAGTCTGAACATCCTTCTGCTTCTGTATTAATAGGGGCTGCGTTTTTCTCCAATATTGTTAGAATGGTGCCCTGCGATGTCTGTATTTCTTTTAGTATAGAGTCTGTTTTTTTCAAATTTGTCGTTGATGCTGGTGCTTAGATTTTGTAGTTCTTTGGAGTTGTTACAAGAGTCCTCTCTTGATGGTTGCATTTTTACTGGAAATGGTGAAGAGATTTTGTTGTCTGAGAGGGCACGTATTTGAAGAAAGGCGTTTTTAAGCAGCTTGAAGGGGGCCTTGTTGTTCCCCTTACCTGACAGTTTGATGATGTCTATGGCTACAGAGGCAATTTCAGAGATCGAGGTGTATCCTCTGAAGCTTTCATTACGTTTTAAGAGAGCCTGGGAAGCTCTTGGATTCCGAGGGGACGGGGACTTTCGTTCGATGTTTGCTTTGTTGGCTGATCTTAGTGATCTGGTTGAGACCGGTGATCTGTTTGATATGTGGGACTGACAGGATTCATCGCTTGATGATTGGACGTCGAGCGTCTCTTGAGATTTTTCAGTTTGTGGCATTTTGCTTGAGTAGCTTTTGTTAATCTTTTTCTTTTCTTTTTTATGATTAATTGGAAATTCACTAAAAGGGTTGGATTAGAGTAACACTTTAAAAATGAAAAATCCCTTTTAGCTATGTGAGAATCACAATTTGCACTGAAAATATTAATATACACTTTTTGAAAAAATTATACAGTGTCGCCCAGAGAGAGTGGATGGGGCTTTCCCAGCCGCACAAAGTCTCATTAAAGAAAATAAATAAATAAATAAAAATAAATAGATAATTAAAAAATAAATAAATAAATAAGTAAACAATAGATAAAGTAAGATAAAAAATAAATAAAAAATAAAATAAAATTTGTTTTTTGGTTGGTTATTTAAAGTAGATAAGGTCTGAGCTCAAGAAGTACGAGGAATGTTAATTTTATTTATTTATACAATCAAAAAGAAAAGGAAAGAAAAGAAAAAAAAGAAAAGAAAAGAAAAGGGGGATGTATGTGTTTAAGTAGGATTTGAGATAGAGTTGTAAGGTAGATTTCTTGTTGGAAAACGGTAACAGTAGCTCTGGGCTGTGAAGAGTTTATTGATGTTGGTGCTTTAGATAAGAGTTTGTTATTGTGATAATTAGGAAGAATTTGAAAAAAAAAAAAAAAAAAAAAAAAAAGGAAGGCCACTCCCTATATCTTCCTTTTTCCTCTTCCCTTCCCCCTATTTCTTCCCCTATCCTTTCCCTTTAACTAACCTCCTTAGGCAAGAAGCAGATTGAGTACTTAGGAAAAAAAAATAATAATAATAATAAATAAATAAATATATAAACAAGAAATAAAATTTAGCAGATTGAGTACTTAGAATTTGAAGATAGTGGATTGATTTGGTTTGTTAGGTATCAGGCGTTAGTAGGATGACTTTTGTGAGTGGTGAGAAGAAGGAAAAAAAAAATAATAAAATAAAAAAATATGTATGTATATATATGAATTAAGTTTAAAACTTTAAGTTTTACCTCTCTTTCTCCCTTTCCTCCCTTTTTTTTTTTTCCCCTTCCCCTTCCCCTTTTCCTTTATTTTTATTTAATATTTCCCCTCCCTTTTACCCTAAAACCTTAAACCCAAGATAAGTCGTTCTAAAAGGAGTTATTGTGGCCAAAGTTGCTGTGAATGTGTAGATGTTCTTTGCAGTAACTAAGTGTGAGTATTTAAGAGGCTTAACGTTTAATTATTTTAACTGAAGAAATTATGGAAGCGCTAAATTGATTTTCTACTGCTAGCGAGAAGGTGAATATTGTTTTAGTGATGTAATTAAGCAAGATAATAAACTAGATTAAATTAAAGATAAATAAATTAAATTTGAATTTCGCCATGAGTAAATTTCTTAACTTAGTAGGGGAACCAGGGGCAAAGTGAAATAGTGGGGCAAAGTGAAACGGTTAAATAGTTGTTCTGTATGTAGTGCTATCTGGCTGCCGATATTTTAATTGTTTTGTTTCCCATCTAGTTGCTTAGTATCAGTCAGAAAATTTTACAAATATCAATTACATATGATGGTAGTAGCCATTTTCCAAAATGGATGGTTACATTGTAATATTATTTGGTAAGTGAATAACATTTTTTGATACTATATAATGACGAAGTTCTCATTATTAATTTTTTAACAAATTAGATATTTCAGCTGCTCAGTGAAGTATTTGTTTATTTAATACTAGACTTACTTTTGGTTTGAATTTTGCATTAACATTTGTTATGCACATGCGGGGCAAAGTAAAAGGGGCAATGTGAAAAAGATATTCAGAGATGGGGCAAAGTGAAGTACTTTATTTCACTTTGCCCCTACAATATATTTATATTTCAAAAAGATGAAACCTTTGTGATGATAACATTTGTGATGAAAATAGTGAGACAGAAGATGAATTTCAGATTGTAGAAGATGATTGTAGAAGACAAGGGTGAAATAAAGCTTGCTGCCAAAAAAGTGGAATTTAATGAAATAAACAAAGGTGACTTCCTTTTGATTGAATTGCAGTCATATAAAGGCTAGGGAAATAGGAAGCAGTTTGTTGGCCAAGTAATTTCGGGTCCCTCGCAAGATGGACCACACATTTTTTATTTTTTTTTTTTCAGTCAAGTTCATGCGGCCATATAGACAACAAAAAGACGTTTATGTGTGGCCTACAACTGATGATATTAGTATTGTATACTTTAAAGAAATACTAGGAAAGTTGTGCAAAGTAAAAGAACTGAGACATGGACAAATTTGTTTCAGCATAACTTCAAAAGAATTATAGAAGTTCATGTAATGAGAAAAATATTTTTACATTTCACTTTGCCCCATGGCTAGGGCAAAGTGATAATTTTATACTATCATCTTTCATCATAAATACACTACAGAAATTCAATAATAAAATTTCAAGAAAATTTCTATTAAAAACCAAAGGAATAATAAATTACATAGTGTAATCTTTTAAATAAATTCCCAGTTTGTTCATTTATGAAATTGTCATTCTTTTTAAGTATTTCACAATGCCCCACGTTCCCCTACTGAAACCTCAAACCCACAGTTAGTAAATGGATGAACCTTCCAACAGCTGAGTGTGACTGTTATTGAAGTTTTACGTTTGCTTATTTTAGTTTTTAAGTCTTTTAACGTAGTGTTATTTGTTTAATTGTGCGTTAAATTAAATTACAGCTGTGAGCAAGAGGGTGTTTGTTTATTTAGGTGGCTTCAAAAAGAGAAGAAAAAAAAAAAATAAAAATAAAATAAAAATAAAAATAAAAAATTAAGATTTGTCTAGAGTATTTACTTAAGATGAAATCTTAACCTACGATAAGTTAACCTAAATGGAGAGAGTGTGCCCAAAGGGATGGTGAGTAAGTAAACGTTCCTTAAAACAACTAAATGTGAGTGTTATACAGGCTAAACGTTTCGCTATTTTAGCTGGGACAGTTTTGGAGTGTAGGATTAGTAGTTTAATTGTGCGCTACCTTGATTTTCGACTGCGAGTAAGAGGGTGTTTGTATGATTTTGTGATGACTATAACAATTTTGAATTCGATCAAATTTAAATTTCTAAACTTAAATCTTATTCCTAAACCCTTTGGTAGGTTTATCTAGAAAGGAAAAGTATGTCGAAAGTAGCAGTGAGTAGGTAGATGTTTCGTACAACGACTAAGTCTGGGTGTTCTAGTGGCTTTACGTTCTATTTTAGCTGGAAAAATTTTTGGAGCGTACTGTTATAACTTGTAGTTTGATTGTGCGCTATTTTGATTTTCAACTTGCGAGTAAGAAGGTGTTTGTTTGATTTGGTAATGACTAGTATAACAATTTTGATTACCGCCAAGTTTAAATTTCTAATCTCAAAAGTTCATCCTATACTTTTGATATATTATAGGAGAGGAAAAGAAAAGAAAAGAAGCGCGTGCCGAGAGTTCGGTGAGTAGGTAGAAGTTCTTTATAACGACTAAGCGTGAGTGTTCTAGAGGCTTTACGTTGTTATTTTAGTTGGAAAAGTTTTGGAGTATAGGGAAATAGTTCAATTGTTCGCTAAAGTGATTTTAAACTGCGAGAAAGATGGTGTTCATTTAATTTGGTGATGTCTATAACAATTTTGATTTCAAAACTTTCATCTTAATCCTAGGACTTTTGATAATTTTTCCTAGACACACTGAGCTAGAATGAATGTAGAAAAAGCGTACGGAAAGCTGCGGAGAGTATGTAGATGTTCCTTACAACGACTAAGTGTGAGTGTTTTAGAGGCTTTACGTTTCATTAGTTTTGCTGGAAAGGTTTTGGAACGTTAGGTTAAGGTTGCATTTTGCAGTAAATTAATTTACCACTGTAAGTAAGATGGTTTTTATTTGTTTTGGTGATGTTAAAGATAATTTTGAATTCCGCCAAGTTTAGTATTCTAAACTTAATACTTAATCCTAAAACCATTGATAAGTTAACCTAGATAGGAAATGCGTGGCAAAAGTTGCGGTGAGTAAGTAGAAGCCTTACAATAACTAAGCGTGAGTATTATAGAGGCATTACGTTGTTTTTTAGCTGGAAAAGTTTTGGAGCGTAGGGTTTTTTGTTTAATTGCGCGCTACCTTGATTTTTAACTGCGAGTAAGATAGTGTATGTTTGTTTTGGTGCTGTCTATAATAAATTTGAATTCAGCCAACTTTAATTTCAATACTTAAATCTTAATCGTAAGACCTTTGATAAGTTTGCCTAGGAACACAGAGCTAGAATGGATGTAGTGAAAGCGTGCCGCAAGCTGTGGAGATTATGTAGATGTTCCTTACAACGACTAAGTGTGAGTGTTATAGAGGTTTTACGTTTGGTTAGTTTTGCTGAAAAAGTTTTGAAACTTTAGGTAAAGTTGAATTATACTATAAATAAATTTACCTCTGTGAGTAAGATGAAGTTTTTTTTTTTTTTTTTTTTTTTTTTTTGGGAGATGTCAAAGATCATTTTGATGCCCGCTAAGTTTAAATTTCTAAACATAAACCCAAAACATTTGATAAGTTTACGTAGATAGGAAAAGCAAGCCGAAAATTGCGGTGAGTAAGTAGATATTCCTTGCAACGATTAAGCGTGAATGTTATACAGGCTTTACGTTGTTAATTTGCTGGAAAAGTTCTGGAGCTTAAGGTTTTTAGTTTAAATGTGCGCTACCTTGATTTTCAACTGCGAGTAAGATGGTGTTTGTTTCATTTGGTGGTGTCTATAACAATTTTGATTATCGCCTAAACTTAAATCTTGTTCCTAAGACTTTTCATAGATTTTAGGAAAGAAAAAGAAAGGAAGAACGTGCAGTAAGTAGGAAGACGTTCCTTAAAACGACTACGCGTGAGTGTTCTAGAGGCTTTACGTTGTTATTTTAAGTGGAAAAGATTTGGAGTATAAGGGAATTAGTTTCATTGTTCGCTAAAATGATTTTAAACTGCGAGAAAGATGGTGTTCGTTTAATTTGGTGATGTCTATAACAGTTTTGATTTCAAAACTTAAATCTTAATCCTAAGACCTTTGATAATTTTACCTAGAAACAAAGAATGAATGTAGGGAAAGCGTGCCAAAAGCTGCGGAGATATGTAGACGTTCCTTACAACTACTAAGTGTAAGTGTTATAAAGGCTTAACGTTTGATTAGTTTTGCTGAAAAAGTTTTGGAACATTGGGTTATAGTTGAACTGTGCAGTAAATTAATTTACCATTTTGAGTAAGATGGTGTTTATTTGTTTTGGTAATGTGAAAGATAATTTTGAATTCCGCCAAGTTTAAATTTCTAAACTTAATACTTAATCCTAAGACCCTTCATAAGTTAACCTAGGTAGGAAATGCGAAGCGAAAGTTGCGGTGAATAAGTAGAAGCCTTACAATAACTAAGCGTGAGTGTCATAGAGGCATTACGCTGTTATTTTAGTTGGAAAGGTTTTGGCGCGTTGTGTTTTTAGTTTAAATTGCGCGCTACCGTGATTTTTATAATTGCGAGTAAGAAAGTGTTTGCTTGTTTTGGTGCTGTCTATAATAATTTTGATTTCTGCAAAGTTTAATTTTCTAAACTTGAATCTTAATCCTATGACCCTTGAAATGTTTTCCTAGAAACACTGAGCTAGAATGAATGTAGGGAAAGCGTGACGAAAACTGTGGAGAGTATGTAGATGTTCCTTACATCGTCTAAGTGTGAGTGTTATAGAGGTTTTACGCTTGGTTAGTTTTGCTAAAAAAGTTTTGAAACGTTAGTAAAGTTGAATTATGCTGTAAATCAATTTACCTCTGTGAGTAGGATGGTGTTTATTTGTTTTGGAGATGTCAAAGATCCAAATGCCGCTAAGTTTAATTTTCTAAACTTAAACTTAAAACATTTGATAAGTTTACGTAGATAGGAAGAGCAAGCCGAAAATTGCGGTGAGTAAGTAGATATTCCTTGCAACGAATAAGCGTGAATGTTATAGAGGCTTTACGTTGTTAAATTGCTCGAAAAGTTCTGATGCTTAAGGTTTCTAATTTAAATGTGCGCTACCTTGAATTTCAACTGCGATTAGGATGGTGTTTGTTTCAATTCGTGGTGTCTATAATAATTTTGATTATCGCCTAAACTTAAAACTTGATCCTAAGACTTTTAATAGATTTTAGGAAAGAAAAAGAAAGGAAGAACGTGCAGTAAGTAGGAAGACGTTCCTTAAAACGACTAAGCTTGAGTGTTCTAGAAGCTTCACGTTGTTATTTTAGGTGGAAAAGTATTGGAGTATAGTGAAATTAGTTTAATTGTTCGCTAAGTTGATTTTAAACAGCGAGAAAGATGGTGTTCGTTTAATTTGGTGATGTCTGTAACAGTTTTGATTTCAAAACTTAAATCTTAATCCTAAGACCATTAATAATTTTACCTAGAAATACTGAGCTAGAATGAATGTTGGGAAAGCGTGCCGAAAGCTCCGCAGATATGTAGATGTTTCTTACAACGACTAAGTGTGAGTGTTATAAAGGCTTAACGTTTGATTAGTTTTGCTAAAAAAGTTTTGGAACATTAGGTTAAGGTTGAAATTTGCAGTAAATTAATTTACCATTTGAGTAAGATGGTGTTTATTTGTTTTCGTGATGTGAAAGATAATTTTCATTTCCGCCAAGTTTAGTTTACTAAGCTTAATTCATAAACCTAAAACCTTTGTTAAGTTGACCTAGATGGGAAAAGCGAGGCGAAAGTTGCGGTGAGTAAGTAGATATGCTTTACAATGACTAAGCGTGAGTGTTAAAGAGGCTTTACGTTGTTATTTTAGCTGGAAAAGTTTTGGGCCGTAGGGTTTTTAGTTTAATTGCGCGCTACCTTGATTTTTAACTGCGAGTAAGATAGTGTTTGTTTGTTTGGGTGCTGTCTATAATAATTTTGATTTCTGCAAAGTTTAATTTTCTAAACTTGAATCTTAATCCTATGACCCTTGAAAAGTTTTCCTAGAAACACTGAGCTAGAATGAATGTAGGGAAAGTGTGTCGGAAATTGCGGTGAGTGGGTAGAAGTTTCTTACAACAACTAAGCGTAAGTGTTGTAGAGGCTTTGCGTAGTTATTTTAGCCGGGAAAGTTTTAGAGCGTAGCATTATTAGTTTAATTGTTCGCTACCTTGAATTTCAAATGCGAAAAAGATAATGTTTGTTTGATTTGATGATGTCTATAACATTTTTGAATTCTGCCAAGTTTAATTTCTAAACCTAAAACCTATACCTAAAACCCTTGAAAAGTTTATCTAGAAAGGGAATGCATGCCGAAGGTCGCGGAGAGCGCTGAGGTGATTAAATTCTGCAAACACGTAGATGTTTCACCTTGACGTTAAGCGATTTTTTTTTTTTTTTTTTTTTTTTTTTTGTATTTTATTTGTTTCACCAGGATGAATTTTGTACTTAATTTTTATGTTTAGAACTTACTGATTGCTAATCTTTTAAGAGTAAATGTTTCTTTTGTAATTGTGTTGATGTTCACACTGCAACCATGTGTGTGTAAGAAAGGATTTACCTTTGAATTATTCAGTTAAAGATTTGGAGCGTTGGTTGAGTGTTAATGTGTGCGTTGAGTTGATTAGTGTCTGTGAGTAAAAAGATGTATGTACATTATATTAGTTAAAGCAAGTATGAAAATCTCCAGTATGAGAATGTACATTTTTCTTAAACATAGTACTAACTTAACATTTTACTATGGGGGTAAAAGTGCCCATTGTTGCGGTGAGTACGTAAATGCTCCCAACACAAACACCATTTGTCTGAGTAGTTAGTTGCAGTTAGTTGTAATAAATTATTTTCTTTGGATGACTGTTTCTAATTACTGAGAATTATTATTATTATTATTATTTATTTATTTATTCATTTATTTTATTTATTTATTTTATTTTATTTTATTTTATTTTATTTTATTTTTATTCAGTTTGATTAATTTATCATGAGTGGTTTGATGTTTTAAACTGCGTTTTAAAACATTTCTGTTTTGGTTAAAATTCGTTAAAATATCAAGAAAAGATTTGTTATAAAATCAGTGGCAACCACCCAAGAGTATTGATTTAAATTTGAGAAAGGAGGGAAAATCGTTGCTGGAGGAAGGGAAAAGTGACTTGTGCTGAACGTAGAGCTATCAGATTAGGGAAACTGGTAGGGAAACTTTTAATTTTTTAAACTTTAATAACTTTTGTTTTAATTGTGCTAATTGCATGAGGTTAATTTTAAAAGTTAGATCTAGGTTAGTAGCATCAACACCAATCGCAGAAGAACTTTGAGAAAATCATTAAATACTTAAAATTATTGAAAAACATGACCTAAGTGAGCGGTCTCCATCGGCCCTGTTAGGGAAGATTAGGGAAACGTGTTGTTTTTAAGTTGTGTTCTTAGCAGTTACATTTTTATTAATTTCTTTGGTTCTAATTATCTTAATTACAGAAACAAGGTATCAAAAAAGAGCTCAGACATTCGTAAATAAAATGAGACATAAAGTGCGACTGGTACTTACCCCGTTCCAGGTGAAAATTAGCCCGCCATGGGAGCTAAGAATAGCATGACCTTACTCAAAGTGTGTCCCCCAAAAATCCTGCAAATCTATTGCGGATTTTTTCGAATTTGTAAAATTATTAGGTGGGGCGGTATGGGGGGGGCTGTGGGCAAAAACAAATAGAAATACAGTTAGGCCGTTCAAAATTAGTACATATAGGTTTTAGAGGGTGCAAGTCGAATGGGGATATTTTCGAAAGAGTAAAGTTATTAGGAGGGCCGGAAAGGGGGGCGGAGGGGCAAAAAAAAAAACAGAGTTAGATCATTTAAAATTGGTAAATAGAGGATTTCGATACCTACAAATCGATTGCGGATATTTTCGAATTTTTAAAATCATTGAGAGGGGCGGGAAGGGGGGGGCGGAGGGGCAAATAGATAAAAATAGAGATAGATCGTTCAAAACTGGTGCATAGAGGTTTTTGATACTTACAAATCGATTGCGGATATTTTCGAATTTGTAAAATTATTAGGATAGACGAGAGGGGGGGTTGGCGAAGGGGGAAAATAATAGAAATAAGAGTTAGAGCATTTGGGGAATTTTTTCCGAAGGCAGTGAGAACCCGGTGTGACTTTTTCCTTATCAGATTTTGTTTCTCTTTTTTTTTTTCACGCGATAAAAATTAATGTCATTTTGAGAATTCAGTAATTATAGTGATTCATTTAAAAATAGGGACCAGAGAAGCGGGCGTTGCCTGCTAGTTTATAATATAAATATTTAAATATTTAAACAGAAATATTTAAATTATTATTCAGCTTTAATTAAAATTTATTTTTAAAAGATAGAAAACATTTAAAGTTTCTGTTGTACATCACGGATAAGAGTGCATGGCTTAAGTATTTAGTCTTTAGTTACAGATTCTTTTGTTGAAAGATTTTTAGATTTTAAGACTTTATGATAAGTATATTGAAAAATCTAAAACTTTTTAAGCGATAATTGCTCGAAAAAAAAATTAAATTAATCATGTCCAATTTGAAGACATAATAACAAACAAAATGTATTTGGATATAACGCTAATAACATTTTTCCGTGATATTTTTAAGGTTTTACATTTATCATCGGAAATTACTTTTATTTTGTCCATTAAACTATTTGTAAAATAATAATAATAATAATAATAAAAATAATCATTCTTACTTTTATTTTCAAATGATAGATTCAATTCGAAATTTTATAAACTATTTCACGTGAAAATAATATTTATGTTCAAGATTTTTATTATTTTAATTTTTTTTATTTTATTTTTCAGAAAATAAATTTATTCACTATTAATCTCCACGTACACATGAATCAATTTCTGGTTCCCAGGAACACTTCTGCGTAGAATTGATTTCTTTTAATTTCAGTGCCATCTTTAAAAGGAATTGTGTCACTTCGTTCGCTCGAAATTAAGCAACGACAGTGAATTTTCACATTTGTCAAAGAATGGAGATATCTAAAAAGAAAAGAATTTGAAACAATAAATTAGGATTTAACTACAAATAAAAACAGATTTACAAACAAGCCTTTTGCATCTTTTTTTTTTTTCTGCTTTGTGAAAAACCTATAACATAAAACTTAGTAGAAATAATTAAAAAAAAATAAATAAATAAAAAAAACTTTTCATATATTCTGTTTTTAAATTTTCTGTTGGATCATAGCTATAGATCATAGTTAGATCATAGCACTTTATCAATGCGTACAAAATGTTTAAAGTGATAGTGACGTCAATTTTTGTGAGATGCATAATTTAACTTTTTACACTTTATTAACGTTCACGTTTAATTAAATTTATTTATTTTTATGTCAAAAGAAAATAAACTCGTTTTTTTTTTTTTTTTTTTTTGGCAACAATTAAATTCTAACTAATATTTTAATGGCTATTTTTAAAGCTATTAGCAGGTTATTATTTTCATATTTTAATTAATTAAAAGAAAACTAAGCAAAAATTCGAAAATCGGGCTTCAAAGCATTGTGCTGTCATCGGGTTCTGAGCTATTCTGAAAGTTTCAAATGTCTAGCTAGTAGGGAAGTTAGTTAAAAATCGATTGCAAAATTTTTACCGGACAAACAAACAAACAAAAATCGAAGTTAATAAAAACATGGTAAAATATATTGTGTTGGAAAAGTTATTTTCTTCCCTGAATGATGATTTAGCTAATGATATTTGATTTCTTAAGCATTTCTTAAAAATCATTAAATAATTGTAATACAAACATTTAACACTCTAAACGCAGATTAAAACTATTCAAGTATAAAACCTGGTACAGAAAAGAATTTTGGATATCTAACAAATTAGACATGCACATTATTAATAAATATGAATAATACACAGTCTTATATTGGTCAAGTAACAATAAGTAACGCAGAGATTATTTGTTGATCTAATATACTTCATTATAAATATTATATAATGCAGAAAACAATATTTTCTTCTGAAATTTATGGATCTTGGAGAAATTAACATTCTCAGGTTTGAAGTAAACACTATCTGCAACAAAGACTATTATTCAATATTCATCCATATGTAATTAATATCAAATGAGATATTAATGCCACTATTAAGAGAGTCATAATTTTAATTTATGACTTGACACATAATAACTTTTATCTCTCTCCTTCATTGAAATATATCAGAATTAATTATAAGTGGCGTTAAAATATAAGTATCTTCAGCCGATAAGTTAAACGGATAAGGTTTAATTTCATTGATAACAATGTGACATTTGCGGTGATATTTAGTGAGGGCTTGCGTTTTGAAAACTTTTATTAAAAGAAATATTACAATTAATAATGACAAAGCATATTGCAATTGAAAGAATTATTTTTCTGATTTATGTATTTGCATACACGTGGCCTCACTAAAAACACGTCTTTATCTTGTGAAATAAATGGATTTGAATGTATAATTTCTACTTTTTGTTATAACAAATCCAAAATCCATCTAACATTGTTATTATTTATAAAATCTTGAATACTTTTAGAGATTTTGTTCAATATATATATTACTGCACTTATTTTTTCACTGCAATTTTTTTTTTTATTGTTTTACAGTTAGGAATTTAAAAATTACAACGCTAGTGAAGCAATAATTAAACATATATATTAAAAATATTGTTAATTAACATTAATCTCATATATACATATACACACATATATATATTTATTTATTTTTTTTTTCTAAGCATTCTATTATACAAAATTTTAAGCGGAAGAAATTTTTCAAAGAACTATTTTTATAAGTAGAAGAGCAATAACAACAAAAACGCTTGTATCTTGCGACTATTATTTTTCATTTTTGCCAATTTACTGACACTTTTTCTGAAAATTCAGTTTACAAGAGTAAGGATAAAACTTATATTATGAAAATTCATATAATGTTACAATGCATATAGGTTGTTTGGTATGGAATTTAAAAGGAGTGGAAGTATCTAGTTCCAGTATTGTTCTCAGTGATAATATAAGCTAATTTTAAGTGTCATAAATTATTTACTTCGTTGTCCAAGCCTGGATAAATCCTTATAAGATATTAACATAGGTTTTTCAGAAATAAAAGGTGTTTTAGTTCACATCAAAATGGACGATATTTATTAAGGAACTTATAGTCATATTCTTCATTGTGTATCAGGAAATAGGGGAATCTAAAGTACAAGTATAAATCTGCACTGCGATTTTCTTTTTCCGTTACGGAAAAGAAGCAAATGCCCAGAACAAAGAGTAACTAAATAAGAAATGTGATTCCTGCACAACAGTAAACATGTTGTACGTCAGGCAGGCACAGGACCGATTCAAATAATCATGGCATTACCTCCCCAAGAATAAAATATAAATAAAAGGAATATTTCTAGCCATTCATTTTAGGTATTAAAGTGCATACATTTTAAATACAGCGTTAAAATAATACCCTAACAGCACAGAATGTTACAGAAACGTAACAGTCATATAGCATGGAAGCATTGTCAATATTACAGAAACGTTCAGTTAGCTTTCCGATTACTTTCATAAATGTAGAAATGTCCGCGATCGTAACAAAAAATCAGACACCTAACAGAAACCTTTCAATCACATAACAGATAGAACATAGAAAATGGCGAATGTTTCAGAAAGGTATCAGAGAGCATATTAAAATGTGTTACGTTTTTGAAAGTTTGTAAGCATTTTGCAACATAACTGAAACATTCTGTGCTGTATGGGTATTTCCTATGCTAAATGAGAGCGTCGTATAACATGGATAACTGTGGTTCGTAATAACTTTAATCATTTGTTGGAAATTGTATTGTTGATACATAATATCCTAGTGTAGTACACAGCTAAAATAGGAGTTTTTATTTTCTTTTATAGCTATCACAGGTTATTGATTCTGCATCGTCGTTTATCCTGTAGCTGCTGATCATGTTGGAGTTCTCAATCATACATTCTTATGTAATTCGGTTGTGTTTTAATGTTTTACGATTCCTCTAGAAATTTGTACGTAGAGATTTCAGTCAGAAGGTATATCCACATTCAAATAAACAGCACAACAAGTTTACAATGTAAGAAAAAAGCTTGGCAGCATCTTGGATATAAACTTTTAATTTAAAAAAAAAAAAAATCTTACAAAAATCGTTAAAAATTCAGACTTTTAAAATGATGTTCTGATTTCTACATGTCAGTGAGATCAAAGTACATACACAAAAAATTTTACTTAAAAACTGAATTTCAAACACGTTTTAAATTAAGGAATTACTACATGGATTTCGTAGATTTTTTTTTTTTTTTTTTTTTTTTTTAAGCATTTTTTTCCTACGTTTTATACAATAAAAGCATTTTTTTGTTTGAAACTTTTCAACATATAAAAGATTAGCATTTAAACAATAT
The DNA here is from genome assembly GCA_963930645.1 of Salticus scenicus. Classification (NCBI taxonomy): domain Eukaryota; kingdom Metazoa; phylum Arthropoda; class Arachnida; order Araneae; family Salticidae; genus Salticus; species Salticus scenicus. The sequence continues at coordinate 136,258,360 of OZ005648.1, forward strand.
TAAAAAAAGAAAAAAATAAAATAATTAAAAATGTAAGAAAATTTAGGATCTAGGTTTACGGAGGTCCTTCATAAAAACGTTAGGCAGGAATTCTCAAAAGACTATGCATCAGTTTTATTCAAAATTAATTAGCCCAATTCTTCAAAATAGTATTGACTAGCGCTTGAACGAAGCATTCCATTTTTAATTGTAACTTGAATTTTTGCAGAGTTGTATTCAAAAACAGTACAAATCTTTTGTTCGCTGGTGCTAAAAAAAATATAAGATAATTAATAGAGTATTAATAATAAATATAAGATATACAATTATATAAAATTAATATTAAATATAAAATAAATAAAATGCAATTAATTTTATTAAAAGGACTAATTTTATAAGGTTATACATGGAGTAAAAAAGACCGAAAACTGTACTGTTCTTACATACCACTCTGCCAAAAAAAAAAAAAAAAAAAAAAAAAAAATTCTTTTTTTTTTCTTTTTTTTTTTTGGAAACCAGGATCTGATGAACACCGTTTGATCTTTCCAAAAATTTTAATGAAAGTTTCATAAAACAGTATCTAAATGTTTTTTTTTTTTTTTTTTTTTTGCTTAAAAATTTGAATTAAAATTTATATTTATTACCTTAACAAAAATAATGAAAATATGATTTATTTTTAACTTTCGAAATCCACTTAAACCCTAACATAAAAAAAGTAATAATAATAATTTAATTAAAAAAAAAAAAACTTTTCGATCACAAATTTATAAAAACACTGTATAAACCTAAATTAAAAAGAATTACAAAATAAATGAATAAATAAACATTGATGACGATCCTACAAAGTGCTTCGAATGAAAAAAAACTTTCAAATATTTTTTCATATTAATACGTATAATTTGTAGCAATGTCAGCGCGTATTTTCTCGTAGAAATGAAGAAGAGTGAAATGGCTGAGAGTTGTTATTCTAATGTCTTTTGTATGCAATTGAAGAACTGAAACTAGAATTTAGTTCAAAAAGTTTATTTTCAAAAGGTATTCTTTTATATTTATTAAGAATGAAATGTTCTTTGAAATAAAAGAACTCTGATTAAATTTTAAGTAAAATTTTTTTTTGGAGTTACAGTAATATGCAGTAATAAATGAATTTTTTAATTAAATTTTCAAGCATTTCATTTGCTCAAAACTGTATTATACAATATTATGCAAAGGTTCATCACTTTAGTCCAACATATAATGGTACGTGCATTTTCTTTAAATAAAGAAAAAATAAACAAGATATGTATAAATTTTAAACTTCATGTTCTATTTTATGTATTTTAGCAGTATTTTTAATAAATCTCTATGTAAGTATTTTTAAGTAACTATCTAAGTTTTTAATTCTTTAAGTATTTTTAATTGAACTCTTCAGAGTTTATTTTATTATTTTTTTCTGTACTAAAGAAACATGTTTATGATATATTTTAGTACGAGAAGTTTATAATTTTGCATTATTTAATTAAACAAGTTTTAAGAACAAAAACATCGTGCCTAGTTAAATAGCGATTTTTTTTTTAGATATAATTTTGCATAGCGCATTTTTTCTGTGTCTTAGTCAGGATAATTAAACAAATCGCTTAATTAATCATTCCAAAAGTAATAAACATTTGAAATTCTTCAAAAAATATAATTCAACCAGTAGTAAAGATTAACTACATTGAAATTTACCGTGAACTAAAATCAATGACCAGGATTCATAAATATTTCTTAATTACGAAACTTTTTCTTGAAAAATTATATATATATGTGTTATTTATATTATAAATTTTGAATAGAATAAGAATGTTGATGAAACAATCCTTAAGGCAAAGGATTGTTTCTTTGTTTGAAATAATTCCAAAGTTAAATGAATGCACATAAGTTGATCGTCATTTAATAATATCCAGCTTATATTATAACAGCTTGCCTGATTATCACGAGTTTACTCGGGATCGTATATCTTGCAGTTAATTATTATCCCGAGAGTTCTTGGGCAAAACATAATCTGCCGGCACGATTTGTTTTATTGTGTTTTTAGTCGGGCTGGAGGAAATGAAAGGAAATATTGGTTTTGATTGGCAGTTTATATGGCCTATTCTGCAGCATTTGCTTGAGAAGTATCAGATTTCGATAATACCGGAGCGAGATATAACCATAGATGAATGTTTACTTCTTTATAAAAGCAGACACGGATGGGTGCAGTACATCCCTTTGAAGAGAGCGCAATTTGTGATAAAGAGTTTCTTGTTGTGCTAATCTAAGAATGGGTATGTGTGGAATGATCTTATATTCATTGGGATGGGAACTAAATTCGTTAATTCATTCGATGACCTTTGTATGTCAGCCCGCGTTTTCATGACTCTTGCAAAACAACTGTTGGATAAGGGCTATTGTCTTACCATGGATAATTTTTATAACTCGCCAGATTTGGCTGATGCATTAGTCAAAATGAAGACTGATGTGTGTGGAACATTTCGATTGAATCGAAAATGTTTATCTCATGATCTAGAGAAATTAAAAAAGAAGAAATCATTGGGTATCAGAGAGGGAAAATAACTATAATGAATTGGAAAGTCTAATCTAAAGTTGTTAGTCTAATTTACACAATACCTACTATTGATGTGACGAATAAACGACAAATAAACGACAGGATGTGACAAATAAATGAGGAGAAACAATCTCAAGGCCTAAATGTGTAATTGACTATAATGACAAAATGGGGGGTGTAGATAAAGTCGACTAGCATTTAGCTGCTTATTCTACACCAAGAAAAAGAGGGAAAAATCATTACAAGAAGATTTTCTTCCATTTATTGGATTTGGCTTTGTGGAATTCCTACATTTTGTACTGTAAATCAGGAGGTTAAGCATCACTTAAACAAGTTAGAATAGAACTTGTTATAAAACTAATTTCAGAAAATCATCGTGATGAGTATAATCGTGATAATTCTGTAATATATATATATATATATATATATATTACAGAAAAAAAGCGAAATTCTTTTTCATATTTAGAATTTTTGTCATTTGGCTTGAAAACATGGGGGTAGGAAAATTGTTATCATTATTATTATTATTATTTTGTAACGGAAAGTTGTAGTCACAAATAAAACTGAAAAAAACATCTAAAATTTTGAGATTTAGATTTTTTTCTTTGTACGATAGATGAAAAAGGACAACAAATACTCGTACATGAGGGAACTTCAGGCAAAAGAGAACTGAGACGAACGTTTTCAATTGGAGAGTTGAATATCTACAACCTTTGTTGAAAATGATGTAACTATAGGACACATGGAACAGAAAATTTATGATTCCGGATCGAATTTTGAATGATAAAGGTATTAGTTATCAGCGCAGATCTAAGCATTGTTAATTTATCTAAGTCTGCAAAATTTTAGTTTAAATAAAATACAAGGTTTTTAATATAAAATACTGTAATGCGGCTCTTAATTATCACATTCATATTTAGAGTGCTCGAATACAAAATTTGTAGGAAACCAATGCTTTATCGAAGCATCTCCTAAGTGTTAGAGTTTAATAATAAAAGAAGATGCGAGGAACCTAAATAATGATCTCAGGAATAATTTGTACAGATCTGCTAAGCTTAAGTCATTTTCTTTTCTGTCAATCCGGATATATTTGTCAAGCACAGAAAATAGTTACATATCACATAGAATTGGAAAAGCATTTTTATTCCATTATAACCCCTTACAATATTGCTTAAGAAAATGTCAATTAAAAGCCCCTTCCACCTTTTTTTTTTTTTTTTTTTTTTTTTTTTCTTTTTTCAAAAGCGCTGAAAAAAAACAGTGAAATCCTTTTTTATTGTCTGTGGGAGAAACAGGTGTGAAACGAATCTCAAGGTGCTACAGAGATTTGAATGCAGACATTGTTTTTAGTCATAGAAACATATCCAACAGATTTATTTATTTATTTATTTATTTAAACATAATATTAAACTAAAAAGATAAAAAAGAATTGTACATCAACATTTTCTGAACATTTATGCTTGCAATGCGTGCAGTTAATTAAATATTGGACTACTTACATTTTTTCATTTTTAAAATAAAACCATTGTAATTGAAAGAAAAATAATTTATACATATATATACATAGTTAGCGTAATTAAGTATCACGGACAAACAAACAGGCATTTTATTATTATTATTATCAATATAACACAAGATTTTGAAATAAATTCCTCTCAGATTAATGATAAAAATTAAATCACAATCAAATCGAACGAAACGTATATCTCTCTCTCTTTCACACACATATACACACATATATATACATTTGTGAATAAATTCATATATAAATTCAAAAACTTCATAAATGATCCCAAACTTATGCTTATGAAGAAGAGTATATGATGGGAGCAGGTCAACAATTAGTTCTTTGAAAGAAATAGCATTCTGCCACTAAAAGCAAATTATATTTAATATCGTAAGGTTTTCTTTCTTTATTTTTCCCTTTCATTAAACAAAATTTTTCTGTAATTTATTATTTTTAAAATAATTCAAACTTTATCAATAAATATAATCAAATGGGGATTCTTTTTTTAATAAGAAGTCACTGCTGTTATTATTAACAATACCTTTAAAATCACAAAATTTTGTCACTGATAGTAAATTAAAAATCAAATTACAATTCAAGTAAGTTAAATCGAAATCAAATGAAAAAAATCTCAATTAAAAAAAAGTGCAATTGCATAAAATAAATAAATGAATAAAATGTTCGTAAAAAATTAGTACAAAATTCTCTGAATCTCAATAGCTAGGCAGCAATCGCAATGTCGAAAATTTATATATTTATCTGTAAGATATTCTTTAATTAAAGATATTCTAAGAGCACTTCAATTTTCCCGTATCAATCAATATGTTATATTTAAAAAAAACTGAAATATATTTAAAAAATTGCAAAAATTTGGCGGGACCAAAATGGCCAGGGACCAAAATTTCCTCGGGACCAAAATGGCGGGACCAAAGTGGCGGGACCAAAACGGCGGGACCAAGGTGTCCTGCTTCGGAGAAAATAAATTGTAAATAAATTATTTGATGTGCTTCAAAATCTGTACCTATAAATCCTAAAGTCGAATAAGTACTTGTGCTGATTAGCAATATATGTTGTATTACTTTTTATTAAATTTCGTCTACTGATCCAATAAATTGGATTATCTAGAATATATTTTCTTTGTGTCTATGTTAATTTGATCATATTTTTATTAACCTTCTGACTTCTCAATTCTCATTCGCACTCACTTCGATATTTGCAACTATATCATGGCATATATAAAATCTACATTTATTAAGATTTTATAAATGTGATTTTAACATGTTATACAAACAATTTTATACATTTTTACAGTAACTATTGTTTATATATAGATTTAAATCGTAATAGTAGATAATAGAAATAATATTTTTGATGCAATCATATAATTTTTTTACATTTATTTGTCAATACAAATACAGAATATTCAATCAAAGAGTTGCAAAATTTTTATGAATTATAAGTGACATTTGTTATAATACATAAAATATTTTTTAATTATACGTTTTCTTCGTTTCTTGTGCAATTTTGTCATAAATATCTAAATAGTTAGATATTCAAAATAATATAAATTTTCCTTATCAGTTTCTTCATTTCATCTTTTTACTGAATTAAAATCATACTTAAACACCTTTCCTTTATTGCCACTTCTGTACTTTTAAAACAAAAATACAAATCTTCTTTAATATTATCATCACATTGTTTTAATTACATGTCATAAAACTTTCATAGTTTTCACCAGAACAGATAACCCCATTAAACTATTTTTTCTTATTCATATTAAAAGTCTTTATTTTTTTTTTCATTTAATTAAACTTGATGCTTTACTTGATCATAAAAATAATCGGAAAACGATAAAAAAAATAATTAAACGACTAAAAAAAAAATAATTATCAAACATTGGATTAAGAAACTGAAATAAGAATTCTGTATAAAAAACATTTATAAGAGAATTAAACATTTTTTTAAACACTTTATTATTCTAAACAATTATTTATGCTTGAAAAACGTCACACATAAAAAGGAAGTCCTTAGCAAATTTTCATTTATTTAAGAAGACTGCTTATTGTTTTGATGAGAAGACATACTATATATTAAATCCTTCAATTATTCGGTTTATTTCAATTATTTATCTATGTTTATGCAAATATAAAGGAACAAATAAAGAAAATAAAATTTATTAATATATTGTTTGCCAATTATCGCGTGATAAAACGGCGTATTAAAATTTTGCAACGTTTATAATCAATCATAATTATCCGTTTATACGATTCTCATAAATCATTAAAATTTTTCTGTATTTTGGATTCATAATTTTTATATAGATTTTTTCTACTCAATATTTTTTTAATAATATTTATCCCTATGATAATTGTTTTTTACGAGTCATTGAATTATACTAGTTAAAAATGTACAAGTAAAGGAAAGGAATGAATGTGAAATCCCATGGAGAACACAAATTATTCTTCATGTATAAATTCAGGACTACGCAGACTGGCTTAGATTCTACGATAGTTGTAGTCACTGTTTGTGTTATATCGCGCCAAAAGGATATTTGGCGCGATATAACTAAACAACAACAAAAAAAAAAAAAAAATGTCTCAAGAGGCAAAAGAATAATGGAATAGCAGACAGCTGTTTCGATAGCATATAGTTTACCACCATCATTGCATGAAGAAATGAAAGGTATAAAAGGCGTGTGTATATATATATTATATATAATCGGATTTCAGACAACCAATTGAATTAGCTGGAATGTGGAAAATTGGTCATCAGGACATTTAGAAATGGTACTTGGGAAAAATGTATAAGAAATTAAGAAGGTTGAATTAAATATAAAACATTCAAAAATTAGACAATAGGTGAATAGTTAAATCACAGTTAACAATATTTTTAAAATTCCTATAGGTGTAAAAAGCATCAAATAAATCGAGTTTGAATATAGTTTTGGGCCTGTAAATGCAGCTAAAACAATTTGCAGATTCAATTCTACATCCGAACATGATTATATTAAACAGATTATGAACACAGATTATATTAAAACAAATTAATTGTACGTATCAGACACTTCGCTTTCATGACATTTAATCGCATTTTAATAGTTTTAGTATGTACATTTGAGACATTATGATATTTTTTATACTACGCTATACCACTAGAAAATATTTTCACTTTTTCTTTGTAAACAATGTGTAGAATTTATAGAATTTCAGCATATAAAAAGATCATTTTTGAATATTTTGATAAGTATACACTTTTTGTGCAATTTTAAACTATTTTTATGCATAAAAAAACATGTTTATGCTGTACAAAGTGTATATTTTTTAAGCACACACTTTTTGAGAATCGATTTCGTATTTTTTATGCGAACAAAAAAGTACGTTTTCTGTTGTCCAAAACTGATCACAATTACAGGATATTCCATGTTTTCAAAACTTGTGAATTTTTATATGCACAAAAAATGACTGTATATTCCAGTTTTCAAATAAAATTTCTATTTTTTATGAATGTGAAAATGTCTTTATTCCAAATTTGCATTACTTATAAACATAGTGACTACTCAAAATCTATAAAAGTTATCAAACTGTATTGATGTTGTACGTCATATTATAGTACAAAAATTCCCAAAAGACATTTCCATCCTATACCATTGAGTCTTTTGTGGTAAAACATTATTTATCCCTTTATGCTGTAGTAATATATATTGATAACATGTATTGAGCTGAGATTTAACATGGTATTAAGTTTGACATGTTTTTCCCCTCAGTAAAACCAAAATACAGTTTCTTAAATATAATAAGTCGGCCCCGTTTAGTGATTCTCTATTATTGAAGGCCAGGGATTTTTTTTTTCAATATAATTGGAGACATAGTTTTTAATATACCCCCAATAAAATAATTATTTTATTCGAGTAATTAGGTGTAACCTATTTAAGACTCCCCCACCACAGAAATAGAATTTAATGATGTTATATTAAGTCAATTATAATAATTTGATATACATTTAGGAATTGCATGAAAATATGCTTTCATTAAAAGAAAGGGTACACGCAATATATTCATTTGCAAGGACACTCGAAATAATTTTATTACATATTATATCACGAGAAAGAAATTATTTGTAGTCAAAGCATACAATATGTTTATACCAGTTTTACACAACATAATGATTTTGTGAGCAATTTATTTAAGTACACTTTTTTGTGCACAATTCATTTTTCTCTTCTTACAGAAGAAAAGGTACAAAGTACTCTCAAATTTTCTTTTTCAGACTGTTTTTAGTTCATGATTATTTTTTTTCCTTTTAAATTAAATATAATAGAGATTTTCGTCTTTAAAAAGAAATAAATTCTATATATATATTTTTTTCATAATAATATTTCCTCATTGAAATTTTATTCCGAACCGTATATCAATTTTATGAGCATATTTAACGTATATATATATATTGTCATCCATTCAAAATAAAGGTAAACAGTAACATAATTTTACATTTTAAAATATCCAATTATTTATACAAACAAGTTAACGTAAAAAATATAAATAATTGAATAGAATAGAAAATAATTTAAAAATATGCAAAGGAGTTTCTTCAATTATAATAAATGATTTCAGTAATAAATTTCCATTTAAATATTGAAAGTAATATTTTCAAAAGAAACTAATTTAGTTCTTACTAAATATTATATTTCAAATTTGCATTTAATTACAAATTTAAGTGGTTTGTTTAAAAAAAGAAATGAAATTTATTTTTGTTTTACGTAAGTTAAATTAATTTATGTTTTCAAAGCTGTGAAATTAAAGTTTTGAATTTTATTTTTAAATAGATCTAGTAAAATAAATATTAAGTAGATTACATTCATTAAACTATATTGATAGATAAACAGATATACTCAGAAAAAAATTTATTTCAAAAATTTATAATCAAAAGATATTTCATTATTGATTCGATTCTGCGAATGGAGCTAAATTAATAGCATCTTTGATACATTAATATTTTCAATTGCTGAGAAACTCACTTAGAAAAAAATTATCCATGACGAAATAAACATTATCTGAATGTGATTTTTTATGATCCTATTTTAATCTTTACGAGAATAAGGGAAAAAAAAACTTTCCACGCTAATATGAAAAATTAAAGTGATGAATAAAGAGATAAATTAAAGAAATGAATAGAAAATATGCATCTAAAGCTTTTTTCCTCCATCATGTATGTAAGTTTTTGATTTAAATGATATGGAGTATTTTCTGTTTAATGAGATATTACACCATTACACGTTTCTTTCTTTACATTGCTTTCTGCATCAAATAACTAGGAAATTGGTTATTTGCTTACAATTTACTCAAAACGAAAACAGTCCAAGAATTCTCAAAAACGAGTCTCAAATTTGAGTATGCATCACATTTAAAATAGCTCAGAAGCAAATATACTCAAATTTAAAAATACCACGTACTTAATTTTTAGTATATTAACACGCTCAAAAATTGGCATCGATCATCGCGAACCCCAATATCTCAAACATTGAATCTTATCTATGCATTCTTTACTGATAATATATATATATATATATATATATATATATATATATATATATATATATATATATATATATATATATATCGCCTTCATCTAAAACGAATAAGTTGTCATTTTCTAAATCCCTGAACTAGAAATATAGATTTATGAACTATGCGTATAAGGCACGCCAATAAGCTGAATAGACGAAATGATTGAGAAATTCTAGTCTATACATTTCTAGATAAGAAAACAATATTCTGAATATTTTGTACTGCAAGAAATTCTCGCTTGATTTTCTAGAATTGTGATTTTCTAGATTATAGTTGTTAAAACCCGCCTCTTGTATTCGCATTTATTTGCAGTTTTAAATAAGTTTGATCTCTCGATAATACGGGCAAACACTCTATAATTCTAAGAGGGTTTTCTGGAACTCGTTTTGAAAGTGGACTAATTTATAAGAATGAATAAGTTCGACTTCTATAATATAGGCAAACGCTCTAGAATTCTAATAGGGGTTTCTAGAACTCACTTTCAAGGGGAACTAGAACTTATAAGGATGACATGAAACTATTTTTTCTAGAGCCACAGTTTAGATTCTAGATGTCAGTTAGAGAATTTATTTTCAGTGTTTCACAAACCAGTTTGAATCCACCACTAAATACAGTTCTAGAGATTTGAGGGAATAAATTTTGTATTTGAACTATTTCTATTTTAAATTTTAGAAATTCGATTAAAGAACGTCTTTCAGTTCAACTTATTTATAAAACATTATGAAGTAAATAGATATTAATTTGAATACATGCGATATTTCATAAACGAGACAAGCATGATTTACTTCCTGAAACATAATTACCCATTTAAAAATGAGTATGTCAATTTACTCATATTTGAGAACTTAATTTTGAACAGTGTTTCTATAGTGCTTTAAGGAATTTATTTTCATTTAAATTAGTATATATATATATATATATATATATATATATATATATATATACAATTATATTATTATACCCTTATACAGTGAGAAAAAAAATACCTCCTTCATCTAGAACAAAGTCTTTTTCTGAATCCTTAAACTTGAAATACAAATTTTCATGTTATGTGTATAAGGTAACGAAATAAATAGTGTAGTCGAAATGGTCGAGAATTTCTAATCTGAATATATGTGATATTTCATAAATTAGACATGTTTTCCTTTTAAAAACAGTGTTTATTTATTTTGAAATGAGAATGACAATCTATTCATATTTGAGTTATTCTTTTTTACTTTCCGGACATACATATGTAAGGAAAGTATAGTAATCATGTCAAAAATCGGATTTTGAGATTTTGGTGTTTCTACACTCTTTTAAGTTCCCACAGTTCATTTTTACTATTTTTACGAGGATGTATGCATATATGTATGAGTGTATGTAAGTGTGTATGCATATCAGTGAACACGATAGCGTCCGAACACTTTGTTTGAGTGAGCTGAAAGCTGGTATGTATGCTACATGTCACCGCAAAACAAACCATTGATTTTGGTGAATAAATTATTTACACTTACAGTCACTTATAGTTTTTTTTACACGGACACAAAAAATAATTTCGTATCATTATGGTCTATGCACCCAAACTGTTTAAAGAGCGATACACCGAAAAAAATATTCTGCAACTGACATCTAGAATCTAAATTGTGGCTATAGTAAAAATAGTTCCATGTCATCCTTATAAATTAGTCTACTTTCAAAGCGAGTTCCAGAAACCCCTGTAAGAATTATAGAGTGTTTGCCCGTATTATCGAGAGATACACTTATTTAAAACTGCAAATAAATGCGAATATAAAAAGCGAGTTTTAGCAACTATATTTTTGGTTTATGAACCGATTCTAGAAAATCAAGCGAGAATTTCTTGCAATACAAAATATTCATAATATTTGGAAAATTTAGAATACTGCTTCGCCATCTGGAAGTGTATAGACTTGAAATTCTCAATCATTTCGACTATTCAGCTTATTGGCGTGTCTTATACGCATAGCTTGGAAATCTATATTTCTAGTTTAGGGATTTAGAAAATGACCACGTATTCATTCTAGATGAATACGGTATATATATTTTTTCTCAGTGTAGCATCTAAATGCCTTATTCGATTGAGTTAAAAATTTATACACATTTTATAGGTCACTGTTTCACGAACTGAGTAGATTTTGGTGAATTTAGCATGTATAGTTTTTACAAAGACACGACGAAACGTTTTTGTCAATAAGCATAACGGGCTCAAATTTCTTTAAAAGCGATAGCGTTCTAAACTCAATATTCGATTGAGCGTAAACTTTATATATATATATATATATATGTTACTAGCGGCCTTCGGAGACCAGCTGCTTCGCGATCATTGAAAAATCCGAAAGTACGAAACTTCCGCTCGGTGGTGCTTGCGGCGCATTTTTCCCTTTTCAGATGAGATACAAAAGTAATTTAAACGTTGTTATAAAAAGATTTGTATCTGACTTATCCATTGTTTTCTCCGAAACTTGCGTAATTAAGGGCTAAATAATGTTAAAAATCATTAATAAGAAATGTAAGCGGAGTACTGGAATTCAAAAGTCTGCAAAATAAAAAATAAAAAATGTATTCCGGGATTTCTCTTGTTTTCTGTGAAACGCCCGTACTGAATTTAACGGCTTGTATCAGTTTAAAACTTTGCAATAAGTTACTGTAAAATATATTTCAAATGATATATTATAAGTAATTTAATCATACATAGAATTAGATACATTGGAATAAAGGTGTTTTGGGTTTTCCGTGGTTTTCGTTGAGACTTCCGAGCGGAATTTAACGGCTTATATCAGTTTAAAAGTCCGCAATAAAATGTATTTCAAATGATGTATTATAAGTAATTTAGGCACAATTAGAATTGAAGATATTGAAATTTTAAAATATTAAAGTGTCATCTGTAGCAGAGATTTGTGATCTCTACACTTTAATCCCAATTCAAATAAGTTTTAAAATGATATATTACATATAAAATGATGTCAATTAGAAGGTGAGATACAAAAGTAATATAAACATTTTTATAAATAGATTTATGTCTGACTTATCCGTGGTTTTTTCCAAAACTTGCGTAATTCTGGGCTATATACCGTTAAAAATTCTTAGTACGAAATGTGAGCGGAAATCGGAATTCGAAACTCTGTAAAATATAAAAGAATAAAACGTTCTGGATTTTCGATAGTTTTTTTCCGAAAGTTTCGTACATAAGCTGAACGGCTTATATCACTTTAATAGTCCGCAATAAATGTACTTCAAAGTATCTTTCGAATGATGCATTGTGTATAATATTAATGAATATCTTTGATATATTTTTAGACTCAAAATGGCTAATCTATCAAGGGCGATTAGCGATTTCTGTTGAAATCTGTCTAAAATTTAAGAAATTCCAAAACTGTTTTTTACAACCGAGTTCAAAAAAGAAAAAAAAAAAAAAAAAAAAAAAAAAAAAAGCATTATTATTCTGTTAAAATTAACTTTTGTCTCTTTACATTAACAGATGAAATAAAAATGAATTTAAATATATATAATATGTCTATTCCTTTTTTAATTTTAAAGATATACCTTAGATTTTTTAACTGCAGACAGGTGAGCCGTAATGACGAATGATTTCCCATTTGTATTTAAATCGATTTAAAATTTTAAAAATTCGAAAACTGCTTTTTTTGGCCTTGTCATATGGTCGAAAAGCAATTATTCCCGCCTGGAAGGATAGTTAGCCAAGATGTCTGGCACAAACGAATTGATAAAGGAAATAATGAAATGTTGCCATGTAAATTTCATACTTTAGTTAATTTTTAAAAATCTAATTCTACTGTTGAAATGCTGTTTGCCATTTGGTACCGAATTTTTAAATGTTGGACCAATATTTCTAATTTATTTCGGCATTTAACGCTGCTTAAGCTCTGAATTGACTCATTTATTAATTGAAATAGGTTGACATTTTAATTAATATCTTCGCAGCTAATTAAAATTTTAAAATTCTCTTTTCACTATCCATTCGGGATGGCTCCTGATCATCCATATGTCATTTTTTGTACTTCTACGTTCAATAAGGGCTGAACGTATAGATGCTCAGTACAGAGAGAGAGAGAGAGAGACAGACATTTTCTTTTATTATTAATTCTATAGAAAGTAAAATAGATCATTGTCACATGTACTGTTTGTATTTTGGATAATCTAGTGCTTATAGTTCCTTACAGGGATAGAAAGAAAAATTCTTTATCATTTTGGCTTGTGGGCTCAAGTTATTTAAAGAGCGACAGCGTCCAAACGCCACATCCGATTATCTAAAAGTTTATATACATGCTATAGATCACTGCCGCACGAACTGTATAGATTTTAGTTAGTCTAGCACTTACAGATTTTTACAGGGACACAGCGAAAATTTCATTAACATGATGGCCCATGGGCCCAAATATTTAAAGTACAATAGCGTCTAAACACCTTATTCGGTTGAGCTGAAAATTTATACACATTTTCTAGGTCACCGTTCCACTAACTGAATAGATTTTGGTGAATCTAGCGTGTATTTATTTTTTTTACTCGGACACGACGAATAATTCTTTATCATTATTCCATATCGACTCAAATTCTTTAAAGTACGATAGCGTCTAAATGCTGTATCCGACTGATCTGAAAATTTATACAAATGTTACAGGCCTCTGTCACACAAAATGTATGAAATTTGGAGAATCTATCAATTATATTTTTTACAGGGACACAAAATTTTTTTTTTATCATTGTGGTTTATGTGCTCAAACTGTATAAAGTGCTATAGCGTCTAAACTCCTCATCCAATTAATCACAAAATTTTACCAATGTTATAAATCCCCGTTGCACAAACTGTATAGATTTTGGTGAGTCTATATTCTGTACTCGAATCATTTGATTAATTTCAATGAAAAGTTTAGATTAGCATCCCTATTTGATATTGGTTTAGAATAGCGAATTTGAACTTCATGCTAATATTTGTAACTGCTTTCGAGAACTTTAAAATGTGTAAACGTAAACAATCTCAAAAAAGAAAAAAAAAATACCCTAAAATAACAATAAAAATTAATTACGTTTATATAAAGCATGGATTTAATACACAATTTTTTTTATTTGCATTTATCATTTTGAAAATTGAAGTTTCCATGCGTTTTTTAATTAAATCATTTTTTCTCCTTAAGAAACCATGCTTTTTTATTTTATTTATTTATTTATTTATTTTCTTTTATTGACAATCTAAATTTGAAACAATTAAAGAATTGTGTAATCTCTATCTCAGAATTAACGATAAAATTTATGTTGTTGTAACTTAAATATATTTTTAGTTTCGCTGTCAATTCTTTCTACAAGGGATAATGCATAATAAATTATTAAAATCTACTAAAGTATTAAACTCAAAATAAAATTTTACTAACAGATAAAAGTTGAATAATTTCACTGGACTCAAAACATTTTCCTTAAACAATATGTAATATATTTCAAATATATATTTTTTATGTATTGGGAGTACAAATTAATTCGGTCCGTTTTCAATAGATGGCTCTGGCTGATTTGTTTACTGAATAATGATAGATGTTTTTGGCATTGTTAGAAAGGTTTTACCTTTGTCAACCATATTCAGTCAACGAAGCTTCGAGTTTTATACAACAACATTGGTTTTTTGAGCATTCAATATGTCGAGTTTTGTGCTAAAGAAACAACATTTGCGGGAAGTTTTGATTTTCTTTTTTAATTGGAAGAAAAGTGCAGCTGAAGCGCATCGATCGCTTGTGGAAGTTTATGGTGAATCTGCGCCATCTGATAAATCATGTAGAGAGTGCTTTCGACGCTTCAAAAATGGTGATTTTAGTGTCGAAGACAATGAGCGCCCGGGCCAGCCGAAAAAGTTCGAAGACGCCGAATTGGAGGAATTGCTCGATCAAGATCCGCTAAAACCTGGCGAAACAATTGCTGGCGAACGCTACCGACTGCAATTAATGCGTTTGAGCCGAGCATTGCGTGAAAAACGGCCAGAAACCATCGAAAGGCACGACAAGGTAATTTTGCTACATGACAGTGCTCGGCCCCATGTGGCAATTGTCGTTAAAAATTACTTGGAAACGTTGAAATGGGAGGTCCTACCCCACCCGCCGTATTCGCCAGACCTTGCTCCTTCTGATTATTCGTTGTTCCGACGGATGCATCACGATTTGGCTGGACACCGCTTCACTTCTTTCGAAGAAATTCAAGAATGGCTCGATTCATGGTTTGCGTCCAGAGAGGACTCATTTTTCAGAGATGGAATCCGAAAATTGCCAGAAAGGTGGACAAAAGTTGTGGCTACCGATGGACAATACTTTGAATAACATGTTTTTTTCATTTTGATAATAAATAAAATGTTTTTTTAACGAAAAAAAACGGACCGAATTAATTTGTACTCCCAATAACTATTTGATATTCTAATTTTATTAAAAAAATCATTTGATCTAAACCAAAACATAAAACTAATTTAATTATATTTCTTTTGATTATATTGACTTTTAAAGTTTTAATTTAATTGTAACATCTCATAAAAATATACAATATCTATCTAAAATAATAAATAGCGAAACTATCCCTTATCAAGAAGCAAACTCTCAAGCGCCGATGGTCGAATGGTTAAACGCATGCAAAGTACAAAGAAAAACCACTGGCTGGAAGATTTGCGGGTTCTGTCCTTTACTCGGGTAAGTAAAACGGAAATTGTAAACATAAAAGTTCACGATTCCTTCACTAGATGGCAGCACTGAGCAGTCGGGCAGGAACCATATTTTTCTGCAAATAGAAATGACTAGCATCGGGAAGCCGATGTCAGTCCATTACCGGTATATGTTTGGTTAGGAAACTGTTAGATGTCGCACCGGCTGCCTTGTCGGTTTTCCCGGCAATGGACTGATTGTGGCCAGACAATCGGCCGACTGCCGCCCGAAGGCCCACAAAAGTTACGTACCCGATTCGGCAAGCGGCATCGGTACGTTACTGCCTAAAACGGCAAGCCGGTAACGGGCCAACTGTCTGCCGGTAGGTCTGTGTTTTTTGGGTATAGAGAAAAATACTCAAATACTCCATTGTAATTTACCCTTTCGTTTATTTAATGAATACACTTATTTTAATTTATTTAAACAACCGTTAATTTCTTAAAGTTTGGAAAGTTGAGAGGAGTCATTCCACATTTTTAATAGTGTTTCTATAAGGCTTTAAAAGATTTATCTTATAAAATTAAGTAAACAATATTTGTATATATGTATATTTCACTGTTCTCGAAAACGGTAGCTCGGAGAGTCACGTGATTTTACACAAAGGTGCCTTCCGAAGGCTCATTGTGCACATCGAAGTTAGATTTTCGAACTTTTGATTAATTTTATTTTAATTAATAAAAATATTAAAATAAAGCTTCCCATCTCTATATGACGCAGAATGCAGAATCTTAGGAGAGATTTGATTAGCTTATTTGATTTTCATTGATTTGAGTGTACTTTACATTGAACTATAGCTACGTTATGAGGAATTACACGAGATTTGATTAGTTTATTTGATTTTCATTGATTTGAGTGTATTTTACGTTGAAATAGAGCTACGTTATAAGGGATTACGAGAGATTTGATTGATATATTTGATTGTCATTGATTTGAGTGTATTTTACGTTGAACAAGAGCTACGTTATGAGGAATTACGAGAGATTTGATTGGTTTATTTGATTTTCATTGAGTGCGTTTTACATTGAACTACAGCTATGTTATGAGGAATCACTAGAGATTTATACCAGATTAATTTGAGGTGGGGGTATCCAATGATATTTTTCCGGTTTAATTGACAGTGATTGCTGAGAAAACGAGTTTCGTGCGTTTTCAGATTCATGCACAGCGTGATAGAGGTGTCCAGTGTTTTTTTTTTTTTTTTTTTTTTTTCTGTTTTATCATGCGTGATAGTGATTGCCGCGAAACCGAGTTACGTGCATTTTCAGATTTATGCACAGCGAGGTAGGGGTGTCCACATATATATATATATTAGTTTTAACATGCGCGAGAGTGATTGCCGCGGAGCAGAGTTTCGTGCGTTTTTAGATACATGCACACCGAGGTAGGGGTGTCCAGTGATTTTTTTCTTTTTTTCGTTTTAACATGCGTGATAGTGATTGCCGCGAAACCGAGTTTTGTGTGTTCTGAGTTTCATGCACAGCGAGGTAGGAGTGTCCAGCGATGATTTTTGGTTTTAACATGCGTGATAGTGATTGCCGCGGAACCGAGTTTCGTGTGTTCTGAGATTCATGCACAGCGGTGTAGTGCTGCCCAGTGATTTTTTTTGGGGGGAGGGGGAATCTTCTTGTGCGGGCAGCGTACATACGTGCGTTATAGTGATTTACGGTGATCGCTGCGAAAACGACTTACGTGCGTTCGCTGATTCGATCGTTCATCGAATAGTGACTTTTACTGTACGAGTAACAGCTTCAACTGCGTATAAGGGAAATAAATAAACCGAATAGTTAAAGTTATTGAGAATTTGTAGTCCTTGTAATTTAAAAATAATTTTGTTAAATGTTACCAAAAAAAGCAAAATTTTCGTCTTTTAATAATTTTATGGATTTTTTTTTTTTTTTTTTTTTTTTTGAAAATTGTATTATATTTACATGATTAAAAAATAATCTGGTGTTTCATTCACACGACTTTCTCTTACCCTGAAATTTAATACTTAAGTACGGATTGAAGATTAAGGTTTAAGATAACGTGTAATGTTATGTAAACCTATTTTAAAACAATAATTACAACAGCTTTAGTTGACAAATTATTCTACGTGAGGGGGGCTACCACCGTCCCCCCTGAACCCCCCTTTCATTATCGTACCTACATTTATTGTGAATCTGTTATTAAGTTCAAAATTTCATTTAAAATTATTTAGACAACTTTTACACGCATCATTCTTTGAAACTAACCAATCTTGAACAAACTTTTCTAGTAACAAACGTATTCACTTCAAAATACATCATTTGGATCGCCTGAAATTATTTGTTTCTAATTTACTCTAAGAGACACGGGCAAAGATCGAACCATAACTTGACCTCGGTATTCTGGAACTCTCAAAACGTGTAAATATACAAGAAACCAATCGATGAATATTTAACTTAGACTTTCTGTTGTAATTTGTTTGTGTTATAATTTGTTTTTGAAATATCATGGTAACAGACAGGCACACACACAGACCAACCACTAAAAACATTATTTTTAGAATCATGTAACCTCAAAACGTGTAAACATAACAAAAACTCCTGTTCGAAAATTTGACACTAAAACAATACTTTCTCTACCTTATGGGTAAGAAAAGTAAAAACAGTAACGAGAAAAAAATGCCAAAATAATATTTATAAGGGCTTTGTTTTAGTTAATATGAATGCATTTAAAATTTAAATACCACAAATGTTAATTTTTTTCTTCTTCTTCTTTTTTTTTTTTTTTTTTTTACATTTGAATCACGATTTTGTAAATTTTGGTAAATTATTATTAAATTTTACGTTAAAAATATTTAAGAAATAAATTAAATAGCAAATACCTTACCTTCTCTACATAAGACATTCACCGTAGTCGCATGGCTTCGTTAATTCTAAGTCTGATTTACTTCCTTTATTCACTTCTTTTTCGCTTAATAGTATATAGTGCTATCTGGTGTTAATTAAGTATGTTTACAAGTAGTTGCATACATTTTACTTCGTAAAACTTGCAATGGCTTTAACGTCCGGAACGTAACTGTAATTTTTGTAATTAGATTTTTTCCCCTTACATTTCCAAAATCATTTTTTATATTTTCACTGAAACGTGAATCCATTGAAATTTTATGTAATAAAAATTCATTCAAGGAACCGGATCCATTCTTAATGGTAATAAACCAGATGGTAATGCATATGAGTAAACAAAAATGATGTTAATAAAGGAAGTAAAAATGTTAGGAGCAGAATCAAAACTGGAGTTTTGGGCTCCAGGAAAAAGTGCTCTATGCAGAGAAAGCAAGTTTTTTACTAATTAATCTATTGAATTAAATTCTTTGTTTCGTAACTATTAATTTAAATATTTAAATAATATTTGTTATTATGTTAATAAAGCTATTTATGAATTTATATATTATGTATTTCAAGAATCCGCCTGCAAAAATATAATTATTTATTAAACTCTTTTGCTGGCGTGATTTCAAAAATAGAGTTGACCAACACTATCTGTTGGCTATGTAAATCAATTTATTTGGTAATTTAAACTTATCGGTATTTTAACTTATTAAAAATTAAATATTATTTTTCTAGAAATTTAAATGTATAAGAGTTTTAAAATTGGAGACATTAAATTAAAAGTATTGAATTTTTTAAAATTTAAACTAAAGATATTTCTACTTTCTAAAATTCTCTCAAAATAATAATTATTTTCTAATTAGCTATGAATATTTATTTAAGATCAGGGTTTAAACTGCTATTAGTTTTTTTTAGCATTTTGCTAAAAGGTATCATATTTTGCTAAAACAAGTCGGTCAGAATTTCGCTAAAAAGCTAAAACTGGATAACTGTATAAAATATCTCTATATAATAATTGAGTTTTTTTTTTTTCTTTTTTTTTTTTTTTTTTTTTTTTTTTTTTTGTAATATTTTCAGGCAAAAACTACGAAAAGACTGAATTTTTTGGGAATCCTTATTTATATAGTAATTTGGATTTATTTTTAATTTTCAATGATTGAATTTAAATGCAAAAATATTTAAAAGTATGTTAGAATTCAAAATTTGCTTCACAGAAGCATTTTTAGCACTAGTATTTCATGATTATCTAAAACTACACTTTACTTGATTTTTAAATTGCTTTTTCATTTTACACATATGATATGAATACCTCTTTTTCTATTGATAAAATCAAAACATAGTTTCTCTGATTCATATTTTTAAAGTCACAAATATGGATGCTTGGTTAAAATCATCAATAAACAAAAGGAATAGAAAACAAAACTGAGGATAACAAAGCTAAGTAAAAGAAATCAATGGTATCCAAATAATTAACTTTCGAAAAAGCTGAAATAGTGCTTGCCTATTTTCGCTGAAATGCTAAAGTAATTTTTTTGCCAGGTTAAACCCTGTTTAAGATGATAGAAAAACTATTAAAGTTTAATATAAATTCTAATTATTTTTTTTTCCTTTTTCATTTGAAAGTTACTGCAGAGAAAAATTTCATTGACTCTAAATTTAGAAAGTTAAATAAATGGACCAGAATTATTTCCGAAAATCATTTTACCATTTGTGGGATTGTCAAAATGATTACATTCTGTAGATTCAGTTTAATGGGATATTAGGATAGGATCAGCAATGTAATTTCTTGAACTGCTTTGCGCATAACACTATTATTAAATTAAAAATATTGTACTATTATTAAATTACACTATTATTATTTATACACTATTATTATTTATACACTATTATTAAATTAAATATAAATTAAATAAAATTAAAAACTAATCTAGCTTTCATCAACAGCTTCAATTATCCTTAAATAATCTCAGTTTCAAAAAATAAAATAATTTACATTGTAAACAATAATAAAGTAAGTGGTAATAATTAAATTTTAGTTATAAAAATGATCACCACTTTTTTCAATAAACTAAACTTTAATAATAATAATAATAATAATAATAATTCTGTATTCATTATCCTGTATAAAAAAAAAAAAAAAAATCGTTTATTTAAATATTTTCCTTTTATAAAAATCTTACTTTCTGTTTTTTCTTTAACAAGAAAAATTCTACTGTAATATAATCGTCTATATATATCATACATATATATGTATATTATATGTTTAGAGTTTACTTTTTTTCCGAGCGTTAGAAATATATTTTACTTGCTATGAAAAATACATAAGTTTAACGATTTAAAAATGTTTCTTGAAAATCTTTATTAAAAAAAAAAAAAATCTTTAAACCAATGAACTCAATAGTTTAAAAAGAAGTATAGAAAATAATAAAATTAAACATAGTTTATACGTCTCATTAATATATTAAAACAAATGTAACATTTAGAATGAGATAATAAAAAAAATTTTAAACTTTAAAAATACATTTTAATTAAAAACATTAGAAGACAAGACAGACGTTTCAGCTAGAACACTAGCCCTCCTCAGTGTCAAACATACAAGCACAAACAACATTATTTCCCAGTTAGATGATAAGATTTTTTTCTGGAAAAGGTATGTGGATGATGTTTTTATAATTACTAAGCAACTTTATGTTAACGATATTTTAGATTTTGCTAACTCTTTATGTCCTGCTATCCAGTTTACCCTTGAAACTGAAATTAATAATGAACTACCCTTTTTTGACATCCTTATAATGCATAAAACAGTCAATGATTTTTTACATTTTTCAACTTCAGTCTATAGAAAACCCACCTTCTCTGGTCAATATCTTAACTTCAATTCAGCTAATCCTTTATCGCATAAACTTGTAGTCATTCGTACTCTTTTACATCGTGCAAAGCATTATTGTAGTAATTCCGAATTATTAAATATTGAACTATCCAATTTTTTTTCTGATTTAAAAAATAATGGTTACCCCCCTCGTTTTATTAAAAGAATTTATAATGAAGAGTTCTATTTTTCATATAAATCAGTTTATCCTAAAGTTAAAAATTCCACTTATCGTACGACTATCCCTTATTATAAAGGTATTTCTGAAAATATCTCTAAATTACTTAGAACAGTTAATATCTCTACTAGCTTTAAACCTCAACTCCGTATTAGTAACTTTCTCTCAAACTTTAAACCCGCTGTCCCCCCTCTTAAACGTCTAGGTGTAATCTATAATATTCCTTGTAAAAATTGTGATTCTACATATATCGGTGAAACTGGCAGAACAGTTGCAATTAGATTAAAGGAACATAAATGCTCATATAAAACAGGAGATTTAAGATCAAAACTCGTAATCCATTCTCTCAATAGTGATCATACTCCGGATTTTGAAAACTTTAAAATTTTAGCTTCTAATGTAAATATCTATGAATCCCGTATTTTTCTAGCGGGCGCTTTTACCAAAATGCAACATTCTTCCTTGAACGAGGCTAAGGCTATTCCTCCTGAATATTTAATCTTGCTGTGATGTTTTATGAATTTTTGTAAATGTTGTTTGTGCTTGTATGTTTGACACTGAGGAGGGCTAGTGTTCTAGCCGAAACGTCTGTCTTGTCTTCTAATGTTTTTAATTAAAATGTATTTTTAAAGTTTAAAATTTTTTTTATTATCTCATTCTAAATGTTACATTGATTTTAAGTATAGAAAAAATGTTCATTATATACTATGAAATTTGCTTTTCAACACTTAATGTATGTATACGTATGCGTGCAATGTAGTTATATATTGCTTTTTAGAGAATTAATCATAGACCAGTCGCTTTAAAGTATCTTTTTTAATGATTCAAGAATTGCTAATCTGAAAAGTTGCTTAAATGTATTTACAGCAGACATAATCTGTTTCAGAGATCACAAAACTTAGTAGCGCACCTTTTAAACTAACGCTAGATTAGTAAAAAATTTCTCTCATGAGACTTAAAATATACTGGGCAAATTTACACGCAGATTTTTGGAAAATGGCCAAAATTGTCTGGGGAAAGTTTAAACTATTGAAATCCGCAATCTGACAAATAAAAATATAGAGTAATATAATATCTTGTGACGTCATCTATATTTAAATAAATTATTTATTATTATTGATATTAATATTAATAATAGGGGAGAGTGGGGTTGTACGGGACGCAGGATGAATAGGAAAATAGCTTGATTTTTATGTTTTGCAAGCATTGGAAACTTGACATTTTTTCTGATATTTGGCAGCACTGAGGTCATTCATCAAGAGTAGTTTCAGAATTGTGCTATCCAGAGGTTGGTTGGTTGGTTGGTTGTAGGATTTAAGGCCGATTGACTCCTGATGTGTCCTAGGCCTAGAGGGGGAATGCCCTCCGTGGGGGTCTTTCTAAGGGGTCCTAGCCCGTATTTACGCAAGTTTCGGAGGAAACCACGGAAAACTCCGAACGGCTAGGTCGATGAGTGCTGTCCAGAGAAGGGCAGAAAAAAATTAAAGTGTATTTTTCAGCTGCCAAAGTAAGTTTTTACTCATTCAATTAGGTAGTAGTTACGACACCAACTATTTGCTTAAAGTTAATATAACTCTTATATTATTAAAAGGGAAGAAGAATTATTCTTTTATTAAAGAAGAATATTGACAATTTTTTCATTAAGCCTATTTCCTGTTTGATGTGATCATGTGGTGGTTAGGATGAATGGAACAGTTTGAATGTGGATGAATGAGACATTCCCCATTATCTGCTAATTTAAAATTGTACACAAGATTTATATTAAAAGAAATCTTAAATAGATTTTCAATATTTTATAACCTGTAGTTCAGTAGTTATAAAATGGAATTTTAAAAGTAGCATGGATTTAGAGAAAAGAAATTAGATTGAAATTAGATTGAAATTAATTCGTCAGATTTTTGTTTATAATAATTATGATTAAAATATTATATGTTAGAATATTCAATGCAAGTTAAATAAATAATTAAAAATAAATAAATAAATAAACTAACAATAATTTGATTAAAATCACAATGTCAATCAAGCTAATTAAATAAATCCTGGTGATAATTAATGTAATACAAAATAGGATGTTGATTTTTCCCGATCAATCTGAAACAAAAAATTATCTGGATAATTTGTACTCTATTATAATGATTTATCTCTTTCTGGTGTCTTATTTATTTATTTATTTATTTCTAGATTAGATCTTATGAGGTTAAATTACCAAAGCCTAGAGCACTAGAAACTGTGCGAACCAAAGGACTTTTGCATTTTGATGTTACTTTGAGTCAATACATCAGTTTATGTTAATTTCAGTAAATTCATAGTGTGTAATAAAATCACACAAACCAATTTAACTTTTAAAATGTATTTCTTTCCATTTTTTATTTTCTTTTCTTTGTTAACTACATAGGTGGCGATGAATGGGACAATGCATATGAATGCTAATATATATATATATATTATTATTAATTAAAAATGATAACTTTTTATTAAAGTTATGTACGTTTATATATAACTGATTAATGAAGTGTACTTATGAAGAATGTTGCAAATTCTGAATTAAATATGGGGAACGTTATCAATAAAAACATGAAAAATGTCCCATTCATCCTCACTCTCCCCATCAATTTCTATTTGCTCACATTACACATGAATAATAAAATTGAAATAGGTTATCGTGAGACTTAATCTTGAACGGACGAATATATTGCGATAAAATTGTCATCATAATATCTTTAAATTTTTTTAAAAATATGTCACTCGAGCTTATTCGTTGCTGACCGCAACGAATGAGCGTCAGCATTTCTTCGCTTGAAGTTTTGAATATATTACAATTTTCGAAACTTCATTCTTGAATTTTAATGATTTGCAATGTGCACAATTTTTATTCAAAATTACAACCACCGCCATTGGTTGTAAATTATATTTAATTTCCGAATTATACTGAATATCATGAGATTTTACGAATTGATGTATACATTCCATACATAATCGACAGTTTTACGTTGTTCAATTCGGTTATTCTATCACAAGATTGTGTTACTTTATTAACAAAAATAGTTCGTGAATGTTCTTCTTTGTTTTTCGCAAGCGTAGCGCTTCCGGATAAAGCACTGCCGTAAACAGTTATTTCCTAATATGCCACAGTGTCATCTAGAAGACGCTGCTAAAGGCAAACAAGACCCTTACTGACGTATCGACCACTTTCAACAGAGTTACTTTTTAGAGTTCATATTTTAGATATATTATGAAGATGCCATATTTATAAGTGATTCATTTCAATATAACGATCAGCAAAGTGATCAAAACCTGCTCGCTAAATTATTAAATATTATTTAGCGAGCGAGCTTTGGTCACTTTAAATGGGCTAGAGATATATTGACTAAAAAGGGTGTGCACAAATATATGTTGGAATCATATATTGTAAATTTCAACTTTCAGGACCAATTTTTTTTTTCTATCCGTATAGTGAACAAAAATATTGACTTATATTAAATAACTTTAATTGATTCAAAATGGAATTTTATTTCAAAACTCAATATCATATAGTAAAGAAAAAGGCGATACTTAGCTATAGGTAATGAGCGTCTAACAAAATTTCAAAAATCTCAGGCTAACCGTTTTAGCGTGATATCCGTTTGCACTACCATATAGAGTGTCGCATAAAGTACGCAAATTTGAATTCATAATAAAATATACATTCATTGGTATAGTTAATTTTTTCATTTGTGATTATCAGAAGTACCAAGTTTCTTAATTTCTTCCGGAGCATTTTTAGCCCCGCCTTTTTTTTCATGCCACTTTTTTATAAGAATGTTTTTTTCTTATTTGGTTGGAGTTATATGTTCTAGCAAATTATTTTTTAATTAAGTGGTGTTAAATAAAGGCGGACTAAAAGATCTCCTGTATAAATTAAGAAACTTGGCAACTCTAACTCTGGATTATATTTATGTATAATCACATATTTATTATTGCATGTACTCTGTATGAAATGTAAATTATTGTAATCATAAATAATGTTCGTATTGCAAAATAAAAAATGTATCTAACCATTCAATGTTGATTGATTTCTCTTCAAACAAATATATCTTACTTTATGCAACATTTTTTTTCCCATTTTAAACTTTTCTGTTCGCTAGATAGCACCATGCATTACTACAAAAAATAAAAAAAAATGTTTCGGGGGAAGCCGGATGCGGAAATCACTCGAAATTTCTTAGTAAGTAAGAGTTCAATTTGCTACCTTTATGATGCACTCGTGCCTAGATTTGTCACTTAAAAAAGAGCCATGATATTATTTTGCACTTAAACAATTGTTGTGAGCTATTGCAACCTATAGCATAAATAACTTATTTCTTAAATAATTAATGTTTACTTCTATATAATTAGGTTACCATACAAATATTTCAAACCAAAAAATACTCAAAAATTTTTTTAAATATAATTTTTTTTCTTTTAACGTATTTATGATCAACTATGTGTTCAATAGCGATTTTCCAAATTATTCTAACAATTTTCAAAAATATAAAATATGTAATGAACATTAAAAGGTTAAGTATTCTCAAATAAAATACTATTAATATTTTAATAACTTAAAGTGAGTTCATATAAAATTCTACTTAACTCAATAAATTGAAATACGATTTTAAATATAAATTATTCGCAGCTGTAATATTAAATCATTTGTATCATTAAAATGAATCAAATGGAAATTTCATCCATATTCTATTTTCAGAAGCTTACTGTTATTAAAGTTCCAATAAACGTTATTTTCCCATTAATAATTCATTCACAGTTACACTCAAGTTATTTAAGCATATCAAATTGAAATACACAGGACAATTTAAATACCAGAATGGTTTTAATATTGGATATTATTTTACTTATTACATCTGACTACTTATAGTTCAAGCGTAATCAAACATTAGAAATCATTGAAGTATAATTAATGAAACTGTATCGTGATCATTTTAATATTAATTTTAATTTCATTTACTTATTCATTTATAATTTTTATTTCTCTAATTTGAAAATATAAATTCCATATTACACAAGCATTAAATAATCAAATAACTTTACATGATAAATAAATTATTGATTTTTTTATTTAATTTTAACTAATAATTCATTTGTGAGAATAAAAAGACATCAATCTCTATCATTATTATGTTTATTAGAGTTAATCCTTCATGCATAATAAATATTTAAAGCAGTTTATGTGAATATGTACAGTTAATACAAATTGTTGATTTTTTTTAAATGCTCGGAATGCCTGAGTTTCTGCCTTTATACATTTATACATTTAAATACTATAAAGGGATTCGTAATAAGTTTTTTTTTATTATGTTATTTTCATTGTTTTACTTCTTTAAAGGGAATTTAGTAATTAGAATTAACTTTTATCAAAGGATCGATGAAATCAAAGGTTACTTAAATTTAAAGTAGAACAGTTATTAAATTATATATTTAGTATATAATATGATTATATTTTTATTATTTAAAATATAAAACGCACACACACACATATATATATATATATATAGGAGCTATACATCTCATTTCCTCACATGTAACATGTAGCCTTTACCATCTAATAAATATTACTTCTCATTAAACTAATTATACTTTCCACGTCTCATATTTTAGCCTTTTACAAAGAATAAAGGTATTCTTTGTATTTATAAAAATATTATTATTATTATTATTGTCAATTTGAAATTAGCAAAATATACATTCAAATTTTTCTACACCTGATTATAATTCAAGATGTTTCAGATAGAGATAACTAATATAAAAGCGGAAAGAAAGCATATATACAAAGCAAATGTTCTACTGTGACTAGAAAACAAATATCTGACATTTTGTAGCAATTCTTCAGCATGGAATAAAAAATTGAACATATACATTACCGATGCGTTTAGATGGTATTGTCATTCATTTAAAATAACAAAGTCTGTATATTCCCATAAATGCATTAATGAGAGGTTTAGTCATAGTAAGAACAATGACGAAAAAGAAATGAAAAACCAATGAACTTTTAAAGTATTTAAAATAAGATACAAGAATTCTAGATGTATTGAATTTCCAAAATGTTTAAAGTCGAAAGAAAAATTTAATGGACAAAATATTATTAAATTATTCGGAAATCCAAAAATTAAAGTATTAAATACGCATACCGTCAACTTCTAAGTTACATAAAAATCAGAAAATGGGAAATTATTCTAAGGAAACATAAAGCAAAAATTATAAAATTAAAATCTTTAATTTATTACTTACATAAGCAAAGAAAGTTTGCAAGTACAAATAAGTCAAAATTTGATGAAATAAAAACAGATTATTCATTATCTGTACAACAAAGATATACAACGATGTACAACTTACGACTAGAAACAATATAGATAAGTGGTTAGAATATAAAACATTTTTCGATAAATAATAAAGAGAATATTTACATTTATAACTTAAAGAAAATTATATAAATTTTGTGTATGCACAGACAAAGAAACAAATAAAAAATGACTGAACGAAAAAGTACTAAAAACCGATAAGGGGAATTAGCATTGCATTTCTTTTTTGAAATATATAGTTTCTATATTTGTGAAAATTACAATAAAAGGACATTGTTCAACAAATTTTGATAAACATTATTCAAATACATTCAAATGAACTTTCTTACATTTCTATGACCATAAAATGGTAAAATATTACCACATAAGTAAATAATCAGCTCTAATATGTAAAACAAGAGATGTGGGCAGTGAAATGAATTAAATACGTAATTCATAGTTTCAAGATAAAACTTTCAATAACCTTCAACAATTCCATTGCGAAATTCGGTGATAAAATATCATTATATGAGTCAAAGTATGTAAGAAGAGGGTAGGTAACTATATTTATTGTGATTTCATTTATTGAGAATTGCTGATAATTCGTAGATTCTCTTCAAAGCGTGAGAACAGCAGAAACATTGGATGAACAAACATTCGAGGATTAATGGTGAACGATTTTCACCATTAATCTAATTACGCAAGTTACTAGAGGATGTGTTAAACACAATTTGAGGCCCATTTTTTGTCTTGATTTCCCATTCGACAGCCACAATAGAGATTTTATGTCGTTTTAATAAATCGCGAGATTGATTATCTGTGGCTAGATAGGGCTACTTTTCCACATAGGTAGCAAGTCTTGTCAGAATTACAATCTTACACAAACGCAGAACATTCTAAAACAAGAAATAAGTACCACGAAATTATAAGCAAATTATGACAATGGAATGAATACATATATTCCATTGCAATATTGAAACAAACAAATATTGTAAATTCTTATATTTATTGATTTTTTCCCTCTTAAGTTCTACTAGTGTATTATTTCATTACACAACATTTACAGCATTAAAAATTTACTCAAACTATGCTTGTTAATTGAAAGCACGTTTTCACTTTTCATTATCGTTTTCATTTTCAGTAGCGTCTAATCGTCATAAATTTGATACATTTATTTAATTTACAATTCTGTTGTTGAATAGTGTGATTTGTCAAAGCATTCAAAAAAAAAAAAAAAAAAAAAAAAAAAGACCAAAGTATTCTAGGGTCCTTGGTGTAAACTTTCATTAAAATTTTAATATAATTTTAATAAAACTTATGTTTTTCTAAACTTTCAGTTGTTCTTCCACTTTATCATAATTTCCTCTTTTCAATGAAAATTTTAAAAGTAAAAAAATATTATTAATAAGAAAATACTGACGATTTTGTTTTTCTCTCTCATCCCTATTATAGTAATAGCCTAATTGGAGAGAACGATCACAATTTTTTATTGTTTTATATTAGATAAAATTTTATGTTAAACTTGCATTTAGTATTTATTATTTCTTCAAATATCAAAAATAAATTTTAATTTTAGCAAAGTCCTCGTGTTTGATTTTTCTCTAGCATAATTCAATCTTCTATCGCAAAATATATTTATTTTTCTCTCTTGATTTTACAAGAAGATACGTTTTTTACAATTGTATGAAAAGTTGTAAAAAAAAACATTTCTATCACAAAAACTACCCTAATTATATCTTATGTGTTTGAATAATTTTTCTTCAGTTTTGTTTCTTTTAATAATAAGAATTAATAATGTAATTTTACCTTTTTATTTATTTAATTATTTTTTAATTTTTTACCAGTCAGTTAATAGATTTTTAATTATATTATTTTGCTCAATTAAATAACTACGCTGTATAAAAAGAAGAATTACTTTTAAGTTCTACTTTCCTATTTCATATCATACAATTATTATGTGCAAAAACTAATTCATTAATATAATTAAAACTGTTATTCGTCTGCATTTCTGCTTATTAGAGTAGATCTAAAAAACTTATGTAATTATCTAGGATATCGAGAGAAATTCAACAAACTTTGAAACAATTTCTTAATCAAATCAACGTACTAACTAAAATTATATTAAGGAAATAAAAATAAGCATAAAAAGCTTAGTTTTACTTTGTCACAAGCTATCGACAGAATTTTTTTAAAGAATGATTTAAAAAAAAAAGTGAATATCAAATTGACACAATGATTCTTGCGATACTTATATATATATATATATATATATATATATATATATATATATATATATATATATATATGTGTGTGTGTGTGTGTGTGTGTGTGTATGTGTGTGTGTATGAAAGTATTTTAACAACAGTTGAAAACGATGTGTTTTATTTATTCATTTTATTTATTTATGTTTTACATATATTTCTGTGTTTTGGGTTCTGTCACCCTATTAAACCTCTTGTTTGAACAGTCTACCTATTAAGTTCAATTTCTATGTAGCTTTCCTAGGCATGGTAAAATATTATGGTAAATCATTTCCATTAGCATTAAAAAAGAACGTTATGGCTTAAATATTGACAGCCTTGTATATCTTCTGAAGGTTGATTACACAGCACATGGTGCAAATTAATGTAATCCTATATTAATAACGCACAGACCTGAAATACACTTCCATAAATTTTTAAGTAATGTCGTAAATCTAGTTCTTTTGTGCATCCCTGTAAACGAACAGTGAATGATTTCCACACCATATTATATATGCAACATATTTTTACGCATATAAAATATACGTATTCGTTTATTTGGTTTAGTGCAGTCTATATATGTTTAAACTCTAATTACCTGCAATTTGCTCTATTGACGTAATGTATTTGAATTATCTTGGGTGTCCGTGCAGATGAACTGTTTTCTTCATCTCAATGAAAAGTTTATACAGACATGCATAAAGAATTTGAGGCTTATTTAATTCAAAAGATTAATCGAAATTATTCAGACAAATTTCACTCGCATCACGCCTTGAAACTTAGAAATCTCGTTCAACCTCTTGAAGTGGCAGTCTTTCATGATCTTCAAATTCTTACTTTTGAATTTCCTGAAATTATTTGTTTTCGAGTTATCGCAATTACAAATTAAGCACGCAAAAATAATTTTAATGTAAATATTATCTTTTTTTTTAATTTTTATTGATTTATGTTTCGATTTTGATATAAGGTCCCTCTGTTCAGCATTCAAATTTATATTCAGTATCACTTACTCAATTTTAATGATGGATATACACTTTTCTTTGTAATGACATTGTCATTAGAAAACTTAATCTGGTGTGTCACTCACACGACTTTCTCTTACACTGAAATTTAATAATATAAATACAGGTTGGATGTTAAAGGGTAAGATAGCGAGTGCAACCTACAATTCAAATTAGGCTACCGAAATACATTATTTGACAAATATTTCTATGTGAGGGAGACTCCAGCTCCCATCAACCCCCCATTTCATTATTGTATCTACATTTATATAGAATTCAAATATGTTATTAAGTTCAAAAGATCATTTAAAATTATTCAAACAACTTTCACATGGAAACTCCTTGAAACTTATCAATCTTGATTAAACATTTCTAGTAACAAACTTATTAACTTCAATATACAACATTTGGATCACCTGGAATTATTTGTTTTTAATTTATTGTAAGAGACACAGAAAAAAAGATCATACGTTAAAAATTTTACCTCGGAATTCAGGAAACCTCAAAACGTGTAAATATACAAAAAGCGAAACGATGAATGTTTATATTTAAAAAAAAAATACATTATTTATCATATGTCTATGAGGAATTAAGTTCAATTTCTAAGCAGATTTCACAGGCGTGGTAAAATATTATAGTAAAACATTTACATTAGCATTAAAAAAGAATGTTATGGCTTAAATATTGGCAGCCCTGTATATCTTCTGAAGGTTATGTACACACCACATAGTGCAAATAAATGTAATTCTATATTAATAACACACGGCACAACCTGAAATACACTTCCATCAATTTTCAAGCACTATAATCTGTCGCACTATAATCTAGTTCTTTTGTTCATTCCTGTAAACGAACAGTGATTGATTTCAATACCATATTCTATATGAAATATGTTTTTACGCATATTCGTTTATTTGGTTTAGTGCAGTCTATACATGTTTAAATCTAATTACCTGCAATTTCATCTATTGACATAATGTATTTGAATTCTCTTGGGTGTCCATGTAGATGAACTTTACTAAATTTCTTTTCAACCCTAAATTTCTTCATCTCAACGAAAATTTAGGGTTGCATCCCTATATGATACACATTTAAAAAACCAAGTTTAGACTTTCTGTTGTATTGTTTTTTTTTTTTTTTTTTTTTTTTTTTTTAATATACTGATAACAGGCAGACACACATACAGACCAAACGCTAAAAACATTACTTTTGGATTCAAAGGACATCAAAACACAAAAACAGAATTTCGAAAATTTGACCCAAAAACAATACTTTTTCTACCTTATGGTTAAGAGAAAGTAAAAAAAAAAATAATAATAAAATAATAATAATAATAATAATAATTGGTTTAATTTGTCTGGAAGGGTCGTATAAAATATTTAAAAATATTACTTTTTGAAAATTAATCTGAAGAAATTTTTATGAACCGAGTCATATTCTCTATTTTGAACAATTTCGTGAATTACATTGCCCACTTTTCTGTAATTGGAGAGGAATAAAACCGCGTTTAATCTTTTTGGTACTCGTTGCATAGTTATGATAGTACTAGTCCACGAGTAAAATACATGTTTATGTACGCTTCCAACCTCTTCCCTAGAGATATAAATTTTCAGAATGAATATTTTTCAAAAGAACTCATCAATACTTTTAAAACGAATGATTTAGCTATAAATATGTGATAATATTAATCACATTTCTGGATTTAATTTTATTAATTAAAATCTTATAATAAAGAGCATTTCTTCAAATCTTGATTAAATTTTCACATTTTCGGCATATAATGTTATACTTTTTGGGGATAGGAAGCGTCTGTATGCCTTGAGGGAAATACTTTCAATAAAGGTAATAATAATAAATAGTTTGTACCGTGTGATTTTGTATAGAAAAATATTAAATAAAGTTTTGTGGTGGATACAACATAATAATTTGTAACATGCAACGTATTTAATCCAATAAAAGGCATTCTGCAGTAAACTTGACATTTTACGTTAGAGAAAACAAACTACAAACTCTATTGAAAATGAAAATATGTAATGCAGTATGAGCAATTATAGTAATAACTTTCATTGCACATGCGCAGGCGTTAACAAATTTACTTTTGCGCATTTTTTTAGCAAAGTGTACTTAGTTGTTTGCGTGAAAATCTCTAGGAAATAAGGTGAAATTTAAAATATTACCGACAACAGAATGCACCGAATTTTAGCTCCTCGCAAAAAAAAAAAAAAAAAAAAAATCATATTTAATTTTAAATCAATGTATCGTTACTAATAGACCCTCCTAGAGTTGTGCTCTCTTTTCAATGTAAAGTAAGGTCTCGCCTTGGCTTAATCCCTCCCCGTGCTACAACGGACTTCACTTCAGCCTTTTGCTGTCTGTTATAAGTGGTACGCGCTTTGGTGTTGTTTGTGATGGGTATTCTGTGCATTTTGCAAAACTTACCCATTGTTTAGTGTTATTTTTCTTTAATGTTTATTCTAATAAGATTAGCTAATAAGGAATGAGTCAAAAACTGTACTTACTAGGAGTGTGATTGCTGTCTCTAGAATTTGAAGTAGCATCTACAGAATCGAACAAATAAAATGTTTCTATAATACGGCATTAATTCCTCTGTCACGTAACTGCCAATTTGAAAAGCTTACTATGGTGTATCACTATTCTGGTTTTAAGATAAAGAAGTCACTCGAGAAAAGTTGGGGTATTTCCTTTAACGGGCGGGAAAATAATATTTTGTTTCCAAAAAAAAAAAAAAAAAAAAAAAAAAAGAAAAAGCAAGCACTTTTGCATAAATATGAAAGAAGAACACTCTTACCTTTTTCCGGATCCTGGATCAACTTATATTAAAATGATGATATGATTATATGGTGAACCCCTTTCGCAAGTTAATCAAATTATACAACTCAAAGCATTTTTTCTCGTCTGTAGGCAATATCAATTTCACTAGAAAAACTAAAAGCATTAAGTGGTAATGTTACTCTGACCAACAATTGATGGTAAACTGGTGTCATCCATCGACCAGAAAATCATGTAGGACAAGTAACAGTCAAACTTTAGGGTCTAAATCCTTTAGTGGCACAATCGATCAGCAGCTCTATTACTGCTAAAAAATTCCCAATAGTCGATTAGGAACCCTCAGATAGTTAAATTCCTGATACACAAAGAAATTTGTCACACAAGGACCAAAAATATTTGTTGGATAATAAAATGCAATCACTTTGGAAGAATATCCTGAAAACTTGGCAGGTCTGAATCCTTTTTTTTTTATTTTTTTCCTCGCATTCTAGTTGGCTAACTGCAAACAACAGAGTCATTAGTTTGTATATAAGTTAATCAGATCAATCCGGAAAAAGAAATAGTTAATTTTAGCTTAATATTGTACATGCCTATTTAATTTTCCGTAAAATGAACAAATATTTTAGTGATTGACTAAAACATTTTCACTCAAGTAATCCAAATAAAACGGTATTTATTGAATGTATTACATCTAGTGGATAACTGAGTAATACAACGAAATGCTTTCTTTGTGCACCCAGAGAATATTTTGTTGACAATACCTGCCGATGAAAGAGAACTATTTCAGGAATTTGATTACAGAATCATTAAATTATATTTAGTAAAAAACAAAAGTGAAAAATATAATAGAATGTTTGAATATTTCTCCTCAATTTAAAGTATTTGGGTACCGAAGGATGATGTATCCAAACTATTGTTTGAGTCCCTGTTAAAGAGAACGTGTTTAAAGAAAGCAATATTGAATACTGATCATTCTTCTAAAATTTTTTTTAATTTGTAACAATTTTATTTTCTTTTAAATAATTTAATATATTTTATATAATTAGCTTTTCAATAATGTTATATATGTACATTATATCATACTTCACTGAAAAAAAAATAAATAATAGTAATAGGCAAACGATTTTCCATATACTATATCAAATATTAGCAAGGCAACGTAACGTATATCAGTTTTTTTTCCATATTTTAACAGATTTATATTTATTAAAATAGAATTTGACGGTTTAATGATAAAAAGTGTTTTCTGATCCAGCGTACCTTTATGTTTTTGAAGAGATAGGGTTTGTACAAGTCGTGCGACGGTGACCCATAACATATGTACCAACTTTTAATTCTTTCGGATGTGACTTTTAGGCACAATTGCATTTCACATACTTTAGGTCTATAGGTTATAATAAAAATAATTTTTTCTATGCATTCCTGTCAAAGAGCCATCAGTCTTACGGCCGTATCACACGAGAGATTTTCGCTCAACATTTTACTGAATACAACATTATAGCCAACACACTCAGGCTGATCTTCTTCAAGTACAGAACATTTCCGGAATAATCAACTTTTTCGATGGTCTTTTGAAATAATTAACTATGTTCAGCGTGTTCATCAAAATTGGCCAATAGGAGAGAAGGACACGATTTTTTTCTGGAATACCTCACGCTTACAGTTCATAGTAACCCTATGGGCATCTGACAGGTTTTTTCGTTCATTCTTCGTTCAGCATCCGCAACGCTGAATGAACATGTTGAGTATAAATGCTCCCGCGTGATATGGCCATTACACTCTTAATAATCTTTACAGGTCATGCGACAATGCCCTACATGGTAACTACTAATTTTCAGCCCAATTTAATTAGACGATTAAACACTATCACACTTTTAATAAATTCTGTTCATGAGGCATAATAGTAAAAAAAAAAAAAAAAAAAAAAAGTATTTTTATCTCTGTAAAAGTATTATTAGTTATACATTTATCAAATTCTATAAAATTCGTTTTATAGGATCCTATAATATAATACTTATCAATATTAAATTCAATGGTATGAAGCCTTTATACATTATCATGTTAACTCGAGTACGCATACATATACGCGTACATATATCACCATAAAAACAGGACAAAATATCTCGAGATGCACAAAATTATATAGTTACTCCAACATTTCATAGAGTTTTGTTTTCTTCATAAAAGCTATATTCTCTTTACCGAACAGTAAATATGTTTATAGAAAATTTGCTAAAAAAGCAATATTATGTTTAAAAGATGACATTATTACCTATATTTTCATGATTCTTTAGTACTTGTTCATAAAATGATTTAAAAAAGAAAACAGATATTAAAAAAAAAAAAATAAATACTTCGACACACTAAGAAATAGAAAGTTTTTTTTAAGTATGTGAATATAAATCTATAAAATATTTGCTAGTACCTTCTTATTTGGTTTAGAAGATGTATACATCATATATTTCACATTAAATTTCTTCGAATTTCCTCAACCAAACTGAAACATTCAGATTAAAGAGATATTTTATGATATCATGGAAAAATCGGAAACTGGTATATTTTATAATCTGTTTTCCCAAAGGATTTATGACCGAAAAATGATTCAGAAATTTCTGTATCTATCTTTTTTATTTTGAATAAATATTCACAGTACTGTTATTTCTTAAGAACATGAGTCAAATTCACTCTTCCATCCTTCAAGTTTAATCTTATGATTTTGTTGCATCGTGTTACAAGGACACTTCATTGAAAAGTGTAGTTGTTCGGATTCTGATTTTTTTTCAGTAATTCATTTTAATACGATATCATTATAATACGAAGCGAGAAAGATTCCGCACAATAATAATGTGCAACGTGATGTGATGATCATAATAAATACTCATTCCTTTTTTTAACAAACAGACACTAAATTAACGATACACGGATTTGAATATGCGTTGAAAACAAAAGGTGCGATAAAACATTGCGATAGAATAATTAATATAAAACCATATAATGTAAGTAAATCACATTATTGCGATTAATGCGAAAGATAGTTTGCAAGCTACAGTGCGGAGGAAACCACAACTTAAGCTGTTCGCTGCGCGCTTTCTGTTCGAGTAGAGTTTAGATGTTCGTGCTTGTTGAACAGAAAAGAGTTAAGTTGAGATGAAAATAGTTAAGTTAAAAGTGTCAGTGAGTGCGAAGTTCGATTATGTTAGGAATCGAATATGACTGGATGGTGGGAATCGAACATATAGGAAGGAAGAAAGGATGAATCTGCTTGGTATGAAGCCTTAAGTTCAGTAGCTAATATATATATATATATATATACACCCTGCGACATAAAGATAGGTACAAAGGGTTTTTTCTTTGATTTTTCATAAAATAACATTATCTAAATTGTGCTTATCATTTATTATTATCATAAAATAACACTATTCCCGGACTAATTTTTGTTTTAAGACTAATTTAGAAAAGTTTCAAGAGTAAAATTTTTCTAATTTAAGACTACACTCAGCGACAAAAAAATAGGAACAAAGTTTTTTTTTTTTTTTTTTTTTTTAATTTTTTATAAAATAACATTATCTAAATTGTGCTGATCATTTGTTATCATAACGAAATATTATCATATCAAAAACATACTAAATATTTGAATCATATTCAAAATATTCATATTCAAAATAATCATATTCGAAAATTTAAAAAGAAAAAAAAAAAAAAAAAAAAAAACTTTGTTCCTATCTTTTTGTCGCGGTGTGTAGTCATAAATTAGAAAATTTTTAATCTTAAAACTTTTCTAAATAAGTCATAAAACAAAAATTAGTCCGGGAATAGTGTTATTTTATGATAATAATAAATGATAAGCACAATTTAGATAATGTTATTTTATGAAAAATTAAAGAAAAAACGCTTTGTACCTACCTTTTTGTCGCGAGATGTATATATATATTATACTGTCACCACTGTCGTCAATAAGAAAATAATTCGAAATAAATTATAGAAGTTGGCATCTCTGTAATCGTAATAAACTATTAAAATTAATCTTTCTTAATATTTGTAATATAACAGGTAATTCGTTGCAAACATATAAAACCAGACTATAAAAAACGTCATTAATGGTTGTATAATGAATTATCATAAAGTGTTATAATTTAAACGTAATAAATAGACAGGTAATAAAATAATTCAAAGAAATACTCGTAAATGTGAAAATTGGAGATGCACATC
Source organism: Salticus scenicus (assembly GCA_963930645.1). Classification (NCBI taxonomy): domain Eukaryota; kingdom Metazoa; phylum Arthropoda; class Arachnida; order Araneae; family Salticidae; genus Salticus; species Salticus scenicus. The sequence continues at coordinate 136,297,115 of OZ005648.1, forward strand.
TAATAAACAATATTTTTATGTTTCGTATAAAGGAGAGAACTGAAACAAAAGTATACTCAATAATTTAGAAATAACATATGATATAAAGCATAAAATTTTCAGCTTGTTGAAATTATTCTGTAAATTTTTCTTGATTAGATGTCACAAACCTTTTTTTTTTTATTTTTTATTTTTTTAAGTAAAATTTGTATATATTGTAAAAATTACGATTAATTGCATGGTATAATTTAATATGAAAAATTCGTAATATATAAAAGGTATTTGATGCAAAGAATTTCATACGAATATGAAGATATTTTAATCTTTAAATGGTTAATAAATTAGGATATGTTGATCTATGAATAAAAACGTTAATAGTAGATAGAAGTATTGCTTTTTTCTATTGGACATTTCTATTAGATATTATATTTAAGATTCTGAACATTAATTTTAGAATATTAAAAATATTTACAGGGTATTTTCAACAGCTTTTTATATGTTTGAAAAATATTGTAAAATAAAGTGGAATTTAAAAGGAATTTTCAGCAGAAGTCAAAATTCGTTTCCGCATATATAATTTTGTTTCCTTCGTTACCGTGAAATTTAAAACTAAAACAAAAGTAGATTTATTACTTTTAGAAAAAAGTTATTACACAAAGCATAAAATTGAATGCTTGTTGATAAAAAGTGTTCTCTTAAAGCTTTTAACCTGCTTTTATTTATTTATTTTTTCCCTCTTTTCGACGGATATCGCAAACTTTTCTTTTAAAGGCAAACTATTTGAGTAATGTAAAAATTAAGTGCATAGTATTATTTAATTCGAAAATTGCTTAATGTGTATAAGGTATTTAATGAAAAACGTTTCGTACAAATATGAATATATTTTGATCTCCAATTGTAAAATAAATTAGGATTTTTTTTCTATAAATTAAAATCCTAATACTACTTAATAGTATTTTTTTTTCTGCATTGATCATTTATATTAGATAACTTGCTGAGTCGTAATTTGGAGAACATTTTCAACAGTTACATATGTATTTGAAAAATATTATAAAATAAAGTGCGCTTTAAAAGGGGTTTTAAGCGGAAGTCAAAAATCATTTCAGTATGTCTTTATTATTATTATTATTATTTTAGAAATATTAAATGTCAATTAGAAGGATTATAAGGAAATTAATGAAGAAGTATTCTGTCATTATATAGGTGAAATCTATTAATGACTTTAATATTGAAGGTCGCCCTCTAAACTACCAGTTGCACTGCTAATTATTAACTAGACATTTTCCAATTTTAATCAATAACTATGCTTTTTTTTGTGTGTGTGAAGAATGATAAATATTATATAATTTCCTTTAAAGAGAATCTATAATGTTATGCATATTTGAATTTTAACAGTACAAATATATTTTGTAATTTCCTTTAGATAGTAAAAAGGTGAAATATTATTTTGTATTTTACTTTAGATAGTAAAAAGATGAAATATTATTTGGATAAAACGTACAATTATTTAGAGGTTGTAGACATAAACATTCTCCTCGTTTTTTCCTGAGTAATTATAAAACAATTATGAATATTATGGGGCAAGTGAGATGATAATGGAACCGGCGCTTGCGCCGCGCCACCAACCGACCCAGGCTCTCTTTGTAGCTCATGCGGTCCAAAATATTTATTGTCCCTGAAGGAGAAGTCCACCATCACGACAGTAGGGACCAAGCCACTTGACAGCAAGTACCAGTCCAGATATGGCCAGCAGGACAGGCGAGTTAACGTTAACCTTTCGGACCAACCCAGGTTGGTCAACAGCAGGCCCGCATTCCTCTGGTCCTGACTTCACCACGGTGTGCCGGCCAGAAGGACAATCCATCTTCTGAGGGCGGCACTCTGCCTACCGCAAGCCGTGCACCCCACGACTTGCCAACGCTAGCCAAGCCCAACAGTCTCGGCTAGGTCTCTGCACCATCGCTTCTCCTTTATATAAGCTGGTCTCCACTGCCCCGTGACCGGCCCCAATCGGTCACCCACACATGCCCTTCTCCTGGGTAGAAATCCACAGGCACTCCAAGTGTACAACCAGGAGGTGCAAGCTCCACCGGAAAGCAGCGCCTCTCTACCTAGACAAGCCCGCACCAAGAAAACACGCTATTTAAAGACGCCACAACAATCGTACTTACCCAGTCCGCTTCGCTCCAATGAGCGGAACACCAATTGATGGTACTTTGACAGGAGGATTGGCGCTGTTTGGTAACAGCTAGGGAATAAGCCTCAAGGGGGTGAGGAAAAACCCTATAACAATAAACGGCGTCCATTAGTGTTGCATCTATCACCGCTGTTGCGGGATGCTCCTTCACTAGCGAAGCACACAAGATTTAGGTTGACGAAGGGATTACCTCCGATACAACCAAGTAGGAGCAAGTACTTCAGCTGACATGTCGATAGCCTTGTAACAAGGACTTTGCGTTCGAACCCAACTCTTAGGGCAGTCGGAGAGGAAACCTGGGGTTTCCTGCCCAATTGAAGTCCTCCTTGAGGAGGTTGGGGAGTGAGCTCAGGATCTTCGACTATTCGGGCCCCACCAACATGCGGGTCTGTAGCCTAGTGCAAAAGGATGGACTGAGTTGTCTCGATACCTTTCGCAGGAGTACTCCAGGTACAGATTCCAAAGCGTTCCGAGGGGAAATACTTCTCCCTCGTTGACCTCCAGAGAGCGCACCCTTACAGCGCTTGACTGCATGGGAGTGCGCTTGCCCCGCAAGAATTTATGCGGGGTTCTTCCAGTGGAAGTTGTGCTCGTGAAGGCCGAGTTTAGCCAAGCACCGTAACTCCTGACTCAAAGAGCCGGCCTTGGCCTTCTGAGGTGACGTTTCCTCCAGAGAGCCCGAGATGCGTACAGCCCACTCTGCCGGTCTCAGATTTCAAGACACCAGTATAAGAACTATACGATGTCTCTGCTAAAATCCCAATTGCTGAGGGCTTTCAGAGGTCACATCGTCTGTGTCCAACTCTCTGCCACACCTGGCTGAGATTGGAACCTTCAACGCTCCTCCCCACTTCGGCTGGATCCCCGTCGGGGTTCCAGCAGTTTTCTCGCCCACGCCGAACTTCGTTAGTTCACCCAATGAGGGGTTATCCAGGGGCGACCACGTGGGAGGTGAAGTCCGGCTGACGAGCGTGGGAGCACTGCCTGAGGGGTCAGCGCGTACCACTCGGGCCCCAAGTGAGATGATAACATCGCACTATTTGAAATGAATCATCCCGTGTATGAGTATGATTTAAAATTGCTTTAGCTCTTTCTGTTATAAATTTTTTGCTTTATAAAATTTAGTTAACATTATTTTTCCAACATTACCATTTAACGCTTTCTTGTATTTATTAGTAGGTATTTTAAAATAATTGTATAACAGATATTTAGTATAACATAATATACCTATTGGTAGTTTTCTGCCTGGCTAATGTTTCTAGACGATAAAGTTTTATTTAGCTATAATTTAGATGAAATAAATTTCGTCGAGATCCTGTTTTGGAACACTAACACAAAGTATTTTAGTGGTACGAATGAATTCGTTTACCATATAAAACTTAAATGGAAATGTTTGAAAAGCGGAACAAGGTTTAGAAATTCGTATCAATATTCTCAATGTATTAGTAGAAACAGATGTACAACTGTCTTCACAGTCGATGATACCATGCACCATATTGAAATCCTTTTTTTTTTTTTTTTTTTTTTCCTGCTTTGCTTTGCTTCTTCTGCCATTTACCTGAAAAATTTAAAGTCATATTTTATCATTAACGTATATAAAAATCATCATTAGATTATAGACATGAATGTTTTCGCAAAATGAGAGATAATTAAATTCTAAACCAGAAGATAATAAATTAGATATCTAGTGTTTCACAATATATATATATATATATATATATATATATATATATATTATTAAGTTCAAATAAAATTTTGTTTTATTTTATTTTTATTCCTTTTCACTAACAATATAAAGAGAAATATAATCGTTTTTCAGCTTAAGTGTATCTAAATTGTATCATTTGTAAAGGTTACGCTAAGCAAGTCTTGCGGCCAATGACTTAACAAATCAAGGTAACCAATTTCCTGGAATTTCCAAAAATATTATTTGACAACACTAATTCTCTATTTTTTAACTTTAGACAGGGACTGTGAGAGCAGTTGTCACTCTTCAGTATAGGATTTTAAAATAGCCTCTTTGTAAAGACACAATAAAATTGAGAAAAAGTAATATATATATATATATATATATATATATATATATATATACAATTTTTGTGATAAAGCAATGCGAATAAAAGCCTTTAAATTTTGACTGAAGAAATTTAGATTTTTTATTTTCTTTTATATTCAGTAGGAGAAAGTATTGGATTCGTTAAAATTTTCTACTTTCGGTTTTTGATGGATTTACATGTTTTCAGAGGTATAGAACACGGTTTGAACATTTAAAATAATATGTTTGTGTGTGTGCCAAAAAAAGTATTCCAACCTCAGGAACTATAGCTCAGAACTACATATTAATTTATATGTAGTTGTAATTTGATATAAGTTAGCACTTACCAACTTGCGGTGTAAATAGCTCTAAAGAGGGCGTTGTTTTACAGCTATATCTGCAATTTCAGGAAATTTTATATCTCCGGAAATAATGTACATAATTGCATATAAATAAATTATACATATAATTACCTTGACATAAATTGCCATAAATTACTGCTTATTAATTTTTGGTGTCAGTCGCTCAATAAGTGGTGCTGCTATACAGTGATTTCCGCAATTTAAGGATAGCCTGTATCTCCAGTTCTACTGCGTATAATCGAAAAAAAAACTTTTTATGTAAAAATACCAGTATGAGACATTATTCTGATTCTATTTTGGTGCATTTCGGCCGATAGGTGATGCTAAAATTCTGAAAAATCCCCCCCAGAACGGGTAGGATGTCTTCTGAACGGTAAAAATTAACTTCGTTGGCCATCTCGTGTAATAGTAACTATGTGAGATAAAATAAGTCTGCATTCACAACGGAAAAAATAATAAAAAGTAATTTGAACTGTTGGAATTTGTATAGGAAAATATAGAAGAAAGTTCTGTAATGACCCCAACATAGTAGTTAAATTATATGTTTGATATTTTTTTATTCATGCAAGGAAAAGCAAATGTTTTGTCATGTTTAAACGATAGTGCATTATAATCAAATATTTCCATTTTAAATGGATTAAAATAAGTTAAAATTGCACTGAACTTGTGCAATACATTTCTTATATTAGTAATAATATAAAAATTGGATTATTTAGTTTTCGCGTTTCGTTTTTTAAAGAACTTATATATCGTAAAAGACACTATCCGTTTATACTTTGATTGATGTCAAATGTGTAATACTGGACAAAAAAGTTTATCGAAATTAATCTCTATATTTGATTTATGATAATCTGTTGATTTAATTTGCAATTAAATGAATCAAATACAATTATTTCTGTCTGTATGTTGAGTTCCATTTTCAGCAATGCATTTTACTAATTAATACAAAAACTTTCTTGAACTTTAAAATTTTCATCCATGTTAATTCAAATTATTGATAGAGTTTTGATATACATCAAATCAGAAGCAGAACTCTTACATTATATATTTCAAATTTTTACCTTATAATCTGTGATATATATTTTAAAAAAAATGTGTAACATTTTTTATACTAAAAATCGGCTCTAATTTCGTTCACATAGGTAATATTCAAGCTATTTCTTTTACAATTATACACATTATACCATATTTTTATTGTGTTTTTGATAGTTATTTCATATCATATAAAATTTAAGTATATTCAAATTTAAAAAGAAATGTGTTTAATTTATATATATATATATATATTGTATTTCGGTTTATACCATATAACTGGTTTCTTTACTAATCATTCCATTCAATAGAATATTTTAGCAGTACATTTGTTATAAATTGATAAAAACGCCTGGGATTTTAGAATTCTAAGTAAGGGATGTAATTACTTCAGCTTTGTAATTAAACACACATATTTTTTCTAATGTGTCTATTTTATGTTACACAAATTAATAAAATTTCTGTTATATATACAGTTTGCTTCAGTACATATTTTTATGTATTTAGTAAAAACTCATATTTTTAGCATAAATTTCATTGCTACTTGTTAATAACCTTCCAAAAAATATTTATAACATTTTAAAATACATTTTTCGTAACCACGTCACATCATTTTAATATAAACTTAATTAAGAGTACTTTGAAGAAATAATGTAAATATTTACTTTTATTCCAAAGGGAATAATATTATTATTCGTGCACATTTTAGCTGAGTTTTATATATATATATATATATATTAAAAAAAAGTTAAAATGTAATAATCCAATTGAATTTTTTTATTACTACACTTTAATGAAATTATTATTTTCATACATGCATATTACATTATCCTTCCTCTGAAAAAGGAACACTTTATTTTATGAAAGTAACTTAATGAATATTTGAAACTAAATTTTAACGGAAAACAAAATTACGTTTCAATTGAATAACGTTGCAACATTCCACAAATACTTCATCGCATTATTATTAAAAAAAAATTAGGCCTTTGGAGGGGATTAATAAATTAGATTTTTGTTTAGAAAGAAAGATTTTTTTTCCGCGGGGAAACTGTTTTATTATAAACCCAAAATAAAATAACGTAATTTTTTCATTAAAAATTGTTAGTATTTTGTTTTATTTCACGTTATTATTTCATTTTATTTCTTTAGTTTTCTTAGGATAGGAAAAATCTATATTTTTAAATTAATAATTCATCAGAAAATTCTAAATCAATAAGTCAAAAAATGTGGCTGATTTAGAATAAATGATAAATTTAGAAATGTTTGAGTTGAAAGAAAAAAAAATATATAATAATTATCAAAAAAAAAAAAAAATAGCTAGTTTTATATCAATATAAGAAAAGAGGAAAAAACAGATTTTGGTTGTTCACAATGACAGTAAAGCAATAAAAAATAAATAAATAAATAAAATAAAAAATCAACTTTAACTCAAATTGCACAATGGTATAATAAAAAATATTGTCTCCATAATATCGTGACTTAACCGATACCAGGTTAAATATTCTAAGGTCTGGGTAGCTGTCTATTATTGTGCATAACATATTGTGCATCTATTATCGCATTTGCAAACCGGGACTTTGCATAGGGGACCTGGACATTAATGGACCCTATAACTCCATAATATTAATTTGTAAAATATTCCATTTTATTTCAATGGAAATTTATATATATATATATATATATATATATCTTTGATGAAGTATGGTACTAAATTTCGTATGCCTTCAAAATTCAAATTTATTGGTATCATTACTCAATTTAATATAGACTTGGATCTCTAAACCAGAGGAATTTTTTAAAGAGTGAAAATTCAAGTTACTTGATAAATTTAAACTCGATTTAGTTTAGAATATGCACCATCTTTCTAATATCAAGTACTGTAATTTCAAAGAAATTAGTTCAGCAATTCTAGACTTACAGTCTAAATTCATTATTACTTATGTTGACAAGGAGGCTAATAACTATGCAATTATTTTTCAAAAAGTATTATAAACAACTTCTTTTTGATACTATGGATACTAGTTATATTTTTGTTAAGATTAATGACAATCTAGAAATTAAAAATATGCATATATTTAATTATTACAAGTTAGTAAATACTAAAAATAATAACTATAATTATCCTTATTGAGTAGCAATTTAAAAATTTCATAAAGAACCTATTAAATTTCGTACTGTTACTGTTGCCTGTTGATGGGAAAAATCAGCCATTTTGTTAAAAACAAAATAATAAAGGTACAAAAGGGCATTATTTAAAAGGAAAAAGAATATAAAAATACAAAAGCTATTTTACTGAAGACTACAAAGCTGTTTTATTGCCTTTTAAAAGCCTAAGACAGAAATACAACGTCATATTTATGACCTGCACGTGGAACTCTGAGAGGGGACCACACGCTAAGCCCCTTCAGGCGACCGCCAAGAATGAGCCCCTGCGAAATTGTAAGGAAGGCAATAAAAATTATAGAAGCAAACTGATTGGTAAAAATGGGTCCAATAAGAAGCAGTGCCAATAAAAAAAGAAAATGCAAGGAGGGAACCGCCCAAAAATTATAATGAGGAAAATGAGAAGAAGTTTTAAAATTTAGATTTCTCTTCGAGCTGTTGCATTCGTGATGAGATGACGATAAAATGTTTTGGCTGTAGCTCTGTCAAGTTGTGTAAGTGATGAAATCATGTGGAGATTCTGACGGCCTCACGCCTACGCTAAGATGTGCTCTGCCGTGCTCCCCAACACTAGTGCTCCCAGGGATAACCCTTTACTATGCCTCGCATGCATCATAACTTCGAGTTATCTGGTGAGAAATCTCTTCCTTCATTTTGGTCAGTAGACAATCATTTAACTTTGCAAACGCATGCAAGTATGCATATTTTCTAAGTACTCATCTTTAGCATCTTTGATGCAAGATCAAAGATCATTGTTATATCATTTATGTTGTATTGTAAAATTATAGAATAATCAATTTTATTAGTATTCAAAATTTGGATATTTAATAAAGAAATTACTTAAAATTATATGAATCTAGTATTATTTGAGAGAAAATTTATTTATTAATAACCATATTATTTTTCAGATTAATGTTTGCTTTTTAATTAGGATTAATTTTAGGGCATTTCACAACGCATGCCCGAATATCGAATTGATATTCAAAGTGTACGACCATGAAGCTGTCACTTTAGAGCCACGAAAAGGAGGGTAGTCTGATTTTGGTTAATATCCGCCCAACATCTAAACCTTTCCGGATTTGGTGCCGTGTTTTTGGTGACGAATTTGGCACAGTTAAATTACAAAATTCTTCCGCGTTATTTACTAAAATTTAATCCCATTAAAATTATTAACGTTAAAGGAAAAATAAATAAAGTAAAAATAAAAGATGAGTACAGAGAAAAAAGATTTAAGCAAATATAATTGTTTGTACGTATACTAACACTCCACAATTATGTGTATTTTATAATTGGTGTCTTTTATTTAGTTATATATGTAAACGTAGACATGAAAATCAAAGATTAATGTCAAAAATAATTAAATAACAGAATTAATATAGAAAGAAGATATATAGATTATATAGGCTTGTGTGGATATAACATAATAAAAATATGTATGTATATAAGCGTATACCCAAGTAGCACAGGAACGTTCTGTGAACGTCTAATAACGGTTTCAATAGTTCAAACACCGTGTTTCGTGTCAAAAGAACGTTCTAAAACACGTTCAGAAATAGTATTATTTAGAACGTTCTGAAAATGTTTGATTTGTACCATCTATAAAACGTACAATTCTAGTTCTATATAGAACGTTCAAGTGTGACACCGTCATAACACGTTCTGTAACAGTGTAATTATAACGAATATGACAAAATGACTTTTTAGTACTATTGGTTGGGAAAATAGGTTAATCATGAAAATTTTTGACTTCAGTTTTTGATTTTTTTACACGTTTTGTGGCGTGAGGAATCCGGAAGTCAAAAGGTTAGTATGGTATCTGTTAATGTGTATCGGCTTCGGCACCTATTAGTGTGATAGCCCGTTAGTTCATGTACCCGATATCTCAAGAACAAATGATTGCAGAGAGATCGGACCAGTTTTAAAATATCACTTATGATATTGATAAGAATCTTATTGAGAGATTTGCAACATTCTAATTTAAAAACTTCGTAAGTTATTCGAAATTTATAACTTTTAGCATGATAGAGAATAGAGCATTTTTTACATTTTCAGTTTAACGTTTTGTTAGCACGTCAGTAAAGAATGCTTCTTAATAATCAGTAGCGGTGAGGTGAAAAAAAAATTATAAAATTTTAAACTCATGGAAAAATTTTGTGGATTTTGTATTTCAGGAATCAAATGGAATTCAACCAAAATTGTTACAATATTAGATCTTGCCCTAAATTGGAGTTTATTTGAATTTCATTTGGGATATATCGTCCGATAGATTGCGGTGCTATGCAATGAAACCCTCCATTTATGGGACGGCTATATCTCAGCTTCTATAGTGTACAAATGCATTAAACTTGATATATTGTCATGTATCATCATAACCTTTGCTAATACAATTTGGATGTATACATTGTCCAACAGGTGGCGTTGCTAATCTGCAATTTAATCATTTTAACGGAAAGGCAATATTTTAACTCTTGTGATTTAACAATAAATTTTGTGATACACTGAAGTTATAAGTGAAATCGATTTTATGTAAAGCTTTACTGGTCCATTTTGGATGCACATCGGCCAATAGGTGGCGTGGTTATGTTGCAATTTAATCTCATAACGGAAACGGAAAATCTCAACTTCTGTGATTTATAAATATTGTAAATTTGGTAAGTGAAATTAATATTACGTAAAACTCTACAGATTGCCTTTGGGTGCATATCGGAAGACAGGTGGCACTGCCACGTTCCAAAATTTTCCATTCACAGAAAGGCTATCTATCAGCTTCTGTAATATATATACTCACCAAACCTTCTGCGTGACATACATTTGATATATATTATTGATTCAATTTGGATGTATAACGAGTAATAGTCAAACAGTTTTTTTTTATTATTATTATTCATAGGACATTGTTTTTTCCCCTAGGAATAAGTATACATCATCCCTGGAGGATTGGGGAGGGGTGGATAAAAATTTTCACTATGATTATCTTTCAAAAGAATTCCATATCACCCTTAAAACGAATAATTGAAACATCGTTTTCTGATGATTTAAAACAAATTTACCGTTTTTTTTTTTTTTTTTTTTTTTTTTTTTTCATTTGTAATAATAATAATAATAAACCCTTAGAAAAATACATTTTCTAAGATCTTCTATACAGCATAAAAATGATTGTCTTCTGTCATGAAAATCTATGCATTCCCCAGACCCAGAGTTTAGATACAAAAAGCTAATCACGAATGTTATTGAATAAGTAATATAGTGCTTTACGCGAGTTTCAAAGAAAATCACGGGAAAACTCCGAAAACCTAAGTCGACGAGCGTGACCAGGAATCGAAAACAACACTTCCCGTCTGTAAGGTTCGAGAGTAGAACCTCGCCGTCTCTAATACTCATCGGGAAGTTACAGAAATGAGTTTTTTTCTTCTTTTCTTTAAGTTATGGTTCTATTTAAGTTTAAATGTTACTGATAAATTATCAATATTGATCATGTTGTTAAATCATTACTCTGTTTGATTGGTCTTATTTTATTTTATTTATTTTCACTGAATATTTTGTTCAATACTGAAATATACACTAAAACAAGATATGCTTTTCCGTTTAATTCGAGATTTTAAAATGGAAAAATAAAGTGATCTCATAAGTTTTTAAAATACTTTATAAAAATTTAAATAATTGTTTAACTCCACTAAATTTTTCCTTAAAATATTGACTATATGTTTTCTTTCAAATGTTGAACTTTGAAACATGATTATTGCGGATGCAAGGAGGGAGAGCAGATGGTAACATCGACATCTGTGAATTGCATTTATTTAATTTTCGCTGACCGTGCAACTTGCAAAGTCAAACGCCAGGCGCGGCGCTGGGTCTATTCTGGCCTGTTCGCTTCGTTAGGTCTTGGGAAAGTCGTGTCGTTATGTGAGGCGGTAATTTTAAAACATGTAATCTGATTTGTTCAGTTTTAGCGTTATAGCCGTTATAAAGACTAGGATAAGCTTTAGAAAAGGTAAAAATGTAATATTTTTAACCTGTAATATTCTCTATGTTCTATTTATTAAAGTCTTATTTTAATATCAATTAAACAATCATTTTCATATCTGCGTAAGTTCTTAAGGCTACTTTTGGTACTTGAAAGCAGCGATGAATCGCAGAAAAAACTGCTCCTGTTACAGACAACCGCTTAGAAATTATGGATTCATTTTATTAATTTAGTCTTCTGAGATGGAATTTGTTAAAATAACTATTTTCGTTATTATGTTTCTGGAAAGAAGTATGAAGAAGTCATAAAAATTTTACAAGATAAGTGCTAATTTTAAGTGAATGCCCTTCCGACTGGTCATTGTGTATTTTAAAATGCTAGTTGGAAGGGTATTTTCTCGAAGAAAATTCTTATCAACAAAATTAAGAAGGTTCGTAATTCTTTTTTTCTTTTCTTTTTAAATTCTGAAGTATGTATTTAATGTTTATATGATAATATATATACAATCTAGGTTATGCAAATTGCACATTTTTAAAATAATATCCTAAGTTTCACTGACTTACAATTTTAAATATCTCTTTACTGTTATTTATTAAATAAAATATATGAAATTGTTTAACTGCATAATAAAACAAAGATTCAATTCAATTTTATTCCACATCTTTATAAAAAAAAGATATTCTGTTTTTTAAAAAAAGCACGATTTACCATATTATTTATTAATACTAATAATATTTACATTTATCAATTATTTAATATGCAATGATAGCATAATTACATCAAATGAGGTAAAAATTGCGTTGACTCAATTTAAAGAAATTTAAACATTTAAAGAATACCAATTACATTGCCATGTGGAATAAATTTAAATACCTGCAAACATCTTTTTTGTAAACTGCTGCTGTAAACTGAAAATATTTATACACACATGCACTGAAATTTAAAAATATGAAGTATGTTAAATATTTTAGAAAAATATTTTGATTAAAAATATATATATGTATTTAAGTATTTGGAAATTTTTTAAATTTCCTCCTTCTAACTAATTTTTAATTTTTTGTTTCAATTTCTTATTATTATAAATTAACAATATATTCTAAACTCAATTATATATTATTTTAGCGGTGTATTGGTACATTCATTTTTGAAATTATTTTTTATGTTGGAATATTAAAACTTTCTATGAACTTCAGCATTCAAATATATTTATAAACTATCCATGGACTTACAAAGTAGTACCCAGAAATGTTTAGAATATACAGGGTGCAAAGTCGAGAGCAGGCCTTTATTTGCGCAACAATTGGTCTCAGACGTCCTCCAATAAGAAAATGTATTAAAAAAAAAAAAAAAAAAAATGTAAGAATTCATTATATGACATGTTTAAATTTAAAAAATCAATTTATTAAAACTCACAAAAACTGATAATTTTTATACAATTTTCATGACACTAATAGTGAAAGTTGAGTTCCAACCTAAAAAACCTATATAACACAAAAAGTTTCACTTTTGTGCACCCAAAATTGTCTGAGATAGTTAGTTTCAAATTTAGGATTATTTCGCATTTTCTCGGGCTTTATTAAAAAGTCAACGAAAAATTCTTTAATAAACCCAGGGAAAATGCAAACAAAGTCCAATTAGGATTTTTAAACCGATCCCTTATTGAAGGCCGAAATATGTTAGAAAATCTAAACTTTAAATATCTTGTTCCATTTTGGAAGAATATAAATGAAACTTCTTGTTAGGATGAGTGTCAATTTTTCTAAATATCACTATAGGGATCTGGGACTGTACAAAAATTTAGTTTTTGTAATTTTGAAAAAATAGATATTTTAAATTTAAACATGTCATACCGCAAATGCTCATATTTTTTAAAACATTTTGTAACTGAAACTATATGTTTGCGACCAATAGTTGCGGAGATAAAGACATTCTCGTGACTATCTTTGCACCCTGTATTTTAAAAAAAATTAATATATATATGTATAAATGAATTTTTAATCGTAGTTAAAACCAGGCAACCGATATAAGATCTCTGAAACCACATAGAACAATGAGAAGAAAATTACAACAAATTTAAATAACCTGTGGAGACTGATTGTGATTTATTGAAACATTTATTTTTTGTTTAGTGATTTTTATTTTATTTAACTTCAATCTAATCATACATTTATTCCTAGATTATCCGTTGCAATTTTAATAATTTTGCCGGTGCGTAAAAACGACATGAAACTCAAATCAAAAGATACAAACAAGCAACGAGAAAAAAAAAAAAAAAAAAAAAAAAAAAAACAGCATTTTTTTTTAAGGAAAAGCTCAGAACGGTGAAAAAGAAGAAAAAAAAAAAAGAAAAAAAACTCGTCAGTGGTGACCTTTTTCACCATTGAGCACCAATGTACGATTTCGTTCGTTAGAAGCTATAATAGCAAATCGTCAGCAGACACCAAATCGTACAAGAAATTAATTGAAGTTAAAAATGAAGAATAAAGTGGAATAAACCAGGGGTGCAGAATAGGCCCGAACGAGGTTCGGGGGAAATTTTGAATATTTTTTTAAGAGAAAATAAAAATGTAAATCAAAAATAACAATTTGCTACTTTGAAGTGCTTATACACTAACAGCGATATTTTTATGTTACACTGTATATTTATTCTCTTAAAGATTTATTACATAGAACAAATGACTTTGTATAGCAAAGTAGATTTTTGCATTATTGAGGGAAATTTATATTGTGTTTGGGGGAAATTTCCGAGGTTTGAACATTTTCTGCATCCCTGGAATAAACTATTAATTCAAGAAATCAGAAAATCAAACAGAAAACAACTATTAAAAACAAACATTACTCACAAGATGATGCATTCGGAATCCCAAGGATTAAAACAAGCAAAATAATTCAAGAGTTTAGTTGTACATAGCAGATAAAGAATGATACAACACAGCAACAGGGATATGAATTACTTTTTTTAAAATTCAAATAATGTTTGTGAAATTTTAACATACTTAATTTCAACGTATGTGCATGAGAAACTCCATATTCTACGACAGTAATTCCCAAAAATTGTCATAACATCTCTATATCCCTTAAAAAGTTCCTTAAATTTTTGCATTTAAAAAAATTTTCTTTTTTTCCCCTAATCTGAAGATAATGGCGTTATAGTATTAATTACGAAACTTTAATAAACACCATAAAAGGCAAGAACTCGCAGCTGCTACAAAAAAAAAAAAAAAAAAAAAAAAAAAAACCCGGCAACGCATTCAACACACTCAACGTGCTTGTTTGCAGCTCTCGCGCTTACATTGTTCGCCTGATGAAGGGTCGTGTCTTCTTTTAACCCGAAACAATTGTTTCGAGTTCTTCCATTTTATGGTGTTTATTCAAAGTTTTGTAATTAATACTATAACTTCATTATCTTCAGATCAAGGTGAAAAAAGAAATGAAAAAAAAAAAAAAAAAAAAAAAAAAAAAAAAAAATTGAAAAAATTTAAGAAATTTTTTAAGGGATAAAGAGACGTAATGGCACATTTTTCGGAAAACTGTCATAGAATATAGACTTTTTGATTCATATACGTTAAAATAAAGGAATAATAAGTATGTTAAAATTTCTCAAACATTATTTGAATAATAATAAAAAAAAAGTAGTTTATATTCCTGTTCCTGTGTTGCATCATTATTCGTCATCAGCTATGTACTTTTTAATAAAAAAACACCACAAAACTAGCGTTGTAAAAATTATTACTTACAAACTTTGAATAAACACCATAAAATGCAATAAACTCGCAACAATTGTTTCGGGTCGAAAAAACACACGACCCTTCATCAGGCGAATAAAGTAAGCACGAGTGCTGCAGTCAAAGCGGCAACGCACCAATTGCGTTGCCGCTTTGACTGCAGCACTCGTGCTTACTTTATTCGCCTGATGAAGGGTCGTGTGTTTTTTCGACCCGAAACAATTGTTGCGAGTTTATTGCATTTTATGGTGTTTATTCAAAGTCTGTAAGTATTAATATGTACTTTTTACTTTTAAACGCCCGTACTGTGGTGGTTTTTTTTTTATAATGACGTCACAGTTTTTTTTTTTTCTACACTATTTTAGAACGTTTAAAGTACGTTTTCTAGAACGTTCTGAAAATGTGTATAACGTTTTGAAAACGTTCTAAAAACGTTTAGAACGTTCTGAGACCGTATACGTAGAACGTTCTCAGAACGTTTCTATAACACCGATGGTGATAGTTACACGTTCATTGAACGTTCTCTGAACCGTACTATTGTACGGCTTCAAGATGGACAAATAGACGTCTATAACACGTTCAAAGTGAACGTTCTTAGAACGTGTTTGTAGAACGATTTTTGAACGTTCAGAGAACGTTTCTGTGCTGCTTGGGTAGTATAAAAAAAAAAAAAAAAAAAAAAAAAAAAAAAAAAAAGAATAATAATAATAATAATATTTTAGTATCTTATTTATCTCATGGTGTTATATATATATAAAAATTTCTTAGGATGTGATAAAGAGTAATCACTTCATAAATAAAATTTGAAAGTGGTAGAATATAGTGTGTTTGCAAATTTATAGGAGATTTATAGCAAAATTAACAGAGGTATTATTATAAATTGAATTTTTTTTCAAGAAATTGTATGCTTAAATAAAAGCCTTATACACAGGAGTAACAAATAAGGTGCAAATAAATAAATTGATTAATTAAGAAAATTGTGAAAATAAATTAACATAATATTTGCAAAAAACAGAAAGTTATTCCTGTATATATGCTAATGGTATTTTGTGTACATATATTTTGATTTTATATACATTGTATTTTATTGCATATTTTGGAGGGGTAATCAATTTAATTAAGCAAAAAAAAAATTTTTGCGTATGAGATCCTCTATACCGAGATTAGCAAAAAAGAAAATAAATTACGCGGAAAATAAAGAAATAAAATTAAACGAAATTTCTAAAGAGAGGAATAAACCAATTAAGAAAATGGCAGACAAAATTGTAATAAGTTATGATGCTATCCTGAATAGTCTACCCAACTTTGACGGAAAAAAAAATAATAATATCGTAAACTTTCTAAAAGAATTCGATACGCTAGCTGAGGAAATTAAGCTACCAGAAAACTTAAAAGTAATATTGTTAAAAGCCAAAATATCGGGCCAGGCAAAAGAAAGCCTAATTAACGACGAAGACACAAATAATATTAACAACTATGCTGACATTAAACAAAGGTTACAAGAATTATTCAAAAGGGAAATCTCTTTTGACATCTCACAAAATGAATTCATGAATTTGAAACAAATACCGACACAATCAATAGAAGAATTCACAAAAATATTCAACAGGGCGGCAAACAACTATTTAAAAGATTCAGGCCACTCAGAAAAAACTGGGGCGAAACAATTTCTAGACACGATTAAATTGACAAAATTTTTAGAAAGCATAAGGCAAGATATTGCATTAGAAGTTAGAAAAATGGCACCAGACTCGATAGATAAAGCAATTAAATTTGCTAAACAAATCGAAAGCGCTTTTAACGCTTCGAAAATAGAAGAAATCAACACTACTTCCAAAGAGGAAGACAAATTATATGAAATGCTCCTAAACATGACAGTCAGACATAATGAAGAATTAAAAGAAATACAAAAACAATTAAAAGAGAGCAAAGAAATTCAGTTTAATCAGACACAGGTACCAAACACAGAAAGTTGCAATATTTGTAAAAAAAGAAATCACACAACAGAAAACTGCTGGTTTAACGAAACAAATAAAAACATGACACAAAATAAATGGAGATATAAAAATAAAGATTTAAGGGGAAATAATTCACATCAAAGTAGATTCCCAATAACAAACCCTCAAAATTATCAAACTTATCCTCCTGTGAACTATTATCATAATTATCCACCGCCCAATAATTTTCCAAATTACGCTGCACAATCCCAAAACAGTCCCCACTTCGAAAATTTTGCCTATCCACAACATTACACAAATCAAAATGGATATAATCAAAACAATAGGGGTGCTAGACCCAAAACAACATACAAAAATCAAGGCTATAAAAACCAGGAAAACTACAAAGGGGGTTTATAAATAAAACAATATATAACAATAATTCAAGCCCATATAAACCTCCAAATTTCGGGCTTAAAACAAAAAATAATATCTACGGAAATTCATACACACAGAAAAAAAATTACAAAAAACATCACAGTAAACAGTATGACACAATAGCCAGTGTCAGCGACGGATCACAACTACCGCTAATTAACGTAAAAATTAAAGACTTAGAGGTAATAACTTTAATTGATTCCGGAGCTAGTTTATCAGTCCTATCACCAGATATTTTCCAAAAATTAAAAGAAGCAAATGTTAAAATAAAATATCTAGCCAGACAAGTAAGGATTCATACGTTAAACAATGAAAATATACCATTCAAAAAATGCATAAAAATATCCTTTAAGATACAAAAC
Organism: Salticus scenicus; assembly: GCA_963930645.1. Taxonomy (NCBI): domain Eukaryota; kingdom Metazoa; phylum Arthropoda; class Arachnida; order Araneae; family Salticidae; genus Salticus; species Salticus scenicus. The sequence continues at coordinate 136,315,309 of OZ005648.1, forward strand.
ATATTCGCAACTGGAACATTTTACGTTACAACGAGAAACCTAGATAAAAAATACAAGATCATACTTGGATATGATTTTCTAAAGAACAATCCCGCAATATTAGATTGTGAACAAAAGGCCTTATACCTAAAGAACAAAGAAATACCCTTAGAAGGCATAGACACAGTACAAAAAATACATGCAAATGAAATAAATGTGATTTCAGAAATTGTAAATACGCAGACACAGAACTCACAAAATAATAGTGAAAATACTATGAGCCAACAAAAACCCGCAAAAAATTCAAATAATGACAAAATTCAAAACGATTTCACAGAGCATATAGAGAACAAAAACAATGATACAAACACTCAAAAAATCAAAGAAAAAACAAATAAAAAAAATAAAAAGAGAATTTCGCATAAAAACATGATTATGCCAAAAACGGATAAAAAATATGGCTTAGAACCAGGTGAAACAAAGGTAATTACATTAAAATGTCCACCCAGTTTACAACCAAATCAAGTAACTTTATTAGAACCCCTAAGGCATAACATTACAATTAAATATGACCAATCCTTACATCAAGTCAATGAGAAAAATACGATACACTTAATGGTTCAAAATGATAGTGAAGAAAAGATAATGATAAACAAAAAAATGAATATTGGAAAAATATGCACAGAATTTGAAATAAAATTAAATGGATCAAAAACAGATAATACTCCCAAAGTATATGAAATGAATAATTTAACAATGAGTGAAATTCAAGAATTAAGAGAAAACGAATTCAATTTACAAGATTTTGATCTTGAACACTTAGATCAATCACAAAAAATTAAATTTCAAAATTTACTAAAAGATAACATACAAGCGTTCTCAAAATCATACAAAACCTTGGGACAGACTTCAATAGTGGAGCCCAATTTTAAATTACTCCACGATTATCCAATTTCCACTCGACCTTACAAAATTCCGCAAAGTGTAAGAAAATTTGCACAACAGGAAATAAACAAATTATTGGACGCAAACATAATAGAAAATACAACGTCAAGCTACGCATTTCCGGTTATATTTGTAAAAAAAAAGGCAAACTCAAAAACTAACGACCCTAATAAAACTTCGTACAGGTGTGCTATAGATTACAGATTGCTAAATAATATTTTACAGGGCGTACCATATCCCATTCCGGATATTAAGTCACTTTTACAAGATATAAGTGGCAAAAAATATTACACAGTGCTGGATTTTCATTCAGCCTTCTTCCAAATAAATTTAAAAAAAGAAGACAGACCAAAATTAGCCTTCATTACTGAATTTGGTAAATTCCAACCTACGCGACTAAATTTTGGTAATAAAATAAGCACATCAGTATTTGCGGAACTAATCGATAAAGTGCTAGGAAAATTTGATCAATATAAAGTACGTTATTTCATTGATGATGCAATAATAGCAGCTGATAGCATCAATGAAATGTTAAACTTATTACAACAAGTACTAAGCACATTAATTAAAGAAAACCTAACAATAGAACCCTCAAAAATGCAAATATGCAAACAAGAAATAGAATTTTTGGGATTTAAAATCAATAAAAATGGTTATGCACCGGCCAATAAAAACATTCAAAAAATTCAAAAATTAGAAAGACCCAAAAACAGAAAAGGCGTAAAATCTTTACTGGGTCTAACAAACTATTTCGCATCACTGATAGACAATTACGCTGAAATAGTAGCACCATTAAATGAATTAACAAGTGAGAAAAGGAAATTTGAATGGACGGAAGATGCCGAAAATGCATTAAAACATATCCAAAAAATTATTCTAAACAGTCCAACTCTCAAACCACCAAATTATGACAAAAAATTTTTTTTGATAACTGATTGCTCAAAAATAGCGACGTCCGCGATTTTATCGCAAGAAATAAATGGCATAATGTACCCTGTAGAATTCTATGGAAGAAAATTAAAAGATACTGAACAGCGTTACCCAAGCATTAAGCTGGAATTGCTCGCCATATACGAGAGTATAATCCATTTTAAAAATATTTTAACAGGGAGAAAATTTACGGTAGTGACTGACTCAAAAGCCATCACATATCACTTAAATTTAGAAAAGAATTCAGACATTATAGCCAGATGGTTACTGGAATTGCAATCGTATGATTTCACTGTAGAACATATAGAGGGAAGAATTAACCCTGCCGATTACGTATCGCGACATATCAATAACATCACGGAAACAAATTCAACCAACAACTTATTTGAAGTTAATAAAAATTTGACAGACGAAAACATAAAACTTGAACAAATGAAAGATAAAAAAATATCTAAAATAATATCAGACATAAAAAAAGGAAAATCAAATAGAACAACTCGAAAATTTGAATTAACAGAAAAGGAAATATTAATTTTAAAAAGAAGTACAAATGATAATCAAAAAGAATTATTAATTATTCCAGATTCGTTAAAAAACGAAATAATTAAAGAAGCACATAAAACCCATTTTGGAGTTAAAAAAACCCTGCACTTAATAGGAACGCGTACATACTGGTATGGAATGTACCAAGACGTGAAAAATCATATTGCAAATTGCATTGAATGCATGAGACACAAACAACACACAATCCCCAAAATTGAAATACAAAAAATGGAAAAAAATTACAAGCCGGGGGAAGTATTACACATAGACCTCATAGGTAAGTTACCTATGACTTTTAGAAAAAACATATTTATAATGGTAATAATTGATTCCTTCTCGCGTTACATGGAGGCAGTACCACTCAAAAATGCAGAGTCACAAACCATATTAAACGCATTAACAGAATATATTGGCAGGTTTGGCATGCCAAGAGAAATACATTTAGACAATGCACAGTACTTTAGAGGCAAAACATTCACAGAATACATGAAACAATTAAATATTAAATTACATTTTAGCTCTATTTATCACGCTTGCTCGAACGGAATTGTAGAAATTTCGAATAAAATAATAAAAACATCACTAGCCGCCATGACAAAAACAACATTTCAATGGGATGAAAAATTAAATATTGTGAAATTACATTATAATGCAACAATACATAGAGCAACAGGTTTTTCTCCCGCTACGGTTTTTTTTTGCGAGAGAAATCAATACACCATTTAATGCATTCTCAGAGGCAACAAAAATTACTACTGACAGCTATACAAATAAGCGTCTGCAACACATTCAGAGTGTAAAAGAAGCCGCACTAAAAAATCAACTTCAAATTATGAATGAGTATAACAAAAATTTTAAATATAAGGACAGAGACCTAAAAATTGGACAGACGGTATATATGAAGAGCCTTAGAAGGCCAAATATATTTCAGCCTAAATTTCTTGGCCCTTTCTATGTATTGAAAATACTGCGCAACATGAACATTGTTTTGAAAAACGCTCACGACAATACAGCGAAACCCATTAAGGTGCACATATCTAAACTATATGCACCAAAATATGCAAAATAATAATAAAAAAAAAGTGTATATATAGATACAAATTATACATATGAACTATATTACAAAATCAATTATTTTACTATTTACAACCGAGAAAAATAATATGTGTAAAAAATATATATATATATATATATATATATATATATATATATATGAAATGATTTTGTAAATAAACCAATAATTATTCATTAAATAATTAGATAGTCATAAATTTTCAAAAGAAAACATTTTTTTTTTGCAAGACATACAAGGAAAATGTAAAGCAATGCTCAATGTAAATAAACAAATAAATAAATGATAAAATATCATCGGAACAAACTCACAGGTGACGCACACTTTTGCGAAACACGTTGATTGTAAATACATAAAATAAAAATACATATATATAGATTTTTTTTGCCATAGGGGCAATGTGAATAAGAAAACGTAAATATACGTGTACATAGAAACAAAAACAGAAAAGGTGTCTGTATTCATAATGGCAAATGAATAAAATAAATATGTATAGATATAAAATAAATAAAAGTGAACGTGAACGTGACATGAAATCTACACATATGTATATATTTAGATACTTAAATATATTTATGCATGTATCTCATAAAAGAAAATAAATAAATAAATAAATTAAAAAATAAATAAATAAATAAATAAAAGACAGACAAAAAAACTAGCACAGATAAGAAATATAATACAGAAAAGATAACGCATGCTTTAGAAGAGAAGCAAATCAAAACAAAAAACCAAAACAGAAGTTACTCGTTTACAAGACAGTTACCATGACAACGAGCAAAAGAGACTCGTGGAAAAACAGGTTAGGAGAAGAAAAATATCACGAAAGATGCAAAAAGCATACTCACTAATCCTGGGACAGATAAAGGTCGGAGAGATCAACCAGAGGGGTAAAACCAAGCGCTTCATGATCCAGGTACGGGAAAAGCCGGATTTCTGCAAACGAAACAAATTATTACTCAAAATGTCAGGTGACACCAAAATATGAGATTACTACTTTCACACATCATTCACACTTTAGAAAGATTAAATCATGTTTTACTTGCAGGACTAAAATGGTAGTAATAATATTAAAATTCGCATCATTTCACACTTGAACAAAGATGCATATATTTACTCTAATAAGTTAAACAAAAAAAAAAAAAAAAAAAAAAAAAAAAAAAAAGAACTTTCGGTGAATTTTAAGCAAAAAGCCGAGGATTAAGATTCATTATAGCTACATAGTATATATATATATATATGTATAAAAAGAAAAAAAAAAAAAACACTTTCGGCGAAGTTTTAGCAAAAAAAAAAACCTTAATAGCTTAGGATTACAATTCATTATATTTATATACAAAAAAAAAAAAAAAAAAAAACAGTCACTATAAAAATATTAATCTCTAACACTCGCACACACATATGCACGCAAATAAAAAGTAACAAAATTACGCAAAATTACCATATCACTACAGAAGGTCTAAAAAAAAAAAAAAAAAAAAAAAAAAAAAGGGTGAATTAAATGCAGATTATGTACAGGAAAAAGAATAATGAATACATAACCTATATTTTACAATAAAAACAATTTTATATAACCTACCTTACATCCGGGTTTAGAACACAGCCAAGATAATGAGGTGGCCCTTTGGTCGGGCGCAGGCGTTTTCTGCCAAGGGGGGTCGACCCACACTCGATACTCTGGTGTATAGCATCACCCTGCCAAAACAAAAGTCAAGACTGGACAGAATTTTATCAAAGCAAAACAAAAATAAAATAAAATAAAATAAAATAAAAACACAACATTCAATGAATTAAGGAAGCCACAGTACAATGGAATCAATATACTCAAAATCTGATCAGATCTGCATTTATCACGCTCACAAACCACATAGTAGAAAATAACAATAATAAATAAACACATGAATATACACAATAAATATACACAAACAATTTCTTCTATATTCTTCGATGTTACGATTCCTAATCAAATATCCGAGAATTACGCAGCGCTAGGAAGCAAAAAAAAAAAAAAAAAAAAAAAAAAAAAAACGGAGACCGAGAAATACAGAAAATTCATGCAAAATTCAAGCCGCAGCGGTGACGGAACGTAAGATAATAGAACATAAAGCACGCCGAACGCAAGTTAGATAAAATAATAGCAACTATATAAAATAAACAAACAAGAAATAAACCTGCAATGAAGATAAATTAATAATAGCTGAAAGAAAAGGCAAGTGCATATTAATAATAAAACTGTAAACAGAATAGATACCAAAAAAAAAAAAAAAAAAAATGAATATAGCTCACGCTCATCCAAGTCCCGGTCAATGATGGCGTCAGTGTAGACCAGATACACATATTGCGAGGGGCATCAGAAATCCCACAAAGCACACACATGAAACAGAAAAATAATAACAAAAGGGATTTATTAAAGGATAATGGATAGTACATACACCTAATTTAAACATAGGTAAAGCAACAAAGCTTAGGCAAAGCAATAAAATATACATATAATAAAAATTAAACTCACTTGTAAACTAGTAAACAAATTTCTAATCCGATGAACGTGTGTGTCTCTTTTCGCTTCTCTTGAATAAGTAACAGAAGAATCTTATCTCAGCGCTCCCCCCTAAAGAAAACGATTATAACAGGATGTACTAATCATTAGCGCTGGTCATTTCCCACGCCACAGAGGCGCAGGCGAAAGAGGGTTTGTCACCCCCATTACAAAACTGAAAAACAGCTCTCGGAAGTTAAAATTAATATTTCAAATAAAGCCAGGGACTTTTCAAAAAAAAAAAAAAAAAAAAAAAATACTGCCGTACTTAATGGTATTAAAGACATATTACCAAAACGATTAAATACATTCATGTATCTGATGTAATATACAAAAAAATTCTTTTCTATTATTGCCTATACACTGAGAGCAATGAATGATATGTATATAGAACAAATGCATAAACTTGTAGAATTTTGCTAAAAAAAAAAAAAAAAAAAAAAAAAAAAGGTACTATTATATGTGAATTTAATGTATTGTATATGTTTTTATAAATGATAAAAATAAAAAAAAAATGAGTGTTGGTATACGGTATAAATAATTATAAGTATTGAATTAAAATGCAAAGTAATAATGATAAGTTTTAGCATTAATACTAAAATGTTTACTGACTGAGTGAATTAATCCTGCACAACATGTGTCACAAAATTATAAACTGAATACAACTTATAAACTGTTGCCACAATCAACTACAAAATGCAACGACCATAAGACTGTCTATCACATATTGATGATCACAAATTGAACTATCTCAAAAAGCAAATATTGAACCATTTACATATTTGGATCAATTAATAATTAGTGTTGAAATATGCATGATAACCAATTAATAAACAGTATTGAACAGTATATTACGAACTATCATCAGTCACTATTGAACTAAAATTCATGAACAATTAATAATCCAGTGTCGAACTGTACGTTCATTAATCATTATGCATATATATATACAAGGAGCTAATAGTACTCAACTACATCACAAGAACTCTAATGTGCACTAAAAAACAGTTTAGCACAAATATGCATAAGAAATTTACTGACCAAACACACCAGATTACTACGACAACTAAAGGACTCATAATGTATTGAGATAAAGAAACTGTCTCAAACTTATTCGACAGGGGGATAGGCTGATGGGAAAAATCAGCCATTTTGTTAAAAACAAAATAATAAAGGTACAAAAGGGCATTATTTAAAAGGAAAAAGAATATAAAAATACAAAAGCTATTTTACTGAAGACTACAAAGCTGTTTTATTGCCTTTTAAAAGCCTAAGACAGAAATACAACGTCATATTTATGACCTGCACGTGGAACTCTGAGAGGGGACCACACGCTAAGCCCCTTCAGGCGACCGCCAAGAATGAGCCCCTGCGAAATCGTAAGGAAGGCAATAAAAATTATAGAAGCAAACTGATTGGTAAAAAATGGGTCCAATAAGAAGCAGTGCCAATAAAAAAAGAAAATGCAAGGAGGGAACCGCCCAAAAATTATAATGAGGAAAATGAGAAGAAGTTTTAAAATTTAGATTTCTCTTCGAGCTGTTGCATTCGTGATGAGATGACGATAAAATGTTTTGGCTGTAGCTCTGTCAAGTTGTGTAAGTGATGAAATCATGTGGAGATTCTGACGGCCTCACGCCTACGCTAAGATGTGCTCTGCCGTGCTCCCCAACACTAGTGCTCCCAGGCTCGCATGCATCATAACTTCGAGTTATCTGGTGAGAAATCTCTTCCTTCATTTTGGTCAGTAGACAATCATTTAACTTTGCAAACGCATGCAAGTATGCATATTTTCTAAGTACTCATCTTTAGCATCTTTGATGCAAGATCAAAGATCATTGTTATATCATTTATGTTGTATTGTAAAATTATAGAATAATCAATTTTATTAGTATTCAAAATTTGGATATTTAATAAAGAAATTACTTAAAATTATATGAATCTAGTATTATTTGAGAGAAAATTTATTTATTAATAACCATATTATTTTTCAGATTAATGTTTGCTTTTTAATTAGGATTAATTTTAGGGCATTTCACAACGCATGCCCGAATATCGAATTGATATTCAAAGTGTACGACCATGAAGCTGTCACTTTAGAGCCACGAAAAGGAGGGTAGTCTGATTTTGGTTAATATCCGCCCAACACCTGTAATGCCTATACTTCTAATGCAAATATTATGTTGTTAAATATCCTTAAAAAATTACACAGTTATATTGTTTCTAACAAGTGTTTTTTTTTTTTTTTTTTTTTTTTTTTTTTTTTTTTATAAAAAATAGTTTTCAGCTCAAAAATAAAATTAAAAATCTTACTGATATTACTGGTATAAAAACATTTGATTTCAATGATCTTTTTAATAATATTGTTATTAAAGATATGTTTGATATTATAAATAAACTTTTTATAGAAAATATGCCGTTTATAAACGTAAATAATAACATAACTCCTTCAGCTTTTAAAACTAGGTTTATCCTATACCATAACTATATTTTATTCAATAATTCTTTATATAAACAACGTTTAGGGTTGCCACAAGGTGGCATTGCTTCTAATATGTTAACCTATCTATACTTATATTATTATGAGCGTGACATTAAGTATACTAATTTTAAATTACTAAGATACATAGATGATATAATTATATTATATTTGGATAAACGTAACAGCAATCTAGACTTACCTGTTAATTATCCTGAAAATCTGTCTCTTTGTAGTACTGATTTGGAATCTAGTGTTATTAGTTTCTTAGATTTAAAAATTATTCTTAATAGTAATAACCAATTGGAATTTGGCTTATATGATAGAAGGAAAGATTTCCCCTTTAAAGTAAATTTGTTTACTAATTTTAAAACATGTTTACATAAATCTGTTTTTGTGAATATTCTTCTTAATTTTAATCTACGGATAAAATATTTAGTGTCTGATAAACATCAAAAAGTACAATTTCGATTCTTTAAAAACTTAGCATTAATTAATGGATATCCCAAACACTTAATTATTATTTTTTTTTCTAATTATTATTTTTTTTCCTCTCAATTTTTATTCCAATTTAAATTTAGGTCTAAAAAAATTTATTCCAATAATCTTTATTTTAAGTCTAGGGATTATGATACTGGATTTTAAATTAGGTATTATTTTATGGTTAGTTTTTATTCCCATTATCTTTCAATCTTCACGGCAAATTACAATCGTAGATGGCAGCACTATTCAAATATCTATATTGATTATCTGAATCCAAAACAAAAATTTTTTTGCTTGAATAGGTTTTTGTCTTCTTTAACTTTGTTCCATGATTCCTGGCCATTTTGTACAGACATTATATGTATTTTATTTCTTTTTATTTTATTATTTATTCATTTTATTTATTTATTTTATTTTAATTTTTTTTTTCATTACTTCCATAACATTACTGTAGATGGCAGCACTATTCATGTTACTATAATAAATATGAATCCTAATTTACTATAACAAATTTGAATCCTAATTTATGTTAGGATCCAACCTGAATAGGTTTGTGAATACTTTATTTTACTCCATGTTCATTGCTAATTTGGAACTGACTAACTGTGCTTTTAAATAATATCTGATTGTTAAATTATACATGTGTCTCGTTTTTCATAACTATGAGTTGCCTCTTTTTTAATAATAATTTTTCAGTAATTTTTGGATTATTATTTGTAGTGGTAAGTTTATTTTGATCTACGTTTTTAAATGGTTATTGGATTATCATTTTTAGTGATGATTTTAATTTTGATCTTCGTTTATTTTGGTTTTATTTTCAATTTGTGTTTCGGGCCTGTGAACAAAGGAATTCTTAGCTTTTGCTTTGTTTGTGACAGAAAAACATCCATTTTTTATCATATTTGCATTCTACCAGGCCCTTGAAAACGTTAGAATGCAAATAATGCTTTTTTCTCATTCCAATTTGCTATAATTCATTTAGATATTACTTTATTATTATTGTTATTATTATTATTTGGGTGGTCTTCGTTATGATCAGAATAATTGTTTGAATACTGAAATTAAATCATCTTTAAATTTCAAATGTTTGTACTGATAATATATGCTATCTCTCCTTAAAAAGGCGTAAACTTCTTGCAAAATGGGATTATCACGTTTAATATATTATGTTTTTTCTATTTTTCTATTATTATTATTATTATTATTATTATTATTATTATTATTTTAGCGCATCTAGCGTCTAAATATTGAACATTCTGGAATTGAATGAACAGAACCGGGTTTGTATCCCTGTTCAGGTAGGGGTGTTCGTAGTGGTTCGAAATTCATTTTAATCAGTAGGCTACATCTTAAAGTGCAAAAAGTCATTAGAACGATAATCCAAAACTCTCAGTTCTATGAGCACTAAGTTTATATGTCATGACCTGTTTAGTGTAAAATAATCATGTTATATATTGTTTATACATAATTATGCTGTCGTTTATAAGGTACGATATTATAAAGGGATCAGCAGAAAATATCCATTCCAGATTAAATTTTGTACATCTGTATAACATTAATAGTAATTAACGATGTAAAAATATTAGCACATTTAAAGATGTAGCCTCCAATATATTGTTTATGCATTGTATATACATAAGACTGACCATCTGCAGTATATAAATGATGTGGCGATGGTGTCACATAGATTGATTCACATGTATGCAAGCACATGGAAAAATACCCTATAATTAAAATGACGAAAAAGAATTTTATTAAAAATTCCATTCATTTAAAAAAATCTCGAGTGACTCCACTCGACTTTCCGAACATTGAGTAATTAACGATTTTGTAGATAAAGTAAAGTAAGAGGAGTTGTTAAATAAACAAAAAAGAAAATTATAATAGGTTGATTGGGTATTTTTTTTTTATATATTACACGATGTTTAATTTAACGCTATTTTATCAAACACGTAGATCATAATGATAAAGAATAATTCATTGTGTCCCTGTAAAAAACTTCAAATGCTAGATTCACCAAAATGCTTATAGTTAGTGCAACAGCCACTTATAATATTTATATAAATTTTCAGCTCCATCGGATAAGGCATGTAGACGCTATCGTACTTTAAAGTTTGAACCCATATGCCACAATTATAAAGAAATTTGTATTTTGTCCCTGTAAAAAGAACCGTATGTGCTAGATTCTCTAAAGTTCATAAAGTTCGTGTGACGGTGACGTATAACATGTATATAAATTTTCAGTTAATTTGAATAAGGAGTTTAGTCGCTGTCGCACTTTAAATAATTCAAGTCTATAGATGTTAATGATGAACAATTTTTAAATGTGTCTCCGTAAAACTCGTTAATTGCTAGAGTCACCAAAATCCATACAATTTCTGTGATGGTGACATATAACACGTATATAAATTTTCCACTCAAACGGATAAGGCATTTAGATGCTATCGTACTTTAAAAACTTTCACCCTATATGCCATAATGATATAGAATTACTTGTTGTGTCCCTGTAAAAAAGCTAGAAGTGCTAGATTCACCAAAACCTATATAGATCGTGAAACTGTGACCTATATAATGTGTGTATTTTTTTGTTCAATTGAATAAGGCGTTTAGACGATATCGCACTTTTTATAATTTGGTCCCATAGGCCGTAATGATGAAGAATTTTTCTTTGTGTCCCTGTAAAAAAAAGCATAAGATCTAGATTCACCAAACTCTATGCAGTTCATGGAACTATTACCTATAATATGTGTAAAAAAATTTTTCTCAGTTTAATAAGGCATTTTGACATTATCGCACTTTTTAAAATTTGGTCCCATAGGCCATAATGATAAAGAATTTTTTTTTGTGCCCCTGTAAAAAAACTATAAGTGCCAGATTCTCCAAACTCCACACAGTTCGTGCAACTGTGACCTATAATATGTGTATAAATTTTTTGCTCAATTAAAGAAGGCGTTTAGATGCTATCGCACTTTTAAGATTTTGGTCCCATAGACCATAATGATAAAGAATTTTTCTTTTTGTCCCTGTAAAAAAACTATAAGTGCTAGATTCCCCAAAATCTATAGGGTTCGTACTATGGTGACTTACAATATACGTACCAACTTTCAGCTTATTCGAACAAAGCGCTTAGACGCTAGCGTGTTCACTCACAGACATACACACATACATACACACATACATACACACATACATACACACATACACACACACATACATACATCATCGTAAAAATAGTTAAAACGGACTCAGGGGACCTCGAAACGTATAGAAACATCAAAATCTCGAATTCGTATTTTTGACATGATTACAATACTTTCATCACTATAGTGTTCGGAAAGTAAAAAAAAAAAAAGTTTAATTATTTTTAAAAAGATTTAGCACTATTTTTGACATAATTATGCTTACAATCATAAAACTTTTAATGTTAAAAAGCCAACTGTTTATATTTTCATATATTTAAATTGCATGTAAAAGGTGATAAACTTTCAATAAATTTCGGTTAACCATCATTGTGAGCGCAATATTATGCATCGAAAAAATTTACTCTGGCATTTATATGTACACACACACATATATATATATATAATAATAATAAACATAGAAATATTTTTATGTCTGTAATAGAGAGATAAAATTAAGAGTAGTTATTTATTTTTGAATTATTTTAAATAAAGCTATGGTAACATTTATTTTTTCTTTTATTATCTCCTTTTAAAGGCACGGGACACCTTAATCATATTGCGAAGTAAAACAAAAGACACATTAATTTTTTTCAGAGAACGAATCTTAAAATTGAACATGTACTTACATTGCGTCTATATTAACATGATGTTATATTGTTACAGAATTTTATTTTCACAGTATCTAAAAAAATATTAATTTTAAAATACTTTAAAAAATCATATAATGATTAAACTAGAATAAAAGAAATACGCTGTAAAATTTTAACAAATAAACTGTTGAAATATCGAAAAACTTTTTCCTATAAAGTTGTAAATTTTATATCAAATAAGAGTGAACTAGTGTAAAGAATATTTCTACTACAACAATTCCAGAAAAATCGGTTGACAAACATTACGAAGCTCATTTATTTTATTTTATTTTATAAATGATAGACATTATTGAGTTATCTAAGTTCAAAAGTTTTATCTAGTTTCTGAATGTCAGGGAAAAAAAAGATGTCTCCCAAATTCATATTCTAAAAATAACCAATCATTTTTCTTTCATTATATTTTTAATTTTTTTCTTCTTTTAAATTCACCCTACCATAATGTCTTTTCTTAATAGAGTACATAGGTAGCTTTTCTTGATTTTCTCTTCCCTTAATTTTTTTTTTTTACTTTTTAAAGAATATTTCTACATTGATATATAGAGAAACTTCTATGCTCCAGCATACAGCCTGCTGCAAAATTATTCGAGCACTAGCCAATAATTCCTATATTTAAACGTACACTTAAGACTGTTTTGCTAAGTAAATCCTTGTCGAATCATGTTCTTGGACTGATTAAGAACAGGACTCGACAAGGATTTATTTAACAAAGCTGTATTAAGTGTACTTTTTTTTGGCAAGGATTATTGCTAGTGCTCGAATAATTTTGCAGCCGACTGTATTTCTAAAAGCAATCTTATCAAATTTTTAAGAAATAAAATTAATTTTAAGAAGTTTTAAAATTTATTATCATGACATGTAATTATTCTACATGAATTAATAAAAGTATGTGTGTCCATATCAGCATCTATGATGTAATGCAATAACTTTGACTTTTTTTTATTTTATTTTTTCTTTATTAAATGTATTTTACTTTCTTAGAAGAAGTATATCAACTATGTCAAATTATATGCACTAGAGTGTACTAATATAACATATTTTTTTTTTTTTAATATAATATTTTTAAAATATTTTTACCAATTTTTTAAAATAATCATCAGGGGTAATTAATGTTTAAAAAAATTCTAACATCCGGGATTCTAAATAATGGTACTTGCCTTCTCAAGTATGTCTGCAAAACATTTATGTATAGCTATTGATTATTGCATAATAGTAATATTCTCGATAGAATAAGATTTTTAGTATTTTTACTAAGTTAGGTTTAATAAGCTATTGTGCTTTAGTGATATTTATTCTTAAATTCAGCATTTGCAATAAAATATAAAATATCTAATGACCATGTGATTTGGTACTGTATTACTGTCAAAAGTAAAAGCAAGTTTGTAAAACGTCAGAAACATGCAGGAAAATGAGACATAAAGTCCAAGAAAGTAATACGTGTCTCAAATTAATAGATAAAGTAAAATCAATTTATGATAATATACAAATTGCAACAAAAAAAACTTGAACATTTCATTCTGTATCTGTAAGCATTTTCTTTTTCATTAGTCATGCAAATTGGATTATATATTTACCAATATTTGATGGTATCTGAGATGTTTGGAAAGTTTAGTGTAATCTAGTATGCAATTTGAGCAGTTATGTAAAAATTTAAATAGTGTTTCCCCACGTTTTGTGTAGAAAAGTAAACATCCGTTATAGAGCCAGAAACGAGCAAGTTGTTTATGTGATAGGAGCTCATGTTACATTTTCGAAATTTCGCTGATATATTAAATGCGATAGCATTTTGATGAAATAGTACTTGCATATTTTCTGTACTTTTGTGTATTTTTTCGTTTTTAAATTATACATTCTCCTTTTATGTAACTTGGTGTTTCTACACATTTTGAAGTTCCCTGAATTCCTTTTTACTATTTTTATGGTGATGTATGTGTATATGTGTGCATGTCTATAAATATATGTATGTGTGTATGTGAATGAACACGATAGCATCTAAGCCCTTTGATCAAATAAGCTGAAATGTTATATTTCACCGTAGTACGAACACTATTTATTTTGGGGAATCTAGAGTTTATAGTTTTTTTTTTTTTTTTTTTTTTTTTTTCAGGGACACAGAGAAATGTCTTTATTGCTTATGGGTTCAAATTATTTAAATTGCGATATCGTCTGAATGTCTTATTCGATTCAGCTGAACATTTATACATGTGTTATAGGTCACCATTGCAGTAACAGTATAGATTTTGGTGAATCTAACATTCATATTTTTTACAGGGACAGAAGGAAAATGCTTTATTATTGTAGTTTATGGGATCAAACTGTTTAAAGTGCGATAGAGTCAAAATGCCTCATCCAATTGAGCTGAAATCCGATTGAGCTCATATTGTAGTTAACCGTCGCACGAACTGTGCAGAGTTTAGTGAGTCTAGCGATTCTAGATTTTTACAGGTAAAGAACGAAATTTTTTATTATTATAATTTACGGGCTCAAATTATGGTAAAACTATAGTATTTCCCCACAGCTGAATTTGGCGATTTTTCTTTGGCGCCGATTTGAACGATAACGATGTCGTTCTGGACTGTTTGCGATATAATATGGCAGCCTGCATGCTATTTATTTGGGATTTATGATTATATGATTTTATGATTTATAATTTAGTTATGATTTTATTATTTATGATATATGATTTTTAGATTTATGATTTAGTTATAATCGCCAAAAATTAATCGCCAAATTCAGCTGTGGGGAAATACTATAGTTGTTCCCAAATTACTTAAAAGGCAATATCGCTAATTTAAACAACATACTATATAGGAAAAATACTCAAATACCCTACTGCAATTTCCTCTTTTGTTTAGTTAACGACTTCTCTTACTTTAATTTATTTATATACAGTAGTTAATTGCTTAATGTTCGGAACATCGAGTGGAATCCCTCCAATTTTTTTTTTTTTTTTTTTAAGTAATGCTGTTTTGGACACTTAAAGCTTACGAATACTCTCTTAAACATGTTACAAAACATAAATAGATAATAAATGTTTTTTTTTTTTTTTTTTTTTTTTTTTTTTTTAAAGAAATTCACATTAAATATAATAATAATTAAAGCAATAAAATTTCTATTCTATACCCTCATCACATAACACTAATTTCCAGACGAGAAATTAAAATAAAAATATATTATATTATATGATTAAATTAGATTGTTGTTAAATTATGTTCATATGAATAAATCAAAATGTACAGAAAATTACCACGATTCAAATGAATAGCAATGAAGCTGTGGTAATCGAAATAAATCATATATATATATATATATAAATAAATAAATAAATCTTCTCAGCGTTTTTTACACCACCTCACCCCTCCTAAATAGACATTTGAGAATTCACGCTTATTATCTATACATCCAAATTATTCGTGGTTTAAGAAATATTTGGAATGGTTTTAAATTCTTTATTACATTTTGCTACAAATTGTTCAAATAGTTAACAGAGATGACAAAACACCAAACTGCCATAAAATTATAAATCGATTTATAATCCATTGCAGTTATTACGTCATATGCCCTTTATGTTCATGTTTTGATAATAAAGAAAATTCAATGCGACTGATTAATGGGGCATAAGTTTAAACAACAAACTCGAAAACGTCCACAAAAGAATGTCGTTTTTTTTTTTTTTTTTCTTTTTAATAATAAGCACTTTTTAAGAAAAATCTACTGACGTAATCATAATCAAATATACATATTTTTTTTAGCATCAATTAACTATTGAAGTGCATATTAAAAATGAGCAAAAAAAATAAGTACGAATGGGCAAAAAATAAAGTATTCTCATAAACACTTCTTATTCCAATAGATAAATGTTACAAAAGTAATTCTTGGAAAATAATATGTATTTTTATCTACATATTTAATAAACAAACACACACACACACATATATATATATATATTACTTTTTTTTACTTTCAGTAAGCATACTTTAATTAAATAAGTAGATACAACATTTACATTTTTGAAAAATACTTTTATCTATTCAGGTTTTTTTTTTTAATAAAATGTATAATTCCAAAGATGCAATTATCTTTTAATTTAATATTACATATTTTATCGTTGTCTTTTTTATTTATGATTATAACGAACCGCCAAATATTTTTTCAAAGATGGTTTAATTAAATTAGAGCATTTTGTTGCATTATTTGTTCTTTAATATTTAATAGAGAATGTTTATTTAGAAAAATTTGTGTTTATATTTTATATTTATATATATATATATATATACATATATATATATATTAATGAAAAATAGAATTAAAAAAACATATTTCTTTATCAAATATGCACAAAGGCAAAATAAAACACTTTTATCATGTTACATACTTTTAACGACGTTAGAAGTGTAGATTTCATTATACATCTTTATATCAGTTTTATTATATTTAGTTTCCTCTTCATTAGATTTTCAAACAAAATCATTAATTCATAAAAAAACTAGTATGTTGTGGCCACCACAAGACTTTCTTCTATATTTTCCTATACATATTCAATCAGTAACAATATTAAAAAAAAAAAAAAAAAAAAGATTTTTTTTTTTTTTTTGTGAAAATTAATACATATTCAATCACTAACAATAATTAAAAAAAAAAAAAAAAAAAAAAAATCGAATTTTTTTTCTAAGTTTTTTTTTTTTTTTTTTTTTTTTGGTTAAAAGTAAAAAAAAAATCGATAACTTTGTTTTAAATTATCACAGATTTATGGTTCAACCATTCGTTTTAAAGGTATTGACTAGATCTTTCGAATGATACCCATCTTCAAAATTTAACCCCCCCGGGGGGGTACTTCCCCCCCAGGGGGGGAACCGATGCCCCCCCATGCACAATTTTTTTTTCCTAGTTAACTACTACTATCATCAATAATTCAAATTAATTTTACAATCACAAGTTTAAAATAACTCTCATTATGCCCATTTATACGGAATTTTGTCCTATGCTGCCATGTTAAAAATTTGCATAAAATGCGATTACAGCGCCACCTGTTGAGCTATTGATCCCCAAATCTAATGGGCACCAGTTCATGTCAGGGTGCAACTAAATACCAAGTTTGGTTAAATTTCATTCATATGTTCGTGAGATACAGCGTCCACAAAAAAATGATACAGACAGACAGACAGACAGACACACAGACAGACAGACACACAGACAGACATTTTCTAAAAACTATCAATTCGTGTTCAGGACATCCCAAAACGTGTAGATCCATCAAAAAACGGAGGTCGAAAATTTTCGCGAATCCAATACTTTTTCTATATTACATATAGAAGAAAGTAAAAAAGAAAAAAAAAAAAAAAAAAAAGAAATCGGGAAAATATTTGTAATTATACCGTTAATTATTAAATGTATTTTTTTTTATCATAAATGTTTTATGCATTAAAATATTTTATGTGAGGTTTTTATTTATTTATGTTTTTAACACTACCATCTCTGAAATTTTTTTAATTTTCTCTCATAATAAAAATGTCTTGGTTTAAACATTTTGACCACAAATGGACTTCAGATAAACAAGATAAAGGGTAATTCTTAATTTACACTCATGTCCATAAATTAAGGATAATGCTAGCTGAGGCAAATAAAGGTTCAGAAGCAAAACAAACATGATTTATTCATAAAGTCCATTTATTAAACAAAAGATCACGAATAAAAAAAGGTGGTTTGTGTAGGATACCATTTATAAAAACTACGATTTTTGCTCCCTGAAGCAATTACAAAAAGTATCTCCCTTACAAAAACTTAACATTACATAGTTGGTATGATGGTTAATACATTGTATGTCTCTCAGTTGATGAAATACAGCCCTTACAACGCCTAGGAATGCTGAGTATTAAATTATTGATCTTATCTTGGGGAAGGTAACTCTACTCAGTAAGCAATGCTCTCCGAAGTTCCGGTACACATGTAGCATGTGGTTGACGGACTGCAACTCGTCGGAAAAGCATGTCCTACACATGCTCTATCGGATTGTAGTCAGGTGAGAAAGCTGGACATTCCATGCGTGTGATAGCTTCAGATTGTTGGCATCCGTGTACAACCTTTGCACGGTGAGGACGCGCATTGTCATCCATAAACACAAATTCTGGGCTCATGGCACCCGTAAACAAACGTACATGTTGTTCCCGACTGATGTCCAGATAAGTTTGGCCTATCATTCTTCCGATTTGAACATGCAGATCTATTCTGGTGCCTAATATGCCTCCCCCCCAAAACGAGCACTCCTGCCCCACACGGTGTTGTTCAGTGCCTTTGTTTTGGTGGTAACGGGTACCTGACGTTCTACATATGAAAGTCTGGCGTGAATCACACTGCAAGCTAAACTTGGACTCGTCGGAAAAATCACACAAGCTCACTGTGCCGCTGTTCACATTGCATGTTCTCTACTCCAAGTTAACCGCTGGCACAGTGCATTGCCGTGAGTGGAACACATCTAACAGGCCTACGAGCATAGACCAATATCTTCCAAACATCTATCCACGGTTTGTCTTGAAACTGTGGCTTTCGTGGCTGCAGACAGCTGACGAGACAGGTCTGATGCTGTGCTTTATCTGCTTATTTTGGCAGTTACTACCAAATACCGGTGATCATTTGGCATTGTAACTCGTCGTCGATCAGTACTGTAACGTCGACTGGCATTTCCATCATTTTGGAATCGTTGCCAAAGCCTAGAGATGACACTTTGGCCGATTCTAAGTTTTCCCGATACTTCTGTTTGAGTACACCCACATTCTAGTCGGCCGATAATTCTACCACGTAAAAAATTATCTGCATGCTTCCTCTGTGTCATACCTATTCGGTTGTGGCACTGAGCGGCACACAGAACGCTTGTGAACAATTTTCCTTCTTTGCTCCCATTCCTTATCTACCCCCTTCTTACACTTTCGTCATTGTAACATCATATCGGCGTCATCTGATGGCTTCTTATAATTTGCATATTATTCTTAAAGATGTGTGTGGTATTTCTACAGGTGAAATTTTTGCATTAAAGTTCGATTTCAGTGTGAATCTGAATTATCCTTAATTTATGGACATGAGTGTAAAATAATGTTTGTGATCAATCTGCATCGTTAAGTTTAACTTTAGGATATGTTAATACGGACCAAGTAAATTTGAATAGAGTAAAAATTAAGCAAATTATCCGAAAATAAACGACCTAGATTTTAGATATTTTCCAAGAGTTGAAAATTTTTAAGGGGTTTTCCACATGCCGTGAATTAATTCAAAGATCCAATTATTTTATCCACTTAGCAAAAATTCTTTTTTGGGAAAAACCCGTTATAATCTCACAAATCTTATTAAATAAACAACAATATGCAGGGTTGGCAAGTTTCTTCCAAAGCGGAAAAAACCGTGGAAAAAACCATGGAAAAACCGGCTGGAAGAAACTGTTTTTCTTAAAAATGTATCCTATAAATTGCAGATTGGTACGATGCAATAGATGGATTTATCTTATAAACAATTTTAAGTAACTTCAATTATACACATAAAAATTTAATTACATGTTTTATTAATAATTATGAGATTTTTACTGAAGTGATGTTCGGCATCAGATGATTACGTTCCAAAATAATCAAATTCCAAATTAAAAAAAAAAAAAAAAATCAATTTAAAGACAGTATAGTTTTATAATTTAGACACCTTTATTTCTTTAACAGGTAATAAATAATAGTTTGGATTACTTGTTCAGTATACTTTCTAATAAAACAGCTCTTAACAAACATCCAGTTCATTAAAAGGTCCACAGTATTCAATAATTACTGTATTAAAAAATGTCATCAAAAATTTTATTTTCTTTATAGTTATATACAGTACAGTCAACTCCCTCTAATCTGCAGATTTATAATCTGCAAATCCTTCTAATCCATAATTGATTTCTTGATCTAAAAAAAATTTACATCTCATATTTAAAAAAAAAATTCACATTTCTCACGTTTCTACCTTTTTTCTAAATCAAATTTGTGGTTTAATCCTTGCTTTGAAACACAATTTGGGGGTGGGGGGAGTAACATTCTTGTATTTATTATCCTGTAATTCATACAGACTAGTGCTTAAAACAAACCACTAGTTTAAAAAAAATTAATCAGTGATGAATATTATTTCCGAACTTTAAAAAATATTTTATTTCATATTAATTTCTCTGACCCATAGGGTCGAGAAAGTGTTGTTTTAGGGTCAAATTTTCGAACGTGAGTTTTTGTTATATTTACATGTTATGAGGTACCCTGAATACGAAAATCATGTTTTTTGTGAATGGTCTGTGTGTCTGTGTGTCTGTGTGTTTGTCTGTCTGTGTGGGTGTCTGTGTGTCTGTTATCAGCATATCTCAAGAACAAATAGTAGCAGGAATTCCAAACTCGGTATTCTAAATATGCATCATATAGGGATGCTATAGTAAGCTTTTCGTTGAGATGAAGCAAATGATTCGTGTACAGGGACACTCAAAAGTATTCAAATACATTACGTGTATGGGGGGAAATGCAGGTAAGTAGAGTTTAACACCTACACTAAACCAAATGAAACGAATACATATTTTTTGTTACAAAGACAGTCAACTGGGGGGAAAAAATGTGTAAGTAGGAGCCTTGCCTCCCCCTTGAAGGAAGTAATTTTTCATGATGGGTATTTTTTAAAATCGCTCGAAAATACCTTTAAAATGAATGGTTGAACCATCAATCTGCGATAATTGAAAATAAAGTTTAAGCGATAATTTAAAATAAACTCTTCCGAAGCATAATTTGAATTGCTTAACACAGGTTTACATAACAGTACTCGTTATCTTACCTCTTACTCTGAAACCTGTATTTATAGTATTAGATTTCAGGGTAAGAGAAAGTCGTGTGAGTGACACACCAGATTTTTTTTTTTTTTTTTTTTTTTTTTTTTATGTTTGTTTACATTATATAGGTACATATTGTTTGAATATGTTTAAATTATTTACCATCAGATATGAATGTGATAGATTAGTTTTATTAATAATGAAGAAATATTTTATTCTAAAAGGGTCTAGCAGGATAAGGTAGGGCCTGCGAGGTATAAAACTACCATTGACACAAACTCAGCCTCTCATCTCGCTGCGTTCTGGAGATAATGGATCAAATAGACGCTAGAGGGGGTAATTTTTAAAATTGATTTTTATGAAAACTATTACAGCTACACTAATGAAACAAAAACTGTTCGTTGGACAAAATATTAGTCTACATTATATATTTTTTGTAGAGTTTTTCTATCGTATTTGATATTAATAAAAAAATGAAAATATTTTTTTAAAGATTTTATTCCTAGTTCACGCAGAGGTACAATCACGGAAAAAATATATAATGTAGCTTACTACGTCTAGTAATACTAGCAAAAAGTGCATAAATATAAAATGGGTGCAACACTTCCAGAAAAAAATTAAAACTTCTTATGACCATCTTGGGTACTAATGGCTTTACATTTGGTCATTTGATTGAACTTTTTATTACTGTATTAAAAAGTAGTAACATGTTTATTACTAAAAAATATATTAGTTAGTAATTCAAAATATAAGTAAGACGTTGATTTTGACATAAATAGTTGAAAATTGTTTGTGGAACTACGTTTATAAGAACAAGACGCAACTTGTCGCTTTCCAGCTAGTTGCGGATGTATAATTTGTGGCATTTTGTTTATTCCTCAACCTACGGAAGCCTCTGCGCAAGCGCTAACTCAACGAGTTCACTGTTAAAATAGGGGTAACAGTCATATGACTCAGAGAAAACAAATGATAACAGAGCGCGAATTATTGGATGTTTTCCAAATCACAACCTGCCGGTCAAGCTGGCACACATCCAACATTTTGGTTGCGTCATCTCTTGGTAGTTTTAAGTAACGTGGCTGCAATATACCTATTATTCTTCTACCCCAACCAGTATATTAGCTCAACTTAAAAAATCTCCTGCGTATTGTTTCAGAGTACTTCAAATTATAATTTTTCCATAGAAAACTATTTTATTGTGTTTTAGTGAGTAATTGTACACAAAATATGTCTGGTAAATATAAAAACTGTCTTAAATTTTTGCGTAAAGATAACAAGTATAGAAAAGTTATCAAAACTGAAAATGAAGCTAAAACATACAGTGATTGTTTCAATAAGAATATCTCGGTAAGTGACTTAATATGCAACAATTGTCGTCTAAATTTGTATAAAAAGGCAGCCTTAACTTCAAAGTCTATCGTGAGTGATTCCGAGACTGACAGTGATTCTACGATAGTCGAACCTGTAGATTCAAATGATGATGATTTTGTGTGTCGCATAATTACTCTTGAAGAGGATGATTATATTGAAATGCCTTTTCCACAAGTTGTATCAACACATCGGTTCTGTATAATATGTCGAGTAGAAGTAAATCTACGAGTAATATCTCTTGAAACACGATGTGACATTTTCTCAAGAAAAATGATTTTTATACCCAATGGGGATCGTTGCTGCAATGAACATATGATTGGTGATAGAATTTATAAAGATGACTTGTCCCGCTTATGCATCATTTCTTATACAAGTAAAATTAAAAAATCAGAATTAGTTACTTTTATAAATGTACTTTCCCAAGCATCTAATCTAACATTGTTCGATCGAATAGAAAATGGATTATCAGAAAATCAACTCAAATCCCTGATAGTCTTTACTTCGGAAAACTTTATAGAGCTCAAGCATATGCTACCTTCGATGAGAACTACAAAAACTCGGACTGTGGCGCAAGCCTTAATCATTTTTCTTTTCAAATTAAGGACAGGAAATTCAAATAAGACCATTGCTGCTGTTTTGGGTTTGCAATATGAACAATACGTATCAGAATTTTTTGACGAGATCATGAAAGTTTTTGAGAGAGGTATTTTACCAAAATATTTTCGTTATGGTGTTATTACACGTCCAGACCTTATTTCTAACACCTCCAGTACAGGCAAGAAGTTATTAAATCTATCTGATAATCAACTTGTTATTATCTGCGATGGTACTTATGTACGACATCAAAAAAGTAAAAATATTTTTTCTCAAAGAAAATTTTTCTCTGGGCAGAAAAAAATTAATCTTTGCAAACCTTTCACCATCTGCACTACAAATTGTTATATTATAGACTTTGCAGGACCTTTCTACGGCACTCAAAATGATGCTTCAATACTAAAACTTGTTTTACAAGACTCTACTGGTTTACAGACATTACTATCACCAAATGATATTTTTATTGTATATCGTGGTTTTCGCGATTCAGTTGATTTCCTACAAAGTAAACACTATACAGTATTTATGCCTGCTTTAAAAGGAAACAGGGCGCAACTAACAATGGAAGAGGCTAATAAATCAAGAAGAGTTACAAAATTGAGATGGGTTGTAGAAGCAGTTCATGGTGCAATAGTTCAAAAATATCGCCTTCTACACAATTATTTGGATAACAAACTTATACCGAAGTTCAAAGTGCTTTGTAAAGTTGTTGGATTTCTACAAAACAAGTACGGCTAAAGATTAAATTCTGAAGGCGATAAAAATGATGAGCTGCTTGAGTACATGGAGAGCAGAATGAGTGTTGTAAATACTCTTAGTGAAGAAGCCATTAAAAAAAATTGGAAACGTCGAAAGTCGGATTTTCAGCAACTTAAATCGTCTGAAATCCTAGATTTCCCTCAGTTAAATAAAGACCAGCTAACTATGTTTTTCACTGGCTCCTACCAACTCTCACAGGCTGTGTCTTATTTAGCGGAGATAATGGACGAAGAATGCAACCTCACAGTGCAGTTTGTTAAAACCACACCCAACATAATTAAACTGGAAATTAGATCAAGGCATGTGAACCGTAAAATGTATATTGTTTATATTGAATACGTACCAAACGGAACGACAATCGAAAGCATACGCCGATATTCCTGCAACTGTCCTAATGGTCTAAGAACAGTAGGATGTTGTTCTCACATGGCCGCAGTTGTTTACTACTTGTCTTATGCACGATATCTTTCCCGTATCTTATGTCCAGCACAAGTTTTATCTGACATATTTACATCAGAAGAGATTCACGCAGTTATTAATGATGGCAGTGATGAAGATTAATTATACTTTAATAACATTTTTTGTATTACAGTAAATAATATTTTCTTTGACTTAATTTCTAAATATTCAGCATATTTATTTTTTAACGGGAATAATTATTGTAATTTAGAGCTTTCACAAAGTTGTACTAATAAACATGTTACTGCTTTTTAATACAATAATAAAAAGTTCAATCAAAAAACAAATGTAAAGTCATTAGTACCTAAGATGGTCATAAGAAGTTTTAATTTTTTCTGGAAGTGTTGCACACATTTTATATTTATGCACTTTTTGCTAGTATTACTAGACGTAGTAAGCTACATTATATATTTTTTCTGTGATTGTACCTCTGCGTGAACTAGGAATAAAATCTTAAAAAAAAAATATTTTCATTTTTTTTATTAATAGCAAATACGATAGAAAAACTCTACAAAAAATATATAATGTAGACTAATATTTTGTCCAACGAACAGTTTTTGTTTCATTTGTGTAGCTGTAATAGTTTTTATAAAAATCAATTTTGAAAATTACCCCCTCTAGCGTCTATTTGATCCATTATCTCCAGAACGCAGTGAGATGAGAGGCTGGATTTGTGTCATTGGTAGTTTTATACCTCGCAGTTGTTACCACACGAGTCATTTTCAAAATACCTTTCTGGGGCCGCTGACCCTATCTTATTCTGCTAGACCCTTTATTAGAAATCGTCTTTCCATTTTGATGTCTATTTATCAATTAATAATAACTTATTTTTCATCTGCAAAAGAAAACTGTAAACAAAGGCAATGATCTCTAATCTTGAAATTCCTGTAATCCACACAACCAGTGGACAAAACTTCTGAGAGTTAGAGGAAGTTGACTGTAAAACAAATGAAAATTTTTTAGTAGTTCTATACTGCACTTTATTTTTCAACTTAAAATAGATAAATACAAATTATGGATTTTTTTTTTATCCTAGAGAACTTACAGGAGAGTTTAGAAGTAGGTACAATACTTGTTGATACAGTTCATTGGGTACCACTTTGAGTTTATACAAAAAATTGTATCCTTTTACTAAAAAAAAAAAAAAAAAAAAAAGGCTACAAATTCCGTAATTATTATTACTTGTACTTTTCGAACGTATAAACAATATGAGATAGTATCTATGCTCAAAGTTCAAAAAATATTAGCAATGAAAAGTAAAAACCCATCACTTGTATATATTTAGCGTTTGTTCTCTAATAACTTATTTTTCTAAAAATATTTTTAATATTAATTGGATTATAGTTTAGATTTGACATTATATTTATGCTTTGAGTTTATATAGTTCATAAATTTTAGTTTTGAACATCTGTTTTGTCTTCTTTTTGGTTTCTTCCATTTCTTCCGATTTCTTCCAGTTTCTTCCGGTTTTTTCGAGTTTCTTCCGCTGTCCTGGAAGAAACTGGTTTCTTCCCAACCCTGAAAATATGTTACAGTTACAAGTTTATGAGGGGTTTAAATGTTAAAAACGCATTTTTAAGAAACATTATATATTTATTTTAAAACACATGATTCACATAGTAAAAATACTAAAAACAAAATAATCTCTATTATCCTATTTATTAATTTACAAAAATTAATGCCCTATGTAACTCAAAGGAGACAAAGAGGTATATTTCTCAATATAAAATCACTGGCCTTTTACCAGAAAACTTTAAACGAGACGTAACGTACTAAACTGCTTACTAAATTACAAAAGGGGAACCCCCCCTCCTCCCCCTTAATTAACGAGTTAGGTGGGAAATCCAAATGCTGTTCTTTTACAAATTATGCGAATTAGTTTTTTCCTGTTTAAACTATGGTTTAAATAACTAACTAAAGAAAGATAGATAGAGAGATAGATTTTTGATCCAAACTAATGTAAGAAATTCCTAATAAATCTCAAAAAATGTAACATACGTCTCGTTACTGATGTACCCCCTTTAGGAGTGGTCGTCGTGCCCTACGGCGCTTGTATATAATAGAATGACGTGAAAAGGCATTTTTTCAAACACGGCACCTTACCCCAAATAAATGCCAGAACACACTGTACACACACACACGCATATAATTGTTAAACTTTAAATAATTGGGCTACCATGCTCTTTATCTAGTGTAATGAAACATGAATTCACCTTGTCTTTATCCTTCTTAATTTTACACAAAAACAAAATTATATACATGTATAAAATATACATTATAAAGAACAGAATGTGGTAATTACAACACTATTGAAAAGATAGGGTACGTAAATGCGAATACGGAAGAATAAGATTCAACTGTATTTTGTAATTAACAGAATGCCTAAAAATATCTAATTATTTTCATTGTCTGTATAAGTAATAAAGGCATCTTGTTGAATACGATCTAAATAGAATTAAAATTAGAATTAATTTTTATTCTTTTTTTTGCAGTTGTCTACACTTCTGATATAACTTTCACATAATTTGCATTAAGTGGATGTGGTAATTTTTAAAGTATTTTCTGTAAATAAAGTAAAAGTCTTATTTGGTTTAATTTTAATTAACTTTCAACGTTTCATTAATTTGTTTTACTTAACAAATTTTAATTTAATATTAAGTGGAAACATGAGTAATTTTTTTTTAATTCTACCTTTATATACTTATAATAAACAACAAATAGATACATTGTGTAATATATGTGATAGTAGAAAAATAAAATATAAATAGAATTTAATTAAAC
The DNA here is from genome assembly GCA_963930645.1 of Salticus scenicus. Classification (NCBI taxonomy): domain Eukaryota; kingdom Metazoa; phylum Arthropoda; class Arachnida; order Araneae; family Salticidae; genus Salticus; species Salticus scenicus. The sequence continues at coordinate 136,342,887 of OZ005648.1, forward strand.
TTAGAATTAATTTTGAAGAAGTATTTTTAATGAACAGTATATTTAACTGTGCTTTAGTACTTTGTTAAGGCATTCTGTTCATAAAATATTTTCTGGGGATGATTATGCTGTAGAGAAAATTAAATTTTATGAAAAGTGTGTAATATATCACAAAAATTCTTTAAAGAAGATTTATGTATTAGAAAAACGAATCTTTTCCCCTGGGAAAGAATTAGAGGATTTTCTATTTCGAATGAAATTTCGAATGAGGAGCTGGTGAATCCAATGCATTTATGTATCAAGTAAACTATCTTAATTGCCGAAACGTCAGTGGAGGCCCTCTGTTGAGACTCAAAACGGTTTTGGGCTGTGTCTGTCTGTCTGTTTGTCGCGCGATAGCGGCCGCAAAAATGGCGCTATTGACTTGAAATTTGGTACACATGTTCATGAGCCCCACGAAATCAGCTGTATAGTTTTTGGTATGTATTCCATTTCTACTTCGTATACAGGGACACGCAAAAGTTTTTCTTATCATTACGGCTAATGGGAGGAATTTGTATGTATCGCGATAGCGGCCACAAAAATCACGCTATTGACTTGAATTTTGGTACACATGTTCATGTGCCCCACGAAATCAGCTGTATAGTTTTTGGTATGTATTCCATTTCTACTTCGTATACAGGGACACGCAAAAGTTTTTCTTATCATTACGGCCTATGGGAAGAATCTGTATGTACCGCGATAGCGGCCACAAAAATCACGCTATTGACTTGCAATTTGGTACACATGCTCATGCGCCCAACGGAATCAGCTGTATAGTTTTAGGTGTGCATTCCATTTGTAGTTCGTGTACAGGGTCACGCCAAATAGTTCGATCATTACGGCCTATGGGAAGAATCTGTATGTACCGCGATAACCACCGCAAAAATCAAACTATTGACTTCCAATTTTTTCCGAAACGTCAATGGAGGCCCTCTGTTGAGACTCAAAAGGATTTTGGGTTCCGTCGGTCCGTCCGTCCGTCTGTCTGTCTGTCGTGCGATAGCGGCCGCAAAAATCACGCTATTGATTTGAAATTTGGTACACATGTTCATGAGCCCCATGAAATCAGCTGTATAGTTTTTGGTATGTATTCCATTTCTACTTCGTACACAGGGACACGCCAAAGTTTTTTCTTATCATTACGGCCTATGGGAAGAATTTGTATGTACCGCGATAGCGGTCCCAAAAATAACGCTATTGACTTGCAGGTTGGTACACATATTCATGAGCCCAACGGAATTAGCTGTATAGTGTTAGGTGTGTATTCCATTTGTCGTTCGTGTACAGGGACACGCCAAAATTTTTCTTATCCTTACGGCCTATGGGAAGAATTTGCATGTACCGCAATAGCGACCGAAAAAATCCTTCGATTGACTTGCAAATTGGCTCATACGTTCCAGCTTTGCATATAAGTAGCTGTATAATTTTTATTGATATATTTTTTATATACTGTGTACAGGGACACGCAAAATTCTTAACATTAAGGCGTATGGGGGTGAATTTCGTTTAAACGCATTTTAATATCATTACTTTGCAATGAAGAAAATGAAATTAGAGCACGTGAGTAAGATGCTTAAACTTATGTTGTTTGAAGAAAATATGTGCTCTTAAGCTTTCTAATTAATGTACAGGACCTTACAAAAATGTTCTGACAATGTCACTTAGTCATCCAAACGATGTTAAATTTGGAACAATTATTAATTTTAAACGCAAAATGAGCTGAATAGTTTTTACTGGTGTATACAATGTTTATGGTTCGTTTACAAAGACACACGAAAGAATTTCGTAACATTAGACCCTATGGACAAATTTTTAATTTAAGCGCGCACTTTAATGCGTTTATGCTGAATTGAACTTAATAAAGTTAACATACATTATAAAGTTGCCTAAAATCATGTTTACTCTTAAAAAAGGTTATGTATAGACTGAATAATTTATGGGACCACACAAAATAATTCCGAGTATGTACTGTAATCATCCAAATGATGTCAAATTAGTTCGAAAAATTAAGGAGTTATAATTAATTAGGTTTATTCTTATTATTAGCGTTTATAATGACTGTGGCTACTTTTCCGGCATACATAAAGGAATTTCGTACTATTACGGTCTATAGTCGGTATTTCTTAAAAGTGTATTTTAACATGGTTACACCCCATCAAATATAATGTATCTGATTATGGTAATAAGTCGATCGAATCAATATATACTATTATATAATAAGGAATAAATAAAAATGACCTATTGAAAAATGTCTGATGCAAATAGGACGTTGAGGCTCCTGATCTGCAGATCCACTAGTTTTTAATGGCACTTATTATTCCCAAAATGGGGACATAGTCCTCTCTCTACTTTGCTTTTCGACATTTATATTCATTATTTTGAAAAAAAGTGCATACAAATTTCCTCACTGGTTTAAGTAAATCGATGAAACTTTTCTTCTTATTCCCTTTGATGTCAATATTTCTAATTTTCTAATATACTTTCTTTGGTCAATTAGATTCACTTCTGCATTCTATTCACTTTCGGAATAGAAAAGCATAGTTTCATTGCCTTCCTTTTTCGCTCTGGTGTCTACAGACAATCAGTGCGTTGAAGCTTTGTTTCTAGCACATGTGCCTACTTTGTTTGAATGAATTATTAAAAAAAAAAATCATTTGTAAAGCATAATTCTCGAATGGCAACACTATTAAAAAAGAAAAATTGTGGCTCTAAGAAAATCTCTTGTATTTGTTATTTAGACGAATAAAACTTTTGTCAATGGTCTATATATAATCTATATATAAGGGCAAAATATCACTGTTTCACTCATTCTTCTATCATCGTCCTGTCCATATAGCCAAAGCTAAAAACAGGTTATATGGTTCTTTGTGGGTTCTTTTTATGACGTAGGGCGTCAATGTAAAAGCATTTGACGAAATGTAACATTTAAGGGATTCAAAGGGGAACTTGAAGTTTTTTAAACTTTCACCATATTTGGGCAGTGGTTTCCATTCGAAGCTTGAAGTTCAGCGAAATGTCTGCACTTAGGCCATAATTAAAAAACCTTAATTTTTGTAAAGGTAGCTTAATCGATTTTTTACTCCAAAAAAACTTAACTTCAAACGTTTATCAAAATCGTTATGTCTGTTTTCGTGAAATCTGAATTTCTGCATAATTTTACAAACGGTAGTTAAAGAGTTTACAGTAAATGCAAATTGTCTTGAAGATGATCATATGTCTAATTGAATTTATAACCTTAAAAAAACTTAATTCAAAACTTTCTTCAAAATCATTACATCCATTTTCGAGCAAACCCAATTTCTGCCATGATTTAAAACTGGCTGATAAAGGGTTAACAAGGAGCGAGAATTTTTCTGACGATGAGAAAATGTCTAAACTATTTTGCATAAAAAAATAATAATAATAATAATAATTACAAAATATCGACAAAAATCATTGTATCAAATTTCATGCAAGCACAATTTTTGCCACATTGTGCAACAGGCTAATAAAGGGTTAACAACGAACGAACGTGAATTTTCCTGCAGATGAGGTATGGCTGATTTATTGAGATCTTAAAAAAAAAAAAAAAAAAAAAAAAAAAAACTTAATACCAAACATTAAAATCGTTATCCTTGTTTCCGAGTAAACCCAATTTCTCCAATATTTGGCATCTGACCGACAAAAAAAAACAACAAACAGGAAAATTTCTGAAGATGAGGATACGTCTAATCGATTTATCTCTTCGAAAAAGATTAAACCCTATGTTTTCATCAAAATTGTTATATTAATTTCTAAGAAAACTCAATTTCTGTCTTATGGTGCAACAGGCCTATAAAGGGGTAACAGGGAATAGCAATTTTCTTGATTATAAGGACTTGTCTCATCGATTAAGCTCCCTAGAATACTCTTAAACCCAAACTTTCATTAAAGTTCAGACTTCCGAATAAATCCAATTTCTGCTATTTGCTTCAACTGGCTGATAAAGGGTGAACGCTAATTTCCCTGATGATGAAATTATGTCCAATAGATATAGGTTCCTAAAAAAAAACTTAAACCCAAACTTTTATCAAAATCGTTATAACCATTTCCGAATAAACCCAATTTCCGCTATGTGTTGCAACTAGATGATAGTCAACAGAGAACGCATTTTTTTCCTGAAGGAAAATATAACGCCAAACTTTTTATTTATTTATTTTTAACCCGAAAAACCCCTCTAGAGCCGTTCTTGAGATCTCAAGACAAATATATATATATATATAAAACAATGCACGTGACTTACTCGTTTAATATAAGAGAAGGATTAATTTTAATTAAAATTCTAACTTCAAACGAACTGCTTGAATTTTGGACCGACGTTGGCACAGTTTTTTCAGGCCCGGCAGATATCTGCTCAGTATTCTGTGCCGATAGAAATTAATTGCCAATTTTTAGTCGTAACTGTCTCAGTAACAGCTACCAACAATTTTTTGTGCTGACGGTTGCCAGTATTCTATTGGTTGCATGCCGACAGAAATGCGCTTTTGTCGAGATAATAAATCAAGATTGCTGACTGTGGGCTGTCTGTATACCGATAGGCTTGTGTTTGTCGAGTAATAAATTGATAAAAAATTCACTGTAATCACCACTTTAAAATAAAATATAAATGTTATTCTACTGTATTTTATTTATTGTTTTAATAAAATACGAAAGTAGACTAGAAAATGAGTAATTAAATATTTAATTAAAAGATTATTTTATTTGTTTATTTATTTGGTACTCGATTTAATGCTCATGGTTTGTTCTAAAATTTTTTAATATAATAGTGTAAAATATTTTAATATTTTAATATTCTCATATTTATAATTAGTGTATAAACGATGAAGTAAAATCCATATAGGTAAAAATATCATGTATGATTATCTGTTGTATTCGTTTCAAATATTGTAAATAATTACTTCAATGAGGGAGAAACTTTTGCCTAATATTAGAATTTTATTATTATCTATTTTTCTATATATATATAAGAAGACGTTAATGAATTCTTGAAAACTTTCGAACCCCAGTTTTTCGCGGATTTACAAGTTTTGAGATGTTCTGAACAAGATTGGACGATTTTTAGAAAATATCTATGTGTGAGTATGTGAGACTGTCTGTGCATATATATATTTTTTTTTTTTAACACTGTATCTCATGAACCAAAAAAGGATATTTAGCTATTGATATTAAATTTGATTTTATCTAAACTAGTACTGATTACATTTGGGGATCAATCACTCAACAGGTTGTGCTGTTATTCCATTGTTTCATAATTTTTGATATGTCAGTACAGGTAAAAATTTCGTATAAATAGTCAACGATAGTCAACCATAAAAGAAAATTATATGTGAAGGAAACGATTCTCCCTGTATCATTCAAAAAAAAAAAAAAAAAAAAAAAAAAAAATCTCATCAGTAGCTTTAAAACGAATGGTTGAACCGTAGATCTGTGATAATTTAAAACAATGTTATCTTTTTTTTTTTTTTTTTTTTTTTTTTTTTTACAAAAATTGATATTAAGAAAAAGAAATTACATAGCATAAAATAGATTTTCTTTGTAAAATTAGTGTTTTGCATCACTGTGATGAAAATCGTCTGCATTTATGATGAAAAATAACTTTGATAAATAATATTTTTTTAAAAATAATATATACAGCGTAGATTTTTATACGAATACATATAAGATAGTCTTGTGGTGATCGCAGTATTTTGGTTTTAATTAGTATTTGACTGTAAATTAAGATTCTATTGAAACTGATGATCAATGTTAATAATCATACAATTGTTAAAATCAAAGTGAAATCTGATGATAATTATTTAAAAATTGCTTTAGATTATTATCTATTATTTTGAGCAATGCAAAACAGTAGTTTATTAGCGTTATACCTTGAAATACTTTTATTTCTTTCTCTGTTTGTTCGTAAAATTTATTGTTATAATTGCTGCTTTTAAATATTAAAAAAAAGAAAATAGATAAATTGTTTTTGTAACAACTCTGCAACTTATCGACAGTCGAGAATTAGCAGCGTATACATAAAAACGCAAATTTTTACAGTGCTTAATATTGAAATATTGTGTATTAAAATCTTTCAAATTAAAAAATTAAATTTAACATTATTTTACACAATGCTGCGTTTAAATTTAATTTAATACTAATACATCACAAGTTTTATTTAGAAAAAAAAATGTCTTTATATTTGCAAGATTAAAAAATAATATATATAAAGATATTATTAAATAAAATATAATAAATGCAATTTTTTAAATCTAATTATCGTGATAAAGCTCATATATTTTCTATAATCTAAGGCACTAAAATTATAAGTATATATAAAAAAATGAATTAGAAAACATTCTTTGCTTCTTTTAGTTCAAAGACTAATCTAATATTGCGGAAATGTCGAAGATTAATGAGATTAAGTTCAACTGCAAGATTTCGTAAACCTGCTGAAATTTGATTTTCTTTTGAACGTAGGTTCTTTTTAAGAGTGAATAATATCAATAAAATCTAAAAAGATTTCAAAAGTAATTTAAATTTAAAATGATTGCTTCATTCGAAAAAAAATATGTATATTTATTTATTCTTTGACTTGAAAAATGGGAATATTACCTAATGTTCAGTTTTTAAATACTTTATGTTCTCTCGCGCACAACGCTATAAAAACAAAAAATCCTACGTTGGAAATCTTCTTAAAATAAATTTTTGAAGAGAATATGCTTAATATTATAAGTTTCGCTCAATTTATTTTTTAAATAAAATAATAAACTAAGTGCATTATTTATAACGCATTAAAATATAAATACACTCTATAACAAAAAAAAAAAAAAAAAAAAAAAAAAGAAAAGAAATGAGGAAAACAGAAAAGAAAGGAAAAAACGACGCACCAAGAAGGAGTTATCCGAATTGGACAGAAATTGGTAGGTGATGTACTTGTGGAGAAAAACAATTGTTTACAGTTTCAGAAAATTTGAATGATTTAATCAAGAGAAAGGACTTCACAAATTAAACAAGTCAATAACGCCGTTGGTCCACTTCCGGCACTTATGTACGCAGTTATATGGCTTGCTATTAATTGATAGATTTGGCAGATATGCTTCACTGAAATATCATGCCAAATTCTGTCCAATTGGTGCGTTAGATTGGCAAAATACCGAGCTGGTTGTAGAACCCTTTCTATGATGCTCAAACGTCCTCAGTGGAAGAGAGATTCAGGGACTGAGTTCAACCCCTTTTCACTGAGCCACCTATTAAGGGTCTTTGAAGTACCAGTTCCACGTAGGATCGACGATAATGATGAATTGGAACTTTGAGTACCGCTTTGCGATTGACTGGTTCTCACTTATGTCCTCTCTTTAGGCCGACCGCTTCCTCCCTGACGCTGTGTTCGTCCATGGTTCACCCATTCCTGTCAATATCATCTAATAATCGTACGGCTATACAATTGTCAAAAATTTCTCAGATTAGACCAACTGGCATCTTTGAACCCAACTACACACCAAACTCAAATGCTGACATCTGAGCATGTTTTTTTTTTTTAGTGCTAGAGGCCTATTTCAGTCGGTACAGTTGTCGAATTTTTAGAGGTCACTCTTAATTAGTGCTAGAGGCCTATTTTAGTCGGTTTATTGAATGGGGATTTATTGAATGAAGTCCCCCCAAGGCCCAACTTTGACATGAGTCCCCCCAAGGTACCCCTAATTCAGTCGGTACAGCGTTGTCGCATTTTTATAATACACTCTTAATAGTGCTAAGGGCCTATTTCAGTCGGTTTATTCAATGGGGATTTATTGAATGAAGTCCCCCCAAGACACAACTTTGACATGAGTCCCCCCCAGGCCCAACTTTGACATGAGTTCCCCCCAAGGTACCCCTATTTCAGTCGGTACAGCGTTGTCGAATTTTTATAATACACTCTTAATAGTGCTAAGGGCCTATTTCAGTCGGTTTATTGAATGGGGATTTATTGAATGAAGTCCCCCCAAGGCCCAACTTTGACATGAGTCCCCCCCAGGCCCAACTTTGACATGAGTCCCCCCCAAGGTACAACTTTGACATGAGTCCACCCAAGGCCCAACTTTGACATGAGTCCCCCCCAGGCCCAACTTTGACATGAGTCCCCCCAAGGCCCAACTTTGACATGAGTCCCCCCAAGGTACAACTTTGACATGAGTCCCCCCCCAAGGCACAACTTTGACATGAGTCCCCCCCCCAAGGCACACCTCCCCCTCATTGGGAAAAAGAGAAAAAACGTTGTTTTGCGGCTATAAGACAGTTTGGACTTCCAACGTTATTTGTTACAATATCTGCAGCTGAAACACATTGGTTTGATTTAATGAAAACTTTATCATGGAATTTAGATCGTCATGAATTAACTAAAGAAGAATTTGTCGATATTAACAAGTTTAGCAGTAGGCCTCTGGCACTAAATTAAAATCTATCAATGTCAGATTTTCATGTTTTAAATAATGAAATAATGTCGTGTCTGTATAATTTTTATTTTTTTTTTCCCTGCAACTGTATGCGAGGCATAGATTCGATGGCAGCCAAACTATAAAATTTCGCATTTTCCACGAAAGCTGTATGTATGTCAATTCGTGTCCAGTTTGCATTAATCCTTCTTGGTGCATCGTTTTTTTTTTTTTTTTTTTTTTTTTTTTTTAATAGCGTATATATTGACTGTATTATTCAGAATGTTATAAGACTCTTATAAAAGTATAATAGGCCGTACACACCCACTCACACACACACATATATATATATATATTTAATTATACTTATAAAAGTTCTTTAAATTTATTATTATTTTTGTTTTCTAATAATATGCATAACTAATCTTTCCAATATTCATGTAGCATACGTATCATAATTATTATATAAAAATATAATTAATCGTTCATTTATAAAAATTAATTTAACTGCTATATTTATCATGCATTTTTTTTCGGAAACATAATTTGATGATTTTTTTCTAATGTGATATAAAGAAATTAATATGATTAATTTTATACGTAAAATAAGTATTGCCAACCTATAATCAAATAAACTTATATTACGCTTTAAGAGTATATAATTAAATCTTTTCATTTATTTTTATAATTTTTATCCTTGTCTCATGATTAAGCTAAAACTACAATAATAGAGGCAACTTTTACATGCAATTCTTCTTATTACTCTATTTTTCCTTTAAATGCATTAGTTTTTATATTTAAAAACCTTAAAATGACAATTATTGTATACAAATTTGAGTCAAACACAATAATTCTTTACTGCACAAATTTTTAATTCATTGAAAAGTAAATCTCTCTTAAATTTAGAGGCTTAAATTTTAAAAATATTCTTAATTGTAAGTAGTTTTACATTTCCATTAACATTGCTAGGAAACTTTTTTATCTCCCTGATTACGTGCGATAGCGACTTAATAATTTATACAGAAAATGAAAAAGAGCCCCATAATCACATGCTACAGCCAGATCGTATTTCAAACATTGCCATTTACAGGGTGATGCAAAATACCTTCATTTTTCTTTTTACTGGTCTCCCTTTCTTTTTTGGCACATAACTTTAACTGAGGTACATGACATATTTTGTTTTACACTCTTGAAGTTTCAAGTTGATTTAGTACTTTTTGAGACATTTTTAAAAATGTCTGAAATCGAGAGTGTGTGGTCATTTATTGAAATGTAGTATATTTGACTTATACTTATATCACTTGAATGGAACAGAAATGCATATTCATTTTACGAGTAATATAAATAAAAGTCATTGTATGTATGTGGTTATGTCTTTGTAGAAACATTTTGTTAAATTTGAAGCTTTTATTAGATATTACTGCGTTTTTTCGCGTGCGAAGAACACGGGTAGAACTGTTAGATGCTCACTGTTCCTCCATTAATGACTAAATTTGGAAATTTCATATAAGCGTTTTCGTGTAGCGTTTAAGAGAAAACGTTTTGCTAAACTTCTAGTGGGAACCAATGTGATATTCCCTGTGCAAAGAACGGGCAGAAATGCAAGAACCCTCTTCTTTTAAGGGTTAAATTACGTAATATTCTAAACTTTCACTTTATTAAGGCATAAAAAGAAACATTTTACTAAATATGAAGTTATTGTTGGTAAAACTTTTAGAGGTAAAACTTTTAGAAGCCCCTGTCTCCTCCTCGTAATTACTAAATTTTAGAAAAAAATTATATTTCACCTTAATTACGGTTTAATAGAAGACATTTTACTAAACTTCATACTTCTAATTCAAACCACGGTAGAGATACTGAAAAAGTTAAAAATCCTTCACTTCCCTTTCAACTTCTTAAAGGTTAAATTTCATTAAATTAGTTTACAGTGAGCCCGTACGTCATGAAAAGAACCAACTGTCTAGGTGTCTAAACGGCATGTTTTTAGATTTGACGATTTAGATTAATTGTTGATAGATAAATGAGTGAATCAGTGATATTTTTCCATTATATATAGATATATGAGAAGGCTTTTCCCCGTTACAGATAAATATTTTATTGGTCTGTAAAACAATCTGTTTTCTTAGAACAACAAATTTTCTTTTTTAAGAGTATTGCCATTCGAGAGTTATGTTTTGGAAATGAATTATTTTTAGTATAACTCATTTGTAGCAACTGATAACTGTACAAATGTTTTAGACTTATTGATAAATACAGAAATAAAAATATATCACTTATTATTATAAAAAGGAATCTAAATGAATCCTTTTTATAGTAACCAGCAAGGAGGGCAAAGCCAGCCAGTCATTAGTAAAGGGCAACTTTGGAAAATTGCTGATTATGTCATTCCTTTTATGTTAGATATTAATCATGTAAGACATATTTTAAATACATAACGTTATTTATAATGTAAATATACAATATACAGGGCTACCCAAAATAATGCAAAGCGTTCTTTTCTATTGAATATAGTTAATGGAAGTGCTTTGCTGCATTTTACAAAAACGACAAACACTGCTCAGGAAGCAAATTTAATTTTTTATACGTGCACTTTAACAAAGTGCATTACAACATTTTCTGAATTTCATTTCTGGTTTTTTGTATAATATCACTTTTTGTGGGGCCCATATTACGAAAGTCCAATTTTTAATAGTCGATCTGTATGAGTTTCTGTTATCAGTCATCAACCAAATAGCAACAGAAAATTTAAACTTGGTAATTTGAAGTCCGTATTAAGTTGCCACTTACAAATTTGATCAATATTGCCAAGATTGAAGGCAAATTAATAACAGCTTTGATATTTATTTTAAATAATTGTATGCACTATAATTGAACGGGGAGTTGCGGTGGGTAGTAACCCCTCTCATATAGAATTACATGCCAAATAAAACTGTTCCTCAACCTATTTTAGATTTAAAAAAAAAAAAGTACGTTACACTTCATTATCTTATGCTATTGGTCTTAAGACTTAACAGACAATCTATCTTTATAGTATTGAAATGCAGTGTAAGAGAAAATCGTGTGAGTAACACACGAAATTATTTTAATACCGAAAAGAGCCATTTTTAAAACTTCAAATTAGTTATTTAAATCATTTATCAAAATTTTGATTCATTTATCCTTTAAGTAAATCTCTAACAATGCATAATTTTAACGAGTCTTATTTTCTTTAAGTCTTATTTTCAAAATTAGGAATTATGATATAACAGTTATTATAGGAATTCATTTTCTCAAAACATATTTAAGAATTCACATTTTGAAATGAATTAAAATTGTGGATAATAAAAGTTTTGAGATAAACAAGAGAAAAAATTATCTCTCACTTGAGTGCAATTGCTGTCATAATTAAAGCAGTATTTTCCAGAAACATATTAATATTTTAATATCTGCATCAATCTTCATATGGAGAAATCCATACATATTTTAGATGTTTGATGTGAGACAAGCATTAAATATGTTACTGTAAAAATAATTCTGGAATATTAATGTGCATTAAAAATATAAATATAGTTCAAATTCTTAACGTTATACTTTAAAAACTACTTGTAATAAACTTCTTAATAAACTTATATAAATTTCAAGTATCTGTAGCAAGAATGATATTCAGTTTATAGATGTATATATATGATAAACATAATCATCACTTGTCACTTCATCTAATTCCCAGAATACGAAAGATCGAATTATATTACTCATAAATAATCTCGAGTGTCACTCACACGACTTTCTCTTACCCTGAAATTTAATACCAGAAATACAGGTTGGAGATTAAGAGGTAACACTACGAGTACTGTTATGTAAAACTTGTTAAACAATTTAGCTTTGGAAGAGTTTTATATGATAATTAGTACTATGTGAATAGTAACCCCCCCCCCCCCCGTTTCATTAATACACCTACATTTCTATAGAATTTAATTATGTTAATTAAAAGTTTACTTAAAATAATACAGACAATTTTCACAAGCAACATTCCTTGAAACTTATCAATCTTGATCAAACTTTACCAGCAACAAATTGATATTAACTTCAAAATACAACATTTGGATCTCCTAAAATTATTCGTTTTTAAGTCACTCTAATAGTCACACACTAAGATAAAACCTTAAAAAACTCTACTGCGGTAATCAGGAAGCCTCAAAACGTGTAAGTTTACAAAAAACAAGCGATGAATATTTAGCTTAAAACATACATTATTTACCATATCTCTATGAGGAATTCATTTCAATTCCCAAACAGCTTTCCTAGAAATGGTAAAATATTATTAGTAAAGCACATCCACTAAAAACCAATAACTAGTGTGTTGTGGCCACCACATGACTTTCTTCTATATTTTCTTATAAAAATTCACTCAATAAAAATAATTTATTAAAATAATTATTAAAAATAATTATCTTCCATGATAATGCAGACGATTTTCATATTAGAGAAGTAATATAACACTAAATATCCAAAAAAAAAGTTAAATTTATTCTCAATATTACATTAAAAAATACATTTATTTATTTTTTATTAATTAATTAATTAATTTTAATGAAAAAAAAATCGATAACTTGATTTTAAATTATCGCAGATCGATGGTTCAACCACTCGTTTTAAAGGTATTAGCGAGCTCTTTTGAAAGATACCAATAATGAAAATTTACTCCCCTCGAGGGCGGACTTCCGCCCCAGGGGGGAAGTGAGACTCCTACATACACAACATTTTTTTTTCCCAGTTAATTATCTCTATTACAAAAAATATATATTTGTTTCATTTGGTATAGTTCAGTCTATAGATGTTAAACTCTACTTATCTGCAATTTCCCCCATAGACGTAATATATTTGAATAATTTTGAGTGTCCCTGTACATTTCATCTCAACGAAAAACTTAGTGTAGAATCCCTATATGATACATATTTAGAATACCGAGGTTGGAATTTCAGCTACTATTTGTTCTTGAGATATGTTGATCACAGACACACAGACAAGCAGCACACACAGGCCATTCATAGAAACATGATTTTTGTATTCAGGGGACCTCAGAACATGTAAGTATAACAAAATCTATCTTTCAAAAATTTGACCCTAAAACAATACTTTTCCCTACCGTAAGGGTAAGAGAAAGTAAAATCAATCCTTCGCAACATTGGAACTTTCTTGTTTCATGATTATCTGTTGACAGACTTATGCTTTGTATAAATACTAATGCGTTTTCTCTAAAACTAATCCCCTATATAAATTTTGACTAATGATTGATTTATAAACTAATTTAAAGACTTTTTCTATAATATAATGTAATATTAATATTAATCTGGTAATCTATATATATATAAAATGTTTTGTCCTGAGTGAGTGAGTGATTCATCATCACCCAGCTCGAACCCTTGGACCTAGAAGCACGAAATTTTCTGACAATATTCCTTCTATATCCTCTACGCAGACATCCATAAGAAGCGATCTGGCAAAAATCCACCCCCCAAGAAGGGGAGGGAGGGCAAAACGTAACTTCACAAAATCCTTCATATATCAAACAAATAAAAACAGATATATCCGCAAAATTTTTGCTTTAAAATATAGCTAACACAAATATGTAAAAAACAATTTCTGGAATTTTACAAATTTGGTCCCCAAGAGGGGAAGGGGCAATAGGCGCTTTCAAAAGCACAAAACCTGAATTCGCATAATCCTATGTATCTCAAAAAAAAAAAAAAAAAAAAAAAATATATATATATATATATATATATATATATATATAATATATATATATGTATATACGGAAAATTTTTGCTCTAAAATATAGCTAATACAAATACCTAAAAACCGATTTTTGGAATTTTAAAAATTCAGCCTCTAAAGCGGGAAGTCGGCAAAACGTGATTTCAACTAATTCTTTATATCGTAAACAAAAAAAAAAAAAAAATGATATATCAGATTTTTGCCCTAAAATATAGCTCACATAAATACCTAAAAACCAATTTCTTAATTTTAGAAATTCGGGAAGGATGGGGAGGCTATGAGTAAAAAAATACAGTTAGACTGTTTAAAATTGGTACAGATTGGTTTTAGAGGCCTGCAAATCGAATGTGGATATTTCCGAAAGCGTAAAGTTATTATACGAAATTATTTTGAAATTATTTTTACTTTCCTTGGTATCCTTAAAGAAATGTCTTAAATTGTTATGAGAGTGAAGGTAAATTCTATTAGATGTATCTGCACTGATAAGTATAAAGGATTTAAGTCCAAAAATGTCGATTTTGAGTTAAGTACATAGTCAGACTCAGAAAAAAATTCTCTATCGATTAGTATAAAGGATTTAAATCCATGTCATTTAGTCTTTGAGAAAATCCATTGGTAAAAAAAGATTCAAGTTCGAAATTTAGCATTTATGCATGGTATAAAATATTTAGTTCAATTTTGTCCCTTTATTAAATGAAGATTGGCAATCACTGAATGGTATAAAGGGTATAAATCAACCTAATCCATTTTTCCTAATCGATTCTTCTTATTAGTTTTTAGTTAGTTTAACTTTATTTTTCGTCTCCTGAAAAATCAAGAATATGGACTTAAATCCTTTATACTTATCAGTACAGATATTTAGTTAAAATTTAAAACTGTGTAACATCAGACAATCTTATTAGATTTTTTAACTCTTAAAATTATTGCGCAATGCAGATTTTTATCTTTATTCTAAAAATCAGTTAAAATAAAATGCTGTCGAAAATACTTTAATAAACCTTCGTTCGTAAAAAGGCTTTGGTAAATGTAAAATGAATTATTAAAGAAATTTTGAATACATTTTTGTAAAAAAAAAAAAAAAAATGACCTTTTTTTTTTTTTTTTAATTGGGAAAAAAAAAGCAGATTTAAATTGAATATATTTAGTTTTTATTAATGTTTATTCCCTTGAAGAGGTCTAACAGAGACAAAATAGCTTTTCATATATTTTACGGAAATTCTTCAAAAACTGCTATTTATTAAGACTTTTTATGTAAAGGTTGGCAGGAAAAAAACTAACCGAGGGAATAAAATTGTAAAATTTCAGGATGTATATTTGATTTACATTTTTATTTTCTTTAACCCTTTACCAACTGGGGAAAACTTCGAAGATTCGTTTCGTAGTGCGCTACTGTTCACCTAAAATCTAAAACGGAAAAATCATTTGTATATCTTGTCAAGATCATTTTCAATGTTATTTTATTTCATTTGAAAGCTGTGTAAGTTGTTTCACTGGTGGCAGCACATTACAAAGGATCGTACTTCAAAAAAGTTATGTAGACACACACGGCACTTAAAGGGTTAAAATCCTGTTTTTAGTGTTTTAATCAAAAAATAAAATAACTGAATAAATATATATATATATATTTTTTTTTAAGTGTCTTTAAAACAGAAAACGGAAACTTTTTTTAATAGCAGAAACTCTATATTTATTAGTACTTCTTTTCTAGTTTACTTTTAAGTGAAAAAAAAAAAAAAAAAAAAAAAAATACGAATTATACAATAACTGATATTTTTTATCAAAGAAAAAAGCTCAGTATGTTTAAACTTCCACTATTTAATCATATATTGTTTTGTTTATATGTTTCTTTCTGTGGTTTGTCACCTCTTCCATTCAGTAACGTTATGTAAAACGTTGGTTTTATAATTAATCAAAATATGTGTTCAAAGTGCACAAATATTAATATATTTTATGCGGAAGTAAAACATACATAGACATACTAAATGGTTTGTAAATACTTTAAATAAAAATATTTGGAGTTTTTTTTTTTTTTAAATATTATGGCTATAATTAAATCTATAATAATAAATGGAAAGGTTTGTCTGTCTGTCTGTCTGTCTGTCTGTTCTTTTATACGTTCAGCCCCTACTGAACGCAGAAACACAAGAATTGACATACGGATGCTCTGGAGCCTTTCCGATGTTTTCCTCGAAACAGAATTTAAAAATCTTAATTAGTTTCGGAGATATTAATTAAAATGTTGACCCATGTCGATCGAACAATGACCAAAAATCCTTATTGCTTAAAAAGAGGCATTCTATCAGCATTCAGCAGACGATTTTAACGGATGTCTCGAACGGAAACAAAACAGGTGCAAGTCATTAATGTCACATGATCTTTAACTGGGGTTAAAAATTGCAAATTTCAAAGTGCTTCAAATTTTCTTTTTCGTACACAACACTTAATATACAACCTTTTCAGCACAAAACCAACCTGCAGTTAAAATTTCATCAATTTTCATTAATAAACAAAGCAGTTACATTTTAATTGCAAAATAAATTTTACTCTAACACGTAATCCATCTTTCAATAGACGATAAAAGTTTCCATAGCAACAGAATACATTTGAAGGAACTAAAAAATACTTTTTCTTTTTCTTTTTACTTCCATTACCCGACTACCGTGGTATATATAGGTTTTGGTTTTGGGAAATAAAAAATATTTATTTTTCTTTTTACTTCCATTAATAAAACTACCGTAGATAATGGAATTAGAGATTTCACGTGATTTACATGTTTTAGAATGTCCTGAGTAGGTTTTTTTTTTTTTTGTATCTCAGCTAAAATTTCGATATTTCAAATTCCAATTAAATTATTTTTAATACATCATTCGAAAGATATTTTAAAGTTGTTTTAAATTATCGAAAGTTTTTACCAGATTTACACGTTTTGAGGTCTCCTGAATTAGTTTTCTTTTGTATCTCAGCTACTAATTAAAATAATTTCATAAGTAGCGCATCATTAGAAAGCTTTTTTGATTTGGAATCGAACAGTGGAATACAGAAATTTCTACCGCCAGATGGCGCTGTAATATTTTAAAATTTCAATATTTCATTATTTCAATTTCTAATTATGATTAAATTATTTTGAATACATCATTCGAAAAATATTTTAAAGTTCTTTTAAATTATCGAAAGTTTTCACCAGATTTACACGTTTTGAGGTGTCCTGAATCAGTTTTCTTTTATATCTCAGAAATTAATTAAAAAAATTTCATAAGTAATACATCATTTGAAAGCTATGTTGACTTGATACACATTTTAAAGTACTTTTACATTATCGAAAATGGAATTCGAGATTTCACCCGATTTACACGTTTTGAGGTGTCCTGATTAGGTTTTCTTTTGTATCTCAGCTACTAATTAAAATAATTTTATAAGTAATACATCATTAGAAAGCTTTTTTGATTTGGAATCAAACAGTGGATTACAGAAATTTCTACCGCCAGATGGCGCTGTAATACATTCAAATTTCAATATTTCAATTTCTAATTATGATTAAATTATTTTTAATGCATCATTCGAAAGATATTTTAAAGTTCTTTTATATTATCGACAGTTTTCACCAGATTTACACGTTTTGAGGTCTCCTGAATTAGTTTTCTTTTGTATCTCAGCTACTAATTAAAATAATTTCATAAGTAATGCATCATTAGAAAGCTTTTTTGATTTGGAATCGAACAGTGGAATACCGAAATTTGTACCGCCAGATGGCGCTGTAATATTTTAAAATTTCAATATTTCATTATTTCAATTTCTAATTATGATTAAATTATTTTGAATACATCATTCGAAAAATATTTTAAAGTTCTTTTAAATTATCGAAAGTTTTCACCAGATTTACACGTTTTGAGGTGTCCTGAATCAGTTTTCTTTTATATCTCAGAAATTAATTAAAAAAATTTCATAAGTAATACATCATTTGAAAGCTATGTTGACTTGATACACATTTTAAAGTACTTTTACATTATCGAAAATGGAATTCGAGATTCACGTGATTTACACGTTTTGAGGTGTCCTGATTAGGTTTTCTTTTGTATCTCAGCTACTAATTAAAATAATTTTTGTAAGTAATACATCATTAGAAAGCTTTTTTGATTTGGAATCGAACAGTGTATTACAGAAATTTCTACCGCCAGATGGCGCTGTAATACATTCAAATTTCAATATTTCAATTTCTAATTATGATTAAATTATTTTTAATGCATCACTCGAAAGATATTTTAAAGTTATTTTATATTATCGACAGTTTTCACCAGATTTACACGTTTTGAGGTCTCTTGAATTAGTTTTCTTTTGTATCTCAGCTACTAATTAAAATAATTTCATAAGTAATGCATCATTAGAAAGCTTTTTTGATTTGGAATCGAACAGTGGAATACCGAAATTTGTACCGCCAGATGGCGCTGTAATATTTTAAAATTTCAATATTTCATTATTTCAATTTCTAATTATGATTAAATTATTTTGAATACATCATTCGAAAAATATTTTAAAGTTCTTTTAAATTATCGAAAGTTTTCACCAGATTTACACGTTTTGAGGTGTCCTGAATCAGTTTTCTTTTATATCTCAGAAATTAATTAAAAAAATTTCATAAGTAATACATCATTTGAAAGCTATGTTGACTTGATACACATTTTAAAGTACTTTTACATTATCGAAAATGGAATTCGAGATTTCACCCGATTTACACGTTTTGAGGTGTCCTGATTAGGTTTTCTTTTGTATCTCAGCTACTAATTAAAATAATTTTATAAGTAATACATCATTAGAAAGCTTTTTTGATTTGGAATCAAACAGTGGATTACAGAAATTTCTACCGCCAGATGGCGCTGTAATACATTCAAATTTCAATATTTCAATTTCTAATTATGATTAAATTATTTTTAATGCATCATTCGAAAGATATTTTAAAGTTCTTTTATATTATCGACAGTTTTCACCAGATTTACACGTTTTGAGGTCTCCTGAATTAGTTTTCTTTTGTATCTCAGCTACTAATTAAAATAATTTCATAAGTAATGCATCATTAGAAAGCTTTTTTGATTTGGAATCGAACAGTGGAATACCGAAATTTGTACCGCCAGATGGCGCTGTAATATTTTAAAATTTCAATATTTCATTATTTCAATTTCTAATTATGATTAAATTATTTTGAATACATCATTCGAAAAATATTTTAAAGTTCTTTTAAATTATCGAAAGTTTTCACCAGATTTACACGTTTTGAGGTGTCCTGAATCAGTTTTCTTTTATATCTCAGAAATTAATTAAAAAATTTTCATAAGTAATACATCATTTGAAAGCTATGTTGTCTTGATACACATTTTAAAGTACTTTTACATTATCGAAAATGGAATTCGAGATTTCACACGATTTACACGTTTTGAGGTGTCCTGATTAGGTTTTCTTTTGTATCTCAGCTACTAATTAAAATAATTTTTGTAAGTAATACATCATTAGAAAGCTTTTTTGATTTGGAATCGAACAGTGGATTACAGAAATTTCTACCGCCAGATGGCGCTGTAATACATTCAAATTTCAATATTTCAATTTCTAATTATGATTAAATTATTTTTAATGCATCATTTGAAAGATATTTTAAAGTTCTTTTATATTATCGACAGTTTTCACCAGATTTACACGTTTTGAGGTCTCCTGAATTAGTTTTCTTTTGTATCTCATCTACTAATTAAAATAATTTCGTAAGTAATACATCATTAGAAAGCTTTTCGAACAGTGGAATACAGAAATTTGTACCGCCAGATGCCGCTGTAATATTTTAAAATTTCAATAATTCAATTTCTAATTATGATTAAATTATTTTTAATACAGCATTCGAAAGATATTTTAAAGTTCTTTTAAATTATCGAAAATTTTCACCAGATTTACACGTTTTGAGGTGTCCTGAATCAGTTTTCTTTTGTATCTTAGCTACTAATTAAAATAATTTCATAAGTAATACATCATTAGAAAGCTTTTTTGATTTGGAATCGAACAGTGG
This sequence comes from Salticus scenicus, assembly GCA_963930645.1. Classification (NCBI taxonomy): domain Eukaryota; kingdom Metazoa; phylum Arthropoda; class Arachnida; order Araneae; family Salticidae; genus Salticus; species Salticus scenicus. Next base: position 136,363,110 of record OZ005648.1, read on the forward strand.
AATGCAGACATTTGAACCGCCAGATGGCGCTGTAATATTTTAAAATTTCAATATTTCAATATTTCAATATTTCAATTTCTAATTATGATTAAATTATTTGTAATACATTATTCGAAAGATATTTTAAAGTATTTTTAAATTATCGAAAGTTTTCACCAGATTTACACGTTTTGAGGTGTCCTGAATCAGTTTTTTTTTTGTATCTAAGTTATTAATTAAAAAAAGTTCATAAGTAATACATCATTTGAAAGCTTATTTTAGTTGATACACATTTTAAAGTACTTTTAGATTATCGAAAATGGAATTCGAGATTTCACCCGATTTACACGTTTTGAGGTGTCCTGATTAGGTTTTCTTTTGTATCTCATCTACTAATTAAAATAATTTCATGAGTAATACATCATTTGAAAGCTTTGTTGATCTGGAATGGAACAATAGATTACAGAAATTTCTACCGCCAGATGGCGCTGTAATATTTTTAAATTTCAATATTTCATATTCTAATTATGCTTAAATTATTTCTAATACATCATTCGAAAGATATTTTAAAGTTCTTTTACATTATCGAATGTGGAATTCGAGATTTCACCTGATTTACAATTTAAACTGTCCTGATCAGGTTTTCTTTTCTATCTCAGCTAATTGAGTAAGACCGTTCAAAATTGGTATATGCAAGTTAATTAGGAGGGGCTGGAACGGTGGGGAAGGAATAGGCGCGCAGCGCGCTTGGGTTTGGGACCCGGTGCGAGTTTTTACCGGATGATAAAAGATTTTTTTTTAATTTTATTTTCTTAATAAAAGTTTGAGTTGAGAAGGAATATGCGTGTACAGCGCACGCATATCCTCATACGTGCGCGCGCAGCGCGCATGGGTCTGAGCTGCCGAAGTCAGTGGCGTCCCGGTGTGAGTTTTTACCCGATGCTAAATAATATATTTTTTAATTTCTTTTCTTGAGAATGAAAGTTTATGAGTTATAACATGGAATTTTGGGAAGTCATAAGGATGGTGAAGGAATACGCGCGCGCAGTGCACGGGTCTACGCTGCCGAAGGCAATGCTGACCCGGTGCGACATTTTTCCTGATCAGATTTTTTTTTCTTTTTTTATCACATGATAAAAATTAATGCAATTTTGAGAATTCATTAATTATTGTGATTCATTTAAAAATGGTGACCAGCGAAGCGGGCGTAGCCTGCTAGTAGCTAATAAAAGCACTTTCAAGTCACAGATATTTTTGCTTTTACTTTATTTTTTAATTCGTTATTTTCGTACATTCAGAGACAAAACAGTAAAAAATATGAATTTATATATATAATTTTCATTTCAAAGATTTCCAATTTACAATTAACCAGCAAAATAATTTTATTCCTTCATCATTCCTGATAAATATTTTACTGACTTCAGAAAACAATATCTACGATAAACTTTCAATGAATGATGTCTTTTATGAAATGAGAATTTTTTCAATATTTTTACTTCATTTTTATCTTTGTGAATTGTTATTTTTTTTTTTCCAATTTTCTATTTTTATTACCACACCATCATAGAAAATCTTTGCAGGTTATTCATTGCTTTCATTAAACAAATTTTACTTTCGCAACTGTCAATTAAAAGTTCAGTTTCAAATATGCTTTTAATAAAGAAAACAATTGTGCTATACTTCGGAAAATAGTCGAAAAAACTATTTTTGAAAATTGACAAATATTAACGAATCAAAAATTTTATATTATTACCAGGTCTCTGCAATTATATTCAGCAGAAAACCTTTTCTATTTCAACATGAAAAAAGTCTCCTTTTATCAAGGGTTAAAACTGATCGAGTTATTTAATCTTTAAATTTAATCTTTAACTGAATTTTTGAGATCACAATGAAAATATGAAACTTTAAAATTAAACAGAAAGATAACTGAATAAAACATATTGTTTGTCTTTTTATTAAAAATGAAAAATTATTTATAAAAAAGGGAATTTTAAAATTCAATAAGTCGGTCAATTCTAAACGTATAAGGATGCTTTATTTATTTATATATATATATTTCTTTTTTTTTTTTTTTTTGTTGTTGTTGTCATTTATGTTGGACTATCAAGATCGTTTTACTAAACTTAACTACGTAGCCTCGTGTATTAAAAAAGTATTCCCCTAATTAAGTCTCTATATATATATATATATATATATATATATATATATAACATGAGTTTGTATATTTAAAAAATATATATATTATGCGAATTTTTTTTTCATGCGGTGCTACAACTTCGTGATGTACTTCACCTAATATATTAGGTCATTGCAAAAGTTCGTGCGGACGGGGACGCGGATAATTTTATTGCCTCCAAAGACGAGAGCTTCTATTGCCGTGGTATACATCTGTTACCCGAAAAATGGGCAAAGGTTGTAGAAAGTAATTGAGAGTACTTTGGTTAAAATTATTCATTTGATTTGATGTATTTTTATGAAATGAAGCAATAAAAAATCGCACGAATTTATGCAATGACCTAATATATATATATATATATATATATATATATATATATGTATATATATGTATATATATATATATATATGTATATATATATATATATATATATATATATTCAATTAAAGTATGCCTTTGTGACAAATGATTACAAATTAAAGACCATCTAATGACAACTAATTGCAGACTTTGTAATGATATTTCCGTTTTCTAATCTTTCATCAACAGGACTTTTTAACGTATTCAAAGCTTAAAATTTTATGAACGAGAACATCATAAGTCAAAGGGACTTAAGTAAAACATTTTTAATTTTAGAAATGAGATTTTGTTTCTTTAAAATTAATTATTAAATTTGATTTTCATTAATTTTTCTATGTCGAATTTTTATTTTAATTAATGCATACATAATTGTTTATTGTACTTTAAAAATTTATGCACGGTATTAGTTTACTAAAATCAAAGATTTATTAGGTCGTGTTAAGAATAAATTTTTGATATGGCAAGATTAAAGCAAAAATACAATTTCAGGCTTTAATTTTGTTAATGTATTTTATTTTTTTAAATTTATTTTTTACATTCTAAAATCGCATCAGTAAAACTAGATTCGTAGAAAATTTAATATATAGAATATGCGTATGTTACTGTTTTATCTCTAAATTTTGTTTGCATTGTTAAGCAAATGTGGGATGTAAGAACAATGATATATATGAACAATAAAGTAAGATAAAATTTTAAGTATAAGTTCACAAAAGAATGTAACTAAAACTGCAGTTTTTATTTTCCTTTACTGTCATAAAAAGAAAATGTATTTCTTAAACAGCTATAAAATACCCAATGTATTTAAAAAACAAATTAAGTCTGTATTTTTCATTTTTAAAGCATTGATTTCGGCAAGATAAATGTGCAAATCTTTATATTATATTTAATTACTACAATCCAAGGCAGTAAGGATTAGAGTTAATAAAATGATACCAAAATACCTATAAATTAATTGCTTTTTTTTTTTTTTTTTTTTTTTTTTTTTTTTTTTTTTTAAGTTAAACTTCTGTATTTTATTTTAAGAAGTATAATTAAAAGTTTTTGCGAGAAAGAAATGTATTTTTCTTTCAGTAAGTGTAAAAAAACTAAACATCATTTTATAAAATCGATAATGACGGAAGGTATTTAATTGCATAAATTTGCACCGTAATTGCAAGATCAAAGCAAAGAGGCAATTACAAGCCATAAATTTCGTTAATGAATAAAGAAGCATCTTCGCCCATTTTTATTCAATATAGACTTAGTATAACGCTTTTCCTATGAATCCTAAAGAAATTGGAACATTTTAAGGTACACGTTTTTCTCGCTTCAGCGAGCAACTTAAACTGTGTATTTATTTTCTGAGAGGCAAATTGGTAAATATATAATGCTTGCTTCTTGAAACAGAATATTGGTTCTAATCGAGAGAGTAATGTAATAAAATTTCATGCATATTTTAGGAAGTTGTTTCAATATTACATAACTTCAGATATTTTAGAACAAAACAGTAAAATGTTTTTATAAATACAATTATAATTGTTATTATTTTATTATTTATCTACTTTTTGAAATAAAAATTGTTTTGTACCTAAATAGGAAAAAAAATTAACACTTTTCTTCAAAAAGTAATTGTTTTGTTATATTTGTTATTACATTTTAATTAAATTTTACTGTTATTTTATAATTATTATTACAATTTACAACTCAATTTAAATAATCTCACAAATTATTTTATCTTTTTTTAGAAATTAATATTATATATCAGTTGGATGAAATTAACCGCATGATAAAAATCTCGTATGATAGAATACATTTTTGGTAGCTATACAAATCAATTTATGCTTAATTTGTTTCTTTATTAAGAATTATTTTCTTGGAAAGAAAAATGAAAAATTGTAATAAGTATAGCAATACAAATTTATAATTTTTTAATTATTATAAATATTTTTGTAAATTTTGTAGCACTTAACGAAAATGTATCATTTCTTTAAAAAAAAAAAAAAAAAATGTTATTTAGAGACTCCGTTTCGCTTTCAAATTGGAACGCTTTTTTTTTTTTTTTTTTTTTTTTTTTTTTTTTTTTACTATACTAAAGTACAAGATACTTTGAAATAAAAATTGGATTTATGTGATAAAAGAAAATATTTTGAAAGTTTTTTTGAACTGAGAATTTGTTTAAAGAATGAAGAAAAATATAAAATACTGGCAAATGTCAAAATTTTTAAAAAATGACTTTAAAATATTTTTTTTTTCTTTTTCTCAATCAAGTTATAACATTAAAGTGAAGCTAATTTTTGAAAACTTTGAAAATAATCTGATTTAAGAAAAGTGATACTGTTGTCACTCCTTTAGTTAATTTCCTCTTCTAAAGTTTTTTTTTTTTTTTTTTTTTTTTTTAACTTTAATTTCTGTTTTACCACATGCTGATTTGGATATTATTCCTTTTATTAAATAACTGAATTTAATCTTCTTTTAAATATATGTGTTGCACCGTTTAGGCATATAATCAAAACATGTATTAACATAACGAGATTTTAAATATATAGTTATGTAGAAAGTGTCTTCCGTTTTACTTGTTTGCTATCGTCACACATTCACAAATATACGTTTTGTAACCGCTTATGTGTCTTTTAAATAATTTCGTATTATTTAAGCTGCTGACAGAAAAATATTTTTTTTATTTTTTTTATTTTATTTTTTTTTTACCAATTTTCTTCACTTAAATACAGGTACTAATATGTATTGATTTCTAATATGTATGTATAAAATAGCTTTTGTATTACAATTTATACTTATAAAGAATGCTTTTACGTGTATATACATCAATGTATATATATGAATAGAAATCCACTGTGTGTACACATATACAAATTTCGCACATTTTCCTTTTTTCCTTCAGTTGGAACTTAATGAGACCTTTTTTTGCAAACTTAGAAAATAGTCTAATTTTAGAAAAGGTGTAATATTATTTCTCTCTCAATTCGTTTTCTCTTCTGACATTTTTTAATATTGTATTTTATTACCAACTTATATGGTATATAATTGCATTGTGTATTTAAATAAATAAATTAAAAAAATGAATTTTCTTTTAAGTGTATCTGTTACATGATTTATAATTTAAAATTAATATATTAAAGATTTAAAAAATGACTTATTTTATTAACTTTTATTGCACAGACATATATTTTGTAATTGATTACAAATACTAATATAAGCTGAACACAATTGTATTGGGAACAGCTTTAAGGCACCCATTGCTATTGCCGATGTACAGCTCACTGGATGAATCGATACTGTGAATCGCTTCGCCAATCGGTACTCTGAATCATTACAAAACATCAAAAATGCATTTTAATAAAATACATTATTGGTGCTTGTTTTGAAATTCACTGTAATAAATTTAGCAAGTGTTTTCAAGTGAAAGCCACTTGAAAATTTCAAACCCACAATGTAAAAAACAGATTTAAAGCAAGATTTGCTTGAATTTTGATGTAAATACAGGCCAAATAAAGGTCTCAATAAAGTTTATTAATGAAGTTTATCCGCCATTTTTAATAAAGTGGCCGATGTTTTAAGTTAAGCGGGGCCACTTGAAATCAGGCTACCACTTAAAAATTTAAAATCACTATAACTTCCGAAATAATAATCCAAATCGAACCAAATTTGTAGTATTAGCATATTGTCTTAACTTATTTTATAAATATCTTAGATGACTTTGTTAACCATGTTGCTCCGCTATTTTGTTTTCAAGTTGAGACCACTTAAAAACTTCAAATTTAAATTGTAAAAAGCGTATTCCGAATTTTTTTGAACTTCGATGTATACATAGTTTATACAAGTGTCTCAAAGAACTTTATTAATAAACTTTATCCGCCATTTTTAATAAAGTGGCGGATATCTTAAACTAAGCGGGAGCACTTGAAATCAGACTACCACTTGAAAATCTAAAACCATGATAACTTCCGAAATAATACTCCAAATGGAACCAAATTTGAACAGTGTTTTAACTTATCTTATAATTATCTTAGATGAGTTTGTTAACCAAGTTGCTCCGCCATTTTGATTTCAATTGGAGACCTCTTGAAAATTTAAATTGTAAAAAGCGTATTCCGAATTTCTTTGAATTTTGATGTAAATACAGACCACATAAGGTTCTCAATGAAGTTTATTTTTGAAATATATCCGACATTTTTAATAAAGGGGCAGATATCTTAAGTTAAGCGGTGCCACTTGAAATCAGGCTACCACTTAAAAATTTAAAATCATAATAACTTCTGAAATAATACTCCAAATCGAACCAAATTTTGACAGTATCTTAACTAACATTATTAATATCAATTTCAAATTGAAAAAAGCGTATTCAGAATTTGTTTGAATTTTAACATATATATAGATTACATAAGCGTCTCAATGAACTTTATCCGCCATGGATATCTTGTGTTAGCGGGGCCACTTTAAATCAGGTTACCACTTGAAAGTTTTAAATCATAATAACTTCTGAAATAATACTCCAATTCGAACGAAATTTGAATATTATCTTATCTTATAAATATCTTAGATGAGTTTTTTAACCAAGTTGCTTCGCCATTTTGGTTTCAAGTGGAGACCACTTGAAAATTTCAAATTCAAATTGTAAAAAGCGTATTTAGAATTTGTTTGAATGTTGATGTATACGTAGATTACATAAGTGTCTCAATGAACTTTATCCGCCATTTTTAATAAAGTGGCGGATATATTAAGTTAAGCGGGTCACTTGAAATCAGGCTACCACTTCAGAATTTAAAATCATGATAACTTCCGAAATAATACACCATATCAAAAGAAATTTGGACAGTGCGTTTACTTATCTTATAAATATCTTGGTTGAGTTTCTTTTACCAAAGTTGCTCCAACATTTTATTTTCAAGTGGCGACCACTTGAAAATTCCAAATTCAATTTGTAAAAAGCATATTCCGATTTTTTTTTTTTTTAATTTTGATGTACACATAGACTATACAAGTGTCTCAATCAACTTCATTAATAAACTTTATCTGTCATTTTTAACAAAGTGCGGATGTTACAAACATAGCGAGACAATTTGAAATTAGGCTACCACTTGAAAATTTATAAACATGATAACTTTTAAGTTCTATTTCAATTCGATCTAAAGATGAATAATGATCTTATCATATAATTATCCTGGATAAGTTCACTGGACAGTTTGCTCCAACATTTTGTTTCCAAGTCGCAACCACTTGAAATCACACTGAACTTGAAAATGTGCCATCACGATGACTTTTAAAGTACTAAACTGATTGAAATAAAAGTTGGATAGTGAACTTATGGTACAAATATCTTGTATAAGTTCACTTGGTGACACAATCCGCAATTTTATTTCCAAGTGGCGGCCACTTGAAAATTTGTCAATGTGGTAACTTTTTTAATACTGAATGAATTCGCATTAAATTTGGGTAATGGATTTATCATTCAAATATCTCAGATAAGTTCGCTGGTCATGTCACTCCGATTTTTTTTTCCAAGTGATGCCACTTGAAAATTTCTTATGACGATAATTTTTTAAATACAGATTTAGTTTGAACTAGAACTTGACAATGAACTTATTGTACAAATATATTGATGATTTAACTGGGCAAGTTGTTTCGCCATTTTGTTTCGAAGTTGCAGCCGCTTAGACTGTCACTTGAATATTTCCAAACCAATAACTTTTTAAACACTGCTCTGATTTGAACCACTGTTAGACAGTGAACTTATGCTTTAAATATCTTGGATATGTTTCCTCGTCACCTTGCTCGACTCTATTGTTTCCAGGTGGCGGCCACTTGAAAATTTATTATCACTGTAACTTTTGGAATACTTAATCAATTCAAACCATAGTTGAAAAATGAATTTATCACTCATACAACTATTATTTCGGTGGGCATGTTTATTTCCAATTTGCGTCCACTTAAACGCTGTCACTTGAGAATTTGTTATCGCAATAACTTTTGAAATACTGAGTTTATTTGAACCAAAGTTGGACAGTGGGCTTATATTTCAAACATTGTTGCGTACTTGCGGGTTCGTAAGTTTTCCGAGAATGAAAGACGAAAATTGCAAAAGTTCAGTAGTTTATTTACAGAAAATTCCAGAAGAATACAGGTCTATAAACCAGGTATCAACTTCAGTTTCACCAGCAGACACAGCTTAAATAACAGCTGTCAACAACAAATTTACAGTGCAAACAGTATCAAAACATTAACATAAAGCAAGGCTCATTCAAAGAGGCTCAGAACTCCTTCAATAGCAATGTAAGCGTTTGGCGAAACTCAACTGCGACTAACTGACTTGGCGTCTTCGGCCACCTTTTATATCCCTTTATCGAAACCAGAAAAATTTAGAAATTTCACGTAACTGGTGAACCAATCACGTTACAGCGTCCATCTTTCGTACATCGATAATAACGATTTTCTCGCAAAAAGTCGCAAAGTGGGAAAAGTTGCCAAATTTGTCGCCAAATCCTTTACTTGCCTTATTGGAGTTTTTTAATGCATTTTTAAGGGAAATGTAGGCTATTTTAACGCAAAAACAAACTAGAAATGCTGAAAATTAACATTTTATCAACTTACTAAGCCTCTTTAAAAGAATTCCTACAAAAAAAAAAAAAAAAAAAAAAGAAATATTTTCAAATTTGCTATATTATTTTAGATAAATTAATTCACTAAGCAACATTCTCTGCCTTTTTGATTCAAGTGGCAGCCACTTAATTTTTCAACACGATGACTTTTGAGATTCTGAATTAATTCCAACTATATTTGTACGGAAGTCTTATCTCACAAATGCATTTGATGTATTTGACAACTTGTCCCACCATCTTGTTTCCAAGGGCCGGCCACTTGAAAATTTTAAATTCACATGAAAAAGGTATTTATGAACCAATTTGCTTAAAACTCTATATGTAGATAGCCTACATCTATATTTCTACTAAGTCCATTAATAATTTGTAGCCGCCATTTTGTAACAAAATGACGGCTACTTGATATGGAAAAAGAAATCAACCTACCTTTCCGAATAAGTTGGAAGGACTTGTTTTTTCATTAAGTTTTATTATTTCAGTAGTGTTTGCAAATAAAATAGTGAAATTTTACCTTAATTTTCTAAAAATATTGATTGAAACTAAAATGAACTAATTTAGCACTATTATTTTGTATTAAAAGTTGAACATATTTTTTTAACCATGTAGAATCGTTTACATTGCTGCGAATATCCAAACGTATCCACTATGCCGGGGTAACTTATGCATCCCTCGTAACAGTAGAAACTCCGAATAAGCCTTATGATAGATGAAAACGGACTCGTCTATAGAAACATTTGAAAATATTATGTGCAAAGAATGATTTTGTTATTTTTTTGTCTTACAGTGGTTACCGTCCACATTTGAACGCCCCTATCAGGGCAGTAAGGCTAATTTTCATAGTTAGCACCAAAATCTTTTCGCACTGAAGCAATTCCGATTTCACTTCATTTACGATTCACGAAAGTTCTGAACAGAGATGTTATTTAGATGCTATTTTTAAGAATAAACTGTGAAAAATCCATCAATTGGCATTTAATATATTTATTTTAAGTATTAAATTGAATACGTAAATTTATTTGAAATCTTCTATCCTGTAAATTGTATTTAGCGAGACTAATGAAGAAAAAGCAAAATTGTAAGGTTTGCAATTTTAAGACATTTGGAATATCTTTTTCAAGAAATTTTACAAATTATTATTATTATTTTTTTTTATGAATAAAGATAATAAATATATTTTTTTTCGATTAGAAGTATGTAAAATATCACAAATTATTATCTCTCTAGTAAGAACTATTTTCAGACTGTTTATGGAGATTTCTGTTTCACAACCTTCCAACAGCTAATATTTTTTATGCATAAATATTAAGTTTAAAATATTTTGATTTTTTTTTTTTTTATGAATTAGTCTTATATATCAGTTTTCACATGATAAAACATCTTACATTTACGATATAAAAATATGTGCTTTAGATGTCCATAAAAATCCATTTATATTCCCATTATTATATTTCCATTTATATTTCCATTATATTATTAGAAATATTTATTTTAGAATGAAGTAATGGTAAATTATAATAAGAACACGATAAAAAACTTATATTTTTTAACTATCGTTAATACTCTATTTTTTTATAATTCAACACTTTTTTTAAAAGTTATTATTTCTTTAAAAAATTGTATTTATATTTATAGATTACTAAGAGGATCCGCTTCTCTTCTAAACTGGAACTTCTTTTTTACAATATTACAGTGCAATATAGCTGGAAATAAAAATTGGATTTACGCAAGAAAAAAAAAATATTTTCAAAGCGATTTTGGATTGAGAAACACTTTCAAGAATGAGGAAAACCATAAATTACTGGTAAATGTCGAATCTTTTAAAACTGACTTTGAAAGAAATTTTAGATTTTTTTTTTTCTCAATTGCAACAATAAAGGGAAGAAATTTTTTTAGAACTTTAAATATAATCTAATTTAAGGAAAAAGATACTGATATCAGACTTTTACTTCATTTGTTCTTCTTCTGAGGACTTTTTAATAAGATACATATATTTTTTTTTCAACTTTATCGCATACAGATTTATATTTTATTTGTTTTGTAAATAATTGAGTTTAAATTTACTTTAAATATATGTATTGGTTTGTTCGGAAAGTAATTTCGTTTTTCTCAGCAGAGGACTTGTATTTTTTTCACACCATCTTCCCAATTAAGTTGCATTACCATTATATATTGTGACTGTTGATATAGCAAGGCTTGCTTGTGAAAAGTTTGTTTTATTTTGCTCAATAGATTTTGATTGGTGCCCTATAAAGATAAAGAAAATCGGAAGCTACATTTTCGGCATATTTTGCTTTTGCTATCAAAAAGGCGAAAATTCTGTTCTAAAAAGGATAAAAATACACGACGTGTATACAGAAAATTTATTTTAAAAACGCCAGTGTCAAAACAGGTTTAACAAATTTTGTTTCGGCAATTTTGACGTCGAAGATGCATTACGTTCTGGAAAACCAGTTTAGGTTAATGAAGACAAAATGAAGTATTTATTTATGAAAACTGCCAAATAACAGCTCGTGAGATCGCTAGGAAACCGATCAAAGTGGAGAATATATAATTCAATAAAATATTTATACAATACAAGAAAATCCTCTTTCATTTTCAAAGGAAAAAATGTAATTACTTTTCGAAGAACCCAATAGTTCGCGGTTAGGTATATAGTAAATAAATAAATAAATAAAATAGGAACATCACGTGATTTAAAAATACAGTTATGTAGAAAATTTCGTCTGTTTATTTATATTCTATCGTCACACATTCATAAATGTATGATTTATAGCCGCTAAAAAGTCTTTTATATTATTTCTTATTCTTTAAAGCACGGTCAGAAACATATATATATATATAAATATATTTAATTTTGCAACATAATTACAGTTCCTAATATGTGTTGAATGCTAAGATGTGCATCTGGAATAGCTTTTTATTAAAATATGCGCAAAAATATACATGTATAGGAACATGTATGTATATATATATGCACACATATTCTCTGTGCACACGTCACATTTCAGACTTTTTTTTTTTTTTTTTTTTTTTTTTTGTTCCCAGTAGAGTTAGGACTTAAGGAGAAGAAAATTTAGCAACCTTTGAAAACAGTCTAATTTAAGAAAATACGTAATGGTATTACTCTTTTTATTACTTTTCTCTTCTGCAGACATTCTTTTATAATGTATTCTGTTGCTTTTTTATGAGATACAAAATTATATTTCATTTGTTTATTTAAATAAATGAGATGGAAATGTTCTTTTAAAGACATCTGTAACATAGTTTATAACTAAAAAATAATTTTTTAACGTTTTGAGATTGATGAAATTAAGTTTTTTTTACTTATTCTATTACACTTTTTCAGACATATAGTTTGCAGTTGATTACAAGTCTTCCATTATTATTATTATTCTTCTTTTAATTTTTCTTGACTTAGTTGCAGACACTATTTTCCGAAAAAATCTTAATAGTATGAATCACAGTTCCTAATATATGCTAAACACAGAAGTATAGTGCCTGAAATAGCTTTAAAAATTAATATATATATATATATCTATGTAAAAGAAAGTTACCAACTTTTATAATTTATTCTGGAGAATTTTTTGTCCCGCCTCTTTTTAATACTACATTTTTAAGTGTAATTTTCTTCTTCTTCTTTTTTTTTTTTTTTTTTTTTTTTGTGTGTGTGTGTGTGTGTTTATCGTAGTTATATATTGGAGAAATTTTTTCTATAAATAAAGTGGTGTGAAATAAATGAGGTTCTAAAAGTGTTCCAGAATAAACAATAAAAGTTGACAACTCTGATGAAGCAGATTAATGAAGACTTTTGTGTGAATATGCTTACATATGTATATATATAAACTAAGCGACACGCGCACACGCAAAAAAAAAAAAAAAAAAAAAAAAAAAAAAAAAAAAAAGCCGCACTTGGATATTTTCCTTTTCGCCTTCTACAGCCGCCAATTGTATCGCTTAAAAAGCAAATTTTCGAACAGATTTTATTATATTGTCCTCCACATACACTTTAGCTTTGAGTACAGTATTAAAAACAAATTGAAATTGTCAGGAAAATTGTAATTTTTGAGATTATTTCAAAAATGGTAAGAATAGGGCAGTTAACGATGTCACAAAAAGCATTAATTTTTGAATGAAAATCAAAGAATATTTTAATACCTGAGATGGCAAAATAATTAAATGTTAATGAAATATTGGTAAAAAGATTTTAGCAAGATATAAAATTTTGTGGCCGTTTAAACTGGAAATTTGTTTTCAGGCGGCCATTTTTCTCATCCAAGCGAGATGACCGTAAATTAAAAAGCCATTGCTTATAAAATCGGTTTGTATTACACTTAGAACATAAAAGAGATTAAGAAAAGTGTTTAGCACCATAATTTCTTAACTACAGTACAACAAGTATTAAACAAAACTCGTTTAAATGACAGAAAATTCGCAAAAATTCCAATCTTAGTGAAGTGAATTAGGAAAGCAAGACCTCAGATGGCTAAAATAATATAAAAAAATATTAGTTAATTATTGGGCTGATCTGGTCCTCTTTGATGAGTCAAGTTTAAGTTATTTCGAGCTAAAAAAAAAAAAAAAAAAAAAAAAAAAAAAAACAAGCAGATCTGACAACGAAGCACAATCTTCATAAATGTGGTGCATGACCGATTATTTTGGAGGTATCTTGGACATTTCCGTAAACACCATTTCAAGATGATAATGCACCTTACTACACGGTGTCTGTGATACGTTTATTCACTTCAATTTGCCCAAATTTCCCATGAGAATCTATAATTCTGTAAGTAATCATATCTTTTTTTCACTTTAAGTTAAATCCCACAAAGGATATAGTAGAATTTCTTCTTTACCAGACATGGAAATAGTCCTAATCGCGATCCGCTCGAAAATGTTTCGTCGATAAAAAGGCAGGGAAGAGGTTTCGAAATTTGCAACCTATAACTCTGCCTGAGCTAGAAAAAATTATTTGTGATATTTGGCAGATTGAAATTTCTGATATTTATATTAAAACACCATATAAAACTATACCATTGCGCATTAAAACAGTAATTCCATATAAAGGTGGAATTAACCCAATGCAGAATACATATTTTTAACAAAAAAAAAAAATGCTTAGATCTAAAAAATGAATAGTTTTATTTCATATATTAAAAAATATATAACTTGCTTATTTCATATAATAAATCATAATAGAATACAAAGTGTATGGTTATTGCATTATGTTCAAAAAGAAAGTTTTATGCAGATTTTTAAAAAGTACTTCCTAAAGTGCAATCAAGCGAATTATAAAATCGAAAATGTACATAGGTATCATTTTATCACGTTGGTATTATGCAAACAAGACAGTTTTATTTGTTTCAAACATTAATGTTAAAGTTATTACAAATAAAATATGTATAAGTAATTTTTTCTCTAGTGAGGCTATTTTTTTTTCTTTTGTCGCTTAGTGTATATATATATAAGATAACAAGATTTTCTTCTATACGCTTTCTTATATAAATTCCACAGTACGAATTATTCATTAAATTATTATTAATTAAAATTATTTTCCATGATGGATGCTGACGAATTTTTATCTCACAGAAGTTCAACAGTAAATTCCGAAGAAAAGTAAATTTAGTACCGGTATCAGATTTAATATTACGGTAGAGCCTCGCTTATCCGAGGCAATGTGAACCGAGTGCACCTCGGATAATCGAAAACTCGGAAAACGCGAACTCTGTCGTTAATCGGAAGGGAAACATATGTCGAATTTTAAAATGGATGTAAACGTAGCCGATGAAGTAAAATAATACGCATATTACATGTTTAAATGTAGTCATGTTAACAATGATATGCAATACATGCATACATAAATTATAAAATGCTGTGATGTATAGTAACATTTGTCAATATTATCAATGCCAATAGTCAAACGCCACGCCTCTTCCGGGGTGTGGTCTTTTCTTAACTACTTCGGTTAACCCGGAACTCGGTTAATAGGGGCTTGGATAACCGCGGCTTTACTGCATTTCTTTTTTTCATTAAGAACGAAAGAAAATCGATAGTTTTGTTATAAATCGCTACAAATCATTAGTTCAACCATTTATTATTGACTAGTTCTTTCGAATGATACCTATATTGATACTTTAGGTAGGAATCCTTGCTCCTACAAGTACATAATTATTTCCTAGTTTACTACCATTATTAGCAATAATTCATATTAATTGTTCACTCATTCGTAAAAAATAATTCTCATTATGTACATTTATACGAAATCTGTGTTCTATTCTGAAATATTAAGAATTTTGAAAAAATGCGATCACGGTGGCACCTTTTGAGCTTTGCCCCCAAAATGTAATCAATATCAGTCATGTCAAGACCTAACTGAACAGGAATTTTTGTTAAATTTTGTTCATTGGTCTGTGAGATACAACGTCCAAACAATTTCTGTTACAAACAGATATACTGACACAGAGACATCCAGACAGACAGACATTTTCTAGAAATTTCCAAATCGAGTGGTCATGTATCCAATACTTTCTCCTTCTATATACAGAAGAAAGTAATATAAGTTGCGCTAAAAGTGTATCCCAATGTGTTTTTAAAAGAATTGATTTAATTGTGAATATTTTTAAAGACAGAAATACCGATAATATAAAAAAATATCAATAGCAGTTTTAAATTAAAAACGTGGTTATCATTACTTATTAAACAAATATGATTTGCTAACTTATTAATCATTATAGATCATTTCACAACAGGCTGCACGATTTTAACGCAAATGCGTTATAGATTTTTTTTTTTCGAAACATTTATTTGAAATGAAAATAAGAGGTCGCACAAAGCTTTGTTTTTCTATATCATACTATACATTAGCACTACTTGCTAATAAAGTGTCAAACATTATAAACATTTATAAATTTTATTGTTTTATTTATAAGTGTCCATCATTATATATAATACACGTAATTGTACACATTTGCAAATTTATGAACTTTTCTTAGAAATATTTATATTTAAATTGTTTTTAGTAAAAAAAATACTTATGTATTTAATAAAAATAACATTTATTACCTTTTTGTTATAATCAATCTTGATACGGTATACATTTTCTTTAATGAGAATTTTTGTTGTAAAAAACGTGGTACATGCCAGTTTATTTTATTTATTTTACATTATTTTATTTTTATTATTTTTATTATTTTATTTATTATTATTATTGTTGTTGTTGTTATTATTATTATTGCTGATATAAGATCGAAGTCAGCTTTTACACGAAATATGGAATAAATATTATACATTAAATTTCTGCTGAAATATTTAGGTGTGTATTTTTAAAGAGAATTTTTGTACCAAAATAACAACACAATGAGGTATTTAGAAAATATTTTAATCTTCTACAAAGGGCATTCTATAAAAACTGAGAGATATTTTTTTTGCGTAGTGGCAGCACCGTGAAACTAAAAAATAGAAGTGCAGGCGATTTTTTTAAACTGTTAACTGTACGTTTATACAAAATTCTAAACGAAGCAGACGATTTTATTTTCTTATTTCCGTGCTTGTTTAAAGATTGTTTTATTTGCTCTACAGAAATGGAGATGAGTGATTCAGAGTTAAAAAACGAAATGCGTTGTACCATAAAATTTTGCTACCGTTTGGGCGAAACAGCTCCAGAAACAGTTAAGTTAATGAAAGAAGCTTACAAAGACAAATGTTTTGGTGAGTCTACGATTTTTAGATGGCATGGTGATTTCAAGAAAGGCCGTTTGTCTGCAGAACTGGCTCCTAGGCCTGGGCGACCGAAAAGTGTTGTGAATTATCAAAATGTTAACACTGTGTGGGTAATCCTTCAAGAAAATCTGCAAATGACATGTGAGGAGATAGCGGCATCAACAAACAATTCGAAAACGTCGATATGTCGCATTCTACGCAACAATTTACAGCTTCGCTATGTTTGTTCCAGATGGGTCCCTCATCTCCTTACTAAAGAACAAATGAAAAGAATTCACCAATGTTGTGAATGGAAACAGATGGTTCAAAATGATCCAAATCTCCTAAAGACTGTAATAACAGGTGATGAAACTTGGGTGCATCATTTTGATCCCCTTACCAAGTCCCCAACAGGTGTATAGAGACATACTGATTCTCCGCCTCCGAAAAAAATCCGACAAACCAAATCTGCTGGAAAGGTCATGATGATTATTTTCTTTGATCATAAAGGTGTAATCTATCAGCATGATGTGCTTCCAAAACCTACTGTGAATGGTGAATATTATGTTTCAGTTTTGAAAATTTTGCGACAACACATATCGAGAAAGCGTCGTGAATTGGTAGGGAATTGGACATTACATCACGATAATGCTCGCGCGCATGTTGCTACTTCTGTTCAGCAATATCTTAGTAAATGCAATATTAAAATCATGCCCCATTTCCCTTACTGTCCAGATCTCGCCAAATGCAATTTCTGGCTGTTTCCAACGTTGAAGGAGAAGCTCCGTGGAAGAAAATTTAATACAGATTCTGAAGTTATTTCAGCAGTGGAGGGTTCTTTGAAGAAGCTTCCAGAAAAGGGTTTCTCTACTTGTTTTGAAAAGTGGGTTGAACGATGGGACCGTTGCATATCATCTGACGGTAGCTATTTTGAAAAAGAATGATGTATTTTTTGCTGTAAATATATTTCTTGATTTTTTATGATTTTACTCTCAGTTTTTATGGAATGCCCTTTGTATAATAATGTTTCTAACATAGGAAATAATACTCAGTTTAACATTGAAAAAAATGTTTAAAAAAAATGGCATTGGTAGAAAAGTAAAATATCTTAATTTTAGTTATACACCCATTGTAACCAAACCCACGGAAATAGGGAACAAGAAAAGAGATATATCAGTAGAAATATATATAATTCAATATACTAGAAACATTTAATAAGAATTAATTTAAATTTAGAGACAAGCATTTGTAAATCAGACAAAATTATAAAAGATTTTTCCTTTAACTAATGCAACTTTTCGAAAACCAAAATCTACAATTAAAAAAAAAAAAAAAATCCAGAGACAAAATTTCGCGAACAACGTTATCCAAAATGGTTACTTTAAAAATCAAAGTAAGGTGAAATTGTTGTTGACTACTGACGTTTATTTTCAATAAAATAGATTCCGCCTTAATTAATTTAGTCTTATGAAGATAATTGCATGTTGATTTGTTTATATTTTAGTAAATGCCAACATTCCTTTAAATTCATATTTAATATAAATAAGAAAGTAGCTCATAAACAATAAAAAGTAAATATAATAACAGTATTCTTTAATTAATGCATTTTACAAAATAAAAGTAATAATAATTTAGTTGATAAAATTTGTAATTTTATAATAATAGCAAATTATAAATAAAATTTAAAAGTACTTTCAAATGATGACATAAGTTTCGTAAGTTACATGAAAAAATAATTTAGCTAGATGTAAATGTAATTGAAATATTCATTTATAGAACTCGTAATTCATCAAATATTACTCTAAAATAGTAATTGTATAATATTGATCAAAGTTCATTATTGAATATTATCTTGAGCCGTATATAGATATATGTATATTGGCTGTTCTTGTTTTTGTAACTCTTTCAATTCTATATCGACTATTTCGTTAAGTGTTACAATAATAACAAGATTTATCTTTTGTGTATGAGCTATACATCAAACATATTTCTCCTTTTAGTAAAAAAAAAAAAAGTAATATTGCTGGAATTGCATTGTCATTTACGTGAAGCGATTTAGCACTTTTTACATTTTTTAAGTGTGGATATGATTTCAATTTGTGTATCTGTCTGTTCGACTGACCATTTGTCTATCTGTGCGTCTGACCTCTAGCTTCCGTAAGTATTCTCAGAAATTGAAAATAAAATATATATTTTTGTTATTCAAGTTCATTAAGTAATGCTTTATATTTAAAATGCTTTTAATAGGTTTTAAATAGGTTTGTACAACTGGTTTGTGTACAGTGACACTCAAAAAATGCCAATGAATTGGGTTTTAAAAGAGACATTTAAATAAATCGCATTTAGATATCTTTCTACTGCAGAAACCATGAAAATATTGACATTTCTTCTTTATATGCTAAAATAATGTTTTACATAGTATAATATATATATTACCTACCAATTTACAGGACTGCGTTGAAATATTCAGATACGTTAAAAGCTGTAATTAGATTCGAAAGACGGCATTTCATTTCTTTCTTTTTTTTTTTTTTTGTTAAATAATTTTAACAGTTTTTATCAATGTTTAAGAGTGATTATGAATTTAGTTAGTCTATCTGTATGTTTACAGTCCTTCTGTCTGTCCGTAGTGTAACAATGTAGGCAAAGGGCATTGAAACTTATGCAACAAATACGTACAGTTGGAAAGTGTTAATAAACAATGCATACCGCAATAACTTTTGTTCTTTTTTTTTTCTCAAATTGCATTTTTTTTTTGTTTTTAATTTATTTTCCACCGGTTAGGTGATATACGAGCTTACTATTAATATTTCATTTATAACTGTAAAAAAAAAATAACAATAAACTGCAATACGCAAAATTTATATTGCCATAAAGCAGACTTTCTTTAATTTTCAGATAATACATTTTGAAATTTTATCAATATTATAAAAATAACTCATAAGCTGACATAATAATATCCTTTAACTTTAAATATTTGAATTCTATGTTTTATAGCAATTATACTCGCTAATTTAACTTTAGTTGGAATTCCTACTTTTCTGTTTTAAGGAAAATATTTAAACATTATAAGTTTATTCTAGTAATTCAATACTGCGCGAAAATGACAGATGAAAGATAAACATGTAAATATTTTCATCCCATGTGACTGAAACTTATGTCACTTCAAGAGTAGCATTTTAGTAACGTAGGTTAATACCCCAATAATGGTAGCATTTAACATAAGAAGATGGATTGAAACACACTTTATTTGTTTGTTCTAAATATAATCTTGATTAATCGTTTTGTTGTTCCAAGTATTATTACAATAGATATGTTAAAATTTTCAAAAGTATTTTGAGTTTAGTAAAATATTTTCGTTTAAAAATTCAATTACAATATTTATCAAGATATTGTATTATATAATAAAATAACGAATTAAAAAAGATAAAAACAAAGGTAAATAATAGTTTGCGAATTTTTTTAAGATCATAACATTGATTTTAAAACTACATTTCATTCTAATTTCATTTTAATGTTATTGTATAATGAATTTCAGTAACATGCAAATATATATATATACATATATATATATATATGTGTGTTTTTTTTTTTCAAAATAAAATGTGTTAAGTTATCTTTTTTCCAGACTGTTGCATTTCTAAATTAATTAGTATTCTTAGGCACTGCGTTTTTTATAATGAATTTTTAATGCTTCTAAAAAGAAAAGTTTTCTTTATTTAAAAATTTTAATGCCTTAAATGCATTTGAAAACATTTTATACAGAGAGAGAGAGAGAGATGGCGCCATCATTCCTTCATTTTTCGTTTTTGTTGAACCCAATGGAAAAACCTTCACAACCGAATGTTACTTCTGTATATCGAATTTACGAGTCTCATGATTTTGTATGTATGTATTAAATTAAAATTTAATCAAATATATTTATATTTTTTGGTTTAGTTGTTAATATAATTAGCAGAAACAATTTATTTTAAGTTTTGTTTTTATTTAACAATATAGAAGTTAACTAAGACTCTTCATCTAAATGTAAATTTAACTCTGTTTAACCTCGTGTCTATTCTGAAATGTTTGGGGCGTGTTCGACGAATTTTGCAATTCTATAGAAAATAATAATTTTAGTTTTATTATTTATTCTTAGGATTAATTTTATTTTCTAAGTAATATTGGTGACTGTAGAATTTTAAATTATGTCTGTCCTTTGGTTTTTCCTTTTTCTTTTTCAGCATGATATTAATTACATGTCCTCTGTTTGGTATAGGACATAGCTTACTGTACATTTTACACAAATTGTATACAGTAAGATAGAAATAACACCTAACTCGGATGCAACATTTAATCCATGCCCTTGAAAATATATTGATGTTGTATGTTTTGATTAAAGAATGCTTAATTTTTTTTCAGAAATCTTTATTCATGTTCTATCTAGTTCTTCATGTGATACTTGGTTTCATATACTTTAATGTTTGAAAAGGTTTTCAATACACACACACACACACACACACACATATATATATATATATATATATATATATATATATATATTAAAACTATAATACACGAATGAAAGGTGAAGCTGCATTTCTTTTGAAAGAATGCAATTATTTTAACCCGATACAATTGGTACACGTTTTGAAATATATGATCTCGACTTATAAAATTATTCTTCTTCTTTATAGGGTTTTCCTTCTTGTAGAATATTTTGAAGACTATACTGAATATTTTCATAACAGAAATAGTTTAATTTCACGACAAACATCGTACAGGTCTTATATATTTCGAAGTGCGACGTCATAGAAAACACAATTTACATACCGAGATACAGGAAATAATGTTTTATCCCTGGTTTGAAACGAAGGAAATTATTGAGAAAAAAGATAATTCAGTTATTTTTTTAATAGCGGTCCAGATTCCGCAACGCACCGATGAATAAAACAAAATTTTATCCAAGGTTTAAAAAGAAGAAAGAAAAAAGAAAAAATAGATTTAATTAAGAGGACTGTGTTTGGCCCCACTTTTTGGTTTCATATGAAAGCTCATATTTTTATTTAACCACTTCACTGGCCACAGTAGTGTGTGGAAGGCTAAATTTCCCCTCAGTTATCTCGGGATAGCCTATGAATTGGTTAATATTTATAAATGAACTATATTAAGTTTTTTTTTTTTTTCTATAAATAAATATTCAGGCAAAAATTCTTCTGGTTGTCGATGTGTATTCGACAGAATTAAAATTATTAAATTGCGTTTTCTCAGTTAGCACTTTTTCATGAATTCATGATCTTCAAAATGTTAGAACTTTACAGATATTTAAGAAAATACTTAATATTCTATTTATATTTAATAGAACCTATTAAAAAAATTTCGGGATTGATTTTGCAATATCTTGAAAAAAGAAAAAAAAAAAAATCATGTACTTTTGAAAATTTTACATATACAAACAATTTTTGATTCCCCCCCCCCCCAAAAAAAAAAAAAAATAAATAATTAATTAATAATAATAATTAATAATTTTTATAATTCATCCCTTATCTGTGTCCTGTAAAAAGACTATAAGTGCTATATTCTACAATATTGATAAAGCTTTTTGAAGGTGATCTATAACAAGCATATAAATTCTCAGCTCAGTCGGATATAGCGTTTAGACGCTATCAAGCTTTATCGAATTTGAGCCCACAGGGCAAATTGATAAAGAATTTTTTGTTGCGTCCCGGTAAAGAAAATCTCAAAATCAGTGAAGTTCACGCAACGGAAACCTATAATATATATATAAACTTTCAGCTCGAGTAAGATGTTTAGACGCTATCGAACTTTAAAAAATATGTGCCCATAGACCATAATGATAAAGAAATTTTCATTGTGTCCCTGTAAAAGTGTATAAGTGATAGACTCATCAAAATTTATACACCTTGTGCGACGGTGACCTGTAATATGTATGTAAATTTACAACTTAATCGGATGATGCATATAGAAGCTATCGCAATTTAAATAATTAGAATCCTTAATGCACAATGATCAAATATTTTTCTTTGTGTTTCTATACAAAACTGTACGTACTACATGTTCCCAATTATAGTTAGTCTGACGGTGATCTATAACATGTATATAAATGTTCAGCTCAATCCGATATAGCGTTTAGATGTTATCGCACTTTAAATAATTTGAGCCCATAGGGCATAATGATAAAGATTTATTAGTTGTCTCCCTGTAAAACAAACATATGTGTTAGATTCATCAAAATTTGTTCTCTTCGTGCAACTGTGATTTATAGCATGTGTATAAGTTTTCAGCTCAATTGAATAAGATGTTTGGACGCTATCGCGGTTTAACGAATTTGGGCCCATATAGACCGTGACAATAAAGAATTTTTTCTTGTGTCCCTCTAAAAAAACTGTAAACGCTAGATTCACAAAAACTTGTACAGTTCGGACGATGATGACTCATAACATGTGTATAAATTTTCAGCTCAGTTGAATAAGGCATTTAGACGTCATCGCACTTTAAAAATATTTCGCCTATAGAACTTAATGACAAAGAATTTTTCTTTGGGTCCTAGTAAAAAAAAAAAAAAAAAAAAAAAAAAACTAAATTCACAAGATTCACCAAAATTAATAGGTTTTGAGCTATAGGGACCTATAATATATGTACCAACTTCCAGCTCGTTCGAACAAAGCGTTTAGGCGCTATTTTGTTCACTCACATACATACACACATAAAAACACACATACATTATCCTAAAAATTGTAAATATAAATTCAGGGGACCTCAAAAAGTGTAGGAATACAAAAATCTCAAATTCGGATTTTTGACATGATTACAATACTTTCCTCACTTTAGTGTTCTGAAAATAAAAATATCATTTACATACAAAAAAAAAAAAAAAAAAAAAAAAGATCTTTTAGCATTACAATTTCAAAATATTACATCAGTGAAACTAAAATTTAAAGTTATTTCTAATCATACACACTATCTAAATGATAGACACTCAAATATTTAACTAAATAAAAACTTCAAAAATGAAAGTAATTTGTTTTATAACCACTCAGTTTAATATTAATTCAATTATTAAAATTAAAATATTAATTTATAATCTGTATTTTAAGCTTAATAATTAAATATAATAAATATTTTTGTAAATATTTACGTATTCGATAGTGATACAAAGTATCGTGATTTATTACTGGGAGAAAAAAAAAGAATTGGTGCCTGCATATATATATGTAGCAGGTATAATTCCATCAAACCTTTAGCTTCAAGGCGTATTTAGCCATTACGCTGTAATATAGTTTCATTAAAAATTGATTATGTTTCGGTTTTTCAACTTTTGGTTGTCTTTTGAACTTTATGTTGATACTACGATGTAAAAGAAAATGTCATGTGTAATGAGTTTTCACTTAAATCGAAATTTAACTATTTAAACGGGCGCAAAAGGTAATGTTTGGAGAAAACATTTGTTAATATTACATTTATAAGAATTGAAAGTTAGACGGGCAAATCTCAATAAGTTTACAATTACTTTTAATAGGATAGATTTTATGTAATTATAAAAGTAATTATTTACTTGGGTGGCATAAACAGCGATGACAACATCAAAATTAAATAATTACTGTCTCTTATTTCTAATCACGTAATTAATATACGGTTATGAATTTTGTAAAATTATACATATGTATATATATTTCGATGATATAATATTTAGTTTGTGCGACATTTACTGTTAAAAATATATTTAGTTTTTATTTATTTATTTATTTTTTATCAATTTAAAAATGGGTGCATTTAAAAGTTTGGTTAAAAGAAATACTAACTGAGAATTAAATAAAATAAACTACATGAGAAAAATTTATTAAATCCTAATTTGCGTTAACTTTTTCGTTAAAAGTTCGATTACTCTTATTAATGAGAAATATTTAATAATTATTTGCAAATTTCGAGAAAGTTAACATATGTATTTGACAAGTATGTAAAAATATTATCGATTTCTATTTTGATATATTCATTTCGGAAATAAATAAATGCGTACGTTTGTAATTAGTTTTCTAAACTTAGTCCCATAAAATGTCAACGTATCCGCTTTAAAACTGATGAGTCATAAATTGCAAAACTGCGCATATTCCCTAGAGTCCATTAAAGAGTTTAAATTATCCTTCCAAGTATTTTTGCAGTGAAATTATAAGAATATATTCTTCAAAAACTTCTCTTACATATATGTAGTCATTAAATTCATTCCAAATTTTATAACTTCATTTGAAACGTATAGAAAGTTAGTGGATATTGATCATTCTGATCACAATGAATTAGTCTCAAACATTTTTAAAGATGTAATAAACTTAAAAACAATCAGTAGAATGATTTTAGCATTTGTAATTATTCAGAAATTAAATGTGTATTCTAGTGCTTTTACAAATAAGTTGCAAGCTTCATTTCCTTTAAAAAAAAATAGATTTTATTTTTATTTTTATTTTTATTTATTTATTTATTTTTTTGTTTTGTTTTGTTCATTATTAGCGAAATTATTTTAAGTGCTATAAATGAGTTAGTATGCTTTAATTTTAAGGGACACACATATATATATATATATGTGTGTACAGGGTATTTCAAAAGTTTAGAGTAAAAGTAAAGCACGTTACAAAAATATTTATTGGTCGGAATTGGCACACGGTTTGCAGACCAATATTCACCTGGGTGCGGAATTATGTTTGTAATGAAAAAATATATATATTAGTTAAAATTCTCGACATCAGGAGACACTACTGCAAATTAAAATGTGAGAGGTAATAACTGTAAAATGAGATATTTCATTTCAGCATTTTTTACAGTCGTTAGTTCTCAATATGCCCACCACCACATTGCAGTACTGACTGCAGTGGCGGTATTACGCCTGTATAGCATGAAACAGTACACTAACTGGGATGGTTGTTGCATGTCGTCTTTCAGTGCTAGTAGATATGGGGAATTTCTTCGATAATCCTTTGATCCTAAAAATCCCCACAAGCAGAAGTCACAGCGTGCGAGATCATGAGATCTCGCAGACCTTTAGTGTGTACTATGCCTATGGACGTTAACGAAACGTTAACCGTAGCAACTGCATCACTGGACATGCCTTGTATGGTAGATTTCCATTTTTCCTGAAAACAACAATATCTAGTTCATTGCAATCCAGAGTACTAGGATGGACAACGGTGTGTAATAAATTATAATACCGTGCACCTTTTATGGTACAAGTTTTTAGGCCTGTTTAAAAATGTTCTTTAGAAAATAAAAGTCCATCCATGAATGATGCGGTACATAAGCACCGCACAGTGCATTTTTCCGACATCAGCTGTGTTTCAGCTTATTCATGAAGATTACTAATAGCCCAAATGCAGCAATTGTGATAATGAACTTTCCAATCTAGCAAGAAATGTTGCTCATCCGTCCATAAAGTATTAAAAAACAAAGGCTTCTTGTTCTCAATTTTTGAAATGTCGCACTGTGCGAATGTATCAATTTTTGTGGCAACCTCAAGAAACAGTCAATGAGCCTCTTAGATTTTATAGGAATACATTTGTAATGTCATTTGGAAGTTCTCTCCAAACTGGAGTTATTGGTATGCATAAGACACGTAAAACTGTACGAGCATTTTCTAATTCATGCGAAGATGACTGAGCTTCATTGTCGATAAGTTCTTCAATAAATGGTTACACTGTAAAAGGGGTTAGATGCTGAACAAATATGTCCAGAACCAGCTGTTTCAAATCGACGAACTATTCGCAACAACGTGGCCATCTTACCATTTTCAGTCTTTTTTTTGATCAAAATTTCTATTATGTAGATTCTCTCGTTGATTCCAAATTCGTATAATACAATTTAATCTGTAGCGTTTTATCTACGGGCGATAACATGACGACGGTGAATAGCAGGTATGAGTAGCCTGTACGCGACTCTTGTTTTATCAGTGTATGTTCAATTCACGCCATATTACATGTAATCGCTGATTTCTATATGATATGAATAAGTATCATGAACGTTTTGAAATAAGAGTAATAACAGGAATTAATATTATTATTGCACATTAAAAATGTAAATGCAGTACTCAATAATGCTTTTTTTTCTTTTTCTCAACATAATTTTCACTTTGGTGAGCGATATGCATATGTCAACTCCGTGGTTTTATGTACAACACATCCTTTTAAGGTTGAGATTTTGAACTAATATTTTTTTGTTCATTTCATACAAAATCCCACACTATGGTAAACATTATTTTGAAACCACATGTCTCTATGAACCAAAGATAAATTTTCTATCACGCTTTACTTTTTCTCCGAAAATATATACAGTTGAACCTCGTTAACGTGAATTACTTTTAAAATGAACTCTTTCCCCAGTCCCCGTCGAAACGAATATGAATTGTAATATTTTTTATTCACTTTTTAACATGAGTTGATTTATCGTGAAATTTCGCTTAAGATGAACTTCTTCGCACGCCCGCCAAAGAAATTCTCACAATTAACATTTACATATATTTTTTTTTATTATAAAAGGGTGAAAAGCTTCCTTTTATTTAAAAGCAATGAAATTTTTTTTGCAGAATAAAAATCACAAGTACCGTCTAAACAGTCTTGTTCCTTTCTGAGAGTACAAAAATTATTAACACTCTAGTAATGTTTAAAAGACTGGATCGTAATAAGTTCCCCAACCCAAAGAATTTTTTATCTTAATACAAGAAAGTTTTGAATTCAATTGAGGGAAAAGTCATTCCTTAAATCTTGAAGAAATCAAACTAAAACTTCTCATTCTTTATTTCCCGTCCTGACCTGACTATTCTTTGGATTACTGTAGAAAAACTCAAAAGTGTAATTTTTGCGACAGCAAAATTATAGTTTCAAGGTATAAGTTGCGTTTAAAGTAAAGAAGATAAATTTTTTTCAAATAATTTCTTGTGTTTGCCTTGATAAAGAAGTACCATTTTCAAAAGTTTGTTGATACATTAAGCATATTCCTATTTACAAGGGAAAAATATCCTCCAATACTATTAAAATAGCTTTCACGGAAATTTTATTACATTGAAGTATATTGAAATTGTATTACATTGAAGTAAAAGCGGCAATAACTTTCGATTCTCCAGAAGAGCAAGCGTGTACACTTCCAAAATATGTTATTTTTGAAAAATATGTTTCAATGTGTGTCGAAATAAAACCAGTTTTACTTACGGATGATGAAATGAAATTAGATGTAAAGAGCACACTAATTCGATTGGTGACATGTATTCTTTATCAGAAACAGAGATAGAAGAGCAGGACAATTCTTTACAGAGGAAAATATCAACATCAAGTGAGTTATTTAAAGCATTAAAAAACCATAAGATCATTCACTTTGCAAAGATAAATTTATACCGAATCATTTGATGCTGCAGTTATTATCAAAGATATCGTTTATGGAAAAATGTGTAAAAAAAAAAAAAAAAAAATCACTGATAGTGAATATTTTTAAGACATGATTTTCTATTTTTTTTTTTTTTTTTTTTTTTGTGTGTGTATGTGTATGTATGTGTTTCGTTACTTTTATTAAATTTTTTTCAGATTGGATATAAAAATTACTCATAACGTAATAAATTGCAAATAAATGGGGAATACTGTTTGATGGATTTGCTATATTTGCTTTTTTCTTAGTATATAAAAAGATCAGACATTCAATTACTGAACATATGAACTACTGATAATATGAACAAATTTTTAATTCCCCCTTGATATTCTCGTTAACGAGGTTACACTGTATATATATATATATATATATATATATATATATATATATATATATATATATATATATATATATAACCTTTTTCGAATATTTGTTAACAGAACTTTTTTTACGTAGTTGTAATTTTTCTACATAAGAGGGTAATTATTTCCTGTAAATATATATATATATATATATATATATATATATATATATATATATATATATATATACATATACATATATATATACATATACATATATATATACATATATATACATATATACATATATATACATATATATACATATATATACATATATATATATACATACATATATACATATATATACATACACTAGCAGACCCGGCCACGCGTTGCTGTGACTAAGTTATACGTTGAATTATACGGCTGTAAACTATTTAGTACAGTTAAATTATTATTTACGAACAAAGACGAAAACGTTGTAGCCGATGTAAAAACCCACAGGGTTGAGATTTGAAACTTAGGTCAAAATTTGGAAGCGATTGATAAAAATTTTCGTAGTGTTGATATTAAGCACAAATTAATTTTATTGTAGGGTCCTATAAATTTTAATGGAGAAGTGATATATATTATTTCTAATGCTACTTTGGATAAAATTGCTAAAATGACTAATATATAAATTAAATTCTATTAAAATTCTATTAAAATAAAAGTATAAAAGAAACAGACGATTTTAAAATCAATTTTTATGGAGGAGTGAAATATAATATATGCTATAATGGATAATTTTACTATTAAATGACCTCATCATTTTAAATATTTTAAAGAGGGCAACAGCTGTAGTTATAAAAGGGAAAACAATAAGGCTAAACCAGAAAAATAAGTAAATTTGATAAATATTTTAAAACTTTAAAATTGGAAATCTTATGAAATATTGGACATTTAAAGTAAATACATGTATCATTTTAAATACAAAAAGATTTTGGAAAAGTTTAGTGTATTTTAACGAAGTGATGAGAAGTTTTTGAGTATGTTAAAATTTTAATAGTAAATTCAAGTCAATAAAGATGGGAAACGTTGAGGATTAACATAAGAATAATTATAAGATTTAAAAAAAAAAAAAAAAAAAAAAAAAAAAACTTTTTATATACCATGCTTTTAAATTTTAATATACTAATAATATACAAATTAAAAGGAAAATGATAAATATTCTATCATAGTTTGAAGTCAAATTTGTTTTCAAATGTCTAAATAAAATATCTGATGTAAGATACTAATATTTTGCAGCGGAATAGATTTCATTTCTGTCATCCTTGGCGAAAAAAAAAGAATATCGCCAAATTATCTGGCGAAAATATTTAATTCCTTTCAAAAATCATGGTTATTTTAACAACTTATATTAAAAGAGTAATGAATAATATGAAACAATATTTCGTACAATACATATTACATGTCATACATACGTACAATGAATAATACATATTACATTTCGTACAATGCATACATCTGGCATGTATATTTTCGTGTTACGCTTTTGATCGCCAAATAATAATAATAATAATAAAAAAAGCCAAGGGCGACAGAGTTTAAAAATTTAAAATTAAAATTTTGTCAATTTGACAGCAAAATAATTCAATCTAACACCCGCGATAACTAATACATATCTATACCCAAATATAAGGATTAAAATCGGGAAATAAATTTCCTCGATTTTTAACCGACTTCAAAAAAAGAAGGTAGGTTCTCAATTCAAACCGTATGTTTTTTTTATGTTTGTTAGCTCATAACTTCTGAACGGATGCTCCGATTTTTATACTTTTTATTTTGTTGAAAAGGTCTTGGTCTGAAATAGGTCCCATTGTAATATCTTTACGATCTAAAGAAAATACAGGGTGTCTAAAAAAATCAGTCCCAACTCTTTTAACTGCTAAACGGCTGCAGCTATAGTGATAAAAATGTTATGTAGGTATAGCAAAGTGGCCATGCAGTACAAGGTTAAACCGCTTGCAGCGCCACCTTGTGGAAAATAGCGGAGTTAGTGTTCATATCTCGAAAACGGTTCTAGAGAAAAAAGTGAATTACAAAGTTGAAGAGTATCATCAAGTATATCATCAAAACCCATTCAACACATTTTGTGAAATCTAGAAGTTTCTATTCAGAAAAAGTGACGTTATTTGGAGTCGGTTCTATTTTTTTTTACAAAAAGATTTTATTATTATTAATAATTTCTTACAAAAAATCCAGTGGGCAATTAACATAGGAAATCTTTTTCTTGGCTGCACAGACGGTCAGTGAGTCACACTTCGCTTGCGTATAGAACTCATAGATATAGTATAGCATATATAGAATAGAGTGATCATTGGGGAGAAAAAAGTTATTCCTTTTCATTTGGGAAAAGACGACGTTTTTACCAAAATATGGCCGTCTTTCCCCGAGTGAATACACACGGGAATACATACTAATATTTTAGCAAATAAAATTTATGAATAATTTATTTGCTAAAGGGGAATGGAAGACTCCAGATACAGTTTGAAATTCATATTTCTTTCTTTCTTTTCTTTTTCTTTTTCTTTTTTTTTTTTTCAATACCACTTAATGGCTGTTTCCAAAGCTTTTATTTTTTATCTTTTTTCGACATCAAAAATCTTTCTACGATAACATGGGGATGAGAGATCTATATATATTACTATATCTATGATAGAACTACATTAGCACTTTATCAATGTGTATAAAATCTTTAAATTGATTATGACGTCAATTTTCGTGAGATGCATAATTTAACTTTTTATAATTTTTTAACGTTCACGTTTGATTAAATGTATTTATTTTTATGTCGAAAGAAAATAAACTCGTATTTTTTTTTTTTTTTTTTTTTTTTTTTTGGCAACAATTAAATTAATGGAACTCACAGATATTTTGGAGCAACTTTAATAAAGGTCTATAATTAACAAATAATTGCAATAAAACAATATTGTGACAATAAATTGAGATAAAAACTATCCTATCTCTTAAGTTGGATCAAACTGCACACAGTGTGCAAAATTTCATCAAAATCAGTTCCTTAGTTTAGGAGTTTACCCCGGACAAACATCGTGACACGTAATTTATATATATATACAGATTAAATTATAAAGTTTTGATCAATGAAGCACAAATAAGTAAAAAACAGGATTAATTTCACTGTATTATCTTTATTATAATATGAATTCAATTTACACTTCAGTCTAAGTAACACGTGGCCGGCTATGCTAACACCAAAAATTTAAAAAGTGTAAATAATTGAATTATACGAAATTTATTAATAGGTTAAAAAGTTGAAGATTCTTTGTGTAGATGGCAGCACCAAATATATTTCAGCTTTCATTTCAACCCAGTCGAAAGGTATCGACATCTGTTAGAATCATTTGGAGTTAACAGATAATTGTGACTGTCAAATAATAACAGACAAATAATTAGCAATAAATTAAAATTGCGACTATAATTTGAGATTTAAACTATCCTATCTCTCAAGTTGGATCGAACTGCACATGGTGTGCGAATTTTATTATAATCGGTTAAGTGGTTTAGGAGTCCATTGAGGACAAACATTGTGACACGAGATTTATATATATTAAGATATATATATATATATATATATACATACATATATACATATATATATATATATATATATATATATATATATATATATATATATATATATATATATATATATATATATATATATATATATATATATACAGGCTTTTTTTTTGCGTCGATTTGAAAAGACATTTTGTTGGAAAAATAAATTTCTTTTTTGAATGATTTTGCAGATTTATTTTGCCATTTATAACAACATTTTCTACAATATTTTGTTTAAAAATTATGTACATTAACGAAACCATCTTCATTCGAATGACCAAAAGAATATGATCGACAGAAGAGCTATTCCTGTATAGTTTAGTATATTATGTAACAGAACTCTCTGCAAACTGCCAATGAGCGAAGAAAATTATTTTTTGATTCTGGAAAAATAATTGTGGAGGCTGTATCAAAAACATACAGATTTCCTTATTCTTGCAAAACATTATTTGTAGATGTTTTTAAATTCCATTATATGTATCGTATAAATTTTCGATTTGCCCGGATAATCTGCACTAGTAGTTGATAGGTTTTGCTATTGAATCTGGTAAACAGGGTTGCCCGGTTCGAACACAAGTCGCACTTTCGGACCTATCTGTTGAGAATATTTTGTGTTATTCATACACGCAAATATGTGCTAGAAATCCATAAAATGACCGCTTGGTGAGAATCAAGCAATCTCGTGTAACCAATCAGCCTTATAACGTACAACACTTCTTAAAAAAAAAAAAAAAAAAAAAAAAAAAAAAAAGATAGTATTTAAGTATTTTTTTTAACACAATTTTCTGATAAACAATTTTCTTCACTATATAATAACGAGTTAATAAGGAGAAAAGTAGCGAATAAATGTAAAGCTGTGGACAAATAAAGCATGTTAATATATATGACACTGTGTTTTAATATTGGTTGATTTGTGTACTTATGCTTATGTTTTACGAACGAAAATGTTTATTATAAAACATATTATAAGAAATTTAAATTATTAATTACTTAATAATTACTCATTTGTCGTAATAATAATGAAATAATTATATGTTATTATTTTTAAACTACACTCTCTTAAAAAAAAAAAAAAAAAAAAAAAAAAAAAGGTGGATAATTTACTTTTGTTAAGTGACATTTTTATGTTTATTATCATTATTATTTTTATTTTGGTTAGATTGAATGCAACTATAATAAAAATCATTAAGCTTATTTTTGTTTTTTAACTAATAGATATATAATTCTGCGCAAAAAAGAGAATTTACATTAGTACGACAGGACTTACTTTAATCTATTGTTTTCTATATAAAGACATGTAATAACTGTGTTTCATTCCCTGGCATCATTAACTGTAATCATTTTATAAGATGTCTATGGTATAACTTTAGCATAGAACCCTTAGGCAGCTTTTAAGTTTTTGCTGTCATTTTGGGGTTGCATTAAAATGGCTATCGCATTCAATGCGATAAATTGTGTAAGTGGAGATGTTGGCGAAAAATGTCCGAGTTACTTTGGTGCTAAGTTTCAAATTTCGCCAAGAGATTCTATTCTGAAGCTATGCCATTTCTTTAGAACAATTTTTCTCAATTTTATTTTAATTATTTAAAAAAAGTGTTTGCACGTTCTTTTTTCCACATAAAAATAAACTTTTATTTATTTTCTTTAACATATATAAATAATAATAATAATAATAATAATAATACGTAATATATATCGTTCTATACTGAAGCTGTTTTATTTCTTTAGCCCGATTTTAATAAATTTTGTTTTAATTATTAAAAAAAAAAAAGCGAGTTTATTTTTTTTTTCAGCATAAAAAGAAATGTAAAGTAAATGGTGAAGCACAACAAATGGCGACAATGCAAAATCTCAGATTGAATAAAATATTCCTGTCATACTAATAATATATCCTGTTTAATATCATGAATGGCCGTATGAAATTTATACATTTGACTTACGAAATAATGCAGATTCATTTCTCTGATTTTTATCATTAATGTTTTTCTCTGAAAATTTTACGAAAATATCAATATGATATACAATATAAAATATTTTTAGTGTAATAGTAGACAAAAAAAATATAGTTCTCATTAATCATAAAGCATGTAGGCATTTTTCCACAAAACGTGTATAAATACGGGATAGGACCACTTAGAAAGACCTCCACGGAGGCACTCCCCCTCAGGCCTAGGAACCTAGTTCAGTCAATTGGCCTTAATTTCTACAACCAACTAACCAACCATAAGAACTGTAGGCATATTTAATAATGCATAAAGATGCATTTTTGTGAATATAAAACTGAATCAAATTCCTTAATTTTGATTTCCTCAATGCATTGAGAATGTATATTTTGAAAATTACATGTAAATTAATATTTGTAAATATTTAGCATTATTTTTATTTTTTTATGTTTTTAAACTTAGTGTACCATCTCTAACATTTGATTCGATAAAAGATCTGTGCGGTCGCGAACGAGTCAATGTTACTGAAATTTTAAAAAGAAGTGTAAGAGTAGAAAAATTATGTTTCTATCTCTTCAATTACGTTATTTCACTTGTAGCGTAGCATCATCAGTCAACGCGTTTCGGAGTAGAATTGTCCCTGCATGTTTGGAATTCATTACCGTAAACCTGTATATCTACCTGATTTTTGTTAATAGTAATTTTAAAATTATTCTCATACATGAACATTGGCAAAAATAATGTAATATGTTGTTTAAACCTGAATTAGTAATACTCATATATATACATATATATATATATATATATTTATTTATTACTTTATCTATATTTTTACTTAGGTTTATATTATTATTTTTTTTTATTCTGTGAGAGGGAATGAATGATTACGTATTATGTCTGTTAAAAATTTAAGTTAAAGGATTATTTTAAGCTTGTAGATGTCGGAGCTTAATAATGTACAATTATTATTATTATTATTATTTTTTAATAAATCCGCCAACATAGAATATGCAGAATAGAAAATTCTTATTTTCTTTATTTTGACGATACTGATCTAAAACTCGTTTAATATATTTTATCATATTACATTTAGATATTTAAACAAATAATCCGCCATGTTCTTGAAAAAAAAGTACAATTTAGGTAATTTTATAGATTCGATTTGAATAAATAATTTTATAATAATATAATGTCTTTAATTTCCCCAGAAGTTAAATCATTACCTTGTAACATTTAATCTATATGCTACATAAGAAAAAAAAAACAGTTAAAAGATAAAAATAATTTATGTATTCACTGTTATCTTTATATGTAATTAATATTGGACTAATTTGAATTGATTTGTTTTCGAATGGATTTTGTAAATACATCCTTTCTCTTAGATTGACAGAGTTTTGTTGTCTCGCGGCTAAAAGTACGTGTTTCAATGGACTCCTTCACTGCAGCATCTTTTATCACTCCGGAGGTGAATAGATTTTCAGATTTGCATAAAAGTGAAGATAAATCATCATTAGCTTACGCACATTTGTAATACGAAACATATTTGTAAGTCCCTAAGCTGAATTTGAAAAGCAGCTATTTTCAGAGCTCAGTAAACAGCCTAATTGGAAATAAGTCGATATTATAATTCAGTTTCTTAAATATTTGACTTACTAATGCATTGTTGGAATAATGAATAAATTATCAATTGTTATTATTGAAATACAATAAAATCTAGCTGAAATTTATTGCTCTTATAATTAAAATTAATGTGCTTTAAAATAAAAAAAATAAATAAAAATATTCTGGATTTTTTTTCAAATGTATTAAATGCTAGTTGTTTGAAAAAGAAGGTCACTTATATATTGCATTTTTTTTACAACAAAAAATTTTATGAACTGGTGTTATTGTTCAAAAAATGGATTATTCGATAAATGAATACACCTATGTTAGAAATTAATATATATACATATGAACATTAAATCTTCATGTAAATAATATAAGAATTAAATTAACATTGACGATTAAATATGTATACAATTCCAATTTCTAATATAGAATGTATGGTGTGAAATTGAAAATAATCATTACTTTTATAAGAAGATCAATTTTATCTTATTATTGAGATTTATAAAAATAGTTATAAATATTTAAATTTCCACCATCATATAATAAATATTTAAAAAATAAAGAAAATTATTTATTGCAAAATAAATATTTTTATATAACATTCATTATAAAGCATTGTATAACGATTTTTTGGTTCGTTTAAATATTGAATAAATGTAAATTATATAATCTATGAATTACTGAATATAATTTTACCACAAAATATATTTTAAATTATCCTAAAATAACGCTATTTACAGATAATATCATGAAAATTCATGTTTAACGTAAATTCTCTTTCGTAAAGCAGTACAAATATAAATATCAATTTTGATCCTCTGAAATTTAATGCCCAATCTACTACGTGAAACGTGATGTTAAAAGTCAGTATTTCAATTAGTAGATAAATTATCCCATGAAAAAATAATGTGGATACGTGCGCATTTTGAAATATTTTAACTGCTACCATTATTTAGAAAACACTTAAATATTTATTGTTGGACGATATTTCCTTAGAGTATATTTCGGAAATTAATTTGTTTATAAAACGCACTTTTAATTAATTTAACGCACAAACATTAACGAAACTTTTCTAAAATAGTACTACTTTTAATTACTAAATTATCATACGCTTCATTTATCAATTTTGAAATTGAAGTACTAATTTGTTTTAACAATTTGGTGCTTTTAATTATGAAGTGTTAAAATTTTTTCAATAAAATGATGTATCTAATAATATTTATACCATTAAATTTTGTCAAAATAAACTCTTATTTTACTTAGAATAAAAATAAAGTTGGTTAAAAAGTCACTAGCAGAGGGCGCCGATTACCTGAAACACAATGAATGGGACAACAGCACGTTATCTTCAATTCTTCGTGGAATAGCAAGTGTTATCATGGCCTCCAGTGCAATCTACGATATTAATAAAGCGAGTCACAACGCCCGTTACAGCTGAATGCAACAAGTCGAAATGAATTGCAGAAATTCCGCGACAGATAGAACCTTTGAGCTCGGTTAATGTTGAAGGGGATGAACGGTACACAAATGATCTCGAAAGGCCCCACAACCAGAAACAGGCTTTTTTTGCTTCTAAACAAAATCCAATATATTTTTTATACCTTTCTTGCAAACAGCACGCCTTTATCATTAATCCTATTTCTTTTTTTTTTTTTTTTTTTTTTTTTTTTTTTCAAACAGATTTTTAATAGATTTTTTTAATGGATATTTTATATTCGTTCATAAATCAACAACAGAACCGTCCAATATTTATAAATGTACATTAATAGCTATAGTAAAAAGAATGAATAATGGATTTAATAATATATATATTACAAGAATGTATTGCTTGTTTATTCAATTACGTTTCAAAGATATCTTCACTTCAAAAATTCAGAACGGATTTATTAATGGTTAGCCAAAGTTCTCAAGCTTTAAATATGGTTGACTTCCTCACGGGCCGCAAAATACTGCACGGCGGGTCGCAAGCGGTCCGGGTGTAGCGGGTTGGCTATTCCTGTTAAACCTCATATACTTCAGTAAAAGCTGTGTCCTGAAAAGGTAAAGGAGACCAGTAAAAAATTAAAGAAAAATCAAAATGTTTTGAATCCCCCGTAGAACATAAAACTTGAAATGTATTTTGGCTGTAGCATGTGATTAAGAGAAACTTTTTCATTATCGGCATAAAAATTGTTAAGAGGCTACCACATAAAACAGTTTCTTTTTCTAAAACATTGCAATATATATATATATATATATATATATATATATATATATATATATATATACAATTTTTTAATTATAACTCGTAGGAACCTGAGAAACGACATTTTTTAGAATATTTGGCATACTTCATTACACATAGCGTACTGCAATCTGAATGCAAAAATGTTATATATCGTACGAAATAGGAGCATTTTTACAAAATAGTTTTTATCTATGCGTGCGCTAGCTTTAACAAAATTCCATTTGGATAATTCAACAGGCAAATGTATTGAACAACTTATACGAAAACCCCAAACAAATATCGTGTAAATTTAAACACTTATGAGATTATGAGAGATATGAGAAGTCTTTAAAAGTATGAGAAAATCGTGAAATTGACACACATTATTTTATAAATTCTTTGTCAGTTATGCAGTAATTTCCAAATTTATTCAAAACAAATTGAGAATATTTTGGAATAACTTTTTATTATTCAGTCGACTATGTTTTCAAACGAATGTAAAATTTTCCCATTCTAACACAAAATGTTAACTTTTATTTATACTTTCAAATACAATGCAAATAATATTAATAATAAAATTAATTATTTTAATGTATTGATTTAAAAAAAAATATTTACTTTCAATTATATATTTAATAAGTAAAAATCCATAAATTTAACAGCAAACAATAATTGCTGGTTATTTGTAAATCCCTCTTTTTTGCTATACTAAATACCATTTTAAAAAAACAATCATACATACTGTAATGATTGTTTAAATGTAAAATGTCTACAATAGAATAAAGGTCGGATTTTTATTCTTCAGATATGGATATCTTGAAAACACACTGTCAAGAAAATAATACCATTATTAGATATTTAGTTAAGTTAATGTTTATATATATATATATATATATATATATATATTTAAATATATGCCAATAAAAACATTTAATATTAGTTACATGAAATGTATAACGTTTTTATATTTTTTAAAGTGTCTGGTTTTAGGTGATATATATATATATATATATATATATATATATATATATATATATATATATTATATTATTTATATCTTTATCTTATTTAATATTTTCTAAGAAATTTTCAGAGAGAGACATTTATTTTTTAATTTAAAAAATACAGTATTTGCTTCCTTACACACCCCGAAAATCGTGCATTTCTTTAGTATGTTTCTTTGCATTTATATTTTACTTTCTCTCTCCCATATCTATGGTAGAGAAAGTAATGTTTTGGGATCAAATTTTCGAAATTGGATTTTTCTTCTTTTTACAGGTTTTGAAGTCCCATGAATGTGTCTGTGTGTCTGTCTGTTCCTGTTATCAGTATATAATAAGAACAAATAGAACTAGCAAGTCAAAACTTAGTTTTCTAATTTAGTATACAAATTATATACCACACTAAATTTGTCGTTGAGATCAAGCATTTGGTTTGCGTACAATTACTTCCAAGAGCAAACAAGTATATTACGTCTATGACAAAAAATTTTGGTTGATACAAATTAACATTTACCGATTTTTTTGAACAAATTAAAATTAATACATATATTTTATATTCATAAGATCATTTTTCTTGTCGAATATGGTATGAAATTCATTCACGATTTGCTTGCAGAGCTACTCAAAATAACTAGAACGTAGTCAGATTATACTTGAAAATTCATGGAAGTTCACTTCACGTGTAATTAATATAAGTCTATATATAAGTACACAATGTTATGCGTACATAAAATATAGAAGACATACGCGGCCACCAATAATTAATCTGCAATATTCTTTTTTTTAATATAATTGATATTGATTAAAATAATTTTCTGTATTATATCTTGTACAAGAAATATCTGCTCAAGAAAGAATCTTTAATTTTCATATCCATACACGAAATAATTTTTAAGTTAAATTTACAGCAGTTTTTTCTCGTATAAGTACGTCTTTTTAAGTTCCCTGAATGCTAAAGCGAAGTTTTTGACGGTTGATATTTATGTATGTCTGTTGTCAGGATAATTTAAAAACAAACAATTATAGGCAATTCAAATGCTCTATTTTGAAGGTCATATGAAATTACTACATAAAAAGCTTGATCAAGATTGATTAGTTTAAAGAAGTGATGAAGAAGTATGTTTTTGAGTAATTTGGGATAAACTTTTAAATTTTATAATACCCTTGAATTCTGTGCAAATGTAGGTACTCAATTTAAACGAGGGGTTAAGGGTGGGACGGTAGCATACCTCACTCATAATTATTTGTCAAATAAAATTGTGTTGTTCCTAAACCTAGTTTGAACTCTTAGTACAGTATTTAACGTGTTATCCCTTAACGACCCTTTTCACTTACCGTCGCCGGAAGCCCGAGCCAATGTTATTCTATGGGACAATTTTCTTTACAAATAACTTATTAACGAATACATATTTTAAAATTCCGTTTTCACATTCAGAAAATTCCCAACTGTTAAATTGACGAAACTTTTTTAAAAATGTATTTTTTTTTTTTTTTTTTAATATTTTATTTTGAAATTGCAAAATGAAACAATTTCACGTTTTGAAAATTCGTATTTTGCAGCTTCAAAATAAAACATAAAAAATATTTTTTTTTTTAAAGGTCAGTCAGCTTAACAGCTAAGAATTTTCAGAATGTGAAAAAAGGATTTAAAAATATGTATTAGTTAATAGATTATTTGTAAAGAAAAATTCCCCATAGAAAATCATTAGCTTCGTCTTTTGGCGGCGGTGAGTGAAGCGTTCCCTTAAACTGCAACGTGTCTTTATAATACTGAAATTCAGAGTAAGAAAAACTCGTATGAATGTCACACTAAATTATTCATTCTGCGTTTCAGAATAATTATTCTAATAAATTTATTATATGTTACAAAACTGCTGTTTTCATTACAAACTTTCTAGTTAAAAAATTATTGTTTTAGTAAAAAAAGTAACTTTTCTTAGCTTGCTGTTAAAAGAAAAGTAATAATAATAATGACGGAGTATATTAAGGCATGTATCAATTATTATTTCGATATTTAGTGTATTGTAAAAAAAAAAAAAAAGATAAATGAAAATCTTAGAATATTTGACTGATTAATTTCCTGAATAAAGAAAAACCAGCAAAACACTTCACTGTAGAGATAAATTAATTACTTAATTTCCTTATATTAATGACACTTTTTACATAACTTTATAATTAATCTTTACCTGAAACTTAACCCGTTTTTAAAAGATTTTTCTCAGTTGCAAAATAAATAAACAATTAATCAAAATAAGGACTTTAATTGCTGAAAATTTTATTTACAGGAACAAATTTCTACAAGAAACTTCCATTATTTTCTTTGAAGAATAACTTGAAATGTTTCCGAAGATTATTTAAGTATCATCTGAAGAAAAGAAAGTAATTGTTTCGATACACGGTCTGAAAATCTTTATTTATTTAAGTTTTTTCCTCTTATTTTTTCTTTATTTCAGAATACTGTTATAATTAGAAATAACTATCAACAAAATTAGAAATAACTATTTATTTAAAAAAATCATTATATTTAACTGCTGTCTTTAAATAAAATCATTTTTTTTGTAAGAAAAATATATAATTATTGGTGGAAATGAAGTATTCCGGGCAAGAGGATATAAGCCACATTTGTGAACTTCTGAAATATATTAACTTGAATGTAAGTTGAAAAATATTCAAATCAAAAGACATAAAGATTTCTGCAATTTTCTTAGTAATATTATGAGACATTCTGAATAACAATATGATATAACTTTAATGATATTTTAATTAATTTATTTTTATTTTTCATTTTATTTTCACATAAAATCAGTTCAAGAAACATTTAGGGCAAACACGAAGCCTTTTATTTATACTGCCACCTAATGTGTTTACAAGCCCACGATATTATAATTAACCATAATAAGCACCATATTGCAGTTTTGGATTTAATTTACATATAATATGATTTGGCATTTTCTTGCCAGGATATACTCGGTTGTTTAATGCAATGTTTAGGTACTTGAAAATAATTTTCGATAAGATAATTAACATTTTTCTTACAGTTTTGTTTAAGCGACCCCAAAAACACTTTTTTACTTCCTTATACAAAGTATCCCGATTTGCGAAATGGATTTTGTATTTCACATTGCTCGAAAACGAATGATCGCTGAATGCTGCCAATTTATACGTGTGACAGTCATGATGTCTAGTTGCACACCTGCAAGTTTCGTCTTAACACGAGCTCTCGTTTTAGAGATATAAGCGACTTTACACGATTTTTCGTGACGTCTGTATGTATGTGTGTCTGTGTGTGTGTGTGTGTGGGTGGGTGTATGTCGCATAACTCAAAAACGGTTGGACGTAGAAAGTTGCGAATTGGTACATAGGTTTGTTATAACACCTAGTTGTGCACCTCCCTTTTTGGACTTTATATGATTTTCCGTTTTGGAGATATTTAGGAAAATTAGGTTCATAATGGGCAAAATGTATCAAAAAACAGTAATTGCTCAAAAACGGTTTGGACAAATCTTGCAATTTAACTGACTTCTCGACTAGCTAGACATTTGAAACTTTCAGAAAAGTTCAGAACACGTTGACCACAACTTTGACATGAGTCCCCTCCCCAAGGCACGACTTTGACATGAGTCCCCCCAAGGCACAACTTTGACATGAGTCCCCTCCCCAAGGAACAACTTTGACATGAGTCCCCACCAAGGCACATGAGTCCCCCCAAGGCACATCTTTGACATGAGTCACCCCCAAGGTACAACTTTGACATGAGTCCCCCCAAAGCCCAACTTTGACATGAGTCCCCCCCAAGGCCCAACTTTGACATGAGTCCCCCCCAAGGCACAACTTTGACATGAGTCCACCCCAAGGCACAACTTTGACATGAGTCCCCCCCAAGGCACAACTTTGACATGAGTCCCCTCAAGGCACAACTTTGACATGAGTCCCCTCAAGGCACAACTTTGACATGAGTCCCCTCAAGGCACAACTTTGACATGAGTCCCCTCCCCAAGGTACAACTTTGACATGAGTCCCCACCAAGGCACATGAGTCCCCCCCAAGGCACAACTTTGACATGAGTCACCCCCAAGGCCCAACTTTGACATGAGTCTCCTCAAGGCCCAACTTTGACATGAGTCCCCCCAAGGCACAAATTTGACATGAGTCCCCCCCAAGGCACAAATTTGACATGAGTCCCCCCCAAGGCACAACTTTGACATGAGTCCCCTCAAGGCACAACTTTGACATGAGTCCCCTCAAGGCACAACTTTGACATGAGTCCCCTCAAGGCACAACTTTGACATGAGTCCCCTCAAGGCACAATTTTTTTTTTTTTTTACGTATGAATGCATTTTTACTTCCTTATACAAAGTATAAGGAAGTATAGTAATCCCGATTTGCGAAATGGATTTTGTATTTCACATTGCTCGAAAACGAATGATCGCTGAATGTTGCCAATTTATACGTGTGACAGTCATTATGTCTAGTTGCGCACCTGCAAGTTTCGTCTTAACACGAGCTCTCGTTTTAGAGATATAAGCGACTTTACACGATTTTTCGTGACGTCTGTATGTGTGTGTGTGTGTGTGTGTTTGTGTGTGTGTGTGGATGTATGTCGCATAACTCAAAAACGGTTGGACGTAGAAAGTTGCGAATTGGTACATAGGTTTGTTATAACACCTAGTTGTGCACCTCCCTTTTTGGACTTTATATGATTTTCCGCTTTGGAGATATTTAGGAAAATTAGGTTCATAATGGGCAAAATGTATCAAAAAACGGTAATTGCTCAAAAACGGTTTGGACAAATTTTGCAATTTAACTGACTTCTCGACTAGCTAGACATTTGAAACTTTCAGAAAAGTTCAGAACACGTTGACATGAGTCCCCCCCAAGGCACAACTTTGACATGAGTCCCCCCCCAAGGCACAACTTTGACATGAATCCCCCCTCCAAGGCACAACTTTGACATGAGTCCCCCCCAAGGCACAACTGTGACATGAGTCACCCCCAAGGCACAACTTTGATATGAGTCCCCCCCAAGGCCCAACTTTGACATGAGTCCCCCCCAAGTCACAACTTTGACATGAGTCCCCCCCAAGGCACAACTTTGACATGAGTCCCCTCAAGGAACATTTTTTTTTTTACGTATGCATGCATTTTTTTTTAATATTTTTAGCCAACTGTTTCGGGTCCAGTGACAATGTTTTTTAACATTATGTATATTTCTAAAAGTGTATAAGGAAGTCATGTGGTGCCCACATCAGATTTTTTTAGATCTTATAAAAAGACTAACTAACCCGTACAAAGAATCAGTTGGCATATCCGAAAAATTAATTGGCATAACGCGATATGGATAGAGACAGACCGAACTCAACAAATTTCAAGGAAAAATATTTATATTACAAGACATTTTATTCTGTTTCAATTTATGAACAAATTATGAATTAACCAATATATATATATATATATATGCTAAGTATTATAGTTATTTTATTCAAATAGTGTTAACTAATTGCTTGTCATTAAGCATAAACGTAGGAGTTGAGCACTCGCTTGTTTGAAAAGGTGGGTTCAATTTTGGAATATTTTTACTTTGATCATACAAAATTTAAATATTCTCGTTTGAACATCTAAATTTTCCTCTCTTCTGACCATGGTGGACATGTGAATCTCACTCACAGCAGTTTCGTGAATTTTCCTATGGTACTAGCTGAATTGGTATTTCCCCAGAAAATGTCATTTATTTTGTATTCGGGAGGATTAGGAGGTCCTTGATTTTAAGGAAGAATCGTTATCGCTCTTGTTTTATGCGACCTTTTGCATTTTTTAATTTTTTAATTATTTTTTTTTTCTGGGGTTTTCTTGGGTTTGTAGAATATGTCGAATGAAAAGCCTCTCCATTGTCTTGCAGGAGTCTGAAATTCTCC
The DNA here is from genome assembly GCA_963930645.1 of Salticus scenicus. NCBI lineage: Eukaryota > Metazoa > Arthropoda > Arachnida > Araneae > Salticidae > Salticus > Salticus scenicus. The sequence goes on from OZ005648.1 coordinate 136,407,906, forward strand.
CCAATTTGGAGAAGCTCCTCACCCTTCGAACTACCATTAAGGAAAGACACGTTATGGAAGAGCTTAGTTATAGATACGTTAGTTTGTCCCGCGGAGATACTTAGCATAAGATGGATACTATACAAAATCTCAAACATAATTAAAAAAAGAAGATCAAGATATATACGTAGAAACACAGATAACCATTCTTTCGAAAACCGCCATAAGCAGCACATTAATTTCATCTAAAAATTCACCACACAAAAACAAATGTACAAAGAAAAACTTACTTACCAGTCAGTAAAATTGTGACGCAGAGTTTTTCTCTTCGTGACGCTTCGAAGCAAACTGAACTTATGTTTTATATTGCATCTATACATACATCTAGTAAATATATACATATTATCAAGCACATTCATTTATAACTTAATATAAAATTTATATGGTTTGATACACAGTTCAATTAATAAAAAATATGTTATCCATTAATTTTATTTAAAACAGAGACAATATTAACTTTTACACTAATAGATAATTAGATAACTAAACAAAAAACAGAAAACAACGTAAATATTTTGTATTTTCTTAAAAAAAAAAAAAAAAAAAAAAAAAAAAAAGAAGAAGAAGAAGAAGAAGAAAAAGAATAAAATGTAATGTAAAAATTTTTACATTCACATTTAATCAAATAAAAAAAAATTTACTATAGAAAATGCTTTGAATTTAATAATGTTTCATATTTATACGCGTTCAAAAACTTAAATGCAATTAATAGAAATAATTTTAAATGATGAAATTTCCTCAATCTAGATTCTCTAATATCTAAATAAATTACATATCTCACATAAACATATTTAAAATAACTTGAATATATCTTGAAAAATCTATTATGACGAAGTCTATCACGAATACTTTTGACAGCATAAATTAATAGTTGCGAGTAATAACACTGCACTGTCTTAATTTGTTATTTGTCTACATTCATTTATAATACGATAAATTCCTGTTCATGAAAAACAGCTAAAAATTTCATTCATGAGATGTATTTTAAAATTTTAATAATGAGTTGAAAATTCCGGTTCACTGAGTACGTCAGTGAAAATTCCTTATTTCTCTTTCTGAAGTTATCACATGCTGTGAAAGGAATATAACAAATTAAGATGCGAGAAATAGAACTATTTATAGTTGGATATAAATGAAAAGTTTCTTTTTGAAATTTCTATTCGTGCATGAAAATTAATAAATCTTTCGCATATAAAATTTTAATCTAGAACTAAAGAAAGCAAATTTATCATTCTCTCTCTCTTAATATTACGAAAGTTTCATAAACTCAATTTAATTAAATGGTATACAACAGTAATTTGACTGAAGGTTTTATTATATAATAGAAAGAATCCTTCCGAAAAGTTAATTTCATATTTTTCTATTTAAGTATATTTTGAATATTTTAACGTAAACTAAGTTATACACATGCATTATTACATAATTTAATTTATGACACTCTAAAATATGTAAATTTACTTTGATGAATAAAATAATGGTAAAAGGATGATTTAGCTAAAAAAAAATCAAAAAAATAATGTCACTTTTGACTATTGAAACAATGTCTAAAAAAAAAAAAATAATTTTGTCCCATGATTTGAAAAAATAAAAATAAAATAAGTCGAAACGGTTTTTGAAAGAATAGATGTAATTTCTGTGTAACGACCGCCAGTTGGCAATTTAGCGGCTTTTCTTTTCACACATCGCTATTAAACACCATTTTATGAAAAAGCATTTAGCTAAATTAACTAAATTTTAGCTAAAAATAAACACCATTTTATGAAAAAGCATTTAGCTAAATTAGCTAAATTTTAGCTAAAAAAAAAAGAAAAAGGATTAAAATGATTATAAACAGTAAAATAATAATAATTATGATGATGGCATTAATAATTATATAGTACTTTTCTGCTATCAGGACTGGATTCAAGTATACAGTAAAAATAAAATAATAAATTTGGGGTATTTAAGTATTATCGCTTCGATAAATAAAATAGCAATGGTATTGATGAATTTGCGTTCACGCTTACTTTTATAAATAATTAAATTTAAGTTACTTTGATGACTCAATTTCCATTATTTTAATAAAAACCTTTTTTTTTTTCATTATTGACTATTTATTATGACATTTGGCCAATGTTTTTGATTTGTCGAACATATCAAAATTGATAAAAGGTTCATTTAAAAATGTTGACCACTAAGTGAAGGAAGACTGACTAGTAATGTCATGAATGCCATATACGCATATTTAATTAAAATAAAAAAGCGTTTTAAATCTATAAGAAATGCTTTTTTTTTTTTCTTTCCCAGAGGAAATTTTATTTGCAATTATAAAATGCTTAAATAATGCTTAAAAGTAATTGAAAAACATAATATAAAATTGTATATATATATTATAAAATTTACTTTTAGTGAAATATATTACGGCTATAAAAAAAATTATAAAGCGCAATAAGTTATTTAAATTTAAAATTGGATTTAATCTGACAAACTACTAGATAAATTGAAATAAAATAATTAAAGTTCTTATTCAGATTTCCATGTCATTAATGTTTAAATGTAGTGTCAACAAAGAAATTTCTAAAGGTATTTAAGAGGGATGAAGAAGTTATCGAAAGGTAAAACCATAAATTATTTTTAAAAATATATATTCAAATATTTATTAGTGAATCTAAATTAATTGTTAAGAGTGTGCTAAAAAAGTCTATTAATTGCATTTTAAAAGCATGCATTTTGCTGCAGAAATTGGAATATTCTTTGATTCCAGCTTTTGAAAAAGGAATAATGACATGAAATAAAAGATTACACACACGCAAATATATATATATATATATATATATATATACTGTAAACTAAAATTATGTTACAGCCTACACCAAAATCAGAAGTCTTTAAAACTTCAGAAAAGATGAGTTAAAATAAGAAAACAACTGTATGTATTTGGGAATTTATGCTTTTGGATAACAAATCGGAAATTATTATTATTATGATTAACATTGTTATTTGTATTATTATTATTTTGCGTGCATGAAAAATAGTATGAAATTTTAAATTATAATTTATTATTATTGTTTATTATTATTATTATTATTTTGACAGCTGAACTTGTAAATGTCCAAAGGACCATCATACATTTTGATAACCCAGAATTAAGTTGCATCATCCAAATATAGAGTTTAATTTGTTATTTTTTCTGTGTGGAAAATTTTACGCACATGTAGATAATATAAAATATTTCTCCGAAGAGTATACTAATGTCCTTTTCTGGTAATGTTGTTTAAATATTAAACATTTCTTGTAATATTTTTATTTTATTTATTTATTTCTGAAATGGAACAAATTATTTTAACAGATTTAATTTTTTTTTCAATTTTTAAAATTTTAAAGTTTTTCAATTTTTATTCAAACAATTTTATTAAACTTATCATTGGTGCATTGGAATGCATATATATGAAAATTTTCATAACTTTACGGCAATATTTTACAAAAGATAATTTATAAAACTCAGAAGTCACTATAGAATGATTTTTCACTGTATATATATATATATTATATATATATATATATATATATATATATATATATATATATATATACATACATACACTGAGTAATAATCTATCTATCTATCTATAGATAGATACATAAATTGAGAGATAATTAAATGTATGTGGCGACACTTTGGGCTGGAATATTACAGAGAAAGTAAAAATCGTAAATGAGAGGAGGGGAAAAAATAAACTATACGACCGTTTCGCAACTTGTTAAGATTCTTCCTAGGAATTAAAAACAAAAGAATTTAACCATCAAAAAAGAAAAGAAAGTTACTTTCCCTACTTCAACTGCTATACTTCAAGTTTTTGTATTTATACCCGTGGCACTTTTCACAACTTGCCTTTCAGACACAGGTTTTTGACCACTTTTTACTAGCAAGCATCAGGTTTCAACTTTTCGTTTCTTTTATTTTTATCATATTTAAATTCTTTTATCTTTTATACTGACGAAGAAACTTAAAAAGCTCCGAAACGGCCGTATATATATACATATATCTTTTTCTCATCTGTGCTTTTTAACGTTGCTTTTTTGTTAATAAAGTGAATGCAGATATATTTTTCTTTAGCTTTTACAGTATTAAGAATTATCTGAAATGTTTAGCCTCTTCCTGTGCCATTAGCACTATTTTCTCTTACCCTGTATACATAAACAGAGATTGCATATTATTGGGTAAGATAACAACTACTGTATAGACCTACATTAAATACAATTTTAAATAAGTTTCCGAGCAGTTTAACTTACTATAAACATTTTGGTATATTTTTGTTAAATGAAATGTGAAATGCATAAGTTATGTTAAATAATTCAAGATTTTTATTATATTTCAAAGTGTATCTGAAAATATTTTCACATTTTTACTCGCAACATTTCTTGATACTTAACAAATCTTGATCAAACTCTTTAAATGTCAAACTCGTATGAACTTCAACATAAAAATTTCAATTTCTCACATTTTTTTGTTCTTACGTTACGCTGATAATACACATATATATATATACAGATAAACCGAAAAAAAAAAAAAACTTGAACTTTGTATTCAGGTAACCTCAAAATGCGATATTATTCAAAAACCAATAGCTGAAATTTGAACTTTGAAAATTATTTTGTCTATAATATGAGTAGGAAAAACTAATTTTCATTCCTGAGTAGTTTTAGTCAGCGTGGTAAAATGCACTAAAGCACTTCCGTCAATTACATTCAATCGAAAATATTTTTTTCATATAATTTTAGTTAGCCATGTATATTGTCTATAAGTTATATAGCCATCGCATCGTGTACTTAAATTTACTTCTGTGTGAAAAACATATAACACAATCTGAAGTCCATTTCCAGCAATTTTCAAGTATAGCTCTAATCTTTCAAATTATTTTGATCAATGATTTCCGTACTATTTTCTACACAAAACATGCTTTTATACATAGAAAAAATATAGACTCATTTCCTTTTTCTTAGCGCAGTGTATAGATGTTAAACTGTACGTACAAGAAATTTCAGCCATTGGTTAATGTCATTTAATTATCCTGGATGTTCCTACAAAAAAACCGTTTGCGTGATCTTAACGAATGGTTTAGTATCCGATACAGATTTAGAGTCGTAAGTTTGGACTTCCTGGGTCCTGCTGTTTGTTCAACAGACATGGTGATAAAAAAAAAAAAAAAAAAAACACTAACCACTGAAACCCTGTTTTTCGGATTTATTGAACCTCAAAAATGTGTAAATATAGAAAAACTCTATAACGGAAATATGGTTAAAAAATATCCTTTCTGTACCGTATATGTGTAAGAAAAAGTAAAAATGTAAAATTAATTGAAGTGCATAATAAACAACTAAATAAATGAATTTCCATATTAAAATTAAAAGGACAATTGAAATTATTATGAGAAGTCTATAAAAATACTTTGAAACACATGAAATAAATGTTAATATCATCTCTAATATTTTCATAAACTAAACAATATGCTTTGAAATCTGCACTACTTTTAAGTTAATTTTATTTATTATATCTCAAAAAAAATATTATTTAAAATATTAAATGGTGCCATAGTATAACATTATAATCTAAAAATTAATTTAATAGCTCTAAATGTTTGTGACTTTTATCTAATTATTCAGTTGAAATCAATTTAACTCCGTTCCATAAAATATTATATCTATTTGTTTTAATAAGTTGCTTCAACAGTTATTTTTAAAGATTAGAATCTTATGTGCAAATATTTTCTTACAGGCATCAGCTACATTTTGCAAAATGAGATGTAACTTTTCTTTTCTTTTTATTATTATTTATTTATTCTTAAAGTAATAAAATATTATGAGAATATCAATAAATTCATTTTAATAATTCTGAATTCACGATCAGTTTTGAATTTAAAAATGTTTCTCTAATAAAACATTAAAGGAATTTTAAATTGAATTTGTTGCGAAATTTCGCAATATTTCTTACAAACAATAAAAAAAAAAATATTTCTAAAAGTCTAATTGTGTACAGTGTATGAATAATTATTATAACATATAATATGTAAAAAATATTGCCCAGATCAAATACGCGAATGAATAAAATATCCTATAAAGCACACAAAAAACTGCGAAAACATTATATTATTAAGTTTTTCAGAAGAAATACATTTACGGAACTTGGTAATTAAATACAAAATTATGTGTCCTAGTGTAAACACTAGTTAGCACAAGAAAATATAAATAAATATTAGAAGCTGCTTCTTAGCATTGGTAACAATCAACAATCAAGCTTTTCACCATGCGAAAAACTCCTCTTTAAAAAATACATATAAAGTCATTTGTAAGAAGTTTAAGAAAACCCACAGTGAAATAAGTTTTAATGGAATTCCACAAAAATAATCTAACATATTTTACATATAAATAAACAAAATAGACTGTACATGGTTATTTACTGTAATTAAAATCAGTATTTTGTAGGACCTTCTTTGTTTTTAATAACTTGTGCAATCCTCTTGAAAATAAAGACTTGCAGTAAGCTTTACAAAGGGTAATGCAGGTTAAGCATATGAAAACTGCACTAGCGTCGAATGAAGAGTTCTTGCCTTCTATTTATTGTTCTACATCTGAAACATCTTTTGCACACACTTCTTTGCACACACTTCTTTGCACACACTTTGCATAGACTTCTACCCTCAACAATTAGGGAGTAATGGGGGTGGCAACCTAAAACGTTAAATTTAATTTTTTTAAAAACTAATCAAGATATGTTATCGAGATTGAAACTATGTATAAATGTTTATGAAGTACATAATATATATATATATATATTTTCAGAATTTTCTCTCGATTTTAAATGGTAGAAAATGATAAGTATATTTTTAATGGGCGATTTTTTATACTATCCACCAAAATGACACCTACCAAAAAATACAGTTTATTTGTTTATTAGTTAGCTGTTACATATAAAAATTACAGAAGTGTCAAATTGCGGGAACGTAACGAAAAATATAATAATAATTTAATAATAATACAGGGGTGCAAAATCTTCCACTCTCAAAATACACGACTCACACCAGCATTCGTTATCAATATTTTCTGTTATGGTCCATCGCAATAAATAAACCACAAATATAATATAAATTATTTATAAAATACGCTGGTGTAAGTTTTCCGTCCTGAGAAGGAAACTCTTGCATCCCTGTAATAATACCTATGACATAATATATGTTTTTAAATCCACTTAATATTAATAAATAAACAATGCAAGCAAATATAAAAATGCTCTACTAACATTTGTTATTAAAAAGTACCAGTTATAAAATATATATATATATATATATATATATATATATATATTTAATTGTTATCAGGGATCTTACATCACGCCTTTTTTTTTTTTTTTTTCAAGATACTTTTAGGGATGAGGAATTTCCCTAATTTTCTCTACTTTATTTTTATAGACTAGTCTCAATCCTGTTTAATCACGACATATTACTATGAAATTACTGACATAAAGATTTCTGTATGCAAATATTATAGATTCTAACTTTTTAATTTATTCCGGGGTATTTTTGGACCCGCCTTTTGCCCATACCATTTATTTTTTTAAGGATGAAATGGAAGTTATTCATTGGAGAAAATTTTTCTGTAAATAAAATGGTTCGAAATATGATGTCTTATCGAGGTTGAAACCGTTTATGAATGTTTGTGAATTTATTTTATATATATATATATATATTATTTTTGCTTGATTTAAATTTGAGAAAAATGACAAGTATATTTTGGTGGACGATGTTTTACCTACCAAAAATTAAAGTTTGCTTGTTTATTAGATTGCTATTACATACAAAAAATAAAAAAAGCGTCAAATAAGTAGACCATAGTTTAAAAAATGAAATCCAATACAGCTATCCGTATAAAGTAATTTATGTTTATAGAATCAATTGTAAAAAGCAAAGATAAATTACAAAAAAGAATCATTTTCAATCAAGATTTAATCCACATCACTATTTTCTTCAGTAGTGATAGTTACACTAGTTTTATCAAATATTGAAGTTAATATTTCAGATTGTTTTACAATTTTTGATTTGCATCGACCATTTTACAAATAGTAAAATATTGCTGCTAAATGGGCAGAAACTCTCGGCTTTTTTTTTTTTTTTTTTTTTTTTTTTTTTGGGGGGGGGGGGGTACTACTATTTTCATAGATGCCAATAATTTGATTTATTCCGGAGTACTTTTAGCCCCACCTTTATTTAGCACCACTTTATATGTAAAAATATTTTATCAAATATACAACTTCGATAAAAGCAGGGCCAAAAAATATTCCGGAATAAATTAAAATTTCACATCTATGCTGTTTTCATATATAAATTTTTACATCAGTATTTTTGCAGTGTTATTTCGTGATTAAACAAGATAGAGGCTATTATATAAAAATAAAGGTAGCAAAAATTTCTTGTCCCTAAATGCGTCTTGAAAAAAGGGCGAGATGTAAGATCCCTGATAATAATCAAATAGAATATATATATATATATACATTGCTAATTTGTTACGTTTTAATAACAATTGTTAATAGAGCATTTTTATGTTTCCTTGCATTGTTTATTTATTAAGTTGTTTTTAAAGATAAATATTATACCATTGGTATTATTATTAAGTGATTAACTACGTTTCCGCAATTTTACACTTCTGTATTTTTTATATGTAATAGCTAACTAATAAACAAATAAACTGTATTATTTTTTGTAGGTGTCACTTTGGTGGATAGCATAAAACATCGCCCATCAAAAATACACTTATCATTTTCTACCATTCAAAATCGAGTGAAAATTCTGAAAACAAATATATATATTATGTACTTCATAAACATTTATACATAGTTTCAATCTCGATAACATATCTTGATTAGTTTTTAAAAAATTTAAATTTAACGTTTTAGGTTGCCACCCCCATTACTCCCTAACTGTTGAGGGTAGAAGTCTAAAATTGTGTGCAAAAGATGTTTCTGATGAAGAACAATAAATATAAGGCAAGAACTCTTCATTAGACGCTGGTGCAGTTTTCATATGCTTAATCTGCAATACTCTTTCTGTGCACCAGATATGCTTTATCGCTTCAACAAGTGCCGTAGAAGTAGATGGTTGCTTTTCGGCGATTTTTTTTTTTATAATATGCCACATTCTCTATTGGATTCAAATCTGGGCTGTTACATGGCCACTCAAGCACTTTGATTTTCTGTGTCCTCAGATATATCTTCATTATATTTGCCCTGTGACACGGAGCCCCATCATGCATGGAAATTGAAGCTTCAACTTCTCACGTAACAAATTAAGGTATCGCTTTAAGTTCATAGTGGTTTTAGGTGGCACAAAATACAGACTAGCAGTACCAGACACAGACATTGTATCCCAAATCATTTGGCTTGGAGCATGTTTCACAGTTTGAATCGTATGTCTTTCATCATATCTTTTCTTGCGCGGCGGACACTTGTAGCACGTGCAAAAATTGCTGCACACTTGACTTATCCGAAAATAAAACCCTACTTCACTGCTGTACTATTCATCTCTGATGTTGTCTGGCAAAAGTCCGTCGATTCTTTTTCGTACGATTCTTTTTCTGGAGTAAGTCGAGGTTTCCTTGCAGATTTAGGAGATGATAAACCAAAATCTTTGACCAAACATCTTGAAATAGTACTCAAACTAACGTTGATGCCTTTTCCAGACAGAGAATGTTTAATCGTCTTGCAGGAGGGGCTTGGATCTTGTACGACCATCCTTCTTATCACATGATCATCACGTGCACTCGTTTTTCTAGGGCGGCCGCTTCTCTTAACATCCACAAATTTTCCCGAAATTTTAAATTTACTAATAGCTCGATGCACAGATGTCTTGCTTACATTTACCCTTGAAATTATTTGGCGTTCAGAAAATCCAGTTTTATGCAGGGTCAATATTTCCGACCTTTTGTAACAGTAAGGGGCTGTTTTTTACCCATTATAATAATTGCACAACAGCACCTTCTGCGACAAAATCCAATAAACAACTGGCGATAAACGTACCGGCCATCTTTATTTATTGCAGTAGAATGCGTATGATGCAATCAGCACTTGAGATGACTCAATAATCTGCGCAAATGAAGCAATGTGTTAAAATACTGAAAATCGGCTACTGGTGTTAAACTTTTGGAAATGGCTGCACATGAGGTTTAAACTTACACAGAGGTTCACAGCTGCATTTTTATCGAACAAACTCAAATTAAAGTGTACTGTATTTTATGTAGATCATGAATCAGAGGTCAGCATTTAAAAAAAAAGGAAACTGCCAGAAAATATTAGTATAATATAGAAAAAAAAAAAAAGAAAAGTAGACATAAATTTTCAGAAACATAACAATACAGAAAATATTCGCACACGATACATTTTTTTTTTTTTTTTTTTTCGTAGAAAACATAGTAAGATGTTCTGATGTATCACTCACACGAGTTTATTTTTTCCTGCATTTTAATACTATGAAAACAGATTGAATATTAATACATACTAAGATCAATAAAATAAGGTAATAAAATTCAATCTATTTTTAAAATAATTTAATATAAGTTTAGGACAGTTTTATTTGTCGCATAATTCTGTGTGAGAGGGCTACCCCGGGCTTAATACCCTTCATTCTAGACAATTATATTGCCTGCATTTATTTAAAAAGTAAATATTCATGACTCTTACTAATTTGCCTTAAAGTATACTAATTTAAATCAACTTTTCAAGCGGAAACTACTTACCAACTTCAAAATAACCAATTTGAATTTCTCGCAATTATTTCTTTTTCTGTTGCTGACGATAGATATACAAACAAATCAACGGCTAAATATTTGAATTTTGTATTCAGGTCACCTGAAATTCAGGAGATCTCAAAACGTGATATTATTTAAAACTAGATTGAAAACTAGAACTTCAAAAATGATTTTGTTTATAGTATGGCTATGAGAAATAATAAAAAAAAAACTTAAGATTTTAACATATATGAGTTTCTAAAAATTTTATGAATTAGTTTTAAATGATATGATAAAATTTCAATGGGTTTACCGAAATGTTTCTAAAATTGCTCTAAAAAGGAGTGTTTATTATTATTATTATTATTATTATTATTATTATTATTTACATACTCTTTAGCAAAGATTTGTTAACTTTATACATTATAAAATTCTTAGATTTGATACATTATAAAATCTTTTTATTATATATTAACGAAAATCTTATTTAAAAAATATAACTCTTTTGAAAATTATAAATATTAATTCATATTTAAATCTATTTAAATAAAGTAATTTTAGATTGTAAAATAAAAATAATTAATAGCTTGATCAGAAAAAAGATTAAAAAAAAAATATATCTTACGTATATATGTGTCTGGATAAACATTTCTTAGAAAATACTGGATATAACATTAATCGGCAAGAATATAACTAAACTATATAAGTAAATAACTCTGTCCATACAATCGATTTGTCACAATGTCTTTAATATGAGTAAACATTTAACTGGAATTTTCTCATTACAGCATGGAAAGAAAGAAAAATTGGTTTAATTATAGAATTATAAATACGTTTAACATAATTGTAATAAAGATTTTAATACTGTAATTTAATTATGAGTAATTTTATCATTTCATAAATGCGTGAAATTAGACTAAATGATAACAGAAGTTTTAGTAATAAAATTGAGAAAAACAAATTATCTGAAGATTAAGAATTATTATAAAACTGGAAATAGTCACGTGTTTTGAAAAACTAAATTGTCATCCTTTACAAATAACATAAACAAGTAAAACTCAGTCAGTAAAAAGTGTTGAAATACATGTAACCATAAAATTTGAATTTATTATGATGCATAACTATAAAAATAACATAACAGCATTACATATTTAACGTATTTAAATATGTACATATATATTTTTCTTTGTAGATAAAGTACATAGAAAAAATATAATTAATAAATACCATTTTTAGCATACCGAAAAATCCCTATATTTTCCAGTATATTCATTTATTTAAATGCATTTAGCATTTAATTCGTGTAATGTCTCCAATAAAACGAATCTATAGGTTTAAAAAATGTCGCTGATTTTTAAATTACTGAAGCTACATCATTTTAAGGATTAATGGCTATAAGCCTTGTAATGAGCTTTCATATTGGCCTTGCCGTAATTAATCGTAATAGATATAATGCTTCTGAATAACGATAATCATGCTTCTCCTTTTTTTTTTTTCTTTTTTAATATTTCCAAAACAGAAACGGATTATTTATTACCATCAATAAATATAATAGCCGAGTATCATATACTCTGATAAATATGATAAATTTTATGTCTACATAAGAATAGAATACTTAATCGTGATAATATAATTAAAACTAATATTTCTATTCATTTTTAATTTTGTGAGTTTATATAACTTATCAATAAATTTATCTACCTGACAAAAAGAAGTATAAAATCAATGCGTTATTATTAAATTTGCATAATTATTCGAGTAATAGAGATAGTCCTTATAATATTTTGACATAATTTCTAAAATTTTAAAATTAATTGAAACAAAAAAAGTCTTTTTAAAATTAACGGCACAAAACCTTTTAAAATTTAGTACTAACATCTATAAAACGATTATTAAAAATCAATATTATTGAAAGAACATTTCAAAATATATGCATATCTTGTTGCTCAATCATAAAATCAAATTGATTTTGTTAAAGATATATGAAAATTGGCATTGAAGAAATGTGAAATAATTTAATAGAAATTTCAGTACACTAATTTACTTTTTTTCCCCAAGTTTGAGAAGAAATTTTCAATAAATTATTTCTATAATGTTTTTTTTTTCCTCGGTATATTAATACATTATTAGTGTAAATTGAATTATATTATTGAAATAAAACGTATTAATGTTTTCTGTGTCAGTTATGACATGCATCTTTGGAATTGTAAAATATTTCTTTTATTATTATTATAATTATTATTAGATGTACTTTTATTTCAAAATCTAAAACACACTTTCGTGCAATTATTCTAAAAAAAATAATCTGGTGTGTCACTGACACGACTTTCTCTTACCCTGAAATTTAATACTATAAATACAGGTTGGAGATTAAGAGGTAAGATAACGATGTTATGTAAACCTATTTTAAACAATTCAAATTAGGCTTCGGAAGAGTTTTATATGATAATTAGTTCTGTGTGAGGGGGGGGGGCTACCGCCCCCTCAACCCTCCATTCCATTAATGCACCTACATTTATATAGAATTTAATTCGGTTATTAAAAATAATTCTGTTTTTTTTTTTTTTTTTTTTTTTTTTTTTAATAATTTATTAAAATTATTATTTAAAAAAATTTTCTTTTATGATAATGCAGACGATTTCCATATTAGAGAAGTAGTATAACACCAAATATCCAAAACAAAAGTCCATTTTATTATCAATATTAAAAAAAAAAAAAAAAAAAAAAAAAAAAAAAAAAAAAAACGATTTTTTTTCTAAGTTTTTTTTCGTTAAAAGTAAAAAAAATCAATAACTTTGTTTTAAATTATCGCAGATCGATGGTTCAACCATTCATCTTAAGGTACTGGCGAGCTCTTTTGAAAGATACCCATCATGAAAATTTACTCCCCTCGAGGGGTACTTCCCACCCGGGGGGGGGGGGGAGGCGAGGCTCCTACAAACACATTTTTTTTCCTCACTTGACCATCTCTATTACAAAAAATATATATTTGTTTCATTTGGTTTAGTGCAGTCTATAGACGTTAAACTCTACTTACCTGCAATTTCCCCCCATTGACGTAATGTATTAGAATTCTCTTGATTGTCCCTGTACACGAACCATTTGCTAGATTTTAACGAAAAGGTTACTGTAGCATCCCTATATGATACAGATTTAGAATACCAAGTTTGAACTTTCTGCCATGACTTGTTTTTGAGGTATGCTGATAACAGACAGACACACAGACATACACACAGACCATTTGCTAAAAACATGATTTTCGTATTCATGGGACCGCAGAACATGTAGAAATTTGACCCCAAAACAATACTTTCTCTACCTTATGGGTAAGAGAAAGTAAAAAAAAATACATGGAACAAAGAGAGTCCTAATGCTAGGCATTTTTTACATTTCTATCCTACGTGTAAAAAAAAAAAAAAATCTTTACAATTAGAATTTGACATGGTGACATGTCTTACTATATAATTAGTTACCAATAAATATTTCTGGAAGAATTTGTGATTAAACTATAAACTTCGTATTGTTTCACAAATACTGCTGAAAAAAAATATCATCAGCACACATAGTGGCGCTGTTGGAAATGTCTGTGGATGATAAGACCCAAAATTCAAGTATTGGCAATAGCTACTGAATTAAGTGTTAAGTTCACTCACGCTTTATATTTGCTTTAAGCTTTTAAAATTTATCAAAGTATTATATAAAAAATAATTTCAAATATTTTTCAAACATTTAAATGTTTATTTCATAGGTTCTAGGCTACTAAACGGTTCTGTTGTTAGTCTTATGTTAAATCCAGGCTTAGGATTCTCGTATTCTGTATCGATCTAATTACCTTCATTATAATACCATACCTCTATCCTCTGATATAAGTCACACTGTTAAAAATAGCTGTTATTTTGCAAGTTTTTACTGCATAACTATACTGTAAATCGCCGTGTTCCTATATAAAGTTCACTTTTCCGGAAAATAAAAGTTATTGACTTTAAGGATGTGTAAAATATTAAGCTTAAAAGAAGTTTAGTTGAAAAATGACACGTGCCTCGTTGCTTATCAGGAATGTCACCATATTTTACACGGAATTTTGGTGTTGATGTTATGCCCCTATTAAACACACAAGTGTACGCCCAACTTTTCAGCCAATTTTGTTGGCTCAAATCACCTCAAAGTCCAGTGTAATAGGAATTGGTAATATGAACAATTTTTTCTGCCTAGTCAGAAAAAGTTGTTCGTATGAGCAACTCATTTTACTGTGGCAAGCCAATGAGAAGAAAGTTCTTGACACTTCGAAAAAAGACAGCGTGAGGGGGATATTCAATCACTGTTATTCTTTTTGCTCTCCCTTCGTCGTCCCCGTTAAAACAGCGATAAGTAACTTCGCTTGTCATGTACCGTGTACCCTGCACACCAGTTTTTCGAACAATTTTTGACTCAAATATTGTGACCCTCTTTCTGATTTCGAATTTCAGAAAGTGGAGTAAAAATTGGCTCAAATGAGAGTTGTCTAAAAGATCCTTGCAGGTAATACTGCCTTTAGGATTCGGACCAACTGGGATTACAGACCTAAGGGGCGTGACCTCTATGGAAATATTTCTAAGGGTACTACCGGTATTTACGCCAGTTCCGAAGAAACCATGAAAAATTCCAAACGACAAAGATGAGGTGACCAGGTGTGACCAGCTACTGAACCCTACAACTCACAAATACCAGTTCTAAGAGCATAATTACTATTACTATTAAAAAACAAAAATAGGCTTACGTTTTTTTTTTTTTTTTTTTTTTTTTTTTTAATTCCTAAATATTCTGTGATTGACCCCCCCCCCCCAACCGGCCTCCAAATATTTAATTAATTTGGTTCTATAATATTATTTCATCTATTTTTAAGACTTCATTATAATATTTATAACAGTTCCTACTAAAATTAATTATAAATTTTGAAACCCTACTCTCCTCCAGCATAAGGCTAAGTATGATTTGTTTAAAATTTCTTTATAATTTAATCTGCATCAAAATTAGGATTTTTCTTTTAATGGGATTTTTCTGTGAGGAAAAACAAAACTTATCTTCATTTGTAACAAAAATGGGTTTTTATGTTTAAAAAAAAAAATTATTAAAACTGTGTATTTTTACTGAATGTTTGTTTTACTGAATTTAATAACAGTAACGAACTCTTATTTGATAAAAATGTCAAACAAACATCTTTATTTAGAATATATGTATGCACATTTTTATTTTACATATGCTACTTTATTATTGAAGAGAGTATTTTTCGAATTTATTTAAACAGTATTTTTGAGAGTGTTTCAACTTCCATCATGAAACTGCTAATAATGTTCAAAATATAATACATTCTTGTACAATGAAGCAGATATAACTGTTATTATTCTTAAATAAAGCATTCATTATTTAAAACAGTTAGATCATTATCTTCAACGCAGCCACTTCCAACTTGAAGAAAATATTACTAACTAAAATCACGAAGTTTCTAACAAGTTAAATACTTCTCTGGTGTTCCAAAACTTTCATTTAATAAAGTCAGTTGAAAGTTAACGCCAAAGTAAATTGAAATACATATTGAGAACTAGGGAAAATGCTTTGCAGAATATGGGCAATTAAGAAAGTTCTGACTCATCAATTTTAAAGTGAGCCGAAAGGAATTTTTATCAGGCATTTTTATATGTCGGATATCATAAACAGTTAAGATGTTAACATCTATTTAATCAGATACTGATTCATTATTATTTATCTATATATATATATATATATATTTAAATAGAAAAATTTGCATGATATTAATTTCATATGAAATTTTATATTTTAAAATTTGTAATGAAAAATATATTCTCAAATTTTAATCGGCGCAATTTTTAAGAACGAAATGCGTAATAATAAGGTACTAATAAAATGATTTTAAAAAGTAATTTGAAAAATATCTTATTTTATATGCATATTTTCAGTACTTTTGTACCACTACAGACACTGTTTAAAAAAGAATAAAAGTTTAAGTAGATAAGAAAATTATTTACAAAATTTTAAAATACATAATTGATTCAATACAATTAACTTTTT
This sequence comes from Salticus scenicus, assembly GCA_963930645.1. Classification (NCBI taxonomy): domain Eukaryota; kingdom Metazoa; phylum Arthropoda; class Arachnida; order Araneae; family Salticidae; genus Salticus; species Salticus scenicus. The sequence goes on from OZ005648.1 coordinate 136,424,763, forward strand.
AATATAAAATTATCTACTCTATAATTATATGTAGTTGTATTCTGAAACCAGTTATAGTTTAAGTTTAAATATCTAAACTTAAGCTTTTGTTATGATCTTTTGCCAAAATTCATTGAATACTTAGCTTTAAAAATCATTTAATATTAAATATAAATCTTTAAACTTATTAATACTTGTCATGTTCATTTTTAAATCATAATTTTATCTATTAAATAGATTTTTAAATGTCTCATGGGAAAATAAATATAAAAATAAAAATAAAATTCCCGAAATTAATCCCAGCTGCTTTTTTTTTTTTTTTTTTTTTTGGGGGGGGGGGGGGGGAGGGGATAGAAAACCGTTTGACTGTTTAAACATATCATAGGCTTCTTATTATCAAAATATCTGTTATTATAATTAAAAGTGTATCTAGGAGGATGTCCCCATACTGATATACTTAAAATTAAATATCATTCTACATAAAATTTTAATAAGTAACAATCTTTGTTCCAATAACATAATTTTAAATTTTTGTCCTCTAATATCAAAAAAATTAGAAAAATATCCAAAAAGAAAAAAAAAAATTACTTTAAAATTTATGCGTGCAAGTGTTCATTATTAGTACTGACCTGTAAAATATGACACATCATATGAAAATCAATCTATAGTCTTCGAAAAAGTTCCACCTTCATCACTCGTAAATAATAATAGCTTAATATTGTTTTAATCATTTTCTTATTTTCGAAAAGTTACAAGCAAAATGTATTAGATAAATTTATCATTCATGTAATAAATTTCTCATTTACCTTTTACTGTTAAAGCGTCAAATAATAGCAATAATGATAATAATAATCACTCTCTTCCCCTAATGTTTTTATATTTTTCTAATTTTAACTACTGAAATTCAGTTTTAAAATGTTTTTTTTTTCAACGTAATTTTTTATGACTATAAAAAAAAATAATGACATGTTTATAATCGCAAAGTTCAGAAGAATTTCCAACAATCCTAAACAATGGTGAAAAGTCATATCACGAAAATATGTATGTCACAAACTTAAAAAGGAAAATAATTAAAAAACAAACAATTAAATATTAAATTCGTTTTCTCTGTGCTTAAAATAGAAATTGATAAGCTAAAGTATTACGCTAATAAAATGCGTCGATAATTTCCGTTTGAAATAAAAGTTGTAATATCTAAAAGTGAGTTTCATTGTCAAACATGTCACCATGGAATGCTGGATACATAAAATAAAATACAAAATCAATGTTATGTAAAATATAAATCAATATATTTAAAATAATGAATAAATTCTAATTATGTATTTGTATAACATGTATTTTTTCCTTGAAAATAAATTGTTCTTCTTTTATGCACAATGTAATAGAATTTTAATATAATAAAATTAACATTATTTTTCAGCAATGAATCAAACATATATCTATAAATTTGCATCGATGCAGTTTTACTTTCTTTTAACCAAGTATGGTAAGGAAAGTATAGTTTTAGTTAAAGATCATGAAACTGAAATTTTGATATTTTTACGCGATTTGAAATCCCCTGAGTACAAAAATCAGGATTTTAGCGAATGGTTTGAGTACCTTTTAGTCTGTCTCTCTGCTTGTCTGTGTGTCTATCTATGTTTTTGTATCTCAAGAATAAATATTATCATATCTCAAGATTATAAAAAGATAATAAGCATATATCAAGAATAAATATTAATATGAAATCTATACTAAGTATTCTAAATCTGAATCGTGTTTGAGATATTACTTGAAACGTTTATTTAAAACAGAGCAAATAGACAGTATATTACGTTCATAAGCGACTGAGACATCTGGTGTATAGACGAAATTTCTGATTTGTGCAGTTTAATATTTTTAGACTACACTAAACAAAATGATATACACAAATATATATATATATATATATATATATATATATATATATATATATATATATATATATATATATATTCTTTCATAAAAACATATTTTATGTAGAATGTAGTGTGGAAATCATTCATAACTCATTTACACAAATAATTCAGATATATTAAGGCTATACGCGGAAATTGCTGGAATCACGTTTCAAACTATGTTACATTTAGGGCTAAATGTAGTATGCTAAATTTAGGTATACTATGTGACGTGACTATATAATTTATAGTAACTAACAGGGCTACGCAAATTTAAGTGAAAAAATATTTTTTAATTGAATGTAATTGATGGACGTGTTTCGAAAAAACTGCTTGGTAATAAAAATTACATTTGCATATCTGTACGTTAGAGCATTGATTAAAGAAGAATTTTCAACACTGACGTTTTGTTATAATAACACATTTTGAGCTCCCCTGAATACGAAAAATAAATGTTTATATGCATATATTTTTTTTTTCAGCATAACTAAAAAACGAATAGTTTCGAAAATCAAATGAGAGTATTACCCTAAAATTTTAATCACTTTAGTAAGTTTGAATGTCTTCTGTGTGTAAATGCTGTCTGATTATTTTGCAACGCATTTTGAAATTTAAAAACAGACCTATTATTAGTATTATTATTATAGTTTCTATATTCAGGAGAATGATTGAGGGGTGCAGCAGTCCTACTTACTCAGAAATATATGCCAAATAAAGTTGCTTCTATAATTTAGCCTAATTAACGTCTTATTCACGCATTATCTTGTAATTTGTCTTAAATCGAATACATAGTAAGAGAAATTTGTGTGCGACAACATCCTGTTACTTAATTTGTTTAAATTTTGCATAGAACAAAATTACAATTTTGCTACATATTTGTTTATTTATTTAAAGTAAGAATTATTGTTAAAATAACTTTATAAAAGAATGTAGTGATTGCGAACGAGATGAAAAAAAACAAATTACTTTATAATGAAACAATTGTGAATGTTAACCCTCCAAGTTCTGACCGTTTCACTCTTAAGTGCTAAGCAGTTTTAAGGCAACTTGCAGATATATTTTTCGTGCAAATATATAAAATCCATTTATTTCTCAATTTTACGAGTTGTTATATAGATTTTACGGATCGTCTTACTGCGAGACGATAGCACTCTAGCGAGGACCGGAATCGTCTCGCAGCGAGGCGATAGCACTTCTAGGATGAAACATTCTTCAATTCTGAATTATTTTCAGTGTTTTTTATGAATTTCTTCTATATATTAAAACCAGCATTTTTATTCACGAAACTATGCATACTTTAGACTAAAGAATACATATTAATATTCAATAATTAATGATTTATTTTGCATAATACGCAAAACGTATAATAGTGTAGCACGAAATTCGTAAATTAATAGAAATTCGTACAGCAATAAATTCTTGAATTAAGACATTTAGCTCAGTGATTCGAAATGTCAAAAATAAATAATTAATGAATTAATTAAAAATGAATAAATACATCAATTTATTTTAAATAAATAGAAAGGTGAAAGATAACTTTTAGATAGAAACACAAAAATTAATCAGGACGTATTCAATAAAATTAAAAAAATGACAGACAGATTTGGTTGACCATTGTAAACTATACGCAAGAAACGACAATTCATGACACTAAAATAGATGTACTGCAAGAAATATCAGCACAATATAAAATGAGAAAAAGCAGCTATAAATTAAAATTGAAAGGAAAAGTTACATAACAAAATTTATTTCCTTATATTTAGACATCAACAAATGGCACTACATTTATCTATTAACGTTCAACGATTTGATGTTATTTATAAACAAAAAATAAACACTTCATTGTATTCTTTTTTTGGTATTATTATATTTTCATTAATTTAAAAAACACTAATTAAATATATGAGGAATTTAATTAAATAAAACTTAATACATGTTAATTAAACTAATCATAAATAATTATATAATTACAGAAGCTAGTATTTATTTTAATGTTGCCTAATTTATCCTCGTCAGGTAGATTGTTGTTAAAGAAGCTGGTTTAAATGAGATTAGAACAATAATTCAAATAACATAGATTTATTCCTAAATTAAATATGATATTTTGTGATATGGCATGATATTTTGCTATTTATGTTTTTCCATAATAATATGTGTATTTGCAACAAAGCATAATAAGTCATTTCTTAAATAAGAAAACTTAACAAAAAAAAAAAAAAATTAAACAAATCACTGGACGGCTGTTAAATTATCATAAATTATTTTTATAACCTCGTCTTCTTCTTACGTGTCAGAACTAAACTACACTTCGAACTGTCTACTAAATTTCAAACTTAATTTAGAAAAACATGTACCCTTTAGTACGCAAATATCAATTTAGAAGTAAAGCAAATGATAAATAAAGGGGGGGGGGATATTTTTATTATTCAATTTTAAAATTTATTTACTTATTAACACTAAATTTCGCAAAAAAGATATTTTAACTGCGCCTTAAATTCATTTAAAAATATTGCATTTTTAATGTTATGATTTCTTAGATTTCATGCAGCTTTCAAGACAGGATAAAAGTGCATTTATTTATCGTTATATTGCCAAACGTCACGTATTTGTTTCTTATATCTATATTGTCCAAAACCAATCATTTTTGGGGTAGTATAGTGTTAATAAATGAATATTAAAATACTACAGTTTATGTAATTAAAAAAACATTTATTTATTTAAATATATATATAAATATATACATATTATTAAATTTAAGACACCATCACCGCTAGTAAATGGTTTTATTTCTTTTTTTTTTTTTTTTAATGAAAAAAATTTTCCAGCTTAAGACACTTTTTCTGTGCCGTGCTATTCAAATGTATGATTTTTTTTCCACCATCGGCATAACCTAATAATTTAAATATAATCCTTAAAAAAAAAAACACGTCAACGTACATTTTACATCAAACCTGTGGACACTCAGATTTCTTTGACTTAACAGAGAATAAGGATTTTTTTTTTTTTGATTAAGGGCTCAAATTACCCTTTAAAGTTTCTAATAACCTTTTCCGACACCCTAGACAAATGAAATATTACTTTTAGGTTATATTAACAGAATATGTCTACGAGCAGTATCCTACAATATCACATACATTTCCATGCACTTTGCATTGTTTATATATATATATATATACTATATATATACCTAGGTCAGTCAGAAAATTAGTTGCACTCCTTCATAAAAAATTTCTGTCAAAGGTTATTTTGATGAAACTGCCGTTCATTTAATTGTACTTCAAACGTTTATTTGTATCGTGTGACGTAGCGGCTTTCACGATTCAATTTTAGTTTTTCTGTTAATCAGTTGTAAACATGTCTCAAAAGCTGCAAGTGGCGCCCAAATTGGAAATGCGTGCAGGAATTCATTTTCTGTGGGCGAAAAGTTGAAACATTAAAACAACAATCACTTAAAAATCGACGGCTAGGTAAACTTCCGAAAGTCATTGTGCTCTTGTATGACAATGCAAGACCGAATGCAGCAAAACAAGCGTGCGAACTTCTGAAAAAGTTTAGGTGGGAAGTGTGGGATCACCCTCCCTACAGCCCAGACCTTTCACCGTGTGAATTCCATGTTTTCGGTCCTTTGAAAAAAGAACTTTTCAAAGCGACGATACCACTCGGATTACGAATTGAAATCTTCAACCCAAGAATGTTTATCGGGCATTGGACGGGATTACTTTGGTGAAAGCATGGAAAACTTGTATCACGCCTCGATAAATGCTTAAAAAACGGAGGTAATTACGTTGAAAAGTAGATTTTGAATGGATTGTTAAGATACAAATAAAGTTATTGTAAAATTTCTATCCTGTGTAGTTTTCTTAAGCAGTGCAACTAACTTCTTGACTGACCTCGTACATATATGAGAGAGAGAGGAAAGAACATTCGTTTAGATTCTGAATATATCTCTCATTTTTTTTTTAATCTTTTCTTTATCAATTATAATGCAATGCAGTTTTAATAAAGAATATTTTGCAGGGATCCAAAACAAATCTACATTTTTATTTCGAAAAAAATCCCATTCTAACTTATAATATTTCTTAGGAATGTTTTTAAAACTGTTTATTCAAGAACATTTATATAAAACTTTGTGTTATAAAAATCTTTCAAGAACTTTAATGTCAGAATATCAAAAGTTCCTTTTTCTTTTTAAATTACATTTAAAACATACTTTTAAAGTTCCTTCAAAATGGAAGTTCCTTGAAAAATCATTTGGACAAGAAGTTTACATACTAGCGCTTTATTACAAAACCCCTGCGAAGTCATCTTGTTATTTCTAAGTGTAAAATGTAAAAAGAAAAGATGCAAAGACAAAAAAATATTTCGATTCATTTGACTCTTTAGGAAGGGGAAAGAAGAGAAGTTATTATCTGCTAAATAAAATACTTATGCGTGTAAAACATTTTATTAAGGAAATGTATGTGTGTGAAATAATACTGCTTTTAGAGAATCCTTGTTTCAAGAGCCAGGAGATTAATTTTCCCTTCGCTCTTCCTTAATTGAAATGCAAAATATAATAAAGAAATAACTGAAACTAAGATTTAATTAGTAAATTTGGTTGTTGAAGTTAAATATTTTGATGCTTACATTTTTATTTCACTTTTTAAATTGTAAAATTAAAGTAACTTGCTTTACGCAGCAAATTATGTTTTAAGAGGCTTATAATCAAGTTCGTTACATTAAGAGATGTGACAAGACAATTAAATTGAAATATAAATACATTATTGTTCTTTTTTAAAAGAAGAAATAGTTTGCTTCTTCGTTTAAGTGTTCTTTGAACACTAACATAATATACATCGAAACCACTCTTTCCCGAGGTTTGTCCTCGCTGATCACACATCGCATTTTAAGCAATAAGTTTGTGAACTTACACGGGATAATTTATAGTTAAAAAATTGTTCTATTAAAAACTGCTTTTGAGCTTTTATGAAACAATCGTGAAGACAACATATATTTCCGAACTTTATCATAAAGTCTTTTTAATATATGTTCTAGAAAACCATTTATCAAAACGTTGTTTTAATAAACTGTATATATATATATATATATATACTTTAGTTGTAAAAGTTTTTGTAAAATATTTAAATTTGAGTATTTTGAAAAAAAAAAACCAATGACTATTTCAAAACCTAATATTTACTATTTGTCGCTTATTCACAATAGGTTAAAAAAAAAAATACTTGGCTTAAAAGTGTATAGAATAAAATATACAATTTTCTTTCAAACATATTCTTAGTCATCGTAATCATCATAATATTACATTATTTGGATTTTATCTTATCATCATAATCGAATAATGATTATAACAAATATTATTACTGAATACAATTTTCTTACAAAACTATAATTTTACTATTTCAATTTAATTCAATTTAATTATAAAATTCATCTCATAAACTATAAGCTATAAAGAGAAATGGTTAAAGTTCTTTAAGAGAAACTGTTCTAAACAGTTCATATTATAATGTATCTGAAAAGAAAAATGTTAAACTACACTATTTTGTCTTTTTCTCAATTTATCTAGATCAGAATTTCAAAAACCTGATTCTATCTGTAAGTTTGGAAGATAAGTGCACTACAAAAAGTCAATGTACTGAAAAAGGATATGAGATGTCATTTCTTTTTTTTTTCTTTCGTCAAACTTGAAAGTATTCCGCAAGAAGAAAACTACTTAATACAAATTTAAAATGAAAAATACTTTATAACTTCCTCGGAAAAAAAATGTTTTGTTTAAGAAACGAAATTTATTTTTATAATTGTTTTTTATATTTTTATTTTTCAATTTTTTAACATTCACATTGTACAGTTAACAAAACAAACATACTTGGAATGACCAAGAAAATATGGTAAAAAGAGAAGTCGCTGTCACTGGACCGTCTCACAATCTACATCATAGATACAGTAAGCAGACATTGAGAAATGTTTGTGCTTCTTCGATTTTAGTAACAAAATGTTTTAGTTGTTATACCCACAAAATATTTGGTTAATTTAAGAAACTTTTTCTTGCACAAGAAAAAAAAAACTTTTGCGTATTTTTATTTAATATTGACAAACACTTTATATAGTTCATTGTTTTCCACAGTTTATTTATCTTTTTGGATTAGTTTATGACATAGCAATAAAGAAAATAGTCTTTATACAACAGAGAAAAGTAATAATGATAATAAAAATCTGGTGTGACATGCACACGGCATTTTCTTATTCTGCATTTCAAAATTCTAAAGACCATTTCTAGATTAAATGCAGAGATAACAAGTACTATATATAAACCTACATTAAAAAAAAAAAAAAAATGGTTTGATAAATATTTCTGAGTGAGGATAGCTACTATCCCCTTAATCCCTCGTTTGAATACAATGCGTACATTTACATAGAACTCTAAGCAATTAGTAAATTTAAAATTTATTTCAAATTACTACAAAGAAATTTTACCAGCACTATTTCTTGAAGCTTATCAATCTTGATCAAACTTTTCAAGTAGACACTTGAATATTCAAAATACAGCATTTAAATTACCTGCAAGTACATGTTTTGTATTAAATGTATAACAGACTTACAATGATCAACCGTTAAAATCTTGATTTTAGTATTCAGGAGACCTCAAAACTCGTAATTATACAAAAAATAGCGTTGGAAATTTGACTCAAAAACTCTTTATTAATCTTGCGCGTAAACGGATTAATGTTCCATCTAAGCTGTTTTTCTGGACATAGTAAAATATAGCAAAGCACTTCCGCCAAATTCATTCAATAAAAAAAGTTTTTCTTTTTCTTTTTTTGCTTAATTATTTTAAGTATTGTATGTTTTCTATAAATTATGTACACGCCACATTGTGTTTTTGAATACAATCCTATATTACTAACACATATATCAGAACCTGAAATGCTATTCCAGCAATTTCCAAGCATATATAGTTGCACTATATTCTAGTTCTTTAAGGTAGCACTGCTAGCAAGTGATGAATGTTTTTTTTTTTTTTTTTTTTTTTTACCGTATTATACACGAACCATGCTTTTATTTATATAAAATATAGATATAGATGCATATAAAATATATAACTGCATATAAAATATGGTTATAGAAAAATATATATTCACTTCATTTTGTTTAGCACAGCCCATAGATGTTAAACTGGACCAGGCAAAAATTCTGTCTATAGATGTAATGTATTTCAATTCTCTTGAATGCCCTTGTGCAAGAAACATTCACTTGAACTTAACGAAACGTTTAGTGTGCCATCATTATATGATAGAAATTTAGATTACCGATTTTGGACTTGCTGCTATTATTTGTTCTTGAGGTATGGTGATAAAACACACGCATACACACACAGATAAACAGATAAACAAAAAACTACACAGACACCAACAACTAAAAACCAATTTTTAATTCACGGTATTTCAAAATATAACTATATCAAAAACCCGGTTTCCAAAATATGACCCAATACCTTCTCTACCATATATATGAGTGAGAGATAGTAAAAAAAAGAGGGGGAAATAACAACAAAATGCGACAAAATAAAAACAAACAAACAAAGTTACTTACACAAATTACATACAGAAAAATATTTATCATATGAATTGCATAAATACTATTTCTGTCAGAATTAATATTTTAATGCATTCTCGAGTAAAAATGTAAGTTAATCAATATTTCCTAATACAAATGCTTTCAATTTTCAATATTATATACAATATAGATACATGTAAAATTTTGATAGTGATACCGTAAAAAGTTTTATTTCTTTTGAATCAAAATGTTTCAACTTATTTATTTATTTATTTATTATTATTATTATTATTATTATTATTTTGGTTGAAATTTCATATCTCGTAACATTTTTTCTAAAATATTTTACGGCGGGAAATGAATAATGGAGAAAAAAAATCTAATTCAAATGTTATAAAAGCTAGGACAATCCTGGGACACCCCATTTTTTTGTTTGAAATAATTAAATAACATTAGTGTTCCGTTAATGACTGTATGTATAATGTTTGAAATAATTAATGTTATTAAGGTATCTTTAACAAACTTGTATTTATATTACACAGTAAGAAATGTATTAATTTAAGAAAATTATTTTTTTTTTTTTTTCGGGGGGTGGGGGTGGGGTGCGTGTTATACGAAGATAAGATATTTTTATATAAATATTTAAATTATTAAAGACTTCACTAATTTTATTTTTCTTTTACTGCAGAAATAAATCTCACCTTTTCTTTTTATACAACCAGAATTTTAAATTTTTTAATTAATAGATTTTTGTTATCCTGGAGAAATTGTTTCGATTACTTTAAAATGCCATTGAAGACTACAACATCCTTTATTTATTCAACTTTTAAAGAGAAAACTCTAGAAGTTTAATTAAACTTAATAAATATCTGATTTTATATGTTTCAAATTGTTACTAACTTTATGGATCATACTAAAAATCCTTCAACCATATTAAATAAAATTTCAAATAAAATTTCCAAGATAAATTCCATTCGAAATTTTACAGGTCCGATAACGGTATAATTATTTGTGTTAAAAACTAAGTAGAAAGAAAATTAGAGACACTACTTATATGAAAATAAATCACACTGGCCATGTTGTAGAAAGATCTGTCAATATGGATTTGCTTTTAAAATGTGTGTTTAAAGTACAACGACGTATTTGAAGCAGAAGATCTTGCTAAAATAGGTAAGCCAAATATTTAATTGACTTTGATCGTCTGTGCAAAAAATACTTTTTCCAGAATCTGTAAGACGTCGACTCTCAGTGTTTTCCCACCCTGCAATTTCTTGTATATTTAGTAAGTATCAATTAAGAAAAATTCTAGTCAAATATGCCTCATTAAATAAAACATTGAAAGTCAAGTATCAAGCATAGCCCACAGCAACAGATTTGCAAACATTTGATGAATTACAGATAATTTTAACACAGTTGTTTCACAAAGAATATCTCAGCGCACAACATAGACTTTGTAAAAGTGGATTTTTTATAGCAGGGCACCATCAATATTGCCATTGGCAATACAGAAAAGAGGAGAAAGGCGTCCCTTGTTAACTCAGTAGCAACGAAATTGATCTCTTTATTGCTGGAAAAAAAAAGTAGTTTAGTCTAATGAATCTCACTTTTTTTTTCTTCATTATTTAGATGGCATGATCAGAATGCGGCGCAAACTTCGCGAATTTATGGACACATCATATCAAATAACAACGGTAGAAATATGAGATAATAAATATTTCTTGATATACAATGAATTCTTTTATATCCGTGAAACAAAAAACGTGCTTATGTGATTGAAGAACTCTGAATATCCATCGCTCATATAAACACGTTTTTTATTGTAATGTTTCCTTATAGAGATACTCACTTGCAGCTGTACAATACAGCTTTTCATATTACTTGATATGTTTCAAATCGGTTTGAGAAACATCAAACAAACTTTAGCTTGTTTACATAGCCATATCACTTTCATGATTTAAATTCTATTGAAAATTTAGGGAACGAAGTCAAAAGATTAATTCAAAGAATAAAAACTCCCTTCCAATAAAACTAGACTTCATGCTGCATTATGTTAGCATGGTCTAACATTCCTGAACAAAGATATCAGAAACATGCTAAATACATGACGAAAAGGAAAACGGGTGTTATCAGAAGTAAAAGTGGACCAACTCGTTAAAAAATTACATCTTCACTTTTTAATCACTTCACCTAAAAGTGTATGTGATTAGCCAAATAGGTAAACTTCTTCCTGATTTTGAAAAAATGTTATAGCAGTCATTTTGTCTGTAATTAATACTATTGTAGAAGCTATTTGCCCACAAAGTTGATCGTCACAAAAGTGATAACTAATTCTATTTTCCTAAATAATTACGATATTACTACTTTAGATTTGTGCTATTTATAATATTTGTTAATATTTCATGCAATTTAGAATTAGAACACAATTTTAAACAGTTATGTAACAAAATGTAACAGAATTGTTGTCAGGAATTAATAATATAACTTAACAGCATATATACCAGATAATTGCGAAGAAAAAAATAATTCAAACTTGTTTAAGGAAGCTTGCTAATATTTTCAAAATGGCTACTTCTTTATCCTCAACTAAAATAGAAGTAGTGAGATATTCTTTCTAATTGTTTTAATAAAGTTTTTTTTTTCCTACATATGTTTCAAAATGTCCACAGAAGTGCTGCAAAAGTTTATGAAAAGCATTCTTTCTCAAAATATTCTTTGTGAATATTTTTTATCCCTCTCCCCCCCCCCCCGAAAAAAAAAGAAGAAGAAAGAGTGAGAAATATTTCTAGTTAGAGTAGTTTTTCTTTTTTTTTTTTTTTTTTTTTTTTAAGTTTCAAAATGCACATAGATGCGATGATTTGACAAGCATTTTCATTTGATCTATCTTACTCTAAAATTGGGGTAAAGTATACAATATATAACTATTGAAATAATAGCTTTTTAATTTTTTAAATATTTTTCATTTTTATTGAATTTTGAGAACATTTTATAACTAAATAGCTCGGACTTAAATCTTAAACATTCCTTACACTTATTTGATCCATGATTTATTTAATGGTCTATATAGTTCAATGAGTTTAAAAATCATAGAAAAATTTCCATTTATATTTAATCGGTAATAAATGCGTAAATAATCATTAATATTAAAAATTATCTATACATTTTTAAATATTATCTATCTACAACAGTTAGCTGTTTAAAATAGATACGTTGAGTTTAACATAAGTATTAATATTCTTTTGCAAATTTTTATTCAGAATTTACATATTTTTAATTTTTAATTTATATATTTTATGATTTTAAATTTAAAAATCTAATTATTAGTTAATTATAGTTTTCAAAACCATCAAAGTAACAAAAATTTTATTGTTAGAAAAATAATTAAGAAAATTCAATAAATTATATAATCGTTTATTTATTTTTATAAGCTCCATAGTTACGTTTCAAATTAATCTTTAATCCATTCTCTTGTTTTAAAAACAACACTTCAATGATGAAACAAAAAATAATGGATAGATTTTAATGGATTTCATTTAGCATTACCCTCAGTTCTCTTGGGGATATGACATTTGTATAAAAGTGACAATGAATGGTCATTATCTGATGTATTTGAGTAATAACAAACATGTTTTAGTGTCTGTTAAATTTAAATTGGTGTACTATTCCTAAGGTTCAGTAAATAAAGTTATTTGGAATACATCAATAATATAATTTATTGTTCCTGAAATATTTGACTTTCTAATGTATTGTTTGAATAATTAATAGAGTTTCTCAATATTTTAAATGAATTCTATAATAAAATTGTCTTATAGAAAATAAATATGTATATGATAGCTTTTAAAAGTTGAGAAAAAGAAAAAGAAACGTGTATTTTTTAAGTGAGTACAAAAGATATATTGAGATTTGCGGCTGTACGGATTGCGGCTGTAAAAACGGCTGTACGGATTTTTTTTTCAAACTCGCTATATTAACTCACTTTTAAATATCCTTTTGTATGTAATTATTGTTTCCAGTCAATAATTAATTTTTTTGTAAAAGTTGGTATCTCAAAAACGGTTCTAACGATTTTCTTAAAAATTGTTATATAAACCCATTTATTTCACGTGAATTACGTGGCTATTAGAGGAAAATTAACAGTCTTCCTGCTTAGGTAGTTCATCTTCAAATCTCGGAAATTAGTGTTTCAAAAAATAACTCTACCATTTTTTTCTCTTATTTTTTACCTCGCTATATGTAAGCTTCATTTTATATGTCTTTATAAGTTCCTGTTACCGGAAAAAATTTAGGTTTCTACTTCTTTATGTCACTTTTATGTTTTCTGACCACATCATCTCTCAAAAATACATATAATACGTGTGATAGTGGGTAATGGAAGTCGTGTGGTTGTTTCACACCAGATTTTATTAGATATTTTTTTATATTTTATTTATTTATTTATTTATTTATTTTTATTTATTTATTTATTTATTTATTTATTTTATAGTACAATGTCACATAAATCTGCCGCTTCGGAATGAATCCAGTGTATTACAGTTGTTTGTTTATTTTCGTCTGTTGAAAAACCTGTTTAAAACCTGACAGAAATTTCTTCAGGTGCAAGAACAGTTAGAAGTCATTGAGAACAAGATCGGAACTATAGAGCCTACCCATTGTGAAATAGTTAGAAGGAAAACTTCTTCAGCAGATTATTTGTGAAATTCTTTGCGTATGAGCTTTGTCGTGGACGAATTTCTCTTGTTTTGAATGGCTTGTCCCACTTACTCTATTGTTACACAGTAACCTTCAGGGTTTACCGTAGCACTCTTGACCTAAAATTCAATAATTCAACGAGAAAATGCCTTTCATGTTCCAAATGTCTGCAAACTTTAACTTCTGTGCCGGTACAATCTGCTTGAATCGTATTCGGAAGGTATATCTACATTGAGCTACTGCTTTGACTTTTACACCCAACCTAATGACGGATATACAATCAGTCATTCATTACATTCGTTCCATACAATCTAAAGGTGAATTTTTAACGGCACTACCTTCTATGTGTTTGAAATCTATATCGCGGACTTCTCCTCCTAGCCGATATCTACTCGCTACAGAGAGATGTTTATGTAATTGGTCAGGAAGCTTCATACTTCCATACGATAGTCATACGCACATTCTACCCAGATTATGCCTTCATGTATTGTGCCTATCGTAGTGTCATCTTTTGGAGATGTGAAAAACATATTTTCTTCATTACTTTCGTATACATACATATATATACAAGGTCTGCGAAAAGTACCACTTTATCCCCTATATAGCGATGACGTGTCGGAATTTCTAAAAATTATACAGTACACGGGAAAAGCAGTGTGACTTCGTTTTGTTAAAAAATCGGGTCTAGATTATATGAATTTTATCTAAGAGGAGGGGACGCAATTTTGAAATCTCAAGTAGAAACTGCTTTGTTGGCTTATTAGAGCGGTGCTCTCAAAACAAACATTTATTTTTTTTTTTTTTCAGGACTTATTTTAAAGAAATTATGCTCTGATTAAACATCTCTCAAAGATTCTCACTCTCTACCCTATATTTCATAAGTGGCTTTTTTTTTTTTTTTTTTCCAGAACACTTTTAAGGATGAGAAATTTCTGCCTTTTTTTTCCTAACAGTATTTTCGAACTGAAACTTTATCGTATTTTTATAATAATATGTTGTGATTAAATAAGAAAGATATTATTGTCTAAAAATAGTGGTAGCAAAAAAAAAAAGGCGTAAATTTCGCATCCCTGAATGGTTTCTGGAAGACAAAACGGGGACTACGAACCTTGATTTAAGGTCTAAAGCTGAATTCCTTATAATTATTTATAAAAAAAATGTTTTTAATCTAAGGTGAACTTTATTGGATTTTTTTATTGTATCTGCGAATGCATAAGGGAACTTTGTAAGGTGTGAGATATCACGGAATCTCTTTATGCTTCAAGTGCTCGAAATCCCGTATAGTTGTCCATGGAGGTTTGGGTTGGAACAGTCAAAGTAATCATTTGGATCCAATGCTAGATAGAGATTGTTTTGTGGAACTGTCTGGTTAAGCATAGAACTATTGGATTGGTTTAAAAGAAGGTTGTCCGTTATTCAAAGGTAATTTGTCTTTCAGTTCCAGTGAAGATATAGAACGTGTTCAAGGGAAGTTGCGAAGCTTGGTGTTCAGTTGAATATAGGTAATTTTAGGATTGATATTTTATGGAAAATGAAGTAAATCGTTCTTCATCTATTTTCTTTAAAATTTGTTGGTTGGTTGGTTTGGTTTAATGTCGCGCTAGTATTGCGCAATGAGTAATTCTTTGAAATTGGACTTCCGAATCAAGTTTCACTGTATGTTTGTGTGTTTTGGGGGTGTTTTTGGATGAGATTGTGTTTGTTGCCGCTAAACAACTCCAAGTCTGATGAGTTCATTTGATATCACAATCTCTTTAGAATTAGAAGCTATTTAAGTTAATTAAATCTAAATATCGGAATATCTTAAATATTTCTCTCCTTAAAAAAAAAAAAAAAAAAGTAATATGCATCTTATGTTATCTCACTGAAAGATCTTCTTAAAGAATCAAATAAAATTTCCACGATTTTTGTAGTTTTTCGAAATTCCGAGGTGTTCCTTACAACTGATTACAACTGAAAAAAAAAATAAATAAATAAATAAATAAAATACGATTACAGTAGAATCTCGTACATAGCGCTCCCACGAAACGCGATATAGTATAACGCGACGAAAAATCTGGGACTATTTATTACTCATACAACGTGATAAAGAGTCTCGTATAACGCGTGAAATAAAGAAAGCACTTGATAACATCTTTTCTATTTTCAGCCTGTTCATGGAAGGATTGATCCGTTACTATGCTAACACCCGACGCTTTTGGACTATTTGCGGAATGAAATCGTCTGCTCAATGTATGTCTCCTATAACGCGATTTTCTATTACGCGGAACGTATCCCCCGCGTTATACGAGAGTCTACTGTATTCAGTGTTATCAACTATTATTCACTATTAACACTTTAGAACTTCACTTGACTGAGTATTCGACACGGCGGTGGTATCGTCATCCATTTTTTTTTTTTTTATCAAAATTATCATATTGTAATAAATTTTTTAAATGCAATGCTAAATATATTTTTAAAATCCAAAATTATACATATATTTTTTAAAATTTTCTCTTTAGTAAAATGCACGTTATTTCTATATATTTATTTATTTATTTATAGATATATTTATTATAGATATATTTATCTAATTTCTGTTGTGTATGATTATATGGTAATTTAATACTGTCATTTTGATTTTCACAATAGCAGTAATTTAATTCTAAAAATTTTTATATTAGCAGCAGAAAAAAGTAATTTCAAGAATTGAAATTATAATGCAAATTTCAAAGTTTTAAATCTCTTTTATTGGGAAAGAGAGAAAGAAAAAAAAAAGAAAAGTAAAGAAAAAGAAAAACTGAAATTCACTTTTTAGGAGGACTATTCATTTAAATCGAAATTATCATATTAATATACAAATTTAAAAAGCCGTTCTAAATCATTTTTGAAAGTTTGCATTATGTATTATTATCATTATTATTATTATTATTATTATTATTATTACTATTATTTAGATTTTACATTGTTGATAATTAGAATGAACGTTATTTCTCTTTATTTACTTATTAGCGGGGAAAAATGATTTCTAAATTGGAAATTATAATAGAAATTTCTTTTATTAAGAAAAAAGGGATGGAACTAAAATTTTCCTATGATTTTATTAATGAGATTGTTCTGAAAATCATATTAGATAAGTAAGTACTGATGTTCTGTTCGGGGAAAGCTAGTATATAATAAAATATGAGCACTAACAATAACTTTAGTTCTGAAATTTTGTTTGTAAACTCTTTTCATATAAATTATTTATTTTGTTTTTGTATGTTCTTTCTTTCTGATTGGTAATTATTTTATTTCTTTATTGAAAATTTTCTATGCAAGCATTTCAATATTTTGCACTGCAAATATAAAAATATATTTACTTCAAAAATATATTTATTCATCACTTTTACAAACACGCCTGTTGTGAACAATAAATATTTTGAGAAAATATTTGTTTAAAATATCTTACTTAAAGATTATGAAATCTAAATTATGTTTACATAAATATTAATATCACTTCTATCATTTTTCTTCTAGAATATTCTTTTGAAAATTAACAAATAAATCTATGATAGTTCAATTCAAATGGGTAACGTATTTATAATGACAGGAAAAGGATTTTCAATGTTAATGTAAAATATATATCGTAAATAATGTTTTTATTAAAAATATATTTTTTATCTAAAATCGAGCGTCACATTAAAGAAAAATTTTTGTTGAAATCAGCAGCAAAATTATTCGAGCGCTAACAATAAATCCTATATTAAAAATTTACACTTGATGCTGCTTTGTTAAACAAATCCTTGTTGAGTCATGTTCTTACTCAGTCTAAGAACATGACTTGGTAAGTACTTATTTAACGAAACGGTATTAGGTGTACTTTTTCATATAGGAATTATTGCTGGGGTTCGAATAATTTTGCTGCCGTATATATATATATATATATATATAAATTTTAAATAGATATTATTATATATAGATAGAGTAAAAAAAATATAAAGATATTAGTATAGACAGAGTATTTATAAACCAATGCGCAAATGACGCGAAAGGAAATATAAAATTATAATAAATAAGCAAAATAACTAAAGTTAAATGAAAATTAATCCTAAAACACATCAGGGCCTACATCAGTGGAGCTCCCCCATGTAGGGAATGAAATATGAGGAGTTTCTGACGAAACTTTGGCCAAAAAACACGTTTCTAGCCCCCAACTGCACACAGATGGAAGCAAGACCATACAGCAAACGAATTTAATTAATACAAAGCATAAAAAGCAATTAAATATATAAATAAAGTACAAAAAAGAAAGAAAAAACAAGAAAATAATGCAAGAATAAAAATAAATACATACTTGGACAAACTTGAATAGTCAGTAGAATGAGCAAATGTGAAATCCCCCCCCCCCCATCGTAAACATAGAGCCGTTTCAGCCGATAGGCCCACTTACCAGCTCTTACGTGTCACCCGAAATGGACAAAAAAACCTTAAGTAGGATTGTAATCAAGAAGACTTAAATGTTTATTGAGTAGAAAAACAGGATAGTGGTTGACAGTTAATATGTTTTTGAGTTTTTCCAAAGCCAAATTCAGGTCTAAATGGTTATTGCAAACCACTTTAATTCTGTTAATTTGGGTAAACATAATATTTTTTTAAAACTCTATGACTTATATGAGAGAACCTATTCGTTAAATTATTAACTTTAAAGTTAAAATCTTGTCTTTTATCATAAATTCCAATAAACCAGTTTTTCCCTATTTTTTTCAATTTTTAAATCCAGGAAAGAAATTTTGTCTTCAGAGTCAATACGGTTTAAGATATTATCGGAGGGATAGATTTCATGTGTTTTGGGATTAATTTTCATTTAACCTTGGTGATTTTGCTTATATATATATGCACACACATACGGTCTAACCTCGTTAACGTGAATCTTAAAGGGAACAAAAGAATTTTTCAGGCTATCAGTAGTCCATGCTATCAGTGACTAATCTTCATATAATTGCACTAACCTTCATTTTGATTGGGATTTTGGAAACAGTTCATGTTAAAAGTTATTCAAGTTAAGCGTGCTAAGGTTTGACTGTATATATATATATATTTACTTCAAAAATATCTTTATTTCTTACTATTACAAATACTTTTGCTTTGAATATTAAATAATTTGAGAAAATATCTGTTTAAAATATATTATGTAACGATTATGAAATCTAAATTATGTTTACGTAAATACTAATAGGACTTCTATCTTGTTTCTTGTAGAATATTTATTTGAAATCCATTAGATTCATATTACAAATGAATGTAAAGTATTTACTGTTAGCCGATAAAAGGTAAATCTCAGTCTCACTACAGTTTAACGTTCTTTGCCATTCATGAGGGAAAAAAGAAAAGAAATACAAACATTTTATATTTTTATTTCTAAATTCTGAAAAAAATATTTACTTGATTAGAAATTTTTATTTAACAATTCATCAAACGTGAAAATTCGTTTTAGATAAAGTGCAGTGTAAGGTTGATTTTTACACCAACTATGCTCTGGCATTTTTCATATATACTCTATAACAAAAAAAGCGACGCACCAAGAAGAATTTGCCCGAGTGGGACAAAAATTGGTACATGTGATGTACAATTTGAAGGATTTAATCAAGAATTTTGAAGGATTTAAAGTTGAAGGATTTAATCAAGAGAAAGTGTCTCACAAATTAAACAAGTCAATAACGCGTTGGTCCACTTCTGGTTCTTAGGGTACGCAGTTAGTCGGCTTGATATTAATTGATAGAGTTGGCAGATGTGTTCCTGTGAAGTATCGTGGCAAATTCTGTCCAATTGGTGCGTTAGATTGGTAAAGTCCCGAGCTGGTTTTAGGACTTTTTTTATGATGCTTCAAACGCCCTTAGTGGAAGAGAGATCCGAAGATTGAGCTCAACCCCATTTCACTGAACCAACTATTAAGGGTCTTTGAAGTCACTGAAGTACCAGTTGCACGTAGGATCGATTATATAATGATAAATTGGAGCTTTGAGCAGTACTGCTTTGACGATTGACTGGTTCTCACATTCTGTCCTCTCTCTAGGAAGAGCGTTTCCTCCCTAACGCTGTGTTCGACCATGGTTCACCCATTCCTGTCAATATTGTCTAATAGTGGTACTGCTCCAGTCCAATTGTCAAAAAAAAAAAAAAAAAAAAAAAAAAAAAAAAAAAAAATTAGACCAACCGGCTTCTTTGAGCCCAACTGCACGCCACAATCAAATTCTGACATCTGCACATGTTTTTTGCGCGCCTGTATGCGACGTATAGTTACTGTCTTTGTGAGAAGATGGAATAAAATTCGCAATAAAAATATGACCTGGAATCAAAATTTCTCATTTTTAATCTTCCTTCCAGTTGCGCAGTTGAGATGCGCTGCAGCGTCGCACGCTCATTCGATGGCAGCCAAAATTTAAAATTTTGCTTTTTCCATCGAAACCTGTATGTATCAATTTTTGTGCGATTTGCATTACTTCTTCTTGGTGCGTCGCTTTTTTTGTTATAGCGTATAGTTGGTATAAAAATCAGCCTTACATTCCACTTTATCTAAAATGAAAAATACTTACCTGTTTTTTTGTTTATTTTTAAACGTCGTTTTGAAATTTTTAATAAAATCATCCTATTTTACGATTTTTTTTTTATTATTATTTTTTTTTTTACATGATATTTGCCATTAAAAAAAGCACTCTTTTGAATACACTTAAAAACAACGATAACACTTCGAAATTGATTTTTACTGTTGCATAAATCTTTTATTGATGAGTAAAAATTTCTAGGTTCGCTACAAATATTTAAATATAAAATTTGTGGTTTTCTACTGAAAATGTTCTGTAGTTTGTGAAGTGTTTCGTGCAAAACATTTCCTGTATAAGAATTGGCTTTTTACGTATGACAATTCTTGGCTGATGTTTCAAGCCCGTTCATAACATATCGTCTAATTGCTCACAATAAATGCCTCCTGTAATATATTCATAAGTTTTGATGAAACTATAAAATACAATCTCAAAAATTTTCATCAAAAAGACACTACGAGTTTTTTATGGAGTAGTCCAGGGCTGGATTGTGTTTCAATTATTCATCGTTATTCATATTCAACCACTAGTGCAAAAACTAACTATATTTAAAAAGACTCCGTAATAAACGATACAGAAGTGAATGACTTCTAGTCGTGGTAACAAAGAAAGACATATTTCACACCACCTTGCTTCTGTTATTCTATAAACATACGTGGATTTTAACTGTCAAGTTTTCCACAAATACAGTTAGAGTACTAACGTCAAAATTTGCTGATATTTCTCCTGTAATTTGAAGGTATATTTCATTCAAGTAAAGACTTTTAATAACTTATTAACCACCTTGGACTCAGGTCTTCTATGTATACGATTTCCGAGTTGAGAAATCCACTGAGTGCATTTTTCAAAGTGCGTTCATTAGCCAGATTTTGTCAATTACTTAATTTATGTTTCATACTGTTTGAACTACATTAGTTCTCCTTTGGAATTTATATTAGAAAATGACGCTGTCTTTTGAAACCTTGGTCTAACTTCACGTATTTTCAGGAGACAAATTTGAGATTGAGTATTATATAAATTTACATATTTGAAGAAGTACACTCGTACGTTATCAACCCCCCAAATTAGGGAGCCGCACCAAAATCGGAATGTCGATTTGGAAAGATGATGCGTTCAATGCTTGGACATTTTATGCTTAACGATCTAATAGTTTATGTCTTGATTGCCTTTTGCTTCTGAAATTGCTTAAATGATTTCAAAATTATTTTGTCGTAATATAAATTGCCCCTTTTTTATGAAATACATAGTTATATCTACATAAAAAATTGTAATTGCTCTTCAAGGTTGAAAAAATAAGATTAACTTAAATATTAAATCAACTTTTAAACAATGCGTCCTACAGGAAAAGATAAATAAATGCAACTGTATATTAAATTCATGCAAGTTTAAGTAAAACTATACGTGGCTTTTAAAATATTGTTCAAAAAATACTAATAATAAGCACGGTTAAAAGCCTTTCTTTCATATAAAAATTTATTATGTTTTGTACTTCTCTCTTACAGAAGCAACATTAATTTATTTCAAAGCATGCTTGCTTGAAACGAAATAAAATTTATTTGAAATAAATGATCCGTTACAGGAAAAAAAAAATGTAAATAAGTATTCTTCTATTGCTTTCAGGAAAAAAAAGAATGCATGTAAGTCTTAAAAAAGAATCTGTCTGAAAAATGCGAAGAAAAATGTTATAGAATTGATACAGCTGATGTTCTGGTGTAACGGATGGCCGAACAATAAACCACTCTTCTGTTTTCTTTCTTCCTACACTAAACGTTAACGCAAAATGTCAAATGAGAGAACTTTTGTAAAGATAAATCAATACTTAACGTCCGAAGCACTTAAACGCATGTTGATGCATTATATTTAAGTTTTTTTTTTTTTTTTTTATGATGCTTTAAAAGACACATAAGTTAAATAATGCTTTTCTTTTTTAAATAAAAGCTTGTAGAAAGTGAAAAAAAAAATCTATATTTATTTACTTGTTAGCAGAATGAAAAACATTTATTTGGATCATCGTAAATGTCCAACTAAGTTAATTAACAAGATATTGTCTTTTAAAAATAGATTAAACAATTTTTGGATTACAGATACTAATCACTTTAGAACTGATACATCGTATAGATATAGATACATATTTATTCACAAAGGATTAAAAAAAAAAAAAAAAAAAATTGAGGTAGTGAATCAACGAATGCTTTGCCAGCTTCGCTGGTCACTATATTTAAAGGGGACTAATGGGCAAGTTGTACCTGACGGGACTAAAGTGAAAGTTGTACCTCAAGGGACTAATCTGAAAGGTGTAACTCACGGGACTAATGTGCATGTTGCACCGAACGAACAAACTATTTCTTTCAACGAAAATCCCTACTAACCCTGGACGATAGGTCTAATATATCATATCATATTATATATCGTATTTATCGTAATATAACTCAATACTTATTTCGCTTCCTTCTTTGACTCGTTTTAATACGCATTTTTTATATGCATGAGCAGCCCCCGAAAAACAAAAACATTAAATCATTAAATTCATTTTTTTACTTATTTTTATTTCATATTATTTCACGCGTACATTTATTTCCTAATTCAAAATTATTAAAAAAAAAACTTTTTCGATATCGCTTGTAACGATACTGATTATTATTAATTTTCTTTTCTTTTTCTTTCAATAATAATAATAATAAAAAAAAAAGATTTTGATGAAATTCTGGCAAAAGCAGAAATTAGTTTAGGACGGAGGACTATTAGTTTTTTTTTTTTTTTTTCCTTTTCTTTTCTTTTCTTTTTTCAAATTATAACATCGTTTTCAAATAATTCAATTATATTTTCGATAAATTTTAGATTTCGACTAATGTCCAACTATCGAAATCAACAACGCAAAAATCCCAGATTGAGACTAATAGGCCCTCAGTCCTAAGAAAAAAAAAACTTTTTTTGCATTTAATGTAAAAATTAATGCATAAAAGTAGCGGTATAAGTTTTATTTTATAAATATTAGGTAGTTGCAAAAGTTCGTGTGGACGCGGATCATTTTATTGCCTCCAAAGACGAGAGCTTCTATCTCCGTGGTATACATTCGTTACCCGAAAAATGGGCAAAGGTTGTAGAAAGTAATGGAGAGTATTTTGATTAAAATTGGCATTTGATTTGATATATTTTTATGAAATGAAGCAATAAAAAACCGCACGAACTGTTCCAACGACCTAATACATACCAATATCATTAAAAATGCATCTCACTATGTGTGAAAATAACATAATTCAAATAGAATAATCAAAATTATTTTGTTTTTCCTTACTAGTACCTACATTTTACTTAAATTTCTTTCTTTCAAATTATAAATATATATAGAGAGAAATACGTGAGGGAATAAATTTAAGTTGATGATTAACAGATTACTAAACTACATTAAATATATTTTTGAAACATACATTATTTTGAGAACTATTTAGTATTCAAATGTATTTGTTTCTTGAAAATATATTTCAGATTAAATTAAATTAATTACATTAAAGTTCATAAAATTTACAAAATTATACTTCATTGACAAAATATATAGTACTTTATTTTATCTGAAGAATTTAATGTCTGCTTTCAAACTATTTATTTATTCTTCCCGGCATATTTTTTAAGTAACTTATTTATATTTTTTACTCTTGAGACAAAGGAGCAAAAAGTTTTTTTAAGACGCTTGTATAAAATTTAATTTCGTATGCATTAAGTTTATTCTGTAGCATTTTCTTTTGCTATTAGTTATTTTTTGACCTTTTAAAGGCTTTTGGGAAACATTGTTTGATGCTATTTTCATTCTAAAAGACTTTCTTATGAAATTCTAAAGTATTATTAACAAATAACAACGATAACTATAATATTATATGGATATATTACTGGTTTTCTGTAGAAGTTGTAAATAAGTAGATTGTCAGACGTAATTTGCAAATATTTCTATTTTTTTTATTTTTTTATTATATTTGGGGACGCGAAATATTAAATAATACACTATAACGTAAATTATTTGACACCATTAAAGATTTTTGAAAGAACAAGTAAAGTGGTATGTTTTTAAACACTTAATATATTCATTATTATTTTTTTATGGATTTGCAATTTTTGTTATTTTTGTATCGGATCGTATTTAACAGATAAAGTTAATTATGACAGTTTTTTAGACATGTAAATAAACTACAGCTGAAATTAGCAATACTATTCCCTCTCTTAAATAAATAATAAATAAATAAATAAAAAATAATACAGCCTACTTCTTTTATTTTTATGTGTCCTTATCTCCTCTTAAACGACGGGGTCACGAGAGTCGCGGGAGTTATTAATATTTCCACAATAATCCAATGAATATCTTTATCTTGGTCTAAAATTTGTATAATTTTAATTAACGAAGTTATCAATAAAAATATTCGCTTTAATAATTGTATTCAAGTTGCCAACTAGCAAATATTGGGTACATGTATTACTTCTCGCTGTCTGTTTGGTATAAAACACATGTTTATTTCAATAGAATGATAAAAGATAATTTAGTGATTAGTCAGCTAGAGGTCAGCTATTAGTCAGCTGTTAGTCAAGTAGTGGTAAGTCTGCTACAATCTTTTCTGATAATTCGAGTAGCAATTGGTTTGCACGATAAAAAATTTCAGGTTTTTTAAAGTGAATCACTGATGGAGTCAGTTTTCAATGTTATTAAAACATGTGAAGTGTTGTTCAGGAACTGTATGGAATAAAACAAAGATATGATGGCGACGAATGAATACAACGGGTGGGACAAGACATCCCATACAAGTCACTTCACGGTTTCCATCAATTGGTTTGCAGCATGTGGTTTGTTATTCTTATGAAGCATAAGGGAATTGTCACGTCTCTGAGCATATAGCGGGTGTTTGCCTTTAAATGGACGATATAAACTGAGTATTTCTGCTTTGTATCGTTCATTATTCATTTTACAACCCATTTCAAGCAGCTCATGATACACCATACTGGCTAGATCCCACCAAATTTTCTTGTCATGAATATCCGATTTTGATTTTAACGTTGATGATTCGCAGCGACTCGCCCATGCTATCTTGGGCTTCAGACTGACATAGTAAATCAAGTATTTGTTGTTATTCCCAGTGCGATTCAAAACTGATTTCTGTTCTTATATTTAACGCAACATTTAACAAATAGTTAGGCATTTTTTAATGTCTCTTTCTGTCGGTTGATATGATACCCAGTTTTCCAATTTTGTAAAAGCTACTTAACTTCAAAGTCATTATAAAAACTTTGAAATGAAAGTTTTACTTAATGATTTCATTTCAACACCTTAGCCCAATATTAGGGGTAGATAGCCGTTAATTTTTTTAGGTGTAAGAGGGCTTATTAGCTTTCAAGTAAAATATGCGTTTTATTTGAAACGACAAATTAAGTTTTTTGAAACAACTTTTTAACCTAAAATAACTTAAAATATTGTTCATAAGTATTATATATTACCTTTTTTGATATGGGTTGGCGAAAGTAACTCCCTATTTTAAATTTGGAATAGCTATTGATGTTATGTGTAGATCGCAATGAAAATTACCTTGTTTTGTAGACTGTAGTGCGGCAGTATTTGTAACATTTTTTTTCATATGTATAATATATGTCAGTGGTTCGATGCGTGATTCACTGGTCGATGGATAGGCAGCCGAGGCTACAAAGAATGGCCTGCGCGTAGTCCAGACCTCTCCCCATGCGATTACTTTTTATGGGGGTGGGTTAAGGTAGAAGTGTACCACTGCAAATCTAAATTCTAGGTGACCTTGAGAACAAAATCCGTGAGGTCATAAGTGGTTCCTGATGAGTTCTTGCGGAAGGCCGTAGCAAACGTACTTGTTTGCTACGGCCAGTGATTAAGATAGTGTATAGAAAATACTGGGGCACACATTAAAGTGTAACTTTTGTAATTATCATGCCACACAATAAACTAAATATGCACAAAAAAAATGCCTTCATACCTACATTTGTTTAGGAGAAAAAATTATTTCCTGTAGGGAGTTACTTTCCGCCCATCCTGTATTATTACCTTTATTGTCCCAAAACGATGTACAAGACAAGTTCTCTTATGAACTTACGAAAGAAAAATCTGCCACCTGTTATAAATTTGGATGAAAGACAGACACTTAATTAATTTTTCCAGAATGAGTTTTTTACCCAAATTGCTTTTCCTCTTTCAAATACGTTTTATATAACAAACTAAACAAGAAACAGGTTAAATATTTTTAACACATACCTGATGAAGAGAGGTGGATTATCGATTACAACTAATCTAAGAAATTCTTGAATTTTGCAAAATATAACATATGTTTTGTTATTGATGTGCTTCTGTATTTTCTGGCGACATCTTACGGCGCAAGTAAATAAGAAAATTATGCGTTGCGCAAACTTGTCCAACGCGGCAATTTACCTCAACTTACAATAAAATATTTACGTATTTAACATAGTGTAAATTATTATTTTTGTGATGTAAAATTGTTTGTGATATTATTTTATATTTAAATACTTCAGTTTATTTTTTCTCGTAATATAATTTTGTTATACATCATTTAATCGAAATTGGACATATTTTATGACACATTTGAAATATTTATTAAAGTTTTTGCGCCTGTGATGAAATTTTTATACCCTAACTAGTAATATATTTTACACCCTTTCAAACTTAAACATTTTTATTAAATATTAATTGAAATACTTTATGGATTCTGTTCGAACTCAGCATACTAATTATATATTATGTCTCATATATTTCAGTGTACAGTTCCGAGGGTAAAAAAAGGCATCAGTAGTAAATTAAATCATTCAGTTATAGACCCAATAAAAGTGCTTGAAACGCATTGTGGCTGCACCATAAAAGTGTAATGCTTTCTTTTATTATTTACACTCATTTTTATCGTAATGACACGCATATTAATATAGATATAAAGTTCGTTATATAGTTCATTATATAGTTTCATCATAAAGTTTCATCATGTAGATATAAAGTTCGCATTTTTTTTTTTTTTTTTTTTTTTTTTCTGTGGTTTATGCAGAGTTACCAAACCAACGCAATATCATTTTTAGATATTCCCTATATACTAAAATAAAATTATGAAACTGATAAATATAACTGATATAAGTTACCATAATATAAGTAATTGATTAAAGATATACATTTTTAATAAATAATTATTAAAAAAACAATTATATGTGATGACACAATTTTTATTTAATAATTTATCATCTAAATATATAAAATATTCTTATAATAAAATATAGACAAATGTCGTGAATATTTAGAAAGATATAAAAAGAATTGAATTAAAAAACCGTCATTTTAAAAATAGGTAAAGGAATAAAGGTTTTTATCAAGTTTTTTTTTTTTTTTTTTTTTTTTTCTGTATCAACAAATTTCTAGAATGTATCGAATCAAAATACAAAGTACGATTTGAAAAACATACTAATTAAGACTTACAATAGATTCACACTTGTTTTAAACAGTTTGTATATAAATAAACAATATATGGAAAATAAGCTGCGATGTTTTTATGTGTTATTTTAAAATTACATTAAAGAACATAATTTGAAACTTTCTAATCCAATTTTTCCATTTCATATATTTATTTATTAACAAAAAAATAAAACGCAAATTAATTTAATAAATCATAAAACTAAAATGAGATAACACAAAATTCGATTTTAAATTTGACTTACTGTTGCTACTACAAGTCTTTGGTTAAGTATATTACCTTACTTATAATTGGGTTGTTCGGAAAATAATTTCTTTTTTTCTTTGAAAATGAAAGACGATTTTCTTATATTGTTTAAATATTTTATTGAATTATATTTTATCCACTTTGGTCGGCTTCTTAGGGATCTCACGAGTTGTTAGTTGGCAGTTTTCATAAATCATTATTTTATTTTCTCTTCATTACTATAAACTAGTTTTCCAGAACGTAATGCATATTCAACGTCAAATTGCCGGAACAAAATTTGGTAAACCGGTTTTGACGCTGGCGTTCTCTAAATAAATTTTCTGTATACACGTCGCATACTTTTTTGCTTGTTTGAACAGTATTTTCGACTTTTTGATAGCAAAAAGAAAATATGCCGAAAATGTCGCTTCCGATTTTCCTTATTTGATAGGGCACCAATGAAAAACTATTGAGCAGAATAAAACGAACTTTTTCAGAAGCAAGCCTTGCTATATTAGCTATCACAATATATAATGGTAATGCAGCTTAATTGTGAAGGTGGTGTGAAAAAAATACAATTAAGTCCTCTGCTGAGAAAAACGAAATTACTTTCCGAACAACCCAATACATAGCTGGCAGGTCTTCCGATTTTCAAGTGATAATTGATACCAAAATGATTTTATAATCGTTTTCAGATTATTTAATCATAAAAAATATACGTGAAAAAAGAAAAAAAAAAAAAGAAAAACGAACAGTTGTGACAAATCTGACTAAAAAATTAGTAAGACTGGCATCTATGTTATTATCATTAAATTATTCTATAAAAGTATTTCCTTAGTAACTTTATAGTATAAATATATATCTGAAACGTCTGAAATACTAAAAAAATTTGCATTACGAAGTCGTCCCTGGCATGACAAAACTATTTTTCTTAAAGCCTCCTCTTGCATACGATTATAATGTATTACTAAAATTCTGAAGTTACAAAATCTCTGACGTTACAAAACTATTTTTCCTAATAACTCTTAAGTTACCTCCGGCGAGACACTTCATAGAGTCAATAAAACAAAAAAAAATGAGAAGTAGTTTTATTTAAAAAATGCATTACAATTACGTTTATTAACATGTGAGCCATTCCTCGCGACAGGACGCCATTTTTACCCACAAGAGATTGTTTTAAAAAGTACCATTATTAACGATAACAATAAACTAAAAAATTATATTTTGTTATTATACATTCTTCATGAACAATCGTTATGTTAAGAAAACAATAAACTTTAAGTAAATCCTAGAAATTACTTCATAATTAGCTTTTCATATCCAAACCAGAAAATTTAAATCAGAGTTGTCAAAAAACGAAAAATTAAGATTTTTTTCTATTTATGAAAGTATACACAAATTATTGGTATACTATTTTTAAAGACAAAATATTTCTAGTTCAACTATTATTATGCTTAATATTCTCAATGTTGCTATTAAATTCGTTTTTCTTTAGAATATGGTATGATTTTTTTTATTAATGTGTTTGCTAAGAAACAATCACTAATAGATTAATCTATAGAATAATTGGAAAAACGTCCGTTGTTTTAACGGACCGATGTTTACAATTTACTATTTCATATTTACTATCCAGTTTATTATAAAAATAATTATTATTAGTAGTAATAGTAGTAATTGCATTATACAAGATCTTACATTTAGAAATATGCATTAAATACTTTTTTTTTTCTTTTTGTTGTTGTTGTTTCCAGCTTTCTGCAGATATATTTGTGTTTAAATGCATTATAAATGCATTTTATTAATATATTATTTTGATTAATAAAAAATCTTATTTCAATATCAATAAATATATAATTAAATTGACCAATCGTCAAGAAACTTAAAAACAATATTATTTGATTGCAATACTTTTTCACATTTATTTATTATTTTTTTTTTTTTTTTATCATGTCATAATTTATAATAAAAAAAAAATAAATAAATAAAAAGAAGAAGATGAAGAAGAAGTTTTTTATGTCATTTTTTATTTCCGGAACTAAAATACATGTTAAGTGTTCTTGAGTGAATAATGATGTATTTCATTTGAATGTCATATTGAATATATTAATCGAGTTTTTAGTATGACAGGTCATACTATTTCCTCCAGTCTTCGATCTTGCATCTTCACCGTTTATAGTATTTCACCTTGAACTTTATATTTCTTTTTATGTTGAAAACAAATGGACGTATAATTTTTTTTTCTAATAACTAAAATGAAACAAGAAAAATAGTGCTAAAGAAATGAAAGTATTATAATATAATATTAATGGATATAATATAATAATGCATATATATTCATAATTAAAATTTTAAAAATTTCTGAAAATAAAGTTAATTTTCTAAAATAATGATGCAAAATTCTAATAAATTAAAATAAATGGAAAAGGCTTAAATTTAATAAAAGAAAGTGAAATCTTTGAAAGTAAATAAATATAAATTTCATAAGTTTCACACAAATTTGACTATTAAAAATTTATTAAAATTATAAAATCTATGTATCGAAAGATTCTATTATTTATGAGCCAAAAATAAATGAATAAATAAGTAAATACATTTATTTTTATGTCGAAAATTTGAACTTTCACACGTTTTTTTCTATAATTAAAATAAAATTAAAAATCGTTTTAAAGAAATGGAAGAACGTCAGTATAGAACCTCTTGGCGAAATTTTAAATTTGGCACCAAAATAGTTCGGACATTGCTATAAAATTCTCGCCAAAATTACCACAGAAATTTAAAAGCCGCCAAGGAGTTTCTATGCTAAAGCTACACGAAAGACATTTTAAGAAATAAATGCTGGTAGTTATGCCAGGGAATGACACACAGTTATTGCAAGCCTTTATGTAGAAGAATTTATATAAAATAAATCCTAACGTACTAAATTAAATTCTGCTTACAAAGAATGTAAGCAGAATTTCTCTTTCGCATTTCACATTTAGTTTACATGAATACTAATTAAATGTGTTCAAAAATTACCGCTTCCTAAAAGTAATTTCTCTTGTACTTATTCTTTTAGATTTTTATGAAAGTACTTCTAAAATTACTTTCTTTTCGTTGAATAAGGCTTATTTTATTTTCTAAACGCTTTTCAATCTGAGCGATGTCTTTAGAAAAAGTTTTTTTTTCCTGTCTCTTTTGTAGCTGCTTCTCATAAAGTTAGATGCAATAAACAGGATTGCTTTATACTAATCTTCTTTGTTTTTTCTTTTCTTTTTTACGATAATAGTGTGGGGAAATGCTGTTGCATTTAAAAAAAATAAAAGAAAATTTGTTGAAAGGATCGTAATTCATTTAAGTAAATGTAAGTCATTTTTCACGTATTTTTCTTGACCATTTAACATAATTTTCATGGAGACTGCACTGAAAATATAGAATTTAAATTATATGGAAAATAGGAAAATATTGCACTCTTTAGAGATTCCTGCAAGAAATAAATTACTTCTAAATGTGATCGAGGAATTACTTATATCCTGAAGTAGTATATTAATCTGTATAAAAAAATAACTAATTGATATATGCGAAGATAATAACCATATTCAACCTGTCATAATAAAAATGAACGAAAGTAGGCAAGTACTGAATAAGATATGAAGGGCTTTTATAAGAAAAGACAAATAAATAAATGAATAAGCACGCATTAGCATGAGTTAAATTAAAAAGATTAAAATTGTCTCATATTTAATTTATATCATCATCATCATCATCATCATCAATTTCTGCCTTTATCAATCCACTGTAGAATGAAGGCCTATTCTAGGTGATTCCAAACTGCCCTAATTTTTGCAGTTCTTCTCTGTTCTGCTCTTCCAAACTTAACAATTTCATCTCACCAACGAAACAGTGGTCTCTTCCTCGATCTTTTCTTATATCTTGGTGTCCAAAATAGGACTTTGGTGATCCATCTATCATAATTTCTTCTCGCAAGGTGCCCAGTCCAGCTCCATTTTAACTTCTTGACTCTAGAAATAAAATCAGTAACTTTGGTTTGCTGCCTAATCCAAGCGTTTTGCTTTCTGTGTCTTCCGATGAATCTTAACACACATCTCTCAATGTTTCACTGGGTTGTTTGCAGTTTTTGTATAGCTTTACACGTTAATGTACAAGTTTCTAAAGCATAAGTTAAAACAGGCAAAATGCATTGATCAAAAACTTTTCTTTTCAAACAAATTGAGAGGTCGCTTTTGAATATAGCGCTATTTCTTCCGAATGCTCTCCCTGCAAGATTAATTCGGTTGTTAATTTCTTCCATCATGTTCCCATTCATCATGAGGACTTGTCCCAGATAAGAATAAATGGATAACATTTCCAATTCATCCATATCAACAGTGATCTTCAGTGGAGAAACGAAGGAATTCGACACAATTTTTGTATTGCTGTGGTTCATTTTCAATCCAACGAGCTTGCATTCTTCGTTTAATTCCTGCAGCATTTCTTGCAAATCCTCAAAGGAGGATTTATGTATATATTCATACTTATGTATATATATATATATATATATATATATATATATATATAAGATATTTTAAAATCACCAAATTTCCGTTTTATTACACTCCTTTTTCCATGTTGTCATCTTTACTTTCTACATTAGCCTTTTTACACGTTTTTATTTAACATGGTATGTTGTTTAATTATTTGTGTGTGTGAATCAAACTTAAGAGTTGGATTTTCACCCACTTCCCATTATCTAACTGAGCTGAAATTTTGAATACATGGATAACTACAACGACAGCACGTGCTGAAGTAGTAATAGACTTAAGGATGTGCCCTTGGTTACGCAACTCTAATTCAAATTTCCTACGAAATTTATCCCACTTTCTATCACCTCATTAAGCTGAAAGTTTTCATGCATGTTTAACACTGATGGTAATATATGCTGAAACAGTAACGGATTTCGGGAGGAAGGTCTAGACTCCCGATTCTAGTTTATTTTATTTATTCATTTATTTGTTATTTATTTATTCAAATTTTTACTCATTTCCGATTGAGCGGAATATTTGCCTATACATGTATAATTCCTCCAAATCCAATTTAAAATTTATTTCGAATTTTAATCCACTTCCTTTCAGCAGATTGACCTGCAATTTTGCATTCATATAATTCCAACCACTATATTTATTTAAGCAGTAATGCATTTTAGAGGGAAGGGGGGGGGGGGGGTTGACTGAATTTTTATGGCTACAACTCCACATGAAAAATTCTTTACGAATTTTAATCACTACCTATCATTTAATTGAGTTGAAATTTTTCATACATGTATGTTATTGACATCTGCCATACTGGAGTTCGTAGTACACTTTAAAATAAAAGCGCCTCTTTAAACTTTTCTTTTGGTATGATGCGATGCCATTAAATTGACAGTACGGTATGGAAATAACAAGCACTGACCACCCCACTAAAAATAATCTCAAAATTTTCTTTAAAAAAAATCTGCAGAATATCTTAAGTTATTTGGCCCACTTCTTAAGCCTATATGTTCTG
Organism: Salticus scenicus; assembly: GCA_963930645.1. NCBI lineage: Eukaryota > Metazoa > Arthropoda > Arachnida > Araneae > Salticidae > Salticus > Salticus scenicus. The sequence goes on from OZ005648.1 coordinate 136,458,666, forward strand.
AAGAAAATCTACAGAATATAATCTTCATATTTTTTTCAAAATATATAGGCTTAAGAAGTGGACCAAATAACTTAAGATATTCTGCAGATTATAGTTTTTTTAAGTTAATCTTAAAATTATTTTCAGTGTGATCTACAGAAAAGTTTTGCATTCAAATCAGATGGAATATAATTATAAATGAAGTAAAATATATAGTCTTTTCAAATTTAATATTTTATTCATTTAGATTATTTTAAATACTTATTCAAGACAGAAAGAGAAGGTTTAGAAGAAATTATATATTACTAAATTATTATGACATTTTGCATAAGACAGATCTGTTTATACACACACACACACACACACACACACATATATATATATATATATTGTATCTCAGCTACTAATTAAAATAATTTCATAAGTAATGCATCATTTGAAAGATTTGTTGATCTGAAACGGAACAGCAGATTACAGAAATTTCTACCGCCAGATGGAGCTGTAATATTTTAAAATTTCAATATTTCAAATTCTAATTATGATTAAATTATTTTTAATAAATCATTCGAAAGATATTTTAAAGTTCTTTTCTATTATCGAAAGTGGAATTCGAGATTTCACCTGATTTACACGTTTTAAGGTCTCCTGATTAGGTTTTCTTTTGCATCTCAGCTATTTGAGTTAGACCGTTCAAAATTGGTATATGTAGGTTAATTAGGGGGGCTGGAAAGGTGGAGAAGGAATAGGCACATGCAGCGCGCAAAGGACTGCACTGCCGAAGGCAGTGGAGACCCGGTACGACTTTTTACCCGATGAGAAATGATTTTTTTAATTTTCTTTTCTTAAGAATAAAAGTTTGATTTCAGAATATGTGCATACACCGCACGTATTTCTTCACACATGCAAGTGAAGCGTGCATGGGTTGGGACCCGGTGCGAGTTTTTACCCGATGAAAAATGAATTTTTTTTTATTTTTTTTTTCATAATAATAAAAGTGTGTGTTGAGAAGGAATATGCGTGCACAGCGCATGCATTATTAAGATTAAGCATGCAATAATACAGTAATTTTCATGAAAATTTTTAAAAATGACTCTTCGTTTTAATCGCCAATACAGTCGAACCGCGTTAACGTGAATCTCAAGGGTGGTAACACATCTCTTCATGTTATCAGTAGTTCATACTACCATTAACTCGAAAACTAATCTTCCTGTTGACAGGGATTGTGGAAACAGTTCACGTTAAAAGTAATTCAAGTTAAGCGTGTTCACGTTAACGAGGTTCGACTGTATTCGGTAGCTTGCAAAAATGGATTTGAGCCATTAGTGAGAATTTTTTTAGTTAAAAATAGATTTTGTTACTCATTTTTGAAATAAATAACATATAAAAGTTGTATAAACTATTAAAATTCAGTATTATTGATGAATTTTCAATTTTTTGTGAAAAAAAAGTGAACAGATATTTTATGATTTTTATATTTTGCACAATTTTGAATGTTGAGCAAATTTCTTGTGAAAATATTTCAAAAATATTCATAACAAGCTTAATTGAAGTATAAATCATGATTGCTTTGCCTCATTAAGATTACATATGCAACATAATACAGTAATTTTCATGGAAATTTTAAAAATTGACGCTTCGTTTTCATCGCCAATATTATCGAACCTCGTTAACATGAATCTCAAGGGTGGTAACAGATCTCTTCATGTTACCAGTAGTTAACACTATCAGTAACTCGAAAACTAATCTTCCTGTTGATAGGGATTGTGGAAACAATTCACGTTAAAAGTAATTCACGTTAAGCGTGTTCACGTTAACGAGGTTCGACTGTATTCGGTAGCTTGCAAAAATGGATTTGAGCCATTAGTGAGAATTTTTTTAGTTAAAAATAGATTTTGTTACTCATTTTTGAAATAAATAGCATATGAAAGTTGTATAAACTATTAAAATTCAGTATTATTGATGAATTTTTAGTTTTTTGTGAATAAAAGTAAACAGATATTTTACGATATTTATGTTTTGCATAATTTTGAATGTTGAGCAAATGTTTTGCAAAAATATATTTACAATATTCATAAAAGGTTTATATGAAGTATGAATCATTAATGTTTTACCTTATTGAGGTGAAATTTGCAATAATATAGGTATTTCCTTGGAAATTTCTACATAATAACACTTGGTTTTTATCGCCAACATTCGGTAGTTTACAAATATTGATTTTAAACCATTATTAAGAAATATTTTTGATAAAGAGGAATTCTAATGCTCAATTTTGAAATAAATAGTACATAACTGTATTTTTAAGGTCTAAAATCTAGTTTTATTCATGAATTTTCAGTATATTTTCATAAAATGTAAACAAACACTTTCAAAATTTTATGTTTTTAAAAATTTGTAATGTTGAGCAAATTATTTGTTAACATATGGTAAAAATGTTCATATAGGCATATTTGAAGTGTAATTCATGATTATTTTGCCTTATTCAGATGAAATATAGAATAATACAGGGATTTTCACGGAAATTTTAAAAAATAACACTTTATTTTCATCGTCTATATTCGCTCACTCACAGAAATTAATTTAAGCCATTAGAAAGAAATCTTTTAGTTAAAAATGGATTTTGTTATTCACTTTTGAAATAAATAACATGTACAAATTTTATAAACAATTGCAATTTAGTTTTTTTGCTGAATTTTCAATTTTTTGTGAAAAAAAAAGTGAACAGATATTTTATGATTTTTATGTTTTGCACAATTTTGAATGTTGAGCAAATTTCTTGTAAAAATATATTAAAAATATTCATAACAAGCTTAATTGAAGTATAAATCATGATTGCTTTGCCTCATTAAGATTACATATGCAATATAATACAGTAGATTTCATGGAAATTTTAAAAACTGACACTTCGTTTTCATCGCCAATATTGTCGAACCTCGTTAACATGAATCTCAAAGGTGGTAACAGATCACTTCATGTTACCAGTAGTTAATACTATCAGTAACTCGAAAACTAATATTCCTGTTGACAGGGATTGTGGAAACAGTTCAGGTTAAAAGTAATTCAAGTTAAGCGTGTTCACGTTAACGAGGTTCGACTGTATTCGGTAGCTTGCAAAAATGGATTTGAGCCATTAGTGTGAATTTGTTTACTTAAAAATAGATTTTGTTTCTCATTTTTGAAATAAATAACATATAAAAGTTGTATAAACTATTAAAATTCAGTATTATTGATGAATTTTCAGTATTTTGTTAAGAAAAAGTGAACAGATATTTTACGATTTTTATGTTTTGCACAATTTTGAATGTTGAGCAAATTTCTTGTAAAAATATTTAAAAAATATTCATAACAAGCTTAATTGAAGTATAAATCATGATTGCTTTGCCTCATTAAGATTACATATGCAATATAATACAGTACTTTTCATGGAAATTTTAAAAACTGACACTTCGTTTTCATCGCCAATATTGCCGAACCTCGTTAACATGAATCTCAAGGGTGGTAACAGATCACTTCATGTTACCAGTAGTTAATACTATCAGTAACTCGAAAACTAATATTCCTGTTGACAGGGATTGTGGAAACAGTTCACGTTAAAAGTAATTCAAGTTAATCGTGTTCACGTTGACGAGGTTCGACTGTATTCGGTAGCTTGCAAAAATGGATTTGAGCCATTAGTGAGAATTTTTACTTTCCGAACACTATAGTGAGGAAAGTATTGTAATCATGTCAAAAATCCGAATTCGAGATTTTGATGTTTCTATACGTTTCGAGGTCCAACGAGTCCGTTTTCACAATTTTTACGATGATGTATGTATGTGTGTGTGTATGTATGTGTGTATGTGTGTGTGTATGTATGTGTGTATGTCTGTGAGTGAACACGCTAGCGTCTAAACGCTTTGTTCAAACAAGCTGAAAGTTGGTACGTATATTGTAAGTCACCATAGTACGAACCCTATAGATTTTGGTGAATGTAGCACTTATAGTTTTTTTACAGGGACACAAAGAAAAATTCTTTATCATTATGGCCAAGGGACCAAAATCTTTAAAGTGCGATAGCATCTAAACGCCTTATTCAAGTGAGCAAAAATTTTATACACATATTATATGTCACAGATACGCAATCTGTATAGATTTTGGAGAATCTAGCACTTATAGTTTTTTTACAGGGACACAAAGAAAAATTCTTTGCCAAATTTTTAAAAGTGTGATAACGTCTAAACGCCTTATTAATCTGAGCAAAGAATTTGTACACATGTTATAGGTCACATTTGAACCAACTGTATAGATTTTGGGGGATCTAGCGCTTACAGTTTTTTTACAGGGACACAAAGAAACATTCTTTATCATTATGGCCTATGAGACCAAATTTTTAAAATGCAATAGCATCTAAACGCCTTATTCAATTGAGCTGAAAATTTGTATGAATATTATAAATCACTGTTGCACTAACTATAAGCATTTTGGTGAATTGTGGCCACCACGAGACTTTCTTCTATATTTTCCTGTACAAATTCACTCAGTAACAATAATAATAAAAAAAAAAGTGGGACTTTGACAAAATTGTGGGTAAAATGTGAAAATTTGTTTAAGTTTGTCAGAATTTATAGATTTTTACAGGGACACAACGAAAAATTCTTTATCATTATGATCTAAGGGCTCAAAGTTCAGTAGCGTTAAATAAAACCTCGTGTGTTATATGCAGAAAAATACTCAAACACTCTGTTATGGTTTTCTCTCTTTTGTTTGTTTAGTAACTCCTCTTTCTTTATTTTATCTACAAAACTGTTAGTTACTCAATGTTCGGAAAGTCGAGTGGAGTCACTCCAGATTTTTTTAGTTAAAAATAGATTTTGATACTCATTTTTGAAATAGTAAATAACATATAAAATTTGTACAAACTATTAAAATTCAGTATTATTGATGAATTTTCAGTATTTTGTGAAAAGAAAGTGAACAGATATTTTACGATATTTATGTTTTGCATAATTTTGTATGTTGAGCAAATTTCTTGCAAAAATATATTTACAATATTCATAAAATGTTTAGTTGAAGTATGAATCATTATTGTTTTACCTTATTGAGGTGAAGTATGCAATAATATAGGTATTTTCTTGGAAATTTCTAAAAAATAACACTTGGTTTTTATCGCCAACATTCGGTAGTGTACAAATATTGATTTTTAACCATTATTAAGAAATATTTTTGATAAAGAGGAATTTTAATGCTCAATTTTGAAATAAATAGTACATAACTGTATTTTCAAGGTCTAAAATTTAATTTTATTCATGAATTTTCAGTATATTTTCATAAAATGTAAACAAACACTTTACAAATTTTATTTTTGTAAAAATTTGTAATGTTGAGCAAATTATTTGTTAACATATGGTAAAAATGTTCATATAGGCATATTTGTAATTCATGATTATTTTGCCTTATTCAGATGAAATATAGAATAATACAGGGTTTTCATGGAAATTTTAAAAAATAATACTTTATTTTCATCGTCTATATTCGCTCCTTCCCAGAAATTAATTTAAGCCATTAGTAAGAAATCTTTTAGTTAAAAATGGACTTTGTTATTCACCTTTGAAGTAAATAACATGTACAAATTTTATAAACAACTGAAATTTAGTTTTATTGCTGAATTTTCAGTATTTTGTGAAAAAAAAGGAACAGATATTTTACGATTTTTATGTTTTGCACAATTTTGAATGTTGAGCAAATTTCTTGTAAAAATATATTTAAAATATTCATAAAAGGTTTAATTGAAGTATAAATCATGATTGCTCTGCCTCATTCAGATTACGTATGCAATAATACAGTAATTTTCATGGAAATTTTAAAAAATGACACTTTGTAATTACACTTCTAATATAGGGGTTTTCATAGGAATTTCAAATGAAATTTACTAAATTTTATGAAAATATTTAACACTTACCTCTAACGTTAATATGGAAAGGTTGTTGTTGATTTGATTTTTTTTATAATGCTTATTATTTCTCATGCATCCGAAGTTTGAAATACGGTATTAAAATAACATATAAAATATTTTAAAGAAAATAAAAGTGAATTACTGCCATTACCTCTGTGTGTGCACTTACATGTATAAATAAGCATAAGGTGATTTTTAAAAAGATCGAAATAAATAATAAGTTTTTAAACTTTTTATAAACACACTACCAATTGTTTTCTTTAACCCTCTGAAGCCTGGTAGTAAGATTCTCAAAGACAGTGAAAAGACCAAAATTTACTGAAGGAAGCAAAGCAATTTTTCCCCCCGCTTACTTTTTTGACATGTGTCAAAGGCGTGGTTCGTTTTCTTTCATATAACCCGTTTCAATTCTGTAGGGGAAATTAAGAAGGGAGAATGGGAGAGGGGACAGGGAAAATTCTACCAAAAGATTAAAAGTAATCCCTTTTAGCCTTTCTTAGTATATTTACAACCTCATGTTAAAACAGCTTCCATAATGTTCATAAATAACTTTTTTGTTTCTTTTTTTAATCTGGGGGAAAGAAAAGTCTATAAAATGAAAATATCATTATATGTAATTACTTTCCTCAAATGTATACTGTTTGAAACGATATGCATCTTACCAGTATGACCGTAAGATTTTAATAAATTTTGAAATAGTAAGAATGTTTTTTTCTAAAATAAGGGAAAAACAATGAATTTTAAATTTAAAAAAATTATAGTTGTGATATCACGAATTTATTACAGGTTGCAGTTTGCATATATGTGATAAACAAAAACTTGAGATGTTATTACTAAGTTCAATTGTAAAGATCCACATTTTATTTCTTTAAAAATATCATGTTTCTATGAATTTTGTTAAAAAAAAAAACTCCTTGACAATTAAATTCTTTATTCTTGAATCAACTAATATCAATGGCTTATATATATATGAAAAAATACCGAACAATTACAGAATAAGAATAAATTAGTGCCAATCATTATATGAGTTTTAACTTTAAATTTCTGCTTATAAGAAAAATTTACTTGAGAAAATAAATATTTTTCTATTATAAAACTTTCAAAACTTGTTATTTAATATATATATATATATATATATATATATATTGGTAGGCATCCACTTATGCTTAAAAATGCATTAATTACATGAATAAATATATAAATACAATAATTTATGTAAAAAAAATATGTTATAAAAACAATAAGTTAAAAATGTTTTATTTTTGCTCTTTATTATTTCATTCTTTTGTTCATTTAATATCATTATTATTGGAACTATAGTATTAGTATATATATATTCTTAAAACTGAAAAGTATGATAATTTGACTATTTATTTTGCTTTTTATGTACGTGATATTGGTAAAAAAATGATGTTACACTGTTAAATTGCAAAAAAGAAAATGATACCATATGATGCAATTTTTTTTATTTCTTCCATATTTAATTGAAAACAGTCCGGGTTTGTTAAAATATTTCGACTTCAGGTTTTATATATATTTGCACGCTTTATGAGTTTCTCATTACTGTTAGACTACTTCCAGGAAATGCAGATTTTTATATCTGTGTATATGTGACGAAAATTTTGTGAAAGCTCTAGTTCGAGAAATGAGAATTTTCTATAAATTTATATGTAGGTGCACTTGATAAAAATTAGTCCTTATCAACTTTTGTTGCAAGTCTTTTAATAAGAAATTTTAGTATTCTGCTTTTATTTATTTATTTATTTATTCTTCCGTTTTTAGTTTTTAGTACAGCAATATTCGATAAAATTTCGGATATATATGCACAACGAAAAGTGTTTCTTAATGAATTACGCTAAAATAATAATAACAATAATAATAATAAAAATAAAGAATTGTTGATACAAGTAATAGTTAACTAGGGGGAAGAGGGAATGTTGTTTACGTTGGAATGACATATCAATGTTATATTATCATTTGTTTCCAGTATCAGCTATAAGAAAGAGAAAAAAAATGAGAGAGAAAAGGGGGGAGGGTAGAAAAAAGAGTTGTATATATTATTCAGTGAGATAATTATATGCACATTATTTTTTCTTTTGATAACTGGGAAAAATATTCTTAAAATAGTCTCATTCTTATTCCTCTGATAACGATAACTATTTTTGTAATAATTATTATTTTCTATTTTTCTTCGAACAATAGGTGTAACAATCTCAGTTTTCATTATTTTGGTTTGCGTTTTATAACATTTATGAATTTAGAACTTAATAATAATAATAATAATAATAATAATAATCTATCAAAGTCACTAAGAAATTGTAAACTTGAAAAGCGTTAGATATCTAAAAATAGAGTTTATATTTTCATTTCAAGTACTGAAGGGACCGGAATTCTAAGAAGTATTCACGAAGTTATTAAATCCTTCCCTTAAAACTTTTCAATGATACAGTGCATTAGAATATCTTTGAATCAAGTATAAGAACTGTTCCCCTTCAGCTATCTAAAAAGGAATTTGGCACACAGGTATTATATGTATCGGTTTCTTTTATAGGCAACGTTTGAAAGTAGTATATGCCTATCAAATAATAGCTGTGTCAAGAGATATTGGAAACAAAGGAAAAATCAGTAGGTATGCCCATCGCATTCAAAAATATTTTTCGTTAGTTATAATCCGGATCCCATCTAGATTAATGTAATCCGGGTTTTGTCTATGCCGAGTAGTTCACACATTCCTTTGAAAACATCAGAGGTAAAGTTCTTACCTTGGTCGGTATGAAGTTGTAGGGGCATGCCGTACCTTGACACCCATTGCTGCACTAGGACTTCTGCGACTGTGCATGCCTCTTGATTGGGAATGGAATATGCCTCAGGCCACTTGGTGAAATAGTCCATCACGACGAGAATGTATTTATTTCCACTGGAGGTCCGTGGCAAAGGACCCAAGATGCGATTGCAATCCGTTCAAATGGTGCTCCCACGTTATACCGTTGCAGTCTTCCTCGACTTCGTTTCTGCGGGCCTTTACGTGCCGCACAAGCATCACAGAATTTACACCATTTCTCCACATCCTCCTTTGCCTTGCACTCCTTTGCCTTCAATTCAAGCAGTAACCACAGCTTAAACAACAGCTGTCAATAGCAAATCCACAGTACAAACTGTATAGCAATAACACTTGAAGCAAGTCTCTCTCAAAGAGGCTCAAGAGCAATGCAAGCACTAGCGAAGCTGGCTGAGATCTGAACTGAACTGACTGCCTTGGCGAGAAAGCGCTCCTTATGTACTGTTCCATGGAACCCAGATTTTTCGAGAAAACTCTAGAAAGTGGTCAACCAATCAACTTACAGCTTCCATATTTGGTATATCCTATATAAGGATTTTCTCGCCAAGGTCGCCAAAAAAATCGCCAAGGTGGGAAAAAGTCGCCAAATTTGGCGCCAAATCCATTACCTGCATTACTGGGGCTTTTTAATGCGTTTTTAAGGGAAAATAAGGCTATTTCAACGCTAAAACGACTAGAAATGCACAAAATTAGCACTGTATCAACTTACTAAGCCCCTTTGAAAGAATTTATACAAAAATAAACAAAATTATTTACAATTTCGTAACACTATGAAATACCTTCAAGTACCATTTTCACTATACCAAATTTTATAAGTATTTTATTTTAGTTTAGAAAATTTGATGAAACAAGCAATTGAAGTTTTCTTAAACAAGAGTACTATAGAGATATTCTAATATTCCTAATAAAATATAAAAGGGGGAAAATATTTTTTTACAGTAGTAATAATCTCTCTATTTACATATATATATATATATATATATATATATATATATTATTGATATGCAATTCATATTTTTTTAACCACTTTCGACCATGGAAACCTCTGAGCACGTGCGGAATAGACGAGTGCAGTGTTAAAATAGGGGTGATAAACCTCGTCGTTGAGAGAAATTAAGCGATAAGGGAACACCGAATGTCTGGATGTTTTTCAAATTCCAACCAGTCTGTCAACTTGGCAACCCTCCAAGCCTTTGGAATCGCCTTGCCTGTTAGACGTAGGAATCGTGGTTACACTATACATTTTTTATATAAGTACCTGTTAAATATATTATTTAATACGTTTAATTAAAATTGATGTACATCACTAAGTAATAAAATTTTATTTAATACGCTGAATAATAAAATTTCATTTAACTTCACAGTGTTATATTTTATTACTTATAAGCAAAAAATAAATAATTACTCTTTCATCTTTATTTGTTATGCGCTGTTAAAGTTACTTGTTTTCCACATTATACTTCAGAGTCATATAAACTGTATAACATTCATCTTAATTCATTGTTGAGACACTTGAGTTGTTGGGCAATCATATGGATTATATATGATCTCATATATCACTGCCTCAGAAAAAACATTATTTTCATTTACTCTGATACTATAATTACTCTTGATAAAGATATAGCAGTTTTGAGTAAATTACAATGCATTTTTCTACGTTTATTAACTACTAGCAGGCTACGCCCGCTTCGCTGGTCACTATTTTTAAATGAATCACAATAATTAATGAATTCTTAAAATTGCATTAATTTGTATCATGTGATAACAAAAGAGAAAAAAAAATCTGATCGGGAAAAATGTCGCACCGGGTCCCCACTGCCTTCGGCAGCGTAAACCCGTGCGCTGCGCGCACGTATTCCTTCACTATCCTTATGACATCTCAAAATTCAATGTTATTACTCATAAACTTTCATTCTCAAGAAAAGGAATTAAAAAATATATCATTTAGCATCGGGTAAAAAGTCACACCGGGACGCTACTGCCTTCGGCAGCGCAGACCCATGCGCGCTGCTCGCGCACGGATGAGGATATACGTGCGCTGTACACGCATATTCCTTCTCAACTCAAACTTTTATTATTAAGAAAATAAAATTAAAAAAAAATCTTTTATCATCGGGTAAAAACTCGCACCGGGTCCCAAACCCATGCGCGCTGCACGCCTATTCCTTCTCCACCGTTCCAGCCCCTCCTAATTAACTTGCATATACCAATTTTGAACGGTCTTTCTCAATTAGCTGATATGCAAAAGAAAACCTGATCAGGACACTTTAAATTGTAAATCAGGTGAAATCTCGAATTCCACTTTCGATAATGTAAAAGAACTTTAAAATGTCTTTCGAATGATGTATTAGAAACAATTTAATCATAATTAGAATATGAAATATTGAAATTTAAAAATATTACAGCGCCATCTGGCGGTAGAAATTTCTGTAATCTATTGTTCCATTCCAGTTACTTATTCTTACTCAATTAGCTGAGATGCAAAAGAAAACCTGATCAGGACACTTTAAATTGTAAATCAGGTGAAATCTCGAATTCCACTTTCGATAATGTAAAAAAACTTTAAAATATCTTTCGAATGATGTATTAGAAATAATTTAATGCGGAGATAATGTGTGCTTCCCCCTTAATCAGGCTATGTATATATATATATGCATGTATTTCAAAATAGTAATATATAATCTTTTAAATAATAATAATAAATGATAATAATGCTCGTTTTTTTTTTTTGTAAATATTATTATTTTTAATAGTCATGATAATTTTTAAAACTAATAAATTATGAAATACGTTATAATGATATACTCATACGAACTGAAAAATGTATATATATTTCCTTGTTTCTTTGTTTTGTTTGTTTGAAATTATTAAATTGAAGTACCTACATGTGATACAAAAATATTTGTTTACAAAAAACTGTAAGTGCTAGATTCACCAAAATCTATACAGTTAGTTCAACTGTGATCTATAACATGTGTACAAATTTTTTACTCGGATTAATAAGGCGTTTAGACGCTATCACATTTTTAAAAATTTGGCCCCATAGGCATAATGATAAAGAATTCTTCTTTGTGTCCCTGTAAAAAAACTATAAGTGCTAGATTCTCCGAAATCTATACAGATTGAGTATTTGTGATCTATAATATGCGTATAAAATTTTTGCTCAATTGAATAAGGCGTTTAGATGCTATCGCACTTTTAAGATTTTGCTCCCATAGGCCATAATGATAAAGAATTTTTCTTTGTGTCCCTGTAAAAAAACTATACGTGCTAGATTCACCAAAATCTATAGGGTTCGTACTATGGTGACTTACAATATGCGAACCAACTTTCAGGTTAATCGAACAAAGCGTTTAGACGCTAGCGTGTTCACTCACAGACATACACACATACACACATACACACATACACACATACATCATCGTAAAAATAGTGAAAACGGACTCAGGGGACCTCAAAACGTATAGAAACATCAAAATCTCGAATTCGGATTTTTGACATGATTACAATACTTTCCTCACTATAGTGTTCGGAAAGTAAAAATCTTTAGGATAATTGCAGGAATTTAGTACTAACTATTTTGTTGAAAAAAAAAAATATATGTATACATATTACGAATACAAATATACATAAGACTGAGTTTTTATTTAAAAATAAAAAATAATTTTTTTTAAGATAGTAAGGCTCTTTACATATTACCTGATTAACTTTCGGTAATTTTACAAGAACAATAATTTGAAATAAAAATTAAACAATAAATCTTATATACCTTCACATGCAGTAACTATTGACAAACACAGATAAAAAAAAAGTTATTGTACATAAGAAAAGCAAGAAATAAAAAAAATCGATGTTGTTTTCACAAACATAAAATTTTGAACTTTTTAAACTTTTAATTAAACTTAGCACATTTTAATTCCTATTTAGCATATTTTCAAATTTGATTAATAATTATTTAAATTAATTTTAAGTTTTGATAAATACTAAAAAAAAAAAATTTCAATAAAAGTGAGACAAAAAAGTATGTTGATTTAAATAATAAGTTAAATACCTCAGAATACACTGAGGTTTTGAAGTAAAGAATGCTTTAAAGCACAATAGAAGTATTATTTTCAGAAAGTTACTTTAGCGGTATAGACATTTTTCAGTTTGCCACCTTGAATCAACTATATATCTGCAGTCAAGCATATATCCAACTACCCCGTTCAAACGATCGCTGCTAAAATTGGTGCACTTATTAATGAGGGCAAACTTTAGCAAACGCCATTTATTTTTTCTTTTTATTTTTTTAATTTAGATCGGATAATTGGTTCAAAAGGTATTAAATAAAAAACCCATTTTACTTTTAAAATATTTAAAAGGAAAAAATAAGTTCAATAAAAAATAATAAAAAAAAAATGCTTGTTCGCATATTTTTCCGATATAAAAGAAAATACATTTATTAAAAACACAAAAATCGTTAATGAAAATTTAAAGTAGTAACATGGTTTATTAGATTTATAAAATAATAAATTTAGGAAATAAAAAGTACACGGTACAAATAAAACAAGATGGAGCATGATAATTTAATTTGTAAAAATGTCATTGATATAGAAAAACTACTTTAGTCACCTTCTTTTTGATAATAAACAGAACAAAAAATTGAGAAAACCGATAATATTTTACTTGAAGACATTGTTATAATTAGACCAATTTAAAAATGTTTTTCCGTTTTTGCCCCCTCTCACATTAAGTTAATAAAAAATATTTAAAATGTTTTAGAAATACCGTGCGAAAGAAATACGACAGATTTATTACAGAGCACCATGGCTAAATTTGAAATTTGGCAGTGTCATAACTCGGACGTTTCTCGCCAAGAATCATTACTTACGTAATTGCGATAGGCATTTTAACTAATCGTCAAAATAATAACAAAATATTTAAAAGCCTCTAATTGTGTCCTATATTAAAGTTGTACCAAATTCATTTTAAGAAACGAAGTACTAAACATTTCTAAAGATCAAAAACACAATTACCTCCAGCAGTTATATAAAGTAACTGGTTAAATAAGAAAAAAAAACACTCCTGTCCTATTAATTTAAATTGTGTTTTGCACAGAATTTATTTTTATTATTATTTTTTTTTTTCGTTCACTTAAAAACAAAAATAGTTTTTTTTTTTTTTTTTTTTTTTTTTTTTTTCATACTTTTTGTACCTTATACAACTGTTGTGTAAAAATAATTTGAACAAGAAATATGATTTAGCGTAACGTTATTACAATTTTATAAAAATCCAATGCTTAACCCTTTAAAGCAGATTTCTCATCAAACATAATTTTTACACTTTTTTGATAGTTTTAAGTTATTTTAGATCTAAATAAGTGGAAAATGTTATATTTAAAATTTTGATTAATTTTGGTTCTAAAATATAGAGTGGTGCACCGGTGTCCCTTTCTACGTTAAAAGTAAATTCATCATGGGACACGGGCGTCCCATGAATAAATATTTTTACAAATTGCACTTATTTACAATTACGTAGATATAGGACTAGCAAAAATTCATTACTGATCATTTTTAAATAATCAAATTTAATTAGAAATAAATTTTTGAAATCGGTTGATAAAAATTTTTCAAACTACTTTTATTTAACATTTTTATTTTAGTAAAAAAATTATTCTGATAATCTAATAGATTTTTTATAGTAATTATTAGACTCTCTTTTATAATAAAAAACTATCATATAATAATAATATTTGTAATAAGTACGTCAAAAAATAAATAAGCAAAAGGGACATCGGTGTCCCATCTGCGTCAAAGAGTTAAGAATATAGTATCACAAAACTTTCTTTAATATTTTTTCTATTAAAATAGACGCAATACAATTATTATTAATGATTTAATATTTTTTTTTGTAAAATTTTAAAATAAGGCTTTGTTTTAACTGGAAAAACTTATACTACTACATATCTATTTTGTTATGCGTCGATATCATTATTCTAAAATAACATTATTTTAAAACAGTGGTTATTCACTTACACTCAATAATGCAGAGTTAATTGGCCGATTATATAGAATTTAATTCAGTATAAAACTTTAAAATTCCATTCCTATTCTGAAATTGTGTTTTTTTTTTTTTTTTTTTTTTTTTTTTTTTTTTTAATGATTTAGAGAAACATATTTATGGATCTATAGAAAAATACCTTCATGAAAATGACCAAAATGAATCAAAATAAAAACATTCAGAATGAAGCTAAAGCAATATTTAAAAATTTTTTATCAATCGTATATTTATCAACCTTATTTAGTGATATGTTGTCTGATCAAATGGCATATAAATGTGTACTTAAATCTATTTATTATTTTTGTTTAAAATATAAATATTAAGGCAGTAATGACAAGTAAAAATAAAATAAGTTCTATGTAGAGAGAAAGCCGCTTATAAATCTAACAATAAACTCCAACGTGTAAATCAATTCATTGCAATTTTTATTTAAAAACCATTTCTGTCATTTTCGGGTTAATAAATAATTTTAAATTCTTCTGTTTCAAATTTTCACTTATATTGTTATAATGTATTTATAGGACGAACTACTTTCTGATCAATCTCATGTTGTGAAACAAATTATAAATTTAGAGTAAAGTATCGTACAACGCGGGTGGAAGTTTGCCTCCTAAATATTACAATTTTATTTTTTAGCACCACTAATTTTATATCAAAGCAACTGCTTTATATATAAGCTAAACCGAGCGTATGAACCAATAGATTGGTATTCTAAAAATTTAGAGGTGTTAAAAAATGAAACTGTTTTATCATTTGTAATCTCTGCCACCTCGCTGTACGAGATTTTACTGTATATTTGAAAAGATTTTATATGTGTTATATTTATTAAAATGCACTGTCATAAACAAAATTTTAATTTAAAGTAAAAGAAAAAACTTTGTATTTTTTAAACGATATCATAATGCTTCACATTCTTTATAAATAAATTGCACAATAGCCAATTCAGAGAATTTTCTAGATTGTTGAAAAAAAACAAGTCTTGTTTACTACACCACTCTAAAAATATTTGAATTTTTTAACTGTGTAAAACTATTACTTCTTTTTTTTTTTTTTTTTGAGCTGCTACGTTGGTATTTTGTAATAGAAAAAAATGATTAAATACTGGTAGATTTTAATAACTGTATTAAGATTTTTTGCAAAATCATAGAGCTTCACAAACTTTTAAAATTTAAAAAAAAAAAACGTACAGTGAAAGCTTTGTAATAAAATTAATTCTTTTAGATTAACCTTATTAATTCAATTCAAATTTTTAAATTTATTTTTACGTATATTTCATAACTCTTTTTACCGAAAAATATGTTAAAATAAAAGCAATTTCGATTTCCCATAAGAAATACGTTGAACATAAATATATAATATTTTTTGTTGTTTTCTATACAAACTTTAACATAAATTAAGGAATCATCATCTATTTATACTTTACATAGTATGAGTTTAAAATAAATTCCACTCGTTGACTTTTAAGAATATTCCCCTAATACCAAACTTCTGATTGTTATTCCTCAAGATAATTTAATTTTTATTCAATTATATTTTAATATTTACCACAATACCCGTAAGAATAACAGTCTTGACATTATTTATCAGATTTATTACGCGCTTTTAAGATATTACACTTGTTTGCGAAAGTCTATAGAGCCTTTCTGAGATAATAAAAGGAAAATTGAACAAATATATAACTTCTTCAAAATTTAATTTAATTTTAAATTAACATTTGAAGTAAATAGTAGTTAAAATATGATATTAGCTCACGTTTTACGTATGTTTAATCCCATTTGGAGTGATAACTTTTTACAAATATTTATATATATATATGTGTGTGTGTTTCTTTGTAAACATTAACTAATGATAAATATTAAGTTTTTACCTACGATTTTTCAATTCTTATTAAAGTAAATAAAATTTCAAAATTGCTCACGAATAAAAAATCCAGAAACACAAATAATAATTAATTTAATAAAACAGTTTAAAAAATTAATTTCCTAATAAATCTAGTACGTTATGGCCATTAAAAATCATTCTTTTATATCATTCCTGTAGGAGTTAACATGTGCAAAAATTTAGTCAGCACATTTATTAAATTTATTAAGAAATGAAGGATCTTAATTAATCTAATTATCTTAAAATTACCTTACAATAAATCCTTTAGTAGCAGCAGTGAATTATTTATTTCGGCGTTACTAATGTAGCCATTTTCAGATGTTGACATGCTGCCTACTGACAACTTTCGATGTGTTGCTCCCTAATACAAAAAATCTACAAAACACATCTAAAACCTTTAAACTCTTTTAACAACGCTCAAAAAACTAAAACCAAATTTACCTCCTCCATTCCCTTTTGTAACGTTGCCGCCAATAAAATTAAATATGAAGATTCAAAAACAGGAATTAATATACCTCTTAAACCAAATAAAAACATCTTCCAAAGAATAAGAAATGTAAAAGACCTAACTAACTGTAAAGACACATCTGTAATCTATAAAATAAATTTTAAATTTCAAAACAGTGAAAATGGTTACACTGAATGACAAGTCGTAAAACTAAAGATCTCGAAACGGAACACCTTACTGATTTAAAATATAATAGACTTTCCACTTCCCTCTCAAGAAGACACACTACTAACCCCATTATCCTCAGTACACCAACAACAACTAAAATCACCCACTATAATTTCCACCAATGTGCTTTAAAACGCGAAGCTTTAGAAATACTAACCACTATCAACGCAATGAACGATAGAGTGTATAGCATCCTCTCCACCAATTGGCAACATTTTATGAGTGAAGCGAAGCGAAGGAAAGAGAGAATGAAAAAGAGATCGACCGACGACGAGCCATAGAAATTATCCGGACTGACCATCGAAAGTGGTCACGATGAAAGTGGTCTGAAGATGGCTACGTTAGTAACGCAGAAATACATCATTAAATGCTGGTACTAAAGGATTTATTTTAAGTTAATTTTATGATAAATTGATTAATCAGCATATTTTTTATGATAAACTTTAAAAAAAAGACATTTAATATAGAAAATTTAGTGCTTTTATATACAATAGTATCTAAAGTATAACCTTTCTTTAAATGGGCAAAAGTGCTGCACATCAGCTTCGCCTTTTTTCAGATCTGCGCACAAAATGTATATAACAAATAGCAAAGTTCTTGTAATAGCAATCTTACGTATCAAATTTGGTTCATATATGTATTATAGAGGTTGAGATCTAGCTTTTTCAATAATGGAGAAAATTGAAGAAGACCATTTATATGTACAGTATACTTTCGACATTCCGTGTGCACATAATCTACTCATTCCAGACTCACAAAAAAAAAAAAAAAAGGTTAAGAGAAACATTTTCACGTTTATCATGCATGTAAAAGTGATATCTATGAGAATTAGAATCTTGTCCTGATTATCTGATAGTATTGTGAAATGCCTAGAGGTCATATCGAACGATCTGGAATCTGATGTGTATTTTTATAAGGGATAGCAGGAATCAGAATGATGTTTGTACAATAGGATTTCAATTGTCCTCTTTCACTTTTCCACGTGTTCCTTTAACTTTTTGCATCGTGTTTATCTTCAATTAGAAGTATTCTTTACTGGTAAAAATAATGTTTGTGAAACGAAAACAATGTTAAAATGTAAAAAAAAGATGTTATATATGTTAAAAATTACATATCTTCAAAAACATTATCTAGTATATTTGCAAAGATCTGCTCTTTCTGTAATATAGAAATTCCATATTTTTTATGAAATTTTCCCTTTTATTCAAAGTTAAATCTATATTAATGTTTTATATAATAATATATTCGTGCATACAATAATAGTCTTTAATTAACCGCTGAATCCTTTTCCTCTCAATAAAATAAAATAAAAAGCATGTGGAAAAGAAAATCTTGCTGTAATCAAAAACCTCATTCTTTCATTTCAGTGTTAAAAGAATACCACATGGCCATTCTTATTTTCTGCGTAAATCAAAGTTTAACGGCTTTTAATCTGTTTCTCAAAATTATCCTTGAAAAAGAATTAATTATTTTTTCTTTCCTATGTATTATTTGCAGTATGTGGTTTTTCAGTTCTCATGGTTAAAGTTTGGCATAAGACTCGGGTTAATGTAATATGGTAAACCTGCTCGCTGCATTCAAAAATTATTAACTAAATGAATATACAACGGATCTAAAGAAACCGTTGTTTGGGCGATCTTTGCGGCGAAATACTGTGTGCCAACATGTTCATGATTTTGATTTTGGCTAAAAATTTGGACACTCTCTCACGGATCACCGTCGAGAAAGCATCTCGTATTAGAGGATTAAGATCTCTCTCTCTCTCTCTGATTTTGCGGTTCCCAAACAGAATGTACTGTTTCAGTTATTATATTATTACGGAAACACTATACTTATTATCTGATGTTCAGCTATTTTATCTGCAAAATAAAAACCAT
Source organism: Salticus scenicus (assembly GCA_963930645.1). Classification (NCBI taxonomy): domain Eukaryota; kingdom Metazoa; phylum Arthropoda; class Arachnida; order Araneae; family Salticidae; genus Salticus; species Salticus scenicus. The sequence goes on from OZ005648.1 coordinate 136,477,886, forward strand.
TTTTTAGCTCTTCATCCAGATGTCCAATTTCTTCACGGCCACTCCAGTTTGGAAATCTTCGAACCGGGATCTCTCATATTCTACAAGCAATTTTAAATAGCAAATAATTTTCTATATGAGATACTTTGGAGCCGTGAAATATGTGATATAGAAATCCCATATTTTTTATGAAATTTTCCCTTTTATTCAAAGTTAAATCTATATTAATGTTTTATATAATAATATATTCGTGCATACAATAATAGTCTTTAATTAACCGCTGAATCCTTTTCCTCTCAATAAAATAAAATAAAAAGTATGTGGAAAAGAAAATCTTGCTGTAATCAAAAACCTCATTCTTTCATTTCAGTGTTAAAAGAATACCACATGGCCATTCTTATTTTCTGAGTAAATCAAAGTTTAACGGCTAACATACTTTTAATCTGTTTCTCAAAATTATCCTTGAAAAACAATTAATTATTTTTTCTTTCCTATGTATTATTTGCAGTATGTGGTTTTTCAGTTCTCATGGTTAAAGTTTGGCATAAGACTCGGGTTAATGTAATATGGTAAACCTGCTCGCTGCATTCAAAAATTATTAACTAAATGAATATACAACGGATCTAAAGAAACCGTTGTTTGGGCGATCTTTGCGGCGAAATACTGTGTGCCAACATGTTCATGATTTTGATTTTGGCTAAAAATTTGGACACTCTCTCACGGATCACCGTCGAGAAAGCATCTCGTATTAGAGGATTAAGATCTCTCTCTATCTCTCTGATTTTGCGGTTCCCAAACAGAATGTACTGTTTCAGTTATTATATTATTACGGAAACACTATACTTATTATCTGATGTTCAGCTATTTTATCTGCAAAATAAAAACTATTTTTTAGCTCTTCATCCAGATGTCCAATTCCTTCACGGCCACTCCAGTTTGGAAATCTTCGAACCGGGATCTCTCATATTCTACAAGCAATTTTAAATAGCAAATAATTTTCTATATGAGATACTTTGGAGCCGTGAAATATGTGATATAGAAATCCCATATTTTTTATGAAATTTTCCCTTTTATTCAAAGTTAAATCTATATTAATGTTTTATATAATAATATATTCGTGCATACAATAATAGTCTTAATTAACCGCTGAATCCTTTTCCTCTCAATAAAATAAAATAAAAAGTATGTGGAAAAGAAAATCTTGCTGTAATCAAAAACCTCATTCTTTCATTTCAGTGTTAAAAGAATACCACATGGCCATTCTTATTTTCTGAGTAAATCAAAGTTTAACGGCTAACATACTTTTAATCTGTTTCTCAAAATTATCCTTGAAAAAGAATTAATTATTTTTTCTTTCCTATGTGTTATTTGCAGTATGTGGTTTTTCAGTTCTCATGGCTAAAGTTTGGCATAAGACTCGGGTTAATGTAATATGGTAAACCTGCTCGCTGCATTCAAAGATTATTAACTAAATGAATATACAACGGATCTAAAGAAACCGTTGTTTGGGCGATCTTTGCGGCGAAATACTGTGTGCCAACATGTTCATGATTTTGATTTTGGCAAAAAAATTGGACACTCTCTCACTGATCACCGTCGAGAAAGCATCTCGTATTAGAGGATTAAGATCGCTCTCTCTCTCTCTGATTTTGCGGTTCCCAAACAGAATGTACTGTTTCAGTTATTATATTATTATGGAAACACTATACTTATTATCTAATGTTCAGCTATTTTATCTGCAAAAAAAAAAATATTTTTTAGCTCTTCATCCAGATGTCCAATTTCTTCACGGCCACTGCAGTTTGGAAATCTTCGAACCGGGATCTCTCATATTCTACAAGCAATTTTAAATAGCAAATAATTTTCTATATGAGACTTTCTAAACAGAAATGTTTAAAAATTTCAATACAAAAGAACTAGATACTGGGCGTGTTTTGGGTAATTCCGTGTTTTTCTATTATTCGTGCAATCTGTCTCGGTAATGAACCCTGATAATCAAGAGTGCACTGTATTAATTTTTATCTGCATTATTTTTCAAAATAACAATCGTGAATATTTTAAGTTTATCTCCCTTTTACAATATGCATACTCAGATATAGATTTGCCACTAAGGAAAAGAATTGCAAAATAGCAAAATCATTTGCTGGACAAAAAATCTAACATCAGATCATCACATATTAATAATAATGTTCAAACAAGTGTGAAGTTTAATGGAATACAGAATGAGAAATTGTTTGTTACATACTTAGAGGCCCAAATTCTGACAAACATTTTTTAAAAATGGTTAATTCTTTCTGGGAACATCTTAAAAGGCCTATCCATTAAAAATCTGAAGTACAAAACTTATTTTTTCTTTATCATATATAGCTGTATTAAAAAGAACTACATAAAATATACGTTAAAATATTTTTTTAATTAAATAACAATAACTGTCGGTTTCTTTTCAATATTGTTACAAAAGTGTAAATAATTGTGTTTGTTTTTGTATAAATTCTTTCAAAGAGGCTTAGTAAGTTGATAAAGTGCTAATTTTGTGCATTTCTAGTCGTTTTAGCGTTGAAATAGCCTTAATTTCCCTTAAAAACGCATTAAAAAGCCCCAATAAGGCAGGTAATGGATTTGGCGCTAAATTTGGCGCCTTTTTCCCACCTTGGCGATTTTTTTGGCGACCTTGGCGAGAAAATCCTTATATGGGATATACCAAATATGGAAGCTGTAAGTTGATTGGTTGACCACTTTCTAGAGTTTTCTCGAAAAATCTGGGTTCCATGGAACAGTATATAAGGAGCGCTCTCTCGCCAAGGCAGTCAGTTCAGTTCAGATCTCAGCCAGCTTCGCTAGTGCTTGCATTGCTCTTGAGCCTCTTTGAGAGAGACTTGCTTCAAGTGTTATTGCTATACAGTTTGTACTGTGGACTTGCTATTGACAGCTGCTGTTTAAGCTGTGATTACTGCTTGAATTGAAGCTGATACTTGGTTTATTGACCTGTATTTTTCTGGAACTTTCTGTGAATAAATTACTGAATTTTTGTAAGTTTGGCCTTTCATTCCCGGACAACTCACGAACCCTCAAGTACGCAACATTTCTGGTGTCAGGAGCGGGGTTGTCTGTGAATGGTGATAACGAGAGCTATGGAGCAAGAGATGAAAAAACTTCTAGAAACCTTAGCTACCCAGATGAATGAAATGAAAGCCGGACAGGAAAAGATGGAAACCGGATTGATAGAGAAAATGGAAACAGGACTGGAAAAGATGAAAGAAGGAAAAAGAGAGATGAAAGCAAGTATGGAGACATCGCAAAGAGAGTTGAAAGACACTAAGGGTGAAGTTCAGGAATAAATTAAGTCAATCCAAGAAAAAGTTGAATGCAATCAAGAGGAGATGAAGAGAGAACTTTCGGCAGTAAAGGGAGTGATTTAAAGTAAATTATCGGATATGGAAAGCATAGTAGATGGAATAGAAGAGAAAGTTTTGAAAATAGAAGAGAATTTTGAAAAGAAAGCTATGACGATAGAAGAAAATGTTATGAAGATTGAAGAGAGTGTTACAAGGATAGAAAGGAGTTTCTAGGAGAAAGTTAAAGAAAATTTTGATCAGGAACTGAAAGAAAGGTTTTCAGAGATAGACGGTAAATTGAAGAGAATAGAAGAAGATCTGGAGAGAAAAGTGGAAGAAAAGTTAGAATCCATGCCCCAGGAAACTGAAAAGAAAGAGAGAAGAATCCAGAATCAGGAATTTATTAAGCTATCTACCTACGATGGCAGTTCCTCCTGGCATGTATATAAGACACAGTTTTCCATCGTAGCTGAAGCTAACGGCTGGGACTCTACCGCCAAGTCAGTCCACTTAGCAGCAGCATTACGGGGAGATGCAGCTGAGATATTGAGAAATGTTTCTAAAGAAGAAAGGAACGATTTCGAGGCCTTGACTAGAGCACTGGAGCTACGGTTCGGAGAGAAGTGTTCTAAGGACTATAGTCGCCTCCAGCTAAAGTCCCGTTACCAGAAAACAGGCGAAAGTTTGCAAGAGCTGGCAGCGGACATTCAGAGATTGTCACACCTAGCATTCTCAGACTCTCAAGCTGACACTCGAAACGACTTAGCTCTTCAGTACTTTATCGATGCTGTTCGGGATCCAGAAATTCAAAAAACGCTGAGACTCTCCAACATCAGAGACGTAGAATCAGCTTTAGGCTATGCACTTAGGATAGAGGCAGCCCAACAAACCTCCCGTAAAGACCGCCATACCATAAGAGCAGTCTCATTAAATGATACGCCTGCTTATGAAAATGAAATGAAGAGAAGTCTAGCAGAGATCTTTAAGAGATTGCGCAGCCTGGAAAATAATAAGGAGATAAAGGATAGTAAGATAAAGTGCTGGGGCTGTGGAGGGGATGGTCATGTGAAGAGGAACTTCCCTGTACGACCAACTATAAGAAATCACCCGGCTTCAACATCACTGCAGGGAAACTAAGAGGAGGCCATCTCACGGGGCGGAGGTTGCCTAAAATTAAAGAGCCCCAATTTACAGTATTTCATGTTTCATCGATGAGTGGCGGCGATAATGGACTTCACGTCTATGGCCAAGTTAAAAACACCGCCTTCCGGAGGATTCTGAACACGGGAGCCAACGTGACCATCATTAGAGCGGATTTGGCTCAAGAACTAAAAGAGAAGATCATCTGGACGCCGCCCTGTGTTAAACTCCAGACTGTGACCGGAGACGAAATCAAAATATATGGGAAAATGAACTTGACCATCACTTTTGGGAATGCCAGTTACCATCATATGGCATATGTGTTTGATATAAGAGATCCTTTAATCATTGGAATTGATTTCCTGAGAAAATTTAATTTTCAGTTGGACTTCAAGAATAATGAACTGCATTCGAGTTCGGAAGACATCTCTGTGTTCAACGCTGAAAATCAAGACATTCAGACAATTTGCCAGATAACAGCCAAGTCTGAAATTTCCATCCCTCCACACACAGAGACAATAGTTTCAGGAACACCACCTACAAAGCAATACTTCCGCTATGGACTGATTGAATACCCGAATACAGACAATAGCACAAGAGAAGTTCTGGTAGCTTCATCTCTAGTTGATCTCTCAAAGAGTACCATTCCTGTGAGAGTCGCAAACATCAGCGATAAGGTCCAGACAGTGAAGAAGGATGAGGTGTTAGCAACCTGCACTCCTGTTACATGCATCAACCGTCCCACGCAATCAACCGCATCCAAGTCTTCAGAACAATTAATAACGGAATTACTAAAGAATGCAGAGTTAGAAAAGGAACAGAGATGTGCTGCAGAGAAGCTACTCCAAGAATTTAAAGACCTTTTTTCTCGAACTCCTGAAGACGTCGGGAGAACGAACATCACCCAGCACAGAATTGATACAGGAAATCATCCTCCAATCAAACAACATCCAAGAAGACTTCCATTTGCTAAACAGGAAGAGGTCACTGAACTTCTAAATGAAATGCAGCACAATGACGTCATCGAGCCATCAACGAGTCCTTGGGCCTCTCCCATAGTACTGGTGCGAAAAAAGGATGGTTCAACAAGATTTTGTGTGGATTATCGTCGTCTGAATGACATCACGAAGAAAGACAGTTACCCTCTTCCCAGAATTGACGACACATTAGACACACTTGCTGGCAATAGATGGTTCTCGACTCTTGGATCTGAAGAGCGGTTACTGGCTAGTAGAGTTACATCCTGATGATCGTGAGAAGACTGCATTCACCACGGGACAAGGACTGTGGCAATTTAAAGTTATGCCATTCGGATTATGTAATGCACCTGCCACCTTCGAACGCCTGATGGAGACAGTGCTAAAAGAACTTTCCTATGAAGCCTGTCTGGTGTATTTGGATGATATTATCATTGTGGGGCGCACCTTTGAAGACCATCTTCGAAATATCCGAAAGGTGCTGGAGAAACTCAGAATGGCTAACCTCAAGTTGAATCCAGGCAAGTGTAACTTGTTCCGTCGTGAAGTGAGCTACCTCGGCCATATCATCTCTGCCGAAGGTGTGAGAACTGATCCTGAGAAGATCTCTGCAGTCGAGAACTGGAGTCGCCCTGAAAATGTACACCAACTACGAAGTTTCCTGGGGTTATGCACTTACTACAGGAAGTTTGTCAAGGGTTTCTCAAATATTGCCAGACCACTCCACAAGCTGACGGAAGCCAAACAAAAATTCCTGTGGACAGATGAATGTGAAAATGCGTTCAAGCAACTTAAAGAGGCCTTAACATCATCGCCTATCTTGACGTATCCACAGCCCGACCGACAGTTCATACTTGATACAGATGCCAGCCATGAGAGTGTCGGTGCTGTTCTGTCTCAGGAAGTTGATGGTCAAGAACATGTCATTGCCTATTGGAGTAAATGCCTGTCTAAACCGGAGCGAAATTACTGTACCACCAGGAAAGAGCTATTCGCCATCGTAAAAGCCATAGAACATTTTCATCATTACCTCTATGGCAGAAGATTCCTGCTCCGGACTGACCATGCATCTTTAACGTGGTTGCTCCAGTTCAAGTACCCGGAAGGACAGATTGCCAGGTGGATACAACGCCTGCAGGAATATGACTTCCAGATACGTCATCGTAAAGGGACTCTACATGGTAATGCAGATGCCTTGTCACGGAAGCCCTGTTTGGAAAGCTGCAAGTACTGCTCTAGAGCCGAACAGAAATACCTGCCGATAAATCCGGTTGCCTGCCAAGTTACTGTATCAACACCATCAGATCAAGATCCCGATCCATGGAGTGACGAAGAACTTAGAAAAGACCAGTTGGAAGATCCTGACATAAAGCCAATATTACAGCTGAAGGAGACGACCAGCAACAGACCTACCTGGCAGGACATTTCCAGATTTAGTCCTATTACGAAGAGTTATTGGGCACTTTGGGACTCTCTTCATATCAGAAACGGCGTATTATACAGAAAGTGGGAATCTGATGATGGGAAAAGCTTCCGATGGCAGATAGCATTGCCAAGATCAAGAATTCCAGATGTTTTAGAACAACTGCATAGTAGCTCTACCGGAGGCCATTTTGGGGTAATGAAGACTCTGCAGAAAGTTCGGGAACGCTTCTACTGGTGCAAGGCAAAGGAGGATGTGGAGAAATGGTGTAAATCCTGTGATGCTTGTGCGGCACGTAAAGGCCCGCAGAAACGAAGTCGTGGAAGACTGCAACGGTATAACGTGGGAGCACAATTTGAACGGATTGCACTCGACATCTTGGGTCCTTTGCCACGGACCTCCAGTGGAAATAAATACATCCTCGTTGTGATGGACTATTTCACCAAGTGGCCTGAGGCATATCCCATTCCCAATCAAGAGGCATGCACAGTCGCAGAGGTCCTAGTGCAGCAATGGGTGTCAAGGTACGGCACGCCCCTACAACTTCATACCGACCAAGGTAGGAACTTTACCTCTGATGTTTTCAAAGGACTGTGTGAACTACTCGGCATAGACAAAACCCGGACAACACCCTTACATCCCCAGTCGGACGGCATAGACGAGAGATTCAATCCTACCATCCTGAATAACCTCTCTCTTCTAGTATCAAGGAACCAGCAAGATTGGGACTTGAAGTTGTCATTATTTCTGCTGGCTTATCGAAGTGCTGTCCATGAAACCACCGGCTATACTCCAGCCCAGATGCTGTTTGGACGTGAACTTCGTCTCCCTTGTGATCTCCTGTTTGGTTGTCCACCCGATGCGCCTTCATCGCCCGAGGAGTACATCCAAGATCTCCAGGCACGATTTGAGGACGTACACAACTTTGCTCGGGAGCGGATTAACATGGCAACGGAGAAAATGAAGACAAGGTACGATCTAAAAGCTACACAACATGAGTTCCAGGAAGGAGAGAAGGTCTGGTTGTGGAATCCTGTTCGACGCAAAGGACTCTCTCCCAAGTTACAGTGCAACTGGGATGGACCATACACAGTCTTAAAAAGGCTGAATGATGTAGTGGTGCGGATCACTAAAACACCTTCGTCAAAACTGAAGGTGGTGCACTATAATAGGCTAGCCAAGTACCACAAGTAACGGTAATATTAAAATTAAAAATGTAAATACTGGTAAAATCTGCGCATGCGTAATGTAAATATTTGTATATAGATACTTGTACATATTTGTGAATTTTGTAAATATTTCTCACTTGATTTTTGTTTCTATTTTGTCGTTATATGCAACTTAGTTTTGTACTTGAGATTGTGTAAATTTGGTTAGTTTCGCCTCTTAACCAAGGGTTGCACTGCCCGGGACGTGCAGTCCTTGGGAGGGGGGCAGTGTTACAAAAGAGTAAATAATTGTGTTTGTTTTTGTATAAATTCTTTCAAAGAGGCTTAGTAAGTTGATAAAGTGCTAATTTTGTGCATTTCTAGTCGTTTTAGCGTTGAAATAGCCTTAATTTCCCTTAAAAACGCATTAAAAAGCCCCAATAAGGCAGGTAATGGATTTGGCGCTTAATTTGGCGACTTTTTCCCACCTTGGCGATTTTTTTGGCGACCTTGGCGAGAAGATCCTTATATGGGATATACCAAATATGGAAGCTGTAAGTTGATTGGTTGACCACTTTCTAGAGTTTTCTCGAAAAATCTGGGTTCCATGGAACAGTATATAAGGAGCGCTCTCTCGCCAAGGAAGTCAGTTCAGTTCAGATCTCAGCCAGCTTCGCTAGTGCTTGCATTGCTCTTGAGCCTCTTTGAGAGAGACTTGCTTCAAGTGTTATTGCTATACAGTTTGTACTGTGGATTTGCTATTGACAGCTGTTGTTTAAGCTGTGGTTACTGCTTGAATTGAAGCTGATAATTGGTTTATTGACCTGTATTTTTCTGGAACTTTCTGTGAATAAATTACTGAATTTTTGTAAGTTTGGCCTTTCATTCCCGGACAACTCACGAACCCTCAAGTACGCAACAATATGATCATAAAGTTTAACTTGATACATTTAACTAAAGTTTGATATTAGTTAAAAAAAAATAGTAGTTTTTTAATTATTATATTTCTCAAAAATATTTACTTTCCACTCCATCATTTATAAATAACAGAAAATACATGTATGTATATACGCGTGTATGTATATGTGTTGACTTTAACTTAATTTGTTTCTGAAAATATATTAAACTATTGAAAAATAACGTTTCTCTTTCACTTTCTATGGACATGACCTGATATTTAGAAAAGTAAGTTTCAAGGGTACATTATTACTAATTATCTTTAAAAGAATTGTTTAATTTTTTTTTAAATAAAAACTAACCGTAAAATAATTAGAATATGTACTTTAATTTTTACTGTCTAATTATATATTACACTTTTTCTAGAACTGTTTTTTTTTTCTTTTTTCAGTTACTTTGTAACAAAACGTTTACATAGCGGCTTTAGATATATATTGTTTTAACTTTTTCTCTATTATTGAAAATCTAAAAGAATGTAAAAGATAAAATTCATATAAAAATTTTAAAATAATCTGAATGTATATTTCCCAATTTAACTAATGAATATTTATTAAGACGAAATAGTATTTATTAATATAATGTAGTATTTCCTCTAAAAATAGAACAAAAAATGATAAATTAAATTATCTCCCTTTAACAAAAGTATTCTTCATAAGACGCATATCATACTGATTACAGACTAAAAACATACTAAATAAGTTTTTTGATTATAATTACAATTTCATTATAGATAACTGCATACATATTATTTATAATAACATATAACACACATATATATGAATAAGCAAGTTTTTTTAGTAATATAATTAATTCGCGTATAGTAGTTTAATTTTATAGCTTGAACGCAACGAAAATGTAAGAGAGTGCTTCGGTTTGAAAATTAATTTTTATTACTTTCTGAGATAAATTTTCCTTTTAACATTTTTTTTTTTCATTCCTGTATTAAAAATTTTGGAAAATATTGTTAGTCCTATAGGTATATTATATATGTGTAATTTATATTAGCATTTAAGCATACATGAATGAAAAATCAGATTAAGTATATAATATAAATGAATACATAATGAAAACAATATTTCTATATATATATATATATACTAATACAGAGTGCTCATAAAAATGAATCTTCCAAGGTATATGAAACCCTAGTGACTATCCGCTCATTCGCATTTTTTTTTTTTTTTTTTACAGAGAGAAAGAAGTTTATAAATCTAACAACAAATCCATAATGTGTACTTCATTTGCATACATTTTTCATTGAAATCCATTTCACTTTTGGGTTAATAAATAATTTCCAATTCTTCTAATTTAAATCTTTTCCTATATTGCAATAATATAATTATTGGATGAACAGCGTTCTGATCGTTTTCATGTTTGAAATATATAATTATATTTATATTTAAAAATATTTTATATATGATACATTTATTAAAATATTTCGACATCAAATATTTTTTTATTAAAAGAAAACTTTGTATTTTTGGAACGACATCACAATATGATACTTACTCCAAGAACAAACGACATTATTAATTGCACTTAAAACATTTTATTTTAACAACACAGTAGATGTTTTAAATAAATTTTTAGATTTTTATGAATACAAATCCCTTTTTTAAGCCACATTTTAAAAACCTTTAAAATTTTTAACTACATAAAACTAATATAAAATATTTTTTTTTCTTTTGGAAATATCTCAGCTGCTAACATGAAATATGGTAATCTTGTAATTAATCGTTTGATTATGTTGGTATTTTGAAATGAGAGAAATGAATGCACGCTGGTGAAATTTAATAACTGTAATTAGTTTTTTGTCGAAATATTAGAGCTTTACCAAGCTTTAAATTATTTAATCAACATTCATTCACAGCATTGCAATAAAAGCAGTTATTTTACAATAAATTTATTAATTTAATGCAAAATTTAAATTATATTTTTATTTACACAATTAAACATTTAACACTTTTAATCGAAGAATATTATAAAATAAAAAATAATAATGTAAAATTTTAATATAAAGAAGATATAAAGGTATTTTAAAATAAATGCACTGCTTTAGGTTTTGATTAAATAATCATTAAATAAACAGTCTAAAATATTTGCAATTAATTTATTAAATACTTAAAGAATACAAAATACAAAATTATTTAATAGAACAACAATCTCCAATAAATAATAATAATTATAAAGTAACAAAGAAAATAAAAATTACACAAATATAAATTTTAAAATAACTTAAGGAAACATCTTCTTTTTAAATTTTATATAATATTAATTTAAAATAAACACAGCTTCTTGACACTTAAGAATATTCCCAAAATACCGAGCTACCGATTGTTGTTTCTCAAGATAATTTAATATTTTTCAATTATATTTAATTATTTATCATAATACTCATGAGACTTTGAAAGTCTTCACATTATTTAACAGATTTATTAAACGCTTTTGAGAATTTACTCCTGTTTAGAAAACTCTAAAGGGCACTTTCACTTTCACTCAATATATTTTCTGAGATAAGAAGACGAAAATATAATAAAAGTATATCTATATTCAAGATTTAATTTAATTGATAATCAAAATAAGAAATGAATAATGATTATAATATTATATAAGTTTTGCACTTGTTGAATCCCATTTTGAGCAATAACTTCTTATATATATATATATATATATATATATGCATACTGTATATAAGTAAGTAAATGAAATTAAAAATTTGTTCACAAAAAAAAAAAAAAAAAAAAAAATCCAAAACACAAAGAGCATTTTTTGTTTAATAGTTTTTTTAATCGAAGTTTGAAATAAAGCTAGTACTCGTTATGACAATTACAAAACTTTCTTCTATATCATTCTGAATTCATTCTGAATAAAATCACCATCTAACAGTTAATATACAGAAAATTTCATCAGCATAAATTTCACGATAAACTTACAAAAAAAAAAAAAAAAAAAAAAAGGGGGGGGGGGGATTGTCGTGCTTACATAAATAATAGAAGTTGAAGTATAACCTTCCATTAAGAGGGGAAAATATCAAATTCATTTTTTGACCGATACCCACACAAATCGAAATAGCAAAGTTCTCCTAATAGCTATATTACGTATCAAATTTGGTTCACATATATGTTATAGACGCTGAGACATAGAAATCCCTGTAACGGACAAAGTTGAAGTAGACCTCTTGAACGACATGCACTTGAATTAAAGGAGCATTGTTTTTCAAAATAACAATTCTTACGTATCAAATGTCATATGTAATAATATTGTTATATGTAATAATAGTAATATTACATTATATAAACTCCCATGAAGGAAAATAATAGCAATATAGATATGCCATCTGTTGAACGAAATATCCCAACGACAAATAAGCACGTATTAATTTCCAAACAGATATAAAGCTTTTTAGATTTCCTATTATTTCAAATTATATATAACACATACTTAGAGACACACATTCTGGCAGGCATTTGCAAAGAAAGTTCAATCGTTTCTAGAACATCTTAAAGCACGTAATCCCATAAAAATTTTGAAGTCAAACATTTTCATGAATTTAACTATTTCTTCTTAAATATATATGGTTGTATTAAATAAAAGACATAAAATGTAATATATTTTAAAATATTTTCTGGCATGGATTATAGTAATTATTGTTTTATTTTCAATAGAACTATAAATTTTGTTACTAATTGCAAAATATTAGTTTTTAAATTACTACATTTCTGAAAAGTATTTGGTTTCATCTCCGTTATTTAATAATAACAGAAAATGCGCATATTTTTAATTATATGAATACGCGTCGACTTTTAACTTAATTAATATTAATTTTTAAAAATATGTTAATTTATTCACGAGTAATGTTTTTCTTTCACATTCTTTGCGTCAGACCCCATGTTCCAAAAAGTTTTAAAGTTTAAAGACATATTTCTAATTATTTTTAGGTATTTTTTTTAAATAAAACTGACCGTAATATACTTAGAATATTTACCTAAATATCTACTCTCTAATTATCGATTATGCTACCTCTAGGACTATTTTCGCTAATTTAGTTAGCTATTTTTTTAAATATTTACCCAACACATTTTGCTAATTAGCGGCGTTGGAAATATCATGTTTTAACATTTTCTTTGTTAATGAACATAGGTATAAAATTAAAAGGTAAAATCTTACATAAATTAAAAAAAAATATTTTTAAAGTGCATTTCGAGATTTATGTAATGCACATGTTGTAAATAAAATTCAGTATTACTTCCAGAAATCTAACATAAAAATATATTAAGTTGAAATATCTCCTATTAAGCAAATTTATTCTTGATAAATTGCATTTCCTACTGACTATAGATGCAAAAAATATTAAATAAGGTTTCTGATTATATTTAAATTTTAATTATACAATATTTACACACATATAACAATACAAATGAATAAGCAAGTCTTTGTAGCAATATGATTAATTCGCCTTAAGTAGTTTGGTTTTAAAGGTTGAACGTACTGAGGATATAAGATACCCTATAAACACACTCATCCACTGTTCATCCTAAAGATATCTATTTCATCCTCAATATGTCCTATAAATGTCCTGGAAAGTAGACCTGTTTGTAGGGTAGTGTGTTGCTATGGAAATTAAATTTTCATTCCTTTCCGTGAAAAGTTTTGCTTTGCACGTGTTAAACTATTGGATGACTTGCATTTCTGTATTAAAAATTTTAGAAAGTATGTTTAATTTTAAGATAAACTAGATTGGCATTCATATGTACATCTAAATGCAAATGTAGAATGAACACACAATTAACTAAGAAAATAATGAAATAAATGAAAATAGTTGTATAAATACAGGGAATAATGTATAAATACATTAAAGATTTCTCTGATATATGAAGTTCTGTAAGACTCGCTGATCAAGCGATCGCAACAAAATATCAAATATTGTTATTTGATAATATGCGCTGGAAATTGTGATGATCTAAAACAACAGAATCATTTCGACTAATGTTACAGTAACAGAATTTTAAAATTTTCTAATTGTGTCACCAAATTGTTTTAATAACTCAGGAAAAACCATAAGTGTCTTATCCGGTAACTGTAACAGGAGTAATACTAGACTAAAATATAATCAAAAATAGGAAGCGAGTGCAAGAGCTCTAAACAATAAGTCACAATAAAATAATAAAAATTACAAACAAAATTGAAATACTATTTTTCGTTATTGGAATTTAAACCTCTCAGTTGAAAACCTAATTAAAAAGAAAAAAAAAATCTTATTAGCCCTTGCAGACTATAAAATCTCGCATGCATCGGTTTATTGATGATTCATTTTTGGACAAAATTTTATTTTATTCTGTGTATATTGTAACGCAGTTAAAGAGACTTTTGTGTACAACAGACATGCAATGTTTCGTCGCTTGTGAAAGGGTCGACGAAATATTAAATATACATAATATGTTTTTTTTCTTTTTTTTTTTTTTTTTTTTTTCCTTGGGACATGTTTGCGATCAAGTTCTCTGTAGTAATTTTAGTTTTACTTTTTTATTATATTTAAAAAGAAAATTTTTCCAGCTACAGTTATTGGGACAAAGTCTGTCATGTCTTTGAGATAAATTCTTAGCCAAAATAGTAACGTCGTAAGGTAAAAGGCAGTTTCGCAAAGTACGAGTCGCGAAACTATTTTCAGGGTTTTACTTTCCTACTAAAGTATTCTAATAAGGAGTTAGGATTTAAAAAGAACTTGCGTATTTTACGAGATTCGCCAAGGGAGTTTTAGTACAAGCACGGTTAAAGGGAAAGATGCAAATTAGCAAAGCGTATAAAAAGAATGAAGGTATATCGTGCTCGGGGAGATGCAGGTGGTTTAGGTGTGAAGTAGGAAGGGAAGTGGCTTCTGCCGGGAAGCATAAGTCTGGCCACGAGTGCGCCTAGGATTTCTAGTTGTTCGAGAGATCATAGAGCTAGTAGACAATTTTTTTTCAAGAGTGGTAATATAGTATCGTTTATTGATTTATGTTATGATAGTTAAGTTATATTCTTGCTAGCTAGTAAAAGTATTTAGTATCTATAATTTTACGAGGAAGTTTGAGCAAATAAATGTATTTCAAAAGGTCGTTTAATGGTGTAGTCCCATGCTCCCTTGAATTGAAATTTAATTAAATATAATATTCAGTTTTCCGTTTGTCTCTGTTGTTTACTTTCTCTCACTACTTTATTAAGTGTGACGTTGGAAGACAAGCCAACGTCTTTACAACGTGAAATACTTTCTTAGTCAGTTGAGAAGAACTGGTAAATTGAAATGGTAAGAATTAGAGCAACCGTAAAATGTAAAAAAAAAAAAAAAAAAAAAAAAAAAAAAAAAAAGGTAAATAAATAAAGATTAAAAACATAAAAATCAAAAAAGAAAAATTTAAGCTGTGTCATGGCTTATTAAATTTATATAATATTAAATTTAGGAGTGCGAAGCGAGCGTGGAAAGTGAAATAAAATAAAACAGGATAATTTAATTTAAGTTTAGTTTAGAAAGGAGATGTTATTCCTATTTGTATACTGCTTTAGCCATTATCATTTTTTTTTTTTTTTAATTATTATTTTTTAATATTAATAATACGAAAACGAGAATTAGATAATATTTTAGCCTGGAGATATTTTAAGTTGAAATATGAATTAGGTACTTGTTATTAGAAAAATAAATAGAAAATAGTAAAACTAGCACCTTGAAATTATTTGAATTAATGTTGTTTAAGTGTGCGACATATAAAATAGTATCATAAGTGGGATTTATTTTACTCCCAGTATGAATTAAAAGTTTGAATTTAGGAAAGATAAAAACAAGGTAAGGAAATTAAAACCCAAATATTACTGTTGTAACAATTATGTTGTTACATGCTGTAATATAAATGTCAGGCAACTGAATTACTACTACATAGTATTGAAAAATAAATATTTAAGCACGAAGATAATAAATAAGAATTATAGTTGTGATTGTGATTGTGATTGTAACAAATATGTAATAAAATATATATTGACGTATATTGATTTATTTCAAGACCATTCGAAAATTAATTGAAAGAATGGAAGAAAGAAAACAAAATGTTGTAGCAAATCAAAGCTAAAAGATTAGTATTACGACGATGACATACTTAATGAAAGGAAATGATAAGGATTATGCGTTAGTAACCGAAAATATTGACGAGGAAGAACCACAAGGCGGAAAATTAATAGAGATCAAGAAAATTATCTTGAACAGTAAAGAGTATGAAGAAGAAACTGTTTAACAAATACTCCAGATTATCATAGACGAAAGAAAAGAGGGGGGAGAAAAGAAAAGGTAGCAACAGAAAGAAGAAAAAGAAATGGAGAAAGAAGAAAGTTGAAAGATGAAAAAAGGAAGAGAAGCAGAATAATTCAAATTAAAACTAGAAGTAGAAGAATAAGTAATGACAATCAGAAGAATAAAAATTATGGGTAGAAACAGAACAAAGAAAATTGCATTTACAATCTAAAGAAAGAACAGTATTAGAAAGATTAAGATTAGAACGATCGAACTCTTGAAAGTCAATCTCTCGAACATGATAATTTCACATCTAGAGAGCAGTCGATTGGAGAATACGTGAAACTATATTAGATTATTAACAGTGAAAGTATCCGCTAAGATGGATGGTTGGAATTATTTTAACTAAATACGATAGTAAAAACGATTGTAAATATTGTAAAGACAGTAAATTTATACGATTAATGGTTCATTATATTCTCAGTTTTTTTTTTTTTTTTTTTTTTTTTTTTTACGCTTATAACTGTTATTGGATTAGCATTTCGTTAAAAACGAGGTTTTTTTTTTTTTTTTTTCGCACTGGCCTAATTTTACACAACCTAAAAAGTAAATAAATAAATAAATAAATAAATTCTAACATCGAGAAGAAATTGGTTTCAAAAATTAATTGTAGACAAAACACTTTTTTATGTAATATATTTATTTTATTACAGTTTTAAGGTTAAAGAAGAAGACGTGTTCGAGAAGGAAAAAACAAATTTTTTTTTAATGGTAAAGTTATAGACGGAATAATTGCTACGATTTTGAATGTTAGCCTACGAACGAAAATATATTCTGTCATACAGGTGCCTGTGCCTCACTTTATGTCGTGAATTTCCTTGTCTGTTGATGAGTCAGTTGAGTAACATATAATGCTAGTTTTCTGATGCTAGATTTATTCAAATATTGTGTCCCTTACGTGCTCAAAAAAAAAAAAAAAAACGAAGTAATTTTTAGGTCAAAGAGCATGTTGGTAAGGTGTAGAGCGCGTTGGGTAAAAACAGTGGTCTGAGGACAGGCACTATCTTTTTGGGAGACACACCCTTAAATTGTGTTTATGAATGGAATCACATTCGGTTTATGAACCGTCTGATGTATTCGTTTTCTAAGAAGACGCTTTGAATAGTAATGAGTTGCTCCTGCCATCATAGAAAATTTCTCCTAAAACCATAACTTTTGGAGAATATCCACTGTATTTACGCGACAAATGGCTTGATTGTAAGCTATGATTTGGACTCTGGCCAACGTTCTCAGTGCTATGAACGACACCAAGATAGGAACTGCTCTCATCGGAGAACATAAATCGCCACACCATTCTCATATGGGGCCCGCTAGCAGCCGAGCGGTTCTGCTCTCAAAGACGGTAGACGTAAGGTACCGGGTTCATTTCCAGGTCTCGCTCATCGGCCTAGCCGTTCGGATTTTTCCGTGATTTTCTCAGAAACTTGCGTAAGTACGAGCTAAGATCCCTTAGAAAGACCCCCCATGGAGGGCACACCCCTCAGGCCTAGGACCCTAGAGCAGTCAATCGACCATACTCCTAAATCCAGTCCAATCCGCTCTCCAATGAGCTCTAGATTGATACCATTGAAATATTAGATGGAAGTTATTCGGAGTTAGTGGAATGAAAGCTACAGAGCGTATGGATGGCAGCTGTCACTAAAGCAGTCAATTTGTTGGGTACCGAGTTCACTGGGTACCGAGAGAAGATTTAATTTCAACAGCAGGTGCAGTGTTAGGCGTATCAGCCATGTGATATTATCGCCGTAATATGTAATTATTTACATGTTAATAATATTTTTTTTAATATAACATAAATTATTTTAATTTATTCTAAAGACATTAATAAAAATTTACGTGAGATAGACTAAAATTAATGTTTATAAATCCTTCCCCAAAATAGACAAATACACATACAAAAAAAAAAAAAAAAAAAAAAAAAAAAAAAAGCCTATAAATGACTATTTGAGTCTTACAAACTACTCAGAATTTAAAAAAAAATAAAGAAAACTTTACTTAATATTAATTTAAGTATAACTTATTTTATTATTGCACAAATCTTTTCAAAAGTCGAAAGCTCATTAAAAATGTTCTACCTAAACCATTTTGAATGCTAGCATGTTTCGTATAATTCTTATTTACCCATAACTCAAATATCTTAATGTGCACTTAAAGAGATTGGTTAATGATTTACATTAGACATAGCAAATGTTATAAACGTTTTAAACAAAGTTTTCTATGGAATATATTATGTACTTTTTCTTTAAGAAATGTGTACGCATATTTTTGATAGAAAAGTTAATAAGCACTACTTTATAAAATACAGGGTGGTCGGTAAGTCACAGGTTTTTATCTTTTTTTATTTGAATAAAAAATAAATTACAATAGATTGGAAACCCAAATGAATAGTATCTCATTGCGAAATGATGGGCATAAGTGCATCAAGTTTTCAAAATGTCATCCCTCAATTGCAGCAAGGTGTTGGATGCGTATGTAAAAATTCTCAATTGCTGCAGGAAATTTTTTCTTCCGGAATGGCTTAAATTACCTCACTTATTCAATCGATAAGCATCTCCAAGTTCTCTACAGGGTTCGCAGACACTTCATCTTTCACGACACCCCACAGAAAGAAGTCGCAGACGTTTATGTCTGGAGAATACAGAGGCCAATCTGTACCTCCTCCAAATTTCTGGGGAGACATAGACCGTTAATCCGGTTTTGGAATATTTTAGAAATTGTCCTTAAATTCCCATCAGTTGAGTCGGGGCGTGGTCCATTCTGCGAGAACCAATATTTACAATTATTTACATTTAAAAATAACGATTATTTTTAAAATCTTGTGACATACCAACCACCCTGTATTAGCGAGCGAAAAACATCTTTCTAAATAATCTAAACTCGTGTTTTGACAGCAGCAATGGTTAATTTCACTCTAGTTTAAACTTTTCACGTAACATTCGTATCCACAATATGCTAGACTACTAAAATAAAAATATTCCAGAAAGTATTCAAAAATGTTTAAAGAACTTACAATGAATCAAAATGCATTACAATGTTTTTGCAACGCTTTAATGAACGTAAGAAGATCAAGCTAGATTTTCTTGAAATTGTAAAAAAAAAAAAAAAAAAGTTTTAATTGGTATTTTTAGAAAAGGTACAACAGAAGATTAAAAAAATAAATAAATAAATAAATAAACCTGTACTGCTTTTAGTTTTTATTCTACAAAAATAATATGATTCTCATTTTTGACATATTCTTTACATATATATTTTTTTAATTGAAAAATTATTTAAAAATATGATTTTTTTTTTTTTTTTTTTTTTTTTACAAATGTGTTCTAAGAATGCACTACGAATAAACTGAGAAAAATATTTGTACATCCTTCCTTTATAACAGCAATTTCCATGCTTATATCCATGTTTATTTAAATCTTAAATTTTACTGAGAGTGTTATTTTAACTACTTTCATATTACACAACCAGGATTAGATTATTAAAAAAAACACTAATACCGTAATTAAAAGAAAACTTATTGTGTCAGAATTTAATTTTATAAAATATATAAAATGTAATATATTTCATAAAATATACATTGTAAAACATTTTAAATGCAGTAAAATACTTAAAAGAGAAATGTTACATACTTCAAAAACATAATCGTTAATTGCTAAAATTAAACAAATAAAAAATTATTTCTAAATTTAGTTATTGTTATTTGTAATATAAACGGAAAACTATAATTAGAATATTTTGTATTACTTAAAAATATAATTAAAATATTTTATGTAATTTTTTTTTCATACAACTAATTGCAATTTCAGCCTGCCTTTCTTTCCTTTAGAAGATCTTACGAGGTTTAAGAAAAATAAGTTTCTTTAAACTACTAATAAAAATTATCCATATTACATTTTTAATATTTCTAACGAACATGATAATTTTTTAAAGTCTTCTTGATACTTAAATAAGTGAATTTAATTACTGTAGAACTTTATATGAGAAACCTGATCATTAGTTACAAGAACGAAAAATATAAAAGGGTTTCCTTCCGCCTAATTATGGTCCTATAGAAACAAATTATTTTGAAACTTTGTTATTATCTCCTATTATTTTTTATTTTTTTATAAGTGAATAAAATCTTAGTTTATTAAAGAATATAAAGCATTAAAAATTTTCGCTTTCTTTGTATTATTGCCGAAACGTCAGTGGAGGCCCTACATTGAGACTCAAAACGGTTTTGGGCTGTGTCTGTCTGTCCGTCTGTCTGTCTGTCTGTCGCGCGATAGCGGCCGCAAAATTAGCGCTATTGACTTGAAATTTGGTACACATGCTCATGAGCCCCACGAAATTAGCTGTATAGTTTTTGGTATGTATTCCATTTGTAGTTCGTATACAGGGACACGCCAAAGTTTTTCTTATCATTACGGCTTATGGGAGGAATTTGTATGTATCGAGGTAGTGGCCGCAAAAATAGCGCTATTGACTTGAAATTTGGTACACATGTTCATGCGCTCCACGAAATCAGCTGTATAGTTTTTGGTATATATTCCATTTGTAGTTCGTATACAGGGACACGCCAAAGTTTTTCTTATCATTACGGCCTAAGGGAGGAATTTGTATGTATTGCGATAGCGGCCACAAAAATCACGCTATTGACTTGCAATTTGGTACACATATTCATGAGCCCAACGAAATTAGCTGTATAGTTTTAGGTGTGTATTCCATTTGTAGTTCGTGTACAGGGACATGCCAAAGGTATTCTATCATTACGGCCTATGGGAAGAATCTGTATGTACCGCGATAGCCACCGCAAAAATCAAGCTATTGACTTCCAATTTTTGCAGAAACGTCAGTGGAAGGCCTCTGTTGAGACGCAACAGGATTTTGTGTTCCGTCTGTCCGTCTGTCTGTCTGTCTATCGTGTGATAGCGGCCGCAAATATCACGCTACTGACTTGAAATTTAGTACACATGTTCATGATCCCCACAAAATTAGGTGCATAGTTTTTGGTATGTATTCCATTTGTAGTTCGTATACAGGGACACGCCAAAGTTTTTCTTATCATTACTGCCTAAGGGAGGAATTTGTATGTATCGCGATAGCGGCCACAAAAATCACGCTATTGACTTGCAATTTGGTACACATATTCATGAGCCCAACGGAATTAGCTGTATAGTTTTAGGTGTATATTCCATTTGTAGTTCGTGTACAGGGACACGCCAAAGTTTTTCTTATCATTACGGCTTATGGGAGGAATTTGTATGTATCGCGATAGCGGCCACAAAAATCACGCTATTGACTTGCAATTTGGTACACATATTCATGAGCCCAACGGAATTAGCTGTATAGTTTTAGGTGTGTATTCCATTTGTAGTTCGTGTACAGGGACACGCCAAAGTCATTCTATTATTACGGCCTATGGGAAGAATCTGTATGTGCCGCGATAGCCACCGCAAAAATCAAGCTATTGACTTCGAATTTTTACCGAAACGTCAATGGAGGGCCTCTGTTGAGACTCAAAAGGACTTTGTGTTCCGTTTGTCCGTCTGTCTGTCTGTCTGTCGTGCGGTAGCGGCCGCAAATATCACGCTATTGACTTGAAATTTGGTACACAGGTTCATGATCCCCACGAAATTAGCTGTATAGTTTTGGGTGTGCATTCCATTTGCAGTTCGTGTACAGGGACACGCCAAATTTTTTTTATCATTACGGACTATGGGAAGAATTTGTATGTACCGCAATAGCGGCCGCAAAAATTCTCCGATTGATTTGCAAATTGACACATAAATTCAGGCTCGGTATAGAAATAGCTATTTATTTTTTTAGGCCTATACTTTTTATGGATTGTATGGATTGTAGACAGGGACACGCCAAAATACTTCACATTACGGCGTATGAGGTGAATTGCGTTTAAACGCATTTTAACATCTTTACTTTGCAATCAAGAAAATTAAACTAGCGTACATGAGTAAGATGTTTAACTTATGTTGTTTGAAGAAAATATGTGCTCTTAAGCTTTCTAATTAATGTACAGGACCTTACAAAATTGTTCTGACAATGTCACGTAGTCATCCAAACGATGTTAAATTTGGAACAATTATTAATTTTAAACGCAAAGTAAGCTGAATAGTTTTTACAGGTGTATAGAATGTTTATGGTTTGTTTACAGAGACACGCAAAAGAATTTCGTAGCATTAGAGCCTATGGACAAACGTTTATTTAAGAGCGCACTTTAATGCGTTTATGCTGCATTGAACTTAATAAAATTATCATACATTATAAAGATGCTTAAAATTATGTTTACTCTTAAAAAAGGTTATGTATAGACTAAATAATTTATGGGACCACACAAAATAATTCCGAGTATGTACTGTAATCATCCGAATGATGTCAAATTAGTTTGAAAAATTAATGAGTTATAATTAATTAAGTTTATTCTTATTATTGGCGTTTATAATGACTGTGGCTACTTTTCCGGGATATATAAAATAATTTCGTACTATTACGGTCTATAGTCGATATTTCTTAAAAGTTTATTTTAACATGGTTACACCCCATCAAATATAATGAATTTATGTTAGAATTTTAAAAGCATGTTTTCTTGTTGATAATTGTGGGCATAGAATTGGAAATTAGTTTAAAGGTTACGCAAAATATTTCCGATATGCTATGTAATTTTTTTTTTTTTTTTTTTGTATGAAATTTGGTAGTTATGAAATTTGGTATTTATGAATTTCAGGGAAATAATACAAGACCGTCGTTCATTAAGAATACATATTGTTGCGTACTTGGGGGTCCGTAAGTTGTCCGAGAATGAAAAGCAAAACTTGCAAAAATTCAGTGATGTATTCACAGGAAGTTCCAGAAAAATACAGGTCTATAAACCAAGTATCAGCTTCAGTTCAACCAGTAAACACAGCTTAAACAACAGCCGTTAACAGCAAAGCAACGGTACAAACTATTTAGCAATAACACATAAAGAAAGTCTCATCTAAAGAGGCTCAAAGCAAAGCAAGAATTTCACGAAACTGACACAGATCTGAGACTGACTGCCTTGGCGGAAAAATGCTCCTTTTATACTTTTCTATCGAACACAGACTGTTCTGGAAAATTCTCGTATCTCATAATGAGATTAGAGCTTCCATATTTAGTATATCCCTAATAAGGATTTTCTCGCAAAGGTCGCCAAAAAAAATCGCCAAGGAGGGAAACAGTCGCCAAATTTGGCGCCAAATCCATTTCTTCCCTTATTGGAGCTTTTTTAAATGTTTTTAAGGGAAAATTAGGCTATTTTAACGCTAAAACGTCTAAAAATGCACAAAGTTGGCATTTTATTAACTTTACTAAACTTCTTTGCAAGAATTGATACAAAAATAAATGCAATTATTTACAATTCCGTAACACTTTATAAGATATGCAAATAGAGACATAGCGGGGGGTTGAGGGGGGCGGCAGCCCCCCTCAGGAATGTATCTGATTATGGTAACAAGTCGATCGAATCAATATATACGATTATATAATAAGGAATAAATAAAAATGACCTATTGAATAATGTCTGATGTAAATAGGACGTTGAGGCTCCTGATCTGCAGATCCACTAGTTATTATTTTTTAATAATGTGAAATATCGTACACAGTCACATATTTCTGTTGTTAATAATATATCACATATATGAGGATAAAATATAAATAAGTTTAAAGTACTGTATTTTTTCAATTAGTTACATAAGCAACTTTTCGTAAAATATCGTAACAGTCACATAATGTAAAATATAGTCACAGTCTTCGATTTATTTTGTTAATAATATATCATATATATGACGATAAAATATAAATAAGTTTAAAGTACTGTATCTTTCAATTAGTTACATAAGCAACTTTTTTTTTAAATAACGCATTACACTTAATGATATTACTGTGCAATTTTCTATTATCAATTATTCTTTAGATTTTATCTTTAACAAGAGCTATCATGCGCATTTATGTATTTTTTTCTCACTAGTACTGGTGATCTATTAATGTATAAAAAGAAAAAAATTCTTGTGTTTGTGAATTATATACACTTTAGGATATAGTAATTTATCCTAAATACTAACACTTCTTTACATTTATAGGACTTTGGTGAGCTCCTTTCACTAATAAGTTTTATCCAGCGATAAAAATTTAAAACTCATGTTTAAAAACACTGGAAAATTTTTCACTTACATTTACGTCAACCATACAAAAGAAACGTATTAAACCTACAACTTAAAAAAAAAAAAAAAAAACTGCATTTATAAGAAAAGATCTTAATTGTGAGGTGACGTCTCACCACACGCTATTTACTGGGGTAAAGCTGACGCATGACATGTACACACGTTTTGACCACAGAAGTGATTAAAACAGTCACATTGAAATACAGATTTTTATCTATATAAATAAAGAGAAGTGTCTGTGTGTCTGTGTGTGTATCTGCGCTCTGGTGCTCACACTACTAATCGCAGAGCCTCCAAATTTGGCATATAGGTACCTGGGACCCTGCAGGTGTGCACCGCATCGAGATTTTTTCGAATTTCGAATTTGAATTTTTTAAATTAATGTTTTTTTCGAATTTAAATATTGGCTTCAATGTTTCATTTTTCAGAAATTTGTTTCGTTTCAAAAGTCTGCGTATCTTAGCAACGGCTATTAAACTATTTATTTATTTGAATTCATTTTAGGAAGAAATATTTTTTATTATATTTATTGAAATCAAATAGTTATACACATACAGTAGAAAAAATTAAACATATTAAATTTTTAGATTTTGGCATATAGGTACCTGGGTCCCTGCAAGTGTGCACCTAATCGAGATTTTTTCGAATTTCGAATTTGAATTTATTAAATTAATGTTTTTCCGATTTTAAATATTGGCTTCTTTGTTTCATTTTTCATAAATTTAATATTTTGCTTCAATCGTCTGCGTATCTTAGCAACGGCTATTACGCAACTTATTTTTATTTAATACATTCATTTAAAGGCGATTTTTTTTTTTTTTTTTTTTTATTGGAAACAAAATTGTAATGCAGTAGAAAAAATTAAGTATAATTAATAAATTTAATTTTAAAAACGTTTTTATTACAGTTACGTTTAAGTTTTTATAGTAGACCAACTTCTTATTTTTCATTTTTTAATTAATTCTTTTAAAAGAAAAAACTTTTTTTTTTTTTTTTTAAATTATTATTTACAGTATTTATCGGGAAAAATGGAAGTACATACATAGCAAAAAGGATTAAATTGATTAAAATTTATTTGTTTATATATATATATATTTTTTTTTAATCTACTTTTTATTTTTATTTATTTTATTACATTGGTCGAAATCAAATCGTAATATAGTGTAAATAGCATGGGCTATAAAATACATGGTTCAAAACTAAAATATTTATTAGATGCTGAGATACAGTCATCTTTAATATCGTAGTTCTTAAATAGTAGCAGATCTTTCCTGTCGTCGATTAATATCCAGATTAAAGTGCCTGGGAAAGATCTTTCTGCAGGCATGGGAAACCTAAACCTGATGCAGTGCGGGAGGGAAAAGAGCTGCCGTAGACAGCGAGTACCCGAAGCGAGGTTTGAAGCAATTTTAGTTACTTTTTTTTTAGTTTTTGTGTATAATATGGTGTAAAACAATAAATATTGATAATTCTTTCTAGAATTCATTTAAATATAGTGACCAGCGAAGCGGGCGTAGCCTGCTAGTAATAAATAAATAAATAAATAAAATAGATAAAATAAAATAAAATTTTACCAATGGTTTATATGATTTTGGAAGATTCGTGCATCGATTTTCAATAAAATAACAATAATCTATATAAATAAAGAGAAGTGTCTGTATGTGTGTGTGTGTCTGTCTGCGCTCTGGTGCTCACACTATTGATCGCAGAGCTTCCAAATTTGGCATATAGGTACCTGGGACCCAGCAGGTGTGCACCTCATCGAGATTTTTTCGAATTTCGAATTTGAATTTTTTAAATGAATGTATTTTCGATTTTAAATATTGGCTTTAATGCTTCATTTTTCATAAATTTAATTCTTTGATTGTAATCGTCGGCGTATCTTAGCAACGGTTATTTCACTATTTATTTTTTATTTAATACATTCATTTGAAAGCGAAATTCTTTTTCTTTTTCTTTTTTTTTTTTTTTTAATTTATTATATTTATTGAAAATCAAATGGTATAACAACTTTTTATTTTTCATTTTAAATTAATCCCTTTAAAATAAAAATCATTTTTTTAAATTTATAATATTTATTGGGGGAAAAATGGTAGTATATAGTGGAAAAGGATTAAACTGATTAAAATTTATTTGTTTTTCATGTATTTAATTCCTTTTAAAAGAAAATCTACTTTTTATTTTATTTTGTTATACTGGTCGGAATCAAATCGTAATACAGTGTAAATAATGGGGGCTATAAAACACATGGTTCAAAAACTAAAATATATAATAGATGCTGAGATACTGTCATCTTTGAAATCGAAGTTCTTTAATAACAGAAAATCCACAAGTCGTCGATAAATACCCAGATTGAAGTGCCCGGGAAAGACCTTTCTATAGACAGTGGGAAACTGGACCCGATGCAGTACGAGCAGAAGAAAGAGTTGCGTTAGGCAACGGGTACCCGAAAAAGCGAAATCTAAGGCGATTTCAGCGTTTTTTTTTTTTTAAGTTTTTTTTTTTTTAAGGTTTTTTTTTTTTTTTTTTTTTTTTTTGTGTGTGTGTGTGTGTGATGTGATGTAAAAAATAAATACTGATCTAATTCTTTTGAAAATTCATTTAAATATAGTGACCAGAGAAGCGGGCGTAGCCTGTTAGTAATCAATAATTTACTTTAAAATATTTTATATTGGCTGGTGCCTTATTAAATCAGATAAAGCTTATATTGCATTTATTATTTTTTTTTTTCAAAAGCTTACGAATAGAAAAACATAAGAATATGAAGTGGCTGAAACATGAAAATATTGAAAAATTACACAGATTTAAACTATATTTCAAAATGTATTTTAATCCTTTGCGTTTGAGATCTTTATCACTCCGGAGAACTAGCAGCTCCACACAATTTTCTGCACACTTATTGAATTACTTACCGTTAACATAAAGTGATTTCGCATACAATGTAAGGTTTAAAACTTTTTATTTAACCATTTTATGTAACTTATAACTTCAAAGAAGGACATTTGTTGAACATATCAAACATTACCTAATCAAACTAGATGGTGACCAATATTCCCCTCTCGAGTGCTAAGGGTTATTCCGAAAAAGGAGATTTGTTGGATATCAAAACATTACTAATAAATAATTAATTTATTCGATATTAAAATTAACAGCTTTTGTTTGGTCTTTTTTTTTTTTTTTTTACATTACAAAACTGATTACTAACTAACTAGTCATTCATACGTAAATTAACATGACATTATTTTATTAAAGGGGAAAACTAACTAGGTACTTCAGAAGCTCATTGCATATTTTTCGTTATTTTGTATAGTCGCTTCAATTGCTCGAAATCATCATAATATTTTATTAATTTCCTGAAAATATAGAGTTGTATTAAAAAATATTCTTAAAACTGCTTCTAAAGTCGCATCTCATAGTAAAATTTAAACAATATCCTTTTTGCTGCCATCATCTAGCCTAGTATTTATGCAAACAAAAATAAGTACCTTATTAAATTTAAATAATATAATTCTTTAAGGCTTTAAATTGTTAATTATGTTTCATAAAACAGCCTTGTAGTTGTAGATAAAACTATTAAAAACAATAACTGTATTTCTAATTTCCTGAATTAGTTTAATATTTTATATTCGAATATATAATGATAAGATTAATAAGGTCATGTAGATAACTACAGGAAAACTATAGCCTCCACTTAAAATTCAATTGATAAACTTAAATTGGATCTAAGAGTCATCATATCTGAATCTTATATTGTTATATTTGCCTTGGGAAACCAAGTCACTTATAAAATAAAGGTAGTTTTAGAAGTTTGAAAAATTTCTTACACTTCCCTCTCCAATAGAATGCCATCTCTCAAAATCGGAATTTTTGTCATTGCTATACTCGTGAAATACATTTTACAATTTTTCGTATGGAAACTAAATTTCGTGTGTAGAGTTTTATACACTCAGTATGACACAAGACAATATGGAAAAATAAAACACATGTGTTAAGGTCACATTTAACTTAATATACTAGAAACGTTGAATATCAATGAATTTAAATTTAGAAAGAAGAGTTTGCAAGTCTGACAGAATTTGATTTTTTCTTAAACAAATGTGCAGACTTTCGAAACAAAAATTCTTTTGAATAGGATTTTTTTTTTTTTTTTTTTTTTTTTAAGTTCTCAACCAATATTATCTTCAAAGAATTTTTTTACTTTAAAAATTAAAGTAAGATGGAATGTTCGTTGACTACTGACGTCTAAAAACTATTTTATATGCATTTTTGTAAGGAATCATCAAATCAAAGCAAGCTAAGTAAGTAGTACCCTTTAACCAGTAAGTTTTATCTGGAGATAAAAAAAAAATAAAAGTTTTAAACTAATAAATATTTAAAAACACTTGAAATTTGTTCACGTACATTTACTTCAACCATACAAAGGAAACGTACCTACAAACTAAAAAAAAAATAAATAAAAAAATAAAACTTTGCACTTAAACGAAAAAAGTTTAATTGCGAATTGACGTCTCAGTACACGCTATTTACTCGGGTAAAGCTGATGCATAACATGTGCACACGTTTTGATCACAGAATTGATTAAAATAGTGATACTGAAATACAGAAGTTCTTAATGAATAATTTACTTTGAAGTATATTATATTGGCTAGTGCATTTTTAAATCAGACAAAGCTTGCATTGCATTGCATTTTTTTTTTTTTCTTTTAGTGCTAGAGGCCTATTTCAGTCGGTTTATTGAATGGGGATTTATTGAATGAAGTCCCCCCAAGGCAAAACTTTAACATGAGTCCCCCCCAAGGTGCCCCTATTTCAGTCGGTACAGCGTTGTCGAATTTTTATAATACACTCTTAATAGTGCTAAGGGCCTATTTCAGTCGGTTTATTGAATGGGGATTTATTGAATGAAGTCCCCCCAAGGCCCAACTTTGACATGAGTCCCCCCCAAGGTGCCCCTATTTCAGTCGGTACAGCGTTGTCGAATTTTTATAATACACTCTTAATAGTGATAAGGGCCTATTTCAGTCGGTTTATTGAATGGGGATTTATTGAATGAAGTCCCCCCAAGGCCCAACTTTGGCATGAGTCCCCCCCAAGGTGCCCCTATTTCAGTCGGTACAGCGTTGTCGAATTTTTATAATACACCCTTAATAGTGCTAAGGGCCTATTTCAGTCGGTTTATTTAATGGGGATTTATTGAATGAAGTCCCCCCAAGGCCCAACTTTGACATGAGTCCCCCCCAAGGTGCCCCTATTTCAGTCGGTACAGCGTTGTCGAATTTTTATAATACACTCTTAATAGTGCTAAGGGCCTATTTCAGTCGGTTTATTGAATGGGGATTTATTGAATGAAGTCCCCCCAAGGCACAACTTTGACATGATTCCCCCCCCCCCAGGCCCAACTTTGACATGAGTCCCCCCCAAGGCCCAACTTTGACATGAGCCCCCACCCAGGCCCAACTTTGACATGAGTCCCCCCAAGGCTCGACTTTGACATGAGTCCCCCCCAAGGTACAACTTTGACATGAGTCCCCCCCCAAGGCACACCTTTGACATAAGTCTCCCCCAAGGCACACCTCCCCCTCATTGGGAAAAAGAGAAAAAACGTTGTTTTGCGGCTATAAGACAGTTTGGACTTCCAGCGTTATTTGTTACAATATCTGCAGCTGAAACACATTGGTTTGA
The DNA here is from genome assembly GCA_963930645.1 of Salticus scenicus. Classification (NCBI taxonomy): domain Eukaryota; kingdom Metazoa; phylum Arthropoda; class Arachnida; order Araneae; family Salticidae; genus Salticus; species Salticus scenicus. The sequence continues at coordinate 136,508,013 of OZ005648.1, forward strand.
TTTAATGAAATCTTTATCATGGAATTTAGATCGTCACGAATTAACTAAAGAAGAATTTGTCGATATTAAAAAGTTTAGCAGTAGGCCTCTGGCACTAAATTAAAATCTGTCAATGTCAGATTTTCATGTTTTAAATAATGAAATAATGTCGTGTCTGTATAATTTTTTTTTTTTTTTTTTTTTTGTCATTTCCTCTGAAGTATGAGAATAGAAAAACATAAGGATATGAAGTGGCTGAAACATGCAGATTTTGAAAATTACACAGATTTAAATACATTTGAAAATCTATTTTAATACGAAAAGGGGGATTTGTCGGATAAAAAAATATTACTAATAAATATTTAATTCTTTCGATATTAAAATTAACAGCTTTTGTTCAGTCTTTTTTTTTTTTTTTTTTTTACATAACAAAACTGATTATTAACTAACGAGTCATTAATACATAAATTAAGTTGGCATTATTTAATTGAAGTTAAACAAGTCCTTCCGGCTTATTCGAAAGGGTAGGTTGATTTCTTTTTCCTTATCAAGTAGCCGTCATTTTGTTTTAAAATGGCGGCTACAAATTATTAATGCACTTGGTACAAATATTGATGTAGGCTATGCACATATGGAGTTTTAAGCAAATCGGTTCATAAATATAATTTTATATGAATTTAAAATTTTCAAGTGGCCGGTGCGTGAAAACAAAATGGTGGGTTAAGTGACAAATATATGAAATGTATTTCTGAGATAAGTCTACTGTACACATATAGTTCGAATTAATTCAAAATCTCAAAAGTCATCCGTGTTGAATAATTAAGTGGCAAACACTTCGATCAAAATGGCAGAGAAAGTTGCTCATCTAAGATATCGTTGCAAATTTGAAAATAATTTTTTTTATATAGAAATTCTTTCAAAGAGGCTTAGAAAGCTGATAAAATGTTAGTTTTCTGCATTTCTAGTTTGTTTTAGCATTAAAATAGCATAATTTTTCCTTAAAAACGCATTAAAAAGATCCAGTAACGCAGGTAATGGATTTGGCGGCAAATTTGGCGACTTTTCCTTTAGGCGACTTTTTTGGCGACTTTTGGCGAGAAAATACTTATTATCGATATGCCAAAGATGGACGCAATAACGTGATTGGTTCACGAGTTACGTGAATTTTCTAAATTTTTGTTGTTTGAATGCTAAATCCATTTTTCAACTTTGGTTTGAATTGGTTAAGTATTTCTAAAGTTCCAGCAAACACATCCAAGATATTTGAAGCATAGGCTCACTGTCCAACTGTGGTTTAAATCAGTGCCGTGTTTCAAAAGTTATTATTATGGCAAATTTTCAAGTGGCAGTCTAAGTGGCTGCGACTTGGAAAACAAAATGGCAAAACAACTTGCCCATCGAAATTATCCAGTATATTTGTACGATAAGTTCATTGTCCAGTTCTAGTTCAAATTAAATCAGTATTTCAAAAATTATCGTCATAAGAAATTTTCAGGTGGCACCACTTGTAAAAAAAAGTGGAGTGAGATGCCCAGCGAACTTATCTGAGATATTTGAATGATAAATCCACTGCCCAAATTTGATGCGAATTGGTTCTGTAATACTAAAGTTACCATAATGACAAATTTTCAAGTGGCCGCCACTTGGAAATAAAACTGCGGATCTAGTCACCAAGCGAACTTATCCTAGATATTTGAACCAGGAGTTCACTATCCAGCTTTTATTTGAATCAGTTTAGTATTTTAAAAGCTATCGTGATGGCACATTTTCAAGTGGCTGGAACTTAGACACAAGATGTCTGGACAAGTTGCCCAGTGAAAACATTCAAGATAATTATATGATATTATTATTCCTATTACTTCATATTATTATTCCAAACTACCAAAATTTGGTTCGATTTGGAATATTATTTCAGAAGTTATCGTGATTTTAAATTTTCAAGTGGGAGACTGATTTCAAGTGGGCCCGTTTAACTTAAGATATCTGCCACTTTATTAAAAATGGCGGATATAGTTTATTAATAAACTTCATTGAGATCCTTATGTGGTTTGTATTTGCATCAAAATTCAAACAATTTCGGAATACGCTTTTTACAATTTAAATTTGAAATTTTCAAGTGGTCTCCACTTACAAACAAAATGGCGGATCAACTTGGTTTACAAACTCATCTAAGATATAAGATAAGTTAAGACACTGTTCAAATTTGGTTCCATTTGGAGTATTATTTCGGAAGTTATCATCGTTTTAAATTTTCAAGTGGTGGCCTGATTTCAAGTGGTCCCGCTTAACTTAAGATATCCGCCACTTTATTAAAAATGGCGGATAAAGTTCATTAATAAAGTTATTTGAGACACTTGTGTAATCTATATATACATCAAAATTTAAAAAAAAATTCGGAATACGCTTTTCACAAATTGAATTTGAAATTTTCAAGTGGTCTCCACTTGAAAACAAAATGGCAGAGCAACTTGGTTAAAAAATTCATCTAATTTATTTATAAGATAAGTTAAGACACTCTTTGGAGTATTATTTCAGAAGTTATTGTGATTTTAAATTTTCAAGTGGTAGCGTGATTTCAAGTGGCCCCGCTTAACTTAAGATATCTACCACTTTATTAAAAATGGCGGATAAATTTCATTAATAAACATCATTGAGACCCTTATGTGGTCTATATTTACACCAAATTTCAAACAAATTCGGAATACGCTCTTTACAATTTGAATTTGAAACTTTCAAGTGGCCTCGACTTGAAAACAAAATGGCGGAGTAACTTGGTTAATAAACTCATCAAAGATATTTTTAAGATAAATTAAGACACTGTCTAAATTTGGTTCGATTTGGAGTATTATTTTGGAAGTTATAGTGATTTTAAATTTTCAAGTGGTCGCCTGATTTCAAGTGGTCCCGCTTAACTTAAAATATCTGGCACTTTATTAAAAATGGCGGATCAACTTCATTAATAAACTTCATTGAGACTATTATGTGGCCTGTATTTACATCAAAATTCAAGCAAATCTTGCTTTAAACATGCTTTTTACAATGTCGGTTTGAAATTTTCAAGTGGCTGCCACTTGAAAACAAAAAGTCGCAGCAACTTGGTTAACGAACTCATCCAAGATATTTATAAGGTTAGTTCACTGTCCAAATTTGGTTCGATTTCGAGTATTATTTCGGGAGTTATCGTGATGACAAAATTTTCGTTATAGATAGATAGATAGATAGATAAACGAAGTGATTGCAATAGGTCGATTTCTAAAGAAATCAACCTAAAACTAACTGGACATTTCAGACGTTCAATGCATTTTTCTTATTATTTAGTATAGTTGCTTCAATTGCAGGAATTTATCATAACATTATTTTATTAATTTCGGGAAAGTATGGAGTTGTATTAAAAAATATTCTTAAAACTGCTTCTAAATTCGCATCCTCCTGTAAAATTTAAACAATATCATTTTTGCTGCCATCATCCAGCCTAATGCATATGCAAACAATAATAAGTACGTTATTAAGTTTAAATAATATACTTCTTTAAGACATTGAGTTGTTAATTCTGTTTCCTAAAACAGTCTTGAGGTTGTAGATAAAATCATTGAAAACAATAAGAATATTTTAAATTTCCTGAAATAATTGAATATTTTGTATTAGAATATATAAAGATAAGATTAATAGGGTGTGATAGAGTAATTATAACTACAGGAAAAATATAACCTCCATTCAAAATGGAACTGATAAACTTAAATTGGACCTAAGAGTCATCATATCTGAATCTTATATTGTTATATTTACTTTGGGAAACCAAGTTAATTATAAAATAGGGGTAGTTTCAGAAGTTTGAAAAATTGCTTACACTTCCCTCTCCAGCAGAATGCACCCTCTCAAAAGTGAAATTTTTGTCATTGCTATACTTGTGAAAAAAACTTTACAATTCTTCGTAAGGAAAGAAAATATCGTGTGTAGATTTCTATACACTCAGTATGACACAAATCGATTGCGAAAATAAAATATATGTGTCAAGGAGAAATACCTTTAACATAATATACTAGAAACGTTAAATATTAATGAATTTAAATTTTGAAAGAAGAATTTGCAAGTCAGACAAAATTTGATTTTTTATAAAACAAACGCAGACTTTCGAAACGACAATCCTTCTGCATAGGAAAAAGTTATTTTTCTCAAAGAAAGATTCACGAACAATTTTCCTCAAAGATGTTTTTGTACTTTAAAAATTAAAGTAATATAAAACGGTCGCTGACTACTGACGTCTAAACTTTTTTATATGTATTTTTGTAAGGGATCGCCAAATCAGAACAAACTACGCCTACCTAAAAAATAAAAGAAATAAACAAAGAATTTTCTTTCCGTGGGTTTTGAGTAGCAATGAAATAGATCCCGTGTGTTGGAATTTAAATTTATCTCAATAGTTATGTATTTTGATTTGTTTATATTTTCGTACAAGACGATATTTCATTTCCTTCATATTTTAAAATCTCTTGTATTTCAGTAATATTTTATTTCTATTATAAATTTAACTTTGGTTGCAATGTATGGAATTCTGTTTTAAGAAAAATATTTAAACAATATGTGCTTAGTCTAGTAATTTAATATTGTATTAAAATGAAAAATGAAAAATACACATACAAATACTTTCATTCGTTGTAACCGAAAATTATACTCATTTATCAAAAGAAGGTGGATTGAGATACATTTTATATGATTGTTATACATATAATCTTGATTAATAGTTGTGGTCTTTCAAGTATTATTAGAATAAGTATCTTAATAGATTTCTAAAGTATTTTGAAATTGCGAAAAATTTTTAATTTTAAAAATCAATAATAATATTTATCAGGGTATTGTAGAGTTTAATAAGCCAATGATATATGTAAAAGATAAAACTAAAGAAAAATACTTAATTTTCTGATTAAAGGCGATTACAAATATTAATTTAAAAACAGCATTTTGTTTTAAACTTTTTAATTATTTTTGTATAATGAATTTCTATACCGTACAAATTTTCAATTTCTTTAAAATTTCACAATACCATTATTATAAATATTCAGTCAGTTGCACATTTAAATCAGACTGCTGAACATTTAAAAAAGAAATATATATATATATATATGTGTGTGTGTATGTTGTTGTGTGTGTGTGTGTGTAATCCTTAAACAAAAATCAAAGTATATCTCTATAAAATAGACGCCAAAAGCATCACTAAAAATTATACAAAACACATATATGGTTGATATTTTTGTTTCAAATTTTGATTTAGCAAATGAAATAAAAATATATATCCTATGTGTTTAAATAAAGTCAATGATAAAAATGATTGTGCTAATTTATTAGATATTTCTTTTTCAGTTCAACATAAATTACACTACTGGCCATTAAAATTGCTACACCAAGAAGGAATAATAATAATAAAGGAATGAAATTTGTCGGACACATACATTATAGTAGGAAGAACAATTTATTAAAATTTCTGGAAATTTGGAGTAATGTGTACTGAGAAAACAGTACATAAAGCAGCGACCTCTGTGAGCAATAACAGCACTTATCTGCCTAGGCATTGAATCGAACAGCGATTGGATGACATGTACGAGTAGAGCACTTCATGAAGATTTAACACGATGCCACAGTTAATCGATGGAAGTTACAGGTGAGTGGTGGGGGGCCAGTCGCTTTTCAACGATTAAACAGTCATTTTCATTGATGCGAGATCAGGAGAACGCGCTGGCTAGAGCAACAGTCGAACACATTCTGTATCAAAGAAGGTCCGGACAATACACACGACTTGCGGTCGTGCATTATCTTGCTTAAATTTTGCGCTACGGAGGCCTCGAATACAGGTCAGAGGAGCGGGCCTTAACTCATCAGAAATTTAATGGCTGCTGTTCAGAGTGCCAGGAATACGAACATGAAGTAATCGAGACGTGTATCCAATGGGAACCCATAACATCATTGGGAATGATGGACAGTATGATGATGTCGAATCCCAGCTGGCAATGTGCATTATTCATAATGCCGTTAAATACGGATAAGGCAATCTTGATGCTTTAAACAGGATTGTGATTTGTCTGAAAAGTGACTTCACGCCATTCCTGCGTCCAGGTTCATCGTTGATCACACATTAATGAAGCCCATATCAGTGATGCAGTTTTGAGGGTAATCAGAATTTTGGTAGCCGCATACTGAGTCACCACCTGGATTGATGGTATGTGGTACCACTGGATACACGTCCCGGTGACCTCTTGTTTTCATTCCCGCACTTTGAATACCGCCCATAACATTTCTGATGAGTTAAGGCCCATCGCACTGTCCTATGTTCAAGGCCTCTGAAGCGCAACATTTTTGCAGGTCATTGCACGACCGCAAGTTGTTCATATTGTCTGGACCTTCTTTGATACAGAATGTGTTCGACTGTTGCTCTGGCCAGCGTGTTCTCCTGATCTCGTACCAATGAAAATGACTGTTAAATCGTTGAAAAGCGACTGGCCCCCCACCAATCACCAGTAACTTCGATCGATGAATTGTGGCATCGTGTTAAAACTTCATGAAGTGCTCTAACCGTACATGTTGTCCAATCGCTGTTCGATTCAATGCCTAGGTAGATATGTGTTGTTATTGCTCACAGAGGTCGCTGATTTATGTACTGTTTTCTCAGTACATATTACTCCAAATTTCCTGAAATTTTAATCAATTGTTCTTCCTACTATAATGTATGTGTCCAACAAATTTCATTCCGTTATTATTATTCCTTCTTGGTGTAGCAATTTTAATGGCCAGTAGTATACTTGATTTATATGATAAATGAGAAAACTTTTATTTTATTACTTATAGCAGGCCTCACACATGGCTAATTAAATGAAACTCGCAAATTTAATTAAATATAATTCATTCTGTTTTAAAGATACAGGGATGCGGTCTTTTGTAACATTCTGCTTAAATTTCAGTCAGTTAGAAATATTTTATTTTTAATTAAAGTAAAAATAAAAACTGTCTATTTGACTAAATTGTTTATAGGGATCGAACAAAATCTTTGAAAAATTATTGTTTAAAAGTTGATAGAGGGAATATTTTTTAACGTGGTGTTATTTCTTAACTTACTTTTAACGATTTTGTAATTTACATTATCCACTTATGTCTAATAAGTAAACAGCTAATTCACGTTTCAACCTTTTAAAGATAGATTGTATAGTTGGTATAATTTCGTTAAACACATTGCTCCAAAATTTATTTCATCGTTTGTACTCTAATATAGTTTAATTAAAGGATTATTTTGGTATTATTTTAAATTTTCTGGACTTCGTATTGGCATTATAATGTAAAAGGTGATATCATTATCTTTTAAGTTTCATTTAAACCGATATCAAATTATTAAAACTAACATGAGAATAAACAGACAAATATTGACCACTAGGCAGAAACGTGAACTGGGTTATAAATTTTCGTACTGTTAGATTTGTGGAATTACGAAAGTAATATTTCAGTTAATGGAATTAACAGAGAAAACAATAAGCATAAATGAACTGTTATTTTTAATTTCGTAATTAACATTTTGATTATTAATTATCTAAACTGTTTATATACAGTTAACGTGAATCTCAAGGGGATAAAAGAAATGTTCATGTTATCGGTAGTTCATACTATCAGTAACTAATTTTCAAATAACTAAACTAATCTTCATTTTGACGGGGGTTGTGGAAACAGTTCATGTTAAAAGTAATTCGCGTTAACAGGGCTCACGTTAACAAGGTTCAACTGTAGTACTATAATGTATAATACTTAATTTATGCGGCATATTTCTTTGATAATAACCAGACAAATTTATCTTAATCTATGTTACAAATTATTACAAATAGTGCATCTTTAAGTGTAACTGTAATAAAAAATATTATTCTTTATTTATGAATATTTCTTGAAATTAAAAATATATATGTTCATTTAGAAATTTAATTTACATACTTAATTAGAACATGCTTAATTAATACGTCATTCAAAACTTACATTCTTTGAATAGAAATTATCAAATGCTGATTTCTGTTAACTTATTATGTATAATATTCTATTACAGTTATTAATGAAAATATAAATATATAAGTATTACATGCAAATTTCTAGAAAACTTATCTAATTGACAAATATTTAAAATTTATACCTATTCCTACTTTGAAATATTCATTCATTATTTAGAAATAAAGAAATGAGTGTGTTTGTAATTAGTTTTGTACGTCACTTAAAATGTCACAGAAATTTCAGTGTGTCCGCTTTAAAACCAATGGAACATAAATTGCAAAACTTCTTATATTACAAAATGTACAATAATGAGTTTAAGATATCTTTACAACTATTTTTGAGATGAAATTTAGGATAATGCTCGTACATTCTCAAAAAACACCTTTAGATATAAGTTGTTATAAAATTCATTCGAAATTTTGTAGCATTATTTAAAAATATTTATAAATTTGATAGATATTAATTATGTAGATGAGAATGAATTTGTCACAGTTCTTTTGAATGTTTTAATGTAATTCGAAACACTCAATGAAATTCATTTTTAGGTTGTAATTATAGAAAAGTAGTATTTATTTAATATAATTTTCACAAATAAGTTTAATTTTAAAGTTACACTCCATTACACTGAGAAAAAATAATCTGTAATTGACATCTAGAATCTGAATTGTTGCTATAGAAAAAATAGTTCCATGTCATCCTTACACATTCTAGTCCCCATTGAAAGCGAGTTCTAGGAACTCCTATAAGAATCCTGGAGCGTTTACCTATATTATCGAGGACAAAGTTATTTAAAAATACCTGCAAATAAATGAGAAAACAAGAGGCACGTTTCAGCAATTATAATCCTGGTTAGTTACCCAATTCTAGAAAATCAAGCGAGAATTTCTCACAATACAAAAGATTCAGAATATTGTTACACAGTCTAGAAACGTGTAGACTGGAAATTCTCGATCATTTCGTCTATTCAGTTTGTCGGCGTACCTCGTGCGCATAGCTCGAAAATCTATATTTCTAGTTTAAAGATTTAGAAAATGACCACTTATTCATTCTAGATGAAGGCAGTATATTTTTTTTCTCAGTGTATGGAAACGTATTTATTTTTAACCCTTTAACAACCGCATTGTGAAACAGAAAAAAAAAACTTCAATTGAAACATTTTTTTTTTTTTTTTTAGTTACACAAGAGTTTTTTTTTTTTTTTGAACATATACGCAATAAAAATTGTATATCACATCATCATAGTAATTGGTGATGATTTATTCAGGTGGTACTTTAATATACCATTGGTACATAGAGGTCAAAAATGGTATTAGAGCCTTAAAATTTTTTTAATCCTATTTACTTTTTCTGTTCTTTAATTTTTTTTTTATAAGATTTATAGTATATTTTTGAAGTAGTATAGGAATTAATTATCGCGTATGTGAAGATCGTGAAAAATGCCAAGGGTAAAGTAATGTAATTATAACTACAGAGAAAATATAATCTTGATTAAATATTTAAATGATACGCTTAATTTGGATCAGAGAGTCATCATGACTGAATATTATATTGTTATATTTGCCTTGGGAAACCAAGTCTGTTATAAAATAGCGGAAGTTTTAGAATTTTAAAAAATTCCTTACACTTCTCTCTCCAGCAGTAATGCACCCTCTTAAAACTGGAATTTTTGTCATTGCTATACTTGTGAAATAAACTTTCAAATTTTTTGTAAGAAAACTAAATATCGTGTGTAGATGATTTTTATACACTCAGTATGACACAAGGCAATAGAGAAAAATAAAACATATGTGTCAAGGAGAAATAACTTTAACTTAAAATACTAGAAACGTTGAATATTAATGAATTTAAATTTAGAAAAAAACATTTGCAAGTCAGACAAAATTTTAATTTTTATTATAAAAAAGCAGACTTTCGAAACAAAAATCCTTCTGCATAGAAAAAAGTTATTTTTCTCAAAGAAAAATTCACAAACAATATTATCCTCAAAGATTTTTTTGTACTTTAAAAATTAAAGTAAGATAAAACGGTCGCTGACTACTGACGTCTGAACTTTTTTATATGTATTTTTGTAAGGGATCGCCAAATCTGAACAATTTACGCCTACCTAAAAAATAAAAGAAATAAACAAAGTATTTTCTTTCCGTGGGTTTTGAGTTGCAATAAAATAGATCCCGTGTGTTGGAACTTAAATTTATCTCAATAGTTATGTATTGATTTGCTTATATTTTAGTACAAGACGATATTTCATTTCCTTCATATTTTCAAATATCTTGTATTTCAGTGATATTTTATTTCTAGTTTAAATTTAACTTTAGTTACAAAGCATGGAATTCTATTTTAAGAAAAATATTTAAACAGTACGTGCTTATTCCAGTAATTTAATATTCTACGAAAAGGACAAATGAGAAATACACAAGCAAATATTTTCATTTCATGTAACCGAAACTTATACTCTTTTATAAAAAAAAAATGAACTGAGATACATTTTATATGCTTGTTCTACATATAATCTTGATTAATAGTGTCGGTTTTTCAAGTATTATTGGAATAAGTATCTTAAAAGATATCTTAAGTATTTTGAACTTGCGATTTTTTTTTTTTAATTTTAATAATGAATAATAGTCTGGTGTGTCACTCACACGACTTTCTCTTACCCTGAAATTTAATACTATAAATACAGGTTGGAGATTAAGAAGTAAGAAAACGATGTTATGTAAACCTATGTTAAACAATTCAAATTAGGCTTCGGAGAAGTTTTATATGATAATTAATTCTGTGAGAGGGGGGCCGCCCCCCTCAACCCCCCGTTTCATTAATGCACCTAAATTTATAGAAAATTTAATTCGGTTATTAAAAAATAATTCTGTTTTTAAAAAATAATTTATTAAAATTATTTTAAAAAATTATGTTTTATGAAAATGCAGACGATTCCCATATTAGAGAAGTAGTATAACACTAAATATCCGAAAAAGTGCATTTTAATCTCAATATTAAGAAAAAAAAAAAAAAAAAAAAAAAAAAAAAACGATTTTTTTTTGGGGTTTTTTTTTCGTTAAAAGTAAAAAAAAAATCGATAACTTTGTTGTAAATTATCCGAGATCTGTGGTTCAACCATTCGTTTTAAAGGTATTGGCGAGCTCTTTTGAAAGATACCCATCAGGAAAATTTACTCCCCTCGAGGGGGGGGGGGCGAGGCTCCTACACACACAATTTTTTTTTCCCAGTTGACTATCTCTATTACAAAATATATATATTCGTTTCACTTGGTATAGTACAGTCTATAGACGTTAAACTCTACTTACCTGTAATTTCCCCCATAGACGTAATGTATTAGAATTCTCTTGATTGTCCCTGTACACGAACCATTTGCTTGATCTTAACGAAAAGCTTACTGTAGCATCCGTATATGATGCACATTTAGAATACCAAGTTTGAACTTCCTGCCATAATTTGTTTTTGAGATATGCTGATAACAGACAGACACACACACAGACACACAGACACACACACAGACACACAGACCATTTGCTAAAAACATGATTTTCGTACTCAGGGGACCTCAGAACGTGTAAATATAACAAAATCTCGCGTTCGAAAATTTGACCCAAAAACAATACTTTCTCTACCTTATGGGTAAGAGAAAGTAATAATATTTATCAGGATATTGTAGTTTTTAATAAGCCAATGACATATGGAAAAGATAAAATCAAAGAAAAATACTTAATTTTGTGATGAAAAGCTGTCAGGTTTGCGCTGCCGCAGACCCCATCTTAACTTAAATGTCTAAGTAAATAATAGTACGAAACTCAATTATAATGAAAATAAGATTTTATTCAATCTTGCATAGAGTTAGGGTTGAAATGTCTGGATTTAACCCAATCAACTGATTTAAGAACTTTAGCAAACATACTACATAAGAAATAACATAAGAAATAATATACATAAGAAATAATACATACATAATATATATATACATAAGAAATAATTTAAATAATATTAAACATCTCACCTCAGAAGATAGCCGAAGATTAGTGACGGGTGCACTCTTTTTACTAGTTGACGTGAATTACAAATTAACCGGTTGCTTCCCAGCCGGATGACTTTTCTATTCACTTTAACTAGAAACACCGCACTTCTACACATCAAACTAAACTAGCTCCAATAGCTATAGACCTTAACTATCAGAAAATAACTTCATTCAGGCACTATGCCCTAAATTATAGCGTATCCAGACGTCGGAATGATCTCCACTACACCAGAACACACCACACCACTTTACGAAAATATCTTCCTACTTGTTGTGATTAATAAAAGCAGATGGAAGGTGTTACATGACCTTATATTTTATTTACGCTGAAGTTTGTAATGAAATTTTGAAAGTTCTTATATTAGTATATTGCCGCAATATTAAAACTACCCAGGAATTTTTCTAAAAGGTCTAAATGGGGGCCGAAGCCCCTTGGAGAGATGCCTCCTCTCTGTTGCAACACACATAAAATAAATATATAATAAATAACTTATGGCAGTTTCTGTTCGTAATCAAAAAAGTGTACATAAGGCCAATTAACTTTTACTTTCCAAAATAAATCAACCGCAGAAACTACCACAAGTTCAAAATTCCAAAAAAAATAGATACTTAACCAAGATATTTAAAATGTATAACTAAAAATAATAAATGAGGGGTAGTTACCTCCCCCAAAAAGAAAATAATCTAATTGAATATTATAATGAGACCAGCAGTGATCTTTAATCTACCAGCGCTATCAAGTAATTTTATTCCTCGTTATTGTTTATTTAATAACCAGTTTTAGAATGTTATTTTAACCTGTAATATTTAACAGGTTTGAGCACTGTCACCACTGCTCTCTAAAAAACCCTCTTTTAAACACACATCAAAGTTGAAACATAAAATATTTAAAATAGAATAGAAAAGAATAATGAAGAAATGTTAGATAACATAACTAAAATAAAATGTTCTTTATGAGTGGTTTCCTCCCCATAAAAAAAAATAATAATTGACTAATACAATGGGACCAGCAGTGATTCTTGAGTTAACTAAGCTCCCTGAGAAAATTCTCCTTCCCTTTTACTATCTCATCTATTCCAAAATCTTTTTTTCAAAATTCATATTATCACTCAACATAAACTAGAATTAGTCACTGTCCTAAATCACTCTGTAACTGATTTTAAACATACATGACATAACAATACAACTTATAGGAATACAAAGAATGCACAAAAGTACCTTTTAATGAATGAAAAAAAAATTAATTCTTATCCAAAAATGAAATTATAAAATAAAAAAAGAATGTGGAGGAACCTCGTAACATTTAAATTTGGTCATAACAGAGAAAATACATGATAATTTCCATACAAACAAGAGATTCCTATGCGACAGATTTTTGTGTGATTTATTGGTGATTACTTAGAAACATTTAAAATATTTACTATCAGTTATTTAATTCACATTTCATAAGTACTGCTCACACAAAAATCCCAACTAAGTCTTTTAAAGGAATTCTAAAATTTCACTGAAATGTTTCAACGTAACAACTTAAAAAAAAGTAAATGATCTAAAATAGACAGTAACTAACATGAAAACATTAACTTCAGATATAATAAACACATAATACTAAAAGGCCAAGATTGCTAAGATTGCTAAAATGCCAAGATTAAAATGCCAACTTGAAAAATGACAAGAAAAAACAGCGAGACTACTCTATAAAATGGAGTTAAGTGGAACTTATTTCACACTAGTGCTACGCAATAGGCAATTTAGAAATTGAAGAAAAAAAAATACTCTACCACTGCTGAGCAGAAAAGCTTCCGACAGGATTACGCTGTGGATTTATGGCCAATACTTGGAAAACGCAAAAAGTGACCACACAAACAGAGCTCCTCAGGCGACCGACATAAAGCCCCTGCTAAGTCTTAAGTAATGCATTAAGAAATCTAGAAGCAAGCAGATTGGTGCAAACCTGGTCCAATCAGAGAAGCACTCAATAAAGAAATTACAAGTGAGACCTAAGCATCCAATTAAAAAAATCCAAGAAGAAAACCTCCTCAAAAAATTATAATAAGAGACCTTAAAACAAAAAAAAGTTAAAAAATTTTCAGAAAGAGTCTGTCGATTGTCTTCATGCTAAAACCATGTAAAAGAATTCTATTTACTGTCTCATCGTTATGACTTATGGCATCTCCCTATAGAAATTTCTCTCCATTTGCACTTACTATAAAAAAAGGCCGAGTCTTGGCCATGATGAAAGGATATAAAAATATGTAGTGCATTTATTAAGTGACAAAAATGTATATATTAAGTGCCCAAGAAAAGTGTTTAAAGAATTATTCCATGTGATGATCCACCTCTCATGCCCTGGCTGCTCTCCAGCATGGTAATCTGGTGAGAAAACTCATTTTATTCATTGGTCAGTAATCTTTAAATTTTTGAAAAACTCAAAAACTCACGTTAAACATATGCCCGTTCCTAAGTACTCATCTTTATCCTATTTCGATGCAATTGATATAATTGTGATTAAAAAGGTGATCATTGTGAGCCCATATATGTTATGTATTTTGAAATTATGAAGCTCATCGTTTTAACTATTATTCAAAAATGGAAATTTAATAAAGAAATTAATTAAAATTATATGTCTTTGAGATTATTTGATAAGAGTAACTTTACTTATTAATAATCATTCCTTTTCAGGTCAATGTTCACATTCTGATTAGGTTCATTTTAGGGCATTTCACAGCGCATGCCCGAATATCGAATTGATATTCAAAATGTACTACCACTTACAATTTACCTTAGATCCACGGACGTAAAGGGTAGTTTTAATTTGGCTTGTTTCCTCCCAACAACCACTTTCCCAAAATTCACACAGTAGTTTATTTTTGAATTTACTTATTTCGATTTGAGTTATTATTTTTAATTTCTCAATTGCCACTCTATTTCCGGAATTAAAAAAAAAAATCAAATCTCACTACATTTAATTTTTATTATAGGTAAGAAAAATCCATAAGACATAAAAATAATTTATAGATTTTTTTTTTTTAATGTTTGCTTGTACTTAAAATTAGACTGACTTGTATAATGGAATTGATTAATCAAATGACTCCTTTCTTTAAGATCGATACAGTTTTATTGCGAGTGACTGTAAGTAAATGATTAAATTACTCTTTCTCTACAGCATCTTTTATCACTTTGTAGGGGAATAGATTAGCACAAAAAAAAGGATGAATTATCATTACCTTATATATTTTAGGAATAGCAAATAGCTTCCTCAGTCCCAGTGTTGAATTTAAATAGCAGGTATTCTCAGAGCTCAGTAAAACAACCTAAATGGAAATAAATCGATAATATAATTCAGTTTCTCAAATATTTGATTTACTAATGTATTGTTTGGATTAAGAATGAAACCTTGAAATTAATTATTGAAATGCAATAATATATAGTTGAAATACATTATTTTCTTTAATTAATTGTTTTGTATTTTATAATTTAAAATTTAAAAAAAAAATTACAAAGGTATTTGAGGCTATTTTTTGAAAAATTTACTCCACAGTCTTATTGTTATTGCATAAAATTTTATTGAACTGATCTTAGCATACAAATAATGAGGTATTTAGAAATTAAATATATTTATATATATGGTAAATATAATCATTTAAATATGTGTATGCTGCTGATGAAATTAAAAATAAATCACTTTTAAAAATGAAATTAAATACTTATTTTTTATTAAATTTCCCTAAATAAAAAAATAATAATAATAATAACAACATAAAGCAGCAAACGTATAGAAAAAAAAATCTGTTGTGAAACAACCACAGGACTTCCAATACCCGCGTATTATATGCATTGTTTGGAGATGTGATCAGAAAATATGATCAGAAAAGATCAGAGGACATAAAATTGACCTAGTAAAGTAGAAACCTAACATTTTTCCGGTATGAAAAACTTAACATTTCCGAGATCAAAATTAACCTGATTTACTTTTCCTGTAAAAACCACGTCATACATAAGAAAGGATATCTAAAATTGATTAACCCTGCTGTACTGTTCTCATTTACTATACATTATATTTGTACCATTTTAAAAAATATAATAAAATTATATAAATAAAATAAAAATATTTTCGGGAAAATTATATATGTCCCACACTAACAAAGTCACAAAATGGGTAGAAAATATTTCTAAACAGCGATTTTTTATAAAGAATTGAAAAACGTTTTGGGTCAAATAGACCCGAATAGAACAGCAGGGTTAAATTTCAAGAAAATCTTTAAAGCAGTTTTTGAGATAACAACTTTTACAAAAACTTAGCATATTCAATTACTGACCGGGAAACAATAATTACATACAAAAGGTAGTTAATGTGGCTGGTTTGATAAAAATCCATAAAGACATTTTTTAAAGGAACGCACTTGTGAGACCTGAAATTGAGCTATTTATACAGAATACCTGTCAATTTTCTTGAACTAACCAACTGTATTATTCGAAAGAACATCTAATAGAAACTTTGAAGAAAATCGTTAGAGCCATGTTTAATATACGGACTTACAGCCGCACTTCCGGATTTCCAATATTTACCAAAATTTGGACATTTCATCTGTACACCAAATCTGTATCAGTTCTGAAGTTTTGTACTTCTATCTTGATTAGTTTCGGAAATATGATAGCGAGAAGATTCCACACATACATACACACACAGAGAGACCAATTGCCAAAAGTTTTTTTTTTTTTTTTTTTTTTTGTACTGGGAAGGCCTTAAAACGTGCAAACCAGGTGAAAACTCGATATCGAATTTTTGGACCGAATACAATACTCCCCTTACCTACGGTAGTAGGATAATGAAAGTAAAATGTATAGGAAAATCCATACAAATAAAATTAAGCATAAAAGCAATAATGAATATATATTTAATTTATATACAGTTTACATCAAAAACCTATGACAGTTTGTATGAAATTAAAAGTAATGGTTAATGACTCTATATTAATATATAAATGAATTTTAACTTTTGATTAAATTTTATAATAATAATTTTAAATATTTACCATTATTTAATTTAAAAAAAAAAATAAAAGATGTAATTAACTGTAAAATGAATTTTATGAAATAAACGTTTTTATAAATAAAATAAGAATAAAATATTTTTGGACCGAGAAATAGTAAATGAGTTTAAATTGCATAGCTGACAACATTTTAATTTATTCCACACTGTACTTGTCCCCCGCCATTAAATGCGCCACTTTATTTATAGAATAATTTTCTTCAATATATGGCTAAGATAAAACAAGAAAAAAAAATTAATCTAAAAATAAAACTGGTCTGAAAAAAGAGCGGGGATAAAAATACTCCGAAATAAATTATTTCTGAAATTACATAAAACCTAAATCACAAAAACTTATTTTACTACAAAATACATTTTAACTTATTACGGAGAGCGTTATAGCTAATATTATACTAATTCTTTTTTATGGCGTTAATTACTGCATATCGTAAAAAAATTTAAAATATAAAGCCAATTTTAATCTTCTAAGACTATACGCCTAATTTATTAAGAGAAACTTGATGCTTTTAAAAGAGTATTTTAATGAATAGTTAAATTATTCCAAGAAAGCATAAAACGGCTACGTGCGCATATTTAAGTTACTTAACGATAAATATTATTTAAAAAACTCTAAAATATTTATTTTTGAACGATATTTCATAGCACACTAATTAGAAATTTAGTTTGTTAAAATAATAATAATAATAATATGCATACAATTTCGTTCATTTTTACATTCATGTATATCGAGGAAGTGCCGAGCGGTTCTTTTTCCTGTCATGTGCGTGTAGCGTATACACGTACTTTATAATGCTTGCTGCTATAGCGAATTTTGTGAATTTTGAGATTCATTCACAGAGAGGTAGAGGTATCTAGTGATGCTTTTTTTTTTTTTTTTTTTTTTTTTTTTTTCGAACATACATAGACAAGGAAAGTATTGTAATCATGAGAAGAATTCGACTTTAAGATTTTGGTGTATCTATACGTTTTGAGGTAACCCTGAGTTCATTTTTGCCACTTTTACAGTGATGTATACATATGTGTGTATATATGTGTAAATGAACACAATAGCGTTTTAACGCTTTGTACGAATGAGATGAAAATTGGTACGTATATTAGAGGTCACTATCACGAACCTTATTAGTTTTGGTACACTTATTATTATTATTATTATTTTATTTATTTATTTTTATTTTATTTATTTATTTATTTATTTTTTACAGGAATACAAAGAAAAATTCTTTATTATTATGGCTTATGAGCTCAAATTATATTTTAAAAACTAATAAAGATAGAATGTTATTGAAGATAGCAAATGAAGAATGCGTTTTTGAATATGATGAAAATAGTTGCCTATCGTTATGGTCTATGGACTCAAATTATTTAAAGTGCTGCGATAACATCTAAATGCCTAACTCGAATAAAGTAAAAATGTATATACGTATTCTAAGATTCTAAGATTCTAATAGATCATCGCCGCGCGAATTTTATGAATATTGGAGAATCCAGCTTTCATAGTTTTTTTTTTTTTTTTTTTTTTTTTTTTGCACGGCACAACGTAAAAATTTTTAACATTAGGGCTTATGGGCTCAAATTATTTAAAGAGTGATAGCGTCTAAAAACCTTATTCGATATAGCTAAAAATTTACATTCAGGTTATAGACCACAGTTGCAGAAGCTGTATATATTTTGTTTCATCTGGCATTTATATAATTTTACAGGGACACAACGAAATTTTTTTTTATCATTATGATGTATGGGCTCAAATTGTTTGAAGTGCAATGGCGTTAAATTAAACAACGTGCTATACGCAGAACAGTTATCCTACACCCTATTGTAATTTTCTGTTTTGTTTATTTAACGTCTTTTGTTACTTTATCTATAAAACCGTTAATTACTTATGATTAGAAAGTAGAGTGAAATCACTCCAGATACTTTTTCTTTGTCTTCATGTGCGCAAGCAATAATAAACTTTATGACTGAAAATTTTTCTTTTCTTTTTTTTTTTTAACTGTGATTGGTTATAGAAATTGTGTACATTTTAAGTGAAACATTCTTTTAAAACTGCATGTTGTTATTTTCTACTTTCGAACGATCATTTTGATTACAAACATGGAAAAATTCAACTATGACATTTCTGTGCATCTATATGTTTGAGGATCTCATGTGGACGCAAGGAAAATCTGTTTATTATTACGACATATGAACTGCAATTGCTAAGTGCGATAACATGTAAACGCATAATTCCACTGAAGTAAAAATTGATAGGCATTTTATAGGTTACCATCGCTTGAACGGTACTACAGCATACGAGTATGAGTGTTTGCCTAATAGACTTTTTTTTTTTTTTTTTTTTTTTTGAAATGCAAAGTTGAAATTTGCTATCTCAAATTGTTTAAAAAATGTTATAAAAATGTAAAATTGCTTAAAACATGAAAAACAGATCTATATTAGTTAATACGAGATTATAGTTCATTTAAAGAGACACATAAAATAATTTAGATACATTACGATCCACAAAAAGGTATACAACACAGGGAGAAATTCTTAAACACCTATTACAATTTTCTTTTCTACATTTTTAACGATTTCTCTTATTTTAACTTATTCAAACAACCGTTGATCACTAAATGTTCGGAAAGTCGCGTGGTATCACTCCATATATATATATATATATATATTCCTTTTAAACTGTTTGTTTCACGATCTATTCTGCAGTGATTTCATTTCCGGAGATCTTGAATATAACGTCGATACGTGATATCTCTTATAAAGTGCTATAAATCGAAAGGATTAAAAAAAAAAAAAAAAAAAAAGAAAGAAATAGGAGATTTTTTAAGAACACGACAAGCCGTAATAATATAAACTTCATTTTCATCTAATTTTTTTCTACTAATAATTAGGCTTAAGACGAATTAAGATTTAAATTAGGCGAGGATGCTGAAATAAAAATTATGAGTTTCAAATTATAAAATTAAAAAAGAATAGAAATAAAGCTCAAAAATCTCGCACAGGTGTTTTTTTAATTTTGTGTAAAATCAAGATTACAAAAAATAAAGAAAGAAAGAAAGAAAATAAAGAACTCATACAAAAGATTTATTTTTTAACTTTTCTATGCAAAAAAATTTATTTTTTATCAACAAGGAAACTATTTTAGAATAAATAACTAGTTCTAACTTAAAGTTTTTATGTTAATATTTTATAAGTTTATTGTCAAATATGCAATATTTTCAATTCGAATCTTATTCGAAACAAATTGAGAATTTTTTCCATTGTTTTCTGACACTTAGTCGTCTAAGTTTTCAAATACGGAAATTGATTTTTCTAAAAAGCATAGTCAAACACAAAATATTTACTTTTATCTATAAATTATATTGTATGAGCTTAAATACGATGTAAAAAATAAAATTTATTAATAAAACATCCTTCAATTAATAAAATTCCTTTCAATTTTAAAATAAAATAAATAAAATCTTATGAAATTACAAGAAAATCGAAATTGCTGATATATATATATATATATATATATATATATATATATATACTGAAATACGAGATCCAGAACTTTCACCCTCCCCCCCCCCTCCGCATCTCGCCCCCGGGCTATATTACCATTCGGAAATTTCACTCTCCGGACATTTAACCCCGAGAAGTGGTTTACAGAAGTTTACAGTGGTTTACAGTGGTTTCAATATGAAAATGTAAGGCCATTGTCAATAAAATGGAGTAAATTTATTGGTTGAAAAATCGCGTGCGTAACTAATACAGAATTTAAGTGTATTAAGCACTGAATCAATAAAAGAAACTTATGCAGATTTTATCTAGAACGTTTCATTGCAATACAGGATATTATTCAGCAATTTGTTATTGAAATGAAATGTAAAGAATCAAATAAATAACAATAAAAATAATAATGATTATAATGATAATAATAATATAAAAAAAACTTTGTAATTTAGAAAAATAATTAATATTTCTGGCATTAACTAATTATTTTCATCTTCAAATAATACTGTCACCATATTCAATTCAAATGATTGCACATCTAGTTGCAAAATCCGTTATAATCTTGGTACAAACACTATATATATGTATAGTTATTTGAATTATATGCATACTATTTTTTCCCTCTTATCTCCGAATACTATTTTAATTTTAATAAAAAACTAAAAGGAGTAATTAAATGTAAACCAAATTTTGTAAAGTAAATATTTTTATAAATAAAATTTGAATAAAACATTTCTTGACCGAGAAGTAGTGAATGAGTTTTAGTTGTATTAAACATCAGTACCCAAAACTTATTTTACCACAAAATACAATTTAACTTATTATGGAGAGCGCTGTAGCTAATCTTATACTAATTCTTTTTTTACGACGTTAATTACAGCATTCCGTGAAAGATTATAATATATAAAGCCAATTTTAATCTTCTAAGATTATATGCCTAATTTATTACGAGAGACTGGAAGCTTATAAGATAGTATTTTAATGAGAAGTTAAATTATTCTAAGAAAGAATAAAACGGCTACAGCGCATTTTTAAGTTATTTAACGATAAACATTATTTAAAAAACTCTGCAATATTTATTTTTTAACGATATTTCATAGCACTCTAATTAGGAATTTAGTTTGCTAAAAAAAAAAAAAAAAAGGATTTTTTAACAAACTTTAATACACTTACAATTTCGTGCATTTTTAGATTCATGTATATCGATGAAGTGCCGAGTGATTTTTTTCTTCATGCACGTGAAGCGTGAGCACTATTTTAATTTAAAAGAGTAGTAAATGAAAAAAAAAAACTTTTTTTTAATTTTTGAAATTTAAAAGAAATTATCACGTTATCTAGTTTTTAAATTTCCCTCTAGATTTTACATCAGTATACAGCTCATCAATACATCTGTATATTAGTTTGTATTTTAGTTTAAAAAAAAAAATTAAACACTGAAATTTCATGAAAAGTTTTAACATTCTAACATATATGTACAATAAATATTAAGTATTAAATCTTTTAAATTATTTAATATTAAGATTATTATTAGTTTAAACAATACTATGACCAGTCCCTAAAGTTATCAAAATCAAACCAAATTTGAAATAAAACTAGACAATTCGAAATATATAACAATATGTAAATATATTTAATTAAATCATGAATGAATCCCCAATGTAATACACAACTAGGTTTAAAAAATATTGATAAAAATGTAATAATGTAAACTCTTGGGCAAAATTTAAAAACTATGTAGAATGGAACATTTAATTTTTTTTAACTAAAATTTTGTATCTTTTTTTAATATAAATAGATTAAAAAAATACATATACTTAATATTGTACATTTCAATGCATATGCACGCTTTCTTAACTAAACATACAATTTTAAAAAACCAATTTCAATTTCCACCATCCCATTAAAGCAGATATATATATATGTATGTATGTATATATATATATATATATATATATATATATATATATATATATATATATATATATATATATATATATATATATATATATATATATATATTGATTTTAAAAAATATTTCAATAATAAAACATTATTACTATTCTATATTGAAAGGAAACATTAATATCAGATTTCATTAAGTTTCTACTATTCAACAGTTTGTGTACTATTACATATTAATATTTTCTATTGAGTATGCATATAAATTTATAACTAAAAAGTTTATAATGCTGGTAAAATTTTTTGAATCAGAATAAAACAGGTTGATTTTTTTATTGTTTCACTTTTTTTTTAGAAAATAATAAAAATAGAGAATTTGAAACATTTTTATTTATATATATTTTTAAGAATATTACCTATAATATTTATAATACTAATAATGTTATTTTTTTTAATGTTTTAAACAAATTTAATGAATTATAAAGTAATAATTTAATGAGTTATAAATACTTTTCTAAGTATCTGTGAATTCTTCATAATTCAGACTCTCTATTTATTTTACAAAAAGAAAACATCTTTGTAAAAGAATAATATTCAAATAGATTATTAATACTTCATATCATCTATCAAAAACAGAATACTTGGGTCAATTTTCAAAATTTAATTTTTTTTTAAATGCTATTAAATTTTGAAATTGACCCAAATATGCTGCTCTTGGTAGCTGACAAAAAGAATTAATAGTTCCCTATATTTTTCTTTAAATCACTTTATTTCCTTTACAAAAAAAAAATAATAATAATAATAATAATAAAATAAAATAAAAAATGAATAAGAAAGAATCTATAGTTACTTACAAAAATATTTAATTTTCTAGATTTGTTTTTTAATTATCAATAAATAAATATATAAATAAATATCTACATAAGTTTCTTTTATTGAATCAATGCTTAATACACTTAAATTTTGTATTAGCTACGCGTGCGATTTTCCATCAAATAAATATACTCCATTTTTTTTTTGATGAAAGGCTTACATTTTCATCTCGAAACACTGATTTTATTAAAAGAACTGGAAAGAAAATTAAATAGATTTGAAGTCATACATATATAACCAATTGCTTTGTATAAGTGTTCAAACAGCGATCTGAAAATAATAACCTGCCTACTTTTTATTTATTTATTTATTTATTTATTTATCAAATGCATTTATTTTCTATTTATTTCCATTGTAACACATCGATAGATATTTTAAAAGAAATTTCTAAGTGCTGTAATTTTATTTACTCAATTATCAATAAAAAATGAAATTGATTGATAAATAAAATAAAATGAAATGAAATTTGATAAATTAATAAATTTACTGTGTGTACACTTAAGTTTTATTAAATAAATAAATAATATTACGGTACACGTAAACTTCCTTTTAGTTAGCAGCGATAAATATTTCATCGAACAATTTTTTCATTTGAAAGCCTTTTAATTCATGTGTTTTATATTGAAATTAAAAGGGAAAATAGCGTGAATGAATATATATATATGTGTGTGTGTGTGTGTGTGTGTGTGTGTGTCGACAAATAATCCATGTATATTTATATTTTTATTTGTCATTACGTTTATATTGTACACCACTCAAGGGACGAAATTTCCCAGGGGCGAGACGCTGGGGCCGAAAGTTCCGTAAACCACTTCTCGAGGGCGAAATTTCCGGGGGTGAGATTTCCCGTGTGCGGAATGCTGGGGCGAAAGTTCCGTAAACCCTGAAATACAGAGCTAATGGTGAGAAATTATGCAAATCTAAAAATAGGATTTTTTTCTTTTGTGAAAATAATGTTATTATTTAATATTTAGTTTATTTATAATGATTCATTATTATTATTTTTTCTTTTTCAATATATGTCAATAATAAAATTTTAAAACTAGTGAAATTATTATTATTTTCTTTTTTTAATAATTATATTTCACTGTTTAATATTATCTTTTTATATATTTTTATCTTATGTAATATTATCAAAGAACTAGTTAATTGTCAAGTATAAAAGACAAATCATTTACTTCGTTACAAACTCTATAAATCATTCTTTTGTTTTATAAGTTTCTTCACTTATTATTTTTTTTTTCAGTGTATTATTTCCGATAATATTGTAAGACTTTAAAAAGAACATTATCTTTCTGAAATAAGTTTTTCTTCTTAAGATACATTAAAAGAATATAAAACAGCTATTAATGCGACTTTCACTACTTAAAAGAAAAATTCGTCAAAACATAATAATGTTTGATTGATTAATTTCTTAAAAGAAGACAACAAGTAAAAAACGACACGGTAAATATTTTTTTTTTTTCTCGATATTCATGACAATTTTTGCTTTAGTACTTTCTTCGTAATTAATCTTTACCTAAAACTTAAATCTTTTCCTAAAGGTTTTCAGAGTTACAAAATACACAAACAATTAATCAAAATAAATAATTTAATTATTAAAACTTTTATTTACACGAACAACTTTTTACAAGAAACTTCCATTATTTTACTTTGAAGGATAACTCGGAATGTTTCAGAGGATTATTAACCTTAAAAGAGAAAGTGATTGATTCAATGCTCAGCATGAAAATCTTTATTCAATTTAACACTTTTTGCCTTATATATATATATATATTCTTCAGAATACTATAATAGCTAAAAAAAACTATTAAAAAAATTAGAAATAACTGTTTAGTAATTATAAATCATTTTGATTATTTCTTTTCATTAAATGTTTTTAATTAAAAAATACAATAATGATTTAAAAAAAAAAAAACTGGTGTGTAATATCCATATTACGCATTATTATGCATATTATATGTCCGTTTTGGAGATAATGTGGTCAGAAGTCTTAAAATTTTCATAACAAGTTGGACACTTCACAAATTTCCTGTAAAAGAAATCTGATACATGTATAAAGGCATGTAAAAAAGCTTTACATAGCGAGTTAAAAATAAGGGGAAAAAATCTTAGAGTCGTTTTTTGAAACATTAGTTTCCGAGATCTACAACTTACCTACCTGATTAGGATGGCTGTTAATTTTCTTTAATAACCATGTGAAACATGTGAAAGGACATTTGAAAAGTGTTTTATGCAGCAGTTTTCAAGAAATTTGTTAGAACCGTTTTTGAGGTGCCAAATTTCAACAAAACTTGGCAAATTATATTGTTGACCGAAAAACATCAGTTACATACGAAAAGATATGTAAAAGAGAATTATTATGGTGAGTTTGAAAAAAATCCGGGCTGCTGTTCTTAAAGGAACGCACTTGCTCAATCTGAAATTGAGCTACTTATACAAGAAGCCTATCAATTTTTGAAACTAAAGAAGTAATACCTACAAAAACAAATATAATACAGTGTATATATGGCAGATTTTATATTTTAATCTTTTACAAAGAAACACAGTCTTTAAATACCTGATTTTGAACAAGAACTTAATTAAAAAATACATTTTAATTATTAAACATTTATCATTGTATTTTTACTTAATTAAAATTGAATTAAGTTAATATCATTTCTGACGACATTATACTCTGTTCTGTCATGTCAAATAAAATTTTGCTGATTAAGCGATTTTTGCTATCAGTGAAGATATATATCTTCTCCTTCATTTTCATGAGCTTAATCGTTAAAGATTAATTCACAAATTGATTTATTTTAATGGGTAGCATAGCAGAAATTTTAAACTTTTCAATTTTAAACAAATATCTTTGATATAATGATATAAATATAATGTATAAAAAATGCATCAAATTATTTGTGTTGAATGAAATTTGTAAACTAGCACCTTAAGTTACAAATGTACGCAACAATAATATCGTGTCGAATTACCGTGCTTACTTTTTTCTGCCTGATGAAAGGTTGTACTTCGACGGAAACAATTGTTGCGCGTTTCATAATTTATGGTTTTAGCTTATAAAGTTTTCATTAATTTATATATTTTCCCCAATTTCTCATAAAATTATTTAATAAACTTGTATATTTTTTAACCTTTTTATTAATTACTTAGAAATGTACCCGAAATAACTACTGAAAACTGGTAAATAAATGAAACAAGGGAAAAGCTATCTTCATTTGCATTGTTTGGTTATGTTTTAGTTTAAAACTTATTCCAAATTTTTAAGTAATCTAATGAGCTAACTAAAATAAACAAAAAATAATTAAAGTTATTTAAAAATATTTTCAATTAAAAAATCACTAATTTCTGAAGACTGCTTGATAATAGCTTCTGTAATTGATCTACATTGCTTATGTGTGTGTGTGTGTGGGGGGGGGTAGTTCGGAGAATTTTTTTCTCTTATCCATAACAATCAAAATTTATCGTATAAATAAATCGTAGCGTAAACAGTTGTCATCTGCGTGATTATTTTTTTTTTTAAGTGTTCTAAAGTAAAATTGATTCTTAATCCGTGCGTAAACAAAAGCGAAGTAAACAGAAGCAAACCGCGTATTTTTCTGTGCTAATTTGCTTTTTACCCTTTCTAATCTTCAAATCCGATTGATTAGTTAATCAGAGATGAGAGTGAGAAATAGACAAAAAGTATGAGGGCCATATTCACCAAACTTCATTGATCGAGGTTTAAACCATGGATCAGAAAATCCGAGAATCAAAGCTAACACTGAATTAAATTCCTACGGTATTCACCATCAGCCGATTACGTGATCCATGGATTAACTGGAACAGAAATAAAAGCTTCGTTTTGATTGGCCAAGAACGAAGATAGCCTTTATTCATCGTTCGGCTTCAATTAACTAATCAATCGGATTAGAATATTAGAAAGTGTAAAAAGCAAATTGGCAACACTGATACACTTTTCGCTCTTGTTTATTTCGCTTTTGTTTACGCACGGATTAAGAATCAATTTTATTTTAGAGCATTTTTAAAAAGAATAATCACGCAGACGACAACTGTTTACGCAACGATTTAAAAATTTTATTGTTATGGATAGGAGAATCTTAAAGCTATTAAATTTTTTTTTCTGCCGAAGTTAATGCATTATTTTTTTTTGTGGCAGATGACAGCCTATTATCTAACATTCGTATTAGAGATTCCACGGAATCTTTATTTAATCGATAGCGATATAGAAATGACACATTATCCAAAGAATCCAAATCATTTAATGCACCGTCCTTTTCCTTCTTTCAAATGCTTCCAATAGTTCTAAGCTTTCAATATCATCTACTGAGAATTGATCGTCAACGTCAGCCATGTTTGTTATTTGTTTACGACGCTAAGCTGTGGAAAGTGCATGCGTTACGAAAAGATCCGAGAATTATCTGTGCTAATCATCCGATATTCGAGGATTAAAAACGAAGTGTTAAAGTAGCCGGTGAACTGCGGATTTTCGTTGGATAATACCGATTTTCCTATAATCCAGTGATTACCGCTGATCCGAGGTTTAATCCGAGTGTTAAGAAGTTGATAAATATGGCCCTGAAAGTATCAGCAAAACTCAAAAATAATTTAATTTTAGTAATAAAAGAAGAAACAGATACATAAAATCATACTTTCTATAAGCAAAATTGGAGAATATATGAAAATAAATTGTTTAGAAACAGTCAAAAGAAAGAAAATCAAACAAAAATAAGAATATTTTGAAACAAAAACATAAAAATCGTTTTTAAAAAATTAAGAAAAGTCTGAAATTCCTACAGAAGTCTGAAAATTCTCATCCCTGGTTAGTTGA
The DNA here is from genome assembly GCA_963930645.1 of Salticus scenicus. Classification (NCBI taxonomy): domain Eukaryota; kingdom Metazoa; phylum Arthropoda; class Arachnida; order Araneae; family Salticidae; genus Salticus; species Salticus scenicus. The sequence continues at coordinate 136,536,170 of OZ005648.1, forward strand.
AGCTGAACGGTGGATAAAGGCTATCTTCGTCCTTGGCCAATTAAAACGAAGCTTTTATTTCTCTTCCAGTTAATCCATGGATTACGTAATCGGCTGATGATGAATACCGTAAGAATTTATTCCAGTGTTAGCTTTGATTCTCGGATTTGCTGATCCATGGTTTAATCCTCGATCAATGAAGTTTGGTGAATACGGCCATTAAAGTATATTTCGAGTAATTATAAACAATCAGATAGAGGAAAATTTCCTTTACGAAATAAAAATAAAGCATTTTGTATATTAAGAAAAAGTATACTATAATAATCAAGTATTGTGATATCAAATAAATAACTAATATGACATGGTGAAATATTCATTTATAAATTATTAGTAATCTTAGTTACTGGTATTACACATTAAGGTTAAATAGAAAAATATTAAATATTTTACAAATTTTAATGAATATGTCTCAATAAAATTTAAAGAAATGTCAAATATTAAAAAAAAAAAAAAAAAAAAAAAAAAAATGTACGCATTGGTTATTAACACTTTCCAACTGTGCGCAGTTTTTGTATAGTATAACTTTCAATATTCTTTGCCTACGCCATCGCACAACGGACAGACAGAAAAACGGACAGAAAAGGCATACAAATATAATAATTGTATTCATAATCATTCTTAAACATTAAAATGCTTAGCGCCCCCCCCCCCCAAAAAAAAAGACCTGATATTCTAATTGCAGCCCTTAATTTATCTGAATATTTTAGTTTAGCCCTGTAAATCTGAAGGTTAACAATATCATATTCTCTACAAAACATTATTTTAGCATATTAACAATACATTTCAATTTCTGTATGATTTTTACAGTAGAAAATTATTTAAATATGCTTTATAAAACTATTTTTTAAATATGCTTTATAAAACTTCCTAAAACGCAATTCATTGGAATTTTTTTGGGTGTCCCTGTACACAAACCACTTGCACAGGACCCATTAATACCATTTTAAATAGGAAACAATGCATAATGAACTTTAATATAATACATTTATTTTTTTGAAAATATTTACGCACGCTAGTTGTGGGCAGACGGAAATATAGAAAGATGCAATGTTGGACAGATAGATACACTGCAATTATATTCACAGTTAAAAATTGTTAGAAAGTTTTAAAATAGTTTAATATAAACGAAAATGCACATCCTGCAAATTGCCAAAAATAATCCTTAATGTAACTGAATATTTTTGTGTGGCTCTGTAAATCTAATGCTTTCTATAGAAAGCATTCTTTTATGCATATGAATGACATATTTCAATTTCTTTAAGATTTGTGCATTGTTTTATCGAAATACCTCCCATATAAAGCAATGCTTTGGAATATTTTTAGGTATCCCGGTACACAAATGGTATTTACTCTATTTTTAATGAGCAACATCTGATAATGAACTTGAATAACATATATCAGTTTCAAAAAATTCCATGAATATTTACGGAACTACGAGTGCGGAGAGATAAACGGACAGATAGACGGACAGAAAGACAGACGGAACGAAAATCATTAATACTTTCCAACTTCAATTAAAAATGTTATAATGGAAAAAAAAAAAAAAAGTTTTTTTTTTTTTTATATTACTAGTAGTCGTAGGCGAAATATATATATTTGTATAAATCTTTTTCACTTGTTTGATTTCCAGTTATATTAAAAATTTCCTAATAATAAATAAGATTAAACATTTTGAACTAGTCGAGATTCTCTCCTGATTAAAGATTTACATTGCAATCAGTAATAAATTCTAGAATAAATAGAAAATTTATTCAGTGAACTTTCTGTACCTTACAGTTCTAGTACTCTTGAAGCACAATTATAATGAGACTGCTCTAATACCATTATTGTTAAATATGCCATAGCAATAACGAATTAGTTTATAAGTATTAAATACTTTTAAAAATCTATGTCAAAAAAGCAGTAATAGTTTATATCAATTCAGTCCTGAGTAAACTAAAATTTAGAGATGAAGCAAAGCATTTTCTAAATATCTGCTTTATAGTATTGGATTAATTATTATAAAGTTCGATATAAGATTTATTTAGTTTTTCAGAGAGTTTGATTAATAAAACGATTATGATTTATTTTGGGCAAGGACACCTTTTATTGATTTTACAATCATTTTTTAATAATAAAGCAGGCTGGAGTCTTGAAATAGAACATAGAACGATAAAATACTTTCAATACTTTTAATGAAACTGCACACACTTCACATCACATTTTACGATCGACAGATATTGTATAACACAAAACATTTCTATTTACACCAATTATATACAGAGGGCCCAGAAATTAAAGTAAATTCGAATAATACTCGCACAGTAGCGACAACGATCAGAACAGAACATTCTTTCTACCTTTACCGGTAGCGGTAAACAGAGGCATTCCGGTATAACCATAGAATAATAATTAGGAAGAAGGAGCATGGCAATACTCTTAATGCTTACAAACCCCTTCTAGTGAAATGCCAGCGAAAGCTACTTTTGCTACTCAAAACCTTAAAGAAGGGCCATAGAATAATAATAATATCGCTGTTTGTTGTGGCAACACAACAGCTTATTAGAAACACTTATGCTCCTTCTTCCTTTATTATTATTCTATGGGTATAACCCGCTTCAACTGGAGAGGAGTTGAGTTGCTCTGCTGCTATTGCTGGCTTTGTGGGAGGAACTATTACAGCTGCTCTAGTTTTCCAACACCTTTAAGAGAACTGCTAAAGTATGTTTCATATAAAAGCTTACATTTCCATGAAATATTTATAAAGTTAAATTTATAAATTTTCAATGGAATTAAATCTAATAGGTTTTTTTATTTATTTATTTATTTATTTATTTTTATATAAAATATTTATTTAGGCACAATTTTTATGATTTTTTATACTTTTTTTACTGATTTATAATTTTTTAATTGCGTTTTCTCAGTTTGCATTTTTTTTCGTGAATTCGTGATCTTCAAGATGCTTAAACGACTATAGGTATTTAAAATTAGACTTAACACTTTTTGGATGTCTAACACAACCTACCTAAAATAATTAAGGATGGATTTTGAAATATCATTAAAATAAAAAAATAAAAAAGTAAAAGTTAAAGTATGACAATGTCTTTTTTTTTTTTTCTTTCTTTTTTTTCACGTTTTACATAGACATGCATTTTCTTCTATTTCTAAAAAAAAAAAAAAAAAAAAAAAAACTAATTAATAATTTTCAAAACCAATCTCTATTTCTTTTAAGTATTTTCTATTAAACACCCCAGATTTATTAAGTATCTGTAGAAATTTAAGCGTTTTGAAGATCAAGAATTCCTGAAAAATACAAACTTAGAAAACGCAGTTTAAAGATTTAGACTATGCAAAAAATGTATAAAAAACCTCAAGAAATGTTACCTGTTCTTATATTATTGAACAAACCTAATGTAGTTTCCTTTAAAAATATTAAATGGAAATATAAACTTCTATATGAACCCTACTTCAGTGGTTCCGTCAAAGAGTCGAAGTCCACTTAAGTAATACTATTTAGATCAAAGAGAATGTTAAACTTTATCCTGATAGATAACACTGCTCGGAATGCAAATTGCCTCTGACACCATTTCAGCATATTCTTATGTATAATGACCTCCTGCATCTGAATATGACGTCTATTTTGCCCTATCACCCACAGTTTTTTAGGAATGGACCCCTACTTTTATCTTTCGGTGATTTTATGTCTATAAATTTGATTTTTAGGAAGGGGAAGGATTATTTTAACCGTTAAATATCTTCGGAGAGGATACAGAGTTGGAACATTCTAAAACATGGACATTTGCGACAAGGAAAAAATTTTGGGGGCGATTTGCCACTGAAATTATGCATTACATATCTTATATTTTTTTAATTTATTATTAATGTTATTTTTTAAACTTTATATATATATATATATATATATATATATATATATATATTGTATTTTGGTGTTAAATTAACAATTTTGCATACTTGAATTAAATTCATGGTCATAAAATTATTGAACAGGGAAAGAAATTGAGAGAGGGGTGGTGTATCTAGAAAACTGTGGGTGACTGGGCAAAAGGGGAGTCATATTCGGATTCAGGAGGTCATTTTACATAAGAATCAGCAAAAACGGTATCAGATCTCGAAAAATTTTGTTTTTTAGTTGTTTATTTATTTATTTATTTTATTTATTTATTTATTTTATTTATTTATTTATTTTATTTATTTATTTTTTACTGTATTTATTTTTTTTTGCACTGTAGTGTAATTAAAGAAAAAAAAAACAGAAAGTAACAGAAAGCAAGTGAAAGTGTTTGGTATTTTATTCAAAACTGTATAAAATTAAGTATTATTAAAATTTTGGTTTTCAATTTTAATTAAATAATCTGGTGTGTCACTCACACGACTTTCTCTTACCCTGAAATTGAATACTATAAACACAGGTTGCAGATTAAGAGGTAAGGATAACGAGTACTGTTATGTAAACCAGTGTTAAACAATTCAAATTAGTCTTCGGAAGAGTTTTATATAATAATTAGTTCTGTGAGGGGGGCTACTGCCCCCCTCAAACCCCCGTTTCATTAATACATCAACAATTATATAGAATTTAATCCGGCTTTTAAAAAATAATTTATTAAAAATTATTATTTAAAAAAAATGTATTTTATGATAATGCAGACAATTTCCATATTAGAGAAGTAGTATAACACTAAACATTAAAAAAAAAAAAAAAAAGTTGAATTTATTCTCAATATATCTTTTTTTTTTTTATGAAAAAGATTAATAACTTTACTTTAAATTATCGCAGATCGATGGTTCAACCATTCGATTTAAAGGTATTGGCGAGCTCTTTTGAAAGATACCCATCGTGAAAATTTACTCCCCTCGAGGGTGGGAGGCGAGGCTCCTACATACACAATTTTTTTCCTAGCTGACTATCTCTATTACAAAAAATATCGTTTCATTTGGTTTAGTGCAGTCTATAGATGTTAAACTCTACTTACCTGCAGTTTCCCCCCCATAGACGTAATGTATTTGAATACTTTTTAGTATCCCTGTACACATTTGCTTCATCTCAACGAAAAGCTTACTGTAGCTTCCTTATATGATACACATTTACAATACCGAGTTTGGAATTTCTGATACTATTTGTTCTTGAGATATGCTGATAAAAGACAGACAGTCAGACACACAGACCATTCGCTAAAAACATGATTTTCGTATTCAGGGGACCTCAGAACATGTAAATATAACAAAAACTCACGTTCAAAAATTTGACCCTAAAACAATACTTTCTCGACCCTACGGGTAAGAGAAAGTAAAAAGAAAGGTATTACATGAAAAATAGCTTTGAAAGTAATTTATAAGAATATTTCATATTGAAACGTATTTAAGCGTTAAAAAAATCAAGAAGCATTAAAAAAAAAAAAAAAACTATTAATGAAATTTTACTAATCTGTATTTTACGTCATCTAAATTTTGTCTCAAATAAGTATATTTAAAATAACTTGAATAAATGTTGCAAAATTTCCTAAGAAGATTATTACGAATACATATGACAGCATAAATTAATACTTTTGAGAAATATCACTACTACACATTAATGCACTGTCTTAATTTATGATTTGTTTACATTCTTTTATCAAATGAGGAATTCTTTTTCAAGGAAAATAGCTAAAAATTTCAATTAAGAAATGTATTTCAAGATTTTAATAAGGAGCCGAAATTTCCAGTCCACTAAGTATTTCAGAGCAAATTTCCCTGTTTCTGTTTCTGAAATTATAACATGATATGAAAGGAATATAACAAATGTGAAAATTAAGAGGCTGAAAATAGAACGATGCATTATTGGATATATATGAAAAGTTTCGTTGAAGTACCTATCCATGCTTGAAAATTTCGTATTAAAAATTTTAAACTAAAAAGAAATAAAACAAATTTTTCATTGCCGCTCTGTTAATATTTAGAGAATTTCATAAACTTTGTTTAATTAAAAGATGTATAACAGAAAAATCATCAACAATTTAATAATATAACAGGCGAGAAAAATTTGCAAAACGTTACTTTCGCATTTTCCGATTTATTTAAATATGTTTAAACTGATTTTAAACTTATTTGTACACACACGCATTATTATATGTTTTTATTTTATGGCATTATAAAAAAGCAAATTTAGTTTAATGATAAAAAAACTTGAAACATCCTTATTATAATAATACTAATTATTATTATTATTATTATTATTATTATTATTAATTTATTTTTAGGTACATAGTAGGCGAGATGTAGCTAATCCTCGTCTATAGATTCAGGGTCCTGAACCCACCAGTCCTACTGCAAGGTTCTTTTCTCATCTACTTTTTATTACATAGTAGATGAGATTTAAGCAAGCCTTGTCGACACCTTCTATGGCCCGAGCCCACCCATCCAAATGTTTGCTATCTCTTCCTCGTCTACTTTCTCTGCATTTACTGACTGTTGTTGTTGGTTGTCTTTCCACACACTTGTAATTGTAGTTTATGCTATTTTCTATGATTTTTTTTTTTTTTTTAACTACTTTTTCAACGTTCTGAAGTGTGTTGGTAAAACACCGCATTTTATTACGTGAAATAATAAAAAGAAAAATAAATCAAAATCAACAGAGAAAAGCGTAGAAAAAATAGAACAACAACAAGTCAGGGAAAAATATACAACTGACATCACTGAGAAAGTTATGTGAAAACGATCTGGAAAAAGAAATTGAAGCGGAGTGGGCATAGGCGCCCTGAAGATATCATCGATGTTTAGCTTCATCTCATCTGCAATGTGACTCGCACTATGTATTTACTTTTGTAATAACTATGTATTTACTGTTTTTGTCACAAAAATTAAAAAAAATAATCTGGTGTGTCAATCATACGACTTTCTCTTATCCCGCATTTCAATACTATAAAGATAGATTGCATATTAAGTTTTAAGATCAAATGCGTAAGATAATAAATTCAACGTACTTTTAAAATAATCTATAATGGGTTTAGGAACAGTTGTTTTATTTGACATGTAATTCTGTGTGAAAGGGGCTACCATCCCCTTTAACCCCCCGTTCAATTATAGTACATACAATTTTTTAAACAAATCAAAACTGTTATTAATTTTTCTTCAAACTTCCCAATCTTGATCGAATTTGTAATTGGGAAACTAATACGGACTTCAAAATACCGAATTTGATTTTCCTGCGACTATTTGTTTCTTAATTACACTGATAACAAATATATATGCAGATCAACCGCTAAAAATCGGAGTTTTAAATCAGGTAATCTCAAAACGTTATATTATACAAAAAACCAAAGTTGAAAATTTAAAAAATACTTTGTTTAGAGTATATGTATGAAAAATTAATTTTGCTTTCTGAGCAGTGTTCATTGACCTAGTAAAATATAGCAAAGCACTTCCATCAATTACAGTCAATAGAAAAGAACGTTTAGCTACATTTTGGGTAGCCTTGTATATTGTCTATAATCAGTATGCACTATAACTGTGCAGTGTTCGTCGACATAGTAAAATATAACAAAGCACTTCCATTAATTACATTCAATAGAAAAGAATGTTTAGCTACATTTTTGGCAGCCTTGTATATTTTCTATAATCACTATTGTGTACTATTGTGTATTATGCACTATTGTGTATTTAAATTTAGTCTTATTCGAAAAACATGTAACATAAAAAGAATTACAGTTCCAACAATTTCCAAGTATAGCCGCAATATATCTAAATACTTTCGGTAGCCCTGTAAATTAATGATGAATGATTTCCATACAACAATCTACACAAAACTTGCTTTTATGTGTACAATAAATTTTGTTTATTCCCTTTTTTTTTTTTTTAATCAGTCCATAGATGTTGCACTATACTTACCAGAAATTTCCTTATAGACATAATGTATTTGAATTCTCTTGGGTGTCCATGTGCCTTAATCATTTCCTTGACCTCAATGAAAAGTTTATTGTAGCATCCTTATACGATACACATTTAGAATACCAAGTTTGGACTTTTTGCTATTATTTGTTTTTAGGTGTACTGATAGCAGTCATACACACAGATCAACGGCTAAAAACATGATTTTTGGATTGAGAGAACCTCAAAATATGTACATATAACAAAAATTCAATTTCGAAAATTTGACCCAAAAACTATAATTTTTTTAAACCATATATATGGGTAAGAGAAAGTAAAAACTTTTTTTCATCAACCATATTAAGCAACTCTCTGCATATCCTGAAAACTTGGTTTCTGCGATAAAAACTGGCACCATAGTCAAATTACTAATGAATATTTTTCGATCCAAAATACAGTTAATATGAGTCCAAAAATCACAAATACATTTAAAACAATTTGGTGTGTCAGTCACACGACTTTCTCTTACCCTGAATTTCTGTACTATAAATATAGATTGCATATTTCGTCGTAAGATTCATAAGATCAGATAATAATATTAAATCTACTTCAAAATAATCTAAAATATGATTAGGAACAGTTTTATTTGACATGTAAATCTGTGTGAAGGAGACTGCCTCCTACCTCAACCCCCTTCTCTTAAAATACCTACATTTATTAATAAATAATAATAATAATACAAGGCTGTAATTAATTTGTCTTCAAACTTACCAGTATCTTGATCACATTTTTGAAGTGGAAACTTAATACAAAGTTTAAAATACCAAATTTGATTTTCCTGCAGTTATTTGTTTTTAAGTTATTCTGATAACAAATATACATACAGATCAACAGCTAAAAATTGGACTTCCAGACTTAAGATACCTCAAAACGTGATATTATACAAAAAGCCAGTGTTGATAATAGAACTTCAAAAAATACACTGTTCACAGTATGGGTATCAAAATTAGTTTTCCTTCCTGAGCAGTGATCGCCGGCACAGTAAAATGTATCAAAGCACTTCCATCAATTACACTCAGTAGAAAAGAGCGTTTAACTTAATTTTGAATAGTCCGGCTTATTTTATCCTACTTAACACAAAATAAAATACACTTCCAGGAATTTCCCCAATGTATCCAAATACTTTGGGTATAGCAACAATATATAGTGTATGGCCCCAATATAACATATGTAGTATAGCCACAATATATTAGTACTTTGGATGGTACTTTGGGTAGCCCTGTAAACGAAAGGTGAAAGATATTCATACCACAATCTACGCAAAACATGTTTTTTTTTTTTTTTTTTTTTTTTTTTTTTTTCAAAAAAAAAAAATAAATAAATAAATAAATAAAGCAAAAATGTTCATTTCATTTCAATTAGGACTGCCAATAGATTTTACACTCTACTTACCCGAAATGTCCCCCACAGGCGTAATGTATTTGAATTCTTTTGGTTGACCCTGTACACGAAGCATTCGCTTGATCTCAATGAAAAGTTTAGTGTAGCATCACTACATGATACATATATAGTATACCGAATTTAGACTTGCTACCATTTTTTCTTTAGATATGCTGATAACAGGCACACAGGTACACAGACAGACACACTCACAGACACACTCATAGACCAACCACTAGAAACATGATTTTTGTATTCAGGGGAACTCAAGACGTGTAAATATAACAAAAACGCAGCTTTTAAATATTGATATGTGGTTAATAGAAAGTAAAAAGTCGTCATAGACAGAGATAATATTTCTCTATGAGAAACACGGGATGTATATAGAACTTGATTTAATTTGTGCTGTTTTGCCGTTGGGTCACATAATTAGAAAATTATGCACGTGAATAGATATATATATATACACACACTAAGCGACAAAAAAAAAAAAAAAAAAAAAAAAAAAAAAACGCCGCACTGCAGAAAAATTGACTTATACCTTTTTCATTTGTAATAACTTCAAAACTAATGGTTGAAACAAATAAAAATGTCATGTTTAGATAATATCAAAGAGATGAAATTATACCTATGTACATATTCGATTTACTAATTTATTACACTCTACGAAGTAATTATTAAAAATCTACATAAAACATTCTTTTTAAACGTAATATAATAAACATACACCTTGTATTGTATTATGATTTATTATATGATATAAACAAGTTCTATTTTAATACTTGAAATAAAACTATTTATTTGTTGGATCTAAGCAATTTTTTCATAAAAATATGTATTCTGCATTGAGTTATTCCACCTTTATATGGAATTACTGCTTTAATTCGCAATGGCATAATATTATGCAGTGTTTAAATATTAGACATTTATCTGTGCCAAATACTATAAATAATTTTTTTTAGTCCTTGCAGAGTTGTAGGCTGCAATTTTTTTAATCCTCACCCCTTTTCCGGGCTTTTTTATAGACTAAACATCTTCAAGTGGATTGAGATTAGGGCTATTTCCAAGTCTGATGAAAAAGAAATTCTACGATATTATTTTCGGGATTTAACTTAAAGTTAAAAAATATATGATTGCTTACATAATTAAAGGTACTCATGGGATAGGATAGGTAGTTTTAACAATTTGAATCGAATAAACGCACAACAAACGCCCTTTAGTATGGTGCAATCGTTTTTGTAATCGCCGCATTTTATTTCGAGTTAATTTATCACTTCAGCATAAAAATTTGCCCGACTTATTGAAAATTTATACACTTCCGTACCATAATGTACGGAGAATGTGTCACTGTTTTATGAATGCAATTTTCAATAATTCGGTCACATTTTTATCATCTTACTAGTTTTTTTTTTTTTTTTCTTAATCAGCCCGAAATAAAATAAACTTGACTCATTAAAGAAAATCAGTTCGGTCTAATAATTAACTGATATATTTTTTAAATTTTTGATCAATTGAAGTCTTGTTTTTTTTTAATTATTTTCCTTATTAATGGCTTTTTTTTTGGGGGGGGGGATCTTCTGGTTTTTAACATACTTTCCTCAATTGTTCCCGCACTGTTTTTGAAGAAATTACTTTGCTATGCACTTTTTCAAAATTTTTTCTAAGTTATGAGCATGCACAAATCGATTTTTTTTAACTTTTGCTTCTTAACTTGCCATCATCTTGCTTGGATGGGTAACATGGCCGCCTAAAGACACATTTTCCGTTTAAACAGCCAAAAAATTTTATATGTCCTTAAAAATCATCTCAGGAATATTTCCTTAACAACTTATTCATTTGCCATCTCGCGTTTTAAAATATTTTTTGACTTTCATTCCAAAATTAATACTTTTTGTAGCAACGTTTAATGCCTTATACTTGCCATTCTTGAAATACTTTCTAAAATTATAATTTTCCTGACAGTTGAATATTATTTTTAACACTGGGCTCAATCCTAAAGTGTACGTGGAGGGCAACGTAATAAAATCTGTTCAAAAATTTGCTTTTTAAATGATAAAATTGGCGGTTGCAAAAATGAAAAAGAAAAATAGCCAAGTGTGGCTTTTTTTTTTTTTTTTTTTGTCGCTTAGTGTATATAATAAAAAAAATATAAATAAAAAAAAACTGGAAATTGCTTTTAAAATCGCATACAGTAAACATTTAAACAAAAGTTATTATTATATAATTCAGAAGATTCTTTTAGACTACAGAATATATTACGAATTTACTGTCACGTGTAAAAAAAAAAAAAAAAAAAAAAAAAAAAACTGGAAATTGCTTTTAAAATCGCATACAGTAAACATTTAAACAAAAGTTATTATTATATAATTCAGAAGATTCTTTTAGACTACAGAATATATTACGAATTTACTGTCACGTGTAAAAAGAATTTTGAAACATCTTAGTTCAATAATGTTACTTGAGAATAAAAATTAAATATATAACTCACAAAACAAATAAAAGTTTCAATATGTTTCGGAGAAAATTTATTAGAAAGCCGTTTTGAAAAGTATTATAAGTACTATAAAAAAAAGTAAATAAAATAAAGTAAATGCTTAAAAATCATACATTTTATCGCTTTATAATGTCCCAGTTTTACGTGTTGGCATATGGTCTTTTAGTATTCATTTTCCAGTTGAGTATAATGCACACAGTTTTACAAATACATGTATGTAGGTTATTTTTTTTTCCAGTGATGTTGGGAGAATAAAAATGTAAACATTTTAACAAATTTGTCTGCAGAAATTTCGTATAAAAGTTTAAAAAGATTACACATTTTGAAAATAAAGGGGAAATATATTATCTTATTCATTCCGTATATATATATATATATATATATATATATATGTATTAACATTTTTGCGAATTATCTTAACCATTTATGTATAATAGATACAGAATTAAACCAAGTTTCAATCATTTTGTGACACACTGTATATACAGTATATAGATTTTATAGAACCAAATACATTTCATAAATATATTTTACGTATACCGTAAAATACTTTTATTTCTTTCGTTTATCAGAGCACATTTAGCACTTAATTATTGCATTTTCTCCACTAAAGAAAATCTATAACTTAAATAACTATCATTAAAATTTAAATTATCAAAGGTAATTTAAAGGATTAATGACTAAAAGCCTAGAAATTACTCTTTTATCGTGACGCATTAGTATTGCCCCAATTAATCATAATAATGGACATAATGCTTCTAAATAAAAATAAGCATCTCTCTAGTGTTTCTATATATATATATATATATATATATATATATGTGTGTGTTATACGTAGAGATAGCTTTATCACTATATTAAAATAATAGCAAAGTATCACATTCTTTAATAAATACGATAAATTTTATGACTACGTAAGAGGGAAATATGATGCATTTTTTTCGGGAAAAGAGATTAAAAAGAAATACTTATATTCATTTTTAATTCAATGGATGCGAAAAACTTATTATTAAATTTATGTAAGGGGAACAGCGAAGAATGAAATAAAAGCACTTTTATCATTTTTTTCTTTTCCTTTTTTATGTTAGAGTATCAGTGGTGATCTTTATAATATTTTGACGTTTATTTTTTAAATTAAAACTCATATTCAAAGAAAAAAGAGTAATTTTTATAAATAACGAGGTAAAAGCAACTTCATATTTATTTTCAATGTCTCTAAAACAATTACTAAAAATTAAAATTACCGATAGGCCACGAAGAAATAGATTTGCTTCACCTGCATACACTAGATGCCCTGATCTTCCTCGGACATCAATCTGGAAACGCTACTAGATAGCTCACTTTCATTAATACATGTATTGTTATCTCTTTTGATTCAATTGTCTTTTAATGTGCCACTGGGAAAAGAATATATTACCAATAGGAAATTTTAAACTCATACGCATTTCTGCTTAATGACTGAGCAAAATGATTTAATAAAAAAAAAATGTGAAAATAACATTAAATTTCTCAATAATATTTTAATAGAAGTTTCATAAATTTAATCAATTTATTTACTTATTTATTTTATGTTTATTATATTTATTTTTATGTTTCAGAAAAATAAATAAAATAAAAAAAAATAAAAAATTATTGTCCTTTGTTCTGATAATAGCTTATACTTGAAATGTTATAAAATGTTTATATTGGAACATAAAAGATATTTTTTCCCTCCCTTGCAAATTATTACATGGAATTATACGAATTGTGAAACAATTATTTGTTTCATTTTTTTAATTAATATGAATTATATTTTATTCCAAAATCTAAACACTCTGTTATATGGTTATTTATAAAAAATATTATTAGAAGAACCAAGATGAGTTCTTATAATCGGCAGTAATTTTACATTTTTGTCGTATATTTTATTTAAACCAATAAGGCCACTAATCCTCTACACTTGAAATTTAACTCATTAATCTATCTTAAAATCTAAATATGTTATGATAAAGTAAATTTTGTTAGGTGTGGATTAAAAGCTATTTTCTTTTTTATTTACCTCACAAATACTACGCATGTGTATACTGCCGTATAAATTAAAAATTACTTTTGAGAAATGTAGAAATAGGAAAAATTTAGGTATGTATTCACATAAATATTTTCAATGTTAAAAGTTAACAACATTTTTTTTCCAGGTAATTAAATATAAAAAAAAAGTATTTATTAAACTAAATCATAAAAATAAAATTAAAGAACATAAAAATATTGGTATTACTTTATTTAAAGAATTTACTTAATTGAATTTACTTAAAATTTAACAAAAGTAAATATATATATATATATAAAGATTCTAATTTCACAATATTACTGACTAACTCATATAGTTTCACAATTTTAAAATTTAAACAATATGTTGTCGTTAATAAGAATATTAGTTGTTTTACATATATATAAATGACGATTGCAATTTTGAAGTCTAAAACAAAAAAGACTTTAAAGATAATAAAAGATATTAAACACTTAATTTTTTTTTAATTTCTTCGAAATATCAATAATGAAATAAAATTTGATAAAACAAAAGGGATAAAATATAATATTTATCTGTACTTATTTATAATTTACGTACAATCTTTTATTATCACTGCAGAGGATTATTTTTTTAAATGTGTTTCAGCAGTGTTGCCAAGATTGTTTCAATTTACATTACGAAACTGAAAATTATGTTCGAAATTTAATAAACCCTTGTACATTTGAAGATAATGCATCCATTCTTCTTCTTTAATAATACATCATCGTTTAAGATTATTATATCTCGGTACTTTACTTCATATAAAAGTATATTATGAATAAATACATATTTAATTATATTTAACTTCTTTGAATAAGTGAATCCTGATTATTTATTCTAGTTAAAAATTTCAAGAAGTGTCAATATCTACTACAACAATAAATCTAAACGATGATTGTAATTTAAAAAATCCAATAATCCATGAATATAGGAAATAAATTATAAATAATTAAATTTTAAAAAGTTATTTTTAAGACTACTTGAATTACATTAAAACTTTAAAATAAGCCGTTAACGATTCATTATCTGCAACGCAATCATTGCCAATTTAAAGAAAATATTTTTAACTAAAATTACAAAGTTTCTAACAACAAGTTAAGGACTTTGCTCTTGTGCCTAAATTTTTAATTTAACAAAGTCAGTTTAATTTTAACGCCAAAGTAAGTTGAAGTGCATAATGGGAATTAGAGAAATTGCTTTGTAGAATACAAGCAATTCAAAAAGTTCTGACTCATCAATATTGTAAATGGAAAGTAATTTTTATCTGTCGTTTTATGTGAAATATATCATAAATATCTAAACTTTAAAATCTATTCATTATGATATTGTTTAATCAAAACAAGATTTGTTAAAAATAAGGAACGCTTGCATGATATACAATTAATATCCCTCTATTATATAATTTTTAAACAAGTTTAATATTTTTTAACTTAATAAAATATTATATTCTAAGTGTTAGAGTAGCACAAAATACAATTTATAAAACTTGAAATGGATAAATGTATAATTTTCTCAAATTTAAATGGGTACGTTTTGAAAATCTCTAATAAAGTACTAACAATGGCTACTGATAGAGGAGAGGAGGGTATTATGGAATAGTCGGGAAATATGGAATACCGAGGTTTCGGCTATGATTGGCGCTGCTATCTCGTGGAAATACCATGAATTACTCAATAAGGATTCCTATGAGGCAATAAAATATGAAGCCACCGCTTGTTGTCGTACTATTCCCTACAGAATAAGGTGTGTTTTGTGATTTTCAAGAGTTTTAGCAGGTACGTTTTTAAACATTTATATTGACTAGTACACATGTGATTTGGACATTGATGTTAGGCATAATATATACTCAAATAATTGTAGTTTGTTATACTTTGGTCATTTTTTTAGCTGAAAGTATATTGTTCATTCATTTAAAAGTTCATTTTCCTAGATGGCGTATGGGGTATTATGAAATACTAGGTAAATTGACTTCATATATTCAACTAAAGAACCATAAAATAAAAACACTGAATATATGAATTCTTCTAAGATGAACGAGGGGAAGTTTGTTTTTTGTGTTTCAGATCTTCTCTGTGGGATCATCTTGACTTTACCGGAGCAAAGAACGAAAATTATATCTGTGACTTTTGTAAATAGACTCGAAGCAGAAATATCTTTCACATAAAAATATGTTTTTTTATGGTTAAAAATAACTATATTTTATGTAGTCTAATTATTTTTTCTATGGTTTAAACCACCTGTTCCATTTTACCCGACTATTTCACAT
Organism: Salticus scenicus; assembly: GCA_963930645.1. NCBI lineage: Eukaryota > Metazoa > Arthropoda > Arachnida > Araneae > Salticidae > Salticus > Salticus scenicus. The sequence continues at coordinate 136,552,295 of OZ005648.1, forward strand.
TAACCACCATTTGTAACTATTTTTTTTCAAGTAAACTTTTTATAACAGCAAAAATATTGTTTGTATATATATATATATATGTATATATATAGTGACAATTCATTACAAATAGTTGCAGTATGTACTCATCAATATTTTAGAGTTTTTTATTAAAAGCAAGTAAAGTTATATTAAGAAATGTAAATAGTATTCCATAATACCCTCCTCTCCTCTACTGCTATATGCTTATAATACTAGTAATACTAAAACGCGTATAATGGTAAAATAAAGAAAGACAACTGAAAATACCTTATTTTATTTGCATGATATAATATTTTATTACTACTATTAAAATAAATGTAACTAAAAATTATTAAATTTTAAGAATATAACGAAATTATTTATATGTTTTACGCATATAAAATGGCTAAATACGAACAACTTTCTAATAAGTCACTATATTCAATTATCTTATGTGACATCTTTTGGTTATTCAAGTGTTTATCAAAGCTTCTCGTAATTTAGCTTCACGTAATTAAGCTTCTCGTAGACCACAATTTCAAATGCTGTAAAAGTGCGATAGAGATTTATGTACGGTAATAGTAGTGGGAAAACTCAACTTCCTATGGGACGGATCCTACTTTCTGCCATGGAATTACTTAATGATAAATATAATTACAATCAGTCTACTAATGATAAATAGAATTACAATCTGTCTAAAATTTTCTGAGTTTCATAAAGCAATAAAATGCAGTATGGTCATAACTGTTTGAATTAAGTTATGGAAACGTGAAAAGATCACAAATATTTTTATTTTTTTACTTTTGAAAACAGTTTTCACAAAATAATTTTTGTTTCAAAATAAATCGAGTCCCGCATAAACAAAAGTTATTTAAAACGTTTAAATAATATGTATCGTATAGTTTCTTATAAAGTGCGATTTGTTTATCGAGCACGTTCAAAAAAAAATAATAATAAATAAATAAATAAATAATAATTGCTTTTCTATGCATATTCTTTTACTTATTCGTTCATCCCACTTTCATAAAAACCTCAGAAGTAACAATACCAAAAAACTACACTACGTTAATCGTAGTAATTATTGTTTTTGTTTCTTTTTTAATTGTATTTAAGAATATTTGCTTTGAATTTGTTGCATATATTTTAATGTGAAAATCATTAAACACAATATTTGGAGAACCGCACACAGTTGTCGAAAATCTTAACTGAAGGCAGATATGGGTATTGTTTACAAAATCATTTTCTAAAGCAATAATTTACACAGTGATGCATTGAAATTCGAAGTTTTTAAATTATTTAAAAACGTATTTATTTTTCTGATACAAATATGAATATTTTTTAGACTCGACTGACTGATAGTGAGATAATTGGAAACTTACTACATACATTTTTTATATTTTTTCTTTATCCAAATAAGGAGAGAGCGAAGAACGAAAAATCAACCGGCAAATATATATATATATATATAAATAAATAAATAAATAAATAATAATAATAAATAAATAAAGATTAATAGCCATGTTGAATTAAAATAATGTGTAAGTTCGAGTAATTAATAAGGTTTCTTTGGCACCCTTTAAGTAATCCCCCTTTTGATTGGCACCTCTAAGTAAATGGTTTTTAATTCTCGTGAATCTAACAGAACTAGTGTATTAAAAATTTAAAAAGGACAAATTAATATACAATCGAGCTCGAAGAAACTCGAAGAAATTCTTTTCAGGAAACACAAAAGAATGTTGAAAAACATAATGACATCTTTGATTGTTCTCCCCAACCACCCTTTTATGTCAAAGAGATAAATAAAATGTTTCTTTTTGATTACACTGAAAAAAAAAAAAAATCTTACAAACAAATATGTACACAATCATAAATTTTCCTGTATTTTGTATCGTTAAGAAGTAAAATCTCTTTGAAATGTTATAAATTTTAGTACACCACATTTATTTGTTTTTTTAATAATTAAAAGCACTGTTGTTCCGTTAACAAGCTTATATCAATTGTTTAAAAGTACTAATATTATCAGTATATTATTAATAAGCTTATATTTATACCATACAGTAAGATTTTTTTTTTCAATTAAATATGTTTTTTTTTTTTTTTTTTTATATATATATTAAGTTATTTTTATATAAAGATTTGGAACACAAAAATTAATTATTATTATTGTTATTATTTTATATTATTTTAATCTAGAAATGAATTTTATTATTTTCTTTGATAATCCAATAATTTTCCACTTTCTAATGAAAACACATTGAAAATAAGTTTTGCAACATTCTTGCTAAATACTGTTTAATTTTAAATGCAGTTTATGAATGCACATGTTCAATTTAAACAATTTTACAAATTCATCAGTGCATCAATGAGAATAATCTGTATAAATATTTGATCCGATGTGATTTATATTTGCATAGTATTTTAGGTATTATTTTCAGTACCTAAATAAATGAAGATTACTTAATTAAAAATTTTAAAATAAAGATTGTTTATTTGAATGTTAACTTATTGCATAAATATATCCATGACATATGTCACGTGTATCATCTGAATTTTAATTTTGTAAAAATATTGTTGCGTACTTGGGGGTTCGTGAGTTGTCCGAGAATGAAAGGCCAAACGTACAAAAATGCAGTAATTTATTCACAGAAAGTTCCAGAAAAATACAGGTCAATAAACCAAGTATCAGCTTCAATTCAAGCAGTAATCACAGCTTAAACAGCAGCTGTCAATAGCAAATCCACAGTACAAACTGTATAGCAATAACACTTGAAGCAAGTCTCTTCCAAAGAGGCTCAAGCAATGCAACATTGACAGAAGCTGATCTTAGACTGAACTGAACTGACTGCCTTGACGAGAAGCGCTCCTTATATACTGTTCCATGGAACCCAGATTTTACGAGAAAACTCTAGAAAGTGGTCAACCAATCAACTTACAGCTTCCATATTTGGTATATCCCTAATAAGGATTTTCTCGCCAAGGTCACCAAAAAAATCGCCAAGGTGGGAAAAAGTCGCCAAATTTGGTGCCAAATCCATTACCTGCCTTATTGGGGCTTTTTAATGCGTTTTTAAGAGAAATTAAGGCTATTTCAACGCTAAAACGACTAGAAAAGCACAAAATTAGCACTTTATCAACTTACTAAGCCTCTTTGAAAGAATTTATACAAAAACAAACACAATTATTTACAATTTTGTAACACTACCCCCCTCCCAAGGACTGCACGTCCCGGGCAGTGCAAACCTTGGTCAAGAGGCGAAACTAAACAAATTTACACAATCTAAAATACAAGAACTAAGTTGCATATAACGATAAAATAGAAATAAAAATCAAGTGAGAAATATTTACAAAATTGACAAATATGTACAAATATTTATATACAAATATTTACATTACTCATGCGCAAATTTTACCAGTATTTACATTTTTAATTTTAATATTACCGTTACTTGTGGTACTTGGCTAGCCTATTATAGTGCACCACCTTCGGTTTTGATGAAGGTGTTTTAGTGATCCGCACCACTACATCATTCAGCCTTTTTAAGACTGTGTATTTTCCGTCCCAGTTGCACTGTAACTTGGGAGAGAGTCCTTTGCGTCGAACAGGATTCCACAACCAGACCTTCTCTCCTTCCTGGAACTCATGTTGTGTAGCCTTTAGATCGTACCTTGTCTTTATTTTCTCCGTTGCAATGGGAATCCGCTCCCGAGCAAAGTTGTGTACGTCCTCAAATCGTGCCTGGAGATCTTGGATGTACTCCGCGGGCGATGAAGGCGCATCGGGTGGACAACCAAACAGGAGATCACAAGGGAGACGAAGTTCACGTCCGAACAGCATCTGGGCTGGAGTATAGCCGGTGGTTTCATGGACAGCACTTCGATAAGCCAGCAGGAACAATGGCAACTTCAAGTCCCAATCTTGCTGGTTCCTTGATACTAGAAGTGAGAGGTTATTCAGTATGGTACGATTGAACCTCTCGACCATGCCGTCCGACTGGGGATGTAAGGGTGTTGTCCGGGTTTTGTCTATGCCGAGTAGTTGACACAGTCCTTTGAAAACATCAGAGGTAAAGTTCCTACCTTGGTCGGTATGAAGTTGTAGGGGCGTGCCGTACCTTGACACCCATTGCTGCACTAGGACCTCTGCGACTGTGCATGCCTCCTGATTGGGAATGGGATATGCCTCAGGCCACTTGGTGAAATAGTCCATCACGACGAGGATGTATTTATTTCCACTGGAGGTCCGTGGCAAAGGACCCAAGATGTCGATTGCAATCCGTTCAAATGGTGCTCCCACGTTATACCGTTGCAGTCTTCCTCGACTTCGTTTCTGCGGGCCTTTACGTGTGGCACAAGCATCACAGGATTTACACCATTTCTCCACATCCTCCTTTGCCTTGCACCAGTAGAAGCGTTCCCGAACTTTCTGCAGAGTCTTCATTACCCCAAAATGGCCTCCGGTAGAGCTACTATGCAGTTGTTCTAAAACAGCTGGAATTTTTTATCTTGGTAATACAACCTGCCATCTGAAGCTTTTCCCATCATCAGATTCGCACTTTCTGTATAATACGCCGTTTCTGATATGAAGAGAGTCCCAAAGTGCCGAATAACTTTTCGTAATGGGACTAAATCTGGAAATGTCCTGCCAGATAGGTCTGATGCTGGTCGTCTCCTTCAGCTGTAATATTAGCTTTATGTCAGGATCTTCCAATTGGACTTGTCTAAATTCTTCGTCACTCCATGGATCGGGATCTTGTTCTGATGGTGTTGAGACAGTAACTTGGCGAGCAACTGGCTGTATTCTTTGGGGTCTATCTTTGGCTTTAGAGATGTATTTATGATCTTCAGATGGAGGCTTCCGAAAGAAGGCATCTGGATTTTCCCGAAGAGCTCCTTCTGGGTAGCATACTTCAGAGACATTCTTGGTTGCTTTTCTAGGTGTTCTTACTGGGCAGCTTCGTTTGATGCTCCACCATCCCCTCCACGCACAGAGACAATAGTTTCAGGAACACCACCTACAAAGCAATACTTCCGCTACGGACTAATTGAATACCCGAATACAGACAATAGCCCAAGAGGAGTTCTGGTAGCTTCATCTCTAGTTGATCTCTCAAAGAGTACTATTCCTGTGAGAGCCGCAAACATCAGCAATAAGGTCCGGACAGTGAAGAAGGACGAGGTGTTAGCAACCTGCACTCCTGTTACATGCATCAACCGTCCCACGTAATCAACCGCATCCAAGTCTTCAGAACAATTAATAACGGAATTACTAAAGAATGCAGAGTTAGGAAAGGAACAGAGATATGCTGCGGAGAAGCTACTCCAAGAATTTAAAGACCTTTTTTCTCGAACACCTGAAAACGTCGGGAGGACGAACATCACCCAGCACAGAATTGATACAGGAAATCATCCTCCAATCAAACAACATCCAAGAAGACTTCCATTTGCTAAACAGGAAGAGGTCACTGAACTTCTAAATGAAATGCAGCACAATGACGTCATCGAGCCATCAACGAGTCCTTGGGCCTCTCCCATAGTACTGGTGCGAAAAAAGGATGGTTCAACAAGATTTTGTGCGGATTATCGTCGTTTGAATGACATCACGAAGAAAGACAGTTACCCTCTTCCCAGAATTGACGACACATTAGACACACTTGCTGGCAATAAATGGTTCTCGACTTTGGATCTGAAGAGCGGTTACTGGCAAGTAGAGTTACATCCTGATGATCGTGAGAAGACTGCATTCACCACGGGACAAGGACTGTGGCAATTTAAAGTTATGCCATTCGGATTATGTAATGCACCTGCCACCTTCGAACGCCTGATGGAGACAGTGCTGAAAGGACTTTCGTATGAAGCCTATCTGGTGTATTTGGATGATATTATCATTGTGGGGCGCACCTTTGAAGACCATCTTCGAAATATCCGAAAGGTGCTGGAGAAACTCAGAATGGCTAACCTCAAGTTGAATCCAGGCAAGTGTAACTTGTTCCGTCGTGAAGTGAGCTACCTCGGCCATATCATCTCTGCCGAAGGTGTGAGAACTGATCCTGAGAAGATCTCTGCAGTCGAGAACTGGAGTCGCCCTGAAAATGCACACCAACTACGAAGTTTCCTGGGGTTATGCACTTACTACAGGAAGTTTGTCAAGGGTTTCTCAAATATTGCCAGACCGCCCTACTCCTGACACCAGAAATGTTGCGTACTTGGGGGTTCGTGAGTTGTCTGAGAATGCTAGGTGTGACAATCTCTGAATGTCCGCTGCCAGCTCTTGCAAACTTTCGCCCGTTTTCTGGTAACGGGACTTTAGCTGGAGGCGACTATAGTCCTTAGAACACTTCTCTCCGAACCGTAGCTCCAGTGCTCTAGTCAAGGCCTCGAAGTCGTTCCTTTCTTCTTTAGTAACATTTCTCAGTATCTCGGCTGCATCTCCCCGTAATGCTGCTGCTAAGTGGACTGACTTGGCGGTAGAGTCCCAGCCGTTAGCTTCAGCTACGATGGAAAACTGCGTTTTATATACATGCCAGGAGGAACTGCCGTCGTAGGTGGATAGCTTAATAAATTCCTGATTCTGGATTCTTCTCTCTTTCTTTTCAGTTTCCTGAGGCATGGATTCTAACTTTTCTTCGAGATTCCGAATCTTGCTCTGCAGTTCATTCCCTATTACTTCTCCGCTCCACTCTTCTTTCATTTTTCTCTCAAGATCTTCCTCCATTCTCTTAAACTTGCTTTCTATCTCTGAAATCCTTCCTTTCAGCTCTTGATCAAAGTTTTCTTTAAATTTCTCCTCAAAATTCTCTTCATCTTCATAAATCTCTCTTCAAAATTCTTTTCTACTTTCATTACATTTTCCTCTATCTTCATAGATTTCTCTTCAAAACTCTCTTCTATCTTTAGAACTTCCTCTTCTATTCCATCCATTCTATTTTCCATCACCGTTAATTTACCCTCTATCGATTCCTTTGCCGTTGAAAGCTCTCTCTTCATCTCATCCTGATTAGATTTAATTTCTTCGGTCAAACTGGCTTCCATCTTTTCCTGAGCTGCTTTCATTTCCCTTTGTCCTGTTTCTATTTTCTCTTGTGCTGCCTTCATTTCTTTCATCTCTTGACTCAGGCTATCTTTCATCTCTCTTTGCGATGCTTCCATACTTTCTTTCATCTCTCTTTGTCCTTCCTTCATTTCTCTTTGCCCTTCTTTCATTTCATTCATCTGGGTAGCTAAGCTTTCTAGAAGTTTCTTCATCTGTTCCTCCATAGCTCTAGTTATAACCATTCACAGGCAATCCACTTCTAACACCAGAAATGTTGCGTACTTGGGGTTTCGTGAGTTGTCCGAGAATGAAAGGCCAAACGTACAAAAATGCAGTAATTTATTCACAGAAAGTTCCAGAAAAATACAGGTCAATAAACCAAGTATCAGCTTCAATTCAAGCAGTAATCACAGCTTAAACAGCAGCTGTCAATAGCAAGTCCACAGTACAAACTGCATACTTGCCAACTTTTCCGGTTTTCCCGGAAGACTTCCGGTTTTTTAACGTATCTTCCGGTCTTCCGGACAGATGATTAAATCTTCCGTTTTTAAAAAAGTCGCGGACATCGTTCATTTTAAAAAGAAAACCCAAATGTTCTACAAAAACTCCTGATTCCCAATCTTTTTCCATCCATAACATAAATGTCAATATTCATTTCAAACTTGCTTTATGAGATTCTAGAACATGTAAAGAAATAGAATTGTTAAATATTTCTTACTGATGTAATTAACCCCCCCCCCCCACTTCGTTTATCTCCAGCTAGTGATCAGCAATCAAATGTTCTGCAGAAGTCTTTTGTTTCCTAATTTTTATCCATCTGCAACATGAATGATAATATTAATTTTAAACTTTTTTCATTAGATTCTAGAAGTACAGTTGAAAGAGTTTAATATTTCTTACTCTGTAATTATTTTTGTATCCCCCCCCCCTTCCCCGGATTGTGATCGATGATCAATTCTAGAAACAATAAAGCAATGGAAGTGCTCAATATTTCTCACGTATGTAATTATTTTTAGATCTTTATTGCTGAATTTAATGAATCTGTGTATTTTTCCTCAATTAAATATTTGTATGTCATATTTATACCAAAAGTTAAACATAGGAAAAAAATGAAGAATAATTTTTTCAGGTAGGAAAATTTTTTCCAAATCAATTTAAGAAAATTAATACTCAGTTGGTTTTATGCACATTTGAAACTGATAATTAGCTACTGCTACTTTTTCTTATATGTATGATTAATGTACATACACAAAAATCATATTCTATTTATTTAAAAAATTAGTTATACTTTAACTTAACTAAGTTTTTTGTCTAAGTTAAATAAATTTCTTACAGATTCTGTTTAGTAGATGTTTATATATTGAAGAAGAATAACTTCATTTAAAACTTTTATATATTTAGTATAATCAATCTATAGTAAAACGTTTTTATAGATTGCTTCTAAATATTAAAATTGTAAAACTGTATTGTTTATTACGTCAGAGAGAGAAAAAAACAATCTTCCCTTTTTTTATGAAATCTTCTGGTTTTTCAACAAAGATCTTCCCTTTTTTTATTAAAATTGGTTGGCAAGTATGAAACTGTATAGCAATAACACTTGAAGCAAGTCTCTTCCAAAGAGGCTCAAGCAATGCAACATTGACAGAAGCTGATCTTAGACTGAACTGAACTGACTGCCTTGGCAAGAAGCGCTCCTTATATACTGTTCCATGGAACCCAGATTTTTCGAGAAAACTCTAGAAAGTGGTCAACCAATCAACTTACAGCTTCCATATTTGGTATATCCCTAATAAGGATTTTCTCGCCAAGGTCGCCAAAAAAATCGCCAAGGTGGGAAAAAGTCGCCAAATTTGGCGCCAAATCCATTACCTGCCTTATTGGGGCTTTTTAATGCGTTTTTAAGAGAAATTAAGGCTATTTCAACGCTAAAACGACTAGAAAAGCACAAAATTAGCACTTTATCAACTTACTAAGCCTCTTTGAAAGAATTTATACAAAAATAAACACAATTATTTACAATTTTGTTACACTATGTTGGATACAAAAAATAAAATAATGTATATATATATATATATATATATATATGTGTGTGTGTGTGTGTGTGTGTGTGTGTGTGTGTGCGTGCGTGCGTGCGTGTGTGTGTAACTAAAGCTTATTTTTGTTTTTAACTAATAGATATAAAATTCTTTTAAAAACCAAAATTTAATTTAGTACGACATGTAGTAATTTTTTTAATCTATTCTTCCATATAAGAGCATGCTGTAACTGTGTTTTGTTCCATAGCAACGTTTAATTTTTTTTTTTTTTTTTTTTTTTTTTTTTTTTGGGGGGGGGGGATTTTTTTATTATAGAACCCCCTTGGAGGCTTTTAAATTTTAGTCGTCATTCCAGCAATGACTTAAAATAGCTATCCCAAATGCGAAAATAATAAATCTCGCAAGAAGCATCCGAGCTACACAGGTGTTTAATTTCTGTTTAATTTCTTTAGCACAATTTTTCTCAATGTTATTAAAAATATCTTTTTACTTATTACGAGAGGGAAAAAAAGAAATAATAAACATCCAATTCCGAATTCAATTTAAAAAATCTCCAAGCTAGAAGATTGTCTATTTTTCGTTGTTATTATATTATTTCAAATTAAAAATGGCTAAAAATGTTACTAGTATATCTATGACATCCTTAAACTAACAACTAAAACTCAAACCTAATTATTTTGTTTCTATTTTTCATTTAATTTTGCACGCGCTTTTTTTTTTTTTTTCGCCATAAAAAGAAATACATTTACTTATTTATCTATGTTTATTTACTTGTTTATTTATAGTTGGTTTTTATAGATTTCACATAATAGTTTAAAATAGTTTAGGAAAATAAATGGTAAAACTGGATATTGGCAGGTTTCCTGGCATATTAAGGTGGAACACAAAAAAGGGCGACAGCGAAAAATAGCACATTGAAAGAAATAGTATGACCTGTCATACAAAAATAAATCCATATGTCTATGTAATGTGTTGTTATTAAATAGGACAGAGATAATTGTATAAAAATAGTAATAGCAAAAAAAAAAAAAAAAAAGCGAAAGTGCCCTGAATATAGAGCCATGAGTACGACCTCTGCCTAAATCTTCATCACCAATTACCCTACAAAAATCTTCATCGTGTTTTTACAGATTTTTTTTTAGGGATAGCAATTATTGTTAGAAAAGTATAGCAATTATTGTTAGAAAATAGTGACATAGGAAGAAATAGCCATTTGTGTGACTTACACTACACTTACACTACATTAAACATTTAAGTTTACCTAAAAAATTACAACTTTAGGTTTCCTAAAACTTTTGGTGAATTCAAGATAGAGCATATGATAATCATATTAATTTCTATGTAAATGAAGACAACTGTTGTAAACTGTTGCAAACGAAATATTTTCACAAGTTAAGTAGATAAGGGAGCAGCCTAAAATACAAGTACTTACAAAATTATTTTTTAATTTATTTAAAGAACCTTGCTTACATTTTCAAAATAAATTTTAAACAATTTTTTTGTTCCATTTACCAATAATAATAATAATAATAATAATTAAATAAATAAGAAAATAAAATTGTAAAATAAATAATAATAATTAAATAATTAAATGGTAATTTAAAATAACTACCTACATTTAGTAAGGATTTTCATTTTTTATAGAAATGAAGAAAAATTTTTGTGACGAGCATTATTTTAAAATATCTATATAAATTTGGGGAAATAAACACGGCGAAATTGTCTAATGTTATGTTACGTTCAAAATGTTGAAAGAAAATACATACAATGATTATTTAAAGACTCGTTTGAATAAATACTCAACAAACAATCGAGCTTGTTACAGGAGACGTACAGCATGTCTATTACAAAGCTTATAGTAGCTTATCACCCTCTGTATCGGTTTCAATAAACATTTGTCCTCTGCGCCGCAACGCCGCTAAATGACATCAGCACAGATTTGGATCATTATCGGCGAAATATAATATCAACGTATCAATTCTCTACCGTTTCTATGTTGTACGGTTCGCATTAATGCCGATATCGATATTTAATTGGTCCATGGACATTCAGATGATTAATGTGCAATTCATGTGGATACTATAACAAGTGTTAAATTTCTACAACACTTAAACTGCTTGAAAAAAGTGCTAGAGTTACGTTTCACATAAGTATTACTAATTTTTTTAAATTTTCAATCAGTTTACATACTTTTATTTTATAATTTTATTTTTTCAAAGGAAAAAAAAAAAAAGCATAGATTTTAAAGCCAGTTAAATTATCTAAATACCAATCATTGTTTTCAATTTTATATTTTACTGTTCATAAAATAAATATAAAATTCAATAAATTATATAAGCCTCATATATTGATGACATGAACCTTATAAATATGCTAATGACTAATAGTATATTCTATTTATTTAAATCGATACTTCAGTTTTGAACCAAAAGACAATATAAAGATTTAAATAGATCTCATTTCGTGTCAATCTTAAATTCCCTAGAGAAGAGGACATTTACATAAATGTGACGAAAATCGTCATTATCTGATGTATTTGAGTAATAACAAACATGTTTTAGTGTCTGTTAAATTTAAATATTGGTACTATTCCCAAGGTACACCAAAGAAGACTGTTTATAATAAATCGATACTATGATTTACGGTTTCTCAAATATTTGACTTTATGATGTATTGTTCGAATAATCAATGCATTTTCTTGAACTTTTAAATAAATACTGTAATCTAATTGTTTTATTAAATAAACAATTAATAAGATAAATTTAGAAAGGTAATTTTAAGTGTGTTAAAAAATTTAAAGAGTTTTGCTAGGCAATATATTATATTTATGTGAATAGTAAATATGATTATTCGAGGTCACAATATTTTTTAAATAGATGTAAATGTGATAATATTTAAATATATTTTGTGGAGATTTTAATATTTAAGGTTTTATGTGTATAAAGAAAATGAAAAGTTTAAGATCTACTTTTTTGTAATGGTTTATATAGAAAAGATATCATAAAAATATAAAATGTTTTGAATTAACATAATACAATGAATAGTTTACTTTTACATTTTCATTATATTATTCGACCAATTGTAAACAATAAGAAATATATTAGTGAAGTAGATATTGCTAGAACTTTATTCGGATAGTATAAGACTCAAAATAAAATGGTGTATCTGAAAATTTGGCCTAAAATATTAAACGTTAACAACTTTTCCACGAGTTATTGGCTTGGAAATATCTACATAGGTCTCATTCAAATGGAGCAGACTAAAATGATAGATAAGAATATCGTTGATTTATAAATTGCCAAGTTGGTAACCTTTCAGGATGATGTAGTAACCATAACTAAAATAGAATAAAACTTTTTTCGAAGGAACGTCAGTTTGTTTTATAAAATTGTAAAAACTACATAAAAATGCAGAACGATCTTCAGAGCAAAGTAATCTAAAAGTATTTAAGGAAAAACAAAGAATAAAGTTTCGTTTTCTGATGTAGAATTTATTATACAAATTAACTATATCCAGTAATGTGCAGCATAATTAACTGTTGCGGAAAGCAAATAATCTTATTTTGAACAGTTATTTCCGCAATTTGGCCTTTCTTCAGAAAGTGTATCCGTTTAACAAAAGAATGTTACGCATTTGTGGTAAAATCATTTAAATTGTATTCACAGCAATTGAAGCGGAAAATGATCCTATCATAATATACTTTCTGTTCCCCATAAAATGGTGGAAAAAGCATTGGGATTTGGGATCCAATATTTGCTATATTTACACTTTATAGATGCTCTGAATCTAAAAATACATTTTTAACGATTGGTTTGTGTGTCTATACTTGTGAAGGAGCCTGTTATCAGCATATACAAGAGCAAAATTAGAAGGAAATATAAACTCAGAAATTTTAAATATCTATCAAATGAGTATCTTATACTATTAAGTGAGCAATATTTGTATATTTCACTGTTCTCGAAAACGGTAGCTCGGACAGTCACGAGATTTAACACAAAGGTGCCCCCCGAAGGATCATTGTGCACATCGAAGTCAGAATTTCGAATTTCTGTTTAGTTTTCTTTTAATTAATAAAAATATGAAAATAATAAGCTAATAATAGCAAAAATTAGCCATTTAAATTTAATCCATAATTTAATTGTTGCCAAAAAAAAAAAAAAAAAAAAAAAAAAAAAAAAAAATACGAGTTTATTTATTTTTTTTTTTTTTCAACAGGAAAATAAATACATTTATCTAAACATGAACTGATCGCAGAGCTTCTAAATTTGGCATATAGGTACATGGGACCCTGCAGATGTGCACCTCATCGAGATTTTTTCGAATTTCGAATTTGAATTTTTTAAATTAATGTTTTTTCGATTTTAAACATTGGCTTTTATGTTTCATTTTTCATGAATTTATTCTTCGATTGTAATCGTCTGCGTATCTTAGCAACGGCTATATTATGCAATTTATTTTTTTATTTAATATATTTATTTGAGGGTGAATATTTTTTCTCTTTTTAATTTATTATATTTATTGAAAATAAAATGGTAATGCAGCAGAAAAAATTAAATATATTAAATTTAAAATTTAAAAACGTATTTATAACACTTTATGTACAGTTTATGTACAATTTTTGTAGTATAACAACAATTATTTTTCATTTGTTAATTTAATTTCTTTAAAAGTTTTTTTTTTTTCTAATTTATAGTATTTGTCAGGAAATAATGGTAGTATATAGTAGAAAGGATTAAACTGATTGGAATTTATTTGTTTTTTATGTATTTAATTCCTTCTAAAAGAAAATCTACTTTTTATTTTATTTCATTATATTGGTCGGAATCAAATTGTAATACAGTGTAAATAGCATGAGCAATGAAATACTTGGTTCAAAAACTAAAATATTTAATAGACGCTGAGATACAGTTATCTTTAAAATCGTAGTTCTTAAATAATGGCAGACCCACCTATCGTCAATAAATACCCATATTGAAATACATAGGAAAGGGATTTCTGCAGGCAGTGGGGACCTGCTCCCGATACAGTGCGGGCAGTACAGTGCGGCCAGAGAAAGAGCTGCCGTAGTCAGCGAGTACCCGATGCGAGGTCTAAAGCGATTCCAATGTAATTATTTTAGTTTTTATTTATAATGTGATGTGAAAAATGAATAATGATCCAATTCTTTTGGAGATTCATTTTAATATATAGTGGCCAGCGAAGCGGGCGTAGCCTGCTAGTATTACATGAAATGTTTTATTGTGATTGGACAAACAGTTCGTTTACAGGGATATATAAAATTGTTCAATTGCGTTATATGACTATGGGTGCAATTTCAAGTAATCACACGTTATTATCTTTATACTGCACTATACAAAATTTAAGCTTACAGTTAAAATCATTTTTCGCTTAGAAAATAGTGATAAAAGTATTCATCTTCGTTTATGGGCGCACACAAAACAATTCAGGTATTTTAGGTCTGTTCTTTGAAATTGCTGAAATTTCATTTATTGTTATATTAGTTTCTTATTATGCGTTAAATTTAAGTACACATTATAATGCGTATATACGTATATACGATATTCAAGCGACTCAAAATTAAGTGTATGCATTTTCTTTTTATTATTGACGTGCTTTAAAAAACTTTACTGTATCCAAGGAAACTGATTAGGAAATTTAATTATTTTCCATACCCACATAGTAGACAAAGCACTACTCCGAGTGGATTTATTTAAGTTTTTAGAAGTTACTCTATATGTATGCTTTTACAAAGAGACTCTTATAAAATTATTTGGTGATTCGAGACAGCTGGTGTCTTATTCTCTGCCTAAAGGGTAATCAGCATATTTTGAAAACAAATAATTACGAAAAGTTCTAATTTGACCTCTTGAACTGACTTTGTTGTGACATTTTGCAAAACTTCTATTACCACTCTAAAGAATAAATATTTACATGATTTCGTTAAGGCCATTTTCTCACATAATATTTCTTAATAGTTTATGTTTTCTGGTGCAATAAACAGAATTTAATAAATTAAAAATTAAAAATAATTTTTTGCTAATTACATTCGGAGTTCATTCCATTGGTATTACGGTCAAATTTTCTCTACAATAAGTACGCTACAGATGTTTTAAGAAAATGTTTAATAGTTTTTTACAAGTGTGAAATGTGACCGTGAAAGGTGTGAATTTTTGAATTCTGGCCAATATCATTTACGCTCTTGATAAAGTTATTCAGCCTTTGTATCAAATATTTGTATAATATAATACGGAAATTACTATTCTGAATAAGGACCAAGTAATTGGTGTTTTATTCAAAATAAAACATTTACCAGAAACAATTATGCATTTTATTTATTTATTTATTTATTGCAAAGAATAATAAAATAATAATTATAAGTACGTCAAGTTTCAGCGTTTTAATCTCACTATATATTACTCTAATCGAATATTTTGATTTATATACTTATTCTTTTTATTTTATTTTATGTTATTTGGAAAGGGGGAAGGAGGGCAACAGTCAACTAAGGCGGTTATCCGAAATATTTAACTGGAAAGCAAAATACCAAATTTCTATTGTACAGGAAAAATCTTTAAACTTAAATTTCCAGGTAGAGTAGAAACAAAAATGACTACATAAACCAAAATTGCCGGAAGAAAAAAAAAATGACAGTTGAAAATCAATATTTCTTTTTCTAAAATAGATTATTCTCGGAGACTTAGAAAGTGTATTTTCTCTAATGTTACAAATTGACCAAAAAATCTTGAAATCCGTTATTAGATTCGTCGAAGTATTTCTGAATTTCTCAATATTTCACGATGCTCTTTATTTTTTGAAAAGTTTCTAACCCAAAAGTCATTCAGTTTTTTTTTTTTTTTTTCCTTCTGAAAGCGAACTTTCATTTAGTCTATTTTACGCCTTATGCGTTTGATAAAATAAAGCTCTTTTTTTTATCAAAAGTTTTCAGTAAAAAAAAAGTTACCAGTAACCGAAAACATGTTAGTGGCATAAATTAGTCAGAAAATTTTAAAGGAAATATTTTAAATTTACGATTAGTGTTATGATAAATTTTACCGTGATATTTTTAAAAATACTTATTTTATTGTTGAGAATTCGTTAAAATTCTACAACTTAAAATTTACATACAATTTAAATTAAGACGTTTCTCGTTAGAATGTCATTTAATTAAAAATTCCTGTTTCTTTCTAATTTTTAAAACCAAGAGGAAAAAACTGCAAGTAATGATATTTTTTTCTTAGGCTTTTAACAAATGTTGGAACTTTTGTACCTATTGCAAAATACTAAGAACCAAATATATTGGAAATTTATCTCATTCGTCCACATTTAAAATTATTTTATAAATTCTGTTGTAACATTCAAGGCTAAATTACGTAATATCATCATTTAATAAAATAAAAATGTTAAATATGAGCATACTGATAATAGCATACTTTCTTAAACAAGTTTAAAATTAAATGAAACTTTACTATGTTAAACAGTCCATATTTCATAATCATATACCTTAAAATTTGCTAATTAAATTACTTTATCAGAAGTGAAAATTCCCTTGTATCACAGAGATTGTTACTTTTCATCATTTTTTAAATTCAAAAACAAGATTACCTCTCATTCATTGGCCTCTTTCCTCTCATATTTGCATATATATTTACCGGAGCTCTAAACCTATTGGGGACTTCCCTTTAATTTTCCTATTCTTTATTTATGGGCATATTTGTTTCAGATTGGCATATATTTACACAAATAAAGTGAATTGTTTAATGTACATTTAAGTGTGTAGTTGTGTGCTTGTCATTCATTCATTTTTTTATTATCTAACTTTTTTCTCTACATTTAATGGACCTAAAGAAAAGTTTATCAACTAGTTTTCATTGTTTTTTTGTAAAGTGGGGATTTTATTAGCAGTGTTGCCATATTTTTTTAAAGTATATCAATATTGGATCAACTACATCCGCTTTAGTATTTGTATAAATTGTATGCTTTAATATAAATTTAGTGGTGCTAAAAAATAAAATTGCAGTATTCATCTGGCAATACTGCTCAAAAGTTAAGCAGCAAATTGTTTCATTGTTTTCTTCTTTTTCTATAATCCTTTAACAAAGAATCATTAACATGAAATCTGGATACCTCATATCTGGATGTTACATAGCAAACCATTATTTGATTTTTATAATGCTTTAGACACCGAGAATAATAGTAAATGGATATGAGTTTAACTTTTCTCACAAATACGTTTGTTAAGAAAAAAAAAAATATTTGTTGAATAATATTTCTTAAAGCAGACATCACAATGTTTAATACACTAACATTTCAAATAATTATTAACAATTTTTTAATACATAACTTATGCAAATTTTCTTTACAATTTAACATTTTATATACTTCTTTTAAATATTTTTAATCATAGTGTATGGATGCATTATTTTTCTAATTCAACAGTGAGAAAAAATTACGTCACTGACATCTAGAAACTAAATCGTGGCTGCAGTAAAAACAGTTCTATTTCATCCTTATAAATTCTAGTTCAATTTACTAGCGCGTTTTAAAAACCCTTATCAGAATTCTAGAGCATTTTCCTATATTATTGTGATCAAACTTACTTAAAATTCTCTGTAAATAAATGCGAACACAAGAAACGTGTTTTATTAACTACAATTTTGGTTTATGTGACAATTCTTGGAAATAAAGCGAGAATTTCTCGCAATACAGAGGATTTTTAATGCTCATAATATTCCTAATATTGTTTCACTTCCTAGAAAAGTATAGACTGGAAATTCTCGATCATTTCGTTTATCCAGGTTATTTGTTTACTTTATACATTATACGCATATCTTGGAAATCAATATTTCTAATATATGAAATTAGAAAAGGACTGCTTATTCATTGTAGACGAATGCGGTGTATTTTTTTTTTTTTTTCCTCGGTGAAGTTTCGAGAGCTTCAAGAACAACTTTTTTCATAGTAATTTGTTTATGTCAAATACCCAAATAACTAAATAAAAAAAAAATCATTAACATATTTTTTTTTTTTTAATTTATTTATTTATTTATTTATTTTATTTTATTATTATTATTATTATTATTATTATTATTATTATTATTTTTTGCTTTTAGAATCTGCCTTAAAATGCACACGTTTTAAAAATATTTCATCTTAATTTCTCTCACTTTTATCTATGCATTGTTTTGTGATTTTAGCTTTCCTTGCATCTTTTGAAAATATGTTACGCACATACTAATACCGTCAAAAGATCGTAATCTTCAGCCACAATCCTATTATAATTTATTTATACTCCTTTGAAAACCATAAAGGTACAAAAATCAAAGAAAAAAACATGAAATATTTTCTCGTGTTCTTTTGTAATCTTCCACTAATCCTACTAAGATCATCTGAAGCATTCGAAAATATCTTTTAAAAAAACAGTATAATCTTTCTTGAATACTTTCAAAATTTACTTCTTTCTGAGACAATATTTATTTCAAATTGCTGACATAGAAAAAAAATGTTTGATAGATCTTATTTCAATAAATTTTATAATAAGAAAAAAGGGATTATGAATTATTTTGTAATTAATCTTTTTTGTTTAGAAAAAATTAATACTTTAAAAAAGGATGTTTAAACATCTTACATCTCTTTTGAGTAAGTTTTGTAATCAACACTAAAATGTATAGGATTAAAATAGTTCTCTGTGATTGTTTTTTTTTATTTATTTATGAAACTTTTTCATTTACAATATATTTTATATTTTTTTTAACTACAGTTAGCAAATGCTGTAAATTATTAATTATTTAGTTTTAAGTATCAGCAATTACATTTAGTATCAAATGCAAGTGATTAATATATCATAATGATTACTAATGGAAATTAAAAAATTTTGAAAAATTTACACGTTGTTTCAAAGGGAGGAAAATCCTTCAAATACTTATTCACTTTCACTGGGTGTACTGAAACATTACTATTTGTAATATTATAGGAAAATGTCTTATATCTTTCTTATTCCTAAAAATAAAATTTATATGGCCAACATTATAACAACCGTTGTTCTTGTTATATTCTTTTTTGGTCACCAGTTATAAATAGCCGTTGGCTGGATGGACGGCCCACTTGTTAACAAATCCATATTTCACATTTTACATTGGCATTTACATTTAAGTATTTATTATTTGGTATTTTTATATTTTTGCCTGAAAAATAATGTTCTCAAGAATATTTTAATGCATGCAATAAAAATATATATTAAGTTACAAAAAATTATAAATTTATCATTATACCATACAGGTATAGTATACAATACAGGCTTAAAACCCTCGTGTAGTCAACTGGCTTTCATTCAAAACATCAAACACCACTGAAGGTCAAAATAATAATAATAATAATAATAAATGAAAAACATACCTGAAAATAAGTCATTTATAAGATTTTAAATATTTTTCAAGTGATTTCTACACGCTAACATGTTTAAAAATAATTATAAGATAAAAAAAATTTTATAAACCATGTTTTTAAATTTTCTGTTGAATCATATAAATGCTACTGAAGGCAGCTGGAACCCCAGCAATTGGATAAAAGTATTAAAAAAATTCCTTGCTATCGTCTTTTGAGCTAGTATAAAAGTTTCAAATGGCTATCTAGCCGGGAAGTTAGTTAAAATTTGATTGCAAGCTTTGTACTGGAAACGCTGCCGAAAGCAGCAGGGTCCCGAAGCAATTGGATAAAAATATTTTTAAAAAGCATTTTTACCGTATTCTGGACTATTCCGAAAGTTTCAAGCTACTCGGGAAGTTAGTTAAATAAATTTTCTGTTGAATCATATGAACGCTGCCGAATGCAGTAGGGACCTGAAACAGTTGACTAAAAGTATTAAAAAAAATGCATTGCCCCGGTGTTCTGAGGTATCCTGAAAGTTTCAAATATCTAGCTAGTCGGGAAGTTAGTGAAAAATCGATTGCAAGCTTTGTACTGGTAACGCTGCCGAAGGCAGCAGGAACCCGAAACAGTTGGCTAAAAGTATTTAAAAAAATTGCATTTTCACCGTGTTCTGAACTATTGTGAAAGTTTCAAATGTCTAGCTAGTCAGGAAGTTAGTTAAATAAAATTTCTGTTGAATCATATAAACGCTGCCGAAGACAGTAGGGACCTGAAGCAGTTGACTAAAAGTTTTTAAAAAAGTATTGTCACCGTGTTATGAGCTAGCCTGAAAGTTTCAAATGTCTAGCTAGTCGGAAAGTTGGTGAAAAATCAATTGCAAGCTTTGTACTGATAACGCTGCCGAAGGCAGCAGGAACCCGAAACAGTTGGCTAAAGGTATTAAAAAAATATTTTTTCATCGTGTTCTGAACGATCCTGAAAGTTTCAAATGTCTAGCTAGTCGGGAAATTAGTGAAAAATCGATTGCAAGCCTTGTACTGATAACGCTGCCGAAGGCAGCAGGAACCCGAAACAGTTGGCTAAAGGTATTAAAAAATGTCTTTTCACCGTGTTCTGAACGATCCTGAAAGTTTCAAATGTCTATAGCTAGTCGGGAAGTTAGTGAAAACTCGACTGCAAGCTTTGTACTGCTAACGCTGTCGAAGGCAGCAGGAACCCGAAGCAGTTGGTTAAGAATATTTAAAAATTGCATTTTCGCCGTGTTCTGAACTATTCTGAAAGTTTCAAATGTCTAGCTAGTCGGGAAGTTAGTTAAATAAAGGTTCTGTGGAATTATATAAGCGCTGCCGAAGGCAGCGGGACCTGAAATAGTTGACTAAAATTATTAGAAAAATGTATTGTCACCGTGCTGTGAGCTGTCCTGAAAGTTTCAAATATCTAGCTAGTCGGAAAGTCAGAGAAAAATCGATTGCAAGCTTTTTACTGATAACGCTGCCGAAGGCAGCAGGAACCCGAAACAGTTGGCTAAAGGTATTAAGAAAATGCATTTTCACCGTGTTCTGAACTATTCTGAAAGTTTCAAATGTCTAGCTAGTCGGGAAGTTAGTTAAATAAATTTTCTGTTGAATCATATAAGCGCTGCCGAAGGCAGCGGGACTTGAAATAGTTGACTAAAATTATTAGAAAAATGTATTGTCACCGTGTTGTGAGCTGTCCTGAAAATTTCAAATATCTAGCTAACCGGGAAGTTAGTTAAAAATCGATTGCAAGATTTGTCCCTGACAAACCCACAAACAAACAAACAAACAAACAAACCCACAAACAAGAATCGAAGTTAATAAAAACATGGTAATAATAATTGAATTGCTCATCGGAAAACCGTACAATTTCTTGAATAAGTCTCAAAATCCTTATTCTTTGTCTATGACTCTACTTCCTAATTTTAACTATTATTGAAATACTACAGCTAACATTTCAAATTTTAAGTTTCAAGTAATAATTAATTTCCTTGTTTATAAAATTATTTTCCTTTAAACATAATATAAAATAATAATTTACTGTAAAGAGTTTATAATTATGTAATCACATTATTCTTCGCGTTTAAGAAAATGAAAGAAAAGGATTTACAATACTTTTTTAAAGTTGTTGCTCTGAAGTTCAAAAAATATTATATTCTATTAGTTGTATCTAAAGTTTTTGTAATGTGTAGAATTAAAAATTAAATATATAAATAAAAATAAATTCACAACATTTCTTAAAAGTATAGATCATATTATCAAGTATGCACAGAAAAAAAAAAAAAAAAAAAAAGTAATCGTAATT
Organism: Salticus scenicus; assembly: GCA_963930645.1. Lineage (NCBI taxonomy): Eukaryota > Metazoa > Arthropoda > Arachnida > Araneae > Salticidae > Salticus > Salticus scenicus. The sequence continues at coordinate 136,574,048 of OZ005648.1, forward strand.
GATGAATGACCGTTAATGTATCAAGTGATTTTTTGCTGCTTTGATACCACGTTTTCTGTATTAAAAAAAGAAGAAGAATATTATAGGTCAAAAAAATTAAAGAACACGCTTTTATAGAAATGTGAACTAGAAAGCACAAAATATCTATCTTAGCATTAAAATGTAGGGTAAGAGAAAATCGTGTGAGTGACACGCCATAATATTTACATAAATTTAAGTCTTTAATTAAAATAATTTAGAATTAAACAAAAACCATTTTTAAAAAATCTCCCCTGACTGGGTTCGAACGCTAGACCTTTAGATTCGTAGCGCGGAGCTTTATCTCACGGCCACAGCGTTCACGTAGGGAATGTCTTTTGTTACAATATAGATTTTTCGTGTGCTCCCAGAGCGGTTAGAAACATACATACAGGTGAAGCTAATAAAAGCGTGTTAAAAATAAGCATCCAGCTTATAAAATCTACATCAGTGGTTAAATATTTTATCTATTTACAGAAAAAAAAGCGTCCATTGACAGACTGAGATGTAATTTTACAGAACATTTCTACAGTTTTAGAAAACAAAATTTTTCTGTAAAAAGTCAGAGATACATTTTTAACTGAATATGTAGATGGATCAACAACTTATGTTGGTAGAGATAGAATAAAAGTCAATATTTTATTTAGAATACATGTTTATCTAATATATACAGATTTATCAATAACATTGTTCATCTTGCTTCAAGTAAATTAAAGTGAAGTGTCGATAGCATTGTTTATCAATATCTGTTTTACTTCTTCAGCTCTCATAAACAACTTTCACATAATTGCCACAAACAAATATTTCTTGCAACTCAGAATTACTAGAGCTAGATATTTTTTTTCCACTTGATGATACTTATCTACAAATATTTCACTATTTACTTTTAAAAATCACTTTTTAAATGCTTTTTCCTGCTGAGAGAGCTGATGTTCAATTAAGCGAAATTTTTAATTACAAAATAACAAAATTTTACAGAATTCGCTAAAATGTAAGGAGAAATCTTGCATAAGACAAAATTTTAACAATTAATTAATTTTTTGAATAAATTTATTATAAGGTAAAGATATCAGTTTTCGCCACTCTTAAAATTTGCACTAGTGTTCACCATCTTCGAAAAAGACATGTTAAAATAAGCGTTTAATAACATCTGGGAATTTGAATCCACCCGCGCTAGATTCCCTAGTACCAGATAATCTAGCTCAAGCGAATTCAGATTCATGGGTCTTAATTAACGGGTTTTTTTTGTGAGAGTGGCGAATCGGGGTGTAAATTTTAGAGATACCGAACACTAGTGTAATTCATAACACCTTAAATTAAAAAAAAAATTTAAACAAATGTAAAAATGATAAATAGTAATAAGAATGAGTTTGATTTTTTTTTTTTTTTTTGTATAAAACTCTCCGTTTTACCTTTCAGATCGAACTGAAACATGTTGGATATAGAATGTTTTCATTGTATTGTTACAAAATTGTAAATAATTGTGTTTATTTTTGTATAAATTCTTTCAAAGAGGCTCAGTAAGTTGATAAAGTGTTAATTTTGTGCATTTCTAGTCGTTTTAGCGTTGAAATAGCCTTATTTTTCCTTAAAACACATTAAAAAGCCCCAATAAGGCAAGTAATGGATTTGGCGCCAAATTTGGAGACCTTGGCGAGAAAATCCTTATAAGGGATATACCAAATATGGAAGCTCTAATCTCATTGGCTGATGAGATACGGAAATTTCCGGAACATTCCACACTTTTCTACAGGGGTATATAATGCTGTTTTCTTCGCCAAGGCGAGTGAGTCAGTTCAGTTCTCAGTCAGCTTCGCTAATGCTTGCATTGTTTTGAGCCTCTTTGAAAGAGACTTGCTTCAAGTGTTATTGCTATACAGTTTGTACTGTGGATTTACTATTGACAGCTGTTGTTTAAGCTGTGTTTACTGGTTGAATTGAAGCTGATACTTGGTTTATTGACCTGTATTTTTCTGGAACTTTCTGTGAATAAATTACTGAATTTTTGTACGTTTGGCCTTTCATTCTCGAACAACTCACGAACCCCCAAGTACGCAACATTTCTGGTGTCAGAAGCGGGATTGTCTGTGAATGGTGATAACTAGAGCTATGGAGCAGGAAATGAAAAAACTTCTAGAAAGCTTAGCTACCCAGATGAATGAAATGAAAGAAGGACAGAAAGAATTGAAAGACGGCTTGACTGAAGAAATGAAGGAAATGAAAGCAGTTCAGGAAAAGATGGAAGCCAGTTTGACCGAAGAAATTAAATCTAACCAAGATGAGATGAAGAGAGAGCTTTCAACGGTGAAAGAATCAATCGAGGGTAAATTAACAGTGATGGAAAATAGAATGGATGGAATAGAAGAGAAAGTTATAAAGATAGAAGAAATTTTTGAAGAGAAAGTTATAAAGATAGAAAAAAATTTTTAGGAGAAAGTTTTGAAAATAGAGGAAAGTTTTGAAGAGAAAGCTATGAAGATAGAAGAAAATGTTATGAAGGTTGAAGAGAGTGTTACGAGGATAGAACGGAGTTTCGAGGAGAAAGTTAAAGAAAATTTTGATCAGGAATTGAAAGGAAGGTTTTCAGAAAAAGAAGGTAAACTGAAGGGAATAGAAGAAGATCTGGAGAGAAAAGTGGAAAAAAAGTTAGAATCCATGCCCCAGGAAACTGAAAGGAAAGAGAGAATAATCCAGAATCAGGAATTTATTAAGGTATCTACCTACGATGGCAGTTCCTCCTGGCATGTATATAAGACGCAGTTTTCCATCGTAGCTGAAGCTAACGGCTGGGACTCTACCGCCAAGTCAGTCCACTTAGCAGCAGCATTACGGGGAGATGCAGCCGAGATACTGAGAAATGTTTCTAAAGAAGAAAGGAACGACTTCGAGGCCCAGACTAGAGCACTGGAGCTACGGTTCGGAGAGAAGTGTTCTAAGTCGCCTCCGGCTAAAATCTCGTTGCCAGAACATGGGCGAAAGTTTGCAAGAGCTGGCAGCGGACATTCAGAGACTGTCACACCTAGCATTCTCAGACTGTCAGGCTGACACTCGAAACGACTTAGCTCTTCAGTACTTTATCGATGCTGTTCGTGATCCAGAAATTCAAAAAGCGCTGAGACTCTCCAACATCTGAGACGTAGAATCAGATTTAGGCTATGCACTTAGGATAGAGGCAGCCCAACAAGCCTCCCGTAAAGACCGCCATACCATAAGAGCAGTCTCATTAAATGATACGCCTGCTGATGAAAATGAAATACAGAGAAGTCTCGCAGAGATCTTAAAGAGATTGCGCAGCCTGGAATATAATATGGAAATAAAGGATCGGAAGATAAAGTGATGGGGCTGTGGAGGGGATGGCCATGTGAAGAGGAACTGCCCTGTACGACCAACTAAAGGAAATCACCCGGCTTCACCATCACTGCAGGGAAACTAGGAGAAGGCCATCTCGCGGGGCGGAGGTTGCCTGAAATTAAAGAGCCCCAGTTTACAGTATTTCATGTTTCATCAATGAGTGGCAGCGATAATGGACTTTACGTCTATGGCCAAGTTAACAACACCGCCTGCCGGATGATTCTGGACACGGGAGCCAACGTGACATTTCATTTTCAACATTCATTAGAACGGATTTGGCTCAAGAACAAAAAGAGAAGATCATCTGGACGCCGCCCTGCGTTAAACTCCAGACAGTGACCGGAGACGAAATCTAAATCTATGGAAAAATGAACTTGACAATCAATTTTGGGAATGCCATTTACCATCATATGGCATATGTGGCTAATATAAGAGATCCTTTAATCATTGGAATTGATTTCCTGAGAAAATTTAACTTTAAATTGGACTTCAAGAATAATGAACTGCATTAGATTTCGGAAGACATCGCTGTGTTCAACACTGATAATCAAGACATTCAGCCAATTTGCCAGATAACAGCCAAGTCTGAAATTTCCATCCCTCCATACACATAGACAATAGCTTCAGGAACACCTCCTACCAAGCAATACTACCGTATGGACTTATTGAATACCCGGATACAGACAATAGCCAAAGAGGAGTTCTGGTAGCTTCATCTCTAGTTGATCTCTCAAAGAGTACTATTCCCGTGAGAGTCGCAAACATCAGCTATAAGGTCCGGACAGTGAAGAAGGGGTTAGCGACCTGCACTCCTGTTACATGCATCAACCGCCTCACGCAATCAACCGAATCCAAGTCATCTGAACAATTAATAACGTAATTACTCAAGAATGCAGAGTTAGGAAGTGAACAGAGGTGTGCTGCGGAGAAGCTACTCCAAGAATTTAAAGACCTTTTTTCAGTGCATGTGTTAGCGACCTGCACTCCTGTTATATGCATCAACCGCCCCACGCAATCAACCGAATCCAAGTCTTTTGAACAATTAATAACGGAATTACTCAAGAATGCAGAGTTAGGAAGTGAACAGAGGTGTGCTGCGGAGAAGCTACTCCAAGAATTTAAAGACATTTTTCTCGAACACCTGAAGACGACGAGAGAACGAACATCACCCAGCACAGAATTGATACAGGAAATCTTCCTCCAATCAAACAACATCCAAGAAGACTTCCATTTGCTAAACAGGAAGAGGTCACTGAACTTCTAAATGAAATGCAGCACAATGACGTCATCGAGCCATCAACGTGTCCTTGGGCCTCTCCCATAGTACTGGTGCGAAAAAAGGATGGTTCAACAAGATTTTGTGTGGATTATCGTCGTTTGAATGACATCACGAATAAATACAGTTACCCTCTTCCCAGAATTAACGACACATTAGACAGACACACTTGCTGGCAATAAATGGTTCTCGACTTTGGATCTGAAGAGCGGTTACTGGCAAAGTAGAATTACATCCTGATGATCGTGAGAAGACTGCATTCACCACGGGACAAGGACTGTGGCAATTTAAAGTTATGCCGTTCGGATTATGCAATGCACCTGCCACCTTCGAACGCCTGATGGAGACAGTGCTAAAAGGACTTTTCTATGAAGCCTGTCTGGTGTATTTGGATGATATTATCTTTGTGGGGTGCACCTTTGAAGACCATCTACGAAACATCCGAAAGGTGCTGGAGGAACTCAGAATGGTTAACCTCAAATTGAATCCAAGCAAATGTAACTTGTTCCGTCGTGAAGTGAGCTACCTCGGCCATATCATCTCTGCCGAAGGTGTGAGAACTGATCCTGAGAAGATCTCTGCAGTCGAGAACTGGAGTCGCCCTGAAAATGTACACCAACTACGAAGTTTCCTGGGGTTATGCACTTACTACAGGAAGTTTGTCAAGGGTTTCTCAAATATTGCCAGACCACTCCACAAGCTGACGGAAGACAAACAGAAGTTCCTGTGGACAGATGAATGTGAAAATGCGTTCAAGCGACTTAAAGAGGCCTTAACATCATCGCCAATCTTGACGGATCCACAGCCCGACAGACAGTTCATACTTGATACAGATCCCAGCCATGAGAGTGTCGGTGCTGTTCTGTCGCAGGAAATTGATGGTCAAGAACATGTCATTGCCTATTGTAGTAAATGCCTGTCTAAACCAGAGCGAAATTACTGTACAACCAGGAAAGAGCTACTCGCCATCGTAAAAGCCATAGAACAGACTGTATTACCAAGATAAAAAATTCCAGATGTTTTAGAACAACTGCGTAGTAGCTCTACCGGAGGACATTTTAGGGTAATGAAGACTCGGCAGAAGGTTCGGGAACGCTTCTACTGGTGCAAGGCAAAGGAGGATGTGGAGAAATGGTGTAAATCCTGTGATGCTTGTGCGGCACGTAAAGGCCCGCAGAAACGAAGTCGAGGAAGACTGCAACGGTATAACGTGGGAGCACCATTTGAACGGATTGCACTCGACATCTTGGGTCCTTTGCCCCGGACCTCCAGTGGAAATAAATACATCCTCGTCGTGATGGACTATTTCACCAAGTGGCCTGAGGCGTATCCCATTCCCGATCAAGAGGCATGCACAGTTGCAGAGGTCCTAGTGCAGCAATGGGTGTCAAGGTACGGCTCGCCCCTAAAACTTCATACCGACCAAGGTAGGAACTTTACATCTGCTGTTTTCAAAGGACTGTGTCAACTACTCGGCATAGACAAAACCCGGACAACACCCTTACATCCCCAGTCGGACGGCATGGTCGAGAGGTTCAATCGTACCATCCTGAATAACCTCTCTCTTCTAGTATCAAGGAACCAGCAAGATTGGGACTTGAAGTTGCCATTGTTCCTGCTGGCTTATCGAAGTGCTGTCCATGAAACCACCGGCTATACTCCAGCCCAGATGCTGTTTGGACGTGAACTTCGTCTCCCTTGTGATCTCTTGTTTGGTTGTCCACCCGATGCGCCTTCATCGCCCGCGGAGTACATCCAAGATCTCCAGGCACGATTTGAGGACGTACACAACTTTGCTCGGGAGCGGATTCACATTGCAACGGAGAAAATGAAGACAAGGTACGATCTAAAGGCTACACAACATGAGTTCCAGGAAGGAGAGAAGGTCTGGTTGTGGAATCCTGTTCGACGCAAAGGACTCTCTCCCAAGTTCCAGTGCAACTGGGACAGACCATACACAGTCTTAAAACGGCTGAATGATGTAGTGGTGCGGATCACTAAAACACCTTCATCAAAACCGAAGGTGGTGCACTATAACAGGCTAGCCAAGTACCACAATTAACAGTAATATTAAAATTTAAAGTGTAAATACTGAAAAAAATTTGCTCATGCGTAATGTATATACTTGTATATAAATACTTGTACATATTTGTGAATTTTGTAAATATTTCTCACTTGATTTTTGTTTCTATTTTGTCGTCATACGCAACTTAGTTTTTGTATTTTAGATTGTGTAAATTTGTTTAGTATCGCCTCTTGACCAAGGGTTGCACTGCCTGGGACGTGCAGTCCTTGGGAGGGGGGCAGTGTTACAAAATTGTAAACAATTGTGTTTATTTTTGTATAAATTCTTTCAAAGAGGCTTAGTAAGTTGATAAAGTGCTAATTTTGTGCATTTCTAGTCGTTTTAGCGTTTAAATAGCCTTATTTTTCCTTAAAAACACATTAAAAAGCCCCAATAAGGCAGGTAATGGATTTGGCTCCAAATTTGGAGCCTTTTTCCCACCTTGGCGATTTTTTTGGCGACCTTGTCGAGAAAATCCTTATAAGGGATATACCAAATATGAAAGCTCTAATCTCATTGGCTGAGATACGGAAATTTCCGGAACATTCCTACAGGGGTATATAATGCTGTTTTCTTCGCCAAGGCGAGTGAGTCAGTTCAGTTCTCAGCCAGCTTCGCTAATGCTTGCATTGTTTTGAGCCTCTTTGAAAGAGACTTGCTTCAAGTGTTATTGCTATACAGTTTGTACTGTGTATTTGCTATTGACAGCTGTTGTTTAAGCTGTGTTTACTGGTTGAATTGAAGCTGATACTTGGTTTATAGAGCTGTATTTTTCTGGAACTTTCTGTGAATAAATTACTCAATTTTTGTACGTTTGGCCTTTCATTCTCGGACAACTCATGAACCCCCAAGTACGCAACAGTATTATATTTTCCTGCAAACATTTTCTTATTCATCTTTAGCATCGAAATTTCAATGGTTTTCCCTGCTATGGGAGCGAAAGTAAATTTTGTAAAAGGCAGCCAAAACAAAATGAGCAGTGTCACATCAGGCAAAATTCTAACAGTTAAAAGAATCTCTTGGAAAAATTAATTATAAATTCAAAAATAATTTTAAGCAAATATCAAAATAATAACCAGTAATTAGAAAGGATTTTAGAAATTTTGTATTTAAATCTATAAAATTCAAGATTTCAAAAATCGTATATTTATTTTATTTTATTTCATTTTATTTACTTACTTATTTTATTTTACTTATTTATTTTATTTATTTTTGTGTTTATTTATTGCTATGTAATATTCTGAATAAATGCGAATTTATGATATTAACAACTAAAAAGTAGCTGTATGTTATTTCATCATTTCCTTTAAAAAATTTTATTCTTTTTTAGACTTAAAAAATTCTATAGATTAAAAATTTAAAGATAAATATATATGCTGTCATATACTGAGCAAATATTTAAATTATTAAAAATTAAGAATTGCTTCACTTTAATAAATATATATAGACCTTAAAAATCAATACTATCACTTTAAAATATGTTTTATGAAAAACCTTTGTACTTTTTTTGCATATTAGTAACATGTTTGTTACTTTACGTATTTGTATGGAACTGCTAGTTATTTGCAATAAAAGCATTACTAAGAGCTAATTGTTTCTCTATGAGGTAAAAAAATACTTATTAATGTTAAAGTTATGACTCAACTTTTACTAAAATAAATGTAACTGCATTGTTATAGTTAGGCAACATTTTAAAGAAGGCTATAATATTTTGAAATTTTTTTTACAAAGTTTTGTAAACAAGTTGTTTTAACATAAATGCACCCCAGTACAAAAGATATTAAAAACAAATATTGGGTGAGTGAAAAAGTTCTACCTTTTTTATTATCCATAAAGAAGAGCAAATAAACGCAAAAAGAACAGTACCTTTTATTGTGCATAATCCCCATTGCTTTCTATGACCTCTTGCCATCTTTCTGGTAGAAGATGAATACCACGGTGGTAAAATTCCAGCAGTTTCGAGCCAAAAAAATCTTGGATGGTAGTTTTCACAGCATCAAGATCATCAAAGATTTTCTAATTGAAGGAATTGTTCAACGCACGAAACAGGTCGTAGTGAGTTGGTACCCAGTCAGGAGAATTGGGAGGGTGAGGTAAAACTTCCCAGCTCAGTAACTTTTGGTGAGTGATGACAGCAGCATGTGGCCTGGCGTTATCGTGATGAAGGATAACACCGCGACGATTGGTGAGACATGACCGCTTTGCTACCAAATTTGAATGTAGCCTTCTAACTGTAGATATTAGAAGGCAACATCGATGGTTTGGTTGAGTGGCAGGGCATCCCAGTGAATTATTCCCTGCACATCCCACTACACACTCAATAACATATTCTTGGGAGGATGTTCAGCTTTCGAAGTCGATGTAGGCTGATCAGAAGGGTGACACACAGTCCTACGACACTTTACGTTACAATACATAACCAATTTCTCATTTGTTCTCACAATTCATGTCAAGAATGGGTTATTTTTGTACAAGAAAAGCAAAGAAACACAGGTGGCGAATCGGTCAACCCGTTGATTAGCTGTCAGGTTATGTGAAACCCAACGATCCAAATTTCTCGTGTAACCCAACTTAACCATCCGTCTCTCGACCGTTGTCCGGTGTACGTTGAAGATCTCCGCTAATACTTGCACGGTTGAGTTCGAGTTGTTCCTTATGGTTTGGTCAATATCGTTGTTTCCAACGAGTGATGGCCGTCTACTTCTAACCTGATCTTGGCAGCTTCTGTCTCCTTCCCTAAATTTACGATACCATCGACGACATGTGCTTTCGTCTATTGCATCATCTCCATAAACTTTATAAACATTGCGATATGCTGCGGTTGCCGTGCTCTTTCCATCGAACTCGTATAACAAACAATGTCTTATATGCTCCTTTTCGATTTCCATGTTGCACCCTCTGATATTTCTTTTCAGATTATTTACTTTGTGAGACACGATTCATTTGTACGTGACGCATCCACAAGTTTTATTGGCCTACTTTTTGTGTAATTACAATGTCATGTGTGACGTCAATTCCATTGCAAATTTGCATATCCAAAAATGGGTAGAACTTTCGCACTCACCCAATAGAAAAAGCTTTCCTTCTACGCATTCAACGTAATCGTTTCTATTTCCTAAGAAGAATCATTCATATGAAGGGTTCTTACATTAAAGTATATCCTTTTGATATGCTTTTCGTATGAAAACAAACGTTTTTTATGGGAAAGCTTCATAATGGAACATCCTTCATATTAGACTATATTCAAAAAACTGTTTGAAAAACCTGATTTCATTTCGTAATATAACTACATTTATGAAATTACACTTTCGTTTTTTTTGTACTATTGCTTTATTTTAATAATTTATTTCAATAAAACAAACTTTTGCCCACCAAAATTTTAAACTGCTTATATATTTGAATATTTACCTTCGTGAGATTTTTCTTTGATTTGAAAAGAAACATAAAAGCAATCTAAAGATTTCTCGCCAAATTCTCTTTTGAATTTAAATTTTTACACACTTAAATCCAACGTTAGAAAATATTCGATGCTTTTTATACTTCTATTCTACAAATCATGAATATAAATTAGCATGAAAACAAATATGTGTAGAGTTCTTCACATTATTTTTTATTCTTACATAAAGCTTTTTTTCTTTATTTGTTTATTTCTTTTTTTCCCTTTAAGCATACAGATTCAAAGAAATATTGTATAATGGAATTTATTTCGATATAAAGAAAAGTTTCCGATTCCATTAAATGCGATTGATTTTCAAATCTTATTGTATTTAATTTTGCTATATTTATAAAATGAGTATACTAGATTTCTTAAGTATTTGATTTAAAGAAAAAGTGTTGTATTTGCATGTTTGGGATGTTTTGAACAAAAACGAACACGCATTACGCTTGAATTATGCTGTGATAACAATTTTGTTCAGTGATTTAACGCAACACAAATATTCACCTGTATCTTCTATATTTTCCTTTGTTTGATAGGGGCCGCGGTAGCCCAGTCGATAGAGCGCCGGACTCGTAATTAGAAGATTGTGGATTCGGTACTCGAACCGGCCAAAAACAGTCGTGTGCACTCAGGGCTATAAAAAGAGAAGGGCTCCTTTGAGATAACTCTCGCTGCTCTGAATCCACCCCTCTCCAAAACAGTAAGTTTCATGACGTCACTCGGTCCATGCCGTGGTTCACTCTTCATTTTCGATACAAATTCACACACACACGTTAGGAAAGATAGGGATTAGCTGGAGACAGATGGTCATTTTCATTAGTAGAATATACAGAAAGATAATTTTGAAAAGCTCTTATTTTCTTTTGTCTCGATTTCGCTTTTATTTTATTTAAAGAATTAGTTTAAGTTATATTTTATTTAAAAGCGAGTAAACAATGTAAAAATGCCTTCTTGCCTAAAAATGCTTCTAATAGGCACAGAAATAAAACAGAGAATGTATTATTTCATTGATTTCCTCAAGATTTAGAACTGCAAAGAGAATGGATTGGCGGATGCCGAGAAAACGATTTAGTTAACCCGAAAAACACACGAATTTGTAGTGATCATTTTCTAGCAAACGATTATGTTGATGATATCCAAAATATATTATTAGGTTTACCGGTTAAAAGAAAATTGATGAATTCTTCTTTTCAAAATACAAATTAGCCTTTTACAAAATAAGAAGAATAAATAACCCCTCGATCAGAAAGACACAAAAAAAGAAATATTTTGAAAAATGCACAAGCTAGACTGGATAATTTGGACACTATAAAAATATGCGGCGGAGAAATAATTAATGGTAAAAATGATAATACGAATGTGGATGAAGTTGAAGACGTAGAGAAAGAAAATTGCCAAAAATGTGAGGTGCTATTAAAAAATCAAAGGAGTTTAAATTTTCAGTTAAGATGCGTAAAAAGTCAAATATTTAATCAGTTTAAATACCTTATTATTTGGATATGCATTACTTTGTTAAATAAGTTAATGCATATCTATATTCAATAAAAATGGCTAGATTTTTTTTTTTACATAAATGCTAACATGATTTATTTGACATTATAAGAGAATAAAATTCGGTTTCACGCAAATTCTTATAATTAGTAAATGTTGTAGGATTTGAAAGCCAAATGTCTATACTTGTGGTCTAGGCCTCTGTGAGATGCCCTTCATTATGGTCTTTCTAAAGAGCTCTATCCTGTATTCACGGTAGTTTCGGAGAAAACCATAGAAAACATTGAACGGTTAGACCATTAAATGCTACATTAGTTCGAATCAGGCACCTCCCGTGTACCAGCTTTGAGAGCACCAGCGTGAGAGCCCGTGTACCAGCTTTGAATTCTAGGGACCAATAATTAAAAGACATATTCAATAAAAACCAAGAATGTCAAATAGAATAGAATATTCATAAATTAAGCTATATTTTTTTCTTTTCTTCACTTCTTCTCTCTTTTCTTTTATTTATATGTTTGATTATTTATTTATATTTTAATTTATCTATTTATTTATTTATTTTTATTCAAAAACAATATTTAAAAATAAATTATTCTATAATAAATTACATTGTATATTTAGTGATAAATTATCTACTGTGACAATTATTTTAAAATGCTTACACATTCATAATGAAGTTTCAGTTTTCTTTCTAGATTATTATATATTTCTATATATATAAAAAAAAGTTACTGTCCCTGTCGTCAAATTTTTTTGTCTGCGACAGCATCTTCTAACGGAGGGCAGGGTTCTTCGTGTCATAAGAGGTATCAATTTGTTCTGAGTACTGCAAGGAGGCCATTTCAGCCGCTTAGAAAAATTCCAACATTTTAATTAAAGAAGTTATTAACTAAAAACGACAAGTTTATGAAGGTACTCTGTTTGCCATTTTGAAAAAGGTTTCTCCCAGTGACGTTGTTTTTCCGTCATGAAGTCATTTTACGGGAGAAAATTAAAATATAATCCATGGCTGTACGTAGGTAGGTAGGTTGGTTGGATTTAACGTCGCACCAATACTGCAATATGGGTTATTGGCGACGATCTGGGACGCACCCCTAGAGATGTTCCGGAGACAGGTCATCACAATTCTGAACCTTCACGGAGAGGATCCCCCGCCGTTTTGGTGATCCCCAAAGATATTGTGGGGATGGAAACATGGAGGACTTTGCGACCACGACAGATTTTATGAGCACCAGCCACCATTAGTGTACACGACGCGACGGTCTTTCGCCGGCTCAAGTATCGAATCGGCAATCATCCAATTACGTGCTCAGCGCTTTACCGACTAGGGTACCGCGGTCCGAAACCATGAATGTGAAAAACAAAGAAAATCAATATAATTTTTTTTCTCTACTTTTAGAAAATTAATCTTCGTACACGGGAAAATTAAAATATGATCCATGGTTGTAGGTAGATAGATAATTAGGTAGGTTGTGATTGATGTCGCACCATTACTACGCTATGGATAATTGGCGACGGTCTGCAACGTACCCCTACGGATGTTCCGGAGACATGCCACCACAGTTTTGGTACTACACGAAGGGGATAGCTCCCCAGCTTCCACCAGAGGTATAATTTTTGTGGGAACATGGAGGATATTGTGGCCAATTCATATATTACGTGAACCAGCCAACATTAGTGTACACGACGGTCGTTGTTTGACTCGAGAACCGAACCCACAATCTTCCAATTACGAGCTCGGTGCTCTACCAACTGGGTTACCGTGGTCCGGATTTAAGGTTTTAAAAAAGAAATAAAAAGGGTCATATACTAAAGCTGTAATGCAAAATGGTCTTGATATTATGATTTTCTTTCTATTAATATACATATATATATAATATATTTCAATTTGACATTGAATATTAGGATTTCCAAAATAATTTTCTGCTTTTGTCTTGTAACATGCACTATTAATATTCCTTTTCAGTGAAAGAAAGCAGCGAATAGGCGAGCAGAGTTCTGCATGTGTCAATAAGTAATATGAGTCGGGAAGGAGGCGAAGCCTCCTTCGGGGTTTGGTGAGCGGAGCGAGCAGAGGGCAGAGCCCACTAGTTATATAAAATATTTAAATACTTCCGCGCAAGAGAGGAGCATTAACTTTGAAATTTTAATATTGGAATAAATATATTGTAATATTATAATAACAAGTTACATTATTTCGGATGGTTTTCTATTATTAAAATTATTACTAATTTATTTATTTATTGAAAAACTTATTTTATTATATTAAGTTTCAAATTCTACAGATATTATCATGTACAGATAATTTGGAATGAGAAATTATGTAAAAGAAATTAGGGAAACAGTGTTTTCCACGTTTTATCTAAGAGCTAAACTATCCTTTGCTTCGAAGCGTGAACCGTACTACGTCATCAGTGACCATTTCCTGTCTTCACTTTTCGGAGATTATATAGCTAGCCCTTATTCTTCTATAGGCCTGGTTTTACTAATGGTGGCTGGTGCACGTAAGATCTGTCGTGGCCGCCGTGGCCTCCATGTTTCCATAAACAATTATACATCTGTGGGGTCACCGAAATAGAAGAGCCATCCCTTTCATGGAGGATCAAGATTGTGGTGACATGTCTCCGGACCACCTCTAGGGGGGAGTCCCAGACCGTCGCCAATTTCCCATTGCACAGCACTAGTGCGACGTAAAATCCATCCATACACTCCTTGCTTGATATATAAAATTAATGTATTTGCATTTATTATTTTTACGTTTCATCCATTACAAATTAAATAATCTGGTGTGTCACTCACACGACTTTCTCTTACCCTGAAATTTAGTACTATAAATACAGGTTGCAGATTAAGAGGTAAGATAACGAGAACTGTCATGTAAACCTATACTAAACAATTCAAATTAGGCTTCAGAAGATTTTTATACGATAATAAGTTCTGTGTGAGGGGGGCTACCGCCCCCCTCAACCCCCCGTTTCATTAATGCACCTACATTTATATAGAATTTAATTCGGTTATTAAAAAATAATTCTGTTTTAAAAAAATAATTTATTAAAATTATTATTTAAAAAAATTATTTTTTATGATAATGCAGACGATTTCCATATTAGAGAGGTAGTGTAACACTAAATATAAAAAAAAGTCCATTTTACTCTCAATATTAAAAAAAAAAAAAAAAAAAAAAAAAAAAAAAAAATTTCGTTAAAATAAAAAAAAATCTAAAACTTTGTTTTAAATTATCACAGATTTATAGTTCAACCATTCGTTGTAAAGGTATTCGCAAGCTCTTTTGAATGATACCCATCATGAAAATTTACTCCCCTCGAGGGGGGACTTCTCTCCCAGGGGGGGGGGGGGAGGCGAGGCTCCTACATACACAAAAAAATTTTCCCAGTTAACTATCTCTATTACAAAAAATATATGTTTGTTTCATTTGGTTTAGTGCAGTCTATAGACGTTAAACTCTACTTACCTGCAATTTCCCCCATAGACGTAATGTATTAGAATTCTCTTGATTGTCCCTGTACACGAACCATTTGCTTGATCTTAACGAAAAGCTTACTGTAGCATCCCTATATGATACACATTTAGAATACCAAGTTTGAACTTTCTGCCATAATTTGTTTTTGAGATATGCTGATAACAGACAGACACACACACAGACACACACACACACAGACACACACACACAGACACACAGACGCACACACAGACACACAGACACACAGACCATTTGCTAAAAACATGATTTTCGTATTCAGGGGACCTCAAAACGTGTAAATATAACAAAATCTCGCGTTCGAAAATTTGACCCAAAAACAATACTTTCTCTACCTTATGGGTAAGAGAAAGTAAAAAAAATCCGTGTACATCTGCTTTCTACATTTTTTCACTTCGAATGTTCACTTGATTCAAAAACTTTTATTTTTGTTTTATTTATTTATTTATTTATTTATTTATTCTGTTGTTGTTCAGAACATTTCAAAAATGTTAAATATTTTACACAAAACTAATTAAAAGATTATAAGATATTTTAGATTCGTTAAATAGCTCGATATTTGGATTCTGCATGAACTGAATAAATCCACGTATCACAATGAATCCGCATTTGTGATGCATGTTTCCAAAATAATTCAATCGACCTAACGAATTATCACGTGATATAAAACGGAATAATAATGATGATAATAGTAATAATAAAAATCATTAACAATGAAAGATTATGGTGTAAGTTTGAAGGATTAGCATAAATCCTATCGAAAGCTGTATTGGATCAACAAAATATCGTGCTATGAGTTTAATAAAATTACAAAGCAGGGTTGGCAAAAAACCAGGTTTTTTTCAAAAAAACCAAAAAACCCGCTTTTTTGGTTTATACCGGGTTTTTTTGGTTTAAACCAGGTTTTTATTAGTATATGTTTCTCAGTCATATTATACATATTTGTAAATTAAATTACCACTTTTAGAAGTAGTTAATACTCTAATAATAATTGTTACTTCATTTAAAAATAATTTAAATTACTAACAATAAACAGGCATGAGATATTTTAAGCTTTTTTTTGTAGGTTGGGATTTTCTTTCTGTAACAATGTACAAGAAAAAAACCTTGTACTTAGTAAATCAAAGCTTGTACTTTCAGACATGAAATTCTGTTATATCACATCTAACTAAATAAGTTTTCACATAGCCATATTAATAAAACATTTATTTATTTTTATGTTTAAAGATAAAACAATCAAATAATTTATTTCTGTAATTAAGGCTTTTGCCACCTGAATTCTTATATTTTGCTTTTTCATAAAGTTATTTATTTTTACACTTTTGACGATCTCATTCTTGAATAAGAACTGTCGTTTTATCAAAGTGCATTAAATTTTATTATAGCTAAAATCTTTTATATTCAAAATTTCTATAAATATTCCATAATTACAGTATTGACTTTTCATTAAAATGATGTACATGGAAATAACAGAATTACCGTGAGTTGACAAAAATTTGTTTTTTCAGAATGAATGTTAAATCTAACATACCTTTTCCTACAATTTAATAATAACAAATTAACTTGATAACACTAGAATTCTTAATTTAATGAACTAGGGGAAAAAAAATAAAATAAAAACTCCAGTACATTTAAAAAGTTATAGGAAGAGACTTAAGAAAAAAATTATAATTTTGGATTATGTAATAGAATATTGTGATCCATTTGAAAGTTAATTATTGAATAGAATTTACATTTAATATTTCAAATAAAATTACAAGTTTTATAGCTTTTTTCAAATTAAATTTTCTATTTTAAGAAAATACATTACACCGGTTGTAGAATCTTTTGCGATTAGAATTATTTCAACATTTTCCTACACTTATAGATATTAAAATTTTTACTGTCATTTTCTTAATTCTACTACTGTCACATTTTAATAAAATAATTCACAAAATGTCCTTGAATGGAGAACTTTTTGTTTGAAATTTTAAAATTAAAAAAAATAATTTTTTTTTAACTGCCTGGACATATTTTAATGCAACTTTTTTTTTTTTTTTTTCAATTTTTCAATTTATTTATTTTTTATTTGATGGTTCAAAATCAGCATATGTTGCTTTTAAATCTACTATATAGATAAGAAAATGGGCTGCTATTGATTACCGTATTATAACAAATACCCAGTTAAAGACAACTTTGTTCAGTTTTGAATAAAACAAAGATAGAGCAGTTTTTTTAATTATACAATTTTCACCTTATGTCTTGTATAAAATAAGTGTGCTTTCCACTGTTATTTATTTTATTTTACTTTACTGCATTTAGCCTTAGGCAATTTCATTTATATTTTTTTAAAGATAATTAATATAGACATTTTTCTTTTACAATTTCTAGATCTTTTGATGTTAATGTTGTACATTACATGCACAACTTTTAATACAGCCAGCCAGTCACACTTAAAACACATAACTAAAACCTTCTTTGAAGCAATATTACAAATGAAATAAATTGAATTAAAAGTAAACGTCATCTACATAAAAATAATGGTCTCTTCCCACCTTACGTCAGAGGTCACATGATAGAGGAAAAACAAATTGCAGACAAAGTCTTGTATATCTATAGCGATTTCTGAAATAACATAGTTTCTATTCTTATTTTTGATCAATCGTATTTAATCTGTGTTATTTTTTATACATCATCATTTTTAATCCATTTTATATCATTATTCATCATCTTTTGTTTGCTGTATACATTTACAATCGTCATTTAGTTTATGTTTGTTATTGATGTTCATGGAGAACATTTTAAATACTCTGATTTTTGGTACTTAAATCAGTGACAGTGCAATATCGTACTGCGTAAATCCATTTAGACCAGTAACTATTGTTGGAACACCTTTATGCAATTAAATTAAATGAAAACATTTTAAAATTTCAAATTATAATCCATAAACATTCCACAAGAAGCTATTATTTATTGCTAGATCAGTTAATGTTACAGTTACACTACAATATACAAAAATCAATTCTTATAGGTAAAAATAAATAAACACATAAAATGTTTTATAAATATTATTAAATTTACAAATACAATTATTCTACTGTTTACAAATGCACAATATTACTTTTATTTTATTTTATATTAAATATTAAAATTTTTGTTCTTAAGAACAATATTTATTTGAATTCAATTCTCAGAATTCGATTATTCGTTTTCCTCTATCACGTGATTGAGCAGACGACGGTGGGAAGAGCCCATTAATAAATTTCATTTAAAAAAAGGGACAACAGAATAAAATTTTGAATTTTTTGAAAAGGGAAAAAACCAAAAAAAAACCAATTGGTTTTTATGGGAAAAAAACCAGTCGGTTTAAACCGTGGTTTAAATCATGGTTTAAGCCAATTGGTTTAAACCGTGCCAACCCTGTTACAAAGGTATGTATATTTGTTTGAAAGTTGTATTTTAAGCTACTTCCTTGTAACCAAGTTTATTACCAAAAAACTGAGAAATTCAAGGAAAGAATCAAACAGAAAGACCAGAATTGGCAAATCGCAGAGGAATCGAAATAACACCAGAACATTCAGACATCTTGACAAAAAAAAAAAATGTATTTGCATCTTTTATTTTTCTTTTCAAAAATCACCAATTTTAAAAATTAAACTTAGGATGTATCCGACAGGGATTTTACCAGATGTCGAATACGTGAAACATTAATGACTGCTCGATACGGATATATGCTATCCGGGGAAATCTCTATCCGTTTCATCAGTACTTTTAAAAGATTAAAATGGAAATTTTTCAAAGAAAAAATAAAAATTACCCACGTGCGGCCTTTTTCCCCTTTGTGTAAATTATTGAAAGCTTGGTTAGAAGTGACGTCGCACTTCTTATATAATCCCAACCTTGTAAAATTGTCTTTATTTATTTATTTATTTTTTTTTTTATTTTTTTTTATTTATTTATTTATTTTTTTTTTTTGAAGTTTAAAACACTTTTTAAATGGTAAAATTTTCAGTAATAATGATGTCTTCAAATTGCACTTTGTACAGTTATTCAGTGACAAGAACCAGGAGTTCTATGTGTATAAACAGAAAGATAACAAAAGGTCATCTAATAGAACTAATTAGAATTAATTTTTTTCAATAGAAAAAAATTACGTTTTATTTTACATTAAAACCCAATTTATTATTATTATTATTATTATTATTATTATTATTATTATTATTGTGTTTCAATATAATACATTCATTTTTAATAAGATTATTAATATTTTATAGAACTCAAGTATATAAAGTAATATCGCCACCAAGTATATAACAGCATTTTGCACAAATTTACAAAATAAATTTTAGTTTATAGAATTTCTTTGCAAATATACATATATATATGTTATCTTTCAATGACTAAATCTCAGTCATTGGTAAATAACAAACATTTTAAAGAAAGTTCCTAGGATGATCGGATTTCCTTAAATAAGTTCTTTTTTGATAAACAACTAAAAAGAAACTACCGTTTGAAGCTAACAAATTTACTACGGCTATAAAAAAATTACATGATATTTTTGAAAAGTTTCCAAAAATATAATAAATCTGCAAAAATTAAACGTGATATGTATCAGGAAGACCCGCAAACCCTTGGAAACTTAACATAGTTTACATCAATTTGAAAACTGTAAATAAAGCATATAAAACAAACAAACGTTTTTATATGAAAAGAATAGATTATTCTTTTGTTTGCTTGTAATGTAAGTTAAACAATGTGTAACTGCTGATAATTTTGTTGTCTTTAATAAAATTTTGAACACACAATTTTCCTTTTATTTTAATAATTTAAAATTTCAGTTTTCTAAAGATTTATTCGATAACATATTTTTTTTTTTCGATTTACATCATTTTGACTTTTATTTATAAATAAAATAAATACATGTTGTAGAAGTTTACAATAATAGTTCAATGAACATTTATTTTAGACTAGCAACCTTTTCCCGCTTCTCTAGTCACTATATTTAAAGAAATCAAAAACAGAATAGCTTTATATATATATATATATATATATATATATATATCGCTTGATAAATAAAAAAAATAATAGAAAAAAACATTCAAATTGCTCAAAAACTCTCTTCGGAACTCCACTGCCTCCGGCAGCGTATTCTATATCCGCTGAATCATGGGTACGTGTCGCTACTGCCTGCGAATTTGCCTTAACCGTGGGCTTTCAATTTTTTTGCTTATCGTATGACAATTTCAAAACGAATAGTGTTGAAAATATTGAAGTATCCTTTTTATACGTGAATCCCAATTGCATTTGAATAATTCTATACATACTATACATAATATTTACATTCATGTTATTTTCTATATTTTATTTAATTTATTCAGTCGACCATAAAATGAAAGTAATTCCTCGTCAAACATATTAATATAATATGATATGAACGCTACATCTACCGTATGAGACAACTAATTATTTTGTGGTATATATATACTTTCTATTTTAAATATTTTAAGGTTTGTTAATGGCCAAATAATAGATAAATCTGATCATGGTACAGCTTTATTATAGCACTCTCTGGCAACATTTGAATTTTTCCACCATTTTAGATTTTTAGATAAAATGATAATAGTAAAATAAAAATAGATAATTTGTGCAAATATTGTTTCTCTTTCTTTCTTTAGTGTTTTTTTTTTTTTTTCGGGAAATAGTCCTTGGCGAAAATTTTTTGGTCTACTTCAGCATCAAAATTTAAAATATTGCCCTGATTATCTATAAGTACATTATTATTCTTTAATTATTAATGTTATAATGATGCCATTTTGTCATATGCATAAGCAAATTTATTTATTTATTTATTTATTTTTTATTTATTTATTTTTTTTTTCGCGTGAAAATATATTTCTTTTTATGTCGAAAAAACAAATAACTCGTAAATTTTTGGCAATAATTAAATTTAAAGATAATATTTGAATGACTGATTTTAAAGCTATTAGAATGTTGTCAGTTTCATGTTTTAATTAATTTAAAAAGTAAACTATTGAAATATTCTGAAATCAGGCTTCGAGGTGCTTCAGGAGAGGTTAATACGAACGTCCATGCAAATCTGTATAACTCTGCGATCAGTGTTTTACTAAAAAGCTCCAAATATATATGCACTTAACATCTTATTTTATTATATACAAGTATGATATTTTTTTTACCATGGTAATGTAATTTTCGTTGCCAAAAATGAATAAAAAGCAATAATAATATTTTTACAAATGCAAACGACGTATATATACATATATATGTATATAATTCGAATAAATCTGCAGCCGCAAACCTATCATACAAGGTAGAATCTAAAACGTTAACTTAATATTGGTGACTTAAAAAAAAAAAAAAGCAGGATACTGAGGTGACACAGAAAATTTTTTAAAGACTTCATTTTGTCATATGCAAAAGCAAATTTAATTCTGATATTTTTTCATTATTCGCGTGGAAATATGTTGAAAAAAAAAAAAAAAAACTCGCTTTTTTTTTTTTTCGGAGGGGGGGGGGGATTTAAAAATTTAAATGGCTAATTTTAAAGCTATTATCAAGTTATTATTTTCACATTTTAATTAATTTTAAAAAATCTAATCAAAATTCGAAAATCGGGCTTCAAGGTAACAGAACAGGTCATAATGAACAATCATGCACAATTATGTAGCTCTGCAGTCAGCCATTTTCTTAACAGTAGAATTATGTCGATCTTCGTATACCTAGAAATACGGCAGGGGTCATTTTGACCCATGTAAATAAGATCTGTATATTTCCCTATATAGCATTGTATATATTTAAAAATCTAATAAAAATAAACTAAATTACAATGATTAAAGTATATTGTAAAGGGTATGGACAAATAGCTGGCTGAATATCGTTGAATTTCTTATTATTCCCTTTTGAGCATATAGTACTCTTTTCTGCTTTGGCATTCTTAGTTATGTCAGAATTTGAATTACTGGGAACTTATTCATTTTCACTTTCAAATAAGCTAGAAGATGATATCACATGATCTCTTATTATAAAAAATTCTGAATCACTAGAGGTTCCATTTTCATCTCTATTTGAAGAATTGTTATCCATTTCAGAACCAGAATCGCAATCAGATAGTTCTTGCATCAATTTAATTGTTTCTTCTTGCGTTAGTCCTCTTCTATGAGCCATTAGTATATAATAAACTCAATTAAATATAACAAAATAATTTATCAAAAATTGTTATTATATGTAACAAACAAAATGCCTAACAAAATCTACAAACGTTTTCTCGAACATAAGCTCTTTTATCTGTTCTCATTTCACAAGTGAATGCATTCCGAAAATTTAAATCACGTGACTGGCAGGTGAGAGATTACACAAACACATCATTTCCTTTTCTTTTATTTGTTTTTTGTTTAGCAGGTGAAAAAAAAAATAGCTTACCACAGAAAAAATATTTAGATACCTTTCTTTCTCACAGGGGTCAAAATGACACCTGCCCGTATTTCTAGGTATAAGCCTTTGTTAAGACTAAAAGTTATTTAAGGTTTTCTTTGAAACTTTATTTTTTTGAAAAGCACAATGATTTAGGAAAAGTCAAGAAAGGATTAAGATATGTGTGAAAAAATAGAATAAACATTGAAGAAAAAGGTTTGCTTGGGGTCAAAATTATACCGTCCGTAATTCTAGTGTTAAATAGCTTCGGATATATATATATATACATGCACACACATTGAAAGACACTCACACATCTTATTTTATTATATACATATAGAATAGATAAAAAATGGAGCTTTCTCGGTGACTCTTTGAATATAAAACCATAGGAAAAATATTTTTAATCATACCAATCTTTGTAGGATATCATAAAATATATTTTTAATCTGAATTTCTCTATTCAGTTGAGGAATTTCGAAAAAATTAATAATGCGAGATATGTAACGTAGACATCATATAACCTCAGAAAAATATGCTGATATATTTTGTAGATTTATGTTCATAGTTTCTAAGGACATTCCATTTCTTAGCATACCGTAGCTTTTTTTTTTTTTTTTTTTTTTTTTTTACTGATGTAATCATAGATAATATAAAAAATGGAAACGCTTAGAAATAACATTACTTTTTAATACATTTTCTTGGAACACTTCTTTAACTGTTTACGTTCAGGAAGACGCACTGAAGATATATGATAGTGATAACAAAAATGATAGGACTGTTATTACTGGATTGACAAGTAAATTCAATTTCATATTTTGAATTTGAAATAAAATTAGTAAAACTATACGAGGTTTGTCCGGAAAATACGTATAAAAGTTGAATAATAACTTTATTTTAGAATTATTCAGGTATTACAATATGGTCTCCTTCAAAGTACTCTCCCTGAGACAAGATACACTTCTGCCAACGCCGCGCCGTCTCCACTGTTGATAACATTGCTGAAAATCTTCAGTTGTGGTGCCGTGTCGTTTCTGCCTTGATGGCTTCCACATCTCCCAAGTGCCGCCCCCGAAGCACCACTTTGCATTTCGGGAACAAGAAGAAGTCACAAGGGGCTAAATCGGGTGAATAAGGCGGGTGGTCTGTCACAGTGATTGAGCTTCGGGACAAAAACTCACGTACAACGAGCGACGTGTGTGCGAGCGCATTGTCGTGATGAAGGATCCACCTGCCCCCTTGAGCCAAATCCGATCGAACTCGGGCCATTCTTGCCTAGCTTTGCAAGAAACTTGATGTTGATGCGCTGTTCCTCAATCAGAGAGAGCTCCATGCCGACGCCAGGTGAAAAAGGGTAACTTTCAACAAGCAGCCGCAGACTCCTACTTACACGCTGAGCGCTCTGACTCGAACTGAGCGTTGATGGGATTGGCTACAGCAGTAGTGCCACCTAGCGGTGACTGCAAACTGTAAAATAAAGTTATTATTCAACTTTTATACGTATTTTCTGGACAAACCTCGTATATACACTTCTCGACATTGAAAATGGAACACCAAGAAGGAATAATAATAACGAATGAAATTTAATGGACTCATACATTATAGTAGTAAGAACAATTGATTAAAATTTCATTAAATTTGGAGTAGTAGGTATTGAGAAAACAGCACATAAAGCAGCGACCTCTGTGAGCAATAACAGCACATATCTGCCTAAACATTGAAACGAACAGCGATTGGATGACATGTACGGGTAGAGCACTTCATGAAGTTTTAACATGAAGCCACAATTCATCGATCGAAGTTACTGGTGAGTGGTGGGGGGGGGCAGTAGCTTTTCAACGAATAAACAATAATTCTCATTGGTGCGAGATCAGGAGAACGCGCTGGCCAGAGCAACAGTCGAACACATTCGGCATGAATGAAGGTCCAGACAATATGGACAACTTGCGGTCGTGCACTGTCCTGCTTAAATGTTGCGCTTCGGAGGCCTTGAACATAGGGCAGAGCTATGGGCCTTAAGTCGTCAGAAATGCAATGGCTGGTATTCAGAGTGGCGGGAATGAAAACAAGAGGTGACCGGGATGTGTATCCAATGGTACAACATACATTAATCCAGGTGGTGACTCAGTATGCGGCTACCAAAATTCTGATTACCCTAAAAACTGTATCACTGATATGGGCGTCATTAAAGTGTGATCAACGATGAACCTGGACGCAGGAATGGCAAAAAGGCACTTTTCAGACAAATCACAATCCTGTTTACAGCATCAAGATTGCCTTATCCGTATTTAACGGCATTATGAATAATGCACATTGCAAGCTGGGATTCGACATCATCATACTGTCCATCATTTGCAATGATGTTTTGGGTTCCCATTGGATACACGTCTCGATTACTTCATGTTTGTATTCCTGGGCATCTGAACAGCGGCCACTAAATTTCTGATGAATTAAGGCCCGCCCCTCTGCCCTGTATTCGAGGCCTCCGTAACGAAAAATTTAAGCAAGATATTGCACGACCGCAAGTTGTTTGTATTGCCCGGACCTTCTTTGATACAGAATGTGTTCGACTGTTGCTCTGGCCAGCGCGTTCTCCTGAACTCGCACCAATTAAAATGACTGTTTAATCGGTGAAAAGCGACTGCCCCCCCCACACACCACTCACCAGTAACTTCGATCGATGAATTGTGGCATCGTGTTAAAACTTCATGAAGTGCTCTACCCGTGCATGTCATCCAATCGCTGTTCGTTTCAATGTTTAGGCAGATATGTGCTGTTATTGCTCACAGAGGTCGCTGCTTTATGTACTGTTTTCTCAGTACATATTACTCCAAGTTTCCTGAAATTTTAATCAATTGTTCTTCCTACTATAATGTATGTGTCCAACAAATTTGATTCCTTCATTATCATTGCTTATTGGTGTTGCATTTTCAATGTCGAGCAGTGTATATATATATATATATATTTTTTTTTTTCAGCATTTTATTCCTTCAATTATCTTGGCAAAAGTAAAGTAATAAAATATATTATATGCAAATAAAATGTACCAGTTTGATTATATGTAACTTTGTATTATTCTAAACAGAGATTTAGAAGAATTAGAAAAAGTTCTACATTAGAAAAAACTATACTTCCTAAATATACTGTATATAACGCCGTAATAAACCGATTTCTACATTATTAAAAATTTATCCCAAATTAAACAAAATTTTGTAACCGTGCATTTTATTAACAGTTTGTTTCAAAATTTACTTTTGCTTGTTACCATACATAACATAAAACTCACCATAATAGATTGTGATTTACCTCCTTACAGTTGTCACTTTTGCAAGCAGAAAACTTATTTTAGTCTCATTTATAACTATTTCCATTTTAAACAAAAAGCTATACCTATAATTGGTCAGGATTCTCGAAATCAACAGGATCGTTTACTTAATGCTTCAAAACAAACTCAAGAAGACAAAAAGCTAATATATTAAATTTGAAATTCAAAACATATTGACAAACTTTTAATAATTAATGAATGTTTTAAATTCATTTTGGAAATTTGTGAAAACTGCGTTAAAGAAAGCGATTTTTTTTTTTTTTTCTGAAGGCGAAATATTCACAGATACGTTTTTACTTACCTATACCTTTTCACAAACATTTTTAAACAACGTTTTTACGATCCGGACTATATAACTTAGAAAATCACTCCTTATATTAATATAAGATAAAGAAGCATCTGAAAATATTTTTTGTACCATTTTGTAAATGTTGGAGTTTTCATTTATTACTTTAAATATATTTTTAGAGAAAATTTTAATTTAAGTACCGATACATGATTTTTCCAAATCTAAATCTTGAAGCAGGAAGTTGTTTTATCTTTACTTTTACAACTAACTGATTAAAAGAATATATATGCATTTGGTTTTGGGCTTTTGTCGAATATCTAGAAAATACTTGTCCATTTAGAATACTTCAAAAATTTCAGAGATATATAGCGCATTTTAGAACTGTTACCTTTCACTAAACTTTTGATTATAAAGATAATTAAAATATCAACTATAAATTAAATAAGAATTATCCGCCACACACTATTACTTTCCGAACACTATAGTGAGGAAAGTATTGTAATCATGTCAAAAATTCGAATTTGAGATTTTGATGTTTCTATACGTTTCGAGGTCCGATGAGTCCGTTTTCACTATTTTTGCGAAGATGTATGTATATGTGTGTGTATGTATGTGTGTATGTGTGTGTGTATGTGTGTGAGTGAACACGCTAGCGTCTAAACGCTTTGTTCAAATAAGCTGAAAGTTGGTACGCATATTGTAAGTCACCATAGTACGAACCCTATTGATTTTGGTGAATCGAGCAGTTATAGTTTTTTTTTTTTTTTTTTTACAGAGACACAAAGAAAGATTCTTTATCATTATGGTCTATGGGACCAAAATCTTAAAAGTGCGATAGCATCTAAACGCCTTCTTCAATTGAGCAAAATTTATACACATGTTCTAGGTCACAGTTACTCAATCCGTATAGAGTTTGGAGAATCTGGCACTTACAGTTTTTTTACAGGGGCACAAAGAAAAATTCTTTATCATTATGGTCTATGGGGTCAAATTTTTAAAAGTGCGATAGCGTCTAAACGCTTATTTAATCTGAACAAAAAATTTGCACACATGGTCACAGTTGCACGAACTGTATAGAGTTTGGTGAATTTAGCATTTACAGTTTTTTTACAGGGACACAAAGAAAAATTCTTTATCATTATGGCCTGTGGGACCAACTTTTTACTTAATCTATATTCAATAGAAGAAAGTATTCGATTCGTAAAAATTTTCGACCTCGGGTTTTTGATGGATTTACGCATTTTGAGAGCTGTAGAACACGATTTGACATTTGTTAGAAAATGTCTGTCTGTTTGTCTGTCAGTCTCTGCGTGTGTGTGACATACTTTTGTGGCAACTGTATCTCAAAAACTACTTCACAGAATTTCATACAAATTGGTATATAGTTGCACCATGACATAAATTAGTGCTTGTCAACTTTTGGTAAAAATTGTCTTACAGGTTGCGTTGCCATCCCGCTTTTTCTAAATTTTTAACATGGTGGTATAGTAAAAAATTTTGTATAAATGTGCATAAAGAGAATTATTTTTTAATAATCATTATGAAATTTACCAGAATTATTTATAATAGAGATAGTCAACTGGGAAAAACATTTTGTATGTGTAGGAGCCTCGCCACCCCCTCTGGGGGAAGTCCCCCCTCGAAGGGAGTAAATTTTCCTGATGGGTATCTTTCAAAAGAGCTCGCCAGTACCTTTAAAACGAATGGTTGAACCATAGATCTGCGATAATTTAAAATGAAGTTATCGATTTTTTTTTTTTACTTTTAACGAAAAAACTTAGAAAAAAAATCGTTTATTTATTTATTTATTTTTATTTTATTTTTATTTTTTTTATTGAGAATAAAATGGACATTTTTTGAATATTTGGTGTTATACGACTTCTCTAATATGGAAATCATCTGCATTATCATGGAAGATAATTTTTTTAAATAATAATTTTAATAAATTATTTTTACTGAATTTGTATAGGAAAATATAGAAGAAAGCCATGTGGTGGCCGCAACATACTAGTTAAAAGTGCGATAGCATCTAAACGCCTTATTCAATTGAGCTGAAAATTTATATGAATATTATAAATCACTGTTGCACTAACTATAAGCATTTTGGTGAATCTAGCATTAATAGGTTTTTTACAGGAACACAAGGAAAACTCTTTATCATTATGATCTATGGGCTCAAAGTTCAGTAGCGTTAAATAAAACATCGTGTAATATATGGAGAAAAATACTCAAAAACTCTATCATGGTTTTATATCTTTTGTTTGTTTAACAACTCCTCTTTCTTTACTTTATCTACAAAACTGTTAATTACTCAATGTTCGGAAAGTCGAGTAGAGTCACTCCAGATTTTTTTTTTTTTTTCTAATTGTAGAATATAAAGAAAAAAGTACTTCCTAGTTGTAGCATTTTTTAAAATATAAACTGAGTTATTTTGTATAAAAAATAGCACAGATATTTGTAGTGGTATAGAGAGTTTTTTAATTCAAAATATTTAGCCATTGCTATTCAAACTTTGTTCATAACGCTAGGCTTTTTAACCCAGTGGTCACCACTTTCAAAAAACTCAAAAAATTAGAGATATTATCCTGAATTTAGATAATAAAAATTAAAGAACTGTTAGCTTTAATATTAAATATTTTTAGCAACAAAATGTTCAAGCAAGAGCAAAATTTCTTTTGCAAAATTCATCTGATTTGCAAATGCATTTAACAAAAATCATATAAAATTTTGTAAAATTTCAGAGATACATAGTAGGTAAAAGTGAAATGGCTTTTGTTGAAAATTTCCATAAAAATCTGATTTATAAATAATTTTCGCAAAATTTCAATCTATAGATTTTTTCGAACTACAGATTACAAATACATACAAATAAACTATATTATAAAAAATTTCTCTGATAGAAGTATATAAATTTCAAAGCAGCTCTTCATTATACGATGTTAAAATTTTGGTCCAGTATTACTACTTTTTTTGACCGACTTCAAAAAAGAAGGAAGGTTCTCAATTCAAATCGTATGGTTTTTTTTTCGTTAGCTCATAACTTCTGAACGGATGCTCCGATTTTGATATATATATATATATTTTTTTTTTTTTTTTGTTGTTGAAAAGGTCTTGGTCTGAACTGAAATAGGTCCCACTGTAATATATTTACAATCTAAAGAAAATACAGGGTCCCTAAAAAAACAGCCCCAACTCTTTTAACTGCTAAACGGTTGCAGCTATAGTGATAAAAATAGCATGTAAGTTTTGCAAAGTGGTCATGCAGTACAGGGTTTAAACCGCTTGCAGCGCCACCTGGTGGAAAATAGCGGGGTTAGCGTTCCTATCTCGAAAACTGTTCTAGAGAAAAAAGTGAGTTAAAAGTTGAAGAGCATCACCGATTTTATACAAAAAGATAGTTTAGACATTCATGCTAACGTTCCTATCTCGTAAACGGTTCAAGACAGGGGAAAAAAGTGAATTATAAAATAGCAGAGCATCATCGATTTAGTACGAAAAGATAGTTTAGACATTGCTGCTAAAAATACAATGCTAAAAACGTGCATTCGTTTGTTCGCTATTTCTTACACTATGCACACTTGAGCTACATTGCACACGTTATAGCACAGCTGGTGAGACATACGCTATATAGTTCAAAATACGGTTACTTGATACTTTTTGTTTTGTTGTAAAGATCTTTGTCTGAAGTAGGTCCCATTGTAATAGCTTTACAGTCTAAAGAAAATAAAGTGACATTTTGTGAAAAACAGCGAAATCAGCTCTCCTATCTCGAAAACGGTTCAAGATGGGAGAAAAGTTAATTACGAAGTTTTCAGACATTATTGCTAAAAAGAGAACGCTTAAAACGTGCAATTGTTTGTTCGCAATTTCCTACACTGTGCGCACTTGAACTACCTTGCACATTTTGCAGCGTAGCGGATGACACGAATACTCTTTGGTTCAAAGTACTGTTACTGTAAGCGGTCACATCAATTAGCGCAAAGTCGTTTTTAACCAACTTCAGTAAGGAGGGTGTTCGTAATTCGAGCTATGTGTTGTTGTTGTTGTTTGTTAGCTTTTAACTTCATAAGAGATGCTCTAATTAACCGACTTCAAAAAAGAGGAGGTTCTCAATTCAAAGCGAAAGTTTTTTTGTTTTTGTTTTTGTTTGTTAGCTTATAACGTCTGAACGGATGATCCGATTTTGATACTTTTTCTTTTATTGTAAAGGTCTTGGTCTGAAATAGGTCCTATTGTAATATCTTTACGATCAAAAGAAAATACAGGGTGCCCAAAAAAGTCAGACCCGACTCTTTTAACTGCTAAACAGCTGCAGCTATAGTCATAAAAGTGGTATGTAGGCATAGTAAAGCTGACATGTACTACGCGATTCAACCGCCTATAGCGCTAACTAGTGGAAAACAGTGGAGTTAGCGTTCCTATTTTGGAAACGGTCAAGACAGGGGAAAAAAGTGAATTATAAAATTGCAGAGCATCATCGATTTAGTACGAAAAGATAGTTTAGACATTAATGCTAAAAACAGAACGCTTAAAACGTGTATTTGTTTGTTCACAATTTCCTATTTTGTGCACACTTGAACGACATTGCATATGTTGTAGCGTAGCGGGTGTATGTGAAATGTGCTATGTAAAATTCAAAGTATGGTTATTGTAAGCGGTCACATCGATTAACGCATTGACGTATTAAACCGACTTCATAAAGGAAGAGGTTCTCAATACAAACCATGTTTCTCATTGTTGTTGTTGTTGAAATTTGTTAGCTTATAACTACATGATTTAGTTTTAATACTTTTTTTGTTGTCGTAATGATATTGTCCTGAAATAGGTTTCATTATGATTTCATTAAGATATAAACAAATTACAGGATACTCACAAAAATATATTCTCACAGTAACTGCTGAACGCA
The DNA here is from genome assembly GCA_963930645.1 of Salticus scenicus. NCBI lineage: Eukaryota > Metazoa > Arthropoda > Arachnida > Araneae > Salticidae > Salticus > Salticus scenicus. The sequence goes on from OZ005648.1 coordinate 136,605,114, forward strand.
CGCAGCTACACTGGTAAAAGCAGTATGTAAGTATCGATGTTGAAACTTCTGTCCGTCAGCTACAATGCATATTTTGCTCTTTGTTTGAACGTTACGCTGCGCAATTTCTAGCGCAGCGGGTGACACGTATTCAGTTCAATATATATGCCTAACAGAATTTTTCTTTACGAATACAGCGTATCCGTTCTTTACATTTCTAAAGACTTTTTAATTTAACATATGTTCATTCAAAAGATAGTTTTTTGCTCATATCCGATAAAGACGAGAAAAGTGACACAACTTCAAAATGCATCATTTGAGAAAAATCAACTTAAAAATAACTTGACTAGAATAAAACTGACATAACTGTCTCTCGAGTGGATAACTTTCTAGATGGAGATGTAACTTTTTTGTTCACATTGGGTGCATTTCATCTATTTTTCAGTGACATAAACCATTTTTTGAGTTATGTCATTTTCTTGAATATTGTGATTTGTGAAATTGCCGTCGAACGTCTTCTGATGTTCTGCTATATGAATAAATTTTCACTGAAAAGAGAAAAATAAAATCTTTTTGGAAAAAAATAGAACTGACTGCAAAAAGCAACTACTATTCAAACAACTGAAAAAAAAAAAGAAATTGGTATTGAATGAAACTGTAAATTGCGCCTAAAAGTATAAAATAATTTCCTTCGCCAATCAACCTATAACACTACAATTAATCATAACTTTTGTAGTCGGCTCAAAATTAAATATAAATTGATACCTTTTTTCAATACAAAAATCAAATCCTATTCAAAATACACATCTCACATTGTCAACTTTAAAACGCAGCTGAAAACTACTTTCATTCAAGAAACAAAATAAGATTTCGTAAGAAGCAAAAGTTGGCGAAGATGCTGGTATCTGACGTCCTTGGTGAAAGAAAAATCGCAAAATTATCTGGCAAACGTATTTAATTTATTTGGGATATTATGATTATTTTGATAAGGTATATTAAGAGAATAATCAAGAATATGAAACAATTAATAGCAGGAGACTTGGCGTTGGAATATTAAAACAGGAACGACGTAGTAGTTTATTCCTGTTTTAATATGAAACAATACTTCGTACAATATATATTATGAAAATATACATCTTGCGTGTATAATTTTGCATTAAATTTTGATCGCCAATTCCAAAAGCCACCAAGGATGATAGTTATCAAAGTTATACCAAATTTGCAACTTCGTAGAAACATAAATACCGCATTGTGAAGAATATTCACTGTTCTATGTAGATGCTACTAATGGACCAATTGTACACAGTGATAAAATAATAAAGGAAACATAAAAATGGATCATTCGAGACAACAGCATTTGTTGCTACCGATCTAAAAACAAACTTTTAAAAACTAATTAAATTTATTTAATTTTGAACCGACTTCAAAAGTTATGATTAATTGTAGTGTTATAGGTTGTTTGGCGAAGGAAATTATTTTATACTTTTAAGCGCAATTTACAGTTTCATTCCATTCCAATTTATTTTCTTTTCATTTCTTTTTTTTTTTTTTTTTTTTTCAGTTGTTTGAATAGTAGTTGCATTTTGGAGTCGGTTTTATTTTTTTTTACAAAAAGATTTTATTACTCTACACTGTTAAAAATTTTGTACTAGGTTGAACCAAAACATGGTGCCCAGTAGCTGCAACCATGAAATGGTGAATCCTTTTACCATGATTTGGTACTTTGTTCTAAAAAAATTGGATACTATAGTTGTTGTGACCATAAGATGGTGTGATCTTTTACCATTATATTGTACTTGTTTTACAAAAGAAAGTACCAATTCGTTGTAGAAGGTTACACCATTGCATGGTTACAGCTACTGCAGTACCAAGTTTTCTTTCAAACTAGCATATTTCAACTACATTTGTACTAAATTTTACTTCAACCTTGAACTGAAATGTTTAACATTGTAGCAATTCGCGGCACTACATATGCAAAGGTCAACGAAAATAATCCTGATATAAGTCAATCTCAGTTTAGTATCTCTAATATATGCTGATGTTTCAAACTATTAATTTTCTGAAACTTTAAATCAGAATAATCATTTTTTTTTCTAAGTATATTTGCGTTAGAAAGATTAAAATAATAAATTCCCTAAAATATACTTTTTTTTCTTGAGAATTTGTGATATGTTTATGTATAAACAATACAAAAAAAAAAAAAAAAAAAAAAAAACTTCAGTCCTCGATTAAGTTCATTTAATAGTCAGGGCGATAATTTTATTTATATTTTATAGCATTTAAATATGGACTTTAAAAACCCCAATCTAGTTCTCTAAACAGCATTTAAAAAACAATATGAAAACTTAGTTATATAATTAAATTATATCGCTAAAACTTATTTTCGCTTAGATAAATTGATCATTGCTTTAAAGGTTTAAAAAAAAAAAGAATATAATGAATATTAATTTCATATTTTCTTTCTTTATTTTTTATTTTTTGAAATCACTAACATAGATTAATATAACATTAAATACATTTTTTTTCTTCAATATAATTTTAGGAAAAACGTTAATTTAATAAAATAAGAAAAAAATCAAAGTTAATTAAGTAATTAAGTTAAAATAAAGCAATAACAATCAATTAAATGACTGTTGGATAAAATATAAAAAAAGCAAAATTATTTTAATAAGATTCAAAGAAATAAAATTGAAACAGAAATCTCTCTATGTCTACGGACAACTTTTGGGAGATTTTATACACTATTAAAAAATTCAGTTCAAGGTTGAATCAAAATGTGGTGCTACAGTAGTTGCAAAATGCTAGTTTGAACCAAATCTCGTAACGACAGGAGCTGCAACTATGGGATGGTAAAACATTCTACCATGATTTAGTACTTTTTGTCTGAAAAAAGCACCAAATCATGGTAAAGGATCACCCCATCTTTTGGTTACAATAACTATAGTATCAAGCTTTCGGTGAACCAAGTACCATATCATGGTGAAAGGTTTCATCATATCATGGTTGCAGCTACTGTGCCCCACGTTTGATTCAACCTAAAACAAAAATTTTATCAATGTAATAGAAATTAAATCTATTTTAAATTGCAAATTTTCATGTGATTGTAAAAAAAATGTCTTGTAGTAGAATCATAAAGCAAAAAATATTATAATTTAGAAACAGATCATAAATATTGAAGGACAGACGATTGTTACAAAAATTATGGTTTATTCTAAGAATTCTATTAAAAGAAAGATTTTATGCAGATATAAAGCAGAATTTTAATCTAATACTGCCCGATATTTTCATAAACTTTAATGATTTCTATCTTGTTATGGCTAAATAAAATAAAATGACAAAATTAAAAATGGATTTATTATTTTATTATATATTAATTCGTTAGTTGGAAAGCAGTAAATACAGTAAATAAAAGTGTAATAAAATAAAATATAATGTATTTCAAATATTCGAAATACCAACAGTATTTAAATTGCATTTCGATATCCATATATTTTTTTTATAAAAAATATAAAATATAAAATAAAATAAGTGGTGATTTTAAATATGTAGTAAATCACGAATTAATATTTCTATATTCCTGGGAAATAGAATTTTAATTATTTATTTTAATATTTAAATCACTTCATTGTCAAATGTAAGTTTAATGTGGAATTTATTTATAAGAGATTTAAAATATGAAAAAAAAAAAAAAAAATTAAGGTAATTAATATTAATATTTTCATAGTATTTCAATTATTGATTGTACACTGTATTATTAAGTGATTTCCAATGTATGGTTACACATGAACTATAAATAGCCATACGCTGTAAATAAAAGAGTAATTAATATCGACATCCTTCAGATATTTAAAATATCACCCGTATTACTTTTTCTTGTATTTAAATAACTTCAGATTTTGACTCTTAATAAACTATTCGAAATAAAATAATTTGTAAGGTAAATTTAACTACACTACATGTTTGGCAACTGCAAACGGAAGCTATCTCCGATTGACTCAATTAAATTACTTCAATGTTATTACAGTGAATGATTTACATGTAGCATCATATTTCAATTAACAGAATGTAAGAGATATTCAAAATAGTAGAATTCTAAATGTTTTAAATAATTTTAGTATTCTAGTTCAGAATATTTTAGTAACTTTTAATAACTTAATAATATATACTGTAAATATAATAACAGTCATGAAACGTGACATATTTGTAGTAATCATGATATCTATAGTGGCAATTGCACTCATATTTAACATGTTTAAAACTTTTCTCAGAAGCAAATGTTTTTATAAAAAGTATAAGGAAATCTTTAATTTATTTTTTATGTATTTTTAGAGATTTTTAATACCATTGTTTCCACATAATTTCTTTTGCAAAAACTTTATGTTTTCATAAGCAAAAATGATTTTTCGGAGCTTCACGTGGCTAAGAAAATCAATCTACATATATTTTGCTATAAATGTATGGATATTAAAAATATATACACATTAATTTTTATGATTGTACGCATATTATAAATATTCGCATACAGTTGACTGAAATTTATTAAAAAAATAAATCTTTAATAATGTTTATTAATAATCTATCCAACTACTGAAAAAAAAAAAAAAAGAAAAGAAAAAAAAGAAAAGGACACGTGTTTCACGAAAGAATATTCTAATGTTTCTAATGTATGTTAATTTATAACTTCTCAAAAATAAATTTTACTGCATTTTTGTAATTCGTTAGCTCATTATGAAAGAACAAATAGCATTTGAAAATTATGAATAAATTTTGTTTTGTTGGAAAATACTTGTTGGAAAATATTATTATCCTGTAAGAAAATAATATTTATAACTATACCACGGCTATTTCATATTTCAAGACGTATATGAAAGTATGTAAAGCAGTAAAGCTATATAAATTGCATTCTAAATTTGAAGTAATCATAAATAGTCATTATGTTGTAAAAATTAATTATTTTATTTATTTATTTATTTACAACAAAAAACTTCAGCAACTATTCACAGTAGAGATCTTGTATCATTAAAAACTGCATTAACGAAAGTTATTTTGTTTATATTTTTCTAAGAAGCAATATGTTCATGAAATTCTAAAAAAATAAATATCTGAATATACATAATAACACATGTAGCGTGTAACGAGCAGTTTTAAACATTTTTATCGTAAAGAAATTATCTTTATTAGAGTAAGTATGCTTTTTTACTTTCTCTTACCCATAAGGTAGAGAAAGTATTGTTTTTGGGTCAAATATTCGAATGCGAGATTTTGTTATATTTACATGTTTTGAGGTCCCCTGAATACGAAAATTATGTTTTTAGCAAATGGTCTGTGTGTATGTGTGTGTGTGTGTCTGTTATCAGCATATCTCAAAAACAAATTATGGCAGAAAGTTCAAACTTGGTATTCTAAATGTGTATCATATACGGATGCTGCAGTAAGCTTTTCGTTAAGATCAAGCAAATGGTTCGTGTACAGGGACAATCAAGAGAATTCTAATACATTACGTCTATGGGGGAAATTGCAGGTAAGTAGAGTTTAACGTCTATAGACTGCACTAAACCAAATGAAACGAATATATATTTTTTGTAATAGAGATAGTTAACTGGGAAAAAAAAAATTATGCATGTAGGAGCCTCGCCTCCCACCCTGGGGGGGAAGTCCCCCCTCGAGGGGAGTAAATTTTCATGATGGGTATCTTTCAAAAGAGCTCGCCAATACCTTTAAAACGAATGGTTGAACCATCGATCTGCGATAATTTAAAACAAAGTTATCGATTTTTTTTACTTTTAACGAAAAAAAAACTTAGAAAAAAAATCGTATTTTTTTTTTTTTTTTTTTTTTTTTTTTTTTTTTTTTTAATATTGAGAATAAAATGGACTTTTTTTTATATTTGCTGTTATACTACTTCTCTAATATGGAAATCATCTGCATTATCATAAAAGATAATTTTTTTAAATAATAATTTAAATAAATTATTTTTAAAAAACAGAATTATTTTTTAATAACCGAATTAAATTCTATATAAATGTAGGTGCATTAATGAAACGGGGGGCTGAGGGGGGCGGTAGCCCCCCTCACACAGAACTAATTATCATATCTCTTCCGAAGCCTCATTTGAATTGTTTAATATAGGTTTAATTAGTTTTAAAATAAGTACTCGTTATCTTACCTCTTAAACTCCAACCTGTATTTTCAGGGTCGTGTGAGTGACACACCAGATTATTTATGAAAGGAAGAATTTTAAAAAATAGAATTTTTTCGAAGGAGAACAATAACTTTTTCTCTTTCAACGAAAATTTCTAAAAATGTTTATTATATTGTAAGTACAATTAAAATTACTTTTTCGACTAATAATTGAAATTCTAGATAAAAGCTAATTTACGTAATTACATCATGCTTAAAGTAGTTCAATACATTACGGTGTTTGTTTCATTTTACACGTCATTAGGCAGAATCTACGAAACATAGCTGTCTTAAAAATTAAAGTTTTGAAAAAAAAAATAGTTTTTACAAACTTTTCTGCTCAATTTGCTTAACTTCCTTAATTTAGAAATTATAGAATTTTTCTTAAAATTACTTTTTCAATGAAAATAAGGACACGATATCATAATCATTACAAAGTTTCAGGTTATTTTTATGCAATATATTTACAAAGCTAGTGATATGAAAATATGGGAATATTTATTACTTTTATATAATTTTTAAAAGTTGGAATCTTTTTTGTTATATAATTTTAAGGTACAAAAATTCAATATATAATTAGCTTGAAGTGCTCAATAATATTATTATTGCAAATATTTGTGCCAAAAGATTTCCGAAATGTATAATTTCATGTATGCTTCATGTATGGGATAGCTGAGGTTACTTAAAAATTTTGGTATATTGACAGAAAAATTTTGTAACTTGTAAACAAACTATCGATATTAGACAAATCAATTATAAACCTTAAAAAAACAAAAAAAAAAAAAAAAAAAAACATGTATTACTGAATTTTAAAAATTTAGTAAGATAAACTGAAACAGCCTCTAATAAGACTCCTTTTAACACAACATGTTTTGTTCCTGAAATTCTATTACATCTAATAACTCAATGACGCCATGCACAATTTTAATTTTAAATCAATTTTGAAAACTGTGATTCTTCGTATGTGATTATCACTCTCGTAAAATTGTTGGATATATTTCAATTGAATGTCACTGATTTCTGACACTTTGTCAGTCTTAGGTTTGTCTGTTCTGGTGTAGGATATGAATTTTATACCTGCAAGTTGCTCATTGGTGAAATGTTCTGATTTGCTTTATTTGCAAGCATCACCAACAAAAATACAACTGTGTTCTGTTATATAATACCACTAAAATAGATTTTTTTCAATCGAATATTAAAATATTGCCTATTTTAAGCTGAAAATTAAAAATATGTAAAACTCCCATTGAAACCAAAAGTCAGGTCAAAATAAAGCGCATGGTCAAAAATTTAGAATTAGAAGAAGGTTTTGCCTAACTGCATTCCCATGGTCATAATATGATCAGAAAACGTTTACCTGCCTTTTGAGAAACGCATACAAAACAACACTGAAACCAGGAATGATTGAAATTACAGTAACCGTTTGTCTCATAAGTGAAAGGTTTCAAGTTCAATAATACCTAGTTTTAATTTAGACAAGGATCCCAATTAAAAAAAAATGTTTCCTTAAGGTTCGCGATGCATACTTCTAAGTTGACCAAAATTATTATGAAATGAACTGTGATAAATTTCCTTCCTTACGTTGTGTTCGCTATAAAAAATACACTACTGGCCATTAAAATTGCTACACCAAGAAGGAATAATAATAACGGAATAAAATTTGTTGGACACATACATTATAGTAGGAAGAACAATTGATTAAAATTTCAGGAAATTTGGAGTAATATGTACTGAGGAAACAGTACATAAAGCAGCGACCTCTGTGAGCAATAACAGCACATATCTGCCTAGGCATAGGATCAAACAGCGATTGGATGACATGTACGGGTAGAGCACTTCATTAAGTGCTTCATCGATGAATTGTGGCATCGTGTTAAAACTTCATGAAGTGCTCTACCCGTACATTTCATCCAATCGCTGTTCGATTCAATGCCTAGGTAGATATGTGCTGTTATTGCTCACAGAGGTCGCTGCTTTATGTACTATTTTATCAGTACATATTACTCCAAATTTTCTAAAATTTTAATCAATTGTTCTTCCTACTATGATGTATATGTGTCCAACAAATTTCATTCCGTTAGTATTATTCCTTCTTGGCAATTTTAATTGCCAGTAGTATATTTAATTTATGTTTATTTTGTGTGTATATGTGTAAAAATTATCAGTATTAACTAGAAACTAAATCTTTAAGCATGATTTCTATAAATTCTTCATTTATGTTAACTTTTAAAATGTTCCCTGCAAAAATTTAAACACGAGGCACAGAAGTATCGAGTGAAACATCTTATCATAGCTCCATATACCCATGATCCAAAGTGGTGTGTTTGTTGTATTTTTAAACACAATAAAATATTTTTGTTCTAGCCTGACCCAGGGGTGTTACTTGCGCAAAATATGCGTTTCACACTATATTTTCTACACCCAGTCTACACTCAACAATTGTACTTCGTTTGGATTCAGTGTGAATTTTACTGATTGACTTTTTCTGGTAAGCGATGAATTTCTTCGCTGGGGTCAAAATTTATTGTTTGTGACAACAACTTCTCACGGAGGGCATGTTTCTCCGCGTCATGAGATATATCAGTGTATTTCGACTATTTCAAGGAAGGCATTTCAGCTGCTTAGAAATTTCTATCATTTTAATTAACGAAGTTATTAACTAAAAACGTCGGTTTTATAAAGGTAATCTATTTGCCACCGTACAGATATTTCTATTATTACGTCTTTTTCTCTGTCTCTGAGGTCACTCTCCTCAGGAAAATTAAAATATAATCAATGGTGTAAATAAGAAAAATTGAAAAATTGGCATATTTGAGATGCTCGAGAGAAGAAAATGATTATTTAGAATAGTGAGACATTTGAAAATAACGGATATTTTTAAAATATTAAGTAAAAATTTATTGAAGATGAAATGAAAATCAGTTTATATATTTATCTTAGTATATATTATTAGTTTATATTATTAGTTTATATTATTATTTTATTTTATATTATTAGTTAAGTTTATACTATTAGTTTAGTTTATATTATTAGTTTTTATTTTAACTTTAGGTGAAAAAGATTTAGTAATGAATACCATGATTATGTTAAACAACTATTGGTGTATAGATTTAGAGGTTAAGCCCAGAAATTTTTAAAATGAAATTTACGAGACAAAAATCTATATTAGTTTATATAAAGACTTAGTTTTTTTTAACTCAAAACATATTTAAAAGGTTAGATCTTTACTATGACAAATTTAGCGATTTTTAAAATTTTGAAATGAAGAAGCTCGTACGTTTTTCGCCTAGGAGTTCATTTACGCAATCACAATAGCCATTTTAACTCTAGCCATGCCTTAAATATAGAGATAAATTATAAAATGGTCTATGGCTAATTTTGATATCGCAATTATGCATGTCAAGATTTTCGCGAGAAACGTCAAAGCTACTTCGGTGTCAAATTTAAAATTTCGCCAAGAGGTTAAACTGTACCACTGCTTTAGCACGATTTTTTTTTTTAACTTAATGCAAGAGGAGAAAAAAGAACTTTTTTACTTGGTTTAAATGTACAAAATGTCGCCAGGTAAAATACTATCCAATTTTAGTTCTGTTTATTATTAGAAAGAAAATGTCTAAAGTATTTTTCCTATACCATTGATTTCTCTATAAATTAAATTAAATTATCCAGTATCATTATATTTCATTCTCAACGCGCATTTTTTATTTTCTAAATTCAATATTACATGATATATATGTAAAAAAATTCAAGATGTAACCAGTACATATCCAGAAGATGTAGTCAACAACTATTAAGATTATATGATCATTATATATCCAGTAGATATCGCCAACAATAATAATTATTCAGAAGATATCGCCAACAATACTTATTCAGAAAATATTGTCAACAAATATTCAAAAGCCATCCAATTTATGAATGGTAATGGTCTGTCTTGCATACTTAAAGCCGGCAATTCGTTTTTACAATACAATCAAGGATGAATTTTTCACTTATCAGTAGGTTTCGAAAAATGTGGGAAAAACTTGTTCCCCTCTTTAACTTACAAGGAAATATTCAAAAATTGTCATCTTAAAAAAATATTGAAAAAAAAAAAAATATATATATATATGTGTGTGTGTGTGTGTGTGTGTGATATTCGACTCTTCCTAAAACACCAGAAAGTGAAAAAATTATCGGCTGAAATAAATTACAACGGCCACAAAAAATTATCAAAATTAGGCATATTTGGTGATTTCACATTGTTAGGCGATTGATTTGAGTACTTGGCGAAGAAACTAAACACGGTTCTGTTCGTACACGGCAATCTTGGTGCTAGCAAAATGAACGCCTAACAGCGTTAAATCTCCAAATATACTAATTTTGATAATTTTTTGTGGTACAACTAAAGTATCTCCCCACAACTGAATTTGGCAATTTTTCTTTGGCGCCGTTTTGAACGATAACGATGTCCTTCTGGACTCTTCGCGATATAATATGACAGCCTGCATGCTGCTTATTTTGGATTTATGATTTTATGATTTATGATTTAGCTTATGATTTTATCATTTATGATTTATGATTTTTAGATTTATGATTTAGCCATAATCGCCAAATTCAGGTGTGCGGAGATACTATAGTTGTTCCAATTAAATGGTAAAATCAGATATTAGCTGGCATCTTAGCAAATTCAAAGTTTAATACAATAAATGGCGACAATGTAAAATCGCTATCTCAAAGAAATTGTCCTGTCGTGCTACTACTACTACTACTAATGAAATGTTTAAAATATATCACATAAGGTTTAGACACGGGCTCTTTTGAATCTCCACAGTGCCATCGGAGCACCTCTCTAAAGGTTGAAATCGCTCAAAACCGCAGCATAGTGATGAGAGGCCACCTTCCGTCTTAGAATCTTAGAATCACATAAGGTATTATTTTCAACGTATCTGACTAAATCATATTCTAGAAAAAATACACTTTAAAAAGTTGCACCTTTACTGTTATAAGCACCATTTTAAACCTAGCTGGTACATTGGAAATAAATGCAGAGTGTTACATATTGTCCTAAATTAACTAAAAATATTCAATAGTAAAAAGTATAGGCATTAGAAAAAATAAGTTCATAATTTCTTTAATCAATCAATAATACGCTGAAAATTCACCGTCAAACAGTGACAAAAATTTAACAAGCAGTAATGCTAAAGCAGTAACACTAAATACTGCTAAATATATACTAAAGCAGTAACGCTAAATGGTTTAGATGTTAAAAAATTCTCTCTGTTCTAAAACTTTAGCGCTATCGTTGTTTATTTCGTGTGCCTAGCTGTCTAGCATATGTTTTCTTTCAAAATAAGAGCAAATTGTTATTAAGATGTCGAACGTCAAAACAGATCTTTCACATATTATAAATGATATAATATTAAATATTGTGTATTTCAATGTGATACCAAATATGGTGGATTTCTATAATATTGTTCAACTTTTCTCTTGTGTTATGTATTATTAATATTCCAATTCAATGGAAGGCAAAGTTGCGAATAGTCGGGTAGAATCCCACAAGGGTTAATGAGCGAAGCGACTTGGGGGGTGGCGAAGCCTTTCTCAGGGGATGGTGAGCGGAGCGAGCAAGGGGCAGAGCCCCCTTGTTAAATTAAATTATAATAGGAATTATATGTATATATAACAGAACAAATGTATATATTTTAAAAATATCATCTACATTAGTGGCACTATTAAAATAATGTGAAGTTCGTCCAGTAGTTCTTAAAATCAACTGTGTTGTTATTAACAACAATTAATTGAAAGCATTTAATATAAATCATTATTCGCAAAATTACAGTGATATTGCAAATTATTTTTTAGTACAAAACATGCTACGTTTTTTTACACATGCAGTTCATTAAGTTTTAACGAAAACATTTCATCATTTAAAAACAGAATTTGACAAAGAAAACTTTTGCAAAGTTTAAAATATAAAGAATATTTTTTTTATTATTGTTGCTTTGTTTTAAGAACCCCAAGTTCAGTTTATGTATTCTTAACTTGGGTTCATCAATCTCCAGTTTTCTCAATGCTAATGTTTTGTCTTGCTTAAAAGAAAAAAAAAAGGAAGAAAAAAAAAAGAAGAAAAAAAAAAAGAAAAAAAAAAAAAGAAAATACGTAATAGTTCTTTTGAACATTTACATTTTTTAAGTCCATAAACTAAAAAGAATTCGATTAAAAATTAAATTAAATTTATTTTATTGTTAAATAATTATTAGAAAAAAATGTTTTATTTCATTGTTTCTTAAATAAAAAAGCAATAATTCGTCGAATGTATCATGGAATTTGTTTAAAAAAAAAGTTTTCCATTTGAAAATTTTATGATGCATAAAAGAATTCATGAAATGGAAAAAACTTGTAATGTGGTATGTTTCATTAAATGAAAAATGCATAATATAAAAACTAAAATTCCCTTAAATAAATGGGAAAAAGTGATTTAGGTACCTAATATCTTACAGTTCTTTAACTACCTGGCCTGATTGTAAATGGCATTTCTATCCTCTTTCTCGTAAAAGTTAAAAATAAAGTGATGTAACATGGCATTCTGTTTTTTTTTTTTTTCTTTCTTTCTTTTTTTTATAAAACGTTTTTCAGTAAGTAATGATATTAATTTAAAAAAGATAGCGACTTCCATCTTTCAGAATCAAATCTTTACACATAATAAAAGAAGATGTATGTGTGTTTGTGTGTATGACTAGTGTATGCTTTGTAGGAAAATGGCTGCTCGAAGAGCTACACAATTTACAGGGAGGTTCGTACTAACTTATTCTGATGCATCTCGAAGCATGATTTCCAAAATTTCAATTAGTTCTTTTTTTTTTTTTTTTTTTTATTACTTAAAATCTAAAAACTTCTAAAAAGTTCAACTCTAGAGATAGAAGCGAGAAACTAGAAAGAAAATTCATGACCCGTTAGCTCAGTCAGTTAAAGCATCGTGCTAGAAACGCGAAGGTCGGGAAATCGATCCTTCAAAGTACAGCACGTTAATTTTGCCGATAATTAATTGAAAAAGTGTCAATTGATAAAATAAATATTTCATCAACTACACAGTATCCTAAGACATTTTTTTATTATTATTATTTTTAATCAAATAATTCATTTTTAGCAGCTGAATAGATTGTTTGTTGCTGCCATCTGTTCTATGAAGATGATAAAAAGTCCAAGAAATGTCTATTGGGTGGGTTGTGGGGATAAGGCTGATTGACTTCACTAGGGTCCTAGATCTGAGGGGAAGTGCACTCCGTGGGGGTCTTTTAAGCCTAGAATTCTCTGTCCAGAAAAGGTTGTTCTTGAATAGAAACAGCGCCATTTATTGTCCAATAACACCTAAATTGAAATGTCGGCTGAAGGCAAAAATGCAAGCAATGGGGACAAAGAACCGACATAGAATAGGTGGGTAAGACCAGCTGAAGACAGCTTGGACTCTATGTAATATTTTAAGAGACTTCTTTTTTTTTATCTTTTTCTATATATATATTTTGTGTGTGTGTGTGTGTGTGTTTATTCGTAAAGCGATTTAAAATATACTGATTAATGTTTTTTTGAGAAATTCTTATATAGTGCCTAGTAGAGTATCGGTAAAGAATACTAGTCTAAAATGAACTTTCGTTGAGGGTATCTATTTAAAAGAGATTTGTTTAAAATACTTTGTTGTTTGTATTTGTGAGTGTGTATACTGTAATATTTGCAACTAACAACTATTTTCTTTCATCTATACTAATTTGGTTACAAAAATAATTATTAGACATATGTTATCAATTAAATAAATTCTGTCAAATTATATTGTAACGAATGAATATTTCAAAACTTTAATAACATTCTATTTAAAACTTGTTGTGTATTATTAGATTTATTTTCAAATAACTGCATTTTATTATTATTATCATTATTATAATTCATATTACAAATATAAATCTTTTAACTGATTAACAATTAAGGGATTATACAATTTTAAGTATTTGTTGTCAACGAATAAACGTATCTAGTAACGTATTATTTTTATCCGTACTCCTGTAAAAAATATATATATGTTGAAAAAATTTAAAATAAACTCGAGGTTATATAGTTTTGATAACTATTACTATTATATGTATATATATATATATATATATATATATTTCATTTCATGAATTCTCTTTTCTTTTATCGAATCATTTTGGTTAATTTATCTCTTTCCATTTGTATTAATTGATGAATGTTTCTATTGGTTTAATGGTTTTTGCAAATTATCTCATTGTTAGGCTTATGTGTTATGTTTGTGTCATTTCTCTTCTGCGTAAGTAATTTAACACGTTTTTACCAATCAGTGTAATCAAATTAAATTATCATCGTGACAATAATTTTATTCGAAATACATCTCATTTAAAATTTCACATGTTGGTATTTTCATCTATCTTTAGATTGCTGAGGGTTGCAAAGGAGTTAAATTATTCAAATTATATATATATATATATATTTATTTAATACATTTAAAAAAAATTACGTTTTCATGAATTACTTTAGTTCAAAATATTTAGCACATACATTTAAAATTTGCTGAATACTAATATAACATTTTTTAGCATTCATTATTTAGAATATTTAAAATTAATTTTATCGTTTAAATTCATGAATCACGAATATATAGAAGTTTTATTATGTGTATGTATAGACTGCTATAAATCTCTGTTGTTTAATGATTTTTTTGCACTTTGATATTACTTGGCAAAGTATCTCCTCAGTGACTGAAAGGAGCAATATAAACGTAATTATCTGGCAATATTCCTTACATATTATTCTCATCATTCGATGTAGAATACGGTTGAAACAATATATTTCAAATAATCATCATTTTTACCGCTGAAATAAATGACAATCAATTAAAATCTCTAATACCTGTACATAACTGTGAAAATTTTTACCGGTTATACGAAAGTCAAATAACAAAATAGCGGTATCTCTTTAGAATAACTTGGAAATTATTTAAATTTCAATGATTTCACAAAAGGTTCTTTTACAACTATAGAAATGGAAAATCAGAGCATCTGCAATGAGCGCATATTAAATCCCTAAATGCGCAGTAGTTAAGAGTCATTTTTTTAAAAGTTGGACACTTTTGATAGTTGACATCTTCAATTTTTCCGAAACATTCAGGATGTGTTAGTAGTACTGTGATAAGAAAAAGTGAAATTTAATTTTTTCTGAATTTGATTTGTTCGACCTAGATAGGGGGTCGAAGTTTGAGGCCGTAAATAAATGGTGCCATTTTAATATCATTTTACTCCTAAAGCCATGAGTGACCCATGTCAATTTTTTTAAATACGAATACTACTTTATACTAAGTAAATTTTAGCATAAACAGTTTGGTGGGTCATTCATGGCTTTAAAGGCCAGGGTCATTCAAAAGTGCAGTTTTCGTTGATTTTTTCCATGTTTTCAGTCTGAATATCTGCTAAGGCCATGAGTGCCCCATAGAAATAATTATGGAGTTAATTACACACCTTAGTACAGAACTTAAAAATATTTAAAATTGCATGGGTCACTCTTGGCTTTAGTAGATAAACGGTCTCAAAGTTGAAAAATTTCAAAAAAAGGTCAAATTTGATGGTAAATTACTCTATAAGCCATGAGTCAATAACTATGAGAGAGAGTTTTAATTATACCCTAGATGGTTTAGTTTTAGACCCAGGTTACAAACCTATGGGGCTTGCAAGATTTATTTAGATATAGTCTATTTTATATCGCCAATGTGTACCTGTTCTATGTAGTACAAAACGCTTGAGATCCAATTTTGTAATACATTAATGCTTGTTTAAAACTTCCCATTTTACATTACAGAGGTCAGCATCAAAATAAATATAAAATAAATATAAAATTAAAAAAAACTGGAGTGACTCCATTCGACTTTCCGAACATTGAGTAACTAACAGTTTTGTAGATAAAGCCTATAAATGCTAGATTCAAAAAAATGCTTATAGTTAGTGCAACAGTGATTTATAATATTCATATAAATTTTCAGCTCAATTGAATAAGGCGTTTAGATGCTATCGCACTTTTAAAAATTTGGTCCCATAGGCCATAATGATAAAGAATTTTTCTTTGTGTCCCTGTAAAAAAACTGTAAGTGCTAAATTCACCAAAATCTATACAGTTGGTGCAACTGTGACCTATAACATGTGTACAAATTTTTTGCTCAGATTAATAAGGCGTTTAGACACTATCACACTTTTCAAAATTTTGCCTCATAGGCCATAATGATAAATAATTTTTCTTTGTGTCCCTGTAAAAAAACCATAACTTCTAGATTCTCCAAAATCTATACAGATTGAGTATCTGTGGCCTATAATATGTGTATAATTTTTTTACTCAATTGAATGAGGCGTTTAGATACTATCGCACTTTTAAAATTTTGGTCCCATAGACCATAATGATAAAGAATTTTTCTGTGCGTCCCTGTAAAAAAACTATAAGGGCTAGATTCATGAAAATTAATAGAGTTCGTGCTACGGTGACTTCCAGCATGCGTACCAACTTGCAGCTCATTCGAGCAAAGTGTTTAGACGCTAGCGTGTTCACTCACACACATACACACATACTTACATACATCATCGCAAAAATAGTGAAAACGGACTCAGGGGACCTCGAAACGTATAGAAATATCAAAATCTCAAATTTCGTATTTTTGACATGACTGCAATACTTTCCTCACTATAGTGTTCGGAAAGTAAAAATTACATAAGGGAGACAGGGGCAAGTTCAAGTACGGGGTAAGTTGAAACATGGAAATAAAAAATACAATTTTTAAGTTTTTATTCATTGCCATTAAAGAGAAGTATAGACATACAAAACCTACTTTACAATGTAAAAAATGATATGTATGTAAACATCTGTCGATTTTATGAGGATAAAACTGTTTTCGAGTACTGTTTTTTACTGTGAGTAAAAATTCAAATTTTTAAGTGATGTTGCATTTTATGTAACAAAAATTGGTGAATGTTTCTGATTGATTCAGCGTTTATAGTGTATAGGTGCAGCTTGCTAATCATATGATTTGAAACGTCCACGAGTATAAGTACTGGTAGCTTAACATCTCGTGAAGTGAAAATTGTGGGCAGGGGCAGCTGAAACAAATATAGGGGAAGCTACTTGAAACACCTGTTTCAATTAGTCTCATGCGCAATTTTTATTATTATTATTATTATTATTATTATTATTTTGTATACAGTCTTGTTTTCATCACCCTATATATGTTTTACATAATATAACAATATGCACATTTCAGATGTATCTTAGGTTATTACTTTCCGAACACTATAGTGAGGAAAGTATTGTAATCATGTCAAAAATCCGAATTTGAGATTTTGATGTTTCTATACGTTTCGAGGTTCCCTGAGTCTGTCTTCACTCTTTTTACGATGATATATGTATGTGTGTGTGTGTGTATGTGTGTGTGTATGTGTGTGAGTGAAATCGCTAGCGTCTAAACGCTTTGCTCGAATGAGCTGTAAGTTGGTACGCATGTTGCAAGTCACCGTAGCACGAACCCTATCGATTTTGATGAATCTAGCACTTATAGTTTCTTTTACAGGGACACAAAGAAAACTTGTTTATCATTATCGCCTATGGGACCAAAATCTTAAAAGTGCGATAGCATCTAAACGCTTTATTCAATTGAGCAAAACATTTATACACATATTATAGGTCACAGATACTCAGTCTGTATAGGATTTGGAGAATCTAGCACTTATAGTGTTTTCACAGGGACACAAAGAAAAATTCTTTATCATTAGGGCCTATGGGACCAAATTTCTAAAGGTGCGATAGCATCTAAACGCCTTATTCAATTGAGCTGAAAATTTATATGAATATTATAAATCACTGCTGCACTAACTATAAGCATTTTGGTGAATCTAGCATTTATAGGTTTTATCTACAAAACTGTTAATTACTCAATGTTCGGAAAGTCGAGTGGAGTCACTCCAGATTTTTTAATTTTATATTTATTTTATATTTATTTTGATGCTGATCTCTGTAATGTAAAATGGGAAGTTTTAAGCAAGCATTAATGTATTACAAAATTGGATCTCAAGCGTTTTGTACTACATAGAACAGGTACACATTGGCGATATAAAATAGACTATATCTAAATAAATCTTGCAAGCCCCATAGGTTTATAACCTGGGTCTAAAACTAAACCATCTAGGGTATAATTAAAACTCTCTCTCATAGTTATTGACTCATGGCTTATAGAGTAATTTACCATCAAATTTGACCTTTTTTTGAAATTTTTCAACTTTGAGACCGTTTATCTACTAAAGCCAAGAGTGACCCATGCAATTTTAAATATTTTTAAGTTCTGTACTAAGGTGTGTAATTAACTCCATAATTATTTCTATGGGGCACTCATGGCCTTAGCAGATATTCAGACTGAAATCATGGAAAAACTAAACGAAAACTGCACTTTTGAATGACCCTGGCCTTTAAAGACATGAATGACCCACCAAACTGTTTATGCTAAAATGTACTTAGTACCAAGTAGTAATCGTATTTAAAAAAATTGACATAGGTCACTCACGGCTTTAGGAGTAAAATGATATTAAAATGGCACCCTTTATTTACGGCCTCAGACTTTGACCCCCTCTCTAGGTCAAACAAATGAAATTCAGAAAAAAATAAATTTCACTTTTTCTTATCACAGTACTACTGACATATCCTGAAAGTTTCGGGAAAATTGAAAATGTCAACTATCACACCTCCATAGACTTTGTCCAGCTTTAAAAAAAATGGCTCTTAATATTTATAGAGTATATTTCATTATTAGTACAATTTCTTGTGTTGTTGCTTATACTATGAGCTGTGTGTTTTGATTATAATCAAGACCTTGTTTTATTTGTTTATTTAAACTTTTTAATATCTAAAATATTGATAATGTTTTAAAATAATTAATATTAATACCTGCCTATCCAGATTTATAAAACGTAAAATGTATAATAATAAAAATAGAATTCTAGCTTTAAATTAGTTATATATTCAGTTAAAAATACTATAATGAATATTTAAATATAAACATAGTGGAAAATTAAAGCACAGGAAATTTAATATAAACTGCGAAAATAATGAAGAGAATTTCTTAAAGGGGATTGATACCTTTGACTTTCCACCACATGAAGCTTCATATAAAAGTTTATATTTCATTTTAACTTTTATAAATTGAACAATATTAGGTTTATTCGGTAAAATATATATTCAGGCAATAATTTTTATGGTTTATGATATACTTTTTGCAGATATGAAATCTTTAAATTGAGTTTTCTCAATTTGCATTTTGAAATGCATTTATGATCTTCAAAAAAATAAAACTTTAACAAATATTTAAGGAACGACTTATTTATTTATTTATCTTTCTTTCTTTTATTTTATTTCTTTATATATATATATATATATATATATATTATATTTTTATTGTTTAATAGCAACTAATTAAAAGAATCATTGGTGGATTTTGAAATGTGTTAATTAGTTTTGGGGAGAAAATTAAAATAATAATAATAATTTCTTTCTTAATAATTTCTTAATAACATGATTTATGTTATATTTTAATTTTAATTTTTTTTCCTTTTAAGGATATTGCAAAATGCATACAAAATTCTTTGAAATAGGTTTTGTTAAAGATAAATAATAAAAATAAGAAGAAGAAGAAGACTTATCCTAAATATCTGCAGGATTTTTAGCTATTTGAAAATCAAGAATTCATGAAAAATGCATGCTGAGAAAATGTAATTTAAAGGTTTCAAATCACCAAATTTATCAAACACTATAAGAAATATTGCTTGAATATATATTTTATTCAACGAACCTAATATAATTCAATTTATAAATATTAAATATAAGATTTTATATGAAACTTTCTGGAGGGCAAAGTCAAAAGTACAAAATTCCATTAGTGTAAACGACCGCAATTGCAACAACAAATTCTTCATACACAATACAGTCTTCTTTTATATTATATCACGGAATTGTCTCTAAATTACTATTTACTAAATATGATAATTAAATTTCGGATATTTTAAAATAGTCGACTATGAGATATTAAATAATTTATAACTACGTGCAAATTTCAGAAAAAAATAAAAGCTTTTGAAAAATACCTATATAAACATAAATAGAGTATAATAACATTATAAACATTAATATAGTAATTTTAATTTAATGTAAGTTCCTGATAAAGTTTCTTTTAAAATTTAACGCAAACTTTTATTGTTAGAGTATGACGAACGTTTAAATTCACTAATTGCTTTGCTTTGTCATGGATTATATCAATAAATATACAAAAACTTTCTGATATACCGAAATGGTATTTATGATATGTTTTGAGTTTCTCATTTTATATTCATTTTTTATTCATTTTTTATTTATTTTCATTTTGTATATATCAAAGATTTGTAAAGAATATATGGTTACGGTGGTACAATATAATAAAAGCGATAATCCTAAACATAACAAATCTATATAAACAAACATATCTATAGTATTAATGTTCAGTGAATTAATTTATAATGCTTGTAAAAGCGGATACTTATGGTTTATATTTAAACATAAAGATTTCTTTACACACATTAAAATAAAGGGAAGACCTAGCGGTTTTGAAATTTTGCTTTTGCTTTTGCCCCCAAGGTAATAATAGTACGTTTTTTTATATGCACCGGAAAAAGAAAGGTCACGTTCTATCGAAACCGGAAGTGTTTGGCTTTATTTTATGATGTGCAAACAAGTTTTAATGTTTAAATATGTATAGTACATCATTTATTTAATTTATAATTTATGGTTTAGTTGTGAACATTATAGAACTTTATCTCACATTTTACTTCACAAGTATCAATGGTAATATTCTTGTAATAAGTTTATTTATTCATCTAAATACGCATAAATAAAAAATAAAAAAATCTAAATAAAATATGTATTTTTTTGTGTCGATACAGTTCAATAGATGTCAGGTTTTCTCGTCATGTTATTCAACAGTTCTGAGAAAAATAGAAAATTTAAATGCAAAAGGATTTTTTTTTCTGTGCATTATTCATGCATAAATATTTGTTTCAATTGATGAAGCGACAAATAATAATAATAATAATAATTCTTTCTTATAAACGAATTTTTTCTTACATTGGATTCTTATTTCGACTTCTTAAGTTAGTGTTTGATATTTATTTTTGAAGATTTTCAGTAATTAAAACTTATTATCCATTTTCTTGTTTAATGATCAAATACAATATCAAAATTAATTAAATAAGAAATAAAAATTGATAATAAAACTCGGAGATAAAAAAGCATAATGGTATTATTTGCTTTGATGAAAACTATGAAATTTTTATGAGGAGTAATTAAAACATTGGAATAATGACATTAAAGAAATTTTGCATCGCTATTTCGAAAACGCATTTTTAAAAGTAGTAATTAAAGAAAGATTTTTAATTAATACTTTAATTCAGCATAATGTTGCAAACAGAAACTCACAAGGACATTGTTTTGGATGACTTGCTGTTTAGTATAGATAATGGAACATGCATAAAATTAAACAAAGGAATCGTTAAAGAAAAGAAAACACATAATTAAACTATTTTTTATGTGTTATAACAAATATTTATTTGTTACAAGAACATGGGGAAATAATTATGAGCATACACATAAATGTGAGCATAAAATATTGTGGCTAATTCCTTTAACTGCACAGTAGACACAATAAAATTTTAAGTAAAACAATATATTTTACTTGTAGGTATAATTATGTATTTATTCGACATATAAACTTTGAAAGCAGAAATGGCTAATTTATATAAAATGTGAGTATTCACTGTAAAAAATACGTCCTATTTGCTGCCAGAAATTCTCTGTAATTTGAGAAAGTACGCGTAATTTAAGAAAAAGATACGTTGACACAACGTATATGAGTAGCGTGAAATACCTGTAATTTACAAAAAATTACGTTGTCAGAACGTATTTTCTCAAATTACAAAGAGTGTCTGGCATTAAATAGGACATACGTTTTACAGTGCGTTGCTATAGTGTCTAAATTTTTACTAGAAACTGAACTTGTAGTTCAATTTTAAGTTCATGTTTTGCTCAATAATGATTAAAACATCCTGTGTTTTCATGTTCATTAAAGACGTTATTCAAAGTAAAGAATATTATGATATTTTAAGGATTGTTTTTTTTTTTTTTTTTTTTTTTTTTTTTTTTTTTTTTTTTTAACATTCATAAGCTTTTGAAGGATTGTACTGGGGACATTGTCTATAATTGCGTCAAGCAGAACTGTAATATTTGGGAGCTATTTAAAAAACTCGTTTAATAGTCGTTAATGGTTTATTTTAGTTTGCAGGGAATTTCGTGATGGTTAATCATTTTTACTGGATTGAATAAAATCTTCCGATGAATTACGAATTTTTCAATAATTTTAAAAACTAAATTATTTAAATAAAAGATGCAAAAAGCACCTTATACAAAATTTTTAAATTATTTTTAAAAAACTGCTTATTAATGATACGTGATATTATTATTATTATTATTATTATTATTATTATTATTTTAAAGATAAGAGGTTAATATTATTTAATACTAGCATGCTTTTACCGCTTCGCTGGTCATTATGTTGAAAGGAATTCGCAAAATACCATATCATTAAAATAATAAAAATAATTCAATAAATAAATAAATAAATCATTGAAATCAGTCAAAATCTAAGTAAAAGTTCCCACTACTTTTGGTATCGATTTTTCCGCTAGCCACACGCCGAATCAGGAGCCCCAATGCCTTCGTCAGAGCATTACCTACTTTTTACCCCCCCCCCCCCACTCTCTCTCTCTCAGGTACAGTTAAAAGTTTTGCAAAATCCCATCAAAGTTCATATTGCGTACATTTAATCAACACATACACACACCAAATTTCGCCATTCTAGAGTAATTTGTAGCAGATTTAAGCTTAAATAAGTGTTTTTTGCTCCGCCCGACTGAAGACGGAGGGGTGGGCAATTCAGCAAAATCCTTTTATAGTGCATGTTTCAAACACATACCTGACCGACACATAAAAAAAATCGAGATCCTGATATTATTTGAAGCAAAGTATGCTTTAAAACGTGTTTTTTTACCCCCTCCCGCTCTTTAAGGAGGGAAGAGAGAAAGAATTTTCCAAATTATTTTTGTACTATGAGTTATATACATATAACCGACCCACACATCAAAATTCTCCTTCCTAAGATAATTTACTGCAGAGTTGCTCATGGGTACATGTTTTTTGCCTCCACTCTCGACTCCTCAAGGGGCGTAGGAGGAAATTTTCCCAAATCCCTTCCTATTGTGTGTTAAATACGCATAAGCAGCCCACGTATCAAGAATTTCCATTCTAAGGTAATTTGGAGCAGAGTTACGCATGGAAACATGTTTTTTGCTCTCCACGATCCCCAAGGAGGGGATAGGACGGAATTAAAAAAAAATCGCTTTGTAGTGTGTGTTCAGTACGCATAACTAATGGACATATCAATAAATCGCATTCCAGAGATTACGAGTATTTGGAGCAGAGTTACTCTTATAATAATAATAACAGGAGACTTGGCGCTGGAATATTAAAACCCGAATAAACTACTACGTCAGAAACGCCAAAAGAAAAATATTTGCGATGCATACAGTTGTTTCGGTAGCCTTAAGCGTTACTCTTAAAAACGTGTCCCCCCCCCCCCGCGCTCGTAAAGGAGGGGAAAGGGGAAAATTCGCAAAATCCATTTATAGTGCTTGTTGGGAACGTGTAACAAGTCCGCACATAAAAAATCGCCTTTATAAGATAGTTCAGAGCAGAGTTACGTATGGAAACATGATTTTTGTCCCCGCACTCCCAAGGGGGATATGGTGGAATTTCACAAAATCCCTTTGTAGTGTGTTTTTTGAGTACGCATAACCAATCGACATATCAAAAATTCGCTAAATTTAGGTAATTTGGAGCAGAGTTGCGCTTAAAAGAGTGTTTTTTCCCGCCCTTAAAGATGAGCAGGGGGTATTTTCGTAAAATCTCTTTATAGTGCGTATTGGGAACACATGAACAATCCACGCATAAAAATTAATCTTTCGGAGATAATTTAAATCAAAGTTATGCTTGGAAATGCGTTTAATGACCCCCTCCTAACCTCCAAGTTGGGAAAGTGTCGTCTTAGTGGGTGTCAGGGTCCTAAAACCAACCCGCTCAATAAATTTATGGCTGCATCTCCCATACAATCGCCACGGCTGTGTTGAATCGGTGAATCAGTGAATCAGTGAGTTTACTCTTTTATATATATAGATATTAAAAACATATTTTTTAGTGCATCATGATTAAAAATATAAACTAATAATAATAAAATAGTATTATTAGCAGTTACATGTAGCTTAAAGAGCACACACAATCTTAATATATGTTTTTATAATTTGCTCGAATTTTATTTTTAACACTTTCTAGCAAGGTTAAAAAGTGTTAATGAGATCAGTTTGTCTGTCTATACGTCCTCTAAACTCCATAAATATTCATAGAATTTCATGAAACTGATGTACACTGTTAAAAAAATGCAGAAAAAATACAGAAATTCTCTGTAATTTCAGAAAAAAAGTCGTAAATTACGGAAAAATTACGTAGACAAAACGTATTTTACGACTTTTTTTCTGAAATTACAGAGAATTTCTGTATTTTTTCTGCATTTTTTTAACAGTGTATGTTTTCGAAGTTCACTATCAAAAGTCCTCTTTGAAAATAGAGCAAATACCTCAACTGGTTTTTGTACACTGACACTCGAAAGTAATCCAAAACATTGCGTTCCAAGAAAAGTATTTCTATAAAAGATATTTTAATATCTTTACTTAACACAAATCTTAATGAAATTAAAATGTGGTATTGAAGTTTACTATCGGATATTCCCTATTGAAATTGGAGTAAATACCGTCAATGATTTGTGTACAGGGGCATACGAAATTATTCCAAAGCAATGGGTTCTATGAGAGGTATTCCTATAAACCATACTTTAATAACTTTACATTGCAGAAATCTTAATGAAATTGATGTTAATCATATGCCCTAAAAAAGGCTTTCTGTAGAAAATAGTATGACTAATGTTAAAATTTGCTGGGCCAAACATAAATATTCATTTACTTTAAGAGCTATTATTGAAAAATTATTAGAAACGTATTTTCGTTTACATTAAGCAATTTTGACTCATTCTAATAATTTTTAAGTGTCAATATGATTTGAATTAGTGCATTTGTCTGTCTGATTGTATATTTTTTCGTCTGGCCGCCTCCCACTCATAAATATGTTTCGAATTTCTTAAAATCGGTCAGTAGTGTTCAAGTTTACTACAGAATGTTCCCTATTTAAAATCGCCATGATAGGTTCTTTTCAAATGATTTTTGTATAGGAACACCCCCCAAAAAATAAATAAAAATGCCGTTGTATTGCGTTTTAGCAAAGCCATTTTTACAAATCACATTTAAATATCTTTCTACTGAAAACATCACAAGGAGATTGGCATTAACTGTTAATAGGCAAAAATAATGTTTTGTATAAAATATGATACGATTATCCTTCAGATTTCTTGGGCTACACTAAAATATTCAGATAGCTTAAAGGCTACAATTGAAAGTTAAAGACTGAATTTCCGTTTGTGTTATTTATTTTTAAAACTTTTCAACAATGTTTAACAGTGATTATGTATCCACTCAGTCTTTCTGTCCTTCTGTCTGTTGTGCCATAACATAGGCAAAAAACATTAAAAATTACACAATACAACGCAGAATGAAAAAGTGTCAATTATGAATACGTACCGCATGATTTTTCGTTCTTGTTTTACATTTTCAAGAGAAATATTGGGTCTACTGACTTCCTTTTGTGCTTAAGTAAAAGCCAATTAAATTTAAAACTAGTTTTTTTTTCTTACACAGGGTTTTAACGTTGAATGCCCATAGAGTGACCATATTAACGTACCGATTTAATATATTAGCATTAAAAAAATATTACAATTACTCAATTACATAGATGTAGTTTATGCTAAGTAAATGAGGACTACAAAGTTAATAACTATGATAAATGATTTCCTTGTTATAGCTTTTTAAAATTAAAAAAATTAAATTAAATTAAATTAAAAATTAAAGATTTCAAAATAAAGAGTATCTTCGATCTTAAAAGACATATAGTCCTCACATTTAAGCTGACATTCGACTCGAAACGAGAGGAAAATGTAAAATTTTCTGGAAAAAATTGCCAAAAATTTAAGAGCTATATCTCAAAAATTTTTTAACTTACAGAGATGCAGTTGCGTTTATTTTATTTCATAGTTAAACAATGTCGTGTAGTTTACGCCTTTTAAAGCAGCAACTGAAAAAAGTCCAAAAATGTTTTAGGCTTTGACATGTTACGCAGCAAGCACAAATTTTTCGAAGCTGCAGATTTGGGTTTATATTACTCTAATTAGTGCTAATTACTTACTACGAACAAGAATTGCATCATTTTTTATGATTTTAATGTTTAAGTTGACTCATGTTTAGAAATATTTTATGTAAATGCACTTTGCTTCATGTACCTGTAAAAATTTTTCCTGAAGCATGTTTCGATTACAAATAACCTGATATAAATAATGATTTATGCAAAACCTTTACACATTTATGAAACAAAAAGCAAATCGTGAAGAATTATATTAGTTTTAAAACTTTAAGTGAAAAATTGCACCTAGTGGATCGATTTCAAACTCATGAAATTGTTTAGTAAATTTACAATTTAAGTTAATTATAATTTAAGTATTTTATTTTATTTTATAAGTGATTAACGGAAAAGGTTGTTGGAGAATCAGAGAGGGTGGGGGAAACAAGTGTATTCTATCGGAAAACAATATTTTAATTTGCATTTACATATGCCTCAGTAAACATTCTTTTTCCAAATGTGAAGTTAATTGTCAATAATTAAAATTAAATTTCGAAAATGAAGTTAGATTACTTAATTTTAAGCATCAAATTTAAAGCCCAGTGAACTGTTATCACAAGTTATCAAAAAATGAGTATATTACTAATTCAAAAAATGCAAAATACAATAAATATTTCAACAAAAGACAAACACGTACATACATACAAACCATTAGCTAAAAACCTGAATTTCTAGATTCAGCGGACTTCAAAACATGAAAATGAAACAGAAAATTTGATTCCAAAACAACACTTTCTTAACTTTATATGAATAAGAGAAGGTTAAAATTAATATCTAAGCTGGATATGAAATAGAAATAATAATAAATAAAAATATACAAAAACTTTTAAGTTGAACTGTTGTTATACTTATGTGAAAAAAAGTAAATTTTTTAAGTTGTTTTAAATGCATTTTTAATGCATTTTTCTTTATATAATTTCATATACTTTTTTCATCAAAACTCATAAATAATCATTTTGAAAATGAAAAAAATAGAGAAAGAGCACTATCACGCAAAATAATAATTTATTAGTAATAATAAAAATCTAAAAGTATTTGAAATGCCTGCTTGATAACAATCAAAAAAAGGAAAGCATGCAAATTCTGCATTTTCAAGAAAAAGAAAACAAAATGTATGTTTCAATTTATTAAACTTATTTTGTAATGTAAAGTACTTTGTATGTAAGTTTTAATCTATCAAAACAGCTTTCGAAATTAGATTTTTTTTAATTTTTTATTTCAATATTGTCAACTGTATGCTGATAAACGTAAACTTCCTTCGTTCAATTATACGAAATTTACGTCCATATGAAATTAACCTAAAAAATATTAGAGTCAGCTGTCTCTAAGACGTACATTTATTTATTTTACACAGAAAATAAAATAAAATAAAATAAAATAAAGTACTCTTAAAACTCTTTATATTGACCCCATAAAAATTATAAAGGTACCAGGTTGCATCCAAGTTAAGAAATATAAGCCTCTCCTCTAAAATAAAATTTTGTTTAGGATAAAATTTTAACTTGGTTCTCTCCTTCATCTCCTTAAAAAAAAATCTCATTAGTTTCAAAGTTTGATTTTTTTTTCCCTTTATGTAAAATATTTGAAAACGTGAATAACTATCGCAAATAACGTCATGTAGCAGCTACCATCGTGATATGAAACTCCTATAGTAACTTGAGTTAAGGAAAAGAAAAATAACTCGTGAGTTTCAATGAGATTTTTTTTTTCTTTAATATGATGTCAATGTCACAAATTAATTCTTACATTCGTTTCTAACCCTTCACAAACGTTGAAAAGTGTTTATGACTTCGGTTTGTCTATCTGTCCGTCTGATCGCACTCTACATACATACATACTCATGAAATTTCTAAAAACTGATATATTTGATTTAAATAAATAAATGAATAAACTTAAATAGGGACTGTATTCGATATTAGAGGACATATGTTCACTATATTCAGGCCCATATTAGACTCAAAATGCAAAATTTTCTGAGGAAAAACGCAAAAAATGAACCATATCTCAAAAACTATTAAACGTACAGAGATGTAGTTTCGTTTAATTTAATTCAAACTTATCGAAAATCGTGTAGTTTATGACTTATATAGCAAAAACTAAAAAAGAGTCCAAAAATGTTGCAGATTTTGACATGTTACCGAGCGAGCTCAGAATTTTGGATGCTGCAAATTTGGGTTTATACTACTTTAACTTATGGTTTCATTTACTAAATACACGTGTTTCATAGATTGTACCTGTTCACCTGTATGTCGTCTGCGAAGTTTTATTAAAAGGGAAGTAGTAGCCAAAAAAAAAAAAGTAGACAACAACGTTTCTACAACTCAAAATCAATATAAAACTGTTTTTAATTTACAATAAAATACAAATTTTGATTTTGGGGAGTAAAATGTGTAAAAAAAAAAAAATAAATAAATAAATAAAATAAATAAAGTTTGTGCATAAAATTGTTTCCGCAAATGCGTACCTGACTTAGAGATCAAGGTTCATAAGTTACAATTTGAACATTTAAAATTGCATTGTAATAAACATTTACAGCCGTTTTATTAGAAAAATAATTTGAATTAGTAGAATGTCATCCCAAAATACATTTTACGAAATATAACCTATAAATCCTCAATATACACAATTTACACACTTATTGGAGTAACGCCCACATACTCATTGCAAACTTTGTAAACTTTTCACCATTTGCTAAGACAGACATACAGTAATTTTACTACACACAGAAAATTATTTTGATTTCATCAAATATATTTATGTTATTTCTTTAAAATAAAAATGATTCACTGTACATTTCGAGCAGTTGTAACTTAAAAATTATATATACATAATAGAACCTCGATCCATCATTTATAACGGGATGCGTGCAAAAAAAAAAAAAAAAAAAAAAAAAAAAAGTAAGCGGGAAAACGATGAATGCGGGTTAAAATCTAAACACAAAGTAAACAATGTTTATGAATTAATACACACAATGTATATAGTATACTTCTAATAGTTACTATTTTGTTATTTTCCAAACCGTCAAAGTAATAAATCAGTGATGTAGAACATTCAGTAAAATTTATTTTTAAAAATCAATAATTTCATGTAGAGTATTTTGTTCATTTCATCAAATAAACAAGACTTTTTCCAGATTTACAATGTTTTTCTAGTTATCTTCTTTAATTTCATGTGCTTATATAAAAGTTCGTACATTTTCAAACGCCATAATTACGTCATCGGCGGAAAAATTATCCTCTGTTTTTTTTTTTTTTTTTTTCTTGCCCTTCTGTTCGGTATTCTTAACCATTTTTTCGCACGTTACCGCATTTCACGAAACAATTTTCTGGATTACTGAGGAGTTTACTTCCTGCCATGCTGAAATTACAAAATGAATAGATGGTCCGCAGACAGGGCATTACGATTTTGGTTCTCAATGGAAATGGGTAAAAAACTTATTTTAGGATGAAAGCAGTAGTTCCAGTCTGTATACCATATATAACCGTTTGACCTTCAGAAAACAAAATTTACAAAATCAGGAGAAAAATTTTACAACTATGAATACGGGAAAACGACTTTTTGAAGCACGATACATGCGGGCTTCGTTAAAATTATGTAAATATAATTTGTGCAGGGTCCAGAGAAATATATATATACGCGGGACGAATATATGTAGATATATATATATATATATATATATATATATTTATATATAGAAATAATTTTTATCTTTAATTGGCTTATTGAATTTTAAAATTTGCACCCATTTCCTTATATAGTTGCAAAATTTCAAACTTTTTGGCTACCGGAAAAATTTAATACAAAATTTTATTATATTAAATCAGGAAAAACTGTCATATTTGTAATAATATTTTCCAGTGACCACAAAAGTTCAAACGTTTGCAGCTCTGCAAACAATAATTTTATTATTTTTACTACATGTAGGTTTCCCGATCTAGTCTTCAAAACAAGTTTTAAAAGGTAGAAAATAATTGTGAAATTGAAAAAAGAAAATAAGAAGAAAGAAAGGAAGAACCAACTTATTATTAATCATTACAAAAAGAATTTAGTCTGCATGGGAAATAGCAAAACAAGTAAAACACGAGATTAGTTGTTCGCAGTTTAACGAAGATAAAAGAGCACCTAAAGCCGCCACGGAATCAGTAAAAATAGTCTAACCAACCGCAAGACACAGATGAATCTAATGTAAGATTTTTAACCAATATCCCTGTTGTAATTTGCATCCATTAAATTACCTAAATTCTCATAAATCACTGTATTTGCGTAGTTTATTATCCTAAATAGAAAAATCGTTTTAACTCCATTTTAAGTTTTTTTTTTAAATATTTAGTCATTTAAGAAAACCTTATTTCTCTTCAGTAAATAAAGTTTCTGCATTTACTCCATATACAAAATGTTTAATCTACATATATGAATGTAAATCGAACATTATGCTGTTCAATTCAAGACGTAAAACACACATTTATAACAAATGGCAAGTTTATGAAACTGTAGAAATTTTCGAATTCAGAAATCACATTAAAGATATGCTACATGATTTATACAAGCATTTTCAACTTGATCATGGTATATAGCATAATCTTGTGAGATCTTCCAGAAAGTCGATCGATAAAGATGTCGATCAGTACGAATTTAAATAATAGCAGGAGACTTGGCGTTGGAATATTAAAACAGGAATAAACTACTACGTCAGAAACGCCAAAGAAAAATTATTGAGGTGCATACAGCTGTTTCGGTAGCCTAAAGCGTACCGTCATCAGTGCAAAAAAAGAATTCTGAATCTGGAGAAGTACTCGTATATATAGGAGAGGGACCGGATTTAGTTCAACCAATAGGATTACGGAAGAGGTGGGGAGTGTGGCCAATAGGAATTAAGGAATGTGTAGCTGTGTAAACAGTAGAAAAATTAAGAAAATGTGGACTGAATGTAAAATTTCCAACAATCAGACAAATAGGGAACAGCGAAATCACAATTTACAAGGTTTTTAAAATTTTTATAAATATGAAAAGCTTCAAAGAAATCGAGTTCATGAATGGATTTAGGTCTGCAAATTATTTTAGCTGAATTAAATTTAAAATTATGATTTTCCTCCCAGCAATGTTTAGAAATAGCCGATTTCGTCTAAAAGAACATATGAATTAAGTCCGCAAACAAGAAACCAATAAATCGGCTATTTCTAAACATTGCTGGGAGGAAAATCATAATTTTAAATTTAATTCAGCTAAAATAATTTGCAGACCTAAATCCATTCATGAACTCGATTTCTTTGAAGCTTTTCATATTTATAAAAATTTTAAAAACCTTGTAAATTGTGATTTCGCTGTTCCCTATTTGTCTGATTGTTGGAAATTTTGCATTCAGTCCACATTTTCTTAATTTTTCTACTGTTTACACAGCTACACATTCCTTAATTCCTATTGGCCACACTCCCCACCTCTTCCGTAATCCTATTGGTTGAACTAAATCCGGTCCCTCTCCTATATATACGAGTACTTCTCCAGATTCAGAATTCTTTTTTTGCACTGATGACGGTACGCTTTAGGCTACCGAAACAGCTGTATGCACCTCAATAATTTTTCTTTGGCGTTTCTGACGTAGTAGTTTATTCCTGTTTTAAGAATTTAAATGTTTCGTTTTCATATATATATTATTTAGTAAAAGCAAACTGGCTTACAAAATAAAGATTATTTTCTATGGAAACAAAACTGATTTTTTTTCGAATATTAAATTTACCATGTTCTGTCATAATCTACTATATACAGGGTGACCAACTTGGCCTATTCAGAGCACACTGTAGCTCTAAATAAAATGAATATTGAGTCTAAAATTTGTATATAGACATTTCAAAAGATGCGCTCTAGGAATCTAGAAAAAAAAATTATAAATTTCTAAAAATTTATCCTCCGAGGAAACATGCACCATAATGCGGAAAAGCTACAAATTTTAACACAAAGTACTTTATTTATTACAAATGTTATTGTCATTCGTTACAAGTTGCAGATTGTCCATCGATGGAGATCATATTGTTCAATGTGGGCCTCATCATTCATCTGTAAAATCTGAAGCCAATGAATAGTGTGTTCAACAGCTGATCGTAGCTGGTCGCCAGTGGTCATCCGCACATGCTTCATTATGCAGTCCTTCAAGTCAGCCAAAATTATAACATTCCTTAACTTCAAAAGTCCTACAGCGTCTTCAAGGGAAATAGTATCACTGTTGATATTTTTTGTTTTAAGTGTCTAAGTCAGCTAATGCCTAAAATATCACAAAATGACGCCTAAAGTGCATAGGATCTAAGCAGAAATAAAAATCTTCGATGTTGGCAACCAAAATCTGAGTGAATCTTGATTTTCAGAGACACATTTTACACATTTATTGCATTCTTACTAGTCACCTCTGCTGCAAATCTCAGTAGCCTAGACTTTAAATAGCTTTATGTAAATTATGCAAGTCATAGTAAAAGACTAAGACCCCCATTGACATTTCCTTTTTAGAAAGTTCAAGGAATCAGCCATCGGTGATGAAATACTCAATTCCTAGAATATAATAAAGTAATACTGAATTCTTACATTTTATTAATTTTTATAATACCTTTTTTATTCTTTTTTTTTTTTTGTCAGTAATTATTACCAGGAATGCACATGTTTTTCCTACTTTCTTTGTAAACAACAAAGGCATTTTTTAAAAATGTTTATTTATTTAAACATTTTATTTTGTTTTTACTTTATTTTATAATTGAAACAAAGTTAAAATTTACTTTTTTTAAACATAAAAAATTATGAATATTTCAAATAGAAAATTATAACAGTATAACTAACATGTGTTTTAATTTCACAAAAATTCAATAATTAAACTACTCTGAAAAAAAAAAAAAAGAAAAGAAAAGAAAAGAAATTTCGAGATCTCATATCATTCTTCCAGATTCTTATGTAAATGACCTCTTGAATCCCAATATGACCACCATTTTGTCCAATCACCCACCGTTTTCTAGATACACCCCTCCCTCATTTTTATCATTGTTTGGTAATTTTATACATATCAGATTGATTTTGAGAGAAACGATGATTATTTTAACCGTTAAATGTCTTCTGACCTGAGGAGCTAAAGAGGTAGAAAGTTCTAAAACACGAACATTTGTAATAAGGAGGAAATTTGAGGGGATTTGTGCCCAGAAAACAAAAGAAAATCAATAAAAACAATCCGTTTCTGTTTCTTTTTTTTTTTTTTTTTTTTTTTTTTTTTTCGAAATATTTCTCTTATTTTTTACATATTCCAGCTTCAGAGTTGGGCAGTAAAACATAAACAGTAAAATATCCTGCTTTTGCACGTGTGAAAGGTCATTGCTCTCTTCATTGTAGTCGTCAGCCGTTATCTACCTTTAGTACACGTTTTGAGATAAGAGAGTGAACTTTATGGTGTTCTCGACGGTGGTGATCTTTAACACGTGTGAAATGATGTTATTTTACTTTTCATGTTTTACTGCCCAAACCTTTAACTCGGGAGTTATTGAAAGCAAACGTCGTACAGTAAATCAGTCAAATATTCTTGCGAGGGCTTTGAGATTTTACCAACATTTCGAAAAACTTTTCACTGTATAATTTTTATTATCTGGGGTGTTTTGGTAAGAAAACGGCAAATTGGAAGCTGGAATATGTAAAAAATAAGATAAATATTTCGAAAAAAAGAAAAAAAAAACAGAAACTGATTGTTTTTATTGATTTTCTTTTGTTTTCTGGGCACAAATCCCCTCAAATTTCCTCCTTTCTACAAATGTTCGTGTTTTAGAACGTTCTACCTCTGTAGCTCCTCAGGTCAGAAGACATTTAACGGTTAAAATAATCATCGTTCCTCTCCAAATCAAACTGATGGGTATAAAATTACCAAACAATGATAAAAATGAGGGAGGGGTGTATCTAGAAAACGGTGGGCGATTGGGCAAAATGGTGGTCATATTCTGATTCAGGAGATCATTTTCCATAAGAATATGCTGAAATGGTGTCAGAGGCAATTTTCATGACAAGCAGTGTTATCGTTTATTAAATTATTAAATTTTTGGTTTGATTATTTAGAACATTAAAATTTACAATCATCCCTACTTACAATCATTCAACTGCAACTTTAATAGTTATAAATAAATAATTAAAATAAAAAAATAAAAATTAATAAAATAAATACATAAACAAAACTCTGAATAACAGATATATAATATATATATACTCGTATATATTAAAAATTTAAAAAAGTATAAAAATACACCGAAGGTTAAAAGAGTTAACACATGTACTTAAAGTTTTGGTTTGAGCCTCCTCTTACGGTTTTAATATTTGTATTTTACGCAACCGCTTTTAGTTTGTTAATATTAGAGAGCAGCTGAAATTTTATTTCGCACATAGAAAGGAAAAAAAAAAAGTGATTGTCGAAGAAAAATGTTTGTTGATTAATATTTAAAATCTAGATTTAAAGGTGTTGTCGTATATTTCGACCATTTGCTTGCATGCAATAATTTAAAAGCGTCGGAATCCTGCACTATAATTTTTTTAAGAATCTGTACTGATTAAAGAAGTAATTATTTTATTCGTTTGTATAGTGCACAATTAAAATCATTATTTCTCGGCAATATTTGTAAATTTTTCTAATTTTAAAACTAAGTTTCAACATTGTGTTAAATATACCTATAATAAAGTAAAAAATAAAATATTTAGAAAAGCAAAAAATTGAAATAGTTTATTTTTACTCTTTATCCTATTGTTAAAACAAAGCTAAAATTTATTTTTTAAGTTATAGAAAATTATAAATTGAAAAAATTGAAAATTATGATACCTAAATGATAAGGTAAATGATGCAAATATGGCTAAAGCAGGTAATAGGGTCAATCCTCAATAATGCTATTAATTTCAGTGAAATTCAAAAGATGGCGATCAAATCTATTCGCTCGAAGTCAGAAAAACCTAGTTTAGTACCGTTTCGTCCGGAATCCTTGAACACGTGCAAGGGAAGGCAGTCACTGTCTATTTGTTGTTAGTCACAGTGGCATTTTATAAATTTGTCTCTTGTAAGTTTGTTATTATTACTATTATTATTATTATTATTTTTTTTTTTTGAAACGAAGATTATATATTTTGTGTTATAAATAATATTTTAGCTCGTTTAATGGTTTCTTCAACTTTAAAAATTAATTTCAATAGCTGAGCTTTCAGACAGAATTATGAACTTTGATTTTTTTTTTTTTTTTTTTTTTTTTCGTTATTCTTGACAATATGTCCAATGGCCATATTACTTGCGCATATCAAAATTTAAACCACAAGCATGCTGTCTTTTCAGCTTTGATGGGATTCAAATCCCATCTTTATTACTTATTTCTGGATTATGCTGAAAAGAATGACATTATTATACCTTGTTCACCTTCTAATACAACTCATGAACCTTTGTACAAATCCTATTCTGGGCAATTTTAGCAATTTTGGGACCAAGAAGTTCTTTGCATTTTGGAACAAACTAACCATGAAAACATAACAAAAGCTCGATTTGGAAGATTATTTTCTCCAGTTTCGGACAAAGCTATGGTATTAAAATATCCAAAGTTAAAGGTGGCTTGAAAGGGACGGGTATCTATCGTACCATTAGTATCCTATATATCCTGTCAATTCCCGAGGAAGCTTTCGCTCCTTGTTCTGTATCTGAAAACCCAACAACAACAAACAATAGTAACAAAAGTGCAAGACAAATATCTTCTTCGGAGATATCTTCTTAAAAACAGGTTCGTCAGACTCCTTATCCCTCAAGTACTGCTGTCATAAAACTTGCAATGAACTATCGTACTTTAATTTTTAAAAAGACATCTTTCGCTGGGCTTTCCGAAGTAATACTAAATACACTCAAACATCACAACAGCCATAAATAAATTAAAAAAAAAAAAAGTCTACGAATAACAGTGGAAAAGGTCCTTGAGCAAAGAAAAGTAATAAAGAAAGATGGTTTAGATGTATTTGGAACAAGGAAAAAGTTGTGGATATGAGATTATGTGTTGTGTGTCATAATTATGTGCACGAGGAATGTGTAGGACTTACCAAGAAAGATAAAGTTTTTACTTACCATACTCGCGAAGTTAAAATAAATTAAAGACATTTTTGACAGTAAAAATTATAAAATTGCTTAAAGCTTTGCTGAAACTTGTTTAAAATTGCTTAACATTGTTTTCTAAATTTTCTTCTTACGTACCTCTTCATTAATTTTTGTAAAGTTTCAAAAATTAAATTTTGTTTTGTAATACTTGATGTGCTTCCATGCGTTACATATGAAGCTCTTCATTATATTTCATCTATGGGCGTATTACCTGCATATGGGCATATTACCTTCATCAACTAGACTTTTTTCTTTTTTAAATCCTCCAGGTTTAAATCTTGATTATTTTAATTTAAATTTTTTTTAAATTTTAATTAAAAAAAATTTTTTTAATTATTTTTTTTTTTAATTTTAATTTAAATTTACTCTTTTAGACAATTATGATTATATTTTAAATCGATTACTACTACCTCTAAAAAAAATTCTATTTTTAAGGTGGCCATATTACCTGCACTTACCTTATATGTATTTTTTTTTTTTTTTTTTTTTTTTCAAAAAATGGAATAACAATTATTATTTATTAAGATTTTCAAAGTTTTAATTTTATTTTAAAAGAAAGTAAAAATAAAATAAAATTATCAGAAAATTAAATAAAGTTTATGCATGGAGAACATTTATGTCAAGTTAAGCTCCCACTCTACTAAAAGGGAATCTAATGATATAAAGCAGTGGTTTCCCTCTTTCGTGAAATTAGAGTCCTTTAGTTGCACATTTAAACCTCATTATGCCATCAAGGTTTTGTAGGTACCAACAAGTACTTTAAAAAGACATATTATAAAATACATTTAAAGCAACAAACAAACAAACAAACAAAAAAGCTCTTAATAACCTAACTATAAAGTTACTTTAAACAAAGATCTTTTAAAACTAAAAAATTAAACACTATAGCAATAAATCTCTGACAGAATGGAGTAGAAGGCTGATTTTTACCAACTATGTGAAAAATACCAGAGCCGGGAATCAAACCCCGCGCTTAACGCGCGGATGCTCTAACCACTGAGCTACCCTGGCTGATAACCAGCTCGGCACTTCTCACATAATTTACGTTGGCAAGGTCACCGAGTCTGCATTAAAGCAGCTATATCAAGTGACAAATTTGAACTATAACAATAGACTAAAAGCTATAGCAATAGACTAAAATCTGATATTTCTCTTACATGCACTAAAAAAACATTCTGTGACTGACATCTAGAAGCTAAATTGCGGTTCTAATAAAAATCGTTCCATGTCATCATTATAAAATTTAGTTCCCTTTACTAGCAAGTTCTAAAATGTCCTGTTAGAATTCTAGAGCATTTTCCTATGTTATTGTGGGGTCAAACATGTTTCGAAATCGCTGAAAATAAATGCAAACACAAGATGCAAGTATTGGAAACTATAATATTGACTTATAACCTAATTCTGGAAAATCCAACAAGAATTTTTCTCAATACAAAGAATTCATAATATTTATAATATTGTTTTACACTCTAGAAAAATACAGACTTGAAAATCTCGATCATTTCGTCTATCCAGCTTATTTATCTGATACGAATGAAATATTCTGAATCATTTATATTGCGAGAAATTCTCGCTTGATTTTCTAGAATTTGGTAATAAACCAAGATTATAAATGCAGAAATACGCCTCTTGTAGCCTCATTTATTTGCAGAGATTTTTAAATAACTTTGACCTCGAGAATATAGGCAAACGCTCTAGAATTCTAATAGGGGCTTCAAGAACTCGCTTTCCAAGGGGACTAGAATTTATAAGGATGACATGGAACTGTTATTTCTAGAGCCACAATTTAGATTCTAGATGTCAGTTTCAGAATTTTTTCTCAGTGTAGAATTGAAAACTAGCAGATAAAACTGTGTAACGTTGCGATGGGCTCTAGTTAGAAACTAACTAAAAAAATTGGAGAATTTTATTTAATTAAAGAATTTTTACAGTGAGCTCTACGGAGAAAACTATGCTGTATACGAAGATTCTCAGTATTGTTTTGTTGCAAAATATCTGTGTCAACGTATCTTTCACATGGCATGCCAATATTTTCTGGAAAATTTGCTGGTAGGACTTTTTTCTTTTTTTGCTTTTCTTTATGTTTTTGTAGCAAAGTAATGGATATGATTATAGACAATGGTATTTATAAAATAACCACATAATCTGCTAGTATATATAAAATGTCAACGACATTAAGAAACTCATACTTCTCAAAACAAGTAAAAATAAAAAATGATATACTTGTATTCTTAGTATATAAAATAATATTTTGATATTTTTCCATATTTTTAAGATTTTTTTTATAAATAACAGTAGAATAATTAATTAAACACATAGATATTTTGTTCACTCATATAATTATTACTTAAATACTTTTTGTATTGCGATCAGTAATAAAAATACGCAGTGTCGCTGAAATCAGTCCACTGGTTTATAAAGCGATGACATACGTATTCGTACCCACAGAAATATTTTCCGAAATATTTTATTTGTATAAAGGTTGTGAAATTTGAATTTTATATTTCAAATTAAAAACTAAAGAATTATTTTTAGATCGAGAATATATATATATATATATATATATATATATATATATTAACGTTGCTAAATAACTACGAACGCAATATGAAACGAAACATTTTAAACATACTCTGAAAATAACATTTTACAAGTTATGCGTTTTTTCTTTTCAGTGCACTATGATATTACAGTTTTCATTTCCTTTTCCATGAGTATAAATATCATTTTCAGTGTATAATTTTAAATATTCATAAAGCAAAAACAGTTTTCAATTTTCAAAATTTACGTTATACCATTAGGGCCAACTCTATAAAACTAAACTGCCGACTCTATTAATTCGATGTTTTTGCTTTTCAAAAAAATAACAGGACAAAGAAAAAAAAAAAAAAAAAAAAAAGAAACTTACAGTTTATTGATCTTTTAAATAAAATTTTAACATTAAAACATCTAAAACTCTCTTATATTCGTTTTACAGAAAACAAACTAGTTTTCATGACAACATTTAAAATTAAAACTTTTAATAATAAATACAATATTATTGTTATTCGAAAAAATATTTAATAATGTAAGTATTCAATATAAGTATTTAATATCTGATACGTTAAATAAAAAATCTGATACGTTAAATAAAAATTATCTGATATGTTAATAATATCTGATAACAAATAATATCTGATACGTTAAATAAAAAATAAAAAAATCGAACTATGCGAAATATTTTTTTTTATTAAAATCACACAATCAACTGTGGAAGAAAATCATATTTATTGAAATTTTATTTTTCCGACCGAGTGAAAATAATGCCTGGACCGGCAGTCGAACCCCGGGTCTTTGACTTACAAGGTCAAGGCTCTACCAATTGAGCTATCCAGGCCGACACCCCGGTCAGCATTACTCACTCAGACAACCTTTAGGCAGAAACATCTCTGGTCTATCATTTAGATAGCTCAACAGAAATAAGCCACAGGAAATGGAAAACACCATTAGATAATGGGAGAAAGAAATACAATTTTTTATTTAAATCACACAATCAACTGTGGAAGAAAATCATATTTATTGAAATTTTGTTTTTCCGACCGAGTGAAAATGGTGCCTGGACCGGGAGTCGAACCCCGGATCTTTGACTTACAAGGTCAAAGCTCTCCAGCCCGACACCCCGGTCAGCATTAATCACTCAGACAACCTTTAGGCAGAAACCGGGGTTCGACTCCCGGTCCAGGCATTATTTTCACTCGGTCGGAAAAATAAAATTTCAATAAATATGCGAAATATTATTTTTAATATTTAAATATTTCATTCTAATTATAAATCCTATTTATTTATTCTATGTATGTATTAATTCCATGCATTAAATTATCCAATTCCGGAGAAGCATACGAAATTTGTTGCATCTTTTTTGTGAAATGTGGAAGTCATAAAATATACATATTATTATTGTTATTATTATTATTACAGACAGTGATATTAAAAAAAAACTACATCGTTAGAATAACTATATTGTTTTTTATAAAGCCCATATATAGATTTTTATAGTCAATTAAATAAATTCTTAATAAGCCTATATTTTTTAGCATCGCCGAACTAAAGCCATTTGAAGAATATTGACAAAGATAAATAATTGTTTACTCTTCATCGTTGATTGGTTTTGCAAGGAAGCCAAACATTTAACATTTTTTTATGCAACAATTTTTCAGTATTTTTTTTCTGTGTTTTTAATTAATTTTAAATTTTTTTTTTCTCTGTTCGTTGACTAAAAACACGACTTTCAAATTTAATGAATGGTCTTTCATAGGAAGCCATAGGCAGAAATCACTCTATATTTCTTAATGAGAGTGAGCGAATCTTGCTGCATTAAGGATTCTTTCATACATAGTTGATTAATCAAATCAAGGACCATGCTGTTATTTTGACCTCAAAAAGGATGTTGCAAGTTTTTGAATTTTTAAGTGTTTACTTGCAAAGTTTTTTTTTTTTTTTTTTTTTTTTTTTTTTTTATAACCTCTTTCAAATTTGTTTAGCTATTTTCAAAAGAAAATATTTAGTGAACACCAAAGAGTTAAAAAAAAAAAAAAATTACTTTTTCATTTCTTGGAGTAATATTTACCTATAAAAATTTGAATACATATCATCGAAAGTGAAATTTGTAGTGTTTGAGAATTTCAGGTAAAGCTTCATTTCCATCCTGTGTCCTGTATCTAATTTACTAAATTTTATAATATCTTTTTTTTTTTTTTTTTTTTTCCCTAAGAAAAGAGATTGTTTTGATTCATTACATATGCCTCATAAGCATAATCATGCCAGGAGAAATTCTTTTTAAATTAAATAATTCTAAACATGTGTGTTTTATTATAATCATTTTGTGTTTTTTTTTTTTTAATCTTACCTCTTTTTAATCTCTTTATAAATGATAAGAAAATTTTTAGATTCCACTCTACTTCAAATCTACATAATCGGAATAGTATACTTCGCTGAAAAAAAGTTTAATAATTTGTTTACAGAGGCAAAAAAAAAAATAGTATTCAAATATTGCTATTGAGAAAATTGTTTGCTGTTCTAAAGCAAAATTGAATTTTTTATTAAAAAGAAAAAAATATTCAAATAAAATATACATTCTATAAATGTAAATTTATGTATTTTTGTTCTTTCAATGTTTAAAAAAATAAAAATGGCGTATAATAATTTATACTATATATATCATCTTTAAACATTCAGTAGGTTTTGTATCCTAAGTATTTGCAAATAAATTTACAAATTAAATTTTGTCTAAAAAAAACATATATAAAAGTTTACTTAATATATTCTGAACAAACTATCCTTTATCTGTTAGTAAAATTTTCTCAAAGTCGTGTTTGTTCAAGATATTAATATCTTAAGAGGTTTATTTAACATCGTGTTTCATTTATACGTCCAACAAAGGGAAGTCCAATAAAGAGAAGTGTAAAAAGTTACTATCCACAACTTTTTCGAACCACAATAAATAGAGTAAAATTTAAATATTTCACATATAAGAGACTTTGTAAGCTTAAATTTTTTTATTATTATTATTTTAGAATTTCAAAATTAAACAGAATGAAACAAGTAAAACTTTATCAGAATCATACTTTCTATGCTTCAGTTCATTAACATATTTAGAATTTGTATTTAAAACGTATGCAACAATAACTATTCTCTTTAATATATATAATCTCTAGTTTTCCTGCAATATGTAACTTTGGTCCACTATTACCACTGAAGATTGGAAAAAGACTTTTTTCTGCCAGTTAATTTTAAATAAACCGTTTTGAATAAATATACTTACAGTAAAAGAAAACTTACATTGCGACTACTTCCTTTTGAATCATTGTTAAAAATTATTTAATATATAGAAAACTGTTTGAATTTAGCAGTTGAAAGTTCATAATTGTTGAGATGGCCTTTATTTTTATAACTTCCATGACAAAATAAATTATTTTTTTTAATTTAATAAGCAAAGTTTAAAATTTATTTTTGTATTACCAAACATTACCCAAATAAGGCAACTCTACGAGTTTTTTTTTTATAGAATGTAGTAGAAGGCTGATTTTTATCAACTATGTGAAAAATACCAGAGCCGGGAATCGAACCCCAGGCCTTCCCGATTCCCGGCTCTGGTATTTTTCACATAGTTGGTAAAAATCAGCCTTCTACTACATTCTATCAAAAATTAATTTACAGGTTGATGATTTAAATTTCTACGAGTTTTGTTTCAGTATACATTTGCAGTAATAATTTTTATTCTTTTGTATTATTCAAAACAAAAAGAAGAAAGAAAAAAAAGATAATAAGGATTGATTATTTATTTACATTTGTATAAACTCTATATATTTCTGAAAATATTTATAATATGTCTATCTTGTGAAAAAAAATATAAATCACAACACAATAAAGTATCAAAATTTTCTTTACCTTTAAAACTATAATTTATCATTTACATTTTATTGTCTTTTAAAAGTCAAACTCCAAAATAACTATGAATATGTGATCAAGTGCTTTCATGCATACGATCCACATAACCATGAGTGACAGTTTCATTGTTATTAATTTGATAATTTATTCAAATTTTATTGTTATAATATCTTTAAAAACAGAAGTTTTGGAAAATTGATATTTGTTTTGACAAAGCAACAATGCATGTCATTAAAAAAAAAAAAAAACAGATTATATAATGCGTCCAAGTATACGACACATGTCAGAAGTATTTAGGAAAACAGATACAGATACTATGATTTTGTTAAAATTACTCATATAATTAATTATGCGTCACAACATCGGGAGAATATACGTAATTAATAGAGACTTAAATTTTGTAAAATAGGCGAAAAGTAACTGACAAATTTTCTGGTCTTATGGTTTAAACGAATTGTAATTCAAATGTAATATATGTGTTAATTTAATAATATAATAAATAATTTAATAATTGGATTTTTAATTAAATTATTATATACTGTTACCATAAATAATAAAAGGAATTATTATTATTTTTTTTTAATACTATTATCTTTAAAACTGCTCTTATATTTTTAAATGATATTTTGGATTTATGTAAAGTTCAAATATTAAAATTTAACTACATTTGCAGAACAAGTGTTTCTCTGAACTCCAGAATTTGCTAGAAACTTACATGTGTAATCATTTTCCTTTAAAATATACATATTATAAAGTCTCCCCATACATATATCCACATATAATTTTAAAAATTTAATTATATATGTTTCTGCCACTGATATAATATCAGTTAAAAAAAGATAAAAAAAGTCCATATTACTTATTATATTCCAGATTTAATTTAACTTGTGCTTATTCTTAAATATACTAAAACTTTATAAGTTATAAAAAAAATATATATAAAAATATTCTTAAGTTTTATATTTATTATTATTATTAT
The DNA here is from genome assembly GCA_963930645.1 of Salticus scenicus. NCBI lineage: Eukaryota > Metazoa > Arthropoda > Arachnida > Araneae > Salticidae > Salticus > Salticus scenicus. The sequence goes on from OZ005648.1 coordinate 136,649,285, forward strand.
TATTATTATTTTACTCCCTATTTATTAAAAAAATATATTTAATCATTGTATAAAATCAATTCATGTTTGCATAAAAGATAGTTTCAGTAAAAATATTTTTATATTATATAGCATATATTAAAATTGCATTAATAAATATAGGATTTTAATTTATATTATTCTAAAAATGTTTATGACAAAACTAAAGTAACGAAAATGCTTAAAAATACTCACTTCCTTGCAACCAACCAAACTACTTAAATATGACGTGATTTTAAAAGGAAATGAAAAACTTTTAATTTAATGAAATTGAAAATTTCTTTTTCAAAATTAGACAAATCCCCATTCTCTGCTCTTTTTATCAGCAAATAACATTACAGAGCTTGAGTGAACTGCGACTATTTCCAAGATTTAAAAGAAATATGAATCCACTAGTTTTGCAAAAACTTTCTTTCATAAAAAAAAGTTCATTATGTAAAGTCATTTCAAAGATATTTAATTTCCTGGATATAAAATAAACTTTTCCTGATACTTTTTTTTTTAACCGTTCACGATAAATAACCATCAACAGAATATATTAAAAGCTAAACACTAATAATATTTTGTGTGAGTTTCCTACATAAAAGAGAAGCACAAATGTATTTGTGTGTAGTATATTAACGAATGTGAGTAGAATGAAATTGAAGCTTAAATTGAGAAAATAAAAAAACAACATTTTGTTATTTCTGTATAAAACACGTTAAAAGAGTTTCAAAAACATTAAAACTATAAGTTCATTCATTTATCTATATATACAAAAGAGTACTTCCTGACTGAGTGAGTGAGTGGGGGAGGAGAGGATTCATCATCGCCCAGACCAAACCCCTAGACCTAGAAGCATGAAATTTTGTGACAATGTTCCTTCTATGACGTAGGCATCCACTAAGAAGCGATTTTACAAAATTCGCCCCCCAAGGGGGAGGAAGGGGGGGCAAAACGTGATTTGCAAAATCCTTCGTATCTCAAACAAAAAAACAGATATCCGTAAAATTTTTGCTTTAAAATATAGCTAATACAAATGTCTAAAAACCAATTTCTGGAATTTTCAAAATTCGGACCCCAAGGGGGGCGGGGGTGCAAAACGTGATTTCACATGCGTAAAACGTGATTTCGCGAAATCCTATATATCTCAAACAAAAAAAAAAATAGATAAACGTGAGATTTTTGCTCTAAAATATAGCTAATGCAAATATCTAAAAACTAATTTTTGGAATTTTAGAAATTCAGCCCTAAGGTGGTGCAGCAGGGGGGGGGGGGGGGCTATGGGGCAAAAACAAATAGAAATACAGTTAGGACGTTCAAAATTGATACAAATAGGTTTTAGAGGCCTGCAAGTCGAATGAGGATATTTTCGATTGTGTAAAGTTATTAGGAGGGGCAGGAAGGGGGGGAGAGGGGGGCAAAAAATAAAAGTAGAGTTACATCGTTCAAAATTGGTATATACAGGTTTTCGATACTTACAAATCGATTGCGGTTATTTTCGAATTTGTAAAATTATTAGGAGGGGCGGGAAGGGAGGTGGGGCGGTAAGGGGGGCTATGGGCAAAAACAAATAGAAATACAGTTAGGCCGTTCAAAATTGGTACAGATAGGTTTTAGAGGCCTGTAAGTCGAATGGGAATATTTTCGAAAGTGTAAAGTTATTAGGAGCGCCGAGAAAGGGGGAGGGGCGAAAAAAATAAAATAGAGTTAGATCATTCAAAATTGGTACATAGAGGTTTCTAATACCTACAAATCGATTGCGAATATTTTCGAATTTTTTAAATTATTGGGAGGGGCGGGAAAGGGGGGAGCAGAGGGGCAAAAAAAATATAAATAGAGATAGATCATTCAAAACTGGTGCATAGAGGTTTTTGATACTTACAAATCGATTGCAGATATTTTCAAATTTGTAAAATTATTAGAATAGACAGGAGGGGGGGGCGAAGGGAGAAAATAATATAAATAAGAGTTAGAGCATTTTGGGAATTTTTTCCGAAGGCAAAAAATTAATGCAATTTTGAGAATTCAGTAATTATAGTGATTCTTTTAAAAATACTGACCAGCGAAGCGGGCGTTGCCTGCTAGTATATATATATATATATATATATATATATATTTATGTTTGTTTTAAAACACATAAAATAATTATATTAGCGTTAGATGATTACCGATATATGATTATCGATTATGATTATACGATTATACGATTATCAATAAGATTTATTTTTTATATAAACAGTTAATCGAAATTTTAAAATATGTAGAAGTTTTAATTTTTGAATGTAAATTCAGAAATAATAATAATAATAATAAAGATTAAAGTGTATCGACCGATAGCACATTTTTTTTCTGCTAAAACATACTGATCAAGCAGCAATGTCTACAGTGGGTAATAAAATTATTAGGTTTTTTTTTTTTTTTTTTTTTTTTTTTTTTTTTCTAAAACAAATACTAGACGAAATGGCCTGGAAAGTCACACAGGCGAAAAACTTTTAAAAACTCATAGTTTCTACTAAAGATTTGGTACAGAGTGCAATTAGGGAACCAACCACTAATTAAAAAATAAAAACTCATTGTTTCTACTAAAGATTTGGTACAGAGTGCAATTAGGGAACCAACCGCTAATTAAAAAATAAAAACTCATTGTTTCTACTAAAGATTTGGTACAGAGTGCAATTAGGGAACCAACCACTAATTAAAAAATAAAAACTCATTGTTTCTACTAAAGATTTGGTACAGAGTGCAATTAGGGAACCAACCACTAATTAAAAAATAAAAACTCATTGTTTCTACTAAATATTTGGTACAGAGTGCAATTAGGGAACCAACCACTAATTAAAAAAGAGCGAAAATATTTTGGATCACTCTGTATTGCAAAAAGCTACAAATGACTTGTACCTTCAATGCATTGGTGCGCATATTATGTACAATATTTGTATGTTTTGGTGCGGGAATTCCAAATATATTTAGGCAGATATATATATATATATATATATATATATATTTTTTTTTTTTTTTTGAATTCCGAAATTGCTAATTTATTTTTACAAGTTTATTGCTTATAACTAGAACGGATTTCCATAAAATTTTAAAAAACTTGCAGAAAAATTGACAAAACATTAGAGAAACATTATTCTGCAACATAAAATTCACAAGTGTAATATTCGTTGAGATCCAATATTTCAACCACATTTCAAAAGACCTTTTTTGTGAAAAAACCCTAATAGGCTTGTAACATTAACATATTTTTATTTATTTACTGTAATTTGTGAGTTCATAAGGGTTTTTTCACAAAAAAAAAAAAAAAAAAAAAAAAAAAAACTTTTGCAACGTGATTGAAATAATTTTGGATCTGCAAATTACATATAGGTGGTTCTTTTGCCGACAACTTGTTTAATTTGTATTCTAATCGAAGAACTTTTGATAGAAGTTGCTCCATATACTTGTATTTAACTTTCAACCTAGCAATAAAAAAATTTTCTATCTTTCGCGCATGCGCAGTAAATTAATATTTACTAAAAATGCTTATATCTAAACAAATATTACACGTGTGAATTTTATATTTCAGAATATTGTTTCTCGAATGTTTTATCAATTTTTCTTCAAGTTTTGTAAAATTTTATGGAAATCCATTCTAGTTATAAGCAAAAAACTTGTCAAGAAAATTAGTAATTTTTGAGAAAAAAATTATATCTATTAAATATACTTGCAATTCCCGCGTCAAAACGTGCAAATATTGTATAATATGTGCAACAATGTATTAAATTGGCAAGTCATTTGTAGTTTTTTGTAATACAGGGGGATCCAAACTATTTTCGCTCTTCTTCAATCTGTGGTTGGTCCCCTAATTTCACTCTGGACTAAATCGATAGTGGAAAATATGAGTTTTTAAATCTTCAGTACCAGGCTATTTCGTCAAGTATTTTTTTAGAAAATCGAAAAAATGTCAAAAAAAAAAAAAAAAAAATCTATGACTTTTATCACTCAATGTAAAATTATGATAGATTAACAAACTCCAACAATTGATTAAGCCTCGGGAAAAGGTGTTGAGCATAAATGAAAAAAGAACTATTTTTAGCTTTTTGGGGGACGATTTCTAGAGATATAATTATAAAACAATAATATCGTTAAATACCAGTATCAATAATGTTTAAAACAAAGCATGTTAGGCGATACCTAATTATTATTGACGTTAAGCGACACTTTTATTGACAGATTTTCTCCATCAAAATCTGATCTCCTTAAAAATGTATTTCTCAAAGAAAAGACCCAATGTTCATTTATCCAGCAAAGAGTAGCAAATCAGTTTTTTAGACGAATTTTTGAAAATATTCATTGGTATTTTTATTATTTTTACGATTTTTTCTCATATATTGAGTAAGTGAGCAATGTGAAACAGTTAATATAAAATCAAAGTGTATCGTTAACAATAAGGGGGAAAAAAAAAAAACATAAAAAGTTAGAAAATCAAGCTGCGAGAAATCGGTTATAAAAATTCGCAGTAGTCACAAGTCAAAGTACTGTGAAAACTCGCTCTTGCGTCCAACTGCAGTAGATAACTTTTTATAAAGTGCTATTTAAAATATGAGTTTTTTTTTTTACACTGTTAAAAATGGCTTTTAAAAGGACGTAAAAGACCGCTTTCTGTCTTTACTTGAGAATGTTCAATTTACTTCTCTTTATAGTAATCCGGTTCCATAAATTTTCCACTTTTATTTTCAACATGATTTGTCTTAATAACGCACAGACTTTAGCCTGCATTCAGAAAAGTTATATACGTGATATACAAATATATATAAGTTATTTCTTTCAATTATCCTTAACTATGCATTTCCAGTAGTTTTAATTTGCACTTGATCGATGTATAATGCATCTTTCTTAATAAGTATTTAAAGATTATCGTCTTATTGGAGTTTAAAATTCGTTTTCGTTGAATTACACAAATTCTCATAAATTGCTGTATTTTCGCAGTTTAATATCGTAAAAGAAAAGAGCATTTTAACTCAGTTTTAAGTGTCTAAAAATCTTCAATCACTTATAGAAGAAAACATAGTTTTTCCTTAGTAAATTAAGTTTCTGCAGCTACTCAATACATGAAATGTTTAATCTACATATATGAATGTAAATCGAAATTCATGCTGTTCAATTTTAGACGTAAAACACACATTTATAACAAATGAAGTGCTTATAAGATTTCAAAATTCTCCGAATTTAAAATAACATTAGGAATATGCTGTAATTTATACAACCATACTCTGTCATGAGCTCTGTCATAACTTATATCACCCCCCTTTTCCCATACAGGTGTTATTTATAATATCCCTTGCAAATCTTGCAGTTCGGTTTATATTGGTGAAACTGACAGTTTCCTTCAAACCCGAATTCTCGAACATAAAAGAAATTTCAAAAACCGCGATATACGTTCTAAAATAGTGCAACATGCCATAGAAACCGACCATCTACCTGATTTTAGCAACACTAAAATAATCATATCTAACTGTTCAAATTAGCATTCAATAATTTCCCTTGAGGGCTTTTATACGAAGCAACAGTTTTCCCCGCTTAATATGCGCAGTTCCCACTGAATACACTGCACTCTGTTAAAGTAGTTCTCTTGTTCTACTCAACAAAATACTTTTTAATGTTTTACTAATGAGGAGCCTGTAAACGGCTCGAAAAGTTTAAATTCATGTTTTGTGTATTTTAATGTTTTAAATTGTATATTTTAGTGTATATTGTCTCGGTTTTTGATGTGATTAAAGTTTAATATAATTATATATGAGACGTGATGATTTTTGAATATTTTAATTATATATTTCCATATATAGTAAACGTTGCCATAAAAAATTTCCTTTTCCCAATTGAATATCATTTCTTTTGTAAATATCGCCTGTCCGTGTTATTAATTGTATGTTTTTCTTTTTGTTTTTAGCAAAGGTTAGAATACAATGTTAGGTGCACCAGCTCATTGGGATACCATAGTTCTTTGAATGACCCTATTACAGGAAGAAGGATTGGGCAAAGTAGCCCACTTCCTTGGCCACCCAGATCACCTGATATAACGCCACTGGACTTTTTCTTTTGGGTATTCGTAAAGGACATCATTTACAGAAGGAAAGTGTTGAATGTTGATGACATAAAGGCCAGGATTACAGCCACAATAGCCTCCGTGGATGCTGACATGCTTGTCCGTACCTGGTGAAAAAGTGACTACCGCCTTGATATTCTCCGTGTGACAAACGGTGCACATGTGGAAGTCCATTGACAAGGGCCATAAAACTTTTTGAGTCTATCTAACCATTAATGTTATCAATTTAATTTTATCTTCATTATTTTATGAATTATTAAACACCAAAATGTGTCCAACATTTTATATATACCCTGTGTATATATATACATATATATATATATATATATATATATATATATATATATATATATATATATATACATATGTGTGTGTGTGTGTGTGTGTGTGTGTGTGTGTGTCTGTGTGTGTATGCGTGTGTGTGTATGCGCGTGTATGTACATTATAAATTTTAAATAAATTTATTATAAAGAATAAAATTTCAAAATCTTTTAAGTAAAGGGTGTTTAACTAAAAACCAAATGTAATTAAATACAGAAAGCTAAAGATCCTCCAACACTAAACACTAAAGCTAAATAGGGATGGGATTTTCTAATGATGCTAAATATTTAAAAAAAATGATAAGAATGATTTTTTTTATGTTTCTGTTATTTGCGAGTAATTATAAAAATAAAAAAAAAATAAAAAAAGAGCAGAAAATTTTCCAACTTAAAACAAGACACATTTCTATTCGTAGCATACATAAAAGAATATTTGAAAGTTTGTTCTGTCTCTGTCTTTCTCTCTCTCTCTCTCTCTCTCTCTCTCTCTCTCTCTCTTTTTTTTTTTTTTTTTTTTTTTTTTTTACTTTTTAATTACTATAGAATAGTAATTTAAAAAGCTGGGTTTTTATTTATTGAAATAAAGAACATTTATATAGTCTTCTTTAAGATAGTAAATGTAGTAATAAGTAATAAGAAACTATAATGAATAAATGTGGCTAAAAATAGTCTAAATATTATGAAGTGACGGCATACCTGAAGAGACTTTTAACCCATTTTCTGCCGTGATTCCCATTTGGGAATCACTCATATTTGTCATGTTGCCACCTGGAGTTTTTAACTTTACGTTTATTTTTAAAGTTATGCATTTACATCATAGTTTACTGTTAATGCATGTACTAACACCTTTTAAAATAAGATTTAAAAATTATGTATATATATGGCATTTTTTCAAAATAAATATTGTAAATAAATTTTTTTAGAAAAATTTACTAACATTTGGCATGTAATGGGTTAATTATATAAATATAATGAATTTTGCACATTATACGTTAAAATAAAAAACTTGAAGCTCTTTTTTTTCTGTGTTCTAAAAAAACAGGAATATCTTTATTCACGTTATAAAAATAGTTTTGTCTCATTGTGAAATGAGACATTTTAAAATATATCTTGAAAATAACATTTTATATATTATACGATTCTTCTTCCTTATACACTATGATACTGCAATTTTCATTTCTTTTTTCATGAGTATGAATATCGTTTCTCGTATATGATTTTAAATATTCATATAAAAATGTAAATTGAAAACTTACGGTGTATCATTAGGAATGAACGACATTTTTGTTTTTCACCAAACGAGAACATACAATACATGGAGAGTAGATTGAAATTACTGATTCTGTTTTTCACAATAAATAAATACATAAATAAATACAAATAAAACTATCTTAATTCTTTATTGCATTTTTAACTAAAATTTTAACTTTAAAAGATTTAAAACAATTTTATCGTTGTTTTAGCTAGCGTAAGCATGTTTTAATGAAAAAAAATTCAAACATTTAGTATTTATTAGCAGCACTATAGTTATTTTTAATTATGTTTAATAAACTAAATGTTTAATATAAAGCTTATTCCGATAATTAAATAAATGATTAAAAAAAATACTGCTATGCGAAATATTAATTATTATATTTAGAAAATGAATTAAAATATGCAGAGGAAATATTAACACACCGTTTTTAAAAAGTTGTATGTTTATCGAAATGTTTATAGATTTTAAATATCAAAAAATCATCAGGATTTTTATTTCTTTTATTTCTTTCTTTTATCTAAAAAAAAGCAATTTTATTTCTATACAAAAATTGGAAGTGATTATTTCTACTTCAGGAAAGGTATTATAATTCACTAATATATTCTCCCCGATAAGTAATCAAAACAAAATTCGCCATTAAATTTGTCCTTTTATAAGAATAATAATTAGAAGAAAATATATGTATGTATATATATATATATATATATATATATATATATGTGTGTGTGTGTGTGTGTGTGTGTGTGTGACGTATATAATTACTTGATGAAAGAGAGATGACAGACGCAGCACACAATGACAACTAGGCTTTCTTTCAGGAAATATCTTTACTGCTTCAGATTTCTAAGTCGGGACAGGGGAAGGCGAATGGAGTCTGCATTCCGACGCTCTGCCGATCCGCGCCGGCGGTTCAGGCCGCGCCCGGGCCTCGGGCCACCAAATCCGTTGGGGAAGGCTTGTAAGACTTACGTAATTTTAGAGGAAGGGCAGCGTGGAAATTTTTAACAAGTCAAAATCGTGGCAAGAAGTCTCCGTTTGTTTAATGGTTGGCCTTTTATACCTTATTTTCTGAGCTGGTGATTGGTTCATTAGATCGTCTGGGCTCTTGAAAGGAATTTCTGGGATTAATTAATATGCAGCTTAATGCAGCAACGCTTGCAAATTGAACTATCGTCAGCGAATTTCGACTTATAATTTTGTTCCTTTTCTGATTTCTGAGTTATGAAGTTTTCTGCTACAAAAACAAACTTTAAAGGGGCAATTACGAATTATTCGCGATTATAATCTCGATTAGTGATTTTCACACTTTTAAATTGGTTTTAAATTATTAAAAAACCCAGTTATTTTTATCCCTTTCATACATATACATGCATATATTAACTTCTCCGTTTACTTTTCTCTGTAATTACACATAAAACGTAAGTTAGATAATTTCCAGTAGCTTTACTGTTGCATTTTTTAACAGAAATTATAAATATTTGACACAATAACACATTTAATCCTGTGGCACAAGCATTTTAAAGAACTTTTCGGTATTATCTGAATTTAATTTATTCTAACGGGTGGACTTACTGTCTTTTATTTATTTATTTATTTATTTATTTATTTATTTTTTAATAAAATTATTTTTTTTTCTGAAATTTCTTACAAAAGATAATAAAAGAAATGAGAATCCTGATTTTATTGTTATCTGAAATCTATAAACATTTCGATAAGCATACAACTTTTTTTGAACAGTGTGTTAATATTTTTCCTGCATATTTTAATTCATTTTTTAAATATCATAATTGATATTTCGCATAGGTGTCATAAAATGCACACATCCATGAATGACAGTTACTTCATTATTAGTTTGATAATTTGCACAAATGTTATTGTTAAAAACATTTTGAAAACTAAAATTATACAAAATGTAATATTTGTTTTAACAAAGCAACAATGCATGTCATTTCAAATACAAAGAGTCTGTAACGTCTCTTCTATGACACCTGTCAAAAGTATTTGGGAAAACAGATACCGATACAATGATCTTGTAGAAATTACCAGTATAATTAATTATGCGTCACAGCGTCAAAAGCTTTTATGCAATGAATAGAGGCTTAAATTTTGTAAAATAAGCGAAAAAATCCGTCATAAAATTTCTTTTTGAATGATTTAAATGAATTGTAATTTAAATTTAATGTAAGTTTTAATTAATTAGTTTAATAAATAAGTTAATACATTGCATTTGTAATTAATTTATCATATAGTATTTCTAAAACTAATGAAATGGTTTAAGTTTGTAATTTTTATACAGTTATCTTTAAAACTGCTCTTTTATTTCTGATATTTTTGATTTATATAAAGTCCAACTATTTAATATATATTTTTTAAAACTTCTTTACACACCATAAATTTTAAGACAGCACAACCGTTTCAAAAAGACGAAGCCTTTCTTCGTCAGGTGCAAAAAAACATGGAGGCAAAAGCAAGACTGAAAGCACGGCAAAATACAGAGGGGGAGGAGCAACACAAACAACCAATAGGAAGCAAGCATCATGCAGGACCAATCAGAGAGGAACACACACACAAGAAAAAAGAGGGAGGGGAGGAATAACCAATTAATTTTTATTTATTTATTTATTTAATTAATATTATACTAATAAGTAAATTAAATAAAATAATTTACTTATTAGTATATTTAACTAACTATTTAAATTGAAATACATTTGCATTAAAATAGGTTCATCTGAATTTATTTCCTTTTAAAATTTGCATACATTAAATTTTCCATTAACACATTTTCATATACAATTTAAAATTTCTAATATTTTTTTTTTTTTCTGCCTCCTATGTAATTTTGATAACAAAAAACAACCATAATATTTGTTAATTTTTATGTTTAATTTAATTTACGCTTATAATAATATTTTATAAGCTGTAATTTTTTTTTTACTCTTTATTATTATTATTATTATTATTATTAAAATATATTTACTCTCTAAATAAAATCAAATTATATTTGCATAGAAGGTATTTTCAGTAAAAATATTTTTAATGGCTTATTCACGTATAGCATGTATTAAATTCACATTTATAAATAGAGTATTTTAATAAATATTGCTCTAAAAGTGTTTATGACAAAAACAAAAGTAACGAAAATGCTTAAAAATTCTCATTTTCTACCAGCCATACAAACTACCTAAATGTAACGTTATTTTAAATGAATATGAAAAACTTTTAATGTAATGAAATTGAACATTTCTCTTTCAAAATTTGACTTTCTTTCAAATCTCCATTCGTTGCTTTTTTTTTACCAGTAAATAATATTACAGAGCTTGAGTGAACTGCGACTATTTATAAGTTTTAAAAGAAATCTAAATCCACTAGAGTTGAATACATTTCCTTTCAAAAAAAGTTCATTATGTAAAGTCATTTCAAAGGTATTTCATTTTCTGGATATAAAATAAACTTTTTCTGATATTTTTTTCCTTTACAGGTCACGGTAAATAATCATCAACAGAATACATTAAAAGCTAAACACTAATAATATTTTGCGTGAGTTTCCTACATAAGAGGGATGCATGGTGTATTTGCATGTAGTACCTTCACGAAAGTAAATAGAACAAAACTGAAACTTGACATGAGAAAAAAATAATTATTTTTCTTTATGTAAAGCGCATTAAAACAGTTTCAAAAACATTAAAATTGTTAAAAAGTTCATTAGTTTATATTTTTAATCTTTGTTTTAAATAAAACAGATAAAATAATTATATTAGTGTTAGATGAAGGAATGAATTCCTTATATGGTTATCGACAAGATTTATTTTATTTTATATAAGCAGCTATTTGAAATTTTAAAATACATAGAAGTCTTAATCTTTGCATGAAAATTCGGAATATATTCAGAAATAAGAGTATATAACAAAACTTAAATGATTAAAATTAAAGTGTGTCGACCGACAGTTTTTTTTTTTTTTTTTTTTGGGGGGGGGGGGGGTAAAACATACTGATAAACCAGCAATATCTATAATTATTATAGATTAACAGATTCCAAAAATTGATTAAGATTCGGAAAAAAGAGTTAAATAAGAGGGAAGGGGAAAAAAAACTATTTTTAGCTTTGGCACGGAAGATTTCTAGATATATAATTATAAAACAATAACGTCGTTAACTACCAGCAGCAATAGTTTTTAAAACAAATCGTGTGAGGCGATACCTAATTATTGTTGACGTTAAACGACAATATTATTGGGAGATTTTCATCATCAAAATCTGATCTCCTTAAAAATGTATTTCTCAAAGCTGAGACCTAATGTTCATTTATCCAGTAAATCAGATTTTTGGACGAATTTTTGAAAATATTAATTGGCATTTTTATTTTATTTTTTTTCTTTTCGATTTTTTCTCATATATTGGAGTCAGTGAGCAATGAGAAATAGGTACAATAAAATCAAAGTGTATCGTTCAGTAGAAGGGGAAAAAAAAAGCATAAAATTTTGAAAATCAAGCTGCGAAAAATCGGTTATAAAAATTTCCAGTAGTCACAAGTCAAAGTTCTTTGAGAACTTGTTCTTGCACCCAACTTCCATAGTTAATTTCGTACTTTTTATAAATGGGCTATTTAAAATATGATTTTTTTTTTTTTTTTTTTTTTTTTTTTTTTTTACACTGTTAAAGATGGGCTTTTAAAAGAGCATAAAAGACCGTTTTCTGTCTTTACTTGAGAATGTTCAGTTTACTTCTCTTCATAGTAATCCGGTTCCGCAAGCTCTCTACTTTTATTTTCAACTTGGCTTGTTTTAATAACTCACAGACATTAGACTACATTCAGAAAAGTTATATACGTGGTATCCAAATATATTTAAGTTATTTCTGCATCTTATCTTTAACTATGCATTTCCAGTAGTTTTAATTTGCGCTTGATCGATGTATAATTCATCTTATTAAATAATTATTTAAAAATTGTTGGCTAATTTAATTTTAAAATTTGTTCTCGTTGAATTACTTAAATTTTCGTAAATTGGTGTACTTGCGCAGTTAATATCGTAAATGGGAAAGATAAATTTACCTCAGTATTTTCTCACTTATATAAGAAAACATAGTTTTCCCTCAGTAAATTAAGTTTCAACAGCTACTCTATACATGAAATGTTTAATCTACATATAGGAATGTAAATCGAAATTTATGCTGTTGAATTTTAGACGTAAAACATACATTTATAACAAATGACGTCTTTATAAGATTTCGAAATTCTTCGAATTAAAATTATAGTGTGATTTATAAAAGCATATTCAATTCTATCGTAAGACGAAGCAGACATTTTTGAGTTCATTCCAAAACTACATATAAAAATGTCGATTAATCAGAATTGAAATGTTCCATTTATAAAATGTTATTTAAAACTGATTTACAAAGTAAACGTTATTGTCTTAGAAAATAAGCGTTCGATTTTTCTGGAGCATTATATTTAACGAGTTCTACCGTAAATTATTCATTTAAAACGAAAGGCTGATTGTTTGGACAGTCAGTGAGAGAAAACTACTGCATTAATTTAATTTAATTTCTGTCTATAGGTGTGCCAAATTCATTTTATTTTTTTTATCTTAATTACTTTCAGATTTTTATTAAGTCTGTGAGGCATTATGTTTAGTTACCAGCAATCTATTGTTGCTAAAAAATTGAAGCATTGGAATTTTAGCTGTTGTTGAGATACTTAAAAATACCTGAAATAGATTAAATCGTTCTTCTTCAAATAAAAAAGCGAAAATTATATTTTACATTTTTTTTAATTGAATTATTTGGATGTATTGGATTTAATTCCAACCACTATTTATATATTTAAAAATCAAAGCTGATATTTTGGACAGTCTGTGAATGAAATCATTGCAATGATTTACTTTACATTGATCTTTAACGAAAGAGCTTTGTCATAGATATGAAAAATATAGCTTTTGTGACCATAATTTCTTTTATAATAATAATGTTTTAAAAATATAAGAGAGTTATTGTAATTAACATAACGGCAATATCATTTTAAATATACTCTATAACAAAAAAAAAAAAAAAAAAAAAAAAAAAAAAAAAATGACGCACCAAGAAGGAGTAATGGAAACTGGACACAAATTGACATGCATACTGGTTTCGATGGAAAATACAAAATTTTTAAATTTGGCTGCTATCGAATGAGCATGCGACGCTACAGTGCATCTTAACTGCGCAATTGGCAGAATATTAAAAATGAGAAATTTTGATTTCAGGTTATAAATATGCACAGATATAAGCATTTGAGAGAGGTGTGTAGTTTGGCTTTTTGACGCCAGTTGGTCTAATTTGCAAATTGTTTGACAAATAGATAGGAACGATGTCACTATTAGATGATATTGAGAGGAAAGGGTGAACCATGGCCGAACACAGCGTCAAGGAGGAAGCGGTCGGCCTAGAGAGAGGACAGAACATGAAAACAATCAATCGTCAGAACGATACTTAGAGCTCCAATTCATCATTATCATCGATCCTACATGCAAGTGGTACTTCAGTGACTTCAAAGACCATTAATAGGCGGCTCAGAGAAATGGGGTTGAGCTCACGAAGCCCCTTGTGCGGACTACTACTAAACTTTATATACCGACAAACACGTTTGCAGTGATATCGGAGTTGTTTGCACTGGAATGTCACTCAATGGAATAGAATTGTCTTCAGTCCCACTCCGATTTGAGCTCCGATGACCAGCGAAGACGCGTCAGGAGACGTCCCAAAAAAAAGGGGGATTACAACCTGACTGTCGCCATCTATACGGCCCGATAACTAGGAGTGATGGTCTGGAATGTCATATCATTTGATAGAAGGACCCCTTTGGTTGTCATCAGTGGCATTTTTACAGCACAGCGATACGTCGACGACATTTTACATCCCGTTGTGCTTCCCTTCATATCACACAAACCTGGTCGTATATTTCAACATGATAATACCCCCTCACGCACAGAGATAGTTACTACTGCTTGTTTTCCTGCTTTTCTAACATTATTTTGGCGAGTAAAGTCTCCGGATCTCTCTCCCACTGAAAACATTTGGAGCATCATGAAAACGGCCTTACAACCAACTCGGGATTTTTCCAATCTAACGCACCAATTGGACAGAATTTGGCACGATATCTCACAGGAGAATATCTGCTATCTCTATCAATTAATACCAAGCCGAATATTTGCTTACATAAGGGCCAGAATTGCGACAACGCATTTTTCATTTGTTTGCTTTGTGAGGCCCTTTCTCTTGATTAAATTATCCAAATTTTCTGAAACTATAATCAATTGTTTTTCTCCACATGTATATCATATCTACCAATTTTCGTGTCATTCGGATAACTCCTTCTTGGTGCGTCTTTTTTTTTTTTTTTTTTTTTTGTTGTTATAGAGTGTACTTAAACATTCTGGTACACAAATAAATAATAGTTGATATTTTTGTAAATGCTCATAGAACGTGATTCAACAAAAATGTCTTAAAATTCGAATTATACTTTTCACAAATTTTGAAATACACTATTACTTTAAAAGTATATATAAATACCATTTCACCTTTGTGAATTCAAATCAGTTAGTGCTGATTGACTTTTGCTTTGCTACTACTAGAATCAAGATATAAATAATCACATTCTTGAAACTGGTCTGTGTTTTTATTTAGAATTTCTTTGATGCACTAGTGACTTTTTTCCTCCCAGAGTTTCTTTAAGAAATAGAAAGTAATATTATAAAAATAAAAATAAAAATGACAGAAATATGTTTTTTTATATTGCATTTATATAGCAAAGAAAAACAATCAGGTTAGATAGTATTTCTGCAATCGTACATAAGGGGTGGGATTATAGCGATAAGTGCCTGTGTTTTAACAACTAAATTTATATTAATGGGATTTTATAAGAAATAAAATATGACGAGAATATGAAATTAGTATAAAATTTGGATAATATGTATTTTTTTTTTCATTTTCTTTATCGTGATAATTAATAATCATTCAATTTCTGATTTGATAGTGTATTATATAGATAGCAATTAAACTGCTGATTAACGCTCACTAAGCATCATTTTAAATCAACGCAGCATAAATTTAGTAAACCTATTATTTCAGCTACATAGAGTGAAAAATTACTGCGTTATTATTCAGTTTTGTAAAGTTATTGTTCAGTTTCCATTGTATTTTCTATTTATGTAAAGTTATTCCCTCTCTTTCATGAATAATATATCTAATGATTTAAAGCAATGGTTTCTTTATCTTGTGTCATAAAAGATCTTTAATTACACATTTAATTATCACTAAACTATTAAATTGTTACGGGTATAAGTAAGTATTTATTAAAACGTTTCATGTTGAAAAACATCTGTAATAATGAAAAAGAAACTAATTTTTATATAATTTAAATAAACTTATCATAAAGATATAAATTTCAAAATCCTCTAAGTAAAAGATTTTTAACTAAAATTAAACTAAAGATGCAAAGCTATAAATCCTGCACAAGTAAACACTAAAGCTTGATGGATATTTTCTAATGATTATAAATAAATAAATAAATAAATAAATAATAAAAAAGATTTGTTTTGTTTTTTATATTTACTTAATCCGCAAATATTTATAAAAAAATAACAATAACAGGAAACTTTTCAACATTTTTTTTTTTTTTTTTTTTTTTTTTTTTTTATGGTAGATTTCTTTTCGTGCAAATTCATGGGTTCTCTCTCTATATATAATCCTTTTTTTATTACGATAAAATAATAATTTAAAAAGGTAGATTTCTTATTTATTCAGATAAAGAATCTTTAAACAATAGCCTTTATTATAATAAATTTAGATTTTCCCAAACTTATGTGATAAGATTATGAACTACAGCTAAAAATAGTCGAAAGATTCACGAATAGACGCTATTTTTTGAAATCCATATACGTATTCTCCAAACGACTTATACAAACGCAATATATTTGTATGAAGATTATGAATTTTTCATGTTATACATAAAAATAAAAACTTAAAATTCTTTTCTTATTATTTTTTTTCTTTTTTGTAAATAGGGAGCCTCTCTATTCACGTTATAAAATTACTATTGTCGGATTGTGATCTGAAACGTTTCGAAAAATACCTTGAAAATAACATCTTGTATATTATACGCTTTCTAATATATCTAATACACTATAATACTGCAGCTTTCATTTCCTTTTTTATGAGTATATGTATCATTTCTCGTATATGATCTTAAATATTCATATACGAAAGATAATTTTCAATTTTCAAATCTTACAGTATATCATTGGGAATGAACAGCATTCACTACATGTTTTTGTCTTTTACAAAACAAAATCAGGCAGTAAACGGACTGTGAAAGGGAAAGGGCATCTTTGTTTTTTACAATAAATAAATAAATACAAATAAAACTAACTTAGCTGTTTATTGCATTTTTAACTAAAATTAGAACTTTAAAACATTAAAATCTATTTTACCTTTGTTTTAGTTAACACAAGCATATTTTAATGAAAATGTATTAAAATTGATTCCTGCAGTAATTATTAGCAAGAATATTGTTATTTTTAATTATGTTTAACAATGTAAATATTAGATGTAAAGCTTTTTCCGATATAGTAATTAAATGATAAAAAATACTTCTTACACTAAATAAAATTTATAATACTTATAAAATTAATTAAAATAATGTGGAAGAAATATTAACCCACCTTAAAAAAATTCTGTATGTTTATTTAAATGTTTATAGCTTTCAGTTAAAAGTAAATAATCAGGATTTTTCATCTTTTATTTACTTCTATTTATTTTATCTCAATATAAAAATTAAAAATGAATATTTCTACTCCAGTAAAAATATTCTAAATCACTAACATACCCCCACCAAATATTAATCAAAATAATAATAGCCATTATTATTATCATTATATATATATATATATATAGAAATATAGAAATATTATTAAAAAAGATTTTTTATACCTCCGTTTACTTTTCGCTGTAATTTTACATACAACGCAAGATATATCATTTCCACTAGCTTTCTTGTTCAATTTTTTTACAGATTAGTAACACTGTAAATACCCACTAATTTTAAATGATGTGGCACAAAATTTAATAAGAAAGTTTCGGTATAAACTGGTTTTAAATTGTTCTACAGGATGAAAATAAAATAACCTTTCCTTTTTGGACATATCTAGAGCTAAAATTAGCTAATGGAATAAAGACTGCGGAAGACATGGAGTTCCCCCCTCCTCACCCCCCCCCCCCAAAAAATAAATAAATAAATAAATAAATAAATAATAAAATTACTTATGGCGGATATTTTTGATCTGCTGTCACGTACGCCATATGAAACTTCCATAACCTACCTCAACTATACAAATTTCTAAATATTACACGTAGTCAAGAATACAACAATATTCGTTAAGGCGACTTTGACTTGGCACCTCTGTGGGCTTCATATAGGAATTTATATTTCCATTTAGTATTTATCAATCAAGCTATATTAAGTTTGTTCAAGAAAATATATATTCAGGCAATAATTTTTATGGTTTTAGATATATAGTTTTTGCAGAATTAAAACCTTTATATAGCGTTCTCAGTTTTCAATTTTCATGTATTCATGATATTCAAAAAGCTGAAAGTTAATTAGATATTTCAGAAAGTACTCAATGTTTTGATTTTTATGCTTAATGGATGGATGGTTTTACGTCGCACTAGTGCTGCGCAGAAGGGCAATTGGCGACGGTCTGGGAAACACCCCTAGAGGTGGTCCGGAGACATGCCAACACAATTTTGATCCTCCACGGAAGAGATGGCTCTCCCGATTCGGTGACCCCCACAGGTATAATTTTTATGGGAACATGGAGGACATTGCGGCCACGACAGATTTTACATGCACCAGCCACCATTAGTGTACACGACAGTCTTTGGCCGGCTCGAGTACGGAACCCGCAATCTTACAATTACGATGTCGGCGCTCTACCGACTGGGCTACCGCTGCCCTTTTATGCTTAATGAAACCTACTTAGAAGAACTGGGGATATATTTTGAAATTTAGTAATTATTTTTTGAGAAAAAAAAAAGTAATAAGGTATAGCAATGTAAAAATTTGTAAATTAACATGATTTTTGTTAACATGAATTTTATTTTTAATATTTTTATTTTATTTTAAAGACATTGCAAAATTTATCTCTAATTCTTTTAAGTAGATTTTAATAAACATTTAAAAATATATATTATTTTCTTAAACATCTGTAGAAGTACATTTATTACATTTATTTGGCAATAAAGAGTCATAATTAATCAAATTATCTCAAAATTATCTTACAATAAATCCTTTAGTAGCAGCATTTAATGGTATATTAAAACCAATGTAACATTTGCAATGACATAAAAAAATACCAAAATTTAAAACTTTAAAAATACATTTTAATTAAAAACATTAAAACACAAGACAGGCGTTTCGGCTAGAACTCTAGATCTCCTCAGTGTCAAACATATAAGCACAAACAACATTTACAAAATTCAATATACATCATAGCAAGATTAAATATTCAGGAGGAATAGCTCTAGCCTCGTTCAAGGCAGGATGTGCTATGATGTATTATGAATTTTTTTAAATGTTTTTTGTGCTTGTATGTTTGATACTGAGGAGGGCTAGTGTTCTAGCCGAAACGTCTGTCTTGTGTTTTAATGTTTTTAATTAAAATGTATTTTTAAAATTTTAAAGTTTTTTATTTTTTATCTTATTGTAAATGTTACATTGGTTTTAATATATTAATGAGACGTATAAATTATGTTTAATTTTATTAAATTTAATGATATATTTCGGCGTTACTAACGTAGCCATCTCCAGATGTTGACATGCTGCCTACTGCCCACTGTCAATGTCTTGCCAGTCGTCGGTCGATCACTTCTTTATTCTTTCTTTTCTTCATTTCTCTTCATTCATTAAAGGTTGTCAATCGGTGGGCATGAGGCTATGGCATGCTATAAAAAAAACGTAAAATTAAAGATCGCGAAACGGAACACCTCATGATTTAAAATATAATAAACACTCCACTGTACTTTCAAGAAGACACACTGCTAACACCATTAAACTATTTATACTAACAACTGTTAAAATCGCCCCTTGTATCTCACACCAACATGCCTTAAAACGCGAAGCTTTAGAAATACTAACCACTAAGTACGCAATTGACGATAGAGAGCATAATATAATCCCCACCGATTGGCAACCTTTAATGAATGAAGCGAAACGAAGAAAAGAGAGAGTGAAGAAGCAATCGACCGACGACAGGCAAGATATTGAAAATGGTCAGAAGGCAGCATGTACACATCTGAAGATGGCTACATTAGTAACGCCGAAATTTATCATTAAATGCTGCTACTAAAGGACTTATTGTAAGGAAATTTTATGATAATTTGAAATCTGTAGAAGTTTTATCATTTTAAAGATCATGAATTCAGGAAATAATACTAACTGAGGAAATGTAATTTAAAAATTTCAAATTTATAAAAAAGATGTGTTAAAATCTATAAAAACTTTTGCCTGAATATATATTTTATTAAACAAACCTAATGTATATCAATTTATGAATATTGAATAAAAATATAAGCTTCTGTATGAAACAGTCAGTATGCCAAGTCCCCTTAATAAAAGAATAATTTTCCTAATTTTTAACACAGTCGGTAGAGCGCTGGACTCGTAATTGGAAGATTGCGGGTTCGGTACTCGAACCAGCCAGACACCGTCGTGTACACTAATAGCAGCTGGTGCACGTAAAATCTGTCGTGGCCACAATATCCTCCATGTTCCCATCAACATTACACCTCTGGGGGTTACCGAAGCGAGGGAACCACCCTCTCCGTGTAGGATCAAAATTGTGAGGGCATGTCTCCGGACCACCTCTATAGGTGAGTCTTAGACCGTCGCCAAATGTCCACTGCGTAGCACTAGTGCGACATAAAACCCAACCAACCAACACTAATTTTTAAAGTTCTTGTCATTCGTTTCTACATGTGCATTTTTATTTAAACATTAATAAAACTCCACATTTTTTTTTTTTTTTTTCATTTTTTTTTAAGTATCATTATTTTCATTTTCAATTACTCCAAAATCACGTATGTACTAGGAATGTTTCATAATGTACTTCGATTGTACAAATTTCGTTTCGCGTATGTGAGGTCAGCGCCAAACTCTCTTCCTCTCGGCGACTTTTGTGCAAGTTTTTTCTTTATAGAAATGATCTTATTATATCTTCTACAATAGTTTATGAAATTTCATTACCTTCCTTTCACTAGTATTAGTACTCTGTGTCTTCACATAACGGAAGGTATTCTATGGATGGCCTGTATTTTGAAGAAGATTGAAGTGTTTGTAGTACTTTTACTTACAGAATAAACTAGAAATATTTAACTTAGTTCCATATACATTGTTTTCATATATACATACAATACAAATTTTTACTGGATATAACAATTATTTTTTTTTTCTTATGAACTATAAAAATATTTTTATTGGAAATTGCTCTTCTTAGTGACATTTTCTTGATTTGATGTTACATTTTAAAAAATACTGGTCATTTTTACAGCAGAATGTGCTAGCACCCATTTTTGAGAGTGCATTTTTCTGTTAAATAGGATAATTTACATCAGAAACTTCTGTAAAGAGAGACACTTTTACAGATGTTTCTCCTGTAAACAACTACCTTTTTTTTACAGTGTATGTAATTAAACACTTCCCAAGTAAATGAATTGATCGACATAAATATAATTAAATATGAATTATTCTTCAGTTTTACTTCAGTATTTATACATGGTAAACAGTAAAAACAAAATATTCTAAATATTTATAATTTTTAATGCTGAAGTTAATCATACTCATTAAAGTTTTTAATTCTTGGCAATTATACGAAAACTGCCGCGTGACATTTTTTTGAGAAGAAAATGTCATAAAGTAAATAATTTTATCTTTATATACAGTAATCTTTTCAGAAAACGGTAATTTAGAATAACTTTTTTTTTCTTTTAAAGTTGATGTGTATATACTTAGAGTCACTAAAATATATTACTTTTAAAACTAACTTTTTTAACACCATACGATTAAAGTCTACTGAACTACTCGATCTACTGAATGGTACAGCTAACATGGGTCAACAAAGAAAAATGTTGGTAAAGTTTTATCTAATAATTTTAGCTGATACACTTTCTTTTTTGTGAGCTAGAACCGAAAATGAAGCCAATTTTTCTCTACCGTGTATAGATTTTTGTCAATACAGGGTGTCTAACGACGCAATTTCTCCAATTTTGGTAACTTCTAGTATATTTCCATGATTAATTACAATTAATCATAAAAGCATACTATAAAAGTTAACATAAAAGTATATCGATGGAAGTGTCATGGAAGGAAGGGTCAATAGACTCTATGTGCTAACAAATAATCTGTACGTGATAAAGAAAAATTGACTTCAGATTCGGCTTCAGCACATCAAAAAGATTAGTCAACATTATCAAATCAAAATTTTAGACGTGGACCTGTGTAATTTTTAAGGAATTACTTATTAGTTCTTCAATCCTGAGGGAAATATCCACGTAAATAAAGGAATATATTATCTTCAAAATTTATGAAAAACTTCAAATAAAACTTCTTTCTCGTTACATGAACTACTGCTAATTTATTAATATTTACAATGGTTTTAGAAAGGAAATTGCACGGATGAAATATATATATGTCTTATACGTATAATGAAATTAGAAATAATTATTACGCATCTACTTTGTTATAGCCATCATATATTTCTTCCAAACAAGTATTTTTTTTTCTTTTCTTTTTTTTAATATGAATTATAAATGACAAATGATAAGAAAAAGCTTTAGATTCCCCAGCGAATCAAGCATAACCAATAGAAACGTAATATTTCGCTGAATGTAAAGTTATATTTTGTTTATAGAGGGGAAAAAATGTTTTATTCAATTATTCTTATTTAAAGGAAAATTTAGAATTACTAAAGAAACATTAAAAAACTTACTTTAATAAATTTTTTAATGTTTGAATGAATAAATGAATATTTAAAAATTACATTCTTTTTAGAATGTAAATTTATCTATCTTTATCCTTTATTGTTCCATTTAAAAAAAAAATTATATAATAATTTAAACAATACCTATTACATTTAAACATTCGGCAGCTTTAGAATTCAAGCGTATTTGAGAATAAATTTACGAATTTACATTTTGTTACAAAAGTTTGCACAATATACGAGGGTTGCTATTTATATTTCTGGCCTTGGCAACAGTAAGTGTTGCTAGGCGACCGCAGACGATTTTAATCGAAAGTTTGATATTTTTAAACGTAAATTCAGCAGACGATTTACCATTATAGCTTTATATGTGTTGTTGACAGTAAATTGAAAAGTTCTTCTCTTTCAAAAAATGGAATTGAATCGTGAAAATTTTAGTGCGATTAATTTTCATAAATTTCGACGTGGATTGTCAAGACAAGAGTGCTTCGATGAACTTAATTCTTTATACAGCGATAAAGCGCCATCCTACAGCACTGTAAAAAATTGGTATAACGAATTTAATCGTGGTCGATGTTCGATCCAGGACGAATCCCGTGCAGGTCGTCCAAAATCCGTTGCTGTGCCAGAAAAGATCGATGCTGTGCGTGAACTGATAAAGCAAGATCGTCATGTGACATACCGTGAGATTGAGGCGTCTTTGGACATTAGTATGACTAGCATCAATAAAATATTGCATGAACATTTGAGCGTAAAAAAAATTTGTTCGCGTTGGATCCCGCATAATCTGACAAACGCTCAAAAAAAGGCTCGTGTCGATTGGTGCAAGGAAATGTTGGAAAAATACGTTCAAGGTACATCAAAGGCTGTGTATAACATCTACACAGGTGACGAATCATGGATCTATGCATATGAGCCGGAAACAAAACAGCAATCAACTGTATGGGTCTTCCAAGGCGAGGCAAAACCAACAAAAGTTGTTCGAGGAAGAAGCACATCGAAACAAATGATTGCCTGTTTCTTCGGCATTAACGGTCATGTGGCAATAGTGGCGTTAGAGCAACGCAGGACGGTCAATTCTGAATGGTACACGACCATTTGTTTGCCAGAAGTCATCGGAGAAATTCGAAAAAAGCAGAAGAACAGGCGAATCATTCTTCATCATGACAATGCGAGCTCCCATACATCGACTCAAACAAATGCATTTCTGACCGAGCGAAAGATCGAACTGATGGGTCATCCGCCGTACAGCCCTGATTTGGCACCCAATGACTTCTTCTTATTCCCACACATAAAAAATAAATTACGTGGACAACGATTTTCGACCCCCGAAGAAGCAGTTGATGCATTCAAAACGCATGTTTTGGAGTTACCTCAATCGGACTGGAAAAAGTGCTTTGAAAATTGGTTCAAACGCATGCAAAAGTGTATTGATCATCATGGAGAATATTTTGAAAAACAATAAAACCAATTTCGATCCTACATATTTGTTTTTTCATTATTAGGCCAGAAATATAAATAGCAACCCTCGTATTCAGAACGAATTATTCTTTGTCTGTTAGGAAATTTTCTCAAACAAAGCTTTATTTGTTCAAGATGTAAATATTTTCACAGGTATAGTTTACCTTATACCTTTTCCATTTTTCCGTCTGGCAAAGTTTTAAAGAAAAAGTTAAGATTCTTAAACTTTAAAAGACACTTTAAACAGAGTAGAATTTGAATATTTTGCATTTAAAAGACTTTGTAAGTTTTAACTTAATCCATTCTTTTGTTGTTGTTGTTCTAAAATTTGAAAACTAAACACAAAAAGGTGAAACTAGCATATTGTAGCCACCACCACAAGATTTTCCTCTATAATTTTCTATACAAATTCACTCAGTAAAAATAACTTATTAAAATTATATTCCCTTTATTTAAAACTATCAGAAATCGATTGTTCATTCATTCATTTATGAGGTATTGACGAAATCTTTTGAAAGGGACCCATAATGAAAATTTTCCCCTTCGGTGGGGGACTTTCTCCTGGTAGAGTAGCGATGCTCCTACATATACAAAATATTTTCCCAGTTGACTATTGCTATTATAACTAATCATTTTTAACTTTATAATAATTCGTTAAAAATAATTCTCTTTATACACATTTACATAAAATTTATTAAATAAATAAATAAATAAATAAAAATTTTAAATGTTGGAGATATGAATGATAAATGTTTAATCAGAATTTAACATTAGAAGCTCGAAAATTTAGATATGTATAACTGCTAAAGTTATGCACTAAATGACTTCCAAACTTATATTTTTTGATGAAATTGACTGTAGAATCAATACCTGAAATCAAAATTGCATATTGCCTTTGAAAATATTAAAGTTTGACACAATTTCAATATGGAGACGACCCTCTAAGCTAAGTTTTTTCAGATACATTAACAGAGAACAAAATCCCCTGACGAATGGCATGTTTGGTGTCTTTCTGCAACAATTTACTGATAAGGTAGGTGAGTTGTTCCGTTCATTTTCAGTGGACTGTACAGTAATAAATATTCAATTCAATATAAGTAAGCTCCAGCTTTCATATTTTTACTACTACACAATGAAAAAAAATGCTCTTTTTGCTAATTAATTTTAAATAAATTATTTTTAATAATTAAAATAAATTCAACTTACATTATGACTACATATATTGCACCCATTATTAAAGCACAGATAATATATAGCAAAATTCTTTACATTTAAAGGGATAATGTTCGTACAAAATCCTTAAAAAATTATCTTTAAAATTATTGTCTTAGAATTATTAAAGTTTGCATACACGTGTAATATTAAATATATTAAAATTACTCGAAAACTATTATAATTTAAAAAGTTAGAATTCCAAATTTTATTTATTTTGTTTATTTTGTTTTTTTTGAGAATTTTTAAAATATTCCAGGCTAATTTGCTTTTAAATTTTTCTCGCGATTGTATATTAAATATTTTATTCTAAACATATTTGTGCATTAATTTGTTGATTAATTTATATATATATAATTCTATTTTTGAATGATGAAATTTTAGAAAAAATTTTAGTACAAATTTGCAATGTATTTTTTTTTTTTTTTTTTTTTTTTTCAAAAAAGAATTTCTGGAAGTGAATGAGTACAATAGTTATTGGTTCTGTACTTACAATGATATAAATTCTACGTATTTTTGGGAAATTTCACAATCTATGCATTCTTTGAGTTATGAAATTTACTCACGTAAAAAATCAAAACGTAATAAAGTATAAACATTTTCTTTACATTTAAAACCTGGATACATTTCACTTTGTTCATCGTAATCATTTATAATTTTTCGTCATTTAAAATTCTAACTCAAAAATAAAAAACATTCGCTTTCATATATCAAAGCATTTAATGGTCACTTGATTAAAAACCATTTTTCTTTATTAGAAAAATACAATAATCGTTTGCACTGAAATTACGACAAACAATTACTTTTTTTTTTTTTTTTTTTTTTTTGAGATGTATTCAATTAAGGAACCACTAAATGCGCCCTGAGATATGCAATACACACATTTGTCGTTGAATGCCATTTACTTTGCAAAGTATTTGGTAATTTATACAATTTTTATTGTTATTAGCTTTATAAAAACAAAATTAATAGAAAAAAAAATGTGACATTTATTTTGAAGACGTAACCATCCGTGCCATTAAATGTATCGTAAGTCATGATATTACCTAGCTCCTGAAAGAAGTATGTAGAGAAACAGTTACAGATACTATGATTTTGTGAAAATTAATCTTTATAATTAATTGTCTCTTATTAGTAATATTAATCTTTTATCTGCATAAATAAGGACATAAATTTTATAAAATAAGCAAATAAATAAATAATACAATAAAAACAATACATGGCACATTATACACAAATTTTCTGATCATCATCTAAATGAATTTTTATTTAAATTTTATGTAAATTTTAATTAACAAATTTAGTACATAGATCTTATTACAAAATAAACATATGGAATTTCAAAAATCATAAACGATTTAAGTTTAAATTTTCCTTTATAAAAAATCATTTTTAATTGATAGTTTAGATACCCTCCAAGCGTGTCTCCTCAAAGGACATTTCTACTTAAAAAGTAATTTTATTGCCTACAAAAATAATCTTATTGGCCACAATAGCTTCATCATTTTAAGTTACAATTATACGGCTCGCACGATTTGGAGAGAGATTTCTTGCTTTACAAAAACCAGACTGAAACCATTTGAAATGTGTATATTTGAGTTAAATAAAATTCAATTATTAGAAATCAGCATCGGAACTGTAAAAAATTTCGTGTAAGAATACACAACGTTATTGAGGGAACTTGTTTTCCTCAACCATGTTGAGAAATGTTATCAGCTACACTGTAAAAAAATAACTATTACCAGCTGCAAGAAACTCTCTGTGATTGGAGAAAATAATTATTTTCTCCAATCACAGAGAGTTTCTTGCAGCTGGTAATAGTTATTTTTTTACAGTGTATAGCTGTGTAACAGAGGCATATAGTGGAACGTTACGCAATTACATGTGATGACATTTCTTTAAATGGTTGTGGCAAGTAAGCTGCCTCAATATTGAGGCAAATAACATTTCTCAACATGGTTGAGAAAAATAAGTTCCCTTAATAATGTTGTGTATTCTTACACAACATTTTTTACAGTGGGGATTCGGAACTTCAAACTTTGCCTGAAACTTACTTTTGTATGTATTTGCCTATAAAATACGAATATCATAAAATAATACATTTAATTAGTAAAATATGCATATTAGTAAAGTTTTCATAGCAGAAACTTCTGACTTGTATTTTTCTTATCCAAACACTAATACGAAAATAGCTTATTTGGAGAGTCACCCATACATATTTACATACAACTAAAATCTTCCAATAATATTTGTTTCTGCCACTAAAATTATTTTCGAATAAAAAAATGATATCCATATTATCTGTTCAATATCATATTAAATTTAATTTGTGATTGTTTATTAAACAATTAATTAAAATTTTATAAGTTCCTAAACACTTATTCTCTAACTATTGTTTTTAATTTTAGCCTATTTATTTATTTACTTTTAAAAAAAAATAAAGAATTTGTTTATTCATTTTATTTATTAATTCATTAATATGAGATCATCAATTTAGATCTTTTCATTTTTTTTTTTTTATATATATATAATGGCACACACGTGGCATAAATTAAAGCTTTGTTAATAAATATATTTTTTTAATGTAATAAAATTTATTGGAGACTAAAATGAAGCGTCCAGACTACTTAAATATATCTTTATTTTAAACAGAAATGAAAAACTTTTAATGAAATGAAACTGAGTATTTCTCACTGAAAATTAGATTTCTTTACAAATTTCCCTTCCCTACTCTCTCTCTTTCTTCCTTTATTTATTTATTTATTTTTTTTAAAGGAATATTACAGAGATTAATTGAACAGAGGCAATATTTTAGGCGTTTAAAAGTAACCTGAAACCTCCAGTTTCCTAGAATTTTTTCTTTCGTAAAAAAGAGTTCATTATGTAAAACCATATCAAAGATATTTCATTTCCTGGATATAAAGAAAAAAATCTGGTAAGTTTTTTTTTTTTGCCGTTCAGAGTAAACAATCATCAACAGAAAATATTAGAAACTGAATATTAATAATATTTTCGTGAGTTTTCCCCATAAAAGAAAATCACATATATATTTGCATGCAGCATATTAACAAAAGTGAGTAGAAAAAAAAACTGAAACTGAAAATGATGAAATGAAAAAATTATTCTTTAAAAAAAAAAAAAAAATGCGTTAAAATATTTTAAAAAAGATTAATATTTTTAAAAAGTCACCAATTTAAACTTTTAATTTTTGTTTTACAACAGATAAAATAATTGCATTACCTTTGGATGGCGTAATAGCTTATAAAATTATCGCGACTAGGCTTAGTTTACTTTAAATAAACAAAAAACAAAAATTTTAATATATTTACGAAATTTTGAATTGTACAATTGTACAATTTTACAAATATAGATAATTTCACCCGAAATTACATATATTCCCGAAATTTCACCTCAGATTGCACTCGCCGAAAAAAAAGTTTTACTCGCCACAAAATAGGGTTGTCATTTTTCTTCTTTTTTATGCATTTTGGGCTTTTTATTTTTCCTAACTATTTGAAAGGCTTTTACAAATATGTCTAAAATTATATATATTAAAAGTGTGTCGTATATCATCATGTTTCATAATCATCTATAATTAAAAATCATTATAATGTATTGTATCTGAGATTTGAAGAAGATTGAAATATCTAATAACATAAATGCAAAGAGTCATTAAAGAAAAAAAGAAGACCAAAAAAAAAAAAAATAATCTTCGTCAAACAATATCCTGTGAAAATATTTTTATTATGTAAGATTAAACTTCCTTATTTATCTATTTATTTACTTACCTTTTAATATTAAAAATGTCTTTTTCGTCCATTTTTTTTTTTTTTTTTTTGTAATCAGAACGGAACGTTGATGAGTATAACTTGTTTATTGTTGTTATTTAAAATAGCCATTTCGGAATAACTTTTTTGATAAAATCGTTGTTCACAAATCATTACAAGCGCAAATCATTGACGTTTCAGTAAAAAACTGGAAAATATGAGCTGTTTTCTCATATCTCTTCTCTCGGATAGTGGCCGATGGGCAAAGAGGCTCTCTGCTCGTATATTCTCACTTTGCTTGGAGAAATAACCATTGGAGAAACGAAACTGCCGAAGAAATCAAAAGTTTTATATATGCACTAAGCATTTTTCCTTTCCCAGGCTGGGGCGATCTCGGGCAGCGCATACACAGACTCAGCTCTCCGAGAATCTTAAAAGGAGAGGTTAAATATGAGTTTATAAGATGGTAAGATTTTGCCATATTTAAATCCATAAAAAGAATGTTTTCTGTAACCATATCGTGTAAGAATTCTATCCGTAATTAGACCAAGTTTTTACTCGCCACAGTAAAAATTCTACTCGCCAATGGCGAGCTGGCG
This sequence comes from Salticus scenicus, assembly GCA_963930645.1. NCBI lineage: Eukaryota > Metazoa > Arthropoda > Arachnida > Araneae > Salticidae > Salticus > Salticus scenicus. The sequence goes on from OZ005648.1 coordinate 136,678,995, forward strand.
AACGGAAATTTCGCGCCCTGATATGTATATATATATATGTATATATATATATATATATATATATGTATATATGCTGTGAAAACATTTTCAAAAAGACTAAAATTTTAAAACTGTTCGCTTATTTATAATTTTAATCTTTCTTTTCACAGAGGTAAAGTACTTATATAGTTCTACATAAAAAAATAGCTTGTAAGATTTTCGACTGGGCTTATTTTAATTTATATAAATAAAAGAAATTTAAAAATTATTGTGTAACTATTCTGTATTTAAAAATTCTTCTGTATTTATCCATAATAAATACAGAAATAAGAAAATATAAGAAAAAATTAAATCAAATTAATTTTTTCTGGGTAGGCAGTACATATTCTTGAGACGTTCTAAATGAATAGAAATTAGGTTGTAATAGGTTATATAGGCCATAATAGGTTAACAAATTCCAAAAATTAAATAAGCTTTATCCACAGTTGTTGAATATAGACTGAAAATGTAAATGTAGCCCTTATGCAAGATTTACCGTAGTTTAAATATAAATTTAAAACAAGCACACTGGAAATGACCTGCACAAATATAGTTTAAAAAATTAAAGTGTACGTTATTGATGTTAAATTACATTTCTCTCAACAGATTTCCTTTGGTAAAATATACACTACTAAGAAAATTGGTGCCAATAGTTTAAACCACATTGTTGCAATTACACTAAATATTTAGAGCAAAGATTAATTCCGAGTTTGATTTTTAAAATATTTCTTATTGAAAATTGTTCTTAGACATGTCAATGTGCTTTATATGCATGTGAGAAATAAGTTTATAAAAACCAGAATTGTCACTAGAAAAAAATTGTATGTATATAATATGATACTATGGATATTTGGAATAGATAACTTCATACATTTTAAGGAAGCTATAAAAATACGAAATTATTTTGTAATAAACTTTACTTTCACAACCTATTCCTTTACATACATGTAGGCTGTTCTGGAAACCTTCTCTGTTGTTAAGTAATCTGAAAAATAGAAAAGATATTGCCTACAAGGGAGATAATAATAGCAAACAATTATGATTATCTGTTTCAAATAAGAATAGCAATTATAAGCGCAATAGTTTTTATAACTTATCTATTTTATATCATCACATTATAATTAAAAAGAAATGGTATAAAAGTTACAATTATATAGAACTTTATTTAACAATATAAAAAGCACTATTTAATAGTTTTATATTCTGGAATTTTAAAACATGTGCATACAAAATCACGTCAACTTTGTTGATGTTATTAAGCTTAATAATTAAAGTTGACATTTAATGCTCGAACACTTAAGCACACTTGATATATTATTTGGGAGTTAATTCAAAATGATGAGACTTTCCATTCTATAATGTTAATACTTATAGACTATAAAGAGCTTTTGAGTTCCAAAAGGTGATCAAATAAACATTTTAAAACGCAAACTACTTTATGTTAGACAAATTAAGTTCAAACAAGTTTTGAAAAAAAAAAAAAATCATCGGAGTCCATATATTGTTGTAGGATATGTAATTTATGTAATTAGTGAAGGCAGCAAAAAATTCAATTAATAGTGTACTAAATATAACTTAGAAAACTCCCTTAATGGCATATCAAGAAACCAATCTGCAATTTTTTGCATAAAAATATTTCGTAAAAAAACATTAGAAAATTTAGACGTCTGGTAAACAATCATTAAAATAAATCACGAAACAACTAATTGATTTATTAAGTTATTTATTTATCAACCGCAATAAGTCCCGATCTGAACTAATATATTATGTAAGTTTTTATCATTTATTATTATTATTATTAATTCCTTCTAAAATATTCTGCAACTTTTAATCATTTTTATGGCTTTATATATTTTTTTTTACTTCATGCAACATGGTAGCCGATAAATTCAATTCATTGGTTAAAAAAAAAATAAATAAAAAAAATCATGAAACGAAAATGTTGAATTTATGTAAATATTTAGAAAATTAGCAATGAAGTTTCTTCTCGAGCTTTTCATTTTCTAAATTCCTTATATATTTCTTTGGAATAAATTGCATTTGAGAACCTTAAATAACTAATGTATAGCAATTATATAGGTAATCTAATAAACTTTGTATTTTTTTTTTTTAAAATTTACCCAATATTGGTTTTTAAGTAATGAGTGATTTTCTTTTAAAACAAAACTCAAAGTCATTTTTTTTTCTTTTTTAAATCTTTTATCTCGTTCAAGTTCTTAGAAAATCAAAATTTTTAAGTTTTTTCTAATGAAGCTGCATATCATTGTAATACTGAAAATTAATATCAATGAAAATGGCTTATCATTTATATTTGCATATGGAAGAGTAAAAACACAGTACGCATTAAAAAACAATTAAGTGTGAAATTACTTTTAAAGTAGCATTAATATATTTGTGAAAATATCTTTTAAGTATAACAATTTCTGATAGATAAAGATTCCAAATTATATTTTACAAATCAGTATTTATAGTTACAAAAAGAGTTAGAGATTTATGCTTTATAAATCAGTTTACGAGATAAAAATTCTTAAAAATAATTTAAGAAAGTTGGATAATAAACTAAAAATTTATAAATAATCAACCACACATGATATAATGTATGTGGATATTTTTGAAAAATCTGAATTTTCACTCGTTACACAAAGAAATAATATTTAGATCTATTTAGAAGTTATCTAAATAGCACACAATTATATGTAGACTTTCAACAAATACTACTGATATCGGATAATTCATAGGAATTTGTTTCTCAACCCTGTATATCTCCATTGAGTTTTTTGTATCAACTATTATACCAAAATGTAATTCCACAAGACTATTTCAATTGCATTACAAAATGCATTTTTAATAATTTCGTCTTTAAACAAAAATACACTTAAAGATTTTGATTGGCCTTGTGTAAAAAATATGAGTAATCTGTGCCACATTACAATTAGGATCATACTGCAGAAAACTTCAATAGTGTATATCATTCTTTATTAAATTAAATATCAAAACTTCATTAACATACGCTTCTTCAAAACATTTTCATCGTTATATTTAGATTTTCTTGTATATATACTGTTCATTTTATGTACTTCATATTACATTGAAAGTTATTCGTAAGCGATACATGCAAAGCATAATTGAAAACATACTTGTAGTGAATTTCCCCTATATACGGTAATATATCTTAATTATTTTCTGTGACCTGTAAAAGAAGAATAAATAATTTTCATGCATTATTTTTAATAACAAGCATGATATTCTTCATATTCTTCTACTGCTCAGAAATATGCATTCATTTCACCCCATTTGAAATAGAGATATACCAACAATATTCATTTTAGAAAATTACCGTTTTCATTCTGAAAATTGCCTTGATGTAATTAAATATCATACGTTTGTTAGAAGTAATATAGAGATGGGAAAATTCTCTTCATACAACTATGAATAGTAATATATTCGGACTTATTTAGGTAATTTGGGACTGAACAAAAGTTGCAAAATGAAATGCAATTTATATAAGTACTAAACTAAAAACACGCTTCAGTGACTTTAAATAACATACATTAGTTTTTTCTCGAATTTTATTTGTAAAACATAAAGCGTTGGTTGTTTTAAAAATGAATAGGCAAACTAAAATTATACATAGTTTTTAGTTTTTTTGGAAAAATAAAAATAAAAATGGATTATTTAAAAGTTATCACCCTCTACCAAAGAAAAAAAAAATTGTTTTTTAATTTTATGTCCTGATTCTGCTTTTTCGGTTATTTCCTATTACTATTTTTGAATAACTGCTAAATATATATTATTCCTATATACTCTAAAAAGGAGATAGTCAGTAATTAATTGTTTTAATTCTATATAGTATTCCAATAAGTTTTACTGTCTATACTAAATAAATAGAAATATAATACAATATTTTAGCAATTATATTCTTATACAGTCGGTAACAAAAGTCTCCGATCACTAGCAAAAATTCCTATGTAAAAAAAGCACACTTCATACGGTTTTGTTAAATAAATCCTTGTCGAATCCTGTTTTTAGACTAACTAATAACAGGATTCGACAAGGATTTATTAAACAAAACTGTATTAAGTGTACTTTTTTTACATAGGAATTTTTGCTAGTATTTGGAGACTTTTGTTACCGACTGTACAGATTTTAAAAGTTCCATTCTTAATAATAACTTCTTTTTTCACAAATATGGAAAAGTATTTCATAATTTATGAATGATATAGACTTCTACTGCGTGCAAGTGTATCTCTGGAAAAAAAAAAATCTATCTCCTGCAGATTTTAGTTGTTTCTTTTACAAAGATTTCTTCTTTCTCTACAAATATCTGAAACTGTTTCAGAATTTATGAATAATGCAAGATTTTACTTTATTTTTATTTTTAATTTTTTTAAGCTATAACACGAATTTGTCTTATACTTCAGAATTGAGACAGGTCTTGTGTAGAGATGAATTTTACAAATTTTCGTGAAAATTAGAAAAACAGAAGTGGAACATCGGAAACCGGAAGTGGGACCGTAAGTCTGTATCTCAAAAACGGCTCTAACGAAGTTGCTATATAAACACTCAAATATATGTCCTTTCTATAGTTGGTTATTTCAGGAAAATTGATGGGCATCTTGTAAAAATAGTTCAATTTCAGGCCTCGCAAGTGCGTTCCTTTAAAAACGGCTGCTCGTTTTTTTTTTTTTAACTCACCATATTAACTCCCATTTAAATGTCCTATTGTATATAATTATTGTTTTCCAGTCAATAATTGAATATGCCAAGTTTGGGTAAAAGTTGGTATCTCAAAAACGTCTCTATTTTTTTAAAGTTCCTACATAAAATCATTTGAGATATCCTTTCTCATGTATTACGTGGTTATTACAGGAAAATTAACAGTCATCTTGATTAGCTGGCTCAGATTTGGATCTCGTAAATTGGCGTTTCAAAAAATAACTGTACCATTATTTTTCTTATCCTTTAACTCGCTATGTAAACTCTATTTTATATGTCTTTATGCATATATCAAATTTCTCTTACCGAAAAATTTTTAGGTGTCCACTTCGTTAGGTCAATTTTATGTCTTCTGATTACTTTATCTCCAAAAAGTGCATATAATGCAGTCGGTAACAAAAGTATCCGAACACTAGCAAAAATTCCTATATAAAAAATGTAGAGTTAATACATTTTGTGAAATAAATCTTTGTCGAATCATGTTCTTAGTCAGTCTAAGAACATTACTCGACATGGATTCTTTTAAGAAAACAGTATTAACTCTACTTTTTTTATATAGGGATTTTTGATAGTGTTCGGAAAGATTTGTTACCGACTGTACGTGTAATAGTGGGCAATGGAATTCGTGTGGTTGTTTCACACCAGATTTTATTATTATTATTATTCACTCGTATTGTTTCATGTATAACTGAAGAAACAATTACGGTATATTATAATTTTCGTTATGAACTGTGGATTACGAAATGTTTTATTGATTAGTATATGCATATAATCTATATGTGTTGTAAGGTATGAGAAAAGTAAATGAATCATCGAATAAGGAATAATTAAATTGTATTGGGGATATTTGCCGGTTATAAAATATGCACAATTTGTGCATATCACACAAACAAACAAACAAACAAAAAAAAAAAGATTTATTGGATAAAAATAAGTTTCAAAGTTTTTTCTTGACCGAAATCAATGTCACACACATAGGAAACATGGAATCTGTGAGGTAATTAAGGAGTTTAACGTTCTCTCTCACTCATGTAGAAAGGAGCTTTCCAATTGCTGAATTGTTTCTGGGGAGTGATAAATGAACAACAACTTTCTTCTTAGAATATCCTAGATTCCCTAGATTATCCTATCTATTGTATCCATATTTTGGGAATATGCTGGCTAATTTAACCAAAGAATATTTTCATCAAAAAAGAAATTGTACGCTTCTGAACACATAGTCGCCTGTCATAATTTTATTCCCGATTTGCTGTGTTAAGTACATCAGTATGTCTGAGAATCTCATCATTGCTGAGCCGTCAGTTCTATATTCTTAACAATGTACAGGTCGGTGCGGCTAAGGATATACATATCTGCTCAGACCATAAATTTACCTCCACGAAATAGTACACTTTCGTCCAGAAATGCAGACTTATTCTAAGTGCTAGGTTCTTTTCACATTTTAAACTATTCTCAGGGTGTATATTGAATGGAATAACTGAAAGAGACAGCTAGAAAGTATTCAAGCTGTAACGTCCCACTGACAACATTTATTTAAAAAAACAAACTCATTACAAAACGTTCGTCCGTGAACAGCATGCTACTCTACTCATCCCATACCCATCTGAGATGCTTTTTTGCCCCCATTCTGTGAGCAGCACAGTGGGCCGCTACTACTGAAATACAAACTGTAAGTCTTCGAGCATACTAGCCATGATGAAGTCTGTTTAAAGCAAGTGTCGAAATTTCAATATAAGTAGCCTTCTAAAGGTGCTGTTGTAATAGGATGGTGTTCATACACCGTTTTCTTCAAATCGTTTGTATTAAATAACGGTACTCACTTTGTGTTGTTCCAGGCGTATGACTTCGTCTTGATTTTCGGCGAGCAGTTTTATTTTCGATAAACCGATTCCATAGTCAAGGAAGGGAATTTTCAGGAACTCTTAATACTACAATGGAATGCATTTGACCATCTTTTAAAACACCAATGATCCACCGAACTACCGATTCAATATTTGTTAAGAAATTGTATTCATTGTAACAAAACTTTGAACTCGTATCAATTGTTCATAATCTCTTCCTACATATGAAACGCTGGTAATCGTTTTTCACTCCTTTCGAAGTATTTTTAGTCAAAGACGATATTTCTATATTCCCTATTTTATAAACGTTTCCTTTTTAACATTTATTTTATTTTATTTTATTTTTTATTAAGTTGTGGATTGTATGGTAGTCTCATACTGAACTCACGATGTCCCAAAGTTGTTGCAGCCGTGCTTAAAATTTCATATTTCGTTGGAAAATATTTTTTTGTATGTGTGTTAAAAACTAGAAAATAGTAATTATTTTGAAATCTTGATTTATGCACAATAATAATAATAATAATAATTTTTATTATTATTTTAATTTTCTCTTACCCATAGGGCAGGGAAAGTACTGTTTTTCGGTCAAATTTTTGAAATTTAGTTTTTATGATATTTTCACATTTTGAGGTTCCCTGAATCCAAAAATCATATGTGTGTCTTTTATCAGCATATTTCAAAAACAAATTACAGCAGAGTCCAAACTTTGTATTCTAAATGTGTATCATATAGGGATGCTACGCTAAACTTTTCGTTGAGATCAAGTAAATGCTTCCTGTACAGGGACACCCAAGAGAATTCAAATACATTACGTCTATGGGAGAAATTGCAGGAAAGTAGAGCTTAAACATCTATAGATTTCACTAAACCAAATGAAACGAATATATAATTTTAATATGCATTAAAACTTGTTTCATGTAGAATATGGTATAGAAATGGTTAACTGTTCGTTTACAGGGCTACACAAAAGAACTAGATTATATTGCGACAGTACTTGATAATTGATGGACGTGTACTTCATGTTGTGCCGTGTATTATTAATATTGAAATATATTTAAGTGCACCATATGATGTGTACATAAGTTTCAAAAGATATACAGTGATGCATACATATAAGCCATAGCATTATTTTTCATTGTTAGTGGAAGTGCATTACTATAATAATGTACCATGTCCAAGAAAGTTGATCAGGAATTGAAATAAATTCCTCATATCCAGATGGTAAATAATATATTTTTTTAGGCTAAGTAATCATTGCTTTTTTTTTTTTTTTTTTTTTTTAGTTTTTTTAGTTTTAAGGCTTCTTGAATACCGAAGTCAAGTTTTTAACGTTTGATCTTTGTCTGTGTCTGTTAGAGAAACTTAAAAACACATAATATCAGTCGATCCAAATGTTATATTTTGAAGTTTATACGTTTGTTACTAGAAAAACTGGTTTAAGAATAAGTTTTAAGGAATGTTGCTCGTGAAAGTTGTTTGGGTGATTTTTAATGAAATTTTGAATTTAATAACAGATTTGAATTCTATATAAATGCAAGTACAAAAATGAAATGGGGGATTCAGCTCCTCTCACATAGGATTATTTGTCAAATAAAGCTGCTCCGAAGCCTAATTTGAATTGATTTAACATAAGTTTACATAACAGTACTCGTTATCTTACCCCTTAAACTCAATCTGTATTTATAGTATTAAATTTCAGGGTAAGATAAAGTCATGTGAGTGACACGCCTGATTATATTATATTTTTTTATTTGAACATTTATTTTTTTTACCTATTCATTATTATTATTATTGTTATTTGAGAAAAAATTAAAAAAAAAATTCGTCCCCCCCCCCCTTTCTTTTATTTCTCTCGCTTTTTTAATGAAAATTTCAGCGTTTGAGCTTCCCTTATTTTGTTTCTAGTAGTTTTTAATTTCATTTTTGCATCAAAATAAATCTATACACTTGAACGGAAATTTTATGTTTCAAACTAACTGTGGAAAGTATTCCAAACAAAAGGCAAATTGTACAACCTTTGATTTAGAAATAATAAATTCTTATGGCATATGTGTGTGCGTGTGTATTATTTAAAAATAGCAAAGTTTCTTGACAAAAATTTTAAATCGATTTTACAAGTTTTGGAATTACTCTACTGCTTGACTTCCATATACTTTACTAGACTTTTGAACAAATTTGTTAACAAATTAGTCAACAACCCAGTAATTAAAGCAAAGATGTCAAAAACCATGAACTTTTTAACAAGAGAAAAAGCAAGAAATTTTGTAACAAACGAAACATGTTAATTTTGGGAAAATGCTGAGAAAAAACAATTTCGAGAAAACTTAAGCAAGCATATATACTGATTACTTAATATAAATAACAAATCTAAGGTTATTCAGATGTTGAAAAGTTTGTCATTGTATTATTGTTTTAATTTATATTCAGTTAATAAGAACTATAAACACAATAGTAGCTTTTCATTAAAAGAATTTATGCGATTGAAAACAGAAGTATATTTCTAGAGAATATTAACAAGAAAGAAAAATCATGCCATACGCATTGATTAGTAACACTTTCCAACAGTACGTAATTGTTGTATCGAATAACTTTTAATATTCTTTGCCTACGTTATCGCACAACAGACAGAAGGACTGAAAAACGTACAGATAGACTAATTGATTTTAAAATTACTCTTAGGCATTTTGGAAAGTGTCAAAAACGCTTAACGCAAAAGAAAATGCAGCCGTTAGACTATAATTACTCTGATTCTAATCTCTCTGAATATTTTACTGTAGCCTGTAAACCTGAAAGTTAATCATGTCATATTCTATACAAAACAATATGTTAGAATATTAACAATACATGTCAATGTTTTTATGATTTTAATAGTAGAAAGTCTTTTAAATAAAACTTTTAAAAAAATCTGTCTTAGAACGTAATACATTGGCTTTTTTTCTTATTGTTATTGTTGTCGCTGTAAACAAACTAGTTGTACAGGTTTTATTAATGAAATTTTTCATAGGGAACTTGAGGGTATCATTTTTTTAAAGTTCTCAAAATATTCACGGATGATAGGAGCCGGAGACAAACAGATAGAAAGGTAGACAATCGGACAGACAGATGCACAAATTGATATCATATTCCCACTAAAATTATAAGAAAGTGTTAAAACGCTCATGTAAACAAAAGTGCAATTCCAGCAAATTTTTATTAATAGCTCTTAATATAACTGATTATTTTTGTGTGTCCCTGTAAATCTAATGCTAACAGTACTATATTACATAAAAGGCACTCTTTTGTGCATACGAATAATATATTTCAATTGCATTAAGCTTTGCGGAAAATAAAATTATTAAAATTTGGTTTACAAATATAAATCTCTTACAACACAATGCTTTGGAATACTTTCAAGTGTCCCTGTAAACAAACCAGTTAGAAATGTACTCTATTTTACATAGGAAACATCCGATAGGGAATTGAATAACATATTAAAATTTTATTAAAATTTCTGTACATCAAAGATATTAAAATATGGTTTATAGAAACTCTTCTGATAGAACACAATGCTTTCGAATACTTTTGGGTATCCCTGTACACAAACCAGGAGAGGTATTCAATCCATTTTCAATAGGGAACATCCTACAGTGAACTTGAATAAAATATATCGGTTTAAAGAAATTCCATAAATATTTACGGGAATTAGAGCGCAGAAAAACAGACAGAGAGACAGACAGACGGACAGAAGAACAGTCAGACAGATACACAAATTGAAATTATAATCACACTAAAAAAAATGATAGAAAGTGTCCAAAACGCTTAAGGTAAATGAAAGTACAATTCTAGCAATTTTTTATTAATAGTTCTTAATATAACTGAATATTTTTGTGTCACCCTGTAAATCTAATGGTAACCATGCTATATTCTATGCAAAGCATTTTTTTGTGCATATAAATAACATATTTTAATTTCCTAAAACTTCGCAATGCTTTGGAGTACTTTTGAGTGTCCCTGTACATAAACTAGTGATGGTATGTAATCTATTTTACATAGGAAACATACGATAGTGAACTTGAATAACATATTTCAATTTCATGAAGATATTGTACAGAAAAGGTATGAAAATATGGTTTATAGATATACCTCTCATAGAACACAATTCTTTGAAATACTTTCGGGTGTCCCACTACACAAACCAGTAGAGGTATAAACTCCATTTTCAATAGGGAACATCCGATAGTGAACTTCAATAACATATATCAGTTTCAAAAAATTCCATAATTATTTACAGGAGGGGTAGACAGATTGACGGACAGACCGACTGATACACAAATTGGTATCATATTCACACTTAAAAAATGTTAGAAAGTGTTAAAAACGCTTAATGTAAACGAAAGTGGAATTCTAGCAAATTTTTATTAATACCTCTTAATATAACAGAATATTTTTGTGCCTCCCTGTAAATCTAATGCTAATCATGCTATATTCTATATAAAACATTCTTTTGTGCATATAAATAACATATTTCAATTTCCTAAATCTTCGTGGAAAGTAAAGTAATTAAAATTTGATTTATAGAAATATCTCTCATAGAACGCAATGCTTTAGAATATTTTTGAGTGTCCTTGTATATAAAAAAGTGATGGTGTTTAATCCATTTTATACAGGAAACATCCTATAGTGAACTTGAATAACATATTTCAATTTTATAAGATATGTGTACAGTAAAGGTATGAAAATATGATTTATAGAAATACCTCTCATAGAACACAATGCTTTGAAATACTTTCGGGTGCCCCTGTATATAAATCAGTGATGGTATTTAATCCATTTTATACATGAAACATTCAATAGTGAACTTGAATAACATATTTCAATTTCATTAAGATATGTGTACAGTAAAGGAATGAAAATATGATTTATTGAAATACCTCTCATAGAACACAATGCTTTGAATTGCTTTCGGGTGTCCCTGTATACAAATCAGAAAGGGTATAAATTCCATTTTCAATAGGGAACATACGATAGTGAACTTGTATAACATATATCACTTTCAAGAAATTCCACAAATATTTACGGGAGTTAGAGCGCGAAAAGGCAGACAGAAAGGCAGACGGACAGACAGACAGAAAAGTCATTAACACTTTTCAACCATGTTGGAAAGTGCTAAAAATGTTAGAAAGTGTTAAAAACGCTTGATGTAAACGAAAGTACAATTTTAGAAAATATACATTAATAGCTCTTTATATAACTGAATATTTTTGTGTTACCCTGTAAATCTAATGCTAATCATGCTATATTCTGTGCAAATCATTTTCTTTTGCGCTTATAAATAACATATTTCAATTTCATAAATCTTCGTGCGAAGTAAAGTTATTAAAATTTAGTTTATAGAAATATCTCTCATAAAACGCAGTGCTTTGGAATACTTTTGTGTGTCCCTGTAAACAAATCAGTGGTGGTATTTACTACATTTTATACAGGAAACAAACGATAGTGAACTTGAATAAAGTATTTCAATTTCATTAAGATTTGTGTGCAGTAAGGGTATGAAAATATGGTTTATAGGAATGCCTCTCATAGAACACTATGCTTTGAAATATTTTCGGGGGTCCCTGTACACAAATAAGTAGAGGTATGAACTCCATTTGCAACAGAGAACATCCAATAGTGAACCTGTATAACATATTTCAATTTCATTAAGATTTTTGTACAGTAAGGGTATGAAAATATGGTTTATGGAAATGCCTCTCATAGAAAACAATGCTTTGAAATACTTTTGTGTGTCCCTGTACACAAATCAGTGGTGGTATTTACTCCATTTTATACAGGAAACATTCGATATTGAACTTGTATAACATATTTCAATTTCATTAAGATTTGTGTACAGTAAAGTTATGAAAATATGGTTTATAGAAATGCCTCTCATAGAACACTATGCTTTGAAATATTTTCGGGGGTCCCTGTACACAAATCAGTAGAGGTATTTACTCCATTTTCAACAGGGAACATCCGATAGTGAACTTGTATAACATGTTTGAATTTCATTAAAATGTTTGTACAGTAAGGGTATGAATATATGGTTTATAGAAATTCCTCTCATTGAACACAATGCTTTGAAATATTTTCGGGGGTCCCTGTACACAAACCAGTCGAGGTATAAACTCCATTTTCAATAGGGAACATTCGATAGTGAACTTGAATGACATATATCAGTTTCAAGAAATTCCATAAATATTTACGGGAGTTAGAGCGCGTACAGACAGACAGACAGACAGACGGACAGACAGACAGACAGACGGACAGACAGACAAACTGAAATCATAAACACTTTTCAACAACCTTGTTGGAAAGTGTTAAAAACAAACAAAAATAAGTTTGTTTTATTTTTATCCACCTCCACACTGTATGCATAAAATCGATTACGTTAACAATACTTCACTTTAATAGGACTAATGAATAAAACATTTATATACATACAAACTCAAATAAAAAAATAAAAAAAATCTGTATTGAGTTTTTTTTTTTTTTTTTTTTTTTTTTTTTCAATAAATGTATTTTATAAAAACTATAAAATGTTCAAATTAGTTGTTTTTATTTTACTTATTTTATCCAAGATTAATAAAAAATAAATTATATGAAGTGTAAAAATAAATAAAATAAATAAATAAAAATAAGAAAATTCTTTTTCACATTATTTAATAATAGTAGGCCCTTCTAAGAGATTTAATAATGAAAAAATGTACATGAAATAACTATTTAATATTTATTTAAAAAACTAGTTTCCTTTTATAATTCTTACATATATTGTTAATTAAAATTACATTATCGATGTGGATAAAATTGTATTTATTTGTAGAACGGTAATAATAAAAAATGGTAAAATAAAAAAATAATAATAAAAAATAAATAAATAAAGAAAAGAAAATAAAGCAACACTTTAATACTCCAAAAGCGTGGGATACTTTACAAAACATTTTGGTAGATATAAAGGAATCCTGCACTGTTTACACAGCCAGAGAGTCACAGTTTTTATTTTATCCTTGTAGCACACACGAAACCTCTTAGTATATCTTCTTTTATTCTGAGTTGCAGGAATATATTCTCTAAAATAGCCCCATCTTTGCACTTTCATCTTAACCGGACACTCCCATAAATTTCTTTTTTCAGGCACATTATGTTTTTCCTTTCATACAAATCCGTTATTCTGATGATGTGTCTACGACTCCAGAGCATTCACTAGAATCACTTATTAGTCTCCTAGCACGTTTCCGTCTTCTTGGTAATATTTCACTCTCATTAATTTCGTTATCAATATCAGGTAAATGTATGCTTATTTCTTCTGAATCCCTCCAATCACCTTGATATTCATAGTCTGCGCTACTCTTACCTTTATGGTGTACAGTCGTCAGCAAAAGTATCCGAGTAGTAACAAAAATTCCTGTATAAAGAAGTACACTTCATACAGTTTTATTAAATAAATCCTTATCGAATCCTGTTCTTAGTCAGTCTAAGAACAGGATTCGATAAAGATTTATTTAACTAAGCAGTATTAACTGTACTTTTTTTTACATAGAAATTTTTGCTAGTGCTCGGATACTTTTGCTGCCGACTGTATATAACAGGTTTTCCCATTAGTAAAAGCACGTATTGACTGGACCCATGTTCACCCTAAATATTCATAAGAATGAAATCCTGCTGACTAACCACAATTTGTTGTGATCTGTACCAAGAAATTCTAACAACAAACAATATGTTATATCAAAAATATATATTTATATCAAAATATATATTTATATTAATATATATATTTATATCAAAATAAGTAACGAAAGTGCTGCCGGACACAGTAAACTAGAAATTTTAAATCAAATTTATTATCATATTCAACATTAACTTTAGTCGTATGACGAGTATAGCTCGTCATAGTGATGTATGACATGTAAAACCAATGACGAGATATATTCGTCATTTTACCGGATGGGTTTAATGTGTTATACGCAGAAAATATCTGTCGACATTTTTGTTTTTCTGTAAGACTTTATTAATAAAACATACGTTACCTTTCTTTTTCTTTTTTTCTTTTAAGAATAATATGAATATCCTTAAGTTATATGTTCTTGGTTCATTAAAACTTTCTGAGAGTACAATAGAAAACTAGTATGCTGCTATCATCACAAAACTTTCTTCTACATTTTTTACAATCTTTAATATTAAAACAATCTTTTGATTTCATTCAATAACAAATTACTTTAGTATTGTATTTCAAACTCGTTAAAAGATATTTTTATATGTTATCTTAATTTACACGTTTTTAAATATCGAATTATATATTTTAAATGATGTGTATTTGAAAATAAAATTATGCCTCAAATATGTCGTATATTTTTAAATGCCTTTGTAGATTCTTAGATTAAAACTACGCTTTCTTTAATTTAACTAATAATAATTCTCTCTTGGGCACCATTAACTTCATAAGATAATATTTAAATTATTAAGAAGTTACAGAAATTTAAACCAGAGTATATTATATTCTGCTGTTTCATTCTCAAGTTTATAAAGCTTTCTTTATTATGCACATAATCATTATTTCCTACTTTTGCACAGTTTTAACAAACTTTTGGGATTTGTGGATGATTTGGCTTTAGATGTAATTAGTTGAATGCTAATTAATTCAAATTTTCACTACAAGAGTGTAAACTGATATTGCATTTAAAAAAATACCTTTTTAAATACAATTCTAATATTTGCGGATTTCTAACCTGAATTGTAGAAGAAATTTTATAGCGAGATTACAGAAAAATTAGATACTGATATTTAAAATGAATTATAATACAAATTATTTGAATAATTACGTGAATGTGAAAATGAATTTGCTGTTGATTAGCAAAATATCATTATTTTTTAATATGATTTCTTTTTTTTTTTTTTTTTTTTTTTCCTTTCAGCATTTGACGTTATTCTAATTAACAAATTACAACAATGCACTCTTTAAAGAAAGGTTACAGAACTAAGGCCATTATAAGGAATGATATTATTAAGAATAATTAAAATATATATATTAGTTTTAATTGTGCTGTAACACCATTAATATCGTTGACTAATACTATACAAAATGACCAAAGAAATGAAATTAAAGTATACGAAGAGTTCGTCTAATTTAATGTAACATCAAAGTTTTTGCTTATAATGACACTTTGAAGATTATGCGACATCATTTTTATACAATATGGATCTCAGTCGCAAATAATTACCATGCCAGAGGAAATTCTATATATTAATCCTATCTCTTTGTTACAAAAGATTTAAACCTCTTTCAAATAATATGCACTAATCAAAAATGTCTCTTATGGGTAAAATATAATACACTTGGGGAAAATATTGCAGTATGGATGCTATAGAACCTTTTCCAAAATGTCTGATTCTTATACAGTGTTTGTACAGACTCACCTTTCTTAATGGATTTCCCAAATTTTTTTAAAAGTTGTAAATGTTTTTATAACAAAAATTGGCATATAAAATAAGTAATAGAGAAAAATCAAGCAACTTCAGTTACCGTGAAGAATGTGTTACATGCTCACTGATTTCTATAGAAATTTATTTATGTTGTATATTTACGCTGTGCATGCAGGCGGTAACAAAAGTATCCGAACGCTAGCAAAAATTCCTATGTAAAAAAAAAAAAATGTAGAGTTAATACTGTTTTGTTAAATAAATCCTTGTCGAATCATGTTCTTAGACTGACTAAGAACATGATTCGACAAGGATTTATTTAACTTATATATATATATATATATATAGGAATTTTTGCTAGTGTTCGGATATTTTTTTCTACCGACTTTACGTATATACGCTTATCAAAGCTATTTACTCAGTAAGAGGTTTTTTTTTTTCTTCTTTTTTTTTTTTTTTTTTTAAACATATTCTTGAATTTAGAAAGATTCCCAAATAAACTGCTTAAAAATTGTGATTTAATAGGAATTTTTCTTTTTCTTTTTTTTTTTTTTTTTCGTTAAAAGAAAACAAAGCTATTCATCATTTTTTTAATTATCAACTCAATCTATAATGATCCTTCCACCAGAATTTCAAATATATTTTGTTATTGTTGCAAAATATTGTATCTGTAGTCTCTTAAGCTGTCTGGGCCGTCTAAATTAAACGCATTTTTTCTGAAGATGCATCTTAGCTTCTTTATACAAAGCATTAGGGTTGTTAAGCAAATTTTCTAGCAATTAGAAAGGTTTTTTTTTTTTTTTTTTTTTTCTCCATTTAGCTTTAAAATATTCAGAATATGGTTAAACGATTTACAGTAATAACATTGGGATTTAAATATAAAAGTTTCAATATTGTACTAATACACTAGAGGTATGGAGTTTGAATCCAGATCACACTCGTCGGGCTAACAACTGAGAGTTTACCCTGAAACATCTCTGAATATGAGTTACGGCTTAATAAAAGAACCCCCAACTCTCCCAAGAAGAGAATCCCACTTAGACTTAGGTTCCGAAAATAGTAATCGGCTTTGAAAGCTATATAAACACTAACGCCAATATTATATAAAATATTGCTTTATTTTTTTTTTATTTATTTATTTATTTTTTTTTTTTTTTTTCTATCATCTTCAGATGTTTTTTTTTTTTTTTTTTTTTTTTTCATTCGATAGAAAAATTAATATTAAAAAAAAATAAAAATAAATCTTACCATTCTTCGTAAACAATTATCTAATATTTGAGTTTGGAGTGGATTTTCCAGCAGATCTGAAAACTAAAAATTTAAGCAAGTTAAAAAGTACAATATCAAAATTTTTATAAATTTCTTAAGAAAAATAAAAATGTGGATAAATATTTTTTTAAATTATAACCAATTCGAAGCGAAAAGTATATCTTTAGCTTTTATTTTTAATAGATATGCGATACTTTGACAGTTTCTTTAATCAGGAAGTACTAATCCTTAATGAAAATATTAATTAATTTTTTAGCATAAAATTGCATTTATTCTGACAAAATATATCACATTGCAGAATTTAATAACTTTAAGTGTATAATTTTGTTCATATTTTAAGTAACCTAGCTTTTAAAATTACATCTTTCGTTATTAATGTTACTTTTTCATTGTATTCATGAGTGATAAAATTTAGATGTATTTTTCTAAAGATTCATTTTAATTCTGTTAATGCAAATCGAGGATAAATATAACTGTGGTTAAAACGAAACACTTTTTTTATGTATAAATTTATTTTTCCTTCTGGGAAACAAATTTAGAAATTGTTAAATTTCATTATATGCACCTTTAATTTTAAGAGAATTATAAAAGCCTAAAATGTTTATGAAAAAGAAATATAAAACTAGCTTTATATATATATATATATATTATATATGTGTGTTTATATATAATGCATGAAGTGAATAACATATAATTAAGACTAAGAGCTATCCTGATTTAATCTGTCAAATCTAACCTGGAGTTTAATTAATTATAATTTTTGTATGAAACTACAACATATTTATGAGATTTTTTTAACTATCAACTTATAATCGCTATTTATTGTCAATTTTTAAATTTTGTTAAAATAAATTGCGAAACCGTCTTTTTGACTCAAGTTCAAAAATAAAGTTTTAAAATATTTGTTAAAACCTTAAAACTGAAGTCCTCCAGTCAAGTAGGTTTCCAGTAAAAAAAACACGAGTAACTTATCATCAGAAAATTATCAGAAGGTCACCATATCTCTAATTAAGAAATTTAAGAGTAAATCGGGCCTAAAAAAATCGATTTTTAATTAATTTTTAATGATATAACAGGCTTTAATAAGACCGTATCACTTCGATTAAACTAACTTTCTAATAAAAAAACGGCATAGAAATCGGTCCATCACTTTAGGGGTTGAAATGAGCCAGAGAGGTACGCACCCTCATTGTGCGTTACATGTTAAAACTAGGACTATATGAAAGTGAAGATAAAATAACAATGTTTAAGTCACAGATTTTTAGATAAAACATTTACCTTTCTATTTAATACCAGTCTTAATCTCACTTATTCAGGTTTGACTTTTGAGCATAAAAAGAAATCGTTCTTTTTCAGGAAATAAATTAAAATTACATAAGCATTTCTTAGTACTGGTTGAATGGTATCAATCGAATATAGAAAAGGAATTTTTCAACGTTAAAATTAACGGATTCTAGTGAATGTTTTTGACATTGAATTCTGGTGAGAAAGACGATATACATGAGATTGTAGAATTCATGCATTTTGATTTAGCGCAGCATGTCCAAGTGTTTAAATATTTTGTATAATTTATATTGAGTACTTTTGAAGGGCACTGAAAGATTGTCATTATCTTTATTTATTTATTTTTCAAAAATATTAAATTTCAAGTCATGCACTGACAAAAAAGTCTGTAACTGACATCTTAGAATTTAAATTGTGGCTCTAGAAAAAATAAATCCATGTCATCCGTATAAATTCTAGTCCCCTTGGAAAGCGAGTTCTAGAAGCTCCTATTAGAATTCTAGAGCGTTTGCCTATATTCTCGAGGGTAAAGTTATTTAAAAATCTCTGCAAATAAATGAGAATACAAGAGGAGGGTTTATGCAACTATAATCTTGGTTTATTACCCAGTTCTCGAAAAACAAGCGAGAATTTCTCGCAATATAAATGATTCAGAATATTTAGAGTATTCAGAATATCGTTTCCCCATCTAGAAATGCGTACACTAGAAATTCTCGATAATTTCGTCTATTCAGTTTGTTGGCGTGCCTTATGCGCATAGCTCGGAAATCTATATTTCTAGTTAAGGGATTTAGAAAATGGCCACTTATTCATTCTAGAGAAAGGTGGTATATTTTTTTTTCTCATTGTGTATTGAGGAATCCATTTTTTTTTTAAATTAAAATACAGAAATTGAAAGGAGTGTGATGTTAAAAATGGTAAATATTAGATTCAATACATATAAATATTTTACATGTTATATCTTAAAGTTATATTTTGTAGAAATATTTATATTGATTAATGCTCTAAAAATTTCTTTTTGATTGAAATGGTAATAATGATAACTTATATGTAGAAGTTATCGCATACGTAAAAGCACGCTACTACATGAAACTATAAAAATCATTTGTAAAAGACAATTTTTAAGAAATTATATTAAGCATATTTGATTACATTAAACGCAATTTCAATAGTTCATTATATAAACATTTTTATTGCAGAACGTTTACTTAAATTTTTAACAAAATCTTTGAATTAAACCGTAATTTTAAATCCACGTATAATATTTAAAGTATGCTTTTATCCTTGGGATTTCATTATATAATTGTTGATTTACATGTATTTAAAATTCAAATTGCACACGATAACATAAAACTCGATGCAACAAGAAGTTATCAAATGGGAATAAATTGTGTAAACAGATAGTTTATGATAAAACATGCAAATAATTAACTTTTAACGGCTAATAATTGCTTGGACAGAATTCCGGTGCATTACAATGGAGCATAGGACACATGTATAAAATAATATACATTTCAGTGTTAGGAACAACTTTCTACAAATGCTGTTCCAGGAACTTACTGACTCAGAGACGAGTTTACAAAAATATAAAGGAATGCACTTATTTGAGAGAGATATCCGACTGGATTAAAAGAGACAGGATAATCAAATTGCAGGATCGTTTGACACGTGATGCGGACATCGATCATATGATGATGTTGACAGGGATGTTTAAGCAATGGCCATATGGAGCATCAAGGACATAATGGTTGAAAAATATCTATGAAAGAAGGCGACGACAAAGGTATAGCCAAACTGACACATACAACATTTCCTCAATCCTTATCAACAATCTGGGACAACAGTAAGTACAATGATCATGGGTAAGCGACTCGGGGATCTAGAGTTGTGTTAACAGAATCTAATAAGCTCCTAACTGTTTCACAGCACTAGGTGCGTTTTCAATAATGCAATTACGCGCATTGCATCAGAATTACCGTCAATGAATCTCACTTTGAATTAAAGACCGAACATTTGCGAAGACGTGTCTGAAAACGTCAAGGACAGAGGAAGATAACTCATCTAATTATTGTACACCACGCAGCCTGTGACAAGCAGGTGTAATAATGGTATGGGGTACAATTTCATTTGACATTTGGATACTTTTGGCTGTTATCTGTAACATCCTTACAACACAGCTATATGTTGATGATATTTTACATCTCATTGTGTATCCTTCCGCTTACGGACAGCTGGATTAACAATTCAACAGAATAATGTCCAGCTGCACGTTTCATGTGTTTCTACAAATGATATTTGTTCTTCTCCAATACCTTCCTGGTTGATGTAATAGCAAGATCTTTCCCCAATAGAGCGCGTTTGGGTTCTAATAAGCTGTCATTTACAGCCATCCCAATATAGTGCAGATTTAACTCGCCATTTGAAACATGTACAGCAAGTAATTTCGCAGGAATATTTGCAGTCCCTACTAGTCAATGCGCAGCCCTCTAATTCCACCAGAAAAAAAGGAAGGAGAGATCAACACACTGTTGACTTTTTTTTTTACTTTTGTAGCTGTATTTCCTGAATAAAACATTCAATTCCTCTGATATTGTTATAATCTCGTTTTCAAAACACGTACATCACATTAAGAAAATTTTATTATTTTGAGTTAAAGCTTTCATGATGCCTCATTTTATTTAATTCTAGATTGTATGTACTATGACTCTCCCCTGAGAGATAACAAAAACAAAATCTATCTAATATCATTATTAATTTTATTATACACTGTTATCAAAAAACAAGGGATATGTTTTATATTAATAAACGGTATAATCGAAATTTTTATTGGAAAAATAAAAACATAGTGTTAAAAATAGTTTTTCAAACATTGAAAAATGTAAAATATGCAAAGTTTCTTTTTTGTAAAATTTAAAATGGCGTATGATCCGCAAAAAATGAAAATTAAAAATCAGAGTATATGCTTATTTTACAAATAGGAAATACAATAAGAATATATATGAATAATAATATATGTATAGAAATTGTAAAAATAATTAAACGCTTGCTTTTAGCGCTTGATGTCAACGAGGACAATGTCTGAACGAAAGCTTTTAAACGATTCAGTAGTTTAAAGAATTACTGGTCGCATAGAAGGACACAAAAACTGAATTACGGATTTAATAGTAACAAGACAAAACATGATTTCCAAGATCTGGATTTTATTTTTATTATTTTTTATTTTTTTATTTTTTTATTTTTTATAGGCAACAAATACACAGCAAAAATCAGACCAAGATTGCATAAAAACAACAATGCCAAATGAAGACTGAATCTTAAAACTGACAGACAGAAGAAATAAAAGTATAAATGCCAATCTTCTTCAACAACACTTTTGCTCGACATTTGTCACCATAGTTCCAAATGAAACCGACGGAAACTAATTCCACGCTGTAAGATTGTATTGTCATAGACCAATAATATGTGTGCAATTAACAGCATGTCACCGTGCTACCTGTAGATAGTGGGCGGGACAGCAAATCAGCTGGAGAACACATGAATTGAAATTTTTTCTCGTTTTCGAAGAACCTTCCTTTAAACTTTTATTGATAAAAGGCGCATTTTATAAATAAGGGAAGTGGGATGTTAAATAATCCTGCATTTGTGCAAGAAAGTGTCACATATGAAATATGTAGAGGTTTGGTCTGAGGGCATCGCACTGGCCTCTAAAACATTAGAAATTGTTCTTTCGGGGCTTAGTGGTACAAAGCACTACTTATGGCATCTCTAGTTTCTTATATTGAAACAAAAAAAGATATCTTTATTTTAATAGATGGCAGTTTCTCACTACACCCTGTTCGGCTAGTGGACAATTTCTTCACAGTGTAAGACAAGTGGTTTAGCCGGTATGTTCTTCCGAAATAAACCCAATAAAACATGCTTGTGACATGCTAAGCAGACGCGTTGCTTCCACCTATCTTCTCAAACAACGGTTCCACAGCTGAAAAACACTCTTTTAGAAAAGTGGGATAGAATACCTAGTGTCTCAATGATAACTTGAAAAACTCCATAACTAAAAAGTGCTCGATCTTGCTATTTGTAAGGTTTAACCACGTTATCACTAAAATATATTTTCTTTCAAGAAAATTATGCATTTTTGGTTATTTTTGTCAAATACTACAATTGTGTATTTTCAGTTTTATACAAAAAATTGGATCTCAGTTTTATACAA
Organism: Salticus scenicus; assembly: GCA_963930645.1. Classification (NCBI taxonomy): domain Eukaryota; kingdom Metazoa; phylum Arthropoda; class Arachnida; order Araneae; family Salticidae; genus Salticus; species Salticus scenicus. The sequence continues at coordinate 136,701,765 of OZ005648.1, forward strand.
AAAAATCACAAAATTGGATTACTCTTAAAGGATTATAACTTGTAATCCAGCATAACTAGTATATCACGTAAAGCAATTTTACCATTTCAAACATAAATCAGAAAATAATGATTAAAGAACAATGTTTTCATAAAAATATAGTTAGATCTGTAACTCAATTATTTTCTGAGACATTGCACTTACGTTTATTTTAATATTGCATCTTCAGTAACTTTTTAACTAATATCTGTAGAATTTATTTTTAATAACCTATCATTATATTTCTCATTCAGAATGTGCTTTTGACTAAATGATTCAAGATACTTGCATAATATTTAAAAGAATAAATTAGGAAAAGCACACAATAAGTGTAAAATCTGCACGAAAATGTTAGATTATATTTGAATATTAAAAAATAAAACAAGTCTCCGTTTGTATGTTCAAAATACAATAAATGTTTGAGTTTATTTGTTGAAATATCTATTGTTATAGTCGGAGTTTTTGAATTTATTTATAGATTGATGCAATCAGACGTTTGAATATTTATTTATTTTTCAACTGTTTTTTTTTCTTTTTTACCTTTCTGGTAATTCCTTTTGTAAATTTCAATTCATTTTAACTACTTACGGCTAGCGATTTTTTAGGTAGCTGTTTTTGCAGGGTACAGCAACAAGATGTTGCTTCGCTATAAGACTTTGATTAGACATTCATAAAAAAAAAAAAATAATAACAATAGTTGTGATCAGTTCCATTCTTGTGAAGTATGTTTAGAGAAGGAAATAATATAATATAATTTATATATATATGGCTTCCGTTGTTAATTCTTCCTGTTGTAACATTAACGATAATAATTTAATGCGCGCTTATTGTACAAGTTGCTAGCAAAAATTTATAATGCATTGCCCAAACAACTCTGTACCTTATGTGGACAATTTCACAGAAGAATTTTTATCGTTTTGATCTGTTGTCTGCTCAAATAATAATAATAATTTCAAATTTTTTTTTTTTTTTTTTTTTTTTTTTTTTTTTTTTTTTTGTAATTTTAACAATAATGATTGTCATGTTACCGTGTAATGTAAGAATTTAAATTATGTTGCTGGCTGCTAGCTTTGCTTGGTAGAGCACGTAAAATAAACAGAAGATTTACTATTTTTGCTTTTCCATAAAATCAATTTTAAATATAAACGATGACAGGGAAGAATTGTACATAATAATTCTCCAACGACTGTAGCACATAACATAATTTAATGAAGACGTAAACACAATATATACAGAGTACAAGGATTACATCTTAAATAAAGACATGAACAGCGCTGTCAAAGTGACGCTACATTTTATTCTTCATAACATTTCAAAAGACGAAACTGTGCGCCTTTCTCAAAGAAGGACTGCCACACACTGACAAAGTTTATTTCTAAATTTCATTGGGTGCGAGGTCACGTCGGTTTTCATGAAGAACACTTCTACGTAAGTGTTTCGTCATGGGCCTTCACTGGGAAAACAGCCTCACTGGGTGATATGAGCTAGGAGATATAGTTTTGGGTGTTACAGAATAAAATAAAAAGTTACAATAAAAAAATACAGTTTGGTTTACATTTAGCTGCCGAAACTTGTATATGCAAAATGTAAAACTATATTTATTTTTTATTACCATATCTACATTATCAGAAATATAAAAACAAAAAGAATATTTATTTTAAATCCAGGATTCGATAAACTGTTTTACTGTTTATTCTGGAAGTAGCAGTTGTGATGACAGTAATGGGATAAAATCCATATAAACTTTTCTCTTCAGTTTGAAAAATTAAAACTTTTTATGTAATTTTATTTTTAATATTTATTTTTAGGAATTTAACGATTACTGATTTTTTTCTTTCTTTTTTTTTTTTTTTTTTTTTAAATATATATATAGAGAGAGAGAGAGAGAGAGAGAGAAATAATGCTCTTTAACTTTTAAAGTTAATGCGATTAAAATAAATGTTTTCAAAACATAATCCTTTCTCATCTGTACAATGTTTGCTAAGAATACTTTTTATTTTGTTTTTTCCTTACATTTTGTTTTTACTAAAAGGTATCATAAAAGCCTCTAATGCCCTTTGGTGTTAAGCAAAATACAGGTAAATTGAAAGCTTTGTTTCTAAGAGAATTATCGGTACATTTGGAGAAACACTTTAAAAAAAAAATATTTGACCCTTATGTTAATAATTTTTCAGTGTTATATTAAAAAATAACTATTGTTTTTTTATTTAAGCTTATTCAACTGTTTAATATAACCTTTTTTTTTTTTTTTTTTTTTTTTTTTTACTTCTGTCAATAAATATTTGGATAGTTTGTGAAAGGAATAATAGGACTTCATTAATTACTTTAACAGGACTTGGCACCTTTGACTTCGCGCCACTAAAATTTTCATATATAAACATATATTTCCATGCAATATTTATAAATTGAACTGTATTAGGTTTTTCTAATAAAATATATATTCAAGCAACAATTCTTGTGAATTTTTTACAGATTTGAAATCTTGAGTTATCTAAATTGAGTTATCTGAACTTGCATTTTTCATGAAATCATGATATTCAAAATGCTAAAATTTTTGTAGACATTTAAGAAAACATTTAGTGATTTTTAGATGTTTAATAGAACTACTTAAAAGAATTAGGGATGGATTTTGAAACTTATTAATTAGTTGTTGGGAAAAAATTTAAAAAGTGCGTGTCTAGGATTTTTTATACATATATACATTTTTTAAAGAGATTACAAAATCCATGTCTAATCCTTTTAGGTACAGAACACTTTAAATATGATTTAAAGCACATCTTGACGTCATGAAACAACATACGCATGCAAGGTTAATTAAGAACAGTGGTTGTTTGATATTGCTTTAATTACAAGTCACAAAAATCCATTTCAAACTTAATAATGAAGGTAATCTTCTGTTTCTCATTTTATACTTTATTTTCACGTCACAGATCACAAACATTTTACACGGATTTACAATTAAACACAAATGAACATTTCTTAAGCGCTATATTTTAAACGGTCAAGCATGACCGGATCCTTTCAGATCACATTCTTAACTAGTCAGTAATCATACATCGGCGCGTCGAAAAATGACGACTAGTAGCGCCACCTGAGAGGATGCAAAGACAATTCAATTTGCAACATCCTCCCGCCCCGAAAGGTAAGTTAAGTTCAATACAAAATTTTGACAAATCCAAATCAAATACAATTCAAGAATTTCAACCAATAAAAAAATCACAGTACATAAATAATAAATTTCACAACCACATAATACTGAAAATAGAAATTATCAAATACAAAAATCAATGTTACCTGGATACAATTGAAAAATGAAAACAATATTAATATTACCTTACAGGTGAACAGTTGGTTTAATTAAGGTAAGTCCCCTTGGACTTCCAAGTTACAAAGAAGTTGAATGGGTCTCTTTAACATTCCTGATGAAGTTTTTAAGGTTACAGCTCTTACCTTATTGTCACGTCCTACATGTGTCTCAATTACCTTTCCTAACCTCCAAATTTGTCTTGGGGCCTTGTCATCACCTATTAGGACTATATCACCTATATTAAAATTAGAAATTGGATTAACAGGTTTTACAACATTAGCATTTCTCAACTGCAAAATATATTCAAATTTCCAGCGCTTCCAGAATTCGTTAAGAAGTCTCTCACGATACAAGTATCGTTTAATTAAAAGTTTTTGAGAACTAGATTGACTTGCTATCACTAAACGGCCACTTTGTGGTGGCAATGCAGTTGACCTTTTTCCTATTAAGAAATGGGCTGGGGTGAGAGGGAATGGCTCCACAGGGTCATTATATACATAAGTTAAAGGTCGAGAGTTAATAATAGATTCAATTTCTGCAAGTATAGTTTGCAGTTCTTCAAATGTAACCAATGCCCTACCAAGAATTTTCCTCAAAATGACCTTTGTCATACGAACCATTCGCTCCCAATAACCCCCCCACCATGAGGCTCTTTCTACTATATAATTCCATTTGATACCCTTATTACCAAAATAGTTCTGTATTTCAAAGTTCTTAATGTTCGTATAAAGTTTCTTTAGTTCCTTTTCACTACCTTTAAAAGTCAGAGCGTTATCGGAATTCACAACCTTGCACACACCTCTTCTGGAGATGAAATGTCTGAATGCAAGTAGAAAATGTTCAGAACTGAGACTGGAGACTATTTCTAAGTGCACTGCTCGAGTGACTGCACACGTGAATAATGCAATGTACGATTTGTTGTTGTCTCTTGTGAATAAGGGTCCAGCAAAATCGATTCCGACGACTTCAAAAGGTTGAGCCTCACTAGTTCTTGATATGGGAAGCGGAGCTGTTACTTGCTGTCCTTGTTTGGCCTTAAACCGTCTGCATAGAAAACATTTGTTCAAGCAGGATTTCACAGCTTGCCTGCCCTTAATGATCCAAAAGCGTTCTCTTATTTGAGTGAGTGTGTCAGATATACCAGAATGACCTAAATTTTCGTGTTCCTTCATGATCAAAATATTAGTAAATCGAGCCTTGTTCGGCAAAATAATTGGATACTTAGATTCATCAGAAAAATTAGAGCCTTGAATTCTTCCCTTTAATACTATTAGACCTTCTGTTGTCAAAATGGGATTCAAATTATATAACTTAGAATCAGGAGAAACTGAATTTTTTGCCTTTAATGTAGTATATTCTTTGTTAAATTCCCTTTGCTGCACAAATAAAAGCCAATAATTTTCTGCTGCAGATATTTCATTTGCTGTCAGCGCTCCTGAACGTTTTTCAGACCTAGATTTGATATTATTTAGAAATCTAAAAACATAGGCGGTTGTTCTCAAAACTCTATTCAAAGTACTGTAATTCTCCAGATTTAATAATGGCATTGGAACTTCTACGTTAACCTGAAGTGTTGTAACTCCATGTCTTTCTTCAACCACACTGTCCATGTCACAGGAAAATTCCATTAGAGAGTCATACGGTATACTTAATTCTGACAACCAAACTGGTCCTTGACTCCATACTTTGTCACTCATTAAGGAATTTGCTTTCACACCTCTCGTCAATTTATCCGCCGGATTGACCTTGCCCTTGCAAAAGTGCCATTTTTCAGGATCAGTTTTTTTCCCTGATTTCTATCACTCGGTTTTTCACAAACTGCTTATAATCGTTAGCTGAATTTTTTATCCACTGAAGGCAAATCTGAGAGTCAGTCCAATAAAAAATATTTTTGGGGTCGAGCATAGGAAAAACAGATTTAAAATACGACCCTAATCTTGCTGAGACTAAAGTGTCAAGTAATTCAAGTCTCGGTAATGTAATCTTCTTCAAAGGGGCTAGTCGAGACTTAGAAATTATAAAACTTGTTTTGCATTCTTCAGAATTCGTAAATCGAAAATAAGCCACTGAACCATAACATTTTGGGCTAGCATCGGAAAATATGTGTACCTCTACTGAGTTCCAGCAGAGTTCATTAAAATACAGCCTAGGAATTCCAGTGAACTTCAAATCTTTTGCTTCATTTAGCCATTCTAAAAACAACATTCCAATTTCATGTGGAACAGGTTCGTCCCACTGTTTACCATTTTCCCATACTGATTGTAATATAATTTTTATGCGAATCAAAAATGGATTCATGATCCCCAATGGATCAAATAACATTCCGCAAACAGCCAAAATATATCGCTTTGTTATAATTCTGTCCTCCGGTAATTTGTTAAATTGTGAAGTGTCAATCCGTAATACGTCGGTCGTATTGTCCCAAATAATCCCTAATATTTTTAGTTCAACATTGGATTCCTCCGGATCTTCTCGACATTCGAAATTGTCTGTCTTCCACAACTGATTAAGATTAGAAGAATTAGAAATCCAAGCCCTGAGATTCATGCTAGCTTCATTTAAAATATACATCATTTCTTTAGACAATTGAAAGGCCGTGTTTATATTCTCAGTGCCAGAGATGAGATCATCCACGTAGAGAGATCTTAATATTTCTGTTGCTTCCGGGTAGTCATTCTCAAATTTTTTCAAATGAAGCCTGATTGTTGCCGATAATAGAAAAGGGGAACATTTCACCCCAAAGGGAACTCTGCAGAATTGTAATGTCCTAATTCGTTTAGCAGCATCGGAATGGAGATCGGGCCCCTCCCCATCATTCCATAAAAATTTCAAAAAATTCCTATCCTCATCCGCGATTCCTACTTCTAGAAAAGCTCGTTGAATGTCTGCGCAAAACGCTACAGGGTGTAACCTAAACCTCAAAATTATCCTGAGTAAATCTGGATTTAAATTAGGACCGCTCTCTAAACAATCGTTAAGAGATAATTCATCCCTGCCCTTACATGAACCGTCAAAAACTATCCTAACCTTAGAACTTTTCTTTTGCTCGCGTACTACTGCATGATGCGGCATGTAATAGCCTGTACCCGTATTGTCATTTAAATCCGACGCTACTTCCTCTATGATGCCCTCCTTAAAATGTTCCTCAATAATTTCCTTATATTTAAAATATAAGTCCGGATTCCTACCAAAAACAGTGTTCAAATGAGACAAGCGTCGTCTTGCTATCTCATAATTACTGTCCAATTCCTTAACATTATTTTTCCACAACAATCGCGTTTCATATCTTTTATTTCTATAAGTAGTGGTTTGCCTAAATAACTCTAAAATTTCATCGTCTGATTTAGAATGTTCCTTGTACGGATTAATTCCAATTGCCTCTAATTCCCATAAATTTTTAACCCTTTGATGGTCCAATTCCTCCTTAACAACATGTAAATGATTAACGCGCACTTTCTGACAATTCTTAAGTGCTTTAGGGTCCCTTTCCTTTCCTTGTATCACAAATCCAAATAAAGTATCTGTTGCCATTAATCGTTTAGAAATTCTCACGTTCCTTTCTCCGAGAATTTCCCCAATGTAATCCGATCCAATAAGTACATGAATTTTACTTAAATTACCCTTATCTGCCAATTCAATGCCCTTTTCTAGTGCGATATTACGCACCCATTGTGAAGGAATTTTAATTTCCCCAAATGTAATTGAATCAATAACCACAGCCCTTAATTTAATTTTCTTATTAGTTTCTCTTACATTATGTAATACTATTTCTACAATATCATAAGTTTTCCTTTCAGTATTTTCATTGCCAAAAGTATAAATCAAAAGGGTTTCCTTCCCGATTGGTTTTAATCCCAATAAATTGCACACTTCGCGCAATACAAATGTCCTAGAACTTCCATTGTCAATAAGACACCTCAATAAATGGCATTTGGCCCGAATATTAAATACACTTGCCGTTACAGTCTGCAACAACACCGAATCATTCGGCGTGTCCTCAAGCTCTTTATTCTTATTACAAACCAAATTTAAAGAACTTTCTGACTGTATTTGCTTTTTATCCTCAACTTAGCGGGATTCATTTCTTTCTGCATTACATATTAATGAGTTATGCCAGGGAGACGCGCAATACTTGCACTTATGATCTTTACGAGAACAAAATTTACTCAAATGATTTGAAAAACATATAAAACATAATCCCTTGGCCATTAGAGCCTTTTTCTTATCATAAACATTTAAAGAACAATCATGATTCATATGTGCCGAGGAACAAAACAAACAGCCCTGAACTCCTGTATTTTGAGAAAATGAACTCGTATTTCCTTTGTTATTAAATTTAGGCCTATTATTATCATAAGAAAACCTATTATGATAACCAGATAAATTTCTTTCCGCCTGAGTCGCTAAAACGGAAGCTGATGATTTAGGGGGATGATATTCGCTCCTTTTAGAATTTAAGTAAGGTTTATTGTGGCCTGTCATTTTGTTCCGAAAATTATTTTCATTTGCGCTATTATTTCTGGGATTCGCTAAAATTATCGATGCTTCTCGTATTTCTAATTCTTTACGTATAAAATCAACTAATTTAGAAATATCAAACAATTCATCTGAATTACGCTGTCTGTTATAACTTAAATTTAATTCTTCCGGTAGTTTTTGTAATATTACAGTGCATAACAGATTACTGTAAGTGCCTGTTGCTACATTTAATGATTGTAACGAACGAATTTGTACCTCAATCGCGTCGTACATTCTCCTTAATTCAGTAACATTCGCGCATGATTTCACCGGCTCTATTAATAGTAACTTATGCATGTGGGACGATATAATTACGTCACTTCGTCCAAAACGTTCCTTAAGTAATTGTATTGATGCATCGTAATTCGATTCTGTCAATGAAAACCCAGATAGCTCAAGGCGATACCTCCTAAGAAAGATTTCAAATACGTAAATTTCTCAATTTTGCTTAAAGAATTATTATTATGTATCGCTACCTCGTAAGAGTTCCAGATGTCCAACCATGAACTACAGTCACCAAGAAAATGTACAACTTGTAATTTCGGAAGTTTAACTGTACTTCTGGTTTCAGTTCTAACTGTTAGGTTCTCTGAACCAATCCCTGTTTGATCACTTGATCTAGCGATCTGAATAACACCAGGCAACGGCCTGTCATTTAAATTATCCACTAGCCTTTCTAATTTTGTTTTTACATCGATCCCTTTTTCCCTGTATTCCTCACAGCCTGCCACATCTTCAGCTATATCCTTAACTTTAATTTTTGTTTGTATTTCATAATCGATGTTTACGAGTTCTGCTTGTTTGTCCAGGAGTTGAGCCTTTAATCTAAAAAGCTCCTCAATTTTCATTAATTTCGTGTACTCCTCCGTAATTTCGGAGTCCAGGATTGTTTCTATTTTCCCCAAATATTTCGTAAATGAGGTTCTTAAACCTCTTCTTTTTTCCCTCAATCTTTCTAGATCCATTTTAAACCCAATATCATAACAAGAGAACAAAAATAAAAATTATGAAACCTTCTAATTGCTTAATAATAACCCCTATCCATATATTTATTAAATAAAAATAAACATGTATTATCTATATATCAAAAATGTAAACATCATCTTTAAATATCATTTAAGAACAAAAAAATAAATATCGTTAAAACAGAAGTAAATCAATTTAAAATGGCATTTAATGAAACAAAAACTAAATAAATAATTTTGTATTAAACCAGAAGTAACTCAATTTTAATAGCATTGCAAGAAACAAAAATAATTAAATAATATTCCATTAAAAAAAACAATTTCTTTTTCAAAGAAACAAAAAGAAACACCATTTAAACAACATTTTATGAAACGAAAGTAATTTTTCAATTATTTAAATGTTGAATGAAACCATTTATATTCAAAAACCCAAACTATTTTTTAGTTATTCAAATTTTGAAACTATTTATTTCATATATCAGCAAAATTTATAAATTATAAATATTATTATATATAAACCAAATGAATTCGATGTCCTCACAGACTGCAACCATTTCAGAACAAAAACTACACTTTTCTTTTAAAACGAAACCATAACTTTTAACCCCCAAACTCGAACCAAAATAATGAAATAACAAGGGAAAAAGCCTACCTCCCATATCCGATGCATGCTTAGATGATTTTTTACATCATTAATCCAAAAAATGCAGTTCATCACGATCTTGGGTCACCAGAATGTTTGATATTGCTTTAAATACAAGTCACAAAAATCCATTTCAAACTTAATAATGAAGGTAATCTTCTGTTTCTCATTTTATACTTTATTTTCACGTCACAGATCACAAACATTTTACACGGATTTACAATTAAACACAAATGAACATTTCTTAAGCGCTATATTTTAAACGGTCAAGCATGACCGAATCCTTTCAGATCACATTCTTAACTAGTCAGTAATCATACATCGGCGCGTCGAAAAATGACGACTAGTAGCGCCACCTGAGAGGATGCAAAGACAATTCAATTTGCAACAGTGGTATCGTAACGTTTTCGCTTGAAGATCTATGCATATGCCGATGTTCATGTTGCAATAGTTTTTTTTTTTTTTTTTTTTTTTTTTTTAAATACATATATATATATTAGCTAATAATTGCACTGGATATGACGTTACATTTTTTCTTTCGCATTTTTCTTGAAAACTATTTGTCGAAAAGATAAAGTTTTTAGGCAATTTTTACGTACTCCAAGCAAGGAATCTGGTTGTGTAGTGTTTGGGAGGTCATCATCAGACGACCTTGTGAAGAAATCTCTTCGCACATATTGGCTTTATTTTTTTAATTAATAAATTTAATGATTAAATATTATATTTTTAATAAAAGAAAATTTCTATTAAGAAGCATAAAGTAATTCTAAAATTATCTCTTTATATTTAAACATATTTGTCTCACTATAAATAAATATCTTAATTTTAATAATATTTTATCAGCTATTAATTTAATCTTAGGAAAATCAAAACGTATTCATTAAGAATTTAAAAAACCTTTTTTGCAATTTAAATGTATTATTTATTAAATTAAATAATTTGCTCTTTCAGAAAGTCTAACTTCTACAGCTAAATCATCTTGAAAAAAGCTGTTTTTATTTCTCAGCTTTTAATTATTCTATAAATTACAGTATATTATTTTAAATTGCGCAAGTTTGTTTTATTATAAACAAAATTTCTGAATGAAAACCCTTTAAACGTCAGTAAGTGGTAATTTATTTTTCTAAATTATATTATTTATGTCGCAATGGTTTGGGGCTCTTCAGCTCTACACTGCAGATGATAACTTGGCGAAATCATTTACCATTACTAATCCGTTTAAATTTGAGTAACGAACGTTGTAAATTCAAAATATTTATATTACTTTATTCGAGAGACAAAGAAATTTAATTGGCACTAAAGTTTGGCAATTGTCTGAATCTTGGCGCTATTCAGCTCAGTCATCTCTTAACAGTCTTTGCGACTTTTTGTGAGATTACTCCATAATTTGCTTTTTAATAACGCGTTCATAATTTTCCCTCTCTCTCACCACCACATAAGAAACTCTCTGAATGTCGTTAAAGTATATCTGGTAGAATTTAAATATATTAAGTGAATAATTTTAATCGCATACGCAATTTGTTCTACCTTCAATAAAGATATTTTCAGCTAAACCTTTTCGTTAATGTCTTCACGTTTGTAGCATATAAGGGTATTCTCGAACCTGGTTTGTAAACTACCTAATCAATTTCAAATATATGTTAAAAAACTACACCACAAATTCCACAACCCTGTATGAATGTTATGAAATCTTCATTAAAAGGCAAATTAAACTGAGCATTTTCTGCCATGATATTACTTCAGAAAGAGCTACATGTTTCATAAATATAACTTTACCAATGAAATAAAATATAAGTCATATATATTGATTTTAAAAAAATGTGGAAAGGGATAAAGCTAAATTCTCATAATAGGTTATTAATAATTTACGCATGAAAAAAATACACTAATATCTTTATTATTAATAAAATTCCTTTGTATAAACAGTTTCATAAATAAATAAAGCGAGCGTACCTTGTTCTTGAAATTCGATAGTATATCATAAATAGAAACACACATAGATGTTGTTTGGTTTGTTAGGTATAATAAACAAAAATGCAACTTTTAATCAGTTTCATTAATCATTTACCTGCAGTATATATCAAAGGTAATTAAATTTACTTTTTCGAATAAAGAGCCTGAAAAAAATTAACTTTTAGTAGGACTGTCAAAATAATTATAAGGATCGACCGCATACACTTTAAACTCACTAAATGACACTAGACTTTCCATGAATCCATTTAGGTTTATAAAACGAATTTATAACGTTTTCCTGCTGTTTATGAATGTTGATTTTTAATATATTTTCCTATGTTCTCACTACTTTATATATAACTTCAAAAATCCAGCGTCAGTCTTAGAAGAAGTATGATTAAAATAAATAGTGTTTTGCATTATTTTTAAAGTTCTGGTTTCTTTATTATTATTATTATTATTATTATTATTATTATTATTATTATTATTGCGTACTTGGGGTTTGTGAGTTGTTTCTGAATGAAAGGCGAAACTTGCAGATGTTCAAAAGTTTATTTACTGAAGATTCACAAAGACTACAGATCTATAAAACAAGTATCAAATTCAATTTCGCCAGTAAACACAGCTCAAATAAAAGCTGACAACTGCAGATTTACAGTACAAACGATATCAGAGCGTTAACATACACAGCAATGCGCTACAAACAAGAGACTAGTCAGGAGCTTTTTATCGTAAGGCAGTTGGCGAGAAACTGACTGAAGGCCGAAAACCGAATCCTTTGAATACCCTTCTATTATCCAGAATTTTCCACTAACTCGTAGAAAATTCAAGTTAGAGCTTAGATATTTGGTATATCTATAATAAGGATTTTCTCCCAGGTCACCAAAGAGTCGCCAAGGATCGAAAAAGTAGTCAAATTTGGCGCCAAAAACATTATTATTATTATTTACTTCTCTATTCAAATGGTAGATTACAGTACCACCATATTAAATGTTGACAAATTACTATGTGATATACCATGTGAAATAATAATCATCCATAACAGTTTGAGATAATTAGAATTATCTATGAGATAAGAAAATTTTTTACTTATATTTTTAAAAATTTCTTTTTGGGTAACAGAAATTGTTTATATATATATTACAATGTGGTAAATAAACTACTTTGTAAAACAGCAAATAAATTAAATTATAATAAAAATGTTCAACTCATATTACCCCCTTAGTATTTTAAATCATGTTACATCTTTTGATTCATGTTTACTTTAAAAAAAAAAAAAGATTTATGTTTTATACTAACTTTCGATAAAATCATTTTAGTAGTTTTATTTTATATAACACAGTAGCTTAGCCTTACATTAGTTTTTGCATGTCATTTTCTGTTTTTCACATGTCCACAATTAAGCATCTTCTACTCGTAAATTGTTTCGCTAATTTATTCCTCCTTAAGTGCAATAAAACAGTGTTATATTTTAAGCTAAAAGGAAAAAATATGTATTATTCAAACAGTTTTTACACAAAATGTCTTTCATTAAATCAATTCAATAACTTTTTTTTTATTATTATTATTTTGAAAAGTATTGGTATTTTCTCTAAATGACTCAGTTTAAAATTATTGGTTGCATGCCAAAAATAATTTTAATTTTTCTATAAAAAATATTCATAACTTTAACAATAAGTTTTTTGTTTTATTTAGAAATATATAAATGATAACTATGCTTCAATAAACAATTAAGTTAAAAAGAAATTAAGAAAAAACATTTTGCATAATAATAGAAAAACTAATAATAATGTTAATATAAAGATACAAATACTCTTTCAATAATTAAAATTTATATTTTCCACTCTAAAGATGATTATTTTTTACTGTTTATACTATTGTAAGATAAAGCAAACCATAATTTTTACATGCGCAAAAAGAATAAAAATCACCTCAGGCCATAAATTGTTTATTTCTTTAAAAAAAAGGTTTTCATCAAGTATATATTGAAAATAAGATTATATTTAAAAAGAAGTTTGAGTACACATTTTTTTTTTTTCAGAAATCATACAGATTACTATTAAATTTTATTAAACTACTTTTTCTTTTAATTTCACTTTTTATACCAAACCTTTGAAATAAAATAACACAATATATTAGAAATTATATTCGTTATTTAATGTCATAAATATGCTTAATTATATCGCAATATTTAATACATCATAATAAATGTTAACGTTAGTATTAAAAAAATACAATCATTTAAAAAAAAATTTTTGTTTTTTTTTCAGTTTTAAAGTAATATTAATAATAATATTTAATATGCTTTTCGCAGTATAACAGTATAGTTTAGTTCATCTTAATAACTTTATTTCTTGTATAGTATTATTTTTATTTGATTAAATTAAACAAACATGTTTTAGGTTGTGTTTTAATTTCGAAGTTTATTAAATACTAGCAGGCTTTGCCCGCTTCGCTGGTCACTATATTTAAATGAATTAAAAGGGGAAAAATCTGGTGTGAAACTAAACAACCACATGACTTACACTACCCAGCATTACGCGTATTATATGCACTTTTTGGAGATAATGTAAGAAAAAGGCATACATTTGACCTAACAAAGTAGACACCTAAAAATTTTCCTGTAAGAGAAAGTTGATACACATTTAACGACATAAAAATCAGATTTAAATAGCGAGTTTAAAAATAAGAAAAATAAAATCTATCGGGCTGTTTTTTTTAAAATCTAAATTCTGAGATCTAAAATTAACCTCCCTAATAATGATGACTGTTAATTTTCCTGTAATAACCACGTAGTACACGAGAAAGGATATCTAAAATGCGCTTATGTAAAAATTTTCAAGAAAATCGTTAGAGCCGTTTTTCAGATACCAATTTTTATCAAATTTGGAATATTCAATTGTTGACTAGAAAACAACAATGGCATAAAAAGGATGTCTGAAAAAGGTTAAAATGACAAGTTTGAAAAAAATCTGTACAGCCATTTTTAAAGGAACGTACATGCGAGACCTGAAATTTATATAGGTCGCTCATCCACTTTCCTGAATTAACTAACTATATCATACGAAAGGATATCTTATAGAGTGTCTATATAGAAACTTTGAAGAAAATCGTTAAAGCCGTTTTTAAGATACGGATACTTTTTCTGGTTCCCGATGTCCCACTTACGTTTTTTCAATTTTCCTCAAAATTTGAAAATATCATCTATACACCAGACCTACCTCAATTCTGAAGTTTCGTAGTTCTGTCTTTATTAGTTTCAGAGATATGGTAGTCAGAAGGTTCCCCACACACATACACACACACTGACCAATTGCCAGAAACTATTTTTTTTTTCTTTAACTCATGAGACCTTCAAACATGTAAATCGGGTGAAAACTCGACATCAAATTTCCGGACCAAATACAATACTTCCATTACCTACAGTAATCTAGTAATGGATTTAAAAAGGAATCGCTGTTTTTTATACCGCTTTACAAATAAAAGTTAAAAAGAAAGTACATTGAAATTGCTTATAAACTTCTCTTCTGGCCATTACTGCCTTCGGCAGAGACTTACTCACCGCAAAATCTCGTTAATGGATAATTTAATTTATAAGGATGTCAATAAAATAGGGAGTTAGTCATTAGTCATTTTCTTTCTATTAATAAACAGAACGAAAAACGCACAATATTTTACCTAGAGACACTTTTTATCGTTAGATCAATTAAAAATACACACTTATATATATATATACATATATATTCCTATTTTACCCTCTCCATTAAGTTAAGTGCAATATTTCCATTATTTACGGTAGTCGTAAAATGGAAGTAAAAATATTTAAAATAAAATTCAGAAAAATCATGCTAAATCAATGGAACAGCTTGGACCTCTTGGCGGAATTTGATATCTGGCACCGAAGTAGCTTGGACGTTTCTCGACAAGTTTACTTAAGCAAACACGATGCCCATTTTAACTTATTGCAGAATAAACAACAAAAATATAAAAACCGCCAAGTGGCCTTATATATATAAAGATATATGTAAGAAGAATAGTAGTTTTAAAAATAAAAATAAAAATAATCTTTTTAGAACAATATGTATCAGCATCATGAAATATATTGAAATTTTATCAATATGCATAAAATTTGTAAAGTTATAATGACGTCAATTTTTGTGAGATGCATAATTTAATATATATATATATTATTCTTCACGTTTAATTAAATGTATTTTTACATAAAAGAAAAATAATCTCGCACCTTTTTTTTTTTTTTTTTTTTTTGCAACAATTAAATTATAGCTAATATTTTAATGGATTTTTTTTAAAGGTGTTATGAATTGGTTATATTCACATTTTAATTAATTAAAAGAGACTAATAAAAATTTCGAAAATCGGGCTTCGAGGTACACAAAGACCCCTCGGGGGCACCTTCGTGTCGAAACACGTCCCTGTCCGAGCTTTGCACGTGACTGTCTTTGCACTACACTGTTCACACACATACAGACAAACATAGTCTTTTATACATATAAAGATGTTTGTGCATTAGGGGATTTTTTAAAGGAAAGCATTAAAATTAAAAGTTATCTATTTGTTTTACAAGAATAAATTTGTATCGTTTATAAACGATATTTAAAATCATTTTTTTTTTTTTTTTCTTGTTTGTTCAAATGAGCCTCAGAAATAAATAGGTTCAATTAATGTAATTTCAATAAATGAATTTAATGAAGTTGAGAAATATTTAAACAAGCGAATATGTGGAATTTGAAATACAACGTAAAGTTTTAAGATTTATTTTGAGACAGCTGTAGATGTATTATAAAACGCTTGTCTAGTCTCATGATTTGGAAATCTGACTTTTTAAAAAGGTATATTTTTTTTTTTTTGAAAATTCAGATTCTCCATTATGTGGATATCATGTGGGGAAGGCGCGGTGAAACTATAACAAAATTAAATCATTCAACTACTGAATGAAAACAATTATAGGACGATGAAAGTTATTCGAGGCAGAATGTTAGTGATAAAAGGAGAAGGTGGAGAAAAATAAAGTCAATACAACAAACAGAATGTTAAAAAGAAAATGATGGACAAAATAGAAGAAAAATGATAAGCCCAGCAAGTAAATTGTCTAGATTACCTGTATTTTATGAAAAATTAAAATACATAAAGATTATTTGTCAAATCTCAGATAAAAATGCATCAAAATATTTCTAAAAGTCAGAAAAACCTTGACTAAACTAAATTTGGCAGCAACCAATAACAAGGAATGAAATTTGAGACCGTTAATTCAAGACCAAGTTAAAAAAAATGAATAAACAAATAATAAACAAATAATAAAGAAGAAGAAGAAGAAAATTCATATTAGGAAACTTATGTTTATACCACTGAAATAGACCTAATAATGTATTGGAACAATTTGAAAATTTTGCCAATGCGGTCATAGACAAACACGAAATATAAAATTAACAAATTATCTAAAAAAGAAAAAAAAACACGAATTTGGCAGTATTGAAGTTTAAATTACTTTTTTGTAAGAGAAAGAATTATAATGATTGACAACATTAAAATAGATATCTTAGTGTAAACATTTTATGTTTTAAAAATTCTTATTATTTTTTTCACTAGCTATGATTTAAATACACTGATGGAAAAAAAAATCCCAACACCAAGAAAAAATTATTGTACAGTAATGAAATTTCAGCAATACATTTGTCTAGGTAACATATTTAATTGATTAAAGTTTCAAGATCACAGGTAGAGCCATTGGCGAGAAGAGCCATTTCAAATGTGAAATGTTGGTACATTAGTATCCGGTGTAACCGCCAGAATTTTGAATGCAAGCATGCAAACGTGCATGCATTGTGTCGTACAGGTGTCGGATATCAGTTTGTGGGATGGAGTTTTATGCCTGTTGCACTTGGGCGGTCAAAGCAGGGACGGTTAATGCTGGTTGTGGATGACGCTGGAGTTGTCGTCCAATGATGTCCCATACGTGCTCGATTGGAGAAAGATCTGGTGATCTAGCAGGCCAAGGCAACATGTCGACACTCTGTAGAGCATGTTGGGTTACAACAGCGGTATGAGGGCGAGCGTTATCCTGTTGGAAAACACCCCCTTGAATGCTGTTCATGAATGGCAGCACAGCAGGTTGTATCACTAGACTGACGTACAAATTTGCAGTCAGGGTGCGTGGGATAACCACGAGAGTGCTCCTGCTATCATACGAAATTGCTCCCCAAACCATAACTCCAGGAGTAGGCCCTGTGTGTCTAGGCCGCAGACAGGTCGCTAGCAGGCGTTATCCTGGCCTCCTTCTAACCAACACACGGCTATCACTGCGACCAAGGCAGAACCGGCTTTCATCAGAAAACACAACAGATCTCCACTCTGTCCTCCAATAAGCTCTAGCTTGACACCACTCACGTCGCAAACGGCAGTGGTTTGGAGTCAGTGGAATGCACGCTACAGGGCGTCTGGCTCGGAGCTGACCTTGAAGTAACCGATTTGTAACAGTTCGTTGTGTCACTGTGGTGCCAACTACAGCTCGAATTTCAGCTGCAGACGCAGTACGATTAGCCACAGATCCATACGCCGAACACGGCGGTCTTCCCTCTCAGTAGTGCCACGTGGCCGCCCGGAACCCGGTCTTCTTGAGGCAGTACCTTCCCTTGACCACTGCTGCCAACACTCATGCACAGTGGATAGATTCCTGCCACGTCATTCTGCAATATCGCGGAAAGAAAACCCACCTTCTCGTAGCCCTACTACACGACCTCGTTCAAACTCAGTGAGCTGTTGATAATGGCTTCTTCGTCTTCTTAGAGGCATCCTTGACTAACATGAACCCACTACGTCAAATCTCAACTGTAAATAACGATCACGAACCTTACAGCGCTTATTTAAAGCAAACCCCATTTGCATGTCCATAGTGTCGCTACTAGTGCCACACTTATGCGCGTAGCTCGAAATTTGAATCGACGTCATCTTTCAGATGTATAAACACGTCTACCAAATTTCGTTTATCTAGCACAGCTCCTTCCTGGTGTTGGGATTTTTTTTTTCCATCAGTGTATTATTTGACTTTTTGTGTATCATAGTCCACATTAATATAAAAAAAGCAATAGGAAATCATAAAAAAAGATATAAGAATAAAACATTCATAATAGTAATATATATATAAAGTAATCATTCCATTTACAATAAAAAAAATTTCACAGAAACAGTATTCAAGTTATAAATATTTTAAAATACAGGCTGCGAAAATTCAACTTTTATGTGCAAATCTATCTATATTTGTATTTATAATGCTAATAAAAAGGAAAATTGGTCAGTGAAATTATGTTTCATATGAAGACAAAAATACAATTTTGAAAATTACTTTTCGGTCATAAGATTTTTCCAAGATAAAAAGTTTAACGTGACATACACAAGAATACCAATATTTTACAGGAAATCTTTAAATGACTTAAGTGTTTTCGACTAAATGTTTCTTTCTTTCTCTCTCTTTTATATTTTTACCTTTTTTATTGAAGAGATTCTGGAAGAAGAAAAGTAATATTCTTTTGAGAAGAAAAATAATATTCTATTTAATTTTTAAAAATATTTTGAACGTGTTCTTGCAGAATTCCAAATTTCTTGCAAATTTTGTTATTAGAGGGATGGAAATTTATAAATTCCTTTTAGAAAAATGTTTAGAAATTTGACAGGATAAAAATGTTTACACACTTTCGTATATTTTTGCACAATACACTCACAATGGTATATACCTGTACGGGTATTCTTTCTTATCTTGAAGTATTTTAAAAGTTTCTGCTCAAGATTACAGCTCTATGTGTTGGTAAAAATAATGCTTACAGACAGTGCTGTAATTTAAAATATATTGTATATTTCATTGGTTGTAATTGTTACTGTTAGCTGAAAAGAAAATTTTGAAATAATCAAAAGTACGAGTAAATAAGCAAAATCTTAAAATATCTCAGCATAGAATTTCCGAATTTATCCAAATATTAATTAATCCTGTTTTGTTTTATTTCTTTCTTTCTTACACATATTCTTGCGTTCTGTTGTTTTGAATGATCCATATTACATAATTTCAACCCATAACAATGCCTCCTCTTTTTTTATTTTATTTTATTTTTTTTTTTCATCTTTGATTTATTGTATTGTTTCGTTAGACAATATATATATATATATATATATATATATATATATATATATATATATATAATTTTTTTTTTTTTTTTTTTTTTTTTTTTGAGTGCCGAAGCGTCACTCAAGGCCTCCATGTGGAGAGCGGGACTCAAACTGATTTTATTTGTTTGTCTGTATATATGTATGTATTTATGTATGCCTCACGATAACAACCACAAAAATTCCTCTATTGACTTGCAATTTGGTACGTATGATCACGAGTCACACAAAAGTAGCTGTATATTATTGAGATATATGTAGAAGCATATTTTTTTTGTTGAAAATATGTGTTTAAATATAATAATTAATGTACACGACTTTACAAAAGAATTTCGAAAATGTCACTTATTCATCCAATTTCTGTCAACTTTCGAACAATATTTCATGAGCTACGTAGAATAAGTTGTGTAGTTTTTACTGGTGTATATGATGTATATAGCTCGTTTACAGGGACACAAAAAAATATATCGGGACACTAGAGCTTATCAACATATTTATATTTAAGTGCATCTTAACGCATTTATGCTGCATTCAACATTATTGTATTAAAATACATTATTAAGATACTTAAATCCATGTTTTTTTGTTTTTTTTTCTAGAACAGGTATGTATAGACTAAACAATTTATTTGCAGGACCACATAAAAGAATTCCGAGTACATTCTGTAGTCATACAAATGATGCTAAATATGGTTAAATTATTGATGAATTAAAATGAAATATTTGTACATTTTTTATTACTGTATATAAGCGCTGTAGTTCGTATGCAAGGGCATACAAAAGAATTTCGTAATTCTATAGCCTATAATCGGTATTTCTTATAAGGACATATTAATATGATTTCTCTCCATTAAGCCCAATGAAATGAACATATGTTATGAAAATGTTTAAACGTAGTTGTGTAGTTTTTACTGGTGTATATGATGTATATAGCTCGTTTACAGGGACACAAAAAAATATATCGGGACACTAGAGCTTATCAACATATTTATATTTAAGTGCATCTTAACGCATTTATGCTGCATTCAACATTATTGTATTAAAATACATTATTAAGATACTTAAAACCATGTTTTTTTTTTTTTTCTAGAAAAGGTATGTATAGACTAAACAATTTATTTGCAGGACCACATAAAAGAATTCCGAGTACATTCTGTAATCATACAAATGATGCTAAATATGGTTAAATTATTGATGAATTAAAATGAAATATTTGTACATTTTTTATTACTGTATATAAGCGCTGTAGTTCGTATGCAAGGGCATACAAAAGAATTTCGTAATTCTATAGCCTATAATCGGTATTTCTTATAAGGACATATTAATATGATTTCTCTCCATTAAGCCCCATGAAATGAACATATGTTATGAAAATGTTTAAACGTACGGTTTCCTCGGAAAATGGTAGTCATAGAATCTGTAATTAGTTTATAGGGTCACATAAAATAATTTAAATAATTACAATATGCTATTTAATTTATTTCGCATCAAATTTGGTACAATTATTTATGAGTTATAAGGAATTAATACAAGGCTCTCAGTTAATAACAGGAGACTTGGCGTTGGAATATTAAAACCCGAATAAACTACTACGTCAGAAACGCCAAAGAAAAATATTCGAGATGCATACAGCTGTTTCGGTAGCCTTAATCGTACCTTCTTCAGTGCAAAAAGAATATTTATTCTTTTATTCTTATATTATTTTTATTCTTTTTGCACTGAAGACGGTACGCTTAAGGCTACCGAAACAGCTGTATGCATCTCAAATATTTTTCTTTGGCGTTTCTGACGTAGTAGTTTATTCGGGTTTTAAGGCTGTCAGTTACAAGGAAATTCATGTACAGTCGGTAACAGAAGTCTCCGAACATTAGCAAAAATTCCTATGTAAAAAAAGTACACTTAATACAGTTTTGTTAAAATTAATCCTTGTCGAATCCTGTTCTTAGTCAGTCTAAAAACAGGATTCGACAAGGATTTGTTTCACAAAACTGTATTAAGTGTACTTTTTTTTATATAGGAATTTTTGCTAGTGTTCGGAGACTTTTGTTACCGACTGCACATATATAGAGAGATAGGTTGGTATAGACAGACAGATAAAACGAAGTTGTGGGGGGCAGCAGCCACCCTCAGAAACGTGTATGGTTATGAAGCGGGTTAAAAATAATGATAATAAATTATATATATATATATATATATAATATTTATATGAAAATATGAAAATATATAGCATATTTTCAAATTAAGAAAATATATATAATTATTTTAAATGATAAAAATCAGCTGAGATAAATGCTGAGATAAATAAAAAAGATTTGCTGAGTAATTAATGTTACAAATGGGACATTGAGATTCTTAAACTGCAGATCCACTAGTTTATTTGCTTTTTAATTTTTAACAAATTTAACGAGTAGGTAAAAATCACCGTAAAACAACCATAAATATTTTTTATTAATTCTTTTTGTATAAAAATTTCTTCAAATTTTAATAATATCAACATATTAAAATTTAATTCTTTGCAAATATACACTATTAAAACAGTCTGTTTAAAATGCATTTTTTACAGGTATTTTTTATTCTTACTACAAATTATTTTTAATTGATAAGTCTTTAGAATTATCATTTCCTAATTCTAATGGCACTGACATAATTGATTTTCAAAGTAATTTAATCCGATTGAATTGCCTTTATGCGATTAAAAAAGTACATGTGTTTAATTTTAATTAACTCAGAGCAGTAAAAAGTTAAATTCTAAAAGTCTATTTTTGTTAAAATGGTTTTTATTTTCATTTATTATATTTATTCCAATTCAAACGAAAATAATTATTTTTATCAAAATGTTATTCAGCGAGAAATTTTCCTTTAACTGTTTCTGCAGCGATAGTTTAATTAAAATTTAGTGTTATCGGATAAAAATTAACTAAAAAAGTCGTAATATGTTTAATGAATATTCCTTTATTCTTTTAGAATTAATTTCCTAAAAAATTATTTTCAAATCAATGACTTTTCATTATATATATATATATATATGTATAAAAGTTCTCTTTTTTTTTTTTTTTTTTTTTTTTTTTTTTGTTAATGTCTGAGAAATGATGAAAATACAGCAATACATTAGACATCTGAGTACAACAAAATAAAATGAGATAAATAACAATTTTTAAACAAGAAAATATTAAAAGAATTAGAGGTGTTTTTTTAGTTATGAGGAATGTTGCACAATATATTTTCCATCAATAAAGTGGAGTAGAGTGGCATCCAAATTCAAAATAAAAACGGTAGATTACTAGTGGATCTGCAGATTAGGAACCTCAACGTTCTATTTTCATCACACATTATTCAACAGGTCATTTTTATTTATTTCTTATTGTATGATATATATATATTGATTTGATTGACTTGCTACATAAACAGATACGTTCCTGAGGTGGGCTGCCGCTTTCCTCACCCCCCTCTTCCCCGCTGTATCTCTTTTTCTATACCTATCTGTATATCATATATATGTATTCTTACTAACTGACAGTCTTCTATTATTTCCCTGAAATTCCTAAATATTTGTACTAAATTTTATGCAAAAAGATTACATAGCATACCGGGATTATTTTGTGTAAAACTGCAAACTAATTACCAATTCTATGCTCACGCTTTTCAACAGAAAAATATGCTTTTAAAATTCTAATAAAATTCCATTATATTTAAAGTGATGTAACCATGTTAAAATACACTTTTAAGAAATACCGACTATAGACCGTATCAGTACGAAATTCTTATATGTATCCCGGAAAAGGAGCCACAGTTATTATATACGCTAATAACAAGAATACGTCCGATTAATTATAACTCATTAATTTTTCAAACTAATTTGACATCATTTGGATGCCTACAGTACGTCATCGGAATCCTTTTGTGTGGCTCCATAAATACATGCGGCCCCATAAAAAATTATTTAGTCTATACATACCCTTTTTAAGAGTAAACGTGATTTATACATCTTTACAATGTATTTTAATTCCATTATGTTCAATGCAGCATAAACGAATTAAAGTGCGCTTAAATACAAATTTGACCATAGGCTCTAATGTCACGAAATTTATTTGTGTGTCTCTGTAAACGAACCATTGTATACACTAGTAAAAACTATTCAGCTTTTTTTATGTTTTACATGAATAATTGTTCGAAATTTGTCATAATTTGGATGATTACGTGACATTGTCAGAACACTTTTGTAAGGTCCTGTAAATTAATTAGGAAGCCTAAGAGCACATATTTTCTGCAGAAAACATAAGTTTAAGCATCTCACATGTACGCTCATTTAATGTTGTTGATTGCAAAGTAATGACGTTAAAATGCGTTGAAACGAAATTCATCCCATATGCCGTATTTATAAGCGTGTCCCTGTACACAATTTTCACGTTACATTTTCACGTATCCCTGTAAACAATTCATAAATAATATAGACATAAAAAATTATACAGTTATTTCTATGCAAAGCCTGAACGTGTGTGCCAACTTGAAAGTCAATCGGGGGATTTTTGGGGTCGCTATTGCGATACATACAAATTCTGCGCATAGGCTGTAATGTTAAGAAAAATTTTGGTGTGTCCCTGTACACGAACTACAAATGGAATACACACCCAAAACTATACAGCTGATTCTGTGAGGCTCATGAGCATGTGTATAAAGTTCCATGTCAATAGCGTGATTTTTGCGGCCGCTATCGTGCGACAGACAGACAGACAAATACACAGACGGAACCCAAAATCTTTTTTGAGTCTCAATAGGGAGGCCTCCACTGACGTTTCGGCAATTAATCCGGCATATTTGAATTTTTACATGCCAAGACATAAATTTTGCTTTGTAAGAAATATAGAGTTTAAAAATAACTTTTAAATATTTATAGCCATTAAGTTTAATTATTTCGAATATTGAGTATTCAAGTAAGTACAATAATCTCTATTTTACTGCAGTGGACTCTACCGTCCTTTTAAATTTTACATACGTTAAAATAAATTTTTATTAACTCCATCTAAGTTATTATTAACATTCCTCCCGCCTAATTATTATTATTTTTTCAACAGCACCGACTATTACAGTGTGCTTGACACTGTCTAATCAAGTGAAAATTTTTTATAATATTTATTTGGTTAATTTAACTTATATAGTTTAGCAAATAACAACATGAACATAAAAATTTGGTTCATCTAAATAGTTTGGACGAAATCAGACTATAAATCAAAAATATTTTTGAAATTATTTAAGATTTTTTTTTAAAATTCTTATTGTTTATTTTGTTTATTTATTTATTTATTTATTCTCTCTAACATTTATCAACCGATTATATTCCAATTCTGTAATTCAGATTGCTGAAATATTTTGAGCCATGGCATATACTTTTGCATCTGCTACTATTTTCATAAATTTTTGTAGTCCAGTTGTCGTGACAATTGCTTTTATAACGTAATTTAACTGAAATTAATTTTAAAATACAAAATATTATTTATTGGTTTATTAACCGAATTGAGTAAATTTGTGTCTTTTGTTCCACTATATTTTATTTAATCTTCTTTTGCAAACTATATCCTAAAATAATTCAGACAACATTTAAGCATCGAATGATAAAAAAACATAATCTTATTTATTTCTTGTCTTTACAAATCTTAAAATTTTACAAACATCCGATTTGTGTTTACATGCAAATTATAAACATTATACTTAACAACCATTAATGTTTTCTGAAACGTTGAATGCCTGTGAGAGAAAATTTTTAGTTGAACTTAAAGACACTTTTCAACGTAACAAAAAGGCGAACTACCAAAGTGTTAGCGAATGAATTGTTAAAGATTTTTTTGTATTGTTGCAAATACCTATATTATACATTTTTTGTTTGCTCAAACTTTAAAATGAAATGATTTCATAACGTAAATCATAGTTCATAATTTTTTCGTAAACTTTATTATTAAATTAAAGAGAAAATATAGATTGAAATATATATTCATCATCAAAGTTTCTCCATTTCTAACACCTAAATATTTATTTTCTTATTATGTTGTATATTCAGTATCTTATGTAATAACTTTCAAATGAAAATCTTTTCAATAGTTTAATAACATATTTCATGTAAAATAAATTTAATTTTCATAACAATCTTCAAATAACAAGCATCTATGATTAACGAATTCTAGCAACTATGATTAATCTAGCAAATATTTTTATTAATTTGATTTTTACTTAAGACATTATATGAATTTATAAACTAAAACTTTATTGTAATTTAAACTGTTATTGTTAAGTGATAGATTTAAAATTTTTTATACAATACTCTAAGAAATTTCCACTCAAAATTTCAACTAGTGACCTGCAAAATGTTTTCCTGTCACTGATCACAAAATGAAAGTTATGCCCATTGAATTTATGAAATTTTTTTTTTCGAAGAAGGAGAATGACCATTCAATAAATTCTGAACTTTGCAGGAATTTGTAACAAAGACAGGTACTAGATACTTTTGTAAAACAAGGGAGCTAGTCGCATAATATAATCTACAAAGAAGTCATTTAAAAAGTGTAAAAAAAACGAGCTAAAAGAAAAAGGATGGATTAAAGTTGGGCCTAAAAAGGGTTGTGATATCAAATTCCCAAGCTTACATTGGGATACTTATTCAATATTCCCTCTTAACTGAGATTTAATATGTGAATCAAATGCTTTATGAAATGTTAATAGATATCTTCTCCTGTATTAAATACATTATAATGTGTTTCTGAAAATTATTATTATTTCAATTATTATTATTTCAATTATTAGTTTTTTAATTATTATTTATGCATGAGGGGCTTGATAGCTATCTTTCAAAATTTTACGTTAATTGGAATTCTTTTATAAATTTCAGCATTTATAAAATAGAAGTGCACCAAACTTAATACAAAATGCTTATATTAAGAAATCAAGTTTATTCAACTTGTGTGCATTGTGGGCACTTTTACGATTTTTTTCTCACAATTTTTATTATTGTAATATTTCATTCAGTCTGCGTTAAATGGAATAGCCAGTTTAATTTTACGAGATATTTATTATAAGAAGCTATATTATAATTGTGTGAATCCATGTGGGGAAGCCGCTATACTGTATTTTCATATTTTGAAAGATGATCACTAAGACCATCATGCAAAAATTATAAAACAATAATTTTCATAAACACGTTATGATGTGTTTAGCACAGGAGAGGATTTCTATCAACATATCATAAGGCATTTATTCGCATATTAAAACTTAATTAATAGGGAATAATGAATAAGTATCATAATGCAAGCTTGAGAATTTGATAACCCCTTTTTAGGCACAACTTTAATCCATTCTCTTTCTTTGTACTTGCCTTTTTTACACTTTTTAAATGTCTTCTTTGTAAATATCGTTTATATTTTAGTTCCCCATAATACTATAGGTATGGAGAAATTGGGTAATCGTGAAAATTTTTGACCACTTTTTTTTTTACTTTTTTACACGTTTTCAGGTGTGAGTAATACGAAAATATAAAAATGGGTATGGTGTCCAACTGTAGGGTGCCTGTTAGTTTTTTAGGGTGTTAGACCGTAAGAGCGTTAGTTAGTTAGCCTGTGTACTCGATATCTCACGAACAAATGATCGCAGAGAGGTCAGACTAATTTTAAAATAACATTTATGACACTGTGAAGAACCCTATTCATTTGCAATATTCTAATTTAAAAGCTTCATAAGTTATACGAAATTTACGATTTTCTTCATGTGGAAGAGTAGGGCAAAATTTCACTTAAACATGCATGAAAAGAAATATTTTTAACTTAAAGATCTAAGAACAGCTTTTAAATATCAGTTTTGATGTTAGGATGAACATCATTAACTATAAATATGCTACGCAAATTATTCGAAATTTAAGAAATTCTTAACATAGCAGAGCACGGCAAAACTTCCCATAAACGCCGGTTTTGAGGGATATTTTCTTCGTAAAGAACTAATTTTAAAATATTATATAAGATACTGCTATAAACATCCTTGACTATGAATTTTCCAATTTAAAAAATTCCTAAGTCACTAGAAATGTACGATTTACTTTCTATAACAGAATAGGGCAAAATTTCGCATTAACGTCCATTTTGAAGGATATTTTCATCGTAAAGATGTCTGAACACTTTTAAAATATCATTTAGGATACTGGTATGAAAATACCTGACTATGTATTTTTGAATTTAAAAATTTCGTAAGTTATTTGGAATTTACGATTTACTTAACATGGCATAATACGGCAAAATTGTGCATTAACGTCCATTTTCATTATCATAAATATATCAGACAACTTCAAAATAACAATTATGATACTTCTTTGAACACATTGACTACAAATATTCTAATAGGAAAATTTCGTAAGTTATTCGAAATGTAAAATTTCATCAACATAGCAAAATTGGGCGATATTCCATATAAATATGCATTTTGGGGATTGCTGCATTGAAAATAGTAGCATAACAACTACAAAATTGACCCGAATAAAATAAATTACTAAACTAGAATAAGATAAATATATCGAACTGAATGATGGCTAGCCTATTAGGCGGGAATTTCATTCTGTCACTGTGTCAAGCGTTTGGTCAAATTCATTTCTCTTAATATAATATGCCCTGTAGTAGAAATTTATGAGAAAATACATATAATGGGGGACTGAGCAGATTTCACCTATGCCAAATAGTTTCAAAAAACAGTCTATATATTTTACGTAATTTATATGCTTTAATTAACCTGACATTTTTCAGATTATGACAAATGCTAAATATACCGTATGTCCTGGACTTTCTTGATCTCAGCTTTCTTGCGATGTTAAAGAAATTCGTATTTATCTCTCTAGCTTATCAATAAAAGAGAAATGGGGGTTTTCTTTCTGTCTGTCTTTTCCTCTGTCAGCAGCCTCCAGAAAAATCTATCCCAATTACAGACGTGACATTCGGCATACGCATTGTCTAGAATATCTCCATGTTCATATCGAATCCAAATTTTCTAATTTTTACTAGAAAACAAGTTATTAATTAAAAGTTATATATTTTATGCGATTTTTTGCATTTTTTCTCAACATTTTTCTTTGAGTTGAAATTCCAAACGTTGTCAATAAGATTAAATACTTACAACGTTTTATTTGATTTATTTTTTAACACAAAAAGCAAAAACAATTCTTTACCACAGACCTATAAGCATATTATCAGGGCATATTTTCGGTCTATTTTGATATTGTCAGGTCCGTGTTCTTTACATGTGAATGAAAAGAGATTTGGAAATAAATTTCCATAAGTCTGTATTATGAAAAATTTTTGATAAAACTGACATCACAATAGATTAAAAATTTTTAATTTAAATTATTTATTTTTTAAATATTAATTTCAGTTAATCAAATAGTCTATTTTTTTCTTGATTTTTGATAAAAATGACATCACAATAGATTAAAATTTTTTTAATTTTAATTATTTATTTTTTAAATATTAATTTCAGTTAATCAAATAGTCTTTTTTTTTTTCTTGATTTTATCTTCCGCAGAGTAATGTGATTACAGCTGCATAACAGCGCAAATTCTCGAGCGATTGACACCAAAGGTTGATGGGCAATAATTTATGTCAAGATGCATCTACATATAAATTTATATGTAATTCTGTTCAGCAGTTCCTAAAATATAGCCTTCCCTTAAATTGCAGAAATCGCTGTATAGCAGCGCCACTTCTTGGCCAATAGGCATTCAAATTTAATCAGCATGATGTCTCATAATGGCCTTCTGATACATCAATTTTTAGTTAATTGGTTAATTATACACAATAGAACCTGAGATACAGACTCTCCTTAAATTGCGCAAATCACTGCATGGCAGAGCCACCTGTTGAGCGGTTGACACTAAAAGTTGGTAGGCACTACTTTATGTCAAGGTGCATCTATATATAAATTTATATACAGTTCTGAACAGTAGTTCCGGAGATACAGCCGCCAAAAAATTTTGTCTCTCTCTCTCACACACACAGACAGACAAACGGACAGACAGATATTTTCTAAAAATGATCAAATCGTGTTCTAGACCTCTCAAAATGTGTATATCCTCCGAAAACCGGAAGTCGAAAATTTTACAAATCCAATACTTTCTTCTATTGAATACAGAAGAAACTAAAATGGGGGAAATTTTAATTAAGTTGTGTAAAATGGTAAAATGTTAGCTGATTTATTCAACTTAAAAGAATATATTTTTTTAAATCTCTCATTCAAACTGAATATTTATTTTCTATTAATTTACTACCGCCACAAGATTTTAAAGTCGATTATACCTCTCAGTGTAAAATATTCCTAATCTGAAAAGCATTAACATTCATCCCTTTCTTGTGTATTCGGATTAATCTAATTAAGCTGAAAATCTCATTTTCTAAAAACATTACTCAATTCTTTTTCCTTATAGTATTTCTAAAACAGATGTGAATTTCAATAAACTATTTTTATTTTTTGCCTCATCTGTCTAATAAAACATATTCGATTGAGCTTTCTTTAAATCAGATCCGTTCGATAATTATTTTTTATACAGTCTTGGTGTGACATCATAACGGTCGTTTCTTGGCAAGCTTGGTTGGTTTTAATTTTGCAAACAGCATTTTTAAAACAGTGCTCATAAATACTCTTAGCATTCACAAAAGTAGATGCTGTTGCTGGCTGTTTTTACTTTCTCTTACCCATAAGGTAGAGAAAGTATTGTTTTTGGGTCAAATTTTCGAACGCGAGATTTTGTTATATTTACACGTTTTGAGGTCCTCTGAATACGAAAATCATGTTTTTAGCAATGGTCTGTGTGTCTGTGTGTATGTGTGTCTGTGTGTCTGTGTGTGTGTCTGTGTGTGTGTCTGTCTGTTATCAGAATATCTCAAAAACAAATTATGGCAGAAAGTTCAAACTTGGTATTCTAAATGTGTATCATATAGGGATGCTACAGTAAGCTTTTCGTTAAGATCAAGCAAATGGTTCGTGTACAGGGACAATCAAGAGAATTCTAATACATTACGTCTATGGGGGAAATTGCAGGTAAGTAGAGTTTAACGTCTATAGATTGCACTAAACCAAATGAAACGAACATATAATTTTTGTAATAGAGATAGTTAACTGGGAAAAAATTTTTGTGTATGTAGGAGCCTCGCCTCCCCCCCCCTAGGGGGGAAGTCCCTCCTCGATGGGAGTAAATTTTCATGATGGGTATCATTCAAAAGAGCTTGCGAATACCTTTAAAACGAATGGTTGAACTATAAATCTGTGATAATTTAAAACAAAGTTATAGATTTTTTTAATTTTAACGAAAAAATATTGAGAGTAAACTGGACTTTTTTTGGATATTTAGTGTTACACTACCTCTCTAATATGGAAATCGTCTGCATTATCACAAAAAATATTTTTTTTAAATAATAATTTTAATAAATTATTTTTTAAAAACAGAATTTTTTTTAATAACCGAATAAAATTCTATATAACTGTAGATGCATTAATGAAACGGGAGGTTGAGGGGGGGGGGGGGGGGGTAGCCCCCCTCACACAGAACTAATTATCGTATAAAACTCTTCTGAAGCCTAATTTGAATTGTTTAGCATAGGTTTACATGACAGTTCTCGTTATCTTACCTCTTAATCTGCAACCTGTATTTATAGTATTAAATTTCAGGGTAAGAGAAAGTCGTGTGAGTGACACACCAGATTATTTAAATAGAGTTTTGACGAATTTTTCGTTCGTGGTAATTACTTTTACCAAATATGTAAATCACTCTTATCTTTCCTTTCGGTAAATTAAGACATTTTTATTTGCTACTTTTATCTGTATTTTCTCCTAGTGCTCATATTTGTAAGTTTTTTTTTTTTTCCAAATTTGTTATGTTATGTTTTAAAGGAGATAATTAAGATTAAACATAATATTCTATAAATGCCAATGAAAAAATAAAATGTGACATTTAAAAAAAAATAATAATAAATAAAAAATAGAGACTTGTTTTTTTTGCTGGTGTTTTGTCGACTATATTTCGCAATACAATAAGTATTCATCTTTTATTCTTTACAGCTTACAATAATTACGTAAAACATCTCGTTCAAAATAAATAACCCTAATATCTTTGAGTCTAATCTTAAAAAAAATATGTAGTACAGTCGGTAAAAAAAGTATCCGAAGACTAGCAAAAATTCCTATATAAAAAAACTAGAGATAATACTGTTTTGTTAAATAAATCCTTGTCGAATAACGTTATTAGTCAGTCTAAGAACATGATTCGACAAGGATTTATTTAACAAAACCGTATTCACTCTACCTTTTTATATAGGAATTTTTGCTAGTGTTCGGATACTTTTGTTACCGACTGTAGATATCGATATATATGTGATTTTTCCATTTAATTTTCTGATGTTATTTGTAAATTAACATGTGAAATTTCCATGTCGCACAGTTAGTACACACTAGTATCTCGAAAATTTGAGTTTCTCTAATATTTTCTATAATCTAGATTGCAGCCAATGACAGCAAAAAGAGTTCCTGGCACTGATCAAAAAATTAAATTTATGCCCATTAAAGGAAGTAAGGTTTTGAAAATGTGTTTAATATTTTTCTCAAAGAAGGCGATTATTCGTATAATTTAATGATCTACTCTCCAAATTTTACTAAAAATTTTAAGACTAAACATTCAGCACACTGAGAAAAAGAAATATACTGCCTTCTCATCTAGAACGAAATGTATTCATTCTATTCTGAATCCTTAAATAAGAAATGAAGATTTTCGATTTATGCCTATAAGGTAAACAAATAGCCTGGATCCACGAAAGGATCGAAAATTTCTAGTCTATACTTTTTAAGATGGTAAAACATTATTATGAATGTTGCAAATCCTTTGTATTGCGAGAAATTCTCTCTTGATTTCCCAGAATTGGGTCACAAACCAAAATTATAATTACTGAAACTCTGCTCTTGTGTTTATTTTCAGTGATTTTTTTTATTAAGACTGACCACGAAAATATAGGAAAAACGCTCTAGAATTCTCAAAAGGGTTTTTAGAATTCATTACCAAAGTTAACTAGAATTTATAGGGATGGCATGGAACTATTCTTTCTTCAGCCACAATTTAGTTTCTCGATGTGAGTCACAACTCTTTCTTTGTTTCTTTCTTTTATTGTTTTCAGTGCGGTTTTGCTACACGATGCAAGTTCACTACTTTGAGTCTGTTAGTACATTTTAAACAGATATTTAAAAAAAAATTATGTTTTTTTAATAATTAAAATTGAAGATGTAGGAAGTTTCTTTATAAATTTTCATCTTAATTTCGAAGATTTTTTATGTTAATTTATTTTATTTTACTTTATTTTACGTAAATAAAAGTAAATTTACAATCAAAGATAAAATAGCATATTATTTAAAAAGAAAATAAAAATTACAAATTTATTCACACATCTTTACTCTATAATTCAAACAATGTGCAAATAAATAAATATGAAAAATATTCTTATTAAATATAAAATCAGGAAATATTTAAAATGAACGCAACTGTGGAAAAGATATTAATCTCCATCATTCTTATTGCCGATTTCAATCAATAAAGCTCTCAAAATAAAGCACAAAAATGGCGGTGATGGGTATGGAAAATGCTATTTCTAATTTGTTTTATAAATCTTTTGTTATCAGAAATCTGACGTGGAAACATATTAATGACTTTCATCAATCCTTACCAAATTATGTTTCTTTTAAAACTTAAAGATATCTGCTAAAATATAAATACAAATATATTAATCTATTAATTAAAAAGTAGTATAAAATCTAATTAAATCATAAAATTTAGTATCATATTCTTGATTTATGAACGTTACTGTTTAATTAGCTGTCACCAAATTCTGCTGCCAATGGTAGCTTTAGTCACGAATTTAACATAATTTTCTGGAGAAAATAGTCAATGCATTCAGCATACTAATTAGAAAAACAACTTTACCAACTAATATATCAAACTTTTTCTTCACTGTAAAATTACACTCACGGGAACAAAGATTAAATAATTTATTTTTTTAATATCTGTAATTGCAATAATATTTTGTTAATTTAAATAACAATAATAATGTCACGTTGATGTATTTCCAACAATAATACAGATAAAAATGTTTTGAATTTATTTAAAAACTTTCCGTAGAAAGTAATTAATCATGTATGCATCCTATAAAGCTAATATATTATAATAATAAAACTCTGAAATTCAAAAAATAATTTTAAGAAATAATTCTCTAATAAAACAAAGCATGAACTCATTATTGCATGCTTATGTATCGTCTAAATATCTTATAAGTCCTATCACTAAACTAAGGAAATTTTTTTGAAAAGGCACCTTATAAAATTAGGAATGCTATTTCAGGTAGTACATTATCATAAGACGATAATCTGAAATTTGTGTGCAATCTTGTGGGAAAATGTTGCTGTAACTACACATTGACATATATGCAGGATGTTTCAAAAGGATTGAAATGTAGTTTAATTCTTTACCTATTATAGATATGTAAGCTATGTAATTTGCAAAAGCATTCAAGATCAGTTACGAAATAATATCACGCTATTAAAAATTTCTTCCGGTTAAATTACAAAAAGTTACACTTTTTAAATTTTTGTACAATCCCTCTAGAGAAACTTAATCGATTACAAATGTTTCACTTTTAATGCAATGACAGCATTACAAAAGAATTCATGTATGCTGTATATTTAAAACTGAGTGAGTTATACCTAATTCAGTGTTGATTTTCCTGCATAAAAGGACCATATAGTAACGTAGAAACATAAATTTGTGAGGTATTATAACACGATAAAATGTATGATGATATTTACAATAAAATAAAAATAAATAGAAATAAATAAATAAATGTGTGAAAGTATGCAATTTAATTTCAAATGCATCATGCTTCTTAAAACAACGTTCTAACTAATTATTTTATAGTTAATTTTGATTTTTTTTAAGACAGATTTTCGTTTAATTTTTATTATCAGATAAAATTGTTAAATTAAAAAAAGTTTCAAAACCTTTTCCTTACACAAGATGGTAAATTCAACACATATTCTAAATTGTTAATGTAAGTTCTACATAAATATCTGTTTAAATTTTTATTGTGTCAAATTTTTCAGTTTTCATACATTTTATATAATATCTATTTATATGTATGCATAATATTTTAATTGTTTCTCAAGTTTAAAAATGCATAAAATAAAATAAAATAGCGCATGCAATCCCGGGGCGTGAGTAATCAAACCACTGTTTACCTCTATTACTAAGACTTTATTTCAATTCGCTTGGAGATTTCTTTCTTTGACACATATTATCGTATCTTTAATCTAAAAATGTCCATTATCAAAGTCCATTATTATTATTTTTATTTATTTATTTTTATTTTATTTTTTTGTGCCAAAATTTAGTAGATTTTAAAGATGGAGTTTTTTTTTTTTTTTGTTCTAATTGTCTTATTAGATGGAAAATTAAAATTTTTTAACTGACATAATTTGCACATTGGTTACATAAAAAATTAAAAAGTGTAACTGTTTTAAATAGTAACGAGTGGATTTTTTCTTAAAGTAGCATTTTTGTTCGACCACATTTTAACCTGCTATTCAATTTATACTGCCCACATAGCTCTAATGGGTAAAGAATTAAAACACGTTTTAATCATTTTGGACCACACTGTATACTCCTTTTTGTTTAAATGAATTAACTTAATCAAAATATACTTTAAAGAATTTTTGTTTAGTGATCGTAATATAAATGTGTTATGTTGTATGGCCCTATCATTTACTCGTCAATTTTTAACACAGAAAAACTGAAAGCAATACTATAAACTTAGTTTTGTAAAAATGCATAAGTTACGATAGAAAATGCCTTTGAATATATTGGGAATGATTTACTTTTGTGTATGTGTAATTTTTTATATATAAATTTTATATTTTATATAATATAATAAAATTTAATTTTTCACAAAAATACAAATAAATTTAAATGACATTCTTCACAGTGGTTACCAATAGTTAACAACGCAAACTAAATAAGTTTTTTTTTATTATTATTATTTTCTTTTTAACTCATTTTTTCGTGAAAAATGATGAAATTTTCAGAAACTCTCTTACAATCAATGTATTTTTCTGATTCTTAATAAACTTATATATATATATATATATATATATATATATATATATTTACACTGTTCGAATGAGTTTATCATTCAAATGTATTCAAAATTTACAGCCAAATGTGTTCAACATCTTTGCGTTACCTCTGCAGTAATCGCTATATCTCATTCTTAATAATGAACGTGTTGAAATGAATATAAATATTATAACTTATTTTCATTATAATATAATATTGTAAAATTTATTTTTCATTAGTATTCCTCCTTAGGCTGCAATGTATCCGAAATTTTTCATCGGTCACTGTAAATGAAACGGTAATATTTACAGGAATTATTTCTGGAGGAGGAGGGGGGGGGGATGCGATACTGAAACTAAATTACAAATGCATGTTTAGTGACGGAACAGATCTTTCAATTGAAATCTGACCTATACCGTAGATCATTTGAGTTAAAGACATCGGTATTCGTCTCAACTAAAATTTGCACGAGTAGTCGCCACCCTTGTAAAAGAAGTGTTAAAATAAGCATTTAATAATATCTATGAATTTGAAACTGTCCCCGCTAGATTCTGGAAAGCCTTTTGTTATAGATAGTTTACTTTCAAATGTTTGAGGAAGAATGGAGAAAACAAAATAACCTATGCACTAAACGAAAGTTGGATGGAATCAGCGTAAAGAAAACGATTAAGGGCGATGGTATACACTTATTGATATATTATATAGTTTGTTGTGTTTGACATTCCTTCTAAAGCACTGCATATAATATTTATGAAATACAGAATACAATTTAGGTGAGACTTTTGAAAATTTATCATAATACAATGATATTTAAGGTATGGCGGCTACTGGTTCCTATTTTACACATTTTTACCGGTGTTCGCCATCTCTGGCGAATGCTGGCGTTGTAACATTTTTTTTTTTTTTTTTTTTTTTTTTTTTTATGGGTAACTTTTTTGATTAAAAAAAAAAAAAAAAAAAAAAAAAAAAAAACTAAATTTTTGTTTAGAATTGTAATGGTACTATTTTTACTTCGATTGAGCTACCGGAGTCAGTAGTCGCCATGGGTGTTTGTAAATGTAAACAAATACATTTTGCCAAAAATAAAATCAAAAACTGGCGTACAGACAATAGCAAGAAATTAAAACTTCTTCACACACCATAAATTTTAAATCAAAAAAAAAAAAAATTATGGTGTGTGAAGAAGTTTTAATGGATTTAAAATTTATTATGTTTTATGGATTTAAAATTTATGGCGTGTGAAGAAGTTTTAATTTCTTGCTAAACACATTTTGACCCCCCTGCACGTGACTTGTACTGCATTTGTAACATTTCTTTAGACAGTTTAATTACAGTCATACAGGAATAAGTTAAAAACTTTGAATAAATACCATAAGATGAAAGAACTCGCAACAATTGTTTCGAGGCGAAAGAAAACAAGACCTTTCGTCAGATGAACAAAATAGGCACGAGTGCTGCAAATAAAGCAGCACTCGTGTCTACTTGTTCCCCGGACGAAGGATCGTATTTTCTTTTGACCCGAAACAATTGCTGTGAGTTCTTGCAATTTATGGTATTTACTCAAAGTTTCGAACTTATTATTTTTAAACGTCAGTTTTGTGGTATAGTTAATCCGGGTATTTTTATTCTGCTGGAGCTTACAGTGAACTACCTACAATTTTACAATTTCTCATAGTAATTTGCTGAGAAATTTAAACTATGGCGCATAATCATATTATTATTTTATAAAAATAAAATGTTGTAATCAGTCTGTATATCTAGTTACTCTATTTTAAATTTTTGTGATGCCCTGCTATTACCAAGAGGCATTTAAATGATATTTTAAAGTTTATTCATATTAATTAATTTCCTCAAATTGTAAATATCATTTAAGTACTTTATTATGTATTAATAATTTCAAAGGCTTAAACTTGTAACTTTAAACCGGTTCAAAGTAATACCAAGGTTTCTTGTTATATTAAATATAGGTAAATAAGAATTTATGCAGAAAATATTAAGCATAAAAATATTTCTTATGAAGGCTTTCTATTTACAAATTACATTATTTATAAACAAATTAAATATATAAGTTAACCTTTTGGTTGTAAAAACGTTGAATATGTAGTGCATTTCTTTTTTAATTTTTATTTATTTATTTTTATTTTTATTTTTATTTTATTTATTTATTTATTTATTTATTTATTTTTATTTTTTTTTGGGGGGGGGGGGGGACGGGTGTGAAATATTAAGTAGTAGTAGTTTAATTGCAACTGTTTAACGCTAAAAAAGAATATCATTTGAAGTGAAAGTTTTATATATGTATATATATATATATATATATATAAACAAATCAGCTTTTGAGTTATAGAAGAGGGGAAGGGAGGGGATTAAGGACAAGAAAGACTAAATGTGAAAAAAAACTTTTAAACTCGCCCGTATAAAAAAGGAAAAAAAAAAGCTCAAGGGACAGTTTTGTCGGTCTATCATATACATTGTTATATTATTTGAAGTATTATAACAATATGTTTTCACAGAACATATCTACA
Source organism: Salticus scenicus (assembly GCA_963930645.1). Classification (NCBI taxonomy): domain Eukaryota; kingdom Metazoa; phylum Arthropoda; class Arachnida; order Araneae; family Salticidae; genus Salticus; species Salticus scenicus. The sequence goes on from OZ005648.1 coordinate 136,740,024, forward strand.
GTCAAGAAGAAACAGTATCAGAATGCAAAAAAGCAACTTTTTTTTTTTTCTATTCGAGCTCGACCAAAATATAATATTTCAAAAATAAAAGCATTTGAGTCAAAAGTAAAATTTTTCATTTGACAGCAATATGAAAGTTTTCAGTTATTTGAAAATTTTTACAAAAGAGTATTTGTTCATTCAAGTTTTGTTTTTTTTTGTGCATGGACTTTAATACTTATTTTCAACATTTAATATCTCATCGCAATTTTAAGCACAGAAAATAGAAAAGGCACATAAAAAGAAATATGAAAAAAGCTTCTTAGGAAACTAATATCAGAAAGTATTAAAACATGAACAAAACTAAGCGCATAATAGAAAATTCTATATTCTTAAAATTGTTTCTTGATCGACATACCATTAAACTACGGCTTTTAAGTGTTATTAAGAAAAGAAAGACATTAAGCTCAAATTCATTTCAAACGCTTTAATTCAAATTCGCAAATAGTATTGCCAAAACTTCAAAAACCTGTTAAACATTTTTTTTTTTAGTCAATCTTTAAATAGAAATATAGGTGTACTGCTGTCAAATGCAAATTGCAAAAGAGTGTTTATCAATTTATGTTTATCTTTATATATATTTATATGTAAATAAAATTATACCACGTTTTGCACGAAATATTGTCAAGTATCTGTATTCAAAGAATTGTTTATAGTGGATAAATATCAGAACGAATATTTGTGCATTTTTCATTCATATTTACGTGACATTGATTTGAATTTCTGTGTTTTCTTTTCTTTCACAACATTCTTTTGTAACCTGAGGAATATTTTTTTTTCAAACATTAACTCTGTAAAATGGTGCAAAAATCTAAGAATAAATTATTTCAAATGTTTCTTAAATATTTAATTTGTAATTTAGTTAAAAATTGAATAATAAATCTTGCATTGTTAATCTCGTTCATTCTTTTTTACAATCGAAAGCATTTAATTGTGCAAGTGCGTAATATTCGAAAACAGACAAATTTAAAATAATAAAAAGTACTTTTTTTCTTTAGATACCATTTTTTTATGCACACACACACATATATGTGTATATAAGGTTCCTTTTTTATTTATTCTTACGAATGCAAATTATTTGAAACGCACTAGTGTCTAAACTTTACTTTTGATAAAGATCAAATTGGGTAGGCAGGTTATAGGTCATTAGAATAAATATATAATTTTCAAGAGGATAGAACTTATAATTTTTTAGAGATGGGGGAAAACTGTACAAACGTACGAACTTACGGATAAATTCTCATACACTCTAATATAGTTTTTACTCTTGATACTTTATTAAATTATTTACCCATTTACATTTGTTTAAAAGACTGGAAACTACTAAACGTTCGAAAAGTCAACTGAAATTACTACATATTTTTTTTTTTTTTTATATAAGTACGCATTTGTTTTATTGTGTAATTTATTGAGACCACTAAAACTATTTTATGGTGAATAAAAGGCATTTTTACATATGTAACATTTATATTGCTAGAGACCTTTTTCTGTCATATACTGTCATATTTAGTTCGTTTCATAGTAATATGCTAATCATTACCAGTTTTCGAAAATTTTAAAAGGGAGAAAGCCACTATACGTTTTAAAAATAGACAACCTATCGTACTTTTTTCCTTCAGATATATCTGAAAAATTTTATATATGATCATTGAATATATAAAAAACAATGTTATTAATTATTATAAATTTCAAAAATCTTCCAACAATTCTTTCGCATCGAAATAGTAGCACGACCCTTCATCTGGTAAAAATCATGCAGTCTTCATTTACTGTGAATCAGTAATGCAACGTAGAAAACATTATGATTTAAAAAGTTAATAATAATATAGAACTTTTACCAAAACATTCTCAATAACAAATGGTGATAGTGAAATAGAAAGAACCTTTTGTCCTACCCAAACACAAACTATTAGGGAAAAAAAAGGGGGGTAATTGAAAAAATTCAGCAACAATCTGAAACTTTAGAAAACTCATTTAGAACCTCTACCAGGTCCACCAACAGAAGAAATAAAATGACTACAATAACCATCCCATGTAGAGAAGATGATGCCGTGATGCACGGCAGAGGCAGAGGCAAAGTACAACAAATCTTTTTCAGGAAAATGATATCCTGACATAATGGCAACTACAGTACTTTAATTTTATTCAACCACCTGAATATGAGCTCATACATCAGAAGAGACTATCATACTTCAGATACTTAGTAAGTTTAAAAGTTCAAATAAATTCCCATAACTTTAGTACATGAAAGACGTTGCAATTGCCTGCTAACCTTATCTTCCGAGAAGCGAGAGCGACTCGTAATGCAAACGGCATTCAATAGCTAAACTGGTGCGAAAGTTGCTGCGATAGAGATGTTTCTATGTTAGCTGTCTGGACTTTATAATCATATGGGCTACTTGCAGGAACTAATGCGTCTTCACAGCTCAGGGCAATTAATGATGGGCGTACGGAACATTCCCATGAACCTTTCAGAATGCAGAGCGTATAGCCATGCACAAGCAAAAATCAGAATCTAATAATGTCAAAATCAGTTTTAAAAACCATTGGTTGTTTCTTTTTTTGGAAACATAAAAGATGTTCCATAACGCAGATGCGTTAGAGTACTACTCATCTTGAGTACCTACTCATCTGAATTTGGGGAACACCACCGACGATCGGGCTGACAATACTGGTCTTTCAAATAGATCTTGATGAATGAGCCAGGGGCCTTACTGGTCCTATATTTCCCATGGAGGTGAGTACCTAAATCACGAATTTCAGGATTCACGGAGAATAAATATTAATTACTCTGACGGTTCACAGTAAAAGCCAGATTTGAAGCATAGACACATCAGTTTAAATGAACAAAAATTGCTAAGAAATATAAGCTTTTATCAATTACTTGTTTTAATTATTAAACAGATATAAATGTTGGAATTCTACCAATAATGGTTTATCAAATAATCATCTATGTTTCATTAAACAGGTCTACGTCTGAAATTTTGATTTGATAAATTTGGCTACACTTTATGTTTTATTTATTTATTTATTTTATTTTCATTTTATTTAATTATATGTGCTGAAACCGAAATTGGGGTCAGTTTTTCTCTATCGCGTATAGACTTTTGTTAATACAGGGTGTCTACCGACACGATTTCATCTATGATTTTTCCACCACTATAATTATATGGTACTTTTATAGTATGGTACTTTTATGGTATTATATAGTATGTATTATAGTACTATATTTAATTATTTTTATAGTATTATATTTAATTATATGGTACTTTTATAGTATGTTTCAAAGATTAATTATAATTAAGAATAGAAACAGAAACAACCAAAAATGAAAAAATTGTATTACTTAAAAAGAAACATAAACAATTTAAAAGTTACGTTTTCTTTTATCTTATTATTATAATACTAAACAACGTTCAAATATAGAACTATATAACAAAAAATTATATATATATATGCAACATTCATAAAAATTCGTTTTCAGATAACATTTACAAAACATAATTTTTTTATTCGGCAATTCTGTAAATTGATCAGTATTTTCTGAAGCATCACCTTTGTACATTTACAAAAGAAAAAAAAAAAAAAAAGTTATTTAAAAATTATTTTATTTTAATTATTTATTCATTTATCGCGCCTTCTAATGTTAAAAAGTTAATTTATACGTCTGAATTCGGCAAAATTTATTTTCAAATATAAAATCTTTTTGGCTTGACTAAATTATTTACAAATGCACATTTTTTTTTTTTTTTTTTTTTTAATTCTACAATATAATTACCTCTTGTGTTAATTATGTGCGTTAAATATTACTGCAGTCATATATTAATAATTCTGTTTAAAATATCATATATAATTAAGTATATTTATAAAGAAAAAATAAATAATAATAATAAATAAATAAATAAAAAACCAAATGAGATCTAAAATGATAAAAGGAAAAAAAAACTTATTTAAAAATGTTTAGTTAATGCAATTTCAGCTTTTAAATTAATTGTATTTGCAGTCTTCTTAGGTTTTTTTTTTTTTTTTTTTTTAATTATTACTGCACATAACATTAAGAAGTTAAAGAAGATAATTAATTTTCAAGAAATGAATAAAATATGAGATAGCGTATTAATACTTACATAAATACGTTTTATTAAATAAAATTTTAGTATGTTTAATTAAAATATTACATATCTTATATCATTCATTAATGGGGATAATGTGCTAAAGAACTAAAACCCAAATAGATAGAAAATAGAAAAGGATTATAACAATCTTTAAATCCCCAAATCAGCTAAAACTACCTTTAAAATAATATATTTTGAGTTTTATTTGAAAATCCATTAAATATTTTAAAGTAAGTCTTATATCTTTGTTACACTATTTGCGAATAAGCATTTGGACATTTTCGAATTTAGACACTTTGTCAAATATCTAAAGAAGTTCTTTAGCAATTATCTTGAAACTTTGGTAGTGTAAAGAACATATTATACCTCTGATGTTTCAGCAAAAGTTGTGTCCTGAAAAGGAAAATGGGACCAATAAAAAATTGAACAATAGTCAAAATGTTTCAGATCACCCTGTAAAAAGTAATGCTACGAATGTGTTTTGGCTGTAGTATGTGATTAAGAGGGTTGGTCTCATTATCTGTCTAAATTTTGATAAAGCTACCACATAATATTCATGCAGATATAACGATTTTTTTTTCTTTCAAAAAACAATTCTATTTTTTAAATTACAACACGTAAGGACTCAATGCAAAGATTTTTTTAGAAAATTTGGTATACTACATTAGACACAGCATACTGTAATCAGAATGCAAAACTTTAAATATCTTACAAAATATGAGCATTTTTACTAAATAATTTTTAACTACGTGTGCTCTAGCTTTTAAAAAATTTCATTTATAAAATTTAATAGCCAAAAGTACTGAGCTACTTATACGAAATCTCCAAACAAATATAGTGAAAATTTATAAAGTTCTGAGAAACATAATAAACAAAATTTCAGTTCTCTCAGAAAAAAAGCTAAACTATAAGACTATTTTACTCAAATTTTGTTTGTCTTCAATCAATGCCCGATAGTAATACAGCGTCTACTGATTTTAAATAAATACTGATAAAACCCTTTCATTCCCCCTTTTCTTTTAGAAGAATCGAAATTCTGTGTGTTCTATCTCTCATAATTTTTTTGAATTTTTAGAATATTTGTTTCGGGTTTTCATATAAGTTGCTCAATACTTTTGGCTATTAAAATATGAAAATGAATTTCTTTAAAAACTAGCACATGCGTATTTAAAAATTATTTAGCAAACATGCTCATATTTTGCAAGATATTTATAACATTTTTACATTCTGATTGCAGTATGCTGTGTATAATGTAGCATGTCAAATTTCATAAAAATGGCTTTAAACTAGGTTTAATACTGTACGTGTTATAATTCAAAATGTGGAATTTTTTTTTCGTAATTTAAAAAAAAAAAAAAAAAAAAAAAATATCTCCCTGAATATATGTGGTAGCCTCATAAAAATTTATATTGTTAATGAGAAAAATCCTCATAATCACATGCTACATCCAAAGCGCATTTAAAACATTACTTTGTGTACCAAAACATTTTGATATTTGTTTAATTTTTTACTGGTCCCCTTTTCCTCTTCAGAACACCCTTTTTGCTGAACTATATGAGCTACAACATGTTATTTACACTGCCAAAATTTCAAGATGATTCCTAAAGAAGTTTTCTAGATATTTAACAAACCGTCTAAATTCGAAAGTGACCAAATACTTATTAGTAGAATATGCATCCCACATAAAACCCATATGAAATAAAACTAATAATATTCTTCACAGATTTGAAAATCAAACATTTTTTTTTCCGGTTTTTTTCCCCCTTAAATCTCTATGATGAAATACATCTACTAATTATAACATTAACTGTGATAATTAAATACAACTGTTTATGATTAAACAGTGACTTTGAAAAATGTATTTATGAACTTTGTATGTGTAATGTAAAAGTAATACATTATATAAGAGTTTACTGTTTTATTAATGTAATTTAACATAAATTTTAATGTTTTTTTCTGAAAGAAAACTTGTTTCTAATTCTGCGTCTTCAAACGCGTTAAAACATTTTATTCAAGAGGTTATTGAGGAAATAGATAAATACCTTGTTTATTTATTAATGTCACATGACCATTCTTGGGATATTGCACGTTTCATTAAACAGAAATATGCGCCCTAACAATCCAATATAGTTCCGTAAATAGAAATATGTGTTTATACAAGGTGCATCCATAATGATTTTATGTTTTCATAGCAAGATTTATTTTAAACTATAAAATTCCGCAACGATTCAAAAGTTTTATATTCAGTTTGTTTTATTTTTAATTTAAAAATACATTCTTTGTCGTAATTCGAACATGAACGACGATGAAGGAAACGACATGATTTCAAATACGACTATTAATATTAACTCGGCGGATATAATTATAATCTTTTTAAAAAATAATTTACAAAAATGTGAACATTACTAAATTATATATGAAATGCATTTACCAACATAAGGTAAAGTTAAGAGTGTTTACTCACAATTCCAGAGAGAACATAACCCAAAATATAAAATTTTTGCTAAACTATTGATGCATAATTTTGAATTGATCCTTCTTCTATGCATTTCCACTGCCATTTTTTTTGTTCTGTTATAGTTTAAAACAACAACTGTAATAAAACCAAGAGAGTTATTCATGGGTAGGAGAGATTGCGCTTAATTATACCTACATTTACATCGTTAATAATAATAAACGCATTCAAATGCTATTGTTTTAAGATATTTGTAAACAAATATTTTTGTATTTTGAGTGGACATTCCATTTCTATAGTTAAAAATTCAGAAAAAATAATTAAAAATAATTAGAAACATTTATTTAAAGAAAAATATTAAAAAACAGAAAAGAGAACGAGACCAATAAAGGTCGCAAAATAGCATTAATAAGTTACTAAATAACACGTTTAACTTAAAATTAGTACATTTCCTTTTCAGCTTGAATAGTTACTTGTTTGCTGACCGAATCTCTCACTGTCCACCAAGCGTTGCACTCGGTGAAGTTATCATGCAACAACCTACCGCAAGTGACTCTGTTTGGTACGTATTACCCACGGTGTGTGCAATGCATTTTCAGGCAAATAAAAAGACGGGTAGCACACCATGTGCATAAAATGATATATGGCTAGTCCCGCCCACTTTTAAGTCCAGAATCCACCCACCGTTTACTACCTATTAAAGTTTGTTTTTTTTTCAAAATTTTTCGCTCAAAAATTTTTAAAATACAAAACCTAAATTTCACTTGGTCTGAAATCTTTTCGTTTCACATTTAAAATCCTTCACGATTACAGTTATTTAAAAAAAATTTAAGTAAGCTGATATTTATTGCTTACATTTAGTTTTATAGCTTCTATTTAAGCAGCCGACAACTGCTTGAAACTTGAGCATCATATTTCACAATATTGAAAAACTAAACAAATATATAATAAAATTTAAATACTTTGAAATAAATTTCTCATATGCTAACATTAACATTCGAGAGATACATCCCAGTATATGTTATATTTACACATTTTGAGGTCTCCTGAATACGAGAGATGTGTGACTTTTGTCGATCGTGCCACTCCTGAATAATGTTCAATTTCCGATTCTGGGGACAGTCTCCAAAAAGATGCACTGTTTAGAATGAACTAGTCCACTCACATATCAAAAGTATTTCCAGGTACAGTTCCAGACATTCAACAAACTTATCCTCATTGTCTTACTATTATCAATAAGCTGCAAAATCTCTATTAGTATAGAATTTTATAAAAATCAACGAGCAATCTCTCCTAAATAGCAAAAGCGCAAACACTCCCATTTTGGGAATTGCGCAATCTTTTATCAAATAATTTTTGGCTTTCAGAGACAATCATCACTATGCTCGTACCGTTAGTCTAGGTTAGTAACTTATGAGAAATTGTTTAACTTAAAAATATTTTGTATTACAACCATTGCATTGAAATTTTTAGGAAGGGTTGTGAAATTCAAGCATTTATTTTTGTAAACAAGACAAAATAACCACGATTTGTCTTAGACTCTTGAAGCAATCAACATGCACATTCAAGTCGGCACTTCACTATTGATGTTGTACAACAACCTGAAATTGCAACTCGCCCACTCTGCTCTTTTCCGCCGACCATTTACATGCGCAATCTCTCCGTCCGCGTGTCTTCTCCGAGCTTTACGTTAGATTTAAAAAATTCCTTTAACTAAAAATTAAATCCTTAGTATTTTACAGAATTTACATTGCTTAATATGACTTGAATTTAACGTGAGATAAACATGTTTGTATAACAACAAATTATTATTAAGTTAATTATATAACAACAAATAATAATAATAATATGTAACAAATTTAGTATATCATTTTTCAAAAAATTGCGTAATTCAATACAGTAAGATTCTCTTTATTTTCACAGAACATTATCTGGAAAATATCAGGTTGCCATAAATAAGAAAAAAACATCAGAGCTTAATAAACCCCTTGAACCTTTTAAATATATTCTGATAAATTTATGTAGCTGCTATCTTGAAAAAAGATTTAAAATAAAACATTTGTCTTTACTCATTTAATTAAACTAATACACAAAAGAGTTTTTTTTTTTTTTATGTTTATGTTTATGCTCTCTATATACTTTGATTCAGACTAATTTCAACGTTATAAAGTTATACAAAATTATTCATTAACATTTGTAAATAAAGCGAAAAAAAAAAAAAAAGAATAAATATCTTTTATTTTAGAAAAAAGCAAGCGCAAAAAACACGAATCCAGATTTTTAGGAAATCCTAGAGTTATAAAACATAATCTGGTTTGGTACTCACACGACTTTCTCTTATCCTTAATTTCAATACTAGAAAGGTATACTTCAGATTACTGGATAAGATGACAAGTACTTTATATAAACTTACGTTAAAAGGAATTCAACCTAGGTTTAGGATCAGTTTCATTTGACAAATAGTTCTGTATGAAGGGGTTACCGCTACACTCAACTACCCGTTATAATATAGTACGTACATTTAAAAAGAATTCAAGGTTGTTATTAATTTTTAAAGTTTACATCCAAATTATTCTGACAAATTTCATTTGCACCCTTTTTCGAAACTTTTCAAGTAGCAACCCCATACGAACTTCAAAATACAACATTTGAATTACCTGCAATTATTTCTTTTTCAGTTACGCTGATAACAGACATGCACAAAAGTAAACCGTTAAAAACTCGACTTTAATATTCAGGAAATCTCAAAACACGTAATTATACAAAAAAAAGCACAGAAAATTTAACTTAAGAAATACTTTATTTACCGTACGGGTATGAGGAATTGATTTTCAATCCCAAGAAAATTTATTGCAATTTCTAAGTAGAGTCACACTATATTCAAGTCTATTTGGATAGCTCTGTAAACGAATGGTAAATGGTTTTCACCCCACATTCCACACGAAATATGATTTTATGGATATAGAAAAATATATATGAATTACATTTTGTTTATTTACAGCCTATCGATATTAAACTGTATCTACCAAAATTTTCTCCCATAGACGTAATGTATTTGAATTATCTCAGGTATACCTGTGCACGAATCATTCGCTTTATCTCACTGAAAAGTTTAGTGTAGTATTTTTATATAATACAGATTTAGAATACCGAGTTCAGACTACCTGCTGCTATTTGTTCTTGAAATATGCGGATAACAACACACAGAGAGAGAAACCAACCACTAAAAACATATTTTACGGATTCAGAGGACTTCAAAATGTGTTGTTAATCAGTCTTTTTATATTATTTATATATGTTTTCACTTTATAAGTATTTGAACAGTTATTAATTTCTTTTCATGAAGAATCGTTGTTAGCAAAAGCTCCTGATTTCGGAAAATTTTTAATTGTTTCCCATTCCCATTTATTGATTATCCCCCTGCTTCGATATTATTGCTTCGATGCATTAAAGTTAAACAATTTCTCTAAATGTATTTTCTCGACATAGTTTCATTGCATTTCACCTTTGAGTTCGAAAATACTTACTATCTCTATAAGTATTTTGACAAATCATCATAGATACCATTTTCTTTTTCTTTGTTTCTTTTTTTTTTTTTTTTTTTGAGAGAGGGTGTTGCAATCACAAATAATATAAAGTCTGATTTCTTACCAAAACACAAAATTAAAGAAAATCTGTACATAAAATGTTTTCACTTTATTTGTATTCGAACAGTTATTCATTTCGTTCGATGAAAAATCGTTGATGGCAAAAGCTGTTTACACTGATGGAAAAAAAAATCCCAACACCAAGAAAATATTATTGTACAGTAATGAAATTTCAGCAATACATTTGTCTAGGTAACATATTTAATTGATTAAAGTTTCAAGATCACAGGTAGAGCCATTGGCGAGAAGAGCCATTTCAAATGTGAAATGTTGGTACATTAGTATCCGGTGTAACCGCCAGAATTTTGAATGTAAGCATGCAAACGTGCATGCATTGTGTCGTACAGGTGTCGGATATCAGTTTGTGGGATGGAGTTCCATGCCTGTTGCACTTGGATGGTCAATGCAGGGACGGTTAATGCTGGTTGTGGATGACGCTGGAGTTGTCGTCCAATGATGTCCCATACGTGCTCGATTGGAGAAAGATCTGGTGATCTAGCAGGCCAAGGCAACATGTCGACACTCTGTAGAGCATGTTGGGTTACAACAGCGGTATGAGGGCGAGCGTTATCCTGTTGGAAAACACCCCCTTGAATGCTGTTCATGAATGGCAGCACAGCAGGTTATATCACTAGACTGACGTACAAATTTGCAGTCAGGGTGCGTGGGATAACCACGAGAGTGCTCCTGCTGTCATACGAAATTGCTCCCCAAACCATAACTCCAGGAGTAGGCCTTGTGTGTCTAGGCCGCAGACAGGTCGCTAGCAGGCGTTATCCTGGCCTCCTTCTAACCAACACACGGCTATCACTGCGACCAAGGCAGAACCGGCTTTCATCAGAAAACACAACAGATCTCCACTCTGTCCTCCAATAAGCTCTAGCTTGACACCACTCACGTCGCAAACGGCAGTGGTTTGGAGTCAGTGGAATGCACGCTACAGGGCGTCTGGCTCGGAGCTGTCCTTGAAGTAACCGATTTGTAACAGTTCGTTGTGTCACTGTGGTGCCAACTACAGCTCGAATTTCAGCTGCAGACGCAGTACGATTAGCCACAGCCATACGCCAAACACGGCGGTCTTCCCTCTCAGTAGTGCCACGTGGCCGCCCGGAACCCGGTCTTCTTGAGGCAGTATCTTCCCTTGACCACTGCTGCCAACACTCATGCACAGTGGATACATTCCTGCCACGTCTTTCTGCAATATCGCGGAAAGAAAACCCACCTTCTCGTAGCCCTACTACACGACCTCGTTGAAACTCAGTGAGCTGTTGATAATGGCTTCTTCGTCTTCTTAGAAGCATCCTTGACTAACATTAACCCACTACGTCAAATCTCAACTGTAAATAACGATCACGAACCTTACAGCGCTTATTTAAAGCAAACCTCATTTGCATGTTCATAGTGTCGCTACTAGTGCCACACTTATGCGCGTAGCTCGAAATTTGAATCGACGTCATCTTTCAGATGTATAAACACGCGTACCAAATTTCGTTTATCTAGCACAGCTCCTTCCTGGTGTTGGGATTTTTTTTTCCATCAGTGTATTTTGGAAATGTTTAAATACTTTCACTCACACTTACAACCTATTTCATTGTAATTTATTAATACTATACATTTTCATTTTATGGATTTTGTCGCCATTTTTCATTGCACTGATTTTCCTCTTTTGCGTTCTTAAATAGCTTGTGCCTCTATGATACGCTCTCCAGTATTATATGACAGGCAATAGAATTTAATATATTTTAGTATAAAATAATATATATATATGAAAAAAAACTCAAAAATGTATAGTAAGAAAAGTTAAATAACACATGAAAAAATGAAAGATTTCATAAAAATATTTTTTTCAAAATCCAAGAATGAAAGCATGCAATTAAACAATACTTTTTCATGGCCAGTCACTAAATAACGCATGGAAATGGTAGGTGAAATTCTGTATATTTGTAAGCCTGTAGCCAAACAAACTACGAATATCATTGCTCAATTCACCCAAACTAAAAAATACCAATGAAACATGAATTCAAGTTAAATTTAATACAAAAATTGAATGGAAGGTAAACATGAACTAGAAAAAACATTTATTAATTTACATGAAAAAATAAAATAAAATAAAATCATTTATAATCATAATAGTTTATTCTTGAATAACGTTACCATGCAAAGTTTAAATTACTTGGTATTTAAAAGGAGAAATGAAGAAATGAAAGTAGCATTTACAATTCATAAAATAATAATTATAATAATTATAATAAATCTATTTAATTAACATAGACTTTATATATATAATATATATATAATTATCTTCTATAAATATATAAATAGAACAATGATGACATTGAAATCGTTTGAATACGGTTAACAGAATTTATTTTTGATTATGAATGTGAGTAAAAAAGAATTCGGAAGAAATAAATAAAATAAAACAAAACAAAATAATTGCAACGAATAAATTAAATCTGTCTATTTGACACCAAAAATCAAATAACTATGCACTATCGTGAATGAATAGTTCAATTGAATCACACTATTTAAAATGACGCGAAACACATACCTTCTTCACTGAAGCCTTTTTCAATTAGATGTGAAGCTTTTTTTAGAATATCATCATGACTCTTCCCTTTAAGTAAAAAATCGGTTTTAAATCTGTAATTATTACGCTTAATTTGCAATACTTAAAAATTATCATAATTATTGAATCCCTCTACATTATTGGTTTGGTTTTATTTAATTAATTTTCTCAGTTTCTTTAGTAATGAGAAAATTTAATAAGGAAATTTCTCAGCAAATGAGCAACCTTCACTATTAATGGTGTTTCTGACATTAACATTGAAAATCATTTAAGTAACTTGTTTCATTTTTAATAGCTTTTTGAAACAATTATCGATGTGTATCATTTTTAAATAAAATGTTAATAATTATTCTTTTTTTCTTAATATTTTTTTTTCTTTAAAATTTAGATTGTAAAGCCGCAATTGTTAAAATGAATTGATTAAAAAATAAGGCGAAATTTAAGAAATAAGAACATATATGACAGCATATCAGAACATTTTGCCTATTTACTAGTATGAGGATCGTTCTTTACACAAAGATTAAGTTTTAAAATAAAAGTTATTTTTTTACATACAGATTATTATTAAAAATATTTAAAAATTTATACCATTTGAATTAAACATACCTCATCAAATGTAATGTTAAAGTAATTGAGTTATTTTTTATTGAATTAAAAAAATTATAAATGATTTATTTTATTGAATTATAAAAAAGAAAAAAAGAAAATTACAAAATATGTCCGGGAAATAAAAACTTCAATTCTGTTATAATTTATTGGACAGGGTGATAAGTCATAAGCGTTTTTTCACATAAATACGAATAATTTTTATATGTACGAAAATCTACAATAAATTAATTAATACTATAGGGGAGCGTGGGGCGGGTTGTAACAGTTTTTAGAAAATTAAATATATTGTGAAATTTATTTACGTTTTCCTGTTTATAATTACTGTTTTTCATAGCATACATAATCATCTATCATATACAAAAAAAAAAAAAAAAAAAAAAAAAACTTTCGTTAATGTTGCTAGTTATAGCGCAAAAAAAAAATTTTTTTTAATTATTTGCCTGTTGATTTGGGGTTAATTGTAACACACGTGGGGCAAATTGTAACGGATGCAAAGGGAACCCTAACAATAAAAAAGACAATATTTCAAAAAGTTTTTTCTTATCAATCAGCTATTAATTTCATAAAAAAGACAATTAATAACTATTATTGAATTATAACCGTCTTAGTATAGTAACAATGAAATATATCAAATGATTATAGTAAAATAAAGAGAAATTTAAGAGAAAATCATCATAGAAGTCAATCTTAATCAGAGTTGAAATTAATTCAAGCAAATGGTATTTTTTTTCCCCTCACGCATTTAATGTGTGCTCACATTTTGCAAATTACGCATTAAACCCGTTTTTCTGCCACTGAGAGAGTTTATCAGAGCTGGAATTTCCTGCCCTTTTTTCAGGACACTCTCATTGATTAGAAATTTCTGCTTTTTTTCCTACCACTATTTTTTATGCAATATTCTCTATTTCGTGATTAAATCGTGATTATAATTCGTGATAAAATAATCACGGCACTATAATATAAAAACACAGAAAATATTTCTGTATAAATATAGTAGTGGCAAAGAAGCCAAAAATTTTTCATTTCTGAAAGTTTCCTGAAAAATGGGCGGAGACTTCGAGCTTTGGCTGTAGGCATCTCCCAAGACACTCCTCTAACATGTTACATCTTGCCCCAAAATTTTGTTTCAACTTGCCCCATGGTACGATTTTGGACATTTTGTTTATTTTAAAAAAATATATATAACGATTTATACAAAAAATTAAACATGAATTTTATAACACAACACACATACTAAATAAATAGCTATAAACATTTCTTTAATTTATAAACTAACACCCTTTAATAAAAATTTACGAAATATTTTTTTTCCACTCACTAGCTAAAATGAAGCACGTGTGCAGAACCTGTCATTAACCATTTTTGTGGAGCACCGATTGTGCTTACATTATAAAGCGCGTCATAAGAATTGAGTATATAAAAAAAATTTAATCACAAATGTTACAAACTATTTCGTAAATTGCGTGTTACGTCTTACCCCTGTGACAACTAGCCCCACTCTCTCCTACTTGTAATTGCTGTTTATGAGATTTCATCACCTTTCAATCGATTTACCGAAGCTTCAGCGATAAAAATCTACGTATATTTCTTTACTCAAAGAATTCATTCAATAAAGCCTTCAATCCAACCCCATTATTGAATGATAAACAACTAGAAGCGTTTGAAAACAATCGAAAGAGATTAAAATATAACCTGTAGTCTCTGGGGAGAACGGAAAATGAGGCAGCACTTACTATATTAAGTTTTGAACTGAAGGTTTTGTCGTTCGGGCGTTATCATGCTGCAGAAGAATGTCATTCAATCATTTTTAATATAATCTTTCGTTGACTCGGTGTAATTATTGAACATAAAGCTCTGTAATATGTGTTTTGTTCCGTTTAAACAGTTCGTAATGGTTTATGCTTGCCTCTTGCGAACATTCTTTTGGATTTATCTTCAGAGTCGATTGTCCGCTATACTGGAGTCATTGGATGTGAGTGGCAGCTTCCTATTGAACCGTATTTCTACGCGTAGCATTGCAGTGAAGAAAATGATGATTCTGATCATATGCTGCGAGGTGAAAATCAAGCAAATTCACGCCAATTTTTAAACATTATTTTTTATTGTTTTTGCTGCGTGTTAATCACCCTCGCTTTTGGTTTTTAACCTTTTCTTTCAATGAATATAGTTTTTGAACCCAACACATCTGCTAAGATAAGTCTACCGTCATTTGACATAGATTTTTCACATAGAGTTGATTGAATATCTGTTCATCGAAATTTATTGGTCGAAAGGATTGTGGTCCGTTCTTCACGTCAAAATTTGAATTTTTAAAGTGGGAAAATCAGACTTTGAGGTACTGATCATTCTCCATACATAACACAATTCTCACAAACTGCTTATGCAAATGTAACACCTCGATTAAATGGAAAATAGGAAAGGTGTCAAACGTGATAATTTACACTGAAAAAAAAATTACCGTCTTCATCGAGAACGAATAAGTGGTCATTATCTGAATCCCTAAACTGGAAATATAGATTTCCGAGCTATGCGTATCAGGTAAGCAAATAAACTGAATAGACGAAATGAGCGAGAAGTTCTAGTCTATACATTGAAACAATATTATGAACATTATGAATCCTTTGCATTACGAGAAATTCTCGTTATTCTAGAATTGGGTTACAAGTTCGAATTACAATGACTAAAACTCGCCTTTTGTGCTCGGATTTATTTCCAGAGATTTTATTAAATAAATTTGAATACGGCAATATAGGAAAACGCTCCAGAATTCAAATAGGGGTTTTTAGAGTTCGCTTTCAAAAAAGACTAGAATTTATAAGGATACAAGGAACTATTTTTACTAGACCCACAATTTATTTTCTGTGTCAGTCACAGAAGATTTTTTCAGTGTGTGTCGAATTAACATTTCATTCTAATGATCTAAAGTTACACAAAAAGAATCAGCATAAAAAACACAAATACATAATCTTCCGGTTGGTTGGGTTTTTACGTCGCACCAGTGCTGCGCAGATGGGCAATTGGCGACGGTCTGGGACACACCCCTAGAGGTGGTCCGGAGACATGCCATCACAATTTTAATCCTCCACGGAAGGGATCATAAACTTCCGGAAAAAACAGTTCTTTTTTGAAACACATAATATTTCTTATCAATTCGTTTTCTTTCATCCGAAAATTTCAAAAGTAATAAAAATAATCTGGTGTGTCACTCACATGACATTATTTTACTCAACGTTTTAGTACTGAGTAATTCTTTGTCAAATCAACACAAAAAATTTGCATTTTTGAGCTAACCCCATAGATTTTAAGGAAATTGGGTTCATTTATTTGTTCTAGCGAGAAATGAATGTATACCAATTAATAAGTCCATATCTCTTTTAGTTTTATGCTTTATATTTTTAGAAAAATATACTTAGAAAATATATAGCGTATTTCAAAAAGATCAAATCTATATTTATTAAAATTTTCAAGGAAAATATCAATCAAAAATTGCGCATTTACTATTTTTTTTTTTTTCGTTCATTCCTTTCATGTTTTATACACATATGTGTGAGTGTAAATTAGCTGTTTACTGAGTGATTTTTTTTTTAATAATGTTAAAAGTTCATTCGATTATTTTGTAAGAGAAAAAATGTAAAAAAATTTGGCTGGTTTTCCAGAATAGGTTAGAAAATTGTTGCTCACACAACTTAAGATATATATATATATATATATATATATATATATATATATATATATATATATATATATAAGGTCTGTGGGCACAGTCAGCAGAGATCTTAAAAAAAATATTTCGGAATTTAAACAATATACATCAGTATGTCAGAAAACAACATTTTCTGAAACTTCTTTAATCAAACATTCCTTAGGCTATGGCCATAAATTTAAATCAACCATTTTAAAATGTCCTGTAATGTCAATTTCACTTTTAAACAACAACGAAAAATGATGCGGTACGCATTGGTTATTAACACTTTCCAAATGTACATAATTGTTGTATCGTATGACTTTCAATGCTCTTTGGCTACGTAATCACACAACGGTCAGACACTAGTTCTGAAAGACATACAGATAGACTAAATGAATTCCTAATCGTTCTTAAACATTATTAGAAAGTGTTAAGAGAGCTTAACACAGAAGAAAACGTAGCCCTTATATTCTAATTGCAGTCCTAAATGTATTTGAATATTTTAGTGTAGCCCTATAAATCTGAAAGTTAACAAAATCATATTCTATACAAAATATTATTTTATCATATTAAAAAAAAGTCAAATTCTTTATGATTTTTATGATAGAAATTTCTTTAAATGTAATTAATAAAATGTCAGTCCTAAAATGCAATGCCATTTCTTGGGTGTCCCTGTACACAAACCAGTTGCACAGGACATATAAATGCCATTTGAAGTAGGAAACATGTCATAATGAATTTAAAAACATATATATATATATATATATATACATATATATTTTAATTTTGAAAATATTTACGGATTATTAGGGTGGGCACATGGACAGATGGACAGATGGGCAGTCGGACAGATAAGTACACAAAATGAAATCATATTCCCACTCGAAAATTTTTAAAAGTGTTGAATCACTTAATGTAAACAAAAACGCAATTCCAACAAATTTCCAATAAAAGCCCTCTATGTAAGTGAATATTTTTGCGTGGCCCTGTAAATCTAATGTTTATCATTCTCTAGAAAGTATTCTTTTGTGCATATGGATAACATATTTCAATTTTATCAAGATTTGTTCAAAAAATAGTTATTAAAATTTGGTTTATCGAAATACCTCTCATAGAACGAATGCATTGGAATACTGTCGTGTGTCCCTGTACACAAATCAGTAGTGATAGTTACTCCATTTTCTATAACAAACATCTGATAGTGAACTTCAATAGCATATTTCATTGAAATTTGTGTAAAATAAATGAATTAAAATATAGTTCATAAAAATACCTCTCATAGAACACAATGCTTTCGAATACATTTGGGTATACCTATACACAAGCCAGTAGAGGTATTCACTAGAGGTAAAATTGTTTAAATATCTATAGTATTTTCTTCTAAAAGCATGCTATTTAATAAATCGATATCATTAATACAAATATTTAAAACTAGCAGGCTCACTTCGCTGGTCACTATATTTAAAAGACTTACAAAATAGAAACTCTTTTTATATCGTTTTGTAATATATATATATATATATATATATATATATCCATTGAAATTAATGTAAAACTCGCTTCAGTTCCCTATTGCCTGCGACAATTCCTTACCTATGAGCTTCAAATTGGATGCTTACAGGATGACAGTTATTTTCGAAACGGACAGTATCGAAAAAATTGAAGTAAACCTTTTATATTTGAATCCCAATTTCATCTGTACAACACTATACGTACTATGTATAATATTTACTTTCACGTTATTTTTAATATTTCTTTGACTTATCCGGTCCACCAAAAAGTGTTTCATGCTAATTTCAATTTCATGCCAAATATAATATTAGTATATGCTACGATTGCTACGGCTACCGTGTGAGACAATTAATTTTTTGTTATTATATGTATTTGTATTTTTCATTGTAAATACTTTATGATCAGTTAACAGAGGTTGGTATAGTAATAAAAAAAAAAGTAAATGAATAATAAATAAATACATAAATATTTTGAAATTTCTCCTCATTTCGGCTTTTTTTTTTTTTTTTTTTTTGAATAAAATGAGAACAAAAATAGGTAATTTGTGCGATTACATTTTATATATATATATATAATTTATTTATATTTTTTATGCTCTACTTGGCTTAAAATGGCTGTCAAAAGGGTAGAGTCTATAGCGAAAAATGTCCGATCTACTTCAGCGTGAAAATGTAAAAAATTGTCCATGTTTATCTATATGTATATTATTATTTTATTTTTTATTATTTTTCAATTTTAAAGTTATAATGACGTCATTTTGTCATATGTATAGGCAAATTCAGTTGTTTTATATTATTTATTATTCGATTAAATATATATTTCTTTTTATGTCGAAAATAAAAATGCACTCGTAAACTTTTTCGGCAACAATTAAATTTAAAGTTAATATTTATTGGCTTATTTTAAAGGCATTATGAGATTATTATTTTAATATTTTAATTAATTTAAAAAAACTAATCAAAAATTCGGAAATCGGGCTTCGATATGCAGCAGGAGAATTCAATATGAACCTCCATGCAAACTTATGCAGCTGTGCAATCAGCCATTTTTTGTGCCAGACACGCACACACATCTTCTATTATATAGAGAGAAAATTTGGAAAAAAGAATCTATGTAATTCCTACTTCAGACGATAAACCTATCTATTTTTCTGAAATAAAGACATTTTTTTTTCTCCCACGTGTTTCTTTCAAGAATTAAAATAAGAAGAAGAAGAAGAAAGTCTTATGTAAAAATAAATAAATAAATAAAAATAAATATTTATGTAAATTCCTACCCTTATTTCTAAGATTTATTTTTATATTGGGTAGTTTATTTATTTATTTTATTTTATTATTATTGTTGTTATTATTTTAGGGGAGGAAGGGGGAGCACATAAAACAAATAGTACATTAAGATCCGTTAATTATTTAGACGAAAAAAAGAGAGAATTTTTCAAGCAGTCTTGTTTCTCAAAAGAAAAAGCAATTTCTTTTGACTGCAAAAAATTGGCTTTCAGGATTCTAACTGTCATATATTTCCAACTATTTTTTTTTTTTTTTTAATAAACAGACATATGTGAGAATCGAAACATTTATAGTTTTTCTACTGTAAAGAAAATTAAATTTATTAATTGACATAGATAAGTAACTATTTTAGAAAAACTAATTTCATTAGAGAGAGAATTTTTTTCAAAATGTAAATATAAAAAAGTAATTGAATATTTTCATGAAATTAATTAATTTCTGTACCCTTCTAAAAAAATTCTTGTATTTTTTTTTTTTTTAAATCATACGATCTTTATAATGTATTTTTGTTATATTTTTTAATAGGATAATTTTATATGAAGAATTGTATTCCGAGTTTAAGATCTTTATATATATATATATATATATATAATAAAATTAAACATAATTTATACGTCTCATTAATATATTAAAACCAATGCAACATTTAAAATTAGATAATGAATACAAAAATTTAAAACTTTAAAAATACATTTTAATTAAAAATATTAAAATACACGGCAGACGTTTCGGCTAGAATACTAGCCCTCCTCAGTGTCAAACATACAAGCACAACATAAAAAAAAAAAAAAAAAAAAAAAAAAAAAGTTATAACACATCATAAAAGGATTATATATTCAGGATGAATAGCTTTAGCCTCGTTCAAAGCATAATGTTGCATTTTAGTAAAAGCGCCCTCAAGAAAAATACGGGATTCACATAAATTTACATTAGAGGCTAGAATTTTAAAGTTGTCAAAATCAGGAATATGAACACTATTGAGGGAATGGATTACGAGTTTCGATCTTAAATCACCTGTTTTATATGAGCGTTTATGTTCCTTTAATCTAATTTCACCTGGTCTGCCAGTTTCACCGATATATGTAGAATCACAATTTTTACAGGGGATACAATAGATTACACCAAGACGTTTAAGGGGGGGGGGCAGAGAGACAGCGGGTTCAAAGTTTGAGAGATAGTTACTACTACGGAGTTGAGGTTTAAAGCTGGTAGAGATATTAACTGTTTTAAGAAATTTAGCGATATTTTCGGAAATAAGTGATAGTAGTACGGTGAGTAGGAATTTAATTTTAAGATAAACTGATTAAGATGAAAAATAGAACTATTCTTTATAAATTCTTTTAATAAAACGAAGAGTGTAACCATTGTTTTTTAAATCAGAAAAAATTTTAGATAATTCAATATTTAAAAATTCAGAATTACTACAATAATAATACCAGTATACCATATACAGACATTATAACTGGTTAAATGTTTAACAGAAATTAAATTAAAATTTCTTTTGTTAGAAGGAAATAATAAGTAGAAACCTAGCAACATTCTATAATAAATATATTCACTTGATATAATAACAATATTAACATTTTCTGTTGAATTTTATTTGAAAGTTTTTATTCAATACAAAATATAGACTCACAATGGAAAAGCTTATGCATTACAGTATTTTAATGTCCATAAAATGATTATAAAAAAAAAAAAAAAAAAAAACACTTAAATGGAATTTAAAAGAGAAAATAGCTGAAAAATTCATTTAAAGCTGAAAGCGACTTTTGTAACTCTTTAAATGGAAGATTATTCCAAATGTAACAAAAATGAAATTTAAAAGAGAAAAAGTATATAGTAAGTTAAATTAAATGAATGTAATGAAAAGAAAAAAAAAATGTATAATCTCTTCTTTGCTCTCGTTTTTTTCTAACGTAGAGCTATAGAAACATTTAAAAGGTTTAAAAAAAAAAAAAAAACATTAAAAATTTCGCAAATTTTAAAAAAGTTCTAGGGAATTCAGAGACAGTCAACAAGCGTTAACATGATGCTTAAAGCGCATTTTCTACGTTAAAAGAATTAATGCAAACATTTTTTTTTTTTTTTTTTTTTGTGAGTAAAACAGTTTCTTTTAATCTGCATTATTTGAAAGAGAGTTCTTGATGGGAGTGTTTTATAGTCGTTATTTCTGACACTTCGAGTAGAATGTTAATTTCCATAAAAATTTTGTATGACTTGATTTGTACAATCATAAATATTTTGTATGCAAGTGTGTGTAAAGCTGCATTATGTGTGTAAAAGTACAAAAATTTTTAAACCAAAAATTTTGTAGAATAGTTCTTAAAATAATATAGTAAAAAAAAAAAAAAAAATCAAATCATTTTAAACAATAGGCTGTGTATATGTAATATGCCGAAAATTCAGGTCAAAAATTAATTCGCATGTAGTATTTTAAAATTAAATGATTAATTAATAATTTTAATTAATATCTTAATTAATTATAAAGTAAATGTTAACTTTAATACGGCATTTCACCTCTACACATAATACTATAAGAAACTGCAAGTTTTTTTTTTTTTTTTTATGTCGACTTAAAAAAAATTCGATAATGATATTTCTCTCCTACTAACTTTATATTCAACATACATATTGCTTATGTAATACATTTTTCATTCTAATTTTTCATTCTATATTTCAAGAATCTTCGACATGTAATGCAGAGATAATTTTAAATTTTTAAGTTTTTCATTTTTTAAGTTACGTACTTGTCCCATATTAAATGAAATTTCGATTATAACATTTAATGTATCGTTTATATAACTTTAATTGGCAGTTAAATTATTAAAGATTAAAATATATGGAATATATTATATATATATATATATATATATATTACGTATTTGGTACGGTACTCAGTAAATGAAATAACAGCTGTTCTTAAGTAAAATAAAACAGCAAATGGAGGGTTTTAATGTATTTGTCACTGTGCAATTTATTCAGATGATTTATTTACGTTAGGTAAATTCTTTATTCTTAAACCTTTTGATACAGCGTTGAATTTCGGCAGGATCCTCGTTATAAGTGCTTATATCAATTTAAACAAAAAAGTTAAGGTTAAAATCTCTTTCAAATAATGCAGATTAAAAGAAACTGTTTTACTCACAAAAAAAAAAAAAAAAAAAAAAAAAAAAAAAATGTTTCCATTAATTCTTTTAAAGTAAAAAAATGCGCTTTAAGCATCATATTAACGCTTGTTGACTGTCTCTGAATTCCCTAGAACTTTTTTGAAATTTGCGAATTTTTTTTTTTTTTTTTCTAAATCTTTTAAGTGTTTCTGTAGCTCTACGTTAGAAAAAAACAAGATCAAAGAAGAGATTATACATTTTTTTTTCTTTTCATTACATTCATTTAATTTAACTTACTATATACTTTTTCTCTTTTAAATTTCATTTTTGTTACATTTGGAATAATCTTCCATTTAAAGAGTTACAAAAGTCGCTTTCAGCTTTAAATGAATTTTTCAGTTATTTTCTCTTTTAAATTCCATTTAAGTGTTTTTTTTTTTTTTTTTTTTTTTTTTTTTCAATCATTTTATGGACATTAAAATACTGCAATGCATAAGCTTTTCCATTGTGAGTCTATATTTTGTATTGAATAAAAACTTTCAAATAAAATTCAACAGAAAATGTTAATATTGTTATTATATCGAGTGAATATATTTATTATAGAAAATACATTTATTGTATAACAAATATACAAATATGCAAGTTAATTAATAAGTTAAATGTTGCTAGGTTTCTACTTATTATTTCCTTCTAACAAAAGAAATTTTAATTTAACTTCTGTTAAACATTTGACCAGTTATAATTTCTGTATATGGTATACTGGTATAATTCATGATTAATTAGCAGTAAGCTTCGTGCAAATGCAGATAAGTAACAGGCATAAAAATTTGTGTCGCTCAAGAAATCATAAAAATATCTTGCATGGCACACACTTTATGGGATCTTATGGAATGGTTCACCCGTTCCAAATTTTGTTTGGTTAATCAGTGAAAGTAAAAGTGTATGGCTAGTTTTTCTATTGTTTGTATTCTCATATCCAAGCAACCATCATACATGTTCTGAGCAATTACCCTTACTCCAAAACATAAGTCTTGAGAAGAATTCAAGTTTAGCGAAGAAAAATGTAAACTTGACAAACGCGTTCGATGACAAACACGCACAAATAAACAGTTTCCTGATACATATATCACTGACAATGAAAAAAATTACTGAAACGAAAAAAAGAAAAAAAAAAAGGAAATGTATTAGAATGCTAAAAAGAAATGACTAATTACATAGAGTTTATCAGAAATAAAAATCAATAAATAACTTTATGAATCATGGCAGCATACATCTTAATTAATCATCAAGGTAAGCACATGTAACCAATTGAGTCCGGAGTCTGGGATAATTTTGTGAACTTGCGTTTAACTATTTTTTTTTTCTTTGAGCGTATTTTTAAACTACGCTTCAAAATATTACTTCCACGCAACTAATCATTTTATTATTATTATTATTATTATTGACTAGCGAACTTTTCCTACTTCACTGATCACTGTGTTTAAAGGAATCACTTATAAAATCTGAAAATAAAAATATAATTCTGAAAAAAAAAAAAAAAAAATCCAGTGAATTTGGGCCAATTTTAAGTAAGTATAGCCGATGCCTTCGATAGTATTTTTCCTGCCCACAATATACCGAGTATGAGCTCGTCATGCATGCGGCAATTTTAAACGAACTCAATGATGAACCTCGGTTGGGGTCGGGGATTTTCCTTCAGCAATGTGGGTGGTCAGCCTCGGTGGGTTGCTGTCAACAATGATTTTCCCACTTGCAATATCCCGCGTACAGTAATGAAAGAAAATCATTGCTAAAAGAAGACGTTACAATGATAAATGGGGAAAGTAAATTGCGGACAATATCTACAAGTGATAGTTTCCTAATAATGAAAGATATTCACAGAGAATAAAATAAACGAACATGCCATAACTACGAAAAAGGAAGAAAAGTGATAATGCTATAAGAAGAAAAAGGGCGGTTTGAAAGAATTCGTATTACAAACACGTTTAAGCTACTAACTTTCTCTCTACTGGTCAAATCAAGTATTTCAACAACTATAAACCTTCCCCGTTAATGAAGATCATTTTGAAAAGAAAAAAAAAACTGCACGTAAATACGTCCAGTAGTTTTAACTAACACTTTCCAGCAAAGGTCTTCGGTTTGTCTGTCTGACTACACTGCACTGCACTGAGAAAAAAAAAAAAAAAAAAATCGAGCCCTGATACCATTCATGCTGATTCTTACGTAAAATGACCTCCTGAATCTGAAGATGACAACCGTTTTGCCCAGTCACCCACCATTTTCTCGGGACACCACCGTCTCCCCCAATTTTTATCTCTGTTCGGTAATTTTAGGGCCATGAATTTGATTTGGAGAATGAAAAAGAATTAATTTGACACTTAAAAAAAAAGGTGATGTTTAATAAATAACATTAATAATATATTTAAAAAATATAAGAAATTAATACATAATTTCAGTGGCAATTCCCCCCCCCCCCAAATATTCCCTTTGCCACAAATGTTGGTGTTTTAGAATTTTCCAACTCTGTAGCCCCTAAGAAGATATTTAACAATTAATATAATCCATTCCCTCTCTAAATTTAAATTCACCTAATTTAAAATTACCTAAAAGTGATAAAAATAGTGGGCCGTCCCTAAAAAGCAGTGGGTGATAGGGCAAAATGGACGTCATATTCCGATTCAGGGGGTCATGACCAAAATGATGTTGGGGACGATTTTCATGCCGAGCAGTGCTATCAGAGCTCTAACGTCCGTAAATATTTTTAGAAATTATTCAAACTGATATATGTTACTCAAATTTACTGTGGCATGTTTCGAATCGAAAATAGTATAAATTCCACTGTGATTTGAGTAAGAGATATTCTAAAAAATGCTAATGCAATGTGTTCTATTATAGACATTTTATAAATCCTACTTGAATACATTACACAACACAAACAGTGATGTAACAATTATTTTTTTTCAAATGTATAAAAAAGTAAATTTCTACTCTGTACTTTTCTAAACGGTGAAACAATATTATGGATATTATGAATATTATAAATTCTTTGTAGTGCGAGAAATTCTTGCTTGATTTCCTTGAATTGGGTTATAAAACAAATTTATAGTCACTAAAACTTGCCTCTTGTTTCCCACGATAATATATATATATATATATATATATACATAAAAGCTCTAGAATTCTAACGAGGGTTTTTAACACTCGCTTTCAAAAGAAACTAGAATTCATAAGGAAGACATGAAACTATATTTACTAGAACGACTATTTAGTTTCTAGATGTCAGTTAAATATATATATATATATACATTTTTTTTTTAGTTTAATTTCCTTATGGAATGCCCCAAAAATTCAGATTTGTGTTTTAAATATACAGATTATTTATATTTTTGATATTTTTAAAGTTGAGTAACTTTAACTGAAATTATATCAAAAATTATGGTCAAAATAAAAAAGGAAATAAAGGAAATTGAGGCAAATTTGTCCACTTTTCTATCTTTTTATTTTTTATCTCGCCAAAATAGCATCCAAGTTTGGATGTTTTCCATAAATCTAACTATATGTTTCTCATCATTCAAGAGTTTTATATATATTCTGTTAAAAATATTTTTTATTTTATTTATTTTATTATTTTTTTTTTCAGAATCTTGCGAAATGGACTTCGCTCTACCTTATGAAGCACGTTTGACTATATTACATAAAGTGCGCTAGTAACAATATTGGGAAAAATATTATCTAATATTGTAATTAAAATAATCTGGTGAAGCACTCACACTACTTCCTATTCCTCTACAATACCGTAGGCATATTATCACAGTTTACACTGAGAAAAAATTCTGTAACTGACATCCAAAATCTAAATTGTAGTTCTAGAAAAAATAGTTCCATGTCATATTTATAAATTCTAGTCCCCTTTGAAAGTGGGCTCTAGAAACAACAATTAGAATTCTAGAGCGTTTGTCTATATTATCGAGATCAAACTTATTAAAAAATCTCTGCAAATAAATGAGAATACAAGAGGCGAGTTTTAACAACTATAATCTGGTTTATGACCCAATTCTATCTAACCAAGCAAAAATTTCTCGCAATACAAATGATTCATAATATTCACAATATTTAGAATATTGTTTAACCATCTAGAAATTTATAGACTAGATATTCTCGATCATTTCGTCTATTCAGCTTATTGGCGTGCTTTATATGCATAGCTCGGAAATCTATATTTGTAACTTAGGGATTTAAAAAATGATCGCTTATTTGTTCTAGATATATTTTGACAGGTATAAAGATATTTTGTTTTCAGTGTATGAAGGAACATATGAGGCATTGCAAATGAAAATGTCTAGTGCATTTAAAGCCACAGTTCAAAGCAATTTAAAAAACAGTTTTATTAAGAAAAAGTTTCTATTTGTGAATGGATTACCACCTCTTTTATCCCCTCACCTCCAATTGAATACTATAACTACATTTATATAATAATTAAAGTTTTTATAATTTAATTAGTTTTTAAAAATTTAATTTAGATCATTCAGAGAATTGCTGCCCAAACCACTTTCTGAAATTGTTTTACATTTATTTTGATTATCCTTATACGTTATCTATAAATTATATACATACCAAAAAATGTACCTAAGCTCAGCAAAAAACAGAAAAAATAGCAGAAAAAAATCCTGACATTATTTCCCATATGGCCCAGTTTGATCTGTAGAAGGTCGAAAAGACGTCGCAGTATGGCATTGGTGACATCGCAGGTACGTCACATTTCTTCATCTACATCTCAGGGATGTTTTCCAAACGTGAAAATGCATACAGTTGGCAGCAAAAATATCTCTAAGAACATGATTCGACAAGGATTTATTTAACAAACAAGTATTAGGTGTACTTTTTTTATATAGGAATTTTTGCTTCCGACTGTAGATGTCGCACTGGTGCACGCGCGATATTTCCCGATGATATCGTGAGAGATATTTATCACAGCCCAAATTCACTGAATTGAAGAATATGCAAAAATACCGCAAAACGCTACGGCTGTTATGTACTGTTCTCAGCGCAAAGTCATGGTGAGTGAATAGGATTTTAAATGTATGAGTGATGTCTTTGGTACCAAATGTGTTGTGTGGGTTAAAATGTACTTCGTGCTATTTCCAAGCCAAATAACAAATCGTAATGCCTTTGTTACTCAGGTCAGAAGACATTTAACGGAATTGCTCTGTAAATGAATGAAAAATACTTTCATATAATATTTTATGTGAAATATGTTTATATGCGTATAAGGAATTTATGGCAAAATTTCATTTTGCTTAATGATGCTTAAATGTGTTAAACTGATTCTAATTTTGGCCATAGGCGTATAGGGGATGAAACAATTTGTAATTATCTGTACATGAATCAATTATCCAACTTCAATAAAAAGTTGGAAGTACCATTCCAATATTATACAGATTTAGAATACCGTGTTTGGATTTTCTGCTTATATTTGTTCTTGAGTTTTGCTGATAATACTGCTCTGCATAAAAATTGCCTCTGACACCATTTCAGCATATTCTTATGTAAAATGACCTCCTGAATCCGAATATGACGCCCATTTTGCCCCATCACTCACGTTTTCTTGTTACGCTCCCTTCCCCATCTTTTATCATTGTTTGGAAATTTTATACCCATCAGTTATTTTGGAGAGGAACGATGATTATTTGAACCGTTAAATGTCTTCTGACCTGAGGAGCTACAGATTTACAAGGTCTAAAACAGGAACATTTGTAGTAAGGAGGATATTTGAGGTGATTTGTGCCGAGAAAAAAAAGTCAATAAAAGCAATCAATTTCTGTTTCTTTTTTTTTTTTTTTTTTTTTTTTCTTGCAATATTTCTCTTATTTTTTTCATATTCCAGCTGAATCCGAATGAGCTGAATCCGTTTGCCATTTTTTTTTACCAAAACACTCCAAATAATAAAAATTATACAGTGATTTTTTTTTTTTTTTTTTTTTTTTTTTTTTTTTTTTTAACGTTGGTGAGTGGAGTAAAGGCAAGAAAGTTTGACTGATTCACTGTTCGATGTTTGCTTTCAATAACTCCCACGTTAAATGTTTTGAGCAGTAAAACGTGAACAGCAAAAAACCTCCTGCTTTGACACGTGTTGAAGGTATTGTAGTCGTCATCATTGTAGTCGTCAGTCTACCTTTACTACACGTTTTACGATAAGAGAGTGAACTTTATGGTGTTCTCGACGGTAGTGATCTTGTGTGGTGATCTTTAACACGCGTCAAATAAGGATATTTTACTGTTCATGTTTTATTGCCCAAAACATTTAACGTGGGAGTTATTGAAAGCAAACGTCGTACAGTGAAACAATCAAACTTACATGCGAGGGCTTTGAGACTTTTAATTCACTCACCAATATTTTGAAATAAATGTCACTGTATAATTTTTATTATTTTGGGTGTTTTGGTAAGAAAATAGCAAACTGAAAGCTAGAATATGTAAAAAATAAGAGAAATATTGCAAAAAAAAAAGAAAGAAAGAAAGAAACAGAAACTGATTGTGTTTATTGATTTTCTTTTGTTTTCTGGGCACAAATCGCCTCAAATTTCCTCCTTACTACAAATGTTTGTGTTTTAGAACTTTCTACCTCTGTAGCTCCTCAGGTCAGAAGACATTTAACGATTAAAATAATCACCGTTCCTCTCCAAATCAAACTGATGGGTATAAAATTACCAAACATTGATAAAAATGGGGGAAGGGGCGTAACAAGAAAACGGTGGGTGATTGGGCAAAATGGGAGCCAGATTCGGACTCAGGAGGTCATTTTACATAAGAATCTGCAAAAATGGTATCAGATACAGATTTTTTTTTTTTTTTTTTGCAGAGCAGTGTAACAGGCGCAAAGGGCAACTGCTAAAGACATTACGCTGCGAATCTGGCATCCCAAAACGCGTAAATAGAGCAAAAACTTAATTTTGAAAATCTGACACCAAAACAGTAATTTTTCTGCTATGTATAGGTAAGAGAAAATAAAAAAGTGTAAGATTCTATTTTCTGCAAAATTGATTATTATTTTTTTTTTTTAAGAAAACATCGGAAAACATTTTTATGTAAACTAACAATAACTTGTTTTTAATGAACTTTTAAGATACTTTATCTGTCGGTATTTCAGGAACTAATTGACGAGAGAACTTCGAGGAATTTTTTCTTCATTAAAAACTTTTTTTTTTCCTCTTTTAAACTGTGAATAGTGATACGATGAGTAGGTTTTAAATATAATGTTAAAGGGTTACTAAATTATGTTGCTGAAAAATGAGCTGAAAAAATGTATGGATGACATTTTGCAAAAGTATAATTAATTCGGAACAAGCAGCTGGTATATGTAGAAAAATCAAAGACTTTCAAAATATTGATTAGAACAATATAATTAATTTTTAAGATCTCACAATAGAGTTATCTTTTTCGAGTTATCTTTTTTTAGCGAAATTTGTTTTTTATGAAAAAAATTTTAAGATACTGATTAAAAAATACTTTCTTTTCAGTAGATTAAACCTTTCGTGTCATAAATATTCTTTAGGTAATACTCATAATTTACTTAACGAATTTGCTTGATAAATTATGAAGTTATTTTTTGATACCTCCAAGCGTTAATTTGTACATTCTATTTTATAAATATTTTAAATTTTGGAGTTTGTAATAATACTTTACTAAACAAAACATTTCAATTTGAATTTAAATGCATTAGCTATAAAGTTTATTTTTAATTTGTTTATGCATAAAAATACGAAACAGTAAATAATCTAGTGTATATATTGCCTAAGGTTATGATGTAAAATTTAATTAATAAATTGAAATTTAAGACATATTTCAGAAAAAATTGCAGAAATTACAAGAAGATCAAAATAAATGTAAATGTTTTATAATTTATTTCATTCTACTTCTGAATTAAATAAATTATATTTATGAATCCTTTAAAGTAGATAAATTGCATGCTTTGCCTTTTTGCTGGTCATTATTCTATATATAAATACGAAAACTTAAAATTTGTCGCACGTTTTTAACCTATTTTTAGTAAAGGAGTGGACCTAAAAAAAGTATCGTTCGAAAGGCACGGTTAATTTGAGTTGTGGGAGGGGGGGGGGGATAATCTCATATGAGATCAAGAAAACATACAAAAATACTTTTCATTTTTATACACAAAAAATTTTGTATTTAAAATTCCTATGAAAGTGAATTGTTAAATCTGCACATGCAAATAATAAAATTCAGTACAACAGCTCATTAGTTAGCTTATATTTTATTTATTAGTACCGTACTTCTAAAAATAGCGCTGACAAAATAATCCGACAAAATAACCCAGACAAAACAGCACCGAAAACATAGTTTGAGAAAAATGGCTCCGAAAAATTAGTCCAAGAAAAATTAGACCCCAAAATACGTCAGGAAAAAACAGCATCGAGCAAATACCTCGAAAAATATCCTCAGGACAAATTAACCCTAGAAGCAAATTCCCCCCACAAATTTGCCCAACAAAATGGCCCCAGACAAGTTAACCCCCGGGTAAAAATATTCCCGACAAAATACCCAGAGATAAAATAATCCCAGACAAATTAGCCCGAGGACAAAATACACCAACAAATTAGCCCGAGACAAAATACCTCCGACAACTTAGCCCGGGAAAAATATCGAGAACAAAAAAGCACAAACAAAATAGTCGCAGATCAAATCAGCCGAAGGACAAAATAGCTCCGACAAATTACTCCGAAAAAATTGGTTCTGACAAAATAGTTCGACAAATTAACGCTAGAACAAATTAAACGTACAAAGTATCCCAGTACAAAGTATCCCAAACGAACTATCCCGCTAGAAAATAGCTTCAGAATAAAGCAACCTCGTAATAAGTCCCAGTTTAAATTTTTTCCGACAAAATAACCCCAGGATGAAATAGCCCTATGAAGATAGCCTCGGGATAAATTATCCCTGTAACAAAATACCCTTGATAAAATTGCCCTGACAACTTAGCCCTAGAAAAAATAGACTCGATGAAAAAGCCCCAGGATAAAATAACCCTGAAAAAATAGCTCCAAGATAAATTGTCCCACCACATACCCACAAGCGCTGAGAGCGTTCTATTCTTTCAACCCATTTTTATTTTAAAGCCACGAAAGTAAGTGCAGTCCATTTCTAGAACAAAAAAAAAATCCACAAAATAAAAATCGTCTTTCTGAAGTAATCTGAAGCTGAAATATATTTGAAATCCTTTTTTTTACGCAATACTCCGCGGGTGAAATAGGAAATTTTGTAAAACCCCATGAAAGTGCATGTTGCGAAAACTTAGCCAATACCCAAACCAAAACTCGCCATCCTGAGGTAATTTGGATTAGAACTAAGCTTTAAAAGGTGCTTTTTGACCTCCCGTGTCTTCAAAGGGGAAAGTGGAGAATTTCCGAAAATGCCCTCAGATTCGGATACTCAAATCAGCATTTGGGTACAACCAACCGACACTCTAAAAAATTGCCATAGTCAGATAATATGGAGCAGAGTTGTGCTTAGTGTTTTTGCTCCTCTGTCCCTAAAAGGAGAGACGGGAGGGAGTTTCTAAAATCCTTTATATTTTATGTTTTTGGTACACATAACGAACCAAGAAACCAAAAATCGCCTTCCTGAGAAAACGTAGAGCAGATTTACGCTTGGAAATATGTCCCCCCCCCCCCCCCCGCTGCCCGAAAAGAGGAAGGTGAAATTTTCGTTAAGATGGATGCCTGATGCACGTAACGAATCCGTCATTTACCAAATTTCGTAACCTCAGCTTTCTTAGATTCTCCTGGACAAATTTTACGCAAAAAGGGGGCTCGTGAATTCGCTACATCGTAACTCTCCTCCCAGATTGAAAATCGCATAAAACACAATTTTTTTTAAAAATACTCTCCCAAAGACACATAGCCATTTTTAATCTGTTTATGCCACTTTTGTTAATGTTCTACTCGAAAATCGGATTCTTTGCTAATTTCCCACCCAAATTTGATTTTTCCTCCGCGCATCTTAAATCAAAATTTCCATAATTAAAACTTCTTCACACACCATAAATTTTAAATCAGCACAACCGGTTCCGAAAGGACGTAGCCTTTCTTCATCAGGTGCAAACACGTGCAACTGCCTTGGAGGCAAAAGCAAGACTGAAAGCAGGACAAAATTCAGAGAGGGAGGAGCAACACAAACAACCAATAGGAAGCAACATGCAGGGCAGGACCAATCAGAGAGGAACACACGTTCACACACACCACAAAAAGAGGAGGGAGGAAAGGAATAAACAATTATTATTATTTTTTTTTAATTTCAATAATATTAAAGTAATAAGTAAATATAATAAAGTTTATCCATTAATTATTATTATTTTTATTTTTATTAGAATTATTTTATTATACTAATGATAGTAATGATGTCATTAGTATAATAAAATAATTCTAATTAAGTCTGTACGCCAGTTTTTGAATTTATTTTTGGATTTCCATAATTGTCAATGTTTATTTTATTTTATTTTATTTAATTAATTATTTATTTAATTATTTATTTATTTGTACTCAAATCTAGTCTCTCCATGTGTTATTTCTTCACAGTGTAGAAATTTTTGCCGAATTATGGTCGCAAAGTTGTTTTTGCCGCCTACGGATCCATCGGGGGTGGGGGGAGGAGAATTTTTGTAAAACTCTGTCTAAATAAAGAGTTATGGTTCCGACACCAACCTTCAGAACAAAAATCGTAGCCTAGTCTGGAATAGAATCGCCATGGCTGTGCTGAAATCAGTGACAGGTACTATTATATATAGAGAGAGATAACCCCTCCCCCACTCCCCCTAAAATTTATGGAAATATTTTATGAAATTTCGGTTCGTTGTCTAGATTTAAAATAACAATAATAGTATTTTTTATTTATTTATGAATCTATGAATTAGTTCCAAAGGATTTCAATGCCTTCCACGAATCATATTTCCCAGATCCTAAATCCTATCAAATTTCTCTACTTGTCAGCTTATCTATCTACTAGTATATAACAAAGTCAAAAATGACGGAATGTGAATCAATGAAGGTAGTGAACCAACGAAGGCTTTGCGTGCTTCGCTGGTCACTATATTTAAAGGAAAAAATTTTCTATATCACCTAATAA
This sequence comes from Salticus scenicus, assembly GCA_963930645.1. Classification (NCBI taxonomy): domain Eukaryota; kingdom Metazoa; phylum Arthropoda; class Arachnida; order Araneae; family Salticidae; genus Salticus; species Salticus scenicus. The sequence continues at coordinate 136,774,184 of OZ005648.1, forward strand.
ACAAAATAAAATATAAAAAAACTGATGAAATTGTTCAAAAGCCTGCTTCTTTCTTATCCCCGCTGCCTTTGGCAGCGACCCGCTCATTCGCATACTCTCGGGTGTCTGCCCTTATTGCCTGTGACAATAGCTTACCATTGGGCTTCAATTTTGGTGCTTATCAAATGACAGTTTCGAAATAAACAGTATTGAAAATATTGAAGTAGCAACTTTCTATTTGAATCCCAGTTACATATGAACAACAATATACGTGAAGTACATAACATCTTTCACGTTATTTTCTATATTTATTTGATTTATTAGATCAACTATAAAATGACAACAATTTCACGCCAAATATAATATTACAATATGCTATGATCGGCTACATCTATCGCGTGAGACAATTAATTTTTTGTGGTTATAAAAGCTGAGTTAGTTAATATTAGTTGGTACATTGAATAAATAATTAAATAATTAAATATGTAAATCTGATCATATTACAGCGTTAATATAGCTCCCCTTGTCGACTTTTGAATTTTTTTATCGCCATTTTAGACAAAAATACATAATTTATGGGATTATAATTTCTGTTTCTTTCTTTCCTTTTCTTTCTTTTCTAATTTTAATATTTTCTAATTTATTTATATTTTTGATGTGCTACTTGGCTTAAAGTGGCTTTCACAAAAGTAGAGTATTTGGCGAAAAATGACCGATCTAGCGTTTCAGCATTAAAATTTTAAAATATTACCCAGGGTTATCAATGAATTAGCTTTCATGCCAAGCCGATTCATCCGTGCCAAAAACATACTATACAAAAAAGATTAAATCTAAAATTGAAGTGTATTAAACTAGTTGGCATAGGTGGAGTCTGCTCAGTTCCCCATCATATTTATGTTCTCATAAATTTCTAGTGCGAGACATATTATAATAATGTTAAAGGAAATGAATTTGACCAAAGCTTGATACAGTGACAGAATGAAATCCCCGCCTAATAGGCTATCCACCGTTCACTTCGATATATTTATCTTATTCTATTCTATTAATTTATTTTATCAGGGTCAATTCCGTTGTTTAATTTTCATGCTACTATTTCCAATGCAATAATCCTCAAAATTCATATTTATATGAAAAATTTACAATTTTGCTATGTTGGTAAAATCGTAAATTGCGAATAATTTACGAAATTTTCTTATTAGAATATTTGTATTCAATCATGTTCAAATAAGTATCATAAATGTAAGTTTCAAGTTGTCTAATGTATTTATGATCCTCAAAATGGAAGTTTATACTCTATTTTGCCTTATTCTGCCATTTTAAGTAAATCGTAAATTCCAAATAACTTACGAATTTTTTAAATTGGAAAAATCATAGTCTATGATATTCATGCCAGTATCCAAAATAATATTTAAAAAGTAGTTTGACATCTTTACGATGAAAATATCCCTCAAGATTGACGTTATATGTGAAATTTTGCTCTATTCTGCCATGTTAAGAAATTCGTAATTTTCCAATAACTTACGAAATTTTTATATTGGAAAATTCATAGTCGTGAATATTCATGCCAGTGTTTTAAATAATATTTCAAAAGTAGTCTGACATCTTTACGATGAAAATATCTCTCAAAATTGACGTTTATGCGAAATTTTGCCCTATACTGACAGGTTAAGAAATTAGTAAATTTCCAATAACTTGCGAACTTTTCAAAGTAGCATATTTATAGTTACTGATGTTCATTCCGGCATCAAAACTGATATTTAAAAACTGGTCCGACATTTTTACAGTAAACAGTTTCCATTTAATGCACGTTTAAGTGAAATTTTGTCCTGTTCTCCCATGTTAAGAAAATCGTAAATTTCTTATAACTTACGAAGTTTTTTAATTCGAATATTGCAAATAAATAGGGTTCTTGCCAGTATCAAAAGTAATATTTTAGAACTGATCTGACCTCTCTGCGATCATTTGTTCGTGAGATATCGTGTTAACAGACTAACAAACTAACGGACTAACGGACTGACACACTAACGGGCTGACACACTAACAGACACCCTACAGACAGACACCATACAAATTTTGTCATTTTCGGATTCCTCACAATTGAAAACGTATAAAAAAGTCAAAAAACCGAGGTCGAAATTTTTCACGATTACCTAAGTTCCTCATACCTATGAAGGGAACGAAAAAGTTTATGGTAATTTTTTGCTCCATTTTCATATTTTCATTTTTTCATATGCATGAGGAAATTTAATATTTTATAATTTTAGTTCCCCATCATACTATGGGAATGGGGAACTTAGGTAATCGTGAAAATTTTCGACCGCGGTTTTTTTACTTTTTTACACGTTTTCAGGTGTGAGGAATCCGAAAATGACAAAATTTGTATAGTGTCTGTCTGTAGGGTGTCTGTTAGTGTGTTAGCGTGTTAGTCCGCTAGTTTGTTAGACTGTGTACACAATATCTCAAGAACAAATAGTCGCGGAGAGGTCAGATCAGTTTTAAAATATTACTTTCGACACTGGCAAGAACCCTATTCATTCGCAATATTCGAATTTAAAAACTTCATAAGTTATTAGAATTTTATGATTTTCTTAACATGGGAGAATAGGACAAAAATTCACTTAAACGGGCATTAAATGGAAACTTTTTACTGTAAAAATATCAGACCACTTTTAAAATAACAGTGTTGATGCCGGAATGAACATCAGTAACTATAAATATGCTACTTTGAAAATTTCGCAAGTTTTTGGAAATTTACGAATTTCTTAACATGGCAGTATAGGGAAAATTTTCACAACGTCAATTTTTAGAGATATTTACATCGTAAAGATGTCAGACTACTTTTGGAATATTATTTAGGACACTGACATGAATATTAATGACTAAGATTTTTCCAATATAAAAAATTTCGTAAGTTATTGGAAATTAACGAATTTCTTGACATGGCAGAATAGAGCAAAATTTCACATATAACGTCAATCTTGAGGGATATTTTCATCGTAAAGATGTCAAACCACTTTCAAAATATTATTTAGGATACTGGCATGAATATCATAGACAATGATTTTTCCAATTTAAAAAATTCGTAAGTTATTTGGAATTTACGATTTACTTAACATGTCAGAATAAGGCAAATTTGAGCATAAACTTCCATTTTGAGGATCATAAATACAGACAACTTTAAAATTACATATATGATATTTTTTGAGCATGATTGAATACAAATATTCTAATAGGAAAATTTCGTAAATTATTCGTAATTTACGACTTTACCAACATAGCTAAATTGCAAATTTTTCATATAAATATGAATTTTGAGGATTATTGCATTGGAAATAGTAGCATGGAAACTAAACAACGGAATTAACCCTGATAAAATAAATTAATAGATTAGAATAAGATAAATATATCGAAGTGAACGGCGGATAGCCTATTAGGCGGGGATTTCATTCTGTCACTGTATCAAGCTTTGGTCAAATTCATTTCTTTTAACATGATTATAATATGTCTCGCACTAGAAATTTATGAGAACATAAATATGATGGGGAACTGAGCAGAGTCCACCTATGCCAAATTGTTTTATTTTTCGCGTGAAAGCATATGTCATTTTATGCCTAAAAAATTGGCAACAATTTTAAATTTAAATGTCCAATTTTGAAGTTGTTACCAGGTTATTATTTTCATATTTTAACTAATTTTTAAAAAATCTAATTAAAACTTCGTTACAAATAAGGTACCAAGTGAAAGGTGGCGAATGTTGTGAATTCGTCGGACTAATCAGCTTATCGGTCGGACAATTAGATTTTTTATAATTAACTAAAGTATGAAAGGCAACTTGCTATATAGATGAGTACGAACCTGAATCGTCACCTCTCTTGCAAATTTTGTAAATAGATTGTCATTAATATTTTATGACCTATACCAAAATTTTCGACATTGAAATACAGTACACCATGATTTTGCTATAAAATGATTGATATTATTTACTTTCTCTTTTTACTTTCCGAACACTTTAGTGAAGAAAGTATTGTAAACAAGTCAAAAATCCGAATTTGAGATTTTGATGCTTCTATACGTTTCGAGGTGCCCTGTGTCCGTTTTCACTATTTTTACGATGATGTATGTATGTGTGTATATATGGGTGTATGTATGGGTGTGTGTATGGGTGTGAGTGAACACGCTAGCGTCTAATCGCTTTGCTCGAATAAGCTGAAAGTTGGTACGTATATTGTAAGTCACCATAGTACGAACCCTATTGATTTTGGTGAATCTAGCACTTATAGTTTTTTTACAGGGACACCAGGAAAAATTCTTTATCATTATGGCCTACGGGGTCAATTTTGATAAAGTGCGATAGCGTCTAAATGCTTTATCAATCTGAGCAAAAAATTTGTACACATGTTATAGATCACAGTTGTACGAACTGTATAGATTTTGGTGAATTTAGCACTTTCAGTTTTTTACAGGGACACAAAGAAAATCTCTGTATCATTATGGCCTATGGGGCCAAATTTTTGAAAATGCGATAGTATCTAAACGCCTTATTCAATTGTGCTGAAAATTTATATGATTATTACAAATCACTGTTGCACTAACTATAAGCATTTTGGTGAATCTAGCATTTATAGGTTTTACAGGGACACAACGAACAATTCATTATCATTATGATCTATGGGCTCAAAATTCAGTAGCGTTAACTAAAACACCGTGTAATATGTGGAGAAAAATACTCAAACACTCTATTATGGTTTTCTCTCTTTTGTTTGTTTAACAACTCCTCTTTCTTTATTTTATCTACAAAACTGTTAATTACTCAATGTTGGGAAAGTCGAGTGGAGTCACTCCAAATTTTTTTTTAAATTTCTGTAAAAAGAAAATAATTTATGAAAAATTTGGACTTTTGATTTTTGATGGAATTCCAGTAACTAAGATATTTAGAACGTAATATGTCTTTTGAGTACGTTACATATAAATGCTCTGGTGTATGTAGCTATTGCACTAATGGAAAAAAGTTTGTGAAAGTTTGCATTTCGTTCCCCTATGACGTAAACTGATACCGATTAGAATCTAACGAATATTGCTAACACGCGAAGCTCCTTTGCAGCACTTTTCTTCTGTTAATTATCCTATTTTAATGTACAAATAAGTTTATTAGAATTTAGCTCATTAAATTTAGATTATTTTCTAATTTTATAGGGCACTTAAAAAAAAAAAAAAAAAAAAAGATAATTATGTATGTTTAAAGACTACGTTTGAAGCGTTGTTTTAATCAGCAGTATTTTATAATATATATATATATATATTGCTTTTCCTAATTAAAAAGGAGTTGTAATAGAAAAATACCTCTTAGTCAAAATATAAACTTATTAGCGATAAACTAAAAAATGCAAAATAAACTTATAAAATATACATAAAATATAATATTAAAAAAAAATATGCATAAAAATGACTAAAAAATAATCATATTTACATTTTTCATATTTAGTTTATTTTTTATATTATTTTATTATTTTATTATTTTATTTTTTATATTATTTTATTATTTTATTATTTTATTTTTTATATTATTTTATTATTTTTTTTTTTTTTTTTTATCTTATTTTATTTATTCGCTTATTTTTTACATGTCATTTTTCTCCTACCAACTCCTAATTCTTAGACCAGAGATTCATTACAAAATATTCTAAGAAAAAAAATACCAATTCAAACTTCTATTTTGTTTATGAATGAATGATTATTTCAATTCCATTATACATTCAGTAAATACTATAGCTTCTTTTACTTTTTCTTTTAAGTTGGAGAAACTTTCATAACAAACCGTAAACCATTTTCTTTAAGATTTCTTTTTATTTTGATATTATTTCTTGAACAGGCATTTAAAAGTTAAACACATGCATAAAGGATTTTTTATCGGACAGCATTGAGATAATCGAAGAGAAAATTTAAATTTAATACACACGAATCTCTGATAAAATTATAGTCTTTATCATCATTTATTCACAGCTAAACAATAAATATATTTGGGAATATTTAGAAAAAAATTCTGAAAACTTTTAGAAGAAAATAATTTAACATATGACAGATTATGGTAGCCGGTAAATAAACCAATGATTAATGATCTATGGTTCCTCTACAAATAAACTTTTGGAAATAAAAGATTTTTCTCAAAGTTATGAATTTTTTAATCTAGAAAGAGTATTTTGATGGATTCGATGTATTTTAAAAACGTTTTCTAAAATTTGCATTTCTAGCTAAGTTTCATTTTCTTTCAGAATAATTGCTTAAAATATAATTTTAATATTATATTTAAAATGTAAGAACTTAGCTGCAATTAAAAATTAATTCAGTGAAAATTTTATCTTTATAATTATCTTATAAACAAAAAACAATACTTTTTCACAGAATAATTTGAAAAGTTATTCTAAATGCTCTGAATTTCGTTCAGTATGATACAATATTCTCTCTGTATTAATAATATACAGAATTCTTTAAAAAACTCAATCGAATAATCTTGTATAAGATTCTTCTTTTAATTACGGCGCTTAAACTGGATGAAAATTCTCTTTTTTTATTATTCATATATTTATTTATTTATTTATCTCTCACTTCACTTAAGTCACTAGTTTTACGATAAATATTTCGCTGAAATATTTGAGGTATAACATGTTTTCTTCATCCTTTTGGAAACTCAAACAGTTAAAAGTGAGGCATAAGGTAAGGACATGTGTAATTTATATGTTGAATCTAATAATTTGCCCACCAATGTAAGTAATTTGCCTTATAAATTAACAGATTCGCTCATTTTTCTTTATTACTCTGATTCGATCTTTATAATTTGAATTCAGATATATCATTAACCACTTATAACCCCAAAACTTCAAAATAAAAATCAATAAAAAATCATAAGCTGACAAAATGCATTATTTTCTTCTGTGAATATCAAATAATTGAGTTTTAAGAAGATGATTTCAACCTCAAAATTTGCACAATTACTTTAATGTCATGTTGTTAAAAGCATGGGTTTCTGCTGAAAAAATATTTTCATAAATGTAAAATTTAGATTCACTATTGAGAAAATAAAAATATACAGTTCTTTTTTGTTGCTGTACTTGGGAAGTAAACTCTACGATTCTTATACTGTTAAAACGCACTTCTCAAAAATAAGCAAAATCGCGTCAGAAGTTTCATTTCTTAAAATGGCTCCGAGTAGGAAATTCTCCTTTTTAAGATTTTTTTTTCTCATTTAATTATTCACTTCAAATTTTACATCACTTCATAAACAATTGATGAATTTTCTAGAACAGAATATTCTAAAATTCGAAAAGTCTAAAAATTGCGTAACATTAACTGAATAATTAACATAATAATATAATGAATAAATTATAAGTAAACAATTTAGATTTCAACAAAAGCTATTTTTAAGCAATTTTCCTTGACGGATATCGAACTCACAATCTCTTGTTTCGTTGCCCATGCTTTACCTCGAAACCACAGCGTTCACAAACGAAACAACTTTCGTTACGATATTACAAGAGTGAATAGGAAATGAATTGTCAAATGAGAAGAAAAAAATCTTTAAAATGAGAAGTTCCTACGCGAGCTATTATAAGAAATGAAACTTCTCAAAAATGAGAAGATCCTGTTTATTTTTGAGAATATTTTGCTTATTTTGTGTGTTATAACAGTGTGTTATAACAGTGCATTTTATAAAATATATATATATTGCTTTTCCTTATTAAAAAGGAGTTGTAATAGAAAAATACCTCTTACTCAAAATATAAACTTATTAGCGATAAAATAAAAAATGCAAAATAAACTTATAAATTATACATAAAATATAATATTACAATATATATATATATATATATGCATAAAAATGACTAAAAAAATAATTATATTTCCATTTTTCTTTTTTTAGTTTATTTTTTATATTATTTTTATTTTTTGTATTACCTTATTTTTTTTATTCGCTTTTTTTGTACAGGTCATTTTTCTCCTACCACCTCCTAATTCTTAGACCAGAGATTCATTACAAAATATTCTAAGAAAAAAATACCAATTCAAACTTCTATTTTGTTTATGAAAGAATTATTATTGCAATTACATTATACATTCAGTAAATACTATAGCTTCTTTTACTTTTTCTTTTAAGTTTGAGAAACTTTCATAACAAACCGTAAACCATTTTCTTTAAGATTTCTTTTTATTTTGATAGTATTTCTTGAACAGGTATTTAAAAGTTAAACACATGCATAAAGGTTTTTTTATCGGACAGCTTTGAGATAATCGAAGAGAAAATTTAAATTTAATACACACGAATCTCTGATAAAATTATAGTCTTTATCATCATTTATTCACAGCTAAACAATAAATATATTTGGGAATGTTTAGAAAAAAATTCTGAAAACTTTTAGAAGAAAATAATTTAACATATGACAGATTATGGTAGCTGGTAAATAAACCAATGATTAATGATCTATGGTTCCTCTACAAATAAACTTTTGGAAATAAAAGATTTTTCTCAAAGTTATGAATTTTTTAATCCAGAAAGAGTATTTTGATGGATTCGATGTATTTTAAAAACGCTTTCTAAAATTTGCATTTCTAGCTAAGTTTCATTTTCTTTTAGAATAAATGCTTAAAATATAATTTTAATATTATGTTTAAAAAGCAAGATCTTAGCTGCAATTAAAAATTAGTTCAGTGAAAATTTTATCTTTATCTTATAAATAAAAAACAATAATTTTTAACAGAATAATTTGAAAAGTTATTCTGAATGCTTAATTTCGTTCAGAATGATACAATATTCTTTCTCAATTAATAATATACAGAGTTCTTTAAAAAAAAACTCAATCGAATAATCTTATATAAGATTAATTACGGCGCACAAATTTCATGGAAATTCTCTTGTTTTTGTTCATATATTTATTTACTTATTTATCTATTCCTTAAGTCGCGAGTTCTTTCACACTGATTCCAAGTATTCTGATTTTTGTTTAATTTATTATACAGGTACTTGTTTCACGATAAAACTTTCGCTGAAATATACGAGGTATAACAAGTTTTCTTCACCCTTTTGGACACTCAAACAGTTAAAAGTGAGGCATAAGGTAAGGACATGTGTAATTTATATGTTGAATCTAATAATTTTCACACCAATGTAAGTACTTTGCCTTATAAATTAACAGATTCGCTCATTTTTCCTTATTACTCTGATTCGATCTTTATAATTCAAATTCAGATGTATCATTAATCACTTATAACCCCAAAACTTCAAAATAAAAATCAATAAAAAATCATAAGCTGACAAAATGCATTATTTTCTTCTGTGAATATCAAATAATTGAGTTTTAAGAAGATGATTTCAACCTCAAAATTTGCACAATTACTTTAATGTCATGTTGTTAAAAGCATGGGTTTCTGCTGAAAAAATATTTTCATAAATGTAAAATTTAGATTCACTATTGAGAAAATAAAAATATACAGTTCTTTTTGTTGCTGTACATGGGAAGTAAACTCTACGATTCTTATACTGTTAAAACGCACTTCTCAAAAATAAGCAGAATCGCGTCAGAAGTTTCCTTTCTTAAAATAGCTTCGAGTAGGAAATTCTCCTTTTTAAGATTTTTTTTCTCATTTAATTATTCACTTCAAATTTTACATCACTTCATAAACAATTGATGAATTTTCTAGAACAGAATATTCTAAAATTCGAAAAGTCTAAAAATTGCATAACATTAACTGAATAATTAACATAATAATATAATGAATAAATTATAAGTAAACAATTTTGATTTCAACAAAAGCTATTTTTAAGCAATTTTCCTTGACGGATATCGAACTCACAATCTCTTGTTTCGTTGCCCATGCTTTACCTCGAAACCACAGCGTTCACAAACGAAACAACTTTCGTTACGATATTACAAGAGTGAATAGGAAATGAATTTTCAAATGAGAAGAAAAAAAATCTTTAAAATGAGAAGTTCCTACGCGAGCTATTATAAGAAATGAAACTTCTCAAAAATGAGAAGATCCTGTTTATTTTTGAGAATATTTTGCTTATTTTGTGTGTTATAACAGTGTGTTATAACAGTGTATTTTATAAAATATATATATATTGCTTTTCCTTATTAAAAAGAAGTTGTAATAGAAAAATACCTCTTACTCAAAATATAAACTTATTAGCGATAAAATAAAAAATGCAAAATAAACTTATAAATTATACATAAAATATAATATTACAATATATATATATATATATATATATATATATATATATGCATAAAAATGACTAAAAAAATAATTATATTTCCATTTTTCTTTTTTTAGTTTATTTTTTATATTATTTTTATTTTTTGTATTACCTTATTTTTTTTATTCGCTTTTTTTGTACAGGTCATTTTTCTCCTACCACCTCCTAATTCTTAGACCAGAGATTCATTACAAAATATTCTAAGAAAAAAATACCAATTCAAACTTCTATTTTGTTTATGAAAGAATTATTATTGCAATTACATTATACATTCAGTAAATACTATAGCTTCTTTTACTTTTTCTTTTAAGTTTGAGAAACTTTCATAACAAACCGTAAACCATTTTCTTTAAGATTTCTTTTTATTTTGATAGTATTTCTTGAACAGGTATTTAAAAGTTAAACACATGCATAAAGGTTTTTTTATCGGACAGCTTTGAGATAATCGAAGAGAAAATTTAAATTTAATACACACGAATCTCTGATAAAATTATAGTCTTTATCATCATTTATTCACAGCTAAACAATAAATATATTTGGGAATGTTTAGAAAAAAATTCTGAAAACTTTTAGAAGAAAATAATTTAACATATGACAGATTATGGTAGCTGGTAAATAAACCAATGATTAATGATCTATGGTTCCTCTACAAATAAACTTTTGGAAATAAAAGATTTTTCTCAGAGTTATGAATTTTTTAATCCAGAAAGAGTATTTTGATGGATTCGATGTACTTTAAAAACGCTTTCTAAAATTTGCATTTCTAGCTAAGTTTCATTTTCTTTTAGAATAAATGCTTAAAGTATAATTTTAATATTATGTTTAAAAAGCAAGATCTTAGCTGCAATTAAAAATTAGTTCAGTGAAAATTTTATCTTTATCTTATAAATAAAAAACAATAATTTTTAACAGAATAATTTGAAAAGTTATTCTGAATGCTTAATTTCGTTCAGAATGATACAATATTCTTTCTCAATTAATAATATACAGAGTTCTTAAAAAAAAACTCAATCGAATAATCTTATATAAGATTAATTACGGCGCACAAATTTCATGGAAATTCTCTTGTTTTTATTCATATATTTATTTACTTACTTATCTATTCCTTAAGTCGCGAGTTCTTTCACACTGATTCCAAGTATTCTGATTTTTGTTTAATTTATTATACAGGTACTTGTTTCACGATAAAACTTTCGCTGAAATATACGAGGTATAACAAGTTTTCTTCACCCTTTTGGACACTCAAACAGTTAAAAGTGAGGCATAAGGTAAGGACATGTGTAATTTATATGTTGAATCTAATAATTTTCACACCAATGTAAGTACTTTGCCTTATAAATTAACAGATTCGCTCATTTTTCCTTATTACTCTGATTCGATCTTTATAATTCAAATTCAGATGTATCATTAACCACTTATAACCCCAAAACTTCAAAATAAAAATCAATAAAAAATCATAAGCTGACAAAATGCATTATTTTCTTCTGTGAATATCAAATAATTGAGTTTTAAGAAGATGATTTCAACCTCAAAATTTGCACAATTACTTTAATGTCATGTTGTTAAAAGCATTGGTTTCTGCTAAAAAAATATTTTCACAAATGTAAAATTTAAATTCACTATTGAGAAAATAAAAATATACAGTTCTTGTCGTTGCTGTATATTGGGAAGTAAACTCTACGATTCTTATACTGTTAAAACGCACTTCTCAAAAATAAGCAAAATCGTCTCAGAAGTTTCATTTCTTAAAATAGCTACGTGGAGGAAATTCTCATTTTAAAGATTTTTTTTTCTCATTTAACTATTAACTTCAAATTTTACATCACTTCATAAACAATTGATGAATTTTCTAGAACAGAATATTCTAGAATTCGAAAAGTCTAAAAATTGTATAACATTAGCTAAATAATTAACAGAAACATAATTACCTTAATAACATAATGAATAAATTAGAAGTAAACAATTTAGATTTCAACAAAAGCTATTAGCTATTTTTAAACAATTTCCCTTGACAGATATCGAACCCGCAATCTCTGGTTTCGTTGCCCCATGCTTTACCTCGAAATCACAGCGATCACAAACGAAACAAATCTCGTTACAATATTACAAGAGTTAATAGGACATGAATAGTCAAATGAGGAAAAAAAATTCTTTAAAATGAGAAGTTCCTACGTGAGCTATTATAAGAAATTAAACTTCTTAAAAATGAGAAGATCCTGCTTATTTTTGAGATTTTTGCTTATTTTCAGAAGTGTTTTTTAACAGAATACCTTGTTCAATGGATTTATAAAACAAATTCAAAGCATTTATCGTAACGCTTTTCATGAAAGTAAATTATTAATAATTATACTCATTTTTACTAATATTCCTATTTTTGAGAAAGCAACGGGTTCCGCATTTTTTGAGAAAAATCTTCTCAAAAAGACACGAGGGGACTCATCTTCTCATTTTTAAGTAGTCATTTTTAAGAGTATAATAAGAAACGTTTCCTATGCAGATCTCAAATATAACTTTAGATTTGTTCTCTTATTTCGGTTTTTTGTTCACAAATCATTTTTTTACTTATTCCATGAATTAGAGTTGTGAGATAAGTGTAATCATGGTTTTTATATTTGTCCTAAGCACATCAACTGCATCCCTTATATATTATTGCTTTGACCTTTCAGTTATGTCTTTTATTTCCAACAAAACCCAGTATCATGATCTTTTTTTTTTTTCTGAAGCGTTAAAGTGTTTTAAATGTGACGCATTCATGAAAACGTACGGAAAACTCCAAAACTTCATAAAATGTTCAGATATTTTAAATGTCAAAAAGTCTCAGATTCATGAAAGATTTCTTTATCCGTACAGTCGCTCTTATCTTTGTCTATGGGTGTAGTAGGCTAGAGTTACATTTGCTTGAAATCGTGGTGCAAGTACAGCCATGAAAAACAAAATTTAGTTATTTCTTTCTTTTTAAATGGCACTTCGTTAAATTATAAATGGTTCATATAAAAAAAAGAAAGAAAAAGAAAAGAAAAAGAAAAAGAAAATGCTGTAGTGTGACTGTTTGTAATATTTCAGATTCTGAGTATAATGGAAACTGAGCAAAATAAAGTCAAATTCGTTATCTCAAAACTCTTTTATTTCAAAATTTTGTTACACTTACTCACTTCATCTTACATTTTATTCTCCAATGTCTATAGTTTTAATTTAAATATGCTATATTGAAAATTCAACTAATGGAATGAAATGATTAGCTAAAGTTCCGAATAATAAACGCTTGTCAAATTCATTTTAAATTTTTTTGTATTTAGATAGTGCCTGTAACACCTATAAATATTAATGTTCTTGAAAGCATTATGACAATATTGTGATTAGAGTGACCCTACGGGCAATGGCTGTAAGTGCGCCGAGCTTTTCAGCTTTCGCAACTGCTTGTCTTCTTCTTCTACTTTTTTTTTTTTTTTAATCTCATCTATGTTTTATGTTAGAAACTTTGATTTTGTTTACAGACTTGGTTGTCAATAGTCAAGCGCAATTTATTTTTAAAAACCAAAAGCAAATGTCTTTTGAAAATCAACCAAAGTTTGTTTTACATTTTCATGCTTTTTACATTATATAAACCAAAAAAATTATAAATATTTAATGATTTTATGCTGTTATTTCTGAATTATGATTCTTATTTTTGTTCGAATAAGAATTCACTTGACTAAGTAAATCTTAAATATTACAAAAATTAATTTTATTTTTTATAAGAATAGCTCTAAATGTTGTGAGTATGCATTTACGAATGCAAAAATATTAGAATTTTTATTTATTAATCTATCACTAATCACAAAATGAAAAAAAAAAAATCTGATCAGGGATGTTATTCATATATATTTAATACGTGTTAATACAATGAATGCAAATTCATAGTTCTTCTCCGTTAAACTTAGTAGTACTACTATCACTCTGGTTCCTATTTTAGCTTCAGTGTCCGATCTGTAAGGTAATTTGGTGTTTAAAATAACTTGATGTCAAAATTGTTTGTTGAAGGAGAAACATTTACTTCCAATAAAACAATTTTGTCGACGTAGTCCATACGTAAAAAATCTCCATACTTCTGAACTTGCAGAAACCAACTCGCGCGGCATAGGTAGTTCATATAGTTCATAGATAGTTCATTTAATTTTTTTTTTAGTTTCTCTGCAAAGAAATGTTGTTAATGATAAAAGAGAACGAATAACGACACGAAGATGCGAATTAAATTTGATTCTGGAAGAGGAGTCGTTGAAATTACGGAATCTGGACGACTTCAAACCACCGCTTCCGGAATAATCATTCGTTTCAGTATGTTGTATCAAGACTGTAGCAGGGCCGTCATAGTGAAATATATGTTAGTCAGTACCATGGGGTAAAAGCATTACAACCATTCACTAAGACAAATAATTTTCAAATAACACTGCAACGACAGAGTACAATTTTGCAGACAGAACTAGCTATTATTTTTACTATAATTATTGAGCCCTCTCTTAGGAGTCTTTTTCTTGACTTTTTTCATGTATTTTCTGACCAGTGTCACTGAAATTGCCTTTTATTTTTTTTATTTTTTTAAACTTAAGATCGTACGCTCTATTTTTTTTTTAAGAATTTTTTTTCCCGTTTTATTCTCCATATAGACGTGTTGTGATCATAGATAGAGTAATATATATATATAGATCTATCATCCCTATGTTATCGAGCAAAAAATGTTGATGCCGAAAAAAGTTCTAAAATCAGCCATTAGAGAGTATTGAAAAAAAGAATAAAAAGAAAAATGAATTTGAAACTGCATCTGGAGTTTTCCATTCACCTTTATTAAATAAATTATTCATACATTTTATTTACTAAATTATCCGCGTGTATTCCTGTGTGTGATTTATTCGAGGAAAGGCAGCCATTAGAGTGACTTTTCCTGAAAAAAAAAGGTATCACTTTTTCCCTCTCGCTGATCAATCTATGTCTTATTACTATATCTATGGTTGTGATTCAATGCTAACAGACACCATGAGAAAGCTAGATTCCATACAGGATGTTTATAGTTCAATTCCCCACGTTTGTATAAAAGATTATCAGTATTTTATTTTCCCTAATTTATGAGCAAAAAGGTTCTTGTTTAAACTAGAGTTTAGAACATCGTCACTAGAGTTTGGAACAGTAGGTCAATGTGATGTTTAGAATATAGCTAGTCCCGATAGAACAATGATTATACTTAATTAACTGCATGATAAAAATCTGAAATTAATCAGCATCTTGGAAAATCACAGAAATACGTCATTTTCCGTGGAGAATCCTCGTGTGGACATGCTGTTTTCTAAAGATTTTTACACGATTAAACCTCAATATAAAGAAAAAAAATAATTCCATCACGTCAAGATTTTTTGCAAAACTCATAATCATGCAACCATGAAATCTGGTATCATTTTTTCATTATTATAAGAACAATATTTAATAATTATTTAATAATAATCATAAGAGTTAATCTAAATATAATGCGAAATTAAAAATTGATGGGTTTGGGGACGGGGAGAGGAAGGGGTGAAAATAAAAGGATAATCGAAGAGGCCTCAAAAAGAAGAAAAAACTATTTCACGGGCAAAAATAATGATTGCAGATCGTAAAATATGTCATAAAAGATTATTATTATTATTATTATTATTATTATTATTATGAGAATAAATAATATGAAATAACATTAATGATTTTTTATTGTAAACCCGTGTTACTCAGTCAAATGAAAGTCAATTTTGAATTTAGCATTCTCTAAAAACATAAAATTTACCAAAATAAAAATATCTATAGGATTTTCTTTTCAGACTTTGTAATCTATGTTAATTATGATACCTACGAATTCAGAAAAATACTAATGCATAAAATATTTATTATATTTTGCTGTTCACATCTATTGATTTTAACAATTGTAATATATGTATTTGTATGTATGCCTTTCTCTAGCGTATAAAAGAACTAAATATAAAATTGTAATGATAATATTTGTTTTTAAATTATTCTTTACTAATGATTTATTCTCTTTGTGCATTTAATGCTCCAGTGTCATTTGATAAGAAATCGATTCCATGATTAACATGTACGTAACCAAATAAATTAAAATTTTGATTAAATATGCATTGTTCAGAGATGAATGATTAGTCTATTTTTACTTTCTTCTAATTACAAAATCATTCAGAATTAGAATTTGAATTTGAATTTTAAGTGAATATACTCTATTCGTAATTCATACATTATTCAGCATTTGTTCCATTCACGTCTAAAGTGAATAATAGACACAAATTTAATTTTTAAATAAATTTCAGGGATGGAAATATTTCTAGAATATACTAGTTTTGTTTTATTTTTCCTTAAAATTATTATAAAATTTAAAAAGATCTTTTTAATCATTTGTGATTTTATTGTTCGTATATTTCAAACTCAAGAGCAAAGAGAGGAATATGTTAAAAAATTCAATGTTATATCTACAATATTATCACCACTATTTGTAATTCAACATATTTTATCTTTTGAAACTATTGTTCTGTTGTCAATTAATATATAAGATAACAAATCGAAATTCTGAAATTTTTTCTCAAGAAAATACCAAGATTTTTTTTAATTATAACACATATATCATTTGTCAAAGTGAGATCTTTATATTATACAGAATATATAATATTTTGAGAAACACTAAGCTTGGAAGCTTTTGATGTTTTTTTTTTTTTTTTTTTTTTTTTAAACGTAATTCCCTATGTAAATAAAAATTACCTTCAATTGAAAATTTTTTATTTTTATTTTTATTTTTCTAATTGAACATAGTAAAATTTAAGTTTATATGAATTCAATATTTAAATTTCTACATTTATGTTACAAATAAAGCATTAAAAATAAAGCATCACAAGCAAGACATATTTATGTTATAAGTAATAATGTGCGTGTGTCAGCCAATTTCCCATAGTATAGCACTAGGCCGACGAAAAACCTACGCAACCCTCAATCCTTCACATACCCTGTTTTACTGCTGATGCTGACATGTTATTACAAGTTAAGGAAGATAAGTGGTATGCTGAAATTGAAATTTTCCAGCATATGTTAAAAACAGTTAAAAATAACTTTATAAACAGTTTTATTTGAAATAAATTTCTGTGTGACGAGTATGTGGCCACACACCTCAGTTGTAAATAAAATTATTCATCCAGTTTAATGCAAAAATTGTCAACATTATTATTTTTTGTAGTTTAAATGTAATAAAAAGAGTATCAGTTATGAGTAAAATTTTCGGAATTACGTTTTTCGCATAGTTACATGTTTCCACATTCCATTAATCCAAAAACCAAGTGCTTAACCATCAGTCTGTGTGGGTGTGTGTCTTCATCGTTGCGAAATTCTTCGTTGCTACATTCTAGTATCTTTGGACGACACAAAGTAATCTGAAAATAACCTATATTCTTATATTCGTAAAAGTATGTTTCCCCTAGAATACCATGTGAAAAGCAATAATACTTTATTTACTGAGCCACATAATATAATTAAGATTATAACTAAAAGTGGCTGGAAGTACTTCTGTGGTTGTTTTATGAATTTCTATTTGCTATGCTAAATTTAAGTAAAGGATTTGCTTGGTACGTATTAAATTTATAAGTAGTATAAAGAAATACTAAAAATTACTCGAATAATTTTTACTGAGTGGTTTGTGGGTGAAAGATCTATGAATAATATGAATTTGAATTTGAATTTAATAAAATCTTTAAATAATTTATGAATGTAGTGACATTATCTAAACGGGTAATTGCCTCCCCCATATACACGTAGAATTTTATATCAAATAAAAACAATCCAAAAACAATTTTGAATTGTTTACATCATGCGATAAAATGCAATATACTACTTATCCTTTATTTAAAATATACTAAGATATCTATCTTAATGTAAGGTACGATAAAGCAGTGTGAATTCACCACTAGATTATTTTTGTTTCATCCTTCTAAAATAATGGAGACATCTTTTAATATTAGAGGCTAAAATGTTGCTGTGGTACTTAATTTTTGAAAAATTGAAATAAATGATATGTAGATAACAACGTATTTATTTGGAAACTTTTATCATGCTATTATGATATAAAAGATACCTTGTTAATGTTTTTTATATATACCTTAACTTTCAAAATGCAGTTTCAATAATAATAACACTTTACATCTTTAAAATTCTCTGTTTTATATTTTCCATTTTGAAGTTTCAATTTCTGTGCAGCATTATCGATCTCAAAACATTTTACATGGCAGAAGTTATATGATCTTTATTTAATTTCGATGTTTCTTTGTTCTTTTAAATAGACTTCCTTTGCGTGGTAAAAAAAATTATAATTTTTATATCCTACTTTATTCCAGAAGCAAACTTAGTAATCCTATATTGATTTCTGGTACCGAAAAGGGAATTTTTAACTTTTTAAATACATTCCTTTAGCTTTCATTTATTTAAGACACGAGTCTAATTACACTGTATCTAACAGTTTTCTATACTTTTTCATTAAGAACAATTAGACATAATATCTACACTGCCAGAAATTTTTTTAAATGCAGAAAAATGCAGAAAAATAATATCCATATCAATCTATTGAAAATAACTTAATGTTTTTCATTTAAATTTTTAATTAAAACAAAAAATTCTGTAACTGCTCACCAATTATTAACCATTTTCCGGCATGAATGGAATTATGTAGCATTATTTTGTATTCAGACAATACACTCAATTTCGGCATTTTACGGACAACTGAGATCCGAATAAACTGTAAACATTTCTCAGTTTTATTTATTTATTTTTTTCATTTCTATTATCATATAATATAGTGGTATATAGACAACTAAAAACTAAAAAAACATAACACATATTAAATTATACCTGTTAGCTATATTTTATGCATGTGCACAATGATCTGCACAATTCGCTTCGAATATTTCTAATATCCTTACACACTGTAAAACATATGACAATGTAAGACGTAAATATATTATTTTCCATTTATTAGATATAAATTCAATGACATAAAAATAATGAGTATAATGATTATCACGCCACTTAAAATATGTAAATGCTTGATTTGGTGTTAAAACAAAAAAGTTCCATGGAGATTTTAACTTTAAAATTGTAGTTATATCACTCAACAATTTTACGCTTCATAAATACATACAATAAAAAAATAATAATAATAAAATAAGTTGTTAGTATATAAAATTATTTAGTAACAATGTTATTTTGCAGTTTTATCTGGTCTTCTTTTCTGATTCTTTAATTTTTTCTGTAAATAGAATGTTTTAATTCTTTTATAAAAAAAACAAAATTCTCATTTTTTTAAATCATTAAAATGAAATTTCCACTCCTATTACAAAAATATTTTTTTACAAAAATCTTACAATAATGTCATTTAAGTACAATTATGATTTTTAACAATTTAATTATAGTTATAATTAAGAGCAATCTCTCCGTGTTCAATCTCTCCTATCCGTAAGGAGAGATTGAGTAAAATTACAATTTTATTTCAGCTGTTGCTTTAATTTATAGCATAACAACAACATAGTAACAGAAATGCATAGAAGACGAATAAATTAAAAAAAAAAAATCAAGTATAGTTTTGCAAAAAATTAATATTTGAATTTTTTGTATCATTCTGCTGGATTGTGAGAAAATTCTCTATCTATACCTAAAATTAAATCAACAATTTCAGCACTTATTTTAGAAGTTCATATGTGGCTACTTTAATAAAAGTTGTTGAAAGAAAAATTATTCAAAAGAGCTAAATGTAGTACGATAATTATTTCTTTCCGCATAAAAGCACCTTTAATAAATATTCTTTAATTTAATTTTTCATGGAAGAATTTAATTAGCCGATAGGTGTGAAAATTCTGTGCAGGTAAACTTAGAAGAATTCATTAATAATTTCTCTTTTCAAACTAAGCAAAGTACGAAAAAATTCCAGACGATGATTTAGTAATGATAAAACGTTTTTTAACTTTTAATAAAATTTTTCCATTCCATTAATTTTAGTTGTTTGACTTAGAAAAATTATGTTAGAAAATGCAGTATTTACAAAATAAATGCATTACTCAATCACTTTATATTTGGAAGCTTTTAGCACTTTTCTCTTCTGAATAATGGAAAATTAATTTCTTTCACTGTAAAACCTAGACAAGAACTAGACAACTAATATTTTTATAAAGAACGTTACCTTCCGCCATTAATTGATAAAAGAATGAAGAATTTCCTTATCGAGCATATATAGTTTGCTTAAAGTGCACGACTCAATTAATTTTAATTCTTTAGGGTATATAGTTTGATATTGTAAGAAAATATATTGGAAAAGTTTTATTCCGACGTGGGAAAGGGCATAAATGAATATGATAGTCTTTTCTTAATAACTTCATTTTGTAGTTGAATATATTTTAAGGAAAGATGGAATAATTTATCATATATATATTATTATTACTTCTTTTATTATTTTATTTATGTATTTATTTATGTATTTAATTAATTTTCTTTTATTTATTTATTTCTTTTATTATTATTTTTTTTAATGATCTAATCTACATTATTAATGTAAACAAGAAATTCAAACTATTTAAGAGCTGAAGTTTTAAGCGTTGTGTTCTGGAAAATGTTTTTAAAGAAATTTGGTTGCATTTAAACACATTATTTTGAGCTTTTGGGAGATAATAAACTAAAGAAAAATAATAAGGTTACAGTAGACACTAGATAGCAACTTTGAACATTTTTAATAAATGTTTATTTATTTATTTTATTAATTTGTAAACATTAATTGTTCAAACATAGGAAATTATATATATATATATATATATATATAAAGCATATATATGTTTTCAATTATCCAAACATGCTTTAGAGATTTCAATAAGATTATGCAACTAAAAAAAGAAAGCTGTCTAAATATGAACAATTAACAAAGATTCACAGATACTAAAACAATATTAAGGTGCAACAAAAAATAAATATTTAATAATAGAAAATAGTGTGCAATATACGATAATTCTAGTTGATATCATATTTCATTAGATTGAAAAAATTCTTAAAACATATACATTTTATATTTCCTAATTTGTTGCTTTCAAGATTAATAAAATATAAATACCAAAAAGAATTTCTCGTCTATATCAAATCGCTTACCTTTTAACCCTCGTCTTATAAATCCATATCTTAACATTTTTCTTGCAAAATTAGTCTTTACATTTATTAGTTTCTATGTTTTCAAACTAAATCCTTAATTAAATTAAGGGATGTCTATAAATAAATTTTACTAAATCATAATATACAATTTTTAGTGAAATATGTGAAATTTATAAAATTCGGAGGCAAACTTTTTTTTTTCAAACTTCTGAGCATTAACAAACATGTTTTAATCATACACTTGAGCAAAAGTTTGGTTCGAAAGCCGAAACCGGAATCTCAAACAAATTAAAGAAAAAACATATTGTTTGGGATCACCCTGTAAAAAGTAATGCTTGAAATACGTTATAGCTACGAAATGTGATTATGGTGTTTCATTTAATTATCTATATTCATTTGTATGAGAATATAACATAGACTCATGGAGATATTAAGGTCTCTTTAACAAAAGCAAAAACTTTTCCTGCCTTTTACATTCATAACATGGGTGTTTTCGAACGCATTACTTTTGAAAAACTGACATACTACAGTAAACACAACATACTGAAATTAGTTTATAAAAATATGTAGCATCTATGGAAATATGAGCATTTTTATTAAATTATTTAACTGCGCGTGCGCAAGTTTTAACAATGTTCCTTTTCAAATTGTTTTAGCAAAATGTATTGCGTTACTCTCAAAAAATGTCCAAGTAAATATCGTAAAATATCAGAAAGAGTTTTTTCGATAGAATGAGTTGAATTTTAGAGTATTATCCGCGTTTTTTATTGTATTAATACACATTATATTACGTTTACAGATTCTATATTAAAATAAGCATAAAACCCCTTACAGTTGTAAATATGCGCCGTTAAGAAATTATTTAGTTATTTAGTATATTTTTTTTTAATGTATGTTAATCTGTAAATTTGAGAAAAATATTTCGCAAGGAACAAAGAAAACACACACATTTTTGAGCATGTGTACGTGTGAGTTAATAGGTATCCGTATTTATATAACAGCAAGATTATATATATATATATATATATCAAATATAACAAAAAAAAAAGTAATTTTGATCAATACAGTTATCTACGTGAAATTTTACATTTAAATATGTAATTACAGCTGTAAAATAATAATGGCCTGTAGTAAACTAATTCATCTTTTCCATAGGAAAAAAAAAAGATTGTAAAATATTACACCAAAAATTATAAGCACATAGATATATTCCCAACTTTTTATATAACATTAAATTAATATGATGTTGTGTTACGCAACATTTTGTGTTAAATAATGTTAAATAATTCTTTGGTGAAATGTTACTCTAATTTTAGTGTCTTACAAATATGAGAGATGCTTTTCCAAAATTTTGTATAATATTGCACATTTTTTGGTGTAATATTATGCAATTTTTGTGTAAAATTTCATAGATTTTTAATAAAGCATTATATTAAAATGTTATAAAAAATAGTACACCAAATGTTGGGCAGGGTTACAAAAGTACGTGAAATGCACCTCTTATTTTTATATAATGCTAGAAGAAATAATTACAAGAGAAAAAGATTTTTTTATAAACCATGTTTTTAAATTTTCTGTTGAATCATATAAACGCTACCGAAGGCAGTGGGAACCCGCAACAATTGGCTAAAAGTATTAAAAGTATTCATTGTTATCGTGTTTTGAGCTATTATAAAAGTTTCAAATGGCTAGGCTAGCTAGCCGGGAAGTTAGTTAAAATCAATGGCAAGCTTTGTACTAGTAATACTGCCGAAGACAGCAGAGATCCGAAACAGTTCGTTAAAAGTATTTTAAAAATGCATTTTCACCGTATTCTGAACAATTCTTAAAGACTCAAATGTCTAGCTAGTCGGGAAGTTAGTTAAATAAATTTTCTATTGAATTATACAAACGCTGCCGAAGACAGTAGGGACCAAAAACAGTTGACTAAAAGTATCCAAAATTCGTATTCTCGCCGTGCTGTGAGCTATCCTGAAAGTTTCAAATATTTGGCTAGTCGGGAAGTTAGTTAAAAATCGATTGCATGCTTTGTATTGGTAACACTGCCGAAGGCAGCAGGGACCCGAAACAGTTGGTTAAAAGTATTTAAAAAATGCATTTTCACCGTATTCTGAACTATTATGAACGTTCCAAATGTCTAGCTAGACGGAAAGTTAATTAAATAAATTTTCTGTCGCATCATATAAACGCAGCCGAAGGCAGTAGGGACCGGAAACAGTTAGTTAAAAGTATTTAAAAAAATGTATTTTCACTGTGTTCTGAGCTACCCTGAAAGTTTCAAATGTCTAGCTAGTAGGAAGTTAGTTAAAAATCGATTGCATGGTTTGTACTGTTAACGCTGCCGAAGGCAGCAGGGAACCGAAACGATTGGTTAAAAGTATTTTAAAAATGCATTTTTACCGTATTCTGAACTATTCTGAAAGTGAAAAATGTCTAGCTAGTCGGGAAGTTAGTTAAATAACTGTTCTGTCGTATCATATAAATGCTGCTGAATGCAGTAGGGACATGAAACAGTTGACTAAATTGTTAATAAAATATATTGTCCCCATGTTCTGAGCTATCCTGAAAGTTTCAAATATCTAGCTAGTCAAGAATTTAGTTAAAAGTTGATTGAAAGATTTGTACCTGACAAACAAACAAACAAGGATCGATGTTACAAAAAACATGGTAAAATTGTGTTTCATTTCCCTAAAAAAAAGTGGGGAATTTTACACGAAAAGTCAAAATATTCTGTAATCATACCTGTATAACGGAATATTAAGTTATATTTTGGCAGCTATGATGCTTCCAAATTTTTGTGTGAAGTTACACATTTTTTCTATATTCTATACTCAATAGAAGAAAATAATGGATTCGTAAAAAAATTTCGACTTTCTTTTTCCATTGATTTACATGTTTTGAGAGGTCTAGAACACGATTTGACCATTTTTAGAAAATGTTTCACTGCCCGTCTGTATGTGTGTGCATATGACAAAAATTTTATGGCGACTGTGTCTCAAAAACTACTGCTCAAAAATACATATAAATTTATATGTAGATGAACTTTGACGTAAATTAGTGTCTATCATCTTTTTGTGTTAATCGCTCAACAGGTGGCACTGCTGTACAACGATTTCCACAATTTTAGGAGTGGCTTTACTTTAGTAATTACTGCACAAAATTGCACATATATTTATAAGCAGATTCACCTTGATATAATTCAGTGCCTACCAACTTTTGAAGTAATCGTTGAACAGGTGGCTCTGCTATACATTGATTTCCGCAGTTCTAAGGAAGGCTATATTTCAGGTTCTTTTGCGTGTAATCAAACAAACCTTGATATGTGAGAAGGCCACTGATTCAGTTTGGATGCATATTGTCAATAGGTGGCGCTGCTATACTGCAATTTTCCCAGAGAACTATAAGGCTATATTTTAATTTCTATCGCATATAACAGTACGGAACTTGATATGTGAGATAACCATTAAGAAAAGATAAGATATTATTTAAGATATTCTGTAATCATCATAGTAGATAATTTTAATAAATAATAGTTTTATTAAATTATATTTACTGAATGAATTTGTATAGGAAATATAGAAGAAAGTTTTGATGTGACCACAACATACATAGATTTTTTTTATTTCGAAGTAATAAATATGTACTCCTTCGTTTTCTTATCTTTGTGTATACATCATACATGCAAAATGAATTATAGTCAATTCTCAAAACCAGTAAATACTTATATTTAAAATTATTTATACCACGTTATTCAATCCGTTAAATATTCGTTTACATTTGTTATATCAAATACTAGAAACAAAGAAAAATGTTGTTTTCAAACAGTTTACATATTAGAAATTAAGTGAAATATAAAAGAAAATTATTTTTAAAATAGCACGTTGAAAAACAATTTTCTCTTGATTATAATATATTTACGTATATTAATATATATTTTTTCAAAACGACTAAAATTTCCGTTTAGAATTATTAGTAATTTGTTTATTTATTTATTTATTTATTTTTGGTATAAAAAGTATTTTATTGGATTTTTGCAGAAACGTCAGTGGAGGCCCTCTGTTGAGACTCAAAACGGTTTTGGGCTGTGTCTGTGTGTCTGTCTGTCGCGCGATAGCGGCCGCAAAAATAGCGCTATTGACTTGAAATTTGGTACACATGTTCATGAGCCCCACGAAATCAGCTGTATAGTTTTTGGTATGTATTACATTTGTAGTTCGTATACAGGGACACGCCAAAGTTTTTCTTATCATTACGGCCTATGGGAGGAATTTGTATGTATCGCGATAGCGGCAACAAAAATCACGCTATTGACTGGCAATTTGGTACACATGTTCATGAGCCCAACGGAATCAGCTGTATAGTTTTAGGTGTGTATTCCATTTGTAGTTCGTGTACAGGGACACGCCAAAGATTTTCTATCATTACGGCATATGGGAAGAATCTGTAAGTACCGCGATAGCCACCGCAAAACTCAATCTATTGACTTCCAATTTTTGCCGAAACGTCAGTGGACGCCCTCTGTTGAGACTCAAAAGGATTTTGCGTTCCGTCTGTCCGTCTGTCTGTCTGTCTGTTGTGCGATAGCGGCCGCAAATATCACGCTATTGACTTGAAATTTTGTACACATGTTCATGATCCCCACGAAATTAGCTGTATAGTTTTGGGTGTGCATTCTATTTGTTGTTCGTGTACAGGGACACGCCAAAGTTTTTTTTTAACATTACGGCCTATGGAAAGAATTTGTATGTACCGCAATAGCGGCCGCAAAAATCCTTCGATTGGCTTGCAAATTGGCGCACACGTTCCAGTTTTGCATATAAGTAGCTGTGTAATTTTTATTGCTATATTTTTTATAAACTGTGTACAGGGACACGCCAAAATTCTTAACATTACGGCGTATGGGATGAATTTCTTTTAAATGCATTTTAATATCATTACTTTGCAATGAAGAAAATGAAACTAGCGTACGTGAATAAGATGCTTAAACTTATGTTGTTTGAAGAAAATATGTGCTCTTAAGCTCTCTAATTAATGTACAGGAGCTTACAAAAGTATTCTTACAGTGTCACGTAGTCATCCAAACGATGTTAAATTTGGAACAATTATTAATTTTAAACGCAAAATAAGCTGAATAGTTTTTACTTGTGTATACAATGTTTATGGTTCGTTTACAAAGATACACGAAAGAATTTCGTAACATTAGAGCCTATGGACAAATTTTTAATTTAAGCGCGCACTTTAACGCGTTTATGCTGAATTGAACTTAAAGTTAACATACATTATAAAGATGCTTAAAATCATGTTTACTCTTAAAAAAGGTTATGTATAGACTAAATAATTTATGGGACCACACAAAATAATTCCGTATATGTACTGTAATCATCCAAATGATGTCAAATTCGTTTGAAAAACTAATGAGTTATAATTAATTAGGTTTATTCTTATTATTGTCGTTTATAATGATTGTGGCTACTTTTCCGGGATACATAAAGAAATTTCGTACTATTACGGTCTATAGTCGGTATTTCTTAAAAGTGTATTTTAACATGGTTACACCCCATCCAATTTAATGTAATTTTATTAGAATTTTAAAAGCATGTTTTCCTGTTGAAAATTGTGGGCATAGAATTGATAATTAGTTTAAAGGTTTCGCAAAATATTTCCAATATGCTATGTAATTTTTTTTATATGAAATTTGATAGTTATGAAATTTGGTATTTATGAATTTCAGGGAAATAATACAAGACCGTCATTTATTAAGAATAGATATTGTTGCGTACTTGGGGGTTCGTAAGTTGTCCCAGAATGAAAGGCGAAACTTGCAAAAATTCAGTGATTTCTTCACAGAAAGTTCCAGAAAAATACAGGTCTATAAACCAAGTATCAGCTTCAATTCAACCAGTAAATATAGCTTAAACAACAGCCGTGAACAGCAAACCAACAGTATAAACTAATTAGCAATAACACATAAAGCAAGTCTCATTCAAAGAGGCTCAAAGCAAAGCAAGCATCTGACGAAACTAACGCAGATCTGAGATTGGCCGCCTTGGCTAAAAAATGCTCCTTTTATACTCTTCTATCGAACACAGACTGTTCTGAAAAATTCTCGTATCTCATCAGCCAATGAGATTAGAGTTTTCATATTTGGTATATCCCTTATAAGGATTTTCTCGCCAAGGTCGCCAAGAAGGGAAACAGTCGCCAAATTTGGCGCCAAATACATTTCTTCCCTTTTTGGAGATTTTTAATGCATTTTTAAAGGAAAATTTGGCTATTTTAACTCTAAAACGACTAGAAATGCACAAAATTAGCATTTTATCGACTTACTAAGCCTCTTTGAAAGAGTTTATACAAAAATAAATGCAATTATTTACAATTCCGTAACACTTTATATGATATAAATAGATATACAAAGAGAGATACAGCAGGAGGTTGAGGGGGCGGCAGCCCCCCCCCTCAGGAATGTATCTGATTATGGTAATAAGTCGATCGAATCAATATATACTATTTTATAATAAGGAATAAGTAAAAATGACCTATTGAATAATGTCTGATGCAAATAGGACGTTGAGGCTCCTGATCTGCAGATCCACTAGTTAAATTTAATCAAAATTATTTTAAAAAGACCAAGTAAAAAAGGCCATGTAAAACTGACTGGTAATTTTATTAAAATATTTCTATACGGAACTTTACTTTCATAGGATATTCTATTTTGTTCCTTTAGTCTCCTACGTAATTACCCTTTAATAATAATAATATATATATGCTTACATATATACACACAATGATATTAAGATTACCGGCATTAACGTATGGTAGTATATATCTGTACTGATAAGTATAAAGGATTTAAGTCCATATTCTTGATTTTTCAGGAGACGAAAAATAAAGTTAAACTAACTAAAAACTAATCAGCAGA
The DNA here is from genome assembly GCA_963930645.1 of Salticus scenicus. Lineage (NCBI taxonomy): Eukaryota > Metazoa > Arthropoda > Arachnida > Araneae > Salticidae > Salticus > Salticus scenicus. The sequence goes on from OZ005648.1 coordinate 136,802,500, forward strand.
ATCGATTAGGAAAAAGGGATTATGATGGTTTATACGCGTTATACCATTCAGCGATAGTCAAACTTCATTTAATAAAGAGAAAAAATAGAAATAAATGTTTATACCGAAGATTAAAGCTAAATTTCTGATTTGAATCTTTTTTTACCAATGGATTTTCTCAAAGACTAAATGACATGGATTCAAATCCTATATACCAATCGATAGAGAATTTTTTTCTGAGTCTGACTATGTACTTAACTAAAAATCGACATTTTTGGACTTAAATCCTTTATACTTATCAGTACAGATATATTTTCCATAGTAAGGATCATTACAAAAAAAAAACTTCCTTCAATTCTTTTGAAAAGATATTACAGTAATATGTTTCTCTTAATAATGTAAAACTCCGTTTAAAGGTTTTATTATATATTTTTATTGATATAAAACACACAATCATAAATATTCTAAATATTGTAAATTTAGTTTATTACTTATTTATTTAATTATATATATATATATATATATTATGATGAAAAATGACCGAGAATATTCTTCTGCGTTTTGCTAAAATTAAACTTTTCATATTGCTTATAATCAATTTTTAATATTTTTCATGGCATTGTTTATAAAATTAAATCATGAAAATTTCAGTAATAGTTGGCAAATATTTATTTTTCTATAACCATTCAAGCAGATTTACATAAAATTATTCAACTGAAAAGCATACTTGCGTTTTTTTCACCCTTCTAATTTTGAAAAGCAATTTAGATTTCTTTTAATGTATTGTTCAAATAAAACACTAGTTCAATAAATAAAACATTTTGTATTGAAGCATCATAAATTGAATATATATAAGGTATTGTAGTCTAAAAAATTAAAGTAAGTTATCATTAATTTTAAAAATAATTACAAGATAAAAAGACCTTTTTATATACCATGTTTTTAAATTTTCTGTTCAATCATATAAACGCTACCGAAGGCAGCGGGAACCCGGAGCAATTGGATAAATTTTTAAAAAAATTCATTGCTCTCGTGTTTTGAGCTATTATAAAAGTTTCAAATGTCTAGCTAGTTGGGAAGTTAGTGAAAAATCGATTGCAAGCTTTGTACTGGTAACGCTGCCGAAGGCAGCAGGAACCCGAAACATTTGGTTACAAATATTTAAAAAATGCATTTTCACCGTATTCTGAACTATTCTGAAAGTTTCAAATGTCTAGCTAGTCAGGAAGTTAGTTAAATAAATTTTCTGTTGAATCATATAAACGCTGCTGAAGGCAGTAGGGACCTGAAACAGTTGACTAAAACTATAAAAAAAATGTATTGTCATTGTATTCTGAGCAATTCTGAAAGTTTCAAATGTACTAGCTAGTCGAGAAGTTAGGGAAAAATCGATTGCAATCTTTGTACTGATAACGCTGCCGAAGGCAGCAGGAACCCGAAACATTTGGCTAAAGGAATTAAAAAAATGCATTTTAACCGTATTCTGAACTATTCTGAAAGTTTCAAATGTCTAGCTAGTCGGGAAGTTTGTTAAATAAAATTTCATTCGAATCACATAAACGCTGCCGAAGGCAGTAGGGACCTAAATCAGTTGACTAAAAGTATAAAAAAAATGTATTGTCACTGTATTCTGAGCTATCCTGAAGTTTTCAAATGTCTAGCTAGTCGAGAAGTTAGTGAAAAATCGATTACAAGCTTTGTACTGGTAACGCTGCCGAAGGCAGCAGGAACCCGGAGAAGTTGGTTTAAAATATTTAAAAATGTATTTTCACCGTGTTCTTAACTATTCTGAAAGTTTCCAATGTCTAGCTAGTCGGGAAGTTAGTTAAATAAATTTTCTGTTGAATCATATAAACGCTGCCGAAGGCAGTGGGGACCTGAAACAGTTGACTAAAAGTATTAAAAAAATGTATTGTCACCGTGTTTTGAGCTATCCTGAAAGTTTCAAATGTCTAGCTAGTCGGAAAGTTAGGAAAAAATCGATTGCAACCTCTTTACTGATAACGCTGCCGAAGGCAGCGGGAACCCGAAACAGTTGGCTAAAGGTATTAAAAATATGCATTTTAACCTTATTCTGAACTATTCTGAAAGTTTCAAATGTCTAGCTAGTCGGGAAGTTAGTTAAATAAATTTTCTGCCGAATCATATAAACGCTGCCGAAGGCAGTGGAACTTGAAGCAGTTGACTAAAATTATTAGAAAAATGTATTGTCACCGTGTTGTGAGCTGTCCTGAAAATTTCAAATATCTAGCTAGTCGGGAAGTTAGTTAAAAATCGATTGCAAGATTTGTCCCTGACAAAAACACAAACAAACAAACACACAAGAATCGAAGTTAATAATAATAAATAAAAAACATGGTAATAAAATCAATTTAAGAAAACTAGTTATTTATTTATTTATTTTTTTTTTTTTTGGCCTATGTATGTTTCTGTGGTGATTTATTAGACTGACTATTCTTCGTTCTCATTATTTTCTATTATTATCAAATGTATTATATAGAGAGATAGATATATAGATAGATAGATTACGGATTGAAATAATAGCACACCCTTCATCAGGCTATAAAAATAGGCATGATTGCGCATTAAAGGGGAAACGTTTTGATCCTGCCCTCGTTTCTACATTTTTCATTATTAAAGGGTAGAGCATTATTTCGATCTCAAAAATTAAGCGATTTTCTTTCCTTTCATTTTATAACATTTGCTTGAAAATTTTTTATTTATTATTTTTTTAACTAGTAGTTCCATGAATTTTTAACTCCTACCAGGCTAATATACATCAGCCACGTTGATGAAATTATTACCATTTACACGTAAAGATATTACAAATAGGATCCTAAAAAATATATATAACTGTATAACAGTAATTCAGTGTACCTGCAATTCTTAAAATTTTCTGCCTAATGCGGCGACATTATTAATTTGAAAGAAAGAATTTTAGATATGAAATAATCAAAGTACTTCTAACACATTTTCTAAAAATGAGTTTTGCATACGGCAAAATCAGCATTTCTCGCACAAGAAAAACTCCATTTTGCAGAAAGTGTCATTTTTAAAAAAGTATATTTCTTGGAAATAAGTCTCAGCTCAAGAAAAAAATATATAGGAGAATGCCCATTTAAAGAAAAGAAAGAACTCACTTCTTTCGGGTCTAAAAAAGAAAAACAACGGGAAAGCATTAATCATATTCAGATACCGTCTTTAGTGTTTGTCTTAGAGTATTCAATATTTTTTCCTTCAATTTTGCGGTTAATATTTTCTCTACTGTTCTGTATTCTTTTTTGAAAATGATCTTTCAGAGATTTTTTTTTTTTTTTAAGTAATTTTAACAAAAAAATTTTGCATTTCAAAGTTATTTCTGTATTATTTTTTACATTTAATTAAAAAATGACGCATATTTAAAATCTCAATAAATTTTTATTCAATTCCAGTTTTAATTAATTATAATACTGTGTTCTTTTCGTGATAAAAATGTCTTTTTTACGAAATATTAAAAATAATAACCTTAAATACACTTACTGCCATAAACATTTGCGCACCAAGAAGCGACCATAACGAAACTTGGCATTAAGATATGTGCCAGGCAGATATGCAAAAGATTAGAAATGATGTGCGATTGCGCACTGCGCCAAAAGGCGTTGAACTTCGTTCTCTTTAGAGTATAAAACAGATAAGCAGGGCTTGTTTGTTATGTATAATCTGTTGCAGAGGGACGCTTTTTTAAATAGAGATGTCCTACTCCGCCATCGAAAACAATACGAGCAGCTGTCAGAGTTCAAAAGGGTAAGAATCATCGGTATGATGGAATCCGGGGAATCAGCTCGGCGAGTAGCCAGCCACCTAGGCCTTTCTGATTTTACTTTCAGGAGGTGTTGAGACCTAAGAACAAGAAAGAGGTCTCTTACACGGCCAATAATCGAAAAAAACCTTCACATCATAACACGCATACGCATAGCGCCAACTGTCTCGTTGTCCACCATCCGGACATATGTAGCATCTACACGACCTCTCCCTGTGTCTGTACATACCATCACAAGGTGTTTGGCTGAAGGGCATTTGTGATTGCGATGCCGATTACGTGTGCTACCAATAATACTCACCCCCCACTTCTCCGTTTGGAGTGGTGTCGTGCTCGACGGGGTTGAATTGCAACCGAATGGAACCAGGTCATCTTCAGCGACGAATCGAGATTCAATTTACGCTGTGATGGCATTCATGTACGTGTGTGGTGTCACCGTGGTGAACGCCTCAATCATGCCTTTGCTTTACAGCTACACACCGCATTCACAGTTGCTGTGATGGTATGGGATGACATTGCATACGACACACAATCATCCCTAATATTGATCCACGACAATATGACAGCCCAGAGGTACATTAGTGACATCATTCAGCATTGCCTCTCAAGGCAGGGCTCCCATGAGCTATTTTCAACAGGACATTGCTCCGCCACACACACCAAGTGTTCCATAGAGCTGTCTCTGCCCCAATACCACACTTCCCTGGCCTGCTCTATCCTCAGATTTGTCACCAATCAAGCATATATGGAATCATTTGGGAAGGCAAGTTGGGCAGCCGGCGAGTTTGAACGAAGTAGAAGTGCGTTTGCAACAAATGTGGAACGAGATGGCGCAGGATATCATACGGGAGTCGATACTCGCCTGTATCGCATCGTTCACTCCCGCTACATGTGTCCCAACAGGGTACAAAAATCTTCATTCTTTTGCAATTTTTCCTGTAATAAATGACCATCTCCCTTTGATTTTGTAATCATTTACTTATATCAACGTTGCGCTTAGGTATGTAAAAATTCGTTTCATTCTCACAACTCTTTCTTGGTGCGCAAATTTTTATGGCAATGCGTGTAGTTTTCAAAAAGTTTTTGAGTTAAAAAAATCTTGAATCTATATCTTACCGCTTACATTTTGATTTTAGAAAGAATTCACTTACGTATGACAAATATTTATTTTTAAGGTATTAAAAGACGGAAATATCTTGATGATTTTTACTAATATTAGCTTTTTCCATACAAGAAAAAAAAAAAGAGAGAGAAGGATAGAGAGAAGAAAATCTTTAACTGTTGTTTTAACGAACGTTCGTTCTAATTGATATAAGAAAGAAAACAAATATTTTTTTAAAAGGTATATGACTCATTTCCAACAGCGATCATCTACCAATTAAAACTTCTCTTACTTTTGAAAAGTAAATAACAACCTGCATAATTTATTTGCAGCTTTTAATTCAGCATGTAAAAGTAGTTTCAGATAAACTTTTCGTATAGTTGGAATAAATAGTGAATACGATATATATGTGTGTTACTATAAAGGATGAATTAAAGAGCATAGAGTTAAGTGTTTTAGCACTAACTGTGATACTTATAAATAGATTTAAGAAAATCAATTTTTAGAACAATTTGTAAAACAATTTATGCATTTTATTCACTTATTTTATTTTTTGTATAATATTTTTCTCAAAAACAAAGATTAAACGCCAGCAGAATTTTGATTAAGTTATTAATTAAATAATTAATAGTCATATTAGTGACTGGCCATCTTAAGTTTCTAGTTTAAAAATAGTTTAAATCAAACACTATTTATATATGTATTATATTTCAATGTAAATATGTTGTGGAGAATTCCACGTCTTTTCTGAACAGTTAAATTATAGGATCCAAACACATTATTAAAATAGAACGCTATCAACATTCGCAAGCTTAGCAAATCTGATACGAAAACTTAAGTAAAATGTTCGAATATTTTTAATTAACAACATTCTAAGATTCTAAGATTCTAAGACGGAAGGTGGCCTCTCACCATTATGCAGCGGTTTTGAGCGATTTTAACCTTTATAGAGGGGCTCCGATGGCACTGTGGAGATTCAAAAGAGCCCGTGTCTAAAGATTAAACCTCCTCCGTTGTTTATTGCATAAACAGAAAAAAAAATTACAGAGGTCGCAAAAGCGGAGCTTCCACACGACAGAGGGCGACAAGGTAACAAGGTAACAAGAATATAAAAAGAAGAACGGAGCCTTGCTCCCTCGCATGGAAAGGCTTGTGTTGAAAAATTATATGGACCTCCAAGAGAAAAGTTGGTAACTGCCTTGGAAGATTGAAAGATTAGTTGGTCAAATTGGAAAGATGCATTAAGAAGTTATAGATTCTGGTTAGTTTCTGACGTAGGGGAAGCCAGGTAACGATATTAAAAAGCCAGTCGTTAGGTTTATTAGGTGGGTTAAGGATACGCCAATCATGAGTTAGTGGGCATGAGAAAAAGTAATGATTTGCATTACCCTCAGCCCCGCACTCATATTGTGGAGTGCGCGAGCAATGAAACTTGTAAAGGTATGATTTGAACGGGCCATGACTCGTTAAGAAGGCTGTTATGGCTGGGGAAAGGTCAAAGTTATAATTTGACACTTTTGGGAGGAGGTTAAAAGTAAATCTACCTTTGCGAGATGTATCCCAGTATAGCTGCCATTCTTTTTAGTCGTGCTTTAAGATATCTTTTGATGTAAGAGGGGGGGGGGGGAAGGCCAGAAATCAATTATTGAAAAAAGAACAGAAATTCAGTAGTTGATCAACTTGGTCTTTTACTAGCACTGACAATATTTGACCGCCCATTAACTCCAATGAAAAAAGTTAGTTTAATTATATATATATATATATATATAGGGGAAGGTCGGGTAGTATCGGAGAAGCGTTTTTCCTAATATTTGCTGCAAATGGCAACACTTGTTAAAATACCTGCGTTTTGGGTGAAGGAAGAAAGCTGAGATTCCGCCATATTTATAGAAGCGGCAGTGTTTTTGTACCGTGGCAGAAAATTTAAATTTTTTATCAGTGTTTTGAATGAACAAATATAACTTCGGATTATCATAGCTTGTCTAAAAGTGAGTATAAGTTGTTTTCTTGTGTATTGTTGTAAAAATCGTTAGTTTTCCTTTAAGTTGCAAAAGCCGAAAATCTCCTTAAGCTTGCTAATACGTACTTAGCAACCGATGTTTCATTCCATGACGTTCGGGTTGTATTGGACAAATGTGTTTCGGGTTGTATCAGACACAGTTTAAGGTTGATAAGAATTATATTCTCAAGGAATTCTTTTGTTTTGCAGGACAATATGGGTAAACTACGTCAGAAATGGGAGGAAAATAATATGAAAGAAGCTGTAGAAAAAGTTAGAACGAAGAAAATGACAATTAAAGAAGCGAGTGGGTGATATTCTGTTCCTAAAATCACACACACAAAAGGAGATAACGTAAAAGGTTATGCAGAAGGTAAAGAGGTAGAAATAAAACCATGTTTGGGAAATGTTAAGATTTTTCTAAGAACATTTAATGATGAATAGGTGATGGTATCATACAATCATATTAAGAGCTTGGATAGCAATCTCATGCCCCTAAAAAGGAAGAGTTTTTAAAACTCGTCTATCAAAATGCAGAAAAGTTTAAAATAAAACACCGTTTCAAATAAACAAAACAAAGGGCCGCGAAGACCTCTATTATGATTTTATGAAATTGAGAAATTAACTGAATTAATGGAGAAGTATAGCTTTAGCCCTTCGTACTTTTATAAATTTCTAAAAAGTAACTCTGTCTAATAATAAAAATTTGTTTGTGTATCCAAAAGTAATTATCTTCTTGCACATTTTCTACATGTCCGATACAACCCTCCATAAATAAAATGGATAAAAAAGTAATGTCTATAAAAATTGTAAAAAAGATTTTTATCATAAAAAACGTGTTTTATAAGGTATTTTTATAAAACCATAAAGTTTTGTATGAAATGTAATCTGGTCCAATTGAGCTGTCAAAATATTTTATAATAGAGGAGAAGCTTAAGCGTCCGATTCCGATACTACCCGATCTTCGCCTATTTAAAATAAATATAAATTAAATTTTAAATAATATTTAAAATAAATACATACCTCAATAAATAAACATTTTCAATCAAATTGATATTTCAAAGCTTGATATTTTAAAATTAAATTAAACATCTGATAGTTAATGGCTAATACTAACAGCTACTTAAATTAAGCCGTGTAGAAAATTTTTGACTGTTCCATGTTAACATAGAATCGAAATATTAATTGCTACTGGAAATTGTAATAAAGTGTTTTAATAGATATTACTTATGTATTCTTCTTATCAGATTAAGAACTTTCCCTCATCAATACTTGTTTTTGAGATTTTTTTTTTTTTTTTTTTTTTTTTTAATTGAGTGTTTAATGACTAGCCTGCCGTTGGTAAATGACATCCTTATTTATAATTAGATTAAATTTATCATAATAATTCGTGTGAAACGATACAAAAATAAGCTTTGCATCAAGAAACTCAAAACTGTGATTAAGATAAATTGTGTAAACCTGTCGGCTAAATTTAAATGTGTATAGCACTTAAGGACTAACCCAAAATGTTCTCGCGAAGCCTATACAGAGGACAAAAGCCCGTTTGTGATACTAGTCACTCCAGTTTCAGTAAATTAGTTATCCTTTTTTATAATCACCTCTTTATGTACGAATTTAAATAGATTTTTTTTTTTTTTTTTTTTTTTATATATATATATATATAAAGGTGTTATATTCTAAAATCATTTTATATGTTATAATATATAGAAAAAACGAAGTATAATTATAATTAAATACATTTTAAATAAAAAACCTAGTTATTTACTTCGTGCATCGTTTTAGATCTTTCGAAACCGGGCACCCGGTCCTCTTCAGAAACGAACTTCTGTGCTTGAAACTACGAATAATATCTACGAATTATGAAGTATGCAACGACAGCGGCGCAGTAGCCCCAAACGAAGCATGGAACCATCTGCTGAGAAATCAACAGAAGAACACTCCCCAGTTTCAAGTTTCAAGCACAGAAGTTCGTTTCTGAAGAGGACCGGGTGCCCGGTTTCGAAATATCTAAAACGATGCACGAAGTAAATAACTAGGTTTTTTATTTAAAATGTATTTAATCATTTTATATGTTTTAAAATTTCATTTTAAGAAAAAAAAAAAATAATGAATAAACGAAAAAAATTTAACGGGTCTTATTGTATGAAATAATATAAATTTTCATACATATTGATTAAAATTATTAATCATCCATATTTGAGGGTTTTATTTACTTTCAAAAAATGTTCAGATGGCTGAAATAATTTCAAGTTTTTATTTAGCTTCTTTTTTATTGCTTCGACAGGGACAAAAAAAAAATGAGACGGTTTTCTTCTCGTTTCCATAAATATTTTTTGCTTATTCTTTAGAATAAATTTTATTTCATAGCGAAATAAAAATTGAAAAATATGTGAATTGTTCATAAACTGCGTAAAAATACCTTTAAAAAAAAGGAGAAAAACTCTTCTAAAATAGAAGCCAGTTAGATATTGAAAGGTATTTCAAGGAAAAAAAAACGCTAAACTGCTTCGTGGTATTGCAGACCATCGAAATTCTGAAATATACACAAAATAAGATTTCTTCCTAAATTCGAGAAAATTAATTACTTTGCAAGTCTTCCTCACATAAGAAAATGCATTTTGAAATAGGCTTTTAGACAATAAATTCCAATAAAACCACAAACTTTTCGTAGTTATAAATCTTTTGGGGGATTTTCATCTTATAAAATACAGAACAAAGTATAAAACAATGGAAATAGAAAGTTAGTTCAGGAAAAATTGACAGCATTACATGAGAAAGCTGTTTGAAAAACAAACGAGTATATTACAGAAGTTCTTAATGAAGTTAGACATATAATTATTTGTTAGTTCTTCGAAACATATACCTCTAAACAAAACTATTATCTAATATTATCAATTCCAATTTATGCTTCATTCAATCTAAAATTTAGTTTTTATTAACAATTCTTTTTAAAGGAATGACTAATTGTTTCAAAATTAAAGCATTTAGTATTTATATGCATTTTAAATAAAAAGAAGTTATTCATTTCATATATATCTATTGAAAATATTTAAATGCCCATACGGTTTTGTTAAATAAATCCTTATCGAATCATGTTCTTAGTAAGTCTAAGAATAGGATTCTACAAGGATTTATTGAACAAAACCGTATGAAGTGTACATTTCTTACATAGGAATTCTTGCTAGTGTTCGGACACTTTTGTTACCGACTGCATATGGGTTTCATTTTGTGCAAATTAATTCGTAAAAAAATTGAAGATGCAAGTTAGTTCAAAAAGCAAGTCAATTTATAAAGCATTTCAAAGGTTAAAATTTTGTTTTAAAGTCTAAATTAAGATGGAAAACTAAAATTAATACAGACGGCAACAAAAGTGTCCGAACACTAGCAAACTTTCCTATATAAAAAAAAAGTCGAGTTAATACTTTTTTGTTAAATAAGTCCTTGTCGAATCCTGTTCTTAGTCAGTCTAAGAACATGGAAAGGATTTATTTAACAAAACAGTATTAATTCGACTTTTTTTATACGTAAAACCCAACCAACCAACCAATCGACTTTTTTTATATAAGAATTTTTGCTAGTGTTCGGATACTTTTGTTACCGACTGTACGTGGATAAGTTTGTAAGTCTATAAGGTGTCATTACAATAAATTTTATATGATTTTGCCTAAAAATAACGAAGTTGAAGCATTTTAAACCTTGAAAAAAAAATTATAATTTTGAATTTTACATTTTCATTTAAATAGATTTGCAGAAATTTTATTACATTAATGTTGTTATACTTTAATGCACAACTACGCAAAATTTCTCTATTTCAGTGCGGTAATTTACAAAAGAGCTTTATATTATAAACCTTACACTTCAAAAGCATTCTAGTTTTATATCAATTAGATAACTAAGAAGACATTAGTATCGTTCAAGTTAATGAATATTTAATACACGTTACAATTCAAATTTGTATTAAAACAAACTAATCAGTTACAACTTAAATTTTAATGGAATAGTTCGATGAATAAATAACTTCAATGATTTTACGGAAATAAAAGAATCAGATGTTAACATTTTATAAAATGATTTATCAGTTTTATTTAATTTTATTTTCTGAACTGAAGCAATGTAAACAAAGTACTGTAAGTTTGAAAAAGTTCGAGTGTGAAATTTTGATGACTCTATCGATTTTGAGGTTTCGTAAGTTCCATTTTGCTATTTTCACGGCTATGTATAGATTTATGTGTGCGTGAGTGAACACAACTGCGTATCTGGTTGATCTAAAAATTTAGAGGTGCATTATAAATAATCGTTTCACGAACTGTGTACATTTTTATGTGTGTAGAATTTACAGTTAATTACAATCACAAAGACACATTCTTTATAACTACGGTCTCCTGATTTAAATTTTTGAAGCTTTATATGGTCTAAACCCTTTATCCGATTGAACTGAAAGTTGATAGATATATTATGGGTCACCGTAGTAAGAATATAATTTTTATAATTATTTTACAGGGAAGTATGAAACAATTTACACATATCACATTCAATTGGTGCTAATTATATGAACTTCATTATTATTATTATTATTATTATTATTAAGGAGATTAACAGTTTTTTAGAATTTGTCATCAGAACAGTCGTTACTGAAAATTGATTGATTAAAATTTATATTTATTTCCAGAAACGCACAAAATTTTTCATATACTTTAATATTCATTATACTTAATTGGACGTTGTTTAGAAACAAACACCCTATTATACACTTAACTTTTGATAAAGTACTGTATTATTCAATGATTCAAATTTGTTTAAACGACTAACTACTAAATATTTAGAAAGTCGAGTCACTTTAGAATTTTTAGTGATATTAATATGGATAGAGAGTGATTTTTATTGAAATTTATCTCTGAAAATTAAATAATGATGTATGTATGTATATATATATATATATACATTAAAATATGCAATATACATTAAAATATACAATTAAAATATTGCAATGCACACAACATAAATTTAAACATATCGAGTCCTATTTTAGTCTCTTCATCATAAAAATCATCAAAAGGCTCGAGACGTATAAATGTATGTTGTGTGTATTTTAATATTTTAGTTGTATATTTTAATGTATATTGTCTCGACTTTTAATGTAATTAAAATATAATATAATTGTTCGAAACATTATGATTTTTAAATATTATATATATATATATATATATAGTCACAATACAACAATGTGTATAAAATCGTGCGTAATTTATTGTAGAGTTTCTATTCTTATTTGATCACCGGCTAAGATATTTGCTTTTGATTGATACAATTAAATTTTATATCATTGCAACTTTTCTATTAATGTAAATAATCAACAAATCGCATATCAGAGTTGTTGCTTTCACAATTATTAGACAGCTATATTTGTTTTCAAATTCGATATTTTTAATACACTTTTCAATTACAATATATTTTGATATATACTAAAATGTTTTGTATTGTATTAGCAGATTTTGTACGCTTCGCTGGTCGCTATATTTAAACATATTAAAAATAAATAAATAAATATTTTTTTTTTTTTTTTTTTTTTTTTATAACGTTTAAAAAAAAAAGAAAAGAAAAGTAAAAGAATAAAGAAAAAGAATAAAGAATAAGAGTAAAGAAAATTGATCTAAAACTTCGTCTGGAGTCCTCGGTGCTTTTGGCAGAAATTTCTTCACCGTAACGTCTTTGTTCCGTGTCTGTATTGCCTGCAACAAAGTCTTACGCGCAAACTTCAATTTGGGTGCTTATCGGATGACAGTTTTAAAATGAAGAGTATCGAAAATTATCAAAGTAACACTTTTATATTTAAATCCCATTTACATATAAACAACACTTTACGTAATTTATATAGTATCTATTGTCACGTTATTTCCTATATTTTATTTGATGTATCCTACCATACGCGCTGGTCGAACAATTGAAAAAAAACTTTTTCAATGGATTCAACATGACCTATACCCAATTGGGCATCACTTTTGATAAGACCTATTATGATCGACCATAAAATGACAGAAATTTCATGCTAATATGCCCGGTAACACAATATGCTATGAGCGCTATTTCAGTTTGTTTTTAGACAACTAATATTTTTGTGATTATATATGTTTCCCATTAAACGTATTTTTCTTTTGTTTTATTCATTTAAATAAATTTTTGCTGTTCCTGACAGCGTGCAAGTGAACGGATATCTCGGAGTTACAGATAGCAGCTCATTTATTTGTATGTTAAATTGTAGTGATTTGTATGTGTAGTGAACCTTCTACCCCATCCTAGAAGAGCTGCAAAGTGATACTGAGACACTCCGTATAGTGTCGTACTTGTTTCGGCAGAATATGTACTAAAACTGGAACGATACAGAGAAGATTAGCATGGCCCTTGCGCAAGGATAACATGCAAAATCGTATTGGGCAGCAGTTATCTTCACAACTAAACTATTGCATTTTTTCACATCCTAATCATCCATTTCACCTTTACATAAATAGTAGTAATGATATATATATTTTTTTTAATCTTCCATCATGCATCCCACATTTTGGTCTCATAAGTAAAAACTATGTTGCAGGCACTTCTCATTTCACGCCAAAGTTCGTCCTAGAGATCTTTTAAATAGGAATCTTTGGAATTTTCAGGTTTTTTCTTGCGTTCATAAGGGTTTCGTTTTTAATATGTTAAAGGTTTTAACATATCTAACACAGATGCCACAATCTTTCAGACCCTTTACGCTGCTCATTGCAATGCAAAGACTATACTCAAATTTTTACGGATAGCTCGAAGACTGGCAATCAGTTTGGTTGAGTTGTCGTTTCTGGTAACACTATATTTAGCTGTCAACTCCCTAACTCATTTTCCATTTCCTCTCAAGAGTTTTTAGCAACTGAGCTCGCCTTTAACTTTATTTCATTTTAATCCATTTGAAAATTCAGAATCTATACAGATTCAAAGAGCGTTCTCTCTCATCTGGTTCTTGTATCCTTTTTTTTATCTCACTTTAAAAACTTATAACTACTTTCTAAAAAAGGGATTTCACATTTTGTTTTGTTGGATACCTGATCATGTTGCCATTAAAGCTAATAAAGCAGCAGGTAAAGGCGCAAAGCAAGTTTCAATTTTTCTAAACTGTTCCGTTCCTTATGATGACATTAAGCATACACTTACAATCTTTTTCTGATATATCTGGCAACAGGAGTTGAATAATCAAAACGATAATAAACAACATGGAAATAAACCTTAAATTAGAATCTCGCCTAAATTTATTCCTATAAAATATAATGGTATTATTACTCGTCTGAGAATCAGATATTCAAGGCTTATACATAAATATTTACTACTTGGTCAGCAGGAGCCTACTTGTCCCAAATGTCGGACTTTACTTACCATTCGCCATATACTCACAGACTGCCCTTGTCTCCACCATTTGTATAGATATTAATTTGTGTCATTTTCATGAAATCTAACAACAGTTTTGGGTATTAAATATCATGCTTAATTGGCGAATTTTTTAAAGGATGCAGGTTTTTACTGTGAGATCTAATGTTTGTCTTGCTTTTCCATTACCTTTTTTTTTTTACCATTCTTTTTAACGTGGCTTTTATTTAGTGGCAATCAGGATGGGAATACCCATCCATTTTTTCCGAATTTCCAGAATTTAAAATAACAATGGCAATAATAATAATAAGAGTAATTTTTTTGGGGGGTGCAATATATCTTAATCTGGATCTTGCACCATAAAAAGCCAACCAACCACAACCCTATATAGGGTGCTATAATTATCTGTAGTATTTTCAATGCGCTAGGACAAAAATTTTGAAAAACATTGTCTCAAAATATTAATTATTGTAATACTGTTAATGATATTTTTAACAGCATCACATTAAAACATTCAAATAAATGTCTTATTAAGATCTAGATTTAAAAAAATAATAATAAAGTTATTATGTAAAATATAATCAAAATATCTGCTACAACTATTTGTTCAGAATATATATATATATATAAATATATTTTTTTTACTTAGTATATTATTCGGTTTTGCTTACCAACTAAATATAAAAACATGTATATGTAATTTTGTGTACGAATAAGTAAAATATTTTGCAGTATACAAAATTGGTAACTAAAAATTTTTTAATTCGTTAAAATTTGGGTTTTTTTAAACTAAATCCAGATTTCAGAACTTCATGTAATTTCACTTTTATCATAAAATGTGCAAAATAAATTATAAATATTTTCAGTTATTTCAATTCAGACAAAAAAAAATATGAATTACTAAATTAAAAAATAAAAATCATAATTAACCTTAAATAACCTTAAATAACGCATAAAAGTAAAGATCTTTTAATTCAACTAAAATCTTTTTAATTTTCTCTAAAAAAAAATAATGCAATACAAATAATTCTTTTAAAAAAAAAAGAAAACGCTAAATTTCAACATTTTTTTCACATACTTCTTTATATATGCATATATAATAATAGAAATTCAAAGCACTTTGATTTTGTTTCGTAAAAGTTAATTCTATAAAAGAAAATAAAGAAAATGCCCCTTAAAATAATTTCAGGTTCGTTTATTTCGAATAAAAGAGCCGTTTTATTCAGACATTGCTTCATTTTGCGTTTTAGTTTTTGTAAAAGGAAAAATATTTTTTAATCTACAGAATCTTATTTTTTTGTTTTAAGATTCTAAAATAAATCTTCAACAACAATTTACAAGCGTAGATAGTAACCGCTAACGTGAAAGAAAAAAATAAATTGCCAAGATTGTGAACATGATGTTTCAAAAGAGAGAAAAAATAATAGTAAAGTTAAGGCATTTTTTTTTCTCTTTATTTATTTTTTTTTTTATATATATAAGGAATAGACTTTTTATTTATGTATCTATTTTTATTTATTTTTATCTTTATTTATTTTTTATTTATTTATTTTATTTTATTTTATTTTATTTTATTTTATTTTATTTTTTTGCATTTTTTGCCATCGACCCGTGATAAATTTAGGCCTAGTAATTTTAAGAGAATGGACCCATTCTATTTCAAACATAGAGAGGGAGAAATTTTTAAGTCATATAATACTTCAAACGCTTTTTTTTTTTTTTTTTTTTTTTTTTTAGGTAATAATCTATTTAAGATATGTAAGACTGGTAGCGTAACAGCTTGAATTATTAACATTCTTTAAAAATTTATTTTATAAAAACTCTTTCTAGATATCCTTCTATTGCTTCGCGTTCAATTTATGTAACAGTTATTGCTTTCTTAAGTAAAAGTTTTAAGTAATTAAAATAAAATTTGTAAGTTAACTTGGACTGATATATGCATACTATTATAATAAAAACCATTTTATTAACTTTAATTTTTTCTTTCTTTTTTTTTTTTTTTTTTTTACATGCAGGATGTTTTTGGTTTATAATCTGTTTTTTGAAATAGAAAGTAAATAAATAAATAAAGATATTTTTCTTATTTGACTTTCATATTATGCGCATGTCTAAACTTTATATGGGTTTGATACTTTTGTTTATCCTTGTAAACGGCATTTCTTTTATCTTTCTAAAGGTCTTGGATAATTTGCATCTCTTCTCGATTTTCCCATTTATTTGTGCATTTATATATTTAAAAAATTGAAAATGCTATAAAATTTAAACAGAAGATTGTACGGGAATGCGACTATTCTATATGATATTATCACCATTTTGTAAATGCTTAAATTTTAGGTATTTTCACTTCATTTTAGTGAGTTTTCACTCCAACTTGATAGTTTTCACAAGATTTTTCATATTTTTCTTCTCTGCATACATAAACAACTTATATATTATATAGACCTGTGTCTATGTTATTTATAGTTCATATACAGAGACAAGGAAAAAAGTATTTAAGATATATAATATGAAGTCTTATAAAATAACTGTTGTCTGTAACTGTGAAAATAATGTAAATGTTTTTCGTTTTAAGTTTCTTGATGTTTTGTATTCATGTAATTTTGTCGTTTTTGGTAAGGTATACCTTATACGTTTTTGGTAAGGTTTTATTACAACCATTTTATAGGTTTTTTATATTTGTATA
Source organism: Salticus scenicus (assembly GCA_963930645.1). NCBI lineage: Eukaryota > Metazoa > Arthropoda > Arachnida > Araneae > Salticidae > Salticus > Salticus scenicus. The sequence goes on from OZ005648.1 coordinate 136,819,454, forward strand.
TATTATTATTTAATTTTATAATTTTTCCTTTGTATTTAAATAATCTTTCATTTGGAATTTCGAGCTACAGTGGTTAAAGATTTTTTTTTTCTTTTGGTAAGTTGTAAGGAGCAAAGTTCTCTTTTTGTTTTTGCTAGTAAATCTTGAAACATTTTACTGTTTTTTTCCACATTGCATTGAGGGTCATCCCTTATGATGGTCTCAATGTTTTTTGGGTCAAATAATATTATCTGTCTCGTTTATTTATTTGTTTTTTATGTACCTACTTTCAAAATATTTTACGTTTTACATTATATATATATATATATATATATATATATATATATATATATATATATATATATATACAGATATTCGCTTAAATTGAATCAAACATTTTGCAAATAAAAAACTACATACCGATTTTAAAATTGTTTTCAGATTTTTTGTCGTCACTGATCTAAGTTATGGAAAGTTTGAAGACATTTTCAAAAAGATGTACACTTTCGTGAATGTACATTTAAAACTTATTTTTAATATTTTTCTTTTATAAAACACTCTCAATAAATTAGCAAAACTATACTGTAGAATGTGAGTTGACTCAAATATGCGTCTTAGGAGTGGCAACTGAAATTGTGCAATTGTTCGTTTAGTTCCTACATTATTTTATTAATATGGTATTAAGAAAAAATGTACCACATTAATGGCATAAGCTTCCTCAACAAATGGTGGCAATATTTTGTTATTTTGCTGAATTTTTAAAGCATATTATTGACATATCATTTTATTTAAACACACGATATAGGATTAAAGAACGCGTATTGAAATTTGTTATCAAAAATAGGAATTTCCATAATATTGTTATGCTTCTGTTTTGTATTATTCACTCTTTACTCCTCTAATCAATGAAAATCAAAGCTGTGATGACACAGATAAAGATTTGTCAGGGTTGGCGACTTAGCAAGCAGGAGTCAAAAACCCCTGGTTTTGTATAAAAACCGATTGAAAACATCAAAAATTTATTTGATTTTTTAAATATCAAACAGCACATTAAAACTTTGTTGTTTATATAAATATAATAATTTTAATATGATTATAATTATTTAAAACATTTATTGGGATTATGTGGTCGTTATTAGATTATTCGTTGAAAACTTTGTTGCAAAATCAGAAAATATTTGCAATAATGACATTTTCTCAGAATTGACCCTTGAAGACTACACTTGATCGACAACATATCTTATAATCTCGAATAAAAACTTGGAGGGCCGAGAGAAAACATCGTTATGACGGATGTTCGTACTGTTCGCGCCTGCCTGTTATACATACTGCGACAGATTGATATTCGGCAAGTCTCTTAAGTATTGAGTAAACATTTGATAAATTAGAATTTTATCTAACAAGGATTTTTTTTTTTATAATATGAATGATAAATGATAAGAAAAAGCTTCAAATCCAAATGTATGAACATGAACAACGTATTTCACTGAAAATAAACTTATAATTTGTTTACAAAGAAAAAAAAAATTTTTTCAGATAATGTTATTTTAAAAACATTTCTGAATTAATAAAAAATCTTATTAAAAACAAATAGTTATTCAGATGAAAATTACGGTTCTTTTAAGAATGTAAATTTATCTATTTCTAATCTTTTCATGCTTAATAAAATAAAATCGGCATACAATAATTTGAACAATTCATATCATCTTTAAACATCTAGTGGATTTATAATTCAAGCGTATTGACAAATAAATTTGCAAATATACATTTTGTTATAAAAGTTTGCACAATATATTCTGAACAAACTATTCTTTGTTAGAAAAATTTCTCATAAAAGGCTTTGTTAGTTCAATATGTAAATATCTTAAAAGCTTTAGTTTACATGTCACTTCTTTTTTTCTTTTTTTTTTTTTTTTTTGCGTCTAGCAAAGTTATGAAGAAAAGTGTAAAACGTTAATATTCAGAAACTTTCAGAACGACATTAAACGTTGTAGAATTTAAATATTTTACATTTAAAAGACTTCGTAATTTTCCGCTTATTTATTTATTTATTTATTTTATCATTCTAAAATTTGAAAAATAAACAGAAAAAAAATAAATAAAACTTTGTCTGAATCATAAATCCTATGCTTCAGTTTGTAAACATACTTAGATTTTTATCTAAAAAATGTACATTAAGAAAAATTCGCCTATAAATAAATATGCTCCAGTTTTCATAAAACGAATAATTTTCATGCACTTTTATCACCAAACATTTAAAATAAATTATTTCCACCAATAAATATTATTATTTTTTTTTTAATAATTATAATCAAAATAAAATATAATTTACTTGACGAATTGTTTTGAACTCATTATTAAAGGTTATTAAATATATATAAATAAAAGTGCTTGCATTTCACGATTAAAGGTTTATAAATGTTTAAATGAAAAACTTGATAACTTTCTTGGCAAATAAATTTTTTAAACAAAAATAAAATAAAATAAATGCTTTAAAGGCAATTTTTCAATTACAGAAATTTACCCAAATAATATTCTTAAAAATTTTGTTTAGTATACATTTTCTGTTTAAATTTTCATTCTTTTGTGTTGTTCAAAATATCAAACTATGTGAATAGATGAAGACAAAATAAAGATTTATTCCTGATTTACAATTGTATAAATTCCATATATTTGTATAAATTTTTACTATCTATCTATTTATTGAATGAATTAAACTCCTCATCTGAAAAGTCATAATAAAATAAAGTACTAAAATTTTCTATAGCTAACAAAACTTGGAAATTTTTCACATAGTTTATAATATTCATTTATATTTAATTGTCATTTCTAACTCAAAAATTAATATCAATATATGATCAAATGCTTTCAGATATACGTACAACACGCGATCTATCGATAAAATAGAGTTGCTTTGTAATAAGTCTGATAATTTAAGCAATTTTTATTGTTGTTATTTCTTTTTTAACAGAACTTTTGAAAAAGTTTGGCATGTAACAATACATGAACAATTTGACGAAACGCCAATACATGTCATTAAAAATATGAAGAGTCTATAATGCATGTAAGTCTATGACGAGAAGATTTTCTCCACTTCAAAAGGGCTTAAACTGTGTAAAATATCGAAACAAATAACTGATAAAGTATATGAAAAAATAAATGATAAATTACCTAGTCGTATGGTTCAGATGAATTATAATGTACAGTCAGCAGTAAAATTATCCGAGCACTAACCAATAATTCCAATATCAGAAAAATACATTTAATACTGCTAAATAAATCCTTCTCGAACCATGTTTTTAGACTAACTAAGAACATGACTCGACAAGGATTTATTTAACAAAGAAGTATTAAGTGTACATTTTATACTGGGATTATTGCTAGTGCTCGGATACTTTTTCTGCTGACTGTAAATTTAATGCAAGTTTTAATTGACTAATTTAATACATAGTGCTTGTAAATAACTTAATATATAATGAATCAATAAATAATAAAACGATTTAAGTTTCTATTAATATAGAGATGTCTAAAAAGCTGATCTTGTGTTTTTGATTGAATTTAAGATTTGAATCGAATCCAAGTATTAGAATTGACGCTATTTATAGAATTATGAGGTCTCAGAAATCCACTGTTTGCCAGAAACTTACTTATTACGTATTTGTATTCAAAATTCGTGTATTATTATGTTTAATTAACTAATATCTACATACATTTAAAACATTCTAAAAGTATTTATTTCTGCTGTTGAAATACTGTTGGAGGTAATTAATATTTATATTAATTATTAAATTTCATATTTAACTCATTATGTTTTCTTGATAATGTAATAAATATATATAATTTTTTTTATAAAATTACTACATAGTTTTACTTTTTTTATTTCATTCTTATCAAATATAATAAAACCATTTAGCCATTATATAAAATAAATTTATATTTGCGGGCAGGATAGTTTTATTAAAATTATTTATAATAACTTTTCCACGTATGGTGTACATCAAATACAGATTTTATTATAATTAAAATTTTTCTATCAATGTTCATGATTAAAACTGCACTAACAAAATTATTTAATTTTTTCATTTTTTAAAGAACATCCAGACTGTCTAACTGTATCTTTATTCTGAAAGGAAACGACAAACTTTTATTGTAATGAAACTAGATACTTCTTTTTCAAAATTAGATTTCTTTCCATGATTTCCATTCGCTACTCCAACCTCAACTTCTTTTTTTAGTAAATGATATCACAGATCTTGAGAGCCTTAATTTTTGCTTTAATTTTTGTCTTTTAAGGAAGTAAAATAATTGTATTTATTAACTCATACTTACATACATTTAAATTTTTCTAAAAGTATTTGTATTTGTATTTGAAAACGGAATACTTTTGGATACAATTAAAATCTATATTAATTATTAGATTTCATATTTATCTCATTACGGTTTCATAGAAAGTGTAATAAGTTTCATAGAAAGTGTATTTTATATATATATACATATATATATATATATATATATATATATATATATATATATATATATATATATATATATATATGTATGTATGTATATGTGTGTATATATGTGTGTGTTATATAAATTCCATTCTGATTTGTTTAAAAAATTAAATTTAATGGTAACATTTAGCCATTATGAAAAATCAATTTATATTAGCGGGAAAGATAGTTTCATTAAAAGCATTTGTAATACTTTTTCCATACATAGCATACATTAAGTTCTTATTACAAATTTGAATAAAATTAAACTCTTCCTAGCAATGTTCATAAATAAAACTGTAATAACAAAAATATTTAATTTTTTCATTTTCGAAAGATAATCTAGACTGTTTAACTTCATGATTTTGGATGGAAATGACAAACTTTTAATGTAATGAAACTGGATATTTCTCTTTCAATTTCTCTTTCAAAATTCGATTTCTTTCCAAGAGCTCCATGCGCTGCTCCAACCTCAACTTTTTTTTTTTCAATAAATGACATCACAGATCATCAGAGGACTGAGATCGTTTTTTATACATTTAAAAGAAATCTAAAGCCACTAGCCTTTTTTCTATCGTAAAATAAAGTTCATTATGTAAAGATATTTCATTTCTAGATATAAAGTGAAGTTTTCCTGATACGTTTTCTTTTGCAATTCAGAAAATAACCATTAACAGATAATATTAAAATCTGAACCCTAATAATATCTTGCGTGAGTTTCCTACATAAAAGAAAACACAAATGCATTTGCGTGTAACGTACTAATGAAAGTGGATAGAACAAAATTTATACTCCAAACGTTAAAGTAAAAAATCCTAAGCTCTTTATATCTTTTTCCATGTTTTTGCATATAAAACGTTATAACTCTAAAAATATTAAAATTGCTTAAAAGTTCATTTATTTATACCTCAAATATGTGTTTTATAAGGAAATAAATAATTGTGTTATCTTTAAATGCACAAATACTTTTAAGAATACAGATTAAGCTTATTTTACATTATAATAAAAACTAGTAAATGAAATTTCAAAATATGTGGAAGAAATTATTTATTGCATAAAGATTCAGAATAAATTCAAAAATTAAAATAAATAAGAAATAGATTAATAAAATTAAAATTTATTTATACACAGTTAAAAGTTTCAACAGAAAATTACCGGTAATCATTTATCTTAAATCTTATGTAAAATTACAGAGAATAAGAAACAGAGAACTTGAAAAATATGTGTTACACATGCATATGCATTTTAATGGTTAATATTAATTTAGTTAATTATTGGCGAAAATATAATTAAGACTTGGAATGTTTTCTCTGATATAAAAACAGCCATTTTTAATTATATATATATATATATGTATATATACAGTCCTTCTCATAATTATAAGGACACCCGTTTTTCCATATTAACTAAACACTGAACACTATTATTTAAACAAATATATTTTTAATTAATTTGAATTTCATTAATAGACTATATTTAAAAAGTTTTATCGTTTTTCTATCTTAAAAAACTTTAAATATGGTAAAAAGATGATTTTTCAGGTGTTCACAATTATAAGGACAGCTCAAATTTTAGTAATTTTTTTCAGTTATTCTTTAAATTAATATTTTATGGGGTCTCTTTTTAGGGTTAAACAGTCAGACATTCTCTCTGGTACATATATATACATTTTTTTTTTAACATTCAGTTTCAATACCATTTCATATAGCATATATGATATTCTTAATACATTTAAACTATTTAAAATTGCTTTCCACTTGCATGCACTTTTCTAATATCATAAGTTAAGGTTTTTTCAACTTTTAGGCCATGGGAAAGGCAATAATACAGAAGTTTCTTTCTTCAAACTATTTCCTATTGCTCTAAAAGTAGAGCAAAAATGTAAGTCTTGTTGAAAAAAATATTATTACCCCTCAAAATCTAACAAAAATCTGATAATTCCACGTTTAAAATTTGCGGATATTCTCTTAATGTTCATAATAATAGAAAAAATTACTAAATACATTCTGCCTTCAGTAGAAGCAGCTCCCAAGAGCACCATAGATCCACTTTTAAAATGACCGATTCATATCTGCCATTAAAAATTCTGCTCTGTCTTTCGCTATCTTCAGATCGTGCCAGTAACTGTTAAAACCATTTGATTAATCAAGAATAAAATGTTTTTCATCCGAAAATGCAACATTTTACCATTTAATATTGTCTTTATCCAACTTTAACGAAGACGTTCTTTCCCCCATTAAATGCTTATTGATTACTACAGATTTTTTATTCCGTTTAACATATTTTTAATTATTTTAAATATGCACAAATGTGGACCCCAACCTTTCGTTAAAAATTACGAGCAAATTCAGCAGCAGTCATTATGAGTGGAACATTAAGAGGAATTATGAGTCTTCGATCTCTGTAAAACAACTATGGTTTTGCATCAGATCTCTCTCCTATGGAACCAGCAGTTCTACGTTTGATCACATTTCTTTCAGCAATTTTAGATCTTCGAATTTCATTAGAAATTTGGCGGATTGAAATTATCCTTCCACATAAAAAACACATTTATCATACTTCACTACATGAACGTTCTTTTTTTTCGAGGAATTATCAGTAATGTCCGTCTAAGAAAAATTAAAGGCTTATATATGAATTAATCTAGCCCAGTTGTTAACGAATTCGCATGTCAACTGTAATTTATCCGCTTGTACGTTAAATAAAATGAAAAAATCTTGATTGTCCCTATAATTATGAACACCTAAAAACGTGGAGAAAAAAATATTTTGCATTATTGTTTATTAATATTGTTTCATATTAAAAAAATTATAGCAGTTTTGATTTTTAGAATACTAGATATATTAAGTGCACTTAGTATAATCTTGATCACAATCATTTTTACATTGTTATTTCAAAATATAAAGTGTCCTTATAAATATGAGAAGGGGTGTATATATTATATATATATACAAATAGATTAAATAAATAGAATAAATAATAATGCAAAATAAAGATTGAGAATTTCGATTGTTTACTTTTAATTAAGAATTATTTTAAATATACAGAGAATCTGTATAAACATTTGATTTACAGAATTTTTTTACGATGTACACAGCATGCTGTTTCTCCAAAATATACTAGCCAAACAACAATGTCGTCAATTAAAGTAAACTAGTTGATTTTTCAAGCTTCGCTGGTTACTATTAATGATTTGTGCTAAATTTTATTTAAGGATCGTACTGCAGCAAGCTTCAATAGTTAGCTTATATTATTCATTCTTGTATTTAAATATCAAAATTTCATTAAAATATATTTTAAAATATTTTTGAAAGCACATATATATATTTAAGGGCTCTTAACTATAAACTATTCGTTTTACGCACTTCAAATTTAATTAAATTTACATGCAGGATTTACAGAAAAACATAATTAAAAACACACTTATAACAAATATTGCCTATAAGTGATAATATATCGTAATTACCTTATGTGACCGAAAAATTTGCAATAATAATTTTAAATTAGAAACATTTTACCATACTGCTCATCAGAAGTATGCATTAAATTCATTCCATTTCAAATACAGAAATGTCATTTAAAAGCACTTCATATAATTACGAGCCATAAGCAAATAAATACCACACATTATTTTGTTTGAAGTAATATAGCAACAAGATAATTTACTTTATACAGTTGTAAAGAGTAATATATTCTGATTCATTTGGATAATTCTGAAAATGTCTGGTAATTGCAAAATGGAATATAATTTAAATCTATAGTAAATTAATAATATGCTGCTGTGAAATTAAAGAACTCATAACATATTTTTAGCTTGAATTTAATTTATATATATGTATATATACTATATATATCATACTTGCCAACCTAACCCGGAAGGTTGTTAGTCCCGCCCCTTTCCGCCTAATTTTTCACAATAGGCGGAAACAAATTAAGTGGTGTACAAAAAGGGGCGGGAACTAACAATCTTCCGGGTTAGGTTGGCAAGTATAATATATATATATATATATATATAAATCATTGTGGCAAACAAAAATATAGGTAAACTGAAATTATAGAACTTTTTTAGATTTGATGGAAACATCAAATCTAAAACACAACAATTTAAATTATATCCCCCCTACCAAAAAAATGTTTAGTCTGAAAAAAAAAAATCAATTAAAAATGTATTGCTCTTGAAATTAGACAACAAAATCAAAATCTGCCTATTATAGATTCTAGCAGTATTCCCACAATGGCTACTCCTTTCCGTGAAAAAATGGGAAAGTATTCCACAATTCGTTACTGATACATGATTTTACTACGTGTGTATGTATGAGCGTGCGTCTATCTCTTACATATTTCACCTTCAATGTTTATTTCTTTTTATATAAATATGAGAAAGTGTTTCAAAATTTTTGAGTGGTGTATGACTTTATTTCCTTGTTTTTTACCAAAATGCAGAGTTATCTTACACAGGTGTAAATACTTACATAATTAAAGTGAATTCTTCCTTTTCACTTTCCAAGAGTTGCGATTATCGCTACATAAAGTAATGCGATAAACTGTTGTATTTTACTTTATTCCCAGTAAATGGTGACAATGCTTTTAAACCTTATTGAAAGTAATAGCCGTTCTTTGTTACTGTTAATATATTAAATGTGCCGTGTTTTTTATCATTTTCTATTAATACTACAAAAACTATTCTATGTAGAAACATGAGAATTAACAACTTTTACGAAAGTAATTGGGTTCTCATAAAGTAAGTAGATACTAAATCCAATAAATTAATGAAACAGTATTTCATGCTGAAAAATCAAAATAATCACATATTTATGTGTACACTATGATTTAGTTACATAACATTTACACTTTCAAAACCCATAAATAGGAATTTAATTATATTTCGAAATAATATTCTTTCAGGATTTTATGTTTTCAGTGCTTAATAATATTCTTAATATAACACCTACACTTTTTTTCAATCATATTGTTTTATAGCATTTTACATTTTGGAGGAAAAGTTTTTTATTTTATTTCTTTTGTAAACTAATAGAAAATAATGATTTATTAAAATTACTGATTTACACACATTTTTTTCAGTTATCTTCTGCAACTTTTATCCAATTAAATTTTTCAAATCGATTTTTTATATTTTGAATTAGTAACAATTTTTTTGGTTCATGTATTGGATCTTTTTTGGGCACTTAATTTTAACGATCCGTATGTACTCCTAAATTTGATCTAGAAAATTATCTGATTTGATTATTTATTACCTGAATCTTCTACCCGTTTATTTTTACTTTCCGAACACTATATATGAGGAAAGTATTATAATCATGTCAAATATCCGAATTTGAGATTTTGGTGTTTCTATACGTTTCGAAGTTCACTGAGTCCGTTTCCACTATTTTTACGATGATGTATGTATCTCTGTGTGTATGTATGTCTGTGAGTGAACACGCTAGCGTCTAAACGCTTTTTTCGAATAAGCTGAAAGTTGGTACGTATATTGTAAGTCACCATAGTACGAACCCTATTGATTTTGGTTAATCTAGCACTTATAGTTTTTTTACAGGGACACCAGGAAAAATTCTTTATCATTATGGCCTATGGGGCTAAATTTTTAAAAGTGCGGTAGCGTCTAAACGCTTTATTAATCTGAGCAAAAAAATTTTACACATGTTATAGGTCACAGTTGCACGACCTGTATAGATTTTGGTGAATTAGCAATTACAGTTTTTTTACAGGGGCACAAAGAAAAATTCTCTATCATTATGGTCTATGGGGCCAAATTTGTAAAAGTGTGATAGCGTCTAAACGTCTTATTAATCTGAGCAAAAAATTTTTACACATATTATAGGTCACCGTTGCATCTACTGCATATATTTTGGTGAATTTAGCACTTACAGTTTTTTACAGGGACACAAAGAAAAATTCTTTATCATTATAGTCTATGGGACCAAATTTTTAAAAGTGCGATAGCATCTAAACGCCTTATTTAATTGAGCTGAAAATTTATATGAATATTATAAATCACTGTTGTACTAACTATAAGCATTTTGGTGAATCTAGCATTTATAGGTTTTTACAGGGACACAACGAAAAATTCTTTATCATTTTGATCTATGGGCTCAAAGTTCAGTAGCGTTAAATAGAACATCGTGTAATATATGGAGAAAAATACTTAAATGCTCTATTATGTTTTTATCTCTTTTGTTTATTTAACAACTCCTCTTTCTTTACTTTATCTACAAAACTGTTAATTGCTCAATGTTCGGAAAGTCGAGTGGAGTCACTCCAGATTTTTATTTTTGGGATTGCTACTAATTTCTGCATTTATTGATTGTGTTGGTGCATCCTCATTTTATAATTTTTAAACTGATGTTGTTCCATTATTTTGATTTTCAATAAATTTTACAGTTTTCAGGATAATAATGTTTAATTCCTCCTATAGCCCTTTGATAAATAATCGTAACCTAAAAGAAATTTCTCAGCTTTCTTAACTAATTTATTTATTTTGCGTTTACTTATATATGCATAATCTTTAAGCCAAAACTTTTTAAAGTGATAAATTTAGTTTACTTTTATTTCATAGGTCATAAGGAGATATATCATTAGATTTGAAGGGGAGTCGTTTAGCAAGTAATTTGCTGTGTGAATTTCTTCACCCCAAATATTATACGACAAATTAGCTTCCGATAACATTGATTTTATCATTTCTACGATACTTCTGTTTTCTCTTTCAGTATCTTAATCATTTCGAAAATGAATTATAGTTAATCTTCTACTTATGGCGGAAGTAAATATATAATTTAATAAGATAATACATTTGATATATAACTTTAATTCAATAAATTAGTCAACTTGGTCATTCAAAATAGAAATACTGATGACCAAAGAAAGTTTATTTTATTTCATTGCTCCTACTCCGTCAAAGCCTAGTACACGAATAGTCAAAAAAGGGCCGAAAGGCAAAAGCTTCAATCAATTCATTTATTTAGAATGGTCAAACTTTGCATGTGAAAAACTTGCAATCGGAAGAAAATAAAAAAAAAAAATCTTTGGCAAAGATTAATAAGTGTGCAAGAAAGAAGTAATTTGTCAAGTAAATTATATTTACTTAAAAATTTATATATCATCAAATTATCTGAAAGAGTAAACATGGCATATCACGTAAATCTTAGAATTTAAAGACAAATTGACTTTTATTGCAAAAAACAATAATGATTTACACTTATCTGCACTATTATTATGCTGTTTACCGGCATCCTATGTTTCATTAATTATTCCATTAGAAGCTCGTTCAGAGGATTATATTACACGATCGTATATAGAGAGTAAACTCATTGGCGATTATAATTGTCGATTAGATCATGACATCACTTTTCAAACTGAATATAATGTTAAAGCATATAAAATACAAAAAATAAACAACACATATAAAAACTCTAATCTTAGAAAACATATAACATGTATTGTACTTATTGTCAAATGAAAAATCATGATAATCTTGAATATTAGCATTTTGATTAAAAAAAAATCTAACAACTCGTCAGCAACTTATAATCAAAAAGAATTTTAAAATGAATATTAAAACTCTTCTCTTAGCTTTGACGTTAATTCTTAACCATTGAGAAAGAGTTACATATCTGAAGAAACAAAAATTTCTGCTCAAAATTTTAAACGCATTTTCCTCAAAACTGCTTTTTTTTTCAAAATGTTTGACATATCTGAAATTCTATTTAACCAATTTACTTCAAATTTTGCACCAACTTTCAATATATAACCTTCTATCCCCCATAACACTCTCTTAGGTAGAGTCTATAAAGTTATTCATTATTAATATTACTATTATTTGTTTATTTGTTTGTTTCAGATGACCAGAAGCGCTGCAGTCGTGCCAATCAGAACATTTTTTATTAAATCTCTCGTTTACAAACTTATAACATTTTTTTATTTTTTTTTATTTTTTTTTTCAAAATTTTCTTTTCTTTATTTTTTTTTCTTTGTATATTTTTAAAATATCAATAAATAGCTGGTAAAAAAATTATTAGTTTTTTTTTTTTTTAATCGACCTTAATTACTACAAACTATGTTAAAAATTACAAACATTATGTTAAATAAACATTCTTTAAATTTTGATTAATTCCATTAATTAAAATATATCAAACTTTTTTTTTTTTTTTTATTATGATAGATTTTAATTTACGTGTTTTTTAATAATAGAATTATTTTCATCAAACAATATGCGTTTGAAATAAAGTCACGCTGTAAAAGGGTTATTTATTTTTAATATCTTTGTAAATTCTTGTGTTAAAATTAAAATTTCACTTATTTAAGTAATAAGAATTCCCTTTGGCACCGTCCGCTTTCCAAAATAATCTTTAAATTATGATGAGAAAGTCAAAGAAATTGAATTCCGAATACCATTATCTTTCGCTGCTTCATTCTTAAGCTTATAAAACTTTCTTTATTATGCACATAATCGTTATTTTCTACTTTTGCAAAATATTGACAAACTTCTGGGATTTGTGGATGATTTGGCTTGAGATGTAATTAGTTGAATGCTAATTAATTCGATTTTTCCTACAAGAAATGCAAATTGCTATTCCATTTACAAATAACTTTTTTATAATATAATCATTATATCTAGGGATTTTTATCCAAAATTACAGTTGAAATTTAAAGTCATATTTCCCCCAGGATTGTACAATAATTCTTTCATGGAATGGTTTTGAAATTAGACATTAATGTTTAAAACGAATTTTACAATTTGTTTGAATAAATGCGATAATTTGAAAATCAATTAACAGTTGGTTAGCAAAATATTAGTTTTGGAGTATATATATATATATATATATATATATTTTTTTTTTTTTTTTTTTTTTTTTTTTCGATTCTTGATTTTATTTTAATTGAGAAATTATAGTAATTCACTTTTTACAGCAAAGTGACATGATTAACGCATTATAATAAGCGACTTTATTATGAATAATGTTAAAAAGTATTGTGTAACTACAGTGTTAGTTAAAAATGTCTATTACACTGTGTAAAAAAAATAGAAGGACACTAGATATTTTTAAAAATAAAGGGTATGTTTTATTTTTAAGGAAATTATTTTCATGTGTAACATTTTGCAGATCATTTAACAAGAAAATATCAGTATCATTACTATGATTTCCAAAAATAAATTATTAATGACAACAAAAATCGTTTCTACCTTTTTTAACTCTGTAAAAAAAGTAGAAGGACTGTAATACAAAATATAAAATGCAAGCAATATTAGTAAGAAATTCTCTTCCCATTGTCTTTTTTGACTTCAAATGTTCTATTTGGTAGTGAATCATACAAAGATTGGATTCCTGTTAGGCAAAAATTACCCTATGAGCAGTTCAAAGCTACTTGAAGCTCAGTAAGGAATTTAAACATTTTTCCACTAGCATATACTTGACGAGCAGGCATTGGCCAAGTGTTTTCTACTTTTTTAAGATCAGATCTTTTAGCTAACTTAGGTAGAACCTGCACATTATTTGCAACGAACAAATTTTTAACTCTATGGTGATGTGAATGGCAGCTTCATCTTGTTAAAACATCTACTCTTCTCCTCCTAATTCAGAGCCATAAGGAAGAAGCTCAGAATTCAGCATTTCAATATAGCCTGTATGTTACTGCATACCACTGAAAAAGATTAGACTTGTTCTTCTTTCATATCCAATTGTTTATTAGATCATCAACCCTCCCCCCTCATTTGTAGAATTGAATAATTTTTTTTTACATTCTTCAGACAGTGCCAGTATTACTGGTAACCATCTAAATCGTCTATATTAAACTTCTTCTCGTCTAAAAATATTATAAAAGTCCCATCTGAGGTCCATGATACGTGTTTTTTAACCCATGATAAACGGTAATCAATCTGCGATTTTTTTTTTTTTTTCACTATGGATGACGCTGCCGCTATTTCAAAATGAATTTAGATCTTGTTATGTAGTAGTAAACTGTTTGCCTTGACACATGGATACGTCGTGCTTGATTTGGGATACCAGCGATACCAGCACTGCTCTTTATAAGCTCATGAGCAAGTTTTCTTTCATCGCAGAACGTTAAATTTTTAGGTCTACCAGTCTTCTTTCTTTTCCTATTTCTGTCTGGCTTTCTGATAAAGTTAGAAAGTGTATTAAGGCTGATGTGCAGTATATGAACAATCTGTTTAATAACTTTTAACATTAATTTTATATACAACAATTTGACCCTTTTGGAAATAATTTTATCATATTCTTCTAGGCAGTCTGAAAAGAAAATAATGATGCAATTGTTAACAAAATATCTTTTCCTCAACAAAAACAGTCAAATAAAATTCAGTATTTACTTTTTTACTTGTCTACAATCCACCAAATAAAAAATTTTAGAAAGTGTTCTTCTACATTTTTTACATTCTCGCAACCATAGATGCTAGTTTTTTTACAATACACTAATTAACATTAGTAGTAGAGATTTCATTTTTACGTAAAATTAAAAAAAAACTTTGTTAAACAAGATCTGTATAAAAATCTAGTAGCCACGATAAAAATACAGAAAATTATTTATAAAAATCGACTGTCCTTCTACTTTTTCTACGCAGTGTAACACCATCTAATTATTATTCCTTTATGATCAGAAAAAAAAAAAAAGTACATTCCTTATATAAGAAACCTTTGAAGATATGACTTCATTTTTATACAATTTGGCTCTGAGTTCGTGTATTGTTAATTTCAATGTAGGAAAATTTTTAAACACTAATTCCATTTCTTTAATTTTAAAGTTTTAAACTTCTTGCGAAATTAAATTTATTAAACCAAAATATAGTGCAACCACGTTTCCTACGCCTATCAGTGAGGACGAGTCGAATATCTTGGAGGGTTTCCAAGTTGACCAACAGGCTTGAATTTAGTAAGCATCCAGTCATTCGGTATTCCCTTATCGCTTATTTTCTCTCAATGATAAGCTTGTCTCCCCTATTTTACTAGTGGACTCGTTGATTCCGCACTTGCGCAGAGGCTTCCATGGTCGCAAGAAATGTAGTTAAAGAGTACTCTTTACATATGAAAACAAAACACTATGCAACCTTTGCGTACTTTTTTTTTTTTTTTTTTTTTAGTGAAACTATTTTATTGTTTCCGAACACAAGTAGAATCTTTCACAATTTATTTCTTTATCTGTGATAATTTTTATTGCTGGCGCGCGCTATCTGACTACAGTTTTATTTCGGCAGGTGTTATGAATTATGATTATTTACATAAAAAGTAATGAAAACATACAAAAAAAAAAAATGTTTTCGGATAGAAACAGTGTAAAAGTAAAGAATAATGTCTATATTTTTGCATATACTGATAAATTTATGCAAGAAAAAAGTAGTTTTTGTGATATAAAAATACATCTATATGGAAAATCGGTTCTACATAGGTTCACTAATCGTAAAGTAAATCCTATCTATTTTCGTGTGTGTGTATGTTTTTCCCTTAACTATACCCGTTTTCCGGTTTATTTCAAATATTATTTATTAAAAATAAAAATTCCTGCATTTAAGAGTTAATGGTATGGCTACTGAATACTTTCTAAAAATTCGCATCCTTGTGGAATTCCCACTACTTTCTCAAAATATTTGTTTATAGTGTAAATTTAAATTGTACTTACATATGCTTATCTAAGCTATTTATTCCGTAAAAGAAATTTTTTTAAACATATACATAAGTTTCGAAAGTTTCACAAATAAGCCTAAACTATTTTTAAATAATTTGTCTCCATACTAACTCCCTTTATAATAGGCTATTCAGACTATTGTATTTCAAATATGGTTTTAATCAGAACTGTAGGATGACCACTTTAAATCAGACCACAAGTGATGTATTAATTTCTTCGCATATTTTTCTAGAATGTACGTTCATTCACATGGCTGAAAAACCCAGCTTTGTCCAAAATTTAACACCGAATGCTGTAAATGAATAATTTTCTCTGTAACTAAGTTCTTTTTTTTTTTTTTTTTTTTTTTTTTTTTTAAGTTTCCATTAAGGGTTTACGTGGGTTTTAAATTTTCAAGAAATCATTCTTTTATCTGATAGTGCCATATTTCTAGAATATTTTCCCAAAGTTCCAAGTTAATCAGTGTAAAAGTGTAGGGGAGACAGCCTCTGGAAATTCACCTCATTAGGTTCTTTTTGTTCTGCTTAAAAGTTTACATGAATTTAAAAATTTCAAAAATCACTTTTATTTTTAATGTAATTGTATAATTCACCTAAAATATTTTCCCAAATTTTTAAGTCAATCATAGTAAAAATCTAAGAGTGGTTAAGAGACCTAATATGGGAAATCTTTGAAAATTTCCTGTATTAGTTTCGTTTTATTCCTGCTTAATACGTCAATCAATTTTTCCTGAAAACATTATTTTTTATAATTCAGTGAACACGATTTCTGAAAAACTAATGCAATAATCTACTCTAAAAAAAAAAGATTAAAAAAAAAAAAAAAGATGCACCAAGAAGGAGTAATGCAAACTGGACACAAATCGACTTGCATACAGGTTACGAAGGAAAATGCAAAATTTTAAAGTTTGGCTGTCATCAAATGATCAGCGCATCTTAACTGCGCAATTGGTTGAATACTAAAAATGAGAAATTTTGATTCCAGGTCATAAATGTTTACTCAGAAAGTCGGTAACTATGCCTCGCATACAGGATCGCAAGCAATATGCGCAGATGTGCAATTGGGCTCAAAGAAGGCGGTTCGTCTAATCTGCGAATTGTTTGACAATTGTACAGGAGCGATGCTGCAAGTAGATGATATTGACAGGAATGGGTGAACCATGGCTGAACACAGCGTCAGGGAGGAAGCGGCCGGCCTAGAGAGAGGCTAGAAGATGAGAACCAATCAATCGTCAGAGCGGTACTCAAAGCTCCAATTCCTCATTATTATCGATCCTACGTGCAACTGGTACTTCAGTGACTTCAAAAACTATTAACAGGCGGCTTACAGAAATGGGGTTGAGCTGACGGAGCTCCATGTGCGGACTGCTATTGAACTCTGTATAACGACACGTACGTTTTCAGTGATATCAGAATCGTTCGAACTGGAATGTCACTGAATGGAGTAAAATTGTCTTCAGTGATGAGTTCCACTCCGATTTGAGCCCCGATGACTAGAAAAGACGCGTCAGGAGACGCCCCGAAAAAAGGGGGATTCCACCTTGACTGTCGTCAGCTATACGGCCCGACAACCAGGAGTGAAGGTTTGGAATATGCCATTTCATTTCATAGCAGGACCTCTTTGGATGTCATCCGTGACAATTTTACAGCACAGCGGTACGTCGACGACATTCTGCGTTTCGTTGTGTTCCTTTTCATATCACGCAATCACGATCATATATTTCAGCATGACAATTCTCGCCCACTACTTGTTTTCGTCCTTATCTAAAATTTTTGTTTTACCAGTAAAGTCACCAGATCTCTCTCTCACAAAGGGCGTTTGAATCATCTTGAAAAGGGTCCTACAACCAGCTCGGGATTTTGCCAATTTAATGCACCAATTGGACAGAATTCGGCATGATATATCGCAGAAGCGCATTTTCCAACTCTATCAATTAAAGCCTACCTGAATAACTGCTTACATAAGGGCCAGAAGTGGACCAATCCGTTATTGATTTGTTTACTTTGTAAAGTCATTTCTCCTGATTAAACCATCCAATTTTTCTGAAACTGTAAATCATTTGTTTCTCTCTGCATGTACATCACATCTACCAATTTTTGCCCCATTTTATAATTCCTTCTTGGTGCGTCTTTTTTTTTTCTCTTTTGTTTGTTGTTGTTGTTTTTGTTTGTTATAGAGCGTAATCAAATTTTGTACACGTGACGAAGGTTGATCGAAGGTTCCCCCCCCCCCCGATTAAAACTATTTTATAAAGGGTGCATTTTACGTGGGATAAAATGTGCCGAAAATTGTACTCTTTTGCATACAACTCTACAAACAATTCAATTTTCAATTTTTTAAACACTTCGCTCAAGCATAAATACTTATTTACTAACCTTTTTTTTTTTTTTTTTTTTTTCACATAACGCTAATTAATTCTTAATTTCAGATGCTTTATCCTGACAACCGCGAAGGTACTTTTTTTCTGAAGGGTATACGGAAACGATTTAACACCGGCTCAATTTTCCAATATTTTTTAATGGAAATTTAGAGAAATATTGTTTGTATGCTTTTCTTTTACAAGCTCAAAATTTCGAATAAAAATTTTTATTTATTATTTAACAAAAAAAAAAAAAAAAAAAAAAAAAAAAAAAAGGGAGAAAAAAGGGGTATTTTTTTTAAACCTTAGAAACCCATATAACCCCTTCAGAGACTTCAGAGTTATTTTTCTAAGATTCTAAGACGGAAGGAGGCCGCTCACCACTATGCAGCGGTTTTGAGCGTTTTTAACCTTCAGAGAGGGTCTCCAAAGCCACTGTGGAGATTCAGAAGAGCCCGTCTCCAAAGGTTAAGCCTCCCCCGTTGTTTATTGCATAGCAAATAACAAAAAAAATTACAAAGGTCGCCAGAGCAGAGCTCTCCCGCGACAAAGTTGCATGAAAGTGAAGAGGACCGGAGCCAAGTGGTAGTCTATTTACAAAGTTCTTTCAGGTAATGTACAAATTTCACACACTCTTTATACAATGTTCTCGCAGTCTTTATATCAATCCCAAACACCCTATGAACAATGTTGGTTAATAGCAACATCATGCGCAGGATGATTACTTCAGAGTTATTATATCATTCTTAGAAACGCCAACTAAAACTACTGTGGATCTTCCAATCAAGTTCCGAAAATATTCTGTTCCTATTCTAATCTTCCGCGAATAACATCTTAAGCTAGCTGGGTTGTCAAAATTGATCCTTTTTTTTTTTTTTTTCATCTGACTAGACATTTTAGTCCTTTTTGTTCAAGGTATGTGTACTATAAAAATTAATGGCAGTTTTCTATATGATGAATATTCAGTTTTATCTTAGTTATAGTTTTCTTCCATTCTTACCATGTGGGGAACATGTTACAACCATTCACTAAGGCAAATAATTTTCAAATAAGTCTGCAACGACACAGTATAATTTTCAGACAAGATTAGCTAATTTTTTACAGTTCTAGAGCCCTGAACCCTTCATTTCCTACTATTCGGTGTCTTTTTCTTGACAATTTTTCGTGCACCTTCTGAACAGTGTCACTGAAAGTGTTTTTGTTTTTTTAAACTTAAGATCGTGTTTCTTTTTTTTTTCCTAAAATTTTCGTCCCTTTTCCGTTTTAGTCTTCACGCAGAAGTGCGGTGGTACATCGCAAACGGCCACCATAAGAGTGCTAGATTCCAGTCAAGATGTTTGCAGTTCATTTCGCCATGTTAGTTTGTATAAAAGGTGGTCAGCTATTAACATTCATTATCACTCCTGATAATAAACGCGCTTGTTTAAACTGGAATTTGGAACATCAGTACCAGAATTCGGAACAGTAGCTCAATATATTTTTTAGAAAATAGTTAGTCCTGATAGAACAATTTTTCTCCTTAAATAACTGTTACAATGCAGAAATTACTCAGCATCTTCAAAACATTCTAGAAATTCGTTATATTCTGTGGAGAATACATCGTTTGTAGATGCGTCATGCTGTTTCATAAAGATTTTTACGCACTTGAACCTAAATATGGAGAAAAAAAGTTCCATCACGTCAAGATATTTTGCAAAACTCATAATCGTGCAAACAGGAAATCCGGTATCCTTTTGTTTATTATTATAAAAACAATATTTAATATTTTTTATTAATACTTATTCAATCTAAAAATAATACAAACTGCAAAATAGACGGGTTTAGGCGCGGGGATAAGAAGGGATGAAATCATAATGTTAATCGGAGAGGACACAGAAAAAAGAAAAAAATATTTCACGGTCAAAAATAATGATTGCAGATTGTAAAATATATCGTAAAGGAAATGTTTGTTTAATTATGAAAATGAATAATATTGAATGTTCTTAGTGCAATGAGTTAACATTAATGATTTTTCATTTTAAACACAATCTATTGAATTAAAACTATGTACGAAAATGAAAGCCAATTTTGGATTTAACATTCTCTGAAAACATAAAATTTACCAAAAAAAAAAAATTATGTAGAGGATTTTTTTCAGACTTTGTAATCTATGTAAATTATAATACCTACGAATTCAGAAAAATACTAATTCTGAAAAAAATTATTATATTTTGCTGTTCATATCTATTGATTTTAACAATTGTAATATATGTATTTGTATGTATGCCTTTCTCTAACGTATAAAAGAACTAAATATAAAATTGGAATGATAATATTTGTTTTTAAATTATTTTTTACTAATGATTTATTCTCTTTGTGCATTTAATTCTTCGGTGTCATTTGATAAGAAATCGATTCCATGATTAACATGTATGTGACCGAATAAATTAAAATTTTGATTAAATATGCATTGTTCAGAGATGAAAGGTTAGTCGATTTTCACTTTCTCCTAATTACAAATCCACTCTGAATTAGAATTTAAATTTTAAGTGAATATACTCTGTTCGTAAGTAATACATTATTAAGCATTTGTTCCATTCACATATAAAGTGCATAATAAACACAAATTTAAATTTTAAATACATATTTCTAGTTCATAGTAGCCTTGTTCTGTTTTTACCATGTTTTTATTAACTTCGATTCTTGTTTGCGTGTTTGTTTGTTTGTGTGTTTGTCAGGGACAAATCTTGCAATCGATTTTTAACTAACTTCCCAACTAGCTAGATATCTGAAATTTTCAGGACAGCTCGCAACACGGTGACAATACATTTTTCTAATAATTTTAGTCAACTATTGCAGGTCCCGCTGCCTTCGGCAGCGCTTATATGATTCGACAGAAAATTTATTTAACTAACTTCCCGACTAGCTAGACATTTGAAACTTTCAGAATAGTTCAGAACACGGTGAAAATACATTTTTTTAATACCTTTAGTCAACTGTTTCGGGTTCCCGCTGCCTTCGGCAGCGTTATCAGTACAAAGCTTGCAATCGATTTTTCACTAACTTTCCGACTAGCTAGACATTTGAAACTTTCAGGATAGCTCAAAACACGGTGACAATACATTTTTTTAATACTTTTAGTCAACTGTTTCAAGTCTCCACTGCCTTCGGCATTGTTTATATGATTCAGAAGAAAATTTATTTAACTAACTTCCCGACTAGCTAGACATTTGAAACTTTCAGAATAGTTCAGAACACGGTGAAAATGCATTTTTTAGATATTTTTAACCAACTGCTCCGGGTTCCTGCTGCCTTCGGCAGCGTTACGAGTACAAAGCTTGTAATATATTTTTCACTAACTTCTCGACTAGCTAGACATTTGAAACTTTCAGGATAGCTCAGAATACAGTGACAATAAATTTTTTTGATACTTTTAGTCAACTGTTTCAGGTCCCTACTGCCTTCGTCAGCGTTTATATGATTCAACAGAAAATTTATTTAACTAACTTCCCGACTAGCTAGACATTTGAAACTTTCAGAATAGTTCAGAATACTGTGAAAATGCATTTTAAAAATATTTTTAACCAAATGTTTCGGGTTCCTGCTGCCTTCGGCAGCGTTACCAGTACAAAGCTTGCAATCGATTTTTCACTAGCTTCCCGACTAGCTAGACATTTGAAACTTTTATAATAGCTCAAAACACGAGAGCAGTGAATTTTTTTTTTTACTTTTATCCAATTGCTCCGGGTTCCCGCTGCCTTCGGTAGCGTTTATATGATTCAACAGAAAATTTAAAAACATGGTATATAAAAAGATCTTTTTATCTTGTAATTATTTATTAATATTATCATAAAATTTAAACAGATATTTCAATTCATTTGTATTTCTCTTGTTGTTCTATTTCATACTCAAAGGCAAGGACTGGAACTTGTCAAAAAATTTAATGTTATATCTGCAATATTACCATTACTGTTTGTTATTCAACATATTTTATCTTCTGAAGCTTTCATTCTGTTGGCAATTAGGATATCATAAGAAAAATGACTCGAAATTCTGGAATTTTTTCTAAAGAAACTACCAAGATTCTTTTATCGATAGCAAATATATGATATATTGAAGCGAGATTTTTATATCATACAAAAAAATATAATATATTCAGAAACAGTAAGCCTGGAGGCTTTTTATGACATTTGCTAATGTTATTCCCTATGCAAATAAAAAATACTTTCAGTTGAAAAACATTTATATTATTATTATTATTATTATTATTATTATTAAATTGAGCATAGTAAAATTTAAGTTTGCATGAATTGAATATTTAAATTACTACATTTATTTTACAAATAAAACATATTTATATTATAAAAAATAATCTGCGTGTGTCAGTCACACTCCTTTCTCTTGCCCTACCGACGCCAACTGCTCATACTATAGCACTAGGGCGAAGTAAATCCCACTCAGCCCTCAACTCTTCTCTTATCCTACTTTACTACAGACAGGTTATTACAATTTAAGGAACATAAGTGGTTTACTGTAGTTGAAATTTTCTAATGAATATTAAATACAGTTGAAAATAATTTTAGAAATAGTTTTATTTGATATAAATTTCTGTGTGAGGAGTCTGTGCCCACACACGTCTGTTGTAAATAAAATTATTCATCCTGTTTAACGCAAAAGTTGTTATTATTATTATTTTTGGTCGTTTATATGTAACATAAAAAGTATTGATTATGAGTGAAATTTTCGTAATTATGTTATAATTACACGTTTCCATATTCCGTTAATCCGAAAACCAAGTTTTTAATGGTTATTATAAGTGCGTGTCTGTATGTGTGCGTGTCTTCCTCGTTGAGAAATTATTCATTGCTACATTTTAGCATCTTCAGAAGACACTAAGCAAACTGAAATTAACCTAGATTCTTATATGCATAAAAGCAAGTTTCACATGGAATATCGTATGAAAAGCAAAAATACTTTATTTATTGGGCAATACAAAATAATTCCTATACTTTAAGGTTGTAATTGAAAAT
Source organism: Salticus scenicus (assembly GCA_963930645.1). Classification (NCBI taxonomy): domain Eukaryota; kingdom Metazoa; phylum Arthropoda; class Arachnida; order Araneae; family Salticidae; genus Salticus; species Salticus scenicus. The sequence goes on from OZ005648.1 coordinate 136,842,952, forward strand.
GACTGAATGTTTAGTTTTGTGGTTCTTTTATGAATTTCTTCTGAAAATTTGTACAACTTTTAATCACAATATTATTTTAAAGAAGTTACTTTGTTAATGTATTTTATTTATATCTTAACTTTAAAAATGCAGTTTCGATTATAATAACATTTTGAGTCTTTAAACTTCTCTATTTTAAATTTTCCATTATGAAGTTTCAATATTTGTGCAGTATTATTAATAAATCCTATCAGAACATTTTTCATGGCAGAAGATATATGATCTTATTTAATTTCGATGTTGTTTTGTTCTTTTAAATAGACTTCATTTGCGTGCTAAAGAAAATGAAAACTTTTACATCCTATTTCATTCTATTAGTAAACTTGAAAATGCGATATTGATTTCTGGTGCCGAAAAGGATTTTATTTTCATTTTAAATACATTCCATTAGCTTTCCTTTAGTTAAAACACAGGTCTATAATTACATTGTGCCTAACAGTTTTTTATACTTTTTCATTAAGAACTATTAGACAAAATATGTACACTGCCAGAATTTTTTAAAAAAATTCCTACGGTATCCCACGCTAAAAAATGCAGAAAAATAATATCCATATCAATCTGTTGAAAATCTCTTAATGTTTTTCATTTAAATTTTAAAGAAAATAAACAATTCGTAATTGATCACCGATTATGAACAACTTTCCGACATGAAGAGAATTATGTAGCAGTATTTTGTATTCGGGCAAAACAATCGTTGTCGGCATTTTACGAACAATTGCAAGGCAAGTAAACTGTAAATTTTGCTCAACTTTTTTCATTTGTATTATATTATAGTATAATGGTATCCATATATAAACAACTATAAACTGATAAAGCATAACACATATTAAATTATACCTGTTAATTCTATTTTATGCATGTGCGTAATGATCTGCACATTTCGATTCGAATATTTCTAATATCCGTACACCTGTAAAACATATGACCCTGTAAGACGTAAATATATTATTTTCCATTTATTACAGCTAAATTCAATAACATTAAAAAAAATGAGTATAATGAATATCTACCCCACTTAAAGATTTGGAAATGTTTGATTTGGTGTTAATATAAAAAAGTTTCATGAAGATTTTAACTTTAAAACTATTGTGATATCCTTCATCGATTTTACACTGCATAAATACATACAAATAAAAAAATCTGATGTGGGCACCGCATGACTTCCTTATACACCGATTGGAATATACGTAAGCCAGTCAGAAAATTATTTGCACTCCTTCGTAAAAATTTTCTGCCAAACGCTATTTTAGTAAAACTGTTTGGTAACACTTCGGACATCTATCTGTATCGTGTGACGTGACGGCTTTTACGAGGCAATTTTAGTTTTTCTGATAATCAGTCGTAAACTTGTCTCGACAGCTGTAAGTGGCGTACAAATTAGAAATACGTGCAGTGATTCTTTTTATGAGTGAAAAGGTGGAACACTAAAACGATTGCGACAATCACTTAAAAATCGACGGCCAGGTAAACTGTCGAAAGGCATTGTGCTCCTGCATGGCAATGCAACACTGTATGCAGCAAAACCCCTAACAACACACTTGTCCATTATGCATCCTGAAGATGTCTAGAGGCTCCCCATAGATGTCCTTTGCATCCATAGGACATCCTGAGGATACAATTTGGAGAAGATGTGTTGTTAGGGAAACATGTGAACTTCTGATAAAGTTTAGGTGGGAAGTGTGAGATCACCCTGTTTATAACCCAGGCCTTTCACCATATGACTACCATGTTTTTGGTCCTATGAAAGAAGAACTTTCAAAACGACGGTACCACTCGGATGACGAGGTGATAGCTGCAATTCAAGAATCATTATCGGGTATTGGACGGTATTTCTTTGCAGAAGGCATTGACAAACCTGTACCACGCCTCGACAAATGCTTAAATAACGGACTTAATTACGTTGAAAAATAGATTTTGAATAGAACTTTAAAATACAAATAAAGTTATTGTAAAATTTCTATTTTGTTTTGTTTTATTAAGCAGAGCAACTAACGTTTTGACTGACCCTTGTACATATTGTTATGTAAACATTGACATTTTTGTGTGAGGTAACTGATTTGTAAATAAACAGTCAGGTTCTAACGACGAAAAAAAATTGATACTCTAACCACAAAAGTCACGATAATAGGATTATATATACCGCCAAACAATTATACTAGTTTTTTAGGAATGGCTTATTGCAGAATCTCTCATTGGCAAATACATAGTTTAATTAAAATCCTTGGAGTATAGTGGCAGAAGGCCTACTTTTAGAATGATTTGTTTTTGAGTTATGCGAGATAAAAAATCCATTTCGAAAATCCTGATTGCAACACTTCCTTATACTTTGTATAAGGAAGTAAAAAGTAATAAAAATAGTTGTTGCTATAGAAAATTATTTAGTAAGAAGGTTATTTTCTAGTTTTATACGATTTTTTTTCTAATTCTTTATTATTTTTTCTATAAATATTTTTTTTAATTCTTTTTAAATTTTCTTTTGTTCTTCTGATTATTTTAATCATTAAAATGAAACATCCACTCCTAATACAAAAATATTTGTTTGAAAAAAACTTACATTCATGTCATGTGAGTGCAACTATGATTATTAACAATTTAATTATATTTATAATTAAGAACATTCTCTCCTATCCATGGGCTCAACCTCTCCTAACCCTAAGGAGAGATTGGGCAAATTTGCAATTTTATTACAGCTGTTGCTTTAATTTCTAGCATAACAACAAGCAGTAACAGAAATGCATAAAAGACGAATAAATTCAAAAATATTCAGCTATAGCTTAGCAAAAAATAACATTTCAATTTTGCACAATACTCTCCTAGCTTTACCTTATATTAAATCAACGCTTTTCAGCACTTATTTCATGAGTTCATATGTGGCTACTTTATTAAAAGCTGTTGAAAGAAAAATTACTCTAAAGAGCTAAATGTAGTACGATAATTATTTCTTTCCGCATAAAAGCACCTTTAATAAATATTCTTTAATTTAATTTTTCGTGGAAGAATTTAATTAGACGATAGGTGTGCAAATTATGTGCAGGTAAACTTAGAAGAATTCATTAATAATTTCTCTTTTTCAAACTACATAAAGTGTAAAAAAATTCCAGGCGATAATTTAGTAAAGACAAAACGTTTTAACTTATAGTAAAATTTTTCCATTCCATTAATTTTAGTTGCTTGATTTGAAAAATTATGTTAGAAAATGCACAACTTCCAAAATAAATGCATTGCTTCATCAGTTTATATTTGGAAGCTTTTAGCACTTTTCTCTGCTGAATAACGGAAAATTAATTTCTTTCTCTGTAAAATCTAGACAAGAAGTAGACAACTAATATTTTTACAAAAGATCGTTACCTTCAGCCAATAATTGATTTAAAAAAAAAAAAGAAGAAGAAGAAGAATTTCTTTATCGAGTAATATCGTTTGCTTAAAGTGCACGACTCAATTTATTTTGATTCTTTAGGGAATATAATTTTGATGTTGTAGGAAAATATATTGGCAAAGTTTTCTTCCTACGTGGCAAAGGAAATAAATGAATATGATAGTCTTTTCTTAATAACTTCCTTTTGTAGATGAATATATTTTAAGGAAAGGGTGAATAATTTATCATATATATTTATGAATGATGTAATCTATATTATTAATGTAAACAAGAAATGCAAACTATTTAAAAGCTGAAGTTTTAAGCGTTGTATTCTGAAAAAGAAAAATTAAAAGAAATTTGATTACATTTAAAGACATTATTTTGAGCTTGACAGAAATAGTAAAGTAAAGAAAAATAGTAAAGTTTTAGTAAACATTTAATTTTAAATTTCAACATTTTCAATAAATGTTTAATTTTTATTTTATTTAAATTTATTTTTTTTTTTTATTTAGTCTGTTAATTATATTTTGTACTAAATTTATATTACATGATGCTAAATTCCTTAATTTATAAAATTTAAATGCTTTAAACACATAAATTGAAATATATATAACTTTTCAATTATCCAAACATGCCTTAGAGAATTCGACAGGATTACGTAACTAAATAAAGAAAACCGTTGAAATATGAACAATTAACAAAGATTCAGATGCTAAAACAGTATTAAGTTACAACAAACAATAAAGATTTATTAATAGAAAATAGTGCGTAATATATAATAATTCTAGTTTCTATCATATTTCATTAGATTGAAATAATTCGTTGCTTTCCCGTTTGATAAAATATAAGTACCAAAAGGAATTTATCGTCTCTATCAAACCCTCTTGTCTTTTTTACCTTCGCGTATTAAAAATTATAAATACATATCTTCACATTCTTCTTGGAAAATTAATGTTTACTTTTGTTAGTTTCCATGTTCTCAAACTAAATCCTTAATTCAGTTATATAATGTCTATAAATAAATTTTACAAAATCAAAGTATGCAATTTATAGTTAATATTTGAAATATGCGCAATTTATAAAATTCGTCGTAGAAGTTTAACATTTCCTTACTTTATGACACTTTATACATATATATATATATATGTATATATATATATATATATATATATATATATATATATATATATATATATATTGTTTTCAAATTTCTGAGCTGGAACCAACATTTTCTAATCATATACATGAAAGAAAGTTTGGTTCGAAGGCCGAAAGGGGAATCTAAAACAAATTAAACGAAAGACATAATATTTGGGATCACCCTGTAAAAAATAATGCTTGAAATTCGTTATAGCTACAGAATGTGACTATGATGCTTTATTTAACTATCTATATTCATTTGTATGTGAATAGAATACATATTCATGGAGATATAAACTTCTCTTTATCAAAAACAAAAAGTTTTCGTGCGTTTTATATTCATAACATGTGTGTTTTATAACCAAAGAAGCGTTATTTTTCAAAAAATGACATATTACTGTAAACACAACGTACTGCAATGAAATTATAAAAAATAAGTAGTATTTGAAGAAATATAACATTTTTATTAAACATATTAACTGCACACGCGAAAGTGTTAACAAAGTTCATTTTCCATAATTCATTAGCGAAATGTATTGAGTTAGTCTCAAACAAATTCCTAAGTAAATGTTGTAAAATTTCATAAAGATCTTTTCGATAGAATATGTTGAATTTTAAAGTATTCTTCCCATTTTTAATTGTACCAATGTGCATTATATTTTTTTAACTGATTTAAAATTCAAATATGCATAAAACCAATTGCATTTTTAAATGTTTTCAATTAAGAAATTATTTAGAATATGTTTGTGAAATGTATGCTAGTCTATAGGTTTGTGAAAAATATTTTTCAAGAAGCAAAAAAAACACACACATTTTTAAGTTTATGTGCGAGTTAATGGGTATTAGTACTTATATAACAGCGTGATTATATATATATAATAATTATAACGAAAAAAAGTAATTTTAATAATACTGTTATCTACGTAAAAAATTACATTTAAATATATAATTGTAGTTGTAAAATAATAGTGATCCGTAGAATACCATTTCATCTTCTCCATCGAAAAAAAAGAAAAGAAAAGAAAATGTAAAAAATTACACCAAAAAATTGGAAGCACATAAATATATCTCAAACTTTTTATAAATCATTAAATTAATACGATATTGTGTTACGCAACTTTTTATGATATTAAACAACTTTTTTTTTTTTTTTTTTGTAACAGGTTATTCTAATTTTGGTGTCTTACATATATGACTAATGCTTTTCCATATTTTGTTACGAAGCTGCGCATCTTTTGGTGTAGTAGCATACAAATTTTATGTATTAATACACAGACTTTTTATACAGCATTATGTGTAAAAATTATATAAAATATTACACAAAATGTTGAGTAGTGTTACAAAAGTGTTTGAAATGCCCCCCTCACCTTTGTGTAACTCAACAAGAAAATTTAAGTATTATTTCCTTTACAAAATGTGTAATTTCACATGTCTAAGTGTTCTGTTTCAAAGTCTAAGTGTTCTGTAACACTACACCATATGAGTATAACATTATATTGTATGCTTAAGGCAGCTATGATGCTTCCAATTTTTTGCGTGAAGATACACATTTTTATTTTTTATTTTTTTTTAGTTACTTCTATATTCAATATAAGAAAGTATTTGATTCGTAAAAACTTTCGACTTCCGGCTTACGATAAATTTACAGGTTTTTAGAGATCAGGACACGATTTGTCAGTTTTTAGAGAATATCTGTCTGGCCGTTTGTCTCTCTGTGTATGGGTGTGGATGATAAAACATTTTATGGCGACATTATTTCAGGAACTACTGTACAGAAACTATACGTTATATATATATATATATATATATATATATACACAATATATATCCACATATACGCACACGATGTGTTATTAAGATTACCTGCATAGTCGTACGAAGAGTTTATTTTAAATAATAAAGATCATTACCAAAAAAAAAAAAAACATTCTTTAATTATTTAAAAAATATATTATAATAAAATATTTGTCTTAATAATGTAAAACTTCATTTAAGTGTTTTATTGATTTTGATTCTTACTATTATAAAATACACAATTAAAAGCATGCTAAATATTGGTTGTAAATTTGTTTATTATTTATTTATTTATTTATTTATACTTTTTTTTTTTCTTTTTTTTTTTTTTTTTGATGAAAAATAACCGATAATATTTTTCTACGTTTTACTACTATTAAACTTCTCATATTGCTCATAGTTCATTTTTTAATTTTTTTCATGGCATTATTTATAAAATTAAATCATGATAGGTCAACAATAATTGACAAATATTTATTTTTCTGTAATTGTTTAAGCACATTATAATAATTATTCAACTGGAAGCATAATTGTGTTTTTCTTTATTCTTCTAATTTTTAAAAACAATTTAAATTACTTTTACGAATAGTTCAAATTAAACATTACTAGGTCAATAAATAAAACACTTAGTATTGAAACACCATAAATAGAAAAAAAAACTGATTGAAATAATAGCACACACTTCATTAGGCTATAAAAATATGTATGAGTGCAGCGTCAAAGAGAAAACGTGTTGATTCTGTATTCGTGCCTACATTTTTGATTGATGAAAGGTAGCGCCATTGTTTCGACTCCAAAAACATTCTGCTTTTCTCTCCTTTCAATGTATGGCACTTGTTTGCAAAATTTGTATTTATTATTAATTTCAATCGTGCATTTTTAACTGCTACCAGGTTAATATACTCCAGTCACGTTGATGAAATTAACATTTACATGTAAAAATATTACAAATAGGACCCTAAAAAATAAAATTATAACTATGTACTTGGAGTAATTAATGATATGTACCTGCAATTCTTAAGATTTTCTGCTTAACGCGGAGACATTATTAATTTGTAATAAAGAATTTTAACCACTTCACCGACCACTGTTGTTTGTGGAAGTCTAAATTTCACCTGAGTTATCTCTCGGGATAGTCTGTGAAATGGTTAAATATGAAATAATCAAAATACTTCTAACGCTTTTTCTAAAAATAAGTTTTGCATACGGCAAAATCATCACTTTTTTCACACAAGAAAAACTCCATTTTGCAGAAAATGTCATTTTTGAAAACGTATAGTTCTTGGAAATAAGTCTCAGCTCAAAATGTTAAGAATAAAAATATAGAAGAATGCTCGTTTAAAAGCAAAGAAAGAACTCACTTTTTTCGAGTCTAAAAAAGAAAAACAACGGGAAAGCATCCCAAGTAACACAGACTGTTGGCCCAACTGCGATTTATTGTTAGTTCGTTGGGGAATGGTTATCGTTGGGGAAAGGGCTCAAAATAACAGTGGGCCAACAGCAAATAGTATTGTTGGCCCAACAGTCCTAAAATGCTCTTTTTTCAACTGCAAAATATAACAGTTAGCCTACAATGTGTTCACCAACAATGGCCCAACAGTTTGCCAACCAGGACCCAACCGTTCCATAGTTGGGCCAACTGTCACCCAACGGTTGGCTCAACCGAAGGCCAACGGCCAAAAACAACCGTTGGCCAACGAAGAAGGAAACGTAGGGCCAACCGTTTCCCAACCATTCCGTGTTACTTGGGATTAATCATATTCAGATACCGTCTTTTAAGTTTCTCTTAGAGACCTCATTATTTTTTTTCCTTCACCTTTTGCGGTTTATTTTTGCTCTACTTTTCTCTAGTCTTCTTTGTAAATGATCTTTCAGAAAAAAATTTTGGATTAATTTTAATAAAAAAAATTGTGCGTTTCAAAATTATTTCTGTATTGATTTTTACATTTACTTAAAAAATGACACGTATTTAAAATCTCAGTAATCTGTGTGGAATTTCAGTTTTAATTAATCGTAATTCAGTTTTATTTAATCATCTGTGCTCTTTCCGTGATAAAAATGACTTTTTAAAGAAATATTAAACATAATATTTTTTATACGTTTTTAAAAGTTTTTTAATTAAAAAATCGTTAATCTATTCCTAGTCGCACACATTTTTATTTCAGAAAGAATTCACTTATGCATGGCAAATATTATTTTTAAGACATTAAAAGGCGAAAATATCTCGACGATTTTTACTAATATTAGCCATTTACATACAGTAAGGGGAAAAAAAGAGAGAGAAAAATCTCAAATTGCGGTTGTAATGTTAGTTCTGACTGATATAAGAAATAATAAAAAAAATATCATAAAAGATATATGACTCATTTCCAAGAGGGATCATCTACGAATTAAAACTTTTCTTTTGAAAAGTAAATAAAAACTTGCATGATTTATTTGTAACTAACTTTTAATTCAGAATGTAAAAGGAGTTAAAGATAAACTTTTCGTATATTTGGAATGAATAGTGAATACGATATATATGTGTGTGTTATTAAAAATCATGAATTAAGGAGCGTATATTTAAGTGTTTTAGGACTAATTGTGATAACTTATATATAGATTTAAGAAAATCAATTTGAAAAATCATTTGTAAAACAATTTTTGTATTCTATTTACTCATTTTATTTTTTGCATGATAATTTTCTCAAATACAAAACTTAAACGCCGGCATAATTTCGATTAAGTTTTTCATTGTAGAATTAGTAGTCATATTAGTAACTGACCATCTTAAGTTTTTAGTTTAAAAAGGTTTCAAATCAAAAACTATTTGTATATACACAGTATGTCACAAAAATCTGTAGGGAATGGGTTTTTTCTTATTTTACAACTGAAAATGATGAATAAAAATTTCAAAATAATTAATTATATGTCATTTCAAGACAATAATAATACTGTACAAAAATAATATCTTACAATAACAGACATTGTGATAGAAACTAAAAATGAAAATTTGCTGTCCCAAAAGTTTATAGACAACTTATTTTTTTTCTTGTTTTTTTTTTTTTTTCTTTAACATTCAAATTTTTGAACCATTTTCCCTAATCACTTCAAAACCTCGATCAGGTATGCTCAAAACAAGAGTTTGAAGAAATTCCAGTTTTAGAGAAAACCAACTTCTTTCAGATTGCATCTTTAGATCTTGAACTGTTGCAAATTGATGCCCATTAGCATATACGTCTCTAGATAATAATCCCCAAACGCTCTCCACTAGGTTCAGGAGAGGACTTAGATCTGGCCAGTTCATAGCATTTATTTGGTTTTATCTAAACCATTGCATTGTAGAGTTTGACACGTGAATGGAGCAATTGTCTTGCTGATATATGCATTTGTCCCCCCCTAGCAGCTTTCCAAATGGAAGTAACTACACTTATAACATTTTCTGGTAATCTTCGGAACATTCACGACCTTTTAATAAAACAATATCGGTAGTTACATTAAAGAAAAATGCTTCCCCTACCATGAATGAGCCCCTCGTTGATGTCTGCTGAAAACAGTTTGCGGTTCCTTGCAAATATCGTGACAGTAATATGCCCAACCATTAGGGCCATCTAAATTGAACATCTTTTCATCACTTAACAGACTATTCAACCATTCGTCTGTTTAATTCTTAGGATTTCGATCCCACTGAATATGAGCGTCTTTATGTTATTTTTTCAACTTTGGTGAACGATGCATTTTGCAATAAACAAGCAATTTACTTACCTGCAGCCATCGATGCACCATGGATTTTGATACTGGAACGATCACTTCTCAAGAAATTGACCATATAGACAGGTTCTGGGTTGAAACTAATATGAAAATCTCCCTGTCTTGCCGTTTAGTTGTTTTTTTTTTTTTTTTTTTTTTTTTTTTTTTGGTCGCTCAGAACGTGATTTTGTTTCAAAATTGTCACATTTTGACAAAATTTGGTAAAACCCAGCCATGCTGCGTCCAATTTTTCTTGTAATGTCCACAATTTTCATTCCACGAGCTTTAAAACGATAAATTTGCAAAATTTCATTTTTCGAAAACTGCACGCTGTGAGGCATCTTTACAATCAGTCAAAAAAAACAAAAACACCTTCGCTTTTATCTCAGAAAACTAGTGCGTTACAAGTACAATGGCCTTGAAAAATGCAAATTTGGAGATCAGTATTTCAATCAACTTTTAACGCCGGTTGTATATATTTTTTTGTGACAGCATTATTTAGTTTTTATTTTTTTATATTAAATTCATGACTGTTTAAAGTTCTTTAAGTATTTTATTAATTTTATTACGTCAACACATATTTGCATAATTTATCTCGTCTTTCTTACTCGTTTAATTCGCTCTTAAATCCAAAAAAACGGGTGTCTATAAACTTTTGGGACGCTTTTTATTGTATTTCAATGTAAATATGTTGTGGAGACTTCCATGTCTTTCCTGTACAGTTAAACTATACGATCCAAACACATTATTAAAATAGAACGCTAGAAATTTTTGTAAGCTCAGAAATCTGATACGAAAACTTAAGTTAGATGCTCCAATTTTTAATCAACAATTTATCAATTATTGAGAAAAAAAGAAAAAAAAAAAAAAAAACAGAAATTTAATAGTTGATCAATTTGGAAGTTTACTAGCACTGATAGTATATTTGACCACTCATTAACTCCAATGAGAAAAGTTAGTTTATTATATATATATATATATATATATATATGTGAGAAGTCTTGTACAATGACCCTGTGAATTGTGTGTGTATATATTGTTGCGTACTTGGGGGTTCGTGAGTTGTCTGAGAATGAAAGGCCAAACGTACAAAAATTCAGTAATTTATTCACAGAAAATTCCAGAAAAATGCAGGTCTATAAACCAAGTATCAGCTTCAATTCAAACAGTAAACACAGCTTAAACAACAGCTGTCAATAACAAATCCACAGTACAAACTGTATACCAATAACACTTGAAGCAAGTCTCTCTCAAAGAGGCTCAAGAGCAATGCAAGCACTAGCGAAGCTCGCTGAGATCTGAACTGAACTGAACTGCCTTGGCGAGAAAATCCTTATATGGGATATACCAAATATGGAAGCTGTAAGTTGATTGGTTGACCACTTTCTAGAGTTTTCTCGAAAAATCTGGGCTCAATGGAACAGCATATAAGGAGCGCTTCCTCGCCAAGGCAGTTCAGTTCAGTTCAGATCTCAGCGAGCTTCGCTAGTGCTTGCATTGCTCTTGAGCCTCTTTGAGAGAGACTTGCTTCAAGTGTTATTGGTATACAGTTTGTACTGTGGATTTGTTATTGACAGCTGTTGTTTAAGCTGTGTTTACTGTTTGAATTGAAGCTGATACTTGGTTTATAGACCTGCATTTTTCTGGAATTTTCTGTGAATAAATTACTGAATTTTTGTACGTTTGGCCTTTCATTCTCAGACAACTCACGAACCCCCAAGTACGCAACATTTCTGGTGTCAGAAGCGGGATTGTCTGTGAATGGTGATAACGAGGGCTATGGAGCAAGAGATGAAAAAACTTCTAGAAGCCTTAGCTACCCAGATAAATGAAATGAAAGCCGGACAGGAAAAGATGGAAACCGGATTGATAGAGAAAATGGAAACAGGACTGGAAAAGATGGAAACTGGACAAAGAGAGTTGAAAGACGGTTTGACTGAAGAAATGAAGGTAGCACAAGAGAAAATGGAAACATCGCAAAGAGAGTTGAAAGACAGTTTGACCGAAGAAATTAAATCTAATCAAGACGAGATGAAGAGAGAACTTTCGACAGTAAAGGAAGTGATTGAAAGTAAATTATCGGATATGGAAAACAGAATGGATGGAATAGAAGAGAAAGTTATAAAGATAGAAGAAAATTTTGAAGAGAAAGTTTTAAAAGTGGAAAAGAATTTTGAAGAGAGATTTATGAAGATAGAAGAGAATTTTGAGGAGAAATTTAAAGAAAACTTTGATCAAGGGCTGAAAAGAAGGTTTTCAGAGATAGAAAGCAAGTTTAAGAGAATGGAGGAAGATCTTGAAAGAAAAATGAAAGAAGAGTGGAACAGAGAAGTAATAGGGAATGAACTGCTGAGCAAGATTCGGAACCTCGAAGAAAAGTTAGAATCCATGCCTCAGGAAACTGAAAAGAAAGAGAGAAGAATCCAGAATCAGGAATTGATTAAGCTACCTACCTACGACGGCAGTTCCTCCTGGCATGTGTATAAGACGCAGTTTTCCATCGTAGCTGAAGCTAACGGCTGGGACTCTGTTGCAAAGACGGCTCATCTGGTAGGGTCGTTGCGGGGCGACGCCGCATGTATTTTGGAGACCCTTTCGAAGGAACAGCGATATGACTTCGAAGCTGTAACCAGAGCACTAGAGCTACGTTTTGGAGCGAAATGGTCTAAAGAATATAGTCGACTCCAGCTAAGGTCCCGTCGTCAGAGACCAGGGGAAAGCTTACAGGAACTGGCATCAAACATCCAGAGGCTTTCACATTTGGCTTTCTCAGACTGTCATCCTGAAACACGCAATGATCTGGCTCTAGAATATTTCATTGATGCTGTCGGAGATCCAGATATTCAAAAAGCCCTCAGACTCTCCGGCGTGAAAGATGTGGAGTCAGCCTTGGTGTATGCCCTAAAGCTCGAGACAGTCCAACAAGCCTGCTGTAAACATCGCCAGAACAGCACAGCAGACAAAGTGAACGGTTCTCAAGATGATTTTAAAGAAATTCAGAACATGATTCCAGATATTAATAGAAGACTACGCATTCTTGAGAGTAAGGGAAAAGGGAAGACTCCAACAACTAAATGCTGGGGCTGTGGAAAAAATGGGCATATCAAACGAAGCTGCCCAGTAAGAACACCTAGTGAAGCAACCAAGAATGTCTCTGAAGTATGCCACCCAAAAGGAGCTCTTCGGGAAAATTCAGATGCATTCTTGCGGAAGCCTCCATCTGAAGATCATAAATACATCTCTAAAGCCGAGGATAAACACCAAAGAATAAAGCCAGTTGTTCGCCAAGTTACTGTCGCAACACCATCAGAACAAGATCCCGACCCATGGAGTGACGAAGAATTTAGAAAAGCCCAGTTGGAAGATCCTGACGTAAAGCCAATATTACAGCTGAAGGAGACGACCAGCAACAGACCTACCTGGCAGGATATTTCCAGATTTAGTCCCATTACGAAAAGTTATTGGGCACTTTGGGACTCTCTTCATATCAGAAACGGCGTATTATACAGAAAGTGGGAATCTGATGATGGGAAAAGCTTCAGATGGCAGATTTTATTACCAAGATCAAAAATTCCAGCTGTTTTAGAACAACTGCATAGTAGCTCTACCGGAGGCCATTTTGGGGTAATGAAGACTCTGCAGAAAGTTCGGGAGCGCTTCTACTGGTGCAAGGCAAAGGAGGATGTGGAGAAATGGTGTAAATCCTGTGATGCTTGTGCGGCACGTAAAGGCCCGCAGAAACGAAGTCGAGGGAGACTGCAACGGTATAACGTGGGAGCACCATTTGAACGAATTGCAATCGACATCTTGGGTCCTCCAGTGGAAATAAATACATCCTCGTCGTGATGGACTATTTCACCAAGTGGCCTGAGGCATATCCCATTCCCAATCAAGAGGCATGCACAGTCGCAGAGGTCGTAGTGCAGCAATGGGTGTCAAGGTACGGCACGCCCCTACAACTTCATACCGACCAAGGTAGGAACTTTACCTCTGATGTTTTCAAAGGACTGTGTCAACTTCTTGGCATAGACAAAACCCGGACAACACCTTTACATCCCCAGTCGGACGGCATGGTCGAGAGGTTCAATCGTACCATCCTGAATAACCTCTCTCTTCTAGTATCAAGGAACCAGCAAGATTGGGACTTGAAGTTGCCATTGTTCCTGCTGGCTTATCGAAGTGCTGTCCATGAAACCACCGGCTACACTCCAGCCCAGATGCTGTTTGGACGTGAACTTCGTCTCCCTTGTGATCTCCTGTTTGGTTGTCCACCCGATGCGCCTTCATCGCCCGAGGAGTACATCCAAGATCTCCAGGCACGATTTGAGGACGTTCACAACTTTGCTCGGGAGCGAATTCACATTGCATCGGAGAAAATGAAGACAAGGTACGATCTAAAGGCTACGCAACATGAGTTTCAGGAAGGAGAGAAGGTCTGGTTGTGGAATCCTGTTCGACGCAAAGGACTCTCTCCCAAGTTACAGTGCAGCTGGGACGGACCATACACAGTCTTAAAAAGGCTGAATGATGTAGTGGTGCGGATCACTAAAACACCTTCATCAAAACCGAAGGTGGTGCACTATGATAGGCTAGCCAAGTACCACAAGTAACGGTAATATTAAAAATTAAAAATGTAAATACTGGTAAAATTTGCGCATGCGTAATGTAAATATTTGTACATATTTGTGAAATTTGTAAATATTTGTATATAAATATTTGAACATATTTGTGAATTTTTTTAAATATTTCTCACTTGATTTGTATTTCTATTTTATCGTTATATGCAACTTAGTTTTTGTGTTTTAGATTGTGTAAATTTGTTTAGTTTCGCCTCTTTACCAAGGGTTGCACTGCCCGGGACGTGCAGTCCTTGGGAGGGGGGCAGTGTTTTTCTCGCCAAGGTCGCCAAAAAAATCGCCAAGGTGGGAAAAAGTCGCCAAATTTGGCGCCAAATCCATTACGTGCATTACTGGGGCTTTTTAATGCGTTTTTAAGGGAAAATAAGGCTATTTCAACGCTAAAACGACTAGAAATGCACAAAATTAGCACTTTATCAACTTACTAAGCCTCTTTGAAAGAATTTATACAAAAATAAACACAATTATTTACAATTTCGTAACACTATATATATATACATGCATAAGGTAATTCAGAGGAAGATGCAAGTTTGTTCCTAGCACATTCGTATGTAAACAAATGGTAATGCTGACCAGCATATGTGAGAAGTCTTGTACAATGACCCTGTGAATTGTGAACTTACCTTAATTTATCGCCGATACTCAAGTTTAAAGCAATAGCAAGGCAACCTTACGAAGAAAGTTCAATTGCTTGTAAATCACAAACATATTACATTTCAAATTGGTTTATTATTACATGTTATATAAATAATTTGGTACGTATATAGTGTACTCATATGAATATTCAATCAGTTCTTTATACAGCGTGATTCAAAACATTTTTGCATTTGTTTAATTTTTTACTGTTGTTATTTTCCTCTTCGGGACAAAACGTTTGCGGAAATACATGAGGTATATCATGTTATTTATACTCCCAAAGTTTCAAGATAATTCATGCTGAATTTGTCTAGATATTTGACAAAACGTCTGAATTCGAAAGTGTCCAAATACTTACTGGTAGATAGTGTACAATATATGTACTATACATATGATACAAATTCTTATGTACTTAAAGTAATTGATCAGAATTACTTTATATGCCCCTATAACATAAGTATATATGCTTTTCGTACCTCAAGCTGTATGAAATATACTTTCTTACTTAAAAAAATCTGGAATGACTTCAGTCGATTTTTCGAACGTTAAGTAATTAATGGTTGTATAAATAAATTAAAATATGAAAAGTCGTTATTTAAACAAAATAGAAATTTATAATAGAGTGTTTGAGTATTTTTCTCCGTATAGTATGTTGTTTAATTTAACGCTATTGCACTTCAAATAATTTGAGCCCATAGATCCTAATAATAAAGAATTTTTTATTGTGTCCCTCTGAAAATCTATAAGTGTTAATCTATAAGTGTTGGTCTTCGCCAAAACCTACACCGTTAGTTCAACTGTGACCAAAAGCGTGTATTTTAATTCTCTGTTTAATAGTTTAGATGCTATCGCACTAGTTTAAATGCTATTGAACGCATAGACCAAAATTATAAAGAATTGTTCTCTATGTCCCTGTAAAAAAAAACATAAGTGCTAGATTCACCGAAATTCATACAGTTAGTGTAACTGTGATCAATAATATACAGGGTGACTATAATTAAATTTACGATTTCAAAACGCTATGATTTTAAAAGTACCCATCAGAGCGATTTGATATTTCACCAGAGCAATCGTGAGGCATGAAATTTTGTTTGGGGGAGGAAAAAAGTAGTTCCAACATGTTCCAATAGATGGCGCTGTCAGGGGAATATCAGGAGAAACGCCGAATGGACTCATTAAACACAGGAATGTTGTTAACAACACATTGGAATAGCAAGAAACAATAGACTTCAAGGGTTTACTACAATTTGTTTAGCAAAAATACAAGAATACGTGTTTACAACGGAAACAATCATAGTAAAAAGAGAAAAAGAGGAGCTTCATGAAACAAATACTTTACGGATAATTAACGGCACATTTTGGAACTATATTTTTTTTTCTTTTGTCAAACGAAATTTCATTGCCTCACAATTGCTGTGGTAAAATATCAAATCGCTCTGATGGGTAGAATTAAAATTATAGCGTTTTGAAAAAGTAAATTTAATTATAATCACCCAGTATATATAAACTTTCAGCTCAATCGAATAAGACGTTCAGACACTATCGTATTTTAAATAATTTGATCCCATAGGCCATAATGATAAAGATTTTTTTGTGTCCCTGTAAAAAAAACTATAAGTGCTAGATTCACTAATATCAATAGGGTTCGTTCTACAGTGATCTACAATATACGTACCAAGTTTCAGCTCAATCGAACAAAGAGTTTAGACGTTATCTTGTTTACTCACATACATATACACATACACATACAGACGTACACACGCATATATCGCCTTAAAAATAGCAAAAATGAACTCAGGGGGCCTGTAAACATATAGATACACCAAAATCTTAAAGTAAATTTTTTGTCCTGATTACAATGCTTCCATTACATTGTATGTTCGAAAAGTAAAAAATATATATTAATTTCATTAGGTAATATATATTAATTTCATTAGTAAAAATGTGTTAAACTGTGCCTACCAGAATTTTAGCCTATAAACATAATGTATTTTAATGCTTTTGAACATTTTTTTACAGGAAAGAATTGTATAACTTCAATAAATATTTCCAAATAGCATACGAATATGTTACTGATTCCAAATATCGAATTTGTCTTGAGTGAACTGAATTGACTAGCTATGCCGTCTAAGTAGATATATGGTCAAATTCAGTTTACACCTTCTGCTAATATTTCTTCTTGCGTAATGCGGATACCTCTCTCTCTCTCTCTCTCACACACACACACACACACACACAAAAAAAAAAAAAAAAAAAAACAATTAAACACTTACAAACGAACGGCTATATATATTTTTTTTCTTTTTAGTCAGGCGACCTCAAAATTTGTAGTTTTACAAACTCATTTAGCCTGAAATTAACACGATTTCTCACTGGCATTCTCATATAACGCCAACATAACTTTTATAACATTATTTTACATTAAAAACTACTAATAGAATAATTTTCTTAAAATTTAAAAATCTTCATTTGAACAAATACAAACTTTAAAGTGTTGGAGTATTTCTCATTGGGAAAGTTACAAACTTGTATTAGATAAAGGACATATGAAGTGAAATCGTATTATTATATTTATTAAATACTCGATAGAAAATAAATCATCGCCTCACTTTTTACATTCTTTTTCACACTCGAAAAGAAAATAATAGTAGAATAATTACTCAAATTATTGGATTTCCAGAATATCATTCCGACATGTTTTGTTCAGAAATACGTGCGTTGATAGAAATGTATGTCATTAACTTTATTGAATTATTGAAAAAGATTTGTTTTTCTAATGATTAGTATTCGTATGATGAAATTCTATAATGTATTTCTTATCCACATCATTTGCATCGATGTATCATTAATCAACGTTTGAGATAATTACACAAATCGTATACACACATTATTATGTATCATTATCTCAGTATATTTCTCAAAAAAAAAGTCAATATATATTCACAATATTTTTTTTCTTTTTTCTTTATTTACAAGTTCATTTCTCTAAAAGAAGTAACAAACTCTTAATTATCAGAAACATTTCTCCTGTTTGATAGATTTACGTATTTTATTCCAAACCATATTCATTTCTGTAAACAATTAAATAAATATGTAAATATATGCATATAGAGTGATTGGTGTTTAAGATAGGACATTCCTAATTTGAAGTGGCATATATTTTAAACAGGCGTAGGCAGACTAAAGAAATGAATAACAAATATGAATGGACAATAAAATATCTTGAAATTTAATCTTTGTGAAATTTCTTTTAAATAGTGATTTAAATCATTTTTCACAGTATAAACCAAATCATTTTTCGTAATATTAATCGAATCATTTTTCGTAATATTAATCAAATCCATATTATAATAGTTTCGGTATGGCGACTATAAGTGGCAGTAACATTCTGGAAGCGAAGAATGAAGTTTGAAGTAATTTTCAGCGATTTCCCTCTATTTCAAAGATCAACTCTACAATCTGGTCAAAAATTTGAGGATTTCTAATGTAATCAGTGTCCTTAAATTACTCCAAACAATAGATTTGCATTAATTGAGATATGGAGGCCAATCTAAGCTGATTTTTCCCAATTGAGGGAAATCAAATCGTTAAATCTATCCCATCAAACATTCCAAATGTGGGTGTTTAAGAACGTTATGGTGTTTAAGTGATTTGTAAAAGAACCTTTTACAAAATCCATGAAATTTTCGGTGCATTTTCTGAAGCTTGAAATGTAGCAACAAATTGCATCAACATATCAGATTAATAAAATCAATTCACAGTTTACTCTTAAAAAAAATTTATAATAATCTTAATATCATAATTTTTTATCAAATTTCTCTGAATAAAATTGGTCTTCTTCTGTAAATCTTATGCTGGCGATATCGAATTCACTTACAATAATCGTCATACCTCATTAGCGAAATATTATATTTATAAAAAGCTCTAATTGAAGTCACCTACTAATATTGAACTTTTTTCATGAACAACTACCGGGCCTTTAGTTCATAACTGTGTATATAATTGAACTTAATATTAAACTCTCATCAGTTAGTCTTTTGGCTTCGTAGGAATATCTGCGAAAAGAAAAATATATATATATAAATAAAAAATTCCTTACATGCTTGCCCATTATGAAGCGATATAACTGATCGACTGCATCAAACAATTACCACTAAGCCGTCTTAGAGGATTGCTATCCTTTGTAATTTGTTGTAAAATTTAAAAAATGCTTTACCATCAACAATTAACTTAAAATTTTGTTGAAAAATTCATCTCATTTTCGTAGGATTAGGATCTAATCCAATACAATTCAGAAACGCTAATTTAATGAATACATAATCTTATTACGAAGAAATTGAAAGATAAAGGGACACTTTTATACTGCTTTGGCTCTTGTGAGTTACTATAAATAAAATCATCAGAATTTCATCCGCATGTCATCGGAGTAATATATATGGTGTTTTCGACTTATCAATCTGTACTATATAGAACAGACTTAAAGCGAAGATCTGAGCAACATTTTTTAAATTTGATCATCCTTGTAAATTGTTAAATCATTTTATTCAACTTCCTGTCACACATCCACAGTATATCAGACAAAAGATTAAGCTTTCAGTACTTTTGAGTGTTATTTTAATATGACTATGCTTTCAGTGACCTCTGTTACAGAACCTTATAACTAATTTTGCAAACTAATGTACTTGAAATTCTGAGCAATAAAAACACCGCATGTTTAATCTTTATATTTATAACTTATTTAAAATTATGTTATTTGAAATAGGATGAGTGTTTTCTGAAAACACCTGTATGTATTAATAATAGTTTTAATTTACATGTTGACATTCTCTTTCGATATATCTATATCATTGGGGACTAGTGAATTAAACTTTATGTTCACTGAATACGAGTTACTAGAAATAATTGGTTATCATGAAAGGCTCTTTTATCTGATTGTTGAAAATGTCACATTATAGTTCTTTTTTAAAAATAAAAGAATCAATATGAACCAATATAAATTAGAGAATATTAATTTAATCATATTTCTCTGACGATTCAGCAGGTTATACCGACATGTTTATGTAAGTTTGTTTACGATTCGAGTGATGTTCCACTATGTTAAAGAATACCTCGTTATTAATGAATCTGGAACCGTTTGTGATACATTTTTATAATTTTCGAAAGTTATTATTTTTTATATGGATATCAGTTATTGTTTGTCAGATTTTTTTTTACTTTAATCCTTTTTTTTTTATTTTAATCCTTTTTTTTTTTTTTTTTTTTTAATCAGATAACAGAAATCAGTTATTTATGAATAATGTTTAATTGTGTTCGTGTATCCAATATTCACCTTAAATTTAGCTAAAATCAAATTCTTGTTTCTTTCAAAAACGGCTAACTCCAAAATAAGTTGCAAAGGTGGCCAAATCCAAAATAAATATTTGAATAATTCCATCCCATCACGTGCCCTTGCCACTTTATTTCAAGTTTTCAAATATACTACCCTAACGATTATAAAATTAAAGAGTTTTGGTTTCTATCTTGTTTTGGCTAAATGTGGCAAAAAACAGTTTTTCTTAAAATTTTATTTTCTGGAGAGGGCCGATTTTGCTAATAGGGAACACAACCATTTCAACTATCTCTATATCTATATTAAAAGCATCGACATATGTATTTAATATAATGTATTAATCTATACATTTAAGTTGTACACATTTTAAAAATAAACAAATTATCATAATGTAATGTAAGTAAAAAATAATTATTGGATATTTTTTTTATGTTTGTTATCATTTCTATCATCGTAATATTCCAATAAAAAAAAACCTGTGGGACAACAATGAAATAATCGTTATTATTTTTTTCATTTTGCTCGCTTTTGGATAATATCTGTAAATAGTCATAGGTTTGACAGTTAGTAAATAGACTATGCAGTATTGAACGAAGACAAAGAGGTGTATGGAAGTCAAATAAACTGTATTAATAGAAAGTTCTTTGTTATTCTGATTTGCCATGAACTTTGGAAGACGATACTGTTACAACAAACAGAAAATAAACAGAAAATATTTACAACACTGATGTTATACTACGCTCTGAATTCAAAACCTTAAACTAACGTTTTCGTACATTCATATCGGTTTTATTTTATATTTAAATTTTTCACTGTGCTAGTTTTCGTTTGCATTTCTGAAAAAAATGGCAACTAACGCGAGATATTTTCGTTTATTAGACAATTATAATGCAAGTTTTGAATTTCAATTGTATTTATTGTCGTTTTTATTACTAACACACATGCATCAGATTTGTATGCTTGATTCAGAGTCCGCTTGTAAATCTTTGTCAGGTAAAGACAGATAGCACATGACAGAATTACAATACGAAAAATTGGATGGTTGGAAGGTTGGGTGTTACGTCGCACTAGTGCTGCGCAGATGGACAATTGGCGACGGTCTGGGACACACCCCTAGAGGTTGTCCGGAGACATGCCATCACAATTTTGATCCTCCAGGGAAGGGATGGCTCTCCCGCTTCGGTGACCCCCAGAGGTATAATTTTTGATGGGAACATGGAGGACATTGCGGCCACGATAGATTTTACGTGCACCAGCCACCATTAGTGAACACGACGGTCTTTGGCCGGCTCGAGTACCGAACCCGCAATCTTACAATTACGAGGCCGGCGCTCTGCCGACTGGGTTACCGCGGCCCACGAAGAATTGGAAAAACACCCAGGGCCAGCGCGGGAATCTAACTCGCTCTCTTACGCTCGAAGCTGATTAGCAGCGCGGTGGCATAACCATTCGTCCACGGATGACCATTCAATTATATAATATACAAAAATTTCTTAGCTTTGGCGCCGCTTAAAATTTGCACTTCAACATTTGTTAGTTTTTAAAATCGTACGTTAAATCAGATATCCGCTTTATTATTCATTATTGTAGGAAGTATTTCCCAATAGTCAGATTTTCTACCTTATACAAAGATCTGGACTTTATTTGCAATATTGCTGTTGAATATTGGATGACTTTCTTTCTATCGTTCTGTATTAAGTGATAGATATGTTAATGACCTAAAGTTAGGAATGAGGTCTAGCTTATTAAGTCCATATGATTGCGTGCCATTTTTACATTTAAATTTTCTGTATCATGTGTAAAATTTAGAATTTGTCTGTCAGATTTCACAAGAAATTATTGTAAAAATGATTTAAAGAGTAAATCCAGTGATTTCTTTTTGGAAATCCTTATTATAAAGATATTTCTTCAATTATTGAATTTTTTAACAATCTGCACTCATATTTCAGAATATGATACCTGTTACCTTATAATTAACTTTCATTCTTATATGATGAAACGTAAAGAAAGAGAAAGAGGTGTCTATTGATATAAATATAATTTTATCAAAGATTTAAACAGAAAAAGAATTTCGTATGACTTTTCCATAAATAACTTAGTTACATTTTTTTATTACATACTATACGTTACTTACAATATTAATTAATTTTCGCAGAGGATCTCATAAATTACCTAAAATACTGTTTGTACATTTTGTGCTATTTTACGTTAAAAATAAGAAGGGAATGAATGACTTTGAGTATTTAAATATAAAATATTTCATATTAACGAAATTACGTGGATAAAGTTTTTAATATAAAAATATAATAAAATATCTATTAAACAATTATTTTCCTAAAAATAAATAATTAAAAAAGTAAAGTTATTTTAAAATTTGATTAAGAAAAATGATTCGACTTCCTACATATAATCCATATAAATATATTATTGTTATTATTAAATTAAGTACAATTTGAGCTCTTGTGTGATGCAAGAAATTGCTGGATTGATTTCTAAGAACCAAAATTTCTAACAATTCTTCTTTACTGAATTGTTTAAAATCCTTTCTTTCCGCTCTTTTTTTTTTTTTCAGGGGATGAACAGATCAACAGTAAAGACTTATTTTCCTGAACAGAACATTAAATAATATCGATTTAAAACTTAATAAGTACCTATCTCACTCATTTTTTACAAAAAGTGTTAAAACCATATCTTTAAAAAAAAAAAAAAAAAAGATTTCTACTATTTTTTGCTCTAGATAGAAACATGTTAAGACTCATCGCTATAATTCATATAGAATTGTCATTAAAAAATCCTCTAATTCTATATTTTGTTTATCAAAAACATACAGGCATTGTTCATGCAAACACAGTTTCAACGATAATTGACCAAGGGTTAGCGAGATTAATCAGTGACTGATTATTATCGATCGTAGCACAAGTTATCAGCAAACAATAAATTTCCTGAAAATATCAATATGTCAAAGATCGTTCAATAAGAAAGGTTTGCTACATTAAAAATTATACAACCCTAAATTTTCATCAAAATCATTTATTTTTACTAAAGGCAAGATGACATTTAACAAAACATTATTCGCGTGGAATTGAATATTGAATGTGGTATTAAATATCATTTAAAAAATTAAATTTTGATAATATTGAAGAAAAACATTCTCCCAAGAAATGAAAGATGATTGATATTCTGAGATTGAAGTCAAATGTCAAACATAAAATAGAAAATGTGCAAAAAATGTTCAATATCACATATTCACTTTTTTGAAAATCACAAAAAATAAACAGAACTAATTTTGCTTAACATGGGAATTGCTCATATGTAACTGACTTCTCATAAAATACACCTTTTTTTTTCAAAAGCATATCAATATTTTGCAATAAAACAAAGCTTTTTCAGACTTTGTTGCGGGTGGAGCGTAGGTTAACAGTAAACGCTTAATATCTGGATAATTCAGAACGTATTACAATCTTTAAAAATATTGACAGACTTAATTCCAAGCTTTTATGATAATTGTTGGAGTAGTTTCTAGAAAAAACTAGCGCATGCTTTATTCTTACAATGGCAGACAACGGTTTACAAGCAATGCTGATTTCGCAGTGTTGAATATAGTTAGGTCGGTCTGTCATCTTAAAATATCACTGTCAATAAATTTTCAATAAAATTTTTAGAATTATTTCTGAGAAATTAAGGACCTATACATATAAATGTGTATATCAGATTGAATGATTAAATAGTAAAAGGGATTTGTCCAGGACCTTAAGCAGAAGTTCGAATTGCCAGCTGACACCCAGGAGGTTGTAAAACCTTCTAATAAACTAAATATCGAACAAATCGAAACAAACTTATGTCTTATGGATGGGTTTTTTAGGAAGAACAACTGTATACAGGTTATGAGGAGTTTTGCATTGGACACTGTTAACACTAGGTACCCGGAACCTGAATGGTTACACATCCATACTGATGGATTTTTTGAAATTCTTGAGACTGCAGGTTCAGGAGTATTTTCCAACTTATTGTCCTTTTATGCTTCTGCAGGAAAATTTCGAAGAGCTTTTGATGGTGAGGTGGAGGCAGTCCGAATTGCTTTTAAGTATTTATTATTTTTTTGTCGATAAATTTGATAAAGTGGTCTTATTTTCTGATTCCCAAGCCGCAATTCAGGCAATTAGCTCGGTCAGTCTGTCTTTCTCAGAAGAAATCTCCCAGTGTCGGCAACTTTTGTGGGAGTTGAGTTTAAGAGGGAAACGTGTGGTACTTCAGTAGATACTTGGCCACTGCAGTGGTTTTTTTTTTTTTTTTTTTTTTTTTTTTTTTTTGTAACGAGCAAGCCGACAGCCTCGCAAAAAGAGGCTCGAGACTACTTCAAATGAGATCCCCGGCACTATCATTCCATTCCATAAAGATGTATATTAAACAAACAATGGATAGGTATTTAAAACTGCAAATTCGTGACAGAATAAAATTAAAGCGTTGGAGGACTGAAGATCTTTTAAAAAATCCCAGCAGTCCACGACGGCAAGCTGTGGCCCAGTTCCGCCTCTTGACTGGACATGATTGTTTGGCAGAACATCTCCATCGCATTCGAATCTTTTAAAACCTGGTTGTCCCCTCTGCAATTCAACAGAACCAATGAACAGACACAACCTCCGTCGATGTGCTTCACTTCGTGGCAACTCTGAAACTGCGCTTTACTGGCGTGCCAGAGAACTTTTAAGGCAATAACTTCGATCACTTCTACTTTTTTTTTTTTTTTTTTTTTTTTTTTTTTTTTTTTAATCATTTTGCTTCTGTATTTGCCTTGCCATTGTAAATAAAAAAATAATAAAAGGGATTAACAAGTATTAAAACATGAACACGATTGACATAAAGTCTATGAAATCTGTAATTTTAAATTGGATGAAAATAGCCGCAAATGTCAACGCATCTCTAGCCTTGATTTTAAGCAAATAATATTTTTCTGTAAAACATGTACTATCTAAACGAGTTTTGAAATTTTTAGACTGTAAACTCATAATTACTATTTATAACATTTTTTTCGGTAAAATCGGTTTAAAATTCGAGATTTAAAAAATGTTTTTTATGCTACAGTCGAGAAATGCGTTTAATCATCTAACATCAGTTAGAAATTGATAGATTTAGAGGATGCAAAAATTTTATAAGCAAATATCGAAATTAAGGAACATAATTGAAATTTTATCTTTTCTTATTCTTAAAAAAAGACAAAAATTAGTTTTTGATGCAAAGGAAGTTTTCTCACTTCCATTTACTGTAAATGATTTAGAAAACTGCATGGTGTAACGTCACAGCGGGCAAAGTATTCTAAGAAGCATATAATATTCATCCATGGTTCAACAATTAATTATTTAAGAAAGAAAAACTAATGAAAACTCAAAAGAACGTGAACTGTTTGAAAAGAGCACGAGAAGTAAAGTAAAATATCGGTTGTTCTATGAATTGAAAGTTGGATATTTTTCTCTCTTGTGTGATGGTTGGGAGAAATGTTCTCCAACCTATGGAGATTATTTAACTACATGGTTTATTTAAATACAAGTTAAATACAGTGTGTAAACATGATGTAAATTCAAGTGAAATTGAACTGTATATTTACTTTTTAAAAGGTTCAGTTATTTCATACGAAAAACATTATAGAAATTCAAAGCGGTCTATTGAGTACCAACGGCGTACGTTACAGTGGTGGCAGCCATTTACGAGACGAACTAACGTCAAAATTGTTCTTTTTTTAAGAAAAAGTGTATGCATTTTGTCAAACTTTCCTACCTTATTGAAACCTCTCATTTGGAAGAAATTTTGGACCACAAGTGAGTGCACGCCTCTCGGGGCGATAGGAGAAGCTGTAACGTCACAGCGTGCTAAGTATTCAAAGAAGCATATAATATTCATCCATGGTTCAAAATTAATTATTAAAACTAATGAAAATTAAAAAGAACGTGAACTGTTTGAAAAGAACACGAGAAGTAAAGAAAAATCTCGGTTGTTCTATGAATTGAAAGTTGGATATTTTCCTCTCTTGTGTGATGGTTGGGAGAAATGTTCTCCAACCTTTGGCGATTATTTAACTACATGGTTTATTTAAATACAAGTGAAATACAGTGTGTAAATATGGTGTAAATTCAAGTTAAATTAAACTGTATATTTATTTTTTTAAAGATTCAGTTATTTCATACGACAAACTTTATAGAAATTCAAAGGGATCTATTGAGTATCAACGGGAAACGGAAAAAAAATGTTTACAATTTTTTACAAGTGTACAAAATTTTATACAAATTTTTTTGTATAAAATTATTATTATACGATATTTGTATAATTATTATACAAAATTTTGTACAAATATTACAAATGTACAAAAATTTTTACGATGGGAAAAGATTTAATCTTATCGATGTACTATGTTCTGTGCGACCGACAGAACGAGATAATTGAAACTGTTTGTCGTTGAAAATTTGAAAATTTTCCGAGGTCAAATGTTCTTAGACTTATATAGAAAAAATTGTCTAAAACATAGGTTACTAAAGAAGATACATGAGTGTTGAAATAGTTAAAGTGAAAAATCAATAGGCTGGTTTTCCAACTGGCGATTCTCAGGTGAAATGCAACAAAGTTGAATCATTTTTAAAATGAATAGTTATAGATGAGGAATAAATGTTTGTGTATAAAAATAAGCAAAAAAGGCCTTGTTCTAAGCTTTAATAAGTTAAAAAAAAATAAGTTATTATTATTATTATTATTTATAAGAAATAGGTTAAGTTTTACAACTAATGCAACTTAAGGAAAACCTATTGTGAGCAGTTGTTTGAAAATGAAACCATTATTTTGGGTAAATACTGTTGGATACTAATTGAATTAAAGTGAATAATCGTCTAAAAATCTTCTAGATTATCATCAGAAAAAATTGTTGCATTTCATCAAAACAACGCTCAAACAAACCTGTTTATGACCACCTAAAATGTTGTAGAGATTTACTGAGATTCTTTAGCATATCCAAAATATTTTCCCAACTTTTTACAATGAGATTAAAATTTATTTAAATTGATTCAATATAGCTCAGTCACAGATTCAATGTAACAATAGAAGACGTTAATGAATTACAAGAATCAGTTGTTTAACGAGAAATATGAAAACGTCTAAAAGCACGGATTTATGCAGATACAAAATGGATGGAGAGCATTCATGGAACATAATGGCTCGTATAGTGTTTAAAGCAGGTTTGAGCCAAAATATACTTTTTCTTTAATTTTTGTTACAAAAAGGGTATGAATGTTTGCACAAATCCAATAGCTTATTCCAAATTTTCAATCTTAAAAATGTTGACAGCGAAAATTAATAAACCTTTAATATTAATTTTACATGTTTTAGATTAGTGAAACGCCAGAATTTATTATATTGCACAAAATTGTATAAATATGCTCTCAGATTTAAATATAAATCTTCACATAAAACTAAATATATACTGAGACATATACTGAAATAAATTATTTTTTTAGGACATTTTATTACATAACTTTATGCACTTGGAACATCTTCTACGTGAATTAAATATACAAATCATATATTTCTTATTAAAGTCTTATTTTAAGTATACCTATACTTTTATTTTTAAGAAGAACAAATTTTACATAAACAAATTTTACATAACATACTGTGACAAATTGTAGTGAAGCAACTATTAAATTTCGCAGTTGAATTTTGTCCAAGAATGTCAAAATACTTCATCTTTTTATGCAAAATTCTTTATTTAAGTAACATTAATTTTAACACCCTTAATGTCGCGCTTTATCTTGTTGTATGTGCCTGAAGTGTCACTAAAATTTGCTAAACAAAATGTTGTTTAGCAGTTTTCGGAATATTTCAACTAG
Source organism: Salticus scenicus (assembly GCA_963930645.1). NCBI lineage: Eukaryota > Metazoa > Arthropoda > Arachnida > Araneae > Salticidae > Salticus > Salticus scenicus. The sequence continues at coordinate 136,871,482 of OZ005648.1, forward strand.
ACACTTTATAAGCTACTTCAAAATTAAAAATATAAACAAACTTAAAGGAAATATATTAACAAAATCTTTCTCCTACTTAACGCTTTAAGTGCAGATAATAAAATTCAATTTAAAATAATTTGCATTGTAAAGTAATATTTTGTAAAAGAAGTTTACCTTTAATGAAAGTATACTCTTTGAAGTTTGTTATTTATAAAATGTTTATTTTCTTTTTAAGAGAATGAATCGATAAAAAATAAATCACTGACTATAGTAAATATATTATTTGTATATCTATGAACGGGAAATAAAATTTTATAGTTTCTGTACTCTATCATACAATAAGAATTGGATACTTAGGTAAGCCTAAAAAAAATTTTTATCACTTTTTTTTTTAATGTTTTTACACGTTTTGAATTACAAGAAATAAGAAAAGTACAAACTCTGTGTGGTGTTCGTATTACGGGTGTCAGTTTGTTAGCGTTTAATTTGTTTGCGAATTAGTTTGTTAGTCTCTGTACATGATATATCAGGAACAAATAATCGCAGAAAAGTCGCACCAGGTTTTACGTATCACTTATAACACTTGAAAGAATCCTATTAGTCTCTAACATTCTTATTTGGAAACTTCGTATATTACTGGAAATTTTCAATTTTTTAATTTGGAAGTAATACATATGTGTGTGTGTGTAAGTGTGTGTTTATGTATATGTACAGTCGGGGAAAAAAAAGGACCAACCCTCCCCCCTCCCCCGTTTCATTTTGCCAAAAATTATTATAGAAACATGTGACTTAAGCCGATTGATTTGTAATAACGTTTAATTAATAATAAAACAGTTAAACTTTGCTTAGGGGGACATCTTCATATTACAATTTACCTCAACTTCATTTTTTCATAGTACATCCATTTTCGACTATATATTCGAATTTCTGAGATCAAGTCGGTTCGGACAAAGGTATGATATTTTCGGAAAAAGGTATATACTTTTAAATGATTCTTTGTAGAGTTACAAGCAAAAATGTGTTAGGGGTAAATCCCTATATTTAAATAAAAATAATAATAATAAGACCTCATACAGAAAAGTATTGTGTCCACTCAGAAAATAACCGAAAAAGAAGTCTGACAACTTTAAATATAAAATAAATTAAAGTAGTGTTGATTAAGAAATGATGTGTGCATCAAAACTAACTTGAATTTTAAATCACTACTATTTTACCTACTATTATGGCTAACATTTTAAATCTTGTGTGAAAAGTTATAGATGACATAAATTATGACACGTTACAGCCCCCTTAAGAGCCAGAAGATAAATAAATAAATAAATTTCACTCTAACTCGAAAAGTAATTATAGGAATGAGCTGTAAATTTGGAAACTCATATTTTTACTTTCTCTTACCCATAAGGTAGAGAAAGTATTGTTTTTGCGTCAAATTTTCGAATGCGAGATTTTGTTATATTTACATGTTTTGAGGTCCCCCGAATATGAAAATCATGTTTTTAGCAAATGGTCTGTCTGTATGCCTGTGTGTCTGTGTGTGTGTCTGTCTGTGTGTGTGTGTGTGTGTGTGTGTGTGTGTGTGTGTGTGTGTGTGTGTGTCTGTCTGTCTGTCTGTTATCAGCATATCTCAAAAACAAATTATGGCAGAAAGTTCAAACTTGGTATTCTAAATGTGTATCATATACGAATGCTACAGTAAGCTTTTCGTTCAGATCAAGCAAATGGTTCGTGTACAGGGATAATCAAGAGAATTCTAATACATTACGTCTATGGGGGAAATTGCAGGTAAGTAGAGTTTAACGTCTATAGACTGCACTAATCCAAATGAAACGAATATATATTTTTTGTAATAGAGATAGTTAACTGAGAAAAAAATTTTGTGTATGTAGGAGCCTCGCCTTGACTCTGGGGGGGGGGGGAGTCCCCCCGTCGAGGGGAGTAAGTTTTCATGATGGGTATCATTCAAAAGAGCTCACCATACCTTTAAAACGAATGGTTGAACTATAAATCTGTGATAATTTAAAACAAAGTTATAGATTTTTTTTTTACTTTTAACAAAAAAAAAATTGTAATTTTTTTTTTTTTTTTTTTTTTTTTTTTTTAATATTAAGAATAAAATGGACTTTTTTTTATATTTAGTGTTACACTGCTTAATCGTCTGCATTATCATAAAAGATAATTTTTTTTAATAATAATTTAATTTTTTTTTTTTTTTTTAACAGAATTATTTTTTAATAATCGAATTAAATTCTATATACATGTAGGTGCATTAATGAAACGGGGGGTTGAGGGGAGCAGTAGCCCCCCTCACACAGAACTAATTATCGTATAAAACTCTTCTGAAGCCTAATTTGAATTGTTTAGCATAGGTTTACATGACAGTTCTCGTTATCTTACCTCTTAATCTGCAACCTGTATTTATAGTATTAAATTTCAGTGTAAGAGAAAGTCGTGTGAGTGACACACCAGATTATTTATGATGCCCGTTATATTCGTACAAATAATTATATAGGTCCTATATCATATATATATATATATATGCATATATATATATGTTAATATTGAAAATATATGCATTTTTTAATTTATTAATATTTTTCATAATTCAAAACATGTTTTTAAATCAAAAATATTCATAATATTTTATGGCGAGAAAAAAAAATATATGAAATATTAATCTGATAATTTTTCGGGAACATATGAATGAATATTTGTTCCATTCTTTTAACATTAGCATCCCCATATTTTGACAAGTTATAGCTCTATGAAAATTAAGAGAAATATATGAACTAATACCATTTTCCGAGATAATTTGATCCATGTAAAATAAATAAATAAATAAATAAATAAAAATAAAAGTCAAAAATAGGAGTTGCCAGTGGATAAAAAAGAAGTCGGTGCCGATTTTAATATGTAGGCGACCCCTAAGTAAAATGTAACTGCACCGTTATAAACTAGACGTTATTCTAATCGATTGGCATCAGCCGTATATTTAAAGGGGAGCTGCGACAAAATTAGTTTGGAGACAACTTTTTTTTTTTTTTTTTATCCGACTGTGCATGCATACATATATATACACATCAAAAACTTCGTCTGATAGGCCTCAATTTCTAAAAGTAAATTGTTAAATATTTAAGAAAAATGTAATTTCTATAACTTAATATAAAACGTACAGTCGGTAACAAAAGTGTCCGAACACTAGCAAAAGTTTCTATGTCAAAAAAAGTACACTTCATACAGTATTGTTAAATAAATCCTTGTCGAATTATATTGTTAGTCAGTGTAAGAACATGATTCAATAAGGATTTATTTAACAAAACCGTAGGAAGTGTAATTTTTTTTACATAGGAATTTTTGCTAGTGTTCGGACACTTTTGTTATCGACTGTATGTTCCAAAAAGGTTAATCAGAAATGTCAACAGACTTTTCCTAATTTTTTTTCTGTTTTTAACTGAATGCAGTCGGTAATTCTTATGTATATGATACATAAAAACAGAAAATTACAGATATTTCTTTTCTGTATATCCAGTGTACTGTTACATATTATAACATTCAAAAGATAATTTTTTAAAAGATAATGTTTTTCTGTTTTTTCCAAAACGCGTGTTGAATTATACTATTAATGTATGAAATAAATCGTTCTCTCCACTCAGAAATAAAAATAAAAAAAACTTTTCTACGAATCAGATGTGGTGATAATAATTTCAATATAAAAATTAAATTTAAAGAAATTAAGACATATTAGACATTTAGACATATTTTCATTATGTATAACGTATGTGACTTTTACTTTCTTCTAGTTTTACTAACCCAAAACACAATCAGTATTATGAAAGTTTTATTTGTTATTCATGAAAATTATTTTTTGTTTCTGTTTTTAAAGTTAACTTAAAAATTGAAAACTGTGCAGTCTTACGTTATAATTACAGTTTTTATTAAATATTCATTGTTAAAAAGATACTATTTTTTTATAAAAAGGGCCTCATATATTGAGCAACAAGGAAAAAAAATATTTAATAATAAAATATTTTTTAATCAAATTAATGTTTCTGTGAACTCTTCTGGGAGAGAGATCTTATTGTTACAGGTTTAAAATTGAAAATAACCAAAATTGAACTGTGAGATTGTTTGATGAATATGTATTTCAAATTCAAAAAAAATCTGTTTATAAGTCAAATATTAAAAAAAGTATCCCTTGCGGTTTTACCTAAATACAAATTAGGTGACCATTAGAAACTTTGTCCATTTTACGTCTTTTGCTTAATTCAAATTTTAACTGTAAGTATTCCCCAAACGGGTTTATATTTCTTCCATTCTGAATACATTTTGAAAATAAAATTGGGTTTTGAATTGACACCATACAGGACATATATATATATATATATATATATAATTTTGAAAATATGTAGAGACTTGAAGACAAGTGGACGTGGTCAACAAGAAGAAAAAACGTTAATAAAAACCAAGAAATAACGAATTAAAGTAACGAAGAACGATTGTAAAAACAACACTACATGTGAAAAACACCCTTCCGCTTCCTCTTCAGTGGGTGGGAGCAGCAGAACAAACAATAAAGTATAAATTGAAAAAGGCCTAACAGGTTTCGCAAACATGGCTAAACTAGCATACTCCCAACAAAAAACTATGAAATTCTAAAACAAGATTAAATTGCTGGTAAATTATATATAACAATATCAATGCTTCATAAAAGCAACATAAATAAATTAATTTAACAGTCCATAACTATAATCCAAAAAATACAAAGTCGATATTTGTGATGAGAATAATTTAATAACAAGACATGCTAGATCGTCATGTTCCCACCCAGACCTGAAAGGCGAAAAGATATTGCAATGAACTGAAATATAATGAACTTACTGCATTGTAGAAATAGGTCTTTAAAGAGAAAGAAGTAGATTCACATGTAGTGGCTCACTACTGACGCTGTCTTGTCCGAAGTTCCAATATCATAGTCCAAACTTATAGTCCAAACTCCCAAGTCTATAGTTATGGACTTTTAAATTAATTTATTTATGTTGCTTTTATGAAGCATTGATATTGTTATATATAATTTACCAGCAATTTAATCTTGTTTTAGAATTTCATAGTTTTTTGTTGGGAGTATGCCAGTTTCGCCATGTTTCCGAAACCTGTTTGGCCTTTTTCAATTTACTTTATTGTCTGTTCTGCTGCTCCCACCCACTGAAGAGGAAGCGGAAAGGTGTTTTTCACATGTAGTGTTGTTTTTACAATTGTTCTTCGTTACTTTAATTCGTTATTTCTTTGTTTTTATTAACGTTTTTTCTTCTTGTTGACCACGCCTACTTGTCTTCAAATCTCTACATATTTTCAAAATTATATATTTTTGTAAAATTTTTAGTGCTGCCTTTGGCGCCTTTTTTATACAAATACACTTTTATTAATAAATAATAAATATATATATATACTTATATGCTAATTGTAATATTGTTAAGTGTAAGTTTTGGCCTGTTGTCATGTGTAAACAAGGTAAACGTATGATGTCATATAAGACATTTCGAGTGTCTTAAAAATGGCGGAGTTTAAGACGTTTCGAATATCTTAAAAATGATAATATTTTAAGAGGAGGAGATATTCACATTTCCTTTATGTTCTGTGGCCTTTTAATACCTTTTATTAACTCATCATGCGTTTTCGTCATTAAAAAATAGTTTTTTTTTTATGTAATTTACGTTTAAAAAAAAAAAAAAAATCTATTTTAAAGAAGAAAACTAAAAAAAAAGAAACTATTCTTCTCACGATCTAAATAAATATATTGGAAGTCAGTAGAACAAGAGTTATAGAAATCTATGTACTATCAGTTTCATTCAAACCATGCTGTATATGCACAAAAAGCACGCTCTTAAACGACATATACAATGTTTAAATAATATTGCAATAATTTGTCAAAAACAAAATACCAAAAGGTGTAAACAAATTAAAAGATTTTATTAATTATAATTAATAGATTTTAGATTGTAAAATAAAATAATAAACCAATTAACAATCAAACCGGAAAAAAACTGTTTGATAGATAGATATGCATATTAACAGAAAATTAACAATTTCTCTCTGCATGTAAAAATTTTTAGTTACTTTTTCTCTTTTAAAATGACATAATCCCATCTCATAATCCAGAGAAAAATAACTATAGTAAAATTCATAAAATAAATAAATAAATAAATAAATCTTAATCTATCATAAAATCACAGTTTCAGAAAGATATCTTAGCAAAAGCAGTTCTTTTTTATTTTTAATATCTCCCAAAATATTTCAAAGAAAAATATTCTGAGGTTTTACAAAAATTACTCAGGAGGATTTGATACCTGTTGCTTGTTTATCGGTCTTCCATATGTCGAAAAGTTTCCTCTTATAAAAAGCTTTTCGATGTGCAACATATCAAATGCTTGAATGTATTTTTATTACTTCATTTTTTCTTCTTCTGAAAATTTCTTTTTTAAAAATCAGGTTAGATATTTTTCGTAATGTTTTAGTTTTAAATGTTTTAAAAATAAAGTAAATTTTAAACCAGCATATGTTAAAAAGAAACACATAATAGCAATTACAAACTTAAGTAAATTTGCATTTGTTAGTACTTTTACGCATTTTTGAACATAAATACGTATTTATAAACATACGCACACATATGTGTGTGTTATAAACAGATTATACAACATATATTTCCTAATATTTTGTATCTTAGATAAAATTGTAATTTATATCTAAGAAACTTTTAATTCGTCTTATTATTAATGTACTTATAAATTCAATATTATTGAATTATACAAACTAAAATTTCTTGAAAAATTTGTTATTCGAATAAAAAAAATTAATATTAAGTTAATATAACTCGTTTTGTTATTAGTACCTTCAATAATTTATCGATTTTTCCTAGCAGAAAGCATTACCAGGACTACGTGCATGTAATTTCAGATGGCAAACCAGATATAAGGAAGTACTGTTGGTAAGTTTCAACTTCCGTGTATGCTAATTCGCCACAGTGAAAAAAAAATTTCTTGATTTAAAATAGTAAAGAGTATTTGCGACAAATTTTATTGTACTATTTTATTCAAAAGAAATCTGAAGCTGAAACACACAGAATTCTTCTTATGACAATGAGCATATTCTGTCAGAAATGACATGCAGATATTAGTTTCGACGCTTCAAAAATAATGATTTTTCATTTTGGAGATAAAGATAACGCTCTGGCGCACAGAAAAAGTTTGAAGACGAAAAACTGGAGGAGTTACTTAATGAAGACCCACGTCAGACGCTAGCTTAACTTGCAAAAATCATTACGAAGAGATAACACAACAGTTTTGAAACGTTTGAAAGCATTGAGAATGATCCAGAAGGTGGGACATTGATTGTCTTGCAAGAAAAACAGCAAGAACTTACTCAAAGCCTAATATGTATGATCTGCAGATCAGGAGCCTCAAAGTCCTATTTCCATCAGACATTATTCAATAGGTCATTTTTATTTATTCCTGATTATAATGGTATATATTGATTCGAACGACTTGTTACCATAATCAGATACATTCCTGAGGGGGGACGTCAGCCCCCATCGACCCCCCTGCTGTATCTCTCTTTGTATACCTATCTGTATATCATATATATGCATTCTTAATAAACGAAGGTCTTGTATTATTTCCCTGAAATTCATAAATACCAAATTTCATAAGTACCAAATTTCATGCAAAAATAATTACATAGAATATCGGAAATATTTCGCTTAACCCTGTAAACTAATTACCAACTTTATGCACACAATTTTCATCAGAAAAATATGCTTTTAAAATTCTAATAAAATTTCATTATATTTAATGGAGTGTAACCATGTTAAAATACACTTTTAAGAAATACCGACTATAGACCGTAATAGTACAAAATTATTTTATGTATCCCGCAAAAGTAACCACAGTTATTATAAACGCCTATAATAAGAATACGCCTAATTAATTATAACTCATTAATTTTTCAAACTAATTTGACATCATTTGGATATTTACAGTATTTCCTCGGAATTAATTTATGTGGTTCCATAAATTATTTAGCCTGTACATACCCTTTTTTAAGAGTAAACATGATTTTAATCATCTTTATAATGTATGTTAATTCTGTTAAGTTCAATGCAGCATAAACGCATTAAAGTGCACGCTTAACTAAAAATTTGTCCATAGGCTCTAATGTTACGAAATTATTTTATGTGTCTCTGTAAACGAACCATAAACATTGTATACACCAATAAAAACTATTCAGCTTATTTTGCGTTTAAAATTTATAATTGTTCCAAATTTAACATCGTTTGGATGACTACGTGATATTCTCAGAACACTTTTGTAATTTCCTGTACATTAATTAGAAAGCACATATTTTCTTCAAACAACATAAATTTAAGCATTTTACTCACGTACGCTAGTTTCTTTCTTGATTGCAAAGTAATGATGTTAAAATCCGTTTAAACGAAATTCGCCCCATACGCCGTAATGTTAAGTATTTTGGCGTGTCCCTGTACATAAAATGTATAGACATAAAAAAATATATAGCTATTTTTATACCGAGCCTGAATGTGTGTGTCAATTTGCAAGTCAATCGGAGAATTTTTTGCGGCCGCTATTGCTGTACATACAAATTCTGCCCATAGGCCGTAATGATAAGAAAAAATTTTGTGTGTCCCTGTACACGAAATACAAATGAAATACACACCCAAAACTATACAGCAAGAATTCTGTGTGGTTCATAAATATGTGTACAAATTGCAAGTCAACACCGTGATTTTTGCGGCCACTATCGCGGTACATACAATTTTTTCCCATAGATCGTAATTATAAAAAAATGTGGGGTGTCCCTGTACACGAACTACAAACGGAATTCACACCCAAAATTATACAGCTAATTTCGTGGGGATCATGAACATGTGTACCAAATTTCAAGTCAATAGCGTGAGTTTTACAGCCGCTATCGCACGACAGACAGACAGATAGACTGACAGATGGAACCCAAAATCTTTTTGAGTCTCCACTGACGTTTCGGCGAAAATTGAAGTCAATAGGTTGATTTTTACGGTGGCTATCGCGGTACATACAGATTCTTCCCATAGGCCATAATGATAAGAAAAGCTTTGACGTGTCCCTGTACACGAACTACAAACGTAATACACACTTAAAGCTATGCAGCTAATTCCGTTGGACTCATGAATATGTGTACCAAATTGCAAGTCAATAGCGTGATTTCTGCGGCCGCTATCGCGCGACATACAAATTCTTCCCATAGGCCGTAATGATAAAAAAAAACTTTGCGTGGCCCTGTACATGAACTACAAATGGAATGCACACACAAAACTATACAACTAATTTCGTGGGGATCATGAACATGTGTACCAAATTGCAAGTCAACAGCGGGATTTTTGCGGCCGCTATCGCGCGACAAACACACAGACGGAACCCAAAACCATTTTGAGTCTCAACAGAGGGCCTCCACTGACGTTTCGGCAATAAAATCTTATTAATTCTTTTATATTTAAAAGTTTTTGTTTTTGAAAGGAAAAATTCTGTTAATTGAAATTGAGTTTTTTTATTATCTGCTGCTATTATGAATTTGGCTTCTAAGATTGTATATTACTAATTATTTTACAGAAAAGAAAACAATAATGAACACGATCGCATATAGAACTGAAAATATTTAAACTTTAAAACTTCTTCACACACCATAAAATTGAAGACACTACAATCGGTTTCTAAACGTGAAATTTTGAAACCTTTAATATTTTTTGAGTTTACACGGTTTTACTATCTGAAAAATTTTGAAGTGCACCATGCGAATCATGTGTCTCACCCTTTTTTTTTCTTTTTTAAGAGGAATATTAATTTAAAATTTTGAATGTAAATGATACTGTTTATAAATTTGTATTTAAATTCAAACAACAGATGGTTTTTATTATTTTCTGCAGCTGTTTTCAATTTGGAATCCATGATTATACATTGCTGATTATTTTATAGTAAGAAAGAAAATATATTATCAAAAAATAATAAAATATTAAAAATAAAAATATTAGTTACATAAACTAACTCTCCTTCTTTCTTTAAAATTTCTTTTCATTTTTGACAGGTAGTAGATATGATACCAAATTTATATCAGGTACCAGATCATTTCTCATTAACAGAATTTTTTTTTTTTAATTTTTTAAATGCACCCATTTAAATCAGGTACATTTTTCTCTCTTTTCTACCGTCTCTTTCTCTTTAACAATAAATTAATTGTAAAATTTTAAATGATACGGATAATTTTTTATCATCCTTTATAATTATTTATAATTTATAACAGCATAGAAAAATAATTCGCATAAATTAGTAAGTATAATCAAAAGAAGGAAAATGCACAGTAAAAGAATGAAAGATAATTCACCTTTTCAAATACATCTACTAAAAGGAATTATATCTTTAAACATTTATCATAAAAGTAACACCATTTTTGAGATGTAAACCATATTTTACTCTAAACAAATTGGTCCGTTATTTACTGCTAAAATAAGAAATGTTTTTGGTATTATTTTCTTTGGCAGAGAAAATAAATCTTATTTGTCAAAATCAGACTCACTGATAATAATGCAATCGAAAAAAGTGAGCGTTACTATGTTAAGATGTATAAATCATTTTAGACATCTCTGTATTAGATAACTGAGATTTGTTTCAGTTAATATATTTATTTTATCAAAATGCCATTCCATTTAGTTCTTAATAATAATATTGTATTTAAACAAAACAGTGATAGAACTTCAGTTATTAAATACGCTTTGTTTCGTACCTCATAAATGCGATCAATATTTTTTTTTCAGACAACGAGTAATCTATATTTAGTCTGTGTGTGAAGAAAATTGTGTATAAATTTATTAAATAATTTATTTTAGAACGAAACAGTTTATATTCGGATTGCAATCATAATACTTTAAATGGTAATGTTTTATTTTATGAAGCTTCCTCACGACAAGAGTTTGCATCAAACAAAGGCCATACCCCATACATACTGATTGGCTGCAATTTCTTTTAATTTAAACGAAACACCTTACTATTATAGTTTGACACAAAAACATATTTATTTCAATTTTAAATGGCATGCAATACAATTACGATGCTGACATTTATACAGTTATGGAGGCATAGTTATCTGAAGACGTAATGTTCGATCATAGCCTCCTAACCTAGATGCCTGCCGCGTGGCTTGGAAACTTAGCAACAGTTCAAGCGGTAGACAGCACCACCTGGTACAGATTGCGCCACCAAAAATGTTTAAAAGTGCGATTTTATATCCATAAAAGAGAAATAGAATCGAAGAAACGTCGATTATAAGGTAATTCCGGGTGAGTTGCCCCACCGGTAGAGATGCCCCATTTTATGTAATTTCGAAACGAAACGCTAGATGGCTCTGCGAGTCCAATTGTTATTTCAGATAGATGTTGAATAGTGTGCTGTGGAAGTTACGTGAAGTCATTTCTTTGTTTTCTGCTACCACAACAATATTTCAAGTAAGTACCATGTTTTTTCTACTCTGTTATAAGAGTGATGTTGCATTGCAAGGCAGGCACTACTTAATAAGTAGGAATTTTCTTTATGTAAGCTTAAAAACCTGTAGTGAGAAGTTGATCAGTCGACTTCGGGCATTGTGCGGCCATTTTTGCTGTCTTTTACTTTGGACAGTTTCCGGGGCATCTCTCCCATACCAAAAGGATAGACGCCCCAGATAATATTCGGGTGAGATGCCCCACATACATTTTCAGGGAGAAAAGTCTTTTAATTGTTTAAATGTTAAACTAATATTTTTTAAATCATATTGTTTTTATAAAATACTTAATGTTTGTAAATGGAAAATTTTTCAACTTAAAAATATTTTTTTCAACTATAAATTTAGATTAAAATTCTTCAAATAAAATTTAAATTCGTGTGATCACTAGAAGTGGCAACTCAAAACGAAATCACAAAATACAGATTAAACCGAGGTAAGAAAGCAGAAAACGCACAGGTATGTCAGACTGACCTTTGACATTTAAACTGAATATTGGCATTTAAAATATAACATAAATAAAACTTGGGCACTAACGAAACTGTAGGTGGGAGGTTAATTGTGCCAGTGAGTGTACATTATTGTATTTGTCGATGTAGTTCTTGTTTGTTTCAGGAAAGATGCCTATAGTGTACAAAAAAAAAAAAAAAAAAATACTGGAGCAGTTCGTGAGACCTGGACAGAAGACGATTTAAAAGAGGCTCTCAGGAGACTAGAAGCAGGGGAAATTGGTGTCAATGAAGCTGCTAGGTACTATGGAATTCCTTCTCGGACACTTCGTCGTCGTCGAAGAAAAACGGGTAATAATACCAAAACAAGTTCTTTGGTGCCACAATGAGTGTTTGGAGTTGAAAACGAAAAACATCTCGTCAAGCACATCCAACGTTTAGAAAAATGTGGATTTGCACCTTACAGAGACACAATTAGGACAGTTGCATTTCAGTTTGCTGAAAAACTAGGTCTCAAGAATCGATTTAATTTAGAAGCAAAAATGGCTGGGTGCGTCTGGCTATCATCATTTTTTAAGAGAAACCCAGAACTAAAGTACTAGACAAGCCCAGGGGCTCTCTTTAGCAATGGGGGAAGGCATGAACAGAGAAAGTGCTGATCATTTTTTAAAAATTCTTTCAAGAGTGTTTGAAAAAAATCAATTCTTTACCAGACAGGGGAGTTTTTATAATATGGACGAAACCTGCTGTCAGTTAAATAAAGTTCCAGGAAAGGTCGTGGCTACCAAAGGGGCAAAATATGTTCATGTTTTGACGTCTACAGAGAGATGAGAAAATGTTACAGTCATTGCCTGTTGCAATACGGAAGGACAATATTTCACTGGAATTTTGCTGGAATTTGCGGACAAGAATGACATTATAATTGTATGCCTGCCCAGCCATACGACACAAGCTCTTCAGCCTCTTGACCGGTCTTTTTTTAAACCACTAAAACACTACTTTAAAGAGGAAGCAAGGAAATGGATTGTTAATTATCCAGGAAGGATCATTGGGAGAATACAAGCTGCAGAACTGATTGGTATAGCCTGGAAAAGGGCGGCTTCTGTTGACACTGCTACTAATGGCTTTCGGGAGACGGGAATTTTTCCTCTAAATCAAGCAGCGATTCCAAACCACTTCCTTTCCTTAAGTGAAGAATTGAAGCAGACGTGTAAACAGTCCCAAATTTCTGAATCAACAGAACAAACATCCTCCCCAACAAAAATATTGCAACAGATTCCCCCTGTACCTAGGTTAAAGGAAAGATGCCGAAAAAGAAAGATACAGTCGGCTAAGGTCATTACATCCCAAAAGCACATCCAAGAAAAAAAGCTAAAATCCGCTGTTAAATTTAGCAAAGAGACAAAACAGCTGGTGATGGACATGCCTATTGAAGATGACGAAAGTGGTCTTACAAACAATTGCCTCGAATGTGAGGAGAACTATTATTTTATAAAAGAAACAGTAGATTGGATAAATTGCATAAAGTGCCATAAATGATTGCATTAATCATGCACAATGTACGGAGATCTGTGCACTGTTTGCGGAAAAGCAAAAATTAGAGAAGAGAAAAAGAAAAATATTATCTGAATAAATTCGACTTATTTCGTAATATTTTTTTATTATACTTTCTAAGCTGTAAATATGAAATTTTCCCATATATTAAAGAAAAAAAAATATTTGAAATATTTTTCAATAATTTGTGTGTTTTATTCTAATTTTTACATCTAGTCTATGGTAGCTAAATATTTTAATATTTTATAAATTAATGCTAAGGTCGTATTTTTATTTATTTTTTTTTAATAGCTTACGTTTCATATGTTATAAAGTAATGAAAAATGGTTATAAACTATTGACCATTGTTAAAACCTTATGTTTTTTAACAGGTAGGGCATCTCTCCCATGTGAGTGGGGCATCTCACCCGCAACTTCGGGAAAGATGGTCAAATACAGTAGTGCGGCAATTTTACTTTTTTCTTTGGAAAATTTACAATACGGTACAAAAAAACTACTTAGTATTAATAAACAATATATATTATGTATTTCCCCCAAATTTTCGTTGTCATTGTTAATACCCAATTTATTTTATAGCTCCCTTTCCTTAAGTGGGGCATCTGTCCCGAAATTACCTTATATATCATATATCACTTCTTAAAATTATTGATGACAATTGAATAAAAAAGTGCGCAATCTGTACCAGGTGACGCTGTCTACCGCTTGAACTGTTGCCATGTTTCCGAGCCACGCGGAAGACATCTAGTTTAGGAGACTATGGTTCGATAAACGAATCCACCATCAAAATTGCTATAAAATACGAGTGACGCTGCGGTGCTATATATTTAATATAAATGTATATAGCACTTAAGGACTAATCCAAATTGTTTTCGTTCAAACTATACAGAGGACGAAAGTCCGTTTGTGATACGAAGTCACTCCAGTTTCAGTAAATTAGTGATATTTTTTTTATAATCATCTCTTTATATCCGTATTTATATATATTAATGTATATATATTTTTCTTTATAAACTGATGATATATTTTCTAACCATTTTATATGTTTTAAAGTTTTATTTTTAGAAAAAATGAATAATGGATAAAAAGAAAAAAATCGCAAGGAATTTTTTCAGGAAATAATGTAAATTTGTGTGCATATCGATTACAATTATTAATCTTCCATATTTGAGGATTTTATTTATTTTCAAAAGTGTTCAGATAGCCGAAATAATTTCAAATTTTTATTTAGATTCATTTTTATTACTTCGCCAAGGACAAAAGAAAAAAGAATGCTTTTCTTCTCTTTTTCATAAATATTTTTGCTTATACTTTTGAATAAATTTTATTTCCTAACGAAATAAAAATTGAAACGTAGATGAATCGTTCATAAACTTATTTGAATTTATAAGTATTGCGTAAAAATGTCTTAAAACAATGTCTTAAAAAAAATAGAGAGAAACTCTTCTAAAATAGAAGCCATTTAGATATTGAAAAGCATTTCAAGAAAAATTTGCTGAAATGCTTCTCGGTATTGCAGACCATCGAAAATTCCGAAATATTCACAGAATAAAATTTCTTCCCGAACTTGAGATAATTATTTACTTTACAAGTTTTCCTCACATAAGAAAATGCGTTTTGAAATAGGCTTTTAGATAATAAATTCTAATAAAACTACAAACTTCTCGTAGTTATAAATGTTTTGGGAAATTTTTAGCATGTCAAATACAAAACACAGTGGAAAACTATAGAAATAAAAAGTTAGTGTTCGGAAAAATTGACAGCATAGCATAAGAAAGCTGTTTGAGAGACTGGTGAGTAAATTACAGAAGCTCTTAATAAAGTTAGACATTATTATATGTTAGTTCTTTGAAAAATATATCGCTAATCAAAACTATTCTCTAATATTATCAGTCTAATTTAGGCTTCGTTTAAATTAACTTAAATTTAGTTTTTGTTACTAATTTTTTTAAGGGTATAGCAGACTGTTTTAAAATTAAAACATTTTGAATTCAAATGCATTAATATATCAATACAAAAAAATAATAAAAATTCTTCAAAACAATTTAAAAAAGCACGAAGTTTT
Source organism: Salticus scenicus (assembly GCA_963930645.1). Taxonomy (NCBI): domain Eukaryota; kingdom Metazoa; phylum Arthropoda; class Arachnida; order Araneae; family Salticidae; genus Salticus; species Salticus scenicus. Next base: position 136,887,103 of record OZ005648.1, read on the forward strand.
ACATATATATATTTACATATATATATATATATATATACGATATATAAATTGAAAATATTTAAAATGCCCCGCCCTTGCAAATTTTAATAGTTTTTTCTACTTGATACCGCATTATTATTGCATAACTATATATTCTGAACATATTCATGTTTCACTTTGTGAAAGTTAATTTGTAAAAAATTTCAAGATACAAGTTAATTCAAAAAGCAAGTCAATTTATAAAGCTTTTCAAAACGTAAAATTTTGTTGAAAGCCTAAATTAAGATGGAAAACTAAAATGAATACATGGATAAGTTTGAGCGTCTATAAGGTATCATTAAAAAAAAAGTATATGATTCAGTCTAGAATTAAAATGAAAAAAAAAAAATCTGTAACTGACATCTAGAATCTAAATTGTGGCTGTAGAAAAAATAGTTCCATGTCATGCTTATAAATTCTGGTCGTTTTTGAAAGCGAGTTCTAGAAACCCCTACTGGAATTCTAGAGCGTTTGCCTATATTCTTGAGGGTAAAGTTATTTAAAATTATCTGAAAATAAATGCGAATACAAGAGGCAAGTTTCAGCAACTATAATCTTGGTTTATGACCCAGTTCTAGAAAATCAAGCGAGAATCTCCGATAATATAACAGATTCAGAATATTCTGAATATTGCTTCACCATCTAGAAATGTGTAGACTAGAAATTCTCGATCACTGCCACAATTATTAGATAGCGATGTTTCTTTTAAATTCGATATTTCTGATATATTTTTTCAATTAAGATATATTTTGAAAAATACTTAAATTTTTTATATTGTATAACACAGATATATACATTATCAACAAAAAAGTAGTAAAACATTAAAGTAGCAAAATCTTGAAAAATAGAAATTATAAGTAACAAAAAAATTTACAGATATCTTAAACCATATAGTACGTTGCTCATTTTATTTTAGAAGCTTTTTGTGTATTTTAATGAAATTAATAAGCGATTCTTGACGCTTACAGGGGCTGTGGTCAGAAAGTCTAATCACTAACATTAAAAGTTTTATATGTATTCGATGATTACATATGGAATCTACGTACATTACAAGACAGCCTTTTTTTTATAAAATCGGTATGAATATTTGTTGATGTATGTGGATTCGCATTATACAGAGAGAAAATCTGCAATGCTGGTGGTTACATCTCCCAACCACTGTCCATGAGATGTTTAATGTTTAGATAATTATTGCAAGTACACAGACACTTTAGTTCAGTGATTTCTTTTTTGTAGCATTAAATATTAGCAATTGTAAATCATATTATTTCGAAAAGTAGTAAGAAAAGGAAACGGAAAAGTCGCCAGTGACAACCCCATATATACATTATATAAAAAATTGATGTTTTGTGCGATTGAAAGTTTAATGCGTGCTTCCTTCCGCATAAAATTCATTTTTTTTTTTAATACTGTTCCTCAAAATGTATGTGCAGTTTAAATCGAAATATTTCTTTTTAGTATTAGAAATGGTGCAGCATTAAATTTTCATGATTAAGAATTCTGAAAAGGAATAAACTAAAAAGATCAACATTTCTCAGATTCTTGTGCTGACAGATACCTGAAAGCTTAGCATCATCATTGCCTTGCTACCAATATTTTCTTATCTATACATATACGTAAAAATAGAATTGTGTTACTGTTTTTCCTTGTCATTTCCTTTATTCTCCTTTTGTTTATGTACATTTATTATTAAAACAAATATTTATTTAAGTGAAATCTTTTTTTTTTTTTTCGTGATGTTTTTGCATACATCGCCTCGTCAGGAAAGCATTCCGACCCTGCATCACTATATGTTTCCGAGTCGTCATAAAAGAAACTTAGCGTCCTAGAACAGCTCAAACGTATATCGACATCCTGTATAGTGTAAACATCCTGTAAACGACATCCTGTATAGTGTACTATACTTACGTGTAGTATTTTAAATGTGCTAGGATTCAAAATTTTCGAGAAACACTGCCTCAAACTATGAATGATTATGATAATTGCTAATAATATTCTTAACAGCATCAACATTCAAACATTCAAATAAATATCTTATTAAAGTCTATATCAGAAAATTAAATTCATTATGTAAAACATAATTGAAATATCTGCTACAACTATTTGCTCGTAATATTTTTTTTTACCTTAGTATATTGTTTGGTTTAGCTTACTAAATAAATATGACAACGTGCATATGCGATACATATGTATTTTTGTATATGAATGAGTAAAATATTTTACAGTACGCAAAATTTCCCTTTGGTAACTAAACATTTTCGAAGTCGATTAAATCTGGGCATTTTTATATTAAATCCAGATTTTAGAACTTCATGTAATTTCATTGTCATCATAAAATACGTGAATGCACAAAAATTATAAATATTTTCAGTTATTTGAATTCAGACAAATGTCATGAATTACTAATAAAATTAAATTTTAAAAAAAGCAAACATAATTAACCATTAATAATGCATAAAAATAAAGATGTTTTAATTCAACTAAAACCCTTTTAACTTTCTTTTTAAAAAAAAAAATAGTCATACAAATAATTCTTAAAAATGCGAAACAAAAAACGTTCTTAAATTTCAACAATTCTGTTAAATAGCTTTTTTTTTTTTTTTTTTTTAATAATAATAGAAATTCAAAGTATTTTGATCTCCTCGTAAAAGTTAATTCTACAAAATAAAATAAAGAAATTGCCCCTTAAAATTATTTCAAGTTCGTTTATTTCGAATAAAGGAGTCGTTTTACTTAGACATTGCTTCAACTTCTTTTTAGTTTTTGCAAAAGGAAAAATATTTTTTTAATCTACAGAATCTCTCTTTTTTATGTTAAGATTCTAAAATAAATCTTCAGCAACATATTTACAAGCGTAAATAGTTACAGCAAAAATGAAAGATAAAAAAAATAAATTACAAAGTTTGTAAACATGATGTTTCAAAAAAAAAAAAAAAAAAAGATAAGATTTGTGCTAAGAGGGCTTTTTTTTTTTTTTTTTTTTTTTTTTTGTAAGGAATAGACGTTAAGAGCATTGATTTTTTTTTTACATTTTTTTGCCATCGACTCGTGTTAAATTTAAGCCTAATAAATTTAAGAGAATGGACCGATTCTATCTCAAACATAGGGAGGGAAAAATTTTAAGTCACTTAAAAAGCCTTTTTTGTAGGTAATAAAAATCCATAATCTATTCAATATATGCAAAACTGGTAGCGTAAAAGATTGAATCATGAACATTCTTCTATTGAAATATGGAAACAATTTTAAGATTTCCCTCTATCGTTCAATTTGTGTAATATTTATTGCTTTTTTAAGTAAAAGTTTTAAGTAAATAAAATAAAATCCGTAAATTAACTTGAACTGATATCTATAAGCATACTATTTCTATAAAAAACCATGCTACAAACTTTTTTTTTTCGCTAATTTTTCTTCGTTTTTTTACATAGAGGATGTTTATAATCTATTTTTTTAAATAGAAATTAACTTGAATTTTCTAAGATATTTTTTTTTTTATTTAACTTTAATATATGTGCATGCATGACCTTTCTATGGGTCTGGTATTTTTGTTTATCCTTTAAACGACCTTTTTTCCCTCCATATAGGTGATAAATAATTTGCATTTCATTTCGATTCTGTCGCTTATTTGTGCATTTATCTATTATAAAAATTTGAAAATTGCTACAAAATTTAAATAAAGATTCAAATTGTGATGGGATGCAATTTTTCTTTGTGAAATTATCTCCATTTTCTAAATGTTTAAATTTTAGGTCTTTTCGCTCTATTTTAATGTGTTTTCTCTCCAACTTGATAGTTTTCGCATGATTTTTCTTTTCTTCCATGTTTACTTATATAAACAACTTACAACCCCTGGCAAAAAGTATCCGATCACTGAAAGATGTGTCTAAGATACGTTACTATAAAAGGCTATTTTTCTAAAAATTTATTACATTTTTTAAAATAAAGTTTTTTATTACAAAAGTATCTTACTTTGTGACATGATAAAAAATAATACCATAAATTGCAATTAATTTTTACAATACAGAGGAAAATTAATATAAAGTATTCAAAGAAAAAAATGTCCGATCATCACATAACCGGGAAAAAAATATTCGATAAATTTCAATTTAAAACTTGGTTGGTCCTCCTTTTGCTCTAATAACTGCCTTTAAACGGCGGGGCATGGATTCAACAACCTTTTCACATAAATGTGATGGAATTTCCTTCCAGCTTTCCTTGATGGCTAGACGAAGTGCATTCATATTGGTCGGTCTTCTCTTTTCTATATTATTTTTCCAAACATTCCAAATATTTTCGATCGGATTAAGATCAGGACTATTTGCAGGCCAGTTCAGAGTCTTTATTGGAGAATTTCCGTTTTTATTTAAGAAATCCTTGACCCGTTTACCTCTATGGCAGGACGCATTATCATCTTGAAATAGGAAATCGGAGGAGTCACCAAACGCTTCCTCGATGCTAGGTATCAAATAATGCTCTAAAATGTTAACATATACTTCTGAATTGATTGTTTGCAACACTATACACAATTTACCAACTCCTTGAGATGTCATGCAACTCCACACCATAAATGAAGGCTGATATTTAGCTTTAGTTCTTAGGCAATCTTCTTTGAACTTTTCATCAGCTCTCCTCCACACAAACATTCCAGGGTTATCCCCAGTTCCTAGACAAACACGAGATTCGTCACTGAAAATAACCTTCTTCCAATCATCAGAAGACCAGCATTTGTATTTCTTGCACCATTGAAGACGATTTTTCTTGTGTTTCTTAGTCATATATGGCTTGGTTTTGGCTTTGCAGAAGTGATATCCTTTATTATTTAAACGATTTCGCACTGTACGTGCACATACCTTTACTCCATACTTTGACCACTCGGCATTCAGTTGTTTAGACGTACACCTTCGCATAGATTTGGCAAGATCAACTAATTTCCTGTCTTGTCTACTTGATGTTACTCGTGGTCGACCGCTTCGAGGCAGATTTCTTACATCATTTCTTAAGCGATATTTCTTCCAAATTTCGCAAACAGTACTTTGAGCACATCCAAATGTCTTAGCAACCTTTCTTTGGGAAATTCCGCTTTTTAAGCGTTTAACAATCAAAAGTTTTACATCATTAGATAATTCTCTCTTTCGAGCCATACTTCAGCAGATGCGAAACTAACTTGTAACTTTCAAACTACAATTTGACCTTTTATACCGTCTTCTTCGAACTTGAACGCATGCGCCGAGTAAAAAAAATTTGCATATATCATTTAACTGTGTTGCTTTTGTTTGCGATCAAATACTTTTTTCTCCACACAATGATGATCGGAAATATTTTTCCTTTGTGATTCAACGTATTTTCTCGTGTAAACTCTTAACTGATATTGTAATTTCTATTACTATTTAATAGAATTTGACAAAATTAGTCATATTTCACAAAAGCATACTCATAGGTTTGAAAAAAGTTTGAATTTGTGAAAAAATAACCTTATGTTTTAACGTATCATAAGCACTGTTTTCGGTGATCGGATACTTTTTGCCAGGGGTTGTATATACAATTTAGACCTCTCTCTATATTATTATATATTTTTTGCACAGGAACAAGGAAAAATGTATAAAAGATACATATTATAAGATCTTATATTATCCCTGCTATCCGTAACTGTGAAAATATCATAAATGTTTTTCCTTTTAAGTTTCTTGATGTTTTGTATTCGTGTGCTTTTGTCGTTTTTGGTAAGGTTTTTTACAACCTCCTTATAATTTTTTATATTTGAATATATTATTGCTTAATTTTACAATTCTGTACTCCGGACGTAAAGGACACCATGTCACAAATATGAATTTTTTAAGAATGATATTACAATGAAATTAATTAATGATGTTTGTCATGAATAAAGAAAATAGACAGGGTTTTTTGTTTTACTGCCTTATCCCCTCTATAGTAATTGGGCATAATGCTTAATTTCTCCATATAAAGTAAAAAATACAAATCAAGAACATGGTGCTAACTCTTTTTACAAAATGGACATGGTGTACATTACCTCCGGGGTACAGGATTTCTCCTTTGTATCTTTCATTTGGAATTTCGAGCTACAATGGTTAAAGATTTTTTTTTCTCTTGGTAATATGTGGGAGGTCAAAGCTACTTTGTGTTTTTGCTAGTAGCTTTTTAAACATCTTTCTGTTTTTTTTTTTTTTTTTTTTTTTTTCCAACTTGCATTGAAGGACTTTCTTGATAGACTCAGAATGACTCAGACTTTCAGAAATGACTCAGTCATTTTTGTGTTAAATAATGCTCTCGATAATTTTGCAAAACTTTACTGTATAATGTGAGCTGACCCCCTCATAAGTCTATAAAAAAAAAAAAAAGGGTAGCTTTTACAGCCAAATGTGCTGCCACCCATATTGCCAACACATTCAATAAGGCAATTTACAGCGGAAACATCAGTAAAGAGAGACTTTTTTGCAGTTGTTTCTTCTGTGAGTTACTTCTTTCTAACAGCAGAATGATGCGTGCCAGCACATTCTGCTGTAAAAAAACCGTTTTTTTTTTTTTTTTTTTTTTTTTTTTTTTTACAATGTGGGGTTGGCAACTGAAATTGTACAATTAATTGTTCATTTCGTTCCTTTTATTATTATTATTATCATTATTATTATTATGCTATTAATAAATAATATATCACATAAATGTCATAGGTTTCCGCAACAAATTGTTGCAGTATTCTTCTAATTTGTTCAATTTTAAGGCATATTATTGACATATCTTTTTTATTTAAAGAGACTATGCATAGGATTAAATATTGTATGTTTTAATTTGTTATCAAAAATAGGAATTTCCATAATATTATTATACTTCTGATTTTTATTATGCACTCTTTGTACCCCAAATCAGTGAATATCAAAGCTGTGATCAGACAGGTAAAAATTTGTCAGGGGTTGGCGGCTTAACAAGCAAGGGTCCAAAATCACTAATTTTGTGTAAAAACCCAATGAAAATTTAAAAAACTTACTTAATTTTTTTAAAAATCAAACGGCACATTAAAACTTTGTTCTTTATGTAGATATAATAATTTTAATATGATTATAGCTCTTAAAGACATTCATTGTGATTATGTGGTCGTTATTAAATTATTAATTAAAATCTTCATTGGAAAATCACAAATTGTTTATAATTATGACATTTTCTGAGAATTGTGAAGACTTATCTTGACCCGTGAAGACTTATCATGATCTACAACATGTTTTAAAATCTCACATAAAAACCTGGAGGGTCGATAGAAAATATCGTTATTACGGATGTTCGTACTGTTCTCACCCGCCCGGTAGCCTCCTGCATCATTATTGCGAGAGACTGATGTATAGCAAGGCTCTTAAGTACTGAGCGAACATTTGATAAACTAGATTTTTTTTTCAACAAGAATTTTTCATAATATGATCTACTTTCTCTTTTTCTTTTCTTTCTTTCTTCCTTTTTTTTTTCCTTTTTTAATAATATGAATAATAAATGATTAGAAAAAGCTTCACTGTTAAAACACACTTCTCAAAAATAAGCAGAATCTTCCCATTTTTGAAAAAATTCACTTATTATAATAGTTTCAAGTAGGAACTTCTCACTTTAAAATTTTTTTTTTTCTCATTTAACATCACTTTATACACATTTGATGATTTTTTTAGAACAGAATATCCTAGAAATCAAAATGCTAAAATTTGCATAACATTAATTGAATAATTAGCATAAAGACATAATGAATTAACGAAAAATAAACAATTTAGATTTAAACAAAAACCATTTATAAACAATTTCCCTTGACGAGGATAGAACCCACCATTTCCGGTTTCGTAGGCCGATGCTTCACCTCGGAGCTACAGCATTCACAAATGAAACAACTTTCGTTGCAATATTACAAGAGTGTATATGATATGACTAATTAAATGAGAAAAAAAATAATTCTTAAAAAGGAGAAGTTCCTACTCAGAGATATTATAAGAAGTGAAACTTCTCAAAAATGCTTATTTTTGAAAAAATTTCTGCTTATTTTTAAGAAGTGTGTTTTAACAGTGTACCTTATTAAGAGGATTTACAAAGCAAATTAAAAGCAGCGCCTTTCATGAAAATAAATTATTAGTAATTATATTTATTTTTACTAATATTTTCATTTTTGAGAAAGCAACAGTTCCCGCATTAAAAAAGAAAAACTAAAAAAATTAAAATCTTCTCAAAAAGATATGAGGAGGCTCATCGTCTCATTCTTAACAGCGTTCAAATTCAATTCCACTTCAAATCCAAAAGTATGAACAACATGCTTTACTGAATATGAAAAGATAATTTGTTTACAATATAAAAAAAAAAAAAAATAGGCCTTTTCAGATATTGTTATTTAAAAAACACTTTTGAATTAATAAAGAAAATTTCGTTAAAAATAATTAATTATTCAGATAAAAATAAGTTCTTTTAAGAATGTAAATTTATCTATTTTTAATCTTCTAATCTTATTAATAAAAACGAAAAGAGTTTGTTTGTGTTTTCCCCTGTTTGTCAGCTGTCTGCTAAAAAATCTACTGCACTTACAGACTACTGCACTTACTGCACTTACTTAAAAAATCTACTGCACACACATAGTTTGTAACGTCTCCGAGTGACCTCAAAGCTGTATTTTCAAATTTTTAATTAGGAAGAAAGTTATTAATTAAAAATTTATTAACGTATTTAACTCTATTAATTTTCTTGACATTTTTCTTTGCGTTGTAATTTCAGCCTGTTGCCAATAGAATAAAACGATTCCAACTTTTTATTTCATTTATTTTTTCTAACATAAAAGAAAACATTTCTTTACACGTAAAAAAAAATAATAATAATAATAAAAAAAGAAATGGAAAATTAAACATGTATCATAAAAAATTTCTGGTAAAACTGACGTCATAATATTTAAAAAATATATATTTATTTATATTTAAAACATTAATTTCATTAAGTCTTATGACTTTTTTGTCTTCTTCTTCTTCTTCATTTTATCTTTCACAAAGTAATTTAGAGCTTTTGCACAGGAATTCCTTGGCGACTTTTAATTTTTTTTTTTTTTTTTTTTTTTTTTTTTCGATGAACAAAAAATATAGCTATCCGCGATTTTAATGAAATGCTCGCCCTCTGGTGGGCTAAGGTGAAATTATCATACCACTGCTAGCTTTCACGTTGAAACAATGATAGAACAACAAGAAAGAACAATACACGCGGCTATTATATTTACTAACAATTGCAGTTGAGAAAGAGCCATCTATCGATCATTACAAACGCGGATCACGATTGCATAGGTAAAGACCTTGGCGAAACATTCTTAGCTATTCTTCAACTTTCAAAGTTCGCCAGTGCGGTCCTATGGTATAGCTTTTCTCTAATGAATGCATATTTTGTTTATTAATAAAACTGGAATAGCGTCTACTTTTCTCTGTGTCAGATGTCTCCAGAAAAATCTAACACACTAATAGATGTGAAGTTTGGCACACGCATAGTCTGGAATGTCTCCGGTGTGCACCTCAAAACCGAGTTTTCAAATTTTTAATTAGGAAGCAATTTACTAATTAAAACGTGATTAAACATCGAGCTTTTTGCGAGACCTTCCCTTTTACCCCCCGAGGTGAAAAACAGAAGATTCTGCAGTTTTTTTTCATTCAATGCGCTATATGGTGCTATAAAATACTCTTTTTTAAATTCAAATGGTATATTTGCTAATGGATCGATTTTTATTTATTTATTTATTTATTTTATTTTATTTTATTATTATTTTTTTCATTCATTTTGTCATCAAATTAAACTTCATAACATACTGCAATATTGTATTTGGAGTGAAGTTGCTGCCATTTTATGGTCGACCGAGTAAATCAAATAAAATATAAGAAATTACTTAATAGTAAATACTATATATAGTCTGTATAGTGATTTTCAATGTAATTTCGATTTAAATATGAAACGTTGTTGTTGTTCGTTTCGAAACAGTCGTCAATAAACACCCAAATCAAAATCCAAAGCTAAGGCTTAGTTTGTCTCAGGCAATAGAGACACGGACCGCAGATACTGTGGATGAAAAAGACGCTTCCGAAGGCATCAGGAACCCGAAGCAAGTTTTTGAGCGATTTCAATGGATTTTTGTTTTTTTTTTAAGTTTTTATTTAAAAAAAAAAAAAAAAAAAAAAAAAAAAAAAAATAGTGATTCTCTTTCATTATTATTCGTTTAAATATAGTGACCAGCGAAGCGGGCAAAGCCAGTACTTAATAAAATAAAACCGACATATAACAATTTAAACAATATACTTATATCATCTTCAAACATCCGGCAGGTTTAGAATTCAAACATCTTAGCAAATAAATTTGCAAATTTAACATGTTGCTATAAAAGTTTGCACAATATATTCAGAACAAACTATTCTTTGTTTTTTAATAAAATTTTCTCAAACAAAGGTTTTGTTTGTTCAAGATGTAAATATCTTAAAAGGTTTAGTTTACTTTCCACCTTTTTTCTTTTTTTGCGTCTAATAAAGTTATGAAGATAAGTATAAAAAGTTAATATTCAGAAACTTTTAGAACTACATTAAACGTAGTACAACTTAAATATTTCACATTTAAAAGACTTCGTAATTTTTCGCTTATTTTTTTTATAACTCTAAAATTTGAAAAATAAACAGAACAAAATATATAAAACTTTATCTGAATCATAAATTTCATGTTTCGATCTGTAAACATACTTAGAATTTGCACTTCTAACATGCACATTAAGAAATATTCGCTTTAAAGTAAATATACTCCAGTTTTCATGCAATGTACAACTTTGATGCACTTTTATCACTAAACAATTAAAAGAAATCATTTCTGTAAATAAATATTAAATAAGTCATTTTCAATAATTATAATCAAAATAAAATATAACTTAATTTATGACGACTTGTTTTGAACTCATCATTAAAGATTATTTAATATATATCAATAAAATTGCTTGAATTTCACGATTAAAAGTTTGATGACAAATTTTATAATTCCTTTCACCAACAAATCTAAAAATGAAAAGAAACTTCCTAGACTATTTTTCAATTTTATTAATATACCCATATAATACACCTAAATTCTTGTTATAGTACACATTTTCAGTTTAAATTTTCATTTTTTTTTCATTGTTCAAAATATTAAATTTTAAGAATACATGAAGATAATAAAGATTCATTCCTTAGTCACAATTGTATAAATTATACAAATTTGTCTATACAATTTATCTATTCTTTGAATGAATAAAATATCTCATCTGATAAATCATAATAAAATAGATAATTAGAATTTTTTATAACCAATAAAACTTAATTCATAACAAAACTTAGTTCATTTATATTTTATGGGTACATGACACTTTGATCCCACCACTTTGGTCCCGCCGTTTTGACCCCACCGTTTTGGCCCCGCCATTTTGGTCCCAATATCAGTAATAATCAAAGTATTATAGAAGAAAAAGCGAAATTCTTTTTCATATTTCGAATTCTTGTCATTTGACTTGAAAACATGGGGGTAGGAAAAGTCAAAATTATAATTATTATTATTATTATTATTATTTTGCAACAGAAAGTTGTAGTAACAAATAAAACTGAAAATACGTCTAAAATTTTGAGATTTAGATTTATTTATATTTATTTTATTTTATTTTATTTATATATTTCTATATTTATCTTTTTTTTTTTTTTTTTTTTTTTTTTCTTTTTTTGTATGAAAGGACAGCAAATACATCAAGAAACTTCGGGCAAAAGAGAACTTAGACGAATGTTTACAATTGGAGGGTTAAATATCTACAACCGTTGTTGAAAATGATGTAACTGTAGGACACATGGAACAGAAGATTTATTATTTCGGATCGAATTTTGAATGATAAAGGGTATTAGTTATCAGTGCAGATCTAAGCATTATTAATTTATTTAGGTCCCCAAACTTTCAGTTTAAATAAAATACAACGTTTTTAATATAAAACACTGTAACGCGGCTCTTAATTATCACATACAAATTTAGAATGTTTGAATACAAAATTTGTAGTAAATCGATGCTTTATCCAAGCATCCTCTAATTGTTAAGTGTTTAATATTAAAAGAGATACGAGGGGCCTAAATAATGTTCTCAGGATTTAATTTGTACAGATCTGGTAAACTTGAATCATCATCTTCTCTGTCAATCCGAATATATTTGTCAAACACAGACAATAGTTATATATCACACAGAATTGGAAAAGCATTTTTCTTCTATTATAATTCCTTACAATATCGTTTAAGAAAACTTCAATTACCCCCCCCCCCCTTTTTTTTTTTTTTTTTTTTTTTTTTTCTTTTGAAATTATTTGTTACTGTCCATCGGAGAAACAGGTGTAAAATGAATCCAAGCAGGGGAGGGAGTTCAGAAATTTCAATGCGGGCATTGTTTTTAGTCATAGAGACATATCAATATACTTATTTATTTATTTTAAAGACATAAGATTAAACTAAAAAGACAAAAAATTGTGCATCAGCATTTTCTAAACATTGATGCTTGCAATTTGTACAGTTGATTAAATATTGAACAACTTAATTTTTTTCATTTTTAAAATAAAATCATTGTAATTGAAATAAAGTAATTTATATACATATTTAAATGGTTAACATAATTAAATATCACGGACAAACAAACATGCATTTTATTATTATTATTATTATTAATATAACACAGATTTTGAAATAAATACCTCTTAGATTAATGATAAAAATTAAATCACAATGAAATCGAATGAAACGTATATGTATATATCACGCACACCCACACCTATATATATGAATAATTCATACATAAATTCAAAAACTTCATAAATGATCACAAGCTTATGCTTATGAAAAAGAGGGAGTAGGTCAATAATTAGTTCTTTGAAAGAAATAGCATTCTGACACTAAAAGCAAATTATATTTAATATCCTACGATTTTCTTTCTTTTTTCCCTTTTTTTAAACAAAATTAATTCAGACTTTATCAATAAATAATGCAATTGCATTAAAAGAAATGAAATATATTAAATGATAGTAAAAAATCAGTTAAAACAAAATTCTTCGAATCTCAATGACCAGGGATCAATCTTAATATCGAAATTTTTTATATTTACCTATAAGATATTCCTTTATTAAAGATATTCTAAGAGAACTTCAATCTTCCCGTATCAATAAATATGCTATCATATTAAAAATCTAATATCTATTTAAAAGGTAGCAAAAAATTAGCGGGGCCAAAATGGCCAGTGACCAAAATTTCCCCGGTACCAAAACTGCAGGACCAAAATGGCGGGACCAACGCGGCGGGACCAAAGTGTCCTACTTCGATACTTTATTGTTATTTAAAATTATAATTCAAAAATTAATATCAATATATGATCAAACGTTTTCAGATGTACAATGCGCACATCTGTCGTTAAAAGAGAGTTGCTTTGTCTAATCAGTCTAATAATTTACCCAAATTTCATTGTTGCTATATTTTTTAACAACAAAACTTTTAGAAAAATTTGACTTTATTATTAGTAATTAATTAATTAATTTATTTATTTATTTATTTATTAACAGAGCATCAATGAATGTCATTAAAATACAAAGAGTCTATAATGCATCTTGGTCTATGACACCTGTGGCAAGTATTTGGAAAACAGATACAGATATAATGACTTTATGAAAATTACTCTTGTAATAAATTATGGGTAACAATGTCAGAAGAATTTATACACTAAAAAGGAATTAAATTTTGTGAAATGTGCGAAAAACATAATTAATAAAGTATATGAAAAAATATCTGATAAATTTTCTAGTCGTTTGGTTCAAATGAATTGTAATATAAACTTCATGTAAGTTTTAATTAACTAATTTAATAACTAATTTAATACATAACACTTCTAACTAATTTAATATGTAGTGTTTCAACGAATAATAAAAGGTTTTAAGTTTCTATTGATATAGAAATGTCGTAAAAGTTGCTCTTGTGTTTTTGATTGATAGTTAAAATTCGTATAAAACCCAAGTACTAGGAATTGAGGCTATTTATAGAACTAAGAGGTCTCAAAACTCTACGATTTGCCAGAAATTTACTTTTTATATATTTGTATTCAGAATGCGTACATTATTATGTTTTAATTAACTCATATTTACATACATTTAAAATTTTCTAAAAATATTTGGTTCTGTCATTGAAATACTTTTGGAGACAATTAATATCTCTATTAGTTGTTAAATTTCATATTTAATTCATTGTATTTTCTTAGACAGTGCAATAAATATTTCTAAATTTTTATAAAATTACAATGTGAATTTATTTCTTTAATTTCATTCTTATTCGTTTAAAAAATCAAAATTAATAGTACCATTTAGCCACTATACAAAATCAGTTTATACTTGCAGGAAGGATAGTTTCATTAAAAGTATTTGTAATACCTTTTCAACATATACCATACATTAAATTCTTAATACAAATTTTAATATAATTAAAATTTTTCTAATAGTGTTCATGACTAAAATTGCAGTTACAAAAATATTTATATTTCTCATTTTTCAAAGAGCATCTTGACTGTCTAACTACATCGTGATTTTGAACGGATATGACAAACTTTTAATGTAATGAAACTGGATACTTCTCTCTCAAAATTAAATTTCTTTTCAAGATTTCCATTCGCTACATCTTTTTTATCTTGAGAGAACTGAGACCATTTTTTTGACATTAAAAGAAATCCAAATCCACCAGTCTTGTGTATTTTTTTCTTTAATAAAAGAAGTTCATTATCTAAAGTCATTTCAAAAATATTTTATTTCCTGGATATAAAATAAACTTTTTCTGATACGTTTTCTTTTGCCGTTCAGGAAAAATAACCATCAACAGTTAATATTAAAAAGCTAAACTCTAATAATATTTTGCGTGAGTTTCCAACATAAAAGAAAACACAAATGCACTTGCGTGTAACGTATTAACGAAAATGGATAGAAAACATTTATACTGAAAATGTTGTAATAAAAAATTCTAAGCTTCTTCTTATTATTTTTTCTTTTTTTAAATATAAAACGTTATAATAACTTCAAAAAGATTACAATTATTTAAAAATTCATTTATTTATAGCTTTATTTATTTACTTATTTATTTTTTAGGGAAGTAAAAAGTAATTGTATTAGCTTTATATCCACAAATGCTTTCAAGATTATTGTCTGAACTTATACATTATAATAACAACTAAATGAAATATTAAAATGCATGGAAGAAATTATTTATTGTATAAAGATTCAGAATAAATTCAAAAATGAAAATATATAAGAAATAGATTAATAAAATTAACGTTTATCGATATGCAGCGTACTGTTATTCCAAAATACACTAGCCAAGCAACAATGTCATCAATTATAGTAAACTAGCTGGCTTTGCCCGCTTCGCTGGTTACTATATTTAAATATATCATTTTTCTAATGAATCTCATTACCATGTTTTTATTAACTTCTATTCTTGTTTGTTTGTGTGTTTGTTTGTCCTGTACAAATCTTGCGATATATTTTTAACTAACTTCCCTACTAGCTAGAGATTTAGAACTTTCACAGTAGCTCAGAACGTCAGAACTCGGTGACAACACAATATTTCGAAGTCAGGTTTTCGAATTTTTGAATAGCTTTGTTTTATGAAAACAATAAGCTCCTAATAGCAATTAAAATAGCAATTAAAATATTAGCTATAATTTAATTGTTGCCAAAAAAAAATTACGAGTTCATTTTTGTAGTGTATTTCGTCATTGTATTCCTAATTTAATCTATTGGACTGTTGGTAAGTGACGTCACGTCCAATCAATGATCTGTTCATTCCTTTTTACGTTTATCTCTGCTAGAACAGATCGCAGTCTTAAAAATGTAGTCGTTCATGTTACTTGTATTTTTCATGTGTAATTGTCATAGTCATCTATTAAATTTTGTGTGTTTAAAATGAAACGCCTCGTCATGTCCTAGTTATGGCTTATAAATCTTCTCCTGTCTACAAAACATTAAAATGGCGACGAGGATGGGATAGAAAAAAGCAAAAAGAAGTTTTGCTCTTCAACATTTTAATAATATCTAATTCAAGATGATTAAAAATGAAATCTGCAGTTCATAAAAAAAGAACGGAATATCTTCTATACATGTGTTTATTCAAAATCTACTTATTTCATAAAGAAAATTATTTATTGAAATGAATCATTAATCATTATGCGGTCGGTGACAGCAGCAGTTAATATCATTGTCTGGTGGCGGGCAGGTACGATTTAGGCGCCAGTGAGTGTAATTATCGTCTGCGATAATCTGCGACTTTTTATTTTTTCGGGAAAAAAAAAAAAAAGGTATTTACACATTTATTTTATTTTTTTTTCTTTCTGTTCTTTTATTAGATTGCATGTTTTTATTGTTAGAACTAGCATAATTTTATTAAAAATGTTTCAGAATTTTAAGGAATTCAATGATTCAATTGAATCTTTTGAGATTTATGTTAGAAGATTGGAACAAAACTTTATATTGTTTGATATTAAGGATGAAAAAAAAGTTAGTGCCTTAATAACTTTTATAGGCCCGAGATTATATAATTTACTTACTAATTTACTGTTCCCAGATCTCCCTGAATCAAAAACTTACACTGAATTAGTAAATGTCTTAACAAAACATCTATGTAAAATTCCAAACAAAATCAGTGAACGCATTAAATTTAGAAAATGTTGTCAAGGAGATAACGAATCTGTGCAGGATTTTAGTGTTCGTTTAAAGAAACTTACAACACATTGCGCGTTTACAGGCGATTCGCTGTCAGAAAATTTGTTAGAACAATTTTTACGCGGATTAAAAAATGAAACAATCCAAAGCAAATTAATGTCTCAGGTTGAAGATTTAACATTTGAAAAAGCAGTAGAACAAGCCGTAACTATGCAAAGTACTGAAAACGACATGATAGAATTACAGAATAAAAATTTGAATTTGAATAAAGTTTCTGTTAGTGTTAGGAAACCAAAACAAAATTATTCTCAAAATAACTTAGTAAGTAAACAAAACGTGAACAAAACAGCGAGTGCAAATAAAAGTAAAACTTATTGTTATCGTTGTGGTAATAGTTCTCATTTAGCAAATGTTTGTAAATTTATTAATGCAGTTTGCAATTTTTGTAAAAAACGCGGTCATTTGAGTAAGGTGTGTCGGAACGCACAAAACAATGTTACTCAAAAGAAAAATGTAAATGTTCTTGATACTGTAGACATTTTGTCATTACAATCTGAAGGCACTAAACCTATAAAAATTTGGGTTTTGATAGAAAATAGTGCTAAAGCAGAAATGGAACTTGATACGGGATCGGCGATTTCCGCCGTACCGATAAATCGTTTTCGGAGATTATTTCCAGAACATAAAATGTTTCCTGCTGATGTACAATTAAAGACAGCCACGGGAGAAATTTTCCAGCCCGAGGGATTTGTTAGAGTAAATGTAACTTACGAAAACAAAACTAGGAATGTTAAGTTATATTTAGTTAAAAAAGACAATTTTCCTTTATTGCTAGGTAGGGATTGGATAACTACATTTAATATATTCCCAAACAATTTACAAACTGTTCCGGTAAACAAAGTACAAATCTCGGAAAATTTAAATAATTTACTGAATAAATTTCCGGATTTATTTACAAATAACGTAGGTGAAATTAAAAATGTTAAAGCTGAATTACATTTAGAGAAAGACTCATCACCAATATTTTGTAAATCGCGAACAGTTACGTATGCATTAAGGAATGCGGTAAATGAAGAATTGGAAAGATTAGAAAATGAAGGGATAATAAAATCTGTTAGTACTAGTAAATGGGCAACACCTATTGTTCCGGTGGTAAAACCTAATGGGAAAATTCGTTTATGCGGCGATTTTAAAGTCACGGTAAATAAATTTTTAAAGGTTGACAAATACCCGCTACCAAAAATTGAGGATATATTAGCAACTTTAGGGGGTGGATTACATTTTACAAAAATTGATTTAAACCAAGCATACTTGCATTTACCGGTAGAGGAAAATTCACAAGAATTACTTACGATTAACACTCCTAAAGGCTTATTTAAATTTACGCGATTACCATACGGAATTGCCAGTTCGCCAGCAATATGGCAGAGAACTATAGAACAAATTTTAAAAGGTATAGAGGGTATTTCAGTTTTTATTGACGATATATGTATCTCAGGGGAAACTGATGAAATACATTTAGAGCGATTAAAACAAGTGCTAGAAAGGTTACGTGAATATAATGTTAAAATAAAGAAAGAAAAATCTTTTTTCATGAATGATGAAATTACATACTGCGGTTACAAAATTGATAAAAATGGCATACACAAAACGCAAGAAAAAATTTCTGCTATTTTAAATGCTCCAATACCTCAAAACGTAACTCAAGTAAAAGCATTCCTAGGCTTAGTATCTTACTATTCTAGATTTGTTCCTAAATTATCTACGATTGCTTATCCTCTAAATGAATTATTACGTAAAAATGTAAATTTTCAGTGGACTAAAAAATGTGAAAATTCATTTAATGCAATTAAACAGGAAATTACTTCCGAAAGGATTCTCACCCACTTTAATCCTAAATTACCCTTAATTTTAGCCACTGATGCTTCTCCTTATGGAATTTCGGCAGTACTTTCGCATACAATGCCAGATAACTCCGAAAAACCCATAGCTTTTGCTTCTAGAACTTTATCTTCTGCAGAAAAGCGGTATAGTCAGGTAGATAAAGAAGCGTTATCAATAATTTTTGGTGTAAAGAAATTTTTTCAATTTTTATATGGTAGGAGATTTACACTGTATACAGATAGTAAACCCCTAGTTTCCATATTTTCACCCGTAAAAAGTATTCCGGTACTTTCGGCAGCTAGAATGCAAAGATACGCATTATACTTACAGACATTTAATTATGATATTAAATATAAAAAATCTGCAGAGCACGGAAATGCCGATGCTCTATCACGTCTTCCATTACGTAGTGAAGACTTACTGCTGCCGTCGTCCGATTCGCTACAACCAGAAAAAGTGTCACCAACTTTGTCACCAAATTTATTTGGCAACCTTGATGAATCCGATTGTTTATTTATTCATCAAATCACATCGTTACCGTTAAATACAAAGATATTATGTGCAAGTTCTAAGCGAGATCCAACATTGAAAGAAATGTACCGACATTTAATATCAGGCACACAGATGCCAAATTACTTACTTTTTGGACATAAACAACAGGATTTTTCTATACTAAATAATTGCATACTACAAGGGAATCGTGTTGTAATTCCTACTGTTCATAGACAAAAAGTGTTGGAAGATTTGCATTTTGGCCATTTTGGCATAGTTAAAATGAAAGCACTGGCACGTAGTTTTGTATGGTGGCCAGGTATTGATAAAGACATTGAGAATTTAGCAAATAACTGTTCTGTTTGTATTAAATTAAAACATAATCCTCCTAAAATGGAAAATCATCACTAGGAATGGCCTACAACACCTTGGAACAGAATACATGTAGACTTTTTTGGTCCAATGATGGGGAAAATGTTTTTAATCGTAGTAGATGCCCACAGTAAATGGACAGAAGTGTTCATTGTTCCTAATACTACTGCTGAGAACACTATAAACTGTCTTTCTTCGCTTTTTGCCAGATATGGCTATCCTGTGTCCCTTGTGTCTGATAATGGGCCACAATTCATTTCAGAACAATTCGAAAATTTTCTACAAAGTAAAGGCATAAAACATAGTTTAACTGCACCATATCATCCCTCTACAAATGGTCAAGCCGAAAGATATGTCCAAATTATTAAAAAAGGATTGAAATCCTTAAGTTCAGAACCCGGAAATCTCCAATTTAAGTTAAACGAATTTTTATTCCAATACCGAATAATGCCTCATATTACAACAGGGGAGAGTCCCGCATCATTATTTCTGAAAAGAAATATCAGATCAAAATTAGATTTGCTTCTACCAAATGTTAAAAATTATGTTGAAAACAAACAACATAAAAATGTTTTTAACAAGAAAAAGATAAGAGAATTCGAAATAAATGAAAAAGTTGCAGTACGCAGTTATACATCAGGAGATAAATGGAAAATAGGTAAAGTAATTGCCAGACTAGGTAAACTACATTATAAAATTCAAGTAGGTTCATGTGTATGGAAAAGACACGTTGATCAACTGAAAAGTGTAGGTTCCAGAGTACAAGTGGAGGAAGCTACAAGTCCTGGTGCAAATATTTCCATGGTTCCCGATAGCAAGAGTCCACACCTACAAAGCAATGGGGAATCTAAGTCTGGTAGGAGGCCTGCCATGATACCAGATCCAGCGCCAACCGATCCTGTCAGTACACCAGATCCATTGCCAACCAATCCTTCCACTACATCAGATCCAGTACCAACCGACAGTAGATCTGTGTCTACAAAGCCTGGAGAAATTGACTGTGATAAAAATATCAACAGTACTGTAAATAATGAACTAAAATCTGAACATTCAAAACTTAAAAATGCTAATTTGTCTTTTTCTGAACAGGTTGTAAGAAGATCATCTAGAGTAAGAAAACCTCCCATCAGGTATGGTATACGGAATTAAGGGGAGGAGAGTTGTAGTGTATTTCGTCATTGTATTCCTAATTTAATCTATTGGACTGTTGGTAAGTGACGTCACGTCCAATCAATGATCTGTTCATTCCTTTTTACGTTTATCTCTGCTAGAACAGATCGCAGTCTTAAAAATGTAGTCGTTCATGTTACTTGTATTTTTCATGTGTAATTGTCATAGTCATCTATTAAATTTTGTGTGTTTAAAATGAAACGCCTCGTCATGTCCTAGTTATGGCTTATAAATCTTCTCCTGTCTACAAAACATTAAAATTTTCTTTCGACATAAAAATAAATACATTTAATTAAACGTGAGCGTTAAAAAATTATAAAAAGTTAAATGATGCATCTCAAAAAAAAAACCTGACGTTATATTATCACTTTAAAAATTTTACACACATTGATAAGTGCTAATGTATGATGCTAATATACGTGTTCTAAAAGGAGTAATATTTTAATTTTAAAACCAACTTTTTTTTTTCATTATTATTATTATTAGTTCACTGAACTGAGTCCACGTGCTTAAATATTGCTTATATATTATTTTTTATCTAAGCGTATTTTATTAATGATTCATCAGAAAATTAAAAAACATGGTATATAAAAAGTTTTTTTTTTTTTTTTTTTTTTTTTTTAATTCTTATAATTATTTTTTTAATTCGCATATATATTAATAACCCTCAAAAAAATTAACTTTGCAAAAAATGTCAGTCAAAAGTTTGTATTGGGGTCCTTACAGCCTTCGGAAGTGTCACCATACAGGGTCGCGGTCACACTGCCTGGGACAATACGTTACCAGGCACACTGCATGCACGAAGAACGAAACGAAATCACGCACGAACTTCAGATAGGGACTTTTCTGCCTTCAGCAGCGTCTTTCATGCCCGCACACTGCTGGTCCTTGTCCCCATTACCTGCCGATGCTCCTTATGCGGGCAGACTATGCACTTCCAAGAAGAAATTTATTTTCACAAGAACCTCATTTGAGGTTCCCAGTGCTTTCAAATGTGAAGTTAACTCCACTCACTCTATATAAAATTCGGGCTCCTACTGTCTTTGGCGACATCCCTAACAGCACAGAATGTTCCAGAAACGTAACAATCATATAACATTGACACATTATAAATATTTCAGAAACATTTAAAAACTTTCAGATTGCTTTCCGATTAGTTTCAAAAACGTCGAAATGTCCACGATTGTAACAGAAAATCAGATACGTAACAGAAACGTTACAATCACTTAACAGATAGAAAATCAAAAAGGGCGAATATTTCAGAAAGGTATCAGAGAGCTCACTTAAATGCGTTACGTTTTTTGAAAGATTGTAAGTTTTTTGCAACATAACTGAAATAGTCTGTGCTGTATGGGATTTTACCCGGGCACACCGCTTAACACAATTTTGTTATAATTTATAAACCAATACACAGTAAGACTAAACACTGGTTTTAAACACTAAAAACACACTTTAAACACTGGTTTTAAATAGGTAATGGACAATCGTGTTTTTAAAAAGTCGTGGCTTTGTGCAAAAATTATTAACGTTGAGTGCTATTTTTTATTATGGATCGTATTTCAGTAAAATTCAATGGTTAGCTTATATGATTATTAGTTGTATTTAAATATCAAGATTTCATTAAAATATACTTTAAAATATTTTTGAAAGCCCATACATATACTTAAAGCTTATTAAATGTAAACTATTCATTTTATGCTCTTCAAATTAAATTTAATAGACATACAGGCAGAACAACATAATTAAAAACACGCTACTAACAAATAGTGCCTATACATGAAAATATATCATAGTTATTTTATGTGACCCGCAAAAGTGTAATAATAATTTTTAATTCAATAATTTTGAATTGCAACCTTTTTATTTTACTACTCATTAGAAATATGCATTAAATTTATCCCATTTCAAATACAGAAATGTCATTTACAAGCACTTCATAAAATTATGATCCATAGGCAAATAAATGCCACACATTATTGTGTTTGAAGTAATATAGCAAGCAATATGATATTTTACTTCATACCGTTGTGAAGAGTAATGTATTCAGATTCATTTGGATAACTCTGAAAATTTGAGGTAATTGCAAATGAAATGTAATTTAAATCTATAGTAAATTGAGAATGTGCTGCTGTAAAATTCAAGAACTCATAACATATTTTTAGCTCGAATTTAATTTATTAAAAAAATATGAAATTATAGAATTTTTTGTAAATTTGATGGGAACGTTAAAATCTAAAACATAACAATTTACATTATATCCCCCCCCCCCCACAAAAAAAAAAAATTATAAATGTTTATTATAAAAAAAATATCAATGAAAAACGCATTGTATTAGAAATTAGACAACAAAATCAAAGTCTTTGTCCTACAGATTTTAGCAGTTTACTAACCAATGTCTATTCCTTTCCATGCAAAAATGGAAAAGTATTTCCCATTTCATGAATGATACATAATTTTAATACCTGTGTATTTATGAGCGTGCGTCTAACCTGCGTCTTTGGCCTGCAATGTTTATTTCTTTTTGTATAAATATGAGAAAGTGTTTCATAATTTAACAGAGATGTCTGATTTTATTTTCTTGTTTTTCACCAAAATGTAGAGTTCTCTTATACACGTGTAAAAACACATAATTAATTCAAATTCTTCCGTTTCACTTTCAAGAGTTGCGATTATTACTGTATTGTGTAATATGAAAAACTCTTTTATTTTACTTTATTCCTTGTAAATGGTGACAACACTTTTATAGCAAATTGAAAGCAATAGCCGCTGTTTGTTACTCTTAATATATTAAATGTATTGTGTTTTTTATACTTTTTGATTAATTCTACAAAAACTATTCTATATAGAAACAAGAGAATTAACCAACTTTTACGAAAATAATAGGGTTCTGATACAATAAACAAATATTGAATCGAATAAACTATGAAACAGTATTTCATGTTGAAAAAATCAAAATAATCACATACTTATGTGTATATTATGCTTTAGTTACATAAGTTTTATATACTTTCAAAACCTATAAATAGGAATTTAATTATATTTCGAAATAATATTCTTTCAGGTTTTCAGGAGCTCAGTGCCTAATAATATTCCTAATATGACACCTACTTTTTTTTTTTTTTTTTTTTTTTTTTTATGTTTTTACATTTTGCTGAATTTTTTTTTTCTTTCTCTTTTAAAATAACAGAAAATAATAATTCCTTTAACATGCTGATTTACGCATTTTTTTTTTATTATTATTTATTTATTTATTGCTGTTGTTTATGTTATCTTCTGCAACTTTTATTGGATCTTGTTTCGGCACATAAATTAAACGATCCGTAAGTACTTATAAATTTGATTTCAAAAATTACCTGATTTGACTATTTGTTATCTGAATTTTCTGCCCGTTCAGTTTTATTTTCGGGATTGTCCCTATTTTCGGCATTTATTGATTGTGTTGGTGCATCTTCATTTTATAATTTTTCAACCGATGCTGTTCCATTATTTTTATTCTCAATAAATGTTACTGTTTTCGGAATAATAATGTTTTTTCCTCTTGTATATATTTCCTCCTACTATATCTTTTGATAAATAATCGTAACCTACAAACATTTTGTTAACCAATTTAGTTCTTTTGTGTTTACTTATATATGAATAATCTTTAAGCCAAAATATTTTTTAACAAATAATTTGGTTTACTTTTATTTCATAGATCATAAGGAGATATATTATTAGATTTGGTGGAGAGTCTGTTGAGCAAGTAATTTGGTGTGCGAATTGTTTCACCCAAAAAACTATGTGACAAATTAGATTCCGATAACACTGCTCTTGTCATTTCTACGACACTTCTATTTTCCCTTTCGGTTTTTATAATCATTTTTAAAATTAATTCTAGTTAAAGCTCTATTTATGGCAGAAATAAATAAATTTTAATGTTAATGATAGCGTCATTTAAAGATAATACAGTAATATATAAATTCAATTCAATAAATTATTCAACTTTGTCATTCAAAATAGAAATGCTATTGAACAAAGAAGTTTTATTTGATTTCATTACTCATACACCGTCAAAGCCTATTGCATAAATAGTCAAAAAAGAGCCGAAAGGCAAAAGTTTTAATTAATTAATTTGTTTAAAATTATAAAACTGTGCATGTGAAAAACTTGCAATCGGGAAAACAAACTTGACAGAGTTTGAAAAATTTGCATGAAAGAAATAGTTTGTCAAGTAAATTATACTTACTTAAAAATATTATGTTTTTTAACAGTATCCTATGATTCATTAATTACTGCATTAGAAGCTCGTTCAGAGTATGATCTTACAGGATCGTATATACAGAGTAAACTCATTGACGATTATAATCGTCGATTAGGTCATAACATCACTTTTCACACTGAATATGATGTTAAATCATATAAAATACAAAAGATAAACGACACATACAAAATCTCTAATTATAGAAAGCATATAACAAGTATTGTACGTATTTTCAAACGAAAAATCATAATAATCTTGAATATTAGCATTTAAAAAACAAAAAATTTAGAAACTCATCAGCAACATATAATCAAAAAGAATTTTAAAATTATCATTATAATTCTTCTCTTTGCTTTGACGTCAAATCTTAGCCATTGAGAAAGAATGCCACATCTGAAGAAACAAATAATCCTGATAAAAACTTTAAATGTGTTTTTCTCAAAACTACCTTTTTCAACATGGTTGACATGGTATCCCAAATTCTATTTAACTAATTTACTTCACATTTTGTACCAATTTTCAGTATAGTATAACCTTCTATGGCCAGTAACACCTTTGTATCTTTTTTTTTTTTTTTTTTTTTTTTTTTTTACTATTTTTAAAAAAATAAAAATTATGGAAAAAAATAAGTCGACAATGCCTTTTTTCAGACAGTCACAATTTTTCAAAAAAAAAAAATTCTCCTAGGTAGGGTCTATAAAGTTATATTCACACTATTTTTTTTTTCTTTTAGATGACCGGAAACGCTGCAATCGTGTCAATCAGAACACCCCTGTTTTAACTCTCCCATTTACAAGCTTATAATTCCTTATATATATATATATATTAATAAATATTTTGTAAACAAAAATGAACATTTTTTTTTTAATCGAGTTCAACAAAACGCCTAAAATGTATGCCTGTAGAACAAAATACCCCCTTAATTATCACAAACTATTACACATTAAGCTATATAAACATTCATTAAATTTTAATACATATTAAATTCATGAATTGAAATATTTCAAAAGCTTTATAAAATATTTTTACAGTCTTTTTTAATTTATGTGGTTTTTAATAATAGATTTATTTCCATAAAAAACATACATTTTAAAATAAAGTATTGCAGTAAAAAAGTTATTTATTTTTAATGTCTTGGTAAATTCTTGTGTTAAAATTAAAATTTCTTTTATTTAAGTAATAAGAATTCCCTTTGGCACTGTCCGCTTTCTAAAATAATCTTTAAATTATGATGAGAATTTTAAAGAAATCGAATTCAGAATACCATTATCTTCCGCTGCTTCATTCTTAAGCTTATAAAACTTTCTTTATTATGCAAATAATCATTATTTTCTACTTTTGCAAAGTGTTGACAAACTTCTGGGATTTGTGGATGATTTGACTTGAGATGTAATTAGTTGAATGCTAATTAATTCGACTTTTCCTACAAGGAGTGAAAATTGGTACTTCATTTACAAATAACTTTTTATAATAAAATCATCATATCTAGGGATTTTTAACCGAAGTTACAGATGAAAATTTAAGTCATATTTTCCCTAGAAGTATACAATTATTCTTTTATGAAAAGATTTTGAAATTAGACATTGATATTTAAAATGAATGGTAAAAATTATTTGTATAAATACGAAGATTTGAAAATATATTTACAGTTGATTAACTAAATATTATTTTTTTTCTTTTGATTTTATTCTAATTAAGAAATTATAATAACTCAGTTTTCATAGCAAGGTGACATGATTAACGCATTATAATAAGCGACTTTAATATGAATAATGTTAAAAATATTTGGATTATTAATTGAAAATGTGCTTTAACACCATTCAGATAGTTACATAATGCAATATAAAATGATCAAAGGATTAACAACAAAATATGAGAGTAGCTCGTCTAATTTACTATAACGGCAAAAATTCTACTATTATGCTTTTATGATCAGAAGAAAACGAAAATACATTGCTTACATTAGAAACTTTTGAAGATAACACATCATCTTTATACAATGTGGCTCTCAGTTGGCATATTGTTATTTTCAATGGAAAGAAAATTTTAAATGCTTATCTCATTTCTTTGCTTTTAAAGTATTGAATCTTTTATGGAATAAAATGCATTTATCTTTACAGATGAAATATAAAATACTCATGAAAAATATTTTAATATTGATGTTTACAGAATGTTTTCTAAAAATTCTTAATCTTGTAGAATTTATGCTAATATCTCTAAAAATTTAGTTATGGTGTATATTTAAATTATACTTATATACTCTTGAACTATTTATTCTGCAAAATATATTTTTTCAAACATATACATAAGTTTCGGAAGTTTCATAAATAAGCCTAATTTTTTTTTATTATTATTATTTCTATTTTAAATTAACTCTCGTAATAAGGGACTATTCGAATTATTCTATTTCAATTTGGGTTTAAATAAGAACTGAAATCTGGCCACTTGAAACCAGACATGCAAGCTATGCAGTAATTTCTTCTGCTTATTAAAAAAAAAAAATCGTCATATCGCTGAAAAATCCAGTTTTGTTCAAAAATTAACAGTGAATACGACAAATGACTATTTTTATGAATAATTAAGAGTGTTCTTTTTAGAAATTTTTGGAGAGTGTCGGCGAAACCGAGGAACCATCCTCTCCGTAGAGGATCAAAATTGTGTTGTCATGTCCCCGGACCACAATTAAGAGTGTGCATCAGACCACCGCTTGTTGCCCATAGCTTAGTAGTAGTGCGACGTAAAACCCATTCACTCTTTTCAGTTTTTTACAAATCAGATCTATTTTATCACTCTTAAAACATCAACATAGACTATTGTGGATCTTCCACCAAAGTTTCAAAATATTCTGTTCCTCTTGTAATCTATCGTACCAGTAACATCTTAAGCTATTGTGTAACCACGTTTTCTAGGGGCAATTCCAAAGGCTTCGATGGGTGCCAAATTGACCGACAGGTTTGGACTTGGTAAACATCCAGTCATTCGGTGTTTCCTTATCGCTTATTTTCTCTCAACAATAAGAGTTATCACCCCTATTTTAACATTTATTTGAGTCCGCAATCATATTTGAGTCCGTAATTGCGCAGAGGCTTCCATGGTCGCAAGGAATATGGTTAAAGAAGAACTGGGTCGTCAAGACATAACCTCTATTCACCTGACTAGGCATCTTAGCTATTTATGTCAAAAGAATGTCTGTTACGCAAATTGACGTTAGGCTTTCATATGATGAATATCCTGTTTTGGCTTCCTTTGAAGCACTAATGCATCGGACATTCATCGACTCCGTGACATTTGCTTAAATATTAACACGTTTGTATTAACACGTAAAGTATTAAATGTTTTCTAGCAGTATCTGTGACTGGTTTTTGATGAAAAAAATTCACCAAAAACAGATATCGAACCCATAAAAAATCACGATGAATTTTGTTTAAAATCACATTACTATTTTGTATTTTGATCGGATTAATTTTTAAAACTCATCGAATGTAGATCTTTGGATTCAGCTATCCCCGATGAGACATTTCGAATGAATTCCCGATGAGATTCCTTCTTTTCAATAAGATTCCGATTTTAAATCACTCATAAATTCATTCATTTGAGTAAGAGGCTATTTAATGGACTATTACATTTTGGCTACTAGGGAGTTCTACCTTTTTTCTACTTTATACTGGGAAACTTTGACAAATCGTTTAGAAGTTAGAGAACCTCCATTTTATTTTAAAACATTCAGAATATGTTTAATAAGGTTCATAATGATACTGATAGTGAAGGATTGTTATATAATCCCTTAGCAAAATGTATTCGAACTTTGAATGACTTCTCATCTTCAGTTAATAAGCGGCCGATAATTAAAGTCTTACTGATAAGGATGAATTGACCGGTAATTAATTCGACATGTCTCATCAGGAATAACTGAATATGGTGAACGAAAATCGATTAATTTTAGAAACTGATCCGATTAAAATCCGATTCGATTGTAATTTTAATCGATTTTTACGTGATATATTATAGGTTCCATACCTGTTTTAGGTGATTTTTTTCTCATCGAAATCCGGTTTAAGATATTGCCCAAAACGATATGTCCACGTTATTTCTCGAGCAAATTTTGAAAAGTCGAGAACAAAATGCGGTCGATCAAGGCTACAAGAGATAGTTTCAATAATATATTTGTTCACAGGATGTGACGGGTTCGAATCGAAATCGCACTCTTCAGCCTAGCAATTCAGAATCTTCCGTGTTGTTCTACGAAACACATTTGAATATTGAAACCCGTATAAACTACTACGTCAGAAACGCCAAAGAAAAATATTGGAAATGCATACAGCTGTTTCGGTAGCCTATAGCGTACCGTCTTCAGTGCAAAAAGGATCGACGTAGTAGTTTATTCGGGTTTTAATTTTCCAACGCCAAGTCTCCTGTTATTATAACATTTGAATATTGGTTAGGAAACTTTAGAAAGGCCCGCACGAAGGTTAACTCATCCAGACTTTTGTTCCTAGAGTAAAAAATCGGCTTTAAACTGTACACAAATACCAAAAAAAAATCATGCATAAAATATTTCTTTAATTTTTTACTGTTATTTGCAGTCGATAAAGGTTTTTATTTATTTTTTATTTTGTTAAGCAAAAGGGTACTTCAGAAAATTTCTTACCGTTCCATATACCTAACATTGCAATTTAGAATTTCATTTTCAATTGTTTTAAAAAACAAAACATTTTTTTTTTTTTTTTTTTACGCGACATTTTGCGACATTTTGCGACATTTTTTACGCGGCATTACGCGAAATTATTTCATTTTCTCTGTTTCTCTGTAATGAGGAAAGCTCGTTAAACTTAATTTTTTTTTTTTTTTTTTTAAAGAAGCTGAAATAATTTCTGTGTAAGTTAATAGGTATACATTTAAAGATTTAAAAAAGAATTAAGAAAAATAAAAACGTGGATAAAAATTATTTGAAATTATTACTCAATCGGAAAAAATAATGTTTAGTTTTTATTTTTATATAATATGTGATTTTCTGACATATCTTATTACAAGAAAATAAAGAAAATAACAGTCCTTAATGAAAATATTAATTTAGTTCTTATCATAATACTGCATTTATCCTGACAAATAATATCACATTACAGAATTTAATAATTTTAAGTGTGTAATTCTTTGTTGGGATTCACGTAATATTATTTCTTTTAAATTACATTTTTAGCTCCAAAAGTTTTTTTTGTTTGTTTGTTTTTTTTATTTATGAGTCATAAAATTAATAAGTATTTTTATAAAAATGTATCATAATTTCATTTTTGCAAAACGAAGGTAATTGAAAAATGGCTGAAAGAAAAGACACAATTTTCAGTTTTTTATTTTGTGCAAAGTATAACTGCATTTTATTTTTATGTATCAAATTTAGAAATTACTAAGTTTTAAAAAAGGCACCCCAGTTTTTTTCTAGAATAATTTACATCTAAAATATTAATGTTTAATTAATGTAAATGTAGTTTTATATAAGAAATAAGGGGTGCATAAAATAAATAGCAAAAAAGTAGTTCAGAACCATAAAAATTAAACTAGCTTTCTACTAAACAAAAAACTTGCATTGTAATTGATTAAACCGATTGAGATATTCCATGCCGCAGATAAACACTCACAACACTTTCGCATTGTAGGTAAAAAATATAACTATAGCAACATACAAATAAAATAATAATGTTCAAATTACAGATTTCCATAACAGAATTTTAGATTTTTACTTAATCCAAGATTCAGCCTCACTTACTCAGTTCTAATATTCGAGTATAAAAATAAAATTTTCTCTTTCAGAAAATAAAAGTCAATATTTTTTAAATATATTCATAATGTATGCAGTTCACAGTGGTACTAACCTACATAAATGAAATTATAAATCGTTTGTTCTGACTGACGGACTGACTGATTGATTAACATCCACCAGCTCAAACCCTTGCACCTAGAATTATGAAACTGAGTTAAAACACTCAATCTGTGACGTAGAATCTCACAAAAAAGCAATTTTGTAATATCCCCCCCCCCCCCAATGGGGCAGGGGACAGAACGTGATTTCAAAAAAACTTTATACTTCGAAGAAAAAAACAGATATCCGTAAGATTTTCTGTTTAACCTTCCTACTGCCATGGGACGCCTGTTGACGATTCGCTATACTAAGAGTAATTACCTAAAATTCTGGAAAAAAAAATGGACATTGTTTATTTAGTCATAATGTTTACGATAACTAATGGTAACATAAATATATAAGAAATTTTAGGTGTTTTCTCCCATTCATTCCACTGAATACCCATGATGGTCACAGGTGAACTCAGTGACATTTTGAAGTAAACAAGGTAAAATTCATAGGAAAATAATTATATTTATTTTGAATAATTTTAAACTGAATACTTATTCATTCCATTTAACTCTACAATCGTAATTTAATAATAAAATAATGATAAACGATAAATTTTTACACTATTATCTCCTTTTTCCAAAAATGTAAAAAAGGCATATAATTTATCTTGTAAAATATATCAAATCTAAAATACAGCTTCTAACGTTTCCTTCAATAAAAAGAACAATTTTTATTTCAGTTTAAATTGGAAACATATTTGGACATATTTTCAGTTTGTTAGTCGAAAGATAAGTAATAATTATATTACGATGTTTCGAGAAGTATTCGTGAAAAATTCAAGCCGATGTGTGATGTCACTAACACTAGACCCACATTACGCTATAGGAAATGGGGATTCTATACTATATGCCTTTGAATATTTTATAAAACCAAATATAATGCAAGTTATTATAAAATTGTTAAATATGTTATGGAATTGTAAAATATATTTATGGAATGAAAATAATAGTAGTCTAATTTTCAACATAAGTAGTCTAGAAACAGATGTTTACGAATATTGTGTTGCTTACGATTTGATGATGCTGATTTCATACACTAAAACAGATCTTATGTTAAAACTGCGCCATCTAGAAATACATTTGTGTTTCTGACTGGCAATTTACAAGATACAAATGTGTTCAATCAAAATGTTACAATTGAGAAACGATAGTGACATTTAGAGGGCGATACCATCTCCCTCTAAAAGAATAAAGCAAGATGTCCTGCTTTCCAAGGCAGTAGCACGTATTTTGCACCTGAGAAAGCAAGGATATGTTCTTTCGAAATCGTTAGTGCTTTCATTAATTTTATGGTGTGTGAAGAAGTTTCCAAGTTTGAATACTACACCAATCTTCCTATCTGTAAGATGACACCACTTAGGTGCTAGTTGACACAATATATAAAATATTGAATGTATATTTAGAAGGACCTTGAATTTCTCATGAATGGTAACATAACAGAAGATCAATGAAGTATTATAATTTATTGTATTAATATACTCTATGCCACTACATGCATAGAATTTCTATTCCAACACAATGAGTACACCATGTAATATAAACATTACAATCATGAAGCAGAATATAAACTTAATCATTGATGTTTTTTTTTTTTTTTTTTTTTTTTTGTAAAATTATGATTAGATTTTGTAATTTAATTAATTTCTAGACATTGCATCTATATTTGAAGCTTAATGGTGCGTCTTCACAGGCATTTCAACAAATTTTGTTGAATTATCTACCATGATATTTCTCATTCTCATTCAGAATGCCTTTTGGCTGAATGTGTGTCAATTTACGCATATTTTTTTAAAGGAGGAAACAAGAAAAGAACCACGCATCAGATGTAATTTTTACACAGAAATGTGAAATTATGTAAAGTAAGGGAAAATTCAGAAACTATTTATGGCTATTTATCTTCAGTTTGTTTGACAAAAATCCGATTAATATAGTCAGAAATTATTTGTGTCACAAATATTTAGTTTTGTCAATTAAATATTTTTACTTTCTTTATAATAGTTCTTAAATTTTTATTTATATAAACTGCTTATAACAACTCATTTTAGAATATTATTTGTCTAGGATGCGATAACTATATATGACTTCCCAATAAGATTTGTTACTCGGACTTTGCCTGTAAGTTTATTATTATTTTTTTTTTTTAGTAACAATGGTTGCAACCAATTAACTTCTAGTCAGATCTATCAAACCTATCAAAGAAATCGTCAATCAGTTGCCTTTAGGATTTCGGAAATAGCATTTTGTACTTAAAAATGCGTCTTTAACGAAATTCATCATTTAGAAAAAAATAAAAAAATAATTAAAAACTGGCAAAATTTAAACTTTGAAAATAATTAAAAGTGACGGCCTTACTTGAAGTTACGTGATAGACCTTTCTCCTGGGATCCCAGATGTCTTCAGACGTACATTATTGATGCATACCGCTAGTCGAAACTGATCTTTCATCTCTTTCATCGGAGTTGAACAGGTGGCGCCATTTTTTGTTTATTCCCATTGTTGGTTCGTTGCAGTTGCAACTGCGCCGCAACTCTTTTTTGCTGAAAAGCAACTACTATGGAATTTTGCCCCATTTTCCCCAACAACGTTATATTTCATCAAATTCTAGAAGTCATATGATAGCTAACTTACTCCACACCCCGGTATAAGCAAAACATACATTTTTTTTTTTTTTTTTTTTTTTATCATTTTTATTACTTAGGAAAGAAAGAAAAAAATGCATGATTTTCAAACCAACTTCAGTCTCTATTAAACACAAAAGAAAATAAATTCATATTGCTATGAGCAAGAATAAACTGGCAATTCACATTCCCAGTTGAATTGTTGTAAAAACGGTCCCACTTAACCCGATTCACCCTACATATTTCACTTTAATCTCACAAAATGGTAATAGATGTTCTACGATGCCGTTTATATTCAAGAAACAATTTAAAATGTGCTGTTGCAGTTAATGATTGTTTTCTTTCGTGATCTCGTGATCTTCACCTCTGTTATGACCTATTTAGGTATAATCTCAAGAATCTTCCCTCAATCTTAGAAAACAATTTCAAGGTATAAAAATAAATATATTTTTGCATTATTTTCAAATTCCTCGTCTTTTTACGACATGTATGCACAGCTAGTACGTTATTGTACTGCTTCATTAAATTTTCATATATTTCTATGAGGATGTGATAAAACTAATTTATATTGCTTATATTTTTACTTTTCGAACATATGTAAGGAAAGTATTGTAAGGAATATGTAAGGAAAGTATGTAAGGTTTTTTATTAACCGACTTCAAAAAAGAAGGAAGGTTCTCAATTCAAACCGTCTGTTTTTTTTATGTTTGTTATTAGCTCATAACTTCTGAACGGATGCTCCGATTTTGATACTTTTTGTTTTGTTGAAAAGGTCTTGGTCTAAAATAGGTCCCATTGTAATATCTTTACGATCTAAATAAAATACAGGGTGCTCAAAAAAATCAGTCCCAACTCTTTTAACTGCTAAACGGCTGCAGCTATAGTGATAAAAATGGTATGTAAGTATAGCAAAGTGGTCATGCAGTACAAGATTAAACCACTTGCAGCGCCACCTGGTGGAGAATAGCGGAGTTAGAGTTCCTATCTCGAAAACGGTTCTAAAGAAAAAGTGAATTACAAAGCTGAAGAGTACGAGTTGTGGCTATTAAATAACGACACTATTGCTGCTACAGATGAACTACATATGCGCCAAATCCGAACGACCGACAGCTGTGCATCGTAAAGCCTTCTCTTTCGATTACAGGGCCTCCCGTGTTTGTAAAAAAATCAGTCTGGCTGTATCCTTCGTTTTGCCGAAAATGTGATAAGTAGAGCAACGAATTGTCGGGAAATTTCACGTGAAACTTGGTAAAACCGCTAGTGAAACTTATCTTTTATGAAAACAAGTTTATGGCGATGAATGTTTATCATGTGTGTGAGTTTCTGAGTGGTTCAACCGTTTCCAAGATGGCTGAAAAGACTTTGGAGATGATGACCGAAATTCAAAGCGATGATGATCGCTTTTTTCGACATTCTTGGTATTGTGTACCTTCACTGGGTTCCTGAATGTCAAACTATTAATCAACATTACTATCTTGAGGTGCTTGCTCAACTCCGTAAAGGGCTAAGAAAAAAACGACCCGAATTGTGGAAGAACAAGTCATGGGTTCTCCATGAAGACAACACGCCGGCTCACATGTCATTGTCTGTCAAGAAGTTTCTAGCCAAATACAAAATCCCAGCTTTAGACCATCCGCCTTATTCGCCTGACCTGGCCTCATGTGACTTTTATCCGTTCCCCAAAGTTAAATATGTATTAAAAGGAACAAGATTTTAGTCAGTTAAAGCTGTGAAAGAAAAAGCGGCACGCTTCATGCAGGAGCTCACAGGACAAGACTTCCAGCAATGTTTCGAACAATGAAAAATTCGCATGGAGCGTTGTAGGGATAGAGGAGGGGTGTATATTGAAGGTGATAATAACTAAATATGTATAAATTTAAAATAAAATGTTTTATAGCAAGTCTCGTTATTTAATAGCCACACCTCGTATCACCGATTTAGTACAAAAAGATAGTTCAGACATTCATGCTAACGTTCCTATCTCGGAAACGGTTCAAGACAGGGGGAAGAGTGAATTATAAAATTGCAGAGCATCATCGATTTTGTATGAAAAGATAGTTTTGACATTGATGCTAAAAATACAAGGCTAGAAACGTGCATTTTTTTGTTTGCAATTTCTTACACTATACACACTTCAGCTACATTACCCACGTTGTAGCGTAGCTAGTGAGACATACGCTATATAGTTCAAAATTCGGTTACTTGATACATTTGTTTTGTTGTAGAGATCTTGGTCTGCAGTAGGTCCTATTATAACATCTTTACAATCTAAAGAAAATAAAGCGCCATCTGGTGAAAAACAGCGAAATTAGCTCTCCTATCTCAAAAACGGTTCAAGATGGAAGAAAAGATAATTACGAAGTTGTAGAGCATCATCGATTTACTACGAAAAGACAGTTTTTAAACATTATTGCTAAAAATAGAACGCTTAAAACGTGCAGTAGTTTGTTCGCAATTTCCTACACTGTGCACACTTGAACTACGTTGCACACTTTGCAGCGTAACGGATGACACGTATACTCTGTGGTTCAAAGTACTGTTACTGTAAGCGATCACATCCATTAGCGCAAAGTCGTTTTCAACCAACTTTAGAAAGGAGGGTGTTCTTAATTCGAGCTATGTGTTGTTGTTGGTGTTTGTAAGCTTATAACTTCGTAAGAGATGCTCTAATTAACCGACTTCAAAAAGGAGGAGGTTCTCAATTCAAAGCGTATGTTTTTTTTTTGTTTTTTTTTTATATTTGTTAGCTCATAACTTCTGAACGGATGATCCGATTTTGATACGTTTTGTTTTATTGTAAAGGACTTTGTCTGAAATAGGTCCCGTTGTAAGATCTTTACGATCAAAAGAAAATTCAGAGTGCCCAAAAACGTCAGTCCCGATTCCTTTAACTGCTGAACAGCTGCAGATATAGTCATAAAAGTGGTATGTAGGTATAGTAAAATGGACAAGTGCTACGCGATTCAACCGCCTAAAGCGCCACCTGGTGGAAAAGAGTGGAGTTAGCGATCCTATCTCGGAAACGTTTCAAGAGAGGGGAAAAAAGTGAATTATAAAATTGCAGAGCATCATCGATGTAGTACGCAAAGATAGTTTAGATATTAATGCTAAAAACAGAACGCTTAAAACGCGCATTTGTTTGTTCCCAATTTCCTATTTTGTGCACACTGAACGACATTGCATATGTTGCAGCGTAGCGGGTGACATTTATGCTATGTAAAATTCAAAGTATGGTTGTTGTAAGCGGTCACATCGATTAACGCATAGACGTTTTAAACCGACTTCATAAAGGAAGAGGTTCTCAATACAAACCATGCTTCTCGTTGTTATTGTTGAAATTCGTTAGCTTATAACTTCGTAAGAGATGATTTAATTTTAATACTTTTTTTTTTGTCGTAATGATCTTGGCCTGAAATAGGTTTCATTATGATTTCATTAATATATAAACAAATTACAGGATACTCACAAAAGTCTGTTCTCACTCTAACTGCTGAACGCATGCAGCTACACTGGTAAAAGCAGTATGTAAGTATCGATGTTGAAACTTCCGTCCATCAACTGTAATGAATATTTTGCTCTTTGTTTGAACTTTACGCTGCGCAATTTCCAGCGCAGTGGGTAACACGTATTCACTGTAAAGTTCAATATATATGCCTAACAGAATTTTCGGTTACGAATACAGCATATCCGTTCTTTACATTTCCAAAGACTTTTTAATTTAACGTATGTTCGTTCAATAGTTAGTTTTTTGCTCATATCCGATAAAGGCAAGAAAAGTGACAACCCTTAAAAATGCAGCACTTGAGAAAAATCAAATTAAAAATAACTTGACTAGAATAAAACAGGCACAACTGTCTCTCGAGTGGGTAACTTTCTAGATGGAGATGTAACTTTTTTGTTTACATTGGGTGCATTTCATGTATTTTTCAGTGACATAAACCATTTTTTGAGTAATATCACTTTTTTTGGAAGTTGTGATTTGTGAAACTTCCGTCAAACGTCTTCCGATGCTCTGCTGTATAAATAAGTTATCACTGAAAAGAGAAAAATAAAATATTTTTGTAAAAAAATGGAGCCGACTCCAAAAAGGAACTACTATTCAAACAACTAAAAATGAAAGAAAATCGGCAGAAAATGGAACTGTAAATTGCGCCTAAAAGTATAAAATAGTTTCCTTCGCCAAACAACCTATAACACTACAATTAATCATAACTTTTGAAGTCGGCGCAAAATTAAATAAAAATTGATACCTTTATTCAATACAAAAATCAAATCCTATTCAAAATACACATCTCACATTGTTACCGCCGAAAACTACTTTGATTCAAGAAAACAAATACGATTTCGTAAGCAGCAAAAGTTGGCGAAGATGCTGGTATCTGACGTACTTTTTGAAAGATAAATCACAAAATTATCTGGTAAACATATTTAATTTCTTTGGGATATCATGATTATTTTGATAAGGTATATCAAGAGAGTAATCAAGATTATGAAACAACACATCGTACAATATATATTATGAAAATACACATCTTGCGTGTATATTTTTGCCTTACGTTTTGATCGCCAAATCCAAAAGCCTTCAAGGATGATAGTTATCAAAGTTATACCAAATCTGCAAAGGAAACTCGAACTTCGTAGAAAGATAAACACCGCATTGTGAAGAATGTTCACTGTTCTATGTAGATGCTACTAATGGACCAATTGTATACAGTGATAAAATAATAAAGGAAACAAGAAACTTTTAAAAACTAATTCAATTTTATTTAATTTTGCGCCGACTTCAAAAGTTATGATTAATTGTAGTGTTATAGGTTGTTTGGCGAAGGAAATTATTTTATACTTTTAGGCGCAATTTACAGTTCCATTTTCTGCCAATTTTCTTTCATTTTTAGTTGTTTGAATAGTAGTTCCTTTTTGGAGTCGGTTTTATTTTTTTACAAAATGATTTTATCATATGAAAGGAAAGTATTGTAATCATGTCAAAAATCCGAATTTGAGATTTTGATGTTTATGTATGTTTTGAGGTCCCCTGAGTCCGTTTTCACTATTTTTATGATGATGTATGTATGTGTGTGTGTATGTACATGTGTATGTATGTATTATGTATGTGTGTATATGTGTCAGTGAACGTGCTAGCGTCTAAACGCTTTGCTCGAATGAGCTGAAAGTTGGTACGTATGTTGTAAGTCACCGTAGCACGAACCCTATTGATTTCAGTCAATCTAGTACTTATAGTTTTTCTACAGGAACACCAAGAAAAATTCTTTATCATTGCGTCCTATGGGGCCAAATTTCTAAAGTGTGATAGCGTTTAAACGCCTTATTATACTGAGCAAAAAAATTTTACACATGTTATAGGTCACAGTTACACGAACTCCATAGATTTTGGTTAATTTAGCACTTACATTTTTTTTTACAAGAACACTAAGAAAAATTCATTTTTCATTATGGCCTATGAGACCAAATTTTTAAAAGTGCGATAGCGTCTAAACGCCTTATTCAATTGAGTTGAAAATTTATATGAGTATTATAAGTCACTGTTGAACTAACTATAAGCAAGTATTTTGGTAAATCTAACATTTATAGGTTTGCACAGAGATACAACGAAGAATTCTTTATCCTTATGATCTTTTAACTCAAAGTTCAATAACGTTAAATTAAA
Source organism: Salticus scenicus (assembly GCA_963930645.1). NCBI lineage: Eukaryota > Metazoa > Arthropoda > Arachnida > Araneae > Salticidae > Salticus > Salticus scenicus. The sequence goes on from OZ005648.1 coordinate 136,926,183, forward strand.
CATCACGTGTTAGATAGAGAAAAACACTCTATTATGATTTTCTCTCTTTTGTTTATTTAACAACTCTTCTTTCTTTACTTTATCTACAAAACAGTTAATTACTCCATGTTCGGAAAGTCGAGTGGAGTCACTCCAGATTGTTTACTTAAAGTAATAAAAAATATATACAATAAATACTTTTTTATTTATTTATTTATTGTTTTGTTTTTGTTCATTTCACAATATGGTAGTTAATGTGTAAATCCATAATTAAATATATATATATATATAAAACTTCTTAACTTTTGTATTTTAAATCCTATTTCATATATATATATATATATATATATTGAAAGCGTGAGTAATTGAAAACAAGGTTTCCAACTCATATTCATTTTCTTAATAAATAATTTAATAGTTTTTCCATACAGTACAACAAATTCATATTTCATTTGTTTTTACATGTCATTCTATATATTTTTACATGCCTGTAATCGAGCATCTTATATTTGGAAATAATTCCGCTAATTTATTTGTTCATAAGGACAAAAATTTCAGTTTAATAATTTATAAAAGGCTTTTATTCCAACCGTTTTTTTTTTTTTTTTTTTTTTTTTTTTTTTTGACTAAGGACTATTAGTCTCAATCTGGGATTTTTGCGGTATCATTTTTCGATAGTTGGACATTTGTCAAAGTCATTTTTCAATAGTTGGACATTTATCGCAATCTAAAATTTATCGAAAATATAATTGAATAATTTAAAAGCGATGTTATAACTTGAAAAAAAAACTAATAGTCCTCCGTCCTAAACTAAATTCTGCGTTTGCCAGAATTTCATCAAAATCATTTTTTTTTTTTTTTTTTTTTTTTTTAAGAAAAAGAAAAGAAAATTAATAATAATCATTATCGTTGCAAACGATATCGAAAAAGTTTTTTTTAATAATTTTAAATTAGGAAATAAAAAGTGCACCAGCAATATGAAATAAAAGTAAGTAAAAAAATGAATTTAATGATTTAATTTTTATATAAAACATGATCGCGTGCTACCTTAAAAAGTAGATGTAAAATTTAAAGTTTAATTTTTTGGCAACAATTATAAATTAAAATAAAGAATTTAATGAAAGTTTAGAAGTTAGAATTTCTAATTTTTTCTTTTTTTACTTCCTCTTAAGGGAAAAAAAAGTGCTACTGCTGAGTACTGAAAACCTATTTTACTTAATTCCCTGTGAAATCTAGATTTATGTTACTAAATCAAGCAAACAACTTCTATTAATGACTGGTAAACTATACAAATCATGGACATTTATTTTGTAATAATGGGGAAAGAAACGTATAATAACATATTAACTTTTATCCATAGGCTTATTATTTATTCTTGTGTTGAATAGAACTGCTTGTTCTAAAGTTTTCTTCAACGAGATACTCTTTGATTGTACTATGTAAACATTGCGAGAAAAATTTGAGATAAATCTAACTTGTTGCTTTATCAACTTTCATCAATACATCCCTTTTTTTTTTCTTTCTATCTTTTTTTTTTTTTTTTTTTTTTTTTTTTAAATTCTCTCTCTCTCTCTGAACTTTCTTTATTCCAGCACAAACTATTCATTTAAGGAGAAATAATCTCTTTTTAGCTGTAAAAGCATTTGGCCGTAAAAAAAAAAATTCTTTTTTTTAAGTTTTAAAGTTAAAACGGGTTTTTTATTTAATATCTTTTGAACTAATGATCCTATTGAACGGAAAATTACGGCGTTAGAGGTTAGATAGATTTTTTTCTGATTAATAAGTGTATCAACTTTTATAGCGATCGGTGGAACTGTGTACTTTGAATAACAGATTAAAATCTGACATAACATGATATTCATTTTATCAAATTGAAATCGCTGTCCAAAATTTTTTTTGGTGTTCTCGTACTTGATACGGTTCTAGAGGCCTCTTGCTTAATATTATATGGGATTAAAAAATTATTTAAAGTTGTTATTCGTTAAAAGTATTTCAAATTATTTTTACCTCCCACCCTACCCTTCCTCACTTATTTACTTCCCGATACTAATCTAGTGAGATAAATAAAGTAGAGTGATAAATGGTAACCCTGACATGGTTCAACATGAGTCATGTGAGATGAACCATCTATGCATTGGTTACCTTGGTTACAGCTTATTTTCAATAAATTTCTATGGCAACAGCTTGGAGATTGTACTTGGCGAAACTTATAACCGCCAATATTTTTGTTTACTTACGTAATTTAATATATATATGTGTGTGTGTGTGTGTGTGTGTGTGTGTGTGTTACCGTTAAAGTATGAAATCCGTTATTTCATAGAATAATTAGGTATTTCATGAAATAACTAGACAGGTCAGTTAAAGTATATAATATTATTGAATTCTTCGATTTAACTAGGTATTCTATAGAATAAAGATTACTCCATCGTTAAAGTATGAAATGATTATGCATATTCCCCGCTAAATTTTGGGCAATGGGATTAATTATTCAATATTTACCACATTTACCGGTTATTTTAGCAGTGCTGCAGCACAAAATTTTGCATATTTTCACACACATGCACTATGAGATAGGAGTACCCAGTAGGTTTTATTCATGTACGCAAAGCGTACAGACATGCGTAATACTGGCTGCTGCAGTACAAAATTCCGCATATGTTTCAGATTCATGCATTTTGAGATAAGGATATCCAGTAAAGTTTTTTCTTTTTTTTGTTTTTCATGTGCACAAAGCGTACAGACGTTTCCAATAGTGCCTGCTGCAGTACAAAATTGTGCATAGGTTTCAGATTCATGCATTTTGAGATAGGGGTATCCAGTGACGTTTTTTGTTTGTTTTGTTTTCATGTACGAAAAGCATACAGACGTTCGCAATACTGGCTTCTGCAGTACAAAATTGTGCATATGTTTTAGAAACATGCATTTTGAGATAGGGATATCCAGTGATGATTTTTTTTTTCATGTACTCAAAGCATACAGACGTGCGTGATACTGGGGCTTCTGCTGTACAAAATTTTGCATATTTTTGAATTTCATGCATTTTAAGTAAATTTTTGTACTGCAGCAGCCAGTATCATGCACGTCTGTACGCTTTGCGTACATGAAAACCAAAAAAAAAGAAAAAAACTTCACTGGATACCTCTATCTCAAAATGCATGAATCTGAAAAATATGCACAATTTTGTACTGAAGCAGTCAGTATTGCAAACGTCTGTACGCTTTGAGTACATGAAAACCAAAAAACATCACTGGATACCCCTATCTCAAAATGCATGAATCTGAAACATATGCACAATTTTGTACTGCAGCAGCCAATATTGCGCACGTCTGTACGCTTTGCGTACATGAAAACCAAAAAACATCACTGGATACCCCTATCTCAAAATGCATGAATCTGAAACATATGCACAATTTTGTACTGCAGCAGCCAGTATTTCGAACGTCTGTACGCTTTGCGTACATGAAAACAAAACAAATAAAAAACATCACTGGATACCCTATCTTAAAATGCATGAATCTGAAACATATGCACAATTTTTTACTGCAGCAGACAGCATTGCGAACGTCTATACGCTTTGCGTACATGAAAAAAAATCACTGGATACCCCTATCTCAAAATACATGAATCTGAAATATATGCAGAATTTTGTACTACAACAGCCAGTACTGCGAACGTCTGTACGCTTTGCGTATATAAATTTATGATCAATTAATGCATAAATAACTTTGAAATTGTTTATTTTATACATTAACAGTCTGTCATTAGTTATTTCATAGAATAACAAGGTAAAGTATGAAATTTTTTATTTATTATATACTTTAACTGACTTGTCTAGTTATTTCATGAAATACCTAGTTATTCTATGAAATAACTGAATTATACACTTTAACGACAACATATGTTAATATATATATATATATATATATATATTCTTCGAGAAATTTTACACAAATATCGATCAATTAAACCAATTCGACTTATTTTTAATAACTTTTAAGGATATCGGTGTTCTTTTCCAGTTGACTAAAATTACAATTATCGGTTATATATCAAAAATAATCTAAATTTTTCTTCGAAAAATATTGATACTTTTAACTAGAAGTCATTTATTATATTTTTAAAAAATCAAAAATATAACAAAATAATAAATATGCTTGAGGAAACAATTTAAATTAAAAAAGAAAAATGACGAGTTTTTTTTTTTTTTTTTTTTTTTTTTTTATAATAATAAAAAGACATTTATATAAAGATAGAAAGACTCGTGAAATGATTAAAATTCATATTTTCTACCCTAAAGATAATTATCTTTTATTGTTAATGCTACTGTATGATAATATAAATATTCTTTTACTTATGCAAAAAAAAAAATTAAAATCACTGCAGGCTATAAAACTGTTTAATTTTTAAAATGGGTTTTCATTAAGTATACATTGAAGATAAGAATAAATATAAAAACAAGTTTGAGTAAATTTTTTTTCAACTATCATACAGAATGTTATTAAATTTTATGAAAAGAATTTTTATTTTTATTTTCAAGTTTTATATCAAATCTTTGGAATAAAACAAATGAATATATTAGAAATTATATCCATTATTGAAAAGCATAAATATGCTTAATAATATCGTACTATTTAATGCATTCTAATAAAAGTTAATGTAAGTATTGAAGAAATGCTATCATTTTGGAAATTATTTTTTTCAGTTTTAAGTTAACAATAATAATAATATTTAATTTGATGCGTTTAATTTAACTATATAGTTGTGTTTATCTTAATAACTTTATTTCTTATATACTATTAATTTTATTTGAATAAATTATAGAAACAAGAATTAGACTATTAAAAAGAAAAACTATTTTATTTAAGAGACAAAACTTAAGTTAAAATACATTTAAAAACAAAATATGCATATAAAAATAATTAAAATCTAGACGTTTCGAAACCCGTCCGGGTTTCCTCATCAGTATCAATTACAACATAATATGCAAACATTACATGAATACCCAAGGAATTTAAAGAAGTACCGAATATTGAGGAGCAGGTGCGCATTCTTCATTCATTGGTACTAATGAGGAAACCCGGACGAGTTTCGAAAGTCTAGATTTTAATTATTTTTATAAGTATATTTTGTTTTTAAATGTATTTTAACTTAAGTTTTGTCTCGTAAATAAAATAGTTTTTGTTTTTAATATATATAATTGAGACAGTTTGATGTTTGTGTACGTTAAGGATTAGACTATGTTTTAGCTTTTCAGTTTATTAAATTTGACAATATATTAGCTCAACATTTTAAGAGAACATTAATTTTAGAAATAGTTTATTTAAATAACTTTTCAAGTTTTCTAAATAGTTAATTTTGAAGAATAAATTTGTATCTTTTATGAATGTTATTTTGAATAAAAATAAAACACCACGTTATAAATAAATAAATTTAACTTTAAAGTAACTTCTATAAATGAATTTAGATAAATTAAGAAAATTTCAACAAGTGAAAATGCGAGACTTTACTATACAATTACGATAATTCTAGAGTGTTTAAGATATTATTTGGCAGTCAGATTATTATCGCACGCTAATAAAGGGGCAATTTTAGTAACATAACATTTACACGCATGATTTATAAACAGCAATTTTCTTTAAAATAATTTGTAGCTTTACCCACTGTATTTTAGAATGAAAAAGAAAAAGTGGGCTATGAGTCAAAATCCATAGAAAATGGCATGGGGAAAAAAATTACAATTACAAGAGGGGGTAAAAAACCCTACCACCGGAAAGAAAATAAGATCAAAATAGACAAGAAAAAGTAACCGAAGCTGAGAAAGGGTCGGGGCTATCGTCGAGGGTTAGCTACGCCTAACATGAATAAAATATTACTATAGAACAATTTCTTTGTATTTCAAAATTGCAATTGCAGTTATGAATAGCATTAAATAAAATTAATATTTCCTTATATTTGAAAGACTATCAGCCAATTTTAAAATACACAATTAGTATCTGAACAGATTTTCATTATGATTAACTAAGAATCAACTACACAATAAGTATATAAAATACAAATTTGCCAAATAAACTTGCATCAACTCTGTGTGACTCACGTTCTATTATTTTAGCTCGAACAGTTGCTGCTGTTTTTTCTTATTTATTTATAACGTTTACAAACAAAGTTATTTATTTAGTATACAGATTTAAGGCTCGGTCGGTTGGGAGCTGCCTTCTGAAACACTAGGTATCGGGTTCGAATCCCAGTACAGGCATGGACGTTTGTGGTCTTCTAATGACTGTAAAAAATAAAGGAATTGTCATTATGAATATGTAACATGGATCAATCGAGACAAAAGTCATTGTTACTATAAGTCTCAAAGCTGTAAATAAATAAATAAAATAAATAGAGATTTAGTGTGAATAAAATTAAATCTACTTTTTTGTAAATGAACGAATTAGAAGGATTTCCAGTTTTGAATAAAGATTTTATCCTTTATCCTCTAACAATAATGGTTTTATCTTTTATAATGCATATTAATTTTAGATTGAAAAGTATTTAAATATTATTTAACTTTCTTTATATAACGGTCCATAATAATATATGGAACACAATAAAAAAAAAAAAACTTGGAGTATAAACCTTTTATAAGAGTAGGATATAACTTTTTGTAGCTTTTCCATTTACAATGAAAAAAATATATAGGTTCACAAAAACTCAGCTTTCAATATTCCCATTATAAAACATAATCCAGTCTGCAAAAATGTAACTTTATATGAAAGTCTATATATATTTGTATTTATAATGCTAATAAAAAGAAAATAGATCTGAGAAAATTTGTTTCATATCAAGACAAAATTACAATTTCGGAAATAACTTTTCGGCCATAAATTTTTTTGTGATAAAAAGTTTAAATTGACGTTCACAAGAACATTCATATTTTACGGGAAATTTTCTTATGAATTCAGTATTTTCATCTAAATATTTCTTTCTGTCTTTCTTACATTTTTATCGTTTTTATTGGAAATATTCTGAAAGATAGAAAAAATAATCTAATTTTGAGAATCAGACTATTCTATTTAAAAAGAAAAAAAAAAAATTCTAAAATATTAGATTGTGAATTTATGAATTCTTTCTCAAAAATGTATAAAAATTTGCCATGATAAAAATGTACATACACTCTTGCACATTATCCCACAAAACATAGAGTGGTAATGTACGAGATTCCTTTGTTATCTTTAAATTAAAAAATTTTCAAGCCGTATGTTACATGAAGCGAGTGAATAAGTTTAATTGATATGAAGACATTGATAAAATCTATTTAGAAGTTTTTATTTCTTTCACTTACCATCTATGAAATTACTATTTGTCACTAACATTTTCTTCCATTCATTGTAAAAGGAATCGAAAGCATCATCAGATGTTTCGAAAGTAATGACTGCTAATATTTGGACTGTTAATCATCTGTAATCAGATTTAATGGCAAATAAGGTTTGAAACGTGAATAATTTTGAAAAGAATATGATTTAGATTTACAATGAATATAGATATGTGTTACAAATTTCACGCAAGTATATCCAGTTGCACTAAGTTGTTTTCGTTGTTTCAGCTGTAGATGGCGCTGTTGGAGCTATAGATAGCTGCTGTTAAATTTACAGAAGACACGACTTTAATTTTGGCTATATTTTATTTGTATTAGCGTTGTTGTAACTATATTTGGAGTTGTTTTCTTACAGGAGGCGTTAAAGCAGATAGGCTGTGTTATTGTTTATAAAAAAAATTAATATAGTACAAATAATTTGTTTAATTATATATAAAATAAAAATTTATATGATTAAACTCCAGGTGGCTCAATGTCAATCCATACTACTTCCTAGCCTGTTTTGGGCAAAAATCCGGTAGAAAGGGTTGTCCGCTAAGCTTTTATAATTTATGCATGAATAATTATTTAATAATGTGTTTTGCTAGTATAAAATGGAGTAACTTTAACTTACTGTGTTTCTCTTTCTCTCTCTCTAATATCCTGCCTAACTTTCTATGGTTCTGTGAACCTTCTCTCACGTTTTATATAAATACCGTGACGTCACATGCTCACTAGAGGCTGAATCAGTTCTAGCTCTAGTGGTAGATTATAAGTTTTCACATATCGATTAAGTTTACGAATGTTTCAATATATAACAATGAATAATATTATTTTTTAAAGTTCTCTCTATATTTAAAAAAAAAAGCTACTGTCACTGGCGTCATTTTTTTTTTTTTTTTTTTTTTTTTTGTCTGCGACAGCATCTTCTAACGAAGAGCAGGGTTCTTCGCGTCATGAGAGGTATCAATGTGTTCCGAGTACTCCAAGGCAGACATTTCAGCCGCTTAGAAATTTCTATCATTTTAATTAAAAGAGTTATTAACTAAAAACGACAAGTTTATGAAGGTACTCTACTTGCCATTTTGAAAAAAGTTTCTCCCAGTGACGTTGTTCTTCTGTCATGAAGTCAATTTACAGGAGAAAATTAAAATATGATCCATGGTTGTACGTAAGTAGGTAGGTTGGTTGGATTTAACGTCGCACCAATACTGCGCTATGGGTAATTGGCAACGGTCTGGGACGCACACCTAGAGATGCTCCGGAGACATGTCATCACAATTTTGAACCTTCACGGAGGGGATTCCCCTCCGCTTTGGTGATCCCCAGAGATATAGTGGGGATGGGAACATGGACTTTGCGACCACGAAAGATTTTATGAGCACTAGTCACCATTAGTGTACAGGACGGTCTTTGGCCAGCTCAAGTATCGAATCGGCAATCTTCCAATTACGTGCTCAGCGCTTTACCGACTAGGGTACCACTGCCTGAAACCATGGATGTAAAAAACAAAGAAAATAAATATTAACTTTTTTTTTCTCTACTTTTAGAAAATTAATCTTCGTACACGGGGAAATTAAATTATGATCCATGGTTGTAGGTAGGTAGATACTTAGATAGGTTGTGATTGACGTCACGCCATTACTGTGCTATGAATAATTGGCGACGCTCTGGGACGCACTCCTACGGTTGTTCCGGAGACATGCGACCACAGTTTTGGTCCTACACAAAGGGGATATCTCCCCAGCTTCGGTGGCCCCCAGAGGTATAATTTTGATGGGAACAAGGAGGATATTGTGACCACGGCATATTTTACGTGCACCAGCCACCATTAGTGTACACGACGGTCTTTGATCGGCTCGAGAACCGAACCCACAATCTTCCAATTACGAGCTCGGCACTCTACCGACAAGGGTACCGTGGTTCGGATTTAAGATTGGAGAAAAGAAATAAAAAGGGTCATATGCTAAAGCTGTAATGCAAAATGGTCTAGATATTATGATTTTCTTTCTATTAATATATATATATATATATATATATATATATATTATATTTCAATTTGACATTGAATATGAGGATTTCCAAAATAATTTTCTGCTTTTGTCTTGTAACATGCACTATTAATATACTTTTCAGTGAAAGAGAAGCGAATAGGCGAGCAGAGTTCTGTATGTGTCAATAAGTAAAGTGAGTCAGGGAGGAGGCGAAGCCTCCTTCGAGGGTTGGTGGGCGGAGAGAGCAGGGGTCAAAGCCCCCTAGTGTTTATGTAAATTTGTAAGCTTATATTTATCAAAAAGGAAAGAATCAATTATAATTATTGTAGTCAGAAATAGTCTGTGTCATCTCATAAATTTATACCTAAGCAACTTGTATTTAAACTAATCCAAGACAGGTGGCGGTAAATATTTTTGAGAATTTTTTTTAAACATTGAAAAGGACAAATGTTTGTCCGAAAATCTTATAAAAACAATTTTGTTATAGATATTAGTTAGCTAATAACATTGTATTTTCATGAATTTATTGTAAATTATTATAAAATAAGTCTAGATTTTATACAAATTGATATTATCATATAATTAATAATTAATTTTTATATAAACTGATTATTAATCTATATTGAATAAAATTATATGCGTTAAAATAATTGTTTCAAAGATGGGGATTTTTTTTTTTAATCAAATTGTGTTTATTGAATTAAATTGAATAAAAGTAATACGTTTTTGCTTTCTTAATGTGTCGTCAACATGAAAAAAAATGAATGCAACATTTGATATATTTATGTGTTGTCTATGTTGTCAATGTCTATGTTGTATGATAAAACGTTGTCATTTTGACTTGTTTTCCAAGATAAATGTGTGAGTTTTCATAACTCTTTCTAGGAATTTCTGTAGAATAGCAGTAGTACAAAATATTCTTTAATTAAACGATTTCTCATAAGCAACGAATGGACAACAACGGTTCTCTCTAAAAAAGAATAATTGTTGAATAAAGGGCTAGTCCTGTCGAAATCGACGAGTTTGCGCATTTGCTATTTAAGAGGGAATTTTTTTTTTTTTTTTTTTTTTTTTTTGAGATTACGCACTTTATTGGTAATGATAAGAGAATCAGAGTGAGTGATAACATTTTAAAATAATTTTAAGAATTCTGTAATATACAAAAGTAGATTAATACTAGTTAGAATATTTGAAATATTTGTACTCAGAAAAAAAAATATATACCGTATTTACCCTCATATAAGTCGAGAAATTTTGGACAAAAAAAATGGCTTAAAGGCCGGTTTCCATAGCGGTTGGTTCGAGCGGCACTATTCAGAATCTTTTGATGTGGTCAAGCGGTGGGACGTGGTTGGAAGGAACGGAGAAGTCCCTGGCCCTAACCCCCTGCTGAGATAACTTAGGGCCAGAGGCAGATATCTTTGTCAATTTTGCATGCTTTCCTATGAAGTAACTGCGCAATCTGATAAAAGAGGGGAAGGGGGGAAGGGGGTCGACTTATGCCAGGGTCCTTATTTTTTTTTATCAGAAGTCAAAAATGCGCTTTTGAATGACAATTGTTCTCTTCCCGCACTCCATAACACAGTGACGTCGTTTACTGTCGAAGAAAAAGAGGAAGGAATTGTTTTTCCTTATCAGCGCTGGGGTTCGGGTTTGGAGGCTGAGTAACGGGTTTAGTCCAGGCGATGAATGTACGCCTACCCCCCCCCCTCCTCTGAGAGATCAATGGGTATTCTTCCGAGAATGTATCACCCCTGTGTGCAATTGAATCGTCCGTGAGTGGCGAGAAACAGAAATAGGTGGCCCGCCTTATATCTTGCTCATTCTTGATAGTACACTGTACACTTTATTCCCTATTTCTTCACTTATCTTACTACACTTTTCCCATTGTTTTTACTGATATGGCTGTTCTAGTTATTAGGAAACAGAAACGCAATTCATATGTAGCTGGATTTAAACTTAAAGTTATTTCGTTTCTCTTCAGTTTGGGGTTCACGAAAAATGGATTCGTGATTGGCGCAAGAATAAGGCAAAGCTAGAAAACATCCCAAAATCAAAAAAGGATTTGCGGCATGGAAAATTGCCCTTTCCAGAACTCGAAAATGTATTACGTGATTGGATTGTAGAGTGCCGGCAGAATGGTTTTATTATCACTAGAACTGGCATACGTTTACGAGCCATGAACCTTGCAAAAGAAGAAAGGTATGGTGTTCCAAACACGTTTCGTGCATCAGAACATTGGTGCACTAGATTTATGAATCGTCATGGTTTGACTTTACGGCACAAAAATTACCGTCTGACTTGGAGGCAAAGATTATGAAATTTCAAAAATACGTCATCGATCAAAGAAAAAAAGAAATTTTTTTTAACTTTGCCATATAGAAAATATGGACGAAACATCCATGTGTTTCGACCTACCAGAAAATAAAACAGTGAACTGCAAGGAGGGAAAAAAGCAATTTGGTAAAGACGACTGGGCAAGAAAAACCCGTTTTACGGTCATTCTTTCGTGTTTGGCCGACTGTACTAAGCCTCATCCGTTGATTATTTTTGAAAGAAAAACTTTGCCGAAAAACGTTACATTTCCATCTGGTATGCTAGTTCGAACTCATGAAAAGGGGTGGATGGAAGCTGACGGAACAGTCGACTGGCTTAAAAATGTGTGGGGTAAAAGACCGGGAGCTGTTTTCAAAAAACCTTCCCTTTCAGTTTACGACTCGTTTCGTGGCCACTTTTCTGAAAACGGGAATAAAGTGACGAAAGAACTGAAAACGACTGTAGCCTAAATCCCGGGAGGGTTTGTCATCCGTCATTCAACCCCTAAACGTTTGCTTCAATAAGCCCTTCAAAGCAAGTGTTAGAAAATATTGGGTAGAATGGATTTCATCCGGTCGTCCAACATTTACAAAGGTCGGCAATATTAGAAAGTCCGCCATCGCATTAATTGCCCAGCGGGCTAAAGATGCGTGAAATCAAATTCCTTCCGAAATGGTTATAAAATCATTCTAGAAATGCTGCATAAGCAACGAACTAGACGGCACAGGAGATGATGCCATTTTCGAAAGTGATAACGATGAGGAAGAATGTAGCGATACAGAGCCTGAAAACGTGTATCATGATGAGGCGATGACGACAAAAGAATTTTGCGAATGTTTGGCGAGTCCGACACTGAATCGGTCCTTGAATCAGCTTAACTTTGAATATTACTATTTACCATATCATACAATCAGTAGCGTCGTATTATTATTATTCCTTTCAATCAGTGTAATTTTGTATACTACATTTGTACATTATTATCTTTATTATTGTATATTTAGTACTTTTTTTTTTTTTTTTTCAGATGATTTTGAATAAATGTAGTATTTAAAAAAAAAAAAAAATGAAAGTTTCTTCATTATTGTATATTTAGTACTTTTTTTTCAGAAGATTTTGAACAAATGTGTTTTTAAAAAAATTCAAATTTCTTGAACGGGAAAGTAGGTGGGTCGACTTATACGTGGGATCGACGTATACGCGGGTAAATACTATACCACTTTCCTCTAGTACGAATAGGTAGACCTTTTCTATATCTCTAAACTAGAAATATAGATTTCCGTGTTATGTCTGTAAAATAAACAAATAACCCGAATAGACGAAATAATCGAGAATTTTCAGTCTATGCTTTTCTAGGTGGTTAAACAATATTATGGATATTATGAATCCTTTGTATTCCGATAAATTCTCGCTTAATTTCCAAGAATTGGGTCATATGCCATAATTATAATTACTAAAATTCGCCTTTCGTGTTCGCATTTATTTGTAGAGATTTTAAAATACGTTTGACCGCGATAATATAGGAAAACGTTCTAGAATTCTAATAGGGGTTTTAAGAACTCGCTAGCAAAGAAAACTAAATTTTAAAAGGATGGCATGGAACTATTTTTACTAGAGACTAATTTAATTTCTACACTGTTAAAAATTTTGTCCTAGGTTGAACCAAAACATGGTACACTGTTAAAAATTTCAGTTCAAGGTTGAACCAAATGTTGGTACTACAGTAGCTTCAGTTTGCTAGGTTGAACCAAAACTTGGTACAAGTATAGCTTCAACTATGCGATGGTGAAACCTTCTACTATGATTTGGCGTTTCTTGATTGAAAAAAGCACCAAATTATGGTAAAAAAATTCTCCATCTTATGGATGTAGCTATTGCAGTACCAAGCCTTGGTTTAGTAAAGCACCAAATAAGGGTAAAAGGTTTCACCATCGCATGGCGGCAGCAAAAATGTACCAAAATTTTTAACAGTGTAGATGTCAATCACAAAATATTTTTCTTTCTCAGTGTGTGCAGATACAAATTATAACCGCTTCACACTATAACAGTACGTTAAAACGCATTTAAATAAAAGTAAACCCAAATATATTTTAACAAATTTAAATTTATAAGATTCTAATATATTCTCTTGCTTTTTTATACAAAATTTTCAAAACTCTTGCTATGCTTTTAAAATATCGGTTTAACATGAAAAACAGTTTACGATATAATTCGATATTTTTTTTTAGAAATATGAAAATTTCTCCAATTGCCAATAACATTAACACATTAAGTTTCAGTTATTTGCAAATATGCATTATTAAAATTGTCTGTTTAACATATATATTTTACAGATACTTTTTATTCATCCTACCCATTATTTTTAATTGAAAAAAATCTTTAGAATTTCCATTTCTTAATTCTAATAACTTCGAAAGACTTAATTTTCAAAGTAATTTAATACGATTGAATTACCTTTATGCGATTAAAAAAGTACATGTGTTTAATTTTAATTAACTAGAGGATGTAAAAAGTTAAAATCCAAAAGTCTATTTTTGTGATAATGGTTTTTATTTTCATTTATTATATTCGTTCCAATTCAGATGGGGATAATTAATTTTATCGAAATGTTATTCAGCGAAAAATATTCCCTTAATTTTTTCTTCAGCGAAAGTTTAATTAAAATTTGTTGATATCCGATAAAATTAATTTTTAAAAAATCATAATATGTTTAATGGACATTTCTTTATTGTTTTAAAACTAGTTACTTAAAAAATGATTTTTAAAGCTATGAAAGCTTGATATATAGTATATATATATTTTTTTCAATATAAAGTAATAGAAAAAATTCTTGGTATATGTAAAAGTTTTTTTTTTTTCTTTTTTTTAAGTTTGATATATAATGAAAACACAGAATGAGATATTAGATTTCTGAATACAATATATGAATAAATACAATAAAATTAAATAACATGAAAACAATTTTAAATAAATAAAATACTATGAAATTTAGAAGTAAATTTTTGTTGTCGGTGACGTTGTATAATATATTTTTTTATGCCGTGGCATGCATAATATGAAAACAATTAATTGTTATTACAGTTTTTGTGTTTACATACCATTTTTTTTTTAATAAAATGAATAATTTTTTTAACAAAATTAAAGCAATTATGGTTACTAAGAACTAATTCGGGTATTGAATATTCAAGTAAGTGCAATAGACTGTACTGTATTGCAGTAAATTGTACTGCCCTCTCTAATCATACAATAAACTAAATTTTTACATGTAATAAACAAATTTTTTATGTTGTTACCAAGATATCTCACGTTAATTATATTGTTTTAGGTATATGCCCGCCATAGCAGTGGGGATAACATAGTCAATCTGCACTGAAAAAATTCTGCGACTGATATATAGAAAATAAATTGTGGCTCTAGTAAAAATAGTTCCATGCCATCATTACAGTCATTTGCAAAAGTTTAAGACAAGTAATCGATTTTTAATATTTTAACACATTGCATCATTTATGCAGATTATTGCGTCATCTCATGGGCTGATTGCATCAGACACATTCTACTGCTCTAAATAAAGGTGCCCGGTACGTTTATCGCCAGTTGTTTATTGGATTTTGTAGTAGACAGTGCTGTTGTGTAATTATTGTAATGGATAAAAAATCTTCACTTGCTATTACAAAAAGTTCAGAAATATTGACCCTGCATAAAATTGAATTCTCTGAACGTCAAATAAGTTCCAGAGTAAATGTGAGCAAGACAGCTGTTATTGAAAATGGTTGCGGGAATATTTAGATAGGTTCCTTCAACAAATTCTTAGCGGAATAGGTAATATCTTATCCCTTTGCGGCGCAAGACAATTTAAAACATTTCAATTATACTGCCACCGGAATTCCTGAACTAAATTAAACTAAAAGAAATTTTAAGGTTTAAAAAACCGGCCTTTTCTGATATGTTATAAACGTGAATTTTTGCTAAAATATTTCTTCTGCACACATGTAACAAGACTTTTCAGGAAAGTTTGGACAAACTCACTTCATTCTAAAACACCATGCTTTAAACAAATACTAAATGGGAATATTTGTTTAGGAAATCGATTCAAGAAACAGTTGTAACCTCGTCTATACATTTATTTCTTTTCTCTTAACTATTACTAGTGTGAATTGATTTTTCAGTCCACAAAATTTATTGCCTTATACTTTCTTCAACCAATACTTCTAGAAAGAAAACTCGAGCTGATTTCACTTTTGACTATTATTTTCGTTTTCAATAGCGTTGTATCCATAAAATTTTCTACTTTTATTTAATTTACTTTTATTTAATTTGTCGTTGAGCGGTGTTATTTATTGATCTAATACTTGTCAACGGTACTATCCCAATTCTGTAATTCAGATTGCTGTAGTTTAAACACAATTTTGAGTATGATCATGAGCCTTTAGCACATGTTACTATTTTAATACATTTCGGTATTTCCCTCGGCATAACTTATATTTTTACAGCGTAATCACAAATGAAATTCAGTTTAAAATACAGATAAGTGCACATCATTTTTTTATTAGCTAAACTTGTTATTTTGTTTTACACTATTGATTCCATGTTCTTGAAATAATATCAGAAAGTAATTCAACCACTGTTTAGTTATAAAATAATCATAATCATTCATATTTCTTATCCTTAAAATTCTACAAATTTTACAAATTCTACAAATTTTACTACAACAAACTTGTGTTTGCATGCAACTTCTTAATAATGTACAGGGGGACTTTTTATTATTACAATATACACTTGTTAATAGTACGGGTATAATTGAAGTTCAACATTCAAACAGTTGTAAAAAATTAACCACTGTCAAGAATGATGTAAAATTTCAACTGAATATACTCAAGGAAAAGAAAATGGTGTGGCATAAAAAAAATAGATATGAAATTCAGCAAAAGATGGCGTTTTAAACGTCATAATATTCAAAATAAAGGCACAACACATAGCATTTGTTATTTAAATGCTGGGTCGATAGCGTTTATATATGTATATTGCGTCTGAGAAACTCATCATGTTCTCTCTATAAATAATCGCGCTTTGACTATGAAGCTCTTTCACAGAAAATATGATTATTCCTAGTAGCTCTGAAGAAATACCACACAGTAGAGGGTTTGAAAAAAAGCTTTGGTCCGATATTTGCCATGGGCCTGGAAAAAAATGTTAAGAAAAGACAAGTTCTTTTGAAGTGAAATCTGGAAGAGAGAGGAAACCAGTTGCTTCGACGACAGTAAAAGGTGTGGCCACAGTATTCTAGGAAGAGCCAAGAGGTGGTGTGAAAACAGGCAGTACACGGGAAATTGCTCGAACATTGAACATGCCTGTCAGTATGTTGCATACAATTGTATGAAGTATCCTGCATTATTATCCATGCAGAATTACCCATGTTCAGAATTTGTTTCTTGCTGAGCTGCAAATAATTTGTTCGAGAATTTTTTGCTCGCATAGAAGTTGATAATGAATGGCTGTGGACGTGTTCGTGCACAAATCCCAATTCCATCTCCGAGGACATGTAAGTAATCAGAATTATAGTATACGGGCAATTTAAAATCCGTTTGCACTAGTTTATTTAACCAGTACTTCTACATTCTGCAAAGGTAACTGCGGGGTGCGAGTTGACGACATCGTTTATCGAAGGGTTTTTTATTTTTTTTTTCCTAAAAGATGGATCGTAGGGTCTTGTTACTTGTACCGTTAATGGTAAAAACTACAATAATCCGCAACAACGCATGCATGTGTGGGTAGAATAATTTTCCTCTGTACACTGAAAACCCAGTAAATCAGTTGTAAAGAGGCATTTCGTAAAGAATCATTAGCCAACATTTTCTAGCAGTCTAGCAGTCAAGATTCCTTCATCTTAAATCTTGTGGCTTCTGGATTTGGGGTTACCTGTAAAATGTTGTGTACAGTGATCTGATTGCAAACTTAGCTGAATTAAAGATACGCATTTCGCAACACATTCACAACGTGACCCTCATAGACTCCGATCTATTGAGAAACATGGTCTTTCTCATTTTCCGTTTGAGGCAGCAAACGGTGGACAGAATATTGAACATGTCTTGAACAAGTCTCGCAATAATTAGCAACCGATTTCATTTCTGTTTTCATTGCGGTTTTTTTATTATTATTATTGTTTATTTATTTTGCCTCAGGACAATAAAAACCTGGCTGATTTTTTCCATTGAAGGTGCAATCTTGCCGTGGTGGATAGTCAAGATTGCACCACGGTGCCACAACTAAAGGTGCCACAACTATTAAATGACTTATAAAGTTTTTTTTTTTTTTTTTTTTTTTTTTTTTTAACTGAAAAAAAAATACAGTTATGCATATTGAACACTACAGTTAGTTTAACACGTAATTCACGGTATAGATGCTGTATTGCCATTCAAATGTCACTTGTAGCCGAACACAATTTCGCTATGACGCACAGTAGAGCATTTTCGCCTTTTAGCCGACCAAAGATTTCTTTTTCGAAAAGTAACTAATAGAATAAATATGTAGGTAAGTAGGTGTAGGTAAGTAGTTCTGAAATTACGGTACACGTGTAATTTGTTTCGCCAAGCCTGTTAAAGGGTGCAATGCAGGTTAAAAATTGCTTGTAATAAAAAGTTAAACCTGTCTATTTTCAACGTCAATTGTAACGACTTTTTTCAGTGTTTTTTTTTTTTTTTTTTTTTTTTTTTTTTTTACTTTAACTGAAATAATATAATTATTGATTATTAGAGAACAAGTAAGTATGTTAATATTCCATATGCAAATGTTTAGAATTATTGTTTTTTACAGACTTGATAAAGCGAAATTAAATGTACCTTACAATTTTAGATAATTTTCTTCTTAATTTTAATATGCTCTAAAGTGTTAGTTATATTTCTTTGTTTTATCTTTTCTTTTACATCAATTGAATTTTACGATATCTACTAAATACTTTTGAAGTAATTAGCTGCTAGTAACTGCTATTAAAGTAGAGCTTCTCTCATACGCAAATATATGTGTTTCTAAAAGTGACGACAACGTTTTCACTTTCTTTCCTTTCAAAAATTATTCAAGGATAGCGAATCTTCAAATATTAGTAAGTTATTACTTAACAAATTGTAATGAAATATTCCCTTTGCAGCATAGCTTTAGTATGTAAAACCCTTGGTGACATTTTGTCATTTTAGCGATCAATAGAAATAGCTATCGCAATTGCGTAAGTAAAGACATTGACAAAAATCCTCCTAGCTACTTCGGAGCCAAATTTCAAATTTCTCCAAGGGTGTCCCTTACTAAAACTGTAAAGAGAGAGCTCGTATTTTTCTTAATAATATAGTGTGCCATTCACGCGACTTTCTCTTACCTTACATTTCTATAATATAAATTGCAGATTAAGGGGATAGCAAGATAACAAGTACTTTATAAAAAACCTGCGTTAAAAATAATTCAAACTAGGTTTAATAAAAGTTTTACTTGTCATACAATTCAGTTTGTGGAGTGCTACCCCCCCCCCCCACTCCCTCCTCACTCAACACACCGTTTTATGATAGTATCTATAATTATTTAGAATTCAAGATTGTTATTAAATTTAAAAGTATATTTCAAAATCTTGCACCCGCATCACTCTATCAAACTTATCAATCTGGATCAAATTTTTCAAATAGGAACCTCATATGAACTTTAAAACAGAACACTTCAATTGCCTGCTATATTTGTTTTAAGTTACGCTAATAGCAGACATACACAAAGATTAACCATTTAGAGCGTGAGAACTTAGTACTCGGGGAACGTTAAAACGCATAAGTATACAAAAAACAAGCGGTGAAAATTTCACTTAAAGTAGTACTTTATTTATCGTATGAATATACGGAATTAATTTTCATTCATGAGCAATTTTTCTTGACTTGGTAAAATATAGTAAAGCCTTTCCACTACATTTTTAAAAAAGAATTTTTTTTCTCTTACTTATAGGTGGCCGTGTATGTCTTCTATTATTATGTACAGACCACATTATACACTTAGAGTTTTATATTAATAACATACAGCCCAACCTTAAAATGCATTTCCAGTAATTTTCATGTATAATCCCATTTTCAGTTCCTTTGGGTCGCCATGCATATGAATTGTGAATGATTTACAGGTCATATTCTACAGAAAACATACTTTTATGCGCATAAATATATATATATTTATTTTATTTTATTCAACTTATAGATGTTAATATGTTCCTATCAAAAATTTCACCCATAGTTGTAATGTAAATGAATTTTAGTGAATGTTACTGTACATGAGCCATTTTCCTGATCTCAATGAAAAATTTAGTATAGAATCCCTATATGATAGAATACCTAATTTGAACTTTCTGCTACTGCCTATAGTTATCTTTAGATATGGTGATGACAGACAGACACACAGACACTAACCGATAACAATCAGATTTTCTGGTTCGAGGAACATCAAAACGAGTAAATACTTGCAAAAAACGAGTAAAAAATTAAATTTCGAAATTTTGACAAAATAACAACACTTTCTCTACCTTATCTGTGAATGAGAGAAAATAAAAATCCAATATAATGTAATTTGATATTGATTCAAAAACTTTTAATGGCTCTTGAGAAAAAAACAATATTAGCTCCAAACTTATTGAAGGAATTTTCATGTGGCAAAACAAATTATAATGATTGGTTTGCATTAAGTGATAAAGTACGCGATTAAATACAGTAGCAAACACAGAAATAATCTAATATTTTATTCTTAATAAAATTGTTGTTTAGTGTTACGGTGATTTCAATATGCCCTGCATATACATGGAAATAAGAAACTTTCTTAAGAAAACTACTGTAAAGTATTATAATATGAAAAACTAGCAAGTGATAAGCTTTATTACCAATTTTGAGGTAAAAAATATATTTGGCCGGCTAAGTCAGTCAAATTCCCCACTGTTTGATGTTTTAAACGCCTATTGCTAAAATTTTGCACTGATTTTTTTTTTTTTTTTTTTTTTTTTTAATTCTACATTATTAGTCTATTCTTCGAATGTATTCAGTCCAAATTTTAGGACATTCTGAGCAGTGATTCTTTTTTTTTTTTTTTTTTAAGTATTTTTTTTTTTTTTTTTTTTTTTTTTTAAGATGAACATATTACAATCACTTTGCACTTAGCAACCATCAAAATTATTCTAAAAAGGTTAATGTTTGTGTGAAAATACTTTTTAGCGTAGTTTAAAGGTAGCCCTTAGCTTAACGAAAAGGAGAACTATGGGATTCTTATTTAAATGCATTGTGAAATATTCTGCACACTGTCTATTAATACAAACATATTAGTAGGCAGTGTACAGATTTTTTTTGCACACTGTCTCCTACTTTTTTCCACATATATTAATATAAAGCACTTTCATAATATATATATATATTTACATTATATCGAATAACTGTTGAAGAATCTATGATTAATGTGTACCAAATGCTTTTAATTATGTATATATATATATATATATATATATATTTGAGACTAGGGGGCTCTGCCCCCTCCTTGCTCTGCTCACTAACTCCCGATGGAGGCTTCGTTTCCCCCCCCCCCTACTCTCTTCGCTTATTAACCTTGCGTGGCTCTGCCCACTGCATTGCTTTTTACTGAATAGGAATAGTATTAATAGTGCATGACACAAGACAAAAGCTTTAAAATGCTATAGAAATTCCCATATTAGTGTCAAATTGAACTAAATAATATTTAATACATTTTTTTTTTTTTTTTTTTTTTTTTTTTTTTTAGTGGAATAATATGCTTAAAATCAGTAATTTTTTCTAGAATGGAAAACGAATTCGTAATATCTAGACATTTTTTGCGTTACAGCCTTAGTATATGACTCCCTTGGCCGCTTTTAAATATTTGTCACTATTTGGGGTTGATCTTTTTGTATAATTGCTTATAAAAAAAAGAAAAAAAGAAAAGAAAGAAAAGAAAAGAAAAGGAAATATAGAACTTATTTTTTCTAATACCTATACTTTTTACTATTGAATTTTTTAGTTAATTTAGGGCAGTTTAATAGTCCGATTTTAAATATATCTGATATAGTATTTTAAAATATGTTTTTAAATTAATAAAGAATAATAATAATAATAATAATAAATATATTAAGACAAAAGAAATGGCGCTCACAAGGACGATAATTTAAAAAATGAATAAAATAATCCGATTCATAAACATTGCCATTTTAGAAATCAAATTTCTAAATCTAACTTCAGTTACTATTTTAAAATCTTGATATAATACAAATGCAAATTCAAAAAATATCACACCAAATTAAATGTTTACCTATATTGGATAATGGAGATCATTATTCTCAAAATAATAATAATAATAATAATAATATATATATATATATAAGAAATTGATAAACAACATAAGAAATTGTTAATAAGAAAAGTAATTTTCTTAACAGTAGCGTTGACATTTATTTTATTACTTTTACACCATATATCACATTTTAATTTTCCCATGGAAAATGATGTCATGACAGAAAATTAATGTCATAAGAGAAACTTTTTTCAAGGTGACAAATAGAGTACCTTTATAAACCCGGAGTTTTTAATTAATAACTTCTTTATTAAAGATGATAGAAATTTGTAAATAACTGATATATCTACCTTGGAAAATTCGGGAAAAATTAGTAGCTCTCATGACGCGAAGGACCCTGCTCTTCAGATGCGGTCGCAGACAAAAGAAATTGACGCCAGCGACATTAACATTTTTTTAATATATAGAGAACGTATCCCAATTCATCAAATAAAACTTTGTTGTATTTTAAAGAAATGCTTAAACACTTAACATTGTTGCTCATGCAGTGCAATATATCACTACTTTTGTTATATTTAATATATTTTACTACCAGTATTTGAGAAAAGTATCCTTTTCTAATAATTTTCATCGCTTAAGTAACAAAAATGTTAATATTAAAAAATAATAATTCTTTCATAAAATAAAAACAAAAAGATTTATAAAAGGTATCGGAGATTGCTACCTAAATTGCAAACGTAATTTCAATTTTTTTTTTTTTTTTTTAATTCTTTACTTAAATAACAGTAATTTTGCTATAGAGAATAAAATACTATAATGTTTAATAATAACACAAAAATGTTTTAAAAAATTCAATAGTAAACTTTTGTAATGCACATTATTCACACAAATATTTTCTATATTTCATATCTCACCTACTGATAAAAATAGAAATAGAATACAAAATGAAAATTAATATAAAAAACATTCTCATAAATCTAACATCAGGGAATATTTAAAATGAACGCAACTGTGAAAAAGATAGGAATCTCCATCATTCTTATTGCTTATTTCAATCAATAAAGCTATCAAAATAAGGCACAAAAATGGCAGTGATGCGTATGAAAAATGTTATTAATTTGTTTTATAAATCTTTTGTTATCAGAAATTTGACGTGGAGTATATTTATGGCTCTCATCAATCACAATCGAATTATATTTCTTTCAAAACTTAAATAAATCAGATAAAAAATAAATGCAAATATAGTAATCTAATGGAAAGTGTTTTTTTTTTTTTTTTTTTTTTTTTTTTTTTTTTTTTTTAAGTACTAGGTGTTTACCTGATTTTAATTATAAGTTTTCATTTTCTCGATGAAATGTTTCCATTTAAAAAGTTGTACCGTACGAAGAAAATATAAACACAATAGCTACGATTTTTTCTGTTTATTTCGATTCCATAGGTTAAACAAGAAAGAAAAACTGTACTCCTCTCATAGATTGTGAAATATTTTCAAACGTTACATAAACATGTCGAGACGATTTCATTACAAATGATTAGCTAACAAACTACAATCGAAGAATTGGATAATTCATTAAACTTAGGCCAAGCCAATTCATTAACCACGGTTTGCATGGCTACACTTCTGAAAAAAATGTGTAAAAGAACACAAAAATTTCGGATATATGAAATTAAGTTTTTTTATATGCTTCATTAATAGTTCTCAGCTAACTTCTTACATGTCTCTGAAGTTCTTAATGCTACAATCAACATTTGAAACTCTTACTTACGTTAAACGTTTATACCTTTACTAACACATTTTACTTGCATTTCATATTTTTACTAAAGTTTTACTAAGTCAAGCAAAATCTTATAACTCCATTTCTATCATTGAATAATTATCGTCCATTCGGTTCCAGCGAGTATCGTAATTTCGATTTCTTGTTGTTACCAATTCATTATTAGGCAGAAAACTCAATCATCAATATCACCAGTCAGCCACGAAATTAACCTAATTTGTCTTTAGGAAGCAGCCAAAGCATTAACCTTATAAATAAGACAAACCTCTTTAATGACTAACATATTATGCTTTTTCTTCAGTATCAAACTACATTCACGGTAACAATGATCAGGAATTTCATTTCTAGCAATTGTAACTTGAAAAATATTTTGTTAAATAAGAAAAAAAAAAAGTTATAACTTTCTATTAAAACATTTACAGCAGTATCACTTTATAGATGAAAATGTATCTAATTCCTTTGGAAGTATCTGAGTAGGCAATACTGAATTTGTATGCATCCAATAATGCTTTTTTTTGGTCATACATACCTTCTGATCATATAATAAAAATATGAAATCCCTAATTCATTAAAAGATTTTCAAGAAATAATTCTCCATTAAAAACCATTGTGAACTTTGTAGATGATAATAGTATACCATCTCAACATTCTATACACGCTACCAAATAAACTAAAAAAAAAAAAAAAAACTCTTAAAAAGGATACTTTGTAAAATTAGAAATACAACTTCACGAAGTAATTACCTATAGATATACGATCGAGGTTACAAACGAATTTCAAAGCTTGATCTATTCTCCCTGTTATATGTCAAGGATGTTTTCATTTCATGAGTAGAATTAATTTCTTTAACAATTATCAAGAATTTTAGAAATTCACTCTCCGAAGAGGGTAAGTGGTAAAAGGTGTTTTTTCTTATACCTCTTCATATTTCAAAGTAAATAAAAAATAAATATCCACAAGACCCTTACTTTAAAATATAAAAAACACAAATACCTAGAAAATCAATGACCAGAATTAATAAATATGAGTAACTACACTAAATTCAGGAACCCCTCTCCTCCCTAGCATGAAAGGGTGTAAAAGGAGTTTTTCAGGTACTTTTTCGTGTCTAAAAAGGAAAAGGATATTTGTAAGATTGTTGCTTTAATATGTAACAAATGCATATATTTATAAGCTCTATATTTTTGTATTATAATTATATGCTCTGTATAATAAGTAAAAAAAAATTGAATAAATACCATAAAATGGAAAAAATGCGCAACATTTGTTTGGAGTCTAAAAAAAACACAACCATTCGTCAGGTGAACAAAGTAGACACGAGTGCTGCAAACAAAGAGAACTTTGCTCGCCTGTCGTGTTTTATTTCTATCTGAAATAATTGTTGTGAGTTTTTCCTTTTATGGTGTTTATGTTAAGTTTTTAACTTATTACTTTTCCACGCCTGTCCTCTGGTGTATTTATATTATTATATGCTCTATATGTTCGTTGTCACAAAAATGTTTAAAAATAGTTAAATGCATGCTGAAGCCTTAAGACATAAAAACAAACAAACAAACAAAAAAAAAAAAAAAAACCTTTCAAAATTAAATATAATAATAAATATACTTCATTTTTTCTTAACTCGAGTTCTCCCTAAAATATTATATTCCAAAGTAAAAAGTAAAAAATTTTCATTTGTCAATAATGTGAAAGTTTTTAGGCATTTCAGAACTTTTACAGAAGAATGATTGTTCATTCAGCTTCGGTTTTGTGCATGGACATTTAATTCTACATTTAATATCGCAACTTATTTTCCACAGTTAATATCTCATCGCAATTTTAGGCACAGAGGATAGAAAAGAAACATAAAAAGTTATATGAAAAAAAGCTTCTTAAGAAACTAATATCAGAACGTATTAAAATGAGCATAACAATAGGAATAATAGAAATTTCTATATTCTTAAAAAAAAATTTTGATCAATAAAACATTAAATGAAGGCTTGTGAGTATTATTGAGAAACGAAAAAAATTAAGTTCAAATTTATTTAAAAGCCATAATTCAAATTCAGTTATAATGTTGCCAAAACTTCAAAAATCTTTTTTTTTTTCAATATTTAAATGAATACATAAATGTTGCCCTCAAATATAAGCTGAACCCAAATGAAACTGTCTGATGACTATTATACATTTGTCCATCGATTTATGTTTACATTTGTATATAAAAAGAGTTTTGCCACGTTTTGCATGGAATGCTGTTAAATACCTATGTCAAAGAAATTTTGTAGACTGAAAATATATCAGAAGGATATTTGCGTCTGTAATGTGCTCATTTATGTTTAACATGATTGTGATTTGAATTTTAATGAAAATATTTCATTGTCAATGGTGTGTAATATCCGAAAACAAGCAAATGAGAAGGATAAAAAGTATTTATTTATTTATCTTTACTTTTGTCAGTTTGTTTTATTACACGCTTTAGTTTTCTTTATTTTATTTTATTTTTAATATAAACAAATTAATTTTTAAACTTGGTTGAATTAAAAGAAAATTCTAGTGTGAATGAACTGTTATTTTTAATATAAAAGCATACAAGCAGTTTAAAGACAAAAATTACGTTTTATTAGACACTGCATAAAACTGATCAGCTTGTCCCTTTGGAACATCAAACCAGTTTCTTTTTTCCCTAACTTGTCTGATGTTACACCTTATACCTATATATATAGAGAGAGAGAGTAAGAACTTTAGAAGCTAAATATTCTACAATAAATAGGATATATTTGAAGAAAAAAATTAAATATATGTGTTTGAAGATAAATAAAATTACAAGAATTTTATATAAGAAGCGTCAAAGTACTAGAAAATTCGTGAGAAAGTTCGTGCGTTGAGATTTTAGTATGTGTATGCGGTTTGAGATAGCCTGAACACATTTTTAATTTTTACAGTTATATGTGTACGAACGTATGTGTGAATGCGTGTATGTATGTGTATGACTGACCACAACAGTGGATAAAATCTGTATTTTATTGAGTTTAAATTTAATAGATATATACAGAAATTACTGCCGCCCAAACTTAATGACTTTAAAGAACGTAAAACTGTATGCATTTTACGGACATTAACCTTTTACACGCCGTATTCAGATCCAGGTGTAATTTAAATTCGTTTTTTACATATTTTTGGCCTTATAATGCTTTAGTTTAAAGAACTCCTTTATCATTAATAGTGTGCACAGTCAACAGAAAGGTTGTCCACAGGGCTCGTGTCTCGGCCCGGTCCTGTGGACACTCATTGCTAATAACATACTGAATTCTATGAGCTCACAAGGCTTTGAATTATTTGCATTTGCGGATGACTTCACGTTAATTCTCTCGGGCAAACGCAGAAAAGATCTGGAGACCTTAGCTCAGGATGCCTTCACTGCTTTTTCCCAGCTGCTCAAAGACTTAAATCTTCAACTTTCACCCAATAAAACTCAATCTTTAACTTCTCCAAACCACGTATACTGAAGAGAAAGCCGACGATGAGGTATGAGGGTAAAAGTGTAAAACATGTCGATCACTTGAAAATTTTAGGACTAACAATAGACAAAATCCTTAACTGGATTGAACATTTAAACTAACTTAAAATTAAACTTCTTATACATTATCATAACTCGTGCAAATTAATGGGTAAACAATGGGGTATAAGCACCAAAATGTTAAAAACATGGTTTCTAACAATAGTGGAAAAAATCGTTACTTATGGGGCGGGAATCTGGGGAGGTAATCTTTCAAAAACAGCTATAGGAAAATTAAATTCATTGCAAAGGATGTTCCTCTTGCAGCTGTCACGGGGTTATAAAACCATCTCCACTGATGCCCTCCACGTCATCACCGGTGTTCCTCCTTTACACCTCACTCTGAATTACGAATACAACAGAATAAACGTACTACAACTAAGAAACAAAGACCTACAGAAAATCCTATTTCCAGATGAAGAAATTCAACTCAAAATGGGCAGCTGGTTCATACACCCAGCAGAGGACTTTACGCATGCATTAATTAATACTAATATTAACTCCTTCTCTCCTTCAGCCCCTGTGGCGATATATACAGATGGATCTAAGACAGACCACGGTGTGGGTGCCGCATTTTGCGCCTTTGTTGACGGGGTCTTCGTTCATCAGTGATCCTGTAGGCTTGGGGACTGTAACACTGTTTTCCAGGCTGAGATTTTCTCTATCAGCTAAGCAATTTCTTGGTCAGTTTCCTATTTTACCAATTCGAAAATTTATATCTACAGTGACAGTCTCTCAGGTCTTCAGGCTCTGGCTCGCCACAGGAGTAACCATCCTATTATTCAGAAAATCAAATTAGATCTCCTGTCTAAGCCCGAGACTTTCTCTTTAGCTCATGTCTCCGCTCACAGGGGTGTCGTGGGCAATGAAATGGCAGATCTCTTAGCAAAAACTGCCACTAAAAAGGAAGCAGTGGATTTCGTTCTGGCCCTCCCCCCCCCCTCTTACATCAAAAGATATCTTAAAGCACGACTAAAGAAAGAATAGCAGCTATACTGGGATACATCTCCTAAAGGTAGATTTACGTTTAACCTCCTCCCAAAAGTGTCAAATTATAACTTTGACCTTTCCCCAGCCATAACAGCCTTCTTAACGGGCCATGGCCCGTTCAAATCACATCTTTACAAGTTTCATTGCTCGCACACTCCACAATGTGCGTGCGGCGCTGAGGGTAATGCAAATCATTACTTTTTCTCATGCCCACTAACTCTTGATTGGCGTATCCTTAACCCACCTAATAAACCTAACGACTGGCTTTTTAATATCGTTACCCGGCTTCCCCTACGTCAGAAACTAACCAGAATCTATAACTTCTTAATGCATCTTTCCAATTTGACCAACTAATTTTTCAATCTTCCATGGCAGTTACCAACTTTTCTCTTGGAGGTCCATATAATTTTTCTTCACAAGCTTTTCCATGCGAGGGAGCAAGGCTCCGTTCTTCTTTTCATATTCTTGTTCCTTGTCGCCCTCTGTCGTGTGAAAGCTCCGCTTTGGCGACCTCTGTAACCTTTTTTTTTTTTTCCTGTTTATGCAATAAACATCGGAGGAGGTTTAACCTTTAGACACGGGCTCTCTTGAATCACCACAGTGCCATCGGAGCCCCTCTCTAAAGGTTAAAATCGCTCAAAACCGCTGCATAGTGGTGAGCGGCCACCTTCCGTCTTAGAATCTTAGAATATGTGTAAAAAAAATTTAATATAATTTATTATTATTATATTTAATGTTACTACTTTAATATTATTATATTTAATATTATTAATTTAATATTATTATATTATTATATTTTAATTTTATTTAATAACGTAAGTTATTTTTAACATGCCAGTTCATTTTTAGAAACATTTGCTTATTTTTCTAAATTATGTGAATTTTTAAATTGTGGAGTAAAAGGGGAAATGGTAAAATAGTTCATTTTTATAATTTTCTGTATATTTCCCCTTTTATGACTAAACTGTAATTTCTATTTCAAAAAATCAAGTCATCTTTCTATTATATCTGATAACATTTTTCATTTCACTATTCATGATATTTAATTTATAAAGGAATTTCTAATTCCATGTTCCATTTATGGAACATTGGCGTGTAAAAGGTTAATAATATATGCTTCTTCTACAAGAATGCATAAAGCATTCTTTTTTCTTATGGTATGGATTCAAACTATTTGGATTTCACCATTGTTTAAACTCTACTTTCAATTAAGATCAAATTGGGTAGGCATGTTATAAGGTCGTCACACTCTTAAGAAATCTAAAGTCCAGTATCCGTATTTGTAAAAAAAATTCTATAAATTTCAAAATGTTGATCGTTTATTAAAGGCTCACTTCACTTTTTTGAGAAAATGTTTGCAGTTTTAATGAGCATAAATTTATTTTTTCAGATGGGGACTAGAACACCTTTTGATAGTATTTGATGGTAATCTAACAGTGAAATTTTTTAAAGTGCACAAGAAATACATAGATTTACATAAAGTGAAGCTTCTAGTTCTTTTAGAGGAATGCAGAACTGAATTCAAATAATACTTTACGTGCTACGTTTTAAAATTACTTGATGTTGATTTTAATCATGATGTATTGTTTAAATTAGATATTTTTTATAGTACTTTGCTATCGTATGATTTTTAAAGAGAAATGATGTTCGTATTAATTGCAGATTTTTTCTTTCACAGAAGCATAATAGATTTTATTCATATTAAGTAATATGTGGCTAATTTTCTGAATGTATGAAAATATTTAAACATGAATATGATGAATATATATGAAATATGTATGAAATATGTATAATATATATGAAATATGTATTCATGAATATGTATGAAAATATTTAAACAATTTTTAACATGATTGTTACTGAAAATTAAATGTTTACTGTTTATAATTACATTTATAGAGATGCACAAAATAATTCAGATACATTAAGATTCGCTGTACAAACATAGTAACTTAGAAAGAAATACTCAAAAAAAAAAAATATATATATATATATATATATTTATTTATATATTTATATATATATTCATATATATATATATATATATATATTAAGGACTTGTAACTACAAAAAATTAAGGAAAAAAAATCCAATAAAGTCACTCAAGCTCTGAGCGTTTTTATACATCAGTGCATTTGTTCTATAATGTAAATATAGATTACCATTAAAAATAGTTGGTGGTTATCAGAAGATATTTTTTAAATATACGGATATTTTATTGCTGAAGAACTCTTTAAGTCAGACATTGTTCTAGATCTACCACTGCAAAAACCAAATCACGACAACAACGACCCCGTGCAGATATGATGATGCACGATTCGAAACAACATTCCGGTGATGCTCAGTATACTTAAACTTTTTTAAGTAAATCGACCTAAGACCCTTACACAGTGCAACTACGGAACTTTATTTAAACACCTGAATATTATCCTCTATATCAAAAGAGTCGCAATTAAGAGCTCGAAATGTATAGGTTAGTAACGTGAAAGTTAATGTAAATGTGGGCTTACTTTACCATCCGGGAAACGAGAGTAATCTAAATGACAGGTAATAGCCAAACTGCTGTGAAAAAGACTTTGACAAGGATGTTGCTATCGTATATGTCTAAACTTCACAAACTTTGAGGTTGCATACAGGACAAAATACACCTCATGAGACACCTGGAGATAGCCGGTGATGAGTATCATTCTTATCAACTTCCTGTAAAGCAGAGAAGTTCTCATGGCAGTGCACAACTTAGAGTTCTAATAACATGAAAGTTAGTTTTGGAATCCATTGACGAAAATCTCTTTAGAGAGCATAGAAAACTTTCCTAATTAACACATGCACATCCAGAGCTCAAAGTGTTTCCTTTCCCCCTGAATTTAGGAGACATCAAAGCTGATATGAGTAGTGATATTATCGTACAAATAAACCTTTCAGGGTCATCGCCTGTCTTGTATTTATCATGGGGTTTAATGCTGAAATCATCATACACAGGATTAAAAAAGAATAAAGGCAGTTTCTGATTGATCCCTGAAAGAACCAGAGTAGATTCATAGGCTTATGCGTTCGAATGAACGAAAATAAGTTATGAAAGTCAACTTTTATCGAGTACTTATTTTAATTATTAAACAGATATACATGTCGAAAGTTTCCAGTTGAGAGTTTATCATTGCAATATCTTAAATAAGTATGATTATTTTATTTTTGCAAACTACACATATATAAAATTCTTTTAACGTTAATTACTAACATTAATTTATATTTTTCATCAAAAGTATGAAGTTTGGAAATTCACAACCACCTCCTAATTAATCATATCCATCGTCTTAAAAAATAAAAATAAAATAAAAAATTTTATTCTGAGTTTTCTTTTATCTTATTATTATCATACTAAAAGACATTTCGTCATGGAATTATATGTTCATTGTTATACACACACACACACACACACACATATATATATATATATATTACTTAACATTTACTTTTTAAAATATACACACATATATTTTTAATTCTGTGATTCTTTTAAATAGATCTTTGTATTCTTCATATTCACCTTTGTACTTTTAAAAATAGAAGTTCTTTAAAAAAGATATTTTTCTTCTTTTATTCTTCTAATATTAAATGTTCTACCATAAAGCGGAATGCAGCAAAGCTTATTTTCTTTTTAAAAATGCAGAGTTTTTATCCTAAGTAATATATCTAAAAATACTCTTCAAAATTTTCTTAATTCTCAGATATAATTACACTTGCGTTAATTATGTACGTAAAATGTCGCTGCTGCCGTATGTTAATAAGTCTATTTAGGATATAATTAAGTGTACTTTGAAAATACGAAATATAAAAACTAATAAATTAACGGAAAAATCGATCGATATCAAGAAAAAAAAACTACTTTTATAAGAAATTATTTTTAGCACTTAAGGAAGAAAATAAAGAAAAAAAAATACTTTGAAGATATTTCGTTAATGTAGCTTTAGCTTTTAGATTAACTGTATTTACAATTTTCTTAGTTCTTTATTTTTTTTAATTGCAATTACATATTTGAACTAACTAGCTTAACTTAGATAATTTATTTTCAAATAATGAATGAAACTGGATACCAAACTTATTAATATTAATATAAATACGTTTATTATATATATATATATATATATATTTAGTATGTATAGTTAAAATATTTTGTATTTTATACCTTTCGTTAATGCAGATAATATTTAATAAATAATAATTCAAATTCATATAGAAAGACAATAGAGATTCGTACATAAGATTCTTTATTCCTAAATGCAGCTAAAACTATCTTATACAATAAGTGTTTTTTAAAGCAAATTTATTAAAAAAAAAAAAGCTTTATTTAAAGAATCCACGATATGTTTTACACTGTATTTTAAGTATTTTTAAATGAATCCCACAAAAAAATTACCTCTAATAAAATATTAAGACATTTCATAGATTTGAAAAAATTAAAAGAACTTCAGAATTTTTAAGATATCTATATGTTTTAATATATTTATCATTTATAAAATTAACAGTAATAATTAGCAATAATTGTTTATAAATAACCTGGAACAATATATTTGCAAATTCTGAATGCAATATAAAAGGAAAATAAATTATTTAGCTTGCTGTTTTATTAATGCAATTTGACTTAAAATTTGAAAAAACTGTCTGATAAATAGCTAATTGCTGAATTCTACATCTTAAAATGCATTAAGACATGTTATTCAACTGATTATCCAGCAAGCAAATAAACATATTGCTTATTAATTGAAATAAGCATAAGACCATGCTAGATATATCGCATGTTTCATTGAACAGAAATATGCGCTCTAACAACCTGATATAGATCCGTAAGTAGGAATGTGTTTACACAAGATGTATTCATAAAATACTATTTATTTTCCGAGCAATTTTTAGTTTTTAACCATAAAATCAAACGATTCAATGTTTCATATTCATTTTAGTTTATTACTAATTTTATAATACATTGTTTGTCATCATTCTGTATATAATATCAACTGAAATACCAATATTAAAATTAACTCGACGATTATAATTATATTCTTTGCTAACGAATAAGTTTCAAAAATATAAACTTTGTTAATTTATAAATTAAAGGTTTTAATTGATACATATTTTTTAAAAACTTTTAATTTAAATGCTAAATATTTCATCCTTTGCAGTATTAATATTAATTTAAACGATTTGAATTCAACGTGAAAGAAATGTGTTTGTGTAACAACAAATTATTAATAAGTACACCATAAAATATAATAGAAAATAGCATAATAAGGAGTGACTAATATGGTATATCATTTTTCAAATATTTAAGTATATTAAATATCCTCGGGTTTTTTTTTTTTTTTTTTTTTTTTTTTTTTTCTGCAGCATGTTATCTGCAAAATAGTCATAATATTAAATGAAGACTTAGCGCTAGATAAGTAAACCCAGAAATAAACTTCAAAGTCCTGAACAAGCAAAGAGGAAAATCGGTAGCATTTAGCGTATCGTCTTCAGTGCATAAAGAAATGAAATGGAAGGGCTCCTGTATATAAACTAGTTTGTTGTTGGGCGACTAAGGGGCCCGTGGAAAAATAATCGTTTTATTTTATTTATTTCTCACTCTCACTTTAAATAATTCATTTGCTAGCAAGCCCGTGCGAAATTTTCTCACTTTGTTTATCTCTTCGTTACCTTTAAAATTATTATTTTATAGACGTCATTTTTTTCATATGCATGAGCAAATTTATTTTATTTTTATTTTATTTTATTTTTATTTTTATTTTATTTTTTACGGGAAAGCATATTTCATTTTACGCTGAAAAAAAAAAAATAAATGGCAACAATTAAAATAAAGCTTTTATTTTCATATTTTAATTAATTTTAAAAAATCTAATTATATATTCGTTACAAATAAGGTATCAAATGAAAAGCGTAATTTTTCTGAATCCGTTGGTTTAAACAGCTTATCGATCGGACATTTATATATTTTTAAATTGACTAAAGTATGAAAATTAGGAGACAGAGTCCAAGGAAATCTCTTAAGCCTACTATTAAACCTAAAGTGTGACAGAATCAGCCACGGATGAGGCTAACTATATATGCTGATAGGAAAAGAATCGGTTCTGATCAACCAATAGAATTACGTGGAATGTGGGGGATTGGCAAATAGGAAACTGAGAAACGGTAGTTGTGAAAAAATACAAAAGAAAATAAGAAAATGTGCACTGAATTTAAAATTTCCAACAATCAGAAAAATGGGGTACAATGAAATCACAATTAACAATATTTTATAGATTCTTATAGATGTAAAATATTCAAAGAAATCGAGTTCATGTGTAGATTTGGGTCTACAAATTATTTTAGCTGTAGCAAATTTAAAATTATGGTTTTACTCCCTGCAATGCTTAGAAATAGCATATTTCTTGATTTCTTTTTCACTGATATGTTCTTTTGAAAAGAATTTAGTTGGAATGTATCTTTT
This sequence comes from Salticus scenicus, assembly GCA_963930645.1. Classification (NCBI taxonomy): domain Eukaryota; kingdom Metazoa; phylum Arthropoda; class Arachnida; order Araneae; family Salticidae; genus Salticus; species Salticus scenicus. The sequence goes on from OZ005648.1 coordinate 136,960,879, forward strand.
AGACAATTTATACGAAATGCGTTTTTTTTTTTTTTTTTTTTTTTTTTTTTCTTTTCTTTTAGACGGAAGCTAAACAAAGTTTTAAATTCCGTCTAAAAGAGCATAATTGGATAGAATTTAGTATGAATGTATCCTTTAGTGGATATAATTTAGTTGGGATGTATCTTTCAGACAGATAAAATTTGGATCGAATGCTTTTTTTTTTTTTAGGCGGAACTAAACGCAGTCTTAAATTCCATCAAAAAGAACATATTAATTATGTCCGTAAAAATGAAACCAGCAAATCGACCATTTATATTCATTGCTTGGAGAACAACCATAATTTTAAATTTGATACAGCTCAAATAATTTGTAGGCCCAAATCTACACATGTACTTTATTTCTCTAAACCTTTTTACATCTATAAAAATCTTTAAAATCTTGTTAATTTTTATTTTGCTGTACCTCATTTGTCTGATTGTCGGAATTTTTACATTAAGTATGCATTTTCGAGATTTCTTCTACATCTTTTCACAACTACTGTTTCTGAATTTCCTATTGGCCAATCCCCTACATTTCACGTATTTCTATTGGTTGATCAGAATCTGATTTATCTCCCGTATATAGAAGAACGTCCCTCTCATTTCTTTATACACTGAAGACGATATACTAAATGCTACCGAAACAGCTGCCTGTAATTGAATTTTTCTTTTTGGCGTTCAATACGTTGACGATTTTTCCTGGGTTTAAGTAATCACATTGTCTTAAATATTAATAAAACATAAAGGCTTAATTATCTCTGAATATTTTTTAACCTTTTGAATATATTCTGATAATTTTACACAGTGCTTGATTAACATATCTTATTTTTTTATTATTTATCAATTAATTTAATTAAATAATTTTCATTATTTGGTTTCATATTTGTGTTGATATAACTTATCTAAATATTATTATTTTTAGTTCGAAATTGCATTTCAAAATAATATGTTTGATTTAAAATTAAAAGCAAATAATTTGCCTTCACTTAATTGAAACTCGTATATATATATATATATATATATATATATATATATTCAATTTATAATACGAACCTGGCCTGTTTATTCTCATTGATTTTATATGAAAATTGTAAGTGATTCATCGCATTTGAATAATCTATAAATTTCAACTTTGATGAACTTTTGTTTTTAATAAAGTAACAAAAAGAAAAAAGAAAGAAAGGAACAAAATTTATTAAAGTTGAATTTAAATAAATAAATAAATAAAAAGTATTTTTATTTCGGTGCTCGGGTGGAGGGGGGGAGGGTTAATTGCCAATTACATGAAACTAATTTTATTATTATTAATCCTCAGAGTAAAATGAAAAATAGCAAAACATTAAAATATCTCTGCATCAGTCGTTTTATATTTTCTACATTTGTTTCAATTTATTGGAATTAGAAATTTATTCTTAACATTTGATGAAAAATCAATCCTAACAAAAGCTCTTCATTTCGTAAATGTTTAATGGTTAAAAATCATCTATCGCTTATATTAATTCAATCTGATAAAGCTATGCATTTCCGCTATGTGAATTTTCTCTACATTTTTCCTTGCAATGCTCTTTCTCTTCTGAATTTGAAAGCAGTTTCACCCTCTACGATTTAGTCTACCTAATATATAACATAGACATTTTTTTTTTTTTTTTCAAAACTTAAAATGCTGTTATATGTCACAAGTACTTTCTGAATGTTGGGCCCGATTATCGAAAGGGCACCCAGGGCACGTCCCTAGTGCACTAAAATTTTAGAGCTGCTAAAATTTTATATTAGTATGTTTTTGTAATGATATTTATACGTAACTCTGCTCGGCATGAAAATTTCCCTCAACACCATTTTTGCAAATTCTTATGTAAAATGACCTCATGAATCCGAATATGACTCCCATTTTCCCTATCACCCACCTTTTTCTAAGGACGACCCCCTATTTTTATCCCTTTTCGGTGATTTTATGGCTATAAATTTGATTCATTTTTTTTTTTTTTTTTTTTTTTTTTTTTTGGGGGGGGGGGAGGGGGAGAGAGAGAGAGAGGATTATTTTAACTGTTAAATATCTTCTGAGGAGCTACAGAGTTGGAAAATTCTAAAGCATGAACATTTGCGGCAAGGGAAAATTTAGGGGGGGGGGGGGGGGAAATTGCCACTAAAATTATGTATTACATTTCTTGTATTTTTTAATATCTTATTAATGTTATTTATTAAGCATTATAATTTTTTGTTTTTAGGTGTTAAATTAATTATTTTTCCTTCTGCAAATCAAATTCATGGTCATAAAATTACCGAACAGTGATAAGAATTGAGGGAGGGAGTGGTGTCCCTAGAAAACGGTGGGTGACTGGACAACATGGGAGTCATATTCGGATGCAGGAGGTCATTTTACGTAAGAATCAGCAAAAATGGTATCAGGGGTCGATTTTTTTTTTTTTTTTTTTCTTTTTTTCAGCGCCGTGTAATCAGCATTCTCTTTCATATTGGTATAAATTTACACAACTTTTGTCATCGGAAGTTGAATATATCTGTGCCATAAAATGTAGATAGTTTAAAATAAAAACAATATTTATAAAAGTTTGTTAAGAGTAGTTGTTTTAATTTTATTCAAAGCAATAAAATCTGACAAACTTGACTTTTTTTTTTTTTTTTTTAATATCAAGACCCATCTTGCTTTTTATATGAATTAAAAAATAATTTAACGTAACTATTATTCCAATAGGTTTTTATGTTAACCTTTTGAAATGGGCTGTGACAGCATTTGTCACACTTCACCATAGGATTTCGTAAGAGCCCCTTTCAAAAGGATGCAATAATAAATACAAATTTTTGCATTTTAAAATATTATCTAATTTTAAAACAATTAAGCTTTATGAATGCATATTTAAAACCAGTTTTCTGATATATTTATAATTTTTTTATATGATTTTAATTAATATATTACAAATTTAATATCATAATTAGATCCCTCATTATAAATTTCTGTTGGGGGGGGGGGGGCACAAAATTTGAATTGGGGCCTGGGCACAAATATAGCAAAGTCAGTCCCTGTCTGTATGTAAGTTCAAGTTATTTTCGTTGTACATAAATAGAACAATGATTTTACACATATCGTTCAAATATTGATAATAGCTTTTATTCTTTATCATTGATGGAAATAAAGTATATTTCAGCAGAAGGAAAGAAAAAATGAAAGAATTAAAAAAAAAAAAAAAAAAAAAAGATTAAATCCCTTTTTTGAAACAAAAATTAAGATACATTACACACTATCTTGAGTGAATATTTAAATAAAATCATACTATTTAACCATAAATATAATACTTTCGCTCCTTATTGATTTTTTTTAATATGTACATTTAGATTGCGATATTTTTTCTAGAATATCATCATGAATATTTTCTTTAAATAATAAATCAGTTTTAAATCTGTAATTATCATGCTTAATTTGCTGTACGTAGAAATTGGCAGAATTATTGAATCCCTGTTCATTAGTGGCCAGATTTTATTTATTTAATTTGTTCAGTTACTTCAGTAATGATAAAATTTAATAATGGAATTTCTCAGCAAATGAGAAACCTGCACCATTAATGATGTTTCTGACATTAACGTTTAAAATCATTTAAGTAGCCAGTTTCCTTTTTAATAGCTTATTGAAACAATTACACAGATTAATCACTCTTAAATAAAATATTAAGAATTATTCATTTTTCTTTAAAATTCAAATCGCAGAGCCATAATTATTAAAATGAATTTATTAAAGAATAAGTAGAAACGTAAGAACTCAAAACTTATTTTTTTTCTGGATGTTTTCTTATGATCATTGTTCTTTGGATACTGTTATAATATTTATAGATTACTTTTTAAAGTAATAGTTAATTATTTTTTTACATATAAACAATTATTAAAAAATATTTATTAAAAAGCTCTATTAATCAAATTAAATATATCAAATTTCAAGTAATGTTAAAATAAAAGATTTCATTTTTATTTAATTGAAAAAAATTAAATTACAAATTAAGTGCAAGAAAATAGAAACACATCAGTTCTGTTAAGGGTGTGGTAAACGTTATAAATCAAATTTTAAAACTACTGATTTAGAGTTACGAAATTTCGCATATATAATCATTGAAATGTATCAAAAAGATTATTATTTCTTAAAAACTATTTCAGTTTAAAAAAGTAAAATTCCCTTTTTTTTCCCCCTTCGTGTTATATGCATGCATGTGTGCGTGTGTTAATTGTCTCTTTGCTGACTGATTTTTTCTATTAGAAATTTAAAAAAATAACAATAATAATTGCTGAGTATCTTTCCTAGATAGGTTAGAACAACCATTTCTAATTCAACATAAGAGGTATGGGAAATATCCTAATTCCCATATCATGCAAAGTGCCACGAAATAGCCACTTACCAAGATAAAGAATTAGTTAGTTGTATAAATAAAAGAGATGGGTTTGTGATAAAGCTTTTCTTTATGTGCATGGGAAAATGGACGCTTTTAAAACATAAAGCAATAAAACTATCATTCTATTCATAAATCCTGTGTACTACAATAAAAGAGAGAAAATTGGACCACCCCACGGAGAGAACAGTGATGATGCTGCAGGGGATGTTAGGCTGTAAAAACCATCGTCCGGTCCTCGGAGGTGCGAACGCAAAATTCAAAGAAGTGTGTGAGAGAGAGGGAAATTTCTAATGAGATGCTTAGCTATTGGTGAAGCAAGCTACCAATAAAAATATAAAAAATAATAATAATAATAAAAAAAAGAGGTTCAGCCCCTCTCAAGGAGTCTAAAAAAATAGATTTGACCATAAGAAAAAAAGAAGGTATGGATATAGGATCTCGAAGATTTTTGATGAGTGAATCGCTGACCAGTTTTGAAGTATGTCAAAAAGGAAGAAAAAGATACCCCATACCTCGAAATGGAGCAAGGAAGTAGTTTATTTTATGAAATATGCAATATGATCTGGGATGCGAAAAGAAGTGTTCCTTATCTAAAGAAGAAAAAGATGAATCTCCATTTAGTCGAAATTGATAATTTTTGCTTTTGATGAATATGCTCCTGGAAATACAATAGTAACAGTCCTCTTATATTCGAAGAGTCTATTGTTTTGGAGGATCCCTCATACCTTATGCAATATGAACGGTGATTGAAAAAAGGAAATGTTCTTTATCGATGAAAATTGTGCATACGTGGGGACTCAACGATTTTTCGTTTGCGTGTGATATAATTAGATTCTTCAAATAAAAATAAATATTGTAAGTGGACTCAGAGAACTTCGTGTGTCGAAAAAAATATCTATATAAGTTCTAATAATCTTCATATGTGCAGATTGCCGTGAATAACGTATGCTGTCGCAAAATTCTTCGTGTGTAATAATTATATTTAATGACAATTTCCATGAGTGTGGACTTCATAAATTACATGTGTGAACTTTTAATATGTGTGAACAGTGCTAATATATACTATGGATTATACGGTTATCTAAGAACAATATTTTTCGAAAGTGCCGCATCTGTTGAAGGGTAAGTGGCTATTATTCAATTTTTATTTTGTGGCAAACTTCCCCTTTAAAGTGATAGATGATAAATTGAATAATAATATATATATCCCAGTCATTTTACTAATTAAAAAATAAATGATATATTTGATAAGTAATACTGTATTTTGTGTCTATGATTTTTTTTCAATTTAGATAAATGTGTATAGAGTGAATTAATGTTTTTCTAGGTTGAAGGATAAGATTTGAAAGGTTAAAAAGATAGATAATAATAAATTAGATATATGAATGAATAAAGATAAAAGAATAATAATGATAAATTGATAGTTAAATAAGATTGGTATAACTGGAATTTATTTGAAAATAAAATTGGGTTATTGCAGATATTTTAGTATTTAAACAACGCAATTTGTTTTGATGGGATTATGTGGTCGGATAAAAAAATAAAAAAATCATAAAAGTTTTAATTAATCACCACATGGCCTCATCGACAATATTTTTGGTGCCGTAATTCCAGGTGTTAAAGAAAAAAAAATTTTGGGGTATAATATCAGCTAGTATATTAGCTGCCTTTAATTCCAGGAGTTAAATGAATTTTTGTATGTGTATTAAATATTTTCATGGTTAACATAAAGCAATAAAACTATCATTCTATTCATAAATCCTTTGTACTACAATAAAAGAGAGAAAATTGGACCACCCCACGGAGAGAACAGTGATGATGCTGCAGGGGATGTTAGGCTGTAAAAACCATCGTCCGGTCCTCGGAGGTGCGAACGCAAAATTCAAAGAAGTGTGTGAGAGAGAGGGAAATTTCTAATGAGATGCTTAGCTATTGGTGAAGCAAGCTACCAATAAAAATATAAAAAATAATAATAATAAAAAAAAAGAGGTTCAGCCCCTCTCAAGGAGTCTAAAAAAAATAGATTTGACCATAAGAAAAAAAGAAGGTATGGATATAGGATCTCGAAGATTTTTGATGAGTGAATCGCTGACCAGTTTTGAAGTATGTCAAAAAGGAAGAAAAAGATACCCCATACCTTGAAATGGAGCAAGGAAGTAGTTTATTTTATGAAATATGCAATATGATCTGGGATGCGAAAAGAAGTGTTCCTTATCTAAAGAAGAAAAAGATGAATCTCCATTTAGTCGAAATTGATAATTTTTGCTTTTGATGAATATGCTCCTGGAAATACAATAGCAACAGTCCTCTTATATTCGAAGAGTCTATTGTTTTGGAGGATCCCTCATACCTTATGCAATATGAACGGTGATTGAAAAAAGGAAATGTTCTTTATCGATGAAAATTGTGCATACGTGGGGACTCAACGATTTTTCGTTTGCGTGTGATATAATTAGATTCTTCAAATAAAAATAAATATTGTAAGTGGACTCAGAGAACTTCGTGTGTCGAAAAAAATATCTATATAAGTTTCTAATAATCTTCATATGTGCAGATTGCCGTGAATAACGTATGCTGTCGCAAAATTCTTCGTGTGTAATAATTATATTTAATGACAATTTCCATGAGTGTGGACTTCATAAATTACATGTGTGAACTTTTAATATGTGTGAACAGTGCTAATATATACTATGGATTATACGGTTATCTAAGAACAATATTTTCCGAAAGTGCCGCATCTGTTGAAGGGTAAGTGGCTATTATTCAATTTTTATTTTGTGGCAAACTTCCCCTTTAAAGTGATAGATGATAAATTGAATAATAATATATATATCCCAGTCATTTTACTAATTAAAAAATAAATGATATATTTGATAAGTAATACTGTATTTTGTGTCTATGATTTTTTTTCAATTTAGATAAATGTGTATAGAGTGAATTAATGTTTTTCTAGGTTGAAGGATAAGATTTGAAAGGTTAAAAAGATAGATAATAATAAATTAGATATATGAATGAATAAAGATAAAAGAATAATAATGATAAATTGATAGTTAAATAAGATTGGTATAACTGGAATTTATTTGAAAATAAAATTGGGTTATTGCAGATATTTTAGTATTTAAACAACGCAATTTGTTTTGATGGGATTATGTGGTCGGATAAAAAAATAAAAAAATCATAAAAGTTTTAATTAATCACCACAAGAGGTTAATAAAAAAAAAATTACTGACCACAGTCATTTTTTAATGACAATTTTATAAAATATACAGGTCAGCTGTAAAATGTTTTTTATCTTCAATATGGTGTTTTTCTGTTGAATTTTTGGATGCTGATTTAGGAATATCTATTTAAAAATTTCTATCATGTACAATGTGACAGTGAATGGGATAATGGGATTTTATGAGCTTAAAACTCCACTTTTTCAACTGCCATCTAAGTTATTTCCTGGAAAATCTGGGTGATGTGAGTGAAGAACAAAAAGAGCTATTCCCTCAAAGCATGAAAGAAATGTAGAGGAAATATCAGTGATGACGGAGTATTAACATGTTAGTAGATTATTGTTGGATGTTAGATCCCCCCCCCCCTTTAAGATCCTATAGCGTGCACAATATATATATATAAACTCTAGAGGGGGCTTCGGTGTAAAGAAACACATTTAAAAGATAATGTGTACATAATAGACTATTTTAATGCATCTCAGGCATAAATAGTTTCAAATTTGTTACAGAATCTATGTAAATTTTTCAACATTACTTTATGAAAAACCGTTACGTGATAAGGAGAAAATGCAAGCATTTCTGAATTCAGCGCATCAAAACACATTAGAGAGACCAACGCAGTGCAAAACAAGATTTGAAAAGTATGATTTCACAGACCTGTGATATTGTTTAAATGATGTTCTTTTAAATGCTTAAAATTTTCTGTAAAACATTTTCTTATATTGTTGAAACTTTTATATTAAATTATTTTATTATATTTAAAAATAATAATAATAAATATTTTTTTAGCCTTCGAAACCCATGTAACCCTAATGTTTCAGACTAATTTTAATCTTTCAACTTTCCTAAAATTCCTTAAATATTTTCCAAAAGCTGTTCGACATATTGAAATTAAAATATCCCTGCAGAAAGACACGTAAATAATGTAATTGCATATAATAAAGTTTTCCATGTTATAACTAACAAAATTTTAATTTGAAACCATAAAATATTTATGTTACTGTGGGAGCTCATATTATTAAAATAAAATAATAAGAAGAAGAAGACACTTTTTTAAAAAACATTGCGAAAAATCATTCTTCGTAAATAAATAAAATTGTGTTGAAGTTAAAATCCCATAAGTGGTTTTCTACAAGTGTATTTAATTTAGAGATAAAATTATTTGACCTACACTTTAAAAATTCATTTTTGTAAAAAAAAAAAAAAAAAAAAAAATCCCTTGTGATTTTGCAACGCTAATTAAAAATTCAGTTCATTCTTTTTATCATAACTTTCTTAATTTTTATTCAATTCTAATGAACTTCTCACATAATTTGCCATATATGTTTAACTTTTAAACTATCTAATGAAAAATTGCTATTTTTTGTGTATATGTGCATTAAAACATTATTTAACACAAACAATCATATTTCCTCGAAAATTTAACGTGGGCATTTAATTTTTTAGAACAATATTTCTCTAATGTTTGGTCAATTTTTCTGCAAGTTTGGTAAAGATTTTGTTGAAATCCGTTCTTGTTATAAGCAAAAACTTTCTAAAGAAATTATTATTATTATTATTATATGAAAACTTATAAAAATTACCAACATATGAATAAATGGTATGGGATCAAAATAGACGAAATTACCAAAATATAAAAACATTGAAAAAGAAAAACATCAAAATTAGACGAAATCATATTAATTGGAGCTCACAGAATTTGAAACAGCATCAGGGGCAAAATATGAATTGTGAAAGTAATTGTGATTTTTTGTAAAGCTACGTGCATACTACTAATGAATTCTTAATATTTTAAGTCCGAAACACAATAACAAAAGTAAAAAGATATTAAATAAATAAATTAACAATTCAAAATTTGTAGATATTTATTAATTATGAAAAATAAATTTAATTAAACTCACAAGATATTCATTGGTGAAGGCAATATTTTTTTGGATAGTTTTATTGATTTTTGTTAAATTTATCAAAAACTAAAATTTAAATGAATAAATTAAAATTTATAAAAGTGTTAGAAAACACAAATTTATGTAAACAAGTTTTGACATTTGTAATGAATGAATAAATAAATAAATAAATAAATGCTTTTAATAGGGAAATTGTTACGTTTATCATATAAATCAAATTCTAATTACAGATTAGGATTAAGAATTATTTTTCCATCTAAGATTTTAGAGCAGCTTTACTGAGAGAAAGATTATTAGGATAATTAACAGGTAAAGCAAAATTGTTAAAATATTTTAAATGAAATACAATGATATCATCAATATACTTAAATAAATAAATTTGTTAAAAATAGATTACTTTCATAACAGTATACACTATTAAAAAAAAATTCTGTTAAAAAAAAAAAAAAAAAAAAAAAAAAAAAAAAAAATCAGGAATACTTTAGTAACATAGACACATAGACAATAATACTTCTTCACACACCAAAAATTTTAAGCCAGCACAACCGGTTTCGAAAGGACGTAGCCTTCCTTCATCAGGTGCAAAAAAACACGTGCCTTGGAGGCAAAAACAAGACTGAAAGCAGGGCAAAACCCAGAGGGGGAGGAGCAACACAAACAACCAATAGGAAGCATCATGCAGGACCAATCAGAGAGGAACACACATGCACACACAATAACAAAAGGAGGGAGGGAAGGAATAAACGATTATTATTTTTTTTTTTTTTTTCTTTTTCTTTTTCGTTTTTTTTTTTTTTTTTTTTTTTTTTTATTATTATTTTTTATTTGTTTTATTTATTTATTTATTTTTATTTATTTATTTTTTAATTAATATTATACTAATAAGTAAATTTAATAAAATTTATTATTATTATTTTTTTACTTTATTTATTTAATTATTTAGAATTATTTAATTATAACTATTATTGTGTTATAAACATAATGAAGGAAATTATTTAATTGAATTAAACAAATTTTTCCAGGCTGTAGACAGCAAAGTGGAATCAGATTTTTCATTGACAATTTTATCACGATTAAGGTAAATAGCTAAATTTTCAAAAAAAATCCAGTTCGGAAACGTGTTTGGCATGAAAGATAATTTTGGCACTCTTAAAATTAAAACTATGATTAAATTTCCAACTGTGCTTTGCAATAGAAGATTTAGAAATTTCTTGATTAACAACATACCGAGAATGTTCCCGTAAACGGCATTCAAGATTTCTTTTTGTTTGACCAATATAAGATAAATTACAATTATTACAAGGGACATTATAGATATCCCACTTATGAAGCTCGGGAACAGGGGATTTAGTTGAGGGGAACTGGAATTTATTGACAGGTTTAAAAATAACGTGAAAATTGAAACGCTTCAAAACTTTGGCTAATTTAAAACATAAGGGGGGATAAAAAGGCAAGAAAACAAGATTATCAGGTTTAATTTTATCCTCAATGGAAAGAGTAGAATTATAAGTTGGCCTACTGAACTTTTTGATAGCTTTATCAATTATAGAAGGTCTAAAACCTCTTTTAATAGCAACAGACTTTAAATAATTGAGTTCTTCTTTAAGAGATGAAGTATCAGAACAAATTTTAAGGGCACGATACACGTAAGTGTAAAAGGTGCCAATTTTTTGTTTAGCAGGATGATTAGAGAAACAGAGAAAGGTTTCCTGTACACAGAGGTTTTAAAAGAGGAATCGCACCTAGTAACTAAAAAATCAAGAAAGGGAAGTTGATTACAATTTTCTAACTCGAAGGTAAACTGAATATGGCGATCAATAGCATTAGCAATATTAAGAATGGCAGAAACATCAAACGGATTTTCAACAAGAATGAAAGTGTCATCTACGTAACGTAACCAGCATTTTAAATTTAACATCTTTAATAATTTTTCCTCAAAATAATGCATATAGGTATCGGCAGGAATAGGAGATAAAGGATTACCCATACTTAAACCATCACACTGTTTATAAAATTTGTTATTAAATTCAAAAGTAGTTTGGGAAACACAGAGTTTAGTTAGATTAACAAATTCGTTGATTTCAATGTCAGAATAATGAAATTTGCGTAGCCTTTTTTCTAAACAATTAAGTGCACCTTCAGTGGGGACATTAGTAAATAAAGACTTCACATCAAGAGATAACATTGAGCAATTTACAGGATTCAGATTATTTAACTTCTTAGCAAAATCATAGGAATTTTTTATAGTATGATTATTAATGCTGCATAAAGGAGAAAAAAATAGAAGCTAAAAATTTAGAGAGGGGATAAGTAGCAGTACCAATATTCGAAACAATAGGTCTGAGGGGAACATTATTTTTATGAACTTTAGGTAAAGCATAAAAACGAGCACAAATTGCTGAAGAAGGGGAAACCGAGAATTTGGTATTGTCATGAAGAACAATGGAATTTTTAACAGCTTTTTGAACAGAGCTTAGAAGAGATAGTAACTTTAGTAACTTTCCTACAAAAAATTTCAGTTTTCTAAAATTAAATATTTACTATAAAATTACATCTCAGTCTGTCAACAAACAAATTTTTCCTGTACACAGATAAAAGTTTAAGCCATTGTTACAGATTTTATCTGTTAGGTATATAATTTTTCTGTTTTGCATGCGAAGGCTTTGCATCACAGAAGAATTAGGAAACGCTAAGTAACATTGTGAAACGTAATTCTGTGACTTTCAGGAAAATTCTTTGCCCACTGAACGAAAGGCTCTAATTTGATCTTGTCTGGTCAAATGGTAATTTTTTATTTATTTATTTATTTATTGATTGATTGATTTAATGTAGGTTATTTTAAATTCCCTGTGTACAAGAGAAAACGTCTGTTTGGTTATGGGATATTTTTGTCTACAAATTTTTTCCGTACCGGTTCAGGCAACTTTTACTTCCATAAATTTTCTGCAATATAACAGGATTTTTTTTTTCATTGTAGATATAAATTCGCAAGTATACTAGAGAGAATTCCACTTTGCAGCAATCCGATTCACTGTTTATAAATTACGTTGTTAAATATAACTACGATATACTTGACCCCTAGATAAAGTTTTGAAAAAGGTAAAGTAATTTTATCATATATATATATATATATACTAGCAGGCTTCGCCCGCTTCGCTGGACCCTATTTTTAAATGAATCACTATAATTACTGAATTCTCAAAATTGCATTAATTTTTATCAAGTAAAAAAAAAAAAAAAAAAAAAAAAACGCGAAACAAAATCTAATTAGGAAAAATGTCGCACCGAGTTCTCACTGCCTTCGGAAAAAATTCCCAAAATGCTCTAACTCTTATTTCTGTTATTTTCCCCCTTCGCCCCCCCTCCCGTCTATCCTAATAATTTTACAAATTCGAAAATATCCGCAATCGATTTGTAAATATCAAAAACCTCTATGCACCAGTTTTGAACGATCTATCTCTATTTTTATTTTTTTGCCCCACCACTCTCCCCCCCTTCCCAATAATTTTAAAAATTCGAAAACATCCGCAATCGATTTGTAAGTATCGAAAACCATTTGTGTACCAATTTTGAGCGATCTAACTCTATTTTTATTTTTTTGCCCCTCCGCCCCCCACCCGTCCCTCCTAATAACTTTACACTTTCGAAAATATCCCCATTCGACTTGCAGGCCTTTAAAACCTATCTGTAGCAATTTTGAATGCCCCAACTGTATTTCTATTTGTTTTTGCCCATAGCCCCCCCCCTTACCGCTCCACCCCCTTCCCGCACCTTCTAATAATTTTACAAATTAAAAAATATCCGCAATCGATTTGTAAGTATCGAAAACCTCTATATACCAAATTTGAACGATCTAACTCTATTTTTATTTTTTTTTGCCCCCCCCCTCTCCCCTCCCCCTTCTCTCCCCTCCTAATAACTTTACACTTTCGAAAATATCCCCATTCGACTTGCAGGCTATTGAAACCTATCTGTACCAATTTTGAAAGGCCTAACTGTATTTCTAATTGTTTTTGCCCTGCTGCCCCACTTGGGGGCTGAATTTTTAAAATTCCAGAAATTGGTTTTTAGATATTTGTATTAGCTATATTTTATAGCAAAAAATTCACGTATATCTGTTTTTTTTTTTTTTTTTTTTTTTTTTTGCTTGAGATATATAGGATTATGCGAAATCGCGTTTTACGCATGTGAAATCTCGTTTTGCCCCCCCCCCCCCCGCCCACCCTTGGGGACCGAATTTCGAAAATTCCAGAAATTTATTTTTAGACATTTATATTAGCTATATTTTAAAGCAAAAATTTTACGGATATCCGTTTTTTTTTTTTTTGTTTGTTTGTTTGAGATATGAAGGATTTTTTGAATTCACGTTTTGCCCCCCCTCCCCCCCTTGGGGTGCGAATTTTTTCAATTTTTTTTTTTTCCTAAACCATCCCTGACATATAAGGAAAAAAACAAAAAAAGAATGATCGAAATCGGTCAAGCCGTTTACGATTTTATAAAGGACATACAGACAAACATTCATTTATATATATATAGATATATATATAACGTGCTAGAAAAAACTTTAAGACCACCATCTAATTTATTTGTTTGCATTCAAAAATGAAAAATCTCTTTTTAAGTTACCATTATATTTAATATATAAAATCTAATAAATAAAGAAATATGAATTTAGAATTTAAAATATGTTTATTTTTTATAAAAGTAAAAATGTGTAATGTAATCAAATGGAAAAAACTTTAAGACTAGTTTTAAAAGTAATTGTTTGCATAATAAGATGACGTCATATTTGTACGGTTTTGTGCGGGGCTGTTGTTAGAATGAAAAGAAACATCTTTTTTTAATCATTTAGTTGAGCGTTAAAGCAACTGGGATTATGGGTAGAGGAAAATTACTGACTGAATTTGAAAATTGGAAAATCTTGGAATGTCGAGAAAGTGGAATGAGTAAAAATCAAATCGCTAGCAATATCGAGAGGTCTAAAACTGTAATAATTTCTCGAAGATACATGCATATATGGTACAAAAAATAAAGCAGGAAGGACAATGCATATTCTTCAGCAATAAAATTGGCTCTAAAGCTTCAAGTAACATCTAGAACTGTTAAAAACGTCCTGAATTGTGCGTAAAACGTCAAATATTCAAAAGTAAAAGGTTAAGCATGAAAAACGGCATATTGAAGCAAGATTGAAATTCGCAATATCTAATGTTTTTAACACTCAACTTTTGGCGAAAAATGCTGTTCACAGATGGGAAATTTAACCTAGATGGACCTGGTGGTTTACGGCAGTAATGGCATGATTTAAGACAGGATCCTACATGTTCCTCAAAGAGAGTGCAAGAAGGGAGAATCTTTTATGATTTGAGCAGGTTTCTACGCTCGAGGTAAGACTAATATTATATTCACTAAAGGTAATATAAACACTTTTGACTATCGAGATATACTGGCTAACAAATTTATTCCATTAAAAGATGAGCTTATAGATAAAAATTTGACTTTGTTGCAAGATAATGCATCTGAGCACAAATCTGCTTCAATCATTTCTTAGCTAACTGAAAATAATGTAAGTTTTATTGAATTTCCGACCTAAAGTCCAGACTTGAACCCCATAGAAAATATGTGGGGTATCTTTGCACGCAAGGTATATGAAAATGGTAAACAATACCGTTGTGTTTCTAAGTTCAAATTTGCTATTTCAAATGCATGGGATAAAATATCGATTCTAACACACATCATCTAGCAAAATCTTTTCAAAATCGTCTTTCAGAAGTAATTCGTGTGAAAGGCAAGCACGCGAAGTACTAAAAATTAGAATGAATATTTGTAGTTATCTTTCAACTTTGTGGTCTTAAAGTTTTTTCCCCCCTTTTATGTTGTAAAAAGAAAAATCGCTTGCATATAATGTATAGTTACAACCATTCTTTTGCAAAACTATGTGAAGATTTATTATTTTTTATTCTGTTTATACTATTTGATGTTTTTTTTTTTTTTTATATAAAATTAAAATATTTCACATGTGGTCTTAAAGTTTTTTCCATCACTGTACAGTCGGTAACAAAAGTGTCCGAACACTAGCAAAAATTCCTATATAAAAAAAGTACGTTTAATACTGTTTTGTTAAATAAATCCTTGTCGAATCACGTTCTTAGTCAGTCTAAGAACAGGATTCGACAAGGATTTATTTAGCAAAACTCGATTAAGCGTACTTTTTTTATATAGGAATTTTTGCTAGTGTTCGGACACTTTTGTTACCGACTGTACATAACGTAACAAAATTGTAGAATGCAATATTAACATATGATCAAATACCAAATTTATGCGGTAAATTTTAAAATTGAAATAAATAAATAAGTAAATGGCCAAAGTAAAATTCTCACAAATAATTATAATCTACGTGCCACATAGTAAAACAGAATACAAAATACAGTCGGCTGCAAAATTATTCGAGCACTAGCAATAATCCTTGCCAAAAAAAAGTACACTTAATACAGCTTTGTTAAATAAATCCTTGTCGAGTTATGTTCTTAATCAGTCTAAGAACATGATTCGACAAGGATTTACTTAGCAAAACAGTCTTAAGTGTACTTTTTAAATATAGGAATTATTGGCTAGTGCTCGAATAATTTTGCAGCCGACTGTACATTAAGAATTGTTTTCAGCAATCCTTGAAGTTAAGTAGATCAGTAAAAGAATACATAGAATCAACTCAATTGAACTTTCCTTACAATAGAGATAAAATAAACCAAATCCTACTATATTATATAAATTAAATATGTTATTAGAAAAAAAATTATAATTTTTTATGATACAGAATAAAACAAAGTACTTTTATTTTATTATTTGGTATTGGTCTTCTAATTTCACCCATGGCTAAATTGTTACTGGCAAATGTGAATTTAATAATATTCTTTGCATGTCTGCAATTTAAGATTATTTCACTCGGTATTTTTTTAGAAAACAGAAAAAAATGTAAAAAGAAGAAAGAAAAAAGAAAAAGAAAAAACAATCTTATAATCTGATCATCTACTGCAATTCTTACTGCAATGAATCAAATGTAGATTTATTGATGTTTATCAGCATATTGTTTATTGTAAACTTTCAGTAAAAATCTCTTACTTCCTCTTGTAATGTATTCTATTATTATCATACAAACTCCGAGGTTTTTCTTGTTTTGTCATCAACAAAACTATAAGATTTCAATTTAAAATATTTATATTATTTAAGCATCACTTCCATTTTATATTTAGTTTTTAACTCTTTTACATATGTCAGCAGGAAGTAATAAAGTCTCTAAATACATATATCGTTTTACTACTTAAAACATACTGTTTATAAAATCAATGTAATTGATAAAAGTGTTAAGAAAAAAAAACTGAAAAATAGAGTAAAGAATATCATAAGCTTACCTCTTTTCAAAAAAAAAAAGTTTTTTTACCACTTGCTTCTTTAAGGAATTTAAAAAAAATGTTTCCCCAGCATAAATAATAATAATAATAATAATAATAATACATATTTTTATAAATTATCCTACTCTAATTTTTTTAATTTATCTCAGGTGCAATTTTTTCTATGAAACTTTTTCCTTATAAAAAAAAAAAATAGTGCATTAAGATGTGTTAATTAATTTGACAAAAAATAAATAAATAAATAAAAATTCAAGCACTCTTATTTCATAAAAGAAATAGTAATTTCTTCTGATTGAAAAAAGTACTCTTTTTTAAGTTCTAAGTGTCATATATTTCCAAACAATTTTCTTTACTGTAAACAGACAAATAAGAGAAATTGAAGCACTTATAGTTTTTATGTTGTAATGAAAATTAAACTTCATAAATAAATAACTATTTTGAAAACCTAATTTTGTTAGAGATAGATTTTTTTTTTTTCAAAATGTAAATATGAACAGCAATAGAATATCTTAATAAAATTAATTAAATAACATTATCAACATCATTTAAAAAAAAAACACCTTACATTTTTTTTAACATTGCGATATTTAAACTTTTTCTTAATTGGGCAATTTCTTATAAAAGATTTTATATTGATTTTGAAATCTTTAGATTTCTAAAACAGATATAGATAAAAGGGAAAAAACTAAAGTTTACATGAGCCTGTCTTACTGCGCATAACTGTTTTACTGGATAATAAAGAAACATAAATTATATACTGTTTTCATTATTGCTTTAATCGTTATTTATGTTGTACAGTGAAGCATCCATAATCCGGAATTCTATAATCCGCCAACACCCATAAACCGGCACTAATGACATTTATTTATTTAATGTTATTTTTTGTTTTTTATCTCCTCCCGTAAATCGTAGCACTTAACTTCTTATTTGCAGCATGCTTGTCAGCTTTTATGGATCGTTAATAAAGTTTACGGATTTTCATTGAATTTTATTGATTTACGGAGTAGCGTGAATTTTTTACAGATTAATCAAGATGATGGCAAAAATTCCGAAAAAGAACAGCAAAATTTTTGTCTCGCTATGACAAGTCCAAAAGTTATTAATAAAAAAGATCGTTCCTGAAACCGAAAGTCAAAATAAATATGACTACCCGAAATCTTGGTCAACAGTTTTTAGAAGGACTTGAAAAATATGATTTTATCACCGATAACCAACTAATGAACATGCATCAGTCAACGACAAACTGAAAAACAAAAAAAGAATGAAAAAAATAAAATTGACTAACATATTTAATAGAATTCAGCAATAAAAAATTCATTCCTGATCTTGTTTGTTATTAAGCTAGTTTTAATATCTTTTTTTTTTTTTTATGATTATTATTTGTACAAAAATGAACGATCTGTATTACTGTTTTAAAATTGTTAGTTTAAAAATTTTAATTTATTTCAAATATTATTTTAATTATTTTCGTTTTTGATAAGGATTTGCATACATATTTTGTTGTTCATTGTTGTTGTTATTGTTGCTCATTTTGTTGTTCTTTGTTGTTCATTTTATAGTTCTTTGTTAAAAAAGTTTTCTTTAGATGCTGTGACTAATATAATTTCGATTTATATTTTTGGAACATCTATAAATCGAAACAATCAGTAATCCGGCAATGTCTATTTCCCCTGATGCCTGATTATCGATGCTTCACTGAATTACTTTGTAATTTCTTATACTGTTTATCATATTTATGCATGTAAAATTAATATATGTATTAAATTTTATCTACATTTTTATAAAAAATAAAAAAGTCCAAAAAAAAAAAATACACTACAGCGCAAATGTATCAGACACAGTATTTTTTTATGATAGTAAAAGCTAAGATTTGAAAATAAAATTTCTACAGACATCTGGAATCTGAGCAAAAGATTTCTTTGTTAGAAAAAAACGTAAATGACTTTGCTTTTTCACATAAATTACACTAATCTAAAAGTAAACAAATGATCAAGAATTGACTCAAGATTTTTCGATGTGATTCAAAATATTACTTTTGCTCTAAAACGTTAGACACGTTTGTTCATAGCAAACTGAATCTTTTCTTCTTAAACTCTGCATGACGACCTGTTTGACATCTGCTGAGCAGACTAAAGAGCATTTGCGAACATCGTGGCGATAATGTTAAAAAATAAAAAAGTCCAAACATGCAGAATGAATTTTTTGTCATTGTGTATCACCTGAAACAGTTTGTCACTACAAAATATATGGGCTCGAACCTAATCTATTAAGCTTGTTATTATTATTTTTTTTTTTTTTTATGTAATGGTAAGTACACTGTTAAAAATTTCAGTTCAAACTTGAACGACTGTATGGAGTAAAGTTATAAGCAATACAATAATATGATTCAACTTCCCTTTTAAGTTTTCTACTTCTTGCAATTGTATTTAAGTTGTACCAAAACTTGGAGCTACCATACACCCAATTACAAGGGAAGTATGAATCTGTAAAATCCCTATTGAAACCAAACCAAGCTTAAGTTAAAGAGCGTGGCCGAAAACCTGCACTGTGAACAATAAGTCCTATTTGCTGTCAGAAATTTTCTGTAATTAAAGAAAAATGAGTAATTTACGAAACAATTACGTTCTTAGAACATGCTTTTTTTTTCAATTACAGAAAATTTCTAGCAGCAAACAAGACTTTTTTTTTTTTTTTTTTTTTTTTTTTCGCAGTGCAGGGTAAAGTGCGAATTTTGTGCAACGACTCACCCATGGGCTAAGATAATACTAAAAAAAAATTAGTATCTTTTATCAAATTCAACGAAACAGGATTAGCAGTTAAGAAAGCAAGGCACTGTGCAAGGTGTTTGACTTGAGACAAGATCTTCAGTATTTCTAATTTAGGGATTTAGAAAATGACCACTTATTCCTTCTAGTTGAAGGCGGTATATTTTTTCTCTCATTGTGAATTTTTGATATGAAAAGTTGTATCTAATTTATTATCTTCATAAATAGATACAACAAAAAAAAAAATTATTTACAGCAAACTCACTAACTTGCGGTAGAGTAAGCTTTATTTACACGCTGATTTAAGGTTGTGTACTCTAATTCTCATAGATGCAACCTAATTCAGAGTACTGTTGGTACCCGCCCATTTTTCTACACCACTTAATTTTTATAGTAATTCTTTTTAAATGTATTTAGGATGAAATATGAAGAAAAGTACTCTAAAAAAAGATTGGTGTGGAAACAAAGGCAGGTGTTAATAATCCTCTGGATTATTAATTAGGATGTTGGCAGCTCTGAAGATAAAGTGACACAGCTTGTTGCTTTGAACAGAATATTACTGTGCGATTAAAAATCCAGAGTAATAAATTGTAATAAAAATTTCCTATTAATACTTTCACTACCTTAGTCTCTATTAACAAAACATTTTACAAATTCAGAATTAATTTTTTTTTTTTTTTTTTTTGATAAATTAACTTCCTGCCAATTGTACCTTGGTTATCTATATTATATTTTCCCTTGTCTGAAATTAACT
Source organism: Salticus scenicus (assembly GCA_963930645.1). Classification (NCBI taxonomy): domain Eukaryota; kingdom Metazoa; phylum Arthropoda; class Arachnida; order Araneae; family Salticidae; genus Salticus; species Salticus scenicus. The sequence goes on from OZ005648.1 coordinate 136,981,337, forward strand.
CAGACAGATTCACAATACTCACTGTAAAATCGGGAAAATAGCCATTTTGGCCATAAAATTTTGAGACTAAATTTTTTTCGAAAACCTGAATGAAAGTTATATCGAAGGACAGACTGTTTAAAAAGATAAACATTATCTGCGGGGTAGCATTACGATTTTTTTTTTTTTTTTTTTTTTTTTTCAGAAATTTTTTTTAACTGAAAAGTCGTTTCGTGTTACATATATATATATATATATATATATATATATATATATATATATATATAACACGAAAATGAAAAATTCGCTATTTTTCAGAATATTTGAGCTGTGTTCACGGGTACTAGCTGTGTGAGAACTGATGCGCACGCGCAGCAAGACTTAAAAGTTTCTCTCTATACACCACAGTTAGCAAGCATTCAGTCAATCACTCAACTCACCATTTTGATTTTTGACTTTTTATTTTTCTTCTTTTTTTATGTATCGAAGTTCGAATTTCGCGATTGCTATTGCTTGCTTAACGTTCGGTGTGAGTTTACATTTTTCGACTTTTTGCACGAGTTTAGATTTAGCGGCATATAAGCTTTTCATTTATCTGATTTTGTTTTCAGCTTTGTGCATATCATTAATTTGAATCAGTAGTTCATTCAGTAGTCCATCACAACATTGTTAATTTACTAAAAATATGGAGTTCCTATAAATATTGATAGAATTCTCTTAATTGAATAAATTTTTAGCATAGTAAGCCGAGTATACATGCTTTCAACATCTTTACAATAATTTTAATTTTCTTGACTTTTTTTTCTGCTATGTATACTATGGTATTTTGAATGATTCAGTAATTTACCACAACATATTTGTTTTCATTAAGAGTGAAGTATTTGCATAATAAGCTGTATTATACACGTATACAGGAATGAGATTTTTCAGTTTTTTTGTAAATTTAGATTTCTGTTTTTCAGTTTTTTTTTTTTCAGCTTTATGTAGTTAGGTGATTTAAACCCCAACGTACAAACTTTTAAGTGAGGTGGGGCACATCATAAAAATTAAAAATTGCATCGGAAAACATGATCTCAAACGTCATTTTAACCCTTTTAGAACTGGATTATTTTGGTTAATTTTTAATAGTAAAACACACAAATGTGCATTGCTTTTGTATATTTAATTTTTAACTAAATGCTTTTAGATGTTAATGTTTATATAAAAAGAAATTACATACCAATATTGCGCACAATATAACGTTTATATAAAAATGCAATCTACAAAAGCCACGCCCATATGCGAATTTTACTGTTAAAAATCAACCAAAAACATCCATTTCTTAAAGGGTTAAAATGGCATTTGTGGCCATGAGTTCCCAATTTAAAATCCTTATGATGTGCCCTGCCTCTTCTAAAATTTTGTACGCTGGATTTTGAATCCCCTTGTATATAATAAGGATAATCATCTTTAATAAAAATATTTCACGAATTTCGCAACTTGTTGTAATTTGCATTGGGTCACCTGAATCTGCATGAATTATGTATCAAATTTTAGTACTTTTGAATTTGCTTTCTTAAAAAAGACTAAGCTGATGTTTTCCTTAACTCATGCCCCATGAAAAGGGATACCAATAGAGTATATATAAATTACTAACATTTTTAAGCTGTTTGACAGAAAATAGTACGTTTACATAAATGTATATATAAGGTTTTCAAAAACATTTTTGACAAAAAAAGTGAGGTAACTGTAGTAATAAGGACAAATACTTTACAATGAAATCTGTCGGATTCCATACATAACAATATAGCTTAAACTGCGATATCTAATTTGAACTTTCAGCTGTAAAAATGCAGAAAATAATAAAATCATAAGTTACACAAACCCACGTATTGACATCTGAAAAAAATAATAAAAATAAAATTGTTGTGCTAAGTGAGGCATTGCTCGATTTGTACTAAAAGCAGATGCTATTGTATGGTTTCTTGTTGCAATGATCGTTTATTAGTGGAGAAAGTTCCCAGGGAATTGTAAACTAGACCCATTTCATAAAACAGTCCATTTCAGTCATCAAGATGCCTTTATTGAAGAAATTTTCCAAAAAAATATCAAGGATAAATTGTTCCGAAAAACTGATGCAAAGCGTTGTATAACATTTAATAATTATGCAAATAATCCAGGGTGAAACGTTGAGATTGTCGAATAAGATGGGGGGAAGAGAGAATGTAATTGCGTCTATGTTATAAGAAGATCTGGAGCCGTTCTGTGTTTCATTCACTAGAACAGATCAGAGATATCTTAATTAAAAAGCCAATATTCAGAAAAAACAGCCAAATTTTAATGCCAAATAATTTCTTTGTTTCTCAAATAAAATAACATAAATATTTTGAATTCGTTATTAAAACTTATAGCCAATTATTTCACCAACAAAAATAAATCACAAGAATAAAAAAACGTTAACTCTAACGATTGCATTATAATTGTAATTTAGAAACCAAATCATTACTTAATTGACAGAGATTTAAATTTAGCTATATGATTAAATAAACTTGTGTAATATTATTTGACGTTGAGTTTTCGAAAAGAGTAATTTATTTAATAAATAATGCTTTGAACTGTCATTTAGTTGACTTCTGATGGGTAATCAAAAAATTATTTATTAACCGCAAAAGATTTAAAATGCATCAGTTTATAATATTTATTCAACAAACAAGGTAATAATTCTACAGTTAATTATATGAGCTTTTAAGAGCTTTGTTTAACGGAAAACACATAAACTGTGGCCTTTTAATAAGTTTTTCTTATAATATTAAAAGAAAGTTTGTATTATTCATTCAAATGAATTGAAAGAACTGATATTAATAAAAGTGAGCTTCTCATATAATTTCGAATAATTTTAAGTAATTTAATTGAGAATCAAATATAAATTAAATTTATTTAATTAAAAAATTAATTATTTAACTGATAATTCGATACTTAATAAATTTATAATAAAATTAGATGTATTTAAATAATGTATGAGTAACTTCCTCACAGATGCAGTCTGACAAGAACTCTAGGTGTCGATTTTATCCGATGCACTGCAACGAGGCCACTCGTTACGAAATTTTAAGCTGTGGTCGCAAGTAACTCATACACTAATGATTTCAAAATCCTCCACAAGAGGAAATCTACTAATTTTAAACTGTTGCACATGGTGAGGGGGAGGACATAGGTCCGAAGAAGGCCACATGTTCGAGCTTTGTGTCAATTTCCATTTGCTTTACAATAAATTAATTGAATTAATTGCTCTATAAAAATGGTAAAAGAACTTCAAAAATTCCTGGCATGTAATTCGTGGTGCTTATCTTTGTTCTTTGCAATCATTTTTATTTTCATACATTTTACATCTGTTAGTGTCTAGCAATCCGCCGTGGCGTCTTCGAAGTCGTTTCATCAATGTTTTAGCTGTTTCAGAGTTGCCACGTACCTTAACCCTATGACGGTCTTAACTCACTAAAGGGCTCTAAACAGCGGTATTTAGGGACTCTTTTGTTCAACTGTCACCAATAATTTTGAAGAGTAATATTTGATATTCATAATGGACGAATAATCTTCGAAGTGATTAAGCAACTGTTACAGTTAAAAATTAGTGGTGGATATGGAATTAAAAATGTCCCTAAATTTGGCAATACTGATCGGAAGAGGTAAATTAAACAGGACCGGCAAAGGGTTAATTTATTTCGGAGCACTTTCTTAACCCCGGCTTTATTTCGCAGCACTTAATGTTTAGAATATTTTGCTATATTATATCACTACTATAAAATATAAAAAAAAATGCTCTTATAAAAAAAAAAAAAATGGTATGGAAAAAAGAAGACGGGACTTAAAATGCTCCGGAATAAATTAAAGAACTTGTAGACTCTGCAGTGTTAATCTAGATTTGCGATGCCGCTGTTAAAGAACGTCATTTGCTTTGTTTGTTTTCTTACAGAACTATGGATCATTCATAATTATCATTCTAGAGTATCATTCAGATGCACCTGGCGATGCTGCTCTCTCTTATTTTCACTGAAAAATTTAACACCTAATAGTTGACGGTGATATTAATGACATGTTCTGCCTTTCCGGTGCGAAAGAAATCGTGTGAGAAATGACGACTTCTATTGGTTGGTTTCGTTTCTGTGTCATTATGTCTGACAATGGGAATATAATGCAAAAGTAGTTTCCATAGTAAATGTCATTCGTCTTGATATGCACAATTATACTTATTTTGTGTGTGAGTGCGTGTATTTAAGTGTATGTAAAAATTACATTGGATGTGTCAATTTATATACGCTTATAAACCAAAATCTTTTAAAATAGTTTATATATATATATATATATATATATATATAATAATAATAATAAATTGTATTTTTAAATCCTTTTCAATTAATTTAGATGATAGATTGTCTAAATGTATGTTTGAGTATATATGCAAAAATGCTGAAAAATCAAGATTAAGAATGATATTTAAACTTTTTTATGCATTTTTCTTTTCCTGTTCTATAAATTTTACATTTAGCATATACGAGTTCTTTATTTCATACTTTTTCTATTCTATAAAAAAGAATATTTGCTTTAATTTTTTAACGTAGAAAATACATTTTAAACATTATGTTAACGCTTGTTGACTGGCTCAGAATAACCTCGTACTTTTTTTTTACAATTTTTGAGAATTTTCATGCTTTTTTCTGCTGTACCTTTTAAATGTTTCTGTTTCATTACGCTAGAAATAAGGAAAGCAAAGAAAAGATTATGTGTTTTCTCTTTTCATTACATTCACTTAATTTAACTTTTTTTTTTTTTTTTTTTTTTTTTTTTTTTAACTGCATTTTTCTTACATTTACACTTGAAATAATCTTTCATTTCAGTTGGAAAAGTAGCTTTCAGCTTTAAATGAATTTTGTAACCGTTTCTCTTTTAAATTTTGTTTAAGCATCATTTTTTAAACATTTTTTTTTCTCTTCTTTTAGTCCTTTTATCAACATCAAATACTATAATGCATGAGCTTTTTTTATTGTGAGTCTTTGTTTTTCTATTAAAGATTTTTTTAATTAAACTCCAGCGAAAAAGCTAATATTATTATTCTTTATAAAGTGGATAGATTTATAATTAAAAATATATTTATTGTGTAACAAACTACAAAAAGTATGCGAGTTAATTAGCAAGTTAAATGTTGCTAGGTTTTTACTTATTGTTACTTATTATATTTTGTTTTCTAATAAATACTTAGATTTAATTACATTTCAGTTAAACTCCAGATCACTTACAATGTCTGTAATTCAGTCATTGGTATGATTTGTGATGAGTAGCTGTAAGCGTCATGCAAATTTAGATAGATTGCTCTACATTCTATAGAAATTCGTGACGTTCTAAGAGCCTCAAAATATTTTGTATGATAAACTTTTCATGTGATTTCATAGAATGGCTATTTTGAACAAGAACCTATTAAATCAATTCAAGAAAATAAAATTTTATGGCTAGTTATTCCATTAGTTATTATTTTTATATCAAAATAATCATCATACATATGTTGAGAACAATTATTTTTGTTAAAATAAATAATCCTTGATTGGAATTCAAGTTCAGTCAAGAAAAAAGTAGTAAACTTGACAAACACACATAATGTGGATATAAAGAAACAGATTACATCAGAGAAAACATATCATTCAAAAAACTGGTTAAAACGAAATACAGTTTTATGTCAGAGTTTTAAAATAATACGACTACATAATACTAGTTACTCGTAAATAAAAACCAATAGATACCTTATGAATCAACACAGTATACATCTAAATTAACCCTTTAGCCGTGTAGAGTTTTTTAACATATCTGTTTAATAACTCCTACAATCAATACTAAGTGAAGTAGGGGAAAAGAGCTATTAGTTTTTTGAAATCTGTGGAGATTCAATAATCGTATGTCCTAGGAAAAAATATCATTTTTTTCGAAAATTTGTTTAATCATTTCATTAAGCATCATTAATCACTAAAATCTGGGATATTTTTGTAGTTTTTCTAAATTGCATTTAGATATTTTTTTTTTTGTGTGTGTGTGTGTGTGTGTGTGTGCGTGTGTGTGCACGTGTGTGCGCGCGCGCGCTCGCGCGTGACTTATTAATAGCAATTATGGTTACAAAAACTACATTTGGCATATCTATTTAAAAATAAATTCATTTTAAACTCATACTTAAGTGTATTAATAGAGTAGTTTTCACTCATGGACTGTTCAAGAATCAGCCTTGCGTTTTCAGTAGTTGGTTATTAATTATCCATTTATATTTGAGAGATTTTAAAATCTGAATTTATATTCCTAATTTTTAAAAATAACAAATTTATATTTCTCAAAATTCGATAAAAATAGAATCTGTAGATTCAAATAGATTAACGTTTGTTTAAATTAGTGGATTTGCAGATCAGAAACCTCAACGTTCTAATTGCATCACTCATTACTCAGCAGATATTTTTTACTTATTCCACATTATTTAAAATAATTATTAATATATCTATATATATATATATAAAAATTCACTGATGATAAATGAAACGCAATCCCAAAACACAAGGGAGCCTTCTTCAAAGGAACCCCCTGTAGTGAATGGAAAATGAGATGTTTCTTAGGACTTTGCTTTAAGCCAAAAAAAAGTTCCCCTCCCCCGACTTCTCAAAGGCGAAAGCAAAAATATACAAAGCTATCGAATTCAAGATTAAAAATGAATTAGTACAAAACACTAATATAACGAATCAAATTTATAAATAAGATACATTAGTTAGTAATAATACATCAATATAGAATACAAATTTATAGGACAAAAAGAATGAAAAAGGGAAAAAGGACCCCACCAAAAAAGAGTGAACCCTCAGGTTTTTGCTTATTAATTTTCAAAGTTTACTTCATATATATATAATAAATCTTGAAAATTAGTAGAAACAAAACTTGAATTTCTTATAAAATACTTGAAATAAAGTGTTTTATAAACAAATGCAGCAAAAGGAAATATAAAACCAAAATAAATAAACAAACTGATAATAATTGAAAAGTAATCCCAAAACACATGGGGGTCTTATTCAGGAGATCCCTCTACCCCCACCCCATCCCCGCCCCATGTAGGGAATGAAAAATGAGAAGTTTCTGAAGAAAAGTGTGCTTTTTAGCCAAAAAATACATTTGAAGCCCTCAACTTCTCATAGATGAAAGCAAAAATATATGACAAACGAATTCAAGATTAGAATTGAATTAATACAAAGCACTGAAAAAGCAATTAAATTTATAAATAAAATACAATACTAAATATATCAATAGAAAAATAGAAAAATTTAAATATACTCTATAACAAAAAAATCAACGCACCAAGAAGAAGTTATCCAAATGAGACGAAAATTGGTAGATGTGATGTACATGCGAAGAAAAACAAATGATTACAGTTTCAGAAAATTTGGATGATTTAATCAAGAGAAACGGTCTCACAAAATACAACAAGTCAGTAACGAATTGGTCCACTTCTGACACTTATGAAAGCAGTTATTCGGTTTGGTATTAATTGATAGAGTTGGCAGATATGCTCCTGCGAGATATCATGCCAAATTCTGTCCAATTGGTGCGTTAGATTGGCAAAACCCTGAGCTGGTTGTAGGACCCTTTTCATGATGCTCCAAACGTCCTCAGTAGGAGAGAGATCCCGCTACTTTACAGGCCAAAATAATGTTAGGCAAGCAGGAAAACAAGCAGTAAAAACTATCTCCATAGGCGGGCGGGCATTATAATGCTGAAATATGCGATCAAGATTGCGTAATAGGAAAGAAAACACAACGGGACGTAGAATGTCGCCGACGTACCGCTGTGCTGTAAAAATGCCATGGATTACAACCAAAGGGGTCCTGCTATGAAATGAGATGACATTCCAGACCATCACTCCTGGTTGTCGGGTCCTATAGCTGGCGACGGTCAGGTTGGAATCCCCCCTTTTTTCGCGGCGTCTCCAGACGCGTCTTCGCTGTTCATCGGGCTCAAATCGAAGTGGTACTCATCACTGAAGACAATTCTACTCCATTCAGTGACATTCCACCTCGAACGATCCTGATATCACTGCAAACGTGCTTGTCGTTATACAAAGTTTGATAGTAGTCCGCACAACGGGCTCCGTGAGCTCAACCCCATTTTTCTGAACCGCCTATTAATGGTCTTTGAAGTCACTGAACTACCAGTTGCACGTAGGATCGACGATAATGATGAAGTAGGGCTTTGAGTACCGCTCTGACGACTGATCGGTTCTCACGTTCTGTCCTCTCTCTATAGTCTGTTCAACTTAAACTGATACCGAAAATAAACAAAAGCACGTGTTGTTTGGCGACATGGATAATGTCACTGTCCCTGTTGGCGCTAACCAAGGTCCCTTTCTTTCCAAGGGCATTTCTCCCTTTCTTTTGTTAGAATTTTCCCACCTCTTCTTTTGTTATCTTAACACTTTTTCTTACTTTAATGGGTCTTTCATTGTTGTACGTCTTGTAAGGTACAAGTTTTTGTCATAAACTCCAAAATACAATAAGAAGGGGTTGGGGATAGTTTTATCTTTTAACAAGCTATTTTTTGTTTGAAGGGGAGGGGGGGGTGTTGGTTAAAGGATAAATCTTAACACATTCTTTTCATGAATAACAAAAGTTGCCATTTCCGCGAGAAAGACACAAATGTGGAATACCTTTGTAACCCATTTGTTTACTTCGGGTATCACTTTAACTTGAACGGACTATAGGCCGACCGCTTCCTCCCTGACGCTGTGTTTAGCCATTTTTCACCCATTCCTGTCAATATCATCTAATAGTAGCATCTCTTCTATCCAGTTGTCAAACAATCCAAACCAACTGGCTTCTTTGAATCCAACTACATATCTCTGTCAAATGCTGTCATCTGCACATATTGTTTGCGCACCTGTATGCGAGGCATAGCAACAGTCAATCTGAATAGATGGAATGAAATTTTCAAAGAATTTATGACCTGGAATGAAAATTTCTCATTTTTAATATTTTATCAATTCCGTAGTTAAGATGCGCTGCAGCGTCACATGCTCATGCGATGGCAGCCAAACTTTAAAATTTCGCATTTTCCATCGAAACCTGTATGCATGTAAATTTGTGTCCAGCTTGCTCCTTCTTGGTGCACCACTTTTTTTGTTATATAGTGTATACATAAGGAGTAATTTATATGACAAGTAGATTGAAAAACATTGAAAAATCCCCCTCACACACGCACAAAAGAGATAGAAGCCTCTTCGGCTGGTAAGATCCTTTACCAGTTCTTAAATGTCACCCGAAGTGATCCAAAAACCTTAAGTTAGATTATATTCAGGAAGATTGAAATGTCTATCTAGTAGAAAAATAGGATAGCGATTGACAGTTAAAATGTTTTTGAGATTTCAAGACCTAAATTCGGGTCTAAATGGTTATTGCAAATCATTTTAATTCTGTTAATTTGGGTAAACAAAATATTTTTTTAAAACTTTATGACTAATGCATGAAAGCCGATTCATCAGATTACAAGCTCTAAAGCAAAAATCCTGCTTTTTATCATAAATACAATTAACCAGTTTTTACCTTTTTTTTTTTTTTTTTTTCAATTTTTAAATCCAGGAAAGAAATTTTATCTTCAGTGTCAGTTCGATTTAAGATAAGGTCAGAGGGTAGATTTCAGCAGCATATTTTGCAAAATTTTCACATTTTATTGCTATTACATCATCAATATATCTATAAAACTTAATGTTTTTAAATTTTCTCTCAAACATATAAAGAAAAATGTTGGCGAAGGAACTCGAGTAGCTGATTCCCATCGGGATACCGTGAATTTGTAAAAAAAATAATCTATACCGTTAAATAAGACATTTTCAAAGATACAAAATTTGATAAGGTTAAACTAATAAATGTTTTCATAATCAATTACTTGAGAAAATTCATCGTAGATTTTTTCAAAAATTTCTAAAACTTAATAATGAGGAATACTACCGAAAAGGTTTTCAAAAACATAGGTATTAATTGTTAATATATATTCTGAGTTTTCTTTAAAATATTTTAATATCTGGTAGTTATTTTTAATGATTTTCCGTCAGACTCTAAATTATTCAAGATATTTTTCTCTATAAAGAGACCTTTTTAGAGATGTTGTTATATTGATCTCTTTAAATATAAAACTAAAGTTTCAGATTTAACCGAAATAAATTTATCAAAAGAAATACCTATTGAAAATTTGGTCTTAGGTTATAAGGATAAAATATTTGAATATATTAAAATAAAAAAAAAATTATAAAAAATTGCAATGACTTTTTTCCACTTAAAAATTCTTGTAGAATCAGTATTGCTTACAGTTATAATATAAATTTTAAAAAGTTAATTTACAATTATAGTAAAAATATCGATCTTATTGAAGAGGTAGATTGTTAGTGCAATCAAGATTTTTATAACGAATTTAAGGATTCGATTCATGAAAATATCATTACAGATAATTTAGATATAATTTAAAATACTAAGTTAAGAAATCTTATGAATTTAGGTGCTAATTTTAGGTTAAATTTTAATTATACCAATAGAAAAGCTACAGATTTTATTAAAAAGATTTAGATATTTTTATTCTAAAGCTCTCATACAAATACAGTTGGCCTATAGAAGATTTTAAATTATGGAAAAGGAAAATTTTAGAATATTTTGAAAAGGATTTAATATTTTATAGGAGTTACTTTAAGAATAAAATTCATGAAGATTACAATATAGACAGACCTAAAAGAGAATGTTGAAAATTTAAAGAAAATTTTGCCCTTTTTCGTAAAGTTTTTTTTATAAAATGTTAATTACAAAATAATATTCTGGTAATTGCTCTTATAAAAAGTTAAATGAAATATAAAAATAAGTCAAATGGAGCATTCTTTCTAAATTTTTCAAAAACATAAATAGAGAATTTTTTTTTTTTAATTTCAGTAGATTTGAGAAAGTTTAAGACACTTAATACAGATAAAATTCAATATTTATGTTTGCTAACATTCACGACTTGAAGAAAGTAATTTCAAAGAACGATTTTAAATATACGGCATCAGCTAAATTGATCACATAAACATAGTAATAGATATAGATCTATCATCCCCGTGTTATCAAGCAAAAATTTTTGATGCCGAAAAAGAGTTTTGGCATCAGCTATTAGAAGGTATTGAAAAAGAGAAAGAGAAAGAAAAATGAATTTGAAACTGTATCTAGAGTTTTTCATTCACCTTTAGTGCATAAATTATTCATAAATTTCATTTGATCCGTGTGTATTCTCGTGTGTATTCACTTAGGGAAAGACGGCCATTATTAGGTAAAATGGCCGTCTTTCCCTAAGTGAAAAGAATTACATTTTCGCCCCAAAGATCAATCTATATATTACTAGTATATAACCCCGTCAAAAATGACGGAATGCGAAATCAATTATGGTAGTGAATCAACGAATGCTTTGCCAGCTTCGCTGGACACTATATTTAAAGGGGACTAATGTGCAAGTTGTACCTGTCGCGACTAATGTGCAAGTTGCACCGAACGAACAATTTCAACGAAAATACCTACTAACCCTGGACGATAGGTCTAATATAACGTATCATATTATATATCGTATTTATCGTAATATAACTCAGTACTTATTTCGCTTCGTTCTTCGACTCGTTTTAATATGTATTTTTTATATGCTTGGGCAAATTTAATATTTTATAATTTTTAATTTTTCGCGTGAAAACAGTATTTCATCTTATCCCCCCCCCCTCAAATATATATATATATATAGATAGATAGATAGATAGATATATAGATATAATAATAATAATAACTGGTAATTTTTATTTGGCAACAATCATAAATTTAAATGTCCAATTTTAAAGTTATTTTCATATTTTAATTAATTCTAAACTATCTAATCAAAACTTCGCTACAAGTAAGGTACCAAATGAAAGGGGCGAATTTTCCGAATCCGTCGGACAGCTTATCAATTGGACAATTAGATTTTTTAAAATTAACTAATGTATGAAAATTGGATGGCAACTTGCTATACAAATGAGTACGAGCCGGAATCAAGACATAAGGCTTTCATTATTATCACGAAGAAGATTGTATTATATACGATAATTTAAAGAGTTCTTTTATGAAACTCTCAAAGAGTCGTTCTTTCAGATTTTGTATTTTCTGAATGGCAACAGTTTGGGTTTCTTTTTATCTTTTATTGCCTTGTTTATAATACGCAAGCGTCCCCAGCAGCTATAGGTCTCAAATCATACCCCCTACAACAACAACAACAATACGCAAGCGAAGTGATGACGTCCCTGACCATCCGTGGATGCAAGAAAAAGATTTCCTATGTTAATCGAACATTGGATTTTTTTTTTTTTTTTTAGTGCTACAGGCCTATTTCAGTCGGTACAGTTGTCGAATTTTTATACGTCACTCTTAATAGTGCTAAGGGCATATTTCAGTCGGTTTATTGAATGGGGATTTATTGAATGAAGTCCCCCCAAGGCACAACTTTGACATGAGTCCCCCCCAGGCACAACTTTGACATGAGTCCCCCCCCCCAAGGTACCCCTATTTCAGTCGGTACAGCGTTGTCGAATTTTTATACGTCACCCTTAATAGTGTTAAGAGCCTATTTCAGTCGGTTTATTGAATGGGGATTTATTGAATGAAGTCCCCCCAAGGCACAACTTTGACATGAGTCCCTCCCCCAGGCCCAACTTTGACATGAGTCCCTCCCCAAGGTACCCCTATTTCAGTCGGTACAGCGTTGTCGAATTTTTATACGTCACTCTTAATAGTGCAAAGGGCCTATTTCAGTCGGTTTATTGAATGGGGATTTATTGAATGAAGTCCCCCCAAGGCACAACTTTGACATGAGTCCCCCCCCAGGCACAACTTTGACATGAGTCCCCCCCAAGGCACAACTTTGACATGAGTCCCCCCCCAGGCCCAACTTTGACATGAGTCCCCCAAGGCCCAACTTTGACATGAATCCCCCCCAAGGTACAACTTTGACATGAGCCCCCCCCCCCAAGGCACACCTTTGACATGAGTCCCCCCCAAGGCACACCTCCCCCTCATTGGGAAAAAGAGAAAAAACGTTGTTTTGCGGCTATAAGACAGTTTGGACTTCCAACGTTATTTGTTACAGTATCTGCAGCTGAAACACATTGGTTTGATTTAATGAAAACTTTATCATGGAATTTAGATCGTCACGAATTAACTAAAGAAGAATTTGTCGATATTAACAAGTTTAGCAGTAGGCCTCTGGCACTAAATTAAAATCTGTCAATGTCAGATTTTCATGTTTTAAATAATGAAATAATGTCGTGTCTGTATAATTTTTTTATTATTATTATTAAAAATCGAGGAAAATTATTTCTCGATTTTAATCCCCATATATTTGGGTATATATATGTATTAGTTATCGTGTGCATGTTCTAGATTGAGTTATTTTGCTGTCAAATTGATAAAACTTTAATTTTAAATTTCAAGACTCTCGTCCTTGGCGTTTTTTGTATTTGGCGATCAAAAACGTAATACGAAAATATGCATGCCAGGTGTATATTTTCGTAATATGTATTGTACGAAATATTGTTTCATATTATTGATTATTTTCTTACTATACGTTGTCAAAATAACCATGATTTTTTGAAAGGAATTAAATATGTTCGCCAAATAATTTGGCGATATTTTTTTTTTTTTTCGACAAGGATGGCAGATATGAAATCTATTCTGCTGCAGCATATTAGTATCTTATATCAGATACTTTATTTACACATTTGAACACAAATTTGACTTCAAATTACGATACATTATTTATCATTTTCCTTTTAATTAGCATATTAGTTGGATATTTATTGTGTAAATATCATCCTTTGGAATTAAATGTTTATGTTTTCTATCGAATATGGAAGTTTGCCATTTTTTTTCTAGAGTTTTGATATTTAAAATTCAAATTTTATCAATTTTACAGCAAAAACAACTTAATCTAACGCATGCACACGATAAATAATACATATCTATACCTTAATATGGGGATTGAAATCGGGAAATAATTTCCCTCGATTTTTAATAATTTTTTACAAAATTCTAATGGGCGATTAACATAGGAAATATTTTTCTTGCATCCACGGACGGTCAGTGACGTCACACTTCGCTTGCGTTTAGCGGGTTATATTTAATTTAGAGCTTTAAACATTACAATTGGATAGTTTTTGAAGGTTTCAGAGAAAATAAACAAGAATAGATGTGATACAAAATTTTCATAATCAAATTATCACTGTGATTCTCACGGTTCGATTTTAACTAATTTGATAAATATGACGTCACAATCAACTATTTGTTTATATTAGATAAGTACATTATCATGATTGCAAGAAAATGATGCAATAACTATTAGCCCATAATTTTTATGATTGAATTTTATATTACATTTCAATTTTATCCTCCATGGGTATTTTAGAATTGCAATGGTAGTTATAAACTTTCGTTGAAATCTTTTTTACATATTGAGATTAAGGGAAAAGTGTAAGCACAAAAAATGTTCAGTTTTGAAAGATCTTTCTAATGATGTAACATTTATGCAGATTAATTAAAAAAAATAAAATAAAAATACATAGCATTTCTAAGGGGAAAAAAAAGGCTACCAAAATTCTCTGTTTTGAAGTGTTCTAAACCGGAATCGTTCCTGACAGATGATGGTCATTATTATTATTAATTACTATATATATGGTTAATCATAGGTAAACATTGTCAGTTACACACATAAACCAGCAGAATTCACGCAGAGTTCCTTTTTTTTTTTTTTTTTTTTTTTTTATCTAAAGCATGCGTTAAAGCATATATTCAGTAAAAAAAACTTTTATTCTAAAAACGATAATTTATTAATTAAAACTAATCCAGGTTAATTGTATTCCTGAAAAAAAATGCAGACAGAATTACATGAATCTGTAAATGTATATGACTTTGTAAACAAGAAAAAGAGAAAAGTATATAGTTTTGAATTTGATTGTTGGTCTCTGTGTTAATGACTTTGGTACTTTTTTAAATTTTAAATGTTTATGCTTTAATATAATCAAGTATTGATTGCTATGTACTAATATAGTATCCGCGATTATAATGAAATGCTCGCCCTCTGGTGGGCTAAGGTGAAATTAACAGTACCACTGAACGGATAGCTTTCACGCTTTCCTCAATATCCATTGCTTGCTGCTGCTGTATATTCGATAGGATGAATAAATCCGTCAAAAAAGATAACACATACTGCTGTGTGCCACAGTGTAACTCCAATGGATCAAGAAATCCGGAATTAAGCTTCCATTTGTTTCCAAATGACAAATTTAAAATTCCATTTGCCTCCGCTAATGGAAATAAAGCTTTAGTTAGTAGAAAGTCTGAATGGATTAGACGCTTACGAATTGGGAAAGAAGTATCGTCAAGAATGACTGTTTGTTCGAAATATTTCGCACCTGAGGATTTTAATTTTGTTTTAATTATAAAATATTTTAGATAAAGCTGATCGTTTCCTTCGCTAACGAGCAAAAGTAAAACGATCACATTTCATGGATGTCATGGAACATCTACAGGAGTCCACAAGTGCATTTGGTGATTTTTCGTTGGTGATTATGGCGAAATGCCGTTTTTGCAAATGGTTGCGATGAATTCCAAGCGTAAACAAAAGCTTATTGTATCGCAAAGAATCCAGAAAGGCATCGTTATCGTTCAAAACGTTGCCAAAGAAAAATCGCCAAATCCAGTTATGGGCAACTCTATAGTTGTACCTTTATTTTTATTTATCTATTTATTTATTTTTAATGTACCTTTGTTGTAAGATAACATATAGATGCAGTTAAAATACAGTGAAATTATTAAATAATAAAACGCAATAATTTCCATTGCATCCTATTATGCAATCGATTTTCCATGATGTAATGGCGGAGAAAGAACAATAATAAATACACGTGGCTATTATATTTACTAACAACTTCAGTAGAGAAAGTGCCATCTATCGATCATTACAAACGCGGATTAATGTGTTGTTAGAAAAGTATAAAATGTAATTAAATATATATATATATTATTCACTGTTCTCCTGTTATAAACGAATTCCCTTGATATCTTTCAGTAATATCCTAGTCTTTAAAGGTTTCAGTATGTGAGAAAAAAAACTATCTCTAGTATACGTTTCTCCCTTTTACCATTATATATGAGAGAAAAATATATTATCCAAACTTTTCCATAATTTTTAAGTTGTTAAGTAGTGGTATTTTAGATACTGACACTTTTTTAGAAAATCATATGAGCTAATTCTTCGAGTAGGTTTTATTTTGAAGTACTTACATGCGAATATTCTAACAATCGTGCTTAAACTTTTTTTCCCGATTAGCACTTATTGTATTAAAAAAATATATTATTTCATGTGTTTCACCTGTATTATTTTAAGTATTCGCGGATTCGAATTTTACCCATGCATTTTTTAAATATCTAAAACGCACGCGGGTTATAGAAATACATTTTTTAAACATTTCAGGAAGTACTAAACGAATATTTTCATTACGAATTTCTAGTAGTAATGGGGAACGCATTAATTTATCAATCAATTTCCTACAATTTATCACAATATGTGCATAGAAATGTATACATAATGCACCAATAACCAATATAAGTTTCCTTTAAATGCAATTCTAATTCTAAATATTAATCCCTTTATTAGCCTTGTAAAAAAGCAATAAATTAAAATAAATTAAAATTAAATAGATAAGAATATACAAAACAAATTAAATTTCTATAAATTATCCCATTAGTTATGAGAATTTTTTTTCTTTTAAATACGCAGCATTAATATCCATAAATTTTGTTAGTGTCTCTGTAAACAAACTATCAATTCTACTTACATAATTTTTACTGAAAAATATGCTATAGTAGAGGAGAAGGTGTAAAAACAGGCACAAGTGCAAATATGGGCACCCTTGCACTGGCGGCTATCGGAGGTGCTGAAGGCTAGCGCCAACGAATGTAGATGGAGCCACTTGTTGATATAAGATAGTAGAGAGCAGATGGAACCATTATTTCAAGTAGTATGGATGCAGTGTGAGTTATTGTGTGAATTGGTGTTTATCCTAGACTGCAACCTTTTGACAAATAAATGAAATTATTTTCCTATCAAATTTTTACAGTTATTTTTATATAATTTCACAGTGATATACGGAAATCGGAGATCCTAAGCTACTTTTAGAAATCCGCCTTTGTTACACGTGATAGAGGACAACGTTTTTAGGTGGGGTTGGTGTAAATATAGAACTCGGAAACAGTAAATTCAGTTTCTCCGTTCGGTATGTGTCCTGTTCCCGAATGACTACTCTTGAACACAAAGCAGCAAGGTCCAGTCTCATCATTTGATCACCATACAATTACACCATACAGTACAGTAACCATACAGTACCAACAATAAGGATCAATTGACTAAGTCGTTTGACAAAAGTGCTCTCAAGAAGACATCCTTGAGTTTTCTTGGGTAAGATACCAGCGAGTGTCCGGTAAGGTAAAAGTCAAGCCAAGGGTGCGAAGACCAAAGGCCTGCAGAGAAATAAAATTCGACCCACGAAACGATATTATTCATCATTGGACTTATCAGACTTACTGTAACCTTCCCCTCATCGACAGTGATGAGGATATCATCCTGGATATCCACGATAGAAATAAACTAAATTCGAGCAATGCAACTTGCATCTTTTGTGACGGAATGTTCTTTGAACACATTCGAGGAGAGAGTGGTATAAATTGTTATGTGCCAAATGTGAGCACACTTAGATTGTGCAGGGTTTGAAAGAGCCAGTTAGGTCTGCGATTTCAGTATATATTTTTTTCCGTAATAAATAAATTCTCTACTTTTTTTGTATTGTTTTATCATATTTTAAAACATTTTAAACTGTTTTTTGTAACTTTTCTAGAGAGGGCCCATATTTGCACCCCGTTTTTTATGGGGCTTTTTTAAAAGCTTTTTGAAAATCTTCGTTTTCGAAATCTATAATAATAAAAGAAGATGTCTGTCTGTCTCTCTGTCTGTCTGTCTGTCTGTCTGTCTGAGCATCTATACGTTCAGCCCCTACTGAACGCAGAACTACAAAATTTGACATACGGGTGCTCAGAAGCCTGCCCGAGTGCATAGTGAAAAAATAATTTAAAAATTTTAATTAGTTCCGGAGATATTAATTAAAACGTCGACCAATGCCTAATTAAAAAGCGAGCGGATCGTAATTTTCGCCCTTCAGCGTGTTCCTCAAAAGAGAAAGCAGAGAGAGAAAAATTTCGCGGGTTTTTCTAAAGCGATTGTTGCCGATCTGTTGGAAATATCAAAAATACACCTGTACCACGAGAAAGAGCATTTATTACCGATTCTTACGGTACAATATTTTTTTAAAAATACGAATTTTTTATATTTTTAAAAAAAGTTTTAAAACGGGTCGAAATTTTCTCTTTTTCTCGATTGTCTTTTTTGAAACGCCCTGTACGACCGAGTAACTGTTCCATTTCTTAACAACTGGTATATTTGGAAAGGACATTTAATCCTCTTTCGAACCATATAAACATTTTTACAAAATACGGATTAGCTATCCATATTTTTAGATTTTACGAAACATCGATTTTTTCACGAAACATTTTATAACTCAAAAGCGTTAAGAGATAAATCATTTCTTTTTTTTTTTTTTTTTTTTTTTTTTTGTATATAGATCTCGCTTCAACAATTCAATACCCAAAAGATTGAGAGAAAATTTCAAAAACTGAATGAGTTATAATTATTTTAATTTTCAGTATCGCGGCAGTTTTCGATGAAATTCTGAATCGACATTTCTGAACTCTTGCAACTGACCTTGACAGAGAAGAGAGAATAAGATTCTTCAGTGCCAGGTGCTAGAGGTCGGGAAAAAGTTGCTTTTCGTTTTTCGGCCACGTGACAAAGTATACTGGAAATAAAAAAAGCAGTTTCTGAATTTTTTCAATTTAAAATCAATCAAAAGCAGAACTTCGAAATTGCCCGTTATTATGGCTCACCTGTATGCAGTTAAAAAATCTAAAGTATAGCTTTAAAAAATAAAATAAATAGACATATTATATTTATTTAAATTCATTTTTATTTCATCTGTTAATGACACCATTCACCAATTTCATCTGTTAATGAGTTACTTTTAACAGAATAATATTGATTTTTTTTTTCCCTCTTTTTTTTTATGAATTCGGTTGTAAAAAAGCAGTTTTGGAATTCTTAAATTTTAGATGGATTTCAATAGAAATCGTTAATCGCCCTTGATAGATTAGCCATTTTGAGTCTAAAATATATCATAGATATTCATTATTGTAATACACAATACATCATTCAAAAGATATTTTAAAGTATTTTTATTGCAGGCTATTAAAATGATATAAGTCGTTCAAATTCTGTACGAAACTTTCGGAGAAAACTACGGATAAACCAGAAAATTTTTATTCTTTTATATTTTACAGAGTTTCAAATTCAGATTTTCGCTCATATTTCGTACTAATAATTTTTAACGGTATATAGCCCGGAATTAAGCAAGTTTTGGAGAAAACCACAGATAAGTCAGACACAAATCTTAAAAAAAAATGTTATAGGGCGCCACAGGCGCCACCGAGCGAGACTTAGCAAAAGTCAGAAATTTGAAAGATCATAATATGGTGAGCGAACAGGCTGTTTCAGATATTGAAAAGAGAAGAGGGCGCTGAAGGCGCTACCGCACGGGAATTTACTGCGCTTTCAATAAGCTATTTTCACGATATATCGATAAGCTGTTATTAGACCTGAAACGGGAAAAAGGCGCCGCAGGTGCCACCGAGCGGGAGTTTCGTAAAGTCGGATTTTTCAGGGATCGCGAACCAGCTGGTCGCCGAAGGCGGCTAGTAATTAATATTAATTGTTGTTTTGCCTTCTCACATTTCGTAAACTTGTTATAGTTGTTAGGGAAGATCTGACACCAGGAATTTTTAAAATTAATGCAACATTAATTCAAAAACGAAAGAGGGTGCCCATATTTACACCTCTTCTTCTATATATCTGTAACATATATATGTTTCCTTGTGTTTGAAACAATTTAACATGATTAAAATGCATATCGAAAGAATTTGCACCTATAAACTGAAATATGTCCCTTTTTTTTTTTTTTTTTTTTTTTTTTTTTTTTTGTGCGCTCCTAAAAAGAACTATAAATGCTCAGCACTTCATTTTCATAATAGTGTTGAATCTAATAAAATTTGCAATTTTTATAGAAATCGAGGCATATTTAAAGAAGTCGAAACGAGGATAGACAGAAGAATTAAAGAGTCAAATTTATTTAGTCGGTTAATCAATATACAGATAGATAAATTTTTAGCTTCATAAATGAAATAAAATTTTACAACAGATAATGATTACCATTTTTAGTATAACATAGCTAATTTAAAAAGAAAAAAAAAATGTGGAAATGTGAAAATTTATATTGGTTTGTGAAATTCCTGAATGCGAAATCAAAATGGAACCGAAAAGACAAAAAAAAAATCTTTTTGTAAAAAAATAGAACCGACTCCAAAAAGCAACTACTATTCAAAAAACTAAAAAAAAAAAAAAACTTGGCAGGAAATGAAACTGTAAATTCCGCCTAAAAGTATAAAATAATTTTCTTCGTCAAACAACCTATAACACTACCATCAATCATAACTTTTGAAGTCGGCGCAAAATTAAATAGAATTTAATTAGTTTTTAAAGATTTGTTTCTAGATTGGTAGCTACAAATACTGTTGTCTCGAATGATCCATTTTCATGTTTCCTTTATTATTTTATCACTTTATACAATTGGTCCATTAGTAGCATCTACATAGAACAGTGAACATTATTCACAATGCGATATTTATGTTTCTACGAAGTTAGAGTTTCCTTTGAAAATTTGGTATAACTTTGATAACTATCATCCTTGGTGGCTTTTGGATTTAGCGATCGAAACGTAATGCAGAAATATACATGCAAGGTGTATATTTTCATAATATATATTGTACGAAGTATTACTTAATATTCTTGATGGCTCTCTTAATGTACCTTATTAAAATAACCATGATAACTCAAAGAAATTAAATATGTTTGCCAGATAATTTTGAGATTTTTCTTTCCCCAAGGACGCCAGAAACCAGCAGCTTCGCCACCTTTTGCTGTTTACGAAATCTTATTTGTTTTCTTGAATCAAAGTAGTTTTCGGCTGCATTTTACAGGTGACATTGTGAGATGTGTAGTTTGAATAGAATTTGATTTTTGTATTGAATAAAGGTATCAATTTTTATTTAATTTTGCGCCGACTTCAAAAGTTATGATTAGTTGTAGTGTTATAGGTCGTTTGACGAAGGAAATTATTTTATACTTTTAGGCATAATTTACAATTTCATTTCATGCCAAGTTTTTTTTTTTTTTTTTTTTTTTTTTTTAGTTGTTTGAATAGTAGTTGCTTTTTGGAGTCGGTTCTACTTTTTTACAAAAAATTTTTATTTTTCTCTTTTCAGTGAAAATTTATTCATGTAGCAGAACATCAGAAGACTTTCAACGGCAGTTTCACAAATCACAACCCCAAGAAAAGTTACATAACTCAAAAAATGATTTATGTCACTGAAAAATGCATGAAATGCACCCAATGTGAACAAAAAGGTTATATCTCCATCTAGAAAGCTATCCACTCGAGAGACAGTTGTGCTAGTCTTATTCTAGTCAAGTTATTTTTAAGTTGATTTTTCTCAAATGCTGCATTTTTAAGTTATGTCATTTTTCTTGCCTTTATCGGATATGAGAAAAAAATTATCTATTGAATGAACATACTATAAATTAAAAAGGCTTTAGAAATGTAAAGAACGGATACGCTGTATACGTAAACAAAAATTCTGTTAGGCATATATTGAATTTTACTGTGAATACCTGCCACCCGCTACGCTGGAAATTGAGCAGCGTAAAGTTCAAACAGAGAGCAAAATATGCATTGCAGCTGACGGACAGAAGTTTCAACATCGATACTTTACATACTTACTACTTTTACCAGTGTAGCTGTTCAGAAGTTAGAGTGAGAACAGACTTTTGTGAGTATCCATTAATTTGTTTATATCTTAATGAAATCATAATGAAACCTATTTCAGGCCAAGATCTTTGCGACAACAAAAAAAAGTATTAAAATTAAAGCATGCCTTACGAAGTTATAAGCTAACAAATTTCAACAACAACAACAATGAAAAACATGTTTTATATTGAGAACCTCTTCCTTTATAAAGTCGGTTTAAAACGTCTACACTGTTAAAAATTTCAGTTCTATGTTGAACCAAAATTTGCTACTACTGCAATTGCAATTCCCAACACTTGGTATTACAGTAGCTGCAACCATGTGAGGATGAAACTACCTACCATGATTTGGTGCTTCTTGTTGAAAAAAAGAACCAAATCACGGTAGAAGGTTTCTCCATGTTATGGTTGCAGATACTATAATACCAAGTTTTGGTTCAACCAGGCACCAACTCAAGATAAAAGATTTCACCGTGGCATGGTTGCAGCTACTGTGTATCATGATGTAGTTCAAACGAGTACAAAATTTTTAACAGTGTATACGTTAATCAATGTGTCCGCTTACAATTACCATACTTTCAATTTTACAAGCATAAATGTCACCCGCTACTCTACAACGTATGCAATGTCGTTGAAGTGCGAAGAAAATATCATAGTAATTTGCGGACAAACAAATGATCGTTTTAATCGTTCTATTTTTAGCATTTAATGTCTGCATACTGTCTTTTCGTATTAAGTCGATGACCTCCTGTAACTTTGTAATTCACTTTTTTTCCCCTATCTTGAACCATTTTCGAGATAGGAACACTAACTCCACTGTTTTCTACCAGATGGCGCTGTAGGCGGTTGAATCACGTTGCGCATGACAACTATACTATACCTACATACAACTTTTATGACTATAGCTGCAGCCATTCAGCAGTTAAAAGAGTCGAGACTCATTTTTTTGGGCACCCTGTATTTTCTTTTGATCGTAAAGATATTACAATGGGACTTATTTCAGACCAAGACCTTTACAACAAAACAAAAAGTATCAAAATTGGAACATCCGTTCAGGAGTTATGAGCTAACAAACAAAAAAATATAAAAAATATAAAAAAAAACATACGGTCTAAATTGAGAACCTCCTCCTTTTTTGAAGTCGGTTAAAAAAAAGTATTACTGATATTCAAATACAAATATTAACAATAATGCCACGTAATCGATAGACAGATAATTTCGTTTAAGGCAGTTTAAAATTACTAAAATGCATATCAGAAAAACTGACGTCTTTAGACTGAAACGAAACAATGCAACATCAGTGATAGGTATTATTAAACGATTATGTGTGTATGTGTACGTGTGTGTGCGTGTTTGAGCTAATACATATAACATAAATTGTAAAATTTTAAATTTTCTAAAAGAAATATAACAGAAAAAAAAACTTTACTATTTTTAAGATGCTAATAGAATATATACCGAGTCAAAACATAAACAAGAAAAACAATGAAAAATAAAAACTTCTAGCCCCGAAAATGGATTAATAGAGGAAGATTGCTTCAATATGCTCAATAAAAAAAGAAGAGGGGGAAGGGAAAAAAGGAAGAAAATGGTTAAACGAGAGAAATTATGAAAATAGATAGAGCTTTATAGACGAAAAACGGCTGGCATAAGGCGGTGTTGTCCGAAGAATGAATGAGGAGATGCTGACGAAAATTGTTAGGGAATGAAAGCCGCAGAACTAAGTAAAAGAGATCAAAGAAAAAAAAATGTAAAAATAGGTTACAAAAAGCCATGACGAAAATCAATATAAAAGAAGATTAGATGTTTCACAGAAAATGTTTAAGTGGAGAGGGAAAAAAATGAAAGAAAAGAAAATCATTTTTGTCGAAGAAAACCTTAACAATGAGATAAATCTTGCTTGTAATTAAGAGGAAAAAAGTTTCTTAAATAGAAACTTTTTATTTTTATTGTTTAATGCCAAAGTTCTAAAAAGTCCGTAATTACTTTTTTAAACAATTCAATGCAGTTATCGAATTTCAGAAATATGAGAAAATAGAAACACCGCATTATCCAGATTTATAAATTAGGTATTAATTTATATCTTTTAAAATAAATTAATGGATCAAAACTAATTTCATATTTTCTTTCTTTATTAAATCTTATACGAACAAAGTATTTCTTCTTACTTTAAAAATAATCTCGTATGTCACTTGCACTATTTTCTTTTGCCTTACATTACTATAGGTATGCTATTACAGTTTAAGGAGAAAGATAAGAAATCTGTATTTGAAAAAGAAATCGATATTTGAACATTAAAACATCTAAATTGTTTTAAGAACAGTTTTATTTAAAATGCATTCTTGTGTGATGAGAAGGTTGGGGGCACTTCCCTTAAAACACCGTTTGGGTATTTTAAACAGATTCATGAAAACATTTTAAACTGTTATTAAATTACAAAAAAAAAAAAAAAAAAAAAAAAATCAGACAATTGCCGTTTACACTATTTTTTCGACTATTTTAAAGAAGTTATCTGTAAACTATATACGTATCAAACAGTGTACTTAAATTTAACACACACACAAAAAAAAAAAAAAAACTATACTAACTATATAACAAACACACACACACACACAAAACTATATACGTATCAAACAGTGTACTTAAATTTAACACACACACACAAAAAAAAAAAAAAAAAAAAAAAATTCTTAAAATATACTTGAATTTACTCAACTCGGAGTTCACCTCGAATCGTTTGCTAACATAGAACTAATATATCAGAAGTATTTTAAGTACCCCTGTGAAGGAAGGATAGGTACTCTTCACAGAATATTCTGTATAAAATGTTTTTATTCACATAAAAATTATGTCAATTTCGTCTTAATCAGTACAGTCTAAAGATTTTAAACTGTACCTATCTAATATTTCGTCCATTACCATAATGTATTTGAATATTTTGGGTGTCACTGTATACCAAACATTTGACCGATCTTAACAA
Source organism: Salticus scenicus (assembly GCA_963930645.1). Lineage (NCBI taxonomy): Eukaryota > Metazoa > Arthropoda > Arachnida > Araneae > Salticidae > Salticus > Salticus scenicus. Next base: position 137,006,394 of record OZ005648.1, read on the forward strand.
AACGTTTCGTATAGCATCACTATATGATACAGATTTAGAATACCGAGTTTGGACTTCCAGTTAATATATATATATATATATGTGTGTTTGTAAATATTTGAGTTATGCTGAAAACAGACACACAGAAACATAGACACACAGACCAACCGCTAAAATGCTAGACTCTGGATACAGAACACTTCAGAACGTGTAAGTATAGCAAATATCGCACTTTTGAAAATTTAACCCCAAAGCAATACTTTATCTGCTATAATTTGATAAGAGAAAATAAAAAAAAATCTAAGGTTCTACTTGCTACAAATTTAAATTACTGTTTTAAGAAATCTAAGGGGTGGGGGGGGGATCAACTTCAGCAGCACTTTAAATATTTTTATATAAACAAACAATAATTTATTTTTAATAAACTTTTAAGTTACGTTATTTGTCAATATATCAAGAAGCGGAAATAGTATAACTGATGGGAAACTTAGGAAATTTTTCCTTCATTTGAAACTTTTTTTTTGTAAAATTGTGAATAGTCATATGATGAATAGATTTTTGATACAATGTTAAAAGGTAACTAACTTTTTTTTTTTCTTAAAAAATGAACTGAAAAATTTTAAGTAATGATGACATTTTGTAAAGGTATTATTAATTGGAGAGGGGGGTAGATGCAGAAAAATTAAAGACTTGCAAAATATTGATTAGAACACTTTAATTAGTTTCAAGAAAATATAATAGAATATTTTCTTTTCAAGAAAATATAATTCTCTTCAGCGGATTTTTGTTTTTACGAAAATAATTTCAGGATATTGTTTGAAAAATACTTGCCTTTCAAAAAAATTTTTTTTTTTTTTTTTTTTTTTTTTTTTTGAAAAAAAAAAAAAAAATCCTTTACATAGTATTAGCTTACTTAATGGATTTTCTAGATAAATTATTTATTTAATTATTTGTAAATATCTCCAAGCATTAATTGGTACATATTGTTTTACAATTATTTTAAATTTTTTAAAACTACAATAATGCATTACTAAACAATGTGTTTTATTTTAAAAGCATTAGTTGTAAAATTTATTTCGAGTTATTTATGCAGAAATAATATGATTCTGTAAATAATCTGGGATGTAAACTACTTGTGATTATAATGCAAATTTTAGTTGATAAAGTTCAAATTAATATGTTGAAGGAAAAAACAAAGATGTTCACGAGAAATTCAGAATAAATGCAAATACTTTATAATTCACCTCTTTTTACTTCATTAAATAAATCGTATTTATAAATAGGTGAAAAAAAAAACTTATAAATCTTCCAAAATATGGAATTAGAAATAGTTGAAGTTATTTATGTTCTTTTTCTAGAATTAAAATAACAATAATATATATATATTTTTTTTTTCATTTATCAATGTCAGAAATTAATTTCAATTAAATATTTCACAGATCCCAAAGCAACTCACCATTCAAGTTTTGATAATATATGTAGCTTTTTTTTTTTTTTTTTTATGCAATACACTTCATGTTTGTAAACTAGATTATGTTGTTGCTGTCCAGAGAATGCAGTTCCTGAAATTTTCGATATATTATTTTACCGTTCAGGAACCTGAGACCGAAAAATCAACTTATGTTCAATGTTGATATAAAGAGTGTTTCAAAAATATCTGGTTAAGTTCTGGGAAAATACCTGGAAAAGGCTAGTAAAAGGTAGAAGGTGACTAAAATTACCATAATATAGCAGTGAAGACACTACTGAGCTAGAATGTAAAGCAGTTATCACACGGATGATCCTACCCTCTGAACTATACGCTAATACCTCTCCGAATAGTCGAGCATCAGGTAGTAGGGTTATTTTGAAGACTGAAATGAATTCAAAAATGCGTTAACAATTGGCGACTAAGCGCTCGCTATTTCATGTTTTAAACGCACTCTGATTTTCTCGCACTCCGATTGGTTGAATATGAGCTAACATCTAGCATAGGGGATTTAGTCAGTCATAAGTTCGTCATTGACAAAGGTAGGAGAGGGAAACTATCATACGGTGCGTTTTCAAGCGTTTGCCTCTCGAAAAACCTGTTTCAGGTGGTTTCAGGAGAAAGTATCTGATACTGCTGATAGTATGAGAGTACGTGTGATAGCTGCTTAAGGAGTGATAACTTCGAACTGAATAACATAGAAAGGCTGCGGTCTTCGCAGAATAGATTAGTTTCGAATCGAGCAGGTCAAAAAGCTGCGCATTATTCTGTTTTTGAAGACTGCGCAACTTTTTGACCTGCTCGCTTTTAAATTTTGAAGCAGACGACAGACCACTCAGTTATTCTTCCTACTAGTATTCTAGCTCCGCGGAAGACGCAAAAATGCCGCGAGTTGACGAAATCCAAATGAAGCATAAATAGCAGATAAATAAATTAAGAAAACGGGTAAGTTATAGTAAACAAACATTTTAATGATCAATTATCTTACAATAAACACTCGAAAGAGTGATCCTCAACTATGATGCAATACTGACAGCGTGCATCGGAGTACATCAACAAAAATGTCAGGCCAGCGTACGTCTAACAGCACTTCTGGTACAGAACAGAATTATCTTCTACAGTACATAATGCTGCTTTTTATACTGCTTGAATTTTGCAATATCTACCTTTACTTGGAAGTTTAAAAAGATACAATCTCACTCAATTCCCAGTGAATACGCTCGTGTTTTGAAATTGCACTGCAGCCTTCTTGAAAATCACGCGCTACAGATTCTTTTAATAGCCACTTCATGTCCGTTTCCATCCTCATACATGAAATGCATATAGGAAAGCTTCGAGTTGGTCTATGGATAAGGAAAGGGCACGTGACTTCACTTGCAGTTAAGTTATGTGTCGAGTGGCAAAACGTTGGTATTTCTATCAATACACGTTGATCTTTTGCCACTCAAGAGTGGCCAATTCTGAGCCTTACGTAAGCAGTTATTCAGCTTGGTATTAATTGATAGAGTTCGCAAATGTGCTCCTGCAAGATATCATGCCAAATTCTGTCTAATTGGGGCTTTAGATTGGCAAAATCCCAAGCTGGTTCCTTCTCAGGATGCTTCAAACGCCCTTAGTGGGAGAGAGATCCGGCGACTTTACTGGCCAAAATAATGTTAAACAAGCAGTAAAATAAGCAGTAAAAACTATATATGTGCGTGGGCGAGCATTATCATGCTGAAATATACGATCAGGATTGCGTGATATGAAAGAAAACACAACGGAACGTAGAATGTCGTCGACGGACCGCTGTGCTGTAAAAATGACACGAATGACAACCATAGGGGTCCTGCTATGAAATGAAATGACAGTCCGAACCTTCACTCCTGGTTTTCGGGCCGTATAGCTGGTGACTGTCAAGGTGGAATCCCACCTTTTTTCGGGACGTCTTCACTGGTCATCGGGGCTCAAATTGGAGTGGAATTCATCACTGAAGACAAATCTACTCCATTCAGTGACATTCTAGTTCGAACGATCCTGATATCACTGCAAACGTGCTTGTCGTTATACCGAATTCAATAGCAGTCTGCACACAGAGCTCCTTGAGCTCAATCCCATTTCTCTGATCCGCCTGTTAATGCTCTTTAAAGTCACTGAAGTAATAATTCCACATAGGATCGGTGATAATGATGAATTGGAGCTTTGAGTACAGCTCTGACGATTCATTGGTTCTCACGTTTTGTCCTCTCTGTAGGCCGACCACTTTCTCCCTGTCGCTGTTTTCAGCCATGGTTCACCCATTCCTGTCAATACCATCTAATAATGGCATCGTTCCTATCCAATTGTCAAACAATTCGCGGATTAGACCAACCGCCTTCTTTGAACCCAACTGCACACCTGTCGCAAATGTAAACAACTGTGCATATTGTTTACGCACCTGTATGCGAGGCATATTTACTGTCTACCCGAGTAAGCGGAATAAAATTTTCGAAGAATTTATGACCTGGAAACAAAATTATTCATTTTTAATATTCTGCCAATTGCACAGTTAAGATGCGCTGCCGCATCGCATGGTCATTCGATGGTAGCCAAAATTTAAAATCTTGCATTTTCCATCCAAACCTGTATGCATGTGAATTTGTGTCCAGTTTGCATTACTCCTTCTTGGTGCGTCTTTTTTTTTTTTTTTTTTTTGTCTTAGATTTATATATAGATCGGACTATTTAGCTGCAGTATTTATTGTGAGTAATTTATTTTAATGTTTATTGGCAAATATGTAACGCATGGAAAGAATTCGAAATAAATCGTTGCCAAGTTTGATTTGCACTTTTACTTCAAAAACCACCAATTTTAATTTCTGATACTGAAACGAAAACAAATTCTCCAATTTCAATTTTTTATTCAGTCGGTAACAAAAGTGCCCGAACACTAGCAAAAATTCCTATGTAAAAAAAAGTACACTTCATACGGTTTTGTTAAATAAATCCTTGTCGAATCTGTTCTTAGTCAGTGTAAAAACATGATTCGATAAGGATTTATTTAACAAAACCGTATAAAGTGTACTTTTTTACATAGGAATTTTTGCTAATGTTCTTACACTGACTAAGACCAGATTCGACAAGGATTTATTTAACGAAACCGTATAAAGTGTACTTTTTTAACATATAGGAATTTTTGCTAGTGTTCGGAAACTTTTGTTACCGACTGTACATGTATTTAAAATAGCCTTTTATATAAATGTCTAAATTAATCCTTAACATAAATAGAGATAATATTGCATTTTAAATACTCCTTTATTTATTTATTATTTATTTATTTTATTATTTTTTATTTTTTATTTTTTATTTTACATGTCTCTGTTTCCTTTCGCCAACGCCTAATTCTCAGAAAAAAAATAAAAAATTAATACCAAAACAAATTTTTATTTTGTGTACGAAAAATATCAACACCTACATCAAACATTCAGAAGGTATTACCGCTTCTTTTAACTTTTTAAAATTTGCGAAAGTTTTATAATAATCTGTAATCTACTTCCTTTTAGATTTATTTTTGTATTGTTAATATTTTTGCATTTTTAAACCATGTTTTTAAAAAGTTAAACACACAGATAAAATATATATATATATATATATTTTTTTTTTTAAGCTCTGAGATAATTAAAGTTACCTGAGAGAAAATTCAAATTTAATACATACGAATCAGATAAAATGATAGTCCTTATCATCATTTATTCAAAACAATGAATATACTTGGAGATGTTTAAATATCTTTTCTAAAAACTTTTAGAAGAAAATAATTTAACGTATGACAGATTAGGGTAGCCGGTTAAGTTCACCAAATGATTAATGATCTATAATTCTTCTGAAAAAAAAAAAAAAAAAAAAAAAAAAAAAAAAGTTTAGAAAATAAAAGATTTTTTCAGCATTGTGTATTTTTTTCAATCCAGAAAGAATATTTTGATTGATTCAGTATATTTTTAAAAAAGTTTGCTAAGATTTGCATTTCTGACTAAGTTTCATTTTCTTTCAGAATAATTCAGTAAAATATAGTTTAGAAATTATCTTTTAAATAGAAAATCTTAACTGCAATTTTAAGTCAGTGGAGTAAACTTTTAACTTTATAAATAGTTTATTAACAATAAAGAATATTATTTTTTACAACATAGTTAGAAAAATTAATCCAAATGCTTTAAACTTCGCTAAGTGGGATTATTGTTTTAACTCAATTAATAATAATAATAATAATTCTTTAATGAACTCCATTAATCTTGTAAATAGATAATCTAATATTTTCATAAGGTTTTCGTAATTTAATTTATACGAATTTTTATTTATTAATATCACTCTTTACATAAAAATCACAAGTTCTTGCACACAAATGATACTGCTTATTATGTAATTACTCCTTTTTTAATTAGTTTAACTTTTATTTTAGAAATGTTTTTAATTGAAATAATAATAATCAATTAAAATAATAATTGTTTTTACTTTTAATCTTTTTTGATTCTGCAATTAAATAAAAAACTTTATTAAAAATATCACAATTTCGTTTGTAATATATTCATAATTTTAAGCCTTTAGTTTTCTCTGCTATTTTTGCTATTGTAGAGTACAGTCTTGTTACTCATCTCGCATACTATATTTTAATAGTATAAAACAAAAACAAAAAATTGTCAACATCCATAATTGTCTAATACCAGCAACCATTCAGTTTTACAGAGAAAAAGTCAAGAAATCAGAAAAAAAGCATGGGACAAAAAAAACAAAAACCTATACACTATTGTAGAAAATCAATGGCACTGTCGCCTATTACAAATCCTTTTACATTTTATTATCTTTATGTTCATTGCTTTTAGACAAAGGATAATTTTCCTTGAATTTTTTTTTTTTTTCCCATACGACATTTATAGAGGATAGAATTGAATGAAAAAAACTTATTTAGCAAAGTTTTGACTATCATCATTTTCATTCTGTGGACTTACTTATTGGTGGATTTCATTTCTAACACTTTTAAAGGTACAATTAATGTGTTAGGTCGTTGCAAAAGTTCGTGCGGACGCGGATCATTTTATTGCCTCCAAAGACGAAAGCTTCTATCGCCGTGGTATACATTTGTTACCGAAAAATGAGCAAAGGTTGTAGAAAGTAATGGAGAGTATTTTGATTAAAAATTGTCATTTGGTTTGATGTATTTTTATGAAATGAAGCAATAAAAAACCGCACGAATTTATGCAAAGACCTAATATTTTCTTAAGCAGAGATAACTATCATGTTCTCTTCTCGCCTCTTACATAAAATTTTATGTCACTTCTTTGTGTTTAACGTGACACTCTCAGTATAAATGTCGTTAATAAAGTTTAAGAAAAGAAAAGATATATTTAAGTAAGTCTATTTTATGCAATATTACCATTCTGATGCCACTCCATACATATTTGAATTTTAAAAAATTATAAAATTCTGTATGATTTAAATTTTAGTATAAAGGTATGGAATATAACTTGACAACACGGGTCATTAATAATCAATGTTCATTACAATGCCCACACGTATAGAACTACGTTAATGCATAAAATATTTATTTTATTTTGTTGTTTACATCTATTGACTATAAAAATTGTAGTATGGATATTTTTTACATATATATATGTGTGTGTACACCTTTTTCAAATACATAAGAACTAAAATGACAATCGGAATGATAAAATTCTTTAACACCCATTCTCTTTGGGTATTGAATGTTTCAGTGTCATTCGATAAAAACCAAATCCATGATTAACACATGAATTTAACCAAATAAATTAAAATCTTCATTAAATAGACAACATACAGAGATTAAAGATTAGTCAATTAGTCAGTCTCTTTTCTGATTTCAAATTGATTCCGAATTAGAATTTCAATTTTAAAGGAATATACTTTGTACGAAAATTATACATTATTCATCATTTGTTCCATTCCAGTCTTAAGTGCATAATAAGCAAGAGAATTTAAAATTTAAATAAATTTGCAGGATGCAAAACTTTTTAACTCATAATAATCTTGTTCTACTTTGCATTAAAATTATAATAAAGTTTAAAAAAAGATTTTTAAGAATATTTTTGTTGTAATTATATTTCATATTCAAAAACAAGAATAGGAATATGTTAAGAAATTAAATATTATGTCTGCATTATCATCACCGCTATTTGATATTCAACATATTTTATCTTTAGTAGCTGTTATTCCGTTTGCAATTAAGATATCATAAGATAATGACTCGAACTTCTGGAAATTATTTTTCGAAAGAAATTACTGAAATTCTTTTATCGATAATAAACATATTATTTTCCAAAGCAATATTTTTATACCATGCAGATAAAATAATATTTTCAGAAATTCTAAGCTTGAAAGTTTCTTAGAATATTTTTATTATTATTACTTTATTAACCGTGAAAATAAATCTTATTTTAAATTAAGAAAAAAAAACTTTTATTTTATTTTTATTTCTATTTTATGAATTGGTTTTAAATAAAATTAAGTTCATGTAAAGTTAATCTGTAAATTACCACCTTTATATGGCAGTAGTAAAAAAAAAAAAAAAAAAATACTACTGATTTAGTGGAAATATTGCTAAATTATTACTTTTTAATACTGATATATACACTGCTAAAAATTTTGTACTAGGCTGAAACAAAGCATAGTACACTATATCTGCAACCATAAGACAGTGAAACATTTTACCCTGATTTAGTGCTTGATTAAATCAAAGTTTAGTATCACAGTAACTTCAACCATTAGATGAGGAAATGTTTTATCGTTATTTGGTGCTTTCTTTGAACAAGAATCACTAAATCACGATAAATTTCATCACTGAATGATTTAAACTGATGTAGTAACAATTTTTCGTTCAGCCTAGCACATTTCAACTGCTGTAGTACAAAATTTTGGCTCCACCTAGCACCGAAAGTTTTAACAATATATCAGAGAAGATATATTGTTAATGGATGTTCATGGATTGTTAATGGATTGTTTATGGATGGCTAATTTTTTCGAAATTGTGTTTTTGACATATTACACATTTTAAATTGAGATGAGATGAGTTGAGATAAGTAGCTTTAACGTCAGACTGCAGTTATGCACACTTTGAAAATCAAGCTTTTAGCGGTTGATCCGTATGTGTATCTCTAAGTTAGAATGACAGAGACAGTCTTAGAATGACAAAGAGAAAAATTAAAACGCGTATGAAAGAGCATCAAACTGATATAAAATTTGGGAAGGCCAGTACCGCATTAGCTAAAACATGCTTGAAATAAGACGTTTCAGTTGATTTTAACAATTTTACCAAAATCACAAATTACCATAGCAATACCTACACGTTGAATCGTGTGTGATATAGAAATCCCATATTTTTAATGATTTTTCCCATTTATTTAAATTTAAATCTATATTAATGCTTTATATAATAATATATTCGTGCATACAATAATAGTCTTTAATTAACCGCTGAATCCTTTTCCTCTCAATAAAATAAAATAAAAAGTATGTGGAAAAGAAAATCTTGCTGTAATCAAAAACCTCATTCTTTCATTTCGGTGTTAAAAGAATACCACATGGCCATTCTTATTTTCTGCGTAAATCAAAGTTTAACGGCTAACATACTTTTAATCTGTTTCTCAAAATTACCCTTGAAAAAGAATTAATTACATTTCTTTCCTATGTATTATTTGCAGTATGTGGTTTTTACTTCTCATGGCTAAAGTTTGGCATAAGACTCGGGTTAATGTAATACGGTAAACCTGCTCGTTGCATTCAAAAATTATTAACTAAATGAATATACAACGGATCTAAAGAAATCGTTGTTTGGGCGATCTTTGCGGCGAAATATTGTGTGCCAACATATTCATGATTTTCGATTTTGGCTAAAAATTTAGTCACTCTCTCACTGATCACCGTCAAGAAAGCATCTCGTATTAGAGGATTAAGATCGCTCTCTCTCTCTCCGATTTTGCGGTTCCCAAACAGAATGTATTGTTTCAGTTATTATATTATTATGGAGACACTATACTTAATATCTGATGTTCAGCTATTTTATCTGCCAAATAAAAACTATATTATTAGCTCTTCATCCAGATGTCCAGTTTCTTCACGGCCAATCCAGTTTGGAAATCTTCGAACCGGGATTTCTCATATTCTACAAGCAATTTTAAATAGCTAATAATTTTCTATACGATATCGTGAAACTGTAGAAATCCTCCCGAATTATAATTCAATTAATGGCAACGAACCGACATTAGAATTGTGCCGGTCGGGGCAATATTTGGTACAACAACAAAGATAAAGGAAGAGGCTTGCTGACAGAAGCAGTCCACTTGAGAAATCCACCGAAGATGAGGGGGAGCTCCCTCGAAAGGTGTCTGGATAACGCAACAGAAGCTAAAGAAAGGTTTCTAATTAAATTATAATAAGTATAATGTTTATTTACACCACTTAAATGTATGCCAGTGCTTGATTCGGTGTTCACATAAAATATTTAATGAATATTTTAGCTTAATTTACAGTGGTGTAACTCTTTTAATCTAGATAAATACAAATAAATAAAAAATAGCAAATTTAGGTGTTGCCCTATAAAATTAAAAGTTAAAATCAAATTATAAACTTTAGACAGTTCCAAATCTTGATTGACCAATAATATTCAATTTCAGGCATTAATTTTGTATTTATTTCATAGCTTAATATGTGATTAATTTATAAAAAAAAGTATTAATTTTCTCATAGAAAAATAGGTTAAAATGTATAAATGTAGTATGATAATTATTTATTTATGCATAAAAGCAGCAGCTTTAATAAATATTCTTTAATTTAATTTTTCGTGGAATAATTTATTCAGTTGATATATACGCAAATTATGCGCAGGTAAACTTAGAAGAATTTATTAATAATTTTTTTTTTTTTTTTTTTTTTTTCAAACTGGGAAGAAATTTCAGACTATGTTTTAGTAAAAACAAAATGTTTTTTAATTTTTAATAAAATTTTCCTCTTCCATTAAATTTAGTTATTTGAGTTAGTAAAAATTATGTTAGAAGATGCTTTCTTTAAAAAATAAATGCATTGCTCCATCACTTTATATTTGGAAGCTTTTAGCACTTTTCTCTTCTAAATAATAGAAAATTAATTTATTTCGGTACAAAACCTAGACATAAACTAGACAACTAATGTGTTTACAAAAGATCGCTACCTCCAGTCAATAACTGATAAAATAAAGAAAATTTATTTATCGAGTATATAGTTTGCTTAAAGAACACGCCTCAATTTATTTTAATTCTATAGGGTATATAGTTCTGATGTTGTAGGAAAATATATTGACAAAGTTTTATTCCTAAAGGAGAAAGCAAATAAATGAATATGATAGTCTTTTCTTAATAACTCGCCTTTGTAGATGAATATATTTTGAAGAGAACTAGAATAATTTATATTATTTTTTAAGGAGTAATGTAATCTTCCTTATTAACGTAAATAAGAAACAAGAAATCTTTAAAAAATAAAGTTTTAAATGTTTTGTTCTGGAAAAAGGAATTTGAAGATATTTGATTACATTTAGAGACATTATTTTCAGCTTCTCTCAGAAAATTTATTTCTAGCAAATATCTTAAGACAACTATAAACATTTTTCTCTTTTAGAGTGGGGAAGAGGGGAGCTAACTTTATTTATCTTATTTTATTTTGCAAATTTTACTTGTTACTAAATCTAACTTGCATGAGATGATGTTTGATTCTATAAGTTATTAAAATTAAATGTTTTAAAGATACGCCTAGCATATATATATATATATATATATATATATATATAAAGTAGTTAGATCTTCGATTATTCCAACAATTTCAATTAATGCTCTTTTGCGAATTTTATTTATTGTAAATTTTGTTTGTTAGCCAATATTATAAGTTGATGCAACTAAACAAAAACAAATGTGAAATTGTATAAATTTACAATTGGCTCAAATTATTAAAAAAAAAAAAAAAAAAAAAAAAAAAAAAGAATTGTTTAAGCAAACAGTAAAGATTTATAAATAAATAACAAATGCGTAATTCTAGCTTAAATGTCCTTAGATAGGAAAAGTTTTTAGATCATGTATATTTCCTATTATCTAATTTGTTGTTTTAAATTTTGATAAAATATAATAAGACCTCCGGTCAATGCTCACTCGCAAGTACTGTGCCATTGGAAATAAAAATTTTCATAAAATGCAAGAAGTATCAAAAAGCTTTCCATCTCTATTAAACCTATTGTCTTTTCATCGCCGTTGTCTAGGGAAAAACAAATATCCAGTTCCACACATTCTTCTTGGAAAATTAGTTTTTACATTTATCGGATTCTGTGTTATTCAGAAATGTCAGTGTTTTCAAACTCCTGAATTAAATTTCGGAATATATATTAGTAAAGTTTAGTAAATCATTATCTACATTTTTTACTTGATGCTACAAAGGTGTGCTAATTCTTCTCCTCATCGCAAAACATTACTTTTCATAATGCCTTTTCTTTCCATTATTTCAGTTTCATAACTTGTGAGATGTAAATAATATATTATACATCACATATTTCAGCGAAGTTTCTGTCCCAGTAACAAATTAATGGATCCAGTAACAAATTAAAGAAAAACATAATGTTTAAAATAAACCTGTAAAAAATAATGCTTGAAATTCAGTATATACTGCTAAAAATTTGCAATTTTATTGCCAGTTATTCACTGTAAAAATTAAAGAATTCTCTGTAATTTGAGAAAAAAATTCGCAAATTACGGAAAAATTACGTTGACAAAGCGTATTTTTTTGTATTTTTTCACAGAATTCTGTAATTTTTACAGAGAATTACTGGCAACAAAATTGCAAATTTTTAACAGTGATAGCTGTGATATGTGATTATGATGCTTATTTTAATTATCTATATTCATTTGTACACTATTAAAAATTTCGGTTCAAGCTTGAACCACTATATGGAGTAACGTTATAAGTAATACCATAATATGGTAAACCAAGCTTACATAAGAAGCGTGGTTGAAACCATACACTGTCAAAAAAAAAGTTCAGTTTGCTGCCAGAAATTTTCTGTAATTCAGAAAAATACGTTCTATCAACGGAAAAATTACGTTGCCAGAACGTATTTTTCTGAATTACAGAAAATTTCTGGCAGCAAACAGGACTTTTTTTTTTTTTTTTTTTTTTTTTTTTTACAGTGTAGGGTAAAGTGCAAATTCTGTGCAACAACTCACCCATGAACCAAGATACGATCCTGGAAAATTTAGCCCCTTTTATCAAAATCAACGAAACAGAATTAGCGGCCAAGAAAGCGTGGCACAGTGACAGTGTGTTTGACTTGAGACAAGAAGGTCTTCATCCCAATCCCCGTCTCGGTCGAATTTTGATTTTTTTTTTTTTTTTTTTTTTTTTACATGATACCAATATTTGATTCAACATAAAATTACCAAATCATGGTAAAGAGTTAATTTTACAAAAGTAGAAGCTATTATATTTCACCGGTAAAAAGAAAGATTTTTTATAATTTATTATTTCATATTTCTTCTGTTTTTTTTTTGTTTTTTTTTAAGTAAAATGCTTGTAACTACTATACGAGTATTTAATTCTTGAAATTGAATTAGCTTAAATACATTATACCGTATATTAATTTCGAGAAATTCCATGTTTATTTATGGGATGGGGGTTAAAGCGAGTATAGACGGACAAACCGAAGTCAAAAATACCTTTGAACTTTGTCGGAAAATGTTAATAACAAGGTAAAAATGAATTTCAGCAGATGTAGTGTTTTACACAAGTTTTGCTTCCTGTATCTTTTAATAATAATAAAGCTCCATTCACTGTTATAATAAGTCTATGATATAAACTAAAGAAATGACGGTTAAAAGTTAAAATTTAAACCAAAATATCTAGAGAGTATTAACATGGAGTCATGAAGGTAGAAAGAGATTGTACTACCATGCATGAAGTAAAGTTAATATAAGCATCAATTTATTTTTACCTTCTGTAACTAGAAATAATATAATTTAATGTAATAAATAGGATAACATTTTTAATAATAGATTAAGTATTTAATAGGAATTACTTGTAAAATTATTTTCTCTAAATTAATATCAAAATGTAGAAACAATGAAATATTTGTAGTGCTGCCATCTATACAGTATTTGATAAAATAAAATAAACTTAACTGGTAAAATAAAGTAACTACGAAACATTTTAATTCAAAATTCTAATATAAAAGTTATTAATAATTAACTTTACCGAAAACAAATTAATATACAAATTGATATTAAGAAAAATATCATAAATAAGTTCATTTAGATTTATTAATATTAATATTATACATGGATAAAAAAGAGTAAAACTTTTAAGGTGTCACTGTAAATTTAATAAATAAATAGTAAATATTATTTTTCATCTGTTCCACCAGTGCTGAATACATCTTTACTTTTTATAATGTTAATTAAAACTGGATTTGGTTTGCGATGTAATAAAAAAAAAAAATCTGTGCATGATATAAAAAATTTAAATTTTAATAATTAAATTTAAAAGTTGAATATAATATTTAAATTTTAGATATGAATGGATTAATGGTTTTATTAAGAATATACCTCTTAAGAAATTAATATATTGATCCTTATTAATTTTTATTATCGATTAAAAACAGATATAATTAAATTATCAAGATAAACATTGGCTAAAGCAAGATTTTTTAGATAGTTATATTGAGTTTTCTTAAATTTATAAGAAACTAAATGTTTAATTCGCAAATTAAAATTTTTAAGAATGTTAGCAAATATATAGATTTATGTAAGCAAGTTTTGAAATTTGTAAAGTTTAATTTTAAAAGAGAAATCTTTACATTTATTTTATAAATTAAATTCTAAATGTAGATTACGATTAAGAATATTTTTTATGTCTTAGAAATTAATTTTATTATATTTTAGAGTAGTTTCATTAAGAAAGAGATAATAAGGATAACTCTGTCAGGTAAAGCATAATTACTGTTGTACTTATTCAAATAAAATGCAATAGTATCATCAAGATATACGTGTAAAATTTAATATTGTCACAAAGTAAATTTCTTTGGTAATAATAAAAATATAAATCAGCTAGTACACAAGAGGTAATTCCACCTTTCGACAACCCGGTACTTTGTTTATAAATTACGTTATTAAATATAATACAATCAAGAAAAGGTAGAAAGTTTATCAAGTAATTTTATCATAAATATTTAGTAGATGTTTATTTTCTTTAAATAATAATCTAATAATTTCATGGAAATATTCTACGTCAATATTATAAAAAATTAATTTTGAATGTTTATATCAAAAAAATCATTAAAAATAAAAAGGTTTTATATTTTGATAGTTACGTTTTTAATATTCTTAATAAGATGGAAGCTATTTTTATACAATAACTATTCTTATTAGTAATTATGCAATTAGTAATTTATGTAATTATCATAAAAAATTCCTTTTGTACGTTATTATTATTAAAAAATAAATAAAAAGTAAAAGTCATTAAAAATAAAAAGGTTTTATATTAGTGATAGTTGCGCTTTTAATATTCTTAATGAGATGGAAGATATTTTTATACAATAATTATTGTTATTATTAATTATACAATTACATAATTTTTATGAATATTTAACAAAACATTGTTAATCACAGGTAGTATAAGTTTTACAAGCCATGATGAATGTGCAAAATTTTTATATATATTCAGTGATATCAAAATTACCAACATAGTTATATAGAGTGTTTATTTAATTTTTATAATAAGGGTCACTACCAAAAAAAAAAAAAAAATCTTTAATTATTTTTAAAATATATTATAAAAAATATTCATTCTAATAATGTAAGATTTTATTTAGAGGTTTTAATGTTTTAACTTTTATTAGTATAAAAAATAACTTATTATAAGTATTCCAAATGAACTTTGTAAGTTCAATTTATTCATTTATACGTCTTTTTTAAAAAATGAGGAAAAATGTCCGAGAGCATTCCACTGCTTTTTAGTATTTAACTTTTCATATTGGTTTCAATCAATTTTTAAAACAATTTCATAACGATATTTATACATTAAATCATTAAAAATCAATAATAACTGACAATTATTTACTTTTTCTTTAGTGATTTAAAATTTAAGCCCATTTTTTAAATTTATTTAACTAAAAAGTCTAACAGTGTGTGTGTGTGTGTGTGTGTTTTAAACAGTTTAAAATATATTTCAAAAGAACTGTTTAAATTTAATACTACCAGGGAAGACAAATAAATGTATTTATAAGCAACCACCATAAACTGCAAAAAACTCAAAGCGGTAACGTGTTGATTTTACACATTTGCTTACTTTCATTGTCTGATGAAGGTTGATATTATCCTTTCGATTCAAAGTCATTATTGAGAGTTTTTTTTTTATAATTTATGGTATTTACTTACAAAAATGTTGATTTATTACTTTTTAATACACTATTTTTAAAAAATCTTTGATTTTTACAAAAAAGAAAGGAAAAGGAAAGAAAGAAAAATCATAGTTGTTTACAGGAAAAAAATATTTTTTCAACATTTTTTTTCCCCCCTCTAGTTCCCGTCCGTCCAAAATTTGAAATGCAATAAAGAACCAGGATTTGAAATTTAGAGGGGCATGACAAGATTCTCATTTTAAAATCTCGAAAGTAAAAAACCATGATTTTGACTGAAAATGTTTTTGTCGAAACGTTAGTCGAAACGTAGTGGAGGTTTGAGTCTCAACGCTGTTGAGACTCAAAAAGATTTTGAGTTCCGTCTGTCTGTGTGTTTGTCGCGAGATAACGGCCGCAATAATCACGCTATTGACTTGCAATCTCGTACGCATGTTCATGAACCCCATAGAATTAGCTGTATGGTTTTGGGTGTGTATTCCATTTGTAGTTCGTGTACAAGGATACGCCAAAGTTTTTCTTACTATTTCGGCCTGTGGGAAGAATTTATATATACCGTGACAGTGGCTGCAAAAATCACGCTATTGAGTTGCAATTTGGTACACATGTTTATGAGCCACACGGAATTAGCTGTATAGTTTTGAGTGTATATTCCATTTGTAGTTCATGTGCAGGGACACGCCAAAGTTTTTCTTATCATTACGGCCTATGAGCAGACTTTGTATGTACCGCAATGGCGGCCGCAAAAATCCTCCGATTGACTTGCAAATTAGCCCAGACATTCAGGCTCTGTATAGAAATATCTGTATAATTTTTTATGTCTATATTGTTTATGAATTATGTAGAGGGACACACCGAAATTCTTATAATTACAGCATATGGAGTGAATTTCGTTTAAACGCATTTTAACATCATTACTTTGCAATCAACAAAGTGAAATTAGCGTGCATTAGTGGGATGTTTAAACTTATGCTTTTTGCAGAAAATATGCGCTCTTAGGCTTCCTAATTAATGTACAGGACCTTACAAAAGTGTGCTGAGAATGTCACAAAATCATTCAAATTATGTCAAATTTCGGACTATTATTCATGAAAAACGTAGAATAAACTGAGTAGTTTTTACTGGTGTATACAATATTTATGGTTCTTTTACAGAGACATACAAAAGAATTTCGTGACATTAGAGCCTATGGACAAATTTTTATTTAAGCGCACATTAATGCGTTTATGCTGCATTGAACATAATAGAATTAACATAAAGATGCTTAAAAACATGTTTACTCTTAAAAATGGGTATGTATAGACTAAATAATTTATGGAACCGCACAAAAGAATTCCGATGGCGTACTGTAATCATCCAAATGATGACAAATTATTTTGAAAAATTAATGAGTTATAATTAATTAGGTGTATTCTTATTATTGGCGTATAATAACTGTGTCTCCTTTTCTGGGATACATGAAAGTATTTCGTACTATTATGGTCTGTAGTCGGTATTTCTTAAAAGTGTATTTTAACATGGTTACACCCCATTATATATAATGAAATTTTATTAGAATTTTATTAGCATGTTTTCTGTTGAAAACTGTGGGCATGGAATTGGTAATTAGTTTACAGAGTTGCGCAAAATAATTCCGATATGCTATGTGATCTTTTTCTATGAAATTTGGTACAAATATTTATGAATTTCAGAGAAATAATACAAGACTTTCAGTTATTAAGAATACATATATATGATATACAGATAGGTATAGAAAGAGAGATACAGCGGGAGTTTGAGGGGGCGGCAGCGCCCCCCCCCCCTCAGGAACGTATCTGATCATGTAACAAGTCAATCGAATCTATTTATACTAATGTATAATAAGGAATAAATAAAAAAGACCTGTTGAATAATATCTGACGCAAATAGGACGTTGAGGCTTCTGATCTGCAGATCCACTAGTTTAATGAACATTATTTTCTTTTAGCAAAGAACAATTTTTGCATAGTTAGTAAATATACTGCAATTAAACTTGTGAATCCTGCCTGTAAACACCGTTGTTCTGAGGTGAAGCATCTGGCTGTGAATTCGAAACCCATCAAGTCAAGTAATCTAAAATCGTTTTTGTTAGAATTTAGAGAGGGTGGGCTGAAGTTATAGTTTTTTACTGTCAAAAAAATTAAAATTCGTAAAATGATCAGCTTTTCTATTAAAAACACAGTTTTTTATTAAAATACCAGCTAACACTTTATTATCATTATTATTATTACTATAGATAGATTTTTTTTTTCTTTCTAGGCATTTTTATTCTGCTTTAATGAAATTAATAACACTTATGCGTTAATATGTTACACATAAGATCCTTAAAAAATAAAATATTTTATTGAAGTATTTATATGTACCTGGAATTCTTCAAATATTCTACTTGACACGTCGACATTATTAATTTAATAGAAGGAATTTTATATATAAATTAATCAAAATACTTCTAACAATTTTCCTTAAAATTAGTTTTGCATTCGCAAAATCATCACTTTTTTGCACGAGAAAAACTCCTTTCTGCAGAAATTGTCATTTTTAAAAATGTATATTTCTTAGAAATAAGTCTCATCTCAAAATGTTAAGAATAGAAAAAGTGAAGAGTACCCATTTAAAACTAAGAAAGTACTTGCTTTTCTCAGATCTAAAAAAAAAACTAAAACAGAAAGCATTAATCATATTCAGATACTGTCTTTTAAGTTTTTCTCAGAGAATTCAATGTTTATTTTTTCCTTCACTTTCGCGATTTCTCTCTCTCTCTCTCTCTCTCTCTCTTTCTTTTTTCTATAATCTTCTTTGCAAATGATTTTTCAGAAAATTTTTGTAATTAATTTTAACAAAAAATTTTTGCTCTTCTTTTTTTTTCTTCTTTTTGCATTTGTTTTAAAAATGGATAACTATTTAAAATCTCAATAATTGTTATGTCATTCTAGTTTTATTTATTCACAACATTGTGCTCCGTTCATCATAATAATGTCTCCTTTAAGAAATACTAGCAGGCTACGCCCGCTTCGCTGGCCACTATATTTAAATGAATCTCCAAAAGAATTGGATCATTATTTATTTTTTACATCACATTATAAATAAAAACTAAAATAATTACATTGGAATCGCTCTAGACCTTGCATCGGGTACTCGCTGACTACGGCAGCTATTTCTCTGCCGGCACTGTATCGGGAGCAGGTTCCCACTGCCTGCAGAAATCTCTTTCCTATGTATTTCAATATGGGTATTTATTGACGATAGGTGGGTCTGCCATTATTTAAGAACTACGATTTTAAAGATAACTGTATCTCAGCGTCTATAAATATTTTAGTTTTTGAACCAAGTATTTTATTGCTCATGCTATTTACACTGTATTACAATTTGTTCCGACCAATGTAATGAAATAAAATAAAAAGTAGATTTTCTTTTAGAAGGAATTAAATACATAAAAAACAAATAAATTCCAATCAGTTTAATCCTTTCTACTATATACTACCATTATTACTGACAAATACTATAAATTAAAAAAAAAAAAAAAAAAACTTTTAAAGAAATTAAATTAACAAATGAAAAATAATTGTTGTTATACTACAAAATTATACATAAACATAACTGTTATAAATACGTTTTTAAATTTTAAAGTTAATATATTTAATTTTTTCTACTGCATTACCATTTTATTTTCAATAAATATAATAAATTAAAAAGAGAAAAAAGATTCGCCCTCAAATAAATGTATTAAATAAAAAATAAATTGCATAATATAGCCGTTGCTAAGATACGCAGACGATTACAATCGAAGAATAAATTCATGAAAAATGAAACATAAAAGCCAATGTTTAAAATCGAAAAAACATTAATTTAAAAAATTCAAATTCGAAATTCGAAAAAATCTCGATGAGGTGCACACCAGTAGGGTCCCAGGTACCTATATGCCAAATTTGGAAGCTCTGCGATCAGTAGTGTGTTAGTAGTTCATGTTTAGATAAATGTATTTATTTTCTTGTTGGAAAAAAAAAAAAAAAAAAAAACTTGTTTTTTTTTTTTGTTTTTTTTTTTTTTGGCAACAATTAAATTATGGATTAAATTTAAATGGCTAATTTTTTGCTATTATTAGCTTATTATTTTCTTATTTTTATTAATTAAAAGAAAACTAAACAGAAATTCGAAATTCTGACTTCGATGTGCGCAATGATCCTTCGGGGGGCACCTTTGTGTTAAATCTCGTGACTGTCCGAGCTACCGTTTTCGAGAACAGTGAAATATACATACAAATATTGCTCACTTAATAGTATAAGATTAGTCATAATACATTTTTAATGTATTTTAAAAATTTTAAATTAAAATTTCGAAAATCTATGTTTTGCCGCAAATACTTTCAATTTCAGAAACAATATCATTAAAAATAATCTATTTAAAAAAACTTTTAAAACCCAAATTTTTAATGTATCTTATCACATAAATCTTTTCGAAGTTAGAATAAAATTTAATTTGCAAAATAATAATAATAATAATAATAATAATAATAATAAAATAATTTTTTGTTTATTAACCAAAATTGAAAAAATTTGAACTGCAAGTTGGTCTTGTGTTGTACAGGCTGTATATTAATTTTTGTGTTCGCGAGAGAAAATTTTAAAAATTTTGAAAACTGCAATTTTTAATCCCACTTCAAAAACATGTGACTTAATGAGTAGAATATGTTTCCCTTTCTCTCCGGTTCGAAACCGGTTGTGCTGGCTTAAAATGTATGGTGTGTGAAGAAGTCTTATTATCTATTTTGGTTTCCATACAATTTGATTTGGTGTTGTCACCTAATTTTAATACTTAAGTTAATTTTAAAAAATCTAATTGTCCGATCGATAAGCCGTTTAATCCGTTGAATTCAGAAAATCGCCCCTTTTATTTGGTACCTTATTTGTAACGATACGACTGATCTTTCTAATTTATTTTCTAATTTTCTTTCCCCTTTTTTCTAGTGTGACATTCACAAAATTACCTAAAGCTCCAGATGAGAGCAAGTACATAAGAATTCGGGGGTGAGAAATTACTTTCAAGAGATAACACACAAAAATATGAGAAATTAAGAGAAAAGTATCAAACGGTGTTTTTAATGCTCATTTTAACTGATGTAAGAAAGAACACTAAAATTATTTACAAATATATGCAATTCATTGCCATCCACCAATTACAATTGGTCTTATTTTTGGAAAGTTAGAAAAAATCCACATATTTTTTTAGCAACTTTTAGTTTATAAAACGCATTTCCGTCAAACTTTTTGTATATTTTGATCGAAAAATTAGTAAGATATAAATAGATGCGTGTGTATGTGAGTGAGTGGGTGCATGAGTGGGCAGATTATTGATTAAGGAGGAAGAGCAGCATTGGGTTGTCTGGTTGGTTGGATGGTTGAATGGGATGTTGAGAATAAAATTTATTTTTTTAAATGAAAGGATTGTTGCATTTAATACTTAAACTTTAATTAAATACTAGCTGTTGTGCCCATTCTTCGCACAGATATTTTATTATTATTCACCGTATATTGTTTTTAAAAATATATTTGTTTTAGTTGAAGATATGCTGATGAAGATAGAGAATGGATTATTATAGTTAATAAATATAATTCGTAAAATTTAAATCATATATACGTATTAACTGTTGTGCCCGTTCTTCACACGGGAACTAAATTATTATTCACGTTATATTATTAAAAAATATTTATCTTAGTTGAAGCTTTTTATGCTGATGAATATAGAGAATATAATTAAAAGATATATATATATATTAATTTGCACAATTTTGTGTGCACTCATTTGAATATAAATTTTCTCAACGCCAAAAAAAACATAATTTCTATTGCATTTACGTTCCAAAAAACGTATGCAATAGCTAGTAAGTAAAAAGCCGCCAATAAGGTCTTATACTAAAGCTAATACCTTTTTTTCAATATCCAACTGCATCGAAAACATATTATTTTTTTCTGCACTGAATTTTCGTCAAATACTAAGTCGATATTTGATATAAAGTAAAGCTTGGAGAGATTGCGCACATAGGGATCGGCAGGATGGAGTACAATGGGCGCTCTGAAACTCCAGGTAGTTCTACAATATCGATAGCGAAGTGCCCACTTAAATGCGCATGTTCATTGCTTGAACAGTCTTAAACTAGGATATTTTGTCTCGTTTTCAAAAATGTTTGCTTAAATTTTTAGAACCCTTTCCAGGAATTTTTATAAAATGGTAGTATTACAAAATATTTTTAAATTAAACGATTTCCCATGAATTCGTTTATAAATTTTATTTGTGGCCGGTGGTTGCATGAAAGTTGCATCATTTATAACAACGAGTGCGACGATTATAGACAACGACAGATTAGGTCATCAGACAAGAAACCATTCAAACTGAAAAGGAACTTTATTAATTTTAAGTTAAACATATTATCTAGCAACTAAATGTTACTTTTTATTAACTAGTCTTCTTTTTTTATCTGCTTCTTTGATTTATTTTCTTTAAATAAAAATTTTTAATCCTTTTTAGTTTTTTTTCATTTTCTGTTTTTTTTTTTAATTATTAAATTGAAATACCTACATGCAATACAAAAATATTTGTTTACAAAAACCTTATACCAATGTCATTTAAGTGCAATTGTCATTGTTAACAATTTAATTGTAGTTAAAATTAAGCACAATCTCTCCTACCCATTTCCACAATCTCTCCTACCTTATAAGGAGAGATTGCGCAAAATAGCTCCCTTGGTTTTATTACAGCTGTTACTTTAAATCATAGTATAACAACAAAATAGTAATGGAAATGCGTAGAAGAAGGATTACTTCAAAGCTATGCACCAACAGTTTAGAAAAAAATAAAAATTTAGATTTTTTATAACGTTTCATTGAATAGTGCGCAAACTCTCCTAGCTTTACCTTATGCGATATGTGAATCCAGTATCGATAACCGGGAATTACTTAATATATAGCTTTTTTAAAATAGTAAAAATAATTATATTTTGGAACAGCTTTAGTAGCCAAACTTGGCGAAATTTGAAATCTGGCACCAAAGTAGTTCGGTCGTTTCCCGCCAAGGTCTTTTCTAATGTAACTGCGATAGTCATTTAAATTCATCGCCAGAACGGGACAAAAATTTAAATATCAGCAAGAGGGTACAGTAATAAAGCTGTGCAAGTCACTTAAATAACACAGTTCTTTCTGATAAATTAATATTATCTCTATATATTAAAAAAAAGTTACTGTCACTGGCGTCATTTTTTTTTTTTTTTGTCTGCGACAGCATCTTATAACGGAGGGCAAGGTCCTTCACGTCATGAGAGGTATCAATGTGTTCCGAGTACTCCAAGGCAGACATTTCAGCCGCTCAGAAATTTCTATCATTTTAATTAAAGAAGTTATTAACTAAAAACGACAAGTTGATGAAGGTACTCTATTTGCCATTTTGAAAAAGTTCCTGCCAGTGACGTTGTTCTTTTGTCATGAAGTCATTTTACACGAAAAAATTAAAATATGATCCATGGTTGTACGTAGGTAGGTAGGTTGGTTGGATTTAACGTCGCACCAATACTGTGCTATGACGACTGTGGTAATTGGCGATGGTCTGTTACGCACCCTTAGAGATGTTCCGATCACATGCCATCACAATTTTGTTCCTTCACGGAGGGATGCCCACCCCCCCCCCCACCCCCGCTTTGGTGATCCCCAGAGTTATAGTGTGGATGAGAACATGGAGGACTTACGACAGATTTTACGTGCACCAGCCACCATTAGTGTACACTACGGTCTTTGGCCGGCTCAAGTATCGAATCGGCAATCTTCCTATTACGTGCTAAGCTCTTTACCGACTAGGGTATCGCGGCCCGAAACCATGCATGTTAAAAACAAAGATTGGAATGGATTTTTGGATTTTTTTTTTACGTCGCACAAGTGCTGCGCAGAGTAAAAAACAAGGAAAATAAATATCAACTTTTTTTTTTTGCTCTACTTTTAGGAAATTAATCTTCTTACACGGGAAAATTAAAATATGATCCATGGTTGTAGGTAGATAGATAATTAGGTAGATTGTGATTGACGTCGCACCATTACTGCGCTATGGATAATTGGCGACGGTCTGGGACACACCCCTATCGGATGCTCCAGGGACATGCCACCACAGTTTTGGTCCTACACGAAGGGGATAGCTTCCGAGCTTTAGTGGTCCCCAGAGGTGAAATTTTGATGGGAACACGGAGGATATTGTGGCCACGACATATTTTTCGTGCTCCAGCACCATTAGTGTACACAACGGTGTTTGGTCGGCTCGAGAACCGAACCCACAATCTTCCAATTACGAGCTCGGCACTCTACCGACTGGGGTACTGTGGTCCGGATTTAAGGTTGTAAAAAAGAAATAAAAAGGGTCATATACTAAAGCTGTGATGCAAAATGGTCTAGATATTATGATTTTTTTTCTATAAAGAAAAACCATATATATATATTTCAATTTGACATTGAATATGTGGATTTCCATAATAATTTTCTGCTTTTGTCTTCTAATATGCACTATTAATATTCCTTTTCAGTGAAAGAAAGCAGCGAATAGGCGGGCAGAGTTCTGCATGTGGGAGGAGGCGAAGCCTCCTTCGGGGGTTGGTGAGCGGAGCGATCAGGGGGCAGAGCCCCCTAGTATTACTTGAAAATTAGAAAAGTATACTTTTTTAATGTGGGAAATTAATGTATAATAAGATATTAACTTTGATCCTTTGACCTTTTATATCAGTGAACGAAGCATTGCTTTATTACGGGAATATAAGAAAGAGTGTCAAAGATGAATCAGCTGATTGAAAGGAAAATTTTTTGGTAATTATCACGCTTTAACGATTATTTGTTTTAAAATATTTTTTTTTTTTTTATTAAAAGATAAAACAAGCATAACTTTTCGGAATTATTTTGTTTAGCCCTGTAAACTAACTACAAATTCTGTGCCAACCATTAAAAAAAAAAAAAAAAAAAAAAAACATACTTTTAAACTTTATAATAACGTTAGTATATTTAATTAAGTTTAATGAAGTGTAACAATGTTAAAATGCACCAATGAGAAATACCGTCTATAGACGTAATAGTACAAAATTCTTTTGTGTGTCCCTGTAAACAAGCCCCAATAGTTATAAATCACTAATAAAAGGTATAAACTGATTCATTGGAACTCATTAATATTTGAACCAAATTTCACATCATTTGAATGATTACAGAATGTCATCGAAATTCTTTTGTGTGGATCTGTAAAAAAATTTATTCTATACATACACTTTTTGCAGAGAAAACATTCTTTCAAGCATCTTAATAATGTATGTTAATTTTATTATGTTGAATTCAGCATATACGCGTTAAAATTCGCTTAAATAAAAATCTGTCCATAGGTTCTAATGTCGAGAAATTCTTTTCAGCTTCCTTGTAAACGAGCCTTAAACATTATATAAAGCAATAAATTATACTCATGAATAACTGTAGCTCATGAATAATTGTTCGAAATTTAACCTAATTTAGATCTTTACGTAGCACTATAGAAACACTTTTGTAAGGTCCTATACATTAATCATTAAATCTAAGTATACGTTGTCGACAGAAATCATGATTTTAAGCATCTCAGTATTTTATGTTAATTTCATTTTGTTGGATACAGTGTAACCATATTAAAATGTGTTTAAATAAAATCCTGCCCATTGGCCGTAACGATAAGAAAAAATTGGTGTGTCCCTGTACATATCCATAAACAATATAGGCACCATAAACTATATAGCTATTTCTGTTTAGCGCCTGAACATATGTACCAATTTTCAAGTCAATCGGAGGATTTTTGCGCCTGCTATTGTGGTACGTACAAATTCTGGACAGTTATGGATAAGTGTAAGTCACTCTGATTTCAGCGAATTATTAACTAGTAATTTTTTGCGACATCTTTTCCCCATACTCGTATTCAGCTTATATAAAAAGAAGCATTTTCTATCGATAAACTGGCGATATATTCCCAAATCATTTTACATGTTATTGAATTTTATTTTAAGAGTAATTAAACAATAGATAAAAGCTTTGCACGGTTTTGTCTGTATAAAATACTAGGTTGTCCCAAAAGTTCCTAAACACTTGCAAAAAATTAAAATTTTACTCGCCAAGTAATAACAAAAACAACAAAAATTATTCCTCAAAATAAAGACCGCCATTTTCCAAGACTTTCTGCTATCGATCTGCAAGCTTTCGGATCTAGTCAAAGCACGGAGTAATATTAATAGGAGTTGAAGGTCCAATGGGAGAAAGCTACGAAACTGTGATCTAAATTTTTGGTAAATATTGAGGGCGCCACTTGTCATTCCTCCCTACTTCGGCGCGGATATACTGTTGTTTTCAATAGAATTTTGCTGAAGTACATTTAAAATTTTTTATTTTAAGCAATTTAATTTCTTTGTAAGTTCTTAAAACTGCATAATTCAGATGTTTCAAATAAATGCTTCGTTCCTAGTTGTAAAACAGGCTATGATAGTGATAAGAAAAACAAAAAAAAAGCCTTAGGAGAAAAATAAAGTCCGAGTTCGTGTTTTCTGCACCAAGGCCGTAGCCAGGATTTTTTTTCGGGAGGGGCCCATCACATTTCTAATACGAGGCCAACGAATATGATATAATAATACGCATACCCAACGAAAAAAACATACGCAAACGCAATCAAGGGCCTGATTAACACAGGGGCACATGATGCCCCGGGCCCTGAGAAGCAAAGAGCCCTAAAACTGGCCCTGAAATTGCCCTTTTGCCTCTAAAAATGACAAAAGTGGTATCATAAAATGCAAAATTTTGTTATTTTAGTTTCATATACAGGTATATATATGTACTTTTGGCGATTGCTGCACAGTACGAATGGTGGGGGTGGAGCCCACAAAAGTGTGTTTACCCCGGGCCTCACACGAAATTAATCAGACCCTACACAAAATATCCTGATTAACTTTATGCGAGACCCGGGGCACACATAGTTTCGTGAGCCCGCCTCCTCGCATTGTGCATCAATAAACACAGGTACATATATACCTGTTTATGGGAGTAATAGTAATATGTCAGAATTTGCACTATATGATACCATTTTTAGGGCATAAAAGGCTAAATGGCATTTTCAGGGCGAATTATATGGCCCCTGCTATTCAGGTCACATGTCTTACATGCCCCTGCTTTAATCAGGCCTTGCACACAAATCTTTCGTCCATATTTTCCTATACAAATTCACTCAATACCAATGATTTTATTAAAATTTTTATTTATTAAAATTAATTTCCATAATGAATGCAGATGATTTGTTTCTAATAGAAACGTAACACTTAATGTCCAAAGAAAGTCAATTTTATGTTAACTAACAATATCTTTAAAAATGTTTTTTGGCCTTTTTCGTTTTGTTGAAAATGAGGGGAAAAAAAAGGAAAACTTAGATTCAAATTATCATACATTAATAGTTCAACTGTTAGTCTTAAAAATACTGACGAGTTCTTTTAAAAGATACCCATATCGAATAACTGTCCCCCTCCGGGGGGGGGGGGGACTTCACCCCTAGGGAGAAGCGTTGCTCCTATGTGTCCAAAATTTTTTGCCTACTTGATTATTTCTATGATAAATATATCTTATTGTGTACATTTATAAGAAATTTTGTACTATACCGCCAAGTTAAAAACTGAGAAAAATTCAGACAGCAACGCCACCTGTTGGACGATTTTCACCAAAAAGTGTTAGGCACTAATTTATGTCATGGTGCAGCTGCATATAAATGTATATGTAATTCTGTGCAGTGCAGTAGTTCCTGAGATACAATTGGAACAAAATGATTGTCACACACAGACAGACATTTTCTAAAAATGGTCAAATCGTGTTCTGGATCTCTCAAAACATGTAAATCCATCGAAAACCGGAAATCAAAATTTTTATTCGAATCCAATACTTTCTTCTATTGAATACAGAAGAAAGTAAAAAGATTGAATTCATGACGTAGGACAGTCCATTATAGCTTTGACAAGAAGGTGGATGAAATTAAGCGAATAAATATAGCGAGATTAAGGTTGAATGGTTTTACGGCGCTCTAGAGCATTAATATATAGAAAAGAAAGAACGTAATGGGAAATTTAATTAAATTAATAGGTTTTATTAAATTATTTTTAAATACTTTTTTTTTTCAAGACAGTAATTTTTGCCTGATACATACTACACAAAATCAGTCTTGTCTTTCATCATTTATTTCGGGGGGGGGGGCTTGGGCCCGTCGGGCCCCCCCCTTGCCTACGGCCTTGTTCTGCACCTAAAGTAAGTTTATTTTTTTTCTTTACAAGATTTCATCCATTCTCCTTCCTCCCAATTGTCTGTTTTAGCTAGCTTCGGTTCATAAGAATCGTCATTTTTTAAAAGCTTTATTTCAAAGTAAAAGTAGTATAAAATGGCTCTTAAAAAAAACATGTTGGTTAGAATACTCTATTTAATGAAATTTGCTTTCAATCGAAATTTTTTCAGCTTGATATTATTTTTAAAAAAATAATTAAAACGAGACATTTCCCCATTGAATAACATTGCGGAAGCTGGAAAGAAGGAAGGATTGCACGCTGGCGCCATCTGTAAACATTAGAAAACAACATCACAAAATTTCAGCGTTACCTTCTTCTCCTGTCTTTTTACTCCGTGAGTCAAAGTACCATTCAGCCGGTTTGCAAGTCTCTATCATCCAACCTTTAACGGCCGTCTGGAACGAGGCTAATCTTCAAGAC
The DNA here is from genome assembly GCA_963930645.1 of Salticus scenicus. Lineage (NCBI taxonomy): Eukaryota > Metazoa > Arthropoda > Arachnida > Araneae > Salticidae > Salticus > Salticus scenicus. The sequence goes on from OZ005648.1 coordinate 137,035,022, forward strand.
TCATGTCGCCAGAATCGAAACGCTTGTACCACTTTGAGTTTGAGATCGCCGCATATGCAATTGTTCCTTCACCTTCGGCAGCACCAATCTCTTCTGCAGCTTTTCTGGTTGAAAGTCCTCGCTACCAGCAGTAACGAATCAAAACTCGCAGCTCAATTTTATGAATTGCCATCTGGAATACAAAGATGACGATCACTATAACAATATAAACGCAAAAAACAATTAAAAATTGCATGAAAAATCAATTTTTCACAAGTGTTTACGAATTTTTGGGACAACCTAACAATTATATTCATTAAAAACAATTATCCATTAGAGAATTTTGTTTACTTTCAAAAATGTTGAGAAGGCCAAAAATTTTTAATTAATTAATTTATATATATATATATATATATTAGAGTTCTTTTTTATTAATTTTTCATGAACATAAAAAAAAAAAGAGAAAAAGAAACAGCTTAATTTATTTTTTCCATAAATAGCACTTACTTATTTTTTTTAGTAGAATAAAAGTTTAAAAAGTATAAGCATTGTTCATAAACTTTTCTGAACTTATTGTGTAATACTGCTTTCATATTCTTTTAAAGAAAAAAAAGAGAGAGAGAGAGAAACGTTTTTCTAAAATAGAAACCATTTAGATATTGAAAAGAATTTCAAAAATAAAAAAAAAAAAAATCTCTGAACAGTTTCATAGTATTCCAAGCTATCAAAATTTCGAAATATCCACAGAATAAGATTTCTTCGTGAATTCGGGATGATTAATTACTTTACAAGTTTTCCTCACATAAGAAAATGCATTTTGAAGTAGACTTTTAGACAATAAATTCCAATAAAACTACAAACTTCCGCAAGTTATAAATCTTCTGGGGGATTTTTATCTTATCAAATAGAGAACAAAGTGGAAAACAGTGGAAATAAAAACTTAGTTCCGAAAAAATTGACAGCATTACATGGGAAAGCTATTTCAAAAACTAACGAGTAAACTGCCAGAAGCTCTTAATAAAGTTAGATTTCTTATTTGTTAGTTCTTTGGAAAAAAAAAAAAAAAATGTAATCAAAACTATTATCAAATTCTATCAATTGAATTTGGGTTTCTTAACATTTTAGTGAAAATTAGTTTTTAGTGCCATTTCTATTAAAAAAAAAAAAACAGCAGACATTTGAACACTTTTTTGTAAATTACCGTCTTAAAATTAAAAAATTCCATTAATTTGCATTAAAATATATCACTATTAAGTATAATAAAAATTCTTCAAAAACTACTTAAATTTTAAAAAAATATAATTACAATTTTTTCTTACTGAAATTTTTAAAGCTTTTCAGTGTTGTTCATTATTTTTCCCTTAAATTCCATATTATTACTAGTATTTGTACGACAGGAAAATTTGCAGTACCACAGGAACTGTCAGGCATTTCGCATTGTCATCATTTAATGTGTTTCCCTTACCAGGATTTTTTCCTTTGGCAACAAATTAAAAAATAATAATAATAATAATTAAAATTGAGATAAAATCTTCAAAAGAAATTTTAAGATATAAATGTAGTAACTGTTGCTAAGAAACGCTCCTTCATGTTTTAAGGTAAAAAACCAGTTTTTTATTTTATTTGTTTACTTATTATGATTTTTTGTATATTTAGAACAATTAAAATTTGTTTTTTCTTTTTTCTCCATCACGTTAAAAAAGTTCTTAAAATAAAATTAAGAAAAATCGTGTGTAAAAGAAACGGAACAGACTTGGCCTTCTTGTCCAAGTTTGAAATTTGGCATCGAAGTAGCTCAGACTTTTCTCGCCAAGGTCCTTATTTACGCATTTGCGACAGCCATCACAATGACAACTAATGAACAACATACAATTATACATACGTTATTTATACTAATGAACAACATAATTCATCGCCAAAATGGCAATAAAAATTTAAAGTCGCCAAAGGGGTTTTATGTTAAAACTCTACTAAAGAAGTTTTAAGAAATCAATATAGTACCCGTTGCTAAGGAAAGCAGCATAGTTACAGCATATTTTTATATGAAAGAATAGACTAAAAAGAAAGTTCTGTCGTACTTAATTAAATTCTGTTTTGTAATTTTTTTTTTTTTTTTTTTTTTTATTCAATATTTAGAACATATTTGGGTATTGTTTTGTGGTCCCAATGACAAGATAATTAATAAAAAATATTTTCATGTTTGAATGATGAAGTTTTATGGGAATTTAAGATTTTCCAAAACTTAAAATTTTGCTTTAAAGTCTAAATTAAGACGCAAAATAAGGTGAATACACAAATATTCATAAATGGCGGTAAGGTGTCTTCACTATACATATATATATATATATATATATTTTTTTTTTTTTTTTTTTTTTTTTTTTTTATTTAGTCTAAAATCAACAAGGCAAGAGTATTTTGAAAATTTATATTTAAAATATATATATATATATATATAATTTTAAATTTTACTTTCTAAAATAGATAGATTTGTATAAATTTTAATTAGTATCATTATATGTTAATGCAGTATTATGTATGCAAAATTTCTTAATTTTAAGATGGTAATTTACAAAAGAGCTCTATAATATCTGTCTTCCTCTTAAAAAGCATTCTCATTTTAAGTATGTAATTATAGTGTATAAATTAATTAGTTATATTTCAAAATTCAATAGAATAACTCGATAAACAAAAACTTCAATTATTTTAAGGACATTGAGTAATAAGATGTTAATATTTTATAAAATGATTTATCACTTTTATTTTTTTTTTTTTAGGAAATTAATATGAATAGAAAATCATTTTCGCTGAAATTTATGCTTTAAAAATTAATAAAAGATATACAATACATATATTCATATAGTAAAATTAGAAGAAAAAAAAGTATTACAATCAATTATTTTTAATTTATGTGCTATAATTTCCCAAACAGCAATAGTCTATTAACCCTTTGACGTTCATTGTTTTGCAGCGGAACTAAACATTTCACACCATTTAAACATTTTTGTATGCAGCAGATTTTTAATATTTTTTCCTTGTCTTAATCTATTTTTACACTTTTGTTCTTTTTCTTCCCAAAAGACAGCAGTACTATCTCAAATCTAACAAATGAGTTTTCAGAGGAAGCTAAATAGTACATTAGTCATACCTGCCAACTTTCTAGTTAATATTCCGTAAAATTGTTAGTACCCGCCTTTTTTTCACACGAGTTTTTTTCTAGAGTCTTTTTCTTCCTATTTAATAATAATTACATTCGGAGAAAATTACGCTAAAAATAAAATGGTGTGGATAAAGAAGGGGGTAGTAACAATTTTATGGAATATTAATTAGAATGTTGGCAGATATGGCATTAGTCACTTGAAATTTCTTAGTAAGTGCGAGTGCACTTTGCTGGTTCGGTGAAGCACTCGTGTTTAAATGCATTCACTTAACGGATGGATTTCAAAATCTAAAAAAAAACATGTTTTTCTCTATCTTTTATCAATATAATAAGTAAAGTTTTTTATTCGAAATTTTGAGCAGATAAAAGAGCATCATTTGTATTTAATAAAAATTTCATTAAAAATTTTAAAAAATTCAGCCGGTGAGACCTGGTTTCCAGATGAATGGATTGTTTTGTTTTACGTCGCACTAGTGTTGCGCAGATGGGCAATTGGCGACGGTCTGGGACACACCCCTAGAGGTGGTCCGGAGACATGCCATCACAATTTTGATCTTCCACGGAAGGGATGGCTCTCCCACTTCGCTGACCCCCAGAGGTATAATTTTTGACGGGAACATGGAGGACGTTGCGACCACGACAGATTTTACGTGCACCAGCCACCATTAGTGTACACGACGGTCTTTGGCCTGCTCGAGTACCGAACCCGCAATCTTCCAATTACGAGGCCGGCGCTCTACCGACTGGGTTACCGCGGCCCCCTGGTTTCCGGAGACCCTTCAGAAAAGCTGTGGACTCGATTTCTCAAAAACTAACGCAGCCATCTTATTGAAATTTTGCACATTTCTTCAAAATAGAATTTACCAGTGCTTGAATGAAGGGTTTTTTTTTTTTTTTTTTTTTTTTTCGATTACAATGGGCTATTCCCACCTGACATCAGAGGTCACATGACATGGATAAACAAAGAGCAGACGACGTCTTCTATATCTGTGCCGATTGCTAAAATAACACATTTTCTATTCTTATTTTTGATCAATTCCATTTAATCTGTGTTATTTTTTTATACATCATAATTTTTAATCCCTTTTATATCATTATTCATCACCTTTTGTTTGCTGTATACATTTACAATCATCACTTAGTTTATATTTGTTATTAATGTTAATGGATGATTTTGGGTACTTATATCATTAACGGTGCAACATCGTACGGTGTAAAGCCAGAGTAACTAAGTTAACTAACTTGTTGTAGTACCTTTACGCGATCAAAACAGTTTAAATTAATTTCGAATTATAATTCATAAACATTCCACTATTTATTGCTAGATCAGTTAGTGTAACAGTTACATTACAAGATACAAAATCGATTCTTACTTGTGAAAATAAATAAACATATAAAGTGTTTTTTAAAAATTAATAAACTTACAAATATAATTATTCTACTGTTTACAAATGCACAATATTACTTTTATTTTAAATTAAATATTAATACTTTTGTTCTTAAGAACAATATTTAACTGAATTCGCTTCTCAGAATTCGCTTCTTTGTTTTTCTATATCACGTGACTGAGCAGACGACGCTGGGAAGAGCCCATTAGTTTTACAAGGCTATGCGTAGGGTCAAATGTACCAACAATTGTACCATTTTTGAGTACAACTCTGCCAAAAATTGAAATTTCTATTAAAAAATAAATAAATAAAAATCTTTCGTTCAAACACGATTTATAATTATTTATTAAGGTATTTTTTTCTTTCTTTCTTTCTTTCCAGATAAAACTGTCCGTTATAAAACTTTCCTCCAGACAAAACTGTGTTATTCTGTCCAGGTGTTGCCAGACTTTGCGACATTTTTTATTCAATAGTCACCAAAAATTTTGAGAAGGGATATTTGGTATAGATAATACAGAATAGACGATTAACCGTCTATTATATATATCAGATATCACTTCTTAAAATTATTAGCGATTATTGAATAAAAAAGTCGCAAACTTTGACAACACTGATCCTATCCGTCGCTTTTCTGAAGGGTCTGCGGAAACCAAAACTCACCAGCTGAATTTTCAGAAATATTTTAATGAAAATTTTAAAACATATGTATATAATATATACATTAATGCTGATCTTTTATATACTTTAATACTTAAAACTTATATTTTTGAAAATAAAAATACATTTATTCTAATTAAAAAAAAATAATAATAGAGAAAACGTGCTTTTATTTAGCATTCGAAACCCATGTAACCCCTTTAATAACGGACTGGGCTATTATTTTGATATATTAATATACACCCTGTGGCAGAAATTTATTATGCTTTCTGCGACAAGCTTCATCAACACCAAAATCTTTCTGCAGGAATAGTTTGTGAAGTTAACATTTACTAATTCAAAATAATTTATTTTTGAATAGTAAATAATATTCAGTATAACCAATGTATTTAAATTTTAACTAGGCACAAATGCATATATCTGCACTATTGCAAAAAAATACTCCTTTTTTTTTTTTTTTTTTTTTTTTTTTTTTTAAGAAAGGTGGAAATAAATCTATTGATCTTAATTGCTTCAGATTTTTTGTTCACATTAATATACAATATTGTTTATAAAATATTCAGTGAATTCAAACCATAAAATGCAGAAACACATCAAAAATAATCTGCAAAATTTTTTAAGGCATTTATATCATGAAATGTCTAAATTAAACAAATGTTACAAATACTTTTAAAATTTCATTACTTTTTTTTATATTAAATATATATATTTAAATACACAAATGCACTTATTTCATAAGGTGCAAACCAAACAACATAAAATGTAATACAGAACTCAAAATTAAAATACAACAAATTAAAAGTAAAAATTAATATAGAATACTGAATATTATAATGAAATATAAATAATTTACAGCATTTATAGTTTTTGAGATTATTAGAAATATGCACGATAACATTCTAATACACAAGATCATTTTTTGTATTATATACAAATAGCATAAAGATATGTTTTTGAAATCTAAAAAATGTGATTTGACATTAAAGAATTCAGAATGTGTAATTATACCATCATTTAAATACACAAAGTAAAACAGAATACAAGATCTAAGTAACACAATTATAGACAAAGCATGGTCGAAATATTTACATAAAGATTGAGGCAAGTGAAATATTTAATTTTTAAGGAAATGTTGAAATCTGAAATGTAACAGATTTCATGGATAAAAATCTATAATAGAAAATAATGATTACGGATGAATGAAATAAATAGAAATCAATTAAAAGTAATATTTGATATTGATATCTATACGAATAAGTGAATAAAAAAAAAAAAAAAAAAAAAAAAAAGCATTTGATGTTTAATTAGTATTTATTCAAAACAACTACTGTTAGATAAAATTCCTTTTGCTTACAAAATAATAATAATAATAATAATAATAATAATAATAATAAAACCTTTGGTTTGATTTTTATTCAAAATAACTATTTAATTTGCAATATTTCAATTGAAAAAATAAACATGTTTCAAAAATTCAAATGTTTAAAAAATGAAATGAACAAGCTGTAGAAACTAATGATAAGAGTATTTTGTAAAATAAATTAATAATTTTTTTAACGACTTCATACGCTTAAACAACAAAATTTAAAGCTAAGAATTTTAATCATAATTAAAATAATTAATAATTAGTAGAGAAAAAAAATTAGAAAAGTTACCTATTTTATAACTTAAGATACCCATTAATATTTATTGTTAATGCTAAGTTTTTTTACTACATATAAAATGCTAAATATCAATAAAGTATTTTTAAGATTAATTTCTTCTATTTTTTGAAGCAAGGTTTGAAGCTTCATTTTTTATTTTGCGTATAACTACAGACGTTACAAATTTCCCCATAGTCTTATTTCTGTATATATTTTGAAATGTATTGCATAGTTTGAAGCAAACATTAAAATTAATGCAGCTTTAAAAAATTTACGTGTATTTACTACCACGCACTTATGCACGCTTCGCATACATTAAAGAAAAAAAAAATCACTAGTTGCGACTAATTTGTCGTGCGTAAATTAGAAAATGTATGAAAATCGGTTCGGTACAGCAGCAAACACGCACTTAAAAAAAAAAAAAAAAAGAAAGAAGGAAAGAAATCACTGGATGCAGCTATTTTGTTATGCATGAAATATGAAATTCGGTAAATGGTCGCAAAGCCACATTCTTTCGAAAAAACATCTTTTTGCAATACAATAAATACACGAGCGGCAGGCGCGGCGCGAAAACAAAGTTTGAAGACACGAAAATGAAGTTCCGATGTGAACAGGTTACCAGTGAAAAGTGACGATACACCGAATCATATCACCGCATCACGAATCGCTAATGCATGCCGTATCAAAGCTAACCCAAGTGAATTACATCTGCTTTATCTCCTCTCCTTATTCAGGATTGAGGCGATCGTATCTGCAGAAGAGTTTATAAACTATTCTTTGAGTTTCTTTCTCTCTCTCTCTCTGTCTCTCTCTTTTTTTTTTTTTTTTTTTTTTTTTTACGCAATGGCAAAATTTATTTAACTTAAGTAAAATCTTTCTGCAAGAACATTTCTGTTTCTGGGACATTGTCGCCGTGTCGCCGTGTTTCTGCCACGGGGAATATACATATATATATATGAGAATTTTTTAGAATTTTTAGTTTACAATGTTTATTTACAAAGATTTTAATTTATTAAATAAAATATTATTTTATGTTAATAAGATTAAGTTATAGATGTTTCGAATCAAAAATTTCGAGAAAATTAAAAATGCTATCTATATTTTTTTTTCATTTTACATTTTTATGATCCGCTATGTGTCTAATAGCCATTTTTGAAATTAGTTTAGCAATTTTCAAAAGAAATTAAGTAGTGAACGTTAAATGGTTAAAGTGGATGATTCACACATAGCATATCAGAATTATTGCTTCTAGAATTGTTAGACAGCGATATTTATTTTTCAAATTCAATATTTCTTTAGTATTATTTTAGTATTGTTTCAGATCATATTAGGTTGAATATTAAGATTATTTTCTGCTATATAACAAAGATATATATATAGTATCATCAACAAAAAGTTTTTAAAAGTTTGAGTAATTAAAACTTGAATAAAAAGTTTTGGAAGTAACAAAGTAATTTAAAGATATCTTGAATCATAAAGTATGTAGCTCATTTTATTTTAAAAACTTTCTAGTTTCTATACTGAAAATAATAAGAAATTCTTAACTCTTACAAAGAAGAATAGGTGCTAAAAAGTCGATCCACAACTCTAGAATTTTCTATATATGCGGTGATTATATATTGAATCCCTATATATATATCAGAAAACAGATATAAAATCTGTTTAAATATTTGCTGACATATATGGATTCATTATATAGAGAAAGATTTCATATATTCGTAGATATAGACCTTCCTATCATAGCCCCTGAAAGTATTAACTTTTATCGCTAGTACATAGATACAATTACCTATGTTCACAAGTACATATTATCATCGCTAGTACATAGATACTTTAGCTCACTAATTCCTTTTTTATTGTATTAAATATTAGCAAGCCTTTTTTTTTTGTTAAAATAGAAAATCGAACTACATATTACATAAAAAATTAATACACTGTATATATTATTACGTGCTCCCTTTCGCACATATGTATTATGTATAAAGATAGATAAATAGATAGACATAGATATTCAAGCTAAGCTACAAACGTTGTCTACAATTTTAGTTGAAATATTTCCCCAGTATTAGAAATGATGAAAATTTAACTTTAGTATATGGTGAAGACTTTTGAAAGTCTATAATCCTAAAGGACATTCATTTTGTAGATACGAACGCAGATTGTAGAAAGAATGACAATATACGTCCTTGTTTAAACCTTTTCTTTACTGTACGCATACATAAAATTGGAATTATAAAACAAATTTTTCCCTCGATATTTTACCCCCGCTTTTATATTAAATATAAGTATTCAAATCAAGCTTAAAGCGTTTGTTAAGAACTGCTGTTTAATTTTTATAATGAAATCATTTTACAAAATTGTTCTGTATTCTATTTAGTATTATACAGCAGAACACTACAGTTTTTATAATTATAATCCATATTAATTATAATACTAGAAATACAGCTTAAAAGGGATGGAACGGATTAAACCGGTTTGGCGCGCAAAAAACTTTCTCCAAATCCTCTGCAAGACCATATCATAACAAAGAAAAACAGGTCAAAATGAAGATAAATTTGATTAATTAACAGAGTATTTATACACGACAAAATCTAGAAAATATAAACTTTTGGTTTAAAATTATATTTGAGAGTATTGAGTAATTTTAAATATAACAATAATTATGTTAGGTAATATATTCATATTATTTAAAACTACTAATTAAAATTAATTTCAATTTGATATAATAATTTAACTATTATCTTAAACATCCTCTTAAATAAGGTGACCAAACGTCCTCAAATGATTAGGACAGTCCTCGAATTTCGACCTATGTCCTCAGGAATTTGAAAATCGTTTGAGAACAAATGCTCTCAAATTTACAAATTTGTCCTCAAATGTCCTCAAATTAAAGCATAATTTACCTCTGTCCTCGAATGGCCCTTCAATTTGAGGACACTGCGATGATTTGTCCTCAAACTGGTTTCAAAAATTTGGTCGCCTTACTCTTAAACAACCTTAATTTTTAAAGTATACATTTACTTTGATGTTAATTTAAACTTATGTTATTTATCAATTTCCTTTATATCCCCTATTTTAAAGTTGATGTAGTTATTTAAATCCATACGTGTTACATACTAGTGGTAATTATAAAAAATAAAATTGTTACATACAGTCGGTAACAAAAGTGTCCGAACACTAGCAAAAATCCCTATGTAAAAAAAGTACACTTCATATGGTTTTGTTAAATAAATCCTTGTCGAATCCCAGTCTAAGAACATGATTCGATAAGGATTTATTTAACAAAACCGTATGAAGTGTACTTTTTTTATATAGGTATTTTTGCTAGTGTTCGGACACTTTTGTTACCGACTGTACATTACATACATATATGATAAATATAGCATGGTGGTATGTTTATCAATAAATAGAATATTTTATGTACTATACAAAATTTTATTTTAGTACCATCTAAAATTATTGAAATTTTATTTAGATCTGTATACTTTTTAACTAAATCTATATTACAGAATTTTATGTAATATCATTTTTATCCTTTGTAAATGCATTGTAAGTGGTAAATGCTTTCAGTTCATTTAAATTCGGTTAAAGAAAAATCACGTATTACTAAGTGAAAAGTAATAATAATAATTAACGAGAAAAAAAAAAAAAAAAAAAACCTAAAAACAAAGATCTTTTAATTCAGATAAAATCTTTTAAACTTTTTTCTGAAAGATAATGTCATACAAATATTTCTTTAAAATGTGTAACAAAAGCCACTAAATTCTTTTACACAGTTTTTTTTTTTTTTTTTTTTTAATGGAAATTCAAAAGATTTTGATTTTGTGGCTTAAAACTTAATTCTACTAAAAGAAAATTTCCATTAAAAGTACTTCAGGTTCGTTTATTTCAAATAAAAGAGCCGTTTTATTTAGACATTGTTTCATTTTTCTTTATAGTTTTTTGTAAAAGGGATTTGTTTGTTTTTTTAATCTACAGAATGATTCTTTTTCATGTTAAAATTCTAAAACAAATCTCCGAGAACATACTTACAAGCATAGATAGTTAACCCCAACATAAAATTGAAAAAAAAAAAAAAGAATTAATTACGAAGGTTCTAAACATGATATTTCAAAACTTTAAGCAAGATAAAATATGTGCTAAGAGGGCAATTTTTTTAGAAAGAAAAGACGTTATGGGTGGAATTTAAGATTTTTTTAATGCTTTTTTTTGCTATCGACCCATGATAAATTTAAGCCTAGTAAATTTAAAAGAATGAACCGATTCTATCTCAAACATAAAGAGGAAGAAATTTTTAAGTCTTACATAATACTTAAGAACGCTTTTTTATAGGTAATAAAGATGCATAATCTATTCTAAATATGCAAAGCTGGTAGCGTAAAAGATTGAATTAGGAACATTCTTTGGAAGTTTATTTTATAAAAACCTATTTTAAATTTTCCTTTATTGCTTCACTTTCAGTTTGTGCAACTTTTATTGCTTTTTAAAGTAAAAGTTTAAAGCGAATAAAATAAATTTTCAAAATTAACTTGATATCATTATTTTCCAATATGAAATGCCTTTTTAATAAATAACCTTAAAAAAATTTATGCAGTTTCTTTCTCTTTTTACGTGGATTAATATATCAAAGCGGTTTTTACTTTTAAACTTATTTTTTAAAAGAGTGGGTAACTCGAAATTTCTAAGGTATTTTTTATTTTAATTTTATTGATATGTTCATGCATAATGCATAGACAGGCAGACGTTTTCTAATGATAGCCAAATTGCGTTCGGTAGCTCTTACAAACCGTAAATTTATGAGAAACCGGAAGTTTTTTGCGAATCCAATACTTTCTTCTATTCAATATATAGAAAAAAGTAATAAATAGTAAATAGATAAATTAAACTTTTTTTTTTCAAAAAAAGAATGACGCCTCTTTCTTTTACGATAAATCTAAAATTCCTCTTCTTAACACATTCCAACTATAAGTTGAAAATTGTTTATGACTTCGATTTGTATGTCTCCGTGGACTAAATCCCGTAAATATTTATGGAATTTCTTATGACTGCTACAGTCGAACCTCGTTAATATGAATCTCAAGGAAGGAGGGTGCGGGGATTCATGTAATCAGTAGTTGTTGCTATTAGTAACTAATCTTCATATAATTAAACTGATCTTCATTTTTATGGGGATTGTGGAAACAGTTCATGTTAAATGTAATTCACGTTAACGAGGTTCGACTGTATATGTTATTCAGATTCATTACGGGATGTTCTCTATTGAAAATTGGGTAAATACTGCCATTGGTTTGTGTACAGCAACACACGAAAGAATTCCAAAGCATTGTGTTCAATGAGAAGCATTTCTGTAAACCATATTTAAAAAAATTTATTTTGCACAAATTATAGTGAAATTAACGTTTATTTCTCTTCTGCACAAAAACATGCTTTCTATAGAATGTAGTATAATTAGCATTAAGATTTACTGTGCCACGCAAAATTATTCAGTTACATTAAGAGCTATAATTGAAAATTGCTGGAATTGCATTTTCGTTTTTATTTAGCGTTTCTAACACTTTCTAGCAATGTTTAAAAGTGATTTTCATTTGAATTAGTCTAACTATCAATCTTTCTGTCTACCTGACTCTCTGTTTTTAACGTATGCAAAAATATTTAGAATTTCTTCAAATTATGTATGTTCGAAAATTTTTATTCATAAATTCATCAACCGTGAATATTCATTTAGATAAATTGGAGTGTAAAGTTGATTTTTTTGTACCAACAATGTGCAAAATGCCAGGGCCAGGAATCGAACCCAGGCACTCCTGGTATAAATAGTACAACAGGTTTGTGTACAGGGATATCCAAAAGTATGCCAATGCATTTTTGTTTTATGTGAGGCATCTTTATAATTCATATTTAAATGAATTTGTACTACACAATTCATAATGAAATATACATTTATTATTCATATGCTTGTAAAATGTTTTCTATAGAATATTGTATATTTAGTGTTAAGATTTACAGGGACACACTAATATATATTCATTCATTAAGGTCTACAATTGGGTTTTGCTGGAAATTTCATTTTCGTTTGTAATAAGCATTTTAAAGATTTTCCAATGTCGTTAGGCTTAAGCCTAGACGGAAACGTGCCTAAAACATAGCTCAAATTGAAACAGCAGTTAAATATATATTTAAAAGCTTCAGGCCATGATAAAAAGGACTCTAATGTTAAAGTGGCAATCTTTTTTAAGGCTGTCGGGGAAGAAAAGCCTTTGAATTTTTTAATACGTTTGATCTAAACGAAGAAGATAGAAATGATTACGATAAAGTTGTGGAGGCTTTTGAGCAGTACATTACGCCGAAGAAGACTAATGTTGTGGTAGAAAGATTCGTATTTAATAGTCGTATTCAAGAATCGAATGAAAGTTTTGATACATTTTATACTGATTTTAAAAAACTTATAAAGTCATGTGAGTTTAGAATTCAAACGGATAGTGTGATAAGAGATCGCATAGTCTTAGGTACAGTCGGTAACAAAAGTGTGAACACTAGCAAAAATCCCTATGTAAAGCAAGTACACTTCATACGGTTTTGTTAAATAAATTCTTATCGAATCATGTTCTTACACTGACTAAGAACAGGATTCGACAAGGATTTATTTATTAAAACTGTATGAAGTGTACTTTTTTTACATAGGAATTTCTGCTAGTGTTCGGACAATTTTGTTACCGACTTTATCTCTGACAGCGGTTTCCGAGAAAGGCATCTTAGAGAAAGAAATTTATCTCTAACTTGAGCTGCAGAAATCTGTAGTGCTGCCGAATTGAACAAGAAACAAGTTCAGACCGTATAGGCCAAGAATGTGGATACTTCATAAGAAGTTCCAGTCTTTCAAATTTAATCGTCCTAGTGATAATCAACGTACACATTCTGAAAATACAAATACTGTTACAGATGGTATTAATCAACGTTCATATATTTCAAATAATGATGCTAGTGCCTTTTGTGCTGATGGTAATTAATGAGCATATGCTGCGTCAAATAATGTTTATCAGTGTAAAAAGTGTAGCAAAAAATATAGGCGTTCACTGTCCAGCATTTGGAAAACAGTGTTTTTCGTGTGGTAATTATAATCCTTTTTCAGCTGGTTGTCAAGTTCGTAGTATAAAAGATGTGACATTTAATACAGGAGAGAAAGATTGAGAACTATGTGTTGCTTCTAATGGTCCAAATGATTTTTTCTTGACTCTGTAAATGTTCTTGAGGTGACTATGACAAATGAGTGGACTAAAACATTGAAATTTGTGGTCATGATATTAACTTTAAACTAGGCACTGGTGCCCAGATTAGTGTTTTACCTTTACATGTTTTCTCAACTTTAAATAATGTAAAAATGCAGCAGACAAACATAATACTAGAAGCCTATGGTGTTTCTAGAATTAAGCCTGTTGGTCTGATTGTTTTAACGTGTAGTACTGGAAATAAGCAGGCTAATATAAATTTTGTGATAGTAGAAAATTCTAAATTAAAGCTTTTACTTTGGTTAAAGGGGTGTATTAAACTAGTCCTTATCAAATGTATTGATAAAGTGCCTGCAAATATAAATCAAACTAAAATTAAACAGTTTTTTAATAATAATAGGGAAATATTTACAGGTGTTGGCAAATTCAAAGGAAAATGTACTATTCAAGTGCATGAAAGTTCTGTTCCTGTAGCTCGTCCCCCAAGATGCATACCAGTCAGTTTGCGTCCTAAAATCCAGAATAAACTAAATAAATTAGAAAATGAAGGCATTATTATCAAAGTTGATAATTCAGAGGGTTGGGTGAGTAATTTAGTAGTAGTAGAGAACTGATGGCTCGATCAGGCTCTGTTTAGATCCTCAAGATCTTAATAACGTAATAAAAAGAGATTATGTTTGGATACTCAAAATAGAGGAGCTTGTTGCTAAATTATGCAATAGGACTGTTTTTTCTGTACTTGATCTAAAAGATGGATTTTTCTAAATTGAATTATATGATAAAAGTAGTGATTTATGTACATTTAGTTATCCATTTCGATGTGATAAATTTTTGCGCCTGCCAACGAGCCTTTCATGTGCGCCTGAAATATTTCAAAAAAGGAATGAAGCCAATTTTGGTGATATTTCAGGCGTTTAGGTTTACTTGGTGACTTACTCATTGCAGGAGATAATCCTGAACAGCATGATAACATCTTGGATAAGGTTATAAAAAGGGCTAAAGAATTATCAAATTCAACCAAAAAAAATTACAGTTTAAAGTTCCAGAATTTAATATTTGGGATACGTATTTAGTTCTGAGGGTATGAAGCCTGATCATGATTATGTCAAAGCTATAAATGATATGTCTGAACTTGTCAATAAAACTGAGCTTCAAAAAATATTGGGAATGGTTAACTATCTAAGACTCTCAGGCATCAACTGTATCATCGCCTTTAAGAGAGCTTCTTAAAAAAAAAAAAAAAAAAAAAAAATGCTTCTTGGCACTTTTTGCCTGTGCATGAAACAGCTCTTAAAACATTAAAAAGTAAAATTGTTAGAGCTCCAGTCCTAAGTGTGTTTAACAGCTTTAAGCCAATTGTGATAGTTCCGTAGATGGACAGGGTTGCTGTTTATTACAAGACAAAAGACCAGTCGCATTTGCTTCTCGCAATCTAACTGAAACAAAAAAGGTCACTCACAGACTGAAAAAGAGTTTTTGAGTATTGTTTCTGTGGTGACTAAATTCCATTATTTTGTTTATGGCAGACAAGTGGAGGTGTTAACTGATCATAAGCCATTAGTTTCTGTATTGAATAAAAGTGTAGGTAATGTAATGTCCCCTAGGTTGCAACGCACGAAAATAAAATTGTTAAAATGCCAATTAAATCTTAAGCATTTTCCTGGCAAATATATGTAAATAGTAGATTTGTTGTCCAGGGCATATATTGTGAAGTCAGTGGAAGATGATTTTGAAATGACGGAGCTAGTTCACAGTTTAATCAAATACTTATAAATCAGTAAATCTAGAAAAAAAAATTAAAGAGGCAACATCATCTCATGCGGGGCTGTCTCATGTTTTTTTTTTTTTTTTTTTTTTTTTTTTGAGGGGGGGGGGGAGTGGCCAAGTAATAGAAAAATATATATCAACCGAAGTTTGGGAATATTTTAAATATAGAGGTAATATATATGTAGAGGAAGGATTTGTGTTTTTAAATGATAAAATAATTGTGCCGGCGAGCTTGAGTGTAGAAATGTTAAATTTATTGCATCAAGCTCATTATAGAATGGAGAAGGTTAAAGCTAGGGCTAGACGGGTATTATTTTTTGGCCAGGAATCACTAAAGATATTGAGAATATGGTCTCTAGATTCAAAACATGGGAAAAATACAGACCACGAATTGTAAAAGAGCCCTTGATCTGCCATGACCTGCCAAATTTACCTTATGGGAAAATTCTGATAGACATTTGTGAGTACGGGAGTAATAACTATCACATCATTGGCTGCTATTTGTCAAAGTGGCTTGACATAATCCAGTTGTCAAATAAAACATCAGATGCGATAGTAGAAAAACTTAAAGCAGTTTTTCCACTCATGGCATACCAAAAAAAGTAAGTTGTGACAACATGCCCTTTGCTAGTGTTAAAATGATTTTTTTTTCTCCCAAGATTGGGGATTTGAAATTGTTAATAGCAGCCCAAAATATCCAAAATCAAATAGCTTTGTGGAGAAAATAGTGGGTATTGAAAAATCAATTTTTCGTAAGGTACAGTCGGTAACAAAAGTCTCCGAACACTAGCAGAAATTCCTATGTAAAAAAAGTACACTTAATACAGTTTTGTTAAATAAATCCTTGTCGAATCCTGTTTTTAGACTGACTAAGAACAGGATCCAACAAGGATTTATTTAACAAAACTGTATTAAGTGTACTTTTTTTACATAAGAATTTTTGCTAGTGTTTGGAGACTTTTGTTACCGACTGTAGGCACTGAAGCAAATAGAATAAATGAGGCCTTATTGTGCATAGAAATACACCAATCAGTGGAATGAATGTTTATCGTGTTCAGATACTCATGAGTAGATGTCTACGTACTAAATTGCCGGCAATAGTTTCAGCATTGCAATCTAGGTTATAAAACTTTTGAAAATGGTTTGAAATTTAAAGGACCTAAGACTAAGCAGCAGTATTATAAACAGGCCCATAAGGGTCCAGAATTTAGTGAAGGGGAAAGTGTTCTTTATTGGGTTACTAATCGCTGGGAAGCAGCACATATTGTAAAGAAATGTAGAACCCCTAGATCATATATAATAAAAACATAAAATGGTAGGATGTTAAGACGAAATTCCTTTCACTTAAAATTGCGTAAAAATCCCTTTCATCATTCTTATTATGATGAGTTGATACCAGAAAGAGTGCATGTTGAAAATGGTGAAATTCCAAACTCCACGGTATTAGAAGAAAAGAATGATCAGTATACTACAAACAGTTTGCAAGGGTATGTAACTAGAAATGGTTGTACTATAAGACGACCAGCTCGTTTGTGAGATCTAGGGTTACATACAAACGGGACGCTTTCAATTTCGATGACGTAAATTTTGCAAGTTTTTTTGCAAATACAGTCGGCAGCAAAAGTAACAGAGCACTACCGAAAATTCCTATGTAAAAAAAGTACATTGAATGCAGATTTCTTAAATAAATCCTTGTCAAATCTTGTTCTTAGTCAGTCTAAGAACATGATTCGACAAGGATTTATTTAACAAAACAGTGTTAAGTTTACCTTTTTCATATAGGAATTTTTGCTAGTGCTCGGATACTTTTAATGCCGTCTGCAGTCATTCATTTGGAACGCCTGCAAACGGCTTTGCAACTGGAAGTGTTTTATTTGTATATACCCCTATATTGTGTAAGAGTGAAAGAGGAGATATGTTATGTATTTGGTTTTCATTTATTTTGTACGTTGTATCAATATCTGTATCACTGTAATTAGTATCGAACATTCTTGTAAAAAAGCAGATTGGCAAGATTGGCAACACGTTCACGAAGATTAATAACTAACTTGTGCACTTGATGGATACATGCCGATGTCCTATTTAATTAAATGAATTACTGTTAAAGATTGATGTTTTTACTTAAGTTAAACACAAAATACAACAAGATCCAATCATTCATAGTAAAGTTCTGAATTCACATTTTCTCCAAGTTTCAGTACTTCAAAATGAACTACCTCGCGAATACTCTACCAAACACACAAAAGCGTCTGTTTGTGGTGTAAAACAGGCTTAGCTGTACTTTGTGGCGATTCATTCGAAGAGAGTCACTGCCTTTTGCGTTTTGGAATATCATAAAAGATCCATTTTTCCTCTCCAGGTATCAGGTGATCGAAAAACGCTTCTGTATTGTGCTACAGCGTCTATAATAAACAGTGTGACAATCGCCTATAACCGTGATACTAAAATGATGCTACAAAAATTAAGCTTACCCAGATGTCGCTGTGATCGAAGCTATTGCTCTAATCGAAGACCTGATTGGCTTTTCCCAGTTTCGTCAGTTTAATCACGTGATCTAAGCATATAATTAACCAATAGGGAGTCTCAGTTTTGTTGTCGTGACCCTAGCTTCGATTACAATGACATCTGGTGACAGGCTTATTTTTTTTAGTACAATTTTATTCGCCGCTTTCCACACTGTTTATTCTAGACGCTGTAATTGTGCCACTGAAACAATAAGTTGCATGTGCTCGATCGGTTGGATTTGTTTCCTTCGGACAGATTATGCGAGACCCAAACTTCTGCTCTGCTTACTTTATCAATCTACTGCAAACGTTCTTGGATGGTAAACCAAGGTTGTTTAAGACTGTTTGACAGTTTTTCGATTGTTTGACACAGATTTCCTTCCACTTCCTCCTGTAATATATCACTGTCTAAAGTTGTTTGTCTTCCTGATCGATATGAATCAGAAAGATCATAATTACCGAATTTGACTATAAAAAACCACCTTTAGCAATTACGAATGTTTAATGCACTTGAATAAACATCGCAAAGGATTTTTGTAGCAACTGTTTCGTTAATACTTTTTTGGAAATCAAAAAGCATACTATGATGAATGTGTACTTCGTCTAGTATTTGGCTGGCCATTTCACTAGAAACAGCAAAAAAACTCTTTAATCGTTTACTAGTAAACAAGTCATTTCAACCATCCAAGAGACCACCTGCAGTATGGAATAACAGTATATGTCACGTCTCGTTAAAATATTGTTCATATTGTCAAAAAGGGAACAAAATCGCCTTTCTGCGACAAACAATGCTGCTATTGAAGTTATTCGCTTAACACCGATTTCCAACTGCGTCCGCTTGCGGCTGCCGTTAATATATTCCGCGTTCACAGTCATACATCCTTCAACGAATTCCAAGCTTCGTCTACTGGCTTTCAACAGCGTCTGAGACCTTTTTCTCGTATGCAAGTTGCCGGAGCAACAGGGATGCATGCCCATTCAGAGAGACAGACTGACTGTTATCTCCGTCGTTTCAAGAGACAGGAAGAATCAGTGTGGGTCGACTGGCAGGACAGATTTCGGCCATCCTTCGCTCGATTGGTCCTCCAGTCGTCTATTCTGCATATTACAAAACAGAAAAAAAAACATATTTATAATAATATAAAAACAACTTTTCTAATAACTTTTTAAGTGCCACCTAATGGCATCCATTTCTTAATAAATTCAACACATGTAGCAGAGAGGACTTTCATGGCATCCTTCCTTGTGTGTTCCCTCTTTTATTTCCACAATCTTATAAGTTACGAAAATTTTCGATTTCAGTTGCATGTGTGAACCAAACTGAGTTCTCGTGATCGTGAACAGGTCCCCATAAGATTCTTGATTTTTAGATTGTACATTTTTCGATTTTCTACATGGACTCTAAAAATTTTCTTTTTTGCATGTTTACGCAATTTCTCTCTTTAAGTTTCAAAATTAGTTTGAAATTCAGCTTCAAGCATTTCTTTCAGTCTGTCATTACTCTTGGTATTAATCTTAGTACCGAAAAGCAGTTCAAAAGGCGTCATATAGATACTTCGTTGATAGGTTATATTAATTGTTCGCTGCAGTTCATTCGTATACTTAAACTATTCATCTGGATTTTTTAATGACAATTTTGAAAGAATTGATATGATAACTTGATTAATGCGTTCCACCTGTCTATTGGCCCTTGATAGATCAGTAGTAATTAAATGATGCTTAACGCCTTCATCTGTGCAGTAATCAGCAAACTCATTGGGGATAAACGCAGTGCCTTGGTCAAAAATTATTTGGGATGGATTTCCAGAGACAGCTTTCTGAATTTTCAAATTATCTAGGACCTCTGCGGTCGTTGTAGTTTTGGGGGAGCAAATCTAAACGAATTTAGTGAATGCATCAACTATTGTTAAAATATGTTTATAATTTTTGTGAGTGGGTTTTAATGTCCCAGATGATCGATATGATGCGTATAAAGCGGTACATCTTCTTTGTGTAAAATAGATGTAATAGTTCTTCTTTCTTTCCTCTCTTACGATTTATAAATATACAATGTACACAATGGACGACAACATTTTGAATTTTTTCTCTAAGCTGTGGAATAAAATAAAATTCTTCAATATGTTTTTTTTTTTTTTTCGTATATTTAATCCCAGTGTATCCCTTTTCAAGAGCTTCCTTTATTTTTTTCTATTTGCATACTATCTATTATGACTATTAGTTCTTTACCATCGATAAATTCATACAGAACTCCATTTTTATCACAATAATCTTCATAGTTCGAAGTATACCTGATATTTTTACTCTAATAAAAACGTTGATATAAGTATCAATTGAGATGTATCCACCAAAATAACATATTCTAACAATAAATAATACATTATGGTTATAAAAAAGCATCAAAGAAAAAAAAAGTAATAAATAAGTAGTGTTTAAAAGTAATAAATATAAAACTTTGAATAAACACCATAAAAGCAAGAACTCGCAACAGTTGTTTCGGGTCAAAAGAAAAACCTAGCCTTCCGTTAAGTGAATAAAGTAGGCACGAGTGCTGTAAACAAAGCGGCAACACAGTCTCCCATTTATTCAGTTGAATAAAAGACTTTATTTTACTTAATTATCTCGTGTTCTACTTTATGTTTAGTTAATAAGTTTAATTAAGATTAAGATGGGGTCTGCATCCAAGCAAACCTAACAAGATTACTAAATTTATAATTACCCTTCTATGTTCCAGTTGAATGTGTGCACATGTTAAACCATAACCTATACATTTTGTAAAAGTGAAGGTTTACTTTATTTTAGCCCGTAATTGGAGATGAGAGTCAAAATGACTCTGCGTTGTAACCTTTTTAATATTAATATTTTTGGTAATTACATGATTTCTAGAATAGATTGCATTTCCAAAATAAATTCCAATTGAGTTTCCAAAAGACAAAAAAGAAAATGTACAATGGAGTCATTTTGACTCTATGTCTCTGACCGTGTAAGGAAAACCATGTCTTCAGTTATGATTTAAATGTAATACTGTAGAATTCGTTTTCGAAACTACTACATTCATTTCTCATGATAATAACAAATTTTTATATAAAACAATTCCTAAACATGCATGGAAAATTTTATTATGTTTAAAAATAATATGTCAGTGATTTTTTTTTTTTTTTAACTTAGCTTTTGAATGAAAATTGTTTACAACATTTTTTATATTTATTTATTTTATTATTATTATATTTTAATCTCTGTTCATTCAATCTTTGAGCTTTTTCTATCAGTGATATATTTCTGCTTGAGTTTGTAAATTGAATGAAAATTTTACAAATTATTACCTAACTTAATATGTTATACAAATGCTCTGCAGCTTATATTTAATTAAAGAAATTTTCAGTTTATTAGTTATCTGAAACTAAAGGCCACACTGGCGTATCATTTTACTATGCAGTCATTATCTTAAGGTGCTTAAATATTATCGGGTACTTTTCCATTTCGCCAGCGCAGGTGATAAAGCAGGTATAGACATGGGTGTTAGTTGGTGATAAAGACTAATAAAATGTATTAGTCTTTCTTATGTAGGAGGTTTTTGGTTTACCTCATATATATATATATATATATATATATATATATATATATATATATATATAAGATTTTTATAAAAGATTAATTTAGAAGGCGACTTTATCACTTGCGCCGGCGAGATAGAAAAGTACCAATTATCCTTATAGGTTTATTGTTGAAGTTTTATTTATAATTTAGAAGTTGTACATTTTTTTATTTATTTATTCGAACTTGTAATTGTTAGGTTTCATGACAAGAAGTGGCTAGTTTCAATTGAATATTAATTTAGAGATGAATATTTGTTCATCAACATCTGATAACATCATTTGATGAAATCAGCATAAGGTCCAAAACTTTCAGCTGGAATGATCGTGGTAACTGAATTTATTTCATTTCTATAATCATACTTGCTACATAGATCATTTTCCTGGCTATGAAAAAAAGAATTCTCAGAAATAGTAACAGAAGCATACCAGTTGTAAGTATGATATATTAATCTATTTTACTTATTGAAGTAAGTTTATATTTTCTTCTTCATTAATTTCATTAAATTGTTGCTTTAATTTTAAATTAATTAGAAACATTGTAATATCCATCTCAAAATTTTACTGAAACAAATCTTACATCTGCAATTTGCTAATTATTATAATGATTTAATAATACCATTTTGCACTTTTGCTTTTAATGTAAGCTTAGTTATAACTTTATATATGTTTATTTGTGTGATATAATTTTTCTATAATAATGTATATGGTAAGTTTGGTCTTTTTATGGAATAGCACAACTTTTATATTCACAAATTGATGATTTTATATTCACAAATTGATGATCACAAATTGACCACTGCAGAATACTAGGAACCCTTGTTTGTTTATAAACAAATGAAACACATGTTTCCTTGTATTATTTTTGATTAAACATTATATTTAATTTTGATTTGCTTTTTTTAATTAAATATGGTAAGAGTGTTTAACATTAATAATTATATATGATAGATATTACTTTTTAAAAGATTCTAAAAAAAGTGTTAACTATAACATTTGTGATAAATTCATATTATTCTCTTGAATTTTTGTTAAACCATTTTGCAATTTTTGTTATTTTATTTTATTGAAATTTTTAACTTAAAAATGAAAACCCAGTTACTGTTTAATTTCATGTTTGTTATTATTATAACAATTAATAAATTATTGATAAACTGATCTAAACATAAACAGAAGAAATATATCAAATAAAGCATTGTACACATTTTATTATTTTGTAGTTTTCAATACATTTTCTCCAAAAATGTGCATGCATTGTACTAATTGTATTTAAATCGTGCAGAAAACAATACAAATTATGCTTACTTTATAATAGCTGATAAAATTTCATGGAAAACTATATTTAAAATTACTCCTTTTATGCAGAGAGATTTTATTGATTTTATTTTTTCTATTATGAATGGACAAAAGGTACTTTAGATTATAATTTTAAAACTTTAGAAAAAAAACACTGTAATGTTTTTAAAATTTATTTAAGATGATTAAATTGTTATTTTATGGGCACAACAATTCATGTTTATTTCATAATACATTATAAAATTCCCTTTAAAGTGAGTGTTCAGAAATTGCTCTGTTCCTTATAGAACTTGTAAAATTTGAGATTGGAAGTGTTCAGATAAAATAAAAAATGATAATTTTTCAAAAATTAAAAATTTCATGAAACGAAAATTGAACGAAATAAAAATTTTTCCAAAAGTATATTTTTATTTATATCATCAAATCAAGAAGAATGATTCCTAAAGTTTTATTGAAATCTGAAGTGTTCAGGTTAAAAAATGAATTTTTTATTATTATTATTGGTTTGGTAGACATTGACTCTCAGAACACACACTGACCAACTGCTAAAAACATGATTTTTGGATTATGGAGACCTCAAAATATGTAAATATAACAAAAACTCAGTTTCGAAAATTTGTCCGAAAAACAATACTTTCTCTACCTTATGGGCGAGAAAAAGTATAAAAAAAAACATGATAAATTAATCTAATAAAAATGGGTATTTGTAAAAGTTTACTTAAAATAAAAATAATATTAAATAATAATAATAATATAAATAAATATAAGTAAAACTATTTTTTTTTTTCTTTTTTTAGAAATAATGATGAAATTAGATAAAGGAAAAACTTCTTTTGCCCATTAAAATAAATAAATAAATAAATAAAAAGAAAAAGGTTATCTTTTATAATACATACTTCTTGTCCCATGAACTGATCGTCAATATCCCACAAAAGCAACCAATTGAAAGAGGACTGGATGACTGGATATGTATTTTTTTTTTAATTAACCATTCAGTATAACAAACAACAGTCATTTCATTAAACAAAAACATATGTGCTGAAAAAAAATAATTTCACATTTTGACAGAATGCACAAAAATGAGTCAAAGTCATCAGCAATTTCATATAACAAAGTTTTTCAATAATTAATTAAGCAGATATAAATGATTTCCTTAAAATGTCCTTCCTCCCTTCCTGTTTTATCACAAGGGAAATTTTATCTACAATTTCAGATGTATGAAAAAAAGAAAGAAAAGGAAAAACCAATAATGAGGGGCAGATGGGTATTTTTTACTACACTATTTTTTAATAACTATAAATTTTATAAAATGTTCATTTCTACATAAAATATTATTTAAAAAGCAAAACAATATGATAAAGTAGAAGATATTTAGTTCTATCATTAAAATTTTTTTAAGAATCCAATACTTTCTTCCATTGAATATGGAATAAAATGTAAAAAGAAAGCAAGGGATATGAAAAATGGAGTACAAAAAAGCATTGTTTAATTAAATATATCTAAATTACATATTATTTAAAATGTAGCTTTAAAAACACAATTATATAGTCCACCAAAACAACGTTTAAAAATTATGCACTCAAAAACAAATTATTTTAACATCAATAAGCAAACGAAAAATTAAGATAATAAAATATTAATATAGTAAAGTATAAACAAATCATTCTTATGTGTTTTTCACTAGAATGACTAATAGTTTTGTGACGAATATTTAAATAAAAAATAACTTTAAATAATTTTCGTGCTGTAATTTAATGTACAGTCGGTAACAAAAGTGTCCGAACACTAGCAAAAATTCCTATGTAAAAAAAGTACACTTCATACGGTTTTGTTAAATATATCTGTACTATTGCCTAGTACAGTCAGGTTCGTTGCACACAAAAGCCGGATCGTAGAATTATTAAAAATATAAAATAGAAGTCTTTACTTCGAAGTAATCAGGACACATCATTTTTAGTACTGTAATTTATTAATGCAGCAATATAATATTCAGTTTGCAGTCACTAATAACTCCACATTTCACTCCTATATTCGTAAGCATATACAAATATTCTATCCCCATCAACTAGACAGAGAGGGAGGAGGACCTCAAAAATTTACGTCTTCTTAGGACTTGAACAACAGCGAAAAGATACACTAAATCTGCTAGCCACAGATAGCTTAAAATCGCAACCCCGGAGATTGGCATTGTTGAAATGCAGCCAAAAGAATGCCAAACTGTTTCTTTGTTCTTCTAAGATATTCATACTAAATTTTGAATATAAAAAGTCGTTACAAATATTAAATCGATTTGACATTGAGAAGCCATGCCAAATGACCTTCAACTCTCAATGAACAAAGAAGGCGACGCCCAGACTATCGAACATCACTATAAATCTATTTTTAGAATTATAATGACCCTCTTGAAATAATAATGGTTTTTTTAACATAAACATTCAAGGGTAATAAATATGAAATCAAATGCTTGTTTTATTTTATTAATAGCTGTATATAGTATAAATATGTTGATAACGGCTTTTTAAATTACCCTCTGAAAATAAATAATTATGGCTAAATAGATTTAATCCATCCGGGGAAAATGTATACACAAACTATTTTTACAAACCCCAATATAAAAATTGCTTTATTTTATTCCTAGATCAATGTGTTTGTAACAATAGAAGAACAAAGAAATGAAAATTTTGATTTAAAAATAAAACGGGAAATTCTCTATAATTAATTACTTGAATTAGATAAATTTAAAAAGATTTATTTTATATAATCTATATTAATCCCTCCTTTTTGTTATATATTAAATTTGGATAAATAAATAAGCTTTTAAAGGACATATGTGTGAGAACACTCACACATATATCTCCCCTTCGACTAGTAAAAAAAAAAATTAACTCCTCCTCGCCTCCTGTATAGAAATGCATATACAAACAATAATATTCAAAAGCACTTACCAAAGACGCACACTTAAAAAATGATATTACATCATAAGTAAAAATTATATAAATGCTTAATATTGAACACACAAAATATGTATGAAATATAAACACTAATTCAAAAATACAAAATACACATATTTCAAAATATCAGTATAACCAAAAACTTTAAGAGAAACACCTTGTCATGACAGGCGCAAAAATGTGGCTTCTATAAGTAATTTCAACTGCAGTTCAATATAGTTTATAGTATTTTTTTTATATGCCACCAAAAATTTCAGCTGAAATGTTTTTTTTATGAAAGAGTCTCTTTTTGATGAACATAGCAAATAATGCTACATCAACATTTACTAACGTTAGATTTTTACATTCCAAAATATTAAATTTTCACACTAATATGTATAGTGAAATAGAGAAAAAAAAAATATATATATATAAATTACATATATTCATATATATTGTTGTAATACTAAAGGTTCCAACATATTATTGTAATATTTATTTGTCTAACACCTTGGTTACACATATTGGTCAACGTTAAACAAAACTATGTACAAAAAAATAAATAAAAGTAAAGAACAGAAAAGTTTTCGTGTATACCACACAGGAAAGATTTTAAAAAGGACGCCATTGGCAGTCAAAAAAAAATAATCTTCCCTTAATCCTTACAAAAATGTAAGTGTAATGATGTTAACTTAAGGCTAACATCCTAGCGGGACAGGGCGTGTTGAAAGACCTGCACTGTTAGGCACAGGCCTCCGTCCCCCAGCAGAATCCACAGACCCCTGTAGGGACACCTCACGAAACCGATTAATTAAGTGTCATAAATGTTGAAAAATTAATGTCAACAAAAATATAGATTCTCATCACATATCCAATGTTGCTCTCCCGGGAGAAAATTTTGAACGAGACAACATATATCTAGGATAGGGTAATAAATAAGTAAAAGAAAACAAATTGACAAAATTTTGAGTGATGAGAGGGAGTGCCAAAATAATAAAAATTTAGATTGGATAATGAACAAACCAAACACATGTTGTACACCAAAAATCAATTGGAAACTTATAAAATTTAGCTGTATGTATATTGTTAGCACTATTATCATTAATAATTAATTTCCTATGAACTTAATCTGTATTCCAATGAAATATCTCTATTAAATATATTTCAATTATCTTATTTTTGTTTAACCTTCACCCAATAAAAATAGATATAGTAAACATTAAATAAAAAATAACACCTTGATTACTAATTTAGAAATTCAAAATATGATCTACAAGCATTTATGTTATCATTAGAATCATTCATTTTTTTTTTTTTTTTTTTTTTTTATTTAGATGCATCTTATTTATAAATATTATATATATTCAACAACACTGCAATGCAAGAAATAGTCTTTACATCAAAAGAAAAATATAAAAAAACAGTGGACCAGCCATCTAAAAATAAAAATAATAAAATAAATAAAGACGAGTTCCTGCACAGCAAACAAATACACTCCCTTGGCCATTGGAAAATGCATTTGTGAAGCAAAATATATTCAAACTTTTTTTGTGAAAAAAAAATTAATTGCGATTTCTTAAGTTATAAGGATGTGTAGAATTATTGCCAATATTATGTGTTACATTGGAGTTGGGTTCAGTAAACAAATAATTACGTCGAGGCGGAGAAATAAGGAGTCTATCAATATGGACCCTGAAAGCTTTATTATCAGGTGCATGTAATCTCTTAATGGAAAAGGAAACTGGCGAGTGTTTTTGTACAACAATAAATGGCCCAGAATACTTGGGTTTAAATTTATCTATTGATTTCAAGTATACAACATCATGAACAGCAACAGGCCTCAGTTTTGCACGCTTTTGAAAATTTTGATATCTTTTGTCTTGATTTTCTTTAATGTTAGAATATGCTTTGCTATAGATGTTATTTAAGTCGTGTAATAATTTATATATGTCTACATTTTTATCTAAAAATGGCTGATTTATAAATTGGTCAAATGTATCAAATATTAAAGACAGTTCCCTACCAAAATGCAGTAGGTTAGGTGAAAACAATGTGGATGAATGTGTTGAACCATTGTAAAGTGATTTATGTATAGCTAGTGAATTTTCAAAAGAATACCCCTCAGAAATCAAAGTGTTAATTGAGTACTTTATAGATTTATTTATCCTCTCAGAAATAGAGTTACTTTGAGGATGAGCAACAGATGAATGTAAAATTTTTATGCCAAGTTTATCATTAAAAATATTATAAATAGTTGATGTGAACTGTTTGCCTAAATCTGATAATATTACTGATGGTCTACCAAATGTTGTAATGTAATTAAATAAACATTTAACTATTTTTGATGAAGAAGTGTCTTTTAATTGAAATAATTCAATGTGTCGCGAAAAATGGTCAATCACAGTCAAAACTGAATGTCCATCTATAAAAGGACCAACCAAGTCGACACTAATAGTATGCCCTGGATGTGTTGGAGTATAGGTGGGTTGTAGAGGAGCTGGTGGTGTGTTATGATGTTTATTTTGTAAACATAAAGTACACGAAGCAACAAAATTTAAAGTGTCTGTGTACATACCTTTCCAATAATATCTATTTGATAAAAATTCGTATGTTTTTGTTAACCCAAAGTGAGAAAGGTGTGAAATGGTTAAAACTTTAGATTTTAAAGAATGTGGTACAACAATGAGATATGAAAAAGTATTATTATGCAAATTTTGTTTCTTGTACATTAAAACTTTAGAATCTGGATGAATAAAAAAATTATCATTATTTTTTGAAAAACCTTTTCTCAAAATTTGCCTGTAAATAATTGACAATTTTGGATCATTCTTTTGCTCATATATAAATGTATTATTTGAAATTTCCAAAAGGGGATCTTTATTTTGAGTATTACCAGAAACTAGAAAATTGTTGAATTGATTTTGTTGTACAGACTGAGTAGAAGTGGAAATTTGATTAATTGAATGTGTGTCATCCTGTACGATAGGAAGAGGTTGAGAACTGAATATTAATTCTGGATTTGTTTTTAAATTTTGTTGATTATTTGAGAAGTCTGATCTTGATAAATAATCCGCTAAAACATTTGTAGTGCCAGGAATATGTTCAAATTCAAATGAGTATTCTGACAACTCTAACAGCCATTTAGTAGTTAAATCAGCAGGACTATTTGTTTTTCTATATGTTTTTAAAGGAGCACTGTCAGACAAAATGATAAACTTTCTATTGTATAAGTAATATTTGAAAGCAATTACAGATTTATAAATGGCCATTAATTCAAGTTTGATAGCCGGATATCTTTTTTCAGACGGTTTAAGTGATTTAGAGAAAAAGGCGACAGGTAATAATTGATTGTCATATTTATGCATCAAAACTCCTGCGATAGAAATATTTGATGCATCAGTGTTGAGAAAGAAAGTCTTGTTCCAATCCGGTAATCTTACCATAGGTGAATTTAAAAATATATCTTGAAATTTCTTAAAAATATCCTCATGATGTTTATTCCAAACAAATTTTGTTTTCGGTTTAGTCAATTCAATAAGTGGTTGAATTAATTTAGAAAAATTATGAATAAGAGACTTATAAAAGGTTACAACTCCTATAAAACGTTTTAGTTGTCTTTTTGTTGTAGGTGTAGGGAAAGAGTTTATTTTAATGATATTTGACTCAATTGGAGAAATTGAATTATTCTCTATGTGAAATCCCAAATAATTTACAGCACTCTTATGAAATGTACATTTACTAGGAGCTAAGGTTAAATTATATTTAATTAAAATCCTAAGAATTCTTTCAAGTTTGACACATGTCTCTTCAAAACTATTTGCACCAAATATTAAATCATCCTGATACGCGTAAATTCCATCTATATTAATTTCATCAATTAAAGAATCCATGAGTGCTTGATACTGAGAAGCCGCGTTTTTAAGACCAAAACATAGTCTTTTAAATTTGAAACTGCCAAACATTGATGTGAAAGTAATTTTATCTTGTAAATGTTCCGGTAAATCAATTTGATGATACGCCTGTTGGAAATCAAGACAAGTGAAAAATTTATACGCAGATAGATCAGCTATTATATTTTGAATTTTAGGTAACGGATAAGAAGAACCTTGAATAATAGAATTTAACATTCTTAAATCTAACACGAGTCGAAATTTCTGTTTACCAGATCCATCTTGTTTTTTCTTTACTAATAAAATTGGGCAAGCCCATTCTGAGCAGTTTCGCTCAATAATCCCAGCCTCTACCAATTGGTTAATTTGATCTCTAGCTTCCTGTTGTAAAGCCTGAGGAATGGGAAAGGGCAAAGTCTTAATTGGATAGTCACTTAAAAATTTTAAATTTGGTACTACCTTGTCAGTATGTCCAAGGGTTTTCATATTTTTAGAAAATGCTGCGAAATTACTTAATAAAATTTGTTTTAATTTTGTTGCATGAGTCTCATTGAGATGTTTAACATCAAAGTCCGTGGGTGTTAAATCTTGTTTCCTCATTTTTAATACATCACTAGAAGGTTGAATATAATTAATAAATTGTGAATCCTCAGAAATTTCAACATTATCATTTTGTTTTGAACCATAGTCTATAATTTGTTCGATTTCTTTAATTGTACCAATATTTGAATGTTTGTTTACATGCATACTTCTATTAGTGTTATTCTTAACATATAACTGAAATTTTACTCTATCATATTTACTATTACAATTTTGTTTCTGAGAATGATCAATATTAACTATTGAATCCAAAAAAATTAATTTGGAAGAACTCTTTTTACTCTGAAATAAATAATCACCCGAAGAAACTTTGGGACAATAAACCGTAATAGAAGATTCTTCTTTGGGTTGTAAAATAAGTTTTTGTCCCGTTTTTACTGAAAGTTTCTTACATTGAGTATGCATATTAAGATTTTCTTCATGGTCGCTATATGTGTTTGTTATGGGAATACTCAGATCTTTTATTTTTAACAAGGACCTCTGCATATCTAATATTACATGATATTGTTGAATAAAATCATAACCCAAAATAACCCTAAATGCTGAACCTTCAGGTATATCCACTATGAAGAATTTTTGTGAAAAAAATTGATTTTGAATTTTGAAAGTGGTTTGTATACAAGATGAAAACTGTACATTCGAGTTCACTGTTTTGATTGTCACATGGGAAGATAAATGTTTATATTTCAAACTATGTTTTAATTTATTAAATGTACTTTCAGCTAACAGACTAACAGAACTACCAGTGTCAATAAGTGTGTTTACCTTTTGTTTATCTAGCAAAATTTTAATAAGAGGTAACTTTGGAGAATTTACATGGACATTAAAAATGTTCTCCCTTTTATCGTTATTTGTTTGAGTACATTTAGAATCAGAAATTTTCAAGATTTGTTGTGTCTGAGACGCAGTAGAATTCACCAATCTGTCACTAGATAATTTGGGTAGATTAACGTTATTATCAATGTCCAGAGAAATATTTTGTGCTGATGCTCTATTCAATTCCTGAGATGTACTTGCATCAGCTAAACTACATCTCTGCGCTCGTTTAAATTACTTGGATTTTTACTATAATTATTTCTGTCATAATTTTTACCCCTAGTCTGATTTCTTTGCCATCTAAAGCACCTAGTAGCAACATGTCCTCTTTTACTGCACAACTGGCAAATAGGAGAAGAATGATATCTGTTCTTATTTTGATTACCCCTGAAATTTTGTTTACCCCTGAAATTTTGATTTCTACTTTTATAATTATATCTTAATTCACTTTGTCTATTATAGTTTCTTTGCCTATCTTGCACTGGGGATTCGTGTGTATGATTAACCTCATCAGATTTCTGAGCGAATGACAGATTATTCATTCTATCTGTGAGTTCGACTAACTTTTCAGATAGTGTATTAATAACTGGGTTATTTAAGCTCACTTGTAGTAATGTTTCATTAGCATTAATGTCCTGTAATTTCTGTGCTCGGTTGACCGCCTGTTGGTACTCAGAGATTCCCTCTTCTTGAATCTTAACTCTAATGTTTGAGGGAATGGTTGAAATGAATTGAGTAAATTTAATGGAATTTAAAGCATTAGCATCATTAATCTGAGAATATACTACATCGGCTAAAATATTTAGCCTGTGGGAAAAATTTCTAATTGATTCTTGTGGTAAGAGTATTAAATTGTTAAATTCCACAAGAGCCTGAGTACTGCTCATTGGAGCAAAAAATTTCTGGAATTCATCCTTGATAAATTTTAAATCTGTCGATTTGTATAATAAGGGAGATTGAGTCATGAATTTTAATGCAGGGCCAGTTAATTTACCTTTCAAAATTGCCACTGCCTCTTCTGAATTTAATCTATTTAATTTTGCATATGACTCAATCTGATCGAAAAAAAATTCAAGTAAGGATGAGTCCCCGTCAAAATTTAAAATGTTAATATTAATGTTCTTTTTAGTGGCCATCTTGATTACTTATGTTGGGTCAAATAAATATTAATATATCTCAGAAATACTCGAGTAAAAAAAAAATATATATATAATATATTAAATTAAATGAGCACAAAAATTACGCTTTTTTTTTTTTTATGCTTACGGCAACTGCATCAGATAAAATACCTCATTAAAAATGTCAAAAAGTATACATATATATCTTAAAATATTCGAAAAACAAAATAAATCATAAGGAATTGTAGAAATTTGCAGCAGTAATTGTAATAAATCACTTAAAAAAATAAATTATAATATGCTCATAACAGTATTAATCATCATGAAAGAAAAATAAAATCCCAACAAAATACTGTGAGACCCATTAAAAATATATATTCCAAAAAATTTCAAAATTGCCCTAGCAAAAAAAAAAAAAAAATTGCGTTAAGATCTATGAGCACAAAATATTATGCATTTTTCTTTATGTTACTCACAGAAAATGCAAATGATAAAATACCTAACCAAAATATTATGTAAACATATTTATATATTTCAAAATGTTCTAAAAATTAAAGTAAATCACTTTAAGCTTTATAAGTATAGAAAAATACCAATTATTATGAAAAACAACAAAACACTTATATATATACTTATATCAAATGAAATACTTTATTAAAAATCAGGAAAAATATATATATTTCAAAAACTTCAAAAGCATAAGGAAGATTCTTTTTTTTTTTTTCCTTTTTGCTTAAAATTTCAATAAAATGTCAAAATAGAATTCTTAAATCACTTATGTTCCAAATATAAATCTATATATCATATTAAAAATTCTCTTCCCTGCTTCCCTTATAATTATCATTATTATTTCTTCTTAAAAATAAATCTTAATCTTATACCAAATAACAAGAATCCTTGGTGAGAAAGAAAGCAGAAAAAGAAAAAAAAATTTCACTAACAACTGAAAATTATATATTGTATAACCATATTTATATGAAATATTCAAAATATAAGATAAACTTAACTTACCAATTCTTGGACATAACTTGGTTAAAAAAAAATATTCTGTAAACAAAAAAAATTATCGTTTACTTTATTAATATCTTTCAATTAATTTTATTACTTTGTTCTAAAAATGGTATATTTTTTTCCTATTTTCTTTCCTCTCTCTTCCGATCCTTATGCATTCCTGCAATAGTAGAAAAGAAATTCAAAAATTCGAGCACGCGAAGTTGCCGATTAGACACCGACGGATGTGTCCCACGGTAAAAAGGCTTTCTTGATTCCTTGTTCAGATCATTCTCATGCCTCGTTGGCAACACAAACTAACAAAAACACCTTGACTATTTCTATCTTCAGGCCCCCCTCACGGCCGCTTATCTTCATCTGTTCAGCAAAGATGACTGGCGATATCTTCAGGCCCCCCTCACGGCCGCTTATCTTCATCTGCTCAGCAAAGATGACTGGCGATATCTTCAGGCCCCCCTCACGGCCGCTTATCTTCATCTGAGGAGTTCCATGATCACACAAGAATATCTGAAGAGAGTCTTTATTCTAGAGAAGACTTACAATCCTCGCTCATAGCCACCCACTCAAGCAAATTTTTTGTAAGCTCAAGTAAGTTCACTGCACAGAAAAAGAAGAAGATTCGTCCACAAAATTTTATAGAGTCACTATTTTCCCTGTCCATGACTCTTAAAACAGTCTGTCCTGCGATAACACTGTTACTATAAAATTATATGTCTTTCTTTCCTTCCTCTCCAAAGAAAAACCAGAATTTCATTTATAGAAAATCCATTATGCTGCCGTCGGGTTCCTCCTCCCCCTCCATTTTTGAAGATCGGGGAAGCTGGACACGCACCAATTAATATGTACTATTGCCTAGTACAGTCAGGTTCGTTGCACACAAAAGCCGGATCGTAGAATTATTAAAAATATAAAATAGAAGTCTTTACTTCGAAGTAATCAGGACACATCATTTTTAGTACTGTAATTTATTAATGCAGCAATATAATATTCAGTTTGCAGTCACTAATAACTCCACATTTCACTCCTATATTCGTAAGCATATACAAATATTCTATCCCCATCAACTAGACAGAGAGGGAGGAGGACCTCAAAAATTTACGTCTTCTTAGGACTTGAACAACAGCGAAAAGATACACTAAATCTGCTAGCCACAGATAGCTTAAAATCGCAACCCCGGAGATTGGCATTGTTGAAATGCAGCCAAAAGAATGCCAAACTGTTTCTTTGTTCTTCTAAGATATTCATACTAAATTTTGAATATAAAAAGTCGTTACAAATATTAAATCGATTTGACATTGAGAAGCCATGCCAAATGACCTTCAACTCTCAATGAACAAAGAAGGCGACGCCCAGACTATCGAACATCACTATAAATCTATTTTTAGAATTATAATGACCCTCTTGAAATAATAATGGTTTTTTTAACATAAACATTCAAGGGTAATAAATATGAAATCAAATGCTTGTTTTATTTTATTAATAGCTGTATATAGTATAAATATGTTGATAACGGCTTTTTAAATTACCCTCTGAAAATAAATAATTATGGCTAAATAGATTTAATCCATCCGGGGAAAATGTATACACAAACTATTTTTACAAACCCCAATATAAAAATTGCTTTATTTTATTCCTAGATCAATGTGTTTGTAACAATAGAAGAACAAAGAAATGAAAATTTTGATTTAAAAATAAAACGGGAAATTCTCTATAATTAATTACTTGAATTAGATAAATTTAAAAAGATTTATTTTATATAATCTATATTAATCCCTCCTTTTTGTTATATATTAAATTTGGATAAATAAATAAGCTTTTAAAGGACATATGTGTGAGAACACTCACACATATATCCTTATCGAATCATGTTCTTAGACTGACTAAGAACAGAATTCGACAAGGATTTATTTAACAAAACCGTATGAAGTGTACTTTTTTTACATAGGAATTTTTGCTAGTGTTCGGACACTTTTGTTACCGACTGTAGCTTCGATGGGTGAAATAAAAATATCGAACGATATTGTAATGAGATAAAATGCAAGTGAATGATATTTTTACCAAGACTCCCTATATAATATAGAAAGCCTTATTTTTACAATCAACTATTTATTTCATTAAGCTATCGCTATCACTATCGACTTCGGGATGGGGAACGGTGTAGTGTCGCTTCAATGTCCTCACCGTTACTTAAGCGTGCAAAAAGAAAGTTATTTTAACTCTCTTGCTCACTAGATATAATTGCAGACGCCGAATAAACTTAAAGCCTACAAAAGAAGTTATTTTAAACTCCTAAGCTTTCTAAAAACTAAATAAATTCTAGCAACAACAAAATCTATTTGCTGCTTTATTCCTTTTAAAAATTTGAATACTCAGAAACTAGACCCACATGTGATACTAAAGACCTGTTCATTCGCCGAATTTCCCCGTGCGAACTTTGAGAGATACCTGCTCGTAAGTAGAACAAACAAACCGGTATTATCAGGAAGCGTTGTATGCGATAGCATGTCGTGGATATGATGATATGTTTATCATAATGTTTATCATATCATGTTTCATCATATCATGATGTTTATCATATCATGTTTATCATATGATGATATGTTAGTATCAAATGTGGGTCTAGCTCAGAAAAAACAAACTAGATGTACGCACACGAGCATCCTCTAAATAATCTTTTTTACAATAACAAAAATATATCACGAGAGTTAAAAATATAAAAATGAGAGGATAAAATAAAACTTGGACAATATCTAACCACTGAGCTGAAGAACAACTGGAGGAAATGCTAGACCAGTTTTTGCGTGCCGTTTTTGGAAGGTTTGTCTTCAGAGCGTTGCACGGCAGAAAGCATTTGATATCTTTATATTTCAAAGAAATATTGTGTAAAAGTTGTCTGTTCGAACAACCATATGCTAAACATGATATTACAATTTTAAATTTTAATTCATTAACTCTTTCGGTCCCATGAATATGAAATTTTCATCTACCTCAGAATCCCGGACAAACGGCCGAGATTTCCCCCCCACGGAAGCAGAGAGCGGCTTCTTTTTCTATTCATGCACGTGTCATTTCACCACGCCTTAAGATTAGGGGAAGAATGGATTATTGTCTGGTCCAGTTTCACTGCAGAGTGGAGGGTGTGCAATATATTTTCTGCGAAATGCGTGGTGCTATCACCATAAAGAATACTTCTGCTTTCGAAACTTAATTAATATTATATGAATTTAAATTCACATAGTATTTATGAAATGTCATAAAGCAGTTATTATATTGTTTATAACAATGATAATTAAAACTCGATGTATTTGTTTATTTATTTATGAAAAAGAAAATATATTGCAAAAATTTTAGAAAATCACTGTGCAATAATATATTTTTTTTTAAATAATTATCACTCTAACTATTTTTAGCTATCTATTTCTTCAGAGTTAAGTAAATTTCATAAGTGCAATTGAAAACCTCATTTTATGAAAAATTTTATTGTAAATAAATAATAAATTTGAAAAAAAGTAAGCAAACACCATTCGCAACAGTTCCTTCGATTCAAAATAATAGCACAACCCTCTTCATCAGACGAAAAGCGCAACCCTTAATCAGACGAAAATGATAGGCACAAGCACAGCATCGAAGATGCACTTATATCTACTTTATACCTAAAAGAGCGCTATAATGTTTTTTCTGCCCAAAACAATTGTTGTGAGGAAGGTTTTTTATTTTTTCAACCCAGCAAAACCTCAGATGACGGCCAACACGAGGCCAAGTGCTGGTTGCCAACAGTAGCTGCAGCTGGGCCGTCGGTGGCAAAAGTTACGGTGCCGTAGGGAATATGTTACGCCCCAAGTAGCACAACAATAATGGCCGAAGTCGGAAATAAGACTATTTCAATATCGGCCAACATCGGACTCTGCTGGACTGGCCAGTGCAAAAATGTCAAGGTTTTTTACAATACTGGCCAATATCGGTAATCTGTATTGGTCAATATTGCATGTAATACTGGCCAATATCGTTTAAAGTTGGACTGGCCAATATAAAACACTTAATTTTTCCAATATAGGCCAATGTTGGTATCCCATACTGGACAATATTGTGTACAACACTGGCCAATATAAAATTGCAAATCACAACAGTAATGGGCAATATTGATATTCGACATTGGCTAGTGTTGTAATGCAATACAGGTCCATATTAACTACAAATCTTGTCTATTTGAAAAAAAAAAAAAAAAAAACTACAGATGGCAGACAAATTATTTGAGTGCGAGCAATAATTCCTACATAAAAAAGTACACAACAAAATAGTATTAATTGTACATTTTTTTTTAAATATAAGAATTATTGCTAGCACTCAAATAATTTTGCTACCAACTGTATGCCTTGTACAATTATTATTATTATTATTATTTTTTTTTTTGCAGATAAAAGAATGCATGTACAGTCGGCTGCAAAATTATTCGAGCACTAGCCAATAATTCCTATATTTAAAAAGTACACTTAAGACTGTTTTGCTAAGTAAATCCTTGTCGAATCATGTTCTCAGACTGATTAAGAACATGACACGACAAGGATTTATTTAACAAAGCTGTATTAAGTGTACTTTTTTTTGGCAAGGATTATTGCTAGTGCTCGAATAATTTTGCAGCCGACTGTAATTCTACAACATCCTTTTAAACTTTTCATATTTGTATTAGATTTTTCAAAATTTTTTGTTTTATGTGATTTTTTTTTTTTTTTTTTTTAGTTTTTATGTGAAAACAGACACCTTTATATTAGCTTTAAACATATATTAGGCTGATTCCAAAAAAGTTCACACATTCATTTTTTTTTCCTTTTACATAAGAAGAATTGTATTTATTTACATATAAAAAAAATTAATAAAAAAAAAAAGATAAAATTTTTTTTTCACATGTTATGGTTTAACTGCACTAAATAATTAAAAAAAAAAAAAAAAAAAAAAAAAAAAAATCCAAAAGCTGAACTTAAGTTGATCTTGAAATCAGAACTTGATGGTATAGGCGTCATTATCATAAAAAATAAAATAATAATCTTTCAAGATGTCACAACAGAAATTGTGTAAGACAAACAAACTCATTACATTTTGAAGATATTTGGAAAACTGATATACCCAGAATGTATGAAATAATTTTCATCAGTCACAAATGTAGATGTTATGGATTTTTAAGTATTTTTATTTTTTTTTAAGTTGTATCAATATAAAATGAATGAATCGTAATAAAACAAAAGGTTATATTATTTTTTTCTTACTATAAATTAATCATCCCAGAAGAAGTTAATGAACTGTCAGGGGTTTTTCTTTGCAATATAAAATTTTCTTAACACCAAATCCAAATACCTTGAGTTCTTTTCACAAACTTTTTTGCTGAGTACCCAGTTTTCATCAATTTTTCTGACAATCTGATCGTTTCTTCTTTGCTGTTGTAATTGCAGAATGTCACCTTAGTCCACATTTCGCATTAGTTCGATGTTATTACATGATTTACAGTTTACACTCAACTACATGGTTTACCACATCGTTTACACACAGCTTTCATTAAATGCACGAATGAACTGACTGTTTCTTCTCTTCTGTTGTAATTTCAAAACATCACCTTGCGTCCAGATTTCACATCAGGATCACATCTCTACATGCATGTACCTGTTAAGATTTCGACAGTTATGTGGTTGGCAGTATAATTTTGATGTAGCAAGGCTATAACCATAGTGGGGGGGGGAAAGAAAATTTCAACTCCCCCTCAAAATGTTGCAAATTTGTAGAAATTTTTAGAGTAATACATCATTTTTAACACAATAATATGCACTAATACTTGTACACTGTAAATTTTCTGGCTACGGCCT
The DNA here is from genome assembly GCA_963930645.1 of Salticus scenicus. NCBI lineage: Eukaryota > Metazoa > Arthropoda > Arachnida > Araneae > Salticidae > Salticus > Salticus scenicus. Next base: position 137,074,446 of record OZ005648.1, read on the forward strand.
TTGATATTGGTATTAGTACTACCCTGATAAAGACTAACCAAAAAATCTTCCAGAACAATCCGAAATGATAAAGACCCAATTAACCCCTTAGAAAAAGCTGTAATCTACATATAGAATTTTATGAAATAAGAACCTACACTGGCATGACTAAAAAATCTTAGCCTAGCTGAAGAAAAAGTTTGTCCCATACCAAGCGAAAACAAAGAACACTTTTTTTTTTGTTTCCAATTAACCGTAGTTATTAAAATCCATTCTTTAAATTACATCTGATTTTATTTTCAGATTTTCCATTCAAACTAAATATTTTTACTTTAAATGCACATTATTTTTGGCAAAAACGTGAAAAATGCATACCTAAAAATAATAATAATGATCCATACTGAGAAATTCACAAATTAAAACTTCTGTTTATAAATTAATATCTGATTATTTTATCTTTTTGCATTTTATTTTATACCTAAAAAAGTTTGAATTTTATATATATAAATAATGTAGAAGGAAATTTCACAATCATTTTCAGCTACTAATGTTGGTTATTTTAATACAGAATATCCTTAACAAAAAAATTTATTCAGAAAGCATCTTTTTTTTTTTAAACATAAAAATGCTTACTGATTAGGAAAATAATTTAAACTTTTTTACTTCACATGCTTTACATGCATTTCAACTAATTTCCTCTATTTTGTGTTCATTTGTTTGCTTATTTTTAATTAACACTAATATATACGATTAAATTCTTTAATTATATTTTATTAAAATGTCTGAAATTTAATAGCATTATTACATAAATTAATATAAAAATTTTTATTATTCAAAACTGAAAAATAAATAAAAATTAAGATAAACCTCTTTGAAGTTTAACTTAAACTTCAAGTAGGTTTATTTTTAAATATCTTTACTGAATATAGACAAAAATTCATTAAAAATTAAAATAAAAAAAAAAAGACTTTTTTTTCCACGAAACAATTTATTAAATTTATTTGCATGATTTTACATTATGTTTTTGAAAATTACAAAATTCTGTATTTTCAGATATTTTTACATCTGATTTCCGTTTTATTTTAACCTACTTGCTATCACAATCTGGAGCTCTTGCAAAGACTTCTAATATAGTTGTTAATGCAGAGTTTCTCCCAGGTTTAAAAATGAAAGGATGCTGCTAGTAAAATAAATCACATTTTAGATTTTTGAAGACAGTTTTGGATCCTTAACGACACACTTGATACGAGAAAAAATTTACTAATGTATGAACAAATGTTGATCATCATGCACAGTAGTTTTATCAGGGATGCCACTCTAAAAATTCGAAGAAAGAGGAAATCACGCCTGAAGTAAAATTTATGATAATTATTGTGTAATTTTATATGTGAATTATGTAAATTAATATATAACAAAATAATACATAAAATATAATTTGAATATAATAATTTAAAAATAGTTACTTTGCAGTCAAATGGTTATATTTTAAGCAGTATAAAAGAATGATGCTTTATCAATAATAAAAAAATATTTTAGAAGTTTCTAAATAAACCATAGTCTGTAGATCAGCAATAATATTAATTTAACATAATTTAAAACAAAATAATTACACATAAGGAAATTTTTCTACCTCTTTATAAGTTCTGGAATCTAATAAAACAAGTTTATCATGAATGCTGACATTTATGTTATGAATGGAAAAAGAATGAACATTGCAGAGCTTCGTCAGGTTGTTTAATGGCTGATTGCTACTTTTAGGGGGGTGAAGGACCTCATAGTAGAAAATGCAAGACGTGAGACGTACGTCGAAGATTTTTTTTTTTTTTTTTTTTTTTTTTCAGTCTGCAGATTATTTTCAACACAGTAATGTGTAGAAATTTCAAGTCTCCCAATTTTGATCGGAAATATTGCAATTTCCAATCTTTTCTCCATCCACATTATAAATGGCGGCAACGTTCATTTTAAGCACACTTTATCAGATTTTAGAAGCTACAAAGAGGTAGAATTATTCAATATTTTTCACTTACGTAATTATTTAACACCGCCTTTCCTCTTCGCTAACAATCAGCGATAGACATCTCACAGAATCATTGTGATTTCCCGTCTGTTTTCATCCACAACATAAAAGTCAATATTTTCTTAAAATCTTATTTAGATTCCAGAACTTATAAAGAAGTAAAATTGTCCAATATCTCTCACTTTTTTTTTTGCTGCTTCCCCCCCTCCCCCTCCCACCATTTTCCCTCTCTCCTGCTAATGAAAAGCAAACAATTGCTCCGCAGAAGTATTGCAATTTCCAATTTTTCTCCATCCATAACTCTTTCAATTTACTATATTAGATTCTAAAACATGTAATGAAGTAGAATTGTTCAATATCTCCCCACACTAACAAGGGTAATTAATTTTTTATACCAACTATAAACAAAGCATTTTTTAGTTTTGTTTTAAATTCTGGTTTTTTGCATAGTATCCGTTTTGAGGTGTCTTGAATGTGAAAGTCTAACTTTTAGCAGTTGATCTCTATATCTGTTATCAGCATAATTTAAAAACAAATGATTACAGGAAATTCAAATTTGGTATTTGGAGATTCATATTAAGTTGCTACTTGAAAAGTTTGATTAAGATTGGCAAGTTTTAATGCAAATTAATTACGGCCTTAAGGTTTTTTTTTTTTTTTTTTAATGTAGGCATTATAGTTGAACGGGGGGATGGGTGAATGAGGGATTCAGAATTATATGTGAAATAAAACTGTTCCTAAACCTACTTTACATTATTTTTAAAATAGATTGATCTTTATTACTTTATTGATCTTACAAGCTTACACCTTAATCTGCAAAATATCTTTTTAGTATTAAAATGCAGGGAGAGAAAGTCGTATGAGTGGCACACCAGATTATTTTTCATTTAATTAATTAATTTGAAAAGGAAATTTTTTTTTTTTTTTTTAATGTATTTATTGAAAAAACTGCTAATATAGTAGAAAGGGTTAAACAGATTAAAATGTGTTTAATTAAAATTCATTTTATTATTATTATTTTGTTTATATAATTAATTCATTTGAAAGGAATATTTTCTCTTTCTTTTATTTATTGTATTAGTCGGAATCAAATGGTAATATAATAGAAAGAGCGAGAGCTATAAAATACATGGTGCCAATATTGAAATGTTTAATAAATGCTGAGGTAGAGCCATCTTGATAGTCGCATTTTTAAATAAAAACTGCTTTTGTCGTCTAATAAATACCCAAATTGAAGTGCCCAGGAAAGATGCTATGGTTAGCCACGAGTATGTGAAGTGAGGTTAAGAATGATTTAAAAGGATTTTTTTATTATTTTTTTTAATACAATAAAAATTAAAATAGTGATTAAAATGTTTTGAAGATTCAATTAATTCCTGCAACCAGCGAAGCATGCTAGTATTAAATAAATGCAAACTTATGACAGAAATACACTTACTGGTTCTCGCAAGCCTTTTTTGTGTTACTTATAGCGCTGCAGATTATTTTCTAATGCCTAAATAGTTGTCGCAGATTGACAGAAAAAATTCTGCTACTGGGTGAAGGAGGACAATATAACTATGCATATGAGAAATATTGAGCAATCCTACCTTTTTAAAGGTTCTAGAATCCAGTAAATTAAGTTTAATGTGCACATTGATATTTATGTTATTGATGGAGAAAGATTGGAAATTGTATGATGGATCGGCGATTATTAGTTTGAGAAGAGGCAGACAGAATAAATTTATAAAAAGCGGAAATCTGCCACTCAGTAGAAGTGTGGAAAAGCGGCATCCCTGTTTTATTTATATTTCTAGCATTTATGTTCGATTTAAAGTCTATTTTCTACAAAAGGCAGTAAAAGTACAATTTTTTATAACGGACAAGAAAGGTGAAATTTTTTTGTATGAAGAGTAAGAAGGGAAGAATTTTTCCTATCAAAGGGCAGGCAGGAGGCAGCACCCTCCCAAAACTGTCTGGGGGAAACTCTGTTAAAGACAACAGTTTGAACTTTACAATTTCTTCTCTCACTTCCTAAAAAGAAAGAAAGAAAAATAATTATAAATAAAATATACATGAACATAAAATCATATCAATTTTCTTTCTCTAGATAGGACGCAGGGTTTCAAGTACCATTGGCCAAGAACTCTTACATTGGCCATTATGGGATTACTTTGGACAGCAATAAAATAAAGATGTTTCCTTTAGAGATGCAACGATTATTCAGCTGAGGTCGAATATCAGGTCCATTATTCGACCCAGGCCGAATAGTTCTCTTTCTTTTATTTATTGTATTAGTCGGAATCAAATGGTAATATAATAGAAAGAGCGAGAGCTATAAAATACATGGTGCCAATATTGAAATGTTTAATAAATGCTGAGGTAGAGCCATCTTGATAGTCGCATTTTTAAATAAAAACTGCTTTTGTCGTCTAATAAATACCCAAATTGAAGTGCCCAGGAAAGATGCTATGGTTAGCCACGAGTATGTGAAGTGAGGTTAAGAATGATTTAAAAGGATTTTTTTATTATTTTTTTTAATACAATAAAAATTAAAATAGTGATTAAAATGTTTTGAAGATTCAATTAATTCCTGCAACCAGCGAAGCATGCTAGTATTAAATAAATGCAAACTTATGACAGAAATACACTTACTGGTTCTCGCAAGCCTTTTTTGTGTTACTTATAGCGCTGCAGATTATTTTCTAATGCCTAAATAGTTGTCGCAGATTGACAGAAAAAATTCTGCTACTGGGTGAAGGAGGACAATATAACTATGCATATGAGAAATATTGAGCAATCCTACCTTTTTAAAGGTTCTAGAATCCAGTAAATTAAGTTTAATGTGCACATTGATATTTATGTTATTGATGGAGAAAGATTGGAAATTGTATGATGGATCGGCGATTATTAGTTTGAGAAGAGGCAGACAGAATAAATTTATAAAAAGCGGAAATCTGCCACTCAGTAGAAGTGTGGAAAAGCGGCATCCCTGTTTTATTTATATTTCTAGCATTTATGTTCGATTTAAAGTCTATTTTCTACAAAAGGCAGTAAAAGTACAATTTTTTATAACGGACAAGAAAGGTGAAATTTTTTTGTATGAAGAGTAAGAAGGGAAGAATTTTTCCTATCAAAGGGCAGGCAGGAGGCAGCACCCTCCCAAAACTGTCTGGGGGAAACTCTGTTAAAGACAACAGTTTGAACTTTACAATTTCTTCTCTCACTTCCTAAAAAGAAAGAAAGAAAAATAATTATAAATAAAATATACATGAACATAAAATCATATCAATTTTCTTTCTCTAGATAGGACGCAGGGTTTCAAGTACCATTGGCCAAGAACTCTTACATTGGCCATTATGGGATTACTTTGGACAGCAATAAAATAAAGATGTTTCCTTTAGAGATGCAACGATTATTCAGCTGAGGTCGAATATCAGGTCCATTATTCGACCCAGGCCGAATAATTCTGTAAGAAATGTTTTTATTTATAGTTACTCAATATAAATAAAAACATTATATTACACAATAAATTTTTTTAGTTTTACAATTTATATTTGTCATGTTTTGTGAAAATTTTATTATCCCCCCCGCCCCCCCCCCCAAAAAAAAAAAAACTTTCATACCTTGAATGAATTTTATCGTACCATTTTAATGTAAGGATCATGTAAAAACTTTTATGCTATATCAATAAGTGCAAAACATATATCTGTAGTAAGCTAACATAATCTGTTAAATTAAAAATTAATCTATACAAAATTGTCCCAACTGAACCATACAAGCAAATTCTGATTTTTTTTTCAAAGCATAATGAAAAAAAAATTAATATTTATCCTTCGTTATTTAATAATAATAAAAAAATCCTTCCAGTGATATTTTTAATTATTGGGGGCGGGGAACGAAAAATTAGAAATTGAGTTAGACTGTGCAAAATTGGTATACATAGGTTTTGGAAGCCTAAAAGTCTAATGAGGATATTTTCGAAAGTGTAAAATTATTAAAGGGGGGCAGGGTTTAAGCTGAGTAAAGTTTTCTTTAGCAAAAAAGCTAAAATCAGAAGAAAAGCTTTAGCAAAATGCTAAAATGCCAGAAATAGTAGTAAAAGATGAATATCAGTTTACACATTATTCTAAAGACCTCGATATGTTTGATTTCCATTTGTCATTTAAACTTAAAAGTTTTTAATCAGGTCTTTAAAGAGTTATACACAGAAGGTAAATTTTTTTTAATTTGAAATGAAAAACAAAAAAGTAAGACTGTAACCAGATCAATTTGAATATTGTACAAGCATATATTTTAACTCATTTATTGGCAGACATGAAAAACATTAAACTTTTTAGATTATTACTTTATATTGTAAACTTTTTTTAAGCAATATGAACGTCTTAGATACGACTTATATTCTTTTTCTGGAGATATAATTATCACTATAGCATGTAAAACTACATTAAGCTTATACTGTATCTGAAAATAAAAACATAACTTACCAAAATAAAAAATAAGGTAAGTAATATATAAGTGAAATTTGTTTATTACTATTCAAAGCTTTTTGGTTTACAATTTATAATTTTTCTTTCATTCATATTAGACCACTTTACAAATGCCTCATGTTTATTTACAAGTTGATTTCCTGTATGCGATTCTTATGTGTAGTTCAGTGTTTGATTTTCTTATATGCATGAACCAATGCATTTTTCTTGATCAATGTTGCGATTTTTTTTCTATAAAAGATTCGTTATAATATTTTCGCTAAAGATTTTTTTTTTTTTTTATGTTTAGTAAGATGCTTTAGCAAAAAAGCGAAAACATGTTGTTATTTCATTTGCACATTTAGGATAAGTCTTTTAGCATTTCGCGAAAAATGCTACCGTAGCAGAAACACTGAAGGGGGGGGGGGCAAAAAATTAGAAATTGAGCTAAACCATTCTAAATTGGTATTTATAGGTTTTAGTGGCCAACGAGTCGAATAAGGATATTTTGGAAAGTGTAAAATTATAAGGGGGACAGGACGAGCAAAAAATTAGAAATTGAGTCAGACCGTTCAAAATTGGTATGTATAGATTTTGGGGGCCTAAGAGTCGAATGAAGATATTTTAGAAAGTGTAATTAATTATTAGGGAGCAGGGGGGGGGACATAGAAATTGAGTTAGGGTGGGGAATAAATATGCGTATCCCAGGAATGAAACTTTTCAGGGCCTACCCCTGAATTCAGGGTTTTTGAAATTTTTCCTGTTTCTGATTTTCATGTACATTATTTTGTTTTTACAGAAATTTCTTATTTTGAATGTTTAATTTGCCTTATAATGCATTAAGAGCTCTCCAAATATCATTTAATACAGGTAGCCATATGATATTTCATTATTAAATCTTGCCTATCAGCATGTAAAGATCAGTTTTCAGGGTTTTTGAATGCTAGGTAGTTTCACCCCTGGTATCCCTTAATCTGTGCGTGCACAGTGCGCACGGGTCTACGCTGCCGACGGCAGTGGGGACCCGGTGTAAGTTTTACTCGATCAAAAAGATTTTTTTTTTTTTTTTACAATTTGTGAGAATATGGAATTTTGAGGATTCATTCATTATAGTGATTCATTTAAAAATAGTGACCCGTTAGCGGGCGAAGCTCACTAGTATCTATTAAAATATGACTAGACAATACCTCATAAGAAACTTGCAAAGAATTATTATTATTAGATATTTTATACACTGTTCTAGTGAATAAACAAGAGATATTATTAACGCTATATAACAATACAAACATTAAACTATACAATTTGTTAAAAAATAAATAAATAAATAAAGTGTGAAAATAGTGATTCGGCCATTCCGTGGTGACGGGTGTGACATTCTGACTCATTTTAAGGTGTTATAATAATTTTTTAAAGGTAGAATTTGTTAAGTGATCTTTTTCAAAAAAATCAGTATAATAAATTGGCTTCTTACTTTACATTTTAAAGCAGTACCAAAATAATTTTACTATTTAATTTTCTAAAATTAATTTTTTAAACTTTGTGACGGGTGTGACAGTTTCGTGACATGATTTTTCACTATCATCTATATTTGTTAAAATACCTGTGAATTTTACAATGATAAACACTTGATTTTTTTTTTTATAGTTAAAACAGATTCAATTAAGCAGAATAATACAATTTTCAAAATAAATTTCGCTTATTAAAACTGAAAAAAAATATAAATTGTTATGTGACAGGTGTGACAGAAATTGTGACGGGTGTGACATCATGCAAATTTTTTCATAATTAAACATTTAAACAGTGAAAATAAAATACAAGATTGATAAGTCAGTAATATTTTATCCAAAAAATTTTATTTGTAACTATGCAAAGATCTTCAAGTTTAAAATGTATAATAATATCCTCTATTATTAACAAGTGATGGTGGTGGAACTTTTTTGATCACTATAGATTGACTTTCAATAGAAATGTCGTCCTTTTCTGGCCAATACCAAAAAGTGCCGCTTAAATGCATGTATTTTAAAGTAATTTCTTTTTTTTTGTCATTTATTGCCAGAACAGTGGCATAATACAATTTGCTACTTGATTGCTTTTTGCTACTGCAAGCAACAGCTAATGAAATTAAAACGAAATCCCCAATCGCAAGATCATTTTGTTCAATTTCTTTTTGAGAATCATTTAATTCTTCGACATATTCAGGAACTATGACTTTAATTTCTTCTAACATTGATCTTGAGGTTCTTCCCATCAAGAGATGATTATGATCAAATATTTCAAAATGGTGTTTTGACTGTAGCCCATTGATAGACAGACATTTATCCCATCTTTTGATTAACATTGATTTATGTTGGTTTATGTCTTCAGATGAGATATAAATGGATTTTATTCCACGGATATAATCCCTTGAATACTGAAAAAAATCATTTGCTGAATTCACTGTTACTTTTCGAGATTTAACAATAGTCCATACTTTTGATTTTACCATGCCACCTATTCCATCAACTGCACCTTTCCCGTGGGAGGTGGCAAAAAAATTCCACTCTCCAACTACGTCAAAATCAGTTTTAAAATAACACAAGTTGGAAAGTGTAAATTTATTTTTAAATTGTGCTGCACTGCCATCTGAGAAAATTTTTAGTTTTTCCAATGCTGGAAACTCCGCTTTAAGGCTGCCTACTACTGATTTAAGAAATGTCCAAACTGCAAATTTATCATGTGTGAGTTCATCACTAATAATAATGAATGAACGTATAACATTTCCATGCAACCATGCACAACTGGTAAATAATGTAATTTGTTGGTGCGACCAATGGGCACTTTGAATTTCGTCTTGCGGTATAATACTATAATTTTCTGCAAAGTCTACTTGCAAAATAGCTTCATTCAGTGCAACAGAATTTTTAACATCTTCAAAGTAGCTAGACTGTATTTTTTTTACAAAACAGTGAACCTTGTAGTAAGGCAACTGATGGTTCAATTCTTTTACTACATCTGCTACCGAACCATTTATTTCCAAAACCTTCAAAAAACCATCTACTTCATTCCATTGCTTATATGTTAAGTATTTGTCCATGTCTTCCTCGTCTATAAGCCTGTTAGCATCCTTATGACAGTCTGTACAAATTCCCGTCATGCATTTTTCATTCTGCACAATACAGCACAGGAGATCCAAAAGATTTCTTCCAGTGGAGGGGAATTCCTCAATCATGCTTAATGATTGTATTAAAAACTCGAAGTTTGCATGATACTTGCATACACAAACATTATGGGGCATTTGTGAACTCAGCATTACATGTTCAGGTCGTAGCTCATAAAATTTTGATTTTTCTATTAAAATATCTTTATTTTCCTTTTTGAATTCTCCAAAAGCTTCTCCAATTGTCATCAGCATATGTCGCTTTGGAATCAAAGTTCGTTTGCCAGAAGATAGATCTTTTACCGATTTCACATCTCTCTTTCCTGGAGCTTGCCTACTAATGTCATCACGATTGAAAAATTCTATTACTTTTTCCTTTATACCACATGATAATTTTGTTTGACGTGTTTTCTTTTCTGTTAAAGAATTAACAATGCTGGGAAAAACTTCCATTGCTAGTTTTTTAACAACAGCTGTTTTTTTAGTTGGACTTCTTGGTAATGTTTTTCTTGAACGAGATACTGCTTTTCCAAATGATTGTGAATTTTTGAAAGTGCCCATAGATGATGAACTTGAGCAATTTAAATCGTCATCAGTAGTTATTAACTTTTTTTTCTCTCTACACTTACGCTGTCTTGCTGCATCTTGATCTCGTTTTCTCTTCAGTTTGGATGAGCTAGCATTTAAATCTGCTTTTTTTCTTTCACGTCTCACTTTATCTCTTTCTCTTTCTTTTTGGAGATGTTCTTTCCATTTATCCGGATCATCTTTTAGTTTCTGTCGTGATTTTTGTTTCCTGGCAGCAGCTGACATTATCTAAATTAATATAAATATTATATTGTAATATGGATATGAATATAAACAAATTTAATACTAAGGTGATTTGAGCTAACTTAGAAATAACTGTGGTTAGAATCTTGAGAACATATTTATTCCAAGTTAATCCAATATATTAGGCATTTCAAAAGTAAATAAAACATGTGAGATGAAAAATTAAAAAACTGAGCTACATATAAAATTTTTAATCTACACGACAAGTTAAATGATTAACCTAATTCCAAAATTAATTTGTTAAAATAAGATTTGAAGAACATATTTTTACTTTAAGAACAAATTTCATGCATTACTCTTTGTAAAGAAAACATGAGGCAAAATTATGCTTAAAATGGCAATAATGTATTATGCTAAGAAATAATATTTAAAAAAAAGAAAAGAAAAACTTACCTTTATACTTGGAATGACTTTGAAGTATTTTGAATACAAAATTTCAAAATTTTTAACTCATCATCAGTGTTAATAAAAAGCACATGTGGGAATGTTTACTCTAGTAACAGTTGAAATAAGGTTACAGTTAAGACATACAGGTTAACAGAACATTGTGATTACAGTTAATAAATAAAGATTAACAAAATATTTTATATTCTTATGAGTAAATACATAAATATTTTGTGCTGCATAAATATTCATTATCTTATAAAAAAACATTTTAAAATTTCTTAAAAACCTTTTTAACTGCAGCTTAAATATATACATATATTTTACAAAAACATCAGTTTTGAATATTTTAGATTTCTATTTAATCAAGAAATGCATTGTAATTGTTTGAAAACTCTAAATGATAATTTATTAATTTTGTCACACCCGTCACACACATTTTGTCACACCCGTCACAGGAATTGTGTCACACCCGTCACTTACAATTTTTGCCAATAAATAAATATTTTTTCCTATTTAACATTTTATACTTACTTTGCTTAACAATAAGCTCACCCATAGAAAATTTCAAGTTTCTTCAACTAAGAGTATGTTGTATATACTCTTATAAGCATATTTTATGTGACGGGTGTGACAGAAAGATTTATTTATTTTTAATTAATAATGCTTAGGTTTAACTTTAAATAAAAAACAAAATGAGACTACAAATGTTAGTTGGTATTAACTACATCCAATATTTACTCTCACAATTTAAAAAAAGTCTGTTTAAGTAGTATTTCAGAATGAATGTAAATACCATGTTTTTAAACCTTAATGATTACCAAATTTCTTCTATGTTAAAGGTCAAATTTCAAGAATTGTGTTATTATAACAAAGATTATTTTTTAAAATTCATATTCTACATAAAAGTAGCTTTAATTTGATGTATCACAAGTGATTATACAATGAATTTGAAAATCTAACCTCTTTGTCCACTTTTACACGGAATGGCCCTGTTATTAAAATAGCATTTATTTTGATTTTACAGAAATTTCTTATTTTGAATGTTTAATTTGCCTTATAATGCATTAAGAACTCTCCAAATATCATTTAATACAGGTAGCCATATGATATTTCACTATTAAATCTTCCCTGTCTGCATGCAAATATCAGTTTTCAGGGTTTTTGCATGCTAGGTAGTATCATCCCTGGTATCTAAAGGTAGAAATTAAGAAATTTGGTTGGTGGCCACTGGCTTTCATTTTTTTAGTGGCCACTTTTAAAAAGTTAGTGGCCACTGGCCACTCGCTGATAAAAGTAAAAGTAAAATAAAATTTCTTTTCTTTAATTTTTTCAATGTTCAGTCTCGACAAATCATTAAGAAAATAATTAAGGTAGTCAACTTTTTGAAACTCATCCACAATAATACATTTCTGATAAATTTTAATAAATGAAATAGGAATAGATTTACATAATTTATACTATGAATGTAGGAAAATACTATTCAATACAAAATTCATATGTTTAAAATGCTCTTTTGGTTATATTATTTTATAACAGAAAAATTCTGATTATATTGCCCCTTCACTATCCTGAATGGTGTCGATTTTCTACTTTTTCAAAAAAAAAAAAAAAAAAAAACATCTTTGATTCATGAAAATATATTAGTATATGTAAATAAAAAAAAATATTTTTTTAATAATACTTTTTTATTTTGCAAGTTTCTTTTTCCTTTTTTTTTTTTTTTTTCTTGTTACAAATGAATTATAAATTAATTTTTCTTTAATAATAATGAATTTTTAATAATTTGCAATTATAATCCCCCTCTCTAACTGAATTTAGAGAGTGTGGCTGTAGTCGAGATTTTACAATGAAAATGTAGCTGTCACTTTTTAAAAAGTTAATTTTGACAAATTTTAAAATTAGCAGCACTAATTCATCTTAAGGATAAACAAGATCTTAAGCTCAATCATTAAATGATAATTCAATAGAAAAAAAAAATCAATTTTAAGATATTATCAAATTTGTAATTTAATGGTCTGTAGTATGTAGTACATCAGTGTAACTCAGATTAGGCATAACAAATTACATATAATTGAAAAATAAAATAGTAAAAGAACAGAATGCCTTCAAATTTCTTTCCCTTTCGTAATAAAAAAAAAAAAAAGGCTTTAAATGTGCGTTCTAACTTTCTTTTGAAGGACTTTTTTACTTTTTTTGGACGAATGTGAATTAATGTTGGACATTTGGAGACGAATTGAAGTGAAAATGCGTCGAATGAAGTTTTTAATTTTTCTGCGAACGTAATACAATCAGAGTTTCAGCCAATTGATTATCTCACGAGCTTCCTTTTCGCCTCTTTCTCCCGAAAGTCGGCCGAAACTCTCATTTTGACATTTTTTTAAATCAAAATCTAATACTTTTATAGAAAAATGGAAAAAAGCCATACGTTTTTTTAGTATATGAATAAGACACCTGCCAATTTCCAGTGTTTACTGTTAAAATTGACTTCCGAAAATGTCTGTAAGTGGCGATGTTAAATTTGAGAAAGCCTGAATTCGAGGAGCACGGTGCGTTTACTGCGAAAACACCGCCGTGCGATCCAAGTTTGCATTGGAATGGGGTATTCTATAAAGAATGGGTAGAAGAATTTTAAGTGTTTACTATTAAAATTGACTTCCGAAATATGTTTGCAAGTGGCGAGGTTAGATTTTAAAACAGCCTGAATTCTTTGCGCGGCGCGTTTACCGCGAAAAAGCCGCCGCGCGATCCAAGTTTGCCTTGGAATGGGGTATATTTTATAAAGAATGGGTAGAAGAGAAGTGGCCACTGCAGTGGCGACCAAAGGCAATTTCTTTAGTCGCCACTTTTAAAAATCTAGTCGCCATGTGGCGAGTGGCGACCGCTAATTTCTAGCTTTACTGGTATCCCTTAATCTGTGCGTGCGCAGTGCGCACGGGTCTATGCTGCCGACGGCAGTGGGGACCCTGTGTAAGTTTTTTTCGATCAAAAAGATTTTTTTTTTTTTTTTATGAGCGAGAATATGGAATTTTGAGGATTCATTCATAATAGTGATTCATTTAAAAATAGTGACCCACTAGCGGGCGAAGCTTACTAGTATCTATTAAAATATGACTAGACAATACCTCATAAGAAACTTGCAAAGAATTATTATTATTAGTGATTTTATACACTGTTCTAGTGAATAAACAAGAGATATTATTAACACTATCAGGGGTCGATCCAGGTTTTAAATTTTGGGTCCCTTTTTTGTGAAAAACAAAATATTTTTGTAAATTTTTTATTTATTTTTGTGAAATATAAAATATTTTTGTGAAAAAGTAAAATATTGTGTAAAATATTCCGTTTTTACAATCACTTTATGTAATGCTTAATATCAAGTTAATAGAGTTTTGTTGAGCCAAATTAAGGCAGTAATTAAAAATAATACTGAAAACATTTAATAAAAGGATTATTTTTATAAAACAAAATCTTGTAAAGGGTCCCTTTTTATGGATTTGAATCTTGTGAAGAGTCCCTTTTTATGGATTTGAATTTTGTGAAGGGTCCCTTTTTACGGATTTGAATTTTGTGAAGGGTCCCTTTTAACGAATTTGAATTTTGTGAAGGGTCCGCAAAAGGGACCCAAATTTTGCCTGGATCGATCCCTGACTATATAACAATACAAACATTAAACTATACAATTTGTTAAAAAATAAATAAATAAATAAAGTGTGAAAATAGTGTTATTAAAATAGTATTTATTAGTAACAAGCTACCTTCGGTGACCAGCTGGTTTCAGTTCCTTTAAAAGCCAGACCATATTAAATCACTGCTCGGTGGCGCCTACTCTCCACTTCAGAACCTACAACAGTTTTACAAGAAAACGTGACATGTATTTTCCTACTAAAATTAAGTGGCATAGAATAAAAATGATTTAAAAACAAAGCAGATACATATATATATATATATATATATAAATATTAAGTTCTAATGATAATTAAATTCAGTTAACTCTTGGTTAACCAGTATTCAACAAACCTGAAAAATTCAGAAAACCCTTTTTTCTCTTTTCCAATAAATTGTTTTAAAATATTTGCTGCTATTTTAGGAAGCTTATGGTTTTCATTTTCATATAATTAATGTCCAAGTTAATATAATGCAAATCAATGTTTATACAAAAGCGAATGTCCCAGAAATTCACAATATTTTTGTAGCCGATTACTGAAATCTGCTATTATTTTGCCTTAATCAATAAATTTGCATTTTTTACAAAATTGAATCTCTAAATATTCAATTATTTTGCTACTAATCGATGATTAGGTAACAGTTCTTTAATTCAAGGATGAGATTGAGTAAAGTGTAAAAAATAAATAAATAAAACTTTATGAAAAAGATAAACATTAAAGCAAAATATAAGAAATCTCTGAACTGTTAAATTGGTTATCGCTTTCTAAAAATTGATTACTTAATTTTTAATATTTTATTTTTAAAAGACAAAACACAAAATTTCACATCGTGAAAATTCACATTTCAATACTTTAAAATAAAATGCTTAATAGAAAAATAAATATTTTTTTTTAGAAATTGATTTCCTAATTTTTATTTTTAATATTTCATTTTTAAGTGTAAAAAAAAAAAAATGCAAAATTATACATTGTGAAAATTTACATTTTATAACTTAAAAAAAAAATAATAATAATAATAATAATAATAATAATAAATATAATAATTTTTAGAAAGGGATAACCTTATTAACAATTGTGAAGTTTCTGAATGTGAAAATGGAAATAAAAAATATGCATTAATTGATGAGTTATGATGGAGCAAAATTCTCCATAGAATAACATTGGCTTTGGCTTCCGGCGACAATAAGTAGAAAGTCCTCTTAACTGATTGCCTGCATGCACATACTTTTCAGGCTTTAATTTTATTTGTCTATTTTAAATTAAAAAAAAAAATTAAAGCTAATTTCCAATGTTAACATTTTATTTGGGTATGTGCATAAGAAACTTATAAGGCTAGTAGTATTGCAAAAATACTGGATTAAAAAAAAAAAATAGATCTGATACAATGCACATGAACAAATATATTCATATATATGTGTTACATATTAATTTATGTAATGCATTATTATCTATGCATTAAGCATTATTATCTATGTAATGCATTATTATCTATGCATTAAGTAATGTTAATTTGAACTGAATTCAAAAATAATTTTAACTATTATATTGTTTTATCTGTAATTTTTTGCCATTAATAAAATCATAAATATTCATATTTTACATCAACTAATAAATTTAGAAAAAAATGTCATTAAATAAAGAAAATAAAAATAGTAATTCATCATTTTAGGATATTTACATATTCAACATATTTACATAGTATTGTGTGCAACTAAACTAAATATTAAGCTCAAAAACAAAGTAGACTGAATGTGAATACTCAAAATAAATATGAAATAATTGGTGCATGTCCAGAAAGCATTTAAATTTTTGCTGTTATGTTAATAGTGAATAAAAAAAAAAAAAAGCATGTGTGTGGCCTATTTAAAAAAAAAAAAAAAAAAAAAAAAATCTCAACAAATACGAAGGGCGAACTCGACATCAGGTCAATTTTCTTTTTTTTTTCACCATCTGATTCTAGATCCTTCAGAGAATCTACACAGGTATAGCTTTCATGTTGAGATTACCCTTGTTTCCGTCTCAAAATATGCATGGACGATGCATATTTCCAGCATATGACGCAAAAAAATTATTTTCAAATGCGTTTTTCCCAAAATCTCCTTTTGTTGAGTTTGCCCTTCGTATTTGCAACACCTCATATGTACTAGCTTGGTTATAAATAAATTTCTTAGTAATAAATAACAAACATATACTATATTAAACTTGATTATAGTAAATTATTTAATATAACAAACTTATAGTACAATAAATTTCTTAGAAATAATTTTATATCAATGCATAATTTAAATACATAGTACAACAATTATACAACAGTTTTTTTTTTTTTTTTTTTTTTTTTTTATAATATGTTTAAAAAGAATATCTTTCATTAAATTCAAGCAAATACTTATCAATTATGAACATAAATGTGGTTTTTTGATGACTATGTAAACTGTAAAAAAATGCCACATGCTAAAAACCTAACCGTAATCAAATGTAATAAAATTTATTCAGCAAGCTTTTATTTCTATTTTAGTGAATGACACGAATAAAGTCTTTGAATTTTGAGGGCTCTTGTTAATTATTTTACATATCGGCATGATGAGACTCTTCATACAACAATAAAGTTATGACAAATATTAATATTATGAACTTTTCAATATTGAAAAAAAAACTGTTAAATCAAACAACAATTCTGACAAGAATCCCATTTTCAAAAAGCATTGTATAATTAAGCAGACATTGTTTACTTTCAAGTAAATGCATACACATTAAAAAATTCTTTTTTCCTCTTAAGAAAAAACTTTAAATTTTAAGTAATGAATAAAAAAATAAAAAATAAACCAAGCATCAAACAGCATAATGAGAAAATAAAGCTTTTAACCATTACAAAAATATATATGAAATATAATTAAAGAGGATATTTCGATTGAGATAAATTGTAAAAATGTTTTTAATTTCTAAACTAAGAAAAAATAAAATTTGAATAATCAAATATCTTACTTGATTATCCTATCTGAAAAAATAAAATAAATAAAAAGTAGGTTAAAAAGAACACTACTTTTAGTGAAGATTTCCCGGTGCATAAAATTATTCGTCACTAACTGAAATATGCAGAAATATCGTGAAAGCAATAAAAACAAGAAAAAAATAATGAATCTATGAAATGTCATCTCCGCTTCGGTCGTAATTTTTATTCTGTATTGTAATATGAAATAATATTTGTTTAAATTTTACAACGCTAAGACTAATATCATGTTTACACAGAGATGCTATGTTTACACTAAGATGAAGATTTGATTTTGAATCGCATATATTATCTACGACTTTTAATCAATATACATCTATAATTTTAAATTGTTTAAATCTGAGTTATCTTATATTCTATATCGGAAACAATATTTAAAATTACTTACTTTTTACAAACATGGACAGCAAAACACACCGCCATCTCGCTTCTTGCTTCTTATGCTGGTGCTTGTTTTGCTTCTCTCTGATTGGCTATTAGAGTTTTCAGAAAGTTGTAGTATCAATGCTCAACAACATTGGTAGATATCCATCAATATCGATCGAGATCAAAATCAACCAGCAGATTTATTTATTTTTTTCCCTTCAAGGATTTTTCTTAACAATGCCAAATATTTTCAATGACGAGCTGATCGTAAAATTGAGCAAGAAATTCCGAGAACAAACCTTATCTTTCTTACCGTTCTTTGCCGAGATTGGACGATATTGACCAATATTCCCGTTTTTACAACATTATAAAATGCTTCTATTAATAATTTTATAGAACTTAAAATACTGTTAAATATATTTCTGTCCACTACGTATCGAAAAATAACAAAAATTTTGGTTAAAAAAAGCTAAATATCAATAGTTCCGAATTTCAATACTGTCATTCCAACATTGGGTAATATTGGCCAATATTGAAAAGAAACAACCGACTGACGCCAATGCTTGCCGTGGTTGGGCAACATTGAGCCAATATTGAGCAATACCGCTGTGCTACCTGGGTTGTTAGCAGAGATCATCATCCTGTATGTTCTTATTCCTTTCTGTTTATTATGGCTTTTCGACGTAGAAAAATAATATCACAAAACAAAATTAATGCGATTTCATTTGCATCTTCTGAAAATGAAATTAACAAATCGATTGCTTTCTATATCGACCCAAAAGAACTGCTAAGATTTTTTTTTCTACTACACCATTAGTTAAAAAAAAGAAAGAAACTGCATATCCCTTGAAATAAATAAATAAATAAAAAGGTTAAAAATAATTGGATTAATAATTTAAGAAAAAGTGCTTCTCACACGATGACTTTGAAACGTTAACAAAACTATTTTCTTCTTTGTAATGAATATATGTAGATATTTATATGTTTACATAAAAAAAAGGAAAAGAAAAAATATTTGCAAGAAAATATCGTAAGTTCCCAGCAAAACTTATATTGATGGGCTCATTATGGCCTAAAGCCGGCATCTTGCACTTGCCATCAGTTGCCGGTTGCCCCACATAACTCCACCAGTGGGCCGTTTATGGCTGCCAGCAGTATTGGAGGCCTAAAGAAAAATGGTCGGTTGTCCAGAAGTGGCATAAACACAGTTGGCCTTATGCAGGCTATCACCACAAGGCCAACATAATATTTTTCATATTGTGGCCACAAATTATTGGGCCATAACCAATTTTTATGCCTAGAGGGCGCTGTGATTTATTACTTTCTTCTATATGTAATATAGAGAAAGTATTGGATTCGCGAAAATTTTCGACCTCCGTTTTTTGACGGATCTACACGTTTTGGGATGTCCTGAACACGAATTGATAGTTTTTAGAAAATGTCTGTCTGTGTGTCTGTCTGTCTGTCTGTCTGTCTGTCTGTGTGTCTGTCTGTCTGTATCATTTTTTTGTGGACGCTGTATCTCACGAACATATGAATGAAATTTAACCAAACTTGGTATTTAGTTGCACCCTGACATGAACTGGTGCCCATTAGATTTGGGGATCAATAGCTCAACAGGTGGCGCTGTAATCGCATTTTATGCAAATTTTTAACATGGCAGCATAGGACAAAATTCCGTATAAATGGGCATAATGAGAGTTATTTTAAACTTGTGATTGTAAAATGAATTTGAATTATTGATGATAGTAGTAGTTAACTAGGAAAAAAAATTGTGCATGGGGGGGCATCGGTTCCCCCCCTGGGGGGGAAGTACCCCCCCGGGGGGGTTAAATTTTGAAGATGGGTATCATTCGAAAGATCTCGTCAATACCTTTAAAACGAATGGTTGAACCATAAATCTGTGATAATTTAAAACAAAGTTATCGATTTTTTTTACTTTTAACAAAAAAAAAACTTAGAAAAATAATCGTATTTTTTTTTTTTTTTTTTTTTTTTTTTAACGAAATTTTACCAAACTTGGTATTTAGTTGGTCCCCGACATAAACTGTTGCTGATTATATTTGGGGATCAATAGCTCAACAGGTGGCGCTGTGATAGCATTTTATCTAAATTTGTAACATGGCAGCATAGGACAAAAATTCGTATAAATGTGCATAATAAGAGTTATTTTACACTTGTGTTTGTAAAATTAATATGAATTATTGATAATAGTAGTACGTAACTAGGAAAAAAATTTTGTGCATGGGGGGGCATCGCTTCCCCCCCCCCGGGGGGGAAGTACCCCCCCCGGGGGGGGGGTAAATTTTGAAGATGGGTATCATTCGAAAGGTCTCGTCAATACCTTTAAAACGAATGGTTGAACTATAAATCTGTGATAATTTAAAACAAAGTTATCGATTTTTTTTACTTTTAACCAAAAAAAAAACTTAGAAAAAAATTCTATTTTTTTTTTTTTTTTTTTTAATATTGTTAGTGATTGAATATGTATTAATTTTCACAAAAAAAAAAAAGGAAAAAAAAATCTTTTTTTTTTTAAATATTGTTACTGATTGAATATGTATAGGAAAATATAGAAGAAAGTCTTGTGGTGGCCACAACATACTAGTTTTTTGTTGATTTGAAATTCGCTCGCCATCTGCCATTTCATACGAAGTTTGTTCGTTGTTGTAGTCTGCGGATGTAGATTCTAGACTGAAAGATGTTAAATCACGAAAAAATAATATATTATATGAGTAAGTAATTCAATTATTAATTTGATTTTCTATTATTTTTTAAATACTATTTTTTAAAGGTGTTTAAATCTAAAGTCGTTATTATAATAAAAGGATTTCTAGAAAGCGAATATTCAGTTGATCCGTTTTAAGTTATGATAGACGTTAACGTTCTAGTTACATTTGTTATTTTTATTATTAATTTAATAAATTTCATAAAATAAAAATTATGCATCTTAATTTATATATTTATATTATATGGACGGGAGAATGTTATTAGAATAATTATAAATATTTATAGTTAATGTTTTATTTTTATTTTTTCTTCCTTCAGTGTATTTAAGAAGAAAGCATTAGGTTCGGGAAATTTTCGGCATCCGGTTTTCGACAGATTTTGCACGTTTTGGGTTGTTTTGATGAACTTAATTTGAGAAATTGTCTGTCTATCCCTTGGTGTGAGCTCAAAATTTTTTTTAAGTGATAGAAATCCACAAAGTTTACTTCTACTTTTTTTTTTTTTTTTTTTTTTGTAAATGTACAAACGTTGCTTCCCCACCCCTGAGGGAGAAATATACCAGATAAAGTGACTTTCCAATATGAGTATCCTTGAAAAGAATTCTCCAGTATTTTTAACACGAAAGGTTGAATTATATATCTGTGATATTTTAAGGAAAATTTATTGTTTTTTTTAATTTTTGACAAAAACTACCACAAAACTTTCTTCTATATTTTTTATTATGCAAATTTGCGCAGTGCAGATAATTTGTTAAGATTATTTTCCCCAATGCATGCAAACGATTTTCATCTTAGAAAAGTGTTTCTCAATAATAATAATAAAAAATAAAAAAAAATCAATTTTGTGCCAACATCTTAAAAAATGCTTTTTTTTTTTTTAATATAATTTATAACTTTGTTTTAATTTACCACAAAATTTATTCAGTTATTTACAAAAGGTACTGACGAGTTCTTTTGAAAAATACCAGCATTGAAAATTTACTCCATCACGGGGAAGGGCGATCGATTTCTCAACTTATACAAAAAAAAAAAAAAAAAAAAAGAAATCCTGCTTGGTTGTTAGTTACTTAAATATTTATATTTTAATTCATTTTAAAATAAAAAAAATAATATCATTAGTACATTTATATAAAATTTCTTCCTACACTGTGTCATACTGAAAATTACGAAGAAGTAGAAATATAGAGCTATGTGTTGAGTGAATGATCCACAAATGTAATCGGGAACGATTTAAATCATGGTCTGACCATATCAAGTTTGGTTAATTTCGTCCATTGGTTCGTGAGATACAGCGTTTACAAAAGTTTTTATGCACACTCACAGAAAGAAACTTTCTAAAAATGGTCAATTCGTGTTCAGGAATCTCAAAACATGGAAATACATCGAAAACCGGAAGTCGATATTTTTCTTCTTATATATATATACATATAAGAAGGTAAAAGACTTTAAAAATTTCTCGGATATTGGTAAAAAATTGATTTTTTTTCGAAATTTAATATATTATGCTTCTTTGAAATGAAAATCAAATCGCCTGCCTTGATCGCAGAAAATAAATTTAATAAATAATAATTTTAATATGTAATTTCTATAAACTATTATTAAAAAAAAAAAAAAAGTGGTAACCATAACAAACTATTTTATTTTATTTTATTTATAATAATAATAGTTATTATTTGAATGCAAGTAAGAAAAATAACTTCGCTTTTACGAAACTGAAATAGTTCCCCCATCATTTTCCCGTAAAGGATAAGAATGTTTTTGTGCATCGCTAATAAATGAATCGCAAATATTTATTTTGTTATTTTTGATCGGAAAATTTTTTTTGTTGCATCTTTAAAACCTATGTTGATCTATATTATTAACGTTGTACAAAAATTTTTGCGTGCGCTGATAAGAAACTTCTCTTAGACTCTAATGTATCAAAATTATTTTATGAATTTTTATACTCAAACCATTTGTGCTACCTCTATAACTTTTTGTGACAAGCTTCCTGCAATAAATCTGGAAATTCTGTAATGACATATATGAGTTTTATAGGATTCTAAAAACATTTTAAAAGGAGGAAATTAGCGGATAGATGGACAGAAGTCTAAGCAATTTCATATTTTGTTGAAAAATGTAAATAAACACACTCAAAAATATATTTGAAGTAAAATTATACATTATATTAACAAGTGAAATTCTTTTTCTTGAATTTTTGCATGCAGAAGAAATCCTTCACACACTCCCACACTTATATCTCTGACTACTCATTAAATCAGAAAACCAGCTGTGCTTAAAAACAACAAAATGTAACTCATAGTTGTCGCATCAGCGTTATTTTTGTTGGTCTATTGGGCAGGAATGAAATTTGTTTATCAAGATGACGAGGAACAGAGTTCAGAAAATAAAAGAGAAGAAAAGTCAATTCATCAATTATTTTTAAATGAAAATTATTGTAAGTATACATCTAAAAGCTTGTCGGTGTAATATATGTCATCATTGCATGAATAGTATAAAGATTCATGAAGTGACCTCTATTTTGGAACCTCTCGTACTTTAAATGTATAAATAGAGGGGGGGGGATGCTAAAAATCCATAGATTTAGCATGGGATGAAAACGAAAAGTACTCACAATGTTAAGTGTGTAAAAGAAAAGTAGGTAATAAAAGGACAAAATTGACTAGAAATTACATCGAAGAGCGGGAATATGGGACCTCTTTTTTTTAAGGAACTATAAAGGAGGATATTTATTTATTAACAGCGTATAGATTACATTATTTAAAGTACAAATCCTTCAATAAAATAACAATTTCTATCTGAAATTATGCCAGGATTTGTGTCAACTAATCTATATAAATAAAGAGAAGTATCTATGTGTCTGTCTGTGCTCTGCGGTGCTCACACTACTATGCGGATGGAAAAAGAGTTGCCGTAGGTAGCGGGTACCCGAAGCGAGGTTTAGAGCAATTTCAATAAAATAATTTTAGTTTTCTCTTTTTTTTTCTTTTAATAATGTGATGTAAAACATAAATACTGGTCCAATTATTTTAAAAATTCATTTAAACATAGTGACCAGCAAAGTGGGCGTAGCCTACTAGTTATTATTATTATTATTAGTAGTAGTAGTAGTAACCATAGTCAGAGTACTGTAGATAATGGAAGCATTGTACTCGATCAAAAATTTCGACATCGAGTTTTCACCTAATTTACATATTTTAAGGTCTCCTGAGTCCAAAAAGTGGTTTTTGGCAAGTGGTCTGTGTGTTTGTGTGTCTGTACTGCATATATGTCAGTATATTTCTGGAATTTTTCTGACTTGATAATCTGCCTTCTGTTTTAAAAAGAAGGAAAAAAATATCAATTGGGTACCATTTGATGTAGGGGAAAAGAAAAATATTCAAAATTTTCTGGATACTTAAGAGTTATAATAAAAAAGCACCACAGAATTGGTGTTTAAAAGTAATAAGAGTAAACACCATAAAATGTAAGAGCTCGCAACAATCGTTTCGGATGGAAAGAAAACACGATCCTTCATCAGGCAAACGAAGTAGGCACGAGTGCAGCAAACAAAGCGCAAGCTCGCCTGCGTTTTGTTTGCAAAATTTTATGGTGTTTATTCAAAGTATTGTACATGTTACTTGAGAGTATACTCCAATTTCTTAAGAAATTGCACCCTCGGGCGGCGTAAGATAGTTTTTACTAAAAGGGCGTTCGGAATGGAAATGTCCGTTTTTTTATTGCCGTAAATCAGAAAGTGACCTAAAATCCGGAAAAGTCCGAAATCCGGAAAGGCCATGGTCCGGACGATTCCGGATTTCAATAAACATAAACATTGAAAAAAATCTATCATTTCTTTTAGGTTGAAATGATAACACATCCCTTCGTGAGTTTAACAAAAAGCACGATTGCAGCAAATTACTTTTGCTGCACTCGTGCCCACTTTGTTTCGCCTGATGAAGGGTCTTAGTGCTATTTCAACCGGAAACAATTGCTGCAATTTTTTATTATTTATTTATTTTTAGTTTATGGTGTTTTTTACAATGCTCTCTTCATAACAATTTTTGTTTCAATATTCTATAATTTTCCCATGTAAAGTTACATTTATTTATATCAAATAGCGTAACAAAGTTAAACATATTGAAATTTGAACACTTAAAAAAAAAAAAAAAAAAAAAAAAAAAAACATAATCTCCTTTATTCCAAAAAATGTAATATAGAGAAATATTTGCACTGAAAACAAAAAATTAAACTTTTATCATAAGGAAAATGGATCAAATGAATATTTCCTGTATGCTGCACTAGAAATCCTGAATTTACAACAATGTGTATGAATCAAATACTTGTAAATAGTATTTAAAAATGAATATGTACAAAATCAAATTAAATATTGGATGCATAGAAAAAACTGGCTGTTACTTCATCAGAAAAAAGAGAGAGGAAAAAAAAAAAAAAAAAAAGAAAGAAAGAAAGAAAAAGAAAAAAGCACAAATAAAATTAAAGGTATCACCAATAAAATAAATATATTAGCTATAACTAAATCACTGCTGGCCTATTAACGGCCCTCTTCACTTACCGTCTCCGGAAGTCCGAGGCAATGTTATTCTATGGGAAATTTTCTTTACAAATAACTTATTAACTAATACATATTTTTAAATTCTGCTTTCACATTCAGAAAATTCCCAACTGTTAAATTGACTTACCTTTTTTAAAAAATGTATTTTTTTAATTTTTAATATTTTATTTTGAATTTGCAAAATGAAAAATTTCACGTATTGAAAATTCGTATTTTGCAGCTTCAAAATAAAATATTAAAAAAAAAAAAATTAAAAAAAAAAAGGTCCGTCAATTTAACAGTTGGGAATTTTCAGAATGTGAAAGCAGAATTTAAAAATATGTATTAGTTAATAAGTTATTTGTAAAGAAAATTTTCCATAGAATAACACTGGCTTCGACTTCCGGCGACGGTGAGTGAAGTGGGCCTTTAATGGGAAAATATAAAGGACCAATGAAGACTGCCGGCAGTAATATAATTTTTTATGTTTGCCACAGCTGGCCCACTGCAGGCTGCCAGCACTAACATAGAAAAATTATGTTTGCCACCAGGTAGCCCAACACTGGCCCACTAACAATTTCCAACCTAATGTCGGTTACCAACAGTGGCCCATTACCTATTTTCATCATACTGCTAGCTGCCAGCAGCGATCCATTCACTGGCCCACTAACTTATTTTTAACTTACTACAGGCTGCCAACAGTGGATCGATTGAATATGGCCTACTGACGGCCGTCTCTTGATGTTCATAATAATAGAAAAAAAATATTAAATTCATTCTGCCTTCAGTAGAAACAGCTCCCCAGAGCACAACAGATCCACCTTTAAAATGCACGATTCATATCTGCCTTTAAAAAATTTGCTCTCTTTTTCGCTATCTTCAGATCATGCCAGTAACTGTTAAAATCATTTGGTTAATCAAAAATAAAATGTTTTTCATCCGAAAATGCAACATTTCACCATTTAATATTGTCTTTATTCAACTTTAACACACGTTCTTTCCCCCATTAAATGCTTATTGATTATTACAGGTTTTTTATTCATTTTAACATATTATTAATTATTTTAAACATGCATAAATGTGGACCCCAACCTTTCGTTAAAAATTACGAGCAAATTCAGCAGCAGTCATTGTGAGTAGAACAGTAAGAGGAATTATGAGTCTTCGATCTCTGTAAAACAACTCTGATTTTGCATCAGACCTCTCTCCTATCGAACCAGCAGTTCAACGTTTAATCACATTTCCTTCAGCAATTTTAGATCTTCAAATTTCATTAGAAATTCGACGGATTGAAATTATCCTTCTACTTAAAAAACACATTTATCGTACAGTCGGTAACAAAAGTGTCCGAACACTAGCAAAAATTCCTATGTAAAAAAAGTACACTTCATACAGTTTTG
Organism: Salticus scenicus; assembly: GCA_963930645.1. Classification (NCBI taxonomy): domain Eukaryota; kingdom Metazoa; phylum Arthropoda; class Arachnida; order Araneae; family Salticidae; genus Salticus; species Salticus scenicus. The sequence continues at coordinate 137,100,945 of OZ005648.1, forward strand.
TTAAATAAATCCTTGTCGAATACTGTACTTAGTCAGTCTAAGAACATGATTCGATAAGGATATATTTAACAAAACCGTATGAAGTGTACTTTTTTACATAGGAATTTTTGCTAGTGTTCGGACACTTTTGTTACCGACTGTACTTCACTACATGAACATTCTTTTTTTTCGAGGAATTATCAGTAATGTCCGTCCAAGAAAAATTGAAGGCTTATATATGAATTAATCTAGCCCAGTAGTTAACAAATTCGCATGTCAACTGTAATTTATCCGCTAGTAAGTTAAATAAAACGAAAAAATCTTGATTGTCCCTATAATTATGAACATCTAAAAACGTGGAGGTGGTGGTTGTGTTTTACGTCGCACTAATGCGGCGCAGATGGGCAATTGGCGACGGTCTGGGACACAACCCTAGAGGTGGTCCGGAGACATGCCATCACAATTTTGATCCTCCACGGAAGGGATAGCTCTCCCGCTTCGGTGATTCCCAGAGGTATAATTTTTGATGGGAACATGGAGGACTTTGCAACCACGACAGATTTTACGTGCACCAGCCACCATTAGTGTACACGACGGTCTTTGGCCTGCTCGAGTACCGAACCCGCAATCTTCCATTTACGAGGCTGGCGCTCTACCGACTGGGCTACCGCGGCCCCTAAAAACGTGGAGAAAAATATTTTGCATTATATTTTATTAATTTTGTTTCATATTAAAAAAATTATAGCAGTTTTTGTTTTTAGAATACTAGATATATTAAGTGCACTTAGTATAATCTTGTTCACAATTATTTTTACATTAGTTATTTCAAAACATAAAGTGTCTTTATAAATATGAGAAGGAGTGTATTGTAAACAATTTTAAGTAACATTTTTTGGATTTATTATCAAGCTAATTTTTGTTAAACATTTTAAGTTGGAATGCTGAAATTTAAAGCAAATATTTGATATAAATAAGAAGTAGGTTCAAATTTTATTATTATGATCTAAGGTAAGAAATATGAACACATTGCCAAAAAATTATAAAATTTAAATTTTGATTTAAATCAATGATTACAAAAAAAAAAAAAAAAAAAAAAAAACCAGTTTTAAAAATTATCACTTCATTGATTGGTTTGTAAATTCCATAGATATAGTAATATATATAGATCTATCATCCCCATGTTAACGTGCAAAGATTTTTGATGCCGAAAATGTTTTTTTGGATCAGCCATGAGAGAGTACAGTCGGTAACAAAAGTGTCCGAACACTAGCAAAAATTCCTATCCAAAAAAAGTACACTTCATACGGTTTTGTTAAATAAATCCTTGTCGAATCCTGTTCTTAGTCAGTCTAAGAACATGATTCGATAAGGATTTATTTAATAAAACCGTATGAAGTGTACTTTTTTTACATAGGAATTTTTGCTAGTGTTCGGACACTTTTGTTACCGACTGTATAAAACTCGGAAACAATAATGGAATAGAATGTTTATATATATTGAAAATGCCGAAATACTGCGCGGTTTTTAATTGTACAAATACATTTATGAAAGGAAGTGGAATAAGTTTTCATAAGTAAGTTAAATTTAACTAATTTATGAAAAAATATGATTTTTTATAATCAGTTGCTTTATTATTATTATGGTTTAAATACTGTTTTGATTTTTAATGGAATACTTTTTTTAAAATTTTAATATTTTTTAAGTTTTTATATTAGTAAGTAATATCGCATTTTCAAAATTCTTTTAAATGTAGTTAGCAGAGGCAGAGGTAAAGCATACTTGTTTTAATATATTATAACTAGTATTACCACAAGACTTTCTTCTATATATAATCCTATGCAAATTTACGCAATACAAATTATTTATTAAGTTATAATTTATTAAAGATATTTTCCATGATGAATGCAGACGATTTAAGTAGTATAATAATAAATGCTGAAAAAAATCATTTTTGTGCAGACATGAAAAGATATACAGTCGAACCTCGTTAACGTGAACCTCAAGGGGGATCAAAAATCTGTTAGTGTTATCAGTAGTTCATGCTATCAGTAACTGATCGTCATATAACTAAAGTAATCTTCATTTTGACGGGGATTGTGGTAACAGTTCATGTTAAAAGTAATTCACGTTAGCAGTGTTCACGTTAACGAGATTCGACTGTATATATATATATTTAACATTAAAAATAAAAGAAATCGGTAGCTTCGTTTTAAATTAACACTGATCTATGGTTCAACCATTCGTTTTAAAAGTATTGACGAGTTCTTTACAAAATATCCACATTGAAAATTTACACAGGCCCCTGGGGAAGGGCACTTCCCTCCCAAGAGGAAAACAATGCTCCTACATGCACACATTTTTTTTTCAAGTTTATTACTACTATTATCAATAATTCATATAAATTTTACATTCATGCGTTAAAGATAACTCACATTATGTACATTTATATGAAATTTTGTCCTATACTGACATGTTAAGTACTTAGAAAAAAAATGGATGGCAACACCACCTGTTGAGCGATTGATTCCCAAATCTAATCAGCACCAGTTTAGGTCAAGGTCCAACTGAATACAAGTTCGGTCGAATTTTGTTCATAATAGGGGCTATAATTCGAAATTGCTAGAATTGCATTTTTAGTTGTGTTAAGCGTTTCTTACAGTTTCGAACAAGGTTTAAGAAAATATTATGACATAAATTAGTTTTTCTGCCTGTCTGCTTGCCCACCTGCCCGCGCTCCATTTCCGAGTAAACCCAATTTCTGCTATATGCTGTGACTAGCCGTTAAAGAGTTAACGCAAATTTTCTTGAAGATGACGATCTGTTCAATCGTTTTAGCTCTCTAAAAAAACACTTAAACCCATAATTTAATAAAAGTCATTACATTTATTTCCGAGTAAACCTAATTTCTATTATATGTTGCGATTGGCAGTTAAAGGGTTAAAGCAAAATTTTCTGAAGAGGAGAATATGTGCAATTGTTTTAGCTCTCTGAAAAGAAAAAAAAAAAAACACGTAACCCCAAAATTTAATCAAAATCGTCACATTCACTTCCGAGTAAACCCATTTTATGCTATAAATTGCCACTGGCTGTTAAAGGGTTAACACGATTTTTCCTGAAAATGACGATAGGTCCATTCGTTTTAGCTCTCTAAAGAACACTTAACCCCAAACTTTTATAAAAATCATTATAACCATTTCCGAGTAAACTTAATTTATATTATATATGTTGCGACTGGCCGTTAAAGGGTTAACGCGAATTTTCCTGAAGATGAGGATATGTCCAATCGTTTTAGCTCTCTGAAGAACATTTAACCCCAAACTTTTATAAAAATCGTTACAACCATTTCCGAGTAAACCTAATTTCTATTATATGTTGCGACTGACCGTTAAAGGGTTAACGCGAATTTTACTGAAGATGAGGATATGCCCATTTGTTTTAGCTCTCTAAGGAACACTTAATCCCAAACTTTTATAAAAATCGTTATATCCATTTCCGAGTAAACCTAATTTCTATTATATGTTGTGACTGGCCGTTAAAGGGTTAACGCAAATTTTCCTGAAGATGAAGATATGTCCAAAAATTTTAGTTCTATAAAAAAAAAAAGACACTTAACTCCAAACTTTAATCAAAATCGTTATATCCATTTCTAAGTAAACTCAATTTCTACTACATGTTGCGATTGGCAGTTAAAGGGTTAACTCGAATATCTCAAAAGCTGAGGATAAGTCCAATAATTTTTTCGACCAAAAAAACTTCTGACCAGACAGAAATAGTAGATGGAAACGATAAATTTCTTTAAATGTCGTTATTCCATACAAAAAAAAAAAAAAAAAAAGAAGAAGAAGAAGAAGAAGAAAAGAAGAAAAAGAAAAGAAGAAGAAAAGAGTGAAATAAAAATGAGTATCATAAGTATTTTCAGTCATCTGAAGCACATAAATTATTCATAAATTTTATTTGCTAAATTATCTGTGTCTATTCCCGTGTATATTCACTCGGGGAAAGACATCCACAAGAGAGTAAAATGGCCGTCTTTCCCCGAGTAAAAAAAGCATCACTTTTTCACCCTCGCTGATCAATCTATGTCTTATTACTATATCTATGGTAAATTCAATTGATTATTATTTCAATCAATAATATTTTAAATGTTTAATATATTTATGATTTTTTTTTTTTTGTACAAATTAAATATTGATTTTTAAATATTGTTAATAACTTTTATGTTTGAATGCTAAAATGTAATGCAAATATTTAATATTCAAACGTAAAAAGGTTTTATAAAAATTAACTCATCGATAAATTAACAAAGCAGTACAAAATATATTTAAAATATTTTGTTAAACTCAAAATTAAAAAAATGTTAGCAGGGAGCATTTTAAAATTTTATTTTATTAAATTAAAATGATATTCGATGAATTTTAATTTGCATTATTGTATTATATTTCAATCCTTTGCATGAATATATTTATAATTCTAAAACAATTATACAGTTTTTTACCAAAAAAATGCTTGTATGCATATTCGCGTTTGTAAGGACCGATAGATGGCGGAACCAGAGCAATAACCAACGGCCAATCACAAATGATTCAGAAAAGGGAGATTTGCAGCCCAATTCACAGCGCGGCCGAGTAGGGAAGTGAGTGAGACGTGACGTAGCCGAAAGGCGATCTCTACTCCATCGCTATTCTCGGTAGTAGGAGAAATTGCTATTCCGGGGCCCGTTTTCACTCGCACACGAGTCGTGTCAGCTGATCGATAAAGCAAGCGAGAAGGCGTCCCTAAAATGACGTCAGTTTTACCGATTATGATAGAAAACGTAGCGATATAACCAATAGGAAAGGTTTCATCGGAATATTGTTTGTAATCAAAAGCACGTGCACGTTGTGCCTACTGCGTAGTTGTAGAAATTCAGTTGTAGACATGACAGTCCGTGTGTTTGCTCTAATTCGTCAAGTTTATGAATTAAATAAGTTCTTAATTTCGGACTGAAATATTATTGTTTTATATATGTGAATAATGAATATTTTGTCATATACATAGACATTAATTATTCGGTCATTTGCAAATTGGATTACCATTTCTTTTGAACATTTTATGTGGAGTATAAATAGGTAAGGAGAGTGATTTATACATTCTTGCTTGATTATTAAATTTCAGTTGAAAATTTGATATATATATATATTCTTGATTGATTTAAAGATTTTTGTTATAAATTGCTATAAATTTTTCTTAATTTACAGTGTTTGCTTACAAAGTTTTTAATTCTGTGTCTTTTTTTACATCAGTTTTTCAATTCATTTTAAAGCTTTTATAACATTAAAAAAGTTGCTTTTTCCTCTGTTCCTCTAAACTGTGTTTTTTCCCAAATATAATTACAACAATGAAAATACCTGAAATTAATAAATTAAATACATTCATCTTCCTATATTTCATGTTTAATTTTCTGAAAACTTGATATTTATAAAACTGGTAGCATTAGTATAACTTTTTTTAAGAAAAATTATATGTATACATATACATATAATACTTGCATATAATATATATATACATATAATGCTTGGTGTGGACACTAGATGAAATCATTCTATACCCATATTTATAACATTTTTATACACAACTCTACACATGACAAGCCAACAATTTTTCGTCAAATGCAACTCTTTATAGTAATATCTTTACAGTTCAAAATACTAAACAGAAAAATTCGGTTTTAAAATATTTTTTCTCTTTAATCAGATGAAAATTATTAAGTTTTTTCATTATTTAAATTAAAGAAAAGAATTTATTTCAAATATCCCAAATATAATTCTTTATTATATACTAAAAGTATTCAGTATCATATATTATATTTAGCAATGCTGAAAGCACCGAGTGAAACCATATTTCTCTTAACATAGTTATACAAATTCCTTTAAGCAAAATCTTGTATAAGTTATCAAAATAGAAATAAAAGTCACTAATTTATCAAAGTATATCTTATTATTCTACTATGGTGCTTTAGTTTTTTAATACCAAAGCATCACACAAAATATGTCATTTTTAAGACATATATTTGAATTTCTTATAGCCATAAAGTAGCTGCGTCACAAACTTTTAACCCATTAAGGGTTTTTTGTATTGATTAATAATACAAAAATATATCAGTAATTTTTCTTACCTATTTGCAGCTTAATAAAGTGAATCATAGTTTAGTATTTTTCTTGGATCCAGTTTTTTTTTTTATTCATATGAGATTTTAATGATTATTTTCAGATGATTGAATAATGCATTACATGTGTGTCAAAATATTTAACTCTACATACATAAAATAACTATTAAGATAAAAAACAATCAAAATAATATTTAAATAGATTGATCACCAGGTTTATTTATGAAATTAATGGCCTTGATCATTTCGACATTAAATGTTTTTCACAAGGGAAGCATTTAAAATAGAATGGAAGTTTATTTAAAAATAAATAAATAGTTAGCTTTGCAGCCTTATTGTGTATTGATAGAAACTAAACACATTAATTTAATTTGAAATTTAAAGTCTCATACACATTTTAATCATTTGGAATTCAAATTAACAAAAATCTGTACTTAAAGAGGGAAAAAAGTAAATATACATGTATAAACAAACCTATTATTATTTTTGAGTAATAAATATGAAATTCTGTACAAGATGGAGTTTAGTTCAGTATGAAGGACCTTTTCAAAGTCTATTCTTCTATACAAAAGCATGAAATAACTCATAACAGTGTTTTACTCCTTCTAAATAGTTACTATATCCATATCTTAAAATGTTATATTACAATTTTAGTGTAGGATAATCTTAGTGACTTTTAAATTTTTGTTGCCATTTTGAGGATAAATTAAAATAGCTGTAACAATTGCATTAGTATAATCTTGTCGAGAAATATTAATTTTCTTAAACCGAATATATATATATATATATATATTTCCTTTCACGTAAGAAAAAATTGGATGCATTATTTTGAAAGTGGGAGGAATCAACTTGTTTTAACTTTTTAATAATTTTGAAGTTAAACCCGTGTTTTTTTATTTAATATTGTTTGAACTGAAAAATAAGCATTACTAGAATTTGATACCAACTTTTGTAGTGATCAATTGAGCGTTGTAGTTTTGTATAGAGAATTGAAATTTAACAAAACTTAAAAATTGTTTGATTCAAGGGGAGTAATGCAAATTTCCACAATGCTAAAATTACTGTCTAAAAACAATAGTCGTGTAATGCAGTATCAAGATAACTAATAAATAAATGTTCCAACTTCCATTGACCAAAATGAAATTTCTTCTAGTACTGACATTACCGCTGTGTACAAGTTTGTCAAAAGATTATTGTAGCAACCTTTAAGACAGGTGCCAATACTTAGATATTTATCGCATTTTTTTCTCCCCAGAAAGTGATAAATTGTTAAATATTAGCACCTACGTGGATGAAACTACTTAATATTGAAAAGCGCTGAAAACAACTATTTGGGATGCAAAATAAATGACCTATTATAAAAAATATCTATTAAAACCTATAACAATGATATTTAGAGAGTTGTTGTTAAAACATTATAAGGCAAATTAAACATTCAAAATGAGAAAATTCTATAAAAACAAAATAATCTAACATGAAATTGAGATACAACATAATTTTGAAAATTTGGTTTGCATGATTTACAAAACAATTTGCATGTCTGTTTATCTCTTACAGTCATTGCTTGTATGAAAGTAGTATGTATATGTTTTTATTTAATATCTTGTATCATAAAAAAAATATATATATATATATATATTATCTTGTTATGATGGTAAACTTAAAAATTGTTTAAGCATACTGCTGTTTATTTATTTAAACTTTCCAAAAAAGTTAAAAGGTGTTTATGACTTGGTTGATTTTTTTAAGATGACAGTAGTTGAAAATTGTTTATTCATAGTTTTTTTCACAACTTTTGTCATGTAAATAATAGTTTGTTGGAATATTTCAAGAATATCCATCAAATAAACATCATTCATAAAACATAAACATAACATTCATAACCAACATAACATTCATAAATAACAAACATAACATTCAATATACATAACATATCAAACATCATTCATGCCTTTCTTTGGAAATTTCAATATTCTCGAAAGATGCATTATAACCAAAACATGGGATCTCTTATCATTATAAAGCAAGCGATTTATCGCCAAATGTGACCTTTCACAACAACCTCAAGATTTTGTTATGCAACATAGTGTTTCATAACAAAAAGTGTGTTTCAAGTTTTGTGTACAAAATCTATTTTAAAACACAATTTTCTCTTTGATTAATTGAAAATTGATAAAGTCTTTTTATTTCTTAAATCTGAAATATGTATAAATTTATGGACAGGTGCAGTATAATACATCATTTAACAAGTTTTCAAAATTGTAACCAAAAGTCACCAAATTGACATTTTAGCATTTTTAAGCCATTTGAAAGTTTGCTATAATTGTGTTTTTCTTTAGATAATTGTCTATGTAAATATTTCTTTAAAGTATAATATATTATCTTTATATATCACAAAACATAATGAAATTTATATATAATTCAGAGGCACAAAACCACGTTTTCCTAATGAATAGGGTGTAATCAGCATTAATGATTGATTTACATGTTTATATAAAATTAACCAAGTACATTTTAAAAAATAAGTAGAAAAATTTTAAAGTGTATTTTTTGTTGTTGTTGTATTGAAACAAGGATGAGAAGTTGGAGGTTTAAAAATGTAACAAATGGGTACAAATGCAAAATGTTTTATAAATCATGCAAACCATCTGTTTTTTTTTTTTTTTTTGTTTTTTTTTCTTCTTCATCTTTTAATTTATTGAAATTTGAATTTTAAAGCAATAAATTTTATAAATATCAGTTTTGCAAAAAATTTAATGTATGATCGTTCAATAAAATTTGATATAATATGTGTGAAGGGAGAAGATCCAATTATAAAACAGATTCACAACTAGATTATATTATTAAAATTTATTATTTCATTATTATTGAAAAAAACTTAAAAAACAAACTTCACAAAAAGGCATTATGGTAATTCAAAAGTCAATTGTTGTTTAACCAATGTATTTCATAAATAGAACTGATAGAAAATAGAATTAGTAAATGAACATTGTTATAACTTAATGCTAAAATATTTACTTCTCCTTACCTATTTACAACTTGGTGATACTTTGGTATATTATTGAATTTTCATCCCAGAAGAGGCATACTTCTTTTAGTATAATATAGTATCCAGTTTGAAGATAAAGGACTGAATTCCTACTGCTTATGAATATGGCAAAATTTTAAATATCCACATTCACAAAACAATAGCCATTCAGTCTAAAAAATGAAATTTCATCTTCATCATTTTCGTTAAAAATAATGTTGAAGACTAACTTTCGATTATAATTTTACAAAATAATACATTTAAAATACAGTTAAAATAAATAAAAAAATAATATGAAAAGATTATTTTCTTAAAAAACGCAGTATAACTTCACAAAATCTGTCGCAAATTTCTTTTCTAAAGAGTCAATACACTAGGGTGACCAGATTTTTTGATGCAAAATGAGGACAAATTACGCGATGTCCTCATTTCCATGAGAAAAATGAGGACAGTTTTCTTCTAAAGTGAGGACATTTCTGATGACACAAAATTTCATAAAATATAGAACAAAATTAGCTTGTATTAACCCCACTTCTAGCAATTAATCGTCACTATGATAAATTTATACTACTTATAAACTTATACGATAAACATTATTTATATAAGCATTATTAAATTTACAATAAACATTATCATACACTTGATCACATTATACTTCTCTTCGTATAATATAATGACCATGCTGTTAATACTAAAGTATTAATTTCTGTATGCGGTTGATACGAAAGTACCAAACTATTTTATACCTACTTCTATTAATACTTTTATAAACTGTTTTAATACAATTGTTGCTGTTCTATAGACCAAGTTTTTAGTGTAAACGAAATCATAACTATTTCATATGGAAATGGTTCAATAAATAACATTTTAAAACGAAAATACAGTCTGAACAATGTCAAAAACTGGCTAGGCTAGGAATAGGAACTGACCTCTTGTCTAAAGGCATAAAACATTAATGTTCTGCAAACTGAGCTATTATGTTGACCTTCGAGTATTTACTCACTAGAGAACAAAAAATCGTGAGATGCCAACAAGGTAATCGGCGTTCAGCTGTCAGTTTTCAATCCGGCTAAAAAATGTTTTTCCATTACAAGGACTGAAATCTACCAATAGAAAAATATATTCTGTGTATTGCCTAGTATACTGAGCTGACGAACAACTGGAGCAAATGCTTCCAATACCTTTACACAGTGTTCGTGCGTGCTAGTTTTTTCTGCAATCATTTGCCATACAGAGTCAAACCTTGCACGACAAGCAACATTTGTCGGGTCGTCTATTACTATTATACTCTTCAAAGAGTTTAAATTTAAAATTGTAATATGTTTAGCATATGGTTGTTCAAACAGACAACATTTACACAATTTTACTTTGAAATATAAAGATATCAAATGTTTTCTGCCGTACAACGCTCGGAAGACAAACCTTCCAAAAACGGCATGCAAAAACCGGTATAGAATTTCCTCCAGTTTTTCTTCAGCTCAGTAGCCTAGTATGGACCATATTCCCACTTTGGGTTCGAGGCTACAAGAATATCAGCTGGGTAGGGAAACAATCCTCAACTCTACCATAACAAAGCATTGTGGCTTGCAAATTTTTATCTTGCAATATAATTTATAAGAGTTACAGATTATATGAAATTGAAGTAAGAGTGATAGAGTGATACCTTTGTTTTGTTTTTAATCCAGTTTTAGTAATATACTTTAATATTAATCAACATATGTAATATTAAAAGTTGCCATGTGAACTGTGGTGATGTTAACAAATTTAAATGGATATTCCATTCAATAAATTCCTTTATTAAAGTGATTGAAATTCTAATTATTTAAGCTTTGATGTCTATATATATGTGTGTGTGTGTATAAAATGTTCTTATTAATCTTTTCTTCATTATATATATGTGTGTGTATATACATAAAAGGTTCTGGAAAGTTACGATATGGAATAGTCTTAACTTTATCATTCGATTCAGTTGTTTACATTTCTCTTTTGTTCTTGTTTGAACATTATTATTAAGTTTCACTGCAGAAATATTTAGAAAAATGTTATGCGTAGCAATAAAATGGCATCTTGAATCTAATTTGTTTACAAAATATCGGCCACGTGTTCGGCGATTTTACCTACGGTGACGTCACAAGAATATTGTCCATTGGAGATGATTCAAAAATGAATGGAATGAATCAAGGAATCGTGATTTTTGTATGTTGTGTTGAGTTGCAGAATCAGTATTAGAAACTAATAAGGTCAACAGCATCGCTAATATTGAAATTTTAAGTAATGAAGAAGGAAATTACTGAAAAATGAGGAGAAATGAGAACAAACGTCCAAAAATGAGGAGAAATGAGTATATGAGAACTTTTGAAAGCAGCTGAGGACAACACTTGAAAAATGAGGACTGTCCTCAGAAAATGAGGACGTCTGGTCCCCCTACAATACACACTTCTCCATCGCTGCTTCTCGGTTCTCGCCGACATAGAACCAGCCGAGTCCGCGATGCAAACAAACGAGACATTTAACACAACGATGGAGTAGAGAAAATGAGCCCCAGAATTGCTATTTCTCACTCACCGGAAACGCTGACGTCAAAATGACGTCAGAGATGGGCGTTGTCACTGCCATTTCTCCGCTCGTACGTACTCTTAATCGGCCTGTTGATCCATTACCTGTCCATGGAACACATTACACTGGACGACAATGATCTAGACCGGTCCATGAGACTGGACGCATTGTTCCACGACCAATTGGATCGATCCTGGATCGGACGAGAGCCTGAACCATAGTAGATCTATCATCCCCATGTTATCGAGCAAAAATTTTTGATGCCGAAAAAGAAAAATGAATTTGAAAATGTATCTGGAGTTTTTCATTCATCTTTATTCAATAAATTATTCATAAATTTTATTTACTAAATTATCCGCGTGTATTCCTGTGTGTGACTCGGAGAAAGGCAGCCATCCCATTGAGTTGGAGATTTTTCATTGAGTTGGAGAAATTTCACTTCTGATTTTCCGGAAATTGACTTTCGACAATTTGGCAACAGAATAAACTAAAAATAAAAAGCAAAAAGTTTTATTTTGGTGCGGCTGCTGCTAACTTTGTAAACAATATTTTAAAATGACAATGGTATGAAATCTGCTTTAATCTTTTAAATGCCCCTCAGAATAAGAATATTTTTCAATTCATTTTCTTCTTTAGTCATTGATTTTTTTCTGATTACTTTTATTTCATTTAACACTACTTTTTGTTGTATCATAATCGCCGGCTGATATACATATTACCGTCTGTTAATGTTAATTTATTTTATTTTTAAAAGGATTTTCTGGTGCATTAAATCTGTAGAGCATTTATTTAATATATGTATAAATACTTGTAAAATCAAGTTTATTATTAATTTTAGTTGTTGTTAAGCAAAAATATGATATATAATATTATTGGAACTTTATAACTAGGGGAACGTCAAGATTCCTTATTTTTAATGTATTTTCAATAAATGCATTAATTGGAAACATTATTTCATCAATAGTTTGTGTTTAGTACTTTTTAATATGTTCGAGCTCTGCACGAAAATTGAGTTTTGTTTTAAATATACTTTGACCTCCCTTCTTAGCATAAATATGTGTAACTTTTAATTAACCTATCATAATTGTTCACTTTTTTTTTTTTTTTTATAATAAAAACTTTTACAGAAAAAGTCATAAAAATATATAAAATGTTAGCTTTTTTTTTTTTTTTTTTAAATAAGAACCTTTTATGTGATATTTAAAAATCAAATCTTTATCGCGATATTTAATTATACAATTCTGTTAATCAAAGAGTATGAATTTTGTTTCATTAAGAGGGGACAATACCTAATCTCGCCGGCAGCCTTCGCCCATGTTATTCTATGGGAAAATTTGTTGCGACAATTACACATTACCTAATGAATATTTTTTAATTCTGTTTTCGCAGTCAGAAAATTCATAACCGTTAAATGAGTACTCCTTTTTGAAAAATTCATTTTTTTTAATTTTTACATTTTAATTTTGAGTTCAAAAATGCGATTTTTCACAAAATGCATTTTTCTCATTTTCTAGTCGCAAAATGAAATACTAAAATTTTAAAAAATAAATTTTTGGAAAAGAAGTACTAATTTAACGCTTATGAATTTTCTAAATGTGAAAACAGAATTGAAAAATATTCATTAGGTAATGAGTAATTATGTGAACAAATTTTCCCATTGAATAACATGAGCGAAGGCTGCCGGCGAGATTAGGTATTGTCCGCTCTTAATAATCTAATGATCTGTTTTTGTCATTTTATGACAAAATTAGAGTTTTGCTTACTTTGAACACACCTACACTTGCCAGAAAAAGTCTGTGTACAAATGCACAGTAAACATTCATCAAGAGGGAACAAAAGCATATTATAGTGACGATATTGATTTAATTTTTATTTAAGGTCTTTCTTGAACAATTTATTAAATATCAATAACATTTACTGAAATATAACGTGCATCATTTTAAGTTATAATAAGTAAAAATAACACAAAAAGTTTGCGTACAGATGAAAAGAGGTCTTTAAAAAAAATAACCTCCATGAGCTGACAATTAAACTTTAATATCTGGTTGGATTACCCTTATGTTTAAAAAACTCTGTCAACCATTTAGGCATAGATTTGAACTAGTTTGATGGTTTCCTCAAATGACATATTCCATTCCGTCATAATCACTCTTTTTAACATATATTTTGGGGTTATGTTATGCTGCTGGATCTTGTGCTCCAATAAATCCTATAAATGTTAGATGGTGTTGAAAAGTCCAACAGTTGTGGAGGACAGGGATGAGATTCTTCAGCCTTTTCTTAAAATTTTAAATCATTTTTCAGACCTTTTTCTTTCTAAATATTCTTATTTTTGTTTAATTTTCTTTGTTTTGACACATTCTTAAACAATTTATTTTTGTTTATGAAAAGTGAGATTTCTTGTATCTGTTTTTTCTTTAATTGGAAAAATTAAATCATCTCTCAGTTTTGCATATACAGTAGGTGCCGCTTAATGTGATCACTTTGGGACAGACACTATTCGATAACAATAACCGGTTAATAACTATAAACGAAAAGTATCAGGAATACAAAATTTTAATTTTACTACGTACTAAGTAAAATTTTTTTAGAGATACAAATATAAAAGGCAATGATCCATTTAAACGCTACAAATCGTTAAAATAGGTCAATTAAAAAAAGTTTTCTAAAGATGTCTGTCTTGTTTTTTGTCTCAGAAAACTATTGATAAAACTCTCATGTCATAATTGTAATGTTCGCGATAGTCTCCAGCAGTGCTTCTGCGTTGCTTTCCGAGTCCCAAAACATGGAGAGCCTGTCTCATTTCAGTAGCAGTTGGAGTATTCTCCACAATGTTTTTAACATAGTCATCATCTTCATCTGATGCCTTTTCATCTTTTTTTTTTTTTTTTTAGATAGAACAAGATACAGCTCGGCATACATATCTTCATCAGTTATCGTTGTAGTCACTTTGGCGTTCTCATCTATAGACATCCAGTATGCAAAGTTATTTTCAGTCATATCTGAGTGTGAGATTTTGACTTGATATGCTTTAATGTGACGTTTACATCGTGGGCAATGCGATTATCGATGAGTACAACGATATTGGGATGTGTGATCTAACTCTTTGTTTCACTTTAGAAGCCGACTAAATTTCCTTTGTCTATTTTAGAAGCAAGATCTTCATCTTTCTGCCGCATTAAAGGACCGTTTATGCATGCATCATTTTGCCTAACTTTGGAAAACCACAGTTTCAAAGCAGATTCGAATTCTCCATCTTTTCCAGTACGCCTTCGCTTAGAGTTCAAATTTGCATTCATCTTTGCTTTATTTTCAATCTCGTCGCGATTCTTTATCATTTTACAGAGTAATGGCTGAGAGATTTTTAGTGCAACAGCAGCGTTTCTCTGACTCATCTTGGGTAAATTATCGAAATGTTTCAAAATTTAAATTTTATCCTTAAGAGTTAAATCATTGCGTTTTTTTCCTGCTCGCACAAACAAAAGAGGCCTTCTATTCTTTTGGGGATTCTCCCTTTGGTTTTATAGTTTGCAACTTTTGTTGACTGAATGAAAAAAATAAATCGAAAACGATACTTGAAAATGATAACAAAGGCGCTGATTACAAAAACCGATTTTTTTAACATGTGTTAATATACAAGCGTTCGGGACTTCGCGATTCTGATAACATTAAACGAATGATAACATTATCCGCGATCACATTAAGTAGCACCTACTGTATTTTCAGACTTTTTGTTTGTTTCCCACTCTCATCTCTGGGAGGAGTATGCGACTGATTTTTTATATTGTGCGACAGCCAGAGCTTTTCCTTATGGGCAGTGCATTTTGGATCATTGTCCTATTGAAATTAATGTCATCTCCAAGTTCAGGGTGGCTAGCAGTCAGGGAAAATCAAAGAATCAGGGAAAAGTCAGGGAATTTAGAAAATCTGGAATAGTCAGGGAATTTCCTTTAAAGTCAGGGAATTTTAACAAATTTTGTGAAAATGAGCTATATTAATCATTAAATTAGTAATGATATTTTAAATCACTAAATTTTTTGCTAGTGTCTTGAAATTTTCATCGAAAATAAATGTGAGAGTCAGGGGAAAATGGAGGAAAATCTCGAAAAATAGTCAGGGAATATGAAAAAGTTCAAATGCTAGCCACCCTGAAGTTGTGCGCTCTTTTTAAAGTTTTCTTTTAGTATATTCAAATACCCCATATGAACTAATATGGAGTCCATAAAATTTAACCAAGCTACACTCCACTTGCTGCCATACACTACCAAATCATTATGCCACCTCCATCATGTTTAACTGAAGGTACAGTACTTTACTTCTCAAAAGCCATACCCGTTTTTTTCCGCACTATTTTACATCCTTTGATGCCAAAGTACAAAACTTACTCTCATAACAGAATATTATATTTTTTCGAAACTGAGAAGGTTTTTTTGCATACTCATTTGCGAAATGTAAATGCTTTTCGCTTTTGCTTATTGACAGCTGATATGTGCTACTACGGCCATTGCAGTCAGCTTTTTTTCAGAATTTTCCATGTGGTGTCTTCATAAAGTTTTTTTTTTTTTTTTTTTAATCTTTCTCTAACATTTAAAACTTGAGATGCAATAAAGCTTTGATTTAAATTTACAGATTTTATGATGTATCTTTTTTCACGAAAAATCAGCTTAGATAGGGGGCTACTACCTGTCTTTGAGATATAGGTTTCGATGACTTATAATTATTGATCACCTTTTCTGTAAAAGAATGAGTTCTTTCAACTATCTTTCCAATGGTCTGAAAAGTTTTACCTTTATAGCTTAGTCTTAAGATGATTTTCCTTTTGTTAGGAGTAATCACTTTTCTTTTATAATCTATTTTAACTCTTACCAGGGTTAGAAATAAGCGGTCGTTAGTCGTATTTTGCGACCAGTTTTTTCATTTTGACGCCTAGAATTCCACTCACAGGTGCCATGTTTGACGCCTGGATTTTTTCCTCATCGTATCTAATAATTTTCCCAATCCCATCAGACAGTAAACAAGTCTATTTCAGTTAATTGAACCGAAAAAAACTGATTTAAGAAATCATTTCTCTATGAAAGTAGTTGACGATTTGTTAATGATTAAATTAAACAGCCCTAAATTGGAAGATTTCTGCCCAGAAAATGCTATTAAACTGTAGTGGAATGATGTGTCTTCTGGGCAAAGAATGAATTTGTGATTTTAAATATGTATGTTAAATATTGTCAATGTAATTACATTCATTACATAAATATTTTTTATATAATCTTGCATATATTATTTACAAGTTGATGCTTTATTATTATTATTATAAATATACATATTTAATTATAGATGGCACCTAGATTTTTCATTTTGATGCCCAAAAAATTTAATCCAGGCGTTATTTTGACGTCTAGTTTCAAAATTCTTATTTCTAACACTGACTCTTACCCAATTTATCTTTCAAAAATCTTGAAAATGCATTTTTAAGTTTACTTAATGAAACTAAATACTTGTTTTCGAGTGTGTATTTATGTCATGGAGTCTAAAAATTAGGTTGAAGTTGAAAATATTCTTTTATTTGTACCTGTACGCATACTTTTTCTAGTGACTTTTTGTGTTCTTTTTACTTATTATTATTATAACTTTAAAACCATGCATGTTATATTTCTGAAATTTTTATTGATATTTAATAAATTGTTCAAGAAAGACCTTAAATAAAAATTAAATCAATATCGTCACTATAATATGCATTTGTTCCCTCTTGAATGTTTACTGTGCATTTGTACTGACTTTTTCTGGCGAGTGTATGTAGAATAGAATATCAGTTTCTGTGTAAAAATTTGTTGATAGTTTTAGTCCTTGTAGGTTGATAACAGCATAAAAAGAAATGCTGGGCTTTAAAAAATATCTTCAAATTTTACTTCTTGCTTCTAGATGCATTTTGCTTATTTCTTTACTTGAGTTGCTGTCATTTTCTATACAAGAGTTTGCCATTTGCCCAGATTTTTAGGACAATGTCCTGTTTTAGTGACTAGTGACATTGTGAAAAATCGACACATAATTTTGCAGAATCTAAATTTTACGTGAAAATCAGAAGTCCTTTTGACTTGGTGAAGTTAGAGCCCCTAAATAAAATAATAGGCCGGCGCATCACCGCCATTTTTATGCCTCCGAAGAGGACAGCATTCCCGCTTAGCGTCCTTATCGCTTCCCTAATGATTTTAAGAAATCTTGATCTGAAGATAATCCGGTCAAGATAAGAGCAATAAGCAACAATAATATTCCTACAAACACATTTTTTCACAGTACATTCTCAGGATGTCATTTTATTCTGAGGATATCCTATGGATGTACGATGTGTTGTTAGGGTGGTTTATGTTTCTTTTACAAAATGTCGCCAAAACTCAAATACACAGTTATAGAATGTCTATGAACACTTTATATTCACTTTTTGAATGATTATAGCAGTTTATCGCTAAACAAACTTCCATATCATAGTTTACTTAGGTAAAATTGTGAAATTTAATAAAATAAGTTACTCTAAAGTAACGTAAGACGATAAAAAAAAATATTTGTGGTTTGTTTATCAGAGAAATGCGCTGGGTACATGTGGCAACCCTAAGGCAACAAAATGCCTGATGCGCCAGCTCGTATGTATAGGAGCCTTAGTTGAAGTGGCTAATTGGACCGTTGGTGCAATTAATGTACAGGCTATTTGGACTATCATTTCCAAGAAGAATAAGTTAACACTGATAAAAGAGTAAAATTTAGAAATAATATATAATGTGTCTCGTCCCCGTGCATGAAAAATTATGTCTTTTACTTTTTTTTTAGTGTGGGAGTGGGGTAGAGATTAATTATTTTCACAGAAATTTTGTACTCTAAATGATGCTAAAATTCTTCATAAAAGGGCGATAACTCAAAATAATTTTTATAAAGCAAAAATGAAAATAATAATGATTTCGAAAATTGAATAATAAAAATTAAAAAAATGTAACATGAAAACAGATCTTAGTAAATGAGTATTTTCAATCTTTGAAAAAATCTTCGCAATATGTTTGTTTATGGATATGTATAAATAAATCTGCATATTTACTACATAGATATTATTTGTTTTTTAATTTCTTTTCCTTCTTTCCCTTTTTTTTTTTTTTTTTTTAATTAAACTGTTCCAATATAATTCGATGCAAATCAAACCTAATTTTCTATACAAATATATGTATGATTTTTCTGAAAATGGCTTTTGTACTTATTTTGTAATGTTTTCTAACAGCAATGTTGAAATAGACATGGATTGTAGATCAATCGCATTATACACTTTCAAAATGTTAAAAGTTTGAATTTGCAGTTGAAACAAGCAAAATAATTAGTATATTACAGAGAAAATTCAAGATTAAATAAACAAGCAAAATCATCATTATTATGACCAGTGTAACAAGGAATAAAGCTGGAAATTAGCGGTCGCCACTCGCCACATGGCGACTAGATTTTTAAAAGTGGCGACTAAAGAAATTGCCTTTGGTCGCCACTGCAGTGGCCACTTCTCTTCTACCCATTCTTTATAAAATATACCCCATTCCAAGGCAAACTTGGATCGCACGGCGGCTTTTTTGCAGTAAACGCGCCGCGCAAAGAATTCAGGCTGTTCTAAAATCTAACCTTGCCACTTGCAAACATATTTCGGAAGTCAATTTTAATAGTAAACACTTAAAATTCTTCTACCCATTCTTTTAGAATACCCCATTCCAATGCAAACTTGGATCACGCGGCGGCGTTTTCGCAGTAAACGTGCCGTGCGCCTCGAATTCAGGCTTTCTCAAATCTAACATCGCCACTTACAGACATTTTCGGAAGTCAATTTTAACAGTAAACACTGGAAATTGGCAGGTAGTCTTATTCATATACTAAAAAAACGTATGGCTTTTTTCCATTTTTCTATAAAAGTATTAGATTTTGATTTAAAAAAAATGTCAAAATGAGAGTTTCGGGAGAAAGAGACGAAAAGGAAGCTCGTGAGATAATCAATCGGCTGAAACTCCGATTGTATTACGTTCGCAGAAAAATTAAAAACGTCATTCGACGCATTTTCACTTCAATAGCCCCGTCTCCAAATGTCCAAAATTAATTCACATTCATCCAAAAAAAGTAAAAAAGTCCTTCAAAAGAAAGTTGGAACGCACATTTAAAGCCTCTTTTTTTTTTTTTTACGAAAGGGAAAGTTTTAAAATATGTCAAAATTAACTTTTTAAAAAGTGACAGCTACAATTACATTGTGAAATCTCGACTACAGCCACACTCTCTAAATTCAGTTATAGAGGGGGATTATAATTGCAAATTATTAAAAATTCATTATTATTAAAGAAAAATTAATTTATAATTCATTTGTAACAAGAAAAAAAAGGAAAAAGAAACTTGCAAAAGTATTATTAAAAAAATATTTTTTTTTACTTACATATACTAATATATTTTCATGAATCAAAGATTTTTTTTTTTTTTTGAAAAAGTAGAAAATCAACACCATTCAGGATAGTGAAAGGGCAATATAATCAGAATTTTTCTGTTATAAAATAATATAACCAAAAGAACATTTTAAACATATGAATTTTGTATTGAACAGTATTTTCTTACATTCATAGTATAAATTATGTAAATCTATTCCTATTTCATTTATTAAAATTTATCAGAAATGTATTATTGTGGATGAGTTTCAAAAAGTTGACTACCTTAATTATTTTCTTAATGATTTGTCGAGACTGAACATTGAAAAAATTAAAGAAAAGAAAATTTTATTTTACTTTTACTTTTATCAGCAAGTGGCCAGTGGCCACTAACTTTTTAAAAGTGGCCACTAAAAAAATGAAGGCCAGTGGCCACCAACCAAATTTCTTAATTTCTACCTTTAACAAGGAAGCGGTCCGAATAGCTTCCACACTAAGTGCACCAATGGTCCGAATAGCAACGGCCTTTGACTTGGGTTCTCTTTTTGTGAAAAACGTAATTTTGCAAAACTAAAATTAATTACAAATGAGGAGCAAGCATTCAAACCGTGTTTTCTCCAAAAATAAAAAAAATTGAGTTAGTGATTTTTTTTTTTTTTTTAAACTTAATATTAAAATAGTATGTCTACATATATTCCTAAATATGTCTACATATTTTCCTAGTATCTAGTAATACATCTAAACAAATGATAATTAAGTTTTAAGTTTAGGTATTTTTTAATTTATCAGTTTTTATGTTGTCTGAAAAATTGTATCCAAAGAAGAAAACGTGGTTTGAACATTTGCTCCTCAAATAACATAAGATTTCGTTTTTGACAATAAAGCTTCACTTTAATAGAACTGAATTCACACATATACATATTCACAGAAACTCTTTATAAATTAGAAATTGAATATCTGTAATACAGTTAACTGTTTAGAGGCCAATGTTCCCAATCGGGAACATCAAATTAAAGCTTATTTAAAAAATTAAATTGCACCAATATTGATTGGAAAAAACTAGCAGACATATTTTTAAAGATCACTTGATTTTTTAGAATAGAAACAACATTCCTATCATTAGTTGGTAACTGTACAAAAAATCTTAAAAATGATAATTTTCATATTTTTTTTCAACAGAGTACAACTAAAAGAAATGCATAGATGTTTGAAAGTATCTGATGCTCCTGAAAATCAGTTGGTATATTTTAAAAACTCTTATTATCAAAAAGGACATCAAATTTGATAATATTAAACGGATGATATTAATAATCTGTAATATTAATCTTAATAATCTAATAATATTAATTATTATTTGATATTTAATATTTATGTATATACTTTTTTGCAATTAAATGATTAATATCCCTTAACTAAAGTATTATAAGGTAAAATATGCAAAAAACTACTGAAAAATATCTGTACTGATAAGTATAAAGGATTTAAGTCCATATTCTTGATTTTTCAGGAGACGAAAAATAAAGTTAAACTAACTAAAAACTAATCAGAAGAATCGATTAGGAAAAAGGTATTTCGTTGACTTATACCCTTTATACCATTCAGTGATTGTCAGTCTTCATTTAATAAAGGGAAAAAATTGAATTAAATATTTTATACAAAGATTAATGCTAAATTTCTGACTTGAATCTTTTTTTACTAATGGATTTTCTCAAAGACTAAATGACATGGATTTAAATCCTTTATACCAATCGATAGAGAATTTTTTTCTGGGTCTGACTATGTACTTAACTCAAAATCGACATTTTTGGACTTAAATCAGTTGAGGATCTATAATCCGCATACCCATAATTCGCAATTGTCTATAATCCACACTCACTTTGCAAATGTAAACAAAAGATTTTGCAGTAACGAAAATCCGATATTTTGGATGTATATGAGAAAATATAATGTTAATTCACATACTAAAATGAAAAAAAAAGTGGAAAATTTAATTTAGATATACATAATTAATTTTAAAAGGAAAAAATATAATTATACTTTTATTGCCTTTATATTTTTTTTAGCAAATCTGAACATCGTCTGAATAATATTCAATTAATGATCAAACAAAACACATGCAAGTACAGTTTTCTAACTCCTGCCAGTAACAGCATTGCTCATTGGTTGAAAATAATGGCATTATATGCGTTGGTGGGATTGTGTATTTTCACAGATGTTTAAGGACTATTAGTGTAAATGTTCTTTTTAGGTGGTATTTCAAAAATACACAAAACTATTTAAGGAAAAATTTGTACCAGCATTTGTTTTGAAAAAAAAGATCTACAATGCAGTCATTAAAAACTGCATCAAACTAATCACATTGCAAGTATCTGGCTGCATATTGTTAATCACAGTCCAGAAGTAGGAGTACAGTTTTTTAATGAATTACTCATTTAAGGGTTTAAATTATACATTGCTTCTACTTCATTAAATAAATTTTATTGTTTTATGTATTTATTAGTATTACCTTCATTACATTATATAAAAACAAACAATTCTAATTCTAGCTTCATTAAATAAAGTTTATTGTTTTATGTACCTTATACTAATTCATACAGCGAGGAAATGGCATCATTGATCTATAATTTGCAAAAATCTATAATCCGCACAAGTTCTAGAACCAAGGCGTGCGGATTAAAGATCTTGAACTGTACTTATCAGTACAGATATACCTGGATCTAAATTCGGCCTCTAAACGGTTTAATACAGATACAGCCGAACCTCGTTAATGTGGATCTCAACGGGGGAAAAAAAAATTGTTCATATTATCAGTAGTTCATACTATCAGTAACTAATCTTCATATAACAGAACTATTCTTCATTCATGTTAACGAGGTTCGACTGTATGCACACTTATAATTACATAGAGAGAGACCTTATAAAGCTCTGTTAACTTCTTGGTCGTAGCAGTTTTCAGGGCGTGTTCACTAAAGGGCAAAATTAACAGTCGCCACCGGCCACATGGCGACTAAATAAAAAAAGATGGCGATTAAAAATTATGCATCGATCGCCACTAAAGTCGCCACTTTTTGTGATCATTAAAAGATTCTAAAAATCGAGCGACGATAGGCAATCGAAGCCTTGTGATTTCCAATCTTTTTCCATCCATGGCATAAATGTCAATGTTCATTTTAAACTCGCTTTATTATATTCTACAACCTATAAAGAAGTAGAATTGTTTAATATGTCTCACTCATAATTTTTTGTACCCCCCCCTTTCCCTCCCCCTAACAATCTGTGATCACACAGCTTAGAGAAGACTTTATAATTTCTAATCATTCTCCATTTGCTACAAAAATATAAATATTTATTTTAAACTTACTTTATTAGATTCTAGAATCTGTAAAGAAGTAGAATTGTTTAATATCTCTTACTCATAATTCTAGTAATCCCCCCTCCAACGATTGGCAATCACATGCTCCACTGAAGCCTTGTGATTTACAATCTTTCTCCATCTATAACATAAATGTAAATATTCATTTTAAACTTTCTTGATTAGATTCTAGAACCTATAAAGAAGTATATAGATGTATTTCCCCCCCCCCCCACACACACATGTGCGCTCCATTTCAACTAGCAGTTAATGATCAAATGTCCTGCAAAGCACAATCTTTTTACATTATTATTGCCATAGTATTTAGTGTATATTTAACTCATTTAAGATATTTGACAAATGTGTGCATCAAAATTTGATTTGGCTTAAATGTGTATTTTTCAAAAAAAATTTTATTTGCCTTCTTTTGAGTAGAAATCTTCCTTTTCCCTTCCCATTTTAAAGTAGAAATCTCCCTATTTTTAAAGCTACAAATTTGGCAACTAAGTAAATTATTTTTAATGAGGCAGCTAAGTTTCCATATCTATGCTTTTTAAGAGGAAATATTTTAATTCTATTAAAATAAAATCATTTAAAAAAGTGTGTCTTTAGAAATAAGAAAAAATAATAAAACTGCTAACTGTATTTACACATGACCATGTAAAAGGTTGTGATGATGATGAATCAGCTGATTCATTTACTAGAAAATATCAATGTGAACTGTGAATGATAACAGCTTATTTCACTTAATAAAAATTGAAAAAAAAAAAAAAAAAAAAAAAAGTAGGTACTACTGAATTATCTGAAAGATAAAAACTTTTGCTGTTATTATTACTGCCCATAGCAGATTTTAATTTAGGATGTGCAATTTAGGATTTTTAAAAAGAACGTAATTACAATTTCAGTGTCCCTGTGTTAATTTTATTATTATATGTATTTCTTATTTTCATATTTTTCTTGTGGTAATTATACCGCAAAATGGTGACAATGCTTTTTGCAGTCTGAAAGAAATAGTTCTTATGATGTGAAAAGTGGCCACTAACTTAAAAAAGTGGCTACTAATGAAACTGGCAGTACCGGCCACTGGCCACTAATGAATTTTCCCAGTTTTGCCCTTTAGTGTTCACCCTTTCTTCAGTGACCATATCGTGGCTTGCCGCAGAGCAATCTTTCTTTTTTGTTGATCTTTATGTACTTAGGGTGAAGTGGGGGCAATTATGGCAGGTAAATGTAAACGTTAACTTTAACTGCTTATATTAAAAAATATTATACATTTTTTACTTTCTCTTACCCATAAGGTAGGGAAAGTATTGTTTTGGGGTAAATTTTTCGAACGCGAGTTTTTGTTATTTACATGTTCTGAGGTCCCCTGAATATGAAAATCATGTTTTTAGCAAATGGTCTGTGTGTGTCTGTCTGTCTGTTCTGTTATCAGCATATCTCAAAAACAGATTATGGCAGAAAGTTCAAACTTGGTATTCTAAATGTGTATCATATAAGGATGCTACACTAAACTTTTCGTTAATATCAAGCAAATGATTCGTGTACAGGGACACTAAAAAATATTCAAATACATTACGTCTATGGAGGAAATTGCAGGTAAGTAGAGTTTAACATCTATAGGCTGCACTAAACCAAATGAAACGAATAATATATTTTTTGTAATAGAGATAGTCAACAGGGGAAAAAAAATTGTGTATGTAGGAGCCTCGCCTCCCCCCTCGAGGGGAGTAAATTTTCATGATGGGTATCTTTCAAAAGAGCTCGCCAATACCTTTAAAACGAATGGTTGAACCATTGATCTGCGATAATTTAAAGCAAAGTTATCAATTTTTTTTTTTACTTTTAACAAAAAAAACTTAGATATATATATATTTTTTTAAATATTGAGAATAAAATGGACTTTTTTTGGATATTTGGTGTTATACTACTTCTCTAATATGGAAATCATCTGCATTATCATAAAAGATAATTTTTTTAAATAATAATTTTAATAAATTATTTTTTAAAAACAGAAGTATTTTTTAATGACTGAATTAAATTCTATATAAATGTAGGTGCATTAATGAAACGGGGGGTTGGGGGGGGACAGTAGCCCCCCCCCCTCAATCTGCAGTTTCATTCTGTGTGAGGGGGGCACTAGCCCCCCTCACACAGAACTAATTATCATATAAATCTCTCCCAAAGCCTAATTTGAATTGTTTAACATAGGTTTACATAACATCATTATCTTAACTCTTAATCTCCAACCTGTATTTATAGTATTAAATTTCAGGATAAGAGAAAGTCGTGTGAGTGACACACCAGATTATTTCATTTTGATTTGACAAATGCCATAGCAATTCTATGTTATTTCTTAATTATTTGTATGAATTAAGAAGAAACTCTCTAACTCCTGTAAGAGGAGTAAGAGAATATTATTTTGAACATGCAACTGCCAGACCCAGAATTGCCCCAACCATGGGGCAATTATAGCAAAGTCCCTTAGCTTCTCCTGTATTTTTATCAGGGTTTAAGTTGAGTAAAAATTTTCTTTAGCAAAAAAGCTAAAATCGGAAAAAAGCTTTTAGCAAAATGCTAAAATGCCAGAAACAGTAGAAAAAGATGAATATCAGTTCACACATTATTCTAAATGCCACGATATGTCTAATTTTCATTTTTAAATTAAACTTAAAAGTATAATTAATGAGGTCTTTAAAGAATTATACACAGAAGGTAATAAAAATTTTTGAAGTTTTAAATGAAAAACAAAAAGTAATAATAATTGCATTTGTAATTTTAGCTTTCTTTTCATTATATCTTTGTGAATCAGAATTATCATTTTTCCTTTTGTTTTTCAAGCATTTATCCATAATTCTGTACTGGTAAGTATAAAGGATTTAAGTGCATATTCTTGATTTTTCAGGAGATGAAAAATAAAGTTAAGAAAATGCTGTATAAAATCTTATCCATTCAGTACAGTTTTAACCAGGATATTATCATAATATACAATTTTGTGAATAAACTACATACATTTAATTTTGAAGTTTGTTTAATTTTAACAGATTTATATAGTTTTGAAAAAATGCCTGCAGGACTTAAATCTTTTTTATCAATGGGTTTTCTCAAAGACTAAATGATATGGACTTAAATTCTTTATACCAATCGATAGAGAATTTTTTTCTGAGTCTGACTATGTACTTAACTCAAAATCGACGTTTTTAGACTTAAATCCTTTATACTTATCAGTACAGAATTATACCATAATATATTTAACGAAAAAAAAAACGAGCCACAGCAACGTGAAACTGATTGATTTTTCTTGGTCAGTGTTACGATTTTTTTCTATGAAAGATTCGATATAATATTTTTACTGAAGATTTTTTTTTTCAATTTGTGTTTAGTAAGATGCTTTAGCAAAAAAGCAAAAACTTCTTATTTCATTTTCGCATTTTGGAAAAGTTTTTTCACATTTTGCGAAAAATGCGACCGTAGCAGAAGCACTGATTTTTATTGTGCTGATCCTATAGCAATCATGGTATAAGCCTCTTTTAACTGTTTAAAAGGATGTTTTAAAATGTTTTTTAGCTCCATTTATAGGGAAATTATGAATAAAAGCACCAGACAGTACAAGCAGCTGTTAAAGAAAAAAATTATTCTGTTCTACCAGATAAGAACAATTTAATAAAAACTCACAACTAAGTTTAAAAATTCTTCATTCGCAATTTATTTAAACTGGATCTCAATAAGTATTATTTTTATACAATTTATTCTTCAGTTTTTATATTCTTGAAAAAGAGAATGCTGCCATAATTGCCCCAGAGCATAATAAAATGGGGACAATTAGTTATATTATTATTATTATTTTTTAATTCCTTAGCTAAAATATTAATGCAAAGCAATATGTAATGAAACCTGCCATTGGCGGGTGGAAGCATTTTTTTTTTTTTTTTTTTTATTGCTTATAACAGCTTCTAAATTTTCAGTGATTTTTAAAATTACATTGTGTAGATGTTGTGCTAAAATAAGACATTCTACACAATTCAGCTATAAGACTGAAATACATAGAATTATAGCCCTCATTGTCTTAATTGCCCTAAGTCACCCTATAATTAAATATGCTCCAATTTTTGAAGGTTTTAAAAATTTAAATAAATGCATATACACTGTTTAATATGAATATATATAATTAAATTTTGCAGTCTCTCTCTTAGCTTTTGTTTTTAAGAGGAAAAATTTTGTGAAGGGTCTGTTAACAAATCCAGTTTTACCTTTGGATAGACCCCTCCTGCTACAATAGTAAATCTTGTGCAACATTTGTGAACTTCAGATAAAATTTGGTTTGTTAGATTGGTCCAGAAAAATTGTTACTAGATATAGACACATCATGTACATGTAACTGCTTTTCTATCACTAGTTTGTATTGCTGGCTGGTTAAAGTTTTTGACAGGTATAATTATCTATGAATTCCCCACCCCATATAACACAAAGCATTTTAATTCATGCAATTTGTTGTGGATATTGTAACAGATGATTGAATTGCAATTGAATATTTCAATTGATTTGGTAATTGAAGGGATGCTGCATCTAATTGTGCTGCCCAATAGCAGAATTTTCTGTATTTTATCTGTAGCAAAACAAACTTTATCTGCAATCCTGGAATGTTGAACAGTCTGGTATCACTAGAAGGTAGTATTAGCAATTCATAAAATATATAAAATTTGCAACTACAAAGAAAGTAAATTTCAAATTTTTAACAAGTACAGTAGTCAGAAGTGATAATATAAATTATATTTGTATATTTAGGCCTGGTATTTCTTTTTCAGCTGTTAAATTAATCTGTAGAGTTTTTACTAATTCGCAGCACTTACTGCTGTACTGCATTGTTTCTAGTACTGACCGTTCCTGGCAGTCTAATCCCATGTTTGGGGAAATTTGTTTTCTAAATTACTCATTACCTTACATATTATTTTCTATTCCGTTTTCACATTTAGAAAATTCACAACCTTCAAATTGATTCTTGTTTTTCAAAAATTATTATTTTTTAATTTTTAATATTTCTTTTTTTGAAGTTAAAGCGTAAGAGATACATCAAGTTAATTTTTTGTATTTTAGAGTTCTAAATGTTAAAAAAAATTAAAATCAAAACAAAACAAAAATTTAGAAAAATAGGAAACCATTTATAAAAAAAAAAATTTAAGATGGGGGGAAAAAAAAAGGGGGATAAAGAGTAATTTGCATATTTTCCCATAGAAAATAACTTTGGGTTAAGATGTCGACAATAGGTGAAGCATGCCATTAAGAGCATTGTTATGTTAAGTTATTTTTAGGATATATGTTGTGGGATTATCTAGTAAATGTAAGAGATCTAACTTTTCAGGGATGCTTTTTTTAAAAGCGTGTTAAGGCAGCAAGAATTTAAATGCTATTTTTTTAAATTTTGTTATTTAATTTCTCCTTTTTGTGTTTGTGTTATGTTTTTAAAATTCTGACTAAAGTAAGTATAATGAGTTTATTTTATAGACGGTAATTTTATGTAGGAACTTGTATTGTGTCTTTTGTAAGGGGTTCTATCAAGAGCCTTGTTATTGTTTGAACAACTCTTGAAGATGTGATTAACTATAGTGCAATGCAACAAGTAAAACAGTCCTACCAGTATTAGGATATGAAGTCTATAAATGCATAAAATAAAATAATCTGTTTTATTTAGAAATTTTTAAACTATAGGTCAAAAATTGTAGATAAGGAAGGTAAGTGAGGTGGGGTCCCTCAGTAGCAGAATTTTTTTTACCTATCTGCAGCAAAACAAAATTTGTCTGTGATACAGGAATGCTGTACCAAATCTGATGTCATAAAAAGTATTTTAGCAGTTCAAGAAATATGTAAAAATTACATCAACAAAGAAAATAAATCAAGAATGTAGTATGTACAACAAGTATTGTAATTTAGAGACATAATTTAAATCTAAATTATATTTGTATTTTTAAAGCCTGGCATTTCTTTTTCAGATGTTAAATTAATCTGCAGAAGTTTAAACAATCTGCAGCGCTCGCTGCCATGCTACACTGTTTCTGCTACTTGGGGGGCCCAGTATCAAAAACAGTACAACATGGCAGCAAGTGCTGCATATTTTGAAAGCACTGCTGATTAATTTAACAATTGAAAAAGATTTAAAAATACAAATATAATTTGCATTATATCTCTAGATGGTATTTCGCGTTATGTGCTTGTTGTGTTTTCTTTATTTTCCATGCAAATTTTACATATTTTTGAAATGCTAATAATACTTCTTGTGATACCAAATTTGCTCCGATATTCCTAGATAATAGGCAGGTAAATTATATTTTGCTGCAAATAGATACAGAAAATTCTGCTACATTGGGATGCGGAGGAAGAGGGGAAAGTATGTTTTAGAAGCAAAACATATATTAAGGTATGTGGTTCATGAGGAATATTTTGAGTGAAAATAAATAAATTAAAAAAATAAATACAGTGAAACTTGAATAATTCGTGCTTGTTTAATTCGAAATTCTGGATAATTCTAATTTTTTACCCAGTTACTTAAATTTTGTATTAAAATAATGTTAAAAAGTCATGGATAATTCAAATTCTATTTTGGATAATTTGAATTTTTCATACAATTACCTTTAAAATATTACAGTAAAATTTGTTCCCGGGATTTTTCTCAGCCTAAAGAGCATTATTATTATTTTTTTAAGTCTTTCAAAAGAAGGATGAGGAAATACAAGAGTATTTCGTACCTAGTGCATCAGAAGAAGATATGGTCCATATACATGAACTTCAAGGTTTTTTTAATTGAAAATGAAAATCATATCTAATGCAGAAGATTCTGTTTTTGTTTCAACTGATAGGTTGAAGTCATATGCTATCAGGGCTTGAAAAATCTCAAATTTTTTACATGCCTAATTGGGCATGTTAGTCTAGAGAATACATGCCCAAATTAAATTTTTACATGCCTAAATATTTTAATCAAATGCATATTAATAAAAACATTCACATATTCAGTGAAAAGAATTTAACAACATTATACTTATATTGACATTTTTTATTTCAATTTAATTTATGTAAAAGTTTTAGACAAGATATGCTATATCTTAAAATTACTTTTGATTAAATATTTGAATGCCTAGCTGGGTAAAGAGAAAAAAGTACATGCCCAATCTGAATTTTTGTACTTAAAGAAGCAAATTGAATAATTAAGCTCTTGAAAAAATATTGATTTAATTGGGGGGGGGGGGGGGGTGAATGTTGCCGTATTCTTAGATATAAAGTTTATGTGTTAAATCTTTGATCGAAGAGTTTTATTTTTTTATCTCTTCTTTTTGACAAAAATATGATATGTAATTCGGATTTTTGGAATGTTTCTCTGGTCCTTTCAACTTCGAATTATCCAAGTTCTACTGTAAATATATTAATTTACTAGAAAAAATTGTTAAATTTATAATTATTATGCCATGATGTAACAAAGTTTATTTTCTTTAAATTAGAATGGCCCAATTATCCTTCTTAAAGAAGGCACAGAGAATCAGCAAGGCAAACCACAAATAATTAACAATATTAATGCCTGTCAGGCTGTTGCGGATGCTGTCAGAACAACTTTAGGACCCCGTGGAATGGATAAATTAATTGTTGATGGCAGAGGTAAATTTTTCTTTATTCTCTATATATGTATGTGTAAAATTTGAAGCATATCATACTAGAACTCTTTTTTTTAGAATGCTTTTTTATCCAGCCGGGTTGTCTGTCATTCTGTCTGTGTGTCATTGAGCCACTTTTCTGCTATATTTTGACTCAAGGGTCATCCCTGTGAATATGAGTGACCTGTGCTGTGATGTGAGTGATCCCTGGGTGATCAGTGAGTGATCCATAAGTAACTCAGAATATCAGAAAATTTTACAGTATTTGAAGGATTTCAAAACCTACATGTCCTGCTTCATTTCGGTTTTAAATTTAAATTTTGGTTTTTTAGTTTTAATTTAAAAAAATAATATAAAAAAAGATTTTTAAAAAGAATGCTTCTTTATTGGTGTCCTAAAAAGTAGTAAATAAGGCAACATTTTCTGTACTCAAACCAATTAAAAGATCAAAAGCATTCATTGATGACAAAGTAAGTTATATAGTTATGATGTAGTCATCAATGAATGCTTTTTGATCTTTTAATTGGTTTGAGCACAGAAAAATTTGCCCTATATACTACTTTTTAGGACGCTGATAAAAAAGCATTCTTTTAAAAAAATCTTTATATTATTTAAAAAATATATACATTATATATATACTTTTGTTTCATTTAAAAAAAAAAATTGCAGTTTTTCTAATAATGTTTAAATACTATATGTTTCTATTTAAAAAATATTGACTTAGTACAGGATCCAAAATTTCAACTCTGATTACACTCATCAAAAAAATAAAAAATATCACCACAAAATACAGTTGATATCTTCTTTTTCTGGTGAGAGGGAGTAGTTTGACTGATGGGCAAACAGGCTTTTTGTTCTGTTCTCTCCCTGCTTCAAGAAACAAAATTGCTGAAGAGATGATTGGAACTTTTATGCATGTGCTAAACATTTCTCTTCTCCCTGTGTATTGTAAAGCAGGGTAAGAGGGTGCAATGATCATCAGCCACACATACAGAGATTCTGCACTCCACAAAGCAAAAAAGGACAGGTTAAACATGAGGTATTGCCTGAAATCAACAAGATTTTGCCTTTTTAAATCAATAATAATAAAAAAAAAATTGTTGGTTCTACCACAGTGTTCACATTTTTTTTTTTTTTTTTTTTTTTTTTTTTTTTTAAGGGCAGGGCGGATTTATCGAAAAGGGCACTTTCTTCACCACTCACTAAATGGATTATAAAATGTACAATCCACAAAATAAAATAAATACAAATAAAAGGAGAACACTCATCTATCTCATCACTTAATTAACGGAAAAACACAGCAGGTACCATCCTTCTTGGATTCATGTCTATTTTAATTTAATTATTTATTAAAATTGTAAGCTTAGCAGCCATTTACAGATGTAAACATGCAAAGATGTTAAAATTTATATTTTCAACGAACACAGAATTTTAGACTTTATAAGTTCTGGAGAAAATTTTACCTTAAATAGTAATCTACAAATATTTTAAAAGTTAGTGCAGGCTTTAATGTGTTAATGCTTTAAGCATTGTTTCCCATAAATAATTATATTACACATAATTAATATATTACACATAATTACACATAAAGAATAGTAGGTATCTATTTGTCTCTCTCTGATATATGCTCAATCAGATATAGATAAAAGTTTTTTTTTTTTTTTTAAGTCTACATTATTATTTTTAAAAAATACACCTAGTTTTTTTAAACTTAAAAAAAAAAAAAAAACTACACAGCATGTGCAAAATAAATGTGAAATTAGCAATATTTATATTTATAGTCGTAACTAATTGTTAAATATGCTATAATTTCATCACTAATCGATAAAATTCTTTAAGACTGATTCCCGAAATTCCCATGATCGATCACCGAAATGCATAATTTTTTTCATTGCTAAGAGATGAAATTTGAGCTTTTTTTCTCAAAGCTAAATACGAAATAGATTTGCAGCCGATTTCGAAAATACAGGATTTTTTTCCCCGCTGTCAATTCTTATAGTAAAAACTTACATTTAATCACAAGTAATTCCCAAATTCTGCTATTATTTCGCCGTTAATTGATGAAATTTCACGATTTTTCTCCCCTAAAGCCTTTCCTGAAATTAACGATATTTTTGCAGCCGATTGCTGAAACCTGCTAGTATTTCGTCCCTAATCGATGAAAATTGTGTTCTTTATAATGTTGAATCTTCAAATACTCAAATATTTTGCCACTAATCGATGAAATGTACGCTTTTTTCAAAGTTGAATCCCGAAATACGCAATAATTTTGCGGCCTAATTCAGAAATATGGGATCATTTCACTATTAACTGTCAAAAAGTTATGTTTAAATGCAACTAATTACTAAAGTACGATATAATTTCGGGGTTAATCGATCAGATTTGCACTCTTTTCAAAGGTGATTTCCGAAATTCACGATGTTTTGTGGCTGATTGCTGAATGAAACACGTAATTATATCGCCGTTACTTAATAAGGTTACTTTAATCCTAATTGATTGCTGAAATAGGCTTTATCTCTATATTAATTCATGAAATCCACACTTTTTAGCAAAGACTATATCCGATGTATGCAATAAATTTTCCATATGTAAATATATATGTATATTTCCATATACATATGGAATTAATCATACTGATATTAATATGATGGAATTAATCATACTGATTTTTTGAAATTTATGTAATAGCAACTAATTGATAATATAGGCTATTGTTTTACCGCTAATTTTTTAATTATGTATGTTTAAAAAAAAATTAATACCAAAATATGCGATTATTTCATAAATAATAATAATAATAATAATACCAAATAATAAAATTACTTTTTTTTTTTTTTGCGTGTTTGCAGAAATATGCGATACAAAAGTCTATCTAAATACAGGATCATTTCGTCGATAAAATCTACTTTTAATCACTTAAATTATGTGCTGAAATAAGCCATCTATTCACTACAGAAAAATATAATATTCTTGCGGTGGATTGTCGAAATTTATCATTTTGTGTCTTATTAACAAAATTTACCTTCATCACGGCTAATTGCTCAAATAAGTGATTGTTTCCCTGTTTCTCTAAATAAAGATGGGCAACTATTTTCACAGCTATAATCGCCAAAATTCGTGCTATTTCAGAAAATTGATATCACAAATATTTAATACATAAATATATAGTATTTAGTAAAAAATCAGCAAGATTCTTAATTCCTACCATTTTTTGGCGTATATTTGCCGAAATATCCATAATTTTTGCATCAGATTACCGAAATATATGCAATTTGATAAAGACCAAAAGGTCAATCTCTCAAAAAATCTTATTTAAGCAGAAAAGCAATAGTGGAAAATTGTATTTAAATTTTTAAGTTTAAGGGTTTCAATAAAATTGACTTGACCAGTGTAAAATGTTATGACTCAATGAATACAAAAATTTAACATTTAACAAAACAGATTTTATTTAGTAAGGTATATATATATAGCAGTAAACATTGTAAAAATATGACAAGATTCAAGTTACCTTTTAGGTGCAGGATAAACAGTAGTTGTAACACAATCTAGTAGAAATATACTTGCAATACAATATGGTACTTGAAACAATAAACATCGTTGACACTAAATATATTAACACAGATATGACATCTCGCGGTTGCCACGTTGACCAACGAGGAATAAGGAAGAAGCATACTTAACATCCTGCAGTCGCCACGTTGACCAACGAGAACAGAAACGAAAAAAAAATATCACTATAAATTGAAGTCCATTACAGAAGCACTATTGATCTTTATATTAAATTTCTGATGATTTAATTTTGAAAAATTTCAATTTAACTTATTTAAAACTTAACAATACAGCGCTAAAGCTGAAAAACAAAGATAACATTATTAAACCTCAAACGTGAACAATATCAATTCATTTTATCGATTATCTAATTTAATTCACGATTTCAAACATCTTAAGCTGAAGAAAAAGAATTATGAGATTAAACTCATTTTTATAAAACTTAACAATTGTAAAAAAAACAACAACAATGGCAGCTATCAAGGCTTAAAGTAAATAGCCATATTAAAAACTTATCCAGCTGTCAGATGCTAAAAGCACACATGCTTTAAGTGCTTAGCTTATCAACAGCTTGAAGCTGCTCAATTGCCTGAAACTGCATAGCTACTTAAGACTACATAGCTGGTTGAAAGCTGCAACGCCATACAATTCGCCGTGATCTTTTATACTATCAAAAAACACTAAATCTGCATATAAACAAACATTGCAAGCGCCACTCAACGGTCAAAGCCAAAATATAATTTATAATAATTATTTCAACAGCAGGGGCAACGGCAGAAATGTAAACAAACATTGATAGTTAATACGTGATGTAGGGTAGGTGGGGGGAATTGGTGCCCGGGGGTGATTGGGTACTACTTTTTTCAAAGTTTTTTATAGGAGTGACCCCATTTTTTTGAACAATTTCAAATATACACACTAATAGGTATGGTCATATTCCATAACTCATATTTATTTTTCAATGTTGTTCTGTAATACCCTGACTAGTAAAAAGAAATCTCAGATGCACCTATCATGCTACAGTTTTTGAAGTGCCTGACAAACTTTGTCCGTCCAAGCTTTAAAATAATGTTGATTTTTTAACTTTAACACAATATTTAAATTTTACCTATTAAATGCAAGTTCTTGTACTTAAGAACATGTGGTGTGAGTTAGTTTTTTTTTTTTTTAAGTTACGTGTAAAGGGAAATTTGGGGAGTCAAAAAGTTTAGCACCCATTTGCCCCCCTGCGGGGAAATGGGTGCTAATATAATTTTCTGTTTATTTTCAAAAGTAACTGTTATTTTGTGCTTTAATATGTATAGGGGTTGTTTTGGGGTAATCAGACTTCTGTTTGGTGTTAATTTGAGGAAGATTACAAAAAAGTCTGCAAACTCTTTTGCAACTATCAAATAAACACTGTTTAAGTGTTTTATGGAAGAAAACGCTTATTTTGTTCAAGTTTTGTGTTAGGAAATTCTGTCAAAAGCATTGAAGGCTATGTGAGCAATTTCAGGAGGCTCGAAAATATGTTTGTACGTACGTCCATATAACATCAGGCCAAAATCAGCTTCATTTTTACAAAGTTTTGAGGCCTCGTAACTTTTTTTTTGGCCAAAGAGAAAAAAAGTATATATTATTGCAGGGGTGCAGAATATGTCCGAACGAGGTTCGGGGGAAATTTAAACTGACTGGGGAAATTTTGAATATTTTTTTAAGAGAAAATAAAAATGTAAATCAAAAATAACAATTTGCTACTTTGAAGTGCTTATTACACTAACAGCGATATTTTTATGTTACACTGTATACTTATTCTCTTAAAGATTTATTACATAGAACAAATGACTTTGTATAGCAAAGTAGATTTTTGCATTATTGAGGGAAATTTATACTGTGTTTGGGGGAAATTTCCGAGGTTTGAACATTTTCTGCACCCCTGTATTATTGCAGTTTAGCTTTTCTATTAAACTACTTATACCATAAACTTTATATGTGTATGTCATAAGGCACCATTGCCATTTCTGTTTTTCAAAAAGTGCCAAAGTTTTGTAAAAACAAATGCAATTTCTTGTAGCTGTTGGAAAAAAAAAAAATTTCAATAAAAAGAAGTTCAATACATTAGATATGGAATTCTTTCTAGCACCCATTTCCCCAAAGAAGTTAAGACATGCTGCTGTGGAGTTATAGGTGTAGCACCCAATTACCCCCAAGGGGGTAATTCGGTTCTAAAACACTTAATATTTTTTTGACAACTATTTAATAACAGAAAAAAAAAAAAAATTAAATATCGTACAAAGATTACACTCTACTGTACTAAAATATTTAGTTAAAATATTACAGAATTTCAGAACGCTAAAGTGTACATAACACAATTTGTAAAACATGGGCACCAATTCCCCCCTCTTATCCTATAATAAACCGGTGAAAAGAATTTCAACTAAGATAAAATAAGTAAATATCTATTAACTTGAAAAGAAAAGGTAACTTAAAGTTATTCCTTGAAAAATAAACATATGAAAATTAGTAAATTTTTATATGTGAGGACATTGATAATTATCAATTTCCTAGTCCGAATATTATGAATTTTGTCAAAGTTCTGTTTTATGTTCGCTGATTTCATTTTAAGTAAATTAGTTTTAGTGTGAAGTTGACAAAATAATAATTATAAAATGCTGATTTAGAGCAAAAAATTTTAGCTTCAGCACAAAATACGAAATATGCAGAATATTTGAAATCCTCCATATGAGAATTGGGTGCCGATTTTAATACTTTAACATACTTTCTGTGGTTCTTTATTTTATTATATTGTTTCTGTAACAGTCATTTCTACTCTTGGATATGCAGAAAAGATTCCCAATATGCAGGCTTCGAGCAACGACGTGAACAAAAACATCAGAGAAACAACGGCTAATGATCATTTTTTCCGTCAACCACCGGAATATACAGACCGATACCGATGACACATAGATCGCACCCAGAAGTGACTTCTTATAGAATTTTCATATCGTGTTTGTTCGAAGGTATGTGAAGCCCGATTTTGCATCAGATAAAAATATATTATAAATGTATGTTTTTCAATGAAAACGGTAAAATATCTTTAAAAAATAACGATATTGCAGATGGGAAAATACAGAGCATATTTTCATTTAGAAAAATTGAAAGGTGCATTTTCATTTGAAAAAAAAAGTGGGGGGGCAGGGCACATCAGCGCTTAAACGAAATAGGGCAGGGCGCAGCGCCCTCTAAAAAACACATAATATGAACACTATTCCACCATATAGTGTAAGAAATAATCTATAACTAAATTGAATTTTTACTTGCCACCGTAAAAAATCTGCTTGCCAGTGGCGAGCTGGCTAGCGAAAATTTTGTGCCCGTCCTGATTTAGAATGTTGTAGCTATTTGCATTTTTCACCAGATTGAAATGTGAGTTTCAGTGACTGATCCATATCCACTTCAGACAGATATTTTCATCAATTAACAGGCTTTGCCCCCTTCACTGGTTGGTTGGATGGATGCAGGAACGATAGATTGCTGTTTCACTGTAATAAATGATGAAATAAAACAGCTGAATGTTCGTCAGTCATTTTTCAACAAAACATACAAAAATTGGTTATACAAAATTTGTACCTTGTGCCATATTTGCAAATTTAAGCTTGATTTAGCTTTAATAGGAATTTTACTTATTCATACTTTCCTTATTTATCAAAATTTGGCTGAGTGCAGCTCTAATTTTAAGTAATTAATGGAATGGTACTTCTTTGCAAAGGCCCTTTGCTGTAATTATGTAAATATATATATATATATATATATATATATCTTCCACTAGTTAAAAATATATTAGTTCCCCATCATACTATAGGTATGGGGAACTTAGGTAATCGTGAAAATTTTCGACCTCGGATTTTTTACTTTTTTACACGTTTTCAGGTGTGAGGAATCCGAAAATGACAAAATTTGTATGGTGTCTGTCTGTAGGGTGCCTGTTAGTCCGTTAGTTTGTTAGTCTGTGTACACGATATCTCAAGAACAAATTGTCGCAGAGAGGTCAGATCAGTTTTAAAATATTACTTTCGACACTGGCAAGAACCCTATTCATTTGCAACATTCGAATTTAAAAACTTCGTAAGTTATTAGAAATTTACGATTTTCTTAACATGGGAGAATAGGGCAAAAATTCACTTAAACGTGCATTAAATGGAAACTTTTTACTGTAAAAATGTCAGACTAGTTCTAAAATATCAGTTTTGATGCCAGAAGGAACATCAGTAACTATAAATATGCTACTTTGAAAATTTCGCAAGTTATTGGAAATTTAAGAATTTCTTAACATGGCAGTATAGGGCAAAATTTCACATAAACGTCAATTTTGAGAGATATTTTCATCGTAAAGATATCAGACTACTTTTGAAATATTTAAGGCACTGGCATGAATATTAACGACTATGAATTTTCCAATATAAAAATTTTGTAAGTTATTGGAAATTTACAAATTTCTTAACATGGCAGAATAGAGCAAAATTTGACATAAACGTCAATCTTGAGGGATATTTTCATCGTAAAGATGCCAAACCACTTTCGAAATATTATTTAGGATACTGGCATGAATATCATAGACTATGACTTTTCCAATTTAAAAAATTCGTAAGTTATTTGGAATTTACGATTTACTTAACATGTCAAAATAAGGCAAAATTGAGCATAAACTTCCATTTTGAGGATCGTAAATACATTAGACAACTTCAAAATTACATTTATGATATTTGTTTGAACATGATTGAATACAAATAATCTAATAGGAAAATTTCGTAATTTACGATTTTATCAACCTAGCGAAATTGTAAATTTTTCATATAAATATGAATTTTGAGGATTGTTGCACTGGAAATAGTAGCATGAAAACTAAACAGCGGAATAGACCCTGATAAAATAAGTTAATAGATTAGAATAAGATAAATATATCGAAGGAACGTTGAATAGCCTATTAGGCGGGGATTTCATTCTGTCACTGTATCAAGCTTTGGTCAAATTAATTTCTTTTAACATGATTATAATGTCTCGCACTAGAAATTTATGAGAACATAAATATGATGGGGAACTGAGCAGAGTCCACCTATGCCAACTAGTTTTTGTCCTGTAGTCTTCCATTATGCTATGCATGATCACATTTTTTGTAAAACGTTATTTTTTTGTCAAATTTTCCCTTTTTTTTTTTTATAATTGTTGTGTTAAAAAATTTTTCACATTCATTCTCTGGGGTTTTCTATCAGTATGCAATGTTCTGTGTCTGAAATTCATTTTTAGTGATTCAGCGTTCTTGCAGTGAAAAAATTAATTGCCATTCATTGACACAGAATAAAAATTCTGTAAACAGTGTTTCAGGTTAAAATAAGTTTTTTATTTGTCTGATTAAAGTTTGTGCCTGATTATTTTGACTTTTAATATTGTTGTGTGTTTGGGCATTTTTAAAGTTATTCTTTTATATAGCAATGTTCTGTGTAAAATTATTTATCAATTTCAAATAAAGGATTACTTATCTAAGATTTAGTTATAATTCAAAATTGTATTTTCGTATTAATAATAACAGCTTGAGTTTTAACTGACATATGTTCTGCTTGTCATGTAGAATTCCGGGATTCTGCAGTAGAACGTTACAATTAATCTTCCAGGTCCATACCGCTGAAAAGACTGCCGTGAAAATAAAAGAAGACAACTTGTTCGCTGCATAATGTATTTATTTTAGAAATCAACAGTTCCTTTACAGTGGAAGTTCATCATGACCATACGTGGCGAGAATGCAAAAAGGTAGAGGTGAGAGAGAGAGCTACGGGGTCACATGTTATCGTATCAACAGATGTAGAGCGAATTCTGTAGTTGACTGAGTCGCAATCCAGACCGGACTCTTGGATTACGCCAAGATTTTTGAAAAAGTGCCAAATTTTATAGCCAAAGCAAATCCATTGTTTCTAGATCAAATTAATATAAATATTTTGAATTTAGCAAGTTCGTTACAACAGTTTATGCCAATGCTTGTGCCAATTATTATCGCCAGAAAACCGTTATTTAAGGGAGACACTCAGACTAGGATTTATTGCACATCCTGTGATAAAAAAAAATATAATTACCCTTTAATGATATCATAATGTAAATTATAGCCTAATTTATTTATAACAAAGTGGACTTGCGCAATTTTAGAGAATGAAAATGTAATTATGTATACAACGGTTTATAAATAAAATAATATTTTTTTATATTTTATTTATTAAATGATTTGGGAAAGATTATTATTCTGAGAGATGTCATTTAAAAAGAATATGTTTTTTGTTCTCAGAAGATTTATTAAAAAAAGACTGCCGTGAAAATAAAAGAAGACAACTTGTTCGCTGCATAATGTATTTATTTTAGAAATCAACAGTTCCTTTACAGTGGAAGTTCATCATGACCATACGTGGCGAGAATGCAAAAAGGTAGAGGTGAGAGAGAGAGCTACGGGGTCACATGTTATCGTATCAACAGATGTAGAGCGAATTCTGTAGTTGACTGAGTCGCAATCCAGACCGGACTCTTGGATTACGCCAAGATTTTTGAAAAAGTGCCAAATTTTATAGCCAAAGCAAATCCATTGTTTCTAGATCAAATTAATATAAATATTTTGAATTTAGCAAGTTCGTTACAACAGTTTATGCCAATGCTTGTGCCAATTATTATCGCCAGAAAACCGTTATTTAAGGGAGACACTCAGACTAGGATTTATTGCACATCCTGTGATAAAAAAATATAATAACCCTTTAATGATATCATAATGTAAATTATAGCCTAATTTATTTATAACAAAGTGGACATGCCCAATTTTAGAGAATGAAAATGTAATTATGTATACAACGGTTTATAAATAAAATAATATTTTTTTATATTTTATTTATTAAATGATTTAGGAAA
This sequence comes from Salticus scenicus, assembly GCA_963930645.1. NCBI lineage: Eukaryota > Metazoa > Arthropoda > Arachnida > Araneae > Salticidae > Salticus > Salticus scenicus. The sequence goes on from OZ005648.1 coordinate 137,142,529, forward strand.
GATTATTATTCTGAGAGATGTCATTTAAAAAGAATATGGTTTTTTGTTCTCAGAAGATTTATTAATAGCATAAGGGATAAAGTATTATTAGAATTAAAATATTTATTATAGACAAAAGCGAATAAATAAAAGTAATTTAGAATTTCGTTATCTATTTTTATTAGCCATTTAATTTATTGAAAATATAATACTTACTTATTGCCTTTATTTAAAGTCATAATTAAAACTCATATATGTGAAGGAACGACTTCACACTGCTTCTGTATGTTTTTCTTTTTTTTTTAAATAAATTTAAATAAGGATTTGCTTCTACTTATATCGATTTCTTTTCTTTCATTTTTAATATTTATAGGAAAAACTGTAATATCAAATGATGGTGCTACAATATTGAAAGAATTAGAAGTTATACACCCTGCAGCTAAGACTTTGGTAGATATAGCTAAATCTCAAGATGCTGAGGTTTGTATTATTCATTTTAATATTAATTATTTAGATTGTGAAACAAATGTAAAATTCGTCTATTCCTTAAAAGTAACATTTGTGTTTCTAATCTAAATTTAAAAGCATAGTGATAAAATATTTTGTTAATCAGGTAATAGTGCTTAATCAAATCCTTGTTTTATTATTAACTTAAATAAATAATGGCATCAGTTAATCACATTTTTTTTAAAATTCTCAATGTTTCTAACTTATATTTGCACTATTTATTTCTAAAATTTATTTAAAGCTTAGTGCTGACTCTAGAATAAAAGGGCCACCGTGGACAGGGTTTGTACTAGAAAAGAATTTTGAGTGGGATTCTCCCACTCTAACAAAAAATTTAAGTGTTGTCTTTCAAATTTAAGTGAAAAATTACATAATTTACATTTTGCAGATTTTTTTTTTTTTTTTAGAGAATTACAATTGCAAATTAAACAATTAAAAAAAAGAAACCAAGTAAATGTTAAAAATGTAAATTTATTTATTTATTTTAAATTACATAAATTACAGTAAATTACATAATTTACATTTTGCAGATTTTTTTTTTTTTTTTAGAGAATTACAATTGCAAATTAAACAATTAAAAAAAAGAAACCAAGTAAATGTTAAAAATGTAAATTTATTTATTTATTTTAATTCTCTTTTTGTGGTTAAGGGCAAATACTGCTTCAGTATTCAGAATTCAAATTTTCATCAAAAATGCAGAAGAAATTGCTCAAGTTATTAATGACTTTTAAGAGGAGCTACCGTAGGTAGGAGGGTGCTGTATATACTCGTGTATAAGTTGAAAAATTTAGTACAAAAAGACAAGGTACAAAGTTGGGGGGTCGATTTATACCCGAGGCGAAATATAAAAAAACATTTCCACCAAGAAAAACACCATGCAGTAAGAATAATTACACAAATGCGACCCTCAGAATATCTAAGTATTTTTTTCACTTATTGAACAGCTGAACCTCGGAAATCTAACCTTGAAATTCCGGACATTTTCCCAGTTTTAGTCCAACCCTTATAACTAAATGAGAGACAAAATAATTGATAATTGTAAAGTCTATTAATAGAATAATTCTATAATAGTCTATTAATTCTTATAACACATGTATAATAAAGTACAGTTTATATAAAAATGCTTTATTTATACAATATAAATATTGGTTAAATGTCGTATTCTACCTTTGTAAAATCTACATTTGTTTTTTCATCATTTTATCTAGTGCTGGCTCTAGGTATTTGGCAGGTTGCTCCACCTGGCAGTCCTTTTAAACACGTTATAGCACTCACCAACCCTTTCTTATAAACCTATTTTAGGACTCGATAGATCTTTTTAAAAACATTTTAGTACCTACCAGGTGTCCTTATTACCTACCCAGTTACCTACCAGGGGTCCCCTATTTTAAATATCTAGATGCATTTATATACTTTTCTTCCTGATATGTAGCATTTTTCTAGGAATAGTTTTACAGTATCATTGCAAGAACAAATGCATATAGCCTATATATGTACACAGAAAACTAGTAATTTACTTTTGTCAAAAACAAAAATCACAACATAAAGAGCAGCAAGCAAATTATGCAAATGTCATTTCAAAAATAAGTTGCCCTTTTTATTGAGTTATGCCATAGCCTCCTAAATTAGATGCCTGTCGCGTGGCTCGGAAACTTGGCAATAGTTGAAGCGGTAGACAGCACCACCTAGTACAGTTTGTGCGACTTTTTTATTCAGATGTCACCAATAATTTTAAGAAGTGATATATGATATATATAATCGACGTTTCTTCGATTCTATTCGCCTTTTATGTATATCATATCCCACTTTTAAAAATTTTTTGGTGGCTGTTGAATAAAAAAATCGCGCAATCTGTACCAGGTGGCACTGTCTACCACTTCAACTGTTGCCAAGTTACCGAGCCACACGACAGGCATCTAGTTTAGGAGGCTATGGTTATACCTAATGGCCTCTTCAGCATTATTCTTTATTATAAATTTTTCTAAGTTTCATTAAAACTTTATTTTTGTCACACTAATGAAAAAGCATCTGAACTTAAGACAAGCAAACATTCTTATTTTAATTAAATGTCTGTTTGCATGAACATAAATCACTTCATAATTAATTCTTAACATATGCAATGTAGAATTGGCAGAAAATAATACCCTACTCTATTTTCAGGGTTCGACAAATCTCAACAAACTAAAATATCTCTTTGGCAGACCTGCCAACTGCTACGAATAATTCGTAATTGCTACGAATTTGGGCCGTAAACTACGGCGCTACGAAAATCAGCTCAAAATTACGAATTTTTATCTAGCACCAAAACTGCAACATTTCTGACGTTTTGCCTTGCGATTTTCAATCTTTTTCCATCCACGCCATAAATGTCAATTTTCATTTTAAACTTGCTTTATTAGTTTCTAGAATATATAAAGAGATAGAATTGTTAAATATTTCTCATTCGTGTATTTTTTTGTGCCCTCCTCTCTCCCCACCCCACCCCCTAAAGATAGGCAAACAAATGCCTCACAAAAGCCTTGGGATTTCTAATCTTTATCCATCTGCAACATAAATGTCAATGTTATTTTTAAACTTACTTTATTAGATACTAGAACCTAAGTAGAGTTGTTCAATATTTCTCACTCTTTTTTTTTTTACCTCCCCCCCCCCTCCCCTACCAATCCATGATCAAATGCCTACAGAAACCGTTGAATGTGTTCAATATTTATATTTTAACATTTTTAAATCAATTATCCCAATGCTAAGATTAGAATTTTTTGCAATCATAATTTATATATTTTTTTAATTATACACATAATTAAATACACAACAAAAAATATTTATTTAATATGTAGTATTTTTGCTGAATTTTAATGGCTGGTTGAATATAGTGTAAAAACAGGAATTCTGCATTTTGAATAAAATTATTTTATACCTGGTTTCATAAGTCATGTTTGTTTCTTAAATGTTTTTTCATTATATATGAACACTAATGCAAATTATTTAGGTAAAAATAATAACTTTTTAAAAAATGTTTAATCTGAGTTTGGGGGGGGGGGGCATTAAACATAATGTGGCCGGATTTCGGTGGCAAATAAAGCCAGGTGTCTGGCATCCGGCAGTGCATATTATCTGTGGAAAATTTTTCATCAGGGCTGAAAATAGTACCCCGCGGATTATACGCAAGAAAATACAGTAATATACATACATTTATTCATTCAGGATTCGTGTGTCACATGATAAAAATGAACCAATCAACCATCCAATCTATTTTTAAAATCTGTGTGCTACTAATTATCATTTTCAAATGTTGGCAGGTATGCATTGGCAACAAATTATTGCAGATTGGGGAAATTTTTTTTATGTATTTATGGTGTTTTTGATTAAATAGCTAGCTCATTTGTTCTATGTAAAATAATACATGAATGATTTGCATTGAATGAAGAATAATAAATATTGCCTCTATCTACCCTGTGTTGCTCTCAGCGTTGTCATAGAAATAGTTCACTATCTCTGGCTCATAAAAATATTTCCTGTCTCCTAAGATATTAGAACTTTTATCAGTCCCTGCCTCTGTGCCTATTTTTAATGTTTTTCCCTGATTGTAGGCAGACTCAGATAAAAGGAAAAATTTTCTGCAAACACAAAATCTAAAGCAAAAATTTTCTGCAAAAAAAAAAATCTTCTTTTGACAGTTGATAACCGAGTTAACTGTGATAAACAAAATTTTTTTGGTGAGATTTTGAAACTATGCTAAGTAGTATGTGCATCAATGAGATTTTACAAGATGAGACGACAGAAAAAAAAAAAAAAAAAAAACAATAATTCATGAAAAAGTTACTGAATAAATAAATAAATAAACATTAATATTTAAAATAAATATTGCCTAAATACTCAAACATAACTGTGTGGGGGTGGCTCCATTAACAGCTTGCACCAATAAATACAATTTAATTAAAGATATGCTATATATATATATATATATATGACAAGAATAGTAAGAATAAATATATATATATATATATATTTTCATATAAAAGAATTGTGAATACGAAAAAAATATACTTACTTGTAGATATTTTGAAATGGGATTATCACTTTTTTTTTTTTTTTTTTTTAAACTAAAAGTAAGAGCTTTCGAAGACTTTAAAATAAATCATTGTGGAAACAGCACTGTACAATTTAATTTAATACATGATAACAAAAACAAATGCATCTTGAGCAAGTGTGATGGCCTTTAAATCAGCTAGAATATTAAGCATATGCAATTTATCAATTAGAAGTGTGTATTTTTGCAAATTTTTCAGAAAGGGCTAGTTGCTATTTGTGGTGCTAACTGGTTTTACAAAGTTAAAAAAAAAAAAAAAAAAAAATTACTTCATTACCTACCTAAAAATCCCTAAAGTGGACATTTTTTATTTTTTAAGTGTCAAAAATAAAATTGCTATCATTTTTTAATTTCTTTTTTATCAGCTTAATTCTTAAATCCAATTTCCATAGTTACTTGCAGATTTCAGAGTCTATTGTATAACCAAAATAGAAAAATAGGGGGGGGGGGGAGAAAAAAAATTAAATATGCATAAAGGGAAGAGAAGAATGTCTATAAAGGAAAAAAAAAATCTCTCAAACGATGAACAAATGTAACTCACAGCCTAACTAAAATAAAACAGCATAGCATCTTCTTCTCTCCCTGATCCCATGCCATTCAGGATGTAGTATGATAATTTCCGCTAATGATTCCCCCTCTCCCTAATCTGTGTTTTTCCATTCAAAAGGCTCCCTCACCTCCAAACATGGTGTGACAAATACCAAGCGCTGATTAAAAACCTACTGTGATTAAAGAAAGAGAAAGCTGATCGCTTCTTCTTCCTTCCCCTCCTGTCCTAAAGAGGCTGGCGTCTGCTGCAAAAGCCCAGACTTCGGTCGGACTTTGGAATGAGCGGGGAGAAAACAGAACCGCTGCTCTCTTATCAGTTATGTTTGCTTCCTGCTCAGTGCAGACAATCGGCATTTGCTATTAATATATTGCACAAATGGAAACCAAAAATGAAGTCCTTTTGGTTAAATTCTTTCATATTCATTTATTCACATATTAAGGAGTAGTTTCAACCACAAGACCAGAACTGTAGTAGCCGTACGATTTTTCCGCGATTGCCGACCGCGGAAAAATTTCTGAACTTGCAGAAAAATTTCCGCGAATGCCGTTCGTGTATATTATGCGGGTCTGATTGTAGGTATAAACTCAATTTTTTGTACACATGTATTTTTGCACCAGAAGAAGAAAGGTCACGTACTTTCGAAACCAGTAGTGTTGGTATTGATTTTATGGTATGTAAAGAAGTTGTTTCGATGTTTATTGTACATCAGTTCTTTAATTTATATCCCACATGGATGTCCAAAATAATTGTATTTTATTTACTTGCTTAAGCATATTTGTAACAGTTATTTACTACTTGGCATTTAAAAAATATATATTTAGGATTTTCGTGATTGTAGCATAATTTCTATGTTTTGAGATTTAATAACGTTTTCTAAGTCATAATTTTCACTATATCATATCTTCAATTTATTTAATCATAGAAAGAATACTATGAAAGTTTATTTTTTAAGAAAAGTGTATCAAATCATCTTGGGAAGAACAAAGGAAGGCAACTGTGCTGTAGTATACAGGCTATAATTATTGGCAAAAAATATAGAAAAGTAGTGATTTCATGTAAAATTTATACCTTGGTGCTAAAACATTCATTCAACAGTTAATTCTTATCTGCTCTTTCTCAAAGACCAAAAAATAATAATAATAATAATAATAATAATAAATAAATAAATAAAAATTACTGATTACTTCTTAAAGGATTATTTAATTTTCCTTTCTATGTGTGTTAATTATGATAAATTTCTATTATTCTGTTTTATCTGTTTAAATTTTGTATTGGTGATTTATTTTAGACAGCCATTTTTCTTATATAAAATTAAAGAAACAATAACAACAACAAAATTCGATTTAAATCTGATTTTTATCAGCATAAGTGTTTCAGTAAAATAAATTATTTTAATTATAAATTAAGTTATTAACTTGAGTGCAAGTTAGATTTATGTTTTCCTTCTACTTTCATCTGATTATATCTGAATTTTTATATGATTCAAAATTTAGTTATTTTTTCTTCCTCTTCATTTTGTGAAGTTTTAACGGTTAATATTTTTTCAAGGTTGGGGATGGTACAACTACTGTGACATTACTTGCTGCTGAAATTTTAAAACAGTGCAAGCCTCTTATTGAAGATGGTATTCATCCTCAAATAATCATGAGAAGTCTGAGAACTGCACTTAATATGGTATGTGTCCTCTTTTAGTAAAATAATTACAGTAATAAAATGTATGATAAGTTATTAGTTTTATTGGATTTACCTTTATACTTTCTGAACATACATATGTAAGGAAAATGTTGTAATCATGTCAAAAATCCGAATTTGAGATTTTGATTTTTCTATACATTTTGATGTCCCCTGAGTCCGTTTTCACTATTTTTATGATGATGTATGTGTGTGAGTGAACACGCTAGCGTCTAAACGCTTTTCTCGAATGAGCTGAAAGTTGGTACATATATTGTAAGTCAGTGTGATAGCGTCTAAATGCCCCATTAAACTGAGCAAAAAAAAATTATACACATATTATTGGTCTCAGTTGCACAAACTATATAGATTTTTGTGAATTTAGCAAGTCACTGTTGCACTAACTACATGCCTTTTTGGCGAATCTAGCATTTATCGGTTTTTACAGGGACACAACAAAAAATTCTTTATCATTATGATCTATGAGCTCAAAGTATAATAGCATTATGGTAAAATAGGTTCAGAGTACAATAGTGTTAAATTAAACATTGTACTATATGAAGAAAAATAATCTCTTTTGTTTATTTAACAACTGCTCTTACTTTACTTTATCTACAAAGGTTAATTACTCAATGTTTGGAAAATCGAGTAGGTTCACTCCAGATTTTTTATACTTGGAATTATTTAATGAAGCGTCTTTTCTCTCTCTCTTTTTTTTTTCTTGATATGAAAGAGAAACAAAAATTCTGATTGTTATTATATATTTTATAGTATATTCTAAATCAGGGACAGCATTTTATTTGGGTTAAGAGTTTTATGTATGAAGACCCACAATATGAAATATAGTATAACACCTTTAATCCGGAATCGTTGGGACCTTGCCGATTCCAAATTACGGAAATTTCCAGATTATAGATCTTTGTTACTTTCTTCTATATGTAATATAGAGAAAGTATTGGATTCGTAAAAATTTTCGACCTCGGGTTTTTGATGGATTTACACGTTTTGAGAGCTGTAGAACACGATTTGACCCTTTTTAGAAAATGTCTGTCTGTCTGTCAGTCTGTCTGTGTGTGTGTGTGTGACAAAATTTTGTGGCAACTTTATCTCAGGAACTACTGCACAGAATTTCATACAAATTAGTATGTAGTTGCACCTTGACATGAATTAGTGCCTATCAACTTTTGGTAAAAATTGTCTTACAGGTTGCGTTGCCATCCCGCTTTTTCTAAATTTTTGACATGGTGATATAGGACAAAATTTTGTATAAATGTGCATAAAGAGAATTATTTTTTAGTAATCATTATGAAATTTACAAGAATTATTTATAATAGAGGTAGTCAACTGGGGAAAATATTTTGTATGCGTAGGAGCCTCGTGAACCCCCCTGGGGGGGAAGTCCCCCCTCGAGGGGAGTAAATTTTCAAGATGGGTATCTTTCGAAAGGTCTCGTCAATACCTTTAAAACGAATGGTTGAACTATAAATCTGTGATAATTTAAAACAAAGTTATCGATTTTTTTTACTTTTAACAAAAAGTAACAGAAAAAAAATCGTATTTTTTTTTTTTTTAATTTAATTTTTTTTTACGAAATTTAACCAGACATGGTATTTAGTTGGCCCCTGATATAAACTGGGGCTGATTAGATTTGGGGATCAATCACTCAACAGGTGGTGCTGTGATCATATTTTTTTTAAATTTTTAACATGGCAGTATAGGAGAAAATTTCGTATAAATGTACATAATGGGAGTTATTCTTAACCAGTGATTGTGAAATTAATATGAATTATTGATAATTGTAGTAGTTAATTAGGAAAAAAATCTCGGTCATCGCTCCCCCCCCCCCCCCAGGGGAAAGTACCCCCGGGGGGGGGGTAAATTTTCAAGATGGGTATCTTTCGAAAGGTCTCGTCAATATCTTTAAAACGAATGGTTGAACTATAAATATGTGATAATTTAAAATAAAGTTATCGATTTTTTTTTTTTTTTTTTTTTTTTTTTTACGAAAAAAAAAAGTATTTTTTTTTTTAAATATTGTTACTACGTGAATTTGTATAGGAAAATATAGAAGAAAGTCTTGTGGTGGCCACAGCATACTAGTTTCAGAACTTGGATGCATTTAAGCTAATAAAATAGAATATATGAATGTTTGTTTAAAATATTAAAAATGCACGATAAGCATTCATTATCGTATAATAAATTATCAATTCTCTCTTCAGTCAAATGATATTAACAATTTTATTTATTTGAAGTATTAAAAGTAAAACATCACAAAATATATCTTTCTTTTGTGTGGTGGCGCCATTTTTCTTAATTTGAGGGAAATGATTTTTTAATGAATAGATAATGTAATTTTGTGATTTTAAATCATAACTATAATATAATAAAAGAGTAAGTAATGTAATTCCCGAAAATCAAAGCTATATTATAAAAGAAATTTTTAATTATTTAACAGATTATGACAACTAATTTTATTATTATTATTATTATTATTATTATCATACAAATTAATGGCCAGTGTAAAAGATTTAAAGTTAAAAGAAATTATAAATGAATAATGCTTAAAATATATACATTATCAAATATCAAATCTAAATTTATATAAAAAAAAAAATAAAAAAAATACAGAAAATTATTAAAATTAAATTGATTAAAAATATATAAAAAACCTTGACATTACTTCGTGCATGATCGTTAAATTTTTCGGCCGGGTACCCGACTCTCATCAGACGACTACTTCTGTGGAGGACTTGAGCTTGACTGGTGATCTTGATCTTCTTTGGCCATAAGCGCTAACGCAGATATTTCTTCTAAACATCCAATCAGACACCTGTTTATTTTAATAGTTATTGAAAAAAGAAAGTAAGAAGCATTCAGATTGGTTTTTTTTTTCTAAAACAGAATTATTTGTTTAGTGGCACTATGTGTAGTCATCCATCAAAAGCAGAAAAGAGGGAATTTGGTTTTCAAAGTCTGAATTATAGAAGTCAGAATTAAAGGTGCTATACTGTATATTGTGGCTAATATCTTCCTAATATTACTTGCTACATTTTCTAATAATACTTGCTAATAGAAAATATACCAATTTATTATCTACAAAAGAAATTCTGAAGTATAAAAAAAAATATTTTACAGTCTTCTGCTTGGTTTATCATAGGAGAAATTGCTTATAGAAACATCTTTTTTGTGAGTAGTCAGAAAAAAAAAAATGTTCGTCCTTAAAGTCTCCCACAACCCTATTATTGTCAACTGGCCTTTCTACCAAAACAACCAACTCCTGTTACACTAGGCATTAAGACAATTTGAGCCAAAAAAATTGACTTAAATCGACAATCAGCTGAAAATTTACACAAACAATTAGTGTGTTATAGTGCTATTAAGAAGGTAAATGCATATTTATGGTGTGTTTTGTTTATTTTTGCTGATTACTTAATGAATGGTTTACATTTAATACTAGATAGATTTTAATCTTTTTTTTAAAACATTGTTATGTTACAAAAAATAATGTTTAACTATTTTCTTTTATCAGGCTAAAGCAAAGATTAATGAAATCGCTGTAAAAGTAGAACACAGTGATGCTGTGTAAGTATTTGCGTTCAATTCTACATTTTTCTTTCTCTGTGCCATTATTTATGCTAGTAATTTTATTTCTGCATTGTCTATACATACTTGCCAACTTTTCCGGTTTTCCCGGAAGACTTCCGTTTTTTTAACGTATCTTCCGGTCTTCCGGACAGATGATGAAATCTTCCGTTTTTAAAAAAGTCGCGGATATCGTTCGTTTTAAAAAGAAACCCAAATATTGTACGAAAACTCCTGATTCCCAATCTTTTTCCATCCATAACATATATGTCAATATTCATTTCAAACTTGCTTTATGAGATTCTAGAACATTTAAAGAAATAGAATTGTTAAATATTTCTTGCTGATGTAATTATTTTTTGACCCCCCCCCCTCTTTATTTATCTACAACTAGTGATCAGCAATCAAATGTTCTGCAGAAGTTTTTTGTTTCCTAATCTTTATCCATCTGCAACATAAATGATAATATTAATTTTAAAGTTCTTACATTTGATTCTAGAAGTAGAGTTGAAAGAGTTTAAATATTTCTTACTCTGTAATTATTTTTGTATCCCCCCCCCCATCCTTTCCCCGGATTGTGATCAATTCTAGAAACAATAAAGCAATGAAAGTGAATATTTCTCACATATGTAATTATTTTTAGATCTTTATTGCTGAATTTAATGATTCTGTTTATTTTTCCTCATATGGTGTTCTATCTATCCTCCCTGGTGCATTTTATGAGATGGCGCTGCAAGCGCACGAAAAGCACTACAACTTTTCTCTCTGTAAAAAGTTTTGTTTTGGATTCTGCCATGTTCGAACGAGAGAAGGGCGTTCGCTTGTAGATAGTTCCTCGTTATGTTAATAAATAGTTTATTTTTCTACATTGGAGTCATTAATTCAAAATACGCCGACACGCCATTACATAACTGAGTGTTAAGCAACTCACCTCAGTGGTGACCCGGATAAACTGTTCTTATTTTGGATTATAAGTGTTTTCGTTTCTGTTTTCAACATGAATGAAACAGCTGCAGTGAATGAAACAGCTGCAGTGAAAATCCCTGCATTCATCCCTACGGACCCGGCCCTGTGGTTCACGATGGTAGAATCAACATTTCAACTAGCTGTGCCGAAACCAATAACGGATTCTAGAACAAAATATAACTATTGTGTTGCGAATTTACCTCCAGAAATTGCAATGACTGTGCGTGACGTAATAATTTCACCTGATAATTCCGATCCATTCAAAAACTTAAAGGACGAAATAATTCAACGTTGTGGTGAAACAAAATCGCAGGAAATTCGCCGATTATTAGCTGGTGAACAACTAGGGGATAGAAAACCGTCAGAACTACTTCGCGTCATGCAGAGAAGAGCTGAAAACCATAAGGTATCCAACACTCTTTTGCTCGAACTATTCTTGCAACAACTGCCTTCAAATGCGCAATTTATTTTAGCATCAGTGCAAGACCTTACACCCATTAAAGCTGCCGAAATAGCTGATAAAATTTTGGATGTATCTCCACCACAGGTAGGTGCTGTTAGTACAACTAATTCTTCGAGTGCTGATTCCGAACTTTTAAAAGAATTAAAACTTTTAAGAGAAGAAGTGGCTTCATTGCGACGTTCCAGAAGTCATTCTCGTTCACTATCTCGATCTAATTTTCGGCACAAAAGCCCAAAAGTTAATAAAGAATTTTGCTGGTATCATCAGAAATTTAGCTCTAAAGCTAAAAAGTGCGTACCTCCCTGTACTTTTTCCGCGGGAAACGACTACGGCAAGGAGTAGCGGCGACATACGCCTCGCCTTCCACTTCTCGTCGCCTTTTTGTACGAGATAAAAGAAGCAATCTAAAATTTTTAGTGGACACAGGAAGTGACTGTTCATTAATTCCAGCATCAAAAATAGACAAAATGTCTATTCCAATTCAAAAATTTGTTGCAGCTAATGGTACTTTAATTAATGTATATAAACGTAAATTATTATCTATTGATCTTGGTCTAAGAAAACAGTTTGTTTACCCTTTTTATGTTTGTAATGTTTCAACCCCTATTTTAGGTGCTGATTTTTTACATTACTTTAATTTAAAGCCAGATCTTAGAAAACGTTCTTTATTTGATAATGTCACAAGCTTAAATTCTCATTGTGTTGTACATAATTCTGATATATATTCAGTGAAATCTATCATAAGTAATGATATTTTTTCTAATCTTTTAAGTGAATTTCCTAACATCAGTAAATCTCCTAGCCCAAACCAAATTGTGAAACATTCTGTTATGCATCATATCGAAACTTTTGGCCCACCGGTATTCGCTAAACCACGTCGTCTGGCCCCCGACCGTTTAAAAATTGCAAAAATGGAATTTCAGCATATGTTGGATTTGGGACACATGCGTCCATCCAACAGCAATTATGCTTCACCTTTGCATATGGTTCCAAAGAAAAACAGCGATGACTGGCGACCTGTTGGAGATTACAGAGCACTAAATGCTCACACTAAAAAGGATAAATATCCCATCCCCAACATTGCTGATTTTACTAGTGAACTTCACGGAACCACAATTTTTTCACGTATGGATTTAGTTAAAGCTTTTCATCAAATTCCGATTGCTCCCGAGGATGTTCACAAAACTGCCATATGTACACCTTTCGGACTCTTCGAGAGCACTCGGATGCAGTTTGGTTTGTGCAATGCTTCCAGCACATTTCAGAGATTTATTGATGAAGTTACAAGAAATTTAAAAGGTGTTTATCCATTTATAGACGATATTTTAATTGCATCCAAATCCCTCGAAGAACATATTGAACATCTCAGAGCACTATTTTCCAGACTTGATCATTACGGCCTTACAATTAAGCCCTCAAAATGCATATTTGGTGTTCCCACTTTGGAATTTTTAGGTTTTACAGTGTCAAAAGATGGTCTTTCACCAACTTCTGACCGTGTTGAAGCCATTTTAAAATTTCCAAGACCTACAACTATTACTCAACTTCGTAGATATTTAGGTATATTTAATTTTTACAGACGATTCATTCCCAGAGCTGCTGATATATTAGCACCCCTCGTTAAATTCCTCGAAGGGCACAAAAATAAAAGGAAACATCCGCGTTCCAATGCCAAAATTTCAATGGAGCAATTAGAATGGAACGACGAAGCAAATTTTGCATTTACGAAATCAAAAGAAGCAATTTCTCATGCAACGCTTCTAAAACATCCTATTCCTGGTGCCCAATTAAGCTTATGGGTAGATGCATCAAACGTCGCTGTTGGTGGCTCTGTCATGCAAATGTCTGATAATCAATGGGAACCTATAGCATTTTATTCTGGCAAATTAAGTAAGTCTCAAAAGAATTGGTCGACATATGACCGTGAACTTTACGCCATATATTCCTCTATAAAGAAATTTCGTCACTTACTAGAAGGTAGAAACTTTTTCATTTACACTGATCAGAAACCCTTAATATACGCTTTCAAACAAAATCCTGAAAAGTGCAGTCCTCGACAGCTACGTCATCTCGATTATATATCCCAATTTTCTACCGATATCCGATATATGAAAGGTTCTGAAAATCATGTAGCCGATGCATTATCTCGCATAGAGATCAATCAAATTTCCCCAACTGTACTTGATTTTAAAGAATTTGCTTCTGCACAATCAACTGATCAAGAACTTCAAAAACTTTTGCAATCCAATACCACATCCTTACAATTAGAAAAACACTATTTTCCCCTTGAGGATATTGACCTATATTGCGACACATCTCAAAAACATCCCCGTCCATTCGTTCCACAAAGTTTGCGAAAATTAGTTTTTGAAAATTTGCATTTCCTTTCACATCCAGGTATGTCAGCCTCCATAAATTTAATTGCTAAAAGATTCGTATGGCCTGGCATGCATAAAGATATCAAATCTATGGTTCGCAGTTGTGTTAATTGCCAAAGAGCCAAAATAACAAAGCACACCAAGTCACCAGTTGGAACATTTTCCCTACCGGATGCCCGTTTTGCCCATATTCATTTAGATTTCATTGGCCCTCTTCCCCCATCAGATGGAAATCAGTATTGTTTAACAATCATTGACAGATTTACCAGATGGCCCGAGGTAATTCCGACCCCTGATATGACTGCGGAAACAACCGCTCGTGCCTTATTGCATGGTTGGATCTCTAGATTCGGATGCCCAGTCACTATCACCACAGATCAAGGTCGTAATTTTGAATCTACTCTATTTCGAGAACTTATGCATATCTTAGGCTGTAAGCGCATTCGGACTTCGGCATACCATCCCCAGTCAAATGGAATTTTAGAACGCTATCATAGACATTTAAAAGATGCTCTTAAGGCACATAATCACACTAAATGGACTGAAACCCTTCCAATTGTTTTACTAGGTTTGCGCTCAGCTCTTAAAAATGACATTAATGCAACACCTGCACAATTAGTATATGGTACCACTTTACGATTACCCTCTGATCTTATTACTGATAAAAAACAAATTGACCAAACGATTGATCCCAATTATGTTTCCAACTTGGTACAAACAATGCAGACACTTAATCCAACTGCTACTTCCTTACATAGCAGTCCTAGTGTTTTCGTAAATCCTGCATTGTCGAATTGTACACATGTATTTTTAAGATCAGACAAAGTAACTCGTCCATTAACACCGCCGTATACTGGACCTCACCTTGTCATAAACAGAGATAATAAAAATTTTGTCATTGATATAAATGGTAAAAACACAACAGTTTCTATAGATCGCGTGAAACCCGCCTATAGATGGTCAGATACTGTTGTGACAAATAATTCTGTTCCTAACCAAGAACCATCTGAGCCAACGCCTGTCAACAAATCATTCGAAATACCACCAGAGCCGACTCCTGTCAACAAAACACGTACTACACGCTCTGGACGTAAAGTCACTTTCCCAAAACATTTGGTGACTGAATATGTAATATAGTTTTGTATATATTATCTTACACTTTTTAATATTATATATTGTTCATTGTATTTCTATTTTGCATTACTTACTATGTTACTATTACATATTATACTGTATCAAGCATTTATTGTATTGAACTTTTGCATTTTATCGTTCACCTTGTTCACTGGGGGGATACTCTATGGTGTTCTATCTATCCTCCCTGGTGCATTTTATGAGATGGCGCTGCAAGCGCACGAAAAGCACTACAACTTTTCTCTCTGTAAAAAGTTTTGTTTTGGATTCTGCCATGTTCGAACGAGAGAAGGGCGTTCGCTTGTAGATAGTTCCTCGTTATGTTAATAAATAGTTTATTTTTCTACATTGGAGTCATTAATTCAAAATACGCCGACACGCCATTACATAACTGAGTGTTAAGCAACACACTTCACTCAATTAAATTAAATATTTGTATGTCATATTTATACCAAATATGTAAACATGGGAAGAAAATAAAGAATAATTTTTTCAGGTAGGAAAATTTTTCCCAAATCAATTTAAGAAAATTAATACTCAGTTGGTTTTATGCACGTTTAAAACTGATAATTAGCTACTGCTACTTTTTCTTATATGTATGATTAATGTACATACACAAAAATCATATTCTATATTTATTTAAAAAATTAGCTATACTTTAACATAACTAAGTTTTTTTGTCTATTGTTAAATAAATTTCTTACAGATTCTGTTTTGTAGATATTTATATGTTGAAGAGGAATAACTTCATTTAAAACTTTTATATATTTAGTATAATCAATCTATTGTAAAACTGTATCGTTTAATACGTCAAAGAGAAAAAAAAAAAAAAAAATCTTCTGGTTTTTCAACAAAAATCTTCCCTTTTTTTTATTAAAATTGGTTGGCAAGTATGTCTATATGTAAAAAAAAAAGCAAAAAAAAAAAAAAAAAGTTTAATCAATCCTTTTTATTTTAAAATAAAAGAAATCTATTTTTTATTTTAAATAATGATTTATCTCTTTATGAATTTTACATATATCATCAAATGTGAGGGTTTATTTTATTTATTTATTGTAACATTGTTATATATTAGTTTTTTTTTCCAACTCTGGCTATTATGAGATATTTAACTATATGTTCTTTCTTCTGCCTTTACTAAGCTTCAATCAGCCCTTTAAAATACTCAGTCTACTTATTATTTACATAGTGAACTGTAAAAATTTCAATGGGCTCTTCCCACCGTCGTCTGCTCAATCACGTGATAAAGGAAAACGAATAATCAAATTCTGAGAATCGAATTCATAAATATTGTTCTTAAGAACAAAAATTTTAATATTTAATATAAAATAAAATAAAAGTAATATTGTGCATTTGTAAAAAGTAGAATAATTGTATTTGTAAATTTAATAATTTTTAAAAAACATTTTATGTGTTTATTTATTTTTACCTATAAGAATCGATTTTTGTATATTGTAGTGTAACTGTAACATTAACTGATCTAGCAATAAATAACAGCTTCTTGTGGAATGTTTATGGATTATAATTTGAAATTTTAAAATGTTTTCATTTAATTTAATTGCATAAAGGTGTTACAACAAGTTAATTAACTTAGTTACTGGTCTAAATGGATTTACGCAGTACGATATTGCACTGTCACTGATTTAAGTACCAAAAATCAGAGTATTAAACATGTTCTTCATGTAACATCAATAACAAACATAAACTAAATGATGATTGTAAATGTATACAGCAAACAAAAGATGACGAATAATGATATAAAATGGATTAAAAATGATGATTTATAAAAAATAACACAGATTAAATACGATTGATCAAAAATAAGAATAGAAAATATGTTATTTCAGCAATCACTCTAGATAAACAAGACTTCGTCTGCTATTTGTTTTTCCTCTATCATGTGACCTCTGACGTCAGGTGGGAAGAGCCCATTAATATCTAAATTATGCATAGAATATCAAAAAATATGCTGGGAAAACTTCTACGCTACAAAATTTAATTTTAATTCCAATAGTAGTACTGAAGTGTTTTAAAGTAAATAGTATTTATATTTTGCACTGTAATTTTGTTTTATCTTTATTTTATCCATTTTAATTAATTTATTATTATTTGTTTTGTGTGTGTGGGGGGGGGGTGCTTATACAGTTCATTGGAACTTGAAAGGTCAGATACAAGATTAGTGTACAAGATATATGCATAGCTGCCAAGTGTTCCAATTTTCCCGTATTTGTTCCTTTTTTTTTTTTTTTTTTTTTTTTTTCCAGAAATCCGATTTTACCCAAATATGTTTCGATTTTTCGGCATTATAACATTTAAAAGGAAATAAAACTATCGCTGATCAAAGGCTTTGTAGAAGCCTTGCGAGTTTTAATCATTTTCCATCAACAGCATAAATGTCAATGTTCATTTTAAACTTGCTTTATTAGATTCTGGAATCTATAAAGACTTAGAATTGTTCAATATTTCTCACTCATGTAATTTTTTGCTAACGACCGGCGTTAAAATGTCTCGCAGATTCTTTGCGATTACCTATCTTTTTCCATCTGCAACATAAATGTGAATTTTTTTTTTAAAGTGTCTTTATTAGATTCTAAGGATTGCTGATTGTATCTCATTCACATAATTTTTTACCTCTTCTCTCACTTCTCCTCCTGCTATTGATTGGTTATCAAATGCTTACAAGAAACCTTGTGATTTTCAATCTTTCTTTATCCAGAATAAAAATGTCAATGATAATTTTAAATTTAGAAATTCTTTATTCATCATCCTTAATTCATTTTAGATAATTTGGAGTGGAAGGCTGATTTTTATACCAACTATGTGAAAAATACCAAAGCCGTGAATCGAACCTGAGCCTTCCGCTTAACGTGCGGGTTCTCTACCACTGAGCTACCCTGGGTGATAACCAGCTAGGCATTTCTCACATAGTGGTAGAGCACCGGCACAGTAAGTGGAAGGCTCGGGTTCAATTCATGGCTTTGGTATTTTTCACATAGTTGGTATAAAAATCAGTC
The DNA here is from genome assembly GCA_963930645.1 of Salticus scenicus. Lineage (NCBI taxonomy): Eukaryota > Metazoa > Arthropoda > Arachnida > Araneae > Salticidae > Salticus > Salticus scenicus. Next base: position 137,160,863 of record OZ005648.1, read on the forward strand.
TTCCACTCCAAATTATCTAAAATGAATTAGGGTTGATGAATAAAGAATTTCTGAATTAGAATTTCGTGGTCTATTGGACTTGTGTCACGATAAATATTGTCACTTGATATAGCTGTGTTTGCAGACTCGGTGACCTTGCCAATGACTATTATGTGAGAAATGCCTAGCTGGTTATCACCCAGGGTAGCTCAATGGCGGATGAGTTGGTATAAAAATCAGCCTTCGACTCCAAAATATCTAAAAAAGATAATTTTAAACTTACTTTATTAGCTCTTAGAATCAATAAAGAGGTAGAATTGTTAAATATCTCTCACTCATGTAATTTTTGTTGTGACACCTCCCTTCACCATTGCCTGTTTAAGGAATGTTTAAAAACCGTTTAAGGAACAATTAATCCATTACTATGATTAATCCACGTATTGAATATTTCAAGTGTTGATAAACCTGTGCATATATATATATATTATGCAATAACGTGTAAATATGGCAAAAAAGGTTGTGAATTCATCCCTCGCACAAAGTGTCCTATTTTTGTTCCTGGTGGGTTGGCAGCTATGTATATGTTTTCATAGCTGTTGTTAAACTTGTTACATGTAGAAAGGAAAATTATTCATTATTTTTTAAAAGGCTGTAGACAATTATTTGATTTATCTCATCAAATATATTAATAAGTAAATTACAAAAAAAAAAAAAAAAAAAAAAAAAAAAGCAGAAAAAAGTGTTTATTAATATGAAGACTCTTAAAAAGTTAAAGAGAAAAAAATAAAAAATATTTGAATGCATTCAGATTTTGTACTTAAGAAATAAGACTTAATTGTTTTGATATTGAGCAAATTCTGCTCAGAACAATGAAATACTAATTTCTTTACAATAAAAGACTTTTGTATAAAATAGATTTTGATGCAGTCAAACCTCGTTTATGTGAATTATTTTTAATATGAACTGTTTCCACAATCCCCGTCAAAATGAAGATTAGTTACTAATAGCATGAACTTCTGATAACATGAACAAATTTTTTTATCCCCCTTGAGGTGCACGTTAACCAGGTTCGATTGTATATCTTAATTTTCTAAATTGTGTTCAAGGAGCATGTTACAAAAGCTAAATGGAAGATATTGTGAATATGCTAAAAATAGAAACACATTAGTGTGACTTAACAGTTTTTGTCATATTTGGTTGAAAATGATGAAATGGCCTTGAACTTCAGACATGCAAAAAAAACATTCACCAATTTACACTTTCTAGTATCGATTTAGTCACAAATGCAATCAAGGGACTAATCACAAATTAAAGAAATGCAAAAATACTTTTATTACCCTATATCATATAAAATCTTTTTGTAAAAAAAATAGAACCGACTCCAAAAAGCAACTACTATTCAAACAACTAACAAAAAAAAAAAAAAGGTATGAAATGAAACTGTAAATTGCGCCTAAAAGTATAAAATAATTTCCTTCAAACAACCTATAACACTACAATTAATCATAACTTTTGAAGTCGGCACAAAATTAAGTAAAATTTAATTAGTTTTTAAAGGTTTGTTTTTAGATTGGTAGCAACAAATGCTGTTGTCTCGAATGATCCATTTTAATGTTTCCTTTATTATTTTATCACTGTATACAATTGGTCCATTAGTAGCATCTACATAGAACAGTGAACATTCTTCACAATACGGTATTTATGTTTCTACGAAGATAGAGTTTCCTTTGCAAATTTGGTATAACTTTGATAACTACCATCCTTGATGGCTTTTGGATTTGGCGATCAAAACGTAATGCAAAAATATACACGAAAGATGTATATTTTCATAATATATATTGTACGATGTATTGTTTCATAATCTTGATTAAACTCATAATATTTTTATCAAAACAATCATGATATCCCAAAGAAATTAAATATGTTTGCCAGATAATTTTGCGATTTTTCTTTCATCAAGGACGTCAGATATCAGCATCTTCGCCAACTTTTGCTGCTTACGAAATCTTATTTGTTTTCTTGAATCAATTTAGTTTTCGGCTTCGTTTTGCAGGTGACAATGTGAGATGTGTAGTTTGAATAGGATTTGATTTTTGTATTGAATAAAGTTATAAATTTTTATTTAATTTTGCGCCGACTTCAAAAGTTATGATTCATTGTAGTGTTATAGGTTGTTTGGCGAAGGAAATTATTTTATACTTTTAGGCGCAATTTACAGTTTCATTTCATACCTTTTTTTTTTTTTGTTAGTTGTTTGAATAGTAGTTGCTTTTTGGAGTCGGTTCTATTTTTTTTACAAAAAGATTTTATTTGTCTCTTTTCAGTGAAAACTTATTCATATAGCAGAACATCAAAAGACGTTCGACGGCAGCTTCACAAATCACAACTTCCAAGAAAAGTGACATAACTCAAAAAATGGTTTATGTCACTGAAAAATACATGAAATGCACCCAATGTGAACAAAAAAGTTACATCTCCATATAGAAAGTTATCCACTCGAGAGACAGTTGTGCCAGTTTTATTCTAGTCAAGTTATATTTAAGTTGATTTTTCTCAAATGCTGCATTTTTAAGTTGGGTCACTTTTCTTGCCTTTATCAGATATGAGCAAAAAACTATCTATTGAATGAACAGACGTTTAGTTAAAAAGTATTTAGAAATGTAAAGAACGAATACGCTGTATTCGTAACCAAATATTCTGTTAGGCATATATATTGAACTTTACTAAAGTTCAAACAAAGATCAAAATATGCATTGCAGCTGACGGACAAAAGTTTCAACATCGATACTTACATACTGCTTTTACCAGTGTAGCTGCATGCGTTCAGCAGTTAGAGTGAGAACAGACTTTTGTGAGTATCCTGTAATTTGTTTATATCTTAATGAAATCATAATGAAACCTATTTCAGGCCAAGATCATTACAACAAAAAAAGTATTAAAATTAAATCATCTCTTACGAAGTTAAAAGCTAACAAATTTCAAAAACAACAACAATGAGAAACATGGTTTGTATTGAGAACCTCTTCCTTTATGAAGTCGGTTTAAAACGTCTATGCGTTAATCGTTGTGACCGCTTACAATAACCATACATTGAATTTTACATAGCATAAATGCCACCCGCAACGCTACAACATATGCAATGTCGTTCAAGTGTGCACAGAATAGGAAATTGTCACGTTTTAAGCATTCTGTTTTTAGTATTAATGTCTAAACTATCTTTTCGTACTAAATCGATGATGCTCTGTAATTTTATAATTCACTTTTTTTCCCTGTTTGAACCGTTTCCGAGATAGGAATGCTAACTCCACTGTTTTCCACCAGGTGGCACTGTAGGCGGTTAAATCGCATAGCACATCTCCACTTTACTATACCTACATACCACTTTTATGACTAGGCAGCAGCTGTTCAGCAGTTAAAAGAGTCGGGACTGACTTTTTTGGGTACCCTGAATTTCCTTTTGATCGTAAAGATATTAAAATGGGACGTATTTCAGACCAAGACCTTTACAATAAAACAAAAAGTATCAAAATAGAATCATCCGTTCAGAAGTTATGAGCTAACAAACAAAAACAAAAAAACATACGCTGTCAGTTAATTAGAGCATCTCATACGAAGTTATAAGCTTACAAACACCAACAATACATAGCTCGAATTAAGAACACCCTTCTTTCTGAAGTCGATTGAAAACAACTTTGCGCTAATCAATGTGACCGCTTACAGTAACAGTACTTTGAACCACAGTGTATACGTGTCATCCGCTACGCTGCAAAGTGTGCACAGTGTCGGAAATTGCGAACAAACAATTGCAGGTTTTAAGCTTTCTATTTTTAGTAATAATGCCTAAATACTGTCTTTTTGTAGTAAATCGATGATGCTCTACATCTTCGTAATTAACTTTTTTCCCATCTTGAACCGTTTTAGAGATATGAGCGCTAATTCCGCTGTTTTTCACCAGATGGAGTTTTATTTTCTTTAGATTGTAAAGATATTACAATGGGACCTACTTCAGACCAAGATTTTTACAACGAAACCAAAATTATCAAGTAACCGTTTTTTGAACTATATAGCGTATGTCTCACCAGCTACGCTACAATGTGTGCAATGTAGTTCAAGTGTGCATAGTGTAAGAAATTGCGAACAAACAAATGAACGTTTTTAGCATTGTATTTTTAGCATCAATGTCTAAACTATCTTTTCGTACTAAATCGATGATGCTCTGCAATTTTATAATTCACCTTTTTCCCCCTGTCTTGAACCGATTCCAAGATAGGAACGCTAGCATGAATGTCTAAACTATCTTTTTCTACTAAATCGATGATACTATTCAACTTCGTAATTCACTTATTTCTCTAGAACCGTTTTCAAGATAGGAACAATAACTCCGCTATTTTCCACCAGGTGGCGCTACAAGCGGTATAACCTTGTACTGCATGGCCACTTTGCTATACTTATATACCATTTTTATCACTATAGCTGCAGCCGTTTAGCAGTTAAATGAGTTGGGACTGATTTTTTGGGGTACCCTGCATTTTCTTTAGATCGTAAAGATATTACAATGGGACCTATTTCAGACCAAGACCTTTTCAACAAAACAAAAAGTATCAAAATCGGAGCATCCATTCAGAAGTTATGAGCTAACAAACATAAAAGAAACATACGGTTTGAATTGAGAACCTTTCTTCTTTTTTGAAGTCGGTTAAAAAAGCTACAAATGCTTTCACTTACGAAGTACAATATTTGTATGTTTTTTTTTAAACAGTTATGATTTTTTTTTCTCCCCGTTATAAAAAGAATGGATTTCAACAAAATTTTGCAAAACTTGTAGAAAAATTTACAAAACGTTGGAAAAACATTTTTCTGAAACATAAAATGCACTGATTTAATTTTTTCTGCAATACGAATATTTGCAGTAAGTAATTTTCCCACCCTCCTTTGACCACAAAATAGATACCAATAAACTGTTCTGGTAACTTAAATAATGCATTAGAGAAAAAAGTAAAAAAAGTATACTTACTTATCTGTAAAGGAAATTACTATAATAATAACATGCTGACATTAGCAAAAATATTTTATTTTTTAATGCTGCAAACATATTACTTTAATACTCAGGCTTTCTTAAAAATAAAGTTTCTTGAATCTTGATACAGACATAATATCATGTTCCTGTAATCACGTTCATTCATCCATTTCATTTGTTTTGTTTCAACAAACTTAAAACACAGCAGGGGGATTCAATTGAATGTATCGGCACTTTTTATTGGTATCTTTTTCATATTGGAACTTCGTTTTCGCATTTCAGAACTCATGCTGGCCACTCATGTGTGTTTATCGTATTGGAATTGGTTAGGAATGTTTTCAATTTTTTGAAAGAATGGTTTTGTGACAATTTTCCAAATTTCATATTTCAGATAAGCTTTGATAGAGCGATAGCATTTGTGATTCGTTATGCGGTGATGCATTTCAGTGTATCATACACTTTTTATTGATAATCTTTTAGTATCGGAACTTTGTTTTTGATTTTGCGCCGGCTTCTAATTTATGTTTATCGTATAGGATTGGTTCTTTTTCTTTTATGGTAAAATAGAGTTTTAAAGGAATTCTTCTTCTTAAGAACAGGATGCTTTGAAAATATAAATAAAATATCCGTTTCAAACAAGAAGTATAATTTAAAATTCCTTTTTTTCTTTCTTACAGTTTTATTTTATTATTTTTTTTTTTAAATCAAAATTACGCATCCCCTGAGATCCACCACAATAAATTTTTCATGTCATGTCTTCGATTTTTTTGCATAATTTACGCACTATAGCATGTAAACGTCATTGCTAAAATTATCAGTAGTTCATGCTGTCTGTAACTTATTTTCATATAACTAAACTAATCTTCATTTTGATAGGGATTGAGGAAACAGTGTATGTTAAAAGTAATTCATGTTTAAGCATGTTCATTTTAACGAGGTAAGAATGTATTAGCCTTCAATTTATATTTTATTTCGTAAATACCTAGTGTTTCAACTGGGTTAATCGAATCTTTGTCACTTCAGATGTGTTGAAAAATGTTGCAATTAGGTTTAATCAGAATGTTAATATTTAGTTTTGCAGCTTTTTTTTTTTTTTAGTTTATTCAGTGCATCTTCACTATGGGGGATGGCATGGGTAAATTTATGTTTTGTTTTTTGAGCACTTTCTACATTATTTAATTATTCAATTCTATTTTCATATAATTTTAGGACTAAATACTTATCATAACCCACTTCCACTAGAATATCTGTTATTTTAATTCATTTTTAAATAAGGATTCACTGGAACAAACAACTGTAGCCCTATTTATATATGCTTGCATTAAATTCATTTTATATTTATGGGGTGTTTCACATTTAGAAATTATTATCTTGTTGCTATTATTCCAGTCGTAACTGATTTTTCATTGTTTTCCTCGGACTTGAGCAGCGTCATTTCCAGTCGTGGTTTGTTGTTGCAGCTGCGCCGAAATTGTCTAACACCTTTTGTAAGAAAAGTGAAGAAAATAACAATCCTTAATGACTCCATTAATTAGTTTCTTATCATAAAATGCATTTAGTGAAATAAAAAAACACCCCAATGTTGAGTGTCGTAACTTTGTGTTTATAATTTTGTCCAAGTCTCATAATACTTTTTTAAAGTTATGTGTTTTCTTATTTGAATTATTTTTCAATTTTATTTATGATTGATATTAAATTTAGAAGTCTTTTGTTACTATTTATCTTTATTTTATTAATTTAAATCTAAGCTGATTTAAATTATGAATTCCACAAAATGAAAATTTTGCGAGCATAATTTTGTTCAGAGTATATTATAGTGCTTAATATACTTTCTTCTCTTTATTTTATATTTATTCTTGAACAAAAATGAAATTAAAAAATGTGAATATTGACAAATCAGTATTAGATGTATCAATGTGTTATTTCTTATTATATATTTGATTAAGAGATTTGACTGTGTAAAAATTTTTTTTGAGTGTAAAAATTTTATTTGAGTATAGTTTTTTCTGTTTTAAGCATACATTTAAAGTTTAAATTTAAAAAAGAGAATTAGCAAATTTTTTCTTTACTAATTTATGATTGCCTTCAAACCGATAATGTAAAAACCTTAAATTTATTTAGAAAATGTTTTCAAATTAATATTTAAAGAGGTGAAATAAAATAAACTTTTTATCACTTTTCCAGAAAATGTTTATGCTAAGCATGAAATTCCCAGTCTAAGAAAATTTTCAGTGTACAGACTCATTAGTTTATATAATAAAAAAAATATATAAATTTTCTTCTAGCATTGAGCATAAACTTGTCACCATTTCTTTTAGTTAAAAAAAATGTATACTTGCCAGGGTTTAACCTGGCAAAAAAATTACTTTAGCATTTTAGCGAAAATAGGCAAGCACTATTTTAGCTTTTTCGAAAGTTAATTCTTTGGATACCATTGATTTCTTTTACTTAGCTTTGTTATCCTCAGTTTTGTTTTCTATTCTTTTTGTTCATTGATGATTTTAACCAAGCATCCATATTTGTGACTTTAAAAATATGAATCAGGGAAACTATGTTTTGATTTTATCAATAGAAAAAGAGGTATTCATATCATATGTGTAAAATGAAAAAGCAATTTAAAAATCAAGTAAAGTGTAGTGGTAGATAATCGTGAAATACTAGTGCTAAAAATGCTTCTATGAAGCAAATTCTGAATTCTAACATACTTTTAAATATTTTTGCATTTAAATTCAATCATTGAAAATAAAAAATAGAATCCAAATTACTATATAAATAAGGATTCCCAAAAATTTCAGTCCTTTCGTAGTTTTTGCCTGCAAATATTAAAAAAAAAAAAAAAAAAAAAAATCTGAATTATTATATAGAGATATTTTATATAGTTATACAGTTTTAGCTTTTTAGCGAAATTCTGACCGACTTGCCTAATGGCAGTTTAAACCCTGATACTTGCATAGTGCTGAATCTATATAAAATATTGGAAAAGGGTATTGTGTGCTAGAAAGGACTTTTTATTTTATATATTTATTATGTATTATTTGGCAGAGTTTCTCCCAAGTTAAAAAAAAGTGTAGGTTGCAATTGCAGGGCTCCCAAATGGCCCTCTTTTCCCTCCAAAGTCCGTTTTTCATAGTGAGGTCCGTTTTTGTCCTCTTTTTAATGTTTTTGTCCGTTTAGTCCTCTTTTGAATGACTTAAAAATAAGTTTTTAAAAATGCTTAACTCCAATAACGATCAGTGTTCAAATGCTCCATGAAAAACTGTAGATTCTCAATCTTTTTCCATCCAAAATATAAATGTCAATATTCATTTTAAACATGCTTTGTCAGATTCTATAACATATAAAAGAACAGAATTATTCAATGTAATTTTTTTTTTATCCTCCCCCCCCCCCCCCCCCCCGTTTTTTTTTCATCTCTAACCATTGCCGATCAAACATTCTGTGGGAAGCCTTTTATTTTTGAATATTTATCCATCCACAATATTAATTTTAAACTTACTTTATGATATTTTAGAACCTATAAAGAAGTAGAATTGTGTTTAATATTTCTCTCATGAACTACTTTTTACCCCCTCCCCATTCTTTCCCACTTTCCACCACCAGCCAATGATTAAATGTTGATTGCCAGCTTACATTTTTTTTTTTTTTTTAAACACATAATTTATTGTGTTGATGTGCATTATTCTTTTAGTTTAATTTGTCACTTTAAAATATTTTGTATAGTTTTTCCTGTGAGCATTATTTTTCATTTGAAATAAATTTTATGAATGTACATTTGTATAGTTTTCCCCACGCGCGTTACTTTTCTTTTAAAATTAATTTTATGAACACGCGTGTTTCCTCTTTTTTTAATTTTCTGCACTCTCATGCCTGAATCTAGAAAGACCTACCTGGCCATATATTCTACTATATTATTTATTCTACATACTACTACTATTAGAGGTGAAGGAACGCCGTTCCTAAGAACTCTGAAAAGTTAATTTTGATGATGATGATGAGTGTAGAATAATTTTTCTCCACCCACAATGTAAATGCTACTTTTAAATTTAGTTTATTATAACCCCAGAACCTATAAGAAAAGATTTTTTTCAGAGACTACAAATATTTTAAATTATTTCCAAATAATCTCACAATATTCCATCTTATTTATTTATATCATTTAATAAAAGTGTTATTTCATAATCTGTGTAACTTCCAAATAATCTTGTATATATATATATATATTTTCTTTTTGGAATTTCATTATATCATTTAGAAAATCAAATGTGTTATTTCATAATCTGCGTAATTTCCAAATAATCTCACAATCTGCTGTGTAATTTTCCTTTTTTGTTTTTTCTCCCAGTGTATCATCGTAGAATTATAAGAATAAACCTTTAATAATTAAATAAGTTTGGAAAACTTACTCAGGAATTAAACTGCCTTACTTTTTCTTCAAATAACTACTACTACTATGGTTTTTTTTCCCCCATAAATTTAAGAAGTTTCCAATGCAGCAGTATAGATGTCTTTATAAATGGTAAATAAAAATTATTGGATATTTTTACTTTCTTCTATATTCAATAGAAGAAAGTATTGGATTCGTAAAAATTTTCGACCTCGGGTTTTTGATGGATTTACACGTTTTGAGAGCTGTAGAACATGATTTGACCATTTTTAGAAAATGTCTGTCTGTGTGTGTATGTGTGTGACAAAATTTTGGGGCAACTGTATCTCAGGAACTACTGCGCAGAATTTCATACAAATTGGTATGTAGTTGCACCTTGACATAAATTAGTGCCTATCAACTTTTGGTAAAAATTGTCTTACAGGTTGCGTTGCCATCCCACTTTTTCTAAATTTTTAACATGGTGATATAGAACAAAAATTTGTATAAATGTGCATAAAGAGAATTATTTTTTAGTAATCATTATGAAATTTACAAGAATTATTTATAATAGAGATAGTCAACTGGGAAAATTTTTTTGTATGTGTAGGAGCCTTCCCCCCCCCCCCCCCCCCCCCCCCCCCCCCCCTGGGCGGGGAAGTCTCCCCAGGGGAGTAAATTTTCAAGATGGGTATCTTTCAAAAGGTCTCGTCAATACCTTTAAAACGAATGGTTGAACTATAAATCTGTGATAATTTAAAACAAAATTATCGATTTTTTTAACTTTTAACAAAAAAAAAAAAAAAAAAACTTAGAAAATAAATCTTTTTTTTTTTTTTTAAACGAAATTTAACCAAACTTGGTATTTAGTTGGCCCTTGACATAAACTGGTTCTGATTAGATTTGGGGATCAATCGCTCAACAGGTGGTGCTGTGATCGTATTTTTTCTAAATTTTTAACATGGCAGTATAGGACGAAATTTCGTATAAATGTACATAATGGGAATTATTCTTAACCTGTGATTGTAAAATTAATATGAATTATTGATAATAGTAGTAGTTAATTTGGAGAAAAAAAATTGTGCATGTGGGGGCATCGCTTTCCCCCCTAAAGAAATTGGAAAAAAAAATTTTTTATTTTTTATTTTTTTTAATATTGTTACTGAGTGAATTTGTATAGGAAAATATAGAAGAAAGTCTTGTGGTGCAGGGCTCCCAAATGGTCCTCTTTTCCCTCCAAAGTCCGTTTTTCATAGTGAGGTCCGTTTTTGTCCTCTTTTTAATGTTTTGGTCCGTTTAGTCCTCTTTTGAATGACTTAAAAATAAGTTTAAAAATGCTTAACTCCAATAACGATCAGTGTTCAAACGCTCCATGAAAAACTTTAGATTCTCAATCTTTTCCCATTCAAAATAAAAATGTCAATATTCATTTTAAACATGCTTTATCAGATTCTATAACATATAAAAGAACAGAATTTTTCAGTATTTCTCACTCATGTAATTTTTTTTGTCCTCACCCCCCTTCTTCATCTCTAACCATTGCCGATCAAACATTCTGTGGGAAGCCTTTTATTTTTGAATTTTTATCCATCCACAATATTAATTTTAAACTTACTTTATGATACTTTAGAACCTATAAAGAAGTAGAATTGTGTTTAATATTTCTCTCATGAACTCCCCCCCCCCTTCTTTCCCACTTTCCACCACCAGCCAATGATTAAATGTTGATTGCTAGCTTAAGTTTTTTTTTTTTTTAACAACACATAATTTATCGTGTTGATGTGCATTATTCTTTTAGTTTAATTTGTCACTTTTAAAATATTTTGTATAGTTTTTCCTGTGAGCATTATTTTTCATTTGAAATAAATTTTATGAACGTACATTTGTATAGTTTTCCCCGCGAGCTTTACTTTTCTTTTAAAATTAATTTTATGAACACGTGTGTTTCCTCTTTTTTTAATTTTCTGCACTCTCATGCCTGAATCTAAAAAGACCTAGGAACTCTGAAAAGTTAATTTTGATGATGATAATGAGTGTAGAATAATTTTTCTTCACCCACAATGTAAATGCTACTTTTAAATTTAGTTTATTATAACCCCAGAACCTACAAAAAAAGATTTTTTTCAGGGACTACAAATATTTTAAATTATTTCCAAATAATCTCACAATCTTCCATCTTATTTATTTATATCATTTAGTAAAAGTGTTATTTCATAATCTGTGTAACTTCCACATAATCTTGTATATATATATTTTTTTTTCTTTTTGGAATTTCATTATATCATTTAGAAAATCAAATGTGTTATTTCATAATCTGTGTAATTTCCAAATAATTTCACAATCTGCTGCGTAATTTTTGTTTTTTGTTTTTTCTCCCAGTGTATCATTGTAGAATTATAAGAATAAATCTTTAATAATTAAATAAGTTTGGAAAACTTACTTAGGAATTAAACTGCCTTACTTTTTCTTCAAATAACTACTACTACTATGTTTTTTTTTTTTTTTTTCCCATAAATTTAAGAAGTTTCCAATGCAGCAGTATAGATGCCTTTATAAATGGTAAATAAAAATTATTGTATATTTTTTCCTCGTTGGTATTAGCTATTGTTATGTTTATTTAATATGTTTTATGATTAAATGATTGTTTAACGAGGTGTTTAAAACGATGATAGTGTAAAATGTTTACATTTGTTATAATTTTTGGATTAAAAAAATCTCTCTGAAGTCCTTTTTTTTTTTTATTATAAATGGTCCTCCTAAGTCCTCTTTTGAGCTGTAAATGGTCCTCTTTTACCCTTTTCGGTAGCTAAAATATGTTGGGAGCCCTGCAATTGGTAAAAATATGGGTACATTTTAGATTCTGAAAGACAGTTTTGAATTCTTAAAGGCACATTTAATGTATAATGTGAAGACTGTTTTTATGCATCTATATATATAAAAATGAATGTTTGTCTGTATGTCCTTTATAAAATCGTAAACGGCTTGACCGATTTCGATCATTCTTTTTTTTGTTTTTTTTCCTTATATGTCAGGGATGGTTTAGGAAAAAAAAAATTGAAAAAAATTGTAGGGGGGCGAAACGTGAATTCAAAAAATCCTTCATATCTCAAACAAAAAAACAGATATCAGTAAAATTTTTGCTTTGAAATATAGCTAATACAAATGTCTAAAAACCAATTTCTGGAATTTTCAAAATTCGATCCCCAAGGGGGGGGGGGGGCAAAACGGGATTTCACATGCGTAAAACGCGATTTCGTATAATCCTATATATATCTCAAACAAAAAAAACAGATATACGGGAAATTTTTGCTATAAAATATAGCTAATACAAATATCTAAAAACTAATTTCTGGAATTTTAATAATTCAGCCCCCAGGTGGGGCAGCAGTGGGGGGGGAGGGGCAGCAGGGGCAAAAACAATTAGAAATACAGTTAGGCCTTTCGAAATTGGTACAGATAGGTTTCAATAGCCTGCAAGTCGAATGGGGATATTTTCGAAAGTGTAAAGTTATTAGGAGGGGCGAGAAGGAGGGAGGGGGGGGGGGCAAAAAAATAAATATAGAGTTAGATCGTTCAAAATTGGTACACAAATGGTTTTCGATACTTAAAATCGAATGCGGATATTTTTGAATTTGTAAAATTATTAGGAGGGGCGGTAAGGGGGGGCTATGGGCAAAAACAAATAGAAATGCAGTTAGGCCGTTCAAAATTGGTACAGATTGGTTTTAGAGGCCTGCAAGACGAATAGGGATATTTTCGAAAGTGTAACGTTATTAGGAGGGGGGGGGGGCAGAGTAGCAAAAAAAAAAAATAAAAAAATTAGATCATTCAAAATTGGTACATAGAGGTTTTCGATACTTACAAATCGATTGCGGATATTTTCGAATTTTTAAAATTATTGGGAAGAGGAGGGAGAGTGGTGGGGCAAAAAAATAAAAATTAGAGATAGATCGTTCAAAACTGGTTCATAGAGGTTTTTGATATCTACAAATCGATTGCGGATGTTTTAGAATTTGTAAAATTATTAGGATAGACAGTAGGGGGGGCGAAGGGGGAAAATAACAGCAATAAGAGTTAGAGCATTTTGAGAACCCGGTGCGACATTTTTCCTAATCAGATTTTGTTTCGCTTTTTTTTTCACGTGATAAAAATTAATGCATTTTTGAGAATTCAGTAATTATAGTGATTCATTTAAAAATAGGGTCCTGCGAAGTGGGCGAAGCCTGCTAGTTAAATATAAGTATACATACATAAATATTTTTTAATTTTAACTTTCGTTACTTTTGCTTGTTATTAATATATAAATGAATGTCGATTATCTTACACAATAGTTTTATTTATACAGTTATCATTTATCTTCATTATATCTGTATTCACCAGTTTGAAAGTTTTCTTTAAAATATGTGTAATTATGAATTAGGCTTCTTTATAAAGTTTTCTTATATGGAGAAAAACTTCATTTGACGAATATCACTGAAATAGGTAACTGCTCGTAACATTTAGTAGCTGTTTTGTAAGTACATGCTGAAATTCCTATTAAGAAATGATCGATTTCATAATTAATATTTTGTTAAGTAGCTTTCCCATTATTGTTCGATACAGAGCAAAAAATACTTACTTGTGAAGAGTTTAAAATATAATACAGAATACATTAGAAAGTTAAATTCATTTCTTTTTGTGTGTGAAGAAGCAAGCAACTACCAGGCATACATTTAGCAAGAAATTGAATAGTAAAAAAGGCAATAAAGGCACAATTATTTTTGGAAAAGGAGCTTGAATTATGTTAATTTATTGAGTCACGAAGAGTTCTATTTTATTAACGAAAGGGCAGCCAATGTGTAACACCCTTCTGAAGCCATTTGGAAAAAAACTGATTTGTTGTTGATAGTATTATTTCCAACTTTATATGCAAAATGTTTCTTTTATTTGCCCTATCTATTTTATTTATTTATTGTTTGTTTAAAAATCTTTTTATCTCCAGGAGGCAGAGGGCTCTTTTAGAAAAATGTGCAATGACTACTCTGAGTTCTAAATTGATTTCTGCCCAGAAAGAATTTTTTGCTAAGATTGTTGTTGATGCTGTTATGCAGTTGGATGAACTTCTTCCACTTAATATGATCGGTATCAAGAAAGTTCAGGGTGGAGCACTAGAGGTATTTTTCTAGTTAATTATCAATTTTTTAAAACATGGCAAATGTCCTTAATCAGAAGTATGTGTATTTTGCAAAATGTATTTTTTTTTTTTTTTAAATAAAACTCATATTATTCAAATTAGGTTCTTTTATGTTCTGAAATCTAAGATACACATGTATGACATAGCTGCCAAGTACTCCGATTTTTATTGCGTACTCCGTTGATCCGAAAATTATCGAAAAGCTCCGATTTTTCAAACTTGACATTTCTTTATCTGTTATTTTCACTTTTATTCATAGCTGCCAACTTTTCAATATTTGGCAGAAGTTTTTCGGTTTTTAATCTTTCAGATTTTGATATTAAATCGATTTCTTCTGTTTTTTAAAAAGTTGTGAATACCATCCGTTCTAAAAAAATAAAAAAACTAGTATGTTGTGGCCACCACAAGACTTTCTTCTATATTTTCCTATACAAATTCATTCAGTAACAATATTAAACAATCAGTAACAATATTAAAAAAAAAAAAATTACGATTTTTTTTCTGTTTTTTTTTTTTTGTTGTTAAAAGTAATACATATTCAATCAGTAACAATATAAAAAAAAAAAAAAAAAAATTACGAATTTTTTTTTTCCATTTTTTTTTTTTTTTTTTTTGTTAAAAGTAAAAAAAAAAAAAAAAAAATCGATAACTTTGTTTTAAATTATCACAGATTTATAGTTCAACCATTCATTTTAAAGGTATTGGCGAGATCTTTCGAAAGACACCCATCTTCAAAATTTACCCCCCCCCCCCCCCCCATGCACAAATTTTTTTTCCTAGTTAAATACTAGTATTATCAATAATTCATATTAATTTTACAATCACAAGTTTAAAATAACTCTTATTATGTACATTTATACGAGTTTTTGTCCTATACTGCCATGTTAAAAATTTAGATAAAATGCGATCACAGCGCCACCTGTTGACCTATTGATTCCCAAATGTAATCAGCACCAGTTTATGTCGAGGACCAACTAAATACCAAGTTTGGTTAAATTTCGTTAAAAAAATATATATAAAATAAAATTTTTCTAAGTTTTTTTTCGTTAAAAGTAAAAAAAATCAATAACTTCGTTTTAAATTATCACAGATTTATGGTTTAACTATTCGTTTTAAAGGTATTGACGAGACCCATCTTGAAACTTTGCACCCGGGGGGGGGGGGGGGACACCGATGCCCTCCCACATGCACAAAAATTTTTTCCTAGTACTATTACTAGGAACAAATTTTACTACTACTACTATTATTACTACTACTATTACTACTACTACTACTAAACTACTACTATTATCAACGAGTTCTTTCGAAAGATAACCATTGTGAAAATTTACTCCCCAGGGGGGGAAGCAATGCCCCCCCATGCACAAAATTTTTTTCCTAGTTAACTACTACTATTATCAATAATTCATATTAATTTTACAATCACAAGTTTAAAATAACTCTCATTATGCCCATTTATACGAAATTTTGTCCTATGCTGCCATGTTAAAAGTTTGCATAAAATGCGATCACAGCGCCACCTGTTGAGCTATTGATCCCCAAATCTAATCAGCACCAGGCCATGTCAGGGTGCAACTAAATACCAAGTTTGGTTAAATTTCATCCATTGGTTCGTGAGATACGGTGAAAAATACGAAATTTTGTGATCACAGCGCCACCTGCTGGGCGATTGATCCCCAAATCTAATCAGCACCATGCCCCGTCAGGTTCCAACTATATACCAAGTTTGGTTCAATTTTATTCATTGGTTCGTGAGATACGGTGAAAAATACGAAATTTTGTCCTATTCTGCCATGTTAAAAATTTAGAAAAAATGCGATCACAGCACCACCTGCTGGGTGATTGATCCCCAAATCTAATCAGCACAATGCCCCGCCAGGGTCCAACTATATACCAAGTTTGGTTGAATTTCATTCATTGGTTTGTGAGATACGGTGAAAAAAATGAAACCACAGACAAACAAACAGACGTTTTTTAAAAACTATCAATTCGTGTTCAGGACATCCCAAAACGTGTAGATCCGTCAAAAAACGGAGGTCGAAAATTTTTGCGAATCCAATACTTTCTCTATACTACATATAGAAGAAAGTAAAAATAACTATTGGGAAACAATCGCTTCATGGATGCCTTCTGATTCCTAATCTTTTCCCATATACAACATAAATGTGAATATTCATTTTAAACTTACTTTATGAGGTTCTAGAATGTATAAAGAAATATAATTATTCAATATTACTTGCTCATATAATTTTTACTCTCCCCCCCCCCCCTCCTCTTTTCTTATTTCCAACTAGCGATTAGCAATTAAATGTTTTGTGGAATCCATTTGTTACCCAGCCTTTCTCCCATCACAAAATAAATGTCAGTATTCATTTTAACCCGTTAGTAGTCACTAGTTGGTCGATTTGCCGCCCATCCTTCATTATTGCCAGATTTTTTTATTCAATAGCCACCAAAAATTTTTAGAAGTGGCATTTGATATACATAAAACGCGAATAAAACTGAAGAAACGTCAATCACATCACTTCTTAAAATTATTGGTGACAGTTAAATAAAAAGTGCGTAATCTGTAATAGGTGGCGCTGTCTATAGCGACTACTAACGGGGCAAAATTGCTTTATTAGACTTAAAAATATTTCTCAATCATATATATATATATATTTTTTATGCCCCCCCCCCCCCCCCCCCCCAAAGATGCCAAGTTTCAATAAGAGCTATTGCTAAGAAATATTGTATAATTCTATTTCTTTATAGTTTCCAGAATCTTATAAAGCAAGTTTAAAATTAATATTGACATTTATGTTGTGGATGGAAAAAGATTAAGAATCGGAATGCTTCTGTTGTGCGTTTGATCGTCAGTGGGGTCTTTTTTATTTATTTTTTGAAAGAACGATATCCGCGACTTTTTTAAAAGCACATAATCTGTAATTTTTATATGTTGTCCATAATGCTGTAATTATTGCTGTAAATCCGTAATAATTACGGACAAATCGTAATACCTGGCATCTCTGCCCCCCCCCTCATTGATTTAAAAAAATCTATATTAAAATGCAGATTATATATGGAAATCTTATTTAAAAATTTTGTATCGTAATAGTTGCTCCAATCTTTTAAGTCTCTTGCTCCTAAATTTTTAGTCATGAGGTTGGCAGCTCTGGTATGATAAGCCAAAAATCATTAAAATTTAATTAGTAAATTAAAAAAATGATTTATATTTTTCTGCCACAGTAAGAGGAGTGATAAAGGTTTAAGTAAACATAGAAAAAAAAAAGTATATTAATTTTGTTTATAGGCAATTGTTTTCATGCATATGATTTCATTTATAGCAAAACCTGTTAAAAGTATCACGTCCTAGGGAAAACTGAGAAAATTTAGAATACTCAGACAATAAGGATTTTAGTTCCAAATCTTAGGGAAAATAAGAAAGTTCACTAAAATTCTAGAAAACCGCTATAATATTTCCTTTTCTGTCATTTACATTTTATTTTTAGCTTGTTTTAAATGATAAAGTATTTCAAAAATATGTATGTGTTCTGAAATTTCTATCACAATTAACAACAACATAATGTCGTACAATCTCTAAAAATTTTGAAGAAGTGTAACAGAAAAATAATTCATATCATACCTTATATCTTACTTGAAAAAAGGAACAAAGATAGAAAAACCAATTCTATGCTGTGGGGGCAGCAGATACTACATGTCTCGTTATATAATGTGTTGGTAATATATTCTTGAAAATAATCTGTAAAACTCAGTATGTTTCTTTTTTCTTTTTTTTTTTTTTTTTAAGCATTTTGAATATGAACTCTATATTTAAACTTTTAAATTTTACTTGAGTAGTGGCCTTATTATTAAGTCATGTAAACTTAATAATATATATTTATTTTGTATTCTTTTAACAAAATTCTCCATTGAAATTGAAATCTTAAAAGTGCCATCTGATGAATCACCCTGCCAAATCAGAGCCAGCATTTGTTGAATGATGAATAACAGAGTTCATACTAATGCTCTAAACTGACAATTATGAATTGTAGCCATCGTCTACCAGATGAATAAAAAATGATAGCCTCTTTTGTACTTTTGCCACTAATTATGAAAATTTACATTTGAGGATGTAAATAATGGCATAAATAAGCTATTTTTCATCGCAAAACAATAAAATGTATTATTTTTACAGTTATTCAACGAAATATGCAATAGTTTTACGGCCCATTATTGAAATGCGTAATTTTGAGACTAATTGTCAAAATTTAAATCTTATAAAGCAGGTGATTTCTGAAATATACAATTATTTTGTCGCTAATTGATAAAATTCACGTTTCTTCAAGCCATTTCCAACACTTTTGCGGCCTATAAGGAAAAATTTCACAGTTTGTTAACAAAATTTACATTTAATTGCTATCAGTTGCTAAAACAGGCTATTATTTTACCGTTGATCAATAAAATTCACATTTTTTTCCCTCCCAACTTTGGCTCTTTCTTGGAGGATGTATAATTGTCAGTAGCTATGTGTACTGAGAATAAGTAAATTTTTTTTTCAGCTTTCAAATACCTTCACTGAAAAATTTAGGGATCGTGATTGTGTTCAAAGTAAAAAAGAATAAAATAAGTACATAAATAAATAGAAAAAAAAAATGAACTGTGAGAGAATTCCAATTCCATATATATATATATATATATATTTTTTTTTTTTTTACATCTTGGGGGCAATAGTACCGTAGTTTTCTATTGCTCCTTGTAAGAAGTTACAGTGATTTCATAGTTGGAAGATATGGCATTTTATTCCATGCTTTTTATTAAAAAAAAAAAAAAAAAAAAACTTTAAAAGGGTTGCCACATTTCGCGACTAGGGTTATCATACTTACCAATTCTACTGTTTTTACCAGTAGAGTACTGTTTTTTGGCTATTTCTACTGGTATACCGGGTTTTGTTAAAAATCCACTGTTTTTAGGAATCACCAAGAAAAATCGAAAAATTGAGCAATTTTCCTGTAAAATATATGAGAAAAATATACAGAGAATAAATATATTAATGGAATGAGGCTTATTAAATGTATGTGTAAAAATTACAATATTGATTTTAATCATTTCAAAATAATCTTAAATTTTTGGGTTTTTTTGAAATAATGCTTTTGTAATGGGGAAGTTTCACTCGGGAGGAAAACACTTTTTTTTTTTATTGTAATCAATAAATTTAATCTTGTGAATACCAAAATTCCAATTAAAATCATAAAAGTAAATCAAATAAATTTTTAATTAAAATTTTAAAATCGCTAAAAACCAAAACAAAGCCACGTGGTATGAAAACGCTCCTTGATTAGGTTGACGTCACAGTTCACGAAGTGCGAATGTTAACGTACATTTTTTTACCTATTGCTTTTTTTTTGTTCACTCTGTTCTAATGTTCTAATCTTTATTTTATTTTCAAAGTTTTTACCTTTTGTAAGAAATAACTTAAACCTTTCATAACTACACTATATCTTATATAATTCTTTTCTATTTTTATTTGTATAATGTCGATTTTGGATTTGTAAAAGTGCAATCGGATAATCTGTCGAAAATTGCTCTTTCCATATTCTCATTTTTTAGAAGAAACCTGGATTTTATTAGCACAGAAATAAGAGGAGATAAAGCTAAAATATGTAGATTTGTTCTTTATTTATATTTAGAAAATTATAAATGTCTTCATAATAGAATTTTAGCATTGTATTAATATAATAGTAGTATTTTTTTTTTATTTCTCTAATTTTTTAGATGCTTGTATAGTATATATTCTGAACAAGGTTAGAAATAAGCGGTCGTTAGTCGCATTTTGCGACCAGTTTTTTCATTTTGACGCCTAGAATTCCAATCATAGGTGCCATATTTGACGCCTGGATTTTTTCCTCATCATACCTAATAATTTTCCCAATCCCATCAGACCGTAAACAAGTCTATTTCGGTCATTTGAACCTTATAAAAACTGATTGAAGAAATCACATCTCTATGAAAGTAGTTGATGATTTGTTAATGATTAAATTAAACAGCCCTAAATTGGAAGATTTCTGCCCAGAAAATGCTATTAAATTGTGGTGGAGTAAAGTAGAATGAATTTGTGATTTTAAATATGTACGTTTAATATTGTCAATGTAATTGCATTTATTACATAAATATTTTTTATATAATCTTGCATATATTACTTACAAGTTGATGCTTTATTATTATTATTATTATTATTTTTAATATACATATTTAATAATAGATGGCACCTAGATTTTTCATTTTGACGCCCAAAAAATTTAATCCAGGCGTCATTTTGACGCCTAGTTTCAAAATTCTTATTTCTAACACTGATTCTGAACATATTTGGATTTTACATTAAGGTTTCATTGATAAATGAATTTAAAAAAAATATTTTTTTACATGTTACAATTCGTTTTCTACATGTAACTTGTCAAAACTCTCTCCTCAAAAGTTCTAAAGTAGTTGTAAAAGTAGCAATTGGTGTTGTTACTCGCCCAATTGATTATTAAAACTTAAAATTAAATATTATTGAAATAAAGTGGGGTGGCCCTAGGTACATGGGTCTCCCCTATTATTCAGTCAAATATTATTACCCAATATTTTATTTCTGTACTCAGTCTAGAATAATAATAATAAACCTATAAAACATAATAAAATGAAACAAAACAAGTATTTAAAAGATACATCCTTGGTATACCAAGGAAATTCTTTAAGAAAATTCTATTGATCAACTACTCTACTATTTCGACTATATTTTAAATTAATAACAGCACTCAAGTAAAAAAAAACTCATTGAAACTTGGTGTCATTTATAGAATGAAATGGTGTTTAATGAGTTCAAATTGTTTTAATAATTGTTTTAGAGAAATAATACAAAATTTTGTTGAATGCACATGTCATGCCCAAAACTGGGCATTGGCTATCTGAAGAGTTGGCCGTGGAAATCCAAAATTTTGCTAAACTTTTCAATTGAGACTTTTATTTTCAATCATCAAAACGAAATATTTTATGTACAGTCGGTAACAGAAGTGTCCGAACACTAGCAAAAATTCCTATGTAAAAAAAGTACACTTCATAAGGTTTTGTTAAATAAATCCTTATCGAATCATGTTCTTACACTGAGTAAGAATAGGATTCGACAAGGATTTAGTTAATAAAACAATACGAAATGTACTTTTTTTACATAGGAATTTTTGCTAGTGTTCAGACACTTTTTTGACCGACTGTAACTTACCATTGTTAATCTTCTAAAAAAATTATTTTTAAAGAAAAAGCAATACTCCAAATAATTCAGATCACAGCATACAGGCTAACTTGTTTATGTTTATTCATTTCTTCAATTTTGAACATCGGAAGGTATTGGAGTAACATCTCGGGCACATCCAACGACTCGCGAAATCATTTCAACGGGAAAAAAAAAGAAGAGAGCCGGAGACGGAGAGAGGCCGATCGCGGCGCGTGTCCGCTATTTAAGTGGGGGGGAAATGTTATCTTGTCACCGAAAATCGCCATGTGCAAGATGAAACGCAGATGCCCGCAGACGATCGAAAAGCTAGTTGAAAGGCTAACGGACATGTTATAAACAAAAGAAAAGAATGATTATATAATCACCAAAATTGAGAAATTTAGAAATATATTGTTACTCTGACTAATGCCAATTAGGAAAACAAGCCAAATGGCGTATAAAGCGTTCCACTAATCAAATTTAAATAATTACTTTCGTATTTCATAGGAGAACTCCAAACTCAAACTGGCGAATGGAAAAATTAGAAATAAATTCGGGAAGGTGTTGAATAAAATTGATTGACAAGGTGCTCACAGAATTTTGAAAAATCAAAAGTTCTAGAACCTACCACATACAAATAGTGTATAATAAAATACTTATTTATTTTCTGAAAACGGAATAATGTTTTAAAATGAGAACAAAATGGCTATTAATTAAATTATGTTTTTATACTATAAATATTTCATAAAAACGATGTAATATGCTGAAAGAAAGAAAAATTAAATGTTTTTTTTCTTATTTATTTCAGTTTATCCTCACCCCTTTCATATTTATTATTGTTATTATTATTTTATTTTATTTCCTTTTTTTCTTTTTAAATAGAAAATTTGGGTTTCTCTTTAGATGTAACTATTTATTAGAGAAAGATGTCAGACGAAATATCTGATTTCGCATGACAGCACAAATTTTCTTTAAAATACTATAGGGAGAAATTCAGCAAGCAGTTCATTTTGTGAATAGTGACGTCACATAGGTTTCATCACGTGATGCGGTGTTTTTGTGCCAACATGAAAACTACATCTTTTAAAGTTAATTTATTAAAGCATCCAGTTTTCAAATATGCCTAGAAATGTTTGTATTTTCATGCCTATCATTTACAAGTAAAAATGAAAAAATGTGCAATTTCCCCATTATATTTACATAGTCATTGTGAGTATATTTTCAGTCAGATCAGATAATTAAACACTGAATTTTGATCTTCATTATCTGATGAAAATCTGAAGAACATTTTAATTTCTAAATGCAATGAAAATTTAATTTAAAATTGCTATGAACAACAGTTTAATTGTTCTTTTCTTAATAAAGCAAAATCTGCTACATAAGTAAAAAATTGTGCTCAAGTAAATATCATTGGCAACATTTTCTTTTTCTTAATTTTTGGGATTTGAAATTAATTCTTTAATATACATAATCTCAATATTTTTTTTTTTCCCTGTTTGAAAGATGGGTGATTTATTTAAAGAATATTACTATTTATAGAAAATCTTTTGTAAATATTCATATACTTTTCTTTTTCATTATGAATGTTTGTTTTATTTGCCTTATAATATATTAAAACTTCTTTAAACATCTCCTATTATAAGCATTATTAATACATTTAATATTTATCATATGATATACCATTAATGAGTCTCCCCTTACTATTCATTCTGCATACAAGTAGCAGTTTTTAGGGTTTTTGCATGTTGGTTAGTTTCACCCTTGATACTTAAAAATCAAGCTAAGAATCTATAATTATGCTTTTTGAAACTATAAGTGTATTAATGAAAAAACAACTGTTCATTGTATGAAAAAATCCATATCAGTTGCTCGTAAGGTCATCAATTAAAAGTGAGATTTGTGAATGAAATAAGTGAGTAAAATAGAATGGTGAACAAGAAAAACTTATTATTAAAATTTGATTATTAACTTTTGCAAAATCATTAAATAAAATTACTTTAAAAAAATGCTATATCACTAAAAGTTTTTTATTGTTGTTCTTATTGTATGATTTTTATTTAATTTTAATTGGAACATTTAGTTTTCAGTATATATTAACTTCATTTAATGTCTGTTATTATTATTGACTACTATTTAATCCACTATGAGTATTTTTTATTCATTTTGTATAAATAATTGTTTCTGTATATAATAATATCCTTCTATCTGTATGCTTATTTTTGTATTATTATTTTTTTTCCTTAGGATTCAATGTTGGTTTCTGGTGTTGCCTTTAAAAAAACCTTCTCTTATGCAGGATTTGAGATGCAGCCAAAAAAATATGAC
The DNA here is from genome assembly GCA_963930645.1 of Salticus scenicus. Taxonomy (NCBI): domain Eukaryota; kingdom Metazoa; phylum Arthropoda; class Arachnida; order Araneae; family Salticidae; genus Salticus; species Salticus scenicus. Next base: position 137,184,948 of record OZ005648.1, read on the forward strand.
AATCCTAAAATAGCTCTTTTAAATGTGGAACTTGAATTAAAGTCTGAGAAAGAGAATGCTGAAATTAGAGTGGAATCAGTTGAAGTATGTTACATTAGTCTTAAGAATTTTATTAAGTTAAATCTTAATATTTTAAATAAGTTATTTTAAACTCAGAGGACCTTGTTTTATTGAGAATTAGAAGAATAATGGATTAATATTTTTAGTATTCACATGGTTAATATTATATATACAATCCTTTTAGATTGGCATATCTAACTTTCATATTAATCGTTTAGAAAAATAACTTAAAATTGTGCATTTTAATTATTTTTTTAATTGGAAGGGAAGTAAATGTATAAAGAAAAAAAAAATAAAAATAAAAATAGCCATAAAAGTATTTTGTAATGATAAAATGCTTTCATAGGGTCCAGTTGTATCCAATTTGTGAAAGAAACAGAAATGTTTAGTTAATAGCCAAAAGAGGTCTCATTGATTATACCCTGTTACTTAGTAACTACTTTTTCTCCTGAAAACTTACTTCAGTGCCTTTTTATGTTTATAAGTTTGTGAAGAAGTACAAGGGGACCTCCTAAAGAATTTAGATTGACATTTTGTCTGGTGACATTCCAATTAGGGAGCTTCAGTGCAACTTTTGCCCCAAGACTTTAGAGTTGTAAGTTTGCCACTATTTGTACTGACAGTTTTCATTGTATGTTCTATTTTGTGCTAAGTTTTTGAAGCAATCCATTATTGTATTCATATTTGTTTTAAAATCATTTTTTAAAAGAAGGAGCTACAGAAAATAAATCAAAATATTCATTTGCAGTAGTGCTGCTAGTCTTTCAAAATCCTGGGTCCCTGGGACCCATGAGTTCTAAAAATCTGGGTCTCTTTTTCGAAGAATGGGTCCCCGTGTAAATGAATTTAAACTTATATATTAAAAGTATAAATTAAAATTTTATCTTATTGTAACTGAAAAACAGTTTTTTATGAATTTTTAACCAGCTCTATTTGAGATTGTCTTAAAGCTAATAATGTAGAAGCCACATGGCATAATCATGGTGACATTGTCACAGAATGGCAGAGAGTCCTTGCAGAAAGATTTTTCTTTTAGGAAACAAAAAATTATGAAAGGAAAAAAATTCAGTGCAATAGCGTGTTCTAAAACTGTTCTGTAGAACAAGTTTCGTTTTTGTAAAAGCTGCTTGTTTCTGCAGAAAGGTATCGAAGGGTTTCTTTTCTCGCTGACTAAAGTGGATTGTTTATATCGATGCAACGAGCAATAGGAAAAATAAATGCAGGAGAGCAGCTGCCCTCTACACATGTGATCTGTGACTGCTCTCTGCCTTGCTCGCTTTTGTTTGTTGTCCGATGGAATTTCTGCGTGTTTCAAATTGTGCGTACGATCTCTGAAGCTGCCTTTCCTTTTTTTCATCTTTAAATACATTTCTAATGTTCATTCCAATAATATCCCCCCTCCCTTTTTTTTCTTTCACACAACTGGATGGAGATTGTGGTCCAATCTTTATGAACTTTCAATTTTGCTTTTTTTACAGCTGCTGTATGACACGTATTCCTGGGTTGTCTTTTTTCCTTTTATCTATGATATTGCCTCAAAGTCTCTTGAAAATAGAAACAATAGTAAATCAATTACTTTTATAATCTAACGGAGGAAGAATCATATGAATCATCACACTGATAAATGGGGGGGGGGGGGGGGAAATCACATGTAAGGCATTGCATAATCAAAATTCATTCACTCAGGAGGAAAGAAGTGTTAGTTCACATTAACTGAATCTGTGTTTAATTAGAATCAAAAGCTGAAAGGAGTGCAGAAAGAAAGGGAAAGTTTTGTCTATATGTTTTGATTTTCATTAAAACAATTTCAAGGGTTCAGTTATCTTAGTGCTAAAAGATCTTTAAGAAATAAAGCTTTTACAATAATTGTCGTCTTCAGGTATGTTATAAGTCATATCATAAATATTTAATTATATCTATATTTTTATAAAGTGAAATTAAAGTTAATTTGTTAAGGTATTTATATATTCTATAAAGTAAATTATTTAGATTAAATTTAGTTTGATATGACTTACGTTTTTTTTATCGCTCTCGTGGCCGCATTTTTGTTTATCTTCTTGCTCTAGTTTATTCCACAGATGTGAATAGCTGAAATTGTAAACATGTGAGTAATAGCGGTGAATCACAGTTATTGCTCTTGTTTCTGTTCACTCTCATCAAAAACGATGTCCATGGTTGTAAGATAAATAAGCCAGTGATGAAGACTAGTTTAGTGATTGCCAAGTGGCAACAGCAAGATGCAAATTGGTTTTGTTTGTATTGTATAAAAGACGTTTGCATCTGTTTTCTTTCTCTTATTTTTCAACGTTATAAGATGTAGTTTTGTTTTTCAGTTACCAGCAGGATATGCTGGTTTATTTAATATTTTTTCTTTTCCATCTGTAAATATTCATATTCAAATAAATTATGTTTGTTAATATATAAAAGTTTTCTTCATTGAGTCTTCCACATCAAACGTATAACTGCCATGTAATTTTTCCTCTTAAATTTTTTTATTAAAGTAACTCTGCTGTTTTAGTATATTTAAACTTTAATTCAACGAGGTTATGGGCCCAGTTAATGCCCCTCTAACCATAAGATATATAGTTTGAGGAATTTATGGTTTAATGATGTGGAAGTGAAGAGTAATGTTTACATCCGGACTTCAGTTTGCCGAGTTTTTATGAGCCGTTCCAGTTATCAAATAATGAACTCATAGAAGTGCTGAATATGCTTGACTGTTAGTTATCCATGAAGAAAGGCCCAGATGAACGTTTTTTTTTTCTTTTGTCAAAGTTTGAATTGACAAACTGAAATGGAGGAAAAGGAGTTCAAAGGGACTTTATTGACGTCTACTAACTGGGATAGTTGGAAAACTGAAATTAAAGTGGCTTTGATGCACTATGGTGCCTGGGTCTTTGTGGAGAATGAGAAATACATGGAACAACAGGCTAGTGACCAGGAAGGCTTAACGTGGAGAGAAAAGTATGAGCTGAATTTAAGGAAAGATAGAGCTTTTACAATTATTTACCAATCTTTAAGCCCTGAATTAAGGCCATTAATTAGTAATTTGACAGATGGTTACAAGGCCTGGAAGGTTCTGCATGAAAATTTTGAACGGAAGACAAGAGCTCGGGTAGTACAGCTGTTGGATGAATTTTTTGAAACAAAGTTCTCTAGTGGTGAACCTGTCAACCTTTTTCTGTGCCGAGTAAAGAAAGCTGCTGAAAGGTTAAAGGACGTTGGACACCAGCTACAACCATTGTACATTGGATACCAGATGATCCGTACCTTACCAGAAGAGTTTCAAGCAACGGTCCAAGCTATTTATAGATGGAATGATGCAGACTTTGTTCCACACAAGATTGAGGCGGAACTTCTTTTGGAGGAAAATAGACTGAATTTTGTTAAAAAAGACTTGCTGAGGAACTCTGAATTAGCTTTTTCAACTCTTTGTAAGACAGGTAAAACTTTAGATACTAGTAATGTTAAAAATATGAGTTCTAAAAATGTTAAAGAGAGTAATTATAAAAGTAAAAATTTTAATTCTAATAAATGTAAAAAATTTAATGGTTTTTCTGCTAATGAAAATTTTAACAAAAGTAAAATTGGACCCTGTTTTAAATGTAAACAGTATGGTCATTTAAAGTCTCAATGTGTTAATAGAAGTGCTCATTCCCGAAATTTTAATGAAACTAGTAATATAGAAGTTAATGAGAAATTTAGTTTTGCTTTTTCTGAATGTAGTTTAACAGAAATTTTCCCTCAGTTTTTTGAAGCAAATTCATCAGTTGCAAATTCTGATAAAATAACCTGGGTATTTGATACTGCAGCGACGGCACATTTTTGCAACAATAGAGATTTATATCTAGATTTTGAGCCTGTAACTGATGTTCAAATGTCTCTTGCTGTAGGTGAAAAAGAGAGTAATGTTTTAGGAAGGGGTACTATTCAGTTTAATGTTAAATGTAATAATAACTATAATCAGATAACTTTAAAAAATGTTTTATACAATCCAAAATTAAGAAGAAATTTAATATCAGGTGTTAAGTTAGAAAAATTAGGCTTAAATTTTTCTGGCAAAAATGGAAAAATTCGAGTTTTTGACAAAGATGGGAATGAGTTATTCTATGCATTGAAGAAAGGTGATTTGTATTTTTTTAAACCAACAAAATATGTAACAAATGGTGGTGCAACTTCGGCTAGTCTTACTGTTCAGGAAAATTCTAAACCTGTTGATTTTTGGCATAATAGATTTTGTCATATTAATGATGACTATTTAATTAATACTAGTAAATGTCAAGCTGTTAAGGGATTGCCTATTTTGAGTAAGATGGCTGAAGATTGCATACAATGTAAACTTGCTAAAAGTAAAAGAGTATCTTTTAAAGCTATTGGTCAAGTAAGATCTAAAAATGTTCTTGAATTGTTACATATGGATGTTTGTGGACCATTACCAGTTTTAACTCAGGGAGGTAATAGATATTTTTTTACTGTAATTGATGATTATTCACGTAGAGTTGCAGTTTATCCCATTAGAAATAAATCTGACGTTTTTGAAACTTTTTTGAGATTTTCTAGAAGAGCAGAAAGACTTTTAAACAAGAAAATAGTTGCTATTAGAACTGATGGGGGTTTGGAATTTTGTAACAAGGAGTTTGAAAATTTTTTGGAAAAGCAGGGTATTAAACATGAAAAAACAAATGTTTATTCTCCAGAAATGAACGGTGTGGCGGAAAGGTTCAATTTAACTGCTTTAGATGGTGTTAAGACTTTGCTTGAATCTAGTGGTTTACCTCAAAAATTTTGGGGGGAGGCTTTGATGTGTTTCACTTATGTTTGGAATAGAGTTTGCCACAAGAAGGATAAAACTCCTTTTGAGTTGTTTACTGGCAGAAAGCCTTCTGTTTCTCATCTAAAACCATTTGGTTGCCTGGCTTTTGTAAATGTACCTAAACAACTCAGGAAAAAGCTCGATATGAGAGCCAAACTGGGAATTATGTTGGGGTATGCACAAAAAACCAAAGGTTACAGAATTTGGATAGTTGAGGATCAGAAATTAATTGAAACAATCAATGTAAAGTTTAATGAAACCAAAAAAGGGGTAGATGAAATTAAATGTAATAAAGTAATTAAAGGTCAAAATTTTTACTTTTCTGTTCCAGATAATGATATTGATTTAGGCCCTACTATTCATGAGCTAGCAGAACGCTTAGAATCTCGTGAGGGGGGGAGAATAGTTCAGTCTCAGGAAGTAGAGGGAACTAGTTTAACGCCATGTGATTCCATTCCATGGATACGTAGAGCTGTACCTCGAAAAACTGGAACTAGAACTGATATCTATTATGGAATAGAGGGTGAAAATATAAGGCTACAATCATTACAAGATGTTAAAAAATATTGTTTAGAAAAGAAAATAGAATGTAATGATAAACTCTTTGATTTTTCGGGTAAAAATTTAACTGCTGGTAAACTTGTAAATTCTTCAGATTCTAATGATGAAGCTAACCTGATTGAAATTAAAATTCCTAGTAATTTTTTTGAAGCTGTTAACTCACCTGAAGCATCTGAGTGGGATAATGCCATGAAACAAGAGATGCAGGTCATGTATGATCGCAAAGTTTGGGAATTGGTAGAACCACCTAAAGGAGCTAAAATTTTGGGAAACAGGTGGGTATATACTCTTAAAAGAAATGAAAAAGGTGAAATTATAAGGTATAAAGCTCGTTTAGTAGCTAAAGGGTTCAATCAGGTCAAAGGGGAAAATTATGAAGAAGTGTTTAGTCCAGTGGTGAATTTTTCTATTATAAGACTATTTTTTTCTATATATGTATGTTTATTTAATTGGTTTCATGTACAAATAGATGTTAATAATGCATATTTATATGCAAAATTAGATGAAACAGTTTTTATGTTACAGCCTGAGGGTTTTATTAAAGATAAAGGTAAAATTTGTAAACTGGAAAAAGCATTGTATGGACTCCATCAAAGTAGTCGAGCATGGTTTTTTGAACTAGATGATGTTTTGAAAAACTTGCAATTTCATAAACTGGACTGGTGTAATTGTGTTTATACATATAATTGTAATATAATTTTATTATTGTATGTAGATGACATTGTCATCTTTGGTAAAAATCAGGAAGATTTGGAATTTGCGATAAACTTGTTACAGCAAAAATTTGATTTAAAGATTCTGGGTAAGACTAAAAAACTTTTAGGTATTGAGTTTGAAGAAGAGGGAGGAAAATTGTTTATTTATCAAAAGGCTAATATCAATAAGATTTGTAAGCAGTATGAAAATTATAAATATCCCATTACTTCTTTGCCAATTCCTAAAGGAGAAATTTTTTCTAAATTACATTCCCCTAAAACTGAAGCTGAAATTAGAGAAATGGAATCTTACCCATATAGAAATTTAATTGGTTGTTTAGCTTTTATAGCAAGTCGTACTAGACCAGATATTGTTTTTGCTGTAAACTTGTTGTCGCAGTTCCAATCTAATCCAGGTATGAAACATTGGAACAGTGTTTTGAAATTATTGGGTTATCTTAAAAATACAATTAGTTATAAATTAGAATTGTCCAGGGTTAACAACTTAGAATTAAAATGTTATTCTGATTCAGATTTTGCTGCCAATAGAGATGACAGGGTATCAATGGGAGGATATATACTATTTTTAGGTGAAGCTCCTGTATCATGGAGAACATTTAAACAGAAATGTGTTAGTCTCTCAACTATGGAGGCAGAATATATCAGTTTAACAGAAGCCGCTAAAGAATTGACCTGGATTAAAAATGTTTTATTAAATAATAGTTTAGATTTAAAGTTAGAAAATTGTATTTTATATTGTGATAACGAGGCAGCAATTTCTTTTTCAAATTCTCCGTTTGAAAATCATAGAACTAAGCACATACATATTAAATATCATTTTTTAAGGAATTTGGTTTTTGATAAAGTATTTAAATTAATGCATGTAACTAGTAAATTAAATTTGGCAGATGCCTTTACTAAGCCACAAGTTTAAGAACAATTAATTAAATTTTGTAGGAGAATTTTTTCAGATATTGACATTGTTTAGTTAATGCCAATTTCTGTAGGCAATTTTTTTTATATATATTACATGTTGTCACTTTTGATCAATGGGTGATCACTAACTTCGTGATCAGGCATTGATTGAGGTGAATTTTGAAGTATTTTTAGTGTTTAAAATGTGTTTTTCATAAAACGCTGTCCCGAGAGCGTTAAAAAAAGGGGGGAGATTGTTATAAGTCATATCATAAATATTTAATTATATCTATATTTTTATAAAGTGAAATTAAAGTTAATTTGTTAAGGTATTTATATATTCTATAAAGTAAATTATTTAGATTAAATTTAGTTTGATATGACTTACGTTTTTTTTATCGCTCTCGTGGCCGCATTTTTGTTTATCTTCTTGCTCTAGTTTATTCCACAGATGTGAATAGCTGAAATTGTAAACATGTGAGTAATAGCGGTGAATCACAGTTATTGCTCTTGTTTCTGTTCACTCTCATCAAAAACGATGTCCATGGTTGTAAGATAAATAAGCCAGTGATGAAGACTAGTTTAGTGATTGCCAAGTGGCAACAGCAAGATGCAAATTGGTTTTGTTTGTATTGTATAAAAGACGTTTGCATCTGTTTTCTTTCTCTTATTTTTCAACGTTATAAGATGTAGTTTTGTTTTTCAGTTACCAGCAGGATATGCTGGTTTATTTAATATTTTTTCTTTTCCATCTGTAAATATTCATATTCAAATAAATTATGTTTGTTAATATATAAAAGTTTTCTTCATTGAGTCTTCCACATCAAACGTATAACTGCCATGTAATTTTTCCTCTTAAATTTTTTTATTAAAGTAACTCTGCTGTTTTAGTATATTTAAACTTTAATTCAACAAGGTATTTATTGAAACTAGTATCGCCCAGTGGTCGAAACTCGACCATTTTTTTTGCAAAGCGAGGCAAAGCAAAGTTATTGCCTTGTCCTAAATGGAATGCAATTGCAACACAGCTGCGGCAATTGTTTGCCGATATTCACTCTAACTGAATCAGCAGAGTTTTACTTAATATAACTATTTCTCTCTGTAGATGTTAGCCTTTCCTGAAATGAGAGAAAATCGCAACGTGAAAGCGCCCCTTGTTGTGTGATACAGCCCAGAAGCTAATAGGTACCATGTCAAACCAAGGCCCAACCAAGTATCAAATTCTGTTAAATTAATTCGATTGGTTCATAAAGTACAGTGTTTGAACAAAAAAAAAAAAAAGATATTTTTCGAAAATGGTCAAATTGAGTTCGGGAAATTTCAAAACGTGTAACTTTATCGAAAACTGAAAATCTAAAACTTTTCTGAATCTTATATTTTCTACTTATATATGCAGAGGAAAGAATAATAAATCCACTTTTTTAAAAATAAAAATAAGTAGCCAATTTCACTTAATTAAAATGCAAGGAAATCTCAAAACGTGTAAATACATCAAAAACCGGAAATCAAAAGTTTTTATGTATCTTCTACTTGCTTCTTCTACCCACAAAAGCTAGCAATAAAGACACTTTTTTAAAAAATAAGTAGCCAATTTCAGTTAATTGAAACGTAAAGAAAGCTCAAAACATGTAAATTCAGCAAAAAACGGAAATCGGAATTTTTTCCGTATCGTCTACTTATACATGCAGCAGTTAGTTATAAATCCATTTTCCTTTTATTTAGTATATTAGTTGAATATTTATTGTTTAAATATCACCCTTTGAAATGAAATGTTTATGTTTACATTCGAAAGTTGAAGTTTGCCATTTTTTTTTCTGGAGTTTTGTGATTTTAAATTAAAATTTTATCAATTTTACAGAAAAAATAACTCAATCAAACACATGTAGACAGTAACTTATATATAACTATACACAAATATCGGAATTAAAATCGACAGATAATTTCCGTTATTTTTTAATAATTTTTTACAAAAAATCCAATGGACGATTAACGTAGAAAATCTTTTTCATGGCTCCATGGACAGACAGTGACGTCATCACTTCGCTTGCGTATAGTGATGCTACATTATACAAATTACTGTGTCTATGGTTTTATTTGAGCTTTATGAAATTGCCAGATTTAACAACTTTCTACTTTTAGGTATTTTTTAATATAAAGGAATACGTGTATAAAAGGGAAAAATAGGGGAAAATGCATAAAAAATAAATGTATTTTTAAATACCTTCTTGACATGTAAGAAAATAATATTTGTATTCGCACCTTCCGGCTAACCATACCTTTTGAATGATACCATTTTCAACCCTCTACTCCCGTAATTAATATGTTAAAAAGGGACTACAAATTTTATGCTTGCCTATTAATATATAGATAAATAATGGATTGACAAAGCTATTAATTGTAACGGTGGTGTAAGTGTTAAAGCTGTTGCCTATGTGAGGGTTCGAGGCCTGAGGTAAGCGTCCTCTGTGGAAGACTTTCTAAGCTTATATATATATAGTATTTCATTAGTCTGTATTCATGTGAGTTTCGAAGAAAATCACGGAAAAGTCAGACTTTAATGGATGAAATGTCTTTAGTGGGAAACTTACTAAGGTGTTTTAGTGTGCATTCTCACGAGTTTTGGAGAAAATCACGGAAAACTCGGAACTTTAACATTAAAGTTGGAGAAAGAAAAAGGAATTTTTTTTGTGACATTTGTTGGTATAATTGAATATGTGATAACTCAGTTTTTATAGTGCAAGGGTGATTCTAAGAAAATTTCGGTTTCGAAAACAAGCCTTTCGTAAAAATTGATGAATTTAAAAGAACTCTTCATAAAAATCGCACAAGAAAAATTATGCATTTATAAATTCTGAAAAATTATACAGTATGAAGCAAAAGTTTAGACAATGAAGAAATTCATGCAGATTTCGAAAAATATTTAATCAAATAGCTTGAATGTAATGTGCTGTGCATATAAACAATATTTATAACATTGAAAAGTATTACTGTACATATTGCAAGTAATTAAATGGTAACAAAAATATAATACTGTCTCAAAAGTTTAGACAAAAATTAAATAAAATCTAAATAAACAATTTTTAAAACCTAATTGTGTATCCGTGCTTCTGTATTACTTCATAAATACGAGATTCTATCAAAGAAACTAAATTTTGCATAGTTTGGGGACCAATATTGTACTATGCATCTTCAATAGATGTCTTGAGTTCCTGAACAGAAAAGTATTGTCTACCATTGCTATAAACTTTGCGAGACATGATATCCCAAAGATTCTCTGTAGGGTTAAGATCTGTATTACATGCTGACCAGTCGAGAACTCTTTTATTATGATAATTAAACCAAGATTTTGTATTGTTTGCAGTGCGAATTGAAACATTGTCTTGTTGAAATTGCCACTGAGGAGGGCCACCTAGAAGCTCAGCAAATGGCATTAAGTTCTTTTCTAATGTCTTTGTATAATGCTGTGATATTTGATGACCACTGGTAAAGGTCAGAGATACTAGTCCATTATAGCAAATGGCAGTCCAAATCATCACCGAGCCCCCTACTTATCTGCGACTGAAAAAGCCTAGAGGTTTCTTCCGCAATCATGCCAATACGATGACCAGATATCTGGACCATCTAGATTGTACTTTTTTTTCATCGCTAAATATGACTGATTGCCATTTCTGTCCATATGACATATGCTTTCGAGCCCACAACATTCTTTGTAACTTATGATGTGGCTTCAAAGCTGCTTTCTTTTGCATTTTGCTATAAACTGTTGTTTCTTTTTCCACAATTTGTCTACGAATCGTATCCTTTGATACATAGTCTCAATGACCTTTGAACTCCACGCACACTCATTTGTTGGGTACTCACTAGTCTTTGTATCAGGCGATCCTCTTGTATATTTCTTACACGTGGCCTCCCAGGTCTACATTTTGCTTTATATTCACAACCATGCGATAAAACTCTATGAATAGATTTGAATGGATAGATTATAATTGTACTTAATTTTTTGTGTTTAATTAAAAACTTAAAATTGCCTCAGTTTACCTCGTAACACTTCTAAGATTTTATGGATATTGTATAGGAAGGCTATATTAAAAAACAAACAAGTACTTACACAACTTTCAGAACAATATGTTGTACTAAATAATGAATAACAGAGGTTGTTAAAAAAAATAAAAAAAAACTTTTGTAATGGAAATAAACATCCTTGAATCCTATCTGAACCTCTATGTCATTTAATAGCTTGAATGATATCATTCACCAAAAATATTTTCCTCAAAACTTTATGTCATATTTTTAGAGTAGTGTGTACAATATTTACAATGTTATTATTAACTTCTAATTTAAAAGTTGCAGATGCAAGGTAATTTCAATTTCATTTTATCTATTTATATCACTATTATATTCATGCCACCTCCTATGTACAGTCGGAGAAAAAAAAAACGCAACACCCGCTGTAATTTCGTTATTAATTGACGCAGGAACATCTAATAGACATCATTCAACAGGAAATTAAAAGCGTTTTCTGACTATGTCGTCAAATTTTGAATTAGGAGTCATCAACATATTGAAATGAGCGCCAACTTTGAATTTTTCAATAGCAACACCCAATTCTGACTTCATTTTCGAATTTCTGAGAGTCTGGCAGTGTGAAAAAGTATACTGTTTATATATTTTATCTTTAGTATTTATAGAGTTCAGGGTTGTTGATTTTTTTTATTTTTTTCAAAAAAATCGATTTTTTTGATTTAAATCGGATTTTTTTGATTTAAATCAAGATTTATTTGATTTTAATGATTTTTATTATGTAATCATACATTATTGTACAGCATTTGTATTTTATTATGTGTATATGTGTGTGTGTATGTATATATATATGCACAATATACATATTATCAGTTATTTTACTTAAATTATAAAAATATAAATAATATTCTATTCCCATAGAAAAAAATCCATGTAGGCATTTATTACCAATATTTTTATTCAACATGGTATCTTCGTAATAAGTGTAATTTTATGGCAATCATAAATGCGGTAGTATGAGCCACTCAACTTGTAACTTTGACTTGTAGCTACAATAATGTATTGAAATAAAGTAAAATCTTACCCACAGTATTGAACACGCAAAATAACTTTGGAAAAGGATAATTCAATAGGAAAAATGACATAAAACTGAAGCAATGGATTAAGAAAAAGAAATTTTTACTCATAGTTTCTGATCAGAATAAAAAGAATAGGGAATTAAAGGGAGAAAAAAATATTATATCCGAAAACATTCTTACTTAAGTTTAGCAAATATCATTTGAATCAAGAAAAATTTTTCCCACTTTACCCATTAACAGAATTCACATTTTCATTACCGACTTAATACTTTCACTTAGTCTTTTATCTTTTTTTATATTTCAGGGGTCTGTTCAGAGGCAAACCTGGGTCCATTAAAGTACCTTTCACAAAATTTATATCTTAAAAAAGGACCCTTCACAAAATTATTTATCCCAAAACAGGACCCTTCACAAAATTTTTATCATAAAACAGGACCACTCACAAAAATTTTTAGCCTAAAAAAGATCCTTTCACAAAATTTTTCTCCTTAGACCTTTGATAAATCTCTCATTTTCAAAATTAATCTTCAGTGGAACGAACATAGACTGCCTGAATAATCGGACGTTTTTGTTGTATTTCTCCTGAAAAGCTGATACTCAATTTCTAATTTATAAAGGACTTCTGTGCATATGTGTAAGTTTAGTTCTATAAAACTGAACTGTCATTGTCAAAAATTAAATCTTAATTGTAATTTTATTTTACAAAATTACATTGTTCTCAATTTCACAAAAAGAAAACCCTAGCCAAAAGTTTGTGAAGAACATTATTTTCACACTAATTTACAAAATTACGTGTAGAAATTTTCACAATTTCTCAAAAACAGGACCATGTGTAAAAAGTCTGGACAGACCCCTGTATTTAGAGGGTACAATTCACTAAACAAGCAGTGAGAGCAGCCTCGAATTATAGTTAACTGGTTGTATGTTGTTAAATTAAAAGGTTATGATGTTTTTAAAACTTTTTGGAGCTTTCAGGGCTTTTTAAACACTACAATGTAATATATGCTATTATTTTTAAAATATCATATCAGACATTGTTAAATGACACAAACTGGTATGAGAACTAAATAAACAAGGAAATATTTTCTTTTTCAAATATCACCCACAAGGTGGGCAAAGGCGAACTGGAATATATGTATAACATCAATTAATGAATTGTATACTAATTAAATATTTACAATTCATACACCAGTGCTTGTATAAATTATTAAAATATAAGGAATTATTAAAATATATAATAATATGTATAAAAATAATTTTAAAAAGTTAAGGTATAATTTATTTTTGTGTTTATTAATGTTGCTTAGTAGAGATGACTCTAAAGTTAAGAAATGAGAAATATTAGTTTGTCTAATGAAATATTTTGTTATATTTTACAAAAAATTTTTTTTTAATTTACATAAGAAATAATTAAAAATCTCATTATTTAAAGTTAGATGAACAATTTCATTCCATTAAAGCTAATAACTTTGGTATTTAAAAAAAGTGATTTAAATCAGTGATTTAAAAAAAAAAAAATCAATTGATTTAAATCATGATTTAAATCAGCGATTTAAATCAATTGATTTAAATCACTACAACCCTGATAGAGTTATAATCAAAAATGTGTTAGGGGGTTACCTATAAATGTAGAAAAATAAAATTAAGATCCTATAAAAAATAGAGAAAATTTTAATGTTTCACACCGGAAATTTTTCAGGAAAAAAAGAATTATAAAAATTAATAAAATGTTGCCTCTTTTGTAGATTTTTAATTATCCTGAATTCAATTTTTTAGATTTGTATATACTTCTGTAATTTTAGGTCTATTTAAATACATTACACTTGCGATTAGTCCCTACAATACTCTTTGAAAAAAAGTGCAATATTTTTCAAGTAAAAGTGTCTATTATGGCTGTACTGATCACCAACAAAGCTTAAATTTTCTTTCGTAGGTGTAACATAATATACGAAATGAAATAATATATATATATACTACAACGCATAAACTAAATCTTTTCGGATAAATTATTGTAAGGTTTCATGAAGTAAATATTAAACAATTTTAATCGCACTTACCAGTTTTGCGTTAGTTGACCTCTTTGGAACTGTACGATTCGTTTTATAATTTCTATGAAAATATAATTTCTTAATTAATCCTTTCGCGACTGCTTATGTAGATTCAAGCCATTTGAAAATCTGTAACTCTGTCAGTGGGCGTTTCTTTCGTAGTTTGTATGTTACATATTTCTTAAGTGTGTACTCAGTGTTCATATTTTTGCAATAAAATATACTATGGATAGAAATATATTGATTAGAAAGAATATAATTATAATGTATATCCATTTGTAATATAATTGTGATTACAGAAATTTTTTTCTGAAATATTTTATTTTGAGAGTATAACGCCCGTCTTACTGTCAAAAAGACAAAATCCCGCAGTCGCAAAAAGTGTTAAAATATATTTATAAAAGTTAAAGTATGTTTTTTAAAAATGTATAAAGCTAAAATATATTAATAAAGTTTTAAAGACTAAAGTGCCCTTAAAATAATAATCGTCCCCCTACAAAATAAATAAATAAATAAATAAATAAAATAAAGCAATATACGAAGCAAATGATTAAGCCTCTTTTAACTATGATGGTAGTTAAGAAACGGTTTTACAAGTCTTCCAATTCCATTCGTTTTTTATATTTGACAATTTCACATTAAACCTATTTTTCTATTTAAAACAGTAAACCCCGCCTATTTAGTTATTATTATTTTTTTCTTCTAGTGTTTGTTTAAAATATTAAAAATTTATCACCAATTAATCGATGAAGTAAATACCACTTGTGCATATTTTTGTCAACATAAAATAAGGGGTTTAACACGAATACTCAATGTCACATTTACTTTTCTTTTCTGAATTGTTTTGTTTTGAAGAACGATGAAGGCAGGGCTTGTCTTCTTTAGAAAACAGGAATTCTTGATGCTAACACTAATGTCTAAAAATCATCATTTTTGTTTCCTTTCTTTGCGTTTGACGTTGTTGTTATATAATTTGAACCGAAAATAAAAAATAAAAATATTTTGTTTAATTTTCTTTGTTATTTTTTAAGATTTGATTCGTTATCTCATGCAAAACTTTATAAGAGACAGCCCCCTAAACCACTCCAAAAGAAAGATTTATTTATATCACGGAAACTAATAACTGGAATGAGCTGCAAATTTGCACACCCATATTTTTTAGCATTAGGATTCATTTTATGTAAAAATTAATATAGGTCATAATTCATAATTTTTATGAATATGAATTTATTAATATTTTTCAGAATCAAAAGTAATGATGGATTATGTTTGGGTTTCTTCACTGTATCTCATAAAAAAGAAATTATATCGATCAAGTTATTTTTTGTGAAGATATTAATAAAAGTTTGAAATATGAATTTAACATTAGCACCTTCAAACTTTGAACGCTTATAACTCTGTGAAAAAAATAAGTAAAATATACAACCAATATACTTTTTCGCGTTGTCGCGATCCCAGGAATTCAAATATAAAATAAAAATAGGGTGTTACCATTGAAAAAAGCAAAGTTGGTGCGCGTTTTAATATGTAGACGACCCCCAATTTAAAATTTGAGTTCATTTTCTGAAACTACTCACAATTCCCCGTCGAATGATACTTATTACATTTTTCTACATCGATTAGCAATGAAGTTACGTTGAGTGTTGCGTTTTTTTTTCCCCGACTGTACTAGAAACTTAATGAGCAAATTAATTATTTTCAAATTCGTAGTTTAATTGATTTATCACCTAATTTTGAAAAAAATTACAAATATTTGCATGTGATTATGATATTATTTGTCATTTTTATGAAAATAAAGAAAAAAATTTTTGTTGTTGCAATCACTTTTTAAAATAAAACCAATTTTGAAAGTTAACAACATATCAACATGAAAACAATGTAAATTCAATGAATATTTTTGATAAACAAATATCATATAAAATACAAGTACCTAAATAAATAACTCATTTAATATATATATATTAAAGAAAGAATTTTTTTTTTTTTTTTGTGTTTATTTATGACACCAATTCCCGATAGAGGGAACCGAAACGATTATGTGAGATTGAGTATTTCAGATGGAATAGAAGTCTGTATTCTGTACCCCATCGCGACATTTTCGCCAAAGAAAAGCATGCAGTTGGTGGAGTAATTTTTATAGCTCCATTTTTAAAATAAATTGTAAAAATAAGAGTTTTCCTGAAAAATATGGAAACGTTACTGGATTCAGAAAGATCCCATTAACAACATATATTAATTAAAAGAAAATCCTTCATGCCGTTTTAGAGATATTTTTCATGATTTTAAACCATTACAAACTCACACCATTTTCCCCATTTGACTTTAAATTGAGATTTCATAACTCAAAACATAACGCATGTTGAAATGTAAAAATTTCAGGATAGATTGAAGACCAAAGATAAAAGACTATTTTGAAAAGATCAAAACAAAATATTGCATATTTGCTGAGATATTAAGTGTCGGTTTTTACAAATCTCTTTGATGTCAAACTAGCCGTATATATATGAGTTTTGCAGCGTTCCATTTGTCCTCCTGCTTGCGTCACTCAAAAAACTGCCGTTTTTCATGATGATTTGTAAAACTATTCTTGTCAAAACTGATGCCTTTGAAATTCAACTTATATTGTCACAGTCTAAACAGAGGGGTGTTTGTGTTCGAGATTTCTTACAATCAGCTATTGAGAATACTAATTTTTATTATGGTTAATTGTAAAAGTTTACTAAGAAACTATTTAAATATTTAAAATATTATTGTTAAAAGAATTCTAATTGGAAAAATTCAAGAACAGAAGCACTTAAAATTGAGATGCATAATCTTTTAGAGATGAGGGCCATTCATACAGCTATTTGGAGTATTGGGGGCTACCGAATATAGCTGATTGGGGTATTGAGGGCCATTCAATACAGCTGATTGGGTCTAAGAAAGCCGCTACCAAATTAATGTCTTCTTTACATATATCTGCATAATTGTTAAATTTACTACTTAGCAGTAAAATATATATATATATATTTATATTTATAATCATTAGTTTTTTAATATAAAATAAGATTTGTGGATAATTACAACAGGAAATAATTACAGTGGGAAAAGGTAATTAAAATATATAAGATCTCGCATGTTAACCTCCTTGAGCGCCACATTTGGCTTGTTGGCCACGGGTTCTGCACCACTAATTAAAAAATTAATCTACTTGGAGCATAATTGTGTTGCATCAAAATTTGTCTTACATTTCTTCAGTGTGTGGCATATCTAAGATCGTAAGTGTTTTTTTCTCCTGCATTTTATATAGAAATATAGTTACAATGCAAAATAACTTTTGAAAAATGTCTATGCTATCACCCCTCCAATGCTACTTGTGTAAAATTGCCTTTATATACACAAATATGTTTGTTAGAAAATGTATTTTTTTTTTTTTTAATACTATATTTAGGAATATCAAAATGTTGTTGATGCTGAATGGGAGATTTTATATAGAAAATTAGAAAAAACAGTAGAAAGTGGAGCTAAAGTTGTTCTCTCAAAGTTGCCAATTGGTGATGTTGCTACTCAATATTTTGCTGATAGGTATGTATTGTTATTAGTACAGTAATCTCTTTTTCTAGAAAAAGAATTAATGCTTAGCTAAAATGGGTGCTCAGATTTTGTGTGCATTAAATTCTATCACTTCCGCTTTAATGAACAGTATAGTAAATTTAACATTGTTTTATTGGATTTGTTAAAATATAAATTATTTGTATATTTATACTTAATATATAATTAAAATTTTACATTATTTATTAAATATTTAAGTGTTGATCATTTTAAATCATAAAGTTTATTCTATCATTTAAATTTTTCCTTTTCTCTTCTTGAAACTACTGAGAATATGCTGTTGGTAAGATTTATATAGAAGTCGGCCTATTGCAATAACTTAGTTTACCTCAGTGTAAAATATAGGGGAGAGGGGATGAATGGGACATTTTTCATGTTTTTATTGATAACGTTGGCCTTATGTAATTCAGAATTTTGCAACACTGCTCATAAGTACACTTCAGAAATCAGTTACATATAAACATACTAACTTTAATAAAAAGTTGTCATTTTTAATTAATTATAATATTTTATACATGCATTTGCATTGTCCCATTCATCCACACCTATAGGGATGAATGGAACAGGACTGACGTTAACAAAGAAAAGAAAACAAAATGGAAAGTAAATAAATTTTTAAAGTTAAATTGGTTTATGTGATTTTATTACACACTATGAATTCACTGAAATTAACATAAACTGATGTATTGACTCAAATTTGCATCAACAGACAGAAGTCCTTTGGTTCGTGCAGTTCCTGCTCTAGGCTTTGGTAATTTAATCTAATAAGATCTAATCTAAAAATAAATAAATAAATAAGACACAAGAAACAGATGAATCATTATAATAGATTACAAATTATCCAAATAAATTTTTGTTTCCGACTGATCGGGAAAATCAGCATTCTATTCTGTATTACATTAATAATCACCAGGATTTATTTAATTAGCTTGATTAAAATTGTGATTTTAACAAAAAAATTATAATTATCATTATAATCAATAAAAATATTATTGTATTTTAAAAATAAAATCTGAAGCATTACCTGTATGAAAAATAGGGGGGGGGGGGAGAGGGATACAAATTTAGGTTCAGTTTGAAGGATCTGATATGTTACATAATCTGTGAAAATTTCAAGAAAAAATATTAAGTAGTTTCAAAGATATCCTTCGTGCAAAGTGGAAAAAAAAAAAAAAAAAAAACATTTATGTTTAACACATAAATTATTAAATAATTCACCACAGACTTTAAATATTACAAAATACATGATAAACTTATAGGTAACAATTAGACATGCCCCATGAAGCTTAGTTAATAATAATTTACTTAAAAAAACACTATAATTAAATTGATGTTTTTTGAAGTTCTAAGGGTCGTATGGCCCCTTAATTTTAATATACTTTTCTCTAAATCCACAAAATTAAGAATCTTGATAATCAATATGGCTAATTTACATAATAAAAAATATAAAATTATTTTATAATGAATTAACAAACCTTTATATAGATCCTAGTTAAAAAAAAAAAAAAAAAAGCCTGTTCATCCTTAACTTTTACTTATAACTCTTTATATTTAGCCTACTTGCATTAAATTCAAATGCTACTTTCATAATTCCATGTTATAACTACTGAACTACATTTTTAAAAAAATTATTGAAAATCTATTTAATATTTCTTTTATTATAATTCTTGTGTACAATTTTTAATTAGCACAAACATAGTGGGGAATGTCCCATTCATCCCAACCACCACATGATCATATAAAACAGGAAACAGGGTTCCCACGGGTCAGGGAAAACCTGGAAAAGTCAGGGAATTTGAAATTACTGAAAAAAGTCAGGGAAATATCAGAAAAAATTGTAAATATTGCTCCAAAACCTGGAAAAATGATGATATAAACCTGGAAAATGCTTTTTGAGCATTCAATTTATATCGCAAGTCACATTATTATGTTGTCTTTTATGTCGCAAGCTATATTCTATTTTATACTGTGAGCTACTTTTTATGTCGCGAACCAAATTTTATGACTGGAATTTTCTAAAAATAGACCTGGAAAACCTGGAAAAGTCAGGGAATTTTATTTTAAAAATTGAGTGGGAATCCTGAGGAAATAGTCTTAATGAACAGTTGTCAATATTCTTCTTGACTATCATAAACACAATAAAAGATTATGCCTTTTCACCATATAAAAGTTATATTAACTTTAAGCAAATTACTACCTAATTGAATCAGTAAAAACTTGCTTTGGCAACTGAAAAAGACACTTTAATTTTTTTCTGCCCTTCTATGGATAGCACAATTTTGAAACTACACTTGATGAATGACGTCAGTGCTGCCATACATCAGAAAAAATGTCAAGTTTCCGGTGCTTGCAAAACATAAAATTCTAGCTATTGTCCCATTTGCCCTGCATCCTATTCAAACCCACTCTCCCCTATATACATATAATTTATTGTTAACTTGATAATCACTAAAATTCAATAGAAAATTAAAAGTAATTTAATTTGACCATGTAAAAACTTTAAAGCCGTCAGTAAAACTTAAATATATTTTCATAGATTAATTTTATGCTCTAAAATCAGTTTTATGCTTTAGAATACAAACATAAGAACATTTATAGAAGTTAATTACTTTGAAGAATTGCTTTTGTGTATTTATAATACCAAATAGCAAAACAATTCATAGAATTTGAAAGAGGGCAAATTATTGTTCTTTTGTCACCAGGATTTAGTAGCCATGCTGTAACTAAAGACATTGGAAAGCCTAAATTTGTAAACAATTTTCTAAATTATGAATGATAATTATGACAAAAGAAACGCAGGAATAGGGAGAGTTTCAAAGTTATTAGGGATTGTCTGTAGAATCGCATACTGAAATTTTTAATTGTATTCTTTTGTAATAACTATTGATGATTAAATAAGATGAATTTTACTATTCCTAAATAGGGATATAAAACTCATTTTTAGTTTGTTCTAACGTGGCACTTCTGTGTAGGTCAAAAACTTTTATCATCCAGAGGTGAAAGAACTTACCTACACAGGAAAATGTTCAAGTGTGAATATTGTTTTTTTTTTTTTTTTTTAAGATTGTAGAAAAACTATAACGTAATAACTAGAGATGATCAATGCATTCAAGTGATTTGATTTTCTCTGACAAGATCTGTGGCTTTCAATTCTATTAAAACGATCTCGGAGACATATAAACAAGTTCTTGAAAACCACCTATTGCAAAATGTAACTGATATAGCTGTTAAAAAAAAAAAAAAAAATGAATTTTCTAACAGGATAATGCTGATTCATTAAAGTCAGATACTGAAATTCTACTTTAAAGCAAAAATATTGAAATTTTAGATTAGTAATCTAGTAGTCCTGATCTCAACCCTATTGAGAATCTGTGGGGTAGTTTTGCTCAACCTGTATATTGACATGGATGACTATATTGAATTAGATCTGCCATTGAAAATGGGTGGTTTAAAACTGATCCTGTTTTATGCTAGAGACTATATCTATGGAAATGAGGATATTTTAAATACCGTATATTTCTGAATATAAACCGAGAGTACGTTTTTCCCTTCAGAAATCTGCCCAAAATTGCAAACCCGTGTATAAGCCGAATTGAAAAAATACTCTTTTAAAGTTCGAGTATATCGCCAAAACGGTGAAAATATTGCCAATTTATAAAACTTTCAGGATAATCTATCCAATGAAATTGCGTGAAATGCATGCTTATCCAATAGAATTCCTTACCTTGCCTAGCTATGACGTAAAACGATCACCGTGTGTTCGCCAACGGCAATAGTTTTAACTCTGGCAACCCTATCAGAAGGGAGGCTAGCACAGGCATCAAACAGACGTGCTCGCACATGCAGTGAACGACAAATGCCGGCAGCAGAAAACGATAGTCGCCGGAATACCGGGAGGCCTAACGTCGATGCTGCAGCTGCTGGATGCTTGCATAAATAAGCCGTTTAAAGACTGATTGCGTCGATTTTTTAAATGACATATTTAAATTCTTTTGTTATATTTCTACTTTTAAGTATTTTTATCAGTTCCTCAAGGCAATCTTCAACAACAACAACAACAAAAAAATACTTCTATAAAAAAAACAAAGATTTGCCACTTCTTTTGATAGTGTAAGCCTAGAAACAGAGACGATTTAATTGTATAAATTAAAAATATGATTGAGAGTCCTGTTTTTTCAAGTTTCTCTTATACTATTTCCGAATCAGACAGAGAAGTTACTCCGTTCATGCAATCTGCCGATGACGTCAGCTATCAGCAGGTCAAAAAAAAGAAATGTAAACACACATGACTACATCGAGCTGCTCTAGAAATAAATTTAAAATTGCTAATTTAAGAGTTTTATGTGTGATAATTATTTAAAATATCACTATTTTACTTTCAGGGATGGAACACGGGCGCAGAATTCATACCGGAATCTATTTAAGAAATTTTACTACATATAATATCGTTGATTTAAGAAGTAGAAAATTTTCTTACATTGATAGTGGTATGAATACTGCACCCGTGTTCCATCCCTGTACTTTATATATAGTAATTGAAGATTTATATATACCATGATTAAATGTATATGTATTCAAATTAGTGTAGTAAAGTAAACATTTATATCAGACAAAAGCAATGAACAAAGAAACATCAATTATTATTATTATTACTTTTTTTTTTTTTTTTTTTTTTGAGAATATAAGTCTTAAACAGTAAACTACAGACATAACGCTTGAAGCACATTTTTGTACATTTGAAGTACACAGTATACATAAATGGTTAAAAGTTATTATTAATCCATTTTTCATATTTTTAAATTTTTAACTTTGTATATAATTACATTTTTCAACTTTAAACCTTCACAAAAATGTGCAGACATTTTGCAAAGAACCATGTAAATTGGTCCATTAGTTTTTTAATCTATAAATTACACATATACTAACATTACGTTTCATATAGATTATCTGCTTTGATGTTTCAAGATGGCAGCTACTTGTAAAACCTATTTTTTCAATTGAGCTAAGACTTTTTAAACTTAAAAAAAAAAAAAAAACCCTTTTACGAAATATTTTTAGACTTGCCTCATTTCAAATACTTAAAAGTATTTTATATGAAATAAAACATATGATATGTTTAAACATAAAATTTATTTCTTAAATTTATAATCTAAAATTGTATATGTTATATCACCTTACCATTGATTTATTTTCTAGATGCTACAAAAATTGCTAATTTTATCTTTATTTTTGAGTACTTTTGATTGATTTATTTATTTATTTATTTTTCAAATACAGAGACATGTTTTGCGCTGGCAGAGTGCCAGAAGATGATTTAAAACGAACAATGAAAGCTTGTGGTGGTGCTGTCCTGTCTACTTGCTACGATCTAAATGAAAGTTCTCTTGGTACTTGTGAAAAATTTGAAGAAATACAAATTGGTGGTGAAAGGTAAAAAAAGTATTCATTTACTATTTATTGAAGGTATTTTATTGAAGATATTACTGTAATAGAGGTTGCAAAAATCAGTTTGTAATAAATTGCCATAAATGCAGTGTTGTGCACGAACGCGTTCATGAGCGTAGCTCAAAATTTTTGAGTTTTGAGTTGAACTTCGCTCGTTTTTTAAATTATGAACTTGAGTTGAGCGTAGTCCGTTTTTTACACGAACTTGAGCGTGAAAAAACAATTCAAGCTCAAACTCATTTTAAATATTTCTGTCTGAAATAGGAAAAGGAAAGTGGAAGAAGAAAAGAACAGAAAAGAGAATAATTGCGCAAAATGGATCCCGGAAAAAAAGGGATCTTGGAAGAAAAGGGCACTTGGGAAAAAAGGCACTGGTAAAAAGGGCACCAAAAAAAAAAAAAAAAAGGGCACCCGAGAAAAAAGGGCATTTTTGAAATTTACAATTTTCAAATACAATAAACATCAAATAATGATTTAAAGAATGATTTTTCTTAATACATTTTTAGAAATTTAAATCAATTAAATTGGTACCACTTTCTCTTACTATATACCTGGAGGATGGGGAGTCTAGGAGCAGATTGAAAGACAATAATTGTTTTTATATCACTTTCTTTTTGATTTTAATGAAACTGTGTCTAATATTCACTTGCTCTTTATGAAAAAAAAGAAAATTACAGTGTCACACAACAGTGTAAATTTTTTTAATAACATAGATCTGAGATCGAACCCAGCACCCCAGCACTTCCTGCCTAGCAGCTTTGATGGTATTTGTGCATATATTAATTTGCAATTTGAATGTAATATTACAGTGATATTTAATTAGATTAAAAGTTTTTACGGAAATTATGTTATCAAAAAATGGCAAAGTCTCGTTAATTGTATATTTTACGAAATATTTATAAATTGTCTGTATTTTACGGGATGCTTTTTTTTTTTTTTTTTTTTTTTTTTTTTTAAATAAATATTTACGATTTTAAAAATGTTTTATATAGATTCAGTAAACTTTTAGTTACGAGAAACGATAACTATATAATATAAATAAATTTTGAAATATTTAAGGCAGCGTTTAGTGGAATAATCATCATTTTTGTAAAATTCTAATTTTAGTTTTAGGAGTTTTCCAAGATGAAAATGGTGATAAAAATTTCCAGCTTTCATACATTTCAATAGTTATTTCTTAAGACAAATAAAGAAATAAGTCAGAGACGCACCCACGGGGGGGGGGGGGAGGGGAGGGGGGGCTTGACGGGCTGAAGCCCACCCCAGAACCGGCTAACTTGGTTAAAATTTTAGTCTTAAATGAAGAAAATATCGTTAAAAATATTTATAATATTTATATACTATATATAAATAATTATATAAATCTTTGAAATTCTTACTGTGAATAACAAATAAAATAAATTGATTGAAATAAATTGATTTAAAATATTTGATCTTTCATCTACATCCACAGATAGAATTTTGTACAATTACTCTTATCCCCTTAGGGCTCACACACACATCTCCCAGCCCACCCTACAAGCGAAGCAAATGGCTTTTGGGAATAGCGGAAGTACCATTCTTTTAAAGAAAAAGATGGACTATGGGCAGTTTCAGTGGGGCTTTCAGTTTTCTCACTTCATCCTTTTATCAATGAAAGGAAATGCTCGGAAATTAGTTTTATGAGGGTGGTTCAATTCGTCGCGGGTGTATAAGTTTTTATTTTTTGTTGTTGTTGTTCTCCTATATTTGTAGAAAACGGTTTCGGTAACAAAATCTCTGCAATCTGCTGCCCTTAGGCTGCACCACCCCCTTGTTGTGTATACATTGCATCCTTTTAAGGCGGCCTTGGAAAAAAAGAAGCTTTTAGAGTTGGACAACCAGGCACCAAGTCTTTCCAGAATTAATGAGAAAAAAAAACACACACACACAAAACACGATGAAATCATTATATTGTTTATAATCAGTTTCACTGCATGCGAAAGACGCACCACATCTCATTTTCTGAAATTCAAATATTGATGTACACATTAACAAGACTAAGAGGTAAATACTAATTTTATATTTGAATTATATTATACATTATTATTATTGCCTTGTTTTAAAACTCACTCATGTTTGAAAAGATTTTTAATTTTTTTTATTATTGTAATGACAGGGCATTTAGTGTGGTCCCTAAAGTCCCTAAAAGTCCCTTAACTCTTTTCAGGTCCCTAAAAGTCCCTTTTTTTGCCAAAATGGTCCCTAAGTCCCTTTTTTTTTCTTCCTCCATTAAAAGTTATGAGTTTTAGTTATACCCAAAAAGTTATTTGAATGTGATAACGTTGTGTAGGCACATAACTTATAATAGAATATTAAAATGATTAATTTTTGGCGGCCAATGATCTGATGTATAACATTATACATATACACTATTATTAAAACACTATTATTCATAGATAACTCAGCGAATGGGCTTGGGGGGGGGGCGAAAATTATAAAGACCGTTTTGCTGACTGTCCCTCATCGTTGCATAGTTCTAGAATTCTTACAGTTGTATTGGATGCAATTGATCAGGAAACAAATTATTTTCAGTAATGAGTCTAGTTACAAATTCAATCCTACGACTACCAAAGACATATCTGTAGATGTCCAGGATAATAGTAGGTTATACACTTTACTCAGAATTGCCACAATTTTAATTTATTCTGTAACACCATTAGTACCTGCCAATTTTTTACACCACCTTTTCTATAAAATAGTTTTCTCCAATAAGTAGTTGCAATTAAATAAGAAGAAAATCAGTTAAAAAAAAAAAGAGTAGGGGGGAGGGATGAATAAAAAAGTAAGTACTAACATTATTATGGTATAAGTTAAAAATGTGCCAGCTGTGTTGGACTGTCGTCTGCCGCATGGTCTAACGACTGGGAGTTGTGGTATGGGGTTCAATTTTATTTGATATTGAGACTTCATTGATTTCCATTGATTCATGACACTTTTATAGCTCAGTGCTGAGATTCTACATTCTGTTGTGTCACCCCTTTTTTTCATAAATCCTGGATTTGGTAATTATTACATGTATGAACAATTCACATCACCGTCTTTGTTGCTTGTGTGATGGTCGAGTATTGCAGTAGCTGATTCTTCTTTTGTTTGATTTCTCGAGCCGAGTAGGTAGCCATCTCTGGTCAATACTCCTGCTGGCCTCCACACAATTGCAACTGCACTTAGGATAAAATCTTTTGTTTCATGTTTTTTTTTTTTTTTTTTTTTTTTTTTTTTTCACATGTAAGATTTTTGAAAGTTGCTAGTTGTTTTACATTTTTAAAGTTTATTTTTATATTTTGTTCTTTATTATTTTTGGTTAGGGCTGTAGTAGCTCTATTATATTTAAAGTCAGTTTCTCATGTTCTTTTATCCTAATTTTTCTATTTTTCTCTTAGTCATAGCTCATAGCTATGCAATACCTGTTTGTATTTTCCTCTGTTTGATATTTTATTTCACAAATGCCTGCAGTTTCTAAGGGGTTTATGGAGTTTTTGTCATTACTAATATGCTGGAAAATATCTGCTAGGTTAGGATTTTTCTGGTGTTTTTTCAATTTTTAAGTTTTTATTGTTGACCGCAAAAACATCATTGGCATATTTAAACCAACATTTAATTTCATCTTTAAAATTTCAAAAATTATTTCTTTTGTTAACCTAAATTTTAATTCAGTGGTGAACCTGAATAGGGGGATTCAGTTGCGACTCCCAACCCCTTTTTCTTCTCTTTTTTTTACCTGACGTCAGAGGTCACATGATAGGTGATGAACAAACAGCAGACAAAGTCTTCTATATCTATAGCGATTGCTGAATGAACGTATTTTCTATTCTTACTTTTGATCAATTGTATTTAATTTGTGTGTTTTTTTTTTTTTATACATCATCATTTTTAATACATTTTATATCATTATTCGTCATCTTTTGTTTGCTGTATACATTTACAATCATCATTAGTATGTTCATAGAGAACATGTTAAATACTATGATTTTTGGTACTTAAATCATTGATAGTGCAACATTGTACGGTGTAAAGCCAGTAACTAAGTTAATTGTTTTAAGATCTTTAAGCAATTAAATTTAATTGAAAACATTTTAAAATTTCATATTATAATCCATAAACTTTCCACAAGAACAAGCTATTATTTATTGTTAGATCAGTTAATGTAACAGTTACACTACAACATCATACAAAAATTGATTCTTACAGGTAAAAATAAACGAACACACAAAATTTTTTTTGAAAAATATTAAATTTACAAATACAATTAATTATTCTACTGTTTACAAATGCACAATATTACTTTTAAATTAAATATTAACACTTTTGTTCTTAAGAACAATATTTAATTGAATTAGATTTTACGTTATTCACACATCACGTGATTGAGCAGGTGACTCTGGGAAGAGCCCATTAAGTTGTTTGCTGCTATTAATGTTGTGCTGATTTGGTTTTATCTTTTTATTTTTTTTCATTATTTTATTTATAATTTTGTTACTGTTTGTTGATGCGAACAATTTAATGCCATCAAAAATCGCAATAGTGTTATTTTCATTAATTTTAATTTCTCTTAGTTTTCTTATAAAGTTGCGTAGAACTTAGACTATTGTTTGAAGGGAGGAGGATTTCAGGGTAAATGTCTTTCATATATATTCTGAAGGAAAGTTGGACTTTCCCTTTTATTTACTAAAATTTAGGGTAATTCTTATGATCTTTAAATTTGCTAAACATACGTGCTGTATTAGGTGCGGGATTTTTAAATTTTAGGTGGTTTGTTGTTCATTCATTTTTCCTCAATTATTAACTTTTTATTTTTCTTCTGTTAGTTTCTTTTTTTTTCTGTAGACTATCACACAAGCATTGATGGCAGCTGGACCCCTGGCCAGAAAGCTTCTGTGTAAAACTTCAAATAAAGCTTATAATTTAATTAAAACATGTTTTATTTGTCATTCAACTTTTGCAGACGTATACTTTTAATTATTTGCAGAAGTTCATGACAGTTACATGCAGCATAGCTATTGCTTTCCAATGCAAAACACTGGCTGGTGCATGTGTTGCATTTGTACAAAAATGAATTTTAAAGCACAGCAAGCCACACCAGTTGTTGAAAGATTCTTTTCTCAAAGATGGGGGAGGAGAAATTCCGTATTCATACTCAGGTCACACCGTGGGCCTAGCTATTTGAAAATTTCTGTGGTTT
Organism: Salticus scenicus; assembly: GCA_963930645.1. Taxonomy (NCBI): domain Eukaryota; kingdom Metazoa; phylum Arthropoda; class Arachnida; order Araneae; family Salticidae; genus Salticus; species Salticus scenicus. The sequence goes on from OZ005648.1 coordinate 137,213,375, forward strand.
TCTGAAAAACTTGCGTAAATATAGGCTAACAATTCTTTGAGAAGATTCCCCCATGGAGGAGGGAGGGGGGTATACACACATTCATGCACAACTTACTTAGAATGGCAAATTTTGAGGACAATTAATTCATTGACAGATAAAAATTCATTTAAATGTAAAATCTGACATTTTTTTCATTTTTCATTACAAAGAGCAGTAAAAGTGACCCCATCTTTAAAATTACTAGAGATGAAGGGGCCCAAACCCTATCTTATGATATATCTTATCTTAAGGTATTCAGCAAAACCGAAAGAGTATGGTACTGACTCAATATATTTTTATGTTTTGCCACGGACTCTATATATTTTAAAATTATTTGATTTCAGGTATTACTCGGGTTACACATGGTAGGGATCATAGGAAAAAAAATAGTAAAATCAATATACATATATTCCAGAACACGTAAAATAAATAGGTCCCTAAAGTCCCTTTTTTTTTTTTTTTTTTTTTTTTTTGGGTCCCTAAAGTCCCTTAATTTTTGAGAGTTGTGCTAAATGCCCTGTACTTATCAATCTTCATATTTTTGACAGACAAATGAATTCAATTATTTATAATTTTAATGTGTAGGGAAATGCAGAAAAGAGAAAATATATACATTTGCACAATATATTTTTAAAGTAGACGGACACTGGTTAAAAACTGCAATTATCTAAGTGGGTGTTTCTTGTGGAATACCAGTTTTGCATGTACATTTGGCATTTTGCCAATTGCTAACGTGCTTGACAAAATGGTTTTACGTAGTTAAATTTCTTGGGGATGAATGCGCCATACCACGAGGAATTCCTCAAACTTATTACCAGAAAAAAAAATTATAGCGCTAAAAAATGTTAATAGATGAGTCAGAAATTAGTTGGCTACTTCTAATAAGCAAAAGTAGCATCAGCGATTTTCTACGTGCTCCTGAAGCCCATGGCGTAAAGAAAGAGTGGTCGGCCAAAGAAACTTTCGCTTAGAGACCAAAGAAAAATTTTTACAGAGTTAAAAAACTGGAGCATCAATTCCCAGAGGTCAAATAAGCACAGGAATTCCTAACGTAACTTCTCAGACAATTTCTAACTACATTAAGCATTCGGAGCTTTTTCAATATAAGAAGAGAAAACATCATCCACAGGGTTAGAAATAAGCAGTCGTTAGTTGCATTTTGCAACCAGTTTTTTCATTTTGATGCCTAGAATTCCACTCACAGGTGCCATATTTAACGCCTGGATTTTTTCCTCGTCATACCTAATAATTTTCCCAATCCCATCAGACTGTAAACAAGTCTGTTTCAGTCAATTGAACCTAATAATAAAAACTGATTTAAGAAATCATATCTCTATGAAAGTAGTTGACGATTTGTTAATGAATAAATTAAACAGCCCTAAATTGGAAGATTTCTGCCCGGAAAATGCTATTAAATTGTGGTGGAATGATGTATCTTCTGGGCAAAGAATAAATTTGTGATTTTAAATATGTACGTTTAATATTGTCAATGTAATTACATTCATTACATAAATATTTTTTATATAATCTTGCATATATTATTTATAAGTTGATGCTGTATTATTATTATAATATACATATTTAATTATGTATGGCACCTAGATTCTTCATTTTGACGCCCAAAAAATTTAATCCAGGCGTCATTTTGACGCCTAGTTTAAAAATTCTTATTTCTAACACTGATCATCCATGCTCGAAGGATCACCATGTGACAGAACGCCTACAGTTGGCTCAAGACCATATGTCTTGGACTACAGAATGGATATCTGTAATTTTTTCAAATAAGAAAAAATTTAATTTAGACAGTCCAGATGGCTATCAATATTATTGGCTCAGTTTGGAGAAAGAAGACGAAGTGTACTCTACTCGGCTAGTTGTTGTTGGTGGTGTGATGGTGTGGCTAGCTGTTGGCTATGGTGGAAGGACAAATTTAGTGCTCCTGAGTAAGAAGCAGACTCACAAAGATTATACACTAAGCAGTGGGCTTTTGCCATTTGCGTGTGATCTTGGAGGAGAAAACTGGATTTTCCAACAAGATGGATCGCCGATACACACAGTTAACAATGTTAAAAAATGGTTTCATGAGAACAACTTCAATGTTTTACCCTGGCCAGCCAAGAGTCCGGATATGCATCCTGTAGAAAACATTTGGGTTATACTTGTTCATAAAGTTTATGAAGGTGAACGCCAGTATGAATAAATTAGGGCATTTAGTGTGGTCCCTAAAGTCCCTAAAAGTCACTTAATTTATTTTAGGTCCTTTATTTATTTTAGTGCCTTTTTTTGGCAAAATGGTCCCTAAGTCCCTTTTTTTTTTCTTTGCCTATCAAAAATCTTAAGATTTTTTAGGTATGCCGGGGGAAAAAAAACATTCAAATACGATGAAATTGCTTAGGCGCACACTTTATATTATCTACAGAATACTGAAATGACTAACTTTTGGCAGCCAGTTATCTAATGTGTAATAGGAACACTAATATTCAGAGATAATTCAGCAAATGGGTCATGGGGGGGGGAGGAAAGGCTGAGATTAAAGAGGTCATTGTGCTAACTGTCCTCTCGCTATTGCATAGCGCGGTACCACAGTTAGTTGTACTGCATGCATTAGGTCAGAAGCTCTATTATTTTCAGTTCAGTAATGAGCCCAGCTACAAATTCAACTCTGATGACTAGCAAAGATATGTATATCTTTAGGTTTAAAAAAAAAAAAAAATGTTGCAGTACCCATTGATCGATCCAAGCAAAAATTGGGACCCTGCCTCTTTCCAAATTTCCAAAATGAGTCCCTTTACAAAATTCAAATCTATAAAATAGGCCCCTGCACAAAATTAAGATTTATAAAAAAAAAATCCCTTTCATAAGATTTTGTTTTGTAAAAATGATAATTTTGTAAAATTTTTCCATGTTTCCAGTATTAATTTTAATGAGTATCTATACTTGGTTCGGTGAAATGCTATTAACTTGATATTAAACATCAGATAGAGTAACTGCTAAAATTAAAGGTTTCATACAGTAATAATTGTTTTCGCAAAAATAATTAAAATTTCCCAAAAATTATTTGTTTTTCACAAAAATGGGCCCCAAAAATTAAAACCTGTGTTGACCCCTGGTACCGTAACATTACTACTTTGCTTTGGCCTGGTAATAAATAGTTTAGATTAAGTCTGGATGGAAATCTGGTACCTTTAACGCAATTAAGGGAGCCCATATCAAAATTTGGTACAATGAAATACTTCTTAATACTAAATGAACATATCCAAAAATTATCTCAATGCCCAATTGTTTTGCAGTCATCAAGGCCAGGGGTGGCCCCATAAAGTGTTAATGGCATAGGATTTCCACTACAGTTGCATTTTCCACAAAATGCATAACATGTTTACAGAATGCGAAAATTAAACAAGAAATTTTTGCTTTTTTTGCTGAAGCATTTTATTAAACTGTTATTTATAAAAAAAAAAAAAAAAAAAAAATTAAAACATGTTAAATTTTTAACACAGAATAAAAAGAAACAAGAACAAAAAATCATGTGGTACGCACTGATTATTAGCATTTTCCAATTGTACATACTTGTTGTGTCATTATAACCTTCAGTATTCTTTATCTACGTTATCACACAATGAAAAGGCAGATAGGTAAACTACATCACTCTTAAACATTGTTAGAAAGTGTTAAAAATGCTTTATACAAATGGAAATGTAGCCATTAATTTCTAATTGCAGCTCTTAATGTATCTAAATATTTTAGTGCAGGCCTGTAAATGTGAAGATTAAACATATTATTCTATACAAAACATTATTTTATCATATTCACATAAATGTCAACTTCTTTATGATTTTTGTAGTAGATAGTTATTAAAATGTGATTTATAAAAATGGCTATCCTAAAAAGCAATGTATTGGCCTTTTTTGGGGGAGATGTCCCTGTATACAAACCAAGTTGTACAGGACTCATTAATGCTATTTTAAATAGAGAACATTACCTAATGAACTTGAATAACATATATCATTTTTAAGAAAATCTGAAAATATTGACGAACAGTGGAGTCGAGCAGATAGACTGGGCAGACAAATACATTATTTCAAATCTTATTTATGCTTAAAATTTTAGAAAGTGTTAAAAATGCTTGAGGTAAACAAAAATGTAATTGCAGCAAATTTTCAAAAATAGTCCTTAATGTAACTGAATATTTTTATAGTCCCTTTAAATTTTATTGCTATTCGTACTACATTCTGTAGAAAACATTCTTTTGTACATATAGCATATTTCAATTTCATTAAGATTTGTGCCAAGTGGTAGTGTGCGCCTGTATGGTTTATAGAAATACTTCTCATAGAATGAATGCTTTGGCATATTTTCAAGTGTTCTTGTACACAAATCATTGGTGGTATTTACTCTATTTTCAATGGGAAACATCTGATAGTGAACATGAATAACATATTTTAATTTCATTAAGATTTGTGTTAAGTAATATTAAAATCAGGTTTATTGTAATACCTTTCATAGAATGCAATGCTTTCGAATACTTTTGAGTGTCCCTGTACACAAATCAGTAGAGGTATTTCTTCCATTTTTAATAGGGAATATGGAATAGTGAACTTGAATAACACATATCAGTTTCAAGAAATTCCATGAATATTTACGGGAAATAGAGTACGGACAGACAGAAAAACTGAAGTCATTAACGCTTTTCAATCTTATTGGAAAGTGTTAAAAAACACTGATATACATTACATTGTTTTACTAATGTAGATCATTGTATGAAATGATGGGCATATTATGCATAGTTCTTTTATCGAGAAGTATAAAAGATTTTATTTATATCACATCCTATGGGGACTAATTTTCTTAAAACAAATTAAGTTATTTAAAAGTATGAAGTGAAACTAATATATTTCAGAATGTTCCTGCAGAATTACCGAAATTGCATGTTTACTATTTATTTTCCTTTACAGGGATGCCTAAAAATTTCAGATGTGTTACTTGTATGTTCATTGACGGATATATGGGAATAAAAACCTACTGACTAATAAAAACCTACTATTTGGGAATAAAAACCTACTGACATCATGTTCACTTTTATTTATTTACTGAAATATTCAGCGGTTCAAATTTGTTTAAACACCCAGTAACTATACTAAATGTTCAAAATGTCCATGGAAGCCACTTCAGATTTTTTTTAAAGATGTCATTATAAAATTTAAAACTCGGTTTAGAAAAGAAAAATGTAACAAAGAGACATCTATAATAGCATACACACAGGTATCATAAGCCTAATAGTATTGTAGCATTTTGATTTTAGCTTTTTCAGTAAAAAAAATTATGAACTCGGGTTAAACCCTGTAGTGGCAGCTGATGTTGGTAATGATTCTTATTTTCACTTGTAGCTTTGAATTGCATTATTTATTTGGCTAATATTCACCTTTGTTAGCAACACAGAATGAAGTGGGCTTGTACCTTTTAATCAAAATGTCATTATTATTATTATTATTTTTTTTTTTTTGTCGCATCATGAAATGCATTACACGTTTTGTCTGCCGTTCAAACTTTTATATAGACATATACTTTTTTCTGTTATTTGCCGCAGTTCATGACAGTTGCATATAGTATAGTTACTGCAAAACTCAGACTGCACCTGCAGCATATTGTGCAATCATTTCTTTGCACATCTTAGTTCAATTTGCCGTATTGTGCAAAAAAATGACATTAGAGCTAAATTCTTTTAATAGTTAGTATGGTTTTGCTTAGGTTGTTTACAAAAAAGATTTTTGAAGCAACAAACCACACCAGTGGCTGAAAGGTTCGCTTCTGAAACCTATTTGATAAAAAATGCCAGATTTGGGTTACACTTGTGGGCCTTATTACTGGCAAAAATCCCTTACATGGATCCCATCGAGGGCAAAACACTCTAGGCACCTTGAGTAGGCAATAGACTGTTCTTCTCGTTGACCCTCCCACACACTTAGGACAACAAATTTTGGAGACAAAAAATTGATGGGAAAATATGTATATTCTATTTGCCAAACATAGCTTTAAATGTAAAATCTGAAACTTTTCATTTTGCATCATAAAGATCAGTAAAAGTGAGCGCTCATCATAGAAATTATTGGAGGACCAAGAGTCTCATGGCTCATATAACTCAATGCCTGTATCTTAAGGTATTCCACAAAACCATAGAGTATTCAACAAAGAGTATGAACTCTTTTGACACTGGCTGTGTATATTTTTAAATTAATTGATTTTGGGTATTACACTTGGCTTATATATGGTAGGGGATCATAAAAGAACACATATATATGTATATTACTGATATTTAAGCATAAAATAAATAGGTCCCTAAAGTCCCTTTTTTTTTCAATTTTGGTCCCTAAAGTCCCTTTATTTTTGAGGGAGTTGTGCTAAATGCCCTGTAATGATAAATATTTGCATATTCAATATATTCGGAGAATTAATGCGAATTCTATCACTTTTATTTGTCTTTGCACCCGAGATTTAACTTCAGTATATATGCTTGAAATCAAATGTCCTGTCATTTTAATGCTTTCATTAAGGTGCAATAGAAAATGACTGTCCCTTTAGTTAAATTTCTAAAAATTAAAAAATATATATATATTTAATATTTCAAATATAAATTATCAAAGCTGATAAACAGAAGTGTTGGGTTCGAACTCAGGTCGCGCTCGTCGACCTAACTGTTCGGAGCTTTTTGTGGTTTTCTCCAAAACTCGCGTAAATACGGACTAAAACCCTTAGAAAGACGCCCGTTGAGGACATTCCACCTATAAGCTAGGACCTGGTATAGTCAATCGGTCTTATGCTATACAACCAACCTAATATATAAATTTCAAAACTATCTGAAATAATCGTAATAATAAAAAATAAATTTTGTGCGTGATAACCATAAACATATATATATACTTACATTAATATCATTATTTCTGTTATTATACTTACAAAGTTTAAAATTCAAACTTCCGAATAGAAATATTGTGTTCATGATTTTGTGATTCTAGCTAATCTAAAAATGTCCAGCAAAAAGGAAAATTGAGAATGATTTTTTCAAAATTGTTTTTCAATATAAATACACTTCAACACTTGTTTTTTTTTTTTAGCTTATTCATTTTCATTTAAGAATTTTTCTTAGTCTGATTTGATTTCTTGTTAACTTATAATATAGTTTAGTTGGAAGATTTAAGGCCGATTGACTCCGCATGTGTCCTAGGCCTATAGGGGAAATGCCCTCCGTGAGAGTCTTTCTAAGGGGTCCTAGCCCATATTTATGCGAGTTTCGGAGGAAACCACGGAAAATTCCGAACGGCTAGGCCGATGAGCGTGACCTGGAATCGAACCCGTCACCTTCCATCTACTAGCATTGAGCGCAGAAACATTCAGCCGCTTGTGGGCCCTTATAATATTATAAGAAAATGCATATTTATTAAAAAATATTAAGTTGTTTATCATTAATTTTTAAGAGGGAAAAAGTTGATTATTTTTGATGAATATAGTATTAAAAAATTATCTAATTCTGTAATTCAAATAAGTAGTAGTTAAGAGAAAAATTAATTCGTATTCGGATTAATATGTCCCGTACAGATTTAGCTTACAGAATACCAAAAATCTGTATTTAGAAAATTAAACTTATTTCTCAATCAAGAATATGTTCATCTAACGTTGGCAATGATTCTCTGTCTTACGGCTTTTTCCGAACATAGAATTTTTTCCCTATTTAATCGTAAAAAAAATTATTCAAACTCTTGTTAAACAACGTTATATAAAAATTACTGAAGATTAAGATAGGAACCATTCACAGTTTGAACAGCGAGATTTTAGAAGAATTGGACAGAAAAATGTTCTTTTTTTCTAAGCAATACTAATAAAGGGAAGAGGGGGCTCTTCAACTGTTGTCGCTGATAGCGAAACCCCGTGATATTATATGGGGAAACCTGTAATGTAAATTACCCATCACCTAATGTATTTTTTAAAATAATGTTTAGATATTTCACAATCGTTAAAATAATTCATCCTTTCAACACATTGATTTTTTTTTTTTTTTTAATGTTTTGTTTTAAAGGTTTAAAATGCGCATAATTAACTAAAAGTATTTTTCGCCCTTTACAGCTTCAAAACAAAATGTTAAAAATTTAAAAAATCCGTTTTCGGAAAACAAAAATCAGTTTAATGATATTACGAGTTTGGCTGTCAGCGACGATTGGTAAAGCATCCCCTTAAAATTAAAAACTGAGCAAAATAACTCACGCTAAGACATTGATTGATTTAATGTAATGATGATGTATGTAAATTTAGAAGATAATAAATAAAGCTATGTCGTAATCTCCCTCCCCCCCCCCCCCAAAAAAAAAAAAAAAACTTTAAAAATGCTCTGTGTTTATCACTAGCTGTAATCATAATATTTGAAATTTTAAAATAAGTATTTTGCCAAAAAATATATATATATTTATTCTGTCAAAATTATTCTATGGAAGTCAGTTAAGATCTCACTTTTATTTATTTATTTATTTATTTATTGGATATAATTGAGGAAGTTGCCAAAATTTACCTTGTGAAAGGAAATTGCTTGAGAATGATAATTATTTTCGCTTACTTTTATGTTACACAAAACTTTGTTTAGAGTTCTATACTTCACGTTGCCTTTATAGGATAATTTCGCATTTTGAGTTGCCTTGAATATAGAAATAAAACTTTTAACAGCTCCTGTATGGTTCTATTATCGCAATAAATGAAAAGAAATAAATGGAAGAAATTTAAATTTAGAATGCTAAAGATTATCTGGAAATGTTACTTGAAATTTTTGTCTAAGATCAGTAAGTTACTGATACAAGTTCTCTGAAGAACTTGAAATGCATATTTTAAAATTTCCTTACAACTTTAAGTTTTTTTTTTTTTTTTATGAATATGTAAATAATTGAATGGGGCATTGGGGGGAAGAGGGGAAATCCCGTCACTCAGAAATATAATATATATAAAACAATTTATACGAATTCAGATTTCTATTTTTAATTTCATTAAACTTATATACTAAAGAAAGTATTGCTATTTGCTGAATTTTCGAAAATAAGATTTCACTACCTTTTCAAGTTTTAAGTCATAAATGTATAAATGATATTTTTAAGAACTGGATTGACCTCTGAGATAATTTGTTCTTGAGACAATTTGTACGCAAACTAACGAGTTGACACACATGCTTATTCCTGCATAGTAAGCTAAATAGCAAGCGAAACTTTCTAATGATTTATCAAAGAACTCAAAACCGACATTGACTGTGGCGCAATCAAACAAAGATTAATTAAATCAAACCATTACACTATTTTTAAAATAGTGTAATTTGAAGTATTACACTATTTTTAAAATAGTGTAATACTTCAAAACAACGGAACCTGAACCTGCAAATGATGGAATTTGTCTCCTATTAATAAATTTTCTCATGTGAATAATGAAACGTATTGGAAATTTGAGAATAAAAACCACGCAAAAACAGTGGGTCCACTATTCAGAAGTATCCGCTAAATAATTTTTACTACACTTAAATTAATAATTTATAATTAAGAACTATAAGTTTATAAATTTAATTAAGCATTAAATTAAAAATAATCTTCATGGTAATTGGTAATAAAAAAAAGAAAAAAAAATGTAAATTACCTATGAAAGTGTTCACAGAAGGAGATCTATTTAGAAAAGAAAAGACAAAAAAAAAAAAAAAAAAAAAAAACACCTAAAAATGAACTTCTAATGAGTTTCGCTCCTTTTTAAAAATGAACTTGAGTTGAGCGCGTTCATTTTTTCAGACATGAGTTTGAACGCGAACTAACTCGTTTTTTGCACGATGAACTTGAGTTTGAACTAGTTCGTTTTTTTCGTGAACTTGCACAACACTGCATAAATGTTTATAAACTACTTGGAATTAGCTGTATTGTTTTTTATGTGAAAAGTGTTCGTGGTTCGTGTGTGCGAAAACACTTAAGTATTTCACATTATTACAATTTCCTGAAAGGAAATCTGTTAAATAAATTTTTGTATGGCTATGATGAATTCAACAAAAAAAATTTCAATATCAATGTATAATAATCTGATTTACTAAAAATTTGCTAAAAATATTTATGAGTTAAAAATAAATTATCTGTAAATTGTTTTGGTATATGTAATGTTTAGTTAGTTTTCAAACGTTCTATGTAAGGTAAGTATTGTAATATATTGCAAAATGGATTTTGTATCTCGCATAGCTGAAAAAGAATTGTTGTAAAATGTTGCAAATTTATATTCATAATTGTTATGATGTCTAGTTATATACTTAGAACTTTTGTCTTGACAAGAGCTCTCTTTTAGAGATATCTCTGATTTCACATGTTTTTTCATGATATATGTGTAAGTGTGTGTATGTGTGAGTGAACACAACAGTGCCTAAACACTTTATTTGAAGAAGTTAAAAATTGGTACATATGTTATAGGTTACCGTAGCATGAACTGTATAGATTTTGGTGAGTCAAGCTCTTAGTTTTTTTTTCTCTTTTTTACAAGGACACTAAGAAAAATTCTTTATCGTTATGGCCTATGGAGGGACTCAAATTATTTGAAGTGCACTAGCATTAAATGAATTATTCGATTGAGCTGATTGATTTCAGACTTCTATTACTTTAATTTATTTCAACAACCGTTATTTGCTTAATCTTTGATTGATGGAGTCACTCCAGATTATTGTAGTTTATGTACAGATAGAGTTAAAAAAAAAAAAATTACTATCTATTTAATCTATATTGTTATTCTCATACTATTTTGTCAATATTTGTTTTCAATAAGTTTCAGTTTAAAAATTTAAAACTTAAAACCTAATTAAGAGTATAGAATTTTTCTATTATCCAGTAAGTTGAAACTCATACAATAAAAATTTACAAAAGTTTTTTTTTTTTTATAAATAATTATGAAAATATTTTTATTGTTTGTTAGACATTTTTGCTTCTAAACAAAACTGCTGATTTAGGAGGATGCATCACCTATTTTTTCTGACAGCCAAACCCCATTTTATTCTATGGGATCGTGAAAATTTGTTATAATTATTCATTGCATATTTAAAAAAAATTCCCATTGAGAAAATTTGTATTATGAAATTATTTTCCTTTCCCAAAAATTTATTTTTCTTAATAGCTAGAAAATAAAGCATAAAAAAAATTAAATTTATGGAAAACTAATTTGGAAACTTAAGAAATGTAAAAACAGAAAAAAAAAAAAAAAAAATCTGATAACAAATTTCTCTACAATATAACATGGGGTCTACTGCCTATGATAAATGATGTGCTCCTCTCAACATCTTTTAAAATATATGTTACATTTTATTGTATTTTTTATTGTAATTATATTTTATTGAAAGTAATTAAATTAATCCACAACAGCTATAATAGGAAAACCTGCTTTTTTCTAGGTATAACCTTTTTACAGGCTGCCCTCATACAAAAACTGTTACAATAATACTCAGAGGTGGTGCAGAGCAGTTCATCGAAGAAACTGAACGATCATTGCATGATGCTATAATGATTGTACGTCGTGCTTTGAAAAATGATAGTGTTGTTGCAGGTAAATATTTTTTATTTGTAATCCTTTTACAGGGCTCGCATTCCCCCTAATATTCCTAAAATTCCTAAATATTTTAATCATTCCTAAAATTCTCCTACATTTCTTCCATGAATCCTAAAAAAACGCATCCAAGGCTAATCCAAGGGTCAAGAGTATTATTCATTCCGGTCCACTTCATATCGAATGCTCTTGTATTGTGTTTACCACTTGCACATGCATGTGTAGATTATTTTATTATTGTATTAATTCTTAGCGTTGTTGCATTGAATGATTTTATACTAAATCTCAGCATATCGTTTTATATCATTTGCATCCTTATTATGGTTAAAGGTAAAACAAAATTTCAAGACTCGTGGTTGGAAAAAGAATTTGACGGTGTTTTGCTGAGAGAATGGCTTGAAGCTATAAATGGCAACATTTATTCTGCTAAATGTGTTTTATGTTTCGAAAAGTTTTACATATCTGCTAGTAGCTTAGTAACAGAACTTATGCAACATTGTCGCCGAAATTTTTTTTTCATAGAATTGAGTCAGTGGTAGACAGAAACTCATGTCTTACATTAATAATTCAGAATTCTTCTGCAGTATAGTAATCTTATACCTTTCTAATTAATTATACATGTGTGGAAATTAAAGAAAAATTGAATCATCTTGCGTAGAAGGTTTAACCGTTTTACCCGGTGTATCATATGAAATGGCTGCAAATGTTCCTTCCCACTCGGGTGTTTAACATATGACACATCCTTTAAATTCTTTCTGTGGGCAGGCATATCATACCAAACGTTCTATTTAAATATGATATGCTCGTCCAGAGAAATAGTTTAAAGGCTGTATCATATATAACATGCTCATTCCAAAAGAGTTATACATACAAGACATGTCACAGAAAGCATAAAAATTTTAAACCACTAGAGATATCAAGTAAAGGGTTTCATTGAACCAAGTACTGAAAATGCAGAAAGCATGATTTACATAAAATAAAATTTATTTTATAAAAGGGCCGTCTGTTTTATAGATTATTTAAATTTTGATGGAGTAAGGGCTCTTAATTTTGTTTGGCTCAACCTGAATATACAAAACAACACAACATTTCCAATTTTAACACGTCAATTATTACCCATTACGGATTTAGAAGTTTTACAATATCATCGGTTTTCCCCTAAAATTTTCCTAAAATTTTGAAAAAAATTCCTAAAATTTTGAGAAGCCTTAATACTAGGCCTGCTTTTATGATGAAAATAAAGGACTATACATTTATGAAACTTTGTTTTAGCTTGAAAAATATTAAATGTGTGGAAGACTACAATTCAATTATTTATTAAATATGTTAAAAGAAAAGAGGGGGTAATATACACGTTAGTATTATTTTATACACATATCAAGCCAGAGAGAATCTTTCTTTTTTGACTCTTAAGTTATCATCTGCCACTGTTTTAATGGGAAGGATTTCTATTTGTGTTATATTATCAGAGGCTGCCAACAATGACATTGGGCATGACATTTGTTGTGCGCACACAGCAAAGTAGTATATTGTAGGGAAAATGCCGCTTCCATGACAAACATCGTGACCGGGAAGATGACCTTGTCTGAGAGTTGCAAGAAAATACATACAGAGCATAAATATTTTTAAGGTTTACTTTAAATATCAGGGATGATATTTTTCAGCTGATTTCAGCTTTTTTGTACATTTAAGCTTTTCAGCTTTTTTTATGTTTCTGATAGGTATTAGCTCTTTTTTTATACATTGAAGATTAAAATAAATATTTATTACTCTAATACAATTGATTTTGTCATCAAAATTCTAGTATTTCATTTCAATGTCTTGCATTTGCATACAGTTTCAGCTTTTTTGTATTTTTGCTAATCTCATCCCTGAAATATATAATTGCATTAAACAAAAGTAAAAATATTCATACTTTACTACAGATACAAAACATACAGATTTCTTGAGTGATGGTAGCTGAAAGTTAGAGAACAAAACACTAAAATAGCATAAAAGATTAAATTAAAAATCCAAAATGCCTTACTTTTGTTCTCATTTGAAGTTTTCCAGTCGGGCACCCGACCATCTTCAGTGAATTTTTAGTTGACTACCATCACTTATTCTCCCTTTCTCTATTTTCTCCAAACAGTGCCATCTGTGGTCAAGCCGTTGGCCTAATCCAAGTCATTACATGTGCGCTTGTTGGTCATTATCTCAATCGTTTTGTGCATGATTACATATTTAGTTGTTATAATTTGATAATTTATGGACATTTAAAAAATATATTTATAGATTTTTTTAAACCACTTAATGTCCGTAACAACTATAAATACACAATCATGTGCGAAACAGTTGAGATCATAGTCAACTAACGCACATGTAATGACTTAGATTTCAGGCAACAGCTTGACCAGAGATTGCACTGTCTGTTGAAAATAGAGAAAGAGAGAAGTGCTGGCTATCAAGTAGAGAAGTTTACTAGAGATGAGGAAGTGGATTTTGAAAAGAAAATTATCTGCATGCTTGTGTACAACTAAAAATGAAATTCTGAACTTGTTCTTCAATTCTAGCACACAATCAACTATGTGCCGGGACATAAATTCATTTAATTGACATTGTAATGAATTTAATCTGTTATATCCTTTTATCAGTGCTGCCAACTCTTCTGTTTTTCACGGGAGACTCCCGTTTTTTAACCCTATCTCCCGTTTTTACGTTTTAATGTGTATTTCTCCCGTTTTTCTAATATTTTCGAAAAATAGAACTAAAATCGCAAATTTTTGACAATTCGTAGGTGCCATCTTTTCAGACTTATGAAGGCATTCCAATTCACAATCTTTCTTCATCCACAACATAAATGTCGATATTCATTTAAAACTTACTTTAGGAGATTTTAGAATCTCTAAAGAAACAGAATCCTTCAATATTTCTCGCTTATGTAATTATTTTTAACTCCCCCTCCCCCCCATATTTTCTTATCTCCAACTAGTGATCGGTGATCAAATGCTGTTTTGGAACTCTTTTGTTTCTCATTCTTTCCGCAACAAAAATGTCAATATTCATTTTAAACTTTCTTTATTAGATTCTAGATCCTATAAAGAAGTACAAATGTTTAACAGTTTACACTCATGTAATGATCGTTTGACATCCCCCCCCCCCACCCCCCTTCTAAAAAAAAAAAAAAAAAAAAAAAAAAAAAAATCCCTTTCTCCAATTAGCTTTCTCATTCTGCAACAAAAGAATCAAACATTTCCCCTTGGTTTTAAAAAATGTTGGGTACTGCTAGTTAAAAAAAAAAAAAAAAAAAAAAACACTTTTTAGATTTTTGAGGGTGATTTGAATTTTTAAGGACACATTTGACATTTAAAATCCAAACACTTAATTTAAAAATTTAGTTATAAATATGCATACAAAAAGAAAAAAGTCTGTTTTTAAACTTTTTTTTACTTTTATTTGTTGTTAATGTGCTGATTGTCACACAATAGTTTTATTTATATTTACAGCATTTATCTTACAGCATTTAGGTTATTTTCTACAAATGCAGTAATGGGGGGGGGGGAGGGGGGATAGATTGGGGCAAAGTGTTTTTTTTTTTTTTTTTTTTTTTTCTTTCTTTTCCAAACAAAGCTCAGGCGAGGTACAGCACCCTCCTTAAATTATCTGGGGAAAACTCTGGATCAATGTTCATAAAAACGTTGATCCAGTTGTTTTAGTAGATTTTAGAACCAACTAAAGTGATATAGGGGTTCAAAATTCTTTACATATGTAGTTATTTTTAGACTTTGTTAATGAAATTGTTAACTATTTGTTTTTCCCCAATAAGTTTAAAATATAAATTATCAAACAAAAAAGTTATATTAGGTCTTTTAATTAAAAAAGTATCATGTATTGAATAAAATAATTTTGTTTTGTTTTTCTCCACGAAACCGTAAATCTCCCTTTTTCTCCCTTGAAATTACATAAAATCTCCTGTTTTTTTTTTCCACCAAGGTTGGCAGCTCTCTTATATGTATGCCCTGTATGTTTAAGTACATTATTTGTTTCATAAAATAGTTTATCATTAGTGTGCTGTTGATCTTTTGTATTTAAATCTTTGTAGGTCTCATAATGATAAAAATTGTGGTTTATTACCATTATGAATTGATAAATGCATTTGGTATATTCTTTTTAAACTGTGTATATAAATGTGAAGTATCTGATCTTTCTTTTAAAATATTTGCTTATGAATTTTTAATTTAGGTGGAGGTGCTATTGAAATGGAGTTATCTAAATATTTACGGGATTATTCTAGAACTGTAAAAGGAAAAGAACAGTTAATAATTGGAGCAATGGCTAAAGCTCTTGAAGTGATTCCTAGACAGCTTTGTGATAATGCTGGATTTGACTCAACAAACATATTAAATATGTTACGCCAGAAACATGCGACTGGTAAGTTAAAGAGAATTAAATACCCACATATATTTCTTATATATATTTTCCTTTTCTTTTCTTTTTTGTTCATAATGAACTTAATTGTGTTCTAATGTGTACTATTTTGAATATATATATTTTCTTATTAAAAATACTTTAGAAGGAAATAATCAAAATGTTGCTAAATTGTTTGTAATTGTATTATAAAAATAAAAAATTATAAAATTAATATTTTTAAATATAAAATACATTACAATGCACTACAGCTGAGGGATTTCAAGATTTCAATCCGACAAAAAAAAAAAAAAAAAAAAAAAAAACTTTCCATTTAGAGAAAAATTACAAATTATGACTTCATAGCAATTATTAATGTTGAATCTTATTGAACTGCCTAAATAATTTATTTATATATTTTTTTTTTTTCTTTATATAAAAGCAATAAAAGAATGAATATAATAAATAAAACTTTATTATGTTTTCAAAGCTACAGAAACAAAAGTTGTTTGTTTTGTATTCTTTTGCCTTGATAATCATTGTTCTTTCCTCCTGTCCCAGCTTTTTTTTTTTTTTCTTCTCAGTATTATGGCCTTTTTACCTTTCCTCTAATAAATGAAAAGCATTGCATGCTCATGTGCAAAATTTATTATGCTGCATGAACATTTCCAGCAAAAATTAAACATTTATTTCAGAAAAATAATAATTTATTGTAACTAAGTGAATTCTTAGAAAGTTAAAAAAAAAAAATTACAGGAAATAAGATAACAATTTAAATTCTTGAAAATAAATCTTATTGCTTTTGTATGAACTGCATTCAACTATTAATCACCCCTGTGATATACTTATTATAAACTTATACGATAAACATTATAAAAATTTAACTATATAGACATTAGTACTATACACATTATAATAACTTGTATACATCATATGACAAACTTGTATACATTATACATCATTGTGTGATAGCAAAAATACCCAATTCTCACTTAATACAAATTTAAATAAACTTTTGAATTTTTTTGCGGCTATAACACTTAATAAATCATTATTATATATATAAAGTAAAATAAAATAAAATTTACTAATCATTTGGATCAGTTTTTTAAATAATGTCTTCTTTACCAATTTTTCTGCCTTTTTCAGCAAAAAAATCTTTTCAATTGAAGTGGAAATTGGAGGACCATTATCTAATTTAATAAAAACTTAACAAAAACTTATAGCTGTACATTGACATCGGTCAGATTCACCCTTTCATCCTGCCCATGCAATCCTATGAGTGTTTGCTTCATATTAAAAAAAAATGGATTTTGCGAATTCCATTCTTATAACATGCCATTTTTTATCTTAGCAAAAATACAAGCTTTTTATACTTTTTTTTTTTTTTTTTCTGGGTTTGTTATTTTGTGAAATTTTTTAAACCATTTCATTGTAAATTTTAACAGAGTTGAGTTTTGCATAATTTTTCATTGCTATTTGACAAACTGTGTCACTTTTTTCTTTGGTCAGTTGGTTAAAATTTGAGATTTTTTTAATATTATTCACAAACTGTGTGTAGTATTTTGCTGTCAATTGCCAAAATATTTGAACATTTTCCTCTAAAGACACTGCTGCACTTTTTTTCAAAGCCTACACCTGAAATGTTTGATAAATTCCAACAAATTTTCTTTGTAATCCATCGATGAATTACAGTAGCATTCATGTTTGTGGCTGCATGTAGCACTTGTCGCTCACTTTATGAGCAGTTTTATATGGCAATTTTGTGAGTCAGAATACATAGGAATATAAATATCGACAGTCAATGTGTTAACAAGTTTCATTCCATAAAAATGATCTCATCTTTAAATGTTCAGTAGTTTGTAATAACTCTTTGATCTTAGTAAAATTAACATAAAAAATAAACAAATGAAAAATGAAGTTTTCAGTTGCACAATATTCAAATTTGTTTTTGCAATTTAACAAAAAATTACAGTAACTAAAGGGTTCACACACTAGAGGTCTGACGGGCCAGGCCGGGGTTTAACTTTTTTTTTTCAGACTCTGGCTCAGTTTTTTTGTGTATACTCGGACCGGGCAGGCCTGAATGAAATTTTCTCCAGGCCGTTTCGGCCCGAATCTTTTTCTGGTTTCCTCATTAATCAACGAAAAAAAAAAATGATAAAATATTTCTTCAGTCATTTATTTTACATAATTTTACAGGCTGGTACGCCACAAAGTTTTATTTTGTTAAAAAATGTCTGTTACTTCAATTTAATTGTCTATCAGTCTGTTTGTTCGAAATCTGATTTTTCGCAAAGATTTTTAGCATGCCTTGAAATTAATATATTTTATTTAATTCGAAATTAATATGTTTCACAGTTGTGCAGTGCGTTATTGAGACCTTCTGTATAAGATTTTTCCCTTTATGCAGGATGCACTTTTTGTTTGATATATTTCTTTTTTTTTCTTTAGTTATTCGATAAACTTGTTATTATTAAGGTTCGAAATTCAACTGACTTGCTGAATAATAACTCTTTATAAAGCAAATTTTTAAAAAAAGGCATTATAGGGTGCCAACTGAAACTCTGCACACAGGTGCCTGGCAAAGCTGGCGCGCCCCTGATCATAATTGTTCCAAACTTTTAACTTCTTGTTGTTTTACGGAGACTCCAGTTTGTTTGCTAAGTAATGTTTTCTTTTACTTTGTAATAAGTAATTATTTTCGGCAGTTACAGTATGCATTGTTGTAATAAAAAATATATAGATTTTTTGTCATTAAATTAAATAGAAAATAAATTTCTTTTTTACAATATTTAAGAATACAGTAAATCACAATAAAAATAGTTTCATAATACAATACGACATAACTGTTTGTCATTATTATTATTACTTATTCAATATTTTGGCTTTGTCAGACACTTCTATTATTAGTATTTTGTAAGGGGGGGGGGGTTAAAGAAATACGCAAGAACTTTTAATGGTGCTCCTTATTATGTACTTTTTATTACGCTCTTTATAATACCATTATTAAGCTTCAAATATTACTTTACTAAAGTTAATAAAATCTACAATGTTTATACTTTAGTCGGAGCAGCTCACGTGGATTCCTGTTCAATGTTTATACTTTAAAATACTATTAAAAAGAAACAGAAATTTGAAAAAATTTTTCGTCTTTTAAAATTAAATTTCTTTTTCAAATTTTGCTACCTATTTCATCTAATGAATAAATTGTTATATATATATATTCCTTCCTATCTTATGTTTCTTAAATTACTTTTTCATATTTTGATAAAGTGTATGGTTTTAAGTTAAGATTTGTTGTGCTACTTTAATGATTTGTTTGTTTTGCAGGCTGTTAATTAATAAATCTGTTTTCTTTACATTAGTGTGTTTCATCCACTGATAATTTTTTTAAAAATCTTATTGGTCATTGGTGTTTCAGTGATCTTGTATCTGTTGCTTGGCTTCTACTATGCTTTAATAGATCATCTTTATTATATATATATATTAGTGTACTTCATCCACTGATAAAAATTTTTTATATAATAAAGATGATCTATTAAGCATAGTAGAAGCCAAGCAACAGATACAAGATCACTGAAACACGAATGACCAATAAGATTTTAAAAAAATTTATCAGTGGATGAAATACACTAATGTAAAGAAACCAGATCTGTCAATTAACAGTAATTTTTTTTTTTTTTTTTT
This sequence comes from Salticus scenicus, assembly GCA_963930645.1. NCBI lineage: Eukaryota > Metazoa > Arthropoda > Arachnida > Araneae > Salticidae > Salticus > Salticus scenicus. Next base: position 137,233,052 of record OZ005648.1, read on the forward strand.
CCAGAATGATGTGTGGTTTATTAAAAATTTAAAACTTCTAAAAAGAGCATTTAACTTATTTAATTAATAAAAATTACCTTTAACTAAGCTCTGTTAAACTATAGACCTTTCAAGGCGAATCCGCCCCCTCTTCAGTAGCTATTACATGGTCTGCTTTGGTCGAAACTGGTCTTGTCTTCTATGAGGTGGCGCCACACACAATCTAAATTGACGCGCAACTTGTGCCTGTTACATGCTAATTGGTCTTTTATTATCTCTATGGTTTCCTAGTAAAAAGCAGGGGTGCATAAAATGTTCAGACCTCTGAAATTTCCCCAGAACACATTCTAAATTTCCCGAAAAATAACGCATCAACCTATTATCTGAAAGGTTTTTTTTTTTTTTTGGGGGGGGGGGAGGAGGAAGGGGATGTCTTTCTTTAGTACAAATACTGAGGGAGAATTTTTATGCTACTATTCCTTTTTTTTTTCCTTAACTACATCAAAATTTAATGTTGCTATTAATGTCCACCAGATGAAAAAAATAGTTTAAGTTAATTAGATTTATTAACTAACATAATTTTTAAGGCTATAATTCTTACATAATAGTACATAATTATACATAAATTAATGTTACTTTGTTTTATTGCACTTTGCTGTCTAAGAAAATTTAAAATACCTTTTTATTGCAGAATTACGAAATCAAGAAAAAGACAAACATGCATGAACTATAATCATTTAATAAAAATTCTATAATTTTCTGCTTAAAGATGAATTATTGTGGGACTTGGTATAAGAAAAGTAATATGACTTAACTGATATGTACGAAACAGAACAAAAGCTGTACAAACAGAAAAAAAAAGTTATATGCTATAAATTGGAGACAAATTGTTATAGAGATACAAAATGTACAAAACATGGGCAAATTTTAACCTTGAGCATGAGTCATATAGTCCGAGAAAATAGTGCTCAAATGTTGAATGACAGAATGAACAGCTAATTAAGTCATTTAATGATATGTAAAAAAAAAAAAAAAAAAAAAATTATATGAGTTTTAAACCCTGCTTTTTTTCCCCCCAGAGAGAGAGAAAAAAATAATTATGTTGAAGATATCACAAAACAAATTTTCTTCTATATTTTTCTATACAAATTCATACAATAGATTTTTCCCCCTTTATTAATGCAGATGATTTTCATCTCAGAGAGGTATTAGTCTAAATTTCCAACAAAAATGAATTTTTACCATATAGATATTTTTTTCGTTCTCAAGGAAAATTGCAGTATAGCAGTACCACCTTTCGCATATATACACCCGATTTAATAAAAATAATGTCTCATAATGGTCTTTCCATATATTAAGTTTTGTTCGATTATACACAATAGACCCTGAAATAAAGGTTTCTCATCAATTGCGAAAATCGCTGTATAACAACATAACCTGTTGAGCAATTGGCACCAAAAGTTGACATAAACTAATTTATGTTAAGGTGCATCTACATACAGTTTTTATATGCAATTCTCTGCTGTAGTTTCTGAGATATAGCATTCCCTGAAATTTCAGAAATTGATGTATAATAGCGCCACCTATTATGCAATTGGCACCAAAAGTTGATAGGCACTAACATAGTCAAGGTGCATCTGCATATAAATTTACATGCAATTTCGTGCAAAGTTCCTAAGATATAGCCTTTTCTGAAATTGCGGAAATTGCTGTACAGCAGCGCCTCCTATTGAGCGACTGGCACCAAAATTTGATAGACAGTAATTAATGTCAAGGTGCATCTGTATATTAATATACATGAAATTTTGTGCAGTAGTTCCCAAGATACAAACATTACAAAATTTTTGTCACACACACACACACACATATGGACAGATAGTTTCCAAAAATGGTCAAATTGTGTTCTGGACCTCTCAAAACGTGTAAATCCATCAAAAACCGGAAATTGAAAATTTTTATGAATCAAATACTTTCTTCTATTGAATAATAATTTTTAAAAAAACTGAAGAATAGTATGTATGTTACTTTAATGCAAAGTAATTTTAAATTGAGAAAATAATACAAAGGAGCTTAAGCATAATTTTAGATTGATAACATCTAATATGAAATAATTAGGCTCCTATAAACATCCATAAAAGAACAACAGAAGTTTTAATTAATTGCTAAAATTAAAATTGTTATTTGAAAACTAAACTTTAAGATACAAAATAACCAACTCATTCAAAAATTTATGTTTAATCACTCAATGCTAATTGCTCAAATAGATTTTCTTTCTTCTGATTTTTTTTTTTTTTTTTTTTTTTTTTTGTGTGTGTGTGTGTGTATGGTTCGATTGGGAGGGGGAGCAGGGGATGCAATTGCTGAATGCACAATCGAAACTCATAACTTCTGTAAATGAGACTCAAAACGATGCAAAAAAAAAAAGTCTTTCCTACTTCTCTTTCATCTTCTTCCCTCCCTATTCCATCAGCTAAAGTAAACAAACACATCATTTCTCCCAGTGTCCTGTCATTAAAGTGTTTGTTTATTTATGTAGACTGGGTAATTATTCTTGTAGCATTTTAGCTAGACTTTTAAAAAAATAAAAAAATAAATAAAATAAATAAAAAGTTAGATTTGATATTTTCTCTAGCTTAAATGACCAAATATTTATTTATCACCAAATATTTATTTATCATCAAACTTCAGAAAATTAATACTTAGTTGGTTTTATGCATGTTTTAAACTGATAATTAGCTACTGCTACTTTTTTTATATGTATGATTAATGTACGTGCACAAAAATCATATTCTATTTATTTAAAAAATTAGTTATACTTTAACTTAACTAAGTTTTTTGTCTATTGTTAAATAAATTTCCTACAGACTCTGTTTTATAGATATTTATATGCTGAAGAGGAATAACTTCATTTAAAACTTTTATATATTTAGTATAATCAATCTATAGTAAAACGTTTTTATAGATTGCTTCTAAATATTAAAATTGTAAAACTGTATTTTTTTTTTTTTTTTCTATTTGACGTAATAAACAAGTAAAAAAAAAAAAAAAAAAAAAAATCTTCCCTTTTTTTATGAAATCTTCTGGTATTTCAACAAAAATCTTCCCTTTTTTTATTAAAATTGGTTGGCAAGTATGAGTCAAAATAAAACACGACCCTTCATCAAGCAAACAAGGTAGGCACATGTGCTGCAAACAAAGCAGCAACGCACACTGCAAAAACTGTTATGCCACAGGCCATCAAAAATTCTCTTTAATATCAATATTTGTATTAACGCCTCCTAATGTTCATCATTCAGAAATGTTTAATCAACATAAGTTTTCTTAATAAAAGTTTTACATATGTAGTTTGGCGTAATTTTAAGCAATAGATGCTGAGTTATAGCCATATGGGAGATAATTGGAAGATAAATCGATTTATGAAATCGCCCAGCCCTATCTAGACCCTATAAAGATGCAGAATTGTTCAATATCTCTCACTCATGTGAGTTTTTGTCAAAACGAAGTATTATTTAGTTTATATCATTGTTCTTTAATTTTGCATTCATGATTTCAGATATTTAGTTCAACTTTTAAAAGGGCTTTCATTATTTATTGCACGGTTTACATATGATTAAACTGAGTTCAGTTTATATCTGAAGATGATTTTACACTAGAGTGCTGGATGGTTTGTGTAACCCAAAATAGAGAATTTTGACCCAAAACCAGACTTCTTTTTACCCGAACCCAACCCAAAAATTTAATGAATATTACTAATTCATCTGAAAATTATGCAAAAATTTTTTTAATTATATAAAATACAGTAAATTTTTATCGTTATACAGTTGGTAAATTATTTTAAAAGTAATTAAAAATGTAATTACTAATTATATTAAGGTAAAAATTTAAAAATCTTGAAAAATGGATGAATAATAATTTTTAACCACTTATGTGCATTATGTACCTAAAACATACAAAGATATGCTTTAAGTTAATGTTTATATTCTAAGGGAAAAAAAAAAAAAAAATCATTTTTTTTTTTATGTGGATGTATATTTGGATACCATGGATATGATTCACAATTAAACATTGCTTTCACACAATTACTTTAAATTCACATGATCAGCAAATCAGCTTCTTCCAGTTGCAATCTTGGTGCATTGTTTATTTGTCAGGGTTGCCAACTGCTTCGATTTCTGCGGAGTTATTCTGAAAAAATTTAAAAACTCTGAAACTCCGCGAGTTATTTTTTATGCTCCGCAAATTCAGTCTTGACCACCTAGCTAAATAATTTTTATTGAATACATAAAACTGAATAGTGACAGACACTGAAAAAAAAAAAAAAAAACTACTATTCTTTTTTCTTTCTTACTTTTTTTTTTTCCTTGCACACATCTAGACAGAAATCGCGATCCAATCCTTATCAACTTTTGATTTTGCATTTCCAACAGTTGCCGTATAAAACATTATTCTTTGAATTTTATTTTTTATCTATCAAAGCGCTTCAACGCCTCTTGAAAATAACAAAACTAACTTTTACAATCTAGCTGAAGAACCACACGCTTCATCGTACAATACTCATAAATAAATAGTAAAGAAAAAAAAAAAGAAAACATTCTAGTGCTAGGCATTGCGTAATTGAAATATTGCTGACTCAGAACGGGAACAAGTATTTGTTTACATTAGCTAAGAGTGTGTTTAATTAAAACCACAAGCTGAAAGGGGAGAAGAAAGAAACCGAATGCTATGATTATGCGGTATTTTGATTTTCATTTAATCCATATCAATGTTTCAGTTATCTTAATGCTTAATAGGTCGTTAAAAAATAATACTTTCTAACGAATAAAATTGTTTATTTTATTTATTTATCAATAAAAATAATGGATTCAAAGCTACTGAAGTTTAAGTACGATTGACAGCGCAAGGAATCTAAGACCAGGAAAAAGTATTTTCCATGGGAGACTTTCTAAAGTGTCTTAGACCGTAATCACGCAAGTTTTGGAGAAAACAATATAAAGTCAGACTTTAACGGAGGAATTGTCCTATGTAATAGGAAACTTTCTTAAGTGTTTTAATATACAAGTTTCTGAGAAAATCATGGAAAATTTCAAACTTTATCGTACGAAGTATCTACAGTTGGAGAAAGAAAAAGAATATTCTCTGTGCCTTTTGTTGGGATAACTGAATATGCGATAATTTAGTTTTTATAGTACGTGGGTGATTCTAAGAAATTTTCAGATCTGAAAATGGGACTTCCACAAAAATCGTCGCATTTAAAATGGATTCGTCACAAAAATAGCACAAGAAAATTGCGTATTTTATAAATCAGCCACAAAAAATGACATTTCAGTAATCAAATTATTAAAAAAAGTTCGATTTATGACTAAATAATTACACATTTTTAGAAAAATAACACCTATTTTAGCAATTAGTTTACGATTACGTAATTTAAAAAATTAGCTGTAAAATAATTCTGTATTTCTATAAAAAGCCATAAAATTATGCGTATAATGCAAATCATGTTTGAAAAAAGCAAGAAATTTGTCGATTAGCATCAAAATAAAGCCTTTTTCAGCAATTAATTGCGATTAAACATAAATATTGTTAACTAGCAGCGAAATGATTGCGTGTTTTTGTTATTGGCTACAAAAATATCGTGATTTACTGTAATCAACTGGGGGAAAAAAATACCCTTTATTAAATGCAAATTTCATTGATTAGTGGCAAAATAGTTGAGTATTTAAGATTCAGCTTTTAGAAGAATGCATTTTTTATAGATTAGTAGCTAAATAATAGCGTTTTTCGGCAATCGGCCGCATAATAATTGTGTATTTCAGAAATCCGTTTTGAAAAAAATGCGCAATTTTTTTTGCCAATTAGGAGAAAAAAATAATTTAGTTCCGAGCAAACGCAATTTTTGACAATTAGCTGTGAAATAATCCGGTATTTTTTAATTCATCTGCAAATTTTCACATATTTCTGGATTAGGTTTTGGAAAAAGTGCATATTTCATCGATTAACAGCAAAGTTTTTTATTTCGGGTATGTAGCTTTAAAAAGGGATCAAATTTCATCGATTAGCTGCCAGATAATTGTATATTTCGTTAATAATTAACCCCATTTTCGATATAATTGACTGCAAAAATATCACAAATTTTAGGAATCACCTTTGAAAGAAAAGTGAATTTTATCAATTAGTGGCAAAATTATAGTATATATCAGCAATTTTTGCTATTAAACATAGCTTTTATAAATTTGCAGTGAAATAATTACGAATTTCAGCAATTGGTTGCAAAAATATCGCGAATTCTGTCAAATACGGGAAAAATAGCATATTTATTTAATTAATGGTAAAAACGTAATTCTACCTCCCCCCTCCACGAGAAACTCTCGATTTTTTAGGTATATTTAGCAATAATCTTAAGAAAGAAAAGAAAAAAAAAAGTTTCAGAAAAGTTCATGGCTGTCAGTTTGCACTGAAATTGAATTTAATGTTGTACAATTTCAATCCTTTTCCATCCTTAATAACAATGATTATTTTATTGTAGATTCAGTTTTATTGCATTTTCTAATATCTAAACTATTAAAATTGTCCATTATTTTGACTTTATTATTACTCCAAAAATTTAAGATTTTGTTTTAAAAAATCCAATTTTTGTATGTGTTTGAAGTAGGGCTGGAGTATTTATCAATATATCCCCAAGTATCAATATTTTTTAAATATCGCAATAACGATATTAAAGATCTAGCTCTGCTGATATATCCCTCTAACGATATTTCTTTAGCGCAAACTCAGCGATCGCTCGAAGCGCCGATAAATAATGTTCCTCACTAGCACCTATCACCAGTCACCACGCTCGGAATAAAGAGAACGCCGAATAGCTTATTCACAGTGTTTTCTAAAAAAAACAAACAAACCGTTCGGCTAGCGGAAGTGACACAACCTCTTGTGCGCGCCACAAACCTGCATCACCGCGCGCCAAGCAAAGCCCGAAAAAAAAAGAGACCTGAATAGCTTATACTAATGCAACCCCCTTTTTCCCCTGCTATTACTCACTGACTAAAACTCCCAACCCCAAACAATCCTTCCTCTCCAATCCTCTCTTTCCATACCGCAATGTATCTACTTTCTTGAAAATATCACTATCCAAAAACAAAAAGTCAATGATATTCATCAGGAAAATTAAACTATCACAGTATATCGACTTCCCATAGTATATCGACTTCTTAGAGTATATTGACTTCTCATTCTACATTCATGCATTTCCCTGGCTCTAAACGATAATATGAAAGAATTTATACTACCGTTAGTATAAGTTCTTTGATAATATTGCACATCATCGCTCGTGGATCGTAGGTGTAATACCGCAGACAGGCGATATAAAAACAAACGCTTATTATGAGTATGACGAATGAAAACGATATCTTTTCTTTTAGCTCATTTCCTGCTATTGGTTCATTGATATTGGTTTATTTCAAAGTATCCATATCTTCTGGCCAATAAGATGCGACATGTGTTTGACTCGCTTTGGGCTCAGTGATGCCAGATTGGGGATTTTGTCCCCATTTTGGGGATTTTTGAGGCTTTTGGACCAAATGTTTGTGGGGACTTTTTTGGGGAATTCTAAAATTTTTGGGGACAAATCTGGGGAGTTCTTCAACTCTCTGTCAATGTTGATAACGTAACGATTTATCCCTACGACTGGAGACTTTCAATATCTTTATTGGTATTTGGGGATTTTTTTTTTTTTTTTAATTGCCTTCTTTTGGGGAAAAATCTGAATTTTTATCACACAAAAATCTGCTTGATATTTTTTTTGAAAAAATTTTTATTTCCCCTTTTTTAGTAGAAATCAAATTGGGGATTTTTTCGAAAAGAACCTCCTGAATTGGGAAAATTTGAAGACCTGTTTGGGGAAATAATTTTCGACCATCTGGCATCACTGTTTGGGTTGTACATCAGTCCCTTTCTCCTTTCCCATGTTATCGAATGGGATTTTCGTTGCTTCGTTTTATAAAAATATCTCATTCAAAAATGAAGTTTTTCGAATTCTGTTTTTTGAATATTACTCTTTGAACGGGTCGCCTTTTAGCTTGGTGAACAATTTTTCGAAAAAAATAATTTAAATATTTTATTTCAATAAGTAAATTATGGACTCTAACTGTGGATCTCTAAGTAAAATATTTAAATTTATTTTTTCGAAAAATTGTTCACTAAGCTAAAAGACGACCTGTTCAAAGAGTAATATTTAAAAAACAGAATTTAAGCTAAAAGACGACCTGTTCAAAGAGTAATATTAAAAAAAAACAGAATTCGAAAAAGTTCATTTTTTAATAAAATATTTTTATAAAACGACGCGACAAAAATCCCATTGGAAAACATGGGAAGGGAGAAAGGGTGCTATCTGACTGATGTAAAATAAAGTTTTATCTTCAGTAATTTTACAGTGACAGTTTCTTTATTAAATTATATAATATTGGATAGTTTATTACTTTTTTTATGTAGCATTTATTTTTTCTCTTTCCTTTTCTTTCTTTCTTTCTTTTTTTTTTTTTTTTTTTAAGCCGTACACGTAATTGCAAAATGAGTTACTTTAAGTAACAAAATGAAACTTTAACATAATTTTCTTTAAATAATATAATTTTTATACTGACAATGTATATATATATATATATATATATATATAATGAAACTATTACGAATGTGAATTGAACACATATACATTTAAATAATATTGTAATGATTTGGTAAGCAGATACAAAAATAAAAATGACAAGTAACTGACATTTAGGATGCATATAAGAGTTTTAAGTAAAAAATATTACTCTCTACGACCAAAAAAGGTGTATCCAATGGCAATTCTTAACTATTTAGAATGATTTTCCTTTTTATTTAATACCTACATCTTAAGACAATTTTTATTAAGCTTTATTTTTAGTAGAATTATGAATTTTGATATGCTTGGTACAAATAAAACACAGATCGCATATTAGCTGTGTTAAAATATGATTTTAATAATTAAAGCTTAAAATGGGAAGAATAGAGGACAAACTATACAGAGGTATACTAAAAAGCAACAGTATAAGTTATAAGAAACACAAAATATGATTCACTTTTTATGCATTTTTTTTTTTTTTTTTTTATGATAAATTTATGGTAGTAATATACCAGAAAATACATGGAAAACACTTTATACTTGTATACTTTAAAATTCGTGTGCATATGTCTTTAAAAAATAACAAATATATCTTGAAAGAAATATCGCAATATATCACATAATATCGATATTAACTTGGTGATATATCGCGATATTTAATTTCTGATATCGTCCAGCACTAGTTTGAAGTATAGCATTGAAATTATTTTTACATCAATTGTCTTGATCTTGTAATTAAACAAGTTTCTTTTGAATAGGCATGCACTAAATGTTTGATTATTACTGAATAATGAATATTCAGTATACTGAATAGTAACTGAAAATTCAATGCGTATCTACATTTTACTTTTTTTTTTTGCATATGTATGGGGGTACAAGTTTAAGAAATTTCTCTCACTCATTTCTGCTGAAAATTTTAAAAGTGTAATTTATTATGCATGTGATGTTGAGATGTTCATTTTTATGTATTAACTAAGTGGGAAAATAGCTAAAATTTTTTGCAGAATTTTTAGTTTTTAAATAAACAAACACCCACAGGTTATTCTGGTCAATGTGCTCCAGATTCAAAATAAATTTGCTCCATATCCATAATTATTTTGCTCCAATATACTCCAAATTCATAATTATTTTGCTCCAATATCCTCCAAATCCATAATTATCCGGCTCCGATATGCTCCAAAAAGATATTTTAAGTGCTCCAAAGTAGTGATCAAGCTGCTCCATCCCAGTTTTATTTAAGATTTATTTGAAATTATCATTCACTTAAAGCATTAATGATTTATTATATAACTTCATTTGTATCTGAAAAAAAAAAATAAATAAATAAATAAGTAAACAAATTATGGCCAATAATCTGCAAAATTCTAAAGTTTACAAAAACATTTGGCCCAAGCTATGCAGATTAGAGGGAGTTGACTCAGAGAGGAGATCATTTACACATTTATATGAATATCGGAGATTTCGTTTTTAGATTTTTATGTGATAGTATAGTAATTATTTTGACATTCAGGAAAATTGTTTGAATTTTTTCTTTTTTTCCCCTTTGTGCTTTTTTTTTTAAAAATGTAACTGAATAATCTACTTTCATATGATTATTGTTAATTTATTTTTGTTAGTAGTTTATTTTTTTTTTAAATTTTTGAAATTGCTCCTCAAAGTAGCCGAAATGCTCCTCAAAATTTCTCTGAATACTCCTCAAACTGTTTTTGAAAAGTTGGCAACCCTGATTTGTTCTAGAAGAGATGATAAAGAATATTATCTACCTTGATGGAATCAGCCTCCTTAATGTCTTTATTTTATATTACTTTTTTAAAATTATATCACAACAAGTATCCCCTCTGTATTTGGTGTTTGTACAAGTGTAAATGGAGAAAAATTCAAAATTTGGTTAACATAAAAGTGAGGATTGAAATATATTGAAAATAAAGGTACAGTAAGATACGTTCCATCAAAGTAAAGCGTAATGCGAAATAGCGCTAAACGAGGCTATCTTAACATAATGGGGTTAGGGGAAGATGGATAGAAAATTGGTTAGGTATTAAATTTAAAAATAAAAATGCATCCGTACAGCACCGCACTAAACAAGAAACACAACTACACTGTTTCGGATATGTTATTTGGAAACCTAGCACTGCGTGCGTACAATTTCGGGGGGAATCCCCGTACTGCTGCGAGCAATTTCGGGGAATCCCCGGGTTGAAATAAAAGAGTGCTAAACCGAAACAGCGCTAAATGAAACAGCGTTAAGCGGGGTCTTACTGTATCTAAAATAAAATCTAAATTCAAAGAATGTAAAAGTAAGGTTGTACTGTTTTTCATTTTTTTGTATATTAACATAAGATATAATAAGATGTCAATAATGATTTATAGCACTTTCTCTCTAATTTTCATGCAATTTCTCTAAAAGTATTAGATCCATTGAAGAAAAAAATAAAAAACATATACGGATCTTTTTTTATTATTTTTTATTTTTTCTGGCAGATATCTGTGGATACGGATATTAATACAGAGCTCTGTCACATGTCTAGTATACATAGTATCTTTATATCAGTTATAGAGTTATAATTATATCTACAAATTTAAGCGTATAATTGCAATGAAATAGACTTTTTAATGTAACACCCTCCCTGCCTCAAGTATAAACTAAACTTGATTTCATAATATGAAATTGTGCAATAAACACTTGTTTTAATGAATGTCATCATTATTATTAAATGACAATTGAAAATTTTTCAGAATGAAGTATTTATTCAATTTATTTATTATTGTTCTTTTTTTTCATTTTCCTTTTATAGGTGGCATATGGTATGGAGTTGATATTAATAATGAAGATATAGCTGATAATTTTGAAGCATGTGTCTGGGAGCCAGCTGTTGTAAAATTGAATGCATTAACAGCTGCTACTGAAGCAGCTTGCCTCATTGTATCTGTAGATGAAACTATAAAAAATCCAAAATCTAATGTAGATCCTCCTTCTGGATTGCCTGGCAGGGGTCGAGGTCGACCGTTCTAAATTATTTTATATACCTCAAAAGCAGTTTTTCTAAAGTCTGTGACTTTCGCTGAACTCTGTGATCTCTGAGATATGAACTGTATGCTCTTATTAAACTTCAATAATTGCATTGTATTTCGAATTTATGCTTTGTTTCAGACTATAATAGTATTTCATTAAACTAATATTCACGTCACTGACATCTGTTTATGATCAAATAAAGTTTTTTTGTCACGCTTGTATTTCATTGCTTTTGTTCATTCATCAAATTTTTTACCTTAATGTTCAACTCATGTTCGGAAATAAAATAATGATAACCAGAGAGGCATTGTTTTTACTTGGGTACAATTTAGAAATAAAATAATAATATAGCAGCACTATATTTTTTGTACCATTTACAAAATAATTTTAACAGTTAAATTTTTAATAATAACAATGAGATGTTTTCAATATTATGTTAATACATCTCAACTCAAATTTTGGAGAATATTTCATTTTGACGAGAGGATTTTTCATGTAATATAACAATAAAATATGTTTGCCATGTACCATGTTACAATGAATTATTGTAACTGGAATGAAAAGAAACTCCTGTACAATTTAGGCAAATTTGAATTTCATATTGTAATCCTACTTATTGAATAAAACTTTTTTTTTTTTTTTTTTTTTTTTTTTTTTTGCCTTTTCACATCTTTTTAGAGGAGGTTGGTTAATCCAAAGCAACATGACTGTTAATAAAGCAAGGCAAAGTTAAGTTGAGGTTTTAGTTTAACCATACTTCTTTTTTTAAATTAAATAAAAATGTGTGCTTATGATTGCACAACTGAAGTGAAAACATCTTGTAAATATTATGTATAACATACAAATACAAAGTTGTTTAAATTAAACTTTTGTTTTAAACTGCCTTCTACAGTTAAAACATCAGAGTTCCCCCCCCCCCCCCCCCCCCGCAAATTTGATAAAGGGGTGATTTATAAGATGTGCTTTATACAGAGCTGCCAACCTAATCCGGCAAATTGTTAGTACCGTACCTTTGTCTACACCACTTAATTTTTAGAGTAATTCTCTCCAAATGTATCTACGGTGAATAAAGAAGAAAAATACTCTAAAAATTAAAAGGTGTAGAAAAAGGGGCGGTACTAACAATTTGCCAGATTAGGTTGGCAGCTCTGTTTATAGATAATACACTTGTCAGTTTTAGTCATAGGGTTACTTATAGCAATATTTAATTAAAACTTTCCTTTATATATATAATATATGCAATCATTTGTAAACATAAGATAAAAATGTATCTATGAAATAGACAAAGATAGGAAAAAATAATTATAAAACTTTATGTAAAATTAATTCAAATAAAATTGTAGTTATACGTTTGTACAAATACCATTATGCTAAAACTATAAGAAAAAATTATGATGTTGGTTTTAAAAAAAAAGTTATTAATGATGTATTTCAATACTTAAGTGAATAAATTTAGAATAAGATTATCACTTATTATGATTTCAGTAATCTACTAAGCTGATTGTATCAAACATAGCAATAAACCTAATCATGTATATAAGTTTAAAACAGTAAAAAAATTTGATTTTTGTTATTTTAAATACAATATGTAAGTTATATAAAATAAATGAAAGCATTAGATATAATAAAAGGCTCACAATAAGCAAAATTTTTAAATTTTGTCTCATTCAATTTAGCAGCAAACTTTCCAAAATCTGACTAGAGCCCTATTGTGTAATCACTTGTTTCTGTCACAAAACCAGATGTTAATTATTCCACTCAAATCATGCGAGAATACTTGGTCTTTGACTTAGCACTCAATTTTTAAACATATTTTTTCCAAATTTATTACTTGCCTATTTAGCTCTCATACCATATTAAATTATTTAGCACTGATTTACATAATATTTTAAAAATAAATTTTCCATCATAACATTTACAGTCCAAAAGCTCTCCCCTCCCCCTCCAAAAAAGTGACATAATTCTTAATTAAGTTTAACATGTATCTATTTATTTTATTATTTTCTCATGAAGTATCAAAACTATGTGGGAAGGAAAATTGTTTTGTTTTGGTATTATCCAAGCTTGATTTTACAGATGAATAAATTCTGGAAAACTATTTGGTTATACAAGGTTTAATGCTAAAATAAAAAGAATTTCCATACTGCAGTTTTGGTAGTGTTAAGCATACTGTTGTCAGTGCAGAATAACAAGACTAGTTATACAAGACTCCTAAATGTAACAGGATAGCATACACATAAATGTCCGATCTAGTGCCAGAATAATAGTCTATAAAATTGTTGGGATTGTGGAGGAATTAGCCAACAGAAAATTGAGAAGTACAAAGTTATAGAGATGGAATGTAAAAATTGAGAAAATTTTATTTTTGGATAATATTTTTAACAATTAAACAGAAGGGGTGCTGAAAATTTTCAGTAAATGATATTTTTATGATTTTTGTAAATATTTAGGTCTGCAAAAATTTTATCTGAATTAAGTTAAAAGTATGATTACTCTCCCAGCAATGCTAAGCTATAGCTGATTTCTTTTTTCTGAATATCTCTCATATGTTCTTTTAGACAGAATTTGAGTTTGTGTTTTATTTGGCCAATATATAATAGACCACATTGATGAGATATTATATCTGTACTGATAAGTATAAAGGATTTAAGTCCAAAAATGTCGATTTTGAGTTAAGTACATAGTCAGACCCAGAAAAAAATTCTCTATCGATTGGTATAAGGGATTTAAATCCATGTCATTTAGTCTTTGAGAAAATCCATTGGTAAAAAAAGATTAAAGTCAGAAATTTAGCATTAATCTTTTTTAAAAATATTTAATTCAATTTTTTCCCTTTATTAAATGAAGATTGACAATCCCTGAACGGTATAAAGAATATAAATCAACATAATCCCTTTTTCCTAATCGATTCTTCTGATTAGTTTTTAGTTCGTTTAACTTTATTTTTCATCTCCTGAAAAATCAAGAATATGGACTTAAATCCTTTATACTTATCAGTACAGATATATAATCCAAAATTTATGAATATTAACAAGTCTTTTAACATAGAAAAAGTTAAGAAAATTATTTTGAAGTCATATTGTTTTAGAACTTTAGAAATGGCAAAACTAAATTTAGAAAGAAAGCGAGAACGAAAAATTATGCTGTACGCATAAGGTTAACCATATGATATTCTATACAAAATATTATTGTAACATATTAACAATAAATGTCAATTTATGATTTTTACAGTAGAAAGTTATTTAAATGTGATGTATAAAAATGTCTGTGCCAAAACAAAATACATTGGAATTTTAAAAATTATTTTATTTACAAGACAAAACTTTAGTTAAAATACATTTAAAGACAATTAAAATTTAGACGTTTCGAAACCCGTCCAGGTTTCCTCATCAGTATCACTACTACACAGTTTGCAAGCATTACATGAATACACAAGGAATTTATAGAAGTACGGAATACAGGGGTCGTACTTGTCCTGAAATTCCTGAAAAATAAAAAAATGTCCTAAAATATCGTAATCCGTCCTGAAATTACGCAAAATTTGTCATAAATCTCTACATATAAAATCGTTCATCCTGACTGACTGAGGGGGTGATTCATCATCGCCCAGACCAAACCCCTAGACCTAGAAGCATGAAATTTTGTGACAATGTTCGTTCTATGACGTAGGCATCCACTAAGAAGCGATTTTACAAAATTCGCCCCCAAGGGGGGGAGGGGGGGGGCAAAACGTGATTTCACAAAATCCATCATATCTCAAACAAAAAACAGATACCCGTAAAGTTTTTGCTTTAAAATATAGCTAATACAAATGTCTAAAAACCAATTTCTGGAATTTTCAAAATTCGGTCCCCAAGGGGGGGGGGGGGGGACTAAACGTGATTTTGCATAATCCTATATATCTCAAACAAAAAAAATAGATATACGTGAAATTTTTGCTCAAAAATATAGCTAAGGCAAATATCTAAAAACCAATTTCTGGAATTTTAGAAATTCAGCCCCCAGGTGGGGGGGCTATGGGGCAAAAACAAATAAAAATACAGTTAGGGCATTCAAAATTGGTACAGATACGTTTTAGAGGCCTGCAAGTCGAATGAGGATATTTTCGATTGTGTAAAGTTATTAGGGGGGGGGGGGCAAAAAATAAAAATAGAGTTAGATTGTTCAAAATTGGTATATAGAGGTTTTCGATACCTACAAATCGATTGCGGATATTTTCGAATTTGTAAAATTATTAAGAGGGGCTGTAAGGGGGGGCTATGGGCAAAAACAAATAGAACTACAGTTAGGGCGTTCCAAATTGGTACAGATAGGTTTTAGAGGCTTGCAAGTCAAATGGGGATTTTTCGAAAGTGTAAAGTTATGAGGAGGGCCGGGAAGGGGGGAGGGGAGAGGGGGGGCAAAAAAATAAAAATAGAGTTAGATTGTTCAAAACTGGTATATAGAGGTTTTTGATACTTAAAAATCGATTGTGGATATTTTCGAATTTATAAAATTATTAGGAGAGGCGGGAAGGGGGCTATGGGCAAAAATAAATAGAAATACAGTTAGGCCATTCAAAATTGGTACAGATAGGTTTTAAAGGCCTGCAAGTCGAATGGGGATATTTTCAAAAGTGTAAAGTTATTAGGAGGGCCGGGAAGGTGGGAGGGGGGGGGGCTGAGGGGCAAAAATAAAATAGCATTAGATCATTCAAAATTGGTGCATAGAAGTTACCGATACCTACAAATCGATTGCGGATATTTTCGATTCTGTTTCAATAAGATAATTATGCATTTTTTTTTTTTTTTTTTTTGTGGGGAATTTTTCAGGATTTTTTCAGTACAGCAGTTTGAGCAAATGAGCTTTTTTCCAATATTTCTAAAAATTCTTTGTTCATATTCTAATAATGTATATAATATTAGTTTTATATTTGTTATTGTGTAAGTTAAACAAAAGTACAATTTTAAACACGATTTTGTAAAAACCCACATGAGTTTTTTTAAGTAGGTGTTATGAAAAAAACCCGCCTGGGTTTTTTCGGGTTTGTCAAAATCTAGCCAACCCTGAATAGAGGTGTTGATCCAGGTTTTAATTAATTTCTGAGGCCCGTTTTTGTGAAAAATAGGCCTCAGAATTTGTCATTGCATAAAAACTTTAATTTTGTAGTCCCTAGATATCTAATCAATGTTCAGTATAATAAGTATTTCATTTAAACAAGTACTGGCAATGATATGAAATAATACTTAAAAGATAGAAAAATTTTATACAATAGATCATTTTTATAAAATGAAATTTTGTGAAAAAGGCCGTTTTTATAACTGGATTTTGTGAAGTAGTTCATGGATTTATGTTATTTGACGGAAATCATTTTATAGTTTTGAATTTTGTGACGGGACAGCAGATGGGTTCCAATATTTAACTGGATCAGCCTCTAAAATGCTATAGTTTTTTTTTTCTTTTAAACTCAGAAAGAAGTTTATTTATATTTTACTCTTATAAACTTTAATTCTTGATATGTGGATTTTTTATTTCAATTAGTGCGAGAGATAAAAGCAGTGTTGCAAAGAATTTACCTTGCGATATTTTTTTTTTTTTAACTTGGGCAAACGTAAACGTCCTGAAATTGTCCTGAAATTTTGAAAAAATTATGTCCTGAAATTTTATGTAGTACCAGTACTACCCCTGGGAATATTGAGGAGCCGGTGCGCATGCTTCATTGATAGTGTAGAGATGGCTGGAGTGTGCCAACTCTCAAGGAAAATACGTGATTTATAATTATAGTAGCCAGAATTTAGAACTTTAATATTATTGAAGTCAGGAATATGATCGGTTTCTATTGAATGGATTACAATTTTAGAATTTTGGTTGCAATTTTTATATGACCGTATGTGCTCCTTTAGTCTAATTCTTGCTGTATGGCCAGTTTCACCTATATAAACATATTTACAATTTTTACAAGGAATTAAATATATTACGCCAGTTAGATCCAAAGAAGGGGTTACAGGTTTAAAATTAAAAAGGAAGTTTTTTAATTGTTTAATCGGCCGGAAAGCAGTATAAATATTATGTGGTTTAAGTAATTTAGAAATAAGTTCTGAAGGAAAACCAAAATATGGCATAGTAATATAATTTTTCTTATTAATTAGTGAATTTTTCATTTGCATTGGAAGAGAGAGGGAAATTGTAGGAGGAAACGAAGAGAGGGAAGTGGATAATTTTTTCACAATAAATTCGTTTAAGCCAATTAAGAGGGTAATCGTTATTTATTAAATCCTGAAAAATTCTTTTAATTTCCAAATAAAAAAGTGTCTCATTACTGCATAATTGAAGAGCTCTGCTGACTAAAGTTCGAAAAACGGCAATTTTATGAAAATTAGGATTAGCAGAATGGAAATTTACTATTGACCTGTAAAAGTGTCCTTACAATATACAGAAGTTTTAAAAATATTTAGCGAATTCGAAGTGCATGCAACAAGAACATCAAGAAAGGGCAAGCTATTATTTTGTTCTATTTCCAAAGTAAATTGAATTTCTGGACATAACGAATTAGAAAAAGTAACGACTTCATTTATATGTTTTTGTTCAATTAATAAAAAAGATGTCATCTACGTATCTCCGCCAAAAAGGAATTTTTTCACTTAAATTATCATTGATTTTCCAAAAACTGCATAACAATTTCTGTTATGCAAACACTATGCAGGTGAGCCCATAGGCGTGCCACGAATTTGTTTATAATATAAATCATTAAATTTAAAGCAATTACAAAATAAGTGGGAAAATATTAATTTAAGAATTGATTCAATATTAAGAGTAGAATAAGTTCTATCCATAGGATACATTTTTCTTATAACATCGCAAGCAAATTTAGTTGGGATGGAAATAAGAAGGGAAACAACATCTATGGAAATCATTATACAGTTTGAGGGGGGGCATTAAAATTTCTTAATTCAGAAACAAACTGAAAAGAAGTTAAACTAAATGGTGAATTTAGGGTAAGTGGTTTAAGCAATGACGAAATAAACCGAGCAAGGTTAGAAAGAGGGGAACGTGAGTAATCAATTATAGGTCTAAATGGAATACCAGGTTTATGTAATTTTGGCAACCCATAAAAATTGCGAGCCATACCAATATAACACCTTAAAGATTTAAAAGCAAACACGTTTTATTTATGAGACAAAAAATTTTAAGTTAAAATACATTTAAAAAAACAAAATTACATACAAAAACAATTAAAATCAGACGTTTCGAAACCCGTCCGGGTTTCCTCATCAGTAATTTACAACATAATATGCAAACAGGACATGAACACTCAAGGAATTTAAAGGAGTACAGAATATTGAGGAGCCAGTGCGCATGCTTCATTGATAGTGTGGAGATGCTTGGCAGTGTGCCAGCTCTCAAGGAAAATACGCGATTTATAATTATGAACACCAGAATTTAAAATTTTTATATTATCGAAGTCAGGAATATGATCGGTTTCTATTGAATGGATTACAATTTTAGAATTTTGGTTGCAATTTTTAAAAGATCGTCTGTGTTCTTGTAGTCTAATTTTTGCCCCAAATTTTTGCAAAAATTAGACTACAAGAACACAGACAATCTTTTAAAAATTGCAACCAAAATTCTAAAATTGTAATCCATTCAATAGAAACCGATCATATTCCTGACTTCGATAATATAAAAATTTTAAATTCTGGTGTTCATAATTATAAATCGCGTATTTTCCTTGAGAGCTGGCACACTGCCAAGCATCTCCACACTATCAATGAAGCATGCGCACTGGCTCCTCAATATTCTGTACTCCTTTAAATTCCTTGAGTGTTCATGTCCTGTTTGCATACATATTATGTTGTAAATTACTGATGAGGAAACCCGGACGGGTTTCGAAACGTCTGATTTTAATTGTTTTTGTATGTAATTTTGTTTTTTTAAATGTATTTTAACTTAAAATTTTTTGTCTCATAAATAAAACGTGTTTGCTTTTAATATATATAATTGAGACGGTTTGATGTTTGTGTACGTTAAACCTTAAAGATTTAGCTGTAACATTATCTATTTGATTATTTTTCTCAAATTCACTGATCATTTTATTAAGATTACTTTGTATTGATGGAATGATATAGTTTTTCAAAACAGCATATGTAGAAATGTCATTTAAGAGTTCTAAAGATTTATCAATATAATCAGATTTATCCATAATAACAGGGAGACAGCTTTCGTCTGCTTTTGTAAAGATTATCGAATCATCTTTAGAAAGAGGTTTTAAGACAGCGAAATCATCAGTATAGTGCTGGAATTTTATTTTATTTATTTTATTTTACTTTTACTAGCAGGCTTTGCCCGCTTCGCTGGCCACTAAATTTAAAGGAAGCTCGTTTCTATATAGCTTTATAAAAATAAAATAAATTACTGAAATTGTTCAAAAGCTCGCTCCAGGTCCCTGCTGCATTCAGCAGCGATTTGGTCATCAACTGCAACTCGGGCGCTTGTCCCTATTACCTGCGACAATAGTTTACCAATGAGTTTCCATTTAGGTGCTTATTATATAACAGTTTCGAAATAGATAGTATCGAAAAAATTGGAGTTTCCCTTTTATATTTGAATCCCAGTTACATGTGAACAACACTATACGTGTTGTTCACATGTAACTCGGACTGGACTCAAACGTAACTGGGTTTAGACAACATAATATTTGCTTTTACGTTATTTCATATGTTTTTTTTTTGTTTATCCAATCAACCATTAAATGACAGCAATTTCACGCCAAATATTACAATATGCTGTGACCGGCTACGTCTGTCGCATGAGACAATTTTTTGTGTTTATATATAATTCATGGGTTGTAAACCTGATAGTACAGCCTTAATATAGTTCTCTTTGACGGCTTTTGAATTTTTGTCACCATTTTAGACTTAATCCATTGTAACAATAAGACTTAATCCCTTGTAACAATATGCTATGAGCGCTATTTCTGCCGTTTTTTAGACAACTAATCTTTTTATGGTTATATATATTTCCCATTAAACATATTTTTATTTATTTATTTAAATATTAATTTGAATTTTTCAAATATTTCTGTTCGACAGCGTGAGAGTGCAGTAACACACAGAGGTTCATTTGTTTGTATGATAAATTAGCATAGTGATTATTATATAAATAAATAAATAAATAGGTAAACATTATCGTGTTACACAACTTTATTATGTCGCTCCATTGGCGGCTTTTGAATTTTTGTCGCCATATTAGCGATGGATTTTTTTTTTTTTTTTGTATGAAAAGGGGAAGACTATTTTGCTAATAATTTTATCAGACTCTTTTTTGTTTATACATAAGAATCCTTTATATTCTGCTTATATTTTTAATGCTTTTTAGGTTTAAAATAGTGCTTGTTGAAATAAATTTCCTATCTTTAAAACTGCATTTGTTCTGTAAATTTTGTGTAAAAATAAATCATTTATGTTTTTATATATTTGATGCGCTACTTAGATTAAAATGGCTGTTGCTATATTAAACTTCTTATCGAAAAACATTCGGTGTACTTCAACACCAAAATTTAAAAAATCGCCCAGCAGGATCTGTTAATGAAGCTGATAAAATAAAAATATGGTTCATAGAGTTTATATAATCTATTTAAAAAAATTTTTAAAACCCAAATTATTAATCTATCGTATCACATACATCGATATAGTAATAATATATAGATTGATCATTGGGGACAAAAAAGTGATTCCTTTTCACTCGGGAAAAGACGGCGATTTTACCAAAATATGGCAGTCTTTCCCCGAGTGAATACACACGGGAATATGCACGAATGTTTTAGCAAATAAAATTCATGAATAATTTATTTACTAAAGGTGAATGAAAAGCCCCAGATATAGTTTCAAATTCATTCTTCTTTTTTTTCCTTCAATACCACTTAATGGCTGATTCGAAAGCTTTTTTTTTCGGCATCAAAAATCTTTGCACGATAATATGGGGATGATAGATCTATATATATTATTATATCTATGATCACATAAATCTTTTCGAAAATAGAATAAAACTTAATTTGAAAAAAAAAAAAAATAACTTTTGTTTATTAACCAAAATAATTGATAAATTTGAAATGCAAGTTGATCTTGTGGGGTACAGGCTGTATATTATATTTTTGTGTTCGTGAGAGAAAATTTAAAAGAATTTGAAAACTGCAATTTTTAATCCCTTTTAAAAATCATGTGACTTAATGTGAAGCAGATTTTTCATTTTTTTTTCTTAACGGTTTCCATACAATCTTCTGCTGTTGTCACCTAAAATTCATACTTTAGTTAATTTTAAAAAATCTAATTGTCCGATTGATAAGCTGTTTAATGCATCGGATTTACAAAAATTTTCCCTTTCATTTGCTATCTTATTTGTAACGATGTGACTGATATTTCTAATTTATTTTCTAATCTTTCTGATTTATTTTCCTCATTTTAAATAAGTGTACGTTTTTTTATTATTATTATTATTATTATTATTTTGTCGAAAAAAAATGGCAACAATTAAATTATGGATAAAATTTTAAAATTTAAATGTCTTATTTATCAGAAATTAGAAGGTTTTTATTTTCACATTTTAATTAATTAAGAAAAAACTAATCATCCGATTGATAAGCTGTTTAATGCATCAGATTTACAAAAATTTTCCCTTTCATTTGGTGTCTTATTTGTAACGATGCGAGTGATATTTCTAATTTATTTTCTAATCTTTCTGATTTACTTTCCTCATTTTAAATAAATGTACGTTTTTTTTTTTAAATTATTATTATTTTGTCGAAAAAAAAATTGGCAACAATTAAATTATGGATAAAATGTTAAAATTTAAATGGCTTTTTTTATCAGAAATTAGAAGGTTATGATTTTCACATTTTAATTAATTAAGAAAAAACTAATCAAAAATTCGAAAATCTGACTTCGATGTGCACAATCTTCGGGATGCACCTTTGTGTTAAATCTCGTGAATGTCCGAGCTACCGTTTTCGAGATCAGTGAAATATACATACAAATATTGCTCACTTAATAGTATAAGATAAAGCTATATAGAAACGAGTTTCCTTTAAATTTAGTGGCCAGCGAAGCGGGCAAAGCCTGCTAGTACATTATTATGTGGGTTCTTTTTTTGGAAAAATACTTTTTGTGGTAAAATTTTCTGTTTTTTTTTTTTTTTTTTTTTCCCAAAAGTGATATATATATATATTTCAGTCTCCCAACAAAATCAGCTATGTTACTAAAAACTATCTTCTGAATATTCCTCCAATATCAACTATACTCGGGGCAAACCTAACTTGAGCACACTGTCAAAGCTACAGTAGCCAGTTTACTCCCTTTTCCCTGTATTCATACAAATAAGAGGTAGTAGGATTACTAGATTTGGCTGTTTATCCTTATTTTTTGTGGGGGGAAATTGCGCATTGTGTTTAAATTATTCAAAAATTATTATTGAAGGAATTGGTGTTGAATTAAAAAAAAAAAAAGAAAAGAAAAGTATTACATGTTGATAAATACGTTAAGTTATTATTTCAAAGAATAGTATGTATGTGCGTTTATATAAGTACAGATACAATACTGAATGGATTCAAAATAACTTAATACAATTTTTTAAACTTATAAATTTACAATTATAATTTAATCTATCAAAATATTAATTTAATGTTTATATATTTTCAGAAGTCTGTATTTAATGAAAAGATGTTTCTACTGAAATTAATGTAATTAATAATAATAATAAATAAATAAATAAAAAGCATTCATTTAGTATTACACGTATTTTAAATTGTATGCATATAGCTACATTTAATGTTTTTGAAACAACTGTCATTAAAATTTAGAAAATATTTATGAGGTCAGTTCATCTCTCTAGCATTCTGTACATGCTTTTCAATGCCTTGAAATTTATATATGTTGCTCATGTCTACTGTGGCATGATTTCTATTGAAAACAATGCGATTATAATTATTGCCTTGTTAACGAGTTTTCACTAAAGGATTCAGGTACATTATGGTCGATAAGTTGTTTAAAGCCATTTTTAATTTTTTTTTTTTATATATCACAAAGCATAATGAAAGTAACATACATTATTTAGATGCAAAAGGCATGTTTCTGATTGAGTACAGCATGATTAGTATTAATGACTGGTTTACAGGGCTATGCAAGAATATTCAGATGCGTCATGGGTTATAAACAAAATGGCTTTAGCAATATTTTAAATGATATCCATTTTTTTTATCCCTATGTAACTTTTTTTTTTTTTTTTCTTTTAAGAATATTATATAATGCGTATGCAATTTCAAACAATTTTCAAGGCTACAAAAACCATTTTATGATTTCTTTTAAAAAGAAAGAATTTTTAAGGTGCTATTACTTTGGTAAAATACATTGAAGGTGAACTAATTTTTAATGGAAAAATGAAGTTGGAAAAGCTGTATAACACAGTAAAACCTCTCTTAAAGTCCTCCTCTATTTATGAGCCAGCTTTCTCCAGTCCCCAATTTTTTCAAGAAGACTTCATATTTCCGTTATCCATAAATGCATGGTTATAAATCCATTTTATTTTATTTTACACTTTATTGTTATACAGATTTGTTTAATTTACTCGAAATATTTTTATACAAGAATAATAATAATAAAGTCTTAATTCTCTAACCACTCCATATTATATGAGTTATTTCTTCTTAAGCTAAAAGAATTATTTTCCCAAGAAATCTATTTTCCCAAGAGAAAAAATTATTGCTTAAAATTTGAGTTTTGTTGTATTAAAAATTTTGGTAAAAGTGTTGAAATCAGAAAAGGAGTCCAGGTAAATTGATTGATAAAGAATAAAGTACAAATAGCTGTGGATTAAATAATAAATGACCGATTTAGTGTTTAAATCTACACACACATACAAAAAAAAGAAAGAAAAGAAAAAAAAAGAAAGAAAGAGAAGAAAGAAAAGGTTTCAGAACATCGTTACTTTAAAGTATTATCTTTCAACAAATAGGCAATTTTTCAATGAAAAATAAATGGCGGTGGTGTGTCCAAATGACAGTACGAGTGCCAAGTTATGGATGGAATGCTCTTTAACAGAGGGGAGGGGTAGGATCCCAGGATATCTAATCCGTATTTAAATGAGTTTTGGAGAAAACTACGAAAAACACTGAACAGCAAAGCTGCCGAGTACGATCTGGGTTCGAACCCAGTACCACCTCTCTCTCAGTTTTAAGAGAAAAACATCTCAATTCCTGGTGGAGAGGGAAATGAATGAGGGAGATGGGGGAGGGCGATTAAAAAAGAAAAAAGTCTGTACTGTGTTAAGGTTTTTAAATTTTTGTATCTAGAGCTGAAAATTGAAAATATAGGCTTTACTTATGAAATCTTAAAAGGCTTAATACATATATATTTAAAAATCCTTGACTTGGCAAATTTAAAATATGTGCATGTCATATATTTACTTTCCGAACACTATAGTGAGGAAAGTATTGTAATCATTTCAAAAATCCGAATTCGAGATTTTGATGTTTCTATACGTTTTGAGGTCCCCTGAGTCCGTTTTCACTATTTTTACGATGATGTATGTATGTGTGTATGTATGTGTGTATGTCTGTGAGTGAACACGCTAGCGTCTAAACACTTTGTTCGATTAACCTGAAAGTTGGTACGCATATTGTAAGTCACCATAGTACGAACCCTATAGATTTTGGTGAATCTAGCACTTATAGTTTTTTTACAGGGACACAAAGAAAAATTCTTTGTCATTATGGCCTATGGGAGCAAAATCTTAAAAGTGCGATAGCATCTAAACGCCTTATTCAATTGAGCAAAAAATTTATACACATATTATAGGTCACAAATACTCAATCTGTATAGATTTTGGAGAATCTAGCACTTATAGTTTTTTTACAGGGACACAAAGAAAAATTCTTTATCATTATGCCTATGGGGCCAAATTTTTAAAAGTGTGATAGCGTCTAAACGCCTTATTAATCTGAGCAAAAAATTTGTACACATGTTATAGATCACAGTTGAACTAACTGTATAGATTTTGGTGAATCTAGCACTTACAGTTTTTTTACAGGGACACAAAGAAAAATTCTTTATCATTATGGTCTATGGGACTAAATTTTTAAAAGTACGATAGCATCTAAACGCCTTATTGAATTGAGCTGAAAATTTATATGAGTATTATAAATCACTGTTGCACTAACTATAAGCATTTTGGTGAATCTAGCATTTATAGGTTTTTACAGGGACACAACGAAAAATTCTTTATCATTATGATCTATGGGCTCAAAGTTCAGTAGCGTTAAATAAAACATCGTGTAATAGATGGAGAAAAATACTCAAACACTCTATTATGGTTTTCTCTCTTTTGTTTGTTTAACAACTCCTCTTTCTTTACTTTATCTACAAAACTGTTAATTACTCAATGTTCGGAAAGTCGAGTGGAGTCACTCCAGATTTTTTTTTATTTATGAAAGGAACTTTTTTTTGTGTTAGTTCTGAAAAGAACTTTTTTTGCGTTAGTTCTAAAAAGAACTTTTTTTAGCCTTGGAAAAAAAAAAAAAAAATTCTTATTCGTCGTTTCCCATTCGTCTTTAGCTTTTATTCTGTTTATAGATGATCGGGAAATTCCTGGCAATTCAGAACACATCTCAGTAATTTCATTTTCCGATTTCAAACGATTTTGTTCTCTGAGTTTAATGAAAACGTTTAAGATGATAACCTTAACAGAACTTTGCAAAGCTTTCCCCTTTCTCTGAGGTTGAAAAGTAAGCAGGGATCAAACTGAAGAAGGTGCCATTGAAACGATAAGATAAGGGGCTTGTGGAAGAGAAGAAAGAGTAAAAGAAAAGCAAGTGTCAATTCCGGTGTCCGAGAAAAGAATGACCCCACGAAAAATTCCAGGGGTTGAGGGTTGCCGGAATTTCGCTCTTCCCAGTAAATCGCCAAACAAAGGAAACTTTTGACTGGATAAGTAGATTGTGACGTATAACTTATTATTTTTTAAAACAATTTCTTAATCATTAAAATATACATTTTAAGCTGAGTATATAGATTTAACTAATATTACTGAATCTAATACGGATATTTAATGTTAATTTCAATTTATTTTTAATAATATAAATAAGTATTTAAAAGGAACTATATATCACTTGCGGAATCACACAGGCTCAGCCTTTGACAGTGTTCTCAAGTTAGGTTTGCCCCGAGTATAGTATGTTGCAACCACCATGTAACTTTCTTATATACTTTTTCTATACCAATTCAGGTAATACAAATTATTTAATAAAAATAAAATTATTGTTTATTAAAACTATTTTCCACGATATATGCAGATGGAGATGGTTTTCATTGCAGAGAATTATTACTGTTGTTATTACTGTTATTCATCACTGTTGAATTAAAAAAAAATGAGCAAAGAAAATTTAATATATGTTAAGTAATATATATTTGAATATTACGTTAAGTAAAGAAAATTTAAGTTCTTATTTATCCTTTAATAATTTTGTAAATGTAATCGGAACAATTTAAATTAAGATGAAAATTTTTTCTTAAGTTAATTGTTACTTGAATTTTATGACAAGTTCTACACGAAAATTAGAAATAAATTTATTAATAGCAGAATTTATTATTACAATTAAATGCATGTTTATGAGTACAATTTTTAATTCATATTTTGGTTAAAAACTACTTTACTTTTACTGAACTTTCCAAAGTGAGGGGGGAAGGGCTCTTATAATGCTCGATGTGGTGCCAAAATGCGATGCGTCGTCAAAAATGGAAATACTGCTGCAGACCCCCTCTTCTCGTCTCAGGAAAATGGTGCGGCAGAGTTGTCCTATGTGGAAAGAGGGGGGTTAAAATTCTCGGCGGAATTGCCCTGTTCCGGATGAGGGCTCAACACATGGAAGAATCTTAGGGATGTCAATTCTTTTACTTTCAATGGACAATATTCCTGTGACGTCACTGTAGGTAAAATCGCCGAACACGTGGCCGATGTTTTGTAAACAAATTAGATTCAAGATGCCGTTTTATTGTTATGCATAACATTTTCCAGTCTAAATATTTCTCCAATGAAACTTAATAATCAGATATCTGTTCAAACAAGAACAAAAGAGAAATGTAAACAACTGAATCGAATGGTAAAGTTAAGACTATTCCATATCGTAAAATTGCAGAAGATTTTATATATATACACACACACACATATATATATAATGAATAAAAGAAAATAAAAACTAAACACGTTAAAAAATGAGTAAAAAGTAAACCAATCATCACTTATGAATCATGAAACTAATGTCAAAGTTTAAAACGGAAATAGCGAAGCCTATTGCGAACAAAATTAAAGATTACAAACAAATCACATTACAAATTAATAAATAGAAAAAAGATGACATTGATTACATTAGATACAGACATCGAAGCTTAAATAATTAGAATTTCAGTAACTTTAATAAAGGAATTTATTAAATGGAACATCCATTTAAATTTGTTAACATCACCAGAGTTCACATGGCAACTTTTAAAATTACATATGTTGATTAATATTAAAGTATATTACAAAAACTGAATTAAAAACAAAACAAAGGTATCACTATATCACTCTTACTTCAATTTCATATAATACGTAACTCTTATAAAGAATATTGCAAGATAAAAATTTGCAGGCCACAATGCTTTGCTATGGTAGAGTTGAGGATTATTTGCCCACACAGCTGATATCCTTGTAGCCTCGAACCCAAAGTGGGAATATGGTCCATAGCATAATTCATTCCACGATTCAAAATAGTCAGTTCAGAATCAGATAAAGCTCTAGATAATAAATTCTTAACCCAGTTATTATTAGGTTTTTTTACTGTATTTACATGGTTCGTACAGGTGCTTAAAAAGTCCTTAAAAACTCCTTACTTTTTGTAGCTGTTTTAAGTCCTTAAAAACTCCTTACTTTTTATACTTGTACCTTAAAAAGTACTTATTTTTTTCTTATAGTATTTAAAACTTTAAAAAAGAAAAAAACATTTTTTCTGATGTTGGTATGTTGGTACAGAACTGACTATGTGCTTTCGGCATTTAATATTATATTTAAAAATCGTCTGCATTTGTCGGTAAAAATCGTCTGCATTCATGATGGAAAAATAATTTTAGTGAATAATAATCTATATACAGTTCCTGCCGCTTATTAGAATCACATTCTTTCTGAGCCAAAGTGAGTTTAATAAGCGGCTGATTTTTATATCCGGCGAATGTTCCTGCACTTAAGGAAAAGGTATTACTTCTCTGAATTTTGAAAGAAACTTCAAAAGGAGACGAATAATGGAATTAGTAAACAATATTAATTAATTTTTGATAGATAGTTAATTGTTTCTTAGATATAAATAAATTAAATGCATTCCAAGCTCCCATAAACTTTCATTTTAGGAAAATCATCATTACTTTATCAAAAGTTTATGTTGTTCTTATAAATTAAAAATCTTTTCGTTTAAACCTCATGAATTATAGTAATTTTACAATAAGAACTAGAAATTGCCTTTTAATGATTAGAAAAAAAAAAAAAAAAAAAAAAAAAACATATATATATCATTTCAAATCAAATTTGTAACTTATTACTGATTTTGAAGAATACGTTCCTTGAAGTTGTTATGGAGATAAGTGATGGGGCATGTTTAATTTGTAACTGTGCTGCAAGTGTAAAATCTTCAACAATGATCGAAAACAGAGGCATTGTTGTGGTTTAATTTCTTTTCTTATTTAAAAAAAAAAAAAAAAAAAAAATCGCAGTGTAAATAAAAAAAAATTTTAGTGTGCATAAATGATATTTTTGGTTGCTGAGCAGATATTTTTGAGTTTATCAACCGGCGATGCTGATTTTATTAAGCGGAGGCTTTAAAAGTAATTTGCATTGATTTAATTCCGGTCTAGGCAATTTTATCAGATTAAGCGGCTGATTTCATTAACCAGTGAATTTATTAAGCGGCGGTTACTGTATATAAAAGAGTAAATTCACTGATCACTGACTCAACATAGCTGTGGCGATTCTATGAGAGATAGAGTCGCAAATTTTGGTGAGCACGTTGGTTTTAAGACCCAGACGCCCACCAAGACGGGATTTTGTGAAATATCCCTCTGTTCCCCCCTGGGGAGGCAGAAGGCAAAAACCCCTTTATAAGCATAACTCAGCTCCAAATTGCTTCACGGTGAAGAAATCGCAGAAGGAGAGACTAGACTTGACTACAAAAAAAAGCATTTTCTGCGATTTTGGAATTATAAATTTTTGAGGGGGGAAGGGGTAAAAACGATTTTCGGAGGCAAATTTAGCAAAATACAGATTTTTGAGTAAAACTCTACCAATAATAACAGAAAGATGAGGAAAACGGCAAAAGTCTTCTTGAGGATATTTCCAAAAACACTTTTTTGGTTTTTTGCGATTTTTGATTTTTTTTTTTTTTTTTTTTTGGGGGGGGGGGGATTGCGAGTTAGCAAATTCGAGCCCCCCCCCCCCTTCGTCTGGGGAAATCTGTAGGAGCTGATGTTACAAATTTTAGTATGTGGCTTATTTATGTGTACCCAACACTCATTCTAACAGGATTTTGCGAAAGTCCCCCCCTTTCCCCCATTGGGGGTGGGGGGGCAATAAACCCGTTTCCAAGTATAACTTTGCTTCAAATTATCTCAGCAAGATAAATTTTTATGTGTGGGTTGTTTATGCCTTCCCAACACGCACAGTGAAGGGATTTTACGAAATTTCTCCCTTCCCCCCCCCTTTAAGGGCAGGGAGGATGCAAAAACACACTTTTAAGAGTAACTCTGCTATAAATTATCTCAGGATAGCGATTTTTTGATATGTCAATTGGTTATGCGTACTCAAGACACATGCAACAAAGGAATTTCGTAAAATTCCATCCTATCCCCCCTTGGGGGTAGGGGGGCAAAAAACCTGTTTCCAAGCATAACTTTGCTTCAAATTATCTCAGTTAGATTAATTTTTACGTGTTGGTTGTTTATGCATTCTCAACACTCATTATAAAAGGATCAATTACGAAATTATATCCTCCCCCCCCCTTCAAAGAGGGGTAGGGGGGCAAAAAAGGCTTTTAAGAATAACTCTGCTCCAAATTATCTCAGAATTGTGATTTTTTGATACGTCTATTGGTTATGCGTACTCAAGACACACACTACAAAGGGATTTTGTAAAATTCCACCTTTTCCCCCGGGGGGGTGGGATGGGGGGCAAAATCATGTTTCCATGAACAACTTTGCTCCAAACTCTCTTATAGGCTTTTTTTTTTCATGCACGGGCTGGTTATGCGTTCCCAACACACGCTATAAGGGGGTTTTGTGAAATTTCACCTTTCCCTCCTTTAAGGGAAGTGGGTGGGGGCAAAAACATGTTTTAAAGTGTAACTCTACTCCAAATTATCACAGGAAAGCGGTTTTTTTATATTGCGATTGGTTATACGTACTCAACACACACAAACTGCAAAGGGATTATTTGAAATTCCATACTATCCTCCTTTTGTGGGTTTGGGGGTGGGGGGGGGGGTTAAAAACATGTTTCATTCCATATAGTGAACTTGAATAACATAGGTAAATTTTAAAAATTCTGAAAATATTTAAGGACGATGGGGACAGGTCGGCGGACAGCTAGATTGACAAATACACAAATTGAAATCATATTCACAGTTAAAAAAACATTTGAAAGTAATAAAAACGCTTAATATAAATGAAAATGGAATTCCAGCTAATTTCCAATATTAGCCCTTAATGTAAGAGAATATTTTTGTGTGGCCCTGTAAATCTAATGCTAATCATAACGTATTCTATGGAAAGCATTCTTTCGTGCATATGAATAACATTTTAATTTCATTAAGCTTTGTGCAAAGTAAATTTGTTAAAATTTGGTTTATAGAAATACTTCTCATAGAACGCAATGCTTTGGAATACTTTCGGTTGTCCCTGTGTACGAGGGCCATTTTTTAAGTAAGAACCGTTTTGCAATGGAGTAAGAGAAACTTTATTTATGAACGTAAATTGTATTACAAACTAAAATATGAACATTTTTTCACTTTTCAACATAGTCACCATTAACATTTAAACATTTGTGAAGTCGTGGCACCAGCTTTTGGATCCCATCATCAAACAACTCTGCCGCCTGACCGTTAAACCAGTTAGTAACAGTTTCTTTCAACTTGTCATCATTTTCCAAGCGCTTTCCACCAAGAAATTCCTTAAGTTTTGGAAACAGATGAAAGTCTGATGGTGTTATGTTAGGGCTGTATGTTGGATGATCCAGTACTTCCCAATGAAAATTTTCCAGTTGCGTCTGTTTTTGCCGCAACATGAGGCCGAGCATTGTTGTGAAGCAAAACGACAACGCTAGAGAGCAGTCCTCTCCGGAGATTTTGAATAGTGCACCTAAGCTTTAATAACGTTTTACAATACCTCTCAGCATTTATTGTCATTCCTCTTGACAAAAAGTCTAACGGAAGAATGCCTTTCCGGTCCCAAAAAACCCTGGCCATAATTTTTCGTGTTGAAGTTTCTCATTTGAATTTTCGTGATCGTGTCGGAGAGTTTGAATGATGCTACTCACTGGACTGATGTTTACTCTTCGGAGTGTAGTACGCAATCCACGTTTCAACACCGGTCACAATGTGACTTGAAAACTCGTCACCGTTCTTGTGATAGCGCTCCAAAAAGGACAAAGAATGTGCTATTTGCTTTCTTTTGTGTTCTTCTGTCAACATTTTCGGCACCCATCTCACACACATTTTTTTGTAGTGTAGTTTGTCAGTAATAGTGTGATAAACTACTGATTTTGAAACTTGTGGAAATTTCTGATGAAGCTCATCAATAGTGAAGTGCCTGTTTCGGCGAATTTCCTCATCATCTGTTTGTGTCAAGTCAAGTCTTCATTCATGACAGTAGGCCGTCCAGATTGTTCTTCATCATCATGAACATTTGTCCTTCCTTCATTAAAAAGCCTACACTATTTACGCACATTTCCATCATTCATTACACCTTCATCATAAACTTCAACAAGCTGACAGAGAATTTCAACAGAACAAACTTTTTTTGCATTTAAAAACCGAATAACTGAGTAAACTTCACAGTCGGCAGGATTACTGATTGACATGGCGACAAACGAAGCAGTTTACTCATACAACCAACACCGGCAGAGACGTGAAACGTAATGGCGGTGTAGTGTGAGACTGGTAAAGAGTGGCCGACCCTGAACTGACGTCACTTGACAGGATGCGCGGACACGATGCACAATTTGTTCTTACTTTAAAAATGACCCTCGTACAAACCAGTGATGATATTTACTTTATTTTCAATGGAGAACATCCGATAGTAAACTTGAATAACATATTTTAATTTCAGTAAGGTTTGAGTAAATTAAAGGTATTAAAATATGGTTTATAGAAATACCTCTCACAAAACATAATGCTTTGGAATATCTTCGGGTGTCCCTGTACACAAACCAGTAGAGGTATTTGCTTTATTTTCTATAGGAAACGTCCAATAATGAACTTGAATAACATATATCAGTTTCAAGAAATTCCAAGATTATTTACGGGAGTTAGAGTGTGGACAGACAGACAAACCGAAATCATTAACGCTTTTCAACCTTGTAAGAAAGTGTTAAAAAGGAAAACAATGCTGATATCTGAAAAGGAAATAGATCTGGAAGGATCAGGAGGCGGTGATTTAAAATTTGTTATTAATTATGAAATGGGTGTAACCTCTGTCAACTGCGATGGCTCTTAGATATTTAACTTTAAAACTATAGACTCGGAACAAATGTTGAGGGCACGATTAACAAAAGTATAAAAGTCACTATTTTTTGCATGGGTGAATGACATAAACGAGCATGGAGAGGCAATAAAAATGCAAAAACTTTCTCAGTAAACTGTAGGGGAGAAGCCATTTTCACTATGAGAAGACAGTGGTATCAAAGAAAAGGAGAGAATTGTTATTTTTGATTTCTTAAATAAAACTGGATGTTATCAAGAGAATTTAATTCATACTATACATCATTGATATTGTGTAAAGTGTCAATATCATCTTCCTAGTATTAAGTATAGGTACTTTAACAACTTAAGAATTATGTGTATTAAAAGTGATCTTAAAGCAGAGTGATTTCATAGTGAAAACGTTACTGAATAAATCATACCGGATGATAACTTATCTTAATAACTTGTATCTTGAAATAAACGCCAATTCTTTATGTAGATCTAAACTGTTTTATTTCTTTTCAATAGAAACAGTCAGTCAATATGAAATAGCTTGAACATCCATTAACAGCAGTACCTAATACATTATACTTTTAGAAGATCATCAAGGAATACTATTAAACTTAACAAAAAATTTTTATAAACTTAACAATAGTAAAATGTATTTAAAATATAGTAAATAAAATCACATATTAATATATCATCGGTTGATCTGGTCCAGCCGGTCAACCATTGCTTACTATTAAACAAAAGAAAAAAGGAAGCTAACAAGGAAACGTTCTTAAGCTAAACTCATAGAATTCGATGAAATTGGTACGAGTGTTAGGAGAACTTATAGGAAATTCATACTCCAAAAATTAGCTACTTAAGTTCATTAGGAATCGGGATCACTATAACCTTCCAGTCAGCACCAATTGGCGACAGAGGACACATGGGCAGTTCATTTAAGAACTTGGCGCTTTTCTCTGCATCCTCTCCAAGTAGGGTTGCATTTGATGTTAAAAATGTTGACTTTTATTAATTTTTTGCCATTGCAATTAAGCAGTTAATTTTTTCACCACTGTTATTTTGAGCCATCTACTATCACCTCTAATTTTTCTGTTCAATTCTATGAGTTTAACTTAAGAACGTTTCCTAGTAAGCTAATTGCATATAAGAGCTGAATAAAGCTCTAGTATTTATATATGGAAGAAAAACGTTTTAGATCATCATCGATCAAATGGACATCTAGCAGATGTAAAAGAAGCAATTACAATAATCATTTAGCGGTCAATTGATTTAGCTACGATGTTGCCACCTAGTGGGAAAAACATTGTTACGGAAATTGAAACAGTATAGGATACTCAGTCAGTCTTCAACCTAGGAAGGGCTCCCGAGTTTCGCATGCTCAGATTAATGATGGGTTATTATATTTGCTAGTTTATTGCTGTTTTGGCTAGCTGAACAAGAAGTGTAAATCGGTAAACTATAAAAAAAGTAGTAATTTTTTTTTTTTTTTTAGTTTTAGTTTTATTTCACATTTTGTTTCCACGTTTTGCGTTTTGCACAAATTGATATCCTGGGTTTTATTTGTTTGTATAATACTTCATTTTTATAAGTAAAAAACAGTGCATGGAGTTCTTCCTATGCTTCGTCTCTGGGAGCCTGTTCTATACTTTATTCGGGAAAAATTCACTTTAGGTAGACTCTTGTTTATTTATCCAAAAATTGACAAGATGGCACCATTTGGCATTGTATTCGTAATTGTAACTGTCCACTGGCGGCGTACGAAAGCAAGCTTTTCGACGATCTCATCAAACAAAAAAAACATGTCTGGAAAAAGCAATTTCATAAGAACAATGTATAGAAAACAAAGAGAATCATCATAAAATACTATTAAAAAAATTACAAAATTATAACGAACCTGGAAAAAAAAAAAAAAAAAAAAAAAAAACTTCGAATATACAATCGCACAATATAAATGCTCAAAATTTTCAATCTCAACAGTCAGTAATACGCACGTTCTATATGCTTCTCCTACATGAAAGCCATTTGCTGCTCTAATGATGTCTAGTGCTGCCATTTGTTATCATATAGGGAATGTGATATTTTGTTGCACTGGTCACCAATATAGGGACCCTTAGGATGTGGTTTTCTTTTGAACCATGAATCTCTAGGCAGAAAGTGAAGACGCTCGCTCCAACAGGGTTCCTAGCCACATGAAACAACATGGGGTGTAGGGCATTACAAAATAGTCTGGGAAAATATAGAATATTTAGCAAAAATCATGAAAATTTACAAATATTTTATAAAAATCAGGGAAAAGTGTCAATTATGATGTTGCTGAAAAAATAAAAGAACAATAATTACAAGATAAAAAGAACTTTTATATACCATGTTTTTTAATTTTCTGTTGAATCATATAAACGCTACTGAAGGCAGCCGGAACCCCAGCAATTGGATAAAAGTATTAAAAAAATTCCTTGCTATCGTGTTTTAAGCTATTATAAAAGTTTCAAATGGCTATCTAGCCGGGAAGTTAGTTAAAAGTTGATTGCAAGCTTTGTACTGGTAACGCTGCCGAAGGCAGGAGGGTCCCGAAGCAATTGGTTAAAAATATTTTTGAAATGCATTTTCACCGTATTCTGAACTATTCCGAAAGTTTCAAATGTCTAGCTACTCGGGAAGTTAGTTAAATAAATTTTCTGTTGAATCATATAAACGCTTCCGAATACAATAGGGACCTGAAGGTATTTAAAAAAAATGTATTGTCACCGTGTTCTGAGCTATCCCGAAAGTTTCAAATATCTAGCTAGTCGGGAATTTCGTGAAAAATCGATTGCAAGCTTTGTACTGGTAACGCTGCCGAAGGCAGCAGGAACCCGAAGTCCTACACTCAGTCTTACACTTTGTACACTCAGTCTTACACTTTGTACACATCAGTCTTACACTTTGTAAGACTGATTTAGATAAAACTGAATTTCAGAAGTTTCATTTATTTACTTATTTATTTTATTTCATAGCAGATGATAAAAATTTTATGGAAAATCGTTATGTGCTGCTTAATTTGTTTGCATGGAAATGCATTTGTTGATAGTGGTTTACCAATCAACAAATCTTTATTAATTGAAAATTTGCATGAAACCACACTGGTGAATCAAAGGGATGTTTATGATACTGTTTTAGAAGCAGGGGATGTACAGATGATAGACATAAACCAAAAACTTCTTTCTTATACCTGAAGTAACTGTAAGAAAATATAAACAGAATGTTGAAAATAAGCATAAAATAGAAGAAAGAAAAAAGAAAAGAAAGAGAGTAAAAGAAACAAAAAATTAAAAGTCGTCTTAGGAAGTTTTCACTGTATATACCAACAAATAATATGCATTACACTAACATAATGTGCATTTTTCATGAAATATTAATACACGTACACACTTTTACCCTGTACTTATGCAAAATTCAAAGTTTTTCCATGTTGCATAATTTTTTTTTTATTTTAATAGAAAATGTGTAAAACAAATTAAAATGCAACATGCAATGTGGGATTATAATTATAAAAATCAATTGTTTTCAGCTGTATTATTTTTAAATAAAATGAATAGACACAAAAAAGAACACTTGAGCAGACAAATATAGAGACTATGGTTTATTTACAAACTTTTAAAATAATTTTTTGTTTGTGTTTAAGCACCATTTCTTTGTGCTAAATAAAATATTATAACACTTTGACTGCAAAGTAACCGTTTTTCAAATTATTACATTCAAATTATATTATATATATTACTAGCAGCTATGCACACTGTGGAACAGCCTTCAGGCAACTAACACGGGCAACAATGACTTCCAGAAACCCACTACCAACTTTCCCGTTACTGTGCGCATATTGCTGTCGGCTTGCTTTGGCGGCGCGAGGTCATTCAACTTAATTTTGGGACAGACCTTCTATATTAGCAACATAAACTATATTAGCACTTTATCAATGTGTATAAAAATTTTAAAATGATAATGACGTCAATTTTTGTGAGATACATAATTTCATTTTTTATAATTTTTTATTGTTCCCGTTTAAGTAAATGTATTTATTTTCCTGTCGAAACAATATGAACTCGTAAATTTTTTTTGGCAACAATTAAATTATGGATAAAATATAAATGGCTAATTTTAAAGCTATTATAAGGTTATTATTTTCACATTTTAATTAATTAAAAGAAAACTAATCAAAAATTTTAAAATCGGACTTCGAAGTGCACTAGGACTATAAATAGGCAAAAAATATCGGGAAATTTACTTCACACGTGATTTTCTCTTTTTTGAAAATTCCTAAGAGGAATCCCTGAAGCATGAAAAGAGGTTTCACCATCTTATGGTTGCAGATACTGTAGCACTATATTTTGGTTCAAGCTAGCACAAAATTTTAATTGTGTAAGGCAGTTCATGGAAATTGTATGTTACCTATGTGAACGTTTTAATTGATAACAATGTAGTTTATGAATAGAAGATAATTAATTTTTCACCCCGCCGTAAAAATAGTTTTAATTGCACATTTTTAGCAATACTAATAAACATACACTACCAACAAGCAAGACAGGAAGCGCTGTGCATTTATTAGAAAAGTGGTATATTTAAATTTAATGACAAATCTACATTGAACTAGAAACGGACTGCCAGGCAATTAATAGGTGTGGGGAATATTGTTACAAAAATGATAATTTTTCTTGCATGTGGAAAGCGAATCATAAATAATCAGACAAGTTCTAGTCAAAGACGTTATTCAAAGAATATTATTAAAAACAATCAAATAAAACTCTCTCGCATACCACGAAAGTCAAGTAAGTAGTATTATGTACACTGCAGAAGAATATCGCAGGTTTAGGAACAATAGTCGACTTGACAAAAATTTACAAGTGGATTTCGAGTCAAGCATGCAAGTCTGAAGTATATATTAACAATAAAAAAACAAACAAATAGCGGTCAATAGCTTATTACAATGTCTCCTGTAGAAATTCATTCTGTTTGCGAGTCTGAATACAAACTAACAGTATCGTAGTACGGATATCTTGTTTTATAGCCACTCAGGTTGCACTCATTGAGCTGTACATTCATAGTTTTCTTCTAAGCTCTTATAAAT
This sequence comes from Salticus scenicus, assembly GCA_963930645.1. Lineage (NCBI taxonomy): Eukaryota > Metazoa > Arthropoda > Arachnida > Araneae > Salticidae > Salticus > Salticus scenicus. The sequence goes on from OZ005648.1 coordinate 137,271,504, forward strand.
ATGGGTTAAGATCCTTTAGAAAGGCTCCCACAGAAGCAGAGCTGCCAACCTAATCGGGCAAATTGTTAGTACCGCCCCTTTTTCTACACCACTTTATTTTTAGAGTATTTTTCTACTTAATTCATCATAGATACATTTGAAGATAATTGCTCTAAAAATTAAGTGGTGTAGAAAAAGGGGCGTTTTTCGATAGGCGTTAACAATTTGCCGGATTAGGTTGGCAGCTCTGCAGAAGGCATTATTTCCCTAGGTTTAGATCCCTAGTGTTGATAATTCGGCTTGAATCTCACACACCTTTTTATAGTGTTGGTAAATCTTCGCGAAGATTCAGTAAAACGTTGTTCCTAGATGAGATGAGACTTCCACATTTTAGAAACACTATACTACACTATTTTTTGCCAACTTAGTCATAAAATTCGTTGCTAAATGATTACATCCGTAGAAGTAAATGAACGCTCTTATTCCCTCTGTGACTATAAATCTATTTTTTCTGCAAGAACTGTTCTAAAGCAAGAAAGCGTTTTAACCCTTTGTAACAATATTGATATTCAATTTTCTGGCAGATAAGAACAAAAGAAAAAAAAAATAAAATAAAATAAAATAAAATTTTGCTGGGGAATTAATAATTTCATATTTGAAAAAATTAGGAATTATGACCTATGTTAATTTCTGCATGAATAGAACGGGCATCATCAAAAACATGGGTTACCAAATTTACAGCTCGTTCTTAACATTGTTTTTTGAGTTACAGCGATATTTCATTTTTCTGGACTGGATCATCCAGTTGATTTCATTAACTGGATCATCCAGTCAAACCATAGCTAAAATTCTCAAACGATATTATTTTAAAATAATATTTTAGCCTTCCAATAAACTCACCTTTTCTCAGTTAAAAGATTCCATTGATATGCATAATTCTTGGGGTATTTATAGTATTTCCTGTCAGTGTGGTTTATCATATATTGGCCAAACTAAACGCAGTCTTAAATTTCGTCTAAAAGAACATGAATTACGTCCGCAAACAAGAAACCAATAAATCGGCTATTTCTAAACATTGCTGGGAGGAAAATCATAATTTTAAATTTAATTCAGCTAAAATAATTTGCAGACCTAAATCCATTCATGAACTCGATTTCTTTGAAGCTTTTCATATTTATAAAAATTTTAAAAACCTTGTAAATTGTGATTTCGCTATTCCCTATTTGTATGACTGTTGGAAATTTTATATTCAGTCCACATTTTCTTAATTTTTCTACTGTTTACACAGCTAACTTTCCTAAATTCCTATTGGCCACTCTCCCCACCTTTCTCGTAATCTTATTGGTTGAACTAAATCCGACCCCTCTCCTATATATACGAGCACTTCTCCTGATTCAGAATCCTTTTTGCACTGAAGACGGTACGCTTTAGGCTACCGAAACAGCTGTATGCATTTACAATATTTTTCTTTGGCGTTTCTGACGTAGTAGTTTATTTGGGTTTTAATAAAAAAAACTAGTTTACATATTCATATATGACTCTGTATGTGAGGCTAGTATGCATAAATGTGAATGGCATTTACCACATCGAATGCTGAAGACAAAATTTAAATGATTTAATTGGAAGTATGTAAAATAATTTTGTTTTATAATGTAAAGTTTTAGAAAATTTGTGTAAAGGCGTGGCTTCAGTTGCAAAGAGGAGTGTACTCGATTCTGAAATGTTAAGTTTTTGTTCTTAAATATTACATAACTTTTCCTAGTTTCTCACTGCTAAAATTCGATTTTATCCCCTTTGTCTTTTGTTTTTAACTTGAATATTCTAGGATTCATGCACCTCAAGTTAAATATCATGATTTAGAAAACGCGGTAAGACGAGGATTATTATTTGAAAGAGCAATACGCAGTGAACAATGCTTTCATTTTTTCCTTTCTTTAAATTAATATAATTAATTTTTATTAATTTTTATCATATTTTTTAAAAACACATTTTCTGTTTTAATCTTGTTGTGACATTTTCGCATTCGTTTACTCTACCGTTTATGCTATTTATATTTTATCGCATAACGTAACATAATAAAATATAAAATTTTTATTAAATGTTTTTTTAATACTGAATAATATAGTGGTCATTTTTTTTTTTTAAGTTTTTAAAATCTATTATTGAAACAAAGTGCAATATTATTTATTTTCGAATATTCTAATCACGGCGTAAAACTGGCGTCACATTTACCATGGAAAAAGAATTTAAAACATAGTCATATGTCTTAATACTTTTAAAGATATAGATTTTACACGTTTAAAATTAAGAATTCAAGTACAGTAGACGACTGCAGAACGGGGAATATTCGTTCTAGGCAATAAGAAACCGTTTTTTCTATATCCATACTTGTTTTCATTTATGAATATACATAATAATTATACTCTTTCTAGTGAAAGTATTTGTATTCATACTATTTTGTTTATATAATTATGAATATAAGGAATATTCTTAAGAAATATTTTAACACACAAATTGTGAAAGAAACGCCCACTGGAGGAGTTACAGATTTCCAAATGACGTGAAACTACGTCAGCGGTTGCGAAAATGTTAAATATCCTTTCTCAGATTTTAGTTTAAATCTTGTTATCTATATTTTTGTATATTATATATTGTTGGTTTGTACGCCTAAAATTAAATGTAAAACTTTATAGTAACACTTTCATGCGGGGCTTACTGTATAAAATAAAAATGTACCCGACAAGAAGTAGATTACTTTTTTTCCTTAAATATTAAACACTTTTTTTTTTTTTTTTTTTTAACCGCTATAATATTATTATCATTACTAGCAGGCTTTGCCCGCTTCGCTGGTCATTATATTGAAATGAAGTCTCAAAACACCATATCATTGATAATAATAATAATAATAATATAATCATTGAAATCAGTTAAAATTCTCGATACCTTCGATAGCGGTTTTCCCACTCGCCACAATTCACAAAATCCGTTTATAATGCATGTCGCATACACATACCTAACCATCATATTAAAAAATCGGGATTCTAAGATTATTTGAAGCAAAAGTATGTTTTAAAACGTGTTATTTAGCCCCCCCCCCCGGCCCGCTCTTAAAGGAAAGGAGGGGGAGATTTTGCAAAATATTTTTATGAGTTAGATACATATAACAGAACCACACATGGAAAATCTTTCCTTCATAAGATAATTTACTGCAGAGTTACACATGAATACATGTTTCTCCCCCCCGCCCCTTAAGGGGAGGTGGGGTGGAGTTTCACAAAATCACTTTGTAGTGTGTGTTGAATACGCATAAGCAGCCCACGCATCAAAAATTGCTATTCTAAGATAGTTTGGAACAGAGTTACGTATGGAAACATGTTTTTAATCCCCCCCCAACCCTCAAGGGGGGTGATAGCACGGAATTCCAAATAATCCCTTTGTAGTTTGTTTGTGTTGAGTACACATAACCAATCAACCTATAAAAAATCGCTTTCCTGAGATAATTTGGAGCAGAGTTACTTTTTAAAATGTGTTTTTGCCCCTACCACCCCCGCCCCGCCCTTAAAGGGGGGAAAAGGAAAATTTCACAAAATTGACTTATAGTGCGTGTTGGGAATGCATAACCAGCCCACAAATAAAAAATCGTCTAAGATAGTTTGGAGCAGAGTTACGCATGAAAACATGATTTTGCCCCACCCCCAAAGGGGATAAGGTGGAATTTTACAAAATCTCTTAGTAGTGTGTGTCTTGAGTACGCATAACCAATCGACATATCAAGAAATCGCTATTCTGAGATAATTTAGAGCAGAGTTACTCTTAAAAGCGTTTTTTGCCCCCCTCCCCGCCTTTGAAGAAGGGGAGGAGGAATTTTTGTAAGATTCCTTTATAATGCGTGTGGGGAATGCATAAACAACTCATATGTAAAAATTAAGCTTATTGATAATTTGAAGAAAAGTTATGCTTGGAAACATGCTTTTTGCAACCCCACACCCAAGGGGGGAACAGAACGGAATTTTACAAAATCTCCTTTTAGTATGTGTCTTGAGTACGCATAACCAATTGACATATAAAAAAAATCGCTATCCTGAGATAATTTGGACCACAGTTACTCTTATAATTGTTTTTGCCTTCCTCCGCCCTTAAAGGGGGAGGGGGTGAAATTTTGTGAAATCCCTTTACTGTGCGTGTTGGGAAAGCATAAACAACCCACATATACAAATTAATCTTGCTGAGATAATTTGAAGCAAAGTTATACTTGGAAATGGGATTATATGCCCCCCCCCCACCGCCAAGGGGAAAAAGGGGGACCTTCGCAAAACTCCATTGCAATGGGTGTAACCCCCCTCCCCCCGCAAAAAAAAAAAAAAAAAAAAATATCGAAAATTGCAAAAAACCAAACGTGAGGTTTTGGAAATATTCTGAAGAAGACTCTTCTATATCTTTGTGCTGTTATTGGTACAGTTTTACTCAAAAACCCGTATTTTGCTAAATTTGCCTGCGAAAATCATTTTTACACCCCCCACCCCCCTCCTTAAAAATCCAAAACTCAAATCACAGAAAATGCTTTTTTTTCACTCAAGTCTAGTCTCTCTCTCTGCAATATCTTCACCGTGAAGCAATTTGGAGCCGAATTATGCTTATAAGGGGTTTTTTGCCTTCTTCCCCCCCCCCCAGGGGTAGCGGAGATATTTCGCAAAATCCCGCCATAATGGGCATCAGTGTCCTAAAACCAACGTGCTCACCAAAATTTGCGAGTCTATCTCCCATAGACACGCCACGGCTGTGTTGAGACAGTGATTCAGTGATTTTACTCTTTTATTCCCCACCCCACCCCACCCAACATCCAAAGGGGTAAAAGGGGGGGGGGGAGTTCCAAAATCCCGTTACAATGGGTGTTGGACACACGTAAATAAGCCACACACTAAAATTTGTGACCTCAGCTCATAGATTTCCAAGGATGAATTTAGCGCTAAAAGGGGGGATCGAATTTGCCCCCTCGTAGCTCCCCCCCAAAATCGAAAATCGGAAAAAATCAAAAATGAATTTTTCAAATACCTTCAAGAAGATGCTTGGCTTTTTTTTTTTTTTTTTATATCTTTGAGCTATTATTGCAAGAATTTTACTCGAAAATCCATGCATTGCTAATTTTGCCTCCGAAAATCCTCTTTACCCCCTCTCCCGCCTTAAAAATCCAAAATTCCAAAATCGCAAAAAATGATTCTTTTGCACTTAAATCCGAAAATCATTTTCACCCTCTTCCCCCGTTAAAAATCCAAAACTCCAAAATCGCAGAAAATGATTTTTTCGTAATCAAGTCTAGTCTCCCCATGTGCAACTTCTTCACCGTGAAGTAATTTGGAGCCGAGTTATACTTATAAATGTGTTTTTGCCTTAGGCGCCTCCGAAAATCTCATTTTTACCCCTTACCCCCTTAAAAATCAAAAATTCCAAAATCGCAGAAAAGATTGTTTTGTATTCAAATCTAGTCTCCCCATCTGCAATTTCTTCACCCTGAAGTAATTTGGAGCCGAGTTATACTTATAAAGGTGTTTTTTGCTTTCTGCCGTCCGTCCCCGAAAATCTCATTTTTACCTCTTACCCACCTTAAAAATCCAAAATTCCAAAATCGCAGAACATGATTTTTTTTGTAATCAAGTCTAGTCTCCCCACCTGCAATTTCTTTACCGTGAAGTAATTTGGAGCCAAGTTATGCTTATAAAGGTGGTTATTGCCTTTTGCCCCCCAAAAACATCATTTTTAACCCTTACCCCTCTTAAAAATCCAAAATTCCAAAATTGCAGAAAATGATTTTTTGTATTCTAGTCTCCTCATCTGCAATTTCTTCACCAAGAAGTAATTTGGAGCCGTGTTATGCTTATAAAAGTGGTTTTTGCCTTCTGCCCCCCCGGGGGGGGTATTTCGGAAAATCCCGTCTTAGTGAGCATCAGGGTCATAAATCAACCTACTCAACAAAAATTGTGACTCTATCTCCCATAGGATTGCCACAGCCGTGTTGAGTCAGTGAGTGAATCAGTGAGTTTACTCTTTTATATATATATACTAGGGTGCCTCGATAAGATAAGAGTGGCGACAGATGTGTGACAGATTCTCATTGGACAAAACTGACCATCAGCCGAGCGGGGCGATTGTTGGATGATGCTCCGTAGGTTTTACATTGAGAGTTTCGGATATGTCGAAAAAAACATTTTTATCTCTTGATATTAAATAAGTTTGATTTTTCTTTTTTTCAGAAATACATTAAGAAAGATTAATTGTAAAATATCAAAACATTTTTTACTGAATAATGTTAATTATTAATCTGTTTTATTGACTTTATTGATGAACGTGACAGGCAGATTCTTTTATTAGCCTGTTTCATAGCTTATAAATTGATATAAATAGAAAAAAATACTCTATGATTATTGTCATAACTGATCTGTAATCATCTTATTTATTAAATATATTACTTTTATCCTATTTTTGTGCTATTTTAAATAAAAAAAATAATTATTTTATTGATAAATGAAAGTAGAAACTTTTGGCGATATTTAACATATTACTTGGCGAGAGATTCTTCGCCAGTGTTTTGACATCTTTTCTTAGAGAAAGCTAAAATCTTTATAAATGTGTACCTCTGTGTGTGTTATGTGAAAGAGTATGTACTACTAAGGAATATATAAATTGTTTCTTATTTATTACGTCTGACTAATTACGAATTAATGTTTAATTTTCTTTAATAAAATTAATAGTTATTTACTATTTTGAAAATAAAGATAAAAATAAAATAAATAAAAATTAATTCATTAGTTTTGTTTTTCTGAAAATATTGAGTTTTAAAAGTATTAAAATTTATAAATATATTTAAATATTTTACACACGTTGTTTCTTTTTAATTGTTTGTTAAAACATTTATTTTGTAGTGGGAATTAATAGGCTAAGGGCATATTATTTCTCTCCTAGAAATGTTTACATAGGGTGTGAATTAAATCTGTGATATCTTTAATTAGAAAAAGATAACCATTAAATTAAACCATTTTAAATTAAATTATTTAACCATTTTAAATTAAATTATCCAGTGTGTCACTCACACGACTTTTTCTTACACTGCATTTAAAGTTATGAAGACAGATTGTATATTAAGTCTTAAGTTCAGTAAGGCAAAATAATATAGTTCAATTTACTTTAAAATTAATCTACAAAAGGTGTAGGGTATTGTTTCATTTGGCATAAAATTCTATGTGAGGGGGGGAGCTGCCACAATCCTACCCCCCCCCCCCCCCGTTTAATTATAGTGCGTACCATTTAAAAAAAAAAAAAAAATCAAGACTAATTTTGTAAACTTCTCTTTCCTTCTCTGCATGTGTGTATGTTACACAAAACTTGTGGCAGCTCGAGGTCAAGATCTAATGCACAGTATTTTCCGAAAGTTTTTATTTTGACGCATTTTAGCATAAACTGGTGTCTTTCAACTTTTGGTGCATATTAGTTGACAAATGGTGCTGCTATGCTGAAATTCCTGATTTTTTAGGAACGCTAGATCTCGACTTTTATAATGTATAAATGTATCAAACATGATATTTAAGATGGTTAATATGTAAAGTAGGTGAATGATTGCTTAAATATATTTAAATTTAAAGAGAAAAAAAAAAAAAAAAAAAAGGAAAGAAAGAAAGAAAGAAAAAAAAAATGCTACTGTTTTAAATTTTATTTACAAATGTGCTTGTTAATATCTCCTGGCCTTCCTCGGAGATCCATTAGGAACATTTATACAAAATATGTACATGAAAAATTTGACAGTTAGTATAAACCTATCAGTACCAATTTTGAACGGCCTAACTGTATTTCTATTTCTTTTTGCCCATCGCCCCCCATACTGCCCCCCCCTGTCCCACCCTCCTAATAATTTTACAAATTCGAAAATATCCGCAATCGATTTGTAAGTATCAAAAACCTCTATGCACCAGCTTTGAACGATCTATCTCTACTTTTATTTTTTTGCCACTTCGCTCCCCCCTATCCTTCCCACCCCTCCCAATAATTTTAAAGATTCGAAAATATCCGCAATCGATTTGTAGGTATCGAAAACCTCTATACACCAATTTTGAATGATCTAACTGTATTTTTTTTTGCCCCTCCGTCCCCCCCCTCTTCCCGGCCCTCCTAATAACTTTACACTTTCGAAAATATCCCCACTCGACTTGCAGGCCTCTAAAACTTATCTGTACCAATTTTGAACGGCCTAACTGCATTTCTATTTGTTTTTGCCCATCGCCCCCACCCCTTCCCACACATTCTAATAATTTTACAAATTAGAAAATATCCGCAATAGATTTGTAAGTATCGAAAACCTCTATATACCAATTTTGAACGATCTAACTCTATTTTTATTTTTTTGCCCCCCCCCCTCTCTCCTCACCCTTTCCCGGCCCTCCTAATAACTTTACACTTTCGAAAGTATCCCCATTCGACTTGCAGGCCACTAAAACCTATCTGTACCAATTTTAAACGGCCTAACTGTATTTCTATTTGTTTTTGCCCCATAGACCCCCTTACCCCTTAGTTCAGTATAACGTTTTTGGTTTTTAAAAATCTAAGCTAAAAATAATGGTTTAATAATAATAATAAATCGAAAATTAACTCACTGAAAAAATAAAAATAATTATTAAATAAAATTGTTAAGTCGCAAACTTGTGTTTCTAAGAGCAATGTTTTTCTTTTATAAATTTGGCAATTTAAGTATATTGATAACTTGTTATTTGACAAAAGAAAAAAAATTATAGTGAAAAGAAAATGCTTAATTTCAATAGAATTGAAACGAATTATAAATAAATTAAGTCTCTTTTACTTCTAAGAAAATTAAATATCCCGCCAGAAAAGTAAATGTTCATCAGAAGCGTTTTCTCGCCAACGTAAGATAAAGGTCATATCTAGAAAGTATCAACCCCACTCGTAGCTCACGCAAGCAACCCAAGATTTCATCCACAGCGGTTGCGCACTGAGAATTGTCGCCACTCTTAGTAATATAGGCACCCTAATATATACTAGCAGGCAACGCCCGCTTCGTTGGTCCCTATTTTTAAATGAATCACTATAAATACTGAATTCATTAATTTTTATCACGTGAAAAAAAAAAAAAAAAAAGAGAAACAAAATCTGATTAGGAATAATGTCGCACCGGGTTCTCACTGCCTTCAGAAAAAATTCCCAAAATGCTCTAACTTTTATTTCTATTATTTTCCCCCTTCGCCCCTCCCTCCCGTCTATCCTAATAATTTTACAAATTCGAAAATATCCGTAATCGATTTGTGAGTATCAAAAACCTCTATGCACCAGTTTTGAACGATCTATCTCTATTTTTATTTTTTTGCCCCTCCGTTCTCCCCCTTCCCGCCCCTCCCAATAATTTTAAAAATTCGAAAATATCCGCAATCGATTAGTAAGTATCGAAAACCTCTATGTACCAATTTTGAATGATCTAACTCTATTTTATTTTTTTTGCCCCTCCGCCCCCCCCCCCTTCCCGGCCCTCCTAATAACTTTACACTTTCGAAAATATCCCCATTCGACTTGCAGGCCTCTAAAACCTATCTGTACCAATTTTGAACGGCCTAACTGTATTTCTATTTCTTTTTGCCCATAGCCCCCCCTCCCCCTTACCGCCCAACACCCCCTTCCCACCCCTCCTAATAATTTTACAAATTCGAAAATATCCGCAATCGATTTGTAAGTATCAAAAACCTCTATGCACCAGCTTTAAACGATCTATCTCTATTTTTATTTTTTTGCCCCTTCGCTCCCCCCTTTCCTGGCCCTACTAATAACTTTACACTTTCGAAAATATCCCCATTCGACTTGCAGGCCTCTAAAACCTATCAGTACCAATTTTGAACGGCCTAACTGTATTTCTATTTCTTTTTGCCCATCGCCCCCCATACTGCCCCCCCCCCTGTCCCACCCTCCTAATAATTTTACAAATTCGAAAATATCCGCGATCGATTTGTAAGTATCAAAAACCTCTATGCACCAGCTTTGAACGATCTATCTCTATTTTTATTTTTTTGCCACTTCGCTCCCCCCTACCCTTCCCACCCCTCCCAATAATTTTAAATATTCGAAAATATCCGCAATCGATTTGTAGGTATCGAAAACCTCTATACACCAATTTTGAATGATCTAACTGTATTTTTTTTGCCCCTCCGTCCCCCCCTCTTCCCGGCCCTCCTAAAAACTTTACACTTTCGAAAATATCCCCACTCGACTTGCAGGCCTCTAAAACCTATCTGTACCAATTTTGAACGGCCTAACTGCATTTCTATTTGTTTTTGCCCATCGCCCCCACCCCTTCCCACACATCCCTCATAGCAATTTCAATTTGCAGCGAAATTGCAGCAATCTTGCTTTGTAAGCCAACAAACTTGCAGCAAGTTCAGTGTGACAAGCTGTAAGTTCGTAACAAGATTGAAGCAAGTTAACGCAAACTCCGAAGTCACCATACGCCAAATTTGCAGCAAACTTGTCGTGCAAGTTGCACTATTATTGTTTCAAATTTGCTGCAAATTCGTTGCAAACTAGTAGAAAAGTTAGGTTCAAGAGTACTGCAGATTCATTGCAATAGGCAAGCTTGTCATGTCACACCAACTGTTAATGCATTGCAAACTCAGATTCTTGTCACGTCACATCATCTGCAAATAAACATAGAAACATGAAAATATAGCTTGTATTTCGCATAAGACTTGTCGACACGAGACCCCGTGGTAACGTCAAGCTTCCAGTAAACAACACGAGAAAGAAAACTTTGCGAAACTGCTTCAATATAAGTCTTTGGTTGAGTTTCAAATACTTACATAGCAATTTTAGTTTGCAACAGAAATGGTGTGAAAGGAAAAATAAAATTAAAACGAAAGATAGATTTTGTTGTATCTACTTTGCGGCAATTTCACGGCAAATTTATCGCATCAAATTTGTCATGGCAAGATAATATCAAGAAAAATCAAACTTGCTGCAAATGTGCTTGTTATCTGGGATTCTAATAATTTTACAAATTAGAAAATATCCGCAATAGATTTGTAAGTATCGAAAACCTCTATATACCAATTTTGAACGATCTAACTCTATTTTTATTTTTTTGCCCCCCCCCCCCCTCTCTCCTCACCCTTTCCCGGCCCTCCTAATAACTTTACACTTTCGAAAGCATCCCCATTCGACTTGCAGGCCACTAAAACCTATCTGTACCAATTTTAAACGGCCTAACTGTATTTCTATTTGTTTTTGCCCCATAGACCCCCTTACCGCCCCACCCCTACCCGCCCCTCCTAATAATTTTACAAATTAGAAAATATCCGCAATCGATTTGTAAGTATCGAAAACCTCTACGTACCAATTTTGAACGATCTGACACTATTTTTATTTTTATTTTGCCCCCCCCCTCCCCTTCCCCCCCGTTCTTGCCCTTCCTAATAACTTTACACTTTCGAAAATATCCCCATTCTACTTGCAGGCCTTTAAAACCTATCTGTACCAATTTTGAACGGCCTAACTGTACTTCTATTTGTTTTTGCCCCATAGCCCCCCCCCCTTTGCTGCCCCACCTGGGGGCTGAATTTCTAAAATTCCTGAATTTGGTTTTTAGATATTTGTATTAGCTATATTTTTGAGCAAAAATTTCACGTATATCTATTTTTTTTGTTTGAGATATATAGGATTATGCGAAATCACGTTTTACGCTTGGGAAATGACATTTTGCCCCCCCCCCCCGCCCCCCTGTGGGACCGAATTTTAAAAATTCCAGAAATTGGTTTTTAGACATTTGTATTAGCTGTATTTTAAAGCAAAAATTTTACCGATATCTGTTTTATTGTTTGAGATATGAAGGATTTTGTGAATTCACGTTTTGCCCCCCCCGTCCCCCCCTTGGGGGGCGAATTTTGTAAAATCGCTTTTTAGTGGATGCCTACGTCATAGAAAGAACATTGTCACAAAATTTCATGCATCTATGTCCAGGGGTTTGGTCTAGGCGATGATGAATCACCCCCTCAGTCACTCACTCAGTCAGTCAGTCAGGAAGAACGATTTTATATACCATACTAGTTGGCATAGGTGGACTCTGCTCAGTTTCCCACCATATTTATGGTCTCATAAATTTCTAGTGTGAGACATATTATAATCATGTTAAAAAAAGTGAATTTGACCAAAGCTTGATACAGTGACAGAAAGAAACCTCTGCCTAATAGGCTATCCATCGTTCACTTCGATATATTTATCTTATTCTAATATATTAATTTATTTTATCAGGGTCAATTCCGTTGTTTATGTTTCATGTTACTATTTCCAATGCAATTATCCTCAAAATTCATATTTATATGAAAAAATTACAATTTCGCTATGTTGATAAAATCGTAAATTACGAATAATTGACGAAATTTTCCTATTAGAATATTTGTATTCAATCATGTTCAAAAAAATATCATAAATGTAATTTTGAAGTTGTCTAATGTATTTATGAGCCTCAAAATGCAAGTCTATGCTCAATTTTACCTTATTCTGGCATGTTAAGTAAATCGTAAATTCCAAATAACTTACGAATTCTTTTAAATTGGAAAAATCATAGTCTACGATATTCATGCCAGTATCGTAAATAATATTTCGAAAGTGGTTTGACATCTTTACGATGAAAATATCCCTCAAAATTGACGTTTATGTGAAATTTTACTCTATTCTGCCATGTTAAGAAATTCGTAAATTTCCAATAACTTACGAAATTTTTATATTTGAAAATTCATAGTCATTAATATTCATGCCAGTGTCCTAAATAATATTTCAAAAGTAGTCTGACATCTTTACGATGAAAATATCGCTCAAAATTGACGTTTATGTGAAATTATGCCCTATACTGCCATGTTAAGAAATTCGTAAATTTCCAATAACTTGCGAAATTTTCAAAGTAGCATATTTATAGTTACTTATGTTCATTCCGGCATCAAAACGGATATTTTAAAACTGGTCTGACATTTTTACAGTAAAAAGTTTCCATTTAATGCACGTTTAAGTGAATTTTTGTCCTATTCTCCCATGTTAAGAAAATCGTAAATTTCTAATAACTTACGAATTTTTTAAAATCGAATGTTGCAAATGAATAGGGTTCTTGCCAGTGTCGAAAGTAATATTTTAAAACTGATCTGACCTCTCTGCGACAGTTTGTTCTTGAGATATCGTGCACACAGACTAACAAACTAACGGACTAACACACTAACAGACTAACAGACACCCTACAGACAGACACCATACAAATTTTGTCATTTTCGGATTCCTCACACCTGAAAACGTGTAAAAAAGTCAAAAAACCGAGTTCGAAAATTTTCACGATTACCTAAGTTGCCCATACCTATAGTATGATGGGGAACTAAAATTTTCACGATTACCTAAGTTCCCCATACCTATAGTATGATGGGGAACTAATAGATTACTACTATTATTTTACCTTGGTATCTAGATTTTTGTAATTCAGCATTGTAGAGTTCATATGATTCAAGCTATTTTCTTCGTATGAAGTGATGTATTTAACTATTCGATATTTTATAAATAGAAACTATTAAAAATCTTTTAATTCATAAACTAACACAGAAAATTCTGCGAATTAGAATCGTTTTTTATTTTATAATTAACACGTCTGAACTTTTTTTCCGGTGTGAAACTTAATAAATAATGTTTATTGGGTGGTAGATCACAATTTATTTTTTCTAAATGTATAGACGGATTCCTAATACATTTTCACGTATAACTCTACTTAAAATTCATTTAAAGTATACTAGCTGGAACCCGTCGAATTCGACGAACATTTTATTAACCGTAATGTTTCAAAAAACGTCGCATCATTATTTAAATGTATTTCAAGTTAAAACATCTAATATAATTTACGACATTTCACTTAAAAAGAAGAAAGTCAGAAAAATGCTTATAAATAGAAATACTATATATGACATCACTTTCTACAAAGTACAGTCAATGTGACGTCAAACTGACTCCAAATAAACAGTTCCTATCTTTCATTTTCTATTTCGTTTAATACTAAGACTACATGTTAGCGGACCCGTCCGGCGTTTCCCGGGCCCATGATAATAACCTTAAATGAACCTTAAATTTGTATGATTTTATACCCTTTAAATCGATTTAGTTTGAATTTCTGTTTTTAAATGAAAGCCTCACGAAAAAAATAATAAGCTGTAACAAAAAAAAAATTACATCGAACCGAACGAAACTTTGCCTTGTGACTCCGGTGCCTGCGGCAGCGCATGCGCGGGCCGCTAACAACATAAAAAAATTCCAAAAAAAATAACCTGGAACCAAACGAACCCGCCCGGCAATGCCCGGACCCATGATAATAACCTTAAATGACCCTTAAATTTGTATGGTTTTATATCTTTAACTCGATTTTGTTTGAATTTCTATTTTTTAATGAAAGCATAAAAAAAAAAAAAAAAAAAAAAAAAAAAAAAAAACTCAAACAGAACGGAACTCGGGCTCGTGACCCGGTGCCTGCGGCAGCGTTTATACAAGCCGCTAATAACATGAAAAAATTCTCAAAAATGAACCTTGAACCGAGCGAACCTCTGACTCGTGTTACCTCTGCCTGTAGCTGCTGCACTGTATAGTAGGCATGCATGCTACGCACGCGTTGCAAAATCCACTTTCCTCCACCAGGGGGTGCAGTATGTTGTATACGAACATCACCAATCGCCTTGAATTTCCAAGACTTTTCAAATAAGGTGTCACTGGTGGTGTCAACTGCAAAATCCTTTAGTTGCACTTTCCACGGCCAGGGGGCGCAGTGTGTTCTGCACGAACATCACCAACGGTCAGGAAATACCAAGACCTTTAAAATAAGATATAACATGATAGGGTCTACTACAAAATCACCTAGTTCCATTTTTCACCACCAGGGAGCGCACTATATTGTACACAAACATCCCCATAAACATGAAATTTCAAGACCTCTATCACCAATCGCCTTGGATCTCCAAGATCTTTCAAATAAGGTGTCACATGCTGGTGTCAACTGCAAAATCCTTTAGTTGCACTTTCCACCGCCAGGGGGCGCAGTGTGTTCTGTACGAACATCACCAACGGTCAGAAAATACCAAGACCTTTAAAATAATATGTAACATGATAGGGTCTACAGCAAAATCACCTAGTTCCATTTTTCACCACCAGGGGTCGCACTATATTGTATACAAACATCCCCATTCGACATGAAATTTCCAGACCTTTAAAATGAGGTGCTACATGCGTGGGTCTAGAATGGATTTCCCTCTCAAACTAATTTCCCCCTTCCCCCCCCCTCCAAATCTACTTTCCCCCTTTTTTTCCCCCTTTAAAATCGAAAATTCCAAATTCACAGAAAGTGATTTTTTAGTATTCGACTCTAATCCCCATATATACAATTTCTTCACCGTGAAGTAATTTAGAGCTTAGTTAAGCTCGTAAACGTGTTTTTAACCCGAAACGGGTGGGAAACGGTTTCCCACCCGTTTCCCCCGGGGAGGAAACGGTTTCCCCCCAGGGGGGAATCCATTCGACTTTTTTTTATTTTTCTCCTCTCATAGCACATCTACAGACCAAGACCTTTCTTTAGACACCTCAACCAAAATTTTACACCAAGTAGTTCTCTCAATATAGTGGAGACAGAAAAAACATGTTTCAAATTAATATATAGATAAATAGGTATGTTTTTCGAACCGCCTTGATCTCAGAAATCTGAATATGAGGTCAAAAATAAGGGTTGTAATTGAACAAAATTAAGTTTATGCCTGTTTTAATATGTAGAGGATCCCTTAAGTAAAATCTAACTACATCATTAAAAACTACACGTTATTACAGATCGATAGGTATCAGCCGCATGTTTCTACGATAATTTACGGCGAAATTAGGGGGGGGGGGCTTTTTTTTCCGACTGTACAATTTAAAACTTATGACACTTTCGCACACAGCTACATTGCGATGGAACATTTCAAACTCAAACTGACTTAACAGCAAGTCAAAAGAATCTTATTCTAAGAATTGGCTAAATATCTCTTTGTTATTCTCACAGAATTCTTCAAACGGTTAAATAGCTTTTGCATTGCATTACCAGAATGACGAATATCGCCATCTCTTAGAAACGAAGGTAGTTAACCTTTGTTACAGCTTTGATTTTTACACCATCACCAGGGAGTATAAAGATCCTTCTTAGGATAAAAGATCTGATCAATATAATTTAATATTATGAAAGATGAAGATATGGCTTTCCCTACTTAGGTAATAATTTATAGATCTTGATGAAAACTAAGAGTGATAAATAAAAGATACACATGAAAAAAGAGACAAACCACTTAATGACAAGAAAGGAATGATTGCTAGTAGTAATTAAACACTCTAATTCAATGAATTCATAAGGATAAGTCAAAGGACCAGAGCACCAAAAGGTAGAAGACTGTCTTAGCTCCTTCACCTACTGATTTTAGCTGGGCATAAGGAATGACCTTCATGTCAAGGGTAACCCTACTAGGAATAAACTGCCGATGTACTTCACTCATTCCGCCCAGGGGTACCCTCTCGTCACAATAGAGCAGTCAGTTGGACGGGGATAATAACTGGCGAAACTTGCAAAGACATTAGAAAACAGCTCTTTTAGTCAAGTTGTAGCCCTGAGTATACCTAATATTAATGTTCAGCTTCGATCATAGCAGTGTTACTTGAATTCCTTGAACAGACTCCCAAGGTCAATTTTCATTACAATATTTCTCGTTTCTGTAAAAAAAAAAAAAAAAAAAAAAACTTTGTAACAGATCACTTTAAACAGTTGGCCTTGGAAGTCACAAATAACATTTCTTAAAGAGGCCATTAAGGTCTATACAGATGGCAGCAAAATTCTTGACCATGCAGGTAGTGGCGTTTATATTGAGACATCTCAGAAAAAAATGACTCTTAGCCAATATAACCCAGATTCCTGTTCAATCTTCAGATGGGAATCAATAGCTGTAAATGAGGGACTTGAAGCTATACTCTTCTAGACGCTCTTTAATGAACTGTGGATCCTATTTGACAGCTGTATCTCTCTTCAACATCTTAATAATTGATTCCACATAGGCGACAAAACTGGTATTTTAATCAGATATTACTAAAGCAGGTTTCACTGCATCATGAGGTCCATGTTCAACGGATCCGACCTAATGTGGACATTTACAGCAATGAATTGCCACCTTACTTACTTATATATTAATAACACGTAGTACAATCTTAAATGCACTTTCAGCGATTTCTGTGTATAGTCTCACTATGTACCAATTCTTTTGGATAAAGAATTGGCATACGAATATATGTATACATGCGTATACGAATGGTGAATGGTTTTCATACCCTGTTCTACACGAAACATTCTTTTAAACCTATATATATTTCTTCATTTTATGTTGTTTAGAGTGTCTATAGATGTAGAGGTATACCTACCAGAAATATTACCCGTAAATATAATGTATTCGAATTCTATTGAATGTCTTTGTACACGAACTATTCATTTGATCACAACGAAATGTTTAGTGTAGCATCCTTATATGACAAAAATTTAGAATATCGAATTCGGACTTCCTGCTACCTGTATTATTTGCTCTTGAGATATGCTGAATGCAGACACACACACAGACCAGTTGGTGTAAACATGCTTTTCGGATTCAGGGACCTCAAAGCATGTAAATGTAACAAAAACTAAATTTCGAAAATTTGACCAAAAACAATACTTTTTCTATCATATATAGGTAAGAGAAAGTAAAAAATCACAAATTTTGGCGGAGTCATTTCTGCCATTACAGGAAATGGTATCAGAGTAAAAGACCGGAACTGGCTCAAACCCTCACATGTGACTGAGGCTCCTCGACTGTGCACTCCAAACTTGTCATTGGGTACATAAAATGCTTCTCGTTCTGTTGAAGCAGGAAGATTATTGACTGCACCAAGTGTCAGGATCAACAGGCTTCTACTGAGCACATTTTGAATTGCTTGAGCCTCTCTTGGGAGAACATTTACACCGATCCCCTTTTTGGGCTGGACTTTTTGAGAGTCGACTGTCTTATTGATCTTTTCAGACTCCGGAGGATTAAAAACAACAAAAAACACTTTAAACTGTTAAGGAGGGGTTATCCATGTTATAACTATTATATATATATATATATATATTAATTATGGCTCTTTTGTACAGCAGATTTTATGCCAATAAATTTGGAGATGAAAGTTGAATAATGTTTTTATAGAGAGTGTTCTGGTCCAGGAATCGAACCTGCGACCTACGACTTAACTTATTAACGCTCAGCTATCCCAGAAAATTCCCGACTGACATATCTTACTCATGACTGATTTCGTCCTCGCATTTTTCATTTTAAAAGACTTGAACAGGGACAATACATCGCACGTAAAATCTAATTCTTAGATATTACCTTCTTTGCATACCACGTAATATTTATAATTTATTCCGGAGCACTATTAGTATTTCCCTTCTTTCCACCACTTTGCTAGCAGAGAAATTTCCTCCAGTATGTAATTACGGAGAGATAACAAGGAAAATGTTTTTTAAAAAAAGTGGTGGGAGAAAACGTACTAAAAACGCCCCGGAATAAATTATAAATATTAATAGGCATCTCTTTGTCTCCTATATATACAGCAATACCGAGTGAACAGAATATATATATATATATATATATATATATATATATATATATATATATATATGAGAAACAGGAGTAGAACAGATTTTGGCACATTAGAAAAATATTAATTTTATTTAAACAATAACTTTGAAAATTACACCAAAAAGGTGTAACAATTGTCATATTTTAATAATATAATGCTTCTAACAAATTTCTTCCTTTTTAAATGGGGAGAAACTCACTAGCAGACAAAGCTTAATATGTTAAAGCATTAATAAATCCTGTCTGCGGAGTCGGTACTTCATACTTTTTAATTTAGCTTCCCTTCAAACGCATAACTCATCTATTGTTTACGCTGTTTACTGCCGCTCAGATGATTAGTTAGGATTCTTAACGGAAAGAGAGATGGTTTATTTCTCAGCTCTCATACAAACCTGCCATATTAATTTATGTGCTGAGTTTTCTGCGGCATTCAGATCGGTATTTTCTTTCATAATTGCTATAACATACAGTACACGGTTTGTTTGAAACAGAAATTTAATATAATAAATGTATTCCGAAATCAAGGAGATAACTTCTTTAAATAAAATTTAATATTACAATAAAATCGTAAAAAAAAAAAAAAAAAAAAAAAAAGTAAAAGTAAAAACAGTGAATCTCTCTTGAATTATATATTTAAAAAAAAATATTTTTGTTTAAAGAAAATTTAATAATGTTATTCCAAGAACTGTGAATGAAATATTATTTTGCCCGCCTAGTCCTTGACTTTTATAACATATATTTCGAATTTATTTCTTCTTGAAAGCTTACAGTAAATATACATATTTATTTAAATGACATCACCTTTTGCATAATAATATTTACATGTTTTAAAGTCCAAGTCTCTCCAAGAAATTAAAAATGTTATCATAATTCTATAATTAAAGTTTTATAACGGCGCGTGTCTATTTATTTATTTATTTATATATTTAATTTTTCGCGACGTAATTGAATCTGTAAATTTAATTTATTATTATTATTTTCCCTTTATGTATAAAAATTTCGAATAGCAACGAAAAGGGTGTTTATCTAAAAATAGGAATTGTTTTTTCTTTTATTTAAATTTTGTTTTATCGATGAGTAAATTCTGGCAAATTATCTGGTTATTCGATCTTAGTTTTTTCTCATTGGACTGAAATAAACTTTTAAAATAAGATATCTCTGTAAATGAACCAATTATTTTTGTATGTTCCATTTATTATTTGAATCAATGATAGAATCTTCTAAAAACATGCAAATCATGGATAAATGTTTTTTAAATTTTTTATCTCTACACATAGTTGCAATAGTAAAATACGTTGTTTTCGTTAAAGTATCATTTTTTAATTATTTTATTCATTTGAAATGCACGCATAGAAACCATGGATAAAATTTTATTTTCTTTATTCCAATACATTGTAGTATCTATGACATCAATTTTGAGCGTTACCCCCGGAATATTAGACTTTTATTAGAAAAACTAGCAGGCTACGCTCGATTCGCTGGTCACTATTTTTAAATGAATCAATATAATTAATGAATTCTCAAACTTGCATTATTATCATGTGAGAACAAGATAAAAAAAAAATTCTGATGGTGGAAAATGTCGCACCTTCGGCAGCGCAGGCCATTGTACGCTGCGCGCGCGCATTTATGTTCCACACTCTTAATGAATCACTCTATTATCGTTAGGGAAAAACATATATATATATATATATATATATATGTATATAAATGTTATCTCATTGGCAGAATAATCGGTCCGGGCCTCCACTGACTGCAGCAGCGTATACACGCGCGAAAAATATCCGCAATCGTTTTCTCGGGCTTTTAAACTTAATAATACTAATTTCCAACGTTCTACCTGAATTTCTTTATTTTTGCACCCGCGTCCGTCCCTCGTAATAATTCTACACTTTTGAAAATATCCACAATCGATTTATCGGGCCTTAAAACTCAATAATACTAATTTTCAACGCTCTAACTCTTATTTCTATATTTTTGCCTTCTCGCCCCTCCCCCTTCCCTTCTATACAAATAATTCTACAAATTCGAAAATATCCACAGTCCATTTGTAGGTATCAAAAGTCTCTATGTACCAATTTTGAACGATCTAACTCTATTTTTATTTTTTTATCACTCCGCCCCCTCCCTTCCCACCCCCCTCTTAATAAGTTTGCAAATTCGAAAATATCCGGAATCGATTTTCAGGTGTCAAAAAACCCCTATGTACCAATGTACCAATTTTAAACGATCTAACTCTATTTTTATTTTTTTGCCCCTCCGCCCACCCTTCCCGCCCCTCCTAATAACTTCACACTTTCGAAAATATCCTCATTTGACTTGCGGGCTTCTAAAATCTATCTGTATCAATTTTTAATTGTCTAACTGTATTTCTATTATTTTTTTCCCATAGCCCCTACCCCTCCCGCCCTACCTGGGACAAATTTCTAAAATTAAAGAAATTAGTTTTTAGGTATTTGTGGGAGCTATATTTTAGATCAAATCACTTATATCTTTTTTTCTGTTTGCGATATAAAGGATTATTTCAAATCACGTTTTGCCCCTCCTCCCCCTCTTGGGGGCTGAATATCTAAAATTCCAGAAATTGGTTTTAGATACTTGTATTAGCTATATATTAGAGCAAAAATTTCATGTATATATGTTTTTTTTAATTTCAGATAAATAGGATTATGGGAAACCATGTTTTGCGCATGTGAAATCACGTTTTGCCCCCCCCCCCTTCCCCTTTTGGGAACCGAATTTCTAAAATTCGAAAAATTTGTTTTTAAATATTTGTGTCAGTTATATTTTAAAGCAAAAATTTTACGGATATCTGTTTTTTTTTTCTTTGAAATATGAAGGTTTTTGTGAAATCATGTTTTGCCCCCACTCCCTTTTGGGGGGCGAATTTCGCAAAATCGCTTCTTTGGGGGTGCTTACACTGTATGTTCTATAATCTGACCCAGTTTCGAGTCAGCGGCTCCAGCAGATTTTGCTGTGCGTTGATGAGTCAGTAAATGAGTGGAAGTACTCTTTTATATATATAGATAAATATGTTCACATATTTATCGACATGGTAAAATGTACAAAGCACTTATATCAATTACATTCAATAGAAAAGAACGTTTTGATTAATTTTGGGTAGCCTTGTATGCTGTCTGTAATCAGTATGCACTATAAACAATATTTAAAATTAGAGTTACTTGAAAAACTTCTAACACAAAAGGAATTAAGGTTTTTGCAATTTTGAAGTATAGCCCCATGTATTTAAATACTTTGGGTAGCCCTGTAAACGAATGATGAATGATTTCAATACCACAATCTACACAAAACATGCTTTTATGAATATAATAAACTTTGTTCATTCCGTTTCGTTTAAGTGAGTTTATAGATGTTACATTGAACTTACCAGAAATTTTCCCATAGGTCTTGATTTTTCTTGTTTTCCATCTTTGATTTTTCTTGGATGTTCCTGTACGCGAACTCTTTGCTTGATCGCAAAGAAAAATTTAGAATACCAAGTTTAGGCTTTCTGCTATTATTTGTTCTTGAGATATGTTGATAGAAGGCAGACACACACGCACATACACAGACCAACCGCTAAAAACATGATTTTTGGATTCAGGGGACGTCAAAACGTGTAAATATAACATAAACTCAGTTTCGAAAATTTGACCCAAGAACAATACTTTATGGGTAAGAGAAAATAAAAATATGTTAATTCTAATTTGTATAGGGCAGCCTACAGATGTTAATCTGTCCTTAACAGAAATTTTGCCCAAAGGCATAATGTATTTGAATTCTCCTGAATGTTCCTTTACACGAACCCTTTGCTTTATCTAAACGAAAAGTTTAGTGTAGATGATACTATTTGTTCTTGAGATATGCTGATAACAGACACACTGACAGACAGACCAACCGCTAAAAACATGGTTTTCGGTTTCAGGGGACCTCAAAACGTGTAAACATAAAAAAATAATTTCGAAAATTTGACCCAAAAGCACAATTTTCTCTACCATATATCAATACGAGAGAGTTAAAAAAAAAATATCCTCGCTTTTATTAGAAATTAAAAGTCATTTATAAATATTTCAATATATTAAAAAAAAAAAAAAAAAAGAAAAAAAAAAGAAAGAAAGAACTTGAATTAAAAAGTAATTTGTTGTAGCCATCACAAACTTTCTTCTATATTTTCATGTACAAATTCAAGCAGTACAAATTATTTTTAAAATTTATTAATTACAATGATTTTCCATGATGAATGCAGACGATTTTTCTCTCTAAGAAGTATAACACTAAATTTCAGAGAAAGTTAATTTTTATATTCTGCAGACGATATCTTATACATAAATTGCGCTTTTTCATGAAAAAAAAAAAAAAAAAAAAAAAAGATAACTTTATTTTAAAATATCATAGATCTATTTAACTATTCGTTTTACAGGCATTGACGAATTTTTTTTGAAAAATAACCATATTGAAAATTTACGCCCCCTCAGTGTGGGAAGCTAAAAATTAAAAAAAAAAAAAAAAAAACAGAGGGCAATGCCATCTGTTGAGAGATTTTCCTCAACGGTTGATAAGCATTAATTTATATCAATGCGCAATTATACATAAATTTATATGAAATTCCGTGAAGCCTTTCCTGCGTTACAGTTGTCACAAAGTTTTTGCCAAACAAAAACATGCAGACAGACAATTTCAAAAATGGTCAAATCATGTTCTGGATCTCTTAAACCAGAGTCTAAATTTTTCACGAAACCAATATTTTCAAACGAAAGCAATTTAAGTAATATATATATATATGTATATATATATATGTGTGTGTGTGTGTGTGTGTGTGTGTTTCATGATTGAATTACATTTAATTTAAACTATTTCCTAAGACTATTGAATTTAAAATATTAAACATTTTTGCTGTTAGAAGCTTACAAGGTGCCTTAAAGAAACAGATCGCTCGGTTTATTGTAGCACTATTTATAGGGATTCTGTATTGCAATTATATCGTACAACGCCATTTATTAGCAACTTTTTGTTATTAATTTTGAAACTTCAATATTTGTTTTCGAGTTTTGAAATTTTAAAATGGGGATGTCCTTTCTTGGACACACTTTACATAAGACATGTTTACGTAATATACATGCATGTAACATGAAAAATATGTATATAAAAATCTTCAAATATGGAAGAATTAAAAAAAAAAAAAAACTGCTAATATAATGAATAAATAAAATAAAGACAAAATTGATTTTATATATATTAATTATTAGTGTGTCTTAAAACACTTTTTCAAACACTACTTGACAAATTTCGACATAACATCCTTTGTTACATTTGAATCAAATTATAAACGCAGCGTGAATTTTCTAGAAGAAGGATTATTTAAAAGCAATATGAAAGCAACAAAAGGTTTTATAAATCCATAATGTATCTGAAAAAGAAAGCATCCAAATAATAATCTTTCAATAGAAAGATTTTTTTTCGTACGAAATAAAGCGCAGATAATTTATTTCCTACAATTTCTTTAAAAACTTTGTCCAATAATCTTATTTCAGCAATAGACTTTATTATATAGGATCGGATAATTCAAAATTTTTATTCGATGGAAAAAAGAAAAAAAAAAAAAGAAATTTATTTAGCTATTTGATGATTCCAATTGGCGAAATAATATATCTATATAATAGAGGGATTCTTGAAGTTTTGACGAAAGTTTATTCCTTTAATTTTTGATTAAACTTAGAATTGGAAAAGTTTCTTTCGCTTTCTCCAAACAAAAAGCAATGAATCGTGATTTTTAGATCGGTTGAAATGTGAAATAAAATTGCACCAATTCCCTAAAGTGTTTTTACTTGATGTAATTTGCTTTACATTCAATACCTACAAATAAATCTAAGTACTTTTATAGTTTAAGTTGAAAACTTGGAGTTTATTATCCAGGGTTTTCTTTTCTTTTCTTTTTTTTTTTTTTCAGATATTTGAAAAATATATTTTTAATGAGCACTTATTTTTATAAAAGAGTAACCAAAAGTAATCACAATGAATGAAATTTAATGAAAAATATTTGTTTTTGTATTATTGTAAGAAATTGTAAAAAATATTTTACCGAAGATATTCTACTGGCAGTAAGCAATGCGAAAAGATAAAAAAAAAAATCCCTGCTTCTTTTCCGGAAATAAATCTTTTTATTTACCGTTTTAACAAACTTCAGACGTTAAAATGTATGGAGGAATAAAGAGTTCCACGGAATTGTATGCTGCATAGGTAAAATATGTTACATAGTTTGTTGAATTTAACGTTCATGGACAGTTCATTGGGATGAATTTGTTCAATTTCGGAATACATTACATTCAAGATGTTCTAATATTGTATGTCCAAATTAAGCTACTCGTAAAATGTACTTTCAACAGGATAGTTAAATTTATAGTAATGTGACCAAAAAAGGATGTCACTTCTGAAGAAGAACGTATTTTGGATATACGAGACAAGAAATGAACAAAGTGTGGACGTATATGATGTGTGGGCAGATTCTTAGTTAAACTACTTTTATTTAATGATAAACGCAGTTTATTGTAAGTCTTTGTGCAACGAATGCAAAATTCGTTTATGCTCAGCAGAAGAGGGATATCGTACATATTGTTAATGTTTATGCAAATCAAAAGTTGAATTGACTAAATTTTTTGAGTTCCTGCGAAATATTGGAGAGACGCCAAATATTGGAGAGATTCGCCAATTGGCGAAATTTTTTTAACATTCGCCAAGCATAACTGGCAGTTATTTTACAACCAATATTCATAAAGATATATTCCTTGCAAGCTTGGTATAAGAGAATATGATATGCCCGGTAAAACAAGAAGCCAAAATCGTAACCGCACACTGTTAAAAAAATGCAACTTTGCTGCCAGAAATTCCCTGTAATTTGAGCAGAAGGTCGTAAACTACGAAAAAATTACGTTGGCAAAACGTTTACAGAGAATTTTTGGCAGGAAAGTTGTATTTTTTTTAACAGTGCAGAAGACAGTAAGTAACATAGTATTAGTCGATGTTTTGATAGACCATATCGAAGGTAGTTTGATTTCAAAAACAAAGAGATTTTGTATGCCATATAAGGCATTAAATGAAATTTTATTATCAACGGTCTTTAATTTTAAAAATGAGTGAAATAGAATAAAAGGGAATTTATACATAGGGGAAAGTTGTCCAAAACGGGGACGTTAACATATCTCTGTCCGTAAAAAAAAATCTATAAATAAGAAAAATTTGGCAAAGCATTTCCTGAATAGAACATGTCTTGGACTATAGGATGGCAAAGTTATTTTTAAAAAATTATCATTAGTATAGGCAGAAAAAACATTTTTCTGAAAAATGTGCTAAGTCCCCGTTTTGGACAACCGGTTGGTTAAAATGGGGTACTCATAAGAAGTAACGTAAATTCAAGTCCTAATGCGAAATTTTATTAGAAAAACTTGGATTACAAAGAAAAGGTGAAGTTGATGCAAAATAAAGATGCAGATAAAGTATTTTGTTATCTTTTTCAACAGTTACTTGAATGACACAAAAAATAATCAAACACAGACTTCACATATGAAATTGACATCACTGTTTTCAACACTTGAACAGACTTCATGTGCCCAACTTCGGCAGCTGCTACATTGAATCTACTCCTCTTTGTCTTTCGAGTCAATGTAAAGTTCATTACAAAAAATACAAGTGTCCTCATCACATGATAATATTGGGTCTTGAATTTTTTTATTTTCTTCTCTTTTGGATACCTAGAATTAGGTTCGGTGGGTTTCTTGACCAATTTTCTTTTCTGTTTATTCTGCTTTGCATTTTTCTCCTGTTCTACAGCTTTCAATTCTGCTTTGTAAGGTGATGAAGTGAGTATGACAGTTTTACCTTTCCTCATGTCATTCACTTTGTTTTGCTAACGTTCAGTTCCTTGTGGTAGAGGCATTATTAGGCGAAGTGTTAAAAACTGCACATTTATAGGGTTCTATATCTGGAGATATTCCAAATGGTGAAGTGGTAGGTTGGGGTGTGACGTTTTCACACCTTGATGCTAAGTGAGGCTCTAAAGAGTTGTAAGCAGGTTTTTCAGTTGTTTCTGAAGGCGCAAATAAATGTTCAAGGAACACTACTCTGTTAAAGAGATACATGCCTGTTTTTTTTAATCCATCCATAGCATTTTGCACAGTAGCTGCTCTTGAAAATGCAGTTCCGAAAAATTTTCCTACTTAGTAAATTGTCACGTAGCGTCCAGTGTGATGCATGAGCCATTTTCTTGTCTCTTATTCGTCCTCTCCACACATGTATTACACACATAAATAAGCACTTGAACTTTTTAAAAACACTTTAAAAACGAAATAACAATTATAAATTTATCCTACTTCCATGGCGTCCAAAATGGGGACGACCCCGTTTTGGACTACCGTCAATGTCCCCATTTGAGCCGACCATGACATATGCTAAAAACGTGGCGTCCCTACGCATACGTGTCAGACAAAACTTTAAAACAATATGTGAAAATGTAAATTAGATCTAGACGAATTCATAACATACTTTCCAAATTCGAACGATCAACGGTCACTTGATAAGATCCAATAGAGTGTACGGCCACAATCGAAATGAAAATCGAAAAAAATTGAAAACTTTGTAGAAAATAACAGAACCGGCTAAATATGTCAACAACTAGATTCAAACTTGTATATAGCCGAATTAGAATTATCGTAGACTATTGGATTCAAAGAAAACAGCACTAATCAATGAGAAACTGGACGTCCCCGTTTGACCCGCCGTCCCCGTTTTAGACAACTCTCCCCTAGTAATTATTGAATCAACGGCTATTTATAAATTGCAACAGTTTATCTAAAAACATAATATTTAGATTTGCAACTTTAAAGAAAAAGTTGCTTATTTAATTATTGCAATCGCATATTATAAGTTATTTAACCCTTTGCCTGCTCTAACGCTCTAAACATTGTTGCCAGATTTAGGGATTCTGTTCTTCAACTATCACCAATAATTTGAGAAGTGATATTTAATATAAATAATGGACGAATAATCTTTGAAGTAATTAGGCAACCGCTGCAGTTAAAATTTAGTGGTGAATATTGAATAAAAAAGTTATTTTGTGGCCTTTATTTAATTAAAGTCTATCATTGACCAGAGGATAAATTAAATAGAACCAGCAAAGGCTTGATTAAAAAAAAAATTAATTGAATTTTCTATTAATAAAATGAAATTTATGTGATATTATACCATCGCAACATATGTTCAGTTTTATTACCTAAAGACTAGTTTTGCATATTTTAAGCTGTCATGAATGATTTTTGCTACTAACTTGGCGATTTTTGTGATTGCATTTGAAAACATACTTTTACGAATCAAAATCAAAACTTCAGAATCCGAATTAGTATCTATAATAGCATATGAGAATATCAAGGATTTTTAGCTCTGTATTGGCATCTTGGGTATATTGTGAGAAGATAGTGTTACGATGAGATTTCAGTGTTTGTTATCTCACCGTTGATTTAATTTTTTTTTATTTATTATCTTTTAACTTTTAAATTTTCCTCATACTACTACTACTACATCAAAGCGCGTTGTGTTAAATTTGCAATACCCAGGTTCCCCAACAATAACCAAAGTTTGGGCAATGAACTTGCACCCTAGAATCTATGTGCCAGCCCTGTTGTGCCTTTTTACACAATGTAGGTGTAAAAATAATTTTTCCTACATTATGGTCTATGGCAGCCTCTGTCCCAGTACAACCCACTTTAAACTTTCTTAGGTTATTATGAACAGACAGAGACTCTCATAGCCAACCTTTTTAATTATTATGCATGATACTAATGAAAGAAAAATAATAAAAAGAAAAACAAACTGGGCAATTTTCCATCCCCCAAAAATAAACAAAAAAAATAAATAAAATATTCATGTATCCTGCTGTGAGTTATGGGTAGTCAGCACTAACATATAAAATAGATCTCATTATACAATAATACAGATATATTTTTTTTTTCCTACATCCTAAGACTTACATAAGTAAATCTATCTTTTAATTTACTATTCAATTTTAATCTCTTTTAACTCCTTTAGCCAAAAACTTCCCTCACAGCAGGGTACTACATTGCCCATAAAATAACACATGTAAATATATATATAACTTTTCCTTTTTTTTTTTTAATCTGACAGTTATCAGCCAAATGATACCAACAAAAAAAAAGAAATTTAAATGGTCACAGTTGTTCATTTAAACATTCTGCCAAAATTAAGAGTTTAGGTAATTTATATACCTATCTCATTAAATTTTTATACAATTAGTTTTCTAGCCAGTTTTTTTTTTTTTTTTTTTTTTTTTTTTTTTTTTTTTTAAATCAGTTAATAGCTTCTCACAATTATCTAATAAATACAAAATTGTTAATTAAAGAATGAAACCAAACTGAACAACTATGAACTAAACTGTCAGGTAATTACTGAAAAAAAATATATATACAAATATTTCAACAACAAAAAAAAAGAAAATCAAAGACTTAATAAGAATTCAACATTTTATTATTATAGATGAAAACCGTAACTAAGATGATAAACTGGTTGCCAAACAATAGTCTTTTTTAACATGGCATTTCTCACTCTGTCCTTTTATTCTTCAACCATAATACAAGAATTTAAATCAAATTAAGACTGTAATAATTAATTACACCTTAACTACAAACTTAAAGTTAATGAAACATTTTACTTCTAACATATGAATTTACACACTAATAGAAATAAATAAAATTTTAGTTACCATAATAGCATCATAATCCTGAGAAGCCATAAGATCCGCTGGTGGTCCCGTATCCCCTATATTTTACGGGGGTTTGGACTCTTAGATTAAAAACCCTTGAAACACAATTTTTTTTTCTCTTATTTCTCCTCGACAAACTTGGGGATATCCTTCCGTGAAAATTCTACGGGGTAGAATGCGATTGAAATTTTTCGCAAGAAGTTCCCTTTGACATATTTTTACACTTGTGTGGCTTTTCTCCTGTATGAGAGTGTAGAGTCGGTGAACAGGACCATTCTAATCTTTGCTTTCTTTTGTTAATAGATACATAGTTTGCAGCCTCCTACGGATACTGTCTAATCTTTTTCCAACCCGGACTCTTTGCGTTAGGTCGCTAGTACACATATGAGATTCCCAGGTAGCTATGAGGCTTCGTACAGTATGGAGTGGTATTATCGTCCATATTCTCAACATCTTTCTCTTCAAGCCAGTAGGTCAATCAGCTCATTCCTGCTTTCCGCAACGTCCCAAGGAATTATGAAAGTTCAGGATACGAGGTTTCAACACCAAGTTCAAAATACGGGGGTTTCTTTCTCCAGCTCCTAATTTTTATGTCGAGATAGCTAGCAATCCATGCCACAGTAGTCTCGTTAATACCTCGGAGTACGGTTCAGGCCAGTAACAGGTACTATATTGAACTTCTCTTCCTCCGCTCCACTTGCAACATCAATTTAACCATTTATCTTCTGACGTTCCCCCATTTTTCTTCTAAGGTAGATCCTTTACCTTGCACGTTCCAATGAAACTATATGCCGAAAAAACGTTAAAGACTAGTTTTGCATATTTTAAGCTGTCATGAATGATTTTTGCTACTAACTTGGCGATTTTTGTGATTGCATTTGAAAACATACTTTTACGAATCAAAATCAAAACTTCAGAATCCGAATTAGTATCTATAATAGCATATGAGAATATCAAGGATTTTTAGCTCTGTATTGGCATCTTGGGTATATTGTGAGAAGATAGTATTACGGAAATGTTGATAAAAGGAGTTCGTTAATAGATTTGCACGCATAAAACCTATAACATATGCAAGCTATCATACAGGAGGTTATAGATTGCATTTAAGTTAGTGTAATTTTTTATATTCTGTTCATTATATTATTTTGTGTACATATGGCCACAACTATTCTCTCTAATCTTATTTAGTAATACAGTCGAACCTCGTTAACGTGAATCTCAAGGGGGATTAAAAATTTGTTCATATTATCAGTAGTTCATACTATCAGTAACTAATATTCATTTTGACGGGGATTATGGAAACAGTTCATATTAAAAGTAATTCACGTTAACGAGGTTCGACGCTTTGAAACTTTCACATGTAAGAGAAATGTTTTTTAATGAAAATAATGAATTTTGTTTTCCAATCGATATTGTTATTAAAGCCTGTACATATGGTCAATCGTTATCTTATTAAATTTACTAGGTGTCAAATAATAACAAATAATAATAATAATAATAATGTATTAAAAAATAAAAAACAAAGTAGTAAAATAAAAATAATAATAAATTTTTGTTTCCCATTATTTGTTGTAATCACATGTTCCTCATCACATTGTAGGTATAGGGAATATAGGTAACGAATTTTGCATTGCTGAAAATTTTCGATTCTTTTTTTTTTTGAACACGTTTTTGAGTTTGAGGAATCCAAAATTCACGATATCGATATGGTGTCTGTCTGTACGCTAATCAATTTGTAGTTTGTTAGATTGTGCATACTCAAAGAAATATTAGTGGAATAACAAGAGTTGACCGTTTATTAAAGGGACACTTCTCATCTTCGAAAAAAAAAAAAATGTCCATAACTTTAATGGGCATAACTTTATTTTTACAGTCAATGACTGGAACACGTTTTGCCAGTCACTAACTATGTAATCTAGCCAGGGTTGTTAGGTTTTTGACATGTG
Organism: Salticus scenicus; assembly: GCA_963930645.1. Lineage (NCBI taxonomy): Eukaryota > Metazoa > Arthropoda > Arachnida > Araneae > Salticidae > Salticus > Salticus scenicus. The sequence goes on from OZ005648.1 coordinate 137,302,904, forward strand.
ACTGTTTTATCCTGTTTTAACCATGGTTTTATCCGTCATGTCAAAAACCTGTTTATTAAAAATGTCAAAAACTTGCAAAATTAATGTTATCTGCTATTGCAATAAAATTAGGTAACAGCAAGTCATTTACTGTCATATATTAAGAATTGTTATTTGCTTAACTGTTCAAACATTTTTTCCCCAGAACTACTTTACTATGAACAATTTACTGTTTAATTATTAAATTATTCTATTTCTAATTAACTACAATTTATTAACTATTTACTATAGACAAATCAGTATGTTAGATCTTGTATTTTTTATCAGTATATAATCAAGAAACATGCTTGATTTAAAATTTTTTTAATTTTCATGTTCATGTGTAATTTAATTAATTAGTTTCTAATAATTAAAAAAAACATGAAAATTTCATATTTATAATAAAAATATTTCGTATTAGTTTCATATAAAATTAAAATTTTCATATTGTAACTAAAAATAAAAGTTTTGCACCTGTCAATTCATCAGAAATATTGTTATAACCCCCAACCCTTTATTTTTTCATTAGTTAAGTTTAATAAATGCTTAAATATATTTATAATAATAAATATTCATTTATGTTTATGTTTTGTAATGCAAAACTCATTTATTTTTTGTAAGCAGGAAATGAGGTAACTGCTATACTATCTATAAAGAAGTTTTGTCGTTACTATTGATGAATCGGCACGTGATCTTATAAAACTAGTGGTTGTCAGGTTCAAAATCAATCCATACAAAATAAAACACTTGAAAGCAAATTCAGGAGGTGACTATCGTTTTTTATTTAAACATTTTGAAAATATTATTGAATGGATTTCGGGGATGTGCTACAATTAAAAATACTGTGAGAGAGAGGTATCCTTTTCACGTATTCTCAAGTCAAGATCTTTTCGTCGAGTGTTCGGGGAGAGTACAGCCAGTGTTGCCAACTCATTATTGCAAATTAGTGCTAAATTCACCTTTAAAAAGTGCTAGATTTTGGTAATTTTATGAAAAAAGTGCTAAAACATGAAACTTAAAAAAAAAAAAAAAAAAAAAAATCTACACTTTTATAAATTTAAGTGGACCGTGGACCAACTAAAAAGCTGAATCCCAGATCATCGGCAATTGTTCACTGCTTAACTCTAGTTGGTAAGATGAAAAAAATAAATAAACAAATAAATAAAATCACTCAGCCTTGATAGATTTAAGGAAAAAGTGTTGAAATCTAAATGCAACTTTTGTGAACAAACTGTAACAACATCTGAATATGAGCAATTTTAACATATGACTGATAGGTCTCAGGTTACATCTAATTAATGAATTCTAAAAAAAAAATTCTCCTTATCATAAAAAATCAAAATTGTGATGGCATGTCTCCCGACTACGCCTACGATGGAATTCCAGATTGCGGCCAAGCTCTCAATCTAAAAATTCTTTATATTTACCTAAGAATTTTTGCATTGTAATATCAGTTAATAAGTCGTTAATTATTAGGCTATATTTACTGTCAGCAATATCCTCTCTCAAAGTAGACTTAAAATGGTTTGCTAAAGCTCTTTTTATTATCTCACGACATTTAGCTAGAGATATAATACTCATTTAAATCCATTATGTCCCGCTAACTTTGGGTAAAGTTTTATTGTTGCATTTCGTCTAATTATCATGGAAGAAAGGTTACGTTGATGTCACTTAAAATCAGAAGTTGGTTTTTACTGGTGTAATTCTGAACGAGTGGAATCAAACATCGGTGATCTTTACCTTTGAAAGTAATATGTTTTTTTACTTCAACTTCTATGCATTTTGCGCTATCCAGGTTCATTTAAAAAAAAGATACGATCATTAATAGGCAAATCAAAATGATAATATGTTTAGCAATAAATAATGAGAAAAGACTCCACGATGACCAATATAAACAACATATTCTTCAGGATCAACTTTCAGGCACTGTATTCTTTCATAGACAAGTCGAAAAAGACAAAACATTGATTCTCAAACATTGATCAAAGTCTACTGCTTCACATTCGGAGTATTAACAGGAACCAAGCTTAATCCAAATTGGTTGATGTTGAGTAAGTTTTACGTTATTGCGATTGGCGAAGATCTGGTATTCATACCTAGAAATGATCCGGAGGCATATTATCACAATTTTGATCCTCCTTAAAGAATAGAAATATAAATACCAGGCCGTCGTTTGCGATTCAATATAACATTAGTCTATTTTCTTTGAATCGGGTATCCGCTGTATTTAGTGCTAGATTTGGTGCTAGGTGCTAAAATTCATTTTTCAGTGCTAGACGAGTCTAAAAGGTGCTAGATTTAGCACCAAAGGTGCTAAGTTGGCAACACTGAGTACAGCAAGCGCACGACCTGCCCAGCCAAATCTGGCTAGCCTGCAAATCATACGATCCTGTAGTCGCCAAATAACCGCCAAGTGTTATTCTTTGTTCGTGAATTGAAATGTATATAAACTTTTAAATTTTGAGAGGCGGTTGGAAAATATTAACCTTATCGTTGGCGCGCTTGTGTAGAGCCAAGAGAATGAGGTGATTTTTGAGTATTGTGAAACAGGAAATAGAAAATTACTTTTATATGAGTCATTTAAAATCTATTGCATCAGGTTGAGTAGAGAATGACCGTTATTAAACTGAAATCATTAATATTGCGTAAACACAAATAAATTATTATATCCGGTGTTGAAATACATATAATTTGAGAGTCTTTTTGTTTAGGAAAATCTGAGAACACTTTTATTTATAAGAATATTAAGCTAATTTATATCTCTCAAATGATAATTTATTAATAAAGTATTACATTTAAAATCTAAATAAAAACGAAATCTTTAATTTATGGGTTCTATTAATGTAATTCCAAAATGAATGAAGTTTTGATTAAAAAAGGTTTATCTTAATCTGGTTTACGTAATTAACTATATAATACAATTAATTTATTTTATTTTATGAATCAAAAAGTAAACTATTCGGAAAACTAATATGAAATAAAACTAATTTTAAAACGAAATTTTCTCATGAAAAATGAAATAATTTAATTATTCAAAATTTCAAAGGAAATAGATTAAAAGTGAATGTATGTGTGAAAACTTGTTCACACATATCCTCCCCCACAACCAGAAAAAGAAAAAAAAAAAAAACTCTCGCTCACTTAACACAAATGATATATATCATAATACAATAAAATATCCCTTAATTTGTACAGCAATATGAATATCATAATGTTACACAAAACAAAAAAACATCAAAAAGTTTGTTTACTTAACAATGAGAATTAAATCATTGTGTTGAAATTCTGCGAATATTATTATGTATCCTTTGCATTAAAACTACAATATAATTAGATGTGCACAGACAATAGAAAAGTGTAAAAATATCTTGAATATTACAGCAGGTGACAACAATGTTTGTAACATATTTAGACTTTGGTTGACAAAAATCCTCTGTAAGAAAAACTAATTAATATTCATATCAATATATAAAATATACAGTGATGCAGATTAATAAATTCAGAAATTTATTTAACATAAAATTATATGTTTTTAGAGAAGAAAATAATTCAACAAAGTTTTTAATTTTAATCAAATTTCATAGAATTACTACCATTTTATCAACACCTATTCTTCATTAACCAAAAGAAAAATTTAAAATATTGAGAACATCAAAAGTACTTGTCCAAATCCAGAGGGAATGTGTATCTCAGCAGACAGTGAAATTGCCAAATGGTTTGTGAGGCCATGACAAGATCACATACCGAGAAAAGTGTAAGAAAAGTCAGAAGAGGCTTGCAGGTTGTGCAAACATAAGTGTCACAACAAGCATTCTGACAAGACATGTTTATGTCGTTCGTGTGTATGTGAAAAATGACTATGGAAGAAAATTTTGTAAAAATTGAGAAAAACTCATGCCAAAAGATTTAAGGATCTAGAAATGAAACAAGCACTGACATACTATAAAATACCATTTTTTATCATAAAAGAAAAAGTAAGTGTTATTGATTGCAACAAGCTTTAAATAATTGCAAGAAAAATTTTAAATCAATTTATAATAATGAGACCTATATTTGTATTTACCCTAAATAAACATTTGGGGAGAAATCAAAACCTATTAAGTTTGTAAAAAAAAAAATATGAACATGTTACTTCTGTTTAATTAAATGACATTATTAAAATTAATATCAACAAAAAAACTTTTTTTTTTTTTTTTACCCAAAAATATAAATTTCTATTTCTTTATATTTTATTAAAATTATAAGGCATAAAATATTAATCTTGAAAAGAAAATATACCCATTGTCATGAGATGTAAGATAAACAACTGTTAACCCAGTGGTGGCCAACCACCAAGCCAACTAATCCACCATCTCATAACCTCACCATTGCATTTAGTCGTCACCAAATGCAAGGGTGGTAATTAAAATAAGCATTCATAAAATACAAAATTTAAAAGATTGAAAATTAAAAAATTTAATACTTGTGGTCCTTAAAAATATGTGTAGGTCTTGTTGATAATTTACATGTCACAGCAAAAATTTGCATTCTGAAAAATAAATGATGTTAGTCAAATGCACACATTCAATATGATACAAGAAAAATATTCTATGTTTTACTTATTCGTTAAAAGTTTTGTCTGTTTATTTTCAAACAACATAAAAATTGTCCATTATTAATATCATTTTTCTCTTTTTACTTTAGTCACCTCAAGAATTTTTTTTATAAAAAACAGATCTGTGTGTAAAAAAAATATAAAATAAAATGTCGACCAAATAAAAATAATAATCTACAAAATGTAGAAAGCCAACAGGCAATGAGAAAATGAAAAGAAGGGCCCTTAAATAATAAAAAAAAACAGGAATTTCTTTTTATATCCATTTTTTCTTTTATATCCATAGCATAAATAGCCATGTATATCCTGCATATACCTGCTTAATGAAAATCTTGTACAGCTAGACCACATAAGGGAACTGCACACATTAAATAATAATAAACTGATCAGTAAAATAAAAGCAAAAATATTGCTACAAGCAGGAAGTGCACTTATTATTATTATATATATATTTTTTTTAAGTTTCTGTCGATCAAAGAAGTGTCACATAGCACACCATTAAACATATAAAACTGAATAAATGTGCTGAATAATATGTTAATATAAAGCACCTGTTTAGATTAAAATTATACAAGTACATAATAAAGCAGTACAAGCAATGTGACTATTCCATAAAAATAAAAAAATCCCTTTATTTTTTTTTATATGTGCATGTACCAACATACACTGTGTTCATTGAAAACAGGGCAATTATTCTTTACCTTCTGTTCTTATCTAGCAAAGTTCTTCGAATAAGGTGGTTAATCATTCCATGAATTTTATAGTGTTGTATCAGTAAAAAAAAAACTACTAATACAGACATTAATTTTCTTAGTTAATTAAAAATATGTGTGAGCAACTTATACAGCGTGTGTGTGTGTGTGATATAAAATAAATGAAAGTGTAGCTAAATCAAGACTATAAATAAATATAGATTTACATGAAACTTCATTTATAGAAAGAAGTATTTAAAGATTGTGTATAAACATGTGTTGTAAATTAAATGTTATATTTCCTAGAGATTAAAACAATAAAAATAAACTTTCAAATCTCATAAAGTATAAACAAGTGTTCAGGTACAAATGAATATTTCAAATTGCACAAAAATACTAAAAAGAAAATAGGTTTTGTTTAGTGTAATTTTAATATCATTACATTTCTGTATTATCACTACTAAAATTTAAAAACTTGATGGACAAGAATACCAAAATTAATAGGCTGTGTACTGTTGAAGTGGTGTAACTTTTTTTTGAAAAAAAAAAATTTCTCCTAAAATTTTAAACATTGTGTAAGTAAGAAAAATGTATGTGAAACAAAAAAAATCCATGTATAAATTTAGACTGATGATCCAAATCAGATTTACAAAATTTTTCATATACATGCAAAAATATAAATAAAAATAAAATAAAAACATAAGTGTCATTTAAAGAATAAAAAATTAAAATGCTGCAAGTTCTCAAACAAAAATGTATTAGAATGCGAAATGCTTAATTATATGTTGAAAAAAATGTGTGTGTGTAATTCTTGTAAATAACAGAAATATTTCAAATACACGGCTAGCATATAAGCTAGTTTAACATGTAAATATTTCAAAAAAAAAATTGTAAATATGTGTAGATATTTCATATTAAAAGTAGTCATAATTGAAAATATTGTATTTTGTGATAAGACGAAAGAAAAAAAATATATACATCACTTCCATGATTTGGTTATAATAGAGAATATAAAATTCCTATCTGTGTGCATCTCATATATTTTAAAAATAAAAAAAACTAGAAAATAAATATTGTATAACATATAAAAGTGAAAAATTGGTAATAAAACATAATGTAAAATAATTGTATGTAAGAGTAAAATTGTGTAAGAAGAAAAAATGTGTGTGTGAAGTGCACCCATGTGCATTTAACAAAAGTAACCCTATAGCAAGGATAGAATGACTAGATTTACATGCAAGGTTACCCCAAAAGTATTTATATTATAGTGTATAAAATTGAATAGTTCCTTTTTTTTTTTTTTTTTTTTTTTTTTTTTTATAAGGATTTTACATTAAGAATGAACAACAACAACAAAAAAAAAAAATGAAGCATTTGTGAAACTTATTTATGAAACTTTTTTTTGTAATAAATTGTGTATGTGGTATTATGTATATACTAAAATAAATAAAATATAAGTGTATATATGTATAGTTACCAAAACATCTGTATCTCGAAAACTTACACATTCATGTGAATCCTTAAAATCGATTTACAGTGATTGCAAATTGAAAAAAAAAAAAAATCACTATAGAAAGAAAAATGAAAATATGTTCAAGTGCAATAATTTTTTCTTTTTTCTTTTTTTTTTTTTTTTTTAATCCATAATATGAAAGAGCAAGAAATTTAAAATCAACATTCTGCATCATTGATTTAAAAAAAATGTGATAAAGACCCTTTAACTTTATTTGTTTTCTCGTGTATGTGTGAACAAAACCATTATTTGAAAACAAAATTCAATAACTGATACATAATGGCATATGATTTCCCTTTTAATTTCAAACCCTTATGATTAAATATGTTACCATGAATTGGCACAAATAAATTTCAAATCATAGGGCCAAAAATAATTAATTGAAAAAAAATTCTGACATAAATTGCAATGTTTCACAAAAATGTCTCGTCACTCACTGTCCATAAATAAAAAAACATAAATCGGTCCAGCCGAAAATATTTTCTGGACAATGAATAACAAAACAGTAAAAAAAAAACTCATGTAACACTATGAGGTGCATGTTACTCATAGGAGCTCAAAGCACATAAATTCCTTTGCAAAACACTACAACTTCACAAGATTTTGACTATCAAAATTTAAATTTATAATAAAAATTTTTATAATTATAGTTATAATTAAAATTTAAGAATTTATAAGATTAATGAAAAAAATATTCAATAACCAGAATTATGAGAAGACCCCTAACATGTTTGTGAAAGACCAAAAATATGCATATGATAAAAATGAGATATATAATATGAGTGTCAATTTTAAATATTCTCTTGATAATCAATTATTTATCTTAACCAAAAATTTCCAGTAAGAAAATCAAAAAATATTTATATGTATTTCTATCAAGCTATTTCTTTTAACAAAGTTCCTCGAAAGAATATTCAAGAAACTCAAGTAAACTATAAATCATTAAATAAAATAACAGTATTTTAACATATAAACAAAACTCAAAATAGCACCTCAACATGTATTTGTCAATTTAAGGAAAAAAATGTCATCACTAGCAGACTGATAATAAAAAAATTGTGGAAAAGAAAAAATGTATTTGTGAGAAAATTTTGAGAATTTAATGGTGAAATACTACACTAGTTATTATCAAGTTGCCTTTGCTTAGGCACTTTCACAAAATATGAAAGAAAAGAAAGAGAAAAAAATATATATATGTGTATTCATATCTACCAGTGATGATAAGCATTTTTAATATTCAAATGAGAGCATAATTCAAACTATTATTATTTTCAATTATCCTTAAATTCCACTAAATAATGTAAATTCAACCAAAATTTTAAAATAAACCGCTATTAATATCAACATTACATATACTTGAACCACTATGGATTAAAAAATATTTTTATAACCACCTTATCATCATAAAAGCAACTTCAACTACCTATTGTTGTAAATCCAAGTAAAATTTTCAAAAACATAAAATTAATTGTGTAAACATGCACAATCAAGGATAAAAATTAAATTACCCTAGAATTATTCGAATAAAACAATGACCACATATTCAAAAATCCTGTCAATAATTCTATCTTTGAGTAATATTCAAAAATATATACGTATTTAAAAATAAAATAAAACACACTGAAATATATACATGTACACATACTATGTAATTTCAAACCATTTAAAAAATGTTCCAAAACTTGTTCAATATCCTTTAAAAATTTGACATTCTAAACCATAATATACACAATGAATACATATATATATAACTGAGTTTATTAAATATTAAATATACGTAAGTATGTATATCATGATTTTAAATTTTACTAATATAACTCAAAAAATATAGTTTTTGTATTAAAGTGTTTTTTTTTTTTTCTTAAAAAAAAAAAAAAAAAAAAAAAAAAAAAGCACTGTACTTACAAATTCCTTGGTTACCTCTTGCACTGAAACTAATATTACTATTGTCCTCAATATTTCTTGAAATTGTAGATTTATACCATTGCAAGAAATTAGTTCCATATTGTTCCAGATTAATTGTCTTTTTTTTTGTAAAATAATGAATCCACACCTTTAATTTAGTAATGTCACTAACGATTTCACAAAATATGTCAATACATGCAGATGATAAGTCTGTCAATATTAGAAAGTATAGCTGCATTGAAACTTCTGGATTTAAAACAGTCTATCAGATAGTGAGGTGGGATGGAAACAACAATACGGGTTACGAGACACCAACTCTTCTAATGTACACAGACGTAATGCCGAACCAAGAAGATGCTCTATTTCCGAGCATGGACATTCATAATAGAGAATGATGAACAAAAATGCTGCGTCATTTCAAAGAGAATCGCATTAGATGAGAACCTTTCTCCTTTGCTACTCAAAAGTGAAGCAGGCGGAATGGAGGTCATTAGCCTTCCCTACACAGTTTACACGGAGTTGCGATATCCTGTGAGCAGTGTTGTGCACGAACGCGTTCATTTGAACGCGTTCATGAGTGTAGCTCAAAAATTTTGAGTTTTGAGTTGAACTTCGCTCGTTTTTTAAATTATGAACTTGAGTTGAGCGTAGTTCGTTTTTTACACGAACTTGAGCGTGAAAAAGCAATTCAAGCTCAAACTCATTTTAAATATTTCTGTCTGAAATAGGAAAAGGAAAGTAGAAGAAAAGAACAGAAAAGAGAATAATTGCTCAAAATGGATCCCGGAAAAAAAGAGAGCTTGGAAGAAAAGGGCACTTGGGAAAAAGACACTAGTAAGAAGGGCACCCCCCCCCCCCCCCCAAAAAAAAAGGACATTTTTGCAATTTGCAAATCGCAAAAACAATAAACATCAAATAATAAAATTAAAGAATGATGTTTCCTAATACATTTTTAGAAATGTCATTCAATTAAATTAGTACTACTTTCACTTAATATATACTTGGGAGATGGGGGTCTTGGAGCAGATTGAAAGAAAATAGTTGTTTTTATATCACTTTCTTATTGATTTTAATGAAACTGCGTCTAATAGTCACTTGCTCTTCATGAAAAGAAAAAAAAAAATAGTTTCCACATATTTTGGTGGCCGAAGGCGAGGAGAGGGATGGGGGGATTTTTTTATAACATCGACCTGAGATCCTACCTAGTAGTTTCGAAGGCATTTGTACATAGATTAATTTGCAATTTGAATGTAATATTACAGTGATATTTAATTACATTAAAAGTTTTTATGGAAATTACGTTATCAAAGAATGGCAAAATCTCGTTAATTGTATATTTTACGAAATATTCATAAATTGTCTGTATTTTACGGGATGCTCTTTTTTCTTTTTATAAATATTTACGATTAAAAAAAATATTTTATATAGATTCAGTAAATTTTTAGTTACGAGAAACGATAACCATATAATATAAATAAATTTTGAAATATTTAAGGCAGCTTTTAGTGGAATAATCATCATTTTTGTAAAATTCTAATTTTAGTTTTAGGAGCTTTCTAAGATGAAAATGGTGATAAAAATTTCCTGCTTTCATACATTTCAATAGTTATTTCTTAAGACAAATAAAGAAATAAGTAATAATTATTTATTTAATAAAACATATAAATAAATAAGAAACCATATAAATATTATGATGCGCATTTTTCAGCATTCCCCCCCCCCCCCCGTTTTTGCGCTTTGTATGCCCTAACTAAAATTTGAAGGAATCTAGAATCGAATCTTCGTTCTTCTTGGTCAAGATATTTGTAACATCACAGAGTTTTCCTGGAAACAAAACGGATCCAGTGTATTGAGAACTTTGACTATGTACGCCTTTATGTTTGCATAAGTAAATTGCAGGGAGAGACTTCTTGTGTGGGCAATTCTGGTACACAAAAGCAATTGCCTAAAGGCCTTACCTTTTTTCATTGATGAGAAGAATAGTTAATGGTTAAAATGAGCGTTATCGCGTGGGAATAAATATCACACAGAAGTCGTTTGAAATGAGGTAGGTTTTTGTATGAAATAAAAATAAGTTACTTCTTTGCTTAAATGAATATTTTTAATATAAAGTATTTAATTTAATGATTTAATAGAAATATTTATATATATACACATATATATCAATAAATAAGTAAATAAATAAATAAATAAATAAATAAATAAATATATATATATATATATAGAGAGAGAGAGAGAGAGAAATAAAGTGATATATATATATATATATATATATATATATATATATAATTTGAATAATTTATTACCATTGTAATACTCAGCAGACAAAAGATAGATGAAGATACTAACATAAAATTAAAATTAAATTTATTTCGAATGAAAATTATCACGGTAATAATTTAATTTGAGTACCAATGATTAGCAAAAACATGTTAAAATACTTACGCAAAAGAGAAATGACACTAACATAACACATAAGCCTAACGATAGGATAATTTGTAAAAACTATGAAATATTAACAGTCAACACATACATAACATTGAAACAGAGGTTATTTTTATTGCCTGAGAAAGTGCAGTGCAGCAATGTAAAAATGTGACTTATCATTCGTGTTAAATTGTTTTTACTTTTCTACATAGAAGTTAAAAAAAAAAAAATTAACTAAATAAATAAAAGTAAAAGAAAATATAAAAAAATCTGCCTTAGCAGTTTTCCTTTCTAACAGTGAAGACGCATTTAGAGAAATATCTAAAGTAACCTACTTTGTGTAGGATAGAAAATAGTGCAGAATTTTTTACCGCTTCGAATGTTTCAAATTATGAGCAAGAAATATGACTAATATATACAAATTGTTGTGATTAGGTTTAGTTTAGGTAAATCCAAAATACATGAAATTCATAAATTTTAATATTGTGAAAATCAAATTTCAGTGACAGGTATTAATTAAGAAAATTGCATTTTCTTTTTATTGTTTAACTGTATGTGTGTGCATTTGTATATGTCTAAAAAGACGTGCATTCTTAGTATTAAGCCATACTGACTGATTGATTTTTATTTCAGCAATTTGTTTGATTAGAAGAATTTCGTCTTTTTAAAATAGAGTTTTGTAAAATAAGTAAATGAACAAATACGAGTGTAATTCATAATTTCTATAATTATTAAAACTTACATAGCTTTACTTGCTCGCGTATTGAAAAATTTCTCATTATCTAATGAAAACAAATAAATACGAAAATTATAATAACGCTTTTTAATAAAACGTCATCATAATCATTAGTATTATTATTATTACTACAAAAGGAAATTTTGTGACAAATAATTTCTAAATAGTAGTTATTCAAGAAGGTTTTTTTTTTTTTTTTTTTTTTTTTAAGTTTGAATCGCAATTATATATATATATATATATATAAAATGATATGAAGCAGGCTGTGTTCTATATAAAATTTAATATGATTATGACTGTGGAAAAATGTATTTTTTAAATAACAAAAAATGCAATCAATATTAATTTAATCATGTTTTTAATTAAACTGTTTATAAAATAATAAAATGTAACCATTTTCATATTATGCATCGCTTTATTTATCTCTATGTTAAATTATATTTTCAATTCGGCATGCTTATTACTTTCTCTTACTCATGTATGGAAGAGGATGTATTGTTTGGGGTGGAATTTTTTAAACTGAGTTTGATATATTTACGCGTTTATAGGTTCCCTAAACCCGACAAACAGGCTTTTAGCTGTTTGTTCCAAAGTATATGTGTCTGTCTATTATCGGTATAACTCAAGAACAAATATTAGCAAAATGTTTAAACTATGCATTCTAATTCTTTTTAGTACGCAAATGTTATTTGGAAACTTGTACTGAAGTAGGACAAATGAAGTATGCACAAGGACATTCAAAATTAATCAATTACGTCTATGGGTGAAATTTCAGTTAAGTACAGATTAACATGTATTTAGACTGCACCAAACGAAATAAAATAAATCTGTATTTCTTATAAGCAAAAAAATGCATATTTTACTTAGAATGTGGTATGATAGACTAAATCAAGCGGTTTTAATTAATTAATTAATTAATTTATTTATTGGATATAACTGTCGAAATTTGCAAAATTTACCTTGTGAAAGGAAATTGCTTGAGAATGATAATTATTTTCGCTTACTTTTATGTTACACAAAACTTTGTTTAGAGTTCTATACTTCACGTTGCCTTTATAGGATGATTTCGCATTTTGAGTTGCCTTGAATATAGAAATAAAACTTTTAACAGATCCTCTATGGTTCTATTATCGCAATAAATGAAAAGAAATAAATGGAAGAAATTTAAATTTAGAATGCTAAAGATTATCTGGAAATGTTACTCGAAATTTTTGTCTAAGATCAGTAAGTTACTGATACTCTAAATAACTTGAAATGCCTATTTTAAAATTTCCTTACAACTTTAATTTTTTTTAATGAATATTTAAATAATTGAATGGGGCATTGGGGGGGGGGAGAATCCCGTCACTCAGAAATATAATATATATAAAACGATTTATACAAATTCAGATTTCTATTTTTAATTTCATTAAACTTATATACTAAAAAAGTATTGCTATTTGCTGAATTTTCGAAAATAAGATTTCACTACCTTTACAAGTTTTAAGTCATAACTGATATTTTTTAAAACTGGATTGACCTCTGAGATAATTTTTACGCAAACTAACAAGTTGACACACATGCTTATTCCTGTATAGTAAGCTAAATAGCAAGCGAAATTTTCTAGTGATTTATCCAAGAACTCAAAGCCGACATTGACTGTGGCGCAATCAAACAAAGATTAATTATATGAAACCATTAGACTATTTTTAAAATAGTTTCATATTTCAAAACAACGGAACCTGAACCTGCAAATGATGGAATTTGTCTCCTATTAATAAGTTTTCTCATGTGAATAATCAAACGCATTGGAAATTTGAGAATAAAAAACCACGCAAAAACAGTGGGTCCACTATTCAGAAGTGCCTGCTAAATAATTTTTACTACACTTAAATTAATAAGTTATAATTAAGAATTATAAATTTCTAAATTTAATTAAGCATTAAATTAAAAATAATATTCGTGGTAATTGGTAATTTAAAAAAATGTAAATTACCTATGAAAAAAGAGATCTATTTAGAAAAAAAAAAAAAAAAAAAAAAAAAAAAAACACTTAAAAATGACCTTTTAATGAGTTTCGCTCCTTTTTAAAAATGAACTTGAGTTGAGCGCGTTCATTTTTTCAGACATGAGTTTGAACGAGAACTAACTCGTTTTTTGCACGATGAACTTGAGTTTGAACTAGCTCGTTTTTTTCGTGAACTTGCACAACACTGCCTGTGAGGCATCTCTTATCTATAAGATGAACTCGCACATAACACAGGACTTCCAGATGGGCTTTGATTCCGAAGAAATATGAAAGACGCATTTCTCAAAAACTGGAAAACGAAGTCTGTACCACTGAGCTGAAGAACAACTGGAGCAAATGCTTCCAATACTTTTACACAGTGTTCGTGCGTGCCAGTTTTTCTGCAATCTTTCGCCGACCTTGTATGGCAAGCAACATTTGTCGGGTCATCTATTACTATTAAAATCTTTAAAGAATTAAAATTTTAAATTGTAATGTCATGTTTAGCATATGGTTGTTCGAACTGACAACCTTTACACAATTTTACTTTGAAATATAAATATATCAAATGCTTTTTGCCATACAACGCTCGAAAGACAAACCTTCAAAAAACGGCACGCGAAAACCGGTCTAGCATTTCCTCCAGTTGTTCTTCAGCTCAGTGGTCTGTACACGCAGGTGCATCTCAACACAAGAAAAATATAATGCCGAATACTTAGTCCTTTCTTCCGTATTTTATAAGTTCATTGAAGTGCACCTTATTAATTTGGTGATGTATAATGTCCATTACATTAGGATATTCTTGCACTACGAAACATCTGACTATTAAAAAAACAATTCTTTCGGAAGGTCACTATTTTATCTAAAGATTTCATCTTTCTATCCGCTGTAATAAGTAGGAACTGAGAAAACTAAGTTCTTCTCCTGCAGCCGTTGACGGGGGAAAGTAGCACGGAGAAATATCAAAGGCGGAAGCTATGATTCAGCGTTTCCATCAGTTCTTCATACTGGCCTGAGTGAAGCATCGGGAGGAGAAAAGCTTTCTATTACGGAACGAAGAAAGACGGCGGATTATTTTTCTTTGAGAATACTGGATCCAAAATATCGAAGGTGGTGCTTGAGTCATCATCATAAAAATATTACAAAAACAGGAAGTTAGTATTGTTCATTGGACAAATGAATGCCAGGTAGAGGTCCTTTAGAAAATTCTTATAAATTGGTAATGTCCAACACTTGATAAAATCCAATAATAATAATTTTATAAGCACGTAACCTTCTCTCTCACATATATTGAAGCAGGGATCCCCGAACTGGCACGGATACCAATAATATATAAAGAAGTTTTGTCGTTACTATTGATGAATCGGCACGTGATCTTATAAAACTAGTGGTCGTCAGGTTCAAAATCAATCCATACAAAATAAAACACTTGAAAGCAAATTCAGGAGGTGACTATCGTTTTTTATTTAAACATTTTGAAAATATTATTGAATGGATTTCGGGGATGTGCTACAATTAAAAATACAGTGAGAGAGAGGTATCCTTTTCACGTATTCTCAAGTCAAGATCTTTTCGTCGAGTGTTCGGGGAGAGTACAGCAAGCGCACGACCTGCCCAGCCAAATCTGGCAAGCCTGCAAATCATACGATCCTGTAGTCGCCAAATAACCGCCAAGTGTTATTCTTTGTTCGTGAATTGAAATGTATATAAACTTTTAAATTTTGAGAGGCGGTTGGAAAATATTAACCCTATCGTTGGCGCGCTTGTGTAGAGCCAAGAGAATGAGGTGATTTATGAGTATTGTGAAACAGGAAATAGATAATTACTTTTATATGAGTCATTTAAAATCTATTGCATCAGGTTGAGTAGAGAATGACCGTTATTAAACTGAAATCATTAATATTGCGTAAACACAAATAAATTATTATATCCGGTGTTGAAATACATATAATTTGAGAGTCTTTTTGTTTAGGAAAATCTGAGAACACTTTTATTTATAAGAATATTAAGCTAATTTATATCTCTCAAATGATAATTTATTAATAAAGTATTACATTTAAAATCTAAATAAAAACGAAATCTTTAATTTATGGGTTCTATTAATGTAATTCCAAAATGAATGAAGTTTTGATTTAAAAAGGTTTATCTTAATCTGGTTTACGTAATTAACTATATAATACAATTAATTTATTTTATTTTATGAATCAAAAAGTAAACTATTCGGAAAACTAATATGAAATAAAACTAATTTTAAAACGAAATTTTCTCATGAAAAATGAAATAATTTAATTATTCAAAATTTCAAAGGAAATAGATTAAAAGTGAATGTATGTGTGAAAACTCCTTCACAAAATCTTTTAACACTTTCTTGTCCATCAAGTTTAGCTTCCACTAAAAGAGCTTTTTCAAAGTTTAGATACATGCATTCGAAACTTCGAAATCGATTAGTTATTGATAAATGTCCAGAATTATTAATGTGTTATCGAATGTTAAATGATAATTTTTATCCTGACTACCAAAAGATTATACCTTTTGTAACTGTTTATCATTATGTTGTTGGATGATCATTTATGTTTAATAAATAATTTATCATTAAAGGATTGTCATATATTGAAGAGCCCACCAGAAGTCAAGCGGTACTGCGCTGAAAGCTGGTAGATGGGAAGTGCCGGGTTCGATCCCAGGTCGAGCTCATTAAAAAAGCCGTTCGAAGTTTTCAGTGGTTTTCTCCGAAACTCGCGTAAATACGGGTTAGGACTCCTTAGAAAGATCCCACGGAGGACGTTGTATCCATAGGCCTAGGACCTTAACGTAGTCAATCGACCTTAAACTATACAACCAACCAACAATATTTTGCGTCGTTTTTAAAGTCAAATCAGAAAATTTAATATGATACTAAACAATTACCTCTCCATCCTGATTATGGTATTACACTCAAATACAATTGTTTAATTCTTGTTATCTACAAGTAGAAAGTCTTGTTTACAAAACTGAAATAATTTTAAATACTTTTAATTGTATTCTGATATGTACTATTACTTGCATTCTATGCTTAAAATCCAATTAATACTGATTACTTTTAATTGCATAGAATACAATTAAAATAATTGATTATTTTTAATTGTACTCTATGTTTAAAATAACATACTTAACTTTTTACACTCCGCATTCAGATCCGAGTGTAATTTAAATTAGTTTTTTACATATTTTGCCTTCAAATGCTTTAGTTTAACCCTTTAGCCGTTACCTATTTTTTCACTCATCCTTTCTAAAACGTTAAGCACATTCGACTAGGAACTCTTTTAAATAGGTTTTGAGTAGAAGAGGTATTGCTTTCAAGAACGTTAGTAATTTTTGGGGGGAGCAGGGGCGGAGTGACAAGTGTCAAATCTCATAGATAACAATGCGGTAGATAACAATAAGGAGCTAATCCTGACTCCTGAAGGTCATTGCTGTGAAATTTTCAGACAGTAAATTTTTCTCGTAAAAATATGGTTTGATACTTTTTAGCTGTATTTCGTTTCAGTTGAACTGATTTGATATTTTTAAAAATGCGTCATTTCACTCATGTTTACAATCTTTCTTCCATATAGCAATTAATTTTACTAGAGAAAAATAAGCATTACATCAAAATAAATGAAAAATAAATAAACAAAAATAATAATAAATTAAAATTATTTTAGAACTTATTCTCATTTGAAAAAAATCTACAAGTGAGCCAAAAAAATTATTAAAACTGGAAGAATTTATTTATGTGCTGAGAAAAAGGGGATGCAGATAAAATTAAAAAAAAAAAAAAAAAACTTTTTATTTATATTAGTAATTTAAATAAAAACGAATTATTTAATAAGGAAAATTTGTATTTATTTAATTTTTTCTGGCAATATTTGACAGACTTTCTGTTGCGTATTGCCAAATTTGATGTAAATCATTGCATGACAATTTTTTTATTTTCTTATTTTTAAGTAATTAACAGTTTTGACATGTAAAATCATTTATTAAATTTAACTTAAATGCTTTACGCAAATTTAACTTGCGATTAACAATTACCTTTGATAGCAAACGCAACAACAATAGATTAAATACAATATTTACGAATAAAAAATGAGCCCTATGTAAAAATATCCCAATAAAAAATTATTTTAACTTATTTTGAATAGAAATAGTTAAACAAAATAATTAATCAGGTGCACAGAAAGGAACCTATAGGTAAACATGCCAATGCAAATTATTTTTATTTGTTTTGAGTAGAAATAGTTATACAAAATCAGGTGAATCAGGTGAATGTTTTTAATATGAGTGAGCACGAAAACAGCCCCTTTTTTTTCTAATGAAGATTTGTATTTTTATAGTTTGACACGAAACAATTGTTATTACTAACAATTCGTAGGTTTCAGAAAATAAGGGTGATTTGCTGACAAAGTTGTTAAAATTCAGGCGTTTAGAATATAATTCGAAGAGAAAGTGTGTAAGCTATTCTTCTTCTACTTTGTTACAGGTACGTAAACATTATGTTTTAAACTTTGAATATGACAAAAGAAAAATCAAAATAAAGAAACTCGAAAAAAAAAAAAAAAAAAAAAAAAAAGTATAATATTTATTTAGATTTCACTTTTTTGCTAATTCTTAAATTATCTTCTGTTAAATA
Source organism: Salticus scenicus (assembly GCA_963930645.1). Classification (NCBI taxonomy): domain Eukaryota; kingdom Metazoa; phylum Arthropoda; class Arachnida; order Araneae; family Salticidae; genus Salticus; species Salticus scenicus. The sequence continues at coordinate 137,321,424 of OZ005648.1, forward strand.
TTAACAATAAATAAATAAAAATAAAAGTTTAATGAAAATTTCTTTTTTCAATGGAATTTTCCCCCTAAGTATACTAAATATTAGTCCAGGCAATTAGAGAATTCACACGGAAAAATTCATGGTGGTTCAAGAAATTGGGATGCTTTATTTACTTCGATTATTTGAATCCGAATTTTTTATTTCTTATCGAAAATTTCCCCTCCAATCCGTGTGTATCAAATCCTTATCCTCGAAAAATTATCTATTAAAAACTATCGCTTTTATTATTTTACAGAAAAAAATACTTAGAAATTCGAAAATGTGTAGAAAATATGCTACAGGTAAGATTTTTTTATGTAAGGTTATGGGGGAAATAATAGGAGAGAGAACCGAGTGTATTCTTACTCGCGTTATGCGGTTATTTCAAATCCGCAGTTGTTCTAGTTCAGTAAATATCACCCTAATTTAAAATGAATTTATTTCTAGAACTATATTCTGAATTTTTCAAGATAAAGTGTCTTAATGCATCAAGAATTATTAGCCCCGATTAATAGGGTTGGTTAGTTGTATGATTAAGGCCGATTGACTCCGTAAGTGTCCTAGGCCTATAGGGGAAATGCCCTCTGTGGGGGTCTTTCTAAGGAGTCCTAGCCCTTATTTACGCGAGTTTCGGAGGAAACCATGGAAAAATGCGAACGGCTAAATCGATGAGTGCGACCTGGGGTCGAACCCGGCACCTCCCATCTATCGGCTTTGAGCGCAGAACCGCTCGGCCGCTGGTGGGCCCCTCGATTAATTGGGAATATATGAATAAGGCATTTCGCTCAGAATTAGTAAAGGCCCCAAAGGTAATGAAAAATTCAAATCGTATAACGATAGCTCTGAGTCTGAAACTATACTACATTTATGATAATGAGCAGTTAAAATACAAACTGGGACTTTTTCATAATATATTACATTTAGATTTATTGCTACATAAGATTAAATTCAGACCTGCAGTTATCATGGTTGTACATTGAGTACAAGGTAGGAAAAAGGCTCTAGAGCTTATGAGACTAAAAGTATGATAAAATCGGAACAAAATAAATATTTTAATAATGTACACGTTGTGTACTATTTTACTAGGATTTAATTACCACACGGGGCATCAAGTCCAAGACTTTGTAATTAAATTATGAAAAAATTATAGAATAGCGCCCCCCATTGAGCTATGTATGCTGAAATTTAATAGACACCAGTTTATGTCAAACTGCAACTAAATAAAAGTTTTACGAAAATTCTGTTCATTAATTTTTGAATTAGAGCTGCTATGAAAGTTTTTTCGCGTACATAGACAGGCAGGCCTTTTCATAAATGATCAAATCCTCTTCAAGATCTTTCAAAACGTATAAATAAAATAAAAACTGGAAATCGAAATTTTTTATAAGTCCGATATATTTTTCTTATGAAAACAGAAGAAAGTAAAACTCTGGTATATAGTTTATTAAAAATTAAATAATCTGTGTGTCTCTCACGAGGCTTTCTCTTACCTTGCATTTCAAAGCTACACAGATAGATTTTATATTTAGACGTAAATAAATAAGGTAAGATAATGCAGTTCCATCTAGTTTAAAAATAAGCTAAAATCGGTTTACGGAGAGTTTATTTGAAATATAATACTGAGTGAGAGGATTAAAATGGGAGTTTAGGAGGCGGCATTCCCCGCTCCCCTCAACCCCTTGTTTAATTATAATGCCTACATTTATTAAAAAAAAAAAAAAAAAAAAAGAATCTACGCTGTTATCAATTAGCCTTGAAACTTGCAAATTATAACGAACTTTTAAAGTGGCAATCAAGAACCTGTTTCAAAATAAAAAAATTGAATTTCCTGCAGTTTTCTTTTCTTTTCTTTCTTTTTCTTTTTTTGGACGTTATGCTGAAAATTGATATAAAAAAAAGTAAAACGCTAAAAATTTCACTTTCGTGTTCAGGGCACCTCAAGACGTGATATTATACAAAATACGACAGTCAGCAAACAAACTTCAAAAAATACTCTATTTACAGTATGGGCATTAAAAATTAATTTTTCTACCTGGACAGAGTTCGTCAACATAGTGAAATATAACAATGCATTTGAATCAATTACATTCAATCGAAGAAAAGTTTATCATAATTTTGGGGTGCTCTGTATACTAGCTACAAAACATATACATATTACGCTGTGTACTTAAATTTAATCTTGGATCAAAAACACTTTTCACAAAATGAAATACAATTCCAGCAATTTAAAACTGTAGCCCCAATGTATCCAAATACTTTGGGTAGCCCTGTATATGAATAATGAATGATATCCATATCACACGCCGCGCAAAATATGCTTTGTTGCATGAACAAAAAAAAAAGTTTATTTCATTTTATTTTATTAAGACAATCTATAGATGTTATACTGTGTAAGAAATTTTGCCCGTAGACTTAATGTGTTTGAAATCTCTTGGATGGCCCTGTATACGAACTCTTTTCATGATCCCAATGAAAAGTTTAATGTAGCATTACTATATGATAAAAATATAAAATACCATCTTCCTACTACTATTTGTTCTTGGGATATGCTGTTAACACACATATACAGAGAGATAGATTAACCGCTATAAAAATATGTTTTTTAGATTCAGGGAACCTTATAACGTGTAAATACAAAAATAAATCTCTATTTCGAAAATTTGACCCTAAGACAATACTTTATCCTTTTCTAACATAAGGATAAGTAAGTAGGTAAATATTTGATGTGGAATTCTCACGACCATCCCTTACCCTGAAATTTAATACTATAAATACAGATTAGAGATTAAGCAGTAAAATAACGAAAACTGTTATACGAGTATAAACTGACATATATTTAAAACTTACTTATATTTAAAAAAAAATTCAAATTAGGTTTCGGAACAACTTTATTTGACAAATGCATTTGCGTGAGGGGTGGTGGGTACACACCCTTTCCCCCTCCCCTTGATTAATGTAACTACTTTTATATAGAAATCAAATTTATTGTCAAAATAAGTTCATTTAAAATTATTACAACTTTCTTATTCATTGTTTCTTAAAACGTACCAATCTTGTTTAAAATTTTCCAATAACAAGCATATCAACTTCAAGAAACGACTGAAATTATTTGTTTTAGAGTTATTCTGAAAAAAAACAGAGACAAATATCAAACACTGAAAACTTGACTTAGGTATACAAGAAACCCTGAAAATTGTGAATATATAAAAACAAGCGATGCATATTTATCTTAAAAAAAAAAGAAAAGAAAGAAATGTATTTATAATATGGGTATGAAGAATTAATTACAATTGCTGTCCAGTTTTCCTAGACCTGGTAAAATATTATGGTAAAGAACTTCCTCTAATTACATGCAATAAAAAAGAATGTTTCGCTTAATTATTGGCAACCCTGTATATCGTCTAGAAATTATGGACACACTATAAGTTGCACATAAATACAATCCTTTTTTAATAACACAAGTCATAACCTGAAATACGCTTCCTTAAATTTTCAAATATTGACCCATTATTTATATTTTAATTCTTTTGCGTAGACCTGTAAAAGAATGGTGAATGTTTTTCATGTACCATATTCTACATGAAACCTGCTTTAATGTCTAAATATATATATATATATACAAGTATGTATTCATTTCATTTGGTTTAGTGCAGTGCAGCCTATAGATGTTAAACTCTACTTATATAGAATTACCCCCATGTATTTGACTTGTAAGATATCTACCGTCTTGGGTATCCATGTACATGAACCATTTTCTATATTGCAATGAAAAGTTTAGCACAGCAATTCTATATGGTCGAGATTTAAAATACAGAATTAAACTTTCAGCTTCTGAATCGGAATTCATTTTAATATTCCGGAGAGCAGAGAATGTAATGCAAGATGAAGAAATCAATACGTGCAAATTAGTAAAATCACTGGCAACTGTCGATTTTCTTAGACTAAGCCGTTAAGGCACACCCCAACACCCCCTTTATGAGAGCAATATTTTTTACCTTGAAAATCTAGTCATTCGATTTTATCTTTACACATTGGTATGTTTTCAGAAAATAAAAAGCGTGTCAATGTATACAGTCTCACTAAAAGTTGTTCTATGTAGGGCCTTTGTATCAGTTAAAACGAAATTTCTCTTCTGCATTGTATTCAGATTCAGAAGTACAAAGAAAAATAATCCCGGTTCGTGAAATTGCAAACTTTTTGGAACATTTTTCAAACACCGGCTTTTCCGAAAGTGCTAGAAAGAATCCTTTTCTACTGCAACTTTACCTGACACAGTAACAGAGTTTTATACATAAGACTAAAAGGGAAATCGCTTTTTCATTGTTTAGGAGAGTTAGTGAAGCATTATCTATTTCTTCCACTAACATTCCTTTCCCTTCCCCAATACCGTTTACTTTGTGAAACATTCTCATCACAAGAGTAATATGAAAAAAAAAAAAAAAAAAAAAATGTATATTAATAGATTTTGATTGTTTCTTTACGTACACAATAAATTAAACGTACAATTAAAATATATATTAAAAAAAAAAAAAAAAAAAAAAGAGAGAGAGAGAGAGAGAGAGTTCTACGTATTACAACTACGTATATTATATTTATTCTTGACTTCAACAATTTTTCAGAGTATAATTATATTAACAAAAATAATTTTATGCGATTAAACGCACAAAATTAATGTATATTCTATTTCGAATTAAATGAAAACTAGAAGAAAGAAATTATTGTTATTAGTCTTTGAGAGATACCAGCGAGTTAAATATATTAACCAATTTTAGCGGTAAGATATAGATATATAGAAATTCCCATTAAGAAAATTCACTAACAGAGCAAGTAAAATATTGTTCATGTAACCGGTGCTTAGTTAAAAAATTGACGTACAATTAATATTTAAATTTAAAATCTTCTTTCTACACCATGCTATTAATAAACTAGTATTGTGCTTTAATTAATTTTTTAATGATGTGTAAGGGAGATTTAAATATAAATACATTTAACATATATAAAATGATTGTAATACACACGCAAAAGGAAAATTTCTATCCATTTTAAATATTTCGAAATTAAAATTAGATCAAAAATCACTTTAATTGGGTAAAAATTAATATTGCTCCTGCAGAGGGAAATAATAAAATATATCGAAAGGAAAAATACGCTCACTTTTGTGTAGGTTAAGGTCAATTGACTATGATAGGGTCATAGGCCTATGGGTGGAATGCGCTTTATGTGGGTCTTTCTTAGAGGTACTAACCTGTATTTACATGAGTTTTGAAGAAAACACGAAAAGGCACAGCCCCGTCTGCCAGCTTTGAGCACAGAACAGTTCGGCCACAAGACGTTCAAAGACTCACCCAGGAAAAATAATGTTAAAAAAAAAAAATAGAACTTTCATAAATCATTCAAATTCTTTCTTGATTTGCAAATATGTTCAAGTGTATTATACAATTTCAATTTACCTTTTCTGATATAATAACATTACTTACACTCTAATTACTTCCTCTTAGAATAAAAAATCGGTACAGTAGAGAACATAGGAGTGTTACATCTATGCAAATTACGATATTTATGGTTGTATTGAAATTTTACAAAAATACATGTACTTATTCTATAGAAATTTTTAATATAAAAGATTACTCGTATAAAATGAAATATTGTATAAAAATAATGGTATTTTTGAATGCCTTCTTGGCATCTTAAGAGAATATATATATGTGTGTGTGTATGTATGTATGTATGTATATATGTATTTTTTTTTTCTATAATCCACATAAACCATTTTTTTTCTAACTGTATATGTTACAAATGCATGAAAAATCCCAGGCTTGCATATTATTATGTAGATGGAAAGTGCAACAAGTGTTTTCACGGAGCCGGGTACACATGGTTATCAGGTGCAATGAGTGCATGTGATTAACATTTGATTTACTTGTTGAAATAAAGAATATGTATATTGTAATCAGTGAATTGTTCTATTTATCAAGAAAAAAGTTAGTTTATGATTTTTTTTTTTCTGGGTACCCTTATTTTCAGAGAGGATTTTTTTTTTTTTTCAAGGGAGCTTTTCCTTTGGTGAATTTTTCCAGGGTGACTTTTTTTCTTTTTTTTTTTTTTTTTTTTTTTTAGTGAAGGTCTTTCGGGATTCTAAAGATTAATTCCGAATAAAACATTGATTGGCATCGACAAGAAACTAACACAACTGCTTCTCGTATGAATAATTTTCGAGATAAAGATGTGACGTGTGTCTATACATTGAGGCAATTTATTTACATTCTTCAATGACGTAAACTGAAAATAGGTACTTTTCAAATTGCGTCACATTCCTTGCGTGGATTTGATATGCTGTTAAGAAATGTCTCTCATAGTCATAAAGTATAGATTAGATACAATTCTATTAATAATATTAATTCCAGTAATTCTGTTTATACCATTTTTAATAGCAAATATGCTATAATAATCCTCAAAGACACTTTCAACGAATGGAATATCATAATGCAATGCATTTAATTTAATTGCTTGATATGTTTGTTCACAATATCATTTTCTTGAGAAACTTGATTACTTAAACTTTAGAACGGGGTAACTAAATATAAATTCGAAGAGAAAAAAATAGAACTATTGCATTTTCTTTAATTACTTTCCAAGCAAACATTTATGTCAGGTTGGTTGGAGGATTTAAGGCCGATTGACTCCGTGTGTGTCCTAGGCCTATAGGGGGAATGAACTCGATGGGGGTCTTTCTAATGAGTCGTAGCCCGTATTTACGCGAGTTTCGTATGAAACCATGGAAAACTCCGAATGGCTAGGTCGATTAGCGCGACCTCGGATCGAACCCGGCACCTCCCATCTACCAGCTTTGAGCGCCGAACCGCTCGGCCCATTTATGTCAGGAAAGTATTGTAATTATGAAAAAATTGGATTTTTAGATTTTAGTATACTTTTACGTTTTAAGGTCTTCTAAGTTTATTTTTGCTGTTTTTACGGTGAGGTATACATGCAGGCGTGTGTCTGTTAGGGAACTCAATAAACGATTGGTTAGATTGAACCGAAAATTGCCAGGTACGTCGCCGTCGTATGAATTGTTTAGATTTTGACAAGTCTGCGGATTTATATTATTTATTTGTGCATTTATTGTTTATAGCGAAAAAAAAAATAATAAAAATAAAAAATCATTATGTAGGTGCATGATTGAAATTATTGAAAGTGCGATGATGCGTAAACTACTTATTTGACTGAGCTGAAAGTTGGTAGGTATGTTAAAGGTTACATGAATTGTTTAGATTGAGTTTTCCGAACTGTATCGAAAGTAGGCGGACAGATAACTTATTTGCGTCGGTACATTTTTCTCTCTCAAATCAAATTACAACCTACTTGCCCCACTAAATTGAAATACCCTTTGACTTCATCTACATGAACAGATGCTTCATTATTTAATCTCTTTTAAAAAATATTAATACTTGTATGTTAACTTATTATTTAATCAAATTATAAAATTAAATTTGTTTCAAATTGAAATATCTATTAATTTCTTAAATTCAAATACGTAGTTTAATCTTAAGATTCTATAAAAACAACTTTTACATCTGATTTGTCAAATTGGGTATTTGAGAAATTTTATTTATAAAACTGTTATTTATAACTGTGATTAACATAATTTCTCAAGTGAAATGTTAAAGATACATAAATATGAAATATTTATATTTGTAATACAGTGATGAAATTATTTTTAATGGGGTGTTGTATTGACAAATTTGTACTCTTCCTTAGATTTCACGTCCGTTGGAAGGTAGTTAAAAACTTAGATCGCAATGTCCAATTTGTCTGAAAATTTGAGTCACACTTACGGAAATAAGGTGTTTCGAATCATATTGAAAGGATAAAAGATGATTTATACTAATAGTGACCGCTGCAAAAATATCAACTCAAATTAATTTGTAAATATTAAACAATGCATGAAATAAACATTAAAAATTTTAAAATAATAATAATAGTAATAATAATAATAATTATTATTATTGTGACATAAAGCAAAACAATTTTTCTGCAAGTAAATTCTTATAACAATGTGCACTAGGTTGTTGTGGCAATTACATCTTTTTCTTATACAGTCTATATATCATCACCTCTTGCTTATTTAACTTGCACAAAAGTTAATTCTTATCTTATCTCAGTGAAGGTATTACCTATGAAGTTTGGTGTGATTTTAATCAGTAGATTCTAAGACGTTGCAAACTGCAAAATCACAAAATGCGCTGTTTACATTCAATTAAAAAAAAAAAAAAAAAAAAAAAAAAAAACATATGTTTTCACAAAGGCTGTTTCACATATCAAATTTGGTGCATTTATTCTCTATATAAATTGAGATTTAGCATTCATATTCATTAGGTAAACTGCAACACAGCTTCGCCTCTTATCGGGCGATATGCACTCAAAATGGACGGGCAATATTGTTTCATTGTCGTCCTCTTATTTACTTAGTTTCGTGCAATTATATTAAATAGAATCTGAGATATATCCTTTCCGATTATGAGGAAAAAGGAAAAAAGCACGCCACCTATCTGCAGAAAAGCTTTCAAAGTTAATCAGTTTAATATTTCGCTATGAGCCCTCTCACTTACCGAATTTTGTTCAATTATACCGAATAGAACCTGAGGTGTAACCTTCTCTTATACGGATGAAATCGCACATTATCAGCTATACCTATACCTGTTCAGCGATTCACCAGAAAAGTATCTGCACCGAAAGTTGATAGGCCCTAATTTCTGTCAAGGTGCAACTGCATACAAATTTTTCTGAAACTCTGTGCAGTATTTTCTGAAATGTAGTTTCTACAAAATTTTTGTCACACACATTAACAGACAGATATTTTCTAAAAATTATAAAATCGTGTTCAGGATTTCTGAAATCGTGTTAATCAGTCGAAAAGCGGAAGTCGAAAATTTTTACGAATCTAATACTTCTTTCTACTGAATATAGCAGAAGTAAAAATGTTTAAAAATCCCGATGGCACCGTATATTTTTTGGTTTTGCACATTTTTGTATTCTATAATGTGATTATTATTATCTTTTCTATTTTTCTGTATAATAATATCACACATGAAAAGTATGTTTTTTAAATTACTATGTTGTTAATTTTAATTATTAAACAGAAGATCGTACATAATATGAATACTCTAATTACTTAAAAAAAGGGGGGGGGGGGAAACACGGATTTTATTTTTCTAAAATTTCGAATTAAGCATTTTACTTTCAATATTTTTATAGACGGTTGGTTTCCATGTTAAAAAATGGTGACATACCCTGGTGAGATAAGAAGTGAGGGACACAATCAGATTATCAATTTTAGAGGGGGGAAGGGTGTAGTGCAATTCAAACATAAGCGTTGAAATTAAAGTGAGAGGTGCGCAATTAGATTGTCTCCGTTTTCGATGGGTATAGGGATTAGACTTCTACAGGAACTCTAAGAATAATTTTTTTATCATTTATTGACTGTGGAGTGTGGGCTCAAAAAATAAGAAGTGCGATATCTTCTAAACGCCTTAATGGGTTGAGCTAAAATTTGGTATATATATGTTATAAGTCACCATCACACAAGTTATATGGATCTTGATGATCACAGAACTTAAAGATCTTTTCATGGTTAAAATGAAAAATACTTTATAATTATGAGTCGCAAACTCAAATTATTTACAACGTGTTTCCGTCTAAAATCCATATTTAAATAAGGTATAAATCAGTAGGCACGTTATTGGTTAAGAATGACAGTTCTTTTCAACTGAGAGGCAAAAAAGAATTTTTATATATTAAGGTCTACGGGATAAAACTATTTATGATTCAATTTTTATTAAAATCACAATCAACTGATTTGAAGAAAATCATATTTAGTGAAATTTTATTTTTCCGACTGCGTGAAAATAATGCCTGGACCGGGAGTCGAACCCCGGACCTTTGACTTACAAGGTCAAGGCTCTACCAATTGAGCTATCCAGGCCGACAACCGGTCAGCATTACTCACTCAGACAACCTTAAGGCAGAAACATCTGGTCTATCATTTAGATAGCTCAACAGAAATAAGCCGCAGGTAAAGGAAAACACCATTAAACAATGGGAAAAAAAATACAATTTTTATTAAAATCACAATCAACTGATTGGAAGAAAATCATATTTAAGGTTGTCTGAGTGAGTAATGCTGACCGGTTGTCGGCCTGGATAGCTCAATTGGTAGAGCCTTGACCTTGTAAGTCAGAGATCCGGGGTTCGATTCCCGGTCCAGGCATTATTTTCACTCAGTCGGAAAAATAAAATTTCATTAAATATTTATGATTCGTTTTAATACTGTCAAACTATTAAAAACGCATAACAAAATGATTAATAACAATAATAAGATAAATGTTGAATATGGCAAATTTACTGTTTATTGGTCTTTCTTTGAAACGGATAGAAAAAATGTGAATCCTTTAAAAATGACATATAACTTGGGGAAAAATACTACCCTAATACGATTTTTCTTTTTGTTTATTTTGCGGTTTCTCTGATTTAAATTTATTTAAGTAACTCTTAATTACTAGAATTTCCAGAACGTCAAGCGAAGTCACTTCAGATTTTTCCTGGAAATGGTGTTCAAATATTCTATTTGCAGAGTTAATTTTGGTAAAAAAATTATCATTTAGTGAATTAATTTAAATCTCTTAATATTTTTATTCAGTTTATCAGAAACTGTTATTTAATTTTGCATTTGCATATTGGTTAGTAATTTCATTTATGGTTTTCTCGTATTCATTTTATCAGAAATAATTATTGAACTTCGCATGTGTATATCGGTTTCATTTATAGATTTCTAATACTCAAACTCAACCCGTTTCTTTCATATCACGAAGTGATTTTGAAATAGAAAATATTTTAGAAAATTATATGCAATAAAATCCGAACTGTTTCTATTTTACCTTTTTAGAAAAATAATAGTTTAAAAAACAACAGATAATTTTTTTTTCTTTGGGTTTGGGGGGGGGGGGGTTAGAAAAGTTCGCTTTATCTACTATTAGTTATATATATATATATATATATTAATCTGTTGCAAATGTAGTAAGTACAGTCATTTAGAGACGACGCTAATCTATATGCATGTTTATAATATTAATGATTTTTTTCTTTCATTTGTAATAAATTTTTATTGAGAAGATTTAATTGCTTTTCGAGAAATATGAATCGCTTTGAAACAAGTTTTATACATATATGATTCAGTTATAACATGTAGCTAGATTACGCATAGCTGTAACCTAAATACCATTCAGCAACATTAATTTTACTGCCTAATAAATAACACATTCTAAAGATTACACATACACACAGAAGCATGTATATTTTTGGCCATTTATATTTGATGTAAAAATACAACTTTTTTTTTTTTTTTTTTCCCAAGTATTTTATTCATATGAATGCACTGCTTATCATGACACCTTCTATATTATGGTCTTGGTCAAGAATTCAGGAAATCTAAAGTATTATTCATAATTTCATTTAAAGGAACACATTTAACGCATATTGAAATTTAAGATGACCACAAATGAATATTCTATATTTAGAAGCAAGTTCAAATTTTTGCGTTACTTATAATTTATTATTGATCTTTTTATTTTTTATTAATCTTGATAGATTTTTCATTACATATTATTATAATTATTATTATTTTATTGTTGTTGTTGTTGTTATCTTCTTTGAAAAATATTTTAACAATATTTTCTTTAAACGAGAAAATTAAAATAATATAATACAGATAAACAACATTTTTAAATTAATATTAGTGTTTCCCTATATTTTAACTTTTAAAATTTAATTTCAAAATATTATATTTTTTTATCAGTTTTATTAGTGTCCTAATACCCGAATTTGAAAGAAAATACAATGCTATTTTAAATAAAATTAATATATAAAAATATATAAATATACTCTTTTTTTAATTAAAATATATAAGCTGTAACATATATATGTATTTCATTTTCAGTATAACAAAACAAAATTAGTTCCCATCTCATAAGAGTAAGATTTTCAATTGCACTTCTTATCTGCAATGCATGTGTCGTTACTTTAGAAAAAGAAAAACTATTTGGAATTTTACCTATTGTAAGTTTATCGATATCTCAATAGACACGCGTCAACAGCTCATCTTTATTTTTTGCCGAAAGTTCAACCCCTTGTCAATCACCCAAACCTGCAGGGGGGAAACGATACCTGGGAGAAGCCGTCTTTAACGGTTTAGGAGAAGAAATTCTAGTTAAAGATAAACCGTCTGCAACGGTCTAACTACACTTAAGGATGAGGGGGAAAAGCCGCCTGCAACGGTCTAGCGACAGAAAACAGAAGCGGAAAAAGCCGCCTGCAACGGTTATAGGGTTAAAGAACTATATCATTAAAATGTGTTAAAAAAAAAAAAAAAATTAATATAATTTAATGCCATTATATTTTTATATTTTTATATTATATTGTTGCGTACTTGGGGGTTCGTGAGTTGTCCGAGAATGAAAGGCCAAACGTACAAAAATGCAGTAATTTATTCACAGAAAGTTCCAGAAAAATGCAGGTCTATAAACCAAGTATCAGCTTCAATTCAACTAGTAAACACAGCTTAAACAACAGCTGTCAATAGCAAATCCACAGTACAAACTGTATAGCAATAACACTTACAGCAAACAATACAAGCATTAGCGAAGCTGGCTGAGATTTGAACTGAACTGACTGCCTTGGCGAGGAAGCGCTCCTTATATACTGTTCCATGGAACCCAGATTTTTCGAGAAAACTCTAGAAAGTGGTCAACCAATCAACTTACAGCTTCCATATTTGGTATATCCCATATAAGGATTTTCTCGCCAAGGTCGCCAAAAAAATCGCCAAGGTGGGAGAAAGTCGCCAAATTTGACGCCAAACCCATTACCTGCCTTATTGGGGCTTTTTAATGCGTTTTTAAGGGAAAATAAGGTTATTTTAACGCTAAAACGACTAGAAATGCACAAAATTAGCACTTTATCAATTTACTAAGCCTCTTTGAAAGAATTTATACAAAAATAAACACAATTATTTACAATTTTGTAACACTGCCCCCCTCCCAAGGACTGCACGTCCCGGGCAGTGCAACCCTTGGTCAAGAGGCGAAACTAAACAAATTTACACAATATAAAATACAAGAACTAAGTTGCACATAAAGATAACATAGAAATATAAATTAAGTGGGAAATATTTACAAAATTCACAAATATGTACAAATATTTATATACAAATATTTACAGTGCGCATGCGCAAATTTTATCAGTATTTACATTTTTAATTTTAATATTACCGGTAATTGTGGTATTTGGCTAGCGTGTTATAGTGCACCACCTTCGGTTTTGATGAAGGTGTTTTAGTGATCCGCACCACTACATCATTCAGCCTTTTTAAGACTGTGTACGGTCCGTCCCAGTTGCACTGTAACTTCGGAGAGAGTCCTTTGCGTCGAACAGGATTCCACAACCAGACCTTCTCTCCTTCCTGGAACTCATGTTGTGTAGCCTTTAGATCGTACCTTGTCTTCATTTTCTCCGTTGCAATGTGAATTCGCTCCCGAGCAAAGTTGTGTACGTCCTCAAATCGTGCCTGGAGATCTTGGATGTACTCCTCGGGCAATGAAGGCGCATCGGGTGGACAACCAAACAGGAGATCACAAGGGAGACGAAGTTCACGTCCAAACAGCATCTGGGCTGGAGTATAGGCGGTGGTTTCATGGACAGCACTTCGATAAGCCAGCAGGAACAATGGTAACTTCAAGTTCCAATCTTGCTGGTTCCTTGATACTAGAAGAGAGAGGTTATTCAGGATGGTACGAATGAAAATCTCGACCATGCCGTCCGACTGGGGATGTAAGGGTGTTGTCCGGGTTTTGTCTATGCCGAGTAGTTGACACAGTCCTTTGAAAACATCAGAGGTAAAGTTCCTACCTTGGTCGGTATGAAGTTGTAGGGGCGTGCCGTACCTTGACACCCATTGCTGCACTAGGACCTCTGCGACTGTGCATGCCTCCTGATTGGGAATGGGATATGCCTCAGGCCACTTGGTGAAATAGTCCATCACGACGAGGATGTATTTATTTCCACTGGAGGTCCGTGGCAAAGGACCCAAGATGTCGATTGCAATCCGTTCAAATGGTGCTCCCACGTTATACCATTGCAGTCTTCCTCGACTTCGTTTCTGCGGGCCTTTACGTGCCGCACAAGCATCACAGGATTTACACCATTTCTCCACATCCTCCCTTGCCTTGCACCAGTAGAAGCGTTCCCGAACTTTCTGCAGAGTCTTCATTACCCCAAAATGGCCCCCGGTAGAGCTACTATGCAGTTGTTCTAAAAGAGCTGGAATTTCTGATCTTGGTAATAAAATCTGCCATCTGACGGTTTTCCCATCATCAGATTCCCACTTTCTGTATAATACGCCGTTTCTGATATGAAGAGAGTCCCAAAGTGCCCAATAACGTTTCGTAATGGGACTGAATCTGGAAATGTCCTGCCAGGTAGGTCTGTTGCTGGTCGTCTCCTTCAGCTGTAATATTGGCTTTATGTCAGGATCTTCCAACTGGGCTTGTCTAAGTTCTTCGTCACTCCAGGGATCGCGATCTTGTTCTGATGGTGTTGAGACAGCAACTTGGCGAGCAACTGGCTGTATTCTTTGGGGTCTATCATCGGCTTTACAGCTGTATTTATGATCTTCATATGGAGGCTTCCGCAAGAAGGCATCTGGATTTTCCCGAAGCGCTCCTCCTGGGTGGCATACTTCAGAGACATTCACGGTTGCGTCTCTAGGTGTTCTTACTGGGCAGCTTCGTTTGATATGCCCGTCTTTTCCACAGCCCCAGCATTTAGTTGTTAGAGTCTTCCCTTCTTTCTTACTCTCACGAATGCGTAGTCTTCTATTAATTTCTGCAATCATTTCCTGAATTTCTTTAAGATCATCTTGAGAGCCGTTCACTTTGTCTGCTGTGCTGTTCTGGCGATGTTTACAGGAAGCTTGTTGGGCTGTCCGAGCTTTAGGGCATACACCAAGGCTGACTCCACATCCTTCACGTCGGAGAGTCTGAGGGTTTTTTGAATATCTGGATCTCCGACAGCATCAATGAAATATTCTAGAGCCAGATCCTTGCGTGTTTCAGGATGACAGTCTGAGAAAGCCAAATGTGAAAGCCGCTGGATGTTTGATGCCAGTTCTTGTAAGCTTTCCCCTGGTCTCTGACGACGGGACCTTAGCTGGAGTCGACTATATTCTTTGGACCATTTCGCTCCAAAACGTAGCTCTAGTGCTCTGGTTACAGCTTCGAAGTCATATCGCTGTTCCTTCGAAAGGGTCTCCAGAATATCTGCGGCGTCGCCCCGCAACGACCCTACCAGATGAGCCGTCTTTGCAACAGAGTCCCAGCCGTTAGCTTCAGCTACGATGGAAAACTGCGTCTTATATACATGCCAGGAATAACTGCCGTCGTAGGTGGATAGCTTAATCAATTCCTGATTCTGGATTCTTCTCTCTTTCTTTTCAGTTTCCTGGGGCATGGATTTTAACTTTTCTTCCACTTTTCTCTCCATCTCCAGATCTTCTTCTATTCTCTTCAGTTTACCTTCTATCTCTGAAAACCTTCCTTTCAGTTCCTGATCAAAATTTTCTTTAACTTTCATAACATTTTCTTGTATCTTCATAGCTTTCTCTTTAAAACTTTCTTCTATTTTCAAAACTTTCTCTTCAAAATTTCCTTCTATCTTTATAACTTTCTCTTCTATTCCATCCATTCTATTTTCCATCACCGTTAATTTACCCTCGATAGATTCTTTCACCGTTGAAAGCTCTCTCTTCATCTCATCTTGATTAGATTTAATTTCTTCCTGAACTTCACCCATAGTGTCTTTCAACTCTCTTTGCGATGTTTCCATTTTCTCTTGTGCTGCCTTCATTTCTTTCATCTCTTGACTCAGGCTATCTTTCATCTATCTCTGTCGTTCTTTCATTTCATTCATCTGGGTAGCTAAGCTTTCTAGAAGTTTCTCCATCTCTTCTTCCATAGCTCTAGTTATAACCATTCACAGACAATCCCCGCTTCTGACACCAGAAATGTTGCGTACTTGGGGGTTCGTGAGTTGTCCGAGAATGAAAGGCCAAACGTACAAAAATGCAGTAATTTATTCACAGAAAGTTCCAGAAAAATGCAGGTCTATAAACCAAGTATCAGCTTCAATTCAACTAGTAAACACAGCTTAAACAACAGCTGTCAATAGCAAATCCACAGTACAAACTGTATAGCAATAACACTTACAGCAAGTCTCTTTCGAAGAGGCTCAAACAATACAAGCATTAGCGAAGCTGGCTGAGATCTGAACTGAACTGACTGCCTTGGCGAGGAAGCGCTCCTTATATACTGTTCCATGGAACCCAGATTTTTCGAGAAAACTCTAGAAAGTGGTCAACCAATCAACTTACAGCTTCCATATTTGGTATATCCCATATAAGGATTTTCTCGCCAAGGTCGCCAAAAAAATCGCCAAGGTGGGAGAAAGTCGCCAAATTTGGCGCCAAACCCATTAGCTGCCTTATTGGGGCTTTTTAATGCGTTTTTAAGGGAAAATAAGGTTATTTTAACGCTAAAACGACTAGAAATGCACAAAATTAGCACTTTATCAATTTACTAAGCCTCTTTGAAAGAATTTATACAAAAATAAACACAATTATTTACAATTTTGTAACAATATTATATTTTAATAATGTAAGCTATTTTAAGCATGCCAGCCCATTTTTAGAAGCATTTTGCTTATTTTTCTAAATTGTGTGAATTTTTAAACTGTGGGGCAAAAGGAAAAATGGTAAAATAGGTCATTTTTATAATTTCCTGTACATTTCCCCTTTTATGATTGAACTGTAATTTTTATTTCAAAAAATCAAGCCATCTTTCTATTATATCTGATAATTTTTTCAAGTCAGTATTCATGATATGTAATTTTTTATTTAATTTTTAATTCCATGTTTCCTTTATGAAACATTAGCGTGTAAAAGGTTTATATATCGGTGTTTTGACAGTTTAATCCGGTTAAAACGCAGTTTAAACTCATGTCACGTCAAAATCTAGTTTTTGACGTCGAAAACCCAATCTAGTGGTGAATCTAGGTCTGAATCTAGTGGTGATTTTTCTCAGAGCGTAAGCATTATCTCAAGTACGGATGATTGTAAAGAAGTTGGACCAGTTTTAAAATATCGCTTTTCACATTGTCAAGAACCCTATTGGTTTTCAGCATTCTAATTTAAAACTTCATAAGTTATTAGAAATTTAACATTTTCTTAACATCGCAGAATACGGTAAAATGTAACATTAATGTTGCCTCATGATGATTATTTTAATCGCAAATATGTCGCCTTAAATTTAAAATGCCAGTTATGATACTGGCAAGAACCCTATTGATTTTTAACAATCTACTTTGACAATTTCGTATGTTATTAAAAATTAAAATTTTCTTAACGTGGTAGACTAGGGCAAAACTTGACGTGAACCTGAACTTTGAGGATTGCTGTAGTCATAAAGAAGTCAGCCTAGTTTTAAAACATCATTTTTGATACTAGCATGATAATTACTGAATATACTAATTCTACTTTAAAAGCTTCTAATATTATTTGAAATTAAAGGTAATCATAAAATGGTTGAATAGGGCAAGATTTCACATAAACTTGCATTGTTGAAATTATTGCACTGGAAATAGTATGGAATTACATGATGACTAAAATAAGAAACTTAGATACAATTAATTAGTAAATTAGCTTAAGGACAATATATAGAAGTGGAAGAGGATAGCTTAGTTGGTGGAGCATTTAAGACATGACTGAAAATCGGTGATCGGTCAAATTCGTTGTTCTTAACATGAATAAAATACGCTTTAAAATAGAAATTTAAGTGTACAAATCTATGATGTGCATGGGATACTCAGCAAAGTCTATTCATGACAGCTAGTTTCTTACGGAAAAGCAAAATTTACTTTTTATTAAGAACAGTTTTCATTAAATGAAATTATTTTGATTTCATTAGAAGTATTTTTCGAAACTTAGTTAAAAACTTTAATTTAAAAATTAACAAATAAGGATAATTCTATTTTTAACCCTCGCTTTCCCAAGATCAAGGAGTTACTGCAGAACAATTACTTTCAGGTGCCGCTTGGCACGTTTGGCGAAAATCCCCAGCACTGCGCCTTTTTGTATGGTTTAGAAATTGCAACATTCCACTGGTTACGTTTGCTATCTCTGGTGAATTAGCGTACTTATTGAATGAGGCGGGCTTAACTAAATTTCAACTTCAAAATGGGGTCAAAATGGTCGCTTTCCCAAGATGGGGTCAAAATGACCCCATCTTGGGAAAGAGAGGGTTAATTAGTTCAGGCAAGAGAGGGAGAGAGTGTTGGGGGGGGTAATCAAGAATAAAAATAAACATTAACAGCCAATCAAGCAAGAGAAGACTTCTTGGCGTGATATTTTACACTGACACTAAGCTTTAAAAAAAAAAACATATTTCTCATAGTCGGGTTCAGTTGTATAGATATTTCATATAGGAATTTTCAAGGTTTGCAGAAAAGCGAGAATTTAAAGAATATTAATCACTAAGAGCGCATCTGTTTGCGCATGAGAGTATGTATTATCATTGATTTTCACTAAGAATTTGTTTTACAATAAAAGGCATATCAAGCGACAGCATGATTTTGATTCAAAGAATTCCAACATACATATTGAGGTTTAAAGGACTGTGATAAGATGAATCAGGTTTCTTAATTTTGCACACTACTAATTTTAAATATCAATTTTGGTCATAAAATAAGCCTATACATTTAGGAAGAAATTTATTTATAGAAAAAGATTGGGAGAAGAATTCTTAAATAAAGGCCGGCCAAGTGGAACTCTGTGAATTGTCAAAATTAAAAGAGGTCAATAGTGTATAAGTATTAGTACTTAGTACAGTATTCTGTGTTAAAAAAAGAAAAAAAAAAAAAGATAATTGTGTAAAACTGAATTATAATAATCATATAAATTTGTTGCTTTATACGCTGAAGTAAACTACTTTTTTGGAATATATATATATACATTATTTTCAAAAAGTCCCTTTATTTCTAATGTTGCAGAAGTTGTATCAAAATAAGTAAATAAATAGGCAAAACATCCGGTTTCATAAATAACCACTATAAGCAAAAGTACAAAACTAAGTAAATTTAAAAAGAAAAACAATAAACGATTTATTCTGCAAAACACAGTTAAAGAAGCAAATGGGAAACGAAACAGCATACACAACCTGTTTGAAATTGTTGCGCTTTTCACATTTTGTTTTTATTTTGCAGTGCAGAAAAGAGGTTTTCCGTGTGAAGTTTTGAGACAAGCGCATCTTAATGCATTCTAGTTGCTTCCTTTGCCGTAAACAGCAAAGGTAAAAGAAGTTATATTATTTTTCTATATTCTTTTCTACTTTTTCTCATTCACCACTGTTCAGTTTAGTTTTACATAAATTTTAATGCATTAAAAATTCGTCATGTCTGTTAATTAGTTTGTTTATACGGTTATTCCAATTTTACATTTTCAAACTATTATCCCATCCCAGTGGAAAGCTCTGTGGTATTATTTCTCTCTCTTTCTCTGTATTTTAATATTACAATATATTATTTGATCACTAGATAAGATAATTTGTTATTGTTCCGAAAAATGAAAGAAAGAAAAAAAAAATATTTGTTTTATTTTGGATTAGAAACTTTTTTCGCATTTTTAGCGGAATAACGTTAATAATAATAGAAAATTATACTTGAATAAATATTTTGCTGAAATGAATTAGCTTAGCGATTTACTAATTAATATATTGTCAACAATATTCTTTAATATGAAATAGAAGCTATAATATTCAAGAATTGTAATCAATAAACGATGTACACCAAAGATTACCAACCGGTGGTCCGAGAAAAAATTTTAGTGGTCAACAAAAAAATCATCATTCCATTATTTTTTTTTTTTTTTAAATCTATTATTAACAATTATATTGGTTGTTAATTTTAGATTAAGAATTTTTTGAATTATTCATACTCACATTAAAGTTTTGTATTTCAAGAAATCAGTCCTCAACCCTTTTCCTGCCACTGACGAATTATCTCGTCAGTCGTCTGCTTGCTACAACTCGTCACTGACGAGATAACTCGTTTCCAGTGTTTACTCAATTCTCACACATGATGCCACCAGCTGTCCTCATCTGTGATGTCACCAGCTGTGTGGCAACTAAGCCACACCTTTAGCCAGTTATAAAAACAAACAACAGAGGGCGGACAATATTGGGTGGCAGTGAAAGGGTTAAAAGATCGAGATAAAACTGTTTTCTCAGCATCACATACCGTAAAATACCGCAAAAGCGACCCCTCTTGATTCCGAATAAATCCCCCCTCATACAGTCAATGGTAATAAGTACAAAACTTTGAATAAAAACCATAAAATGCAAGAATTCGCAACAACTGTTTCGGGTCGAAATAAAACCCGACCCTTCGTCAGGCGAACAAAGTAGGCACGAGTGCTACAAACAAAGCGGCAACGCACACAACCGATTTAAGTGAAGAGCAAAATCAAATAAAGTCGAATGCAAATATAAATACTGGTGAACCAGAATTATAAAAGTGAAAGAAGAAAATAAATAAATATATAAAATTAAATATAAAAATAAAGTCTAGGAAAAATTCAAAACCAAGCGAAAAGCTAATTTAGGTGAGCAATTTCCAAGCATCAGACAAGAACGGAGAGTGAAAGAAATATCATTAAAAGGTTTTTCAAATTTTTAAATATGTAAAAAGCTTTATGGTTATCCAAATGGGAAGAGGAGATAGGAAATTCCTCTATCAAAGCAGTATTTGTAGAAGTTTTTAAGAAAATAAATTGGGAAGTGAAAGGCACAAAAAGTGATGGAGAATTTATAAATCATTTGAGATTTGCCGAAAACACTGTATTACTTGTTTCCTCATTTGAGAGAATGCTTTGAAAGAAAGAAATGCTTCGAGAATTAAGCAAAGATACAATATCGTCGGACTAAAAATGAACCTCAGCAAGCTAAACAAATATGTCAGATTGCTTTGTTTGTCTATTGAAGATCGCTGTTGATATGAATGAATTAGAAACAGTATGCAATTATACTTATCTGGGACAAGTCATCAAGATGAACAGAAACAACATGCAAGAAATTAACAACTGAATTAAACTTGAATGGGGATCATTCGGAAGAATTAGCACTACATTCAAAAGCGATCTCATAATTTGCTTGAAAAAAAAAAGTTTTTGATTCTATGTATTTTGTCTGCATTAACTTATGCTCCAGAAACTCTGACATTAACGTGCAAAGCTGTACAAAAGCTTCAAACAACCCAGAGAAGCATCGAGAGACACAATTTAGGATTCACCCGAAGAAAAAGAAAGCGAAACACATGGATTAGGCAGCAAACCAAAGTTACTGTTGTCATTTGTGAAGTAAATAAGTTAAAATGGAGCTGGGCTGGGCACCTTGCCAGAAGAAACGATGATAAATGGAACACCAAAGTCTTATTTTGGATACCGAGAAATAAGAAAATACCAACGAATAGATCACAGTGTTATTGGAGCGATGAGATAGTTAAGTTTGGTGGCGTTGAATGGAGAAGAATAGCAGAAAACAGGGTACTAGGAGAAGCCTTCATCCTGCAGTGGATTAATAAAGGCTGAAATCGATGATAACGATGATTGTATTAAGTACCTTATCAGGCTACCATTTCTTACATATAGTAATAAGTAATTAAAAAACATTCTTTGCTCATCCAACATAAAGTATACATAAGTAATATGACTGAGTAAAGGTACTTGCAGTAAACCTTTCTCGATCATCCTGAATGACATTTAAATCCATTTCTAATTTAAAACTTTCTATAATTTTCAATAAACCTGTTGATATAAGACTGATTTTTTTTTTTTTTTTTTTTTAAGGAATGAAAAGGAAGTTTTATTAAAATTTTAAGTTTTGATATATTAAAAATCTGTTAAAAATGGGTATTTTCTCCAGAATATGCTTAAATCGACTATTTTATTCTATTATATAGCTCTTCTCTTCTGAAAAGTTTATTCTTTCTCATACTACTTCATGTTTTATAAATATTTTTATGTTTCTTACTTTAATTCTTAAAGAAAAATGTTCAAAGTTTCATGGAAGTTTGAGCAGCTTGAATTAAAAAGAAAAATATTGGACTTGAGGTAGATTAGATTTTCCTTTATCATACTTTCTTTTTCTATTTTTTTTAATTTTTTTTCCCTGTATGCATGTTTTAACAGAAAATTGCCTTGAAAAAATTTAGTTGCAGTGTAATCAAAACCAAATATTTTTATAAAAATGCTAGCTTAAATAACAAAAGGCAAAGTCTTGTGATTCAATTCTAAGAAAATAAGGAAAGTTTCCATTGTGGAAATTTTAAAATTAATCATAACCTCGAAAATAAGAAAAGAAAATTCCTTTTAATCAGATCAATGGTTTATTGATCTGAATTATTTCAACTGAAAGGACTTGAATATTCATATCCTATTATCCGTTTTACATAAAAAAGTTAATTTATTTACAACATTGCATTTTAAAATTTGAAGCTCTAATATTGTATTGTTGTAACATGGATTAAATCTCCTTCCTGCCTCAGTTGGGCTGTTGCAGTGAAATTAGAGTCAAACTGGTAATAAAGGGACATTTCACTCACTCCCAGTCAGGTCGGTCTTGGTGATAAACATGGTGAACTAATTTGTCGAAAAATAGTATTTTAGGGTTCCCGAAGTTCCGATGCTCTATGTTGAATACAAGCCGATTTTGGGGACTTTTCATTGGGTTCTATCACATAACTCACGAAAACCGAGCCGAATTCCAGCAGCCAAGATATAAATAAGGAAAGATCACCTCCCAGGGAGTTAAAGTGTGCTCAGAGCGCTATTCTGGGCGATTGCCTCGTATAGGTTATGTTCCAAACGATTGATCTTTGTTCGTGAACCAGCGAGAATACTGCTCTATGGGGAGTTTAATGTTTAATGCTGATTGTACTATTTTTGCTGAACAAGGGGCTGTTCTTTTGTATTGTTTCAAGAACATTCGTCGAATAGTGACTTTTGTGGTTAGAAGCAACAGCTTCATCGGACTACTTTGAAAATATTCAATTAATTAACAGTTCTATTGGACTATTTCGATAATAATAAATACGAGTGGTTTTTAAGTAACTTGCAAAAAAGTTGATGAAATCAATGTTTATCTTACAAGAAATAATCTAAAAACCTGACCTCAATTATCTTGAGATAGTGATGTGTTAATCTAGAATGCATGACTCTAAATCAGAAAAAAATAAATTACATTTTCTGCTTTTGAACTCATACCAACTGACCTTTTTAAATAAAACTGAAGGTATTAAAATAACTAGATGACCATTTTATAGGACTTTTAATCATTTAATCTAATTCATCATTATTAAATATTCAAACTTCTTTACGATCACTATCATAAAATAAACAGAAGAAACAGTCAACACGCCAGAATTGAGGGGGCTGTTTGGTGAGATTGATTGACAAGTGAATAAACCAATAGAGTGGCTTTCTTGAGCGGCCGAACAAAACTTTACTACGTTTAGAAATCTCGCGAGACGAGACGATTTAAAAATCTCGCCAACAAGTTATCAACCAATCAGATTGCAGCATTGTTACAACCCTATACCCAACATTCCTAGATTTTTCAAACCGAAACCAAAAGACATATGCTACATCTTGTACTATTATATATCTATGCATGGATCATTCAACACAAAAGTCACTGTAACTGTAAGTCTGACAGCTGTAAATAAATAACACTGAGAAAAAAAAAATATATCGCCTTTCTCTAGAATGAATAAGTGGCCACTTTATAAATCCCTGAACTAGAAATATAGATTTCCGAGCTATGCACATAAGGCACGCCAATAAACTGAATAGACGAAATTATCGAGAATTTTTAGTGTACACATTTCTAGATGGTGAAACAATATTCTGAATACTCTAAATATTCTGAATCATTTATATTGCGAGAAATTCTCGCTTGATTTTCTAGAATTTGGTAATAAACCAAGATTATAGTTGCAGAAACCCGCCTCTTGTAGTCTTATTTATTTGCAGAGATTTTTAAATAACTTTGCTCTCTAGAATATAGGCAAATGCTCTAGTATTCTAATAGGGGCTTCTAGAACTCGCTTTCCAAGGGGACTAGAATTTATAAGGATGACTTGGAACTATTTTTTCTAGAGCCACGATTTAGATTACAGATGTCAGTTATAGAATTTTTTCTCAGTGAAATGTTAAAATCCTATTAGATTTTCTTAAAATTTCTTCTCTGATAGCTCTCTCTCTCTCTCCCTCTTAGAATACATTTGTATATTAGTTTTTTATATTTACTTGTTAAATGTCTTTATAAGTGTAAGATTTTACATGAAAGTTTCATAGAAATAGATTGTATAATAAAAGTGTTGCGTCCTGTTTAAATTCTTTTAAAGTGAATGCTACTTAAATGTAATGATGGAAATTATTATGTCTAAATTACCTTATCGATTGCTTTGTATTATTTTTTGATGAGTTATTGTGTTTAAATTTTACAAATAATTAAAGTTAAACAATAGACAGCAGTTTTGTATTCATTTAAATTACGCCTCATTAAAATTATTTTATGATTTATGCAGAAAACAATATTATTAAAAGCTAGATTTTTATTCATTAAGTATTATGCATCATTATTTCTTAGCTGTAAATAATATGACGAATAAAAATATTTTAGCCATTTTCTCAAATTAAGTTAATGATGGTGATACTAAAACATTAGAAAACTTTATAGCGTGTCACATTTTTAAAAATGTCCAACTACCTCCCAAAAGTGTATTTAATTCAAGATAATAAACTTAATGTCTTGTAAAATTGCATTATTATTCAACATTAAAAATCTTAAAAATCATATTTATAGAGAGTGTTTACTTTTAGTGAATTCCCTATGAAATATAAACTTATAGACAATTATTAAAATAAATAGTTTTATGGTTCTTTTATAATGTGTTCATTGTAACATGTAAATCGTTATATTTCTTAGGGAATTGAGAAAATTTCAGTAAATAAATATATAAGCGAAAACTTAAAAAAAAAAAAGCAACATTTAAGTAACTAATAAAAAAGGGAAATTATTATAGTATATTATGTATATTTTTTATGTGTTTGCTTTCCATTATCTCTTGCATACTTTCGTACAAGGAATAATGAATATTAATGCTTTTAAATTTATTGCTCTTGCGTTAAGTTTATGTTTGATTAAAAATAATATAAAATATGTCTTTCACAAAATTTTCTTCATTTTATTAATATATTTATAAACAGTACAGCTAGAATTCTTAATCGATTTTTTTCCATTAAGTTTGTTTTAACAAATTTTGTTTTATTTCTGAGTAGAACAGATTATTATAGTTATTATAACTAACATTCTACAATAAAATAGAAGGAAGGAATAATAATAGAAGAAAAAAAAAAAAAAAAAAAAAAAAAAAAACAGTTCTGATTTTGAAATTATCCAAAAGAAATTATAAAGAAAAAGAAATAAATTAATAGTTTAGCTTATAAAAAAATAATTATTTAACCCGTTAACGACCGAATTAATTTTGCAAAATATAATTAGCTGATTATTTCACTTCTAAATTAATATAGACAACTGACAGTAAAATATATTAACTTAAACAATTCTTCTGATAGTTTTAAATTTAAAGCCTACCCTCATTTATTGACGTTTAGTGTTCTAGCGAGAAAACGTAGAGATAGAAAAACTTTCAGATAACAGATTTATTTCCTATTATATGTTGACAAAGATCTCGAAAGTAAAGTATTATATATATTTTATTAATCAACTTTATTTAAGTTAGTATACCTGCGCAAAAAGCAAATATATGTGCGACGAATGAAAAATCATAAAATGACTATCCAAATTATGAAATAATATATTTAATAGTAGGCACATAAAACTTTCAGGTATCATTTAGAAACTGTCACTAAAAAGCAGAAATCATTCCAAGAAACCACAAAAAATATACGTGCCATTTTATTAGCTGTCCTCAAATGAGGACACTGGGTGCTTGTTGAAGTTGAATAATATATATTGTTACTTCTGTTGACAAAGGCAAAAATTTTTGCACTTTCAAGACGAATATTGATAAAGCACGGGGTTAAATAATACAAAAATTCTCGGAAAACTGTTTTAATTTTTTGAATGGATTTTAGTGGATTTCGTAAACTGCAATTTGTTTTCCAAAAATTTTATCACATTTTTCTATATTTTTGAAATTAGAAGCAATAGAGGATCATGGCATGCTTTATGTAAATACCTTAAAGGAATTCATTGACTGTGACCGTAGAGTTGGGAAACAGCTTATCATGAATGAATATGAATTTAAGACGAACAGTATCACTATATCGGCAATCGTTACGCTCAAGAATTGCTAACTGTAAGAACTGTAAGTATTGCTAACTGACAGTGTATGACATTTGTAGCGGTCTGCGAAGCTATTACATTACGGTGCCTGTACTGACGAGATTCTAACTGTAGAAAAAAAAATGCATTTTTCAGATGTTACTCAAGTGAAAGTGAGAGCAACTTTTCGTTCAGATTTCATTATTTTTTTTATAATCAATTAAAATGCTAATCATGCAGGTGAAACGTAAAGTATTTTTCAAAAAGCAGTTTACATACTGCAAATTCATTACTGAACATGTCTATGTTCCACTTTTCTAATAGTCCGCAGTCCTTTGCCAGCATATTCATTTATGTATATATATAATATGGATGCAAAATAGTGGCAATCTGGCAGAAAAATCGAGATAATTGTGTCGCCTGTAATTAACCACATTAAATCTACTGTAAGTACCTTGTTTTGAAATTCTTAAACCTTTCCTTGAGGCTGTCTGTATTACTAATCTATCCAAAATGACGACGTAATAGTTTCATTGATTAAGAATATTATGGATAAAAACAGACTTGACGAGTAAAAAATTATTCCAATATAATCTCGATGTATTGAAGTAAATCCATTTAAATGAATAATACCAAATTTTGCGCTGTGATTGTCATAGTTCGGGCAAAATGTTTGGAGCTAAACATGCACTCCACACGCATGACGCTACAGTAAGAAGTAACTATATTGTCAGCCTTAAAAAAAGTTGACATCTCTTTGTCGTCATGCAAGTATTTTCAAAATTTGAAATAATTGCATGTCGACAAAATATATGTTACCGAGAGGTTGTTTTTCTTAACCGATCTATTAATGGCTACAAATTAATATCTCGAGCATATTAAAAATGAGACATACTTCTAGTTTGGTGCATTCTGATTATTATAAATCGACAGTATTTTTTTTCGGATAAATGTACATGCTACATTTCTATGATACCATTCTCCTTTTTTAATAATTGTTGAAACTTCTTACGATAAGTTATAAAACAACTATCAGAAGAATTTATGGTCCCGGAAACTGTTTTATAATTGTTTGTACATGATTTGCTCAACACTTTGTTCATCAACACTATTATTTAAAATGTTTAAGTGAATTTCTATAAATTGTTTGATATAATCTAAAATATTTTATCTTATGTTTAATTTTTGGAAGTGAATGCATGTAGAATATGATATCTCTCAACAAATATATCACCTCTAATTGATTTTTAAATTTAAACTTTGACAATAAGCTTTCTAAACCTTGCATACCCTCGGTAACCATTTAGGGTTGGTGCTACACTCCTCTACTAGGAATGACTTGAAATGCAAAGACTTCAAGCCATCAGTTTTAAAGTAAAATTAGTTTAACTTAGAAAATTTGAATTGTGTGTTATTGGCCATTTTTTATTGTAACTTTACATAAAAAATTAAATTTTCTTTCCCTTTTTTCTGATTAGTTTTAACATATTTTCTGTAATTAATCTTTTTTTTTTTTTTTTTTCATATGAGTAAAACAAGCATGCAAAATTTATTTATCGTGCTAAAAATTTAATTTTGTATTGACATATAATATTTTTATGGGTATCTACTAATGATACTGTAAAATATCATCATGACCAGTAGTGGACAGCAATGTCCACTACTGGCTCGTTTGAGATTTAAGGCGAGATCTAGTAATGGATACAGCTTACAAATCTCTCAAATTCTGAATGTAAAACGGAATATCATTTCATTTCATTCAAAATTACACCATAATGCTTTAATATATTTATGAGAGGTTATTTGTTTCTAAAATTTTATAAGAGATTTGCTTTTTTTTTTTTTTTTTTCTTTTTTAGAAATAATAGGCATAATTTCAACAAATATCTGAAATATAGACTGTGTAGTCTTGGTATATATATGATTATCATACAAGAAATTAATTAAAATGTTATTTGCAAATTAAGACTTCTTTTAAGTAAAACAAACTGCCTTTGAAGCCGTTAAATAGTTCAGAGATAATTTCTATCAATTTACCATAGAAATTTATAATACTACTACTAATATATATATATATATATATTAACACATTATAAAAAAACTTATTTAACCAATTTTTATTTAATATCTGTTAGTTTATATCTAAATAATAAGAAAAACATATTTTGCATAAATGCTTCAAACCTTTTAAATTTAAGTCCGATCCCCAAATAAGAATAGGTCGATATAACTAGGTTTATTTTGTAACCATTCAAATTGCAGCATGAAGAAAAGTAATACATTAATACATTAATCACTTACCAATGATCAAGATAAATTCAGCGCAACAAAATAATTGTTCTTATGTAACTTTTTTCTGCATTGAAAATAACCGTATTATTTCTCTGGTGAAGAGTAATGTGAGAGTACGGAAAATAAACTCGTGTGCTTAACATACTGAGTTGACGTGATTGTTTAAGATTTCATCTTTAGTTACAATCTTTAGGAATGCATGTCACTCGTAAGGAAACAACCAGGTGTTGCATGATGTCAAAATGTATAGAAATATCGGCAATCGCTATTCGGAGAACAGAAAATGCCTTTTATGAATAAATATATGTTTTCAACCATAATTCACATTTAATTTCGCCTCTTCTGAAACTATTCAAGGGTGTCCACTACTAAAACAGAAAAGGTTTTCGCTAATAGTCTCTGAAGCGTCTACTACTGGCACATTTTAAACTCTCAGGAAAATTAAGGAATGATTCAATTAGCACTTTTCACAGTACAGTTGATGTACAGAAAGAGCTAATTGAATTATCAAACCCTGGTTATATTTAAAGCTTCTAAAAATAAAAAACAGCATAAAAAAAATAACTAGAAAATATCCTTAAAATGTCCATTGCTGGTGAAGTCACGTTACTTTAGATAATTTTCTAATTACGATTAAAGTCAATAAAAAGTGAAAAATATCTGAGTTAGTTTACATTGAATATATTTTTAAGGTATTTATTAAGGTATTTATTAAGGTATTTATTGAGGTATTTATTAAGGTGAAAAATATCTGTGTGAAGCAATATGCTTTTCTTCATCAAATAGTGAATTTAAAAATAAAAGTATCAATACGATTCACAATGAATGATCTGCTAATGCAGGAAAATAAAAAGAAGATATTTATTTAAAATTTCTGGTCCTCAAGTAAGGATTCATTACCATTAAATTAACGAGACAAACAAGTGAATGATTAAGAATAATTACGACTTTTGAAAGAATTTCAGTGTACTAAATACTGTCGTGGGAATTTAATCGAAAATTAAAAAGATAATTTCTGTTAAATTATCCAGAAAGAGAAGAAACTTTTACAAATAGTTTGAATTAAAAGTTTTCCTATCAAACTTAAAAATAATTTCTTTGCTAAATTACATTTATATATTACTTCTCCATTAAGCACTTGCAGATAAATTTGTTGGTATAAAATTTTTTCTACTAGTCTATAAGAAGAAAAAAAAAAAAAACATAGAATTATAACATAGAAATTTATTTTGTATTATTCAAAATACAACTTTAAAAATAGTTTTCATAGAAAAATTTCTTTTACTAAAGCTTATTAAAAAAATTTTCTTACCCTGAAAATTAAATAAGCTAGTGTGTTTTTAATTGTTTTGCAACCATGAGATGGTGAAACCTTTTACCATGATTTGGTACTTGGTTCTACGAAAGCTTGGTACTACAGTTGTTGTAACCATAAGATTGGGTGATCTTTTTGCTACGATTTGGTGTTTTTTTTTTACTAGAAGTACTAAACCATGGTAAAAAGTTTCACCCTCGCATGGTTGCAGTTACTGTAGTACTAAGTTTTTGTTCGACCTTGAACTGAAATTTTTAGCAGTGTATTTGGCTGATTTTGTACATAATAGAGATACAATATCAACACAAGTGGTCTTGTGTAAAATGACGCTGACATGTTCATTTTTAAATGAAAGTTTATATCTACACTGGTTCTCATAATTATAAGGACAGCCATTTTTCTATATTAACTAAACACTGAACACTATTATTTAAACAAATATATATTTTATTAATCTGAATTTCATTAATAGACGATATTTAATAAGTTTTATCGTTTTTCTATCTTAAAAAAACTTTAAATACGGTAAAAAAAGAAAGGATTTTTCAGGTGTTCACAATTATAAGGACAGCTCGAATCTTAGTAATTTTTTTTCAGTTATTCTTTAAATTAATATTTTATGGGGTCTCTTTTTAGGGTGAAACACACAGACATATTCCCTGGTATATATATTAATATTCAGTTTCAATACCATTTCATACAGCATAGATGGTATTCTGAATATACATTTAAACTATTTAAAACTGCTTTCCACTTGCATGCACTTTTCTAATATGATAAGTTAAGGTTTTTTCAACTTTTAGGCCACGGGAAAGGCAACAATACAGAAGTTTCTTTCTTCAAACTATTACCTATTGCTCTAGAAGTAGAGCAAAAATGTAAGTCTTGTTGAACAAAAAATTATTACCCCCTCCCTTCTGTAAGAAAACAGACAGTTATAATAACTTTTATATGACCGCTATTTTCCATTTTACTCAAGAAGTGTTTTAGAAATTATTACTTACATGGAAGAACAATCAGTCTAGATGTAAAGCGAAATATGTGCCACTCCCAGTTAAAGGAAAAGCCAGAACTGATTACTCAGCACTCCTAATGAAACTCTCTCTCTCTCTCGATTTCATTTTTAATGTAGATGTTGTATTGCTTCTCTTCGAATAAGATGTAAAAGCACATATTCTAGCAGGGCGTTTAAAACGCTCTTACCATTATAATATATACTAAAATTTAACATGTATATTTACTCAAGATACAGTAAATTTATGGATAAAAGGAAATATCCCTTTAATTAATTAATATACACACAAATTTAATAATGATGTGCACTTTATAAGTTTTACTTACAGATTGAATTAAGACGGTCAACACAGGAGTGACTGGATGCTATTCACCAGTGATGTATGCTTCATTCAGGTAAGTGAAATCTTACCTGTTTATTATTGACATTATTTAATATAAATAAATTAATGAAGCGCTCTATATCAAATCAATTTACGTATTAAGAGAAGCGCAATTATTTTGCTCTACCGTATATAACTTTATATTTAGTTATTTATGTGAGATTATGAGACTGACAACAGTCTCTTAAATAATCGTAAGATATAGAGCGTAAAATACGATAAAATAAATATAGCAGCACGGTGAACTTATACTGCAAAAGCAAAGAAAATTGTTAAATATAATTAATTTGTGTGTTGAAGATAATAAATGAAAAATGAAGAAATTCAATTACGTATATATATATATATATATATAATATAGGTGTGAATTATTAAATGGAAATCAACTTGTTTATATAACATTTATGTGCTTATAAGCAGACATAAAAAAACTCATAACTGTTATTGATATACAATCAGTAAATTTGCTCTCTTTAAATACTATTTGAACTTTTCCAAAAATAAATATATATAGTATATAATAGTATATTTTGATAAAATAAAATAAATAACAAAAATGGCAGCATCCGGAAAGGAAATAACATTTATTGAGAAGTTAGACTCCTGTAATTACGATAGCTGGAAATTTAAGGTAGAGATGCTCCTGACGAAGGAGGATCTCTTCCAGGTTATTATAGAAGCGCCCCCCAGAGCCGATAACTGATGAATGGCGATCTAAAGATCGTAAAGCGAGCGCCATAATTAATTTAGCTATAGAGGACACACAAATAGTATATGTAAAACACCTGTCCACAGCCAGGGAAACATGGGATGCACTTAAAAATATACATGAGAGGGCAAATCTAAGCAGCAAATTATTTTTGCTCAGAAAATTATATTCCACCAAACTAGCAGAAGGGGGAAATCTGATAGAACACATAACTAGTATTTATAAATTAAGGGACAAATTGTTAGCGATAGGAGAAGAAATAAATGAGCAGCACTTATCAGCGTTAATGTTGTGCTCGCTACCCCCTAGTTATGATACCCTGATCACGGCTATCGAAGCCAGAAATGACGATGAACTTACACCAGAGTATATTAAAAGTAAATTGTTTGACGAATACATTAAAATAACAGAAAATCACCAAACAAAAGGTGAAAGCGCGTATAAAACTTAAATTAAGCGTAAAACACCACCAAGTAAACATTGCAATTTTTGCCGAAAGAATTCACACACCCGTAACGAATGCTGGCACTTAAACGCCAGACCAAATCATAACCAAAGGAGTTATAATAATTTTCATAACAGCGGTAATAATCCCAGCAAGTACAAAAACAAAAATAAAACACAACTCATAAAGGAAACTGAAAACAAATTAAAGAATATTACGTTTATCATAGATAAAACTGAGCATAACTCTTGGATAGTAGACAGTGGGAGCAGCAGGCATATCTGCAACGACATAAATCAATTTACAAATCTGAAAGACAACGAAAAGGTTAGTGTTATACTGGCAAATGGGCACTCCGTAGTCTCACAGGGTTGCGGCGACGTGAATCTTAAAGTAATTAACTCGGATAAGGAAATAAACAATATTACTTTGAAGGAGGTTTTATACATACCCAGTATAGCTACAAATCTAATATCGGTAAAGAAAGCAACGGAGAATGGTTGTGTTGCCATATTTAAAAATCATGAATGTAAAATAAAATTCGGGAATAAAACTTATATAGAGGCGAACTTGACAGATAATTTATATGAACTACAAACGAGCGAAAAATTTTCCGAAAGTGTAAATATTGTAGAAGCTTGCGAAAATAAAAATTGCATTAAGTTGTGGCATGAAAGATTAGGGCATAAAAATTTTCAACAAATTAAAGAACTTATCGACAAAAATATGGCAACTGGAATTGAGTTAAGTAAATGTAAACGCAACACAGAATGCGAAATCTGTATCATTTCAAAATTGGAGGATGACACATATCCGAAAAGGGCAACTTTCAGGGCAGAAAAACCATTAGATCTAGTTGTTTCAGATGTTTGCGGACCTTTTCAAACTTCCACAATAGGAGGGAAAAATTATTTTTTAACGTTTATAGATGATTACAGTCGTTTTACATTTACATACTTATTGCGAAATAAAAGTGAGGTGATTGATAGATTTAAACAATATTACGCGTTGACTTTAAACAAGTTTGGCAGGAAAATAAAAATATTGCGTACCGATAACGGCGGAGAGTATACAAGCAATGAATTTGAAAACTTTCTCGCGAATGAAGGAATCGAACACCAATTAACAGTACCGCATTGTTCTCCTCAAAATGGCGTGGCGGAGAGAAAAAATAGAACATTGGTCGAAATGACCAGATGTTTGTTAAGACAGAGCGGTTTGCCGAATAAATTTTGGGGTGAAGCCCTTATGACTGCTAATTATCTACAGAATAGATTGCCAACGAGTGCATGCGATAAAACACCATATGAAAAATGGAATGGAAATAAACCAAATCTCTCGCATATAAAATCATTTGGTTGTAAGGCATATGTGTATACTCACAAAACCACAAGAGGGAAACTTGACAACGGGGCAAAGGAAGGAATACTTGTTGGTTATGACCTTAGAAGTAAAGGTTGTACAGTATATATAGATAATAATGTTAGAATATGTAGAACAGTAAAGTTTGTAGAAACAAAAACAAAAAATAACAATCTTGGGTATATCGATGAGGAACTGTTAGAGACAAACAATGATATAAATGAAAGAAATTCTAGCGAAACAAATGATCATAAAAACAACTTCCCGGTGATATTAAATGAAATAAATCAAAATTCAGACCAAACTGAGAATATTAATCATGATATGACAGATAAAACAATTCTGAGAAGGTCGGAGAGAGCTAACAAAGGTGTTCCACCTGACAGATTTGCTTTATTGACAAATACTATGAACGTAAACGAATCCAAAACCTTCAATGAAATATTGCAAATAGAAAATTCCATAGAAAGGGAAAACTGGCTAAAAGCAGCCAAAGATGAAATTGCTTCTTTAAACGATAATAATACATGGGAATTGGTAGACCCTCCCCCTAAAACACACATAGTAGGCTCAAAATGGGCATTCAAGGCGAAATATAATGATAAGGGTGAAATCCAAAAATATAAAGCCAGGCTTGTTGCCAAAGGCTTTAGCTAAAAGTATGGGGTAGATTATGACGAGACGTTCGCCCCGGTGGCGTCTCATACGACAATTAGATCCTTTCTAGTAGTGGCCCTATATAAAAATCTGGAATTAAAGCACTTGGATGTAAAAACCGCGTTTTTACACGGTCAGCTCGAAGAAACAATTTATATGCACCAACCCGAGGGATTCATAAAACCTGGTGAAGAACATAAAGTATGTAAACTAAATAAAGCCATTTATGGGCTGAAACAGTCAGCCAGGGCTTGGAACTCTAAAATTAATGAAACATTAACAAAATTGAATTTCACACAGAGTTCCACTGACAAATGCCTATACAAAAGAAACACCAATAACAAAACCGTCTACATACTAGTGTATGTAGATGATTTGCTAATTGTTGGAACCAAAGATGATATAAACAATATAATAGAAGAACTTAAGCGCGAATATAGTATTACCAACCTTGGGAGCGTTACTAATTATCTGGGAATAAATATAACACGACCAAACAGCAACACTTTTATAATAGATCAGTCAAACAAGATTAAATAATTAGTAGATAAATTTAATCTAGAAAATGCGAAGCCCACTAATACTCCCATAGATACAAATTACTTGAAAAATAACGAGAATGAAAATTATTTACCCAATAATACTGATTATAGAAAAGCAGTAGGGGCACTTCTATATATAGCCACTGTCAGCCGACCAGATATCAGTGCTGCCGTCAACTTCTTATCTCGACACAATGAAAAACCAAGATGATGCGATTGGGAAAGTGCCAAAAAGGTCATTAGGTACCTTAAGACAACTATAAACATGAAACTAACATATAACAATGATTATCCAGCTGTACTAACTGCATATGCGGATGCTGATTTTGCAAACGACCCCCAGGACCGAAAGTCCATTACTGGAAATATATTTTTTATCGGTAAAAATCCTATATACTGGTATTCCCGTAAACAAAACTGTGTCACTCTATCTACTGCAGAGGCTGAATATATTTCAGCAGGAAGCGCTGCACAAGAAACTTTGTGGTTACTACGATTGCTAACAGATTTAGATTTAAATCAAATAAAACCAGTAACAATTTATGACGATAACCAATCCACAATAAAATTGATTGAATCAGATAAACATCAAGCGCGTAGCAAGCACGTTGATATAAAATATCATTTAATTAGACAATTATATGAAGAAGGGACAATCAGACTGGAATACGTCCCAAGCAACATAATGATCGCAGACATCTTAACGAAGCCCCTACCAGGACCAGCATTAAAAAAACTTAGAAGTGAACTTAATATAATCGAACATTGAAAATACCGGTCAAGTAGGGGTGTAAGAAAACAGACAGTTATAATAACTTTTATATGACCGCTATTTTCCATTTTACTCAAGAAGTGTTTTAGAAATTATTACTTACATGAAAGAACAATCAGTCTAGATGTAAAGCGAAATATGTGCCACTCCCAGTTAAAGGAAAAGCCAGAACTGATTACTCAGCACTCTTAATGAAACTCTCTCTCTCTCGATTTCTTTTTAATGTAGATGTATTGCTTCTCTTCGAATAAGATGTAAAAACACATACTCTAGCAGGGCGTTTAAAACTCTCTTACCATTATAATATATACTAAAATTTAACATGTATATTTACTCAAGATACAGTAAATTTATGGATAAAAGAAAATATTCCTTTAATTAATTAATATACACACAAATTTAATAATGATGTGCACTTTATAAGTTTTACTTACAGATTGAATTAAGACGGTCAACACAGGAGTGACTGGATGCTATTCACTAGTGATGTATGCTTTATTCAGGTAAGTGAAATCTTACCTGTTCATTATTGACATTATTTAATATAAATAAATTAATGAAGCGCTCTATATCAAATCAATTTACGTATTAAGAGAAGCGCAATTATTTTGCTGTACCGTATATAACTTTATATTTAGTTATTTATGTGACCTTCCTCCCCCCCCCTCCCCTTGTATAAAATCTAATAAAAATCTGAGAATTCCAAGTTTAAAATTTGTGGATGTTCTCTTGATGATTATAATAATAGAAAAAATTACTAAATTCATTCTGCCTTCAGTAGAAACAATTCCCCAGAGCACCATACATCCACCTTTAAAATGCCCGATTCATATCTGTCTTTAAAAAATCTGCTCTGCCTTTCGCTATCTTCAGATCGTGCCAGTAACTGTTAAAACCATTTGGTTAATCAAGAATAAAATGTTTTTCATCCGTAAATTACTTTTGTTTTATGAATAAAGGCTTTATTAGACCATATGCAAAGCGCCTATAAATTTTACAGAAGTAATTAATACATATGAACGGACACTTAAAAGGAGGTTTATAGAACGACTTTTAAAGAAAATCTATAAATCCTTTTTTAAGATACAGACTCAAGACTCAATTTTCAGTTTTCTCATGTCCCACTTCTAGCTTTCTAGTTTTCACCAAAACTTGGTAGAGTCATATAACAGCTGAGGGGAAAAAATAGTAATATGCAACACTCGATGTAACTTCATTGCTAATCGATGTAGAAAAATGTAATAGGTATCATTTGTCAGGGAATTGAGAGTACTTTTAGAAAAGGAAGTGCAATTTTTAATTGGGGGTCGTCTACATATTAAAACACACACTAACTTCGACCTTTTTCAATGGTAATACCTTTTTTTTTTTTTTTAATTTGATTTTCTGCGGTCGCGGCAATCCAGAAAAGTATATTGGTTGTATACCTTACCTAAAAAAAAAAAAAAAAAAAAAAAAAAGAACTATAAGCGTCCAAAGTTTGAAGATGATAAAATAAATGCTAATGATAAATTGATGCTAACGATGCTAATGATAAATTGATACCGCAAACTTTTACTAATATTTTCACAAAAATAACTTGACTGATTTAACTTTTTTTTTTACGAGATAAAGTAAAGAAACTCAAGCATAATCCATGATTACTTTTGAGCAGAAAAAAACATTTGTAATTATGAAAAATATTAATAAATTCATATTAAAAAAATTATTAATTATGACCTATATTAATTTTTACATAAAATGAATCCCAATGCTGAAAAATATCGGTATGGAAATTTGAAGTTCATTCCAGTTATTAGTTTTCGCAATATAAATATATCTTTCATTTGGAGATGCTTAGGGAGCCATCTCTTATAAAGTTTTGCATGAGAGAAAAGGAAGTTTTAAAAAGTAACAGAGAAAATTAAATAAAACATTTTTAATTTTTAATTACGGATAAAAATATATACAACAACAGTGTCAAACGCAAAAAATGAAACAAAAAAGATGAATTTAAAAAATTAGTAATAACAAACAAGAATTCTTGTTTTCTAAAGAAAACAAGACCCACCTTTCAGCAATCTTCTAAAGTAACACAGTATAGAAAAAAAAAAAAAAAAAAAAAAAAAAAAAAAAACAGAATTTGATTTTGTGCATGCGCATAAAACTCCTTAATTTATGTTGGCAAAAATATACGCATGTGGTATTTACCTCATTGATTATTGGTGATAAATTTTTAATTCTTTAAACATACACAAGGACTGAAAATTAACTAAAAGCGATGTTTACGGTTTAAAATAGAAAACAGGTGGACTTAAAAATTGTCAATAATAATAATAATAATAATAATAATAATAATAAAATGTTTATCGGCAATCATTGGAATGCAAGGCAGACTTGTTAAATCGCTTATTAACCATCATCATAGTTAATAGGCTAACCATTTAGTTCTTATATTTCTTTATTTTTAATTTTTTTTTGGGGAGGAAGGGGAAATTGTCATTTTCAACTTAAAAATTTTTTTAATTAAGAAACTATATTTTCATAGAAATTTTAACAGTTTCAAAGAGTTAAATTAATCAAAAACTGGTAAGTACGATTAAAAATGTTAATTGTGCTTCATGATACTTTGCTATAATTTATCTGGAAAGATGTAGGTTATGAGTTGTATTGAATTATTTTGTTTGCTCACAAAGTTTTTATTCATCATCGTACAACTCCATTAATTATTATCAGCTTTGTTAAACATTTTTGTATGTATATATACATATATGCAGCACATATTATTGCAGTTCGTGCATTATGAAATGTCTTCAACACAAAATTAATAATTTTTATTAAAATGAAAGAAAATTTAAGTTTTATTTTTGATCAATACTACCATAATAGACACTTTTTAACTGAAAAATAACACACATTTTCCAAATTGTCTGTCTAGTCTTAAGTGGGCAGACCTAATATTTAAAATATCCAAAATGTATTATATTCATATACGAGGTTTGTCCGGAAAATACGTATAAAAGTTGAATAATAACTTTATTTTACAGTTTGCAGTCACCGCCAGGTGGCACTACTGCTGTAGCCAATCCCATCAACGCTCAGTTCGAGTCAGAGCGCTCAGCGTGTAAGTAGGAGTGTGCGGCTGCTTGTTGAAAGTTACCTTTTTTCACCTGGCGTCGGCATGGAGCTCTCTCTGATTGAGGAACAGCGCATCAACATCAAGTTTCTTGCAAAGCTAGGCAAGAATGGCCCGTGTTCGACCGGATTTGGCACATGGGGGCAGGTGGATCCTTCATCACGACAATGCGCCCGCTACCACGTCGCTCGTTGTGCGTGAGTTTTAGGCCCGAAGCTCAATCACCGTGACAGACCACCCGCTTTATTCCCCCGATTTAGCCACTTGTGACTTCTTCTTGTTCCCGAAATGCAAAATGGTGCTTCGGGGGCGGCACTTGGGAGATGTGGAAGCCATCAAGGCAGGAACGACGCGGCAACTGAACAGCATCACAACTGAAGACTTTCAGCAATGTTATCAACCGTGGAAACGGCGTTGGCAGAAGTGTACCTTGTCTCAGGGAGAGTACTTTGAAGGAGACCATATTGTAATACCTGAATAATTCTAAAATAAAGTTATTATTCAACTTTTATACGTATTTTCCGGACAAACCTCGTATGTATTTGCATTTTATATTATTATCTAATAAAGTATTTACGTATGTAACTAAAGAACCAAAATCAAGGGTGGCCAAGGTGCTGCAAAGATGATAGCACTTGCGTTATAATTTTATTTTATTTTATTTTAATTAAATTTTGTTTTGATTTTTGTACGATTTTAATTGTAATTTTTCTAGATTTACATATAAATCCCTAACACATGTTTGGTTATAACTCTATGAAGACTAAAAATAAAGTATACAAACTGCATACGTTTTGCACTGCCAGACTCTCATAAATTTGAATACGAAATTAAAAGGTGTTACTATTGAAAAAAATAAAAGTTAGAGCTCATTTCAATATATAGATGAACCCTAATTCAAAATTTCACGTTATTTCCGAAAAGTGCACTTAATTTCCTCTTCAATGATATCTACCAGATTTTTCTGCGTCAATTAACAACAAAATAACAACGGGTGATTCACTTTTCCCCCCGACTGTACATCGGATTTGTCTAATTCTGAAGTTGTATTAGTTTTTGATACATGATAGTCACAATACCTCCTTTACCTCCACATACAATGATCAATTGCCAAAAGCTACACTTTTTGACTCAGATGACCTTAAAACGTGTAAATCAGTTGAAAACTAGATTTAGGAATTTTCGACCGAATACAGTACTTCCGTTATCTACGATAGTTGTATAATGGAAGTAAAAATATTACTAAAATGTTAATTATGAGTTTAAAATACAAAATACTGTCTGTTTTAACAAAACATTGTCTAATTTTCTCTTTAGTAAAAAAAAAAAAAAAAAAAAAAAAATCACAGCGAAACAGAATTTTGAAAATTTTAAATACAAATTCATAACGCAAATACTGTTTCTCCAAAAATTAAAATTATCATGTATAAATAGCTCAATTTCAGGTCTCGCAAGCGTGTTCTTTAAAAGTGATTGTACGGATTTGTTTCAAACTCGCCATATTAACCCCTTTTAGATTTCCTTTTTGTATGTAACTATTGTTTTCCGGTCAACAATTGAGTATACCAAATTTTAATAAAAGTCGGTGTCTCAAAAACGGTTCTAACAATTTTCGTGGCAATAGTTACATAAACCCAATGTAGATATCCTTTAATGCATTACAGAAAAATTAATAATCATCCTGATTAAGTAGGTCTGTTTTAGATCTTAGAAACTGGCGTTTAAAAAAAAAAAAAAGGGCTCTACCGATTTCTTTTCTTAAATTTTAATTCGCTAAGTAAACTTCGTTTTATATGTCCTTACACGTGTATCAGCTATATCTTACAGAAAAAAATTTAGGCGTCTACTTGGTTAGGTCATTTTTATGTCTTCTGATTACATTCTCTAACAAAAGTGTATATAATACGTGTAAAATTGGGTAATGGAAGTCGTGTGGTTATTTCACACCAGATTTTTTGGGATACATTTTGTGATAGCCCTTGCATTATTTTGTTCAACATTTTCATAAAACACCTACTTAATTTTCCCCCCAAAAAATATACACGAAAAATAATTGTACTTATATTACAGGATAAATAAACTACTATATAATGGACTGATATTTTTATTTTGAAAAATATGCTGTTTGCGATTCCTTAAAAAAAAAAAAAAAAAAAAAAAAAAAAAAAAACATTTTTTAAATCGTTTTTGTTTTTTAAACAAACTTTAAAAAACAAAAAAAAGAAAAAAGAAACTATAAGTATTATTAGTATTTTGTTCAACATTTTCATAAAACACCTACTTAATTTCCCCCCAAAGAAATATACACGAAAAATAATTGTACTTATATTACAGGATAAATAAACTACTATATAATGGACTGATATTTTTATTTTGAAAAATATGCTGTTTGCGATTCCTTAAAAAAAAAAAAAAAAAAAAAAAAAAACATTTTTTAAATCGCAGCTTTAAAGAAGCTTACTCTAAAATCAGAACAATATATTTATTTTTATACAGCTTAAAATACTCAGCCTTGGATAAAAGTTTCTGAAAATCGTTTGAAAGAAAATATTTATGATCGTTTCTAAAATTACAAACTATTTTCAATGTATTTCGTTATTTAACTCTACCTTGAATGAAAATCATGACATTTATTGCAACAAAAGCGGAACGGAAAAAATAAGCATTTATATTCTGAATAAGCAAATCGAGAACATATTCCTATAGCATGGGAAAAATAAGATTAGTATACAAGAATCTAAAAATTATTCAAGGTTTTGCTGATAAAAATCTAGAATGATTCGAAAATATTTATTTCCATAAATCTTGAAAATATGTTGATTTACCATTTTGTTTTCGTATTTTGATATGAATATGTAGATTGACGAAGAATTTATTTCCGGTTGGAATGAAGTTTGGGTATTTGATCTGTCAGTATGGAAGTAATATAGCGAAATATCACATTTTAAACAAATATTCGCTTTTTATGATATTTTGTTTCAGAATTATATGACTGGTGTTATATCAAAATTACGTGACAGTATTTATGACTGATATGATGAACCATTTGTAAATCTCTCGATTGTAAGAGAGATATAGATATTAGTTATCTTTTATCCATTAAATAATAGTCTAAAAATTTAAGAATATATGCGGAGCAAACATTCAAACCGTGTGTGCCCCCCCCCCCCCCCCCCGCAAAAAAAAAAAAAAGAAAAAGAGTTAGTGATTTTTCTGTGAAATCAACATTAAATAGCACAAAAGTATACTATTATTTTAAACCAAAATTTTTTTATCACATTATAAACGTTCTTAGAAAGTTGGGGTTTCAATCAAACAGTGTTTCCTCCAGAGCCTGTTTCCAGTCAAACTGTGCTTTCTCCAGCCAACCAGTCAGAACTGTTCTTTCTGGTCGCGTGACTCGTACATGTACCAGCTCTTCATGTTTGTTTATTTCATTAGTTCTATCTTGTTGTTTTCGTCATTTCAGAGGAGTGTGCTTTTTTTTTTTTTTTTTAATTTATTTTAAACTTTAAATGGAAAAATTAATAGACGGTGTTAGTGAGTACTTTTAATTATGGAACTAGAAAAAGACAGGGAATTGGTGGAAAAAGAAAAGAAGCGAAAAAGAAACAATATTCAACATCTTCAGATAACAAAGTTTATATTCCATGTAAACATTCTAGTAATACTTTTTCATGCACTGAGGTTAGACTTAAGAAGTTTCGGGATAGACTTTACGAAATTGCGGATAAATAGCTACAAGATTCTATTATAGCCTCATTGGTTGTTACAGAAAATGTAACTCAACGTAGACCTAATAACCCAACTCAAAATAAATCGCAATCATTTGGTTTACAGCATGCATTTTCTGATTCTTATTTTATTACTAGTAGCAGTGGTAGGAGAATTCCTGTGTGTAAAAACAATTTCATGGCTATAACTAAAGTAGGTCGTACAAGGCTAGCCAATATTGTTACTAAAGTACATGCTGGAGAACCTATTGAGTAAAAGAGAGGGGGGGATAGAAAAAGCCACTTAAGCATTAATTAAAAAAAAAAAAAAAAAAAAAAAAAACAAGGTGAAAGAATTCATCTTAAACTTAAAGGCATCAGAAAGTCATTATGGAAGACAAAAATCCAAGCGATTGTACTTGTACTGTACATTAAGTATAAGAAAGTTGCATGAAGTTTACAACAAAAACTACAACGATGACCTGAACAAAGTTAATTTCGCTATGTTCAGCAGAATATTCATAAATGAATTTAATGTAGGTTTTAAGTCTCCTGCTAGTGATGTTTGCTGCAAGTGTTCTTTACTTGACCAAAAAATAAAGTCCTGTCCTGCAGGGTCTACAGAAAAAGTAGATCATATGACTGACAAAAGAATTCATATTCTAAGAGTCAAAGCATTTTATTCCATTATGAAAGAAAATACAGATGAATCAGTCATTAAATATTGAAGATGCCTATTACTTAAGGCAATTCAACGTT
Source organism: Salticus scenicus (assembly GCA_963930645.1). Lineage (NCBI taxonomy): Eukaryota > Metazoa > Arthropoda > Arachnida > Araneae > Salticidae > Salticus > Salticus scenicus. The sequence continues at coordinate 137,365,024 of OZ005648.1, forward strand.
TACAGCTTACGCATAAGGATTTTGGATGGTCCAAATTCAACATTTTATACTTGGTGAGGAGTTAGAAAGCAAAGGCAGCACTGAAATATCGTCGGCTTTATATTATCACCTAAAGAAAATGGACCTTGAAGAAAAAATAAAAACTTTTAGGCTTTTTATTGATGGGTGTATTGCCCAAAATAAGAATAACATAATTCTTCAAATGCTATTGCACTTTTGTACACTACAATGTCAAGCCTTGAAAATATACTACAGTACTTTTATGTCAGAGAACATAGTTCCCTTCCAGCAGATCGTATATTCGGTCGTGTTGAGAAGATCCTCAGAAAAAATGTAACAATAACATCAAAGGAACAATACTATGAACTGTATCAGAAGGCTGGTGATGTAAAAGTATTGGGGATTGATTGGAAACTTTATAATACGAAATCACTTAATGCTTATTTAAAAAATTACCATACAAATCAGAACTGAGAAGAATAGTTTTAGAAAAAATAGAGAAAGTTTGAGGGTCAAAGGATTCAAAAACTATAAATTCGAAGGTATAAAAGAAGTATCTGGAGCAAAACTTTTTAGGAAGGGGATTAATACTGCTATTATACGAAATGTTGTCTTACAATGTCTTCCTCTGAGTCATGGAATATCACTTAAAAACAAAAATGATGTAGACAAACTTTTAAAATTATATATGGTGAAGAGTGGAAAAATCAGCCTGATTTTAAGTGGTATAAAGATATTATTACCAATAACTTTCATGTAAAATATGAAAAAACAGAGGAAGCATGCAACTGTTTATGTGAAGATATTGGTTTAAGCATTTAAATTTCAAATTGGCTTAAAAACTTTAGTTCTTCCCTACAATTTGCAGGATGATTTTTCACGTGTAAATATTTAATTTAATTTTAGAATTACATAACAAAGTCTGTTCTGTTAATTAGTTTTATTTCATTAAAAATATTATGCAAGTTACACACTTTTTCATTCAAAAAATGTTTTGTCTTTATTGGAAACATTCAAAACATGTTTTCTCCTCTGTGTTTCGGTCAAAACATGCTTTCTCCAAATTTAAAATGCATTTTTCTGATTAACTTTAAGTTTGTTAGGTAAAGTATTCCTACAGATCTTCCTAGTAATCAGTAATATAACTAAACAAACGATAATTAGGGTCTAAGAAGGGTTATTTTTTAATTTATTAGTTTTTTGTGCTTTATGAAAAATTGTATTCGAAGGAGAAAACACGGTTTGAATGTTTGCTCCTGATATATATTTTTTAAATCGTATAAAATTATTCTTTTTCTTTCATCAGATAGAAACTTATCTGAGCCATTAAAATTAAAATAAATTATTTTTGTAGTGATTGTTATATATATAATATGTAAAGTAATCGATTTATTTCTGAAGCCTATTTATATAAAAATCAAGCATGCTATCAATTTTGCATTAATCTAACAAATTAATTAAATTTTGACTAAATCAATCTGATAAAAGTTTTTTGACAGCTGGCAATTTTATTTATTTATTAAAACGATTGGTTATATCTCTTCCATGTATTAAAAATGGTATATAAACGATTAAAATGATAAGCATTAGAAATTGGTCTTTAATAAACGTGTAATCATTGTTTTAATTTTTATTGTCTATATTTTTCCTTTAAGATAAGAGCCAACTAATTTAATTGCCGGAAGGGAGATTCTGTTCGAAAATATCCATAGAATTTTACAACTTCTCTCCCAGAAAATAGCCAGCTAGTTATTATTATTATTACTATTACTATTATTATTATTAATATAAATAAATCACCAAAGTTGTCTTTTGGAAATAACTATGGGTATAGATATTGTTAAAATTACACCGGGTAGCTTACAATTATTATGTGTTAATCGTCAGAAGAAAAAAAAAAAGTTGGTAAAATATTTCCTAACTGCTAAAGGAAAAGGTGTAAATATAAGCGACCTATTTTGTCTTTGTCTTAAAGTTACTTTCATTCTTAAAAATTTTGGGGGTTTGACCTTTATTAACAACTATAACAAATTTACTGAAGGAGAGGGGGAAAAACAGTGATTAATATCAACTATTACAGTTAGAAAACAAAGATTTACAAAATGTGTTTAAAAGAACACCAGAAAAAATGGAGTGTAAATGTGAGTTCTTTCCAAAGAAGTTACAAAAAATAGTTTAAAATGTTTTGAAACAGGATAAAATAATACGAAAAGGTAAACAATTTATTTATTACAAAAAAAAAAAAAAAAAAAAAAGAAAAGAAAAGAAATCGCAAACATAACTCTTTCAAACGCAGCACAATCTAAGTGTGGTTACATTTGTCACATAACTCATTAAACCCACTCTTCTCCGACAGTACCTTCAAGGAACTTTCTATTACAGAAAGATGCATGTTGCATCGTTGGATTCTGGTTTATCTCCATTGTTCATATCCAAGTTGATATCATCATCGCTGTCCATAAGGAGAAACTCAAAGTAGTCTTATAAGTCCGATGATTAATTCTATTGCTGCGTGGGTTGAATTTCCTTTCTTTGAAGGCCTTTGGTCTTCCAAAACCTGGATGGTCTCTTACCCCAGAAAAACATAGATGTCTTTTTGAGAGCATTTTTGTCAAAGGAATTAGTCAATTGATTCTTGTATGATCATCCATTAATGAGGCCGAACCTTTCTTCTTTGCGTCCACAAGCAGTGGTTCTTTTTTTAATGTTTTGGACAACAGATATGTCGAAAGTAGAAACTGCATTTAAAGTTACTGGATCCCATATTTAAACCAAGAAAGGGTGTCGATCTTTTCACCAACCATCTAATAAAAATGGCCTTTATCATATATAACATAAAGGCGTGCTTCTGAATAAGCTTAGGATCTCCGCTTTCCGGATATCACAGTAAAAAAATGTTTTAAACTAACCATAATAACATATGAAAGGAAAATAATTTCAGATACCTGACAAAAGTTTGCAGTCCAGAATAAACACCAATTCGAACAGTAACTAACGCTGCATCCACACTACTTGAAAGAATGGTTCCAACTGCTCTCTGCTATCTTATCAACCAGTGGTGCTATTTATAATCATTGCAGCCAGTGTTCAGCCTCTCCCATAACCACTTGAGAAGGAGTACCCATATTTACACTTGTACCAGTTTTTACACTTTCTCCTCTATTCTTTTGCCGTATTTTCCCATGTTGTAATGATAATTAAAGTTATTAAATTTAATTCGCAGTTGTGTAAGTAAAATATCCAAACTCGTTGATTTTTTTTTTTTTTTTTCATTTCTGTTCTATAAAATTTGTTTGTGCTTTATAGTGCAGCCTGTACTGTGTAATAGACAGTAAATCAAGATAGTATACAGTAAAATTGCACGTTTTATTTGACAGCTTTGGTTATGCAATGCTCAAAATTTTCACTACTAAATAATAACACTTTTATATATTGTTTTTCTGTAAAATTTGTTTGTATTCTATATTATAGCCTGTACTGTGTAATGAAAACTAAGATAAGAAGTCAGATATTTTAGATGACAAATTTCAATTATTCGTTGTTCAAAGTTTTCACTACTAAATCATAACACTATATATATTTTTTTTCAGTAAAATTTGTTTTTGTTATATATCACTGTTAAAAAAATACAATTTTTTTGCCAGAAATTCTTTGTGAAAATTACAGAATTCTGTGAAAGTGACAGAAAAATACATTTTGTCAACGTAATTTTTCCTTAATTTACTGCTTTTTTCTAAAATTACAGAGAATTCTGTAATTTTCACAGAGAATTTCTGGCAACAAAATTGCATTTTTTTTAACAGTGAGTACAGCCTGTACTGTGCAATGAACAGTAAGATAATAAATCGCATATTTTAGATGGCAAGTTCAGTTATTCGATGCTCAAACTTTCCCCACTAAATCCTAATACTTTTTCATATTGTTTACATTACATAATCAAATTTTCTGTTTAATGATGTATCACTTCACTTTCATTTTTGTCATTAATAATCACGTAAAAAAGTCCTTTTATAAACGACTAAAGCAAAATTAGAGTATCCTGATCATAAAAGCACGTAATTTACCAAGCATGAGTAGACTAAGTTTCTATAATTTTAAAAACTTCATCGTCATAAAGAAAATAAAAACCACTTTCACTTTTCTCCCTTGATTTGAAAAATAGACACTTGCCATTTTAGGGTGCAGACAATAAAATAAAATCATTATAGGGATTGAAAAAAATTCATAATACTCAGTAAACATGTTTAAGTATCAATATAATTGATATTAATAATTAAATACAATACGAACGTCTTCAGAATTTAACATATAGTTTAACTGAAAAGTAATAAAAGCACAAATTAAATTTGGAGTTTAAAGCATGTCTCTATCTTTAGATGTAATATATATATATATTAAAAATAAATAAATAAATAAATAAACGTAAATGTGAGAACACATTTTGATTCATCTGTGTAGTAAGAGAAATATATAACTTAAATCTATGATCAATTTCAAGTAAGTGTAAGGATTGCGTTAGTCTCCTTGCACTTTGTATAAGTCATGAATATCTATTAAACTCCATTTGGATTTACATAAAGATAGATCGAGATAATTATTTATACACTGTCTTGCTGTTACAGCCTAATCTATGGTTTTTCACATACGTGGAATATGAAGAAATAGCGAAAATTTATACTTCAAGATTAACATTCAGAATATTAGCATATCTAAAACATCGAATAACTTTGACAGTATTCTTATCACCTTCTTTCTTCCAAATTTCTGCTATTCAAATTCCTATAAAAAATGGTTAATACATTTACGAAAAAATTCTATTGGCATTTTAATTCGTCATCTTAAAGGATTTAGAAAGATGATGTAACCGACAAATATTTAATTCACCGAATTGATCCAGAAGTTCGTTCTTTATTTTCAATGTAGACTCCTTTCTCATAGAATACAAATATTTGCGAAAAGATTTTGACAATTTATGATTACTAAAGGAGAAAATAAAATTCAAGAGATATACACTGTATATCTTCAATGCAGTTTAAGGATTATTTTCAAATGTATCTCTTTTACTTTCTCTTCCCATCCACTTTAATTAATTATTTATTTACTTTTTTTTTTTTTTTAATTTAACAAACGTTTTGCTTTAAGCGTCTAAGTAAAGGATTCTAAATTTCTTTTCTCAAGACAATTAAAAATAAATAAATAATAATAATAATAAACAAGCTGCGTTCAGTGAAAAGAAGAACAATTGATTCTGTTTTTTTTTTTTGGTGCGTAATTAATTAACTTTCCGTCACTATATGTTACACGATTAAATTAATTAAATTATACTACAACAAAACAATTAATATCATAGAATGAAATTGTATTTAAATAACTAAACCAATAAATGTGCCAGAAATAATTGATGTTGTTATTTATGCTACTCGGAAATTCCGAGACCCAGTAATGAAACTACTCACATTTTAAGGTAGCAGGGGAGCATTTTCAGTTTAGAAAAGCACCACGAGTGGCCGAAGAAAGACTTAGCTCGACAAACTGTTGAAAGATGACAGCACAAGAAAGCAACAAGAACTTGAATTTTGATCCAGATCAGTGGGTCTATTCTGGCCTTTTCGTTAAAAAGACAAAGCGATCGTTATTTTTTCGATCGAAATATCTTTCATAACGATATTCAGGGATAGAGCGATTCTGCCTTCCGAACGTTATAATCAAACGAGAATGGGGGAAACTGCTTTCGAGGTTAACTATTTCCTCCAATCAGGACGAAGCACGTGTTTTGTTTTATTATGATTACAAGCGAGTAGCAGACGATGGTCGCCATGTTAAATATAGATTGTTTGTTAATTTGTTTGTTGTGAAAATTAAAATTAAAAAGCAAAGGCACAGTGTGGATTATTTTATGTGTTGTAGCAGAGCAGTTTTCCAGTTCAATTTAATTGTGTCGGCTAGATGAAAAAGAAATTTAAAATAGCCAAGTTTTATGTTAGACTGGCTGTTACAATGAAATCAGCTACTCGATATAAATTATTTACTCGGCAAAATAGAGGAAATATTTTCTTATCACTTCTTAAAGATTCAAAATAATAGATTTAGTTTACTTACATGGTATGTACTTATGTTTTAATTATTTTTTCCAAAAATTAATTTTGAAATATAGTACAATGCATGTTTATTATTATGGTATTTATTTAAAGTAAACTTTTTTAATCACACGCAAATTTCTGTTAACACATCCGTATTAGAGAATTCTTTTAATAATGAGCGAATATATTTTTAAGTTTGAATATTTGTGTTTTTAATTTCTTTCTTGTTTGAAATAATTTTTCGTTTAAGTGCAATTGAAATATTTGATATTTAGATGTATTTAGGTAAAATTAAATAAACTGCAATGCTAATTTAGTGAGTAAAACATAAAAATATTTTTCTTTATTTATAAATTTATTTTTACTTGAATAATTGAAGTTAAAACTTATAAAGTCATTGTCAGTTGAGAAGATAAAAAATATTCAATGATTGTTTTATATAAATATCATAAAAATTGTTTGATTTTATTAAATTAAATGTGAATTGTTTTTAAATAATGTTATAACTTTTTAACTGTTTAACCAAAAAAAAAAAAAAAAAAAAAAAAAAAAAAAGGTATATAGAAGTTTGATTTAATCTGTATATTGATTTCTAGAAAATTATTTCTAAATTTATATGAAAAGTGCGTTACTCAATTTTTTACATAAATGTATATGATGAATAATTCATTGCTTTTTAAAAAATATTAAGCTTTAAAATTGTTTAGAAGATTTACTATACCCAAAATATTAAATTAAATCATAAATTTAAATAAAAAACATTACATCAAAAAATTAAATTATGTATGGAATCGTTTAGAGTCATTCAAAACAATTACTTAAATATATATCTATATATATATATATAATAAATAATAGGTTCTCAACTACAGTTGAAATTTTCATAATTTTAAAATAATAAAGTTTGTATTTTATTCCCTTTTCACTTTATTTAAATTTGCGTGTGATTAAAAAAGTTTACTTTAAATAAATAGCATAATAAAGATGCATTGTACTATATTTCAAAATTAATTTTTGGAAAAAATAATTAAAACATGAGTACATACCATGTAAATAAACTAAATCTATTATTTTGAATCCTTAGGAATGATGGAATCTTTAGGAATATGTGTGAGAAAAAGTGATTAATTTTTATTTACATTCTATGTATTTTAAGCTTTGCTAACATTTCTTTAACCAAGTTTCCTTATTTCATAAATCATAACTATTTTTTAAAAAAAAACAAAAAAAAAACAAAAAAAAAAAAAGAATGATTAAACACCTTTATCATACCAAAAAGGCGCGCCATATTGTAACGAATACAAGAGCCACTCAACGACAGCCTTAGAGCTCTCGAAAAATAACGAAGATAAATATCGCTAAAATTTCAATCGCAACAGCCCAGAATACCAAATTATCGTTATATTCCGAAGATCGTTGAATTCCGAAGGAATATAACGAAGCGAACAGGCCAGAATAGACCCACAGGGCCGAGAAAATCCCATGGTCCAATACCTCCAAAGGTATAATTGAAATAACTGTAAGATTCTTTTAAAAATATTTATATCAAATGATAAAAAGCCTCTAGTAAAAAAAAAAAAAAAAAAAAAAAAGAAATTTTTAATATTAAAGAAGTTAACTGCAGATTAGAATTGATGCAGCGTAAGAAGTGTAATAAAAGTACAACGTTCTTTTAATATATTTCATTTATTAATCCATTAACTTCTCATTAAAAAAAAAAGTAAAATAAAATATACAAAGTCGTGTTACTAAAATAATACTAAATAATAATAATAATAATAATAAATCTAGAGTGATGTCGTTTAACCTTCTGTCCGCCTTTGTACAGTTCAAAATTGTAATGTTGTTTTCAATAGTTTTCACAGTTTTTTAAATGTACTAAAATCGTGTTGAATTCCACTTGAGATTAAAATATAACTAACAAGGAAACATTCAAAAGGTGTCGTCTTCAAAAAATATTGAAAAAAAAAAATATATGTGATTCTACTCTTCCTAAAACACCAGAAAGTGAAAAAATTATTTGCTGAAATGAATTACAGCGACCACAAAAAATTATCAACATTAAGCATATTTGGCGATTTCACATTGTTAGGCGATTGGTTTTGAGTACTTGGCGGGGAAACAAAACGCGGTTCTGTTCGTACACAGCAATCTCGGTGCTAGCGAACTGAACGCCTAACAGCGCTAAATTGCCAAATATGCTTAATTTTGATAATTTTTTGTGGTCGCTGTAATTCATTTCAGCCAATAATTTTATCACTTCCGGGTGTTTTATGAAGAGCAGAATCACATATATGTTTTTCAATATTTTTTGAAGACGACACCTTTTGAACGTCTCCTTGTAAGTTCCTGATTATAGTCCATATGATTATTATTTAAGAACTTCAATTATGAAAAACGAACTAAAAATTAATAAATATAAAATTTCGAATTATAGGTGTATTGCGGAAAAAGACCAGCTCAGAGATCTGATATATCAGTCAGCGGCTGTTAGGTGTTTAAATGTGAATTGGAAAGAGCCATAGAGGCGTCAGCTTGTGAAGGAAATTTCATTCGCAAGAATTGCCTTCTGTAATACATTTATAATTAAAAGTTACACAACCGGCGTAAGATGATTTTAGTGGATCGTAATGTGTCCAAATTCTTCTGTGGGTTTTTTTAAAATAGATGTAATTGGCAAGCTCGCACTATAACATATTTATTATTATTATTTTATGTCATAGACAAATTTACATTATTTAAGCGGACTTTAAATTGTTTGAGCCCATAGATTACAATTTATAAAATTCTACTTTGTATCCCTGTAATAAATATTATAAGTCTTACACTCACTTAAATCTGTAAGGTTTTTGATACGATAATCTATAACATGACTATCAAATCATATCGTAATCGAATGTACAGTTTAGATGTTAGCGCACTCAAATTATTTGAGTCTACTATCCTGTTGTCCGTAATGATAATTTTTTTTCTTTTTCCCTCACAATAATAAAAAAAAAAAAGAAAGAAAGAAAAGAAATAACTGTAAATAGTATACTTATCAAACTCTATACAGTTCTTGTACACTGAGAAAAAAAAAAAATACCGCCTTTCTCTAGAATGAATAAGTGGCCATTTTCTAAATCCCTTAACTAGAAATATAGATTTCCGAGCTATGCACATAAGGCACGCTAATAAACTGAATAGACGAAATTATCGAGAATTTCTAGTGTGCACATTTCTAGATGGTGAAACAATATTTTGAATACTCTAAATACTCTGAATCATTTATATTGCGAGAAATTCTCGCTTGATTTTCTAGAATTTGGTAATAAATTAGATGCAGAAACCCACCTCTTGTAGTCTCATTTATTTGCAGAGATTTTTAAATAACTTTGCCCTTGAGAATACAAGCAAACGCTCTAGAATTCTAATAGGGGCTTCTAGAACTCGCTTTCCAAGGGAACTAGAATTTATAAGGATGACATGGAATTATTTTTTCTAGAGCCACAATTCAGATTCTAGATGTCAGTTACAGATTTTTTTTTCTCAGGGTAGACGCTATCGCTCTTCAAATAATTTGAGTCCGTAGGTCATAATTATAAAGAATTATTCATTATATCACTGTAAAATAACTATGAGTCGTACATTCATCAAAATCTATACAGTTTATGCGGAGGTAACCTATAATATATTTATCAACTATCAGCTATATCGAATAAAGCGCTTAGACCTTATCGTGTTCACTCAGATACATATATACATGCGCACATAAATATACATCACCGAAAAAGAGCAAAAATGAACTCATGAAACCTCAAAACATACGGACACACAAAAATCTCCTAGTCGAATTTTTTCATGATTACAATACTTACATTTATATAATGTACGGTGAGAAAGATAAAAAAAAAACTGTTTAAAGGATATGGAATTCAGTCAGAGAGTTAATTTTGATAAAGAAATTTCATACCCTTAGCTAGATAGATGCAGTCCTCTATAATATTTTAACCTGTCTTCCATATTGGATCAATGGTTATTTTTAATTCCTCAAATAATTGTTATAAATCTTTAAAATATTTTCTGATTTTGGAATCTCAATCTGCTTAATCACATATTCTAATGATTAGTAATATTGATAACAGTGGAATAATTTTAAATTAATCATTTTAATTCTTTTTTTCAAAACTCAACACTGTCTTTTTGAACATGAAACATTTAAAATTTACACTTAGATGTCAAAAATATTTAAATCATTCTCTGATGCTTTGATCCCAAATAAAACTAAAAGAAGATCAAAGCATCGCTTGTAAGAAATAGTAAGCTCAAAAATAATTTGAACTTATTCATATGAATAAATGAAATTCAAAAACATAAGGTATATTTAGAAGAATCACATTTTAATTAATAAATGGTAGATGTCAAGTATTCAAAAACATCTAATCATGTATTACAACACTAATCTAATACGAAACTAAATGGGATTAACTCCTGCATCAAGTGATTAAATCTTTTTCTGGGTTATAAATAGTGATTAATCATGTCATACAAAGCATGAAAATTTTTCTTAGATTAGAAATGAAGAGTAAATCCTAGTTTTTAAATTTAAATTTTATCACATTCTTAAGTTTAGAAAAGAAAAAAGACATATTAGCATCTGTTTGTTCCACATGCACATAATAAATTTTATATTTCTTAATTTGTCAACTGGTAAAGGAAATTTGTTAAAAGTTTCAGAATATCAGCATCTTATTTTGTACAATTTTTATTCTTAAATGGGAATATTTCGATAAACAATCTCTTGAAATTCAAAGCAATAATAAACAAGTGAAAACATAATATATTGCTCAGGCTAAACCTATCTTATTTGAGCGTGTATTTCTAGATTGAAAGAAAAATCGAATCATTATCCTGAGGATAAACGAGTTGATATTGGAAAACAACGCAATTTTTCTCGCCTTTTTCGAGATCATTTATTGGACATAGAACAATATTCAGATAAAAAGATCTTTGTTTGTATGGGGAAAAAAGATTTAGTATATTTTCTCTTTATCGAATAATCATACAATTATCAGTAAATATTTACTTTTGTATTTTTCCATTGTCGAGAAATTTTTTATGTTTGTATAAAATCTGTTATAATAATAAAAATAACTATATTTACTAATCCATTATTTTTTTTTTGTTTCATTTTGAATTGCATGAAAAGAATATAGTTTTATACTTTGCATTTTATTGTAAAATGAAGAAATATTTGCTGAATATTCAGAAGAGAATGCTCTCGCAACTTTAAAACTGTGGAATACCTAATATTATATTTTATTTAGAAAATAAATAATCGTGATTTATTCAATCTGTTATAAATATTGCTGTTTTAAGCCAAAACAAAATATATTGAAAGATATATCTTTTGTACATAAATTAATAAATATCTATTCATACTTTGTGAAAAGATGTACACGACGGTTATACTATTATTTAATAAAAAAGCACCACAAAACTGGCGTTGTAAAAATTATTACTTACAAACTTTGAATTAACACCATAAAATGCAATAAACTCGCAACAATTGTTTCGGGTCGAAAAAACACACGACCCTTCATCAGGCGAATAAAGTAAGCACGAGTGCTGCAGTCAAAGCGGCAACGCAGAGTTTATTGCATTTTATGGTGTTAATTCAAAGTTTGTAAGTAATAATACTATTATTGAATTTTTGATTATTTCTTAATTATAAGACAGAGAAATATTTCCACAGATGGAGTGTTAAAAGTTGCTATTACTAAATGTAAAGTGAATTTTAGAAATATTATGAAATTTATTTGTTTTGAATAATACAAGTTAAATATGATAGAAAAAGGTACTGCATAATATTCTTATTCAATATCTAACACCATTAATTTAGTTGATGAAGCTAATATAATACACAAAAATAATGAGCTCCGCAATTTTTTCTGATTCTGTTAGAATCCTATCAATTTTGACTTACTTAAAATATTGTCTATAATTTTCAAAACTGAGATTGAAATTTATATCATTAAACTTATTGGGAAAAATCCGTATTTTAACTTGATATTGCTGATATAATAATGTGAGTAAACTGCCCCACATATTCCTCATAAATTACTAATTAAACTTCAAAATTAAAGAATATTTGAAAAAAAAAAAAATCTAGATTGATTCTACTTGACTTTCCTAATATTAAGTAATTAACGGTCGTATAAATAAATTAAAATAAGAGAAGTAATTAAATAAACAAAAGATAAAATTATAGTAGGATGTTTGAGTGTTTTTCTTTAGATAGTATGTTGTTTAATTTAATGCTACTGTACTTTAAATATTTTGAAATCATAGTTCATGATGATAAAGAGTTTTTCGTTGTGTCCTTGTAAAAATCTGTAAGCGCTAGATTCACCAAACACTATACAGTTCATGCGACAGTGATATATAACCTGTATATAAATTAAAAACTCAATCAAATAAGGATCAATCATCAATCTCAATCATTTAGACGCCATCGCCCTTAAAATAATTTCAGACCATAACCCATAACGATAAAGAATTTTTCGTTATGTCCTCATGAAAAACTATAAGTCATAGATTTACCAAAATTCATAAAGTTTGTCTGACCTATAATATGTGTAGAAATTTTCAGTTCATTCGAATACGGCGTTTACACGCTATCACATATTAAATATTTTGCGCCCATAGGCCATACTGATAAATAATTTTTCGTGTGTCTCTGTGAAAAATGCTATAACTGCTATATTCACAAAAATCTATACGTTTCGTACAGTGGTAATCTATAACATGCATATAAATTTTCAGCCTAAACGAAAAAGAATTTAGACGCTTTATCACTTTAAATTATTTAAACCCATAGTCCATAATGATAAAGAATTTTTCGCTGTATCCCTGTAAATGGACTATAAACTCAAGATTCACGAATATCGATACAATTTGTACTACGGCGACCTATACCGTACATACCAACTTTCAGCTCATTCGAATTTTAGACTCTATCGTGTTCACTCACACTCATACATACATGCCATGCATCCTCGTTGAAATAGCAAAAATGAACTCAGAGGACCTCAAAAAGTATAGATAGTCCAAATTCTCAAAATCGAATTTTTGTCATGATTACAATACTCTCCGTATGTTCTGAAAGTAAGAAACGTCTTTTAAGAAATTTAAATCATTCATTTAAATAATCAAATAGAATTTCAGTTTATGTTAGGAAAATAAAACATTTGCTTTAATAGTATTAAATTATTCAGTAAAACTGAGCAATCTTTTAAAAAAACTTTAAATAAAGAGGATATTATGATAAATTCATGTTATACTAAAAATATAATGCGCTTTATTGTTTAATTGCCCAGCGAGCTTCACCCACCAGTGCCTTCTATTGGTTTTTAACCTATCCATTAATCAATGTTTGTATGTGAAACGCAGAAAATTAAAATATACGTACACGTATTTATTTATTTATTTATCTTTGAGAAGTGAATGATAATATTGATACTAAAAATGAATTTTTATTCCATACAACTCCATTATGACTAAAACATAATAAAGATTGTGAATCATAGCATTTTTTTTTTTTAAGAAAATACTGAAAATTTATTTGTAACTGCAAGCAGACATGCCAGCGTTTAAATTTTTTCCAGACCAATGCTCTTACTCGTTTTTTATTCGCACCAATTTTCTTGAAGATTATTTTTCTTCCTATTTAATCGATATTACACTGAGAAAATTTCACTATACATAATGTAGTTAAAAAAAAAAATAATAAGGCAGATATTAACAGTGTTCTAGAATAAATTAAAAATAATGGCATGTCTGCTACAAAGTATATCGGAAAAACTCGGTCAAAGACGTCTGAAGAAGGATGCGGTAACGTATCTACATTTCGATGAAATTACTACTTTAAAGCACAACAACGTAACTATTCAAACGGAAAATGTGTGACAACTTGTTTTATAGTAAAATAGAGTAATTTGTAAACACCTATTGTAAATTACGGAAAATGGTTACTGAGGCTCATGCAGAGTGTTAGTGCATGTGTTGGAGCAGAAGCAGTTAGTGAAAGAAAGGCGTTTGTGGCAGTGGCAGACCTACTACTCTCAAGGCCCAGGGCGAAATTCTCACTGGATTCCCCCCTAACTGGAATCCCTCGTAAATTGGGCCCTTGCACTTTTTTACTTAAATTTATTGCTGTAAAAATGCATTGAAGTAAGTTTTAAGATTGATTGGAAGTCTGACCCAACAAGAGAAGTTATTGGTCCCGCTTTACCTATATCAGATGAGTTTTTTGGTTTTGGAGTTGTCGTTCTACAGTTAATTTTTGTACTTTAAGGCTCTTTAGACAGGAACCTATGTTTAAGATAGAACTACAGTGTGTGGAACTACAGTGTTTCAGGTTAAAATAATGGCCCAGCGAGTTCACCAGATATGTATACATAAAGGTTATGTTTCTTCGGAGTCCCCTCATGGTCCAGAGCAGCCTCTGATCCTACCCTCACCAATCTTGGTACGCCACTGGTTTGCGGCAGGTTAAACGTTTTTGGGAGGAAATGGGAATTATTGATGATGAGCCCCGATTGGGTTTACCGAAAACAAGCAGAGCTCGATCCAAATTGTGAATCCCTTTTTTATTCATTGCTCCCGTTTGATACACATGCACTAGCATTACATGGGCATCTTTTATATTTTCCTTCAATTTGTGACAAAATCTGATGCTTAGACGTTGCTCTGTTGCACGCACGCAACAGATCCTGTGTTGCACTCAGGATTTCCCAAGGATTTGTTTTTAACTCCTAGTGCTTCACTCTGAAAAATCTCTGCTCACGTGGGGAATTTTTCAGACATCAAATTCCAAATTAGAAACCTTTTATCTTTTATCTTTTTTATTTTCTGAGAAATTAGCTTCATGTTTTTTATACTTTTGATGGAGGTAAGCATTGGTCTTGACAATATGCAGGTACTCCGAAGCACTCCCGTTGACGTTGACCATGATACGAGTTGTTACATATCTTTTGTTCGAATGTCACGGCAAGCAATTTTGATTTAGAGTTATAATTTCACTGCTAAACAATCTTTGATAACATGTCTGTGTTTACCCATGCATGGACGAATCATTAGCTGTATGTTTAAAACAGTATTTTTTTCCACCACTCATCTTCATGTTCATCTTGTATATTTACATAATTATTTAATAGGATGTAAAAATCACCTAAGAATTATGTTGTGATTAGTTCTTTAAAATATGTATCTGGCGATCACTCTGATAACACCATCTACATTTTTAATACTTTTAAATATATACATTTTCATGCGTAGAATGACATTGAATTACCATTTATACCTATACGAGTACCCTGTGGCAGAAATTTATTATGCTTTCTGCGACAGGCTTCATCAACACCAAAATCTTTCTGCAGGAATAGTCTGTGAAGTTAACATTTACGAATTCAAAATAAATTATTTTTAAATAGTAAATAATATTCAGTATAACCAACGTATTTAAATTTTAACTAGGCACAAATGCATATATCTGCACTATTGCAAGAAAATACACTTTTTTTTTTCTTTTTTTAAAGAAAGGTGAAAATAAATTTATTGATCTTAATTGCTTCAGATTTTTTGTTCACATTAATGTACAATATTGTTTATAAATTATTCAATGAATTCAAACCATGAAATGATGTAACTCATCAAAAATAATCTGCAAAATTTTTTAAGGCATTTAAATCATGAAATGTCTAAATTAAACAAATGTTACGAATACTTTTAAAATTTCATTACTTTATTTTATATTAAAAATATATATTTAAATACACAAATGCACTTATTTCATAAGGTGCAAACCAAACAACGTAAAATATAATAATACAGAACTCAAAATTAAAATTCAACAAATTAAAAGTAAAAATTAATGTAGAATACTGAATATTTTAATGAAATATAAATAATTTACAACATTTATAGTTTTTTAAATTATTAGAAAGATTCAAAATAAAATTCTAATACACAAGATTCATTTTTTATATTATATACAAATAGCATAAAGATGTGTATTTCAAATCTAAAAAATTTTATTTGACATTAAAGAATTCAGAATGTTTAGTTATACCATCATTTAAATACATAAAGTAAAACAGAATACAAGATCTAAGTAATACAATTATAGACAAAGCATAGTCGAAATATTTTGATAAAGTTTGAGGCAAGTAAAATATTTAATTTTTAAGGAAATGCTGAAATGGGAAATGTAACATATTTCATGGATAAAATCTATAATAGAAAATAATGATTACAGATGATTGAAATAAATAGAAATCAATTAAAAGTAATATTTGATATTGACATCTATACGAATAAGTAAATAAAAATAAATAAATAACAATAAATAAATAAAAGCATTTGCTGTTTAATTAGTATTTATTCAAAACACCACTATTAGATAAAATTCCTTTTGCTTAATATATATATATATATAGATATATATATAAATTCAACAAAACCTTTGGTTTGACTTTTATTCAAAAAAAAAAATTTAATTTGCAATATTTCAAAAAAAAAAAAAAAAAAAAAAAAAAAAAAAAAAATGTTTTTTAAAAATTCAAATGCTTAAAAAATGAAATGAACTAGCTGTAGAAACTAATGATAAGAGTATTTTTGTAAAATAAATTAATAATTTTTTTTTAATGAATTCATATGCTTAAACAACAAAATTTAAAGCTATGAACTTTAATTACAATTAAAATAATTAATGATTGGTAAAGAAAATAATTAGAAAAGTTACTAGTTTTATAACTTAAGATACCCATTATTATTTATTGCTAAGATCTTTTACTACATATAAAATGCTAAAAACGAAAAAAGTATTTTTAATATTAATTTCTTAATTTTCTATTTTTTGAAGCAATGTTTGAAGCTTCATTTTTTATTTTGCGTATAACTACATACGTTACAAATTTCCCCATGGTCTTATTTCTGTATATATTTGTGAAGTATATTGCATAGTTTGAACGAAACATTAAAATTAAAGCAGCTTTTAAAAATTTACGTGTATTTACTACCACGCACGTATGCACGCTTCGCATACATAACCGAAAAAAA
Source organism: Salticus scenicus (assembly GCA_963930645.1). Classification (NCBI taxonomy): domain Eukaryota; kingdom Metazoa; phylum Arthropoda; class Arachnida; order Araneae; family Salticidae; genus Salticus; species Salticus scenicus. The sequence goes on from OZ005648.1 coordinate 137,382,204, forward strand.
AAAAAAAATCACTAGACGCAACTACAGTGGTGGACATAATTATAAGACACCTATCTAATTTGACAAATAGTTAAAGAAAAGATTCAGAGATTAAAAATGTTTTATCAAATACGACAAAAACATAAATATATTCTGTTATTACACGTAATTGTTTTACAGAAATGATATTTTTATAGAGTTTAATAAAAAAAAATTAAAAATACCATGGACAAAATTATAAGACACCCTAACATTTTAAATAAAACACCTGCTTTTTTTCGAAAATAATGTGCAATAGGCAAATTTTCGGCGCGCTGTTATGACGACAGCAGACGATAACCGACTTCATGCATTTACAAACATGCTACGAGGTACAGAATTAAAAGAAAGTGAAAGTCGCGAAATTTGGAGATTAAATGGAACTGGTGCTTCAATTAATAATATTCCAAAAGTTATTAAACGCTCTAGATGTGCAATTAGAAATGTTTTGAAAAGAGGAATTAATGGATCGGTGATTAAAAGATCTGGACGTACTCCTTGCTTGTCCTCAAGAGACAGACGCCTTGTGATTTCGCTCGCTACACATAATAAGATGACCACTACAGGCATTAAAAATGCTTTGAAACTGAATTGTTCAAGGAGAACCATTCGCAGGGTGTTGCATAATGCTTCCTATGTAAAATACAAAAAATTGAAGAAAAAACCACCGCTTCTAAGCCAACACAAAATGCAGCGTATAAAATTCGTGTTATTTTCTGTGTTATTTTCTGATGAAAAAAAAAAAAAAATTAACCTGGATGGTCCTGATGGGTTTCAATATTATTGGCATGATTTACGGAAGTCTCCTCATGTACTAATGAGCCGCCAAATGGGTGGAGGCTCAGTAATGGTTTGGGCTGGTTTTTCGGCTCAAGGGAAAAGGGATATTCTTTTCGTGCATTCAAGAATGAATTCCGAAAAGTATAGTAATCTTCTTAAAGATTAACTAGCCATATACGGTGAACTTATTTGTGGCAAAAACTATACTTTTCAGCAAGATAACGCGCCGATTCATGCATCACGCGAAACAAAAAGTGGCTTTCAGAGCAAAGTATCAATGTTCTCCCATGGCCTTCTCGCCCCCTAGACTTAAATCCCATCGAAAACTTGTGGGGGATCTTAGCTCGTGCGGTTTACCGAAATGAGAGGCAGTTTATATGTGTCGAAGACCTAAAGAAGGCTATAAAATGTTCTTCGGAAGAACTGTCTTGCGATATTTTATTAGAATTGATAGATTCGATACCGAATTGCATCTTTCATGTTATAAAAAACAATGGCGGCTCCACCAAATATTGAATAACCGTGTTAGAGGATTTTCTTTTAGACTATTATTGTCTGTTAATTATGTTACCACTGTATTTGGAAAAAACGGTTGGTGTCTTATTATTTTGTCCATTATGTTTTTACGTTTTTCCATTATATTGTATGAAAATATCATTATTATAAAATAATTATATATAATAACAGAATAATTTTATGTTTTTGACGTATTTGATAAAACATTTTTAAGCTCTGAATCTTTTCTTTTACTATTTATCAAATTAGATAGGTGTCTTATAATTATGTCCACCACTGTAATTTGTCGCACTGCAATCACGCACTTATTAAAAAAAAAAAAGAAAAATAAAAAAAAATCTCTGAATGCAGCTATTTTGTTATGCATGAATCTGAAAATGCATGAAATATGAAATTCGAAAAATTGTCGCAAAGCCACATTCTTTCGAAAAAACATCTTTTTGCAATACCATAAATACACACGACACAAGCGGCAGGCGCGGCGTGAAAACAAAGTTTGGAGACACGAAAATTAAGTTCCTATGTGAAGAGGTTACCAGTGAAAAGTGTCGATACACCGATTTATATCACCTAATCACGAATCGCTAATGCACGCCGTATCAAAGCTAACCCAAGTGAGTTTCACCCGCTTTATCTCCTCTCCCTTTTCCGGATTGAGGTAATCATATCTGCAGAAACGAAAATTTGTTCTGCAGAACAGTTTATAAACCATTCTTTGAGTCTGTTTCTCTCTCTCTCTTTTTTTTTTTTTTTTTTTTTTAACACAATGGCAAAATTTATTTGACTTCAGTAAAATCTTTCTGCAAGAACATTTCTGTTTCTGCGACATTGTCGCTGTGTCGCCGTGTTTCTGCCACGGGGTACGAGTATATGACTCGCCTATTATTTCATTGGTATTGAAGAACAATGGTCGCAAAATTCTACTTGTCCATTGAAAAGAAATTGCTTAATAACTATTCCTATTGTTGTTTATATACTATTTTTTTTCGCATCTTAATATTAGAGGATATTTTTAATATCATCAATCTGATTTTGCAGAACAATAATAAGTTCCATATATATATAATATATATTTAAATATGGGGAAATAAATCCGTTTTTTTTTTTTTTTTTCTTTTGTTTGTTGTTGTTGTCTTTCTCTCTCTCTGTGTGTAAATGTAGTGATTTATTTATAAATTTTTAGAAAATAAAAATTAAGCATTAAATATTTCATCTAAATTTTACCATATGTTCTCAGTAGCTACAACTTAAAAATTTCCTTGAAAATTAATTAATTTTTCATTAAACAAACATAATTTCACTAAAATATTATTTTTTCTTTTACATCAGGCTAAAGGAAATACTGATAACAAATAGGAACTCATTTATATTTTATTAATTATTAGAGAAACTAATTGTAAAATTTATCTCGATTTTTCTTTTCAAAATTTTATACCGAAAATAAAATGATTAGAGATACGAATTTTCCTTTCCTTTTATATTTATTATTTTTTTTTATCATACGCTTAAAAATTGTTTTGAATAGAATAATCGTACTTTTGTGTAAAACATTTTAATTAAAAAAAAAAAAAAAAAAAAAAAAAAACATGAAAATCTGACATTGACAGATTTTAATTTAGTGCCAGAGGCCTACTGCTAAATTTGTTAATATCGACAAATTCTTCTTTAGTTAATTCGTGACGATCTAAATTCCATGATAAAGTTTTCATTAAATCAAACCAATGTGTTTCAGCTGCAGATATTGTAACAAATAACGTTGGAAGTCCAAACTGTCTTATAGCCGCAAAACAACGTTTTTTCTCTTTTTCCCAAGTGCCTTGGGGGGAACTCATGTCAAAGGTGTGCCTTGGGGGGGGACTCATGTCAAAGTTGTACCTTGGGGGGACTCATCTCAAAGTTGGGCCTTGGGGGGGACTCATGTCAAAGTTGGGCCTGGGGGGGACTCATGTCAAAGTTGGGCCTTGGGGGGGCCTCATGTCAAAGTTGTACCTTGGGGGGGACTCATGTCAAAGTTGGGCCTGGGGGGGACTCATGTCAAAGTTGGGCCTTGGGGGGGACTTCATTCAATAAATCCCCATTCAATAAACCGACTGAAATAGGCCCTTAGCACTATTAAGAGTGTATTATAAAAATTCGACAACGCTGTACCGACTGAAATAGGGTTACCTTGGAGGGGACTCATGTCAAAGTTGGACCTGGGGGGGACTCATGTCAAAGTTGTGCCTTGGGGGGACTTCATTCAATAAATCCCCATTCAATAAACCGACTGAAATAGGCCCTTAGCACTATTAAGAGTGTATTATAAAAAGTCGACAACGCTGTACCGACTGAAATAGGGGTACCTTGGGGGGGACTCATGTCAAATTTGTGCCTTGGGGGGACTTCATTCAATAAATCCCCATTCAATAAACCGACTGAAATAAGCCCTTAGCACTATTAAGAGTGTATTATAAAAATTCGACAACTGTACCGACTGAAATAGGCCTCTAGCACTAAAAATAAAATAATTCTAAGTACTTTTTTACAAATATTTAGCTTGTATTCAAAACATTTGTAATACATAAGAATGATAAAATGCATTCAAATCCATCATTTTTCTTTCTCTTTTCTTTTTCTTTTTACAATTTTATTACCTTTTCTAGAAATCCGCGAGAAGAATATAGAAGAAGATGTTTTTAAATGATTCGAGTTCTTAAAGGAAGAATAATTTGAAATTGTAATTGGGATTTCAATTTCAGAACACGAGAATTTTACTTTAAAATGACATGTTCTACATTTTAAAGAGATAATTTGGTTAAAAGGTTTAAAAATAAAGAAAGAAAATATGCGTAAGAAAATTTTAAAGAAGCCTATTATAATACAACACTATAATCAGTGTAAGTACTGAAAGCGAATTAAATGTCTCTTACATTACGTCATAAATGAATTGAGTGCTTCATTAACGAGTTATTTCAGTATTTTTAAACAACGTGCATTTATCATAATGTAAACGAGATCCTATTAAGGTAAGAAACAAAACTATAGATATATTTACTATAACACTGATTGATTAATTTTGAAGTAGGGGAGAGTGGGGTTGAATGGGATGCAGGATGAATGGGACAATAGCTAGAACTAGATTTTTATATTTTGCAGGCACTGGAATCTTGACATTTTTTCTGATATATGGCAGTACTCAGGTCATTCATCAAGTGTAGTTTCAGAATTGTGCTATCCACAGAAGGGCAGAAAAAAATTAAAGTGTCTTTTTTAGCTGCCAACGTAAGTTTTTACTGATTCAATTAGGTAGTAGTTAAGACATTAACTATTTGCTTAAAGTTAATATAACTTTTATATGGTGAAAAGGCATAATATTTTATTGTGTTTATGACATTCAAGAAGAATCTTGACAATTGTTCATTAAGCCTGTTTCCTGTTTATCATGTGGTGGTGGGGATGAATGAGACATTCCCCACTATGTGCTAATTTAAAATTGTACACAAGAATTATATTAAAACAAATCTTAAATAGATTTTCAATATTTTTATAACCTGTAGTTCAGTAGTTATAGCATGGAATCATAAAAGTAGCATGGATTTAGAGAAAAATAGATTAAAATTAATTGTTCTGATTTTTGCTTATAATAATTATGATTAAAAAAATTATAAGTTAGAATATTCAATACAACTTAAATCAACAATTAAAAATTAAAATAAAAAATAAAAAAAAACTAATAATAATTTGATTAAAATCACAGTTTCAATCAAGCTAATTAAATAAATCCTGGTGATTATTAATGTAATACAGAATAGAATGCTGATTTTTCCCGATCAGTCGGAAACAAAATTTTATCTGGATAATTTGTACACTATTATAATGATTTATCTCTTTTTAATGTCTTATTTATTTATTTATTTTTAGATTAGATCTTATTAGGTTTAAATTACCAAAGCCTAGAGCACTAGGAACTGTGCGATCCAAAGGACTTTTGCCTTTTGATGTTAATTTGAGTCAATATATCAGAATTTCAGTATATTCATAGCGTGTAATAAAATCACATAAACCAATTTAACTTTAAAAATGTATTTACTTTTCATTTTGTTTTCTTTTCTTTGTTAACTCCAGTCCTGTCCCATTCATTCCCATAGGTGGGGACGAATGGGACAATGCACATGCATGTAATATATATATATATTATTATTAATTAAAGATAACTTTTTATTAAAGATAGTATGTTTATATGTAACTAATTACTGAAAGTGCACTTATGAGCAAAGTTACAATATTCTGAATTACATATGGTGAACGTTATCAGTAAAAACAGGAAAAGTGCCCCATTCATCCCCATTCTCCCCTACAACTTCTACAGAATGTAAATTACACATATAAAAATAAATTACTTTTAAACATAAATTGTGCATAATTACAGTTAAAAAGTATTTGATTAAATTTCAATGAGAATTCAGGGCTAAACAAGAAATGTATCCACGAATTCTTATCATACCATCGCTCTAACCACTGATTCAAAGCAGTTCACATCCGACCAAAACAAATCTGTTGATTGGTTATCTCTGTGAATCAAGTAGTTTTATTTTATTGATTGATTTATTTACTTGTTGCATAATGTACAGTTCTTTTCTAGCATTGTAAAAGTAAATGTTCAACAATAAAATCGCAATTAAAAAGAAATGCTTTAGAAAATAGAGATAGAAAGGGCAATCCCCCCCCCCCCCCCAATAGTAAAGGCAATTTTTTAATCAGGTGGAAGATAACAGGATAAGCTGTAAAATAATATCTAATAAAAGAAGCAGTTAATAACTGTGAAAAGCGAACAGAAAATAATAATAGCTATTGTATATATTTAGAATAGGCTGAAAAAATAGTTAAATAACAAACTAAAATTACTCTTTTTTTTTTTTTTTTTTTTTTCTTGTTGTTAAAATAAAATTCATTTATTTTATAAAAATGTTACCTATATTTTTAGTTACAAAGATTTTTTTAAAATTTAGATGTTAGATTTGCTAGCAAAAATAAAATATATCTGATCTATCTTACGTATAGAACACATTTATACTTTTAACAAATGCATTCATTTTAATTTAAAAGTTTTCTCAATTTATTACTGTAACTTATGTTTAAAATCTCTCTTTTTTTTTACAGGCAACATTTAAAATGTAAAGAAATTAGAAGCAAATTATTTGGAAAGTTAAACAATTGTAGCAATCACATATCTTAATTAAAATATGATAAATTTAAAATAACAAATATATATATATATATATATATATATATATATATATTAACTAAAATCTTATAAAATGTTAAAAATTAATCGATGATAAAAATATCTTAAATTTAGATGCATAAAAAATTACGTGCGGCAGACCTAAGTCACGACATTTGCAGCTTGTAAATCTTAATGAGTCCTGTTATTGCATAAGGAAATAGTTTTATAAAGGTACTTTATCCGTCAAGAATACAAAAAAGAAACCTTTGTAAATAAAATTATGAATTATTTAGATTTTTATTCTGAGTTATTTTATTTTTACACCCGCTTTAAAACCTTTTATATGCGACGATAATATTTCTAACATATAGTATTTTAATGCAACTGAACTGGGAAGTTTAATACAGTTTAAATTTTCACATACTGTATATTAATTTAAAAATATATATTAAATACTAGGAATATTTGCACTAATAAGAAAAAAAAAAGTGGTCAAATGATCCTTAAAGTTAAAATTCGAGTAATACAAGAAAAATGAACAATGAATTTACAATTTCTGAATATTTCTTTAAAAGTAAAATTATATTTTTAATACATTATAAATAATCTTACTGTTTTTTTAAACTCAAAATCAATAAAAACATTTTCTCTTTTTCCATAAATGTCAACTGATAATTTTGTGAATTATAGATAAATATTCAAATTCACATAGCTATACATCGCGCATTATTTATTTTACAAAGTACAATTTATTTATGAGAAATAAAAAATGTTATGATAGATATCCGATGATTTACATTTTTTCAATACTTTTCTAAATAATTTTTGTTAGCATAATAATTAGGAAAGATATATGAAGCACAAAAAGATATTTATACAATGATTCACAAAATCTCCTATACTATATATAGGAAGATAATGACATTGTTCTATAGTTAAAAAAATACGTGTGGCACTCGAGGACTGCCGCGGTAAAGCTATTGCATAGCATTTTTTTTTTCAACTTATGCAATTATAATTATTTATTTATTTTATTTACGCAGTATAAATAATAATTGTGCAGTAAAAATAATAATTAAAAATTTTTAACTTAACCTTCCTCGCTTTCATGAAGTTTTCGGACAGTATTAGTATTTTATAGCATTAAATTGTTGCTTGTGCCTGGGGGGGGACTCATGTCAAAGTTGGACATGGGGGGGACTCATGTCAAAGTTGTGCCTTGGGGGGGAATCATGTCAAAGTTGTGCCTTGGGGGGACTCATGTCAAAGTTGTGCCTTGGGGGGGGGACTCATGTCAAAGTTGTGCCTTGGGAGGACTCATGTCAAAGTTTTGCCTTGGGGGGACTCATGTCAAAGTTGTACCTTGGGGGGGACTCATGTCAAAGTTGGGCCTTGGGGGGACTCATGTCAAAGTTGTGCCTGGGGGTGACTCATGTCAAAGTTGTGCCTTGGGGGGGACTCATGTCAAAGTTGTGCCTTGGGGAGGGGACTCATGTCAAAGTTGTGCCTGGGGGGGGGACTCATGTCAAAGTTGTGCCTTGGGGGGACTCATGTCAAAGTTGTGCCTTGGGGGGGGACTCATGTCAAAGTTGTGCCTTGGGGGGACTCATGTCAAAGTTTTGCCTTGGGGGGACTCATGTCAAAGTTGTTCCTTGGGGGGGACTCATGTCAAAGTTGGGCCTTGGGGGGACTCATGTCAAAGTTGTGCCTGGGGGTGACTCATGTCAAAGTTGTGCCTTGTGGAGGACTCATGTCAAAGTTGTGCCTTTTGGGAGACTCATGTGCCTTGGGGGGACTCATGTCAAAGTTGTACCTTGGGGAGGGGACTCATGTCAAAGTTGTGCCTTGGGGGGGACTCATGTCAAAATTGTGCCTTGGGGAGGGGACTCATGTCAAAGTTGTGCCTGGGGGGGACTCATGTCAAAGTTGTGCCTTGGAGGGGACTCATGTCAAAGTTGTGCCTTGGGGAGGGGACTCATGTTAAAGTTGTGCTTTGGGGGGGACTGCATGGTGAGTCGTTCCTTCACATATATGAGTTTTAATTATAGCTTTAAATAAAGGCAATAATTAATTACTATATTTTCAATAAATTAAATGGCTAATAAAAATAGATAACGAAATTCTAAATTACTTTTATATTTATTCGCTTTTGTCTATAATAGATATCTTAATTCTAATAATACTTTATCCCTTATGCTATTAAAAACTGAATGAGTTATAATTTTTTTAATTTCGCGCTTTAAACCCATTGAAATAGAATACGCGACCTTCCTTCGATGAGATTGTATTACGTGTTCATTGCCGCTTTTCGTTACCATGGGAACCACTTCAAGGAAGAGAGTGTTAGGTTTATTTTCGTTACGGAATTTCTTGATTCGGTCGCCGCGCTCAAAGCCCGCGATAAAAGCTATGCAATAGCTTAAATATATATATATATATATATATATTATAGTTTTAAAAAATTAAAGAACACGCTTTTATAGAAATGTGAACTAAAAAGCACAAAATATCTATCTTAGTATTAAGATTCAGGGTAAGAGAAAATCGTGTGAGTGATACACCGTAATATTTACATACATTTAAATCGTTAATTAAAATAACTTAGAATTAACAAAAACCATTTTTAAAAAATTTCCCCTGACGGGGATCGAACACTGGACCTTTAGGTTCGTAGCGCGGCGCCTTACCTCTACGCCATATCGTTCACGAAGGGGAAGTATTTTTTTTAACCGACTTCAAAAAATTGTATGAAATGAAACTAAATTGCGCCAAAAAGTATAAAATAATTTCCTTCGCCAAACAACCTATAACACTACAATTAATCATAACTTTTGAAGTCGGCGCAAAATTAAATAAAAATTGATACCTTTATTCAATACAAAAATCGAATCCTATTCAAACTACACATCTCACATTGTCACCTGCAAAACGCAGCCGAAAACTATTTTGATTCAAGAAAACAAATAAGATTTTGTAAGCAGCAAAAGTTGGCGAAGATGCTGGTATCTGACGTCCTTGGTGAAAGAAAAATCGCAAAATTATCTGGCAAACATATTTAATTTCTTTGGGATATCATGATTAATTTGATAAGGTTTAAGAGAGTAATCAAGAATATGAAACAATACTTCGTACAAAATGTATTATGAAAATATACATCTTGCGTGTATATTTTTGCAATACGTTTTCAACGCCAAATCCAAAAGCCACCAAGGATGATAGTTATCAAAGTTATACCAAATTTGCAAAGAAAACTCTAACTTCGTAGAAACATAAATTCTGCATTGTGAAAAATGTCCACTGTTCTGTGTAGATGCTACCAATGGACCAATTGTATACAGTGAATACAATAATAAAGGAAACATGAAAATGGATCATTCGAGACGACAGCATTTGTTGCTACCGATCTAAAAACAAACCTTTAAAAACTAATTAAATTTTATTTAATTTTGCGCCGACTTCAAAAGTTATGATTAATTGTAGTGTTATAGGTTGTTTGGCGAAGGAAATTATTTTATACTTTTTGGCGCAATTTAGTTTCATTTCATACAATTTTTTTTTAATAGTAGTTGCTTTTTGGAGTCGGTTCTATTTTTTTACAAAAAGATTTTATTTCACAATATAATTTTTTTGTTTGCTCCCAGAGAAGTTACAAACAAACAAACAAACAAACATACATACATACATACAAGTGAAGCTAATAAAAGCGTGTTAAAAAATACTGCATTTGTGATAATAATAAAATGTATGTATATAGAGTACTCACTCATTTTCTTTCACTATTTTTTCATCACTTTCTTCATTAATAAATGCACTTTGTTTATTCATATTAAAAACACTTTATACACAAATAAATGCACTTTGTTTATTCATATTAAAGACACTTTATACACAAATTGTACGCGTACAGCTATTCACTGTTGCACATAAATGATAGATACCTATACACCTATATACTTTCTCACAAACAGCTGCTTACGTATTCGTCCGATTTCGGAGCAGCTCGTCTCGATTCGTGCGAGCTTCGTACAGCCGAAGTCTACCGAAGTCTGCCGAACTGTGTTAGGTTTTTTTTTCGTTACGGAATTTTCTGATTCGGTCGCCGCGCTCAAAGCCCGCGATAAAAGCTATACAATAGCTTAAAAATATTATATTTATCACCTTTAAAAACTGCTTACAAGAAAACCTTTAAACATAAGTAAATGGATTTAAAATTTAGCAAAAAATCAAAAGTGATACATCAAATTTCCAGTTATTTATAGCTTTTCAATACTTTTTTTTTTACAATAAGCTTTGATTTTTAAAAAATTAAGAAGGATCTATAAAACACATTTGTTCTATATACAATGTCCTACAAAATCCCTTGTACTATATATAATATAACGTAATTTAATTAGAAATTGCTTAATAGTTAAAGCAAAATTATAACTATTACTTTAAAGATTGTTTAAAAGAAAACTTTAAACAAATTTAATTGATTTCATAAGATAATTAAAATATACTTTAGAAGAATTAATTTTTTAATAAACCCAACAAAAAATGCAGTTTTAACAATGGAAACACGTATTTCATTTAATGAAACTTTTAAATAATATTAAAATAAACACAAAATTAAAATACTGCATTCGACATTTTGATCAATGTTATTTAAAAATTAACTTTGTGATTATTGTGCATTAAAATGCTTCAAGACATATTCCTTGTCCTTTCATCTAAAAGTGATTGCGTAAAGAAATAAAATGAATTTCAAAATGTAAAGTTTGTTTATTTATTTCTTCGTTTCATTTTACATTTATTGATCATCCAAAATTCATATAAAAATGTTTCTAAAATGCGTTTGTTATTTTCTAAAAAGAGAAAAGTTATCGGTAAAATTTGAAAAGCTTTAATCATTGGAAATTTACCCTGTCTATTTAAAAATGTTTCGGCAATTCTTATTTTTATTGAATAATTTGTATTTGAATACAATGCCTTGTAATTACTAGAAATGCTTTTAAATCAGAATAGATTTGACTGAATGCCTGTAATTGTATTAAAAACCAATAAGGCAATGATATATTACAAATAATAATTGAAAAAAAAAAAATGTATTGTGTAGAGCGATTTTTTTAAATCTAAATAAAATGTGAGATGATTTCTTTTTCTTTAATTTTTTTTTTTTTTTTTTTTGTTTGTTTCAATAAAATGTTTTATTTTATTTTATTTTTTGTTTGGTTAGGATTAATTTTTACCTAATAATATCTTGAATAATACATAAATACAGGAATTTTATCAGTAAATATACTTAGGGTTTTAATCATTTTCAGGATTTTAAGTATAAAAAAAAAATTACAAGTATGTTCAAGCAAAATATATTTTAGTGGAAAAATTTTAGAAACAAATTAAGTTTTATTTACGTGAAAAGTTAGTTTGTACCAATAATAATAATAATAATAAATTTTGGTAGCAATCTTGCCAGCTAAACCAAAGTTGAGTTGTTAATTTGAATTTTAATTTAAATACAGAACATATTGTTTAAATTCAGTTTTAAGCCTGCAGTTTTATTGGACCGAATTGTGAACAGAAACAAATTATCTTTTATCGAATATGGACATGTTTACAATATTGAAAAATACTTTTATACTAAATAGCAAATACGTATGCTGAAGAGCCATGAAAATTGGTACAACCCGCTTAATATCCTGTAGGGTACCCACAAATGCGCAGAAACACTGAACACTACGTGGTAAGGACTCGATTGACGTCTGAAGATATACTGAAGCCAATTTATGCCATGAGTATTAGCTCATGAACTAATACTCATGCCATGAGTATTAGTTCATAAAAGTGCGAGGTGGCGAAGATCTCATACGAACAGTATGTTGCAAAGTATCCCTGATTTGCTCAATATAATTCATGTCCAGGGATTCAGCTAGCAGTAGAAAGGTTTAAAGTTTGAAAAGTGGTTCTGGAGTCAGTTGATAGTAACTTTTGACATGTGGTTGTATTGCATTGTCTTGCAGAAATTCTCCAAGTCTGCTGGCATGCACATTGGATATGAATGGGGGTAGGTGATCGGATCAGATGATTATGTATGTACCTGGCCTGTCACCAGACAGAGTCGTCTCTAGACGTATCCGGGCTTACATATCACGTAAACTGCATACGCTTCAAAATGAAATTGGGTTTTTTGACAAAATAATAATAATAATAATAATAATAATAATAATAACAATAATAATAGAAAAATATCTTAGTTTATTAATATAAAGCCCGCTGTACACTGACGAGATATGAGATAAAATTTGACGCGACATGCGACACGCGCATGCTCTAAATACAACTTCATCTCCTGAAAACTGTTTAGAGCATGCGTGTGTCGCATGTTGCATCAAACTTTGTCTCGCGTCTCTTTAGTGTGCGGTGGACCTAGAGTATTCGTTACGTTCTAGTTCTTGTATTATGTGACAAAATACCCAATGATGACTATAATAAAAAATATTAGGATAGAAGGGAAGGGGAGGGGGCAAAGGGGCAAAAATATAGAAATAGAGTGTTGAAAATTAGTATTATTAGGTTTTAAGGTCCGATAAATCGATTGTGGATGTTTTCGAAAGCGTATAATTATTACGAGGGGCGGGAAGGGGGGCTGGCGAAGGGGCAAAAATAAAGAAATTCAGATAGAACGTTAAAAATTAATATTATTTTTGAAAGTGTAAAATAATTAGGAGGAGCGGGAACGGGGCCGAAGGAACACGCGCGCAAGGTGCGTGTATTCCTTCACATACGCTGCTGCAGGTAGTGGGGGCCCTGACTGATTATTCCACTGATGAGAGAATTTTTTTTTTTTTGTATTTTATACTTACGTTTTTCCCTTGTGATAGTATAGCGATTCATTAAGAGTGTCAAACACAAATGCGCGCACGGAGCGCACAATGGTCTGCGGTGCCGAAGGCAGTGGGGACCCGGTGCGACATTTTCCCCAAATCCGATTTTTTTTTCTTTCTTTTTTTTCACATGATAAAAATTAATGCAATTTTGAGAACTTATTATTTATAGTGAGTCATTTAAAGTGACCAGCAAATCGGGCGATGCCTGCTATTTAAAATATGAAAATTAATTATTTTTATTTATAGACATTCATATGCTGTAGTGAAATGTAGATGCAGATATAAAGAATAGCTGAATGAATCGCAGTTAATTGCAGCTTATAATGAATTCTGAAGAATCTGAAACGCAGTTGCCCCATTCTAAAACTAAATATTGCAATTAAGATTACAATAATGACATATTAAAAGCGATTCTTAAGATTATAATTAAAAAACTGCAAGGTAAAATGAAGAAATTTCGTGTTATAAATTTCGAGCTAAAACATGTTATATTATATGAACTCTTCGGCGACGGTTGCAGAATGGATTTCGAGAATGCCAACTTAGTTCTACAGGTTAAACCCATCTTTGTTATAGTATGATTTATAGTTCAGTTATTGACGGTTGGGGCATAACTGTCACTACAAGTAAATCGTTCAGTGATGCATGTGTAGAATAACTTTAATCTGCGTAATAGAGGTGGGATAAAATTAATATAAGACTATTACGAAAATTTTACTTTTATAGAAATTTCGTGCTAGAATTTATTGTTACGAATCAATACTATTAAATAGAAGCAAGTCATTGCAAGAAGTTTGCCATTTATACATATAAATTAAAAAACCGTTTCCATAGAATGTGAAATGTCTATGTAAGATCTTAAACATGTGATATAAATATAAATTTATTTTTAAGTTGCCTATTTATTCTTTACTATATCTTGTTAGCTACCTGAACTTATCATTGTAAGAATAATTTCGAGTATTAAAGATTTAACTTTATTACACAGATTACTCTTAGACTTACTCTTTTTACTTATAGGTTAAGCATATTCAGTAATGTTTTTAAACATTTATTTGTATAAAGTAGCAAAGAAAAGAATAAAGATTCTTTTAAGAAATTATTTGAGTTTTATTTGTAAATAAGTTCTCGATTTGAGAATATTTTACCGTAAATATTTGATTTGCTAAATTAATCACATTATTGCTAAATAAGTATTTCACCTTTTAAATAAAAAATGAAATGAAAAATGCTATTTACATACATTAAGGGAACTAGAATAATACATAAATAACTAGGAATTAATGCAAAAATTTTTAAATAAAGGAATTGGATTACTTTTCCCTGGAGAGAAAGAAAGAAAAAAAAAAAAAAAAAAAACTGCATTTTCTCCATTTGAAATAGATAAGATGTTTGAATTAGCATATTATTTCCGTACGAAAAACAGGAAATGTACATTACAAGTAAATTTCTGTTTTATTGTTATTTTTCTACTTCTTTTGTTATTATTATTATTATTATTTGTAATTTCTCATTTATTTATTTTGAAATTGTTGACTGTTATATTTAAATAATATGTATTTTTTTCTTTTTTGCCATGCATCAAAAATATATTTAATACTAGGGTAGGTGCTCCAGTGATTGGTATGCTGCAGTAATTGACATCTATCCAGAAATAATTAATAAATAAGAAAAATAATAAAATGATATATTTTACATATAAGAATTTTAACATTTTATGTCAAGAACTGGAGAATAGGGTACTAATAACTGGAAAATGAATAACTAGCAGTATCAAACACTGGAACATAGGGTGCCAATTACTAATAAAATGAAAAATTGGCAGTGTGGATTACTGGAAAATTGAGTGGGTGTCAAATAAAAACTCATAAAGAAAAAAAAATAATTGTTATCAAATGCATATATTTTAACATATATGTGGTTCTGAATGTCTTTCATACCATATGTACTAATTTAAGATTTCTAAAAATATTTTCTGATGACTAGAACATTAAAAACATCAGAGATTGCTTTAAAAGTGTCAATCACTGGTGCATTTACCCGATATTAATTAGAAAATTTATTCGTTTTGTGTTTTAACAGTCAAAGTGACATGACTATTTTCAATAGATAAAAGAAATTCCCAACAATTAAGCAGCTAATCTTGAATTAATAAGCGTAATAACTGAATAAGAAATAATCTATTAGACATTCTGCATCAACTATCACTTTCCAGCACTAATAGATTACTGTTAGGAAATCTGTATTACTTTCTCTTACACATATGCATGGTAGAGAGAGTATTGGTTTTGGGTCAAGTTCTAAAAACTGAGTTTTTGTTATTGTTACACGTTTTGAAGTTCCCTGAATCCGAAAGACATGTTTTTAACGATTGATCTATATGTGTGTGTATATTATCAGCATTTTTCAAGAACAAATAGTTGCAGGATGTTCAAACTCGGTGTTCTAAATCTGTATCGTATGTGATTCTATACTGAACTTTTCGTTGAGATCAACCATATGGTTCGTGTACAACCACATCCAAGATAATTCAAATACGTTGTGTTTCTACACTCTCAGAAATAGATACTCAAATTTCATGAAATTTTCTTTAATTTTGACGAAACCGTTTCCAGGGAAATACTCCGAGCGAATGTTTCGACAAATTGAGAAAATTACTTTCGTCACTTGTTTGAACATACGAATTTCGCTCAAAAGTAAAGACACATTTTTTCATCCTAATTTCGTGATACAGAATAAAATACAAATTATAGAATTATAAAATTACTTGCAAGTTCGTTGCTTTAGGCATTAAATACTAATCATATTTAATGAAAATATAAATAAAACAGAGCTAACAAATAAATATCATTTGGACATTTATTTGACAGCTTTGAGACCTATAGCTACAACGATTTTTGTCTCAATTGATCCATATTTTTACAGAAATTCACAGAAACAAGCACAAACAATATTTTGTAGACATACGACATCAATGCCCGCACCGCGATTGGAACCCGGGGCGTGGGAATCCAGAAAGCAGCACCCTACCGACCGAACCATCAGGTCGACAAATAAAAGGCATTGTAATGTAAAGTCGAAACAACACAGAAAAAAAAAAAAAAACCAATATGGCGGTAATCAAAGCTAGCACATGCTATTGTGAGTAAACAATTTCGTCAAATATTTGAGAGTTCATGTTTCCTCAAAAATCACGTGATCGCTTGACGAAATGGTTGTCAAAAGAACGAAATCAAGCCCGAGGATGTCTGAAACAGCAAAATTGAGTATATTATTTCTGAGAGTGTATAGCACAAAATTCTTATTAAATATAGTGTAACATCTAAAGCCTGCCGTAAACAAAATAGAAAGAACACATTTTTTATATGTAAAAAGGAACGTTTTGTATAGATTGTGGTATGGAAATCATTCATAATTCGTTTACTGGGCTACCCAAAGTATTTGGATACATTATGGCTATTATTCAAAATTGCTGGACGTGTATTTCATTTTGTGTTAGAGGTTTTTCATACAAAACTAAATTTAAGTATACAGTGTGATATGCATATAGTTTATAGACAATATACAAGGCTACCCAAAATTATGCTATAAGCTTTTTTCTATTAAATGAAATTGATGGCAGTGCTTTATTGTATTTTACTATGTCGGCGAACACTGCTCAGGAAGGAAAATTATTTATTTTTTATTTTTTCGGAAAATTTAATAAGCTATTCGTTATTTAAGATTTTATCAACATAACAAAATTGAAAAATTTCCATATAAATATGCATTTTGAGGATTGTTGCATTGGAAATAGTAGCATGAAAGCTAAACTACGAAATTTACCCTAATGAAATAAATTAATAGATTAGAATAAGATAATTATATCGAAGTGAACGGTGGATAGAGTAATAAGCGGGGATTTCTTTCTGTCACTGTGTCAAGCACTTTTTCAAATTCATTTCTCTTAACATGATAACTATGTTAAGAGAATGTCCTCTTCTAGAAATTTATGAATATATATATATGATGGGGAACTGAGAAGAGTTCACCTATGCCAACTAGTTTTGTATAATATCATGTTTTGAGGTGCCCTGAATACGCGCGAATTATTAGTGACTGCTCTGTATGTAAATCTGTTATTAGCATAATTTAAAAACAAAAAACTGCAGGAAATTCAAATTTGGCTTTTTGAATTTAGTATCAGGTTGCCACTTGAAAACTAGTATGTTGTGGCCACCACAAGACTTTCTTCTATATTTTCCTATACAAATTCACTCAACAGCAATTTAAAAAAAAAAAAAAAAAAAAAAAAAAAAAAAAAAAAAAACGATTTTTTTCCAACTATTTTTTCGTTAAAAGTAAAAAAAAAAAGAAAATCGATAACTTTGTTTTAAATTATCACATATTTATAGTTCAACCATTCATTTTAAAGGTATTGACGAGACCTTTCGAAAGATACCCATCATGAAAATTTACCCCCCCCCCCTGGGGGGCCGGGGGTACTTCCCCCTAGGGGGGAAGCTATGCCCACACATGCACAAAACATTTTTACTAATTAACTACTACTATTATCAATAATTCATATTAATTTTACAATCACAGGTTAAGAATAACTTTCATTATGTACATTTATACGGAAATTTGTCCTATACTGCCATGTTAAAAATTTAGAAAAAATACGATCACAGCGCCACCTGTTGAGCGATTGATCCCCAAACTTAATCAGCACCAGTTTATGTCAGGGGCCAACTAAATACCAAGTTTGGTTAAATTTCGATTAAGAAAAAAAAGAAATTACGATTTTTTTTTCTAAGTTTTTTTTTTCGTTGAAAGTAAAAAAAAAATCGATAACTTTGTTTTAAATTATCGCAGATTTATAGTTCAATCATTCGTTTTAAAGGCATTGACGAGACCTTTCGAAAGATACCCATCTTGAAAATTTACTCCCCTCGAGGGGGGACTTTCCCCCCAGGGGGGTTGGCGAGGCTCCTACACATACAAAAATTTTTTCCCAGTTGACTATCTCTATTATAAATAATTCTTGTAAATTTCATAATGATTACTAAAAAATAATTCTCTTTATGCACATTTATACAAAATTTTGTCCTATATCACCATGTTAAAAATTTAGAAAAAGCGAGATGGCAACGCAACCTGTAAGACAATTTTTACCAAAAGTTGATAGGCACTAATTTATGTCAAGGTGCAACTACATACTAACTTGTACGAAATTCTGTGCAGTAGTTCCTGAGATACAGTTGCCACAAAATTTTGTCACACACACACAGAGAGACAGACAGACAGACATTTTCTAAAAATAGTCAAATCGTGTTCTACAGCTCTCAAAACGTGTAAATCCATCAAAAACCCGAAGTCGAAAATTTTTACGAATCCAATACTTTCTTCTATTGAATATACAAGAAAGTAAAAATGATCAAGATTGGCATGTTTGAAGGCAAATTAATAACAACCTTGATATATATATATATATATTTAAAATAAATATAGACACTGTAACTGAATTGGCGATTAAGGGCGTCAGTAGCCCCTTTCACACAGAATTATGTGTCAAATAAAACTGTCTCTAAACATGTTTTGGATAATTTTAAAAATACATCAACTTTATTATCTTACTTTATTGATCTTCCGAATTAATCTGAAAACTATCTTAATAGTATTGAAAGGCAGGGTGAGAGAAAGTCATGTGATTGATACAATAAATCATTATTATTTTTAAATTTTATTATAGAAGATATGTGAATAAATAAATTTACTAAGACAAAGAAATTTCTTTTGACTATTTTGAACTGATTCTTTTGTCATGATATTCAATAACAAGCATAATAATTAAACGAGAAATAAAACATTATATATTGTGCATGGATTATCAAATTCTTCCTAATAATGGTAGGTTAGTTTTAAGGTATGTGCATTTTTTCATTCTTTTATGGAAGATATGTGAATAAGTAAATTTATTAAGATAAGTAATTTCTTTTATGGAGTGAGTATATTTTCTGACTTTTTTTTATAACAATTCACGCAACTAAATTCTCGAAAAGAGCAAATCAGTATTAAGAAACACAAAATATTAGACCACAGTAAATATTCAGTGCATAATAATGTAAGCAAATGTTTAAGGAATAAAGTCTTTTTATTAATATAATAAAAATGTTGCTGAAATGCCATAATGTTGCAGTAACAGTTTAGTATTCATCCTGCTCCGTTTGTGCCTATTAAATTGTTATTTCCTTATTCCATTTTTCATTTTGTATCATTTGTCACAAATTTGGCTATCCACGTTCCAGAACTACATTGAAAAAAAAAAAATAATAAAAAAAAAATCCTACAGTTTTTCTATAGCAGGATATGCTAGCGAAAATTTTTACATTTTGGACAGGCCCTTACCATTTTTCCAGTTATGCTTATTAACGTAATGTTTTCTATTTACAGTAAAATGCAATAGCACATTTTACTGTGAACGACAAAAACAATAACAGAAACCTCTGAAAAGAGAAACTCCGGTCTCTGTTAAAATTTTTTTCTATTTAATGCAGAATATTCTGACGTCCATTTGTACCAACACGTTCTTCTGTATAACCACATTCTGTTGTTAAAAATACAGCTCCATCTTTCCAGTGCACGCGTTTCCGGTTCATGACCGTTAATCAAGATTTTGTTATACAATTAAAACATATAGAGGTAGAGAGTGGGAATTTACAGTAATAAATTCAGGTAGCAGGCAAGTTGGCTGCCTTCGTATTTAGTGAAAATATTATTGTAAAACACACACACACACACACATAAAATTTAACTATAAATTGACAGTTCATCGCATTGATTGTAATTATTAATTCATTGTTAAACTAGAAGGCTTGGTTTGCTTCGCTGGTCACTATATTTTAAAGAAACTCTTTTCTATATCGCTTTATAAAGAACAAAACAAAAAGAAAATCCATTGAAAATGCTTAAAAGTTCGCTTTGGGTCCCCGCGGTCTTTGACAGTGTCTTGATGATCCACAAAATCTAGGGTGCATGTCCCTATTGCTTGCGACAATGCCATGCAAGTGGACTTCTGTTTGGGTGCTTATAAGGAGACAGTTTCGAAACGGACAGTATTGAAAAAATTGAAGTAGCCCTTTGATATCTGAATCCCAATTACATACGAGCAACACTATACGTTCTGTACATAATATTTATTTTCACGTTATTTCCTATATTTAATTTTATTTATCCGGTTGACCCTAAAATAACAGCAATTTCACGCCAAATATAATATTACAATATGTCGTGAGCGCTACGTCTATCATGTGATGTGAGACAACTAAATTTTTGTGTTATGTATATTTCCTGGTTCATAGTATTCATGGGTATAGATTCATAGTATTAATAGGTTTCATGGTATATTTAGTGGTTGGTATATATATTTATAATAAATATGTAAACCTGATCTGGCACAGCCTTATTATAGCTCCCCTTGACGATTTTTGAATTTTTGTTGCCATTTTAGACAGAAATAGATAATTTTTGCAAGTATTGATTCTGTTTCTTTCCTTTTTACTTCCTTATACAAAGTAGGGGAGAGTTGTCTAAAACGGGGACGGCGGGTCAAATGGGGACGTCCAGTTTCTCATTGATTAGTGCTGTTTTCTTTGAATCCAATAGTCTACGATAATTCTAATTCGGCTATATACAAGTTTGAATCTAGTTGTTGACATATTTAGCCGGTTCTGTTATTTTCTACAAAGTTTTCAATTTTTTTCGATTTTCATTTCGATTGTGGCCGTACACTCTATTGGATCTTATCAAGTGACCGTTGATCGTTCGAATTTGGAAAGTATGTTATGAATTCGTCTAGATCTAATTTACATTTTCACATATTGTTTTATAGTTTTGTCTGACACGTATGCGTAGGGACGCCACGTTTTTAGCATATGTCATGGTCGGCTCAAATGGGGACATTGACGGTAGTCCAAATCGGGGTCGTCCCTATTTTGGACGCCATGGAAGTAGGATAAATTTATAATTGTTATTTCGTTTTTAAAGTGTTTTTAAAAAGTTAAAGTGCTTATTTATGTGTGTAATACATGTGTGGAGAGGACGAATAAGAGACAAGAAAATGGCTCATGCATCACACTGGACGCTACGTGACAATTTACTAAGTAGGAAAATTTTTCGGAACTGCATTTTCAAGAGCAGCTACTGTGCAAAATGCTATGGATGGATTAAAAAAAAAACAGGCATATATCTCTTTAACAGAGTAGTGTTCCTTGAACATTTATTTGCGCCTTCAGAAACAACTGAAAAACCTGCTTACAACTCTTTAGAGCATCACTTAGCATCAAGGTGTGAAAACGTCACACCCCAACCTACCACTTCACCATTTGGAATATCTCCAGATATAGAACCCCAGAAATGTGCAGTTTTTAACACTTCGCCTAATAATGCCTCTACCACAAGGAACTGAACGTTAGCAAAAAAAAAGTGAATGACATGAGGAAAGGTAAAACTGTCATACTCACTTCATCACCTTACAAAGCAGAATTGAAAGCTGTAGAACAGGAGAAAAATGCAAAGCAGAATAAACAGAAAAGAAAATTGGTCAAGAAACCCACCGAACCTAATCCTAGGTATCCAAAAGAGAAGAAAATAAAAAAATTCAAGACCCAATATTATCATGTGATGAGGACACTTGTATTTTTTGTAATGAACTTTACATTGACTCGAAAGACAAAGAGGATTAGATTCAATGTAGCAGCTGCGGAAGTTGGGCACATGAAGTCTGTTCAAGTGTTGAAAACAGTGATGTCAATTTCATATGTGAAGTCTGTGTTTGATTATTTTTTGTGTCATTCAAGTAACTGTTGAAAAAGATAACAAAATACTTTATCTGCATCTTTATTTTGCATCAACTTCACCTTTTCTTTGTAATCCAAGTTTTTCTAATAAAATTTCGCATTAGGACTTGAATTTACGTTACTTCTTATGAGTACCCCATTTTACCCAACCGGTTGTCCAAAACGGGGACTTAGCACATTTTTCAGAAAAATGTTTTTTCTGCCTATACTAATGATAATTTTTTAAAAATAACTTTGCCATCCTATAGTCCAAGACATGTTCTATTCAGGAAATGCTTTGCCAAATTTTTCTTATTTATAGACTTTTTTTTACGGACAGAGATATGTTAACGTCCCCGTTTTGGACAACTTTCCCCTATAAGGAAGTATAGTAATTCCGATATGCGAAATGGATTTTGTAATTCACATAGCTCAAAAATGAATGATCGTTGAATGTTGCAAATTTATATGTGTGACTGTTGTGATGTCTAGTTGTACACCTGTAACTTTGGTTTTAATACGAGTTTCCATTTCTGAGATATCAACGACTTTACACGAATTTTCGTGACGCCTGTATGTAAGTATGTGTGTGTGTATATCTCGCTTCACTCAAAAATGGTTGAACGTAGAACGTTACAAATTGATATATAGGTTTGTTTTAACATCAAGTTGTGCACCTTCCTTTTTGGATTTTCTACGATTTTCGTTTTGGAGATATTTAGGAAAATTATATTCATACTGACCAAAAATACAAAGGTTTTGGCCATAATATATGAACTACCATTATAGAGATTTGAAAAGAAGCTAATGATAGAGCCAGTAATGATATTGTTATGAAAGTTGGAGACATTTTTGCGTGTAGAAAGTTACGCTTAAAGACGAAAGCAGGTTTTTGTTGACGAATGCATTTTATTTAATGAATATTCAGTCTGTAGATAGAGCCCGTAATTTATCTCGCATAACTCAAAAACGGTTGGACGTAGACCGTTGCAAATTGGTATATACTAGGTTTCTTATAACATTCTGTGCACATATGTACCTCCTTTTTTGGTCTTTTTTGTGATTTTCCGTTTTGGAGATATTTAGGAAAATTATATTCATAATGACCAAAAATACAAAGATTTTGGCCATTATATATGACCTAGAGTCATAGAGATTTCAGAATAAGCTGATGATAGAGCTAGTAATGATATTGTTATGAAAGTTGAAGACATTTTTGCCGTAGAATGTTATGCTTAAAGACATAAGCAGGTTCTTATCGACGAATGCACTTTATTTAATGAATATTCAGCCTGTAGATACAGCTCATAATTTTATTGTTGTGAAAGTTGTCGGCATTTTAACGTGTAGAAATTAGTTCTTTAAAACAGAAGTAGGTTCTAGTCGACGAATGTATTTAATTTATTGAATATTCGGCAATTAGATATAGCCTGTAATGATATTGATAAAAAATGTCGAAGTAATTTTTTAAGAACTAAGCAAGTTCTAGTCGACGAATGCACTTTATTTAATTAATATTCAGTAAGCAGTTGAATTTTTTTGTGCTACAAAAATTAATATTATTGAAACAATCCAATATAATGGTCATTTTTACTACAGAAATCAAATAAACATTGTTAAATACACTGCAGAGCATAAATTTTGCTAAATCAGGAACAACCGAATATTTCGAAGTCTGAATGGAATTTGAATTCATCGAAAGTGTTGTGACTGTTTTATGGAATTTTCAAGGTAGTTCTGCGCGAGAAACCAATGCGTCATTACAAAATATCCAGAACTAGACTCCTGTTCAGGTAAAGTTTCCAAATTTTGTAAATCTCTTACTATCATTTTTCGCCGCATTTGAATGCTTAATTTGACGCTAAGTCAAAGTCCACCTTCGTGGAAATGAAAAACATTCATTTGTTTCCTCTTTTATTGTAATACCATGTAGAAAGTAACACGTAAAGATATAGGCAAGGTCTAGTCTACAATCGTCAACAACCATTCTTCTTTTTTTTATAGTCTTGCGAGTCATTTATAGAAATCTCGAAGAATTTAGTTCTGCGAAATAAACTAATGAATTTTTACAGAACATTCCAGAACTCTGTTATTATTGAAATTAGAGCTTCCAAACTTTGTCAACCCTAAACTACAAATTTTCGCCGAATTCGTTCGCCAAGTTGCCAAATTCGATGCCAAGATCAAAAATCCATGCTTGCAGTATGGCGAGATTAGCGATAAAATTTTGTGGCAAATGTTGCTTCAGGATAGCCAGAAAACCTTTCTCATTTTTAACGGAATTTATTATTTTTGTAAAATTTATCGTTTCTCGCCACTAATTTTTGCCAAAGAGAACAAAACGGGGCCATTCATTCTCGTATAATTTTCATTGTACTCTAAGCTCTACAATCAGGTATTCTGTAACAAGCCCTTGAGTACCTACTATTCCTGAAAAAACTAGTATATTTGTCTCGGCGGCATATATAATCGTATTATCGTGATGTTTTTGATTTGAGTAGCATTTTTTTTTTTTTTTAAGGAATGTTCGTGGGTTGGAACCTGACTGTTTATTTACGAATCAGCTACCTTACATAAAACTGTCAATGTTTCCATAAAAATATGTATATTCCTACGGTTGTATAAGTAAGTCATATGATTTTTTTAATATTTTATAATGTATTTATATTTTTTAATGCTCTACTCGGCTTAAAGTGGCTGTTCCTATAGTGTTCCTATCAGAATTTTTATTCTGCTTTTATTTAATCATGAATAACCAGATAAGACAGATTTTACAAAGAATTTCGAATTTCTTTTTTAATTAATAACTCTCTGGGTAAAATTGATTTATTTCTTGTTAATTAAACTTTAATTATAATTTTTTGACAGATTGTCAATGTGTTTCTTTGACATATTCATCATTCGGCCGTAGAGAATACATATAATGAACAAAAGAAATTTTAAATTATCTAAAAGAAAAGAATTCGATACCATAAAATAAATTATTCTGAAATTTTAAAGTGCTAAAAATGTACGTGACAGGCAAACCATTTCTAATATGATTTATTAGCTTTCAAACTTTTAGCAATATTTTGGTTAATTTTTCTTTGACACAAACAAACGACGCGAACTGTAAAATATAAATAAAGATTTATATATTTCTTCTAACGGTTATTGATGCTTTTCTTTCGATTTCATTTACAAAGTGAAATAATTTGTATTATTTTTAGACATTTTAATGGAAATAAGTATCTTTTGATTTAAAGTCACTGGGAGGGATTTATTTCCTTTGATGTCTTATTTTTAGTTCAGAATTTTCTTGAAACTTTCTCATCAGATATCAGCTCTTTGTTTCCCATTGAATTAATTATATTTTTTTAGTGGAATAAAACTTTAAATTAATCAAATTTTCATTAAAAAGAAAACATTTATGTATTTTTTTCGATAAATGTTAACTGTTATTTTTCATTGTTGACAGTACTATCAAAAAGTATTCGTTATATGGCTGATTTTTCATGTTGAGAATTTATATTTAGACTGCAGACGTTTAGGTAATAATATAAAATTCTTTGAAATTTTAACATTAAAAAACTAAGATATGTTTTAAACTGAGATTTAATTGTAACGTCTAAGTAATAAACTAACTCAAACTTTCGAAATTACTCGAAAATGAATAAAACACTCAATATGTTTGCTCTAAATATTAAGCTTTGCCTTTTTCAGTTTAAATAACAGTAGGATATCCAAGCTCGTATTTATGCAGGTTTCTGAGAAAAAAAAAAAAAAAAACACGGAAGTTTTCTAGGCAAATTTTCCGTACTAAAACAATAAATAAAACAAGAACGAAAAATCATGCGGTTCGCATAGGTTATTAATGATTTCCAAATGCACGTACTCGTTCCATCGTTTCAATGTACTTTGTTTATGTTGTCACACAACGGACAGTCAGATGACTGACAGGTAGAATAACAGAGTTCATAATCACTCATAAACAGTGTTGAAAAATGTTAAAAACTTTTAACATAAACGGAAATACAATTTCAGCAATTTCCAATTTTAGTCTTTAATGTATCTGAATATTTTAATGTAACCCAGTAAAACTTAACGTTAAATATACCATATTCTCTCTCTCTTTTTTTTTTTTTTTTAGAAAATAAACAATAAATGTCAATTTCCATTATGATCTGTGCAGTACAAAGTTATTTGAAAAAGATTCATAAATAGCCTGTCGTAAAACGCAATGCATTGACGTTCATTTGGGTGTTCTTATACACTGAGAAAATTTTCTTTAACTGACATGTAGAATCTAAATTGTGGCTCTAGAAAAAATAGTTCCACGTCATCCTTATAAATTCTAGTCCCCTTTGAAAGCGAGTTCTAGAAAGCTTTATTAGAATTCTAGAGCATTTGCCTATATTCTCGAAGAAGTTATTTAAATATGTCTGCAAATAAATGCGAATACAAGAGGTGGAATTCAACAACTGTAATCTAGGTTTATGACCCAATTCTAGAAAATCAAGCGAGAATTTCTTGCAATACAAAAGATTCAGAATATTGTTTCACCATCTAGAAATGTGTAGACTAGACATTCTCGATCATTTCGTCTATTCAGTTTATTGGTGTGCCTTATGCGCATAGCTCGGTAATTAATGTTTATAGTTAAGGAATTTAGAAAATGACCTCTTATTCATTCTAGATGAAGGCGGTATACATATTTTCTCAGTGTACATAATACAGTTGGACTATCTATATCATTTTAAATAGAGAACATGCGATTGTAGACTTGAATAACATATATAATTTTGAACAAATTCTGAATATAATTACGGATGCTAGAGGTGGATACATGGACTGTTAAACAGACGGATAGTCAGATGGACAGAAAGACAGATAGATAGACTAATTCAAATCATAATAACTCTTAAACACTGTCAAAAGGTGTTAAAAACACTTAATAAAACGAAAATACAGTTCTAGAAGTTTCTAATTATAGCCTGTAACGTATCTGAATATTTTATTCTGGTTCAGTTAATCAACTTAAATATACCATATTCTACTGTTTTTTCCCCCCCTATATGAATAATTAATGTCAATTTTATTAGGATTTATCCAGCGCAAAGATTTTTTTTTTTTTTTAAATATGATTTGTAAAAATGTCTTTTTCTTTCTTTTTTTTTTTTTTTTTAATTCCATTTTTAAGATTATGTTATTTTTTCTACAATGACATTGACAATATTCGGGTTTCAGGAAGTACAATTCCTTTAGAAAAACAATGAACTAATATATAAGCGATATTGATGAACATACACAATGATATTATAACATAATTCGATATATATCCCTAATAACCGAAAAACGTATACAACTACTACAGCGAGATTACACTGTATTGGATATGCATATGTTTATATTAAATATTAGCTCCTTCTCCACCAATGTTTTTTTCTAAAAAATAAAATAAAATAACTTATACATAAATTATCTGAATGCGTTTCATTCAATAGACACTCGATTTCCTTAGCTAACAATTCTATCCACCGATTCATTATAATCACTGGTCTAAAAGACAAAAACAGAAAACAGTCAGAAAATAGCTACATATTACATTTAAAACTCACGTCGGGGCATATATGTCCAAATGGTAGCGAAAGGGTTAAAATAGGCCATTATGCCAAAAAAAAAAAAAAAAAAAAAAAGAAAAGAAGTACGTATGAAGCAGTTTATACGCAGTGTTAAAATTTATTCGATATATACTGAAACAAATTTACTCCTGTAACTGTAACCATTAGATTGTTAAATATTTCTGATGATTATGTACTTTTTCTGTAGTGATGGTACTGGGATTAAAGCCAACTGACTAAGCGAGTGTCCTAAGTCCTTCGTGGAGTCTTTCTAGGAGGTTCTTGCCTGTATTCACGTAAGTTTTGGAGAAAATCACGGAAATTTTCGAACGGCTAAGCCGACAAATGCGACATGAGTCACATTTTTCTATGAAGTGATGCCTTTAAATAAAGAAAAAAAAAATCACTTAATAAAGATAAAATGATTAGTTGAAATAAACTGACAGTTTAGACTTGTTTAATTTGACATGAACTGTTTAACCGTGCAGTATAAAAAAGCGCCTATGATATTTTTTCATATTTTAACTACAATTATAAAATTCATGATCTAACTTTACTAATTCTGTAATTGGATTTAATCTGTGGAAAGCTTAAAAACATTGCTCAAAACAATTAAAGGCTATTATAAGTCTATATAAATAAATAACGTTATATAAATAACGGTATAAGCTATTTTTTCTTTTTCTTTTTCTTCTTCTTTTTTTTTTTTCAGAAAAGGGAAGAAGAGAGTCACAAATACAAATTTTTCCCATTTATAAACTTTAGAGTATGTAAATTTTGAGTCTGACGTAAAAAACGACGCTTTAACGGTAACGAATGAAATTTGGCTTTTAAAATAAGGAAAAACGAAGCGGAAAAGAATGATCGGCATTTAGTAAGTGTGCGATGTCTCAACGAAGTCATTTAACCGATTTAAACTTTTGGAGAATTGTTGGCCGATTAGAAGTGGGCCAAACACAACCCGTTGTAGCAGAGCTACTGAAGTTTCACAAAGTGTGATCTCCAGTATCTGGAACTGTTTTCTGGAGACTGCGAATGCAAGCCGAAGATCTGGCCTAGATCGTAGATGTGCAACAACGCCCAATGAAGATTGATATTTATCGCTAAAAGCTCGAGGACACTGAAATATGAATGCCACTCTTGTTCAATAACACCTTCGCTTGGCTACTGGTGTGAAGGTGTTCACATATATTGTTAACTTTTAATTGAATTTTTAAATAAAACAAAAACTGAATAATAAATTAATGCATTATCGCAATAAAAAAAAAAAAAAAAACTGTAATTAAATTTCAAATTAGATATTGTATTATTCAAACAATTCTTTCCTCAAATGCCTGAGAATAAATTATTTGAATAATACAATATCTAATTTGAAATTTAATTACATTTTTTTTTTTAAATTGCGATAATGCATTAATTTATTATTCAGTTTTTGTTTTATTTAAAAATTCAATTAAAAGTTAACAATATATGTGAACACCTTCACATATTTCAATTAATGCATTATCGCAATAAAAAAAAAAGTAATTAAATTTACAATTACATATTGTATTATTCAAATAATTTGTTCTCTGGCATTTGAGGAAAGAATTGTTTTTAAATGTCATCGGAAATTACGCAGTTTTAATGATACATACGACCTACACTATATATTAACATAAAACGGTAACAGACATCATTCATAGATCTAGATTTTACATGTTTTATAACTGAGAATCTGGAATCATAAATAAAAATGTTTATATTTTTTTGAATAGAAATGTACTTTTCATTTAATAAGATAAAAATTAAATAAAGAAATAAAATATAACGGAAATTCTGACATTGAGTATAATTAAAAAAAAAAAAAAAGTATTCTCAAATATTTCTAAACAAGAAAACTCACTGTCAGAATTAATGTGATTCAATAGCGGATGTAATAATTTATTTGAAATTGCGCAATATTAATAATATTTCAGTTTTCCACCTGCTATCATGTCGTCAGTTAGGCGCTTGGCAAAAGCCAGCCAACTGCAGGGTTATTGATTTTATAAACTGATAATTCAAAAAATTAACATCAGTTTATACTTAGAAACAAAGAATTGAAATTGGCATGCATTTGGCGTAAAACACTGATAACGGAGGCAGATGGGTCCCCTACTTCGCTGACATCTCCGTGTGATTAAAACGTGAATCAATAGATTTGCTCTTTTTCCAGTGCACTAAACACGCAATTTTTTTGGTTCTCCCCCCTCTCCCTCTCTTCCTGGCTCCTCGAAATAACTTTGAAATTATTCAAATATTTTACGTTTAAGTTCGAACCTGCTAAATAATTTAAAAATGAGACTTTTTCTAGAAATAAATAAAAACTGTTTGTATTTTTCAAGATTTTTGATTCTGTTTATTGTGGTTCAATGCATCAATGGAGAAGTGTTATGACGCAATGATAGAAAACTATTATTTGTTGGACTTCAACATCATAACTGGCGCCACAGTTTTTACTCAAACTGTTATAAACTGACTCCGTGTTGCATAGCAATAGGTCTGAGGATCTCATTCCTGTATCGGCAACCTATCAGAGCTCCATTTCGAATGCTGAAGAGATTGGTGCACCCGTCAATGTGGATGCAAGCATAGACCATAACTCCCCCCCCCCCCAAAAAAAAAAAAAAAAAAAAAAAAAAAAACACTTCTGTGAGACTCCTGTGCATATATGCAGGATTGTTTCTAGTGCCATTTTCCCTACAGAAGAAAATACGCTTTTATGTGGATGAACGGAAAAACGGGACTCGGCAGAGAAACGAATATTGCGCCATTCATTTCACTTCCAGTTCACATAATCTGTTGCCCACTCCAAGAGGGTACGAAGATTCCTTGCTGTTAACGTAAACAAACCATTGGTAGGCGAGAATACAAACCTACAGCGTGGGAGCCAGTTTCGGAAAGTTTGAGTCGAAACTGTTGTGCCAGTAGCCGAGCGAAGTTCTAGTAGCCCTGGTCTTCAGCCTGCATTTCCAGCTTCTAAAAAACGGTTTCAGAGTCTGGAAATCACATTTTTTGAAATTCCAGTGTCTTCTGCTACGTCTACTTGTGTTTGACCCCCCTTTTAACCGACCAACAACTCTCCAAGTTTCTGAATTGGTTAAATGGTTTTGTTTAAACACCACTCTCATCGAAACAACGCACTTACTGAATGTCGATCATTCTTTTCCGCTGTCTTTCATTAAGTTAAAAGCCAAATTTCATTCGCTACCTCTAAAGCATTGTTTTTGACTTCAAACTCAAAATTTGCATATTCCAAAGCTTAAAAATGAGAAAAATGTGTATTTGTGACATTTTTCTTCTATTTTCTTAAAAAAAAAAAAAAAAGTTTATACCATTATTTTACATAAGACTTACAATATCTTTTAATTGTTTTAAGCAGGGAATGTTATTTACGATTTGTAATTTTAAGTCAATCAATCAGCAAATTTCAATGAATTTTGACATTTTTTGTGACGAATTTTATCTTTTTGATAAGAAGTTTTCGAAGTCATCCTTTTATTTTTTTATGTGTTTTGTTTATTATTCAAGCTTTTAGGAAAACTACAGCCTGTATTACGTATTAAATAAGCAAATTCATTTTAAAATGTCATTTCATACAAAAATTTTCTAAATAAGCCTTTTTTCGCAAGTTGTTTGGTACATAAAAATAGTTTTTATAGATTTAAATAATTATAGTATAAATAAATTTTGATTTTTAAATTATATATATATATATATATATGTAAAAGAAAAAGAAAAATTTAAAAGCATCTTAGAAAATGAGAAAAAAAAAAAAAATTCCTCTGATCGCCAAATGGGTTTTTATCACTAATTTCTTTGTGGTTAATTCCACTTTATATATCCTCTTTCACTAAAACATTTTTGATAAATTGTATGTATTAAAGTTTTTGTTTTATATTTTGCTTATTTCATGCACTGAATATATATATATATATATAGGGGAGACTGGGGCACAGTGGACCACCCTATTTAAATCTCTTTTTTTTAACTTTTTTAGTTTATATTGAGACTCATAGATGACAGCATGGTACTACTTGTATACATCCAAAAAACCACATGGTAAATGCTAAGGTAGCTATTTTATACAAGTTTTATGTTTTGAGCTGCTCAAAGTAATTTTTAAAGTTTGAAGTTTTTTTTAATTTTATCAGGACTGAACTATTGGCTACAAGTATTGGATAGTTGCTAAGAAAAGGTAAGATATTGTTGTTTTTAAATTTGTAAAAATTATAAGCATATTTATAGTCTATATATAATTTTAATATTATTATTTGTTTTGTCTGGACATGGGGCACAGTGGACCACCTCTGCATGGGGCACAGTGGACCGCCTTCCAGTGTGCCTAAAAGTCCAAATTATATTTAATAACTTATTTATTTTAGTTAAACTTACATATGCAAATGTAATGGGACTCAAAATAATTAATAATAATAATAATAATAATAATAATAATAAAAGTCTTAATGTTATAAAAAAATAAATTTCTGAAGAGGGAAAATAGTTGAATAGTAGTATAATAATTATGAATATTTAAATTTAATAACTATTTGAACTGTTTGACATAAAAATAAATAAATAAAATGATTATGTGATATAATAAATAGTAGGTTATATAAATTTATTGTGCATGTTTTTAGAAATAACATGTAAAAGATAAAAGTAGAATAATTTTAGTTAAACTTATCTCACAATTATAATGTAAAGTATTAATATCTCAGAATAATTAATAAAAATGTTTGAATAGTAATATAATGTTTAATGATATATTTAATAATTTTTATAACTTTATAGCATTAATAAACAAATTAAAATTATATCTTATTGTTTTTTAGTGATGGCACGTAAAAGACAAAGGAAATCTGATATAGGATTATTCCTTTAATTTGATTTCTTATTTATTTTGATTTCTTATTTATTTTTGGTAATTTTATTTCATGAAAATGTTCGAATTATGTTATTTAGACTAGAATTGCATAAGAAATTAATTTAAAAAAGAATGAGTAATTTATATTAATTGAACATGAACAACAGAGGTTGGTCCACTGCACAGATTATTATACAGATAGGACACTCCCGTATATTCTTCGGTAACCGGAATTTGACTGCAACGACCCTATTGTCAACGGCTGTAAGTTTCTCGAGCTCTCCAGGTTACGCAATCGCTCGTCTTATTTTTATTGTATCTATGTTCATATCGTAATATTAGTGCAACGTTAAACCCAACATCCAACCGACTAACCATTTATTGATGTTTACGTTTGGACTTTGTTATTGTTTACGAATTTGATTGTCGAAAGAAATTTATTTTAAGAAGCAAGTACTAAATATTAAGCAATTAAACTTCGAAAATATACATAAACCAGAAATATTTTTTTCATTTTAAAGCATTTTGTATTATTTACACCAAGCAATGTTAAATATTTAAGATTTCATACCATACTGCTATTTCAGCATTACAGTTTGTTATATTAATTTGTACTCTTGAACACGAATGTGTTTGGAAAAATTTATTTTCAAACATAATAAAAATTAGTTTTATTTCTTAGAAAATATCTGTGAATGTTATGATTTTGTAAATTTAAAAGTAGTAGAAAAAGTGAAGGAAAGAAAACTGCACTTCGTTGGCAACTTTATTATTGTTTATAAACTTGATTGTCAAAAGCAATTTATTTTAAGAAGCAAGTGCTAAATATTAAGACAATAAACTTTGAAAATATACATAAAATAATTTTTTTTTTTTTTTTTTTTTTCATTTTAAGGCATTTTGTATTATTTAAACCAAGCAACGTTAAATATTTAATGATTTCATACTGCTATTTCAGAATTACAGTTTGTAATTTTAATTTGTACTTGAATATGAATATGTTTCCCAAAGCATATTTTTAAACATTATATTTTTATTTCTTAGAAGAATAGCTGTGAATGTTTTGAGGATAATTTTGTGAATTCAAAAACAATAGAAAGTGAAGAAAAAGAAAACTTCCCATACTAACCTGCTACTAACTACTCGCGAAATAGAAAAACAATTTTCGATCAAACATGCTATTCATGTAGACTTAACACATGTAGTTCCCCTCTGTTGACAATAGTGGTGCTACTATATTTCCGGTTCGCGTTTTAGCTTCACTGTCCTATCTGTATGATAATCTGTGGTCCACTGTAACCCGGGTTGTGGACCACTGTGCCCCAGTGATGGGGTACAGTGGTCCATTTTGTGAGGGCACACAATTTATTTTTTTATTTGTAATGTATTAAAAGTATTGTTATAAAAAAATTATGACATGTCAAGAAAGGTTTAAAGAATTTTTGCTAATTTTTTCAAGTACCTTGCTTTTTTATTTTTGGTGAATAAAAATTAAAAGTGTAAAAGTGATCTATTGTGCCCCAATCTCCCCTATTTATGATAAATTATCACGTACAGTTATTTTGGGAGAACAGTTGGTAATGCTAATATTTAGCTCAAATTTTTTAAAATGCAGATTTTTTGAGAATATGAAACTGATAGTTTCCATATATTGCATTAAAAAAGAAAGTCCTTAATATTAGAAAGTAATTAAACTTTTGCCACAAAGCTTATTTTCTTAATCTATTTTATTTTTAATTAATTTATATCTATATTTATTCACTGTATTTTTCCTATTTTCCCACTCTAAATTCATTTTCCGAGTTTTGTCAGTATAAGCAAACATAAGTATAAATATTTTGAAAACAAAAATCTTTTTGTTTTCTCAATTAAAATTACTGAAAATTATTAGAATAATTGTAAATTTTTAAACTTTAAATTTCCTTATTTGTTTAATCCTTTAATTATTTAAGAAAAATAATTTTATTCTTTAACATAATTTATCCTACATACTTTAACAATATTCTGGAGGACATTTTTAACAATTTCCAAAGCATCCTGCATTTTTACAAAAAAAAAAAAAAAAAGAAAGAAAAGAAAAAGGTTCTGCTGAGCACCAACTGAGGATTCCTAATTAATTCCCTTAAGGTTAATTCACTTTTATACGTGCTTTTTCGCTAAATGTTTCTGCCAAATTTACAGCTTTAATGTTTTATATATTTAATGCACTAAGCATTTTTTTTTTTTTTTTGATAAATTATCACGCATTTTTATTCTTCTTTTTCTTTTCTTTTCTTCTTTTTTTTCTTTTGATAATGGGAAAAAAATTTCATAAAAGTTTTGAAAATAATTATTTTTCTAACATAAAAAAAAAAAAAAAGGAAATTTTTTTTATAATATCACGAACTTTATTTGAAAATAAATATATAAATAAAAATAAAATAATGTAAGACCGTAAGGTTAGAAGGTTGATAAAATTAGTTACGCATTTTTCTTTCTTAATCTCTTTCCTTTTGAAATTTATTTATGGACAATATATTTATCAGATTTCTCACGCAAAATTAATTTTCTGTGTTTAATTGCACTCTAAAAAATTAAGTAAAAATCGGAGAGTTGACCGTTAAACTATATACTGAGGGGAAAAAAATAAAAATAAAATACCGCCTTTATCTAGAGCAAAGAAGTAGTCATTTTCTAAATCACTGAATTTGAAATATAGAATTTCGCGTTATAGGGTAAACAAATGAACTGAATAGATGAAAAGGTAGAGAATTTTTAGTCAGTACTTTTCTAGATGGTGAAATAATATTATAAATTTTATGAATACTTTGCATTGCGAGAAATTCTTGCTTGATTTCTTAGACTTGGGTCATAAACCAAAACTACAGTTACTGAAGCTCGCATTTTGTGTTTGTATTTAATTTAAAAGATTTTTAAACAAGTTTGAGCATGATAATACAGAAAAACGCTCCAGAATTCGAATAGGGTTTCTAGAACTCGCTCGCAAAGGGAGCTAATATTTATAAGGTGTACATAGGTGTACTATTTTTACTAGGACCACATTTATTTTCTAGATGCCAGTCACATACTTTTTTCTTAGTGTACGGCACAGTAGGGTTTCTAGAACTCGCTCGAATAGGGTTTCCAGAACTCGCTCGCAAAGGGAACTGAAATTTATAAGGTTGACATGCAAATATTTTTACTAGAGCCACAATTTATTTTCTATATGCCAGTCACACAATTTTTTCTTAGTATACAGTCGGTAACAAAAGTGTCCGAACACTAGCAAAAACTCCTATATAAAAAAGTACACTTAATACTGTTTTGTTAAATAAATCCTTGTCTATTCTTGTTCTTAGTCAGTATAAGAACAGGATTCGACAAGGATTTTTTTAATATTAAGTGTACTTTTTTATATAGAAATTTTTGTTAGTGTTCGGACACTTTTGTTTCCGACTGTACGTCCCAGTAGGGTTTCTAGAACTCGCTCGCAAATGGAACTAAAATTTATAAGATTGGAATAGAACTATTTTTACTAGATCCACAATTCATTTTCTAGATGCCAGTCACATAATTATTTCTTAGTGTACGACCCAGTCCAAAAAAGTCCAATACCCGTATTTATAACAAACTATTGTAAGTGTAAGAATGTTGACCGTTTAAATCTCCCTTCTTCGAAAAAAAAAAATCTTGAGAGATTTATGGTCATAACTTTATTTTTACGGTCAGTGACTGTAACATATATGCTGGTTATTGACCCTAATCTAGTGTGTAAAAATTTATACAGAGCAGTTGCAGCAAACATAGGTAGAAAATATTTGGAAGCAAAATTGTTTTGAAGTTTCTACTTGAAATTATAGACGCTTGAAAATTATTAAAATAATTCAGAATTTTGAATATTTTTCAAATTATTCTTTAATGTATTGAACAATCTAAGAAAAATAACTTCACTCCTTAAAATAATTTATCTTACATTCTTTAAGAATAGTTTAAGGATACTTTGAACAATTTCAAAATAAAGTTAAAAAAAGTTTTATGATTCTGGTTTAGTTATCTGTCCGTTCGCATTTTTATTTTGCTTAAATATTTTAATAATTTCTAAAGCCGATGTATGATATATATATATATATATATATATATTATATTTATTGTAAAATTGGTAGCTAGTAAAACTTATACAAGTAACACAATTGGTTTGCATTTAATAAGGGTGCCAAGTTTCCTTTATAATATCACCAAATATTATTAAATTTATGCAATTTTTAAAAATCTTAATGAATAAGAACCAAAGATTATGATAAATAATAATTTCTTTGTCATAATTTTTCAAAACTAAGAAAACCTTTTTTATATTGGCACTGTCTTCAGAAAATTAAAACGTCTGATCATCATAGTGTACAAGTACTCACGTAATAATTCGGATATTTTAGGTTTTAAAAGAAATAATTTTATAAGCACATATCTCTGCGTGTTTACACAGCGCTAAACGTGTCTGATTAAGATACATTTTGCAAATGCATTGAAAGATGTTTCCTTCAAAATATGGTACAATTAACATCATTTATTCATTTACAGAGTCACACAAAATGAATTATAGAATTCAGATTGATTACGGAAAATTGATTGAGGTTAAACTTTTTTCTTAAAGAATATTGAGAAAGCAATATTAAAGAAAGTGATATTAAATAACAAAAACAACAATAATAATAATAATAATAAAGTCATTGTTTATAGAAACGAGTTAAACAAAAAGAACGGAATAATATTAAGGTATAGCAAGTATATAAAACGGATTATTATTATTATTATTATTTTTTTTTTTACTTTTGCTTATAAACATAAGAATGTAGTATTAGATAGTGAAAGTTTTCGACATCCGATTGGCGATGACTTTACACGTTTTGGTATGTCCTTAACACGATTTGACTCTTTTTAGAAAATGACTGACTGTGTGTTGTAAAAATTTTATGTGTGCGGTATCTAAACAATAAATAAATAAATAAATCCAGGAAATTCTACGAAACTTTATATTTGGTTGAATTCTATAAATTGCTGCTAATTAGATTTTGACATATTAGCCAAGTAATTTGTTTTCGCCAAGAGGTTATGCTGCAAACTTTACTATCAACAAAAAGGCTATATCTCAGCACTTATATCATATCATTGTGAAATTTGATATATGGGAGTTCTACTATGAAAAATTATGCTAATTAAGTTTCGGGGTATTGCCGCACATACGGTATGTTGGTTAGAGCCCCTGACTCCCACACGGTTGAGTCTGGGCTCGAATCTCGGACAAAGTATGAATATTTATCTTGTGACGTGATTGTTAAGGGCTTCGATAGCCGCCGGTTGGGTACCCCTTCACAACAGGCCATCGACAATGTTTAAGACGCAAGTGCCCCGTCGTTGAAAAAAAAAAAAAAGGAAAATAGTTTGGGATATATTGGTTGCCAGTTAGTTCCGCTATGGTGCAAATTTACCGGTTTACAGAAAGGTTATATCTCAGTTTCTACAGCGCAGAAATGCACCAAATTTGAAATGTGGAATGGTCTTTACGGAAAACTACGCTGACTTAACTTGGTTGCATATCAACCGAAAGGTTGCGATACTATGCAGTAATTTCGTCGAGTTACAGGAAAGCTATGTCTTAGCTTTTATAGTATATAAATGAACCAACCTTGATATCTGAGATGGGTATTACAAAAATTAAAAAAAAACTATATTGTTTTAATATGATTTCATATAGGCCGAAAGTGGCGCAGCTATTATTCTCTATATGCGATTTTCCAGATGTATATATCCTAGTGTCTATTGGTTAAAATTATACAAATTGTAGAGAACTGTGTTCATTAAAATTTTGTACATATTAACTGGTAAATTTTGCGCTATCACATGGAATAATATAGAAGGAAGTTTTGTGACGGCCTCCGCTTACTAGTGCAATTTTTTTTATTTTATTTATTATTATTATTTTATTTTAATGTTTTGCTGTGTACTGGATTTTTAATTGCTCATTTCTTAAAGAAAAATCATTTTTTTTTTTTTTTTTCAATACACTTAACCCTAGTAGCACATAACGTTGTTTTAACGTTTTTGCAACTAATTTTTCACTGTTCAGACTTATTTTCAACGCTATAACAGCGTTATGTGCTGCCTGGGAAATTAAACAACATATTATTAATTCCTATTTATGATCTACTTGTAACATACAAAAGATTAGGAATATAATTAAGAAAAATTATAGGAAAACTTTTTAATTGAATTCTAAATTTATTATGATACATTTCGTCTGGCATGACATCAGTGATGCAATTAAAGTACTGACTTTATACAGAATTTGTTTTTATTTTACTTCTTTTAATAATTATTAGGAGAGGTATTTTATTAAAGAAGATTCAAGTTTGTAATAATAAAGCAAAATCTAAATAGTGTTGCAGTTTTACTCATTTATAAAGGATATTTTACTATTCATTACACACTCATTAAAAAAAAAAAAAAAAAAAAAGAATGAATAAAATAAAAGAAAGAAACCTTTATGCTAAAGGATTTAAACATAATCCTACAAAAAAAAAAAAAAAAAAAAAAAAGTTTAAACATTTGGAACATAAATCAATAATCCATAAACAGAGGACAAGGATTATGAAAGTAATAATCTGTAATGATGAGAAATTGAGGTCTTAAATACTTTATTTTTGTGTGCTCTCAAGTGTGATTAGGAGATATGGATTATAGTTGTAACCACAAAAGTTTTAGGCGCAGAATTCCGTAAGCCTTTCATCAACGATTTATACATTACTAACTGAGTTACTATTTGCTTTTATGGTATAGGAGCTGCGCCAAAAAAAAAAAAAAAGTAAAAGAGTAGAAAGCTGTATCTTATTTTATTAGTCGCGTATTTATATGATTATATTTGTTAGATAAAAATTTTATTCAAAACTGATCTTTAATATGTGAACAAACTGTAAAAGGTTGATGAACATTATATATATCTAT
This sequence comes from Salticus scenicus, assembly GCA_963930645.1. Classification (NCBI taxonomy): domain Eukaryota; kingdom Metazoa; phylum Arthropoda; class Arachnida; order Araneae; family Salticidae; genus Salticus; species Salticus scenicus. The sequence goes on from OZ005648.1 coordinate 137,421,869, forward strand.
ATTTAAAATTGCTGTATTAGAATAATAGAAATCTATACGCATGTGAATTGATTAAATGTAAGTATCTTAAAATTTTGCAAAACCTATTTGAATTAAAAAAAAAAAAAAAAAAAATCAAAGTTTCCATAATTTGGCAATTCTTAAAAATTTCCCTGATAATTAATTTTTCATTTTTCACGAGATTTTACATTATTATAGTTTAACAACACATTTTATGCATGTTCGAGTAATACTCATACTTAATTTAAATAATATTTTTTATTTAAAAGCTAAAAAATTGCATTCAATTTTTAGGATACATTCAAGTAATTATAAAACTAGCATGTTGTGGCCACCACAAAACTTTCTTCTACATCATTCTATATAACAGCATCACTTACTGTTTAACATGCATACGAAAGTTTAACCATACATTCTAACAAAAAAAAAAAAAAAAAAAAAAAAAAAAAAAGAAAATGCATATGGAGTTTGGTACAGTTTTAATCAACAGATGCTGACATGTTGCCATGTGAAAAATCACCATAGAAGATTGCAGTGGTGCCACCTGTTGACCAATGTGCACCCAAATTAAATCAGTATAATGTTTCGTAATTGTTCTCTCATGTACCAAGTTTTGTGCAATTACATACGATAGAATGTGAGACATAGCTTTCCCGTTCTCGGGGAAAGTTGTAGTACAGTACCGCTACCCACCGACCGATATGCATCCAAATTGAATCAGCATAATATCCTACCTTATCACATAACTTATCATTGCTCGATTATACACAATAGAACCTGAGATATAGCCTTTCTTAAACAGCGGAAATCGTTGTATAGCAGCGCTGCCTCTTGAGCGATTGGCGCCAAAGGTAGATACACACTAATGTATATCAAAACGCATCCACTTATAAATCCATGGGAATTCTGTGCACTTATTCCTGAGACTTACTGCAGTTATTCTGAGCAGTGATTCTTTATGTCTTCACTTTAAATGTGCCGGTTTTTTTTTTCTTTTCTTTTCTTTTTTTTTTTTTTTAACTAGTTAATATGTAAAAGTAAAATTAAAGTAAAACCTAAAAAAAAAAAAAAAAAAAAAAAAGGAGTTGATATAATAACCCTTGCTAAGGTACATAACTTCATATTTTAAGGTAAAAAAAAAAAAATAATAAAAAAAAACATTTATTTTATTTCATTTATTTATTTTTTGCGCTTTAAAAAAAAATATATATATTTCCCGTTTCTCCCCACGCATTAACTAATAAAAAAAGAGGTATATATATATATATGAAAGTATAAAAAGAGTTAAGATTTTAAATTATTATTTTATTATTTTAAATTAATAGTGAGTAATAACTTAAAGAAAATCCCATTAAAAATTCTTAACTTGAAATTAATTCTAAAGTTTCCCTTGTAAAGTAAGTTTTGTTACAAGGCACAATCATAACGCTAAAGTCAGAAAATTGGACAAATTTTAGAATAAAAAAGTGTTGAGTAAGTGCAATCTTCCTTTTCTTGTGGTTAAATGATGCATATTAATTAATCCCGGAGATTTAGACCTCAGCTAAGCTGTCAACCAATTATTAGAGAAAGGACGGGTGAATATTCCCGCCAAATTTAGGCAGTATTTAAGAGAGAACGCACAGGGATGAGCGCTCTTCTTGTGTATTCTCCTGATAAAGTAAATCACGTCAAATTACGGCCCCAGGGAAAAAGAATGAGCTACATTTCGCGATGAAACTAACGGAACGCTAACATTCGGCTGCGTCTAAATTAGTCAGCCTGCTTAGTCCATCGAACTTGAAATAATTTGTAAGATGTCCTAGTGTGCCAAAATAAACGACTGCTTAGAAGTACTGACTCGTCCTTGAGTGGAAGCCTCTCTTCTTTAGAGATAATATGTAACATGGAGAAAAGAATTTGTCACACACACACACACACATATATATATATTTAAAATAAAATTGAGAAAAATCATGTGAAATAAATTTTAAGAAATGAATATAATAACCATTTTCTAAGAAACGCAGTACAGTTACCGCATGCCTTTGTATATAGAGAGAAAAAAAACCAATAAATGTCCTGTTATCTCCTTATATTATTAAAATCTGTGCGCATCTGTCTTTCTGTCTGTCTGTCTGTCTGTGAGAAATGCCTTGTGACCGCTAAAGCTCCGGCGCTAATGGTCGCATCGCCTCGAAACCGGTGTCGACAGACGCAGAATTTCTTCATCTTGACATCGCGATAATTCGCTAAGCGATGCGACCATAATTAGCGGAGATATTAATTAAAATGTCGACCCATGTCTACCGAAAAATGACCCAGAATTCATGATTAAATGCTTAAAAAGCGACATTTTTACGGAAAAAAGTGGAAAATAAATTAGAAATATCAGTCGTATTGTTACAAACAAGATACCATTGGAAAGGGCTTTTTTTTCTCAATCCGATGGTTTAAACGGCTTATCGATCGGACAATTAGATTTTTTTAAATTAACTAAACTAAAAAAAAGGGTGGCAACAAATCACAAGCATTTTAACTTGGCAGACGATCTTGAACGGAAAGAAAAAAATCTGCTGTTTAATGAGGTCACGTGTATTTGTACTGCGATTAAAAATTGCAATTTTCTATTTTCTTCAATTTTTCAAAATTCGCACATTTCAATTAGTATACAATCTTAACACCACCAAACAAACTTGCAGTTCAAATTTCATCGATTTTGGTCAATAAACAAAAGATTTACATTTTAATTGCAAATTAAATTTTATCTTTACACGCCTGACATTTTATCTGTCGAAAGAGGATGCCAGTTTCAAAACGACACAAATACACTCAAGGTAAAAATATTTCTTTTTCTATTTTCTTCCATTAACCGACTACCGTAGATAATGGAATTCGAAATTTCACCTGCCTTACACGTTTTGAGGTGTCACGGCGCTGTAATTATTTAAAATTTCAATATTTAAAATTCTAATTATGTTTAAACTTTTTTTTTTTTTTTTTTTTTTTTTTAATATGTCATTCGATACACATTTTAAAGTACGGTTACATTATCGAAAGGGGAATTCGAGATTTCACCCGATTTACACGTTTTGAGGTCTCCTGATTAGGTTTTCTTTTGCATCGCAATAGTGGAATTCGAGATTTCAGCTTATTTACACGTTTTGAGGTCTCCTGAATAGGTTTTCTTTTGTATATCAGCTACTAATTAAAGTGTCGAAAGTGGAATTAGAGATTTCACCTGATTTACACGTTTTGAGGTGTCCTGAATGGGTTTTCTTTTGTATCTCAGCTGCTAATTAAAATAATTTCATAAGTAATACATCATTTGAAAGCTTTGTTAATTTGGAATTGAATAGTAGATTACAGAAATTCGATATTTCGACATTTCTCCTGATTTAAACGTTTTGAAGTGTCCTGAATGGGTTTCTCTTTTGTCTCAGTTACTAATTAAAAAAATTTCATAAGTAATACATCATTTGAAAGCTTTGTTGAGTTGGAATCGAACAGCAGATTGTAGAAATTTCTACCGCCAGATGGCGCTGTAATATTTTTAAATTACAATATTTCTATTTCTAATCAGGATTAAATTTTTTTTAATGCGTCATTCGATACACATTTTAAAGTACTTTTTTTTAAATTTCTTTTCTTAGGACTAAAAGTTACTGTTAGTGATTCATTAATTATAGTGATTCATTTGAAAATACTGACCCGCTAGCGGGCGAAGCTCGCTAGTACTAAATTAAAATCTGTTTTGTACAAACTTTTATTCCTGTTACTTAGAAAGCAAAAGTATAAATTTTTTTTCTCTTTTTATAGCTCAGTTTTTAAATTAACAAATACAATCACAAGACGAGTATCAGAATTAGAAATGACAATTTCATTTATTAAAAGACTTATTGCTGAAAAAACGATAAATTGTGTGACGCTTGTAACATCTTATACAATCTGGTAGAAAGAGGTTATTTTTAAACAACTGTGTTTAACTTCCTAGAAAATCGAAATTGCATATTCGTGAGATTATATGTTCAAAATATGTCTTTGATCTAGCCAGAATATTTTACATACGAGATATCTGAAAACCTCTTTTTTAATTTAGATCAACCGGTACTTCCGATGCAAAACAATTTAATATATTTATCGCTTAAAAATCTTCAGATCAATATTTGCTGTTAAACTATACTTACTTTATTTATTTTTTATTTTTTAATTAAGTTCGTAAAATCATTTACAATAAATATATAGAATTATAAAATAATTTTACAAAAATACATATAAAATTATAAAATCTTTTTACATCTTATAATGCATCCATCAAAAACAATATTTATGAGATAGTTTAAGGAGATGGTGGACGTTATAATTGGTTTTTGAAATTAACTATCTTAGAGATATTGAATTATATTTATTGCGTATTGAATTTTGCATAATTTAATATTATTATATTTTGAATTGTGAAATATAATGATATTAAATTTATTAAAATTCCATTAAAAATTCCATTATATAATAAGTTAATTAAAAAAAAACTGAATGTATTAAAATATAATTAGCAAGAAGTATTTTAAATAGATTTAAAGAAATTTTAATACATTTAATATTCGGTGCATAAGTACGCAAAATTACATAATTCTTAAACCGCAGTAATAGAAACAATAACAATAACAACATCATCATCATCAACAACAACAATAATAATGAACAATTTATAACGTCCACTATTCCTTTTAAAGAATAAAATATACGTGAAACGTTTTAGCAGTTATTTTTCGTGTGCTGTAAAAACTAGAAAATTAAAAAATGTAAAAACTGCTTGACTGAAAGAAAATGTTATTAATCTATATCTGATGTTAGAATAGACCTCTGCTTATACATAATCTTCTAATGACTGTTTACAAAAAAAAAAAAAAAATAAAAAAATAAAAAAAAAAAATAAATAAAAAATAAACAAAAGAACACTAAAGTCAATTTCTTAAAAGCTATTGCAGATTTCATAAGAAGCTAAAGAGAACTTTACACATAGTTTTCAAAGAGGTATGTTTTCTTTTAAAGTTTTTACTGTACTTTATAAACATTTCTTTCAAAATATATACACCCAGATAAAAGGAATGAAATAACTTTATAAAGTTAATAACCGATATCAAAGATTATGAATTTCAAAGAGAAAGTGCAACTGAAGATTTGAAATTTTTATGAAAGAAGTTGACGAAAGTGCAGTATTACATTTTGAATATTTTGCAATCCTAAATTGTAATATTTTTGTAATATTCGTTTAATATAGTGTTTAAAATAAAATTTATATGTTTGAAATAAGCGGATCAGCGATATAATTATTACATTGTTTAATTAATTCAATTTCATGTTTTACTATATTAATAACAGTAAATAATGGTTTTAAATGTAAATACTGATATCAAAATATATAAAACATTATCTAATGTATAATTAAAAAATATCTAAATACTTTTTGTTTTATTAATCAATTGTAGATACAGGGTGGCCATAATTAAACTGCAAGTGTTCAAGGGATGCTGGAGTGAAAACTAATGGGAATATTTCAGTGAAATTTGGCATCTACACGTTTCAGAACATGCGCAAATCAAATATGCAAAGAAAAAATTGCAATTTTCCCCCGATAGATGGCGCTGTACCGTATTTCAACGCTCACCTGTGGCATATACAACTTCCAGACAGAGCATAATGACATTCTAAGAGGCATATAAACAATATAAAACATCCCTTACAGTTTATCAAAATTTACGGATTGTTTAATTTGTGATCTAAAATTACGTTAATTTTTTATTACATGATACTGTAAAAATTTAATTACTGAAGCGAATTGTATGGAATTTTGATAAACTGTAAGTGATGTTTTATATTGTTTATATGCCTCTTAGAATGTCATTAGGCTCTGTCTATCGGTTTTGGAAGTTGTATATGCCACCGGTGAGCGTTGAAATACGATACAGCGCCATCTATCGGGTGAAAATGGCGATTTTTTTCTTTGCATATTTGGTTTGCGCATGTTCTGAAACGTGTAGATACCAAATTTCACTGGAATATTCCCAGTAGTTGTCTCTCCAGCACACCTTGAACACTTGCAGTTTAATTATGGCCACCCTGTATTTTATAGGTTACATACATAATAATAGCAATTTTTTGTATTATGCCTAATGACTTTTACGATATGGAAACACTATATTGATACTTGGATGTAATTATTATTTTGTTTCGATTTAAAATAGTTTACTGTCATTAAAATGTTTTCAACAGAAAAATGCACATTCGAAAGTTTATTTCATTTTATTTTTCTGTAAAAAAAAAAAAAAAAAAAAAAAATATATATATGTATATTAGGGTAGTCCTTAAAAATTAACATTTAAATTTTTGTATTCGGCACCCGCTTATTTTGATCTATGAAAAAATAAAGACTTCCACAAAAATTTCAAAATTTAAAAACAAGTTTTAAGTGTGGCTACCGAGGTTTGAAAAAAATTAAAAATTGACAAATTTGATATATTTTGTAATTTCATTATAAATTATTATATTCATTATAAATTATTTCATTATAAATTATTCATTATAAATTATTTCATTAAAAATTATTATATTATAGTTTTTGATTTTCTTCAGAAATATTTCGATAACAGAGTAATTGATTTGGACTGTCTCTCATTTACTGGAAAAGGTATGGATTGGCCTGCATATTCACCCGATCTTACCCCTCGTAACTACTTTTCGTAGGGTGCATTGAAGGACAATGTCTCCCAGAAGAGTCCTATAACATCAGAAAAATTCAACAATTAATCTGTGAGGCATGTGCAAACGTGTCTGTTGACAGACTACAGCAGATGACTGAAAATTTCTTTAAACTAATTTCATAAACTATATAAATTTAAAATAAAAGGAAAACATTTAAATATAATTAGCAGGAAGTATTTTAAATAGATGTCAAAAAAATTTAATATGCTTAATATTCATACAGTTCAGTGCATAAATATGCAAAATTATATAATTCCAAGGCAGCAGTAATAAAAATAATAACAATAACAACATAAATAATAATAATAACAATAATAATAAACAACGTATAGCGACCACTGGCCCCTTTAAGAATAAAATATATGTGGAATTTTTTATCCGTTTCTTTCATGTGCTGCAGAAACTTGAAAATTTAAAAATAATAACTGCTAAACCGAAAAAAAATGTTATCAAACTAATGATAGAATACACCTATATTCATACATAATCTTCCGATGACTGTTTACGGTAAAAATAGAATCGAAGGAACACTAAAGTCAATTTCTTAAAAAGCTTTTGCAGTTTTCAGAAGAATCTAAAGAGAACTTTATACATAATTTTCAAAGAGATATACACAGTTTTCTTTTAAAGTTTTACCTGTACTTTATAAACATTGCTTTCAAAATTTGCTGACAGAATACATACACCCAGATAAAAGGATTGAAATAACTTTATAAAGTTAATAACCGATATCAAAATTTATGAATTTTAAAGAGAAAGTGCAACTGTAGATTTGAAATTTTTATGAAAGAAGTTGACGAAAGTGCAGTATTACATTTTGAATATTTTGCAATCCTAAATTGTAATATTTTTGTAACATTCGTTTAATATAGTGTTTAAAATAAAATTTATATGTTTGAAATCAGCGGATCAGCGATATAATTATTACATTGTTTAATTAATTCAATTTAACTTTTAACTATATTAATAAGAGTAAATAATGTTTTTAAATGTAAATATTAATAACAAATTATTTAAAAACATTTTCTAACATATAGTTAAAAATAACTAAGTATTTTTTGTTTCCTTAATCAATTGCACAGATTTTACTGGTTACGTACATAATAACATCAATATTTTGTACTGTGCCCTCAATATTTTGTACTATGCCCAATGACTTTTACTATATGGAAACACTATACTGAAATACGTACATAATTATTACTTCGCTTCGATTTAAAATAGTTTACCTGTCAAACGCTTTTAATAGGAAAATGGACGTTCGAAAGTTTATTTTATTTTATATTATTTTTTGTTAAAAAGAAAAAAAAAAAATGCATTTACACGATTATATTGAGTAAATAAACTATAATTTCTTTATGTTTTAAAATAAATTTAAACCTTTACTCATATACAGGGTTTCCACTAGTCGACTCCCGATTTTAAAATTAAATTACTCCTTAAAATAATAGACAGAAGGTGAAACAAACAGCACTTTTATTACGAAAGCTGTAAAAATTTTATGCAAAATTCAACATTTAGTTTCAAATATCACCAACAGGTGGCGCTGTAATCCCCAAAATCATGTTATTAACGGTAACAGTAAGTCAACGTTACGTTGAGATTTTGGAACAGTTCGTTGCTACACTGCAATCGTTAGTGGGATTATTATTATTTATTTATTTATCTTAAATCCAATCAACTCAAACTTAATCTGCTATGTCCAATTCCAAACGTGTGCGCTCCTCTCCTTCCCAGGAAGCACTGTCCTCTAATGAAACTCTCCCTCCTAACTTTAATAGTCTTCGAATCCTACAGGTTAACCTCAACAATTGCAAGGCGGCTAACTCGGCGGCTCGGGATTACATGGACAAAAGTTCCACTGACATCGGGCTGCTGCAGGATGCCCACTGCACTGGAGAGGGTGACCTGTACGGATTTCCTTCCTCCTGGACCAAGTTTAGCTCAGCGCAACATTCCTCACACATTGTTATACGAACTCAAAATCTCGTCTACACCCATATCTTTACTGGGGAACATTGTGTTTTCATTACACTGACCACTAATGAGGGTGAGTTGATCCTTGGCAGCGCATATGCAGCTCCGTCCTCGGACTTTGACTTTTGTATGCAAGAGTGGCAGCACTTAATCACACACAGAAAATTTTTCCTTTGTGGCTGCGACCTTAACGCGAACTCTCCTCTATGGAATTCTCCAAAAGAGGACGTCAGGGGTAGCAGCCTAATCGAATACATTACTATTAACAGTCTCTGTCTGGCCAACATCGAAAACTCCATTCCTACTTTTCAGAAGAATAACGCGCGTGGCTGGCCAGACTTCACACTAGTTAACCCAAAAACCTTTACACACATTTCGAATTGGACTGTTCAGGACATCTTCAACTGCTCAGACCACAAATACATTACCTACTCTTTAAACCCTCCCCCCAAATCCTACTCAAACAAAAGATTCCAAACTAAACGTGGTAACTTTAGCAAATTTTGTAAAACTCTCCTAAATTTCTCAGAACAGTTTACAGAACAAATAAATTTAATCTCTAATACACAGCAACTAGAACACTTTACCATTCTTTTAATATCTTCAGTCCAATCAGCTGCAGCCTCTGCCTTTAAACTAAAAAAAACAGGACGTCAGCGCACCTTCAATTTTTGGTCTCCCCAGCTCAGATCCATGCGGAATCATCTCACTGCACTCAGACGGCAAACACAGTACATTAATCCTGATTCATTACCACAGCACAAACAAAAAATTAAACAGCTCGCAGCAACATATAAAAAACAAATTAACCAAACCAAACAGGCCGCATGGAAAAAATTCTGCACACAACAAACAAACCCATTTGGCGTAGCACAGAAATTTTACTCAAACAAATTCTTCACCCCTTCTGAGCTAAAACTTGAACGTCCTCCAGCTCACTCCTCCAAGAAAGACAACCTCGAGTACCTGACCTCCATTCTATTCCCACCGAGCAATCTCGACTCGGCTCAAAGTCTTAATTTCACAGCTCCACCTGACATACTTTTCTCTGAGGCAGAGGTCAGGTCGGCTCTTTTTAGTTTCAAAATTAAGAAGGCTCCTGGCCCAGACAATATAGACTTCAGAATTCTTAGAAATACCTACAACATTTTCCCGAACATCATCCATAAATGGTCAAACCTCTGCCTGCAACACCAATATTTCCCATTAACACTACGCAGAGGAGAAGTGGTGTACTTCTTAAAGCAAGGGAAGTTACCCTCTGAACCCTCATCTTATAGACCAATCTGCCTTTTGCCAACATTAGGAAAATTGCTAGAAAAATTAATAGTGATCAGATTAAATTATTATTTGGAATCCAACAACTTACTTCATCCCTCTCAATTTGGATTCAGAGGGGGCAGATCCTGTGAATATGCATTGAAAGAAATACTAACCTCCTGCGCCGTTAACATACAGTCTGAAGAATACACCACTCTGATCTCACTCGACATCAAAGGAGCCTTCGATAATATTGAATGGCTACATATTCTAAATTCTCTTAGAGATCTTAACTGCCCGAGCAACTTGGCGGGAGTCATCCGTTCGTATCTATCTAATAGGAAAATCTCCATCAATTGGGGACCGGATACAAAAGACCTTCCTCAATCTAAAGGTTGTCCCCAGGGGTCTTGTTTGGGCCCGTTATTGTGGAACCTAATAGCAAACAACATACTAGTTGAAATGAATTCCAAAGGATTTAAAACTTTCGCATATGCGGATGACTTCTCCCTGGTTGTCTCTGGCAGAACGAGGATTGACCTGGAGAACCAGGCCCGGGAGGCTCTAAACCTTTTTAGTAATCTTCTCACCAAATTTAACCTGGAATTATCAACCTCAAAAACGCAAGCTTTGACGTTTTCGGAACCCCGCACTCTACAAAGGACCCCGGTGATGAGGATAGATGGCGTCAGTGTCAATCATGTACCTCATCTCAAATTATTAGGAATTACAATAGATAAACACTTTAACTGGCTAGAACACATAAAAGAACTTAAAATTAAAACTCTAAAAATTTTTCACAATTCTGCGAAAATGGTCGGCAAGAGGTGGGGTACATCAACAACTCTTCTTAAAATCTGGTATAACTCAATCATTGATAAAATTCTAACATATGGGGCTGGTATCTGGGGAGGGCATCTCACACAAACAGCAAAAACGAAAATTAACTCTGTTCAAAGAATGTTTTTACTCCAAATTTCGCGTGGCTATAAAACCATTTCAACAGACGCCCTCACAGTCATCACCGGGATCCCCCATGTACATCTCCAACTTAAATATGTTCACAATAAAACGAATATCTTACAACTTCAAAACTCAGATCTTTCAAATTTACTTCTTCCTGGCGTTAGAGTGCAACATCTCCTTTCCAACTGGCAAATCCACCCAGCTCAAGACATTGCCTCCTTACTCACTTCATGTTCCAAAAATAGTTTTTCTCCTTCGGTTCCTATGGCGGCCTATACTGATGGTTCTAAAACGGAACACGGGGTCGCGGCTGCCTTCTGTGTTCTAAAAAACAATGAATGCATCCATCGGTGGGCATGCAGACTCGAAGATTATAATTCAGTCTTCCAAGCGGAACTTTTCGCAATAGAAAAGGCCCTGGAGTGGATCATAGCCCAACATGATATCAATCAAAAATTCCATATCTTTAGCGATAGTCTATCGGGTCTGCAGGCCATAGTCCGTCATAGGGCCAGACACCCTCAAGTTATTAAAATAAAGCAACTCTTAAAAGATTTAAATTTCCTAATATCCCTGGCACACGTTTCTGCCCATATGGGCGTGTTTGGTAATGAACTGGCAGACTCCTTAGCAAAGGGTGCAACGGAGAATAATAGTATAGATTATTCTCTTCCTGCACCTCCTTCGTACATTAAAAGTACACTGAAACTATCAATGCTTCGGGAATGGCAGGCCTGGTGGGAGGACTCAGAAAACGGAAGATATACCTTTTCCTTGATCCCGCATGCGACCGCAAATGATTGGTCACTCTCTCCTGAGTCTGCTGCCTTCCTATCCGGTCACGGGCCATTTCCAAAGTACCTACACAGATTCCACTGCCGACGCACGCCCCTATGCTCTTGCGGAGAGGAGGGCACACCTGAACATTACTACTACAGTTGCCCTCTTACAAGTATATACCATATTAGAAATCCCTTGCCAAGACCCGAGGGCTGGCTGGAAAACATTGTTACGCGTCCTTCCCTCCTAAATAAATTGAAAAGAATATACTATCTTTTGATAGACATCTCAAATAGAACAAATTAATGGAGTTAAAATTTAATTTTTAATTTATATAATTTTTATTATTATTTTTTTTAGTTAAGTTTTTTACTGTATATGGTCTGAGTATGTGAATGTTTTGTCTGTCCTCTAAAAGCATGTGTGCGAGAATGTGAATTTCTGTACTCTCCCCCTCGGTGCTGCAATCAGCCCAGTTTTAAGTCATCACTTCACTGCAACAATAAAAGTATGAATGCGTTTCTGCGTAAATTCATTACTTAAAAGCGCTCCTTGTCGCGAAGGGTTAATTCCCGGCGCAAGTTCAGACAAAACATATGGACTAATAAGTAATTCAGGACTTTCAAATAGGACAGTTCTCACCAACTATCATTTCTGTTTTCAACCTCTGTTATTTATCAATTAACGTCCATTGTCGGTATGGTTTAATTCCGGCGTGACTCTCAATTTGTGCGGTGTCCTTCTCCAAGTTCAATCATTTCTAGTCACTACAGCGCCCCTTGACGCGAAGGGCTAATCCCCGGCGCAACTTCGGACTATAACCATGGACTCCTCGTTATATAAGACTCTCAAATTAGACATTCCTCATCAACAATCATCTCTGTTTTTAATCTCTGTTGCCCTCCTCATTAGAAGCCTAAATTTTGTCTTTTTAATTAACTGCTGCCCTTTGTCGCGTGGGATTTCATATCTGGCAGCAATTGTAATTTTTTTTTTTTTTCTTTTTTCTTTTTTTTTTTTTTTTTTTTTTTTGTGCAATAAACAACGGGGGAGACTTAACCTCTAGAAACGGGCTCTTTCAGAATTTCACATTGTTATGTGACATTTGTCGTCAGAGCCCCTCTTTGGAGGTTGAAATCGCTCAAAACCGCTGAATAGTGGTGAGCGGCCTCCTTCCGTCTTTGAAATCTTTGAAATCGTTAGTGGGATCGACCACAAACTGCACGATTCATATAAGATAGCGCCCGACCACATCCGATAGTTATATAGTAATATATATAGATCTATCCTCCCCATGTTAACATGCAAAGATTTTTGATGCAGAAAAAGATTTTTGGCATCAGCCATGAGAGAGTATAAAACTCGAAAACAATAATGGAATAGAATGTTGATATATATTGAAAATGCCGAAATACTGCGCGACTTTTAATTGTACAAGAACATTTATGAAAGGAAGTGGAATAAGTTTTCAAGTTCTTTATAAAATATCCACATTGAAAATGCACGCAGGCCCCGGTGAAGGGCACTTCCCTCCCAGGAGGAAAATAATGCTCCTACATGCACACATTTTTTTTTTCAACTTTATCACTACTATTATCAATAATTCATATAAATTTTACATTCATGCGTTAAAAATAACTCACATTATGCACATTCATATGAAATTTTGTCCTATACTGTCATGTTAAGTACTTAGGATGGCAGCACCACCTGTTGAGCGATTGATTCCCAAATCTAATCAGCACCAGTTTAGGTCAAGGTCCAACTGAATGCAAGTTTGGTCGAATTTCGTTCATAATAGGGGATATAATTCGAAATTGCTAGAATTGCATTTTTAGTTGTGTTAAGCATTTCTTACAGTTTTGAACAAGGTTTAAGAAAATATTATGACATTAATTAGTTTTTCTGCTTGTCTGCTTGCCCCCCCCCCCCCCCCTGTCTGCGCTCCATTTCCGAGTAAACCCAATTTCTGCTATATGTTGTGACTGGCCGTTAATGGGTTAACGCAAATCTTGAAGATGAAGATATGTCCAATCGTTTCAGCTCTCTAAAAAAACACTTAACCCCAAAATTTAATCAAAATCATTACATTTATTTCCGAGTAAACCTAATTTCTATTACATGTTGCGATTGGCAGTTAAAGTGTTAAAGCGAAATTTCCTGAAGATGAGAATGTGTGCAATTGTTTTAGCTCTTAAAAAAAAAAAAAAAAACACGTAACCCCAAAATTTAATAAAAATCGTCACATTCACTTCCGAGTAAGCCCATTTTATGCTATAAATTGCGACTGGCCGTTAAAGGGTTAACGCGATTTTTCCTGAAGATGACGATATGTCCATTAGTTTTAGCTCTCTAAAAAACACTTAACTCCAAACAAAAATCGTTATATCCATTTCCGAGTAAACCTAATTTCTATTATATGTTGCGACTGGCCGTTAAAGGGTTAACGCGAATTTTACTGAAGATGAGGATATGTCCATTCGTTTTAGCTCTCTAAAGAACACTTAACCCCAAACTTTTATAAAAATAGTTATATCCATTTTCGAGTAAAACCAATTTCTATTATATGTTGCGATTGTCAGTTAAAGGGTTAACCCAAGTTTTCCTGAAGATGAGGATAGGTCCAAACGTTTTAGTTCTGTAAAAAAAAAGACACTTAACTTTAAACTTTAATCAAAATCGTTATATCCATTTCTGAGTAAACTCAATTTCTACTACATGTTGCGTTTGGCAGTTAAAAGGTTAACACTAATTTTCTTGAAGCTAAGGATATTCCAATTGTTTTAGGTCTCTAAAAAGCACTTATCCCAAACTTTTATTAATATCGTTATAACCATTTCCGAGTAAACATAAATTTCTACTTTATATTGCGATTGGCAGTTAAAGGGTTAACTCGAATTTCTCAAACGATAAGGCTAAGTCCAATCGTTTTTTCGACCCAAAAAACTTCTAAACAGACAGAAATAGTAGATGGAAACGATAAATTTCTTTAAATGTCGTTATTCCATACAAAAAAAAAAAAAAAAAAAAAAAAAAAAAAAGAAGAAGAAGAAGAAAAATGAGTATCTGGAGTTTTTTCATTCATCTTTAGTACATAAATTATTCATAAATTTTATTTGCTAAATTATCTGTGTGTATTCCCGTGTATATTCACTTGTTGAAAGACATCCATAAGAGAGTAAAATGGCCGTCTTTCCCAGAGTAAAAAAGGCATCACCCTTTCGCCCTCACTGATCAATCTATGTCTTATTACGATATCTATGCCACACCCTACTGCTCAGGTTTTTGACTTTCTCCAGAAATATTTCGATAACAGCGTAATTGATTTGGACTGTCTCTCATTTATTGGAAAAAGGTGTGGATTGGCCTCCATATTCACCCTATCTTACCCCTCGTAACTAGTTTTTGTGGGCGCATTGAAGGACAACGTCTCCCAGATGAGTCCTACAACATCAGAAGAATTCAACAATTAATCTGTGAGGCATGTGCAAACATTTCTGTTGGCAGAATACACAAGATGACTGAAAATTTCATTAAACTAATTTCATAAACTACATAAATGTAAAATAAAAGGAAAATCTATATTAATAAAATCAGAGTTTTGTCTGTAAATTTGTCGGAATCGAAAAATTTTGCGATATCTTCACGTTTCACACCCCATGAAAGCCGAAAATGACTTCAGAAAATTTTGCCTGTGTGTGTGTGTGTGTGTCTGTGTGTATGTCATCGTGTCCGAATGTCGCTTTTTTTGTCCGGGCATCACTCGAGAACGGCGGACGGAATTCAACGACGCTTGGCAGGAATTTAGGTCTTCACCCAACTTAAAATTATATCTATCAACTTTTCGGAAATTCCCCCCCGTTCCCCCCCTAGGGGGTAAAAGACTAAAACACGTTTGTCCGGGCATCACTTGAGAACGGCTGGACGGAATTCAATGACGCTTGGCAGAAATTTAGGTCTTCACCCAACTCAAAATTATATCTATCAACTTTTCGGAAATTCCCCCCCGTTCCCCCCTAGGGGGTAAAAGACTAAAACACGTTTGTCCGGGCATCACTCGAGAACGGCTGGACGGAATTCAACGGCGCTTGGCAGAAACTTAGGTCTTCACCCAACTTGAAATTATATATATAGAAATTTTCAAAATTATGATTAGTGTTTAAATTGTGGGTAAAAAACGCCTGCGCATGCGCCATAAATATCTTTTCACTAAAATGCTTTGAATGAAAAAATGAAATATAAGAATAAATTTTTAAGTTAAAGACTTTTGTATTCGCGTGATTTTCACTACAAATTATGAAAAGATTGAAATGAAGTGTTGCCATCTAAGTTTCATACTTTAGTTAATTTTAAAAAATTTAATTGTCGTATCGAAAAACTGTTTACACCCCAGGATTCAGAAAAATCACATCTTTCATTTGGTACTGAATTTGTAATGATAGGTCCGATATTTCTAATTTATTTTTCCCTTTATCCGTTTTTCCGTTGCCACTTAAATTTCATACTTTAGTTATTTTTTAAAAATCTAATTGTCGCATCGAAAAACTGTTTGAACCCCTGGATTCAGCAAAATCGCCCCTTTCATTCGGTATCAGATTTATAAATATAGGTCTGATATTTCTAATTTATTTTACCCTTTTTCCGTTTTCAACCCAGATTCGATATGGAACAGCTTTAGTATTGGATCCCTTTGGCAAAATTTGAAATTGGGCACCAAAGTAGCTCGGACGTTTCTCGCCAAGATCTTTAATTGCACAATTGAGATAGCCAATTCAGTTCATCGCAAAAATGGCTTAAAATATTTAAAGTCACCAAAGGGTTCCGATACTTAAGCTGTGCTTTTTGTATTTATTAGTGCTAGAGGCCTATTTCAGTCGGTACAGTTGTCGAATTTTTATAGGTCACTCTTAATTAGTGCTAGAGGCCTATTTCAACCGGTTTATTGAATGGGGATTTATTGAATGAAGGCCCCCCAAGGCCCAACTTTGACATGAGTCCCCCCCCAGGCCCAACTTTGACATGACTCCCCCCCCCCCCAAGGTACCCCCATTTCAGTCGGTACAGCGTTGTCGAATTTTTATAATAGACTCTTAAAAGTGCTAAGGGCCTATTTCAGTCGGTTTATTGAATGTGGATTTATTGAATGAAGTCCCCCCAAGGCACAACTTTGACATGAGTCCCCCCCAAGGTACCCCTATTTCAGTCGGTACAGCGTTGTCGAATTTTTATAATACACTTTTAATAGAGCTAAGGGCCTATTTCATTCGGTTTATTGAATGGGGATTTATTGAATGAAGTCCCCCCAAGGCACAACTTTGACATGAGTCCCCCCCAAGGTACCCCTATTTCAGTCGGTACAGCGTTGTCGAATTTTTATAATACACTCTTAATAGTGCTAAGGGCCTATTTCAGTCGGTTTATTGAATGGGGATTTATTAAATGAAGTCCCCCAAGGCCCTTAACTTTGACATGAGTCCCCCCCAGGCCCAACTTTGACATGAGTCCCCCCCAAGGTACAACTTTGACATGAGTCCCCCCAAGGCCCAACTTTGACATGTGTCCCCCCCCAGGCCCAAATTTGACATGAGTCCCCCCAAGGCCCAACTTTGACATGAGTCCCCCCCCCAAGGTACAACTTTGACATGAGTCCCCCCCGCAAGGCACACCTTTGACATGAGTCCCCCCAAGGCCCAACTTTGACATGAGTCCCCCCCCAGGCCCAACTTTGACATGAGTCCCCCCAAGGCCCAACTTTGACATGAGTTCCCCCCTCAAGGCACACCTTTGACATGAGTTCCCCCCTCAAGGCACACCTTTGACATGACTCCCCCCAAGGCACACCTCCCCCTCATTGGGAAAAAGAGAAAAAACGTTGTTTTGCGGCTATAAGACAGTTTGGACTTCCACCGTTATTTGTTACAATATCTGCAGCTGAAACACATTGGTTTGATTTAATGAAAACTTTATCATGGAATTTAGATCGTCACGAATTAACTAAAGAAGAATTTGTCGATATTAACAAGTTTAGCAGTAGGCCTCTGGCACTAAATTAAAATCTGTCAATGTCAGATTTTCATGTTTTAAATACTGAAATAATGTCGTGTCTGTATAATTTTTATTTTTTATTTTTATTTTTTTTATTTATAATACTGTCTATCAAAGACTTCTGTGGTTACGAAATTTGGTGCGTAAATTGTTTGTATGCATCCGGCACTTATTGTAACTGCATTTCACGAAATTCGAAATCCCCCCCCCCCCTTCTCGGAGTCGGATGGCAATAAACATGTGTAAAAACATGTTTTTCCGTTTGAATTCGCTTTGAATTATCTTAGAATGGCGAATTTTGGTGTGTGGATATTGATTAAGTGTACGCATTATGTACATTAGTGGGATTTTGCAAAACTTCGAACTCACCTGCTGAGGGTGGGGAAGTAAGAAGTGGGTAAGTTGTGCCGAAGACAGTGGGGACCCAGACTCCTAACATTGGGAGCGAGAAAACCTCTACCAATCACAGCGAGAACTTAGGTTATTAATAAAGATATGGCATTTTGACAAATCATTTAAGTTTAACGTCCAGCGAAGCGGGCAAAGCCTGCTAGTATTTAAATATAATTAGCGGAAAGTATTTTAAATAGATGTCAAAAAATTTAATATACTTAATATTCATACAGTTCAGTGCATAAATATACAAAATTATATAATTTCAAGGCAGTAGTAATAAAAATAATAACAACAGCAACATAAATAACAATAATGATAATAATAATAAACAATATATAGCGAGCGCCAGCCCCTTTAAGAATAAAATATACGTGAAATTTTTTATCCGTTTCTTTCATGGGTTGCAGAAACTAGAAAATTAAAATATAGTAACTGCTAAACCGACAGAAAATGTTATTAAACTAAGACAGAATGCGCATATGCTTATACATAATCTTCTGATTACTGTTTACGGAAAAAAAAAAAAAATATATATATACAACCTCTGACAATAAAGTTCGGTGAATAGTCCTGTAACATTAACGTATATGAAATATTAACGAAAGTTACCTTACTGTCCTTCGAAAAAATCACCTCCATAACTATGCACCTCTGAGATCTGCTATACATGTCCTGGAAACTTTGCAAAAATTCTTCTTTTGGGATGGTGTTCAAAAGCCTCGTCACGTTTCGTTGCATGTCAGAAATATCGTGAAATCTCTTTCCTTTCAAAGCGAGTTTGAGTCGTGGGAATAGGAAGAAGTTTGGAGGATTGAGATCTGCGAGTATGGTGGATGTTCAATTTGCACCACCCTCTAAACGGGCCTGCTTCTGATCCTCAGTCAAGTGATGTGGCACAAGACAACAACACGTTTTTCTCATCCCTAAATTCTGGGTAACGATTTGTCGCACGGATTAACGGTTAATCTGCAGTTCATCAGCTATCATGCGCAGAGTTAATCGACGTTCTTTTGTGATTAATTTCCTCACTTTCTCAATGTTTTTGTCACTAACGGAGGTCGCCGGTCTTCTGCTACGGGGGTAGCCAGAAACACTTTCCCGGTCTTCTCGAAAACGGGCGAACCACTCGTACAAGTACTTCATGGACAGTGCTTGATCTTCATAAACACGTACCAGCATCGCATGAGTTTCTTTCGGTGTCTTGCCAAGCTTAAAACAAAACTTTAAATTGGTCTTTTCATTTTCCTGTTCTCAGTTAAGAACCAACGCACTAAACAAGCACTTTTTAAAACAAGTCTTACAGGGAACACAAACCACGCTCAACTGAACAACGGTGGAGGCAGATGGTCAACACCTACCGCTACGCAGATGCAGCGTTTTGTTTCGCCAGTGTCGCCAGATTGGCCGTTCTGACTTCATTCACCGAACTTTATTGTCAGAGATTGTATATGTATATACCATAGTTAATTTTAATTCGTGAGCAGTTTTCCAAGCATGGTAAGATATATTAAAGCCCTTCCACCATTTACATAAAAAAAAAAAATCACTTAATTATTTGTAGCCCTATATTACTTATTAAGTTATGTACCCGCCACATTGTGTATTTAAATATAGTCCTATATTTTAATAACACACAACACAATTTGAGCTGCATTTTAGCAATTAACATGTATAGTCCATCTAAATTTATTTCTTTTGGGTAGATATGTAAACAAATGGTGAATGATTTTCATACCACAATCCATACGAAACATGCTTTTATGCATAGAAAAAATATATATGCATTTCATTTTTTTAGTGCAACCTACAGATGTTAAACTCAAACTAATAAAAATTTCGCCCATAGATGTAATATATTTAAATTCTTTTTAATGTCCCTGTACACGAGCCATTTGCTTGATCTCAGTGAAAAGTTTAGTGTAGCATCCCTATGTGATACATATTTAACATACTGTGTTTGGAAGTCCTGCTTCTATTTGTTTTTGAGATATGGTGATAACAGGTACACACGTACAGACACACACAGACCAACCGCTAAAAACATGTTTTTCAGATTCCGGGGATCCTAAAGCATGCAAATATAACACAAACTCAGTTTCGAAAATTTGACCCAAAAATAACACTTTCTCTACCACTAATTGTCGCTCTAGTGACAAACAAGCATAGCTGCAAATTACTAATTTTTCAGGAGATCCAAAATAAATCCTGCGCTAGGGGAAATATACAAGATATTATGTATTCTAATTGTAAATTTAAATAATTTAGATCATTTCAGACGATAGTCAATGCATAGATATAGTAATAAGACATAGATTGATCAGCGAGGGCGAAAAAGTGATGTCTTTTATTCTCGGGGAAAGACGGCCATTTTACTCTTTCATGGATGTCTTTCCCCAAGTGAATATACACGGGAATACACCCAGATAATCTACCAAATAAAATTTATGAATACTTTATGTACTAAAGATGAATGAAAAAACTCCAGATACTCATTTTTTTCTCTCTTTTCTTCTTCTTCTTCTTCTTCTTCTTCTTTTTTTTTTTTTTTTTTTTTTTTTGTATGGAATAACAACATTTAAAGAAATTTATCGTTTCCATCTACTATTTCTGTCTGGTTAGAAGTTTTTTTGGTCGATAAAACTATTAGACTTATCCTCATCTTTTGAGATATTCGAGTTAACCCTTTAACTGCCAATCAGGAAAAAAGTACACTTCATACGGTTTTGTTTAATAAATCTTTATCGAATCGTGTTCTAAGACCTAAAACAATTGGAACATCCTTAGCTTCAAGAAAATTAGTGTTAACCCTTTAACTGCCAATCGCAACATGTAGTAGAAATTGAGTTTACTCAGAAATGGATATAACGATTTTTATTAAAATTTGGAGTTCAGTGTCCTTTTTTTTTTTTTTGCGGAACTAAAACGTTTGGACATATGTTCATCTTCAGGATAATTTGCGTTAACCTTTTAACTGACAATCGCAGCATATAATATAAATTGATTTTACTCGAAAATGAATATAACGATTTTTATAAAAATTTGGGGTTAAGTTTTCTTTAGAGAGCTAAAACGATTGGGCATATCCTCATCTTCAGGAAAATTCGCGTTAACCCTTTAACGGCCAGTCGCAACATATAATAGAAATTAGGTTTACTCGGACACGTGGGCAAGCAGACAGGCAGAAAAATTGATTAATGTCATAATATTTTCTTAAACCTTGTTCGAAACTGCAAGAAACACTTAACACAACCAAAAATTCAATTCTAGCAATTTCGAATTATAGCCCCTAATATGAACGAAATTCTACCAAAGTTGTATTCTGTTGGACCTTGACCTAAACTGGTGCTGATTAGATTTGGGAATCAATCGCCCAACAAGTGGTGCTGCCATCCTATTATTATTATTATTATTTAAGTGCTTAACATGACAGTATAGGAAAAATTTCATATAAATGTGCATAATGTGAGTTATGTTTAACGCATTAATGTAAAATTTATATGAATTATTGATAATAGTAGTAATAAACTTGAAAAAAAAAATGTGTGCATGTAGGAGCATTGCTTTTCTCCTGGGAGGAAAGTGCACTTCCCCCGGGGCCTGTGTAAATTTTCAATGTGGATATTTTAGAAAGAACTCGTCAATATTTCTAAAACGAATGGTTGAACCATAGATCTGTATTAATTTAAAACGAAGCTACCGGTTTCTTTTATTTTTAATGTTAAATATATATAGATATATATAGACCTATATATATACAGTCGAACCTCGTTATCGTGAACACTGTTAACGTGAATTACTTTTAACATGAACTGTTACCACAATCCCCGTCAAAATGAAGATTACTTTAGTTTTATGACGATCAGTTACTGATAGCATGAACTACTGATAACATGAACAGATTTTTGATCCCCCTTGAGATTCACGTTAACGAGGTTCGACTGTATATCTTTTCATGTCTGCACAAAAATGATTTTTTCAGCATTTATTATTATACTACTTTAAGAAAAAAATCGTCTGCATTCATCATGGAAAATATCTTTAATAAATTATAACTTAATAATTAATTTGTATTGCGTAAATTTGTATATAGGATTATATATAGAAGAAAGTCTTGTGGTAATACTGTATTAAAACAAGCGGGATTTACTGCTGCGGCTGCTAACTACATTTAAAAGAATTTTAAAAATTGGATATTACTTACTAATATAAAAACTTAAAAAATATTAAACTTTTAAAAAATGTATGCCATTAAAAATCAAAACAGTATTTAAAACATAATAATAACAAGGCAACTGATTATAAAAAATCATATTTTTCATAAATTAGTTAAATTTAACTTACTTATGATAACTTATTCCACTTCCTTTCATAAATGTATTTGTACAATTAAAAGTCGCGCAGTATTTCGGCATTTTCAATATATATCAACATTCTATTCCATTATTGTTTCCGAGTTTTATACTTTTTCATGGCTGATGCCAAAAAACTTTTTCGGCACCAAAAATCTTTGCACGTTAACATGGGGATGATAGATCTATATATATTACTATATGTATGAGTCAATGTAACTATAGATGTCAAAGCTGTCAAATAAATACCAAATGTGCTATGGTCCAAATACCAATTTTGCTACAAACCATAAATCTCTTATAATTAGGCAACCAATAGGAGTTGAGTTATGCTACTTTGACAGGTCGTATGTACCATCTTGGGTTTCCAGAAATCAGCTTAACTCAAAATTGTTACTTTTTGAGTTATGGCCCTTTGTCATGAGAGACACGATATATAGGCAAGAGAAAATAAAAACTGCATATGCGAATTTGATAACTTTCTTCTATAAAATTTAAAATTCAAAAGATTACGTGTAAAAAAAAAAAAAAAAAAAAAAAGAAACCAAGACCTATTTTCCTTTTCTGTAAATAATAGATATAAAGTTCTATACAAAACAGAATTTAATTTAGGACGATAAGGCTCTTTTTATTCTATTCTTCCAAATGAATACATGTGGTAACTGTGTTGTGCTCCTTAGTAACGGTTATCATACGTATTTCTTAAAATTTCTTTCACACTATTTCTTTCAATTTTGTTTTAAATACGTTTTAACGTAATGGAATAGGTAAAAAAGAAAGTCTTTTTTTAATTGGTTTAACTATACAAAAAGTGTGAATTATATAAATTATTCAATAATAAACTAAAGAATTGGCGCACAATTAGTATTTAAACTTAAAAATTTCTTTACGCGGCATAAAATTAATGAAAGCACTACTAGTTTAGAAAGACCCCGTCGTTTCGAAACCGGTAGTGCTTTCATTTATTTTATGGTGTGCAAAGAAGTTTTTAAATTAAAATATATAAATAATTAACTGATTTTTTATTTAAAATACGAAGTTGCGCTCCTTAGGAACGATTACTATATTCATTTCTTAAAATTTCATTTGCACATTTTAATTTAATATTATTTTAACTTGTTGCCAAAGGAAGAAGAAAACTGAAGAAAACTTTTTTAAGGGGTCTATATTGTCTGAAAGTATATGCTACATGTACGAATTTGAGTATATGTTTAAGTCGTCGATTTATTATTTACTTTAACTTTTATATAACTGAAAATATTATCGTAGAAATAATTTCGTGCATTAAAGATTTAACTATATTACACAAATTATTATCAGAAATATTCGTTTTGCTTATAAATTAAACTCAATTAATAATATTTTTAAATGTTTATTTACACAAACAGACAAAGAAAAAATAAAAAGTTCTTTTTTGTAAATATTTGACTTTTATGTGTAAATATATTCTCCATTTGAGAACATTTTAACATATTTTAACATAAATATTTGATTTACTAAAATAATTACATTATCGCTGAACAAGTAACTCACCTTTTAAATAAAATATAAAACGAAATAATACTAATTACGTACATTAAGGGAGCACGAGTACTAGAAAAACAAATAGGAATTGACTGAAAAAAAAATTCTAATAATCGAACTGAATTACTTTTCCCTTGAGGAATAAAAATTTCATTTTCAAACTCTGAAATAGAGAAGATGTTTAAATTAGCGTCTTACATCTGTAATAAAATTAGGAAATGTACATTACAACTAAATTTCTATTTTATTATTATTTCTTGATCTCGTTTACTATTTTTATTTTTATTTACAATTTTTTCTTTACTTTGTTTTGAATTGTTGGCTGTTATATTTGAATTTTTTATTTTCTCTTACCAATAAGGTAGAGAAAGTGTTGTTTTAGGGTCAAATTTTCGAACGTGAGTTTTTGTTATATTTACACGTTTTGAGGTCCCCTAAATCCGAAAATCCCGTTTTTAGCGGTTGGTATGTGTGTGTGCCTGTTATCAGCATATCTCAAGAACAAATAGTAGAAGAAAGTCCAAACTTGGTATTCTAAATATGTATGAAATAGGGATTCTACACTAAGCTTTTCGTGGAGATGAAGCAAATGGTTCGTGTACAGGGACGCCCACGAGAATTCAAATGTATCACGTCTACGGGAGAAATTCCTGGTAAGCAGAGTTTAACAGATATAGACTGCACTAAAACAAATGAAATGAATATATTTTTTTTTGTGCGTAAAAAAGTCTCATGTAAAATATGGATGGGAAATCATCCACTGTTCATTTACAGGGCTACACAAAATAAGTAGATTATAGTGCGGCAATAGCTGAAAATTAATAGAAGTGTATTTCAGGTTATGCCGTGTATTATTAGTATAGGATTATATTTAGGTGCATCATGTGGTTTGTACATAATTTTCAAATGATATACAGGGCTGCAAATGTTTAAGCGATAACCTTTTTTTTTTACTGTTAGTGGAAGTGCTGTACTTTAATATTTTACCATTTCCAGGAAAGCTGCTCAGGAATTGAAATGAATTCCTCATAGACGTATGGTAAATAATGTATGTTTTTAAGCTAAATATTCCTCACTGGTTTTTTGCACATTTACATGTTTTGAGGTTTTCTGATTACCGTAGTCAAGTTTTTGAATGTTTGATGTTTGTCTGTGTCTCTTAGAGTAACTTAAAAACGAATAATTTAAGATATCCAAAAGTTGCATTTTCAAGTCAATATAAGTTTGTTGCTGGAAAAGTTCGATCAAGACTGATAAGTATCAAGGAATGTTGCATGTGAAAGTTGTCTGTATTGTTTTAAGTGAACTTTTAATTTTAACAACAGATTTAATTTCTATAGAAATGTAGGTGCATTAATGAAACTGGGGGTTGAGGGCGGTTGTAGTCCCCCTCACACAGAACTAATTATAAACCTCTTCCGAAGCCTAATTTGAATTGTTTAACATAGGTTTACATAACAGTACTCCTTATCTTACCTCTTAAGCTCCAACCTGTATTTATAGTATTAAATTTCAGTGTAAGAGGAAGTCGTGTGAGTGACACACCAGATTATTTCAATACTGTACGTTTCGAAACTCCTTATAAGCACCCAAATAGAAGCCCACTGGTATGACATTGTCGCAAGCAATATGGACACGCACCATAGATTTTGTGGATCAGGAAGACACTGCCGAAGACCGCGGGGACCCAAAGCGAACTTTTGAGCATTTTCAATGGATTTTCTTTTTCTTTTTCTTTTGTTTATAAAGCGATAGAGAAACTATTTTCCTATTTATTTAAGTATATTATTTAAGTATATAATTATTTATTTAAGTATTATATTTTCTATTTATTTAAGTATAGTGAACAGCGAAGCGGACAAAACCTGCTAGTATAATTATAAATTAATAATTACAATCTGTACGGTGAACTGTCATTTTATAGTAATATTTGGTATGTGCGTATGTTTTACATTAATTTTTTCAAGGGTAGAGAAAGTATTAAGGAAGAACTGTAAAAGGTAGAACTATAAAATAAGGTAGAAAAAGTATTGTTTTAGGGTAAAATTTTCGAAAGTGAGTTTTTGTTATATTTAAACGTTTTGAGGTTCCTGAATACGAAAATCACGTTTTTAGCGGTTGGTCTGTGTGTAAGTCTGAGTGTCTGTCTGTGTGTGTGTTATCAGCATATCTCAAGAACAAATAGCAGTAGACATTCTAAACTCGGTATTCTAAATGTGTATCATATAGGGATGCTACACTAAGCTTTTCGTTGAGATGAAGCAAATGATTCGTGTAGAGGGACACTCAAGAGTATTCAAATACATTACGTCTATGGGGGAAATTGCAGGTAAGTAGAGTTTAACATCTATAGACTGAATTAAACCAAATGAAATGAATATATATTTTTTATATGCATAAAAACATGCCTCGTGTAGAATATGGCAGGTAAATCATTCACTGTTCATTTACAGGGCTACACAAAAGAACTAGATTATAGTGCGACAATAGCTGAAAATTGATGGAAGTGCATTTCAAGTTGTGCAGTATATTATTACTATAGAATGGTATTTAGGTGCACAATGCGGTTTATGCATATTCTTCAAAAGATATACAGGGTTGCAAATATTTAAACGATAGCATTCTTTTTTATTTTTAGTGGTAGTGCTTTACTATAATATTTTACCATGTTCAGGAAAGCTGCTCAGGAATGGAAATGAATTCTTCATAGACATTTGATAAATAATGTATGATTTTAAGCTAAATATTCATCGCTTGTTTTTGTGTATTTACACGTTTTGAGGTTTCCTGATGACTGAAGTCAAGTTTTTAAAATTTTGATTATTGTCTGTGTCTCTTAGAGTAACTTAAAAACGGATAATTTTAGGAGACCCAAAAGTTGTATTTTTAAATTAATATAAATTTATTGCTGGAGAAGTTTTATCAAGACTGATAAGTTTCAAGGAATGTTGCATGGGAAAGTTGTCTGAATGATTTTAAGTGAACTTTTAAGTTTTATAACACATTTAAATTCTATATAAATTTAGGTGCAGTACTGAAACGGGGGCTTGAGCGGGCGTTAGCCCCCCTCACCCAGAACTAATCATCATATAAAACTCTTCCGAAGCCTAATTTGAATTATTTAACATAGGTTTACATAACAGTACTCGTTATGCTACCTCTTAATTTCCAACCTCTATTCATGGTATTAAATTTCAAGGTAAGAGAAAGTCGTGTGAGTGATACACCAGTTTATTTACTTTAGTTATGCCGGAAAAATATATTTACAGTGTTGCCAAATTTGGGGTTTTATTTTTGCTTTGGGAGTCCGAATCCAGCACAAGTGTCATAGGCCTCAGGGGGGAATGCCCTCCGTGGGGGTTCTTTCTAGGGGGTCCTAGACTGTGTGATTCTTTAGAAAACCACGGAAAATTCCAAATGTCTAAGCCGAATTGTGCAACCTGGGATCGAACTCAACACCTCACGCCAAATTTAGGGACTTTTTTATTCAATAATTATGAATAATTTTGAGGAGTGGTGTTTGGTATGCATGTCAGACAAATAATCTTGGATGTGATTAGACAAACAGTACAATTAAAAACTAGTGGTATATATTGAATAAAAAGTCCATGAAATTGGCAACTTTGTATATATAGTAGGATATTAATTAGAAAGTTTAACGGTTTTGAGTTTTGAAATTCAAGATAACATGAAAATTTTTAAAGAGATAAAATCCCCAAGTTCTTGAATACTTAATATCGAATTAATAACTATAATAATTAAACAATAAATAAAATATATATTTCGCATGGACTATCACTTTCCAAAACTAATTGCTATTAAAAAACCTGCATTTTTTTCAAAGGTTATGCGAGTAAAAAATTTCATAATTAATTTTTCGAAAATTATAAAATAGAATTAGAAAACGTAAAATATAAGCCACAGTGATTATTCAGTGTACTGTAAAAACACTAACAGCTTTTTTTAAAGAAAAGAAAATTTCATTTTTAATACGATGCACAATATTGTTGAAATACTGAATGGCGTAATAAACAGCTTAATATTCGTCTGTATACATTTCTTTTTATAAAATTATGTTCACAAATTTTGAAACAAATTTAATTATTTAGGAACCGGGACTACATTGAAAAGAGACGGCAGCAGATTATGCCATAAAAAATACAACATTTATTTTTAAATGTTGGCATTTTCTGTTTATCTCCATTAAAAAGAAAAAAAAAATAACATAGATGATTGATTGAACTGTATGATTAATAAGACTAGAACAAATTATTAAAACATAGAACAGAGTTAGAACTGTATGATTAAAACAATAATAATAATAAAAAAATAAAAAAAGATAAAATTATACAGACACGACATTATTTCATTATTTAAAACATGAAAATCTGACATTGACAGATTTTAATTTAGTGCCAGAGGCCTACTGCTAAACTTGTTAATATCGACAAACTCTTCTTTAGTTAATTCGTGACGATCTAAATTCCATGATAAAGTTTTCATTAAATCAAACCAATGTGTTTCAGCTGCAGATATTGTAACAAATAACGTTGGAAGTCCAAACTGTCTTATAGCCGCAAAACAACGTTTTTTCTCTTTTTCCCTATGAGGGGGAGGTGTGCCTTGGGGGGGACTCATGTCAAAGGTGTGCCTTGGGGGGGACTCATGTCAAAGTTGTACCTTGGGGGGGACTCATGTCAAAGTTGGGCCTGGGGGGGACTCATGTCAAAGTTGGGCCTTGGGGGGACTCATGTCAAAGTTGGGCCTGGGGGGGACTCATGTCAAAGTTGGGCCTGGGGGGGACTCATGTCAAAGTTGGGCCTCGGGGGGACTCATGTCAAAGTTGTACCTTGGGGGGGGGACTCATGTCAAAGTTGGGCCTGGGGGTGGACTCATGTCAAAGTTGTGTCTTGGGGGGACTTCATTCAATAAATCCCCATTCAATAAATCGACTGAAATAGGCCTTTAGCACTATTAAGAGTGTATTATAAAAATTCGACAACGCTGTACCGACTGAAATAGGGGTACCTTGGGGGGGACTCATGTCAAAGTTGGGCCCGGGGGGGACTCATGTCAAAGTTGGGCCTGGGGGGGACTCATGTCAAAGTTGGGCCTTGGGGGGACTCATGTCAAAGTTGTACCTTGGGGGGGACTCATGTCAAAGTTGGGCCTGGGGGGGGACTCATGTCAAAGTTGTGCCTTGGGGGGACTTCATTCAATAAATCCCCATTCAATAAACCGACTGAAATAGGCCCTTAGCACTATTAAGAGGTGTATTATAAAAATTCGACAACGCTGTACCGACTGAAATAGGGGTACCTTGGGGGGGACTCATGTCAAAGTTGTGCCTTGGGGGGACTTCATTCAATAAATCCCCATTCAATAAACCGACTGAAATAGGCCCTTAGCACTATTAAGAGGTGTATTATAAAAATTCGACAACGCTGTACCGACTGAAATAGGGGTACCTTGGGGGGGACTCATGTCAAAGTTGGGCCTGGGGGAGGACTCATG
This sequence comes from Salticus scenicus, assembly GCA_963930645.1. Lineage (NCBI taxonomy): Eukaryota > Metazoa > Arthropoda > Arachnida > Araneae > Salticidae > Salticus > Salticus scenicus. Next base: position 137,451,421 of record OZ005648.1, read on the forward strand.
TCAAAGTTGTGCCTTGGGGGGACTTCATTCAATAAATCCCCATTCAATAAACCGACTGAAATAGGCCCTTAGCACTATTAAGAGGTGTATTATAAAAATTCGACAACGCTGTACCGACTGAAATAGGGGTACCTTGGGGGGGACTCATGTCAAAGTTGTACCTTGGGGGGGACTCATGTCAAAGTTGGGCCTAGGGGGGGACTCATGTCAAAGTTGTGCCTTGGGGGGACTTCATTCAATAAATCCCCATTCAATAATCCGACTGAAATAGGCCTCTAGCACTAATTAAGAGTGACGTATAAAAATTCGACAACTGTACCGACTGAAATAGGCCTCTAGCACTAAAAATAATAATATATAAAAAAAAAAGATTTTTAAAAATAATGCGTTTTTATCGGCGTCCTAAAAAGTTGTAAACAAGGCAAAATTTTCTGTACTCAAGCCAATTAAAAGATAAAAAGCATTCATTTATGACAAAGTAGGCGATATTGAGTCTTCCCATTGTTGCAAATCTCAGCCCAAGCCATAAACAAAGACCTCGTTGCATTTTTTCGTTTTCTGGTCTTCTCCAAAAGTTTGTGATGATTTTGAGAGTTTTTAGCGACTTAAACAGTAAAAACTTAGATGCGCCACACTTTGAAAAAAAAAAAAAAAAAAAAAAAAAATCATGAAGCATTTTTATTTATCTAATAGATTTTGCTTTCCCTGAACGCTCAAAAACTGCTCGTTGAGTAAATGCAAATTATTTTAATAAATAATATTTAAAGATAAAAGTACTACAGCAATGAAAAAATGGTTATAATGAAGTAGGCAGTACATAAAAGCTCCTCAAAAATTTTCCGGATACTTAATAGGCACCCTGTAGAAAAAATATTTTTGATTATAAGTTATTATATTAAGGTATATAATAGTAGGATATATAGTAGGATGAATTATATAGTAGGATGTAGTCATCCATGTATGCTTTTTACCTTTTAATTGGTTTGTGTACAGAAAATTTTGCCTTATTTATTACTTTTTAGGACGCTGATAAAAAAGCATTCTTTTTAAAAATCTTTTTTTATATTATTTTTTTATTTGTAAATAAAAAGCTAGTCACTCACGGGTCACTCATGGTCACCCCTATTCATAGGGATGACCCTTGAGTCAAAATATAGCAGAAAAGTGGCTCGATGGCACACCGACAGAATGATAGAATTATAGACAACCCGGTTGAATATAAGGCAAATTTTCTGTACTCAAACCATTTAAAAGATAAAAAGCATACATTAATGACTAAGGGTGTATATAGCAGGATGTAGTCAGCAATGAATGCTTTTTATCTTTTAATTGGTTTGAGTTCAGAAAATTTTGCCTTATTTATTTACTACTTTTTAGGACGCCGATAAAAAAGGATTATTTTTAATAACAACAAACAATTACACAAAAACCAATTTTAAACACTTGCCCTCGAGTGGATTCGAACTCACGACCTTTGGATTTGCAGCCCAGCGTTTTGTCTCACAGCCACGGCGCCCACAGCTAAAATCAGTTTCGTTACATTTCTCCTTCCTTATGCTCAAAGTATAGCAAAAATGTGGCTCGATGACAGACAGAATGACAGACAACCCGGCTGAATGAAGAAGCATTCTAAAAACACACAATAAGAATTTATGATATTAAATTCAGACAGTGAAATGTTTTCTGCTTTGGTGCCAGTAAGTAAATTATCATTAAAGTTTAATAAACAATCAAAATAATCCATGGCTGTCTCTAACGCTCTAAACAGTGTTGTTAAATTTAGGGACGCTTTTATTCAACTACCACAAATAATTTTGAGGAGACATATTTGATATACATAATGGACGAATAACCTTCGAAGTGATTAGTGACCGTTACAGTTAAAATTTAGTGGTGGATATTGAATAAAAATGTCCTTAAATTTGGCAACACTCACCAGAGGAGTAAAATTAAATTGGACCGACAAAGGGTTAAGCAGTAAACGGAAATTTTCGGGGAATGATTGTCAGTGTTATATTAATATAGAAGCAATAGACGCATGAAGAAATTAATCACGTTTTACAAAATGTAAATTTTTTAAAAAACTATTTTATTCTGCCTGCATTTGAAGATGAGTAACTAGGTAATATAGATTTCACAAATGTATCCAAATTTCTTCATTAATAAATGACTTTCTCGTATTTTTACTTCCATTACCCGACTATCGTAAGTAATGGAAGCATTGTATTCGGACCAAAATTTCGATTTCGAATTTCCACTTGATTTACTCGTTTTAAGGTCTCCTGAGTCCAAAAGAGTAGGTTTTGGCCATTGGTAAGTGTGTGTGTATGTATGTACGTGGGGAATCTCCTGGCTATCATATCTCTGAAACTAACAAAGATAGAACTACGACACTTCAGAATTGAGACGACTCTGGTGTACAGATGAATTTTCCAAATTTTGGTGGAAATTGAAAAACCGAAAGTGGGACATCGGTAACCGGAAATGGAACCACAAGTCCGTATTTCAGAAACGGCTCTAACGATTTTCTTAAAAGTTTCTGTATAAACACTCTGATGTCCTTTCGAATTATACAGTTGATTAGTTCAGGAAACTTGATAGGCGCCCTGTATAAATAGTTCAATTTCAGGTTTCGCAAGTGGATTCCTTTAAAAACGGCTCGACGGATTTTTTTTTTCAAACTCGCCATTTTAACTTCCTTTTAAATATCCTTTTGTGTGTAATTACTGTTTTCTCGTCAATAATTGAATATGCTAAGTTTTGGTAAAAGTTGGTATCGCAAAAACGCTTTTCTTGAAAATTGTTATATAAATCCATTTTAAATATCCTTTCTCCTGTATCATGTGGTTATTACAAGAAAATTAACAGTCATCCTGCTTAGGTAGGTTAGCTTTAGATCTCGGAAACTGGTGTTTCAAAAAATAACTCTACTATTTTTTTTTTTTTTTTTTTTTTAACTCACTATGTAAACTTTGTTTTATATGTCTATACCAGAAAAATATTTCAGGTTTCTACTTCGTTAGGTCAATTTTATGTCTTCTTATCACATTATCTCCAAAAAATGTATATAATACGTGTATTAGTGGGTAATGGAAGTCGTGTGGTTGTTTCACATCAGATTTTTAAATATCTTGTTAATTAAAATTTAATAATGTCAATAGGCTTATTTGCTTCATTTATAATTTATTGAATAAATATGCTGCACTAAATTTTATATATGTAATTTTATGTAGAAAATCTTGTAATGAATAAAAATAATTTTCAAATATTTTAGAGAATAATGATATATATATATATATATATAAACTTATTATTTTATAATAAATTATCCTGAAATTTTAGAGTGCTAAAATGTACGTGACAGGAAAACCACTTCTGATATGATTAATTAGCTTTCAAACTTTTAGCAATAGTTTGGTTGATTTTTCTTTGATGCAAACAAACCATGTGAATAAAACATAAAAAATTATTCATTTCTTTTAACGATTATTATTGTTTTTTTCTCGATTGCATTTTAAATGTGAAATAATTTGTGGTATCGTTAGACCATTTTTAAGGGAAATAAAAGATATTGATTTATTGTCATAGTGATTTATTACTTTTGATGTCCAGATTTTTCTTAAAACTTTATCACAAGAAATTAGTTCTTCCTTCTCTATTGAACTAAAAATATTTTCTTATGGGATTAAATTTCAGAATGGGGAAAATTTCATTAAAAAGTAAACACTTCTGTATCTCTTTGGATAAATATATCTATCATTTTTCATTTTTGACAATACTATTAAAAGTATTCATTGTTTCGTTCATAGTTCAAGTTGAGAATTTTAAATTAGGAAGTAGTAAAAGACAGAAGTCTGCCATTTACGATTGTTTTGAAGAGGTAAATATTGATATTAACAACACTGATGCGACATACATCATTGACGGAGGATATTTACTACATCGCGTTGTGTGGGATAGCGAAGAAACATTCAACGTAATCTTAGATAAATACGTTCAGTATGTACGTCGACATTTTGGTTCCAGAGTTGTATTTGATGGCTAGAATGATTACACGAGAAATATCAAAGCTGCAGAACAACGTCGTCGAACTTTAGCAACATCTTCATCTTCTGATATTTTATTTGATGATTTCATGACAGTTCCAACCAGTCAACAGAAATTTCTTACAAATACTCACAACAAGTCTCGGTTCATTTCAATGTTGAAAGAATAGTTTACTGCTGAAAATATATTGGTAAAACAAGCTAATAATGATACTGATGTACTGATTATCGAAACAGCACTGCAAAAACTATTTTCTTCTTAAAACCAGGAAAAGCTCAACATCAATCGGAAATATATTCTTGAAAAAGTTTATCTACTTTTGCAAAGAGTCAGAATCATGTACTATTTTTACACGCAATAACTGGCTGTGATACGACATCTGCATTTTACAGGAGAGGTAAAGCAACAGTTTTCAAAATGTTTGAAAAATGTGCTCAAGTTTTTAAAAACTATAATTCAACTCAACAAGAAGTCATCACCAACGGCATTCGCTTTCTTCTTTCTATGTACGGAGCTCCTAAAAAAACTACCTGCTTAGATAAGTATCGATATGCATGTTTTGTTAAAAATACTAAAAATAAAAAACAAGTTCAATTAGCTTGTCTTCCTCCAAGCTCAGATGCTGCTCATCAACATCTTTTTCGGGTATATTATGAAGTTCAAGTGTGGCTTGGTTATCCGCTAGACCCTACAAAGTGGGGTTGGAAGTTGGTCAACAATACATTAGAACCAGTTCAAACTTTACTCCCACCCGCGCCGGAAAAACTGCTGAACACAATTTTTTGCAACTGCAAAAAGGGATGCAGCGCTAAATGTGGTTGCAAAAATGTTCCACTGTTTTGTTCTCTGGCATGTACAAATTGTCAAGGCCAGTCGTGTTCTAATGTTGAATCACCAACAGTGGAGGATTCGTTTGATTCTAACGAGATGACATGCGATACGTCGCTATTATCGCAGTTTAAATGCTCTCAAAATGAAGATGAAGAAGAGGAGGAAGAAGAAGAACAAGAAGAACAAGAACCAGAAGAAGATCAAGAAGAAGAACAAGAAGAATTTGAATCAGACGAATAAGCTTCATTACTTTTTTTTAATTGACATCGCTTTTATTTATTACAATCTTTGCTAATTTCCGTTATTTTGCAATAGTTACAAATTAAACAGGATCATAATTGACTCGTGGAATAGGCCTACTGGTGAAACCACGTTAAAAAAAAACGCGCTAAGTACACTACCTCATAGGTGGCGTGGAAACGTGTGCATATTATGACGATTACAACTTTTTGGATCGTAATATCTCAGAAACGGTGGCTCGTAAGAAAAAAAGTATTGATACATTTTTTGTAGATAATTTTATGATCTACATTTTTTGTCTGAGGTATTTTATGATAAAACTTACCGTTTTGCTGAAAATCGCGAAAAACTCATTTTTTTTTACCTTTGACCTTGAGTAAATTTTTTCCATACACCGGAGTGGTGGGGAATTTCAAAATTTTATTTATAATTATATTTTGAACAATTTTATTGATTATCAGCTTGTTGTAACTTTACGTATCACCAAATGTCTAGATTGACCGGACTATAAAGAAAAAATATTGTTTTCATTGGTAACCAGTTTTTCAAATGGAGAAAATAATATTACTTAAAATAATATTTTAAAACTATTTTGATGATATGGTTGGATATTACTTTTTGAAAAGTTAATAAAAGTGCTCATCGTAAAGTTATTGGAATGAATAATATATAATCCTAATTCATGTTTTTCGAGGTTTGGGCAAAAGAAAGCACACCAAAAATTAAAGAAATTGCTGTAAAGTTTGTAATTTCAGTGCTAAAAGTCATGATTATAGCATAATTTACTGTATTTTCATTCCCCCTTTTTACAAGGCTATTGTATACCAAAAATGTTGTATATTAGTGTGCAAAAAAAGACAATAGAGCAACTAAACAAAACAAAACCTTCCATTAGGGAAACTATGAAAAGAGTTCTTGACATAACTCTGAGTAAAGGCAATCTGGTTGGTATCACAATAGTATTTTATTATAATGAATGTCTTTATTATTATTAATATTATCGATTTTAGGTCTTTAGGCACAAAACATTTCTTGCACTAACAATTGTCGCTTAAAAGGTTTTTGGAATTTGCAGCTTTTAAGCCCTCAATACAATTATTTTTGCTTAAACATCTATAGTCCGTAAACGCACATGACCCATTATCGCGAAGACTCCTGTTAGAGTGATCTCTGTTTTAACGATTCATGAACATAAATAACTGCTATAGTGGAAATTACTATTATAATTAATATACAATAGTTATAAACTTTTTGTTTGTAACCGGTGAAAATTAAAAAATATATTGGAGTCATTTCTATAAAATATGCATATAAATTATTAAATTATCGAGTAATATGAAAAGAAAACTTTTCCGATTTTAGTATATATATATATATATATATATATATATATATATTGTATATACACACAGACATATTACACACACATTTACACGTGTGTGTGTGTGCCAAACTTTTTGCTGTCGAAAACAAAAATTTAACTTATTTTGCATTATTATGATAGAGGTAATCTACTGAAGAGGACAAAAAATCAATACATTTTTAAAAAAATTTTAAAAATATTTCTCCATTGTTTTCATTCCTTTTTTTTAGCAATTCGATAAACTATATAATTATAAAAAACATATGTATATTAAATTTTCTTATGATTATATTACGAAAAAAATAGTACTTTTTTATTTATTTGAATAAAAATATTTTTTCCAAGTACAAATATAATTTATTATTACTTGAAATAGTCTCAATCGATAGTATCAAAGGATGTAGTTCAGTTTTAATTACTCTTGTTGGTTAATGGTAATATAATTGAATGTTCTTTGTGGTGAATTGTTTTATTTTATTTTACTTTTAATTGAATAAAACTCGCTTTTAGTAATGATTACATAAGTTTACTGAATAAAAATAAAATAAAAGTTTTACCTTTGCTGGCGGTAGAAAAAATTGTTGTACTTTAAAATAATTGTTGTTGTTTGAGAAGTTAAAGAACAAATAAGTTGATTGATCTAGCTTAGGAAAAGAATTTATAAATGAGTTGCTTACAATAAATACTGAAAAACATATTTATTTTGAGAATCATTAGACAATATTTAATCCATTAAATTGTGTGGTAAAAGTAAATTTTTAATTAATGATTGTGTGTTGAATTTTTTCTATTAAATTCAAAACAATTATTTATGTTTTTATTTAATTACTAGTAATGTTCTGTATTTATTTTACTAACTTTAATTTAGTGAAAATATTAATGATGGTATCTTACATGGAGATATTTAATTTGTATTAAATTTTGTTGTTTTTAAAAGGAATTTAATTTCGAGGAATTTAAAAAGTATATCTTAAATTATATTTTAAAAGTATTGCCAAACTAACATAAAAATAAAAATAAAGAATTTTTATTAAGAAACCTTGGCAGATTGAATTTTCTGTTGAAACAGTTTTAGGTAACTTATATTTGATTTGTTATAAAAGTTTTCAATGGAAAATGAAACTAATAATAATAATAATAATAATTTTAACTAAAATAAGAATTAAAGAAATTTTTTAATTTATTATTGCTTTATAATTTTCTCTTATTCATTTATTTCGAAGAAAGTAAGAAAAAATAAAAAATAAAAAAAACTTTTCTGGGAAAACGATTTTTATTCACGTTTCAATTCCTTCTTCTACAGAAAACGTAATAAGAAATAGTATATTTATTTTTCTTTTACAAAATTAGTGAAATTTTGTTTAGAACTTTTAATACATATTTAATTAAATAAAGAATATTTATTTTGTAATGTTACTTTGATTATTTCTTTTACTAAAGATATATAAAATAGCATGAAAGAAAGGAAAAATATAATTAGCTAATTCGATTTATAATAAACGGCATTTCAAAAATTCACATTTTTAGTTCTGTTATGTACAATAATAATTACCAAAATTTACTATTGGTTGTAGATAAAATGTACTTTTTTATCAAAATTCCCTTGCATCATTTCCTTTTGTTGTAAGATCAATGGACCTAATTGCGATAATCCATAAATGCGACAATGTTCTTTTACCGACAATCTTAAAGTAGGAACCGTATTCAAATTTAACATAATGAAACTTTTAAACCTTAAAAAGAATACGCAAAACTTTTACCGCATTTTAAAAGTTTTCTCTAGGAGAATTTTCTATTTCTAAATACATCGTACAATATCATTCTCCGCCAGTACTGTCTATATGCGACAAAAAATCCTGAAATAGCGATTATAAATTTGTTCTTTTATGTTTTAAAGTCAAGTAAACAATTTCCCGTTTTGATCTTAATTACCTTTTATATGTGTTGGAAGCTTAAATGCAAAAAGATGACACATTTTGAATTACAGGTGTTTAAAAATATTTATCGCATTTAGGCGTTCGTTTTCCTCATAGACCTAATTGCGACAAATTATTTCCCTTAAATGCGGAGTGTTATTTAATATATGTGAATAGATAAAATAGTGTTTTTTTTTTTGTTTTTTTTTTTTTTTAAGTTTAAAGGCAGAAAATATTTAAAACAGGGAAATTTATAAAGGCTGAAATTGTGAATTTGTGAATAATAGAATTTTATTGAACTAATAAATCACCATGTGAAAATTACAGATTTTATCACAATGACTATCAATTTCTTACACATGATATTTGCTTAAAATGGTGAAATTAGAACAATTTCATTCCGTAAATAATAATAATTTTGATATCTCATGTGCACCTTACTTGTGTGTGTAGGAGGTTTCATCAAAAGGTATTCAGAAGATGTATGATGTACGTATCAAAATATCAGAAATGTTAATTATAGCAGTTTTACAACAGCATACGTAAATTATAATAGCTTATAGTTCTGTTACAATGATTATATCTATTACTGATTATTTCTACTCACAAACTAATAAAAGTTTCACTAGACATTTTTTTAAATCGAAGTAATAGATAGTAATTATTTGAATATATTTTCATTTTTAATGATTAGAAGAAAAATAATAACTTTTTCTTTGAACTGAATTAAGTGAAAAAAAAGAGGATTTGAAAATACTTTTGGAATTTACTACTGCACTTACATTTTTATTTCGACTTGGAGGGGGCAGGAATCCCTTCATTTCTTTACTTCAGTCACATTCGTACCTGATATGATAATAAAGGCATATACCTACGCAAAAAATAAAGAAATTGATAAATTATTCAAATTTTTTATATTTCAAATATTGATATTCTTCTGTAGGCAATTAAGTAAATCTTTTGTAAGCACTGAAATTGAAAATAAAATAAATTAAGAAATATTAATCTGTTATTTTAAATAAAGGTTATATTAAAAACAATTCTTTTGTTATTAGTATGAACACAAAAATTATATAGTACATTGAAAAATATGTCTGGGGACACTGTAAAAAAAAAAAAAAAAAAAAAAGATTATGCAATAAAATGGCACTTTGCTAACAATATGAATTCTCTTCAGCACTATAAAAATATTCAAGCCAAGAAAGAATAGTGATATTGTGAAAGGGAGATAAATGCTTCTAGTTCTCAGATATTCACCAGTTAGATCCACGTAACTGCTAAATAGAATATAGATATCCACAATGAAGTACACAGGTAAATTCCTTTCTGAAAATATGTCAATTAAAAATTAGGATTTAATAAATGAAGAAAACATGTCTCCGAAATTTGTAGTTAAATATTTGATATTGATTAAAGTTCATCATACCAGTGATATATAGTGGTGACTAATGAAGACTTATCTACGAATTATCTACTAATTCTGATAATGACGATTCAGTAACGATAAAAAAAAACTTATGCTAAATGCTAAATGTCCTGACACCACAAAATTAAAGTGTGAATACAACAAAGTCTGCAATAGGCAATGTCCATTAATATGTGGTGCATCTGTTCAGACAAACCAAGTATTAGATAGAAACGTTAGCGATGAAAATGTTACCTTTTTGCAAATCACGAATAGATACTTTAAAAGATTCTTATAAAAAATCTATAGCATTCTAGAACAATCTACATTCCAAACAGAGTCTTATCCTACTCCTACAAGAAATTAAGCCGAATCGTTTGAAAACTGCTTATTAAAAATACATGTATGAAATCAAAATGAACCCAAAATACACAAATCTCTTAAAAAAAAAAAAAAAAAAAAAAAAAATGGAGAACTGAAGTGTTAACTGAACTTTGCTTAACTGAAGGGATGAATGCTTTATTGCATTTAGGTACTTGGACATCGCATTTAGGCAACAGATACTGAAAATACGACAAAAATGCCCTAAATGCGACATATTTTATTTATCTTACTTTTCAAATATTAAGTGAATTTCTAGAAAAGAAATGAATCAATACACAAATTTGGATTTAAAAGCATAATGTTCAATCATTTTTCTTTCTTTTTCATGTTATTTATAAACTCAAATATGAAATATTATCTAAATGCGATAAACATACCAGAAATCACATGGCAATTAAACAGATTGACTTTAGTATAATTCTGTTGCTTTGAAATAACCACTCCTTCTATATGTTGATATTTTAGATAGTTTCAAAAATATATAAAATTTATTCTATAAGAAAATTTAATTAATACATGTTTGCAGCATTTAATCATTTTTTTTATTTTTTTATTTAGAATGTATCCTTTCTTTAGGAGCTTTTCCTATTGGTGGTTTTATGTATGTTTTTATTATTATTGCTTAATAAATGAGAAATCTGCTAATATATACATGTGTGTGTGATATAAGTAATGAACACATATTGAATCTAAGAACTGAAAACTATGTGAAGCAAAATCAAAATCCAAACAAATGGAACTGAAAATGCAAATAATAATAAAAAAGCCCAAATTCAACATAGTTATTTCAGCACATTTTTTAAAATGTGGTACCAAAATACCCTTTATAATATATATATATATATATATTGGCCTAGTTCTATAGCTTTAAAAATAATCTTTTATTTTATGTTTTGATATCTTGGCTACTTAAACAAAAATAAAATTAATTTTATATGCCAATTTAATTCTTACACATTTCCAGCATTTTATCTATTATTGCGTGCAGCATTCATCTTTTCTTTAGAAGCTTTTCTAATTGTTGTTCTATGTTACTCTAATCAATTGTTCTGTGAAATTCGATGATTATAGCATATCTGATAAGATACTAATTAATATTCCGTATTATTGTTAGTACTCAACATATTTTCACACCAGTATTTTTGGAGAGTATTTTTCTTCTTATTTAATTGGAATTACATTTGCATAAAATTACTCTGAAATCAAAGTGTTATGAAAATAGAGAGCAGATACATAACTATGGAATTTTATTTAGAATGTTGGTAGATATATTCATTGTGTTTTATGTACTTGCATTGCATATGCTTAGAGTATTATAATAAATATATACACTTATATATATTAGTATTATAGATATTAATATAAATATAAATATCATATCTTTTTCAATGTTTTAGAGTTATTTACTTCCAGAAAGTCACTCTCTTAATAATAAGTACAAAACTTTGAATAAACACCATAAAATACAATAAACTCGCAACAATTGTTTCGGGTCGAAAAAACACACGACCCTTTGCCGCTTTGATTGCAGCACTTGTGCCTACATTGTTCGCCTGTCGAAGGGTCGTGTGTTTTTTCTACCCGAAACATTTGTTGCGAGTTTATCACATTTTATGGTTTTTATTCAAACTTTTGTACTTATTACTTTAAAACGCCAGTTCTGTGGATTTTTCTTATTATCACTCTCTTAATACTTACTTAATTCACAGATATATACTTCTGTAAAATTATTCTTAGATATGAAAAGCAAAAACAGATTTTATTTCATTATTTGCTAATAATAAATAAATAAATACATGCATATGGTTTGAAATATAAATAATTTTATTTAGTATTAATAGAGTTCAAAACGAAATTTCTCTGAAATTATCCAATTAAACTTTCAACAACATTGTTACATAAAAATGGATATAAAGATTTATTGTTCATACAAACCAACATCATTAGCTTAAATTAATGGATTACCGAAGCTTAATCTTTCTAAGTTTATACTTGTCTACTACACGGATGATTGTTTTGGGGCGGAAGTTATTATTCTATAATCCATCATGATGAAATATGATTATTTTAAAAATGAAAAACAAGAAGTGTTATCGAAATTCATATTCGCTTATACACTTGTTACGCTTCACATTAATTAAGTGTTTATACTTAAATGAAAAATTTACATTTTTATTACAATTTTAGAGACAATTTAGAATTTATCTTTTATCTGATTTAAAATTTATCTTTGTACAAAGTTAAGGAAGTATGATGATTGTAAAAACCGAACCGTGGGTTGCATCTTGCATAAGTCAAAAAAGATCAGCCGTAAGAGTGTAGAAATTTTACATTCCAAACTGGCAATAGCATCTAATTTTGCACCTCTAATTGTTATCACTAAATGACATTCTGTTTTAGAGATATGCTACAACCTATCGTTACAAAGTTAGAATACAATATTTTATTTTTTACATTAAAGAATCTGAATAATTTAATACGCGTACAAATAAGTAATGTGGTTTATACATCATACCTATGATTTAACTATATTTTTCGTGTCATCTATAAGCAAGCATGAAAGTTTGTGTGTATTTTGTATAGTTAAATTATGGTAAGACCTAGAAAGTTGAAATTATCTATTTAGGACTGTTATAACATCTAGTATTTGAAAATGGCTACACCGCCAAAAAAAAATATAAACTAGCTCCCTACTTCTAATGTTTCTTTGTAATTGTTTTCATTGTATTAAAACAAGTGTCTTTTTAAATTAAAACAAATATTATTTTTAAATTAAAACAAATATTATTTTTAAATTAAAACAAATATCTTCTTTGAATTATTAAAAGAAAATTCTTTTTTTCAGTTTATTGAAGCAAATGTCCTTCCGCGTGTAGGTAAATTCGGGACCAGAAGGGGGGGAGTAGAGCAGTTCCATGGTTAAATTCGGGACAGACATTTGGTCCCGAAATGCTTTTTAGAAAGGATGGAAGAACTTTCTTTTTGATTCATAAAACAAGAGGGATCAGTCACAAGTTTAAAAGGGGATCTTCACTTTTTAAATGTTTTGTAGCATATGTTGGACGCAGTATTGTACTGTTAGTTTGATATATGCATAAAATAGTGGTTGTGGTTAAAATGTAATTTATTAACTTTTTTTTTGAATTTCCGTATGAAGACTTTTCATCCATCATTGTGTAAATAATAGTCAGATTTCATAGTACTCAATTGCAGCAATAATAATAAAATGTAAATACAATAAAATACAAGCACAACGCTATCCATATATGATATATTAATGATGTATTATTTTTTATGAACGTATGTATAAGATCAACAATTAAAACACATAAATTTCAATTGGTTTATTAACATTTTACTCAAAAATAACATCACAGTTATAAAACAAGAACTTAAAATATTACATTGCAAAATATTCTTAAGAGATATGCTTATATTGCAGTTTATTTAAACATTACCGCATTGTTATGCATATAATTAAACAATCAATTCTAAAACAGAAATAGCCGTCAAAATATAAAAAATATAAGTAATATAACAGAAAAATAATCTATCTGTCGGCTGAATATACACAAATTAAAAGCTGTGCCCTTATTTATAGTAGAAGATGAAAGACAAAATTTAAATAAATGAGAAAATTTTAAGATAACATTCATATAACACCACTTGTTGGCCGATATACACCGAAATTAAAATTGGTGCAGTTTTACACTGTAGAATCTTAGATATAGCCTTCTCAAATTCAAGGGAAATTGCAACATAACAGCACTGCCTGTCGGTCTATGTATACTTAAATTAAAACAGGTTCCCTTACACACAGTAGAAGCTGAAATACAGCCTTGAAATAAATGGAAACAATTTCAATGTACCTGCGCCACCTGTCGACTTATATATATACATATACATATATATTCAAATTAAAATTTGTGTACTTATACATTGCAGAATATGATATATGTCCTGTCAACAGACAAGGAAAAAATAGAGCCTAAAAGGGCCACCTACCGTCCAATAAACACTCAAGTTAAAGTGCTTGAGTGGTAAGGTGCAGCAGCAAGCAGCGTGAACTCGGATCCGACATAGGGTTGGCGTAGATAGGGCGCAATATAGCTTTTGCTATCGAAGGCAGTCGTGGGTCTTAAATGGTTTGTACGATTTAATTTTTTTTTTTTTTTTTTTTTTTTTTTTTTTAGTTTTTACTTATAAAGCGATATAAAAAATAATGATTTATTTTATTTATAAAAAAAACTCCACAGAACTGGAATTTAAAAGTAATAAGTACAAAACTTTGAAACAACACGATAAAACACAAAAATTTAAAACTGTTTCAGATCGAAAGAATACACGACCCTTTGTAAAGCGAACAAAGTAGGTGTTTGTATAGTTTGTGCGTAATTGCTACGTTTGAAGCATGTGCATAGTTTGTTCGCCTGACGAAGGGTCGTGTTTTCTTTCGACCAAAGCAATTGTTGAGAGTTCTTTAATTTTATGACGTTGTTTTAAAGTTTTGTACTTATTATTTATTTTATTTATTTATTTATTACTTTCTCTTACCCATATGCATGGTATGGAAAATATTGTTTTCGTGTCAAATTTTCGAAATTGAATTTTTGTTATATTTACACGTTTTTATTTTCCCCAAATCCGAAAAATCATTTTTCTGTGAGGGGAAGACGGCTACCGCTATCCTCGATTCCCGATTGACCATAATAATACATTAATAAAAATTAAATGCGGCTATAAAATTTAAATGTTTATTTCAAATTATATTTCAGACAAATTTCCCCCATATATCACTCTTTGAAAAGTAACAATATTTTCAAAATTTTCATATGATAACCTTGTCCAAACTTTAAAATACTCAGTTTGAATTTCCTGTAATTATTTGGTTTTAAGTTATGCTGAAATATGCATAGATCAACCACTAAAAAATTTATTTTCGTATTCAGGAACCTCAAAACGCGTAGCCATGTAATATTGTCTATAAAATATGTATACACCATGCACAGTGCACTAAAGTTTAGCAAAGAAGAAAAGCATGAAAAACCCATAACACAACTTGTAATGAACTTCCAGCAGTTTTCAAATTCAATCTTAATACATCAAATTCTTTTCTGAGTCCCTGTAATGAATGGTAAATGATTCTCGTATTATATCCTATACTAAATGTGCTTTCATGTATATACACAATGATATGTTCACTTTATTTTGTTCAGCGCAGTTTAAAGGTGTTAAAGTTTATATACCAAAAATTTCGCCCACAGCCCATAATGTATTTGAATTCTTTTAAATGTTACTGTGCACAAATCATTTGCTCGATCTCAACGAAAAATTTAGTGCAGCATCGCTATATGATACAAATTTAGAATTTCGAGTTTGGACTTTCTGCTACTATTTGATCTTGAGTTACGCTGATGTAGGTATATAGGTACACAGGTATTGAATTTCGAAAATTTGACTCGGAAACATTATTATCTTTACCATTATATGGGTAAGAGGAAATAATAACGTTTAATTAAATTCAAGGTCATGTTTTCTTTTTCTCTCTCCCTCTCTCTCTTTTTCAAATAATTAAGTTAGCTTTAAATAGAAAGAGCTTATAATTTAAAAATTTAAATATGTTGAAACTAATGTGTATATTTATTTCATTATTTAATCTCAAAAAACACACAGACAAACGCACAAACCAACCACCAAAAACCTGATTTTCGGATTTATGGAATCTCAAAACGTGTAATTATAGCTAAAACTCAATTTCGAAAATTTGACGCGAGAACGAAAAATATTAATTTAATTCAAGCTTTTTTTTTTTCCTCGAACTTTATATTTATTTATTTAATCTACCTTAACCTTTTAATAAAAATGTTTGCCATTGTTTGATTTGATTTTTTTTTTTAACTATTTAAAATTTTAAATATGTTCAGA
The DNA here is from genome assembly GCA_963930645.1 of Salticus scenicus. Taxonomy (NCBI): domain Eukaryota; kingdom Metazoa; phylum Arthropoda; class Arachnida; order Araneae; family Salticidae; genus Salticus; species Salticus scenicus. The sequence goes on from OZ005648.1 coordinate 137,467,532, forward strand.
CTAACATTAAACTAAAATATGTGTATATTTTAAATATTTGTTTGATGATTTACTCTTTAAAAATGTATTTTCAGTTTTCTGAAAAATTATAGTACTTAGTTTTAATTTTAACGTACAACAGTGATTGGAAAATCTCACTAATATGGATTAATAATTTTTGAAACTATAATTATTAACACAATACTAAGCAGTATAAATTATTAAATCACTCGTTAAAATAAAACATCACAATCGTTACCGATTTATTTTTTATTTGTGAAACACCTCTCAGTTTACAAGAGTACAGAGGAAACGCATAGGTAAATTCGGGACCAGCGTTTGGTCCCGAACTCACCCATGGGGTTGATCGTGCGAAAAGTGACATAATTAGTCTGATCCCGAATTTTTCTACTCCAGTCCTTTCACACCAAAGGCGGGGAAGAAGGGAAATTTCCTAAACACCCCTTTATAGCGTGTGTTGGTCCCACATAGCACACCCAGGCACCAAAAGAATCATCTTCCTGAGATAATTTAGAAAAGAGTTACGCTTCGAAACATGTCCCCCCTTCCCCCGCCGCCAAAGAGATAAGGGAGGAATTTTCCGAAATTTCTTCATAGAATGTGTTAGGCTCACATAACCAATCCATATACTAAAAATCGCTTTTCTAAGATACACATGAAAATGTTTTTTTTTTTGCTCCCCGAAATGCAAGGGGGAACATTTCGCAAAATTCCCTAATAGTGCGTGTTAAGTACACATTACACACACACACACACATTATAAAATATTGTCGTCCTGAGATAATTTGGAAGAAAGTTACAATTTGAAAAATTGTTTTGCCTACCTCTCTTTCCCATAGGGAAGGAAAGAGAAATTTTGAAAAATCTCGTCACGATTGTTGCTAGTAACCAACCTACACACAAAAATTTGTGAATGCAGCTCCCATATATTTACCAGGACAAATTTAATGCAAGAAGGAGGATCTCGAATTTGACCCCTCGTAAATCACCTCCCTTTTCTTTCTTGTCTAAAAACTTACCTTACCTAAAAACCAATCGCAGAAGTTGGTTTTTAGGTATTCGTGTTTGTTATATTTTAAAACAAAAATATTACGTGTATCTGTGTTTTTGTTTGTAATATGAAGATTTTTGTAAAATCAAATTCTACCCAGCCTTCCCTCTTGGGAGGCTACTTTCTAAAATTCTAGAAATTTACTTTTAGGTGTTCGTGTTTGCTATATTTTAAAGCAAAAAATCTTCCGGATATCTGTGTTTTTTTTGCTTGAGATATGAAAAGTTATGTAAAATCACGTTCTGCACCTGTTAAATCACTTTTAACATTCTCTCTCTCTCTCTCTCTCTCTCTCTCTCTCCCCCCCCCCCCCCCAACCACCACCTGCGGGGGCTGAATTTCTAAAATTCCAGAATTTAATTTTCAGATATTTGTGTTTGTTATATTTTAAAGCAAAAATCTCACGTACAGCTATTTTTTTTGTTTGAGCTATGAAGGGTTATGTGAAATCATATTTTGCTCATGTGAAATCAGGTTTTGTTTCCCCCTTTTCTCTCGAAGGCCGAATTTCTAAAATTTCAGAAACTGGTTTTTAGATATTTGTGTTAGCTCTATTTTAAAGTAAAACTTTTTTGGATATCTGTTTTATCTTGAGATATAAAGCTTTTGTGAAATCGAGGTCGGGGCCCCCCTCCTCTGTCTTGGGGGCGAATTTTGTGATATGCTACCCCACACAAAGTTTCATGTTGCTATGTGCAGAGGTTTGAGCTGGGCAATAATGAATCTGTCAGTATGTCAGTCAATCAGGACAAACTATTTTATAGACATATATAGATTAAAATAAATCATTAATAAAAAAAAATTTCTTGTTTAAATAAAACAACGGATACGTGTAGTTAAATATTTTTGTATCCTTAAGTATTTGTGAATTGCGTATTGTGCCTGCATTCACACTAATTACAGAGGGGAAAAAAAAGTAAACTTTGAATGACCAAAAGACAAACGCGACATGTATTACGATTTTTTTTTTTTTTTTTTTTTTTTTTGTGAGATTTGACTTTAGATTAAAAAATCCTAAATATGTAAAACTACAAAAAAAAAACAAAAAAAAACTTATATAGTTTTAAAAAATCCTATAATAAATCCTATAATTGGCTGAAATTACTGAATAAAAAAGTTTGATCTAACTTGACACAAAATGATTAGACGTACAGTGTTAATTTTTGTGGGGTGTAAATAAATAAATAAAAAAATCTATAAAATTTTATCTTCTTCTGCGTTTTATCTGCAGTGTTAAAATTTCTGACCTAACATTACTAGTTATGTAATTGATTACTGTCTAATGAAAATTTAAATGTGCAATTTAAAATTTAAGGGGAATATCAGCATATTTTAAAGCAAGTACAGATTTATTTATTTGTTTATTTGTTTATTTTTGTTTATGAATTCATTATAATTCTTTATTAATAAGTTCTCACAAGATCTTTCTAATTTTTTATGTGTTTTATTTTATCATTCACATTTTCACAAAATCTACAACAGTAATACACATTAAGAAAATTAATACTTATTAAAAATTAACACGAAATAAAAGTATTAATACGAATTAAAAAATGTTGACATTATTAAAATTTGCTCAGTAATTTTACTTTCATACATTGTTTGAGACATTCAAAGAAATTTCATAGAATTAAACAATTATAGAACAAATAAATTTTGATTTAAAATTTTATATTTATAAAAAAAGAAGTTTCAAGCATCGTATCTTAAGAAAATGACAAAAAAAAAAAAAAAGAGATCCTGCTGAGTGCCAAATGGGTTTTCCTTCCTAATTCCCTTGTGGTTAATTCCACTTTATACGTGCTTTTTCGCTAAAATGTTTCTGCTGAATTTACGCATTACAGGTTTAGTTTTATGTTTTGTATACTTAATGCATTAAATATTCTTTTTGGTCATAAATTATCTCTTAAAAGTATTTTGGCAACATGGGTGTTTGTCACAATATTCATAATACATTCTTAATATACGCATTTTTCTGAAATGAATATATATATATTACAAATTCACTAATAAAAAAAATTGCTTGTTGATTTAATTTATTTTACATTTTTACAAGGTTTTGGATAATATTTTAAAATATTTCCTTATTTCAAATGTAAGAAATTATGAAAAAATAAACTTTGTACACAAATACCATTAAGTGCAAGAATAGGCAACAATTGTTTTAGATCAAAATAGCTAGACATAACCCTTAATAATACAATATAAAGTAGGAAAATGTACTCTGTGAATGACAAAAAAAAAAAAAAAAAAAAAAAAAATCTGAGCTTTTTAAAGAACTGCACTTTGGTTTCTATAGAGCCTGAACCATAAGTATATACTTTTGAAATATATTTCGACGTGTTATGCGTTATAAGAATAATCAAATTTATTATAGTACTGTCTGTCTATATTGCATGCACTTGATTATAAGTACGTAGCTTTAACTATTTGATCGTCTGGCAAACACAACCTCTGCTTCGTTTAATACTTGTTTCAAAGATTTCTGTAACTATACATAATGTTTTTCCCACAAAATTAATATTTGACTTTATGTTTGCCGTCCAAATTCCTCGTTGATGCTGAGAAAATTAGGTAATAATAATAATAATAATAACAACAATAGTAATAAAATAAAATTGGGACACTTAGTGAGAGACACTATTCTTAATCATAGATTAAGATAATTCCGTTTCGTCCGTGATGACCAATTAGTGAATTCTCCTTTTTAAATGAACAGGATCTTTATCTTATACTGCTAGAACATTACCAATTAAATGCAGAAAAATCTACTATAGGGACAATGTTACTAATAATTGTAGATTACAAATCGAAATAAATACAGGATGTGCTATATGTTCTTTATATGTATAGAAGCGAAACATGTACAGTATGATTTTACTTCGCACGAATTAAATAAGTCACAGAAAAAATAAAAAATAAATTATTCGAAAACTAGTGACTGTAGCTCTAAATGGATTTTATTAAAATGCACAGAAAGGCACGGTATTTTTTCGAATACATGAGAAAAAAAAAATTAGTTACATTTTTCACTAACAAATCGCGCTTTATTCACAGTATCCTCTTCCATTTTAAACAAATTCTCTTTCTCAAATGACGTTATTTTGCAAATACTGAAGGTTTTTTAATTAGAATTTCCAATACGGAACATCTGAGGGCCATTCTTATGAATAATGGCAGTCTCATTCATCATTTATAATTCTAATTACACAGTTAAATGTACAGCGCTACTGTAAAAAAAAAAAAAAAAAAAAAATAATAATAATAATAATAAAAATAATAATAACTTTACAATTAAAGCGCCATCTGATGGAGACAGTTTAAACTAATTTTCTAACAATTCTTTTGTTACCTAAAAAATTCCGATGTCTTTCTGTGCATCTCAGTGAAAACCGCATAGTGCTACGGTTAATATTTTTTGAATAATACATATTTTATTTTTTCTGAGACCTTTCGGATCACCCGGTATGTGAGATATCTTATTTATCAACGCTCGGATTCAACCATGCCTTGTGAATAAAACACAACATTTCGTATACATATATTAGCGGAAAAAAAGTAAAGAAATAAAATACTTTGTAGCTCACTATTGCACATGAAAAAATTATGCTGCCATTGTAGATTGTGGTGTGCATTGTACATATAATAAAATTCATATGGTATATAGGATACCAAAACGAACTCATAAATATGTCCTCTTCTAGATTCTGTTAAAAGGGTCCTATTTTGACATCTTGTATTTCTTAACCCATATAAAGTCAGAATTTAAAATATGTATTTGCTTACTACATTTTAAACATGCTACACAGCGGTATATATAAAATTTATGTACAGTATATGGCCGGATTTCGACACAGTTTTCTTGGTGTTCATTGATAAAGATTTGACTATCATTAAATCACAATTTCTCTGTAGGGGAAATAGCAGTCAGCTTGTATTTCCTGTCTCGGTAGAGGTATAGCAGTGGGATTTTACTTGTGAGGAGTGTATGTGTATGTGTATGTGTATCATCTACTATAAATTCAATCTGCTCGAAAGCGTCTTGAAGAAAATTCTCTGTTTACCTCTTTTTCTGACTGGGGGAGTAAATATTTACATTGTAAATTTTTCTGATTTGGTGAATTTGCAAATCACATTGAGGTGTTGCTTATGGCGATTTTCAAAAGAATGATAAACTGTGGTTGCATGCAGGCATCGTAATTTTGTGTTTCTGAAGTTTGGGATTCTGTAATGTCTATCTGATGTTGGGTATTCCTTTGGGGCTAGTAGGCCTAATTAGATATGGGATCAGTTGTCTCAGCCTGACTTTTCTTAATGATAGTTCAAAGGAGCAAGAACTTCTCTAAGAAAGTTCACTTTCAGCCTCCTGCCAAGACGACGGTGAGGTTTTTCATTCGACAGTTCTTACGAACCCCAGAGAACTTCAAAATGATACCGAAAGGTCACATAAAACAAGACAAGCAACGAATCCTTTATAAAATACAGGGCTTCTTGATCTCTCTGAATAAAAAAAAAAATATTTTGTTTTCGTGAAATACCAATACCATCAGTATCCTAGGAAAACTGACAAAACCGATAGTCATAAGATTTGCATGTCCCCCATGGTCTAAAAGGAAGAAGGGGATGACCAAACGAGAATGAATCAATTTTATACAAACAAAGTGAAATTGTGCAAAAATGGAACATGCTTGTTCAAATAAACAAGCGCACAACTTCTACATTCGTGGTTGACTTCAAGCATTGATTTAATATTATTTGAATAACTGTAGGTAGTAATAATATTAAGCACTATTATTAGAATTTGTTTACTTGATGATTTTATTATTCGTTTATATATTTAAGGAGAAATTTTTGGTCAAATATTATTAAAGCAAAATGTTTTAATAAAATACACGGCTTTTCCTTAAAATTCACTCTGTTATGCCTAAGTATCCTTATCCAAATCACCTTATGCCAACTCTTCCCTACGGTTGTAAAAGCTAACGATGTGTGCAGTGTTAGTTGGCACTGTCACAAGCTTTTAGGAAAAGTATTTTGGGAATCATTTAAACAATTATTTACTTGGAAAGTCTTGCATGATTTTGTCGCTAAAAAGTTGATGTTTTCTTTTAGAATTTCTATAAATATTGTTAAAAAAAATAGAAAAATCAAAAACCAACATCCATGCGATCCTCATAAAGATAATACTAATAAAGTTTACACTCATAAAGTTAACAGATGTTAGTAAACTTATCCTTAAAATCTTCAGTTACTGTATTAACAGATGAATTAATTGTTTTACAAATTAAATCAATAAACTCTCCAACTGCATTATATTAACTGTCGATTGTAAACCCTCACCGTCGTCTTGGCAGGAGGTATTGTCATAAGGATTTATTTTAGAGAATACTAATTTATTTCTGTTTATAGATTCAATATATTTTTTAACAATATCAATCCACCCCTCTTATTTACAACAGAATTAAGCGTGAGCGCAGTTATGTTGCGGCCACCACAAGACTTTTTTCTATATTTTCCTATACAAAGTCACCAAATGCAAATAAATTATAAAACCCTAATTTATTGAAATTATCTAACATCATGAAAGCAAATGATATTCCTCCTAGAGAAAACTAACACTAAATATCCAAAGAAAGACGGTTTTATTGCCTATAAATAACATCTTAAAAATGCTATTTTATAATGGTTATCTCACATATCAAATTTCGTACAGTTAGTTATATGCCACAGAAGTTCAGATATAGCCTGCCTGCTATAGCAAATTTGCAGAATAACATAGTCACCTATTGGCCGATAAGCATTCAAATTGAATCAGCATAATGTCTCATAATGGCCTTCTCACATATCAAGTTTTGTGCAATAATACGCAAAAGAACCTGAGATGTAGCCTTCACTTAAACTGCGGAAAGCACTGTGTTGCAACGCCACCTGTTGAGCTGTTGACACCAAAAGTTGATAGGCACTAACTTAGGTCAAGGTGCATCTACACATAAATTTATATACAATTCGGAGCAGTAGTTCCGGAGATACAATCGCCAAAAAATTTTGTTTCTCTCTCTCTTTCACACACAAAGGCAGACAGATATTTTCTTAAAATGGCCAAATCGTGTTCTGGTTCTCTCAAAACGTGTAAATTCATCGTAAATCGTAAGTCTAAAATTTTTACAAATCCAATACTTTCTTCCATTGAATATAGAAGAAAGTAAAATTGTTATATGAGAAAACAAAGAAAGAAATCGCGCATAGGTTTGATGTAAAAACGAAATTAATTTCAGCAAGAGCAAAAAGTTATAAGTCTATTATCGAAATCTGGTGTCTATTGCATAACATGTCAGTGCTCTTCCAACTGAGCCATTCGATCTATATCTTACGCATTGTAATCGTTCATATGAAAGATGGAAATTTTCATTTGTTCGGATAATATATATACACCTAGTCTTATGTATGAAATATATTATTTATGTTATTAAACATTTTTTTTTTTTTTATTTTGCTTAGTGACAATACACACACACACACACACACACACATATATATATATATATATATATATATATATATATTTAATTGGCTTTGTTACTTTTCGCTATATCGAAACATATTTCCATCTAAAATGTCAGAATATATACGGTCAAAATTAAAAGTAGTATGCTGTGGCCACCACATGGTTTTCTTCTATAGTATTTTCCTATACAAATTCACTCAGGAAAAATAATTTATTAAAATTATTGTTTATAAAAATTAACTACCATGATGAAAGCAAGCGATCCTAGAGAAATAGTATAACACCAAATATGCAAAGAAAGTCAATTTTATTCACTATACTAGCAGGCTACGCCCGCTTCGCTGGTCACTATATTCAAATGAATTTTCAAAAGAATTGAATCACTATTTATTTTTTATATCACATTATTAAAAAAATAAAAAATAAAAATAAAAATACATTGAAAGGCTCTAATCCTCGTTCCGGGTACCCGCTGCCATGGTTCCGCCTGCAATGCATCTGGTCCAGACTCCCACTGCCTACGGTAAAGGTCTTTCCCGGGCACTTCAACCTGAACATTTCTCGACGACAGGGGATCTGCTATCATTTAAGAACTACGATTTTAAAGACAACAGTATCTCAACATCTATTAAGTATTTTAGTTTTTTAAGCATATATTTTATAGCCCTAGCTGTCTACATTATTTTACCACATGATTCCGACCAATATAACAAACGAAAGAAAAATTAGATTTCGTTTTAAAAAGAATTAAATAATTAAAAAACAAATCAATTGTAATTAAACTTAAATTTTAATAAGTTTAATCCTTTCAACTATACACTATCATTTTTTCAATAAATAGTATAAATAAGTAATTATATAATAATAATAATAATTATAAAAAAGATTTACCTTTAAAAGAATTAATTAAATAAATGAAAATTAAAAAGTTGTTAGCGTAATAACCGTTGCTAAGATACGCAGACGATTGTAAGTTTGGGAAAATGAAACAGAAAAATTAATGAATAAAATTAAGAAAAAAAAAATAATTTTAAAAATTTAAATTCGAAAATCCAAAAATAATAAAAAATATAATAGCTGTTGCTAGGGAAATCAATGGACAAAATCTAAAAATTTAATATGTTTAATTTTTTCTACTGTATTTGTATAACTATTTGATTTCAATAAATATAATAAAATTGATTCCTTGCTCAAATGAATTTAAATAAATAAACAGTTTAATATCCATTGCTAAGATACAAAAACAACGAGATATATAAATTAGAGTGCTGATTCAATCCGCGTTTGTAATGATCGATAGATGGCGCTTTTCAGTTTTTGTTGTTAGTAAATATTATAGCCACGTGGATTTATTATTGTTCTTTTTGTTATTCTACTTAATATTCGTACTATAATTTCTCCGCCATTACATCATGGAAAATTGATTGCTTTTGGAAAGAATATTTCAGTTTATTCAAAGTTCGATAGGAAGTAGGTTTTTAACTGAAGCTGAACAAATATTAGTTTCAAATCATTTGATTAATCTCTTTACTTCCATTAGCCGAAGCAACTGAAATTTTAAATTTGTCATTTGGAAATAAATGGAAGCTTAATTCTGGATTTCTTGATCCTTTGGAGTTACACTGTAGCACACAACAGTAAGTGTTATATTTTTTACCGGATTTATTCATTTTTATTCAATAAATATATGTGAAACTAAACATCGGCAAGCAATGACGTTTAGATGAATTCGAAAGCTATGCATGTTAATTGTAATTTCACCTTAGCCCACCAGAGGGCGAGCATTTCATTATAATCGAGGATGGATGAAGGATTAGCTTTCCGCGGTTCTAGATGAATCACGTGACATGCTCCAATAGGTTGCTGTGTTGGGCCCTTTATCACTATTTTGGCATTTTAAATAACAGTTCGACAAATTATCATTATTATTAGGTAACATGACAGTCCTATGACCGAAATAAATTGTTTTTAAAATAATTTTACACATATTTCACATTTTAATAAATGATAAAATACCTTTTTTTTCATCGTTTCCCAACAAAGTTTAAAAGTGTTTATAAAAGAAAATTTTAACTTTTAAAGAGCTAAATTTAACAACATATAAAAAATTGTCAACTATTTTTAAGCATTTTGTCGGTTAAAGTTCAATTACACGAAATAAAAAAGAAGCAAAATCAAAATCAAAATGATTTAGAAAAAAGAATATTAAACTACGCAAGTAAACAAAATCATTGGCGGTTATGACTTATGCCAAGAACAATTTCCAAACCGTTGCCATAGAAAGTTACTGAAAATAAGGTTTTAGTAAGGGAACCACCGAATACGCAGGTGCAAGGAGAGCATGTCACATGACTCATCTTGGACCTTCTCGAGGGTTACCATTTATCACTCTACTTTATATATCTCGTTGTACGCAAACTATTGAAATGGAAGAACAAATTTCTGAAACATGAAACACTGAAGCTAATATTCAAAATCGAAATAAATAAATAAATAAAATAAAAATTTCACATTCGAAATTAAAAAAAAAAATCTTGATGAGATGCACACCTACAGGGTCCCAGGTACCCATCTGCCAAGTTTTGTAGCTCTGCGATCGATAGTGTGAGCACCAGAGCGCAGACAGACACTTCTCTTTATTTATGTAGATGACATCTTTCAAAAATGAGATTTTCTTAAAAAAAAAAAAAAAATGACAATTTTATTTTAAATTATCGTAGATCGATGGTTAAACCATTCGTTTTAAATGTATTGACGAGCTCATTTGAAAGATGTCCATGTTCAAAAATTTTTCCTCTAGGGGAGGACTTCCTCCAGTGTGTGTGTGTAGGGGGGGGGTGCTCCTCCTACATACACAAAACATTTTTCCCAGTTGACTATCACTATCATAAATAATTCTTTTTAATTACATAATGATTATTTAAAAAAAATCTCTTTAAGAACATTTATACGAAATTTTGTCCTATAGCGGCATGCTGAAAATTTAGAAAAAGCGGGATGGCAATGCCACCTGTGAGATGAATTTTACCAAAAGTTGCTAGGCACTAATGTATGTCAAAGTGCAACTACATATCAAATTTTATGAAATTCTGTGCAGTAGTTCCTGAGATACAGTTGTTACAAAATTTTGTCACACACACATAAACGAACAGACAGACGTTTTCAAAAAATGGTCAAATTGTGTTCTAGACCTCTCAAATTGTGTAAATTCATCAAAAACTTTTTACGAATCCAATACTTGAGAATGTAGATGAAATGTAGTTGAATGTAGATGAAAGTAACAAAAGGTAAGAAAGAGAACAATAAACTTAAAATAATGAAGTCAGATATTGCTATGAAGAGTCAAAACAAATAAAGAATATTTGTCGTTATCAATATATCTTCTCATTATAAGATTTCATATATGCAGTTAAGTGTATTTTCATTTAATAGATGATGAGATATAGTCATCTCGAACATTGCAGAATGCGAATAATACCATCGCTATTTGTCATCCGATATGTGCGCAAATAGAATCAGCATAAATTTTCATAATATTAATCCCATATATCAATTCTGGTGCATTTATACATTGCAGAATCTCAGACATAGCGTCCCCCAAAATGAGGTAAATTAAAGCACAACAGCGATATTTGTCAATCAGTTAGCGTCTAAATTAAATTAGCATAGTTTTTAAAATGGTCGTCTTGCATATTAAACTTTGTACATTTATGCAACATAGAAGCTGAAATATAGCTTTCCCATAGCAGCATCCCCTGTTGGTGATATAATCAAAAATCTAGTTAAACACCAATTTAAGTCAAGGTCCATAGAGCTATTCAGAATTTCCCTCATTGGTTCGGGAGGTACAAAATTTTGAATATATACAAAATTTTTATAACACACGTAGAGGAAGACTTGTTTTAAAATATTCAAATCAATTAGGACATCCCAAAAACGTGTAAATTCATCGAAAATGTAGGTCAAATATTTTCCCGAATACATTATTTTTTACATATATATATAAATATAAGAATGTAAGAACATAGCAAAGTACTACAGAAGGTAAAAGCTTGTTTTTGAAAAGCTTTTCTGCAGATGGTTAATTTTCTAAAAATACAGATGATACTTGTAAGGCCCATCTTTAAAGTACTAGAAATAATACTGTTGGCTTTGAAATAAGAATTTTAAATTTACTCAAAAACAATTTATTATTAAAATTATTATTATTATTATTATTATTTAAGTTTTAAATGTATCAAAATACACTTACAAACTTTTATCTATTTTTGTTTCTTTTCCTCATTTTTTTTTTTTTTTTTAATCTACCCTTACAAACTTTTATCTTTTTTTTTTTTTTTTTTTTTTTTTTTTTAAAATCTTAGAATGGAAAACTGTAATTATAATTAAATATTCTTAATGAAACTTACAATTATGTCTTCAGTTTCAATTTAGAAAATATAATTAAAGGAGCTTTAATTAATTTTCCAGAAAATAATTACAACTCTATAATAAGATGAAATGAACAATTGGTTCTCTAATTAAATTTCATTTTCAAAACAAAACACTGAATTTATTAAATTATTAATTAAAAAAATACTTTCAAGTCTAATATCGAGAAATTTTTAAAGAAGTTTGTTTGCGGTTAAAGTACAATTTTCTATTTCAATATTTCATTTATTTATTTTCATTATAATTTCACAAATTCCGTTATTAAATCAATGAATGTTACCCATATTGTGTTTAATATTGCTTTTCAATTGAAAGTTTTATTGTTGTAATAATATTTTAAATGGATTTATTTTTTAATCAGTATATGGAATAAATGTAAAATAATAATAATAATAATAATAATAATAATTAAAATAATAATAATAATAATAAAATAAAAATAAAAGAATATTTAAAAACAAAATGTCGTTGTCTGTAGATAAGAGTTAAAGAAAAATAAATTGCTGTATTATGACGTAAAAAAAAAAATAAATCGAATTATTGCTATCTAAAATAATCTGGTGGGTCACTCACACGACTTTCTCTTACCCTGAAATTTAATACTATAAATACAGGTTGGAGATTAAGAGGTAAGATAACGATGTTATGTAAACCTATGTTAAACAATTCAAATTAGGCTTCGGAAGAGTTTTATATGATAATTAATTCTGTGTGAGGGGGGCTACCGCCCCTCAACCCCCCGTTTCATTTATTCATCTAGATTTATATAAAATTTAATTAGGTTATTAAAAAATAATTCTGTTTTTAAAAATAATTTATTAAAATTATTATTTAAAAAAAATATCTTTTTATGATAATGCAGACGATTTCGATATTAGAGAAGTAGTATAACACTAAATATCCAAAAAAAGTCCATTTTATTCTCAATATATATTAAAAAAAAAAAAAAAAAAAATACGATTTTTTTTATAAGGTTTTTTTTTTTGTTAAAAGTGAAAAAAATCGATAACTTTGTTTTAAATTATCGCAGATCGTTGTTTCAACCATTCGTTTTAAAGGTATTGGCGAGCTCTTTTGAAAGATACCCATCATGAAAATTTACTCCCCTCGAGAGGCGTGATTCCTACATACACGAAATTTTTTTCCCAGTTGACTATCTCTATTACAATATATATATATATATATTCGTTTCATTTGGTTTAGTGCAGTCTATAGACGTCAAACTCTACTTACCTGCAATTTCCCCCATAGACGTAATGTATTAGAATTCTCTTGATTGTCCCTGTACACGAACCATTTGCTTGATCTTAACGAAAAGCTTACTGTAGCATCCCTATATGATACACATTTAGAATACCAAGTTTGAACTTTCTGCCATAATTTGTTTTTGAGATATGCTGATAACAGACAGACACACACACACACACACAGACACACGGGCACACAGACATACACACAGACCATTTGCTAAAAATATGATTTTCGTATTCAGGGGACCTCAAAACGTGTAAATATAACAAAATCTCGCGTTCGAAAATTTGAGCCAAAAACAATACTTTCTCTACCTTAAGGGTAAGAGAAAGTAAAAAGGCGAATTTCTTTTTTAATTTCATTTATATACGTTAGAAGAAAGTATTGAATTCATGAAGATTTTCTATTTCTAGTTTGGGATGAATTTAAACATTGTGAGATGTCCTGAAAATGATTTAACTAATTTTAGAAAATGATTGCGTGTTATGAACTTGGTATATGTAATAGGTGCATTATGAAAAAAATTATGATGATCAAATTGTGGTGTATATCGGTTATCAGGTGGCACCGCTACAATATAATTTTCTCTGTTTACGAGAAGGCTTCTGTAGTGCAGGAGTGCATTAAACGGGAAATATAAAATGGGCATTATGAAAAGCTATGATGACTTAATTTGAGTGCAAATCAGATGACAGATTTTGTTATTACGAGAAATTTTCTCCGACTATGAGACGGCTGTGCCTTACCTTCTATGAAATATAAATGTACCAGATTTGTTATGTGAGATGGGTATTTTGAAAAATTTTACTGACTCAGTTTAATTGTATATATGGGCCCAAAGAGATGCTGCTATTACTGCCTTTCAATTTTCAGATGTCTATATCTCAGCGTCTATTGGACAAAATTTCACAAAATGAGAGAAGTTATAATAATTTATATTCTGTTAATATTAACCTGTAAGTAGAGCTGTTATATGAAATGGCACAAAAGAAAGTTCTGTGAGGCTTGTAGCACATTAGTTTAATTTAAACAGTTTTTTTTTATTTACAATACTTTGTTTTATATAGCATTTTTAATTATACATTTCAGTAAGATTTTAAAAAAAAATCTTTTATAAATAATGTTTACGTAGTATTTAAAAATCAGATTTATGATCTAGTTGGAGCAAATAAAATATTAAAAATTTAATAAAGGGAATCTCGGATTCTAATTTGTTATGATGCATTTCACGTTGTACGCTAGTGATGCAATTAAAATATTAACTTTAGCGAGAAATTTTATCTCATTTTATTTCTTTTAATAATCGTTAGCCAGGTATTTTAATAAAGAAGATTCAAGTTTATAATAATAAAGTAACATATAAACTTTTTTCTAGCTAAAATTATTTATCAAGACTATATTATTCTTGATACATATTCATGCCATAAAAAGAAACTGTTAAAGAGTAATAAAACAATTCCTCGTCTATGAATAAATAAATAAAAGGAAAATAAAAAATAAAAGGAAATAAAGTTTTCAGAAATAAATTCTCACAAAATAATATAAAATAAAAACATAAATAAAATTAAAACATTTGTAACATAAATCAATAATCTATAAACAGAGGTAAAAGATTACGGAAGTAATAATCTATAATGATTATGAACTGAGGTCTTAAATACTTTATTTTTTCTTACTCTCAAGTGTGATTAGGAGATATGAATAATAGTTGTGAGCGCAAAACTTTTAGGAGCAAAATTACATAATCCTTGCATCAACGATTTATACATTACTAACCGAGTAACTATTTGCTTTTATTTTCCCGAGCTGCTCACGAAAAAGATGAAATCGTTTTAAAAAGATGTGTTTTATTTTATTAGGCGTGTAATTACATGATTATAACTGCTCTATAAAAATTTATTAAAAACTGATTTCTAACATATGAACAAACCGTAAAATGAGTGTGAAGATTATAAAATGTTTTTTGCAAATTACTCTCTCAGAATAATACAAATTTGCACGCATGTGAACTGAAATATAACAATATTAAACATCTTAAAATTTAACTATTTAAAAAAAATCCAGATTTAAAATTTTTGATATTTTTTAAATGTTCCTTAATAAGTAACTTCTAAATTTCCAATGCGATTTTACATTATTATAGATTAAAAATATGTTTTAAACAACATAATATTTGGTTATTATTCAGTAAATTAATTACTATTATTAATGATATATATATATATGTGTGTGTGTGTGTGTGTGTGTGTTTGAAAGGTTAAAATATACATTAGATTTTAGACAAATTCATGTAATTATAAAAACTTAGTTAAAAATGTTTACCAGGTAGCGTGCATAAAAAACTGCAATATAATAAAAGAATGAAAATTCACTAGGGTCCAAAAACCAATCACTGTTTAAATTGGTTATTTATCCAGTATGGGTTCTTTTACAGTCATTTGCAAAAGTTTAAGGCCACCCATAAAAAAATCAGATTTAAAGGAATTCCGCAAAAATAACATACATATTTTACAAATAATAGAACAAAACAGACTCTACATGGTCATTTAATGTAATTAAAGTCAATTATTTGTATGACTCTAAGGCATGCTATAAATAAGAGACCTGCAGTAAGCTTTAGAAACGTCTGTACACCAGACATGCTTTATTGCTTCAACAAGTACCGTAGCAGTGGATGGTTGCTTTTCGGCGAATTTATTTTTCGCAATACACCACAGATTCTCAATTGAATTCAAATCTGGGCTGTTAGCTGGCTAGTCAAGCACTTTGATTTTCCCTCAGATTTTCCTCTCATTTCTTGATAATCTTCTCCCTATGACACGGAGCATCATCATGTATGCAAATTGAACATTTATGAACACTCATGTGAAGCTTCAACTTCTCACGTAACAAATTAAGGCAATGCTTTCCGTTCATAGTGGTTTTAGGTGGTACACAATACAGACTAGCAGTACCGGACATAGACATTGTTTCCTATAATTTGGCTCATTATTTTTCCCCTTTGGGCGGCGAACGCTTGTAGTACATGCAGAAAATTGCTGCACACTTGACTCATCCAAAAATAAGACACCACTCTACTGCTGTACTGTCCAATTCTAATATTGTCTGGCGAAAGTCAGTCGTTTCTTTTTGATATTTGGAGTAAGTCGAGGTTTCCTTGCAGCTTTATGGGATGATAAACCAAAATCTTTGACCAAACGTCTTGAAATAGTACTCAAACTAAAATGGTGCCTTTTGCAGTAAGAGAATGTTTAATCGTATTGCAAGAGGTTCTTGGATCTCGTACGACCATCCTTCTTATCACATGGTCATCACGTGCACTCGTTTTTCTAGGGCGACCGATCTCATATGATCCACAATTTTTCCCGAAATTTTAAAATTTGCTAATAGCCTGATGCACAGCTGTCTTGCTCATATTTACCCTCGAACTTATTTGACGTTCAGAAAATCCAATTTTATGCAGGGTCAACATTTCTGACCTTTTTGTAACAGTAAGGGAAGGTTTTTTACCCATTACAATAATTATACAACAGCACTATCTAAGACAAAATCCAATAAACAACTGGTGATAAACGTGCAGGCCACCTTTATTTATAGCAGCAGAATGCGTCTGATGCAATCAGCACATGAGATGACGCAATAATGTGCGCAAATGATGCAATGTGTTGAAATACTGAAAATCGGCTACTGGTCTTAAGCTTTTGCAAATGACTGCAAAGAAACACGGAAATAATAAACAATGTAAATAAAATCTTTTTGTAAAAAAATAGAACTGGATAAAAAAGCAACTATTTTGCAAACAACTAAAAATGAAATGAAATTATAAGTTGCGCCTAAAAGTGTTAAATAAATTTCTTCGACAAACAACGTAAATACTACATTTAATCATAACTTTTGAAGTCGGCGCAAAATTAAATAAAATTTGATTCTTTTTTTACAGATTTGTTTTTAGACCAATAGCTATAAACAATGTTGCCAGACTATGTGACATTTTTTAATCAATAATCACCAATAATTTAGAAAAGTGATTTTTGATATACATAACAGACGCTTAATCGTCCATTATATCTATCAAATATCACTTCTCAAAATTATTGGTGACTATTGAATAAAAAAATCGCAATGTCTGGCAACACAGGCTACAAACGCTGTTAATGATCCATCGAATGATCCATTTTCATAGTTTCCTTTATTATTTTAACATTGTATACCGTGGCGGTTTTTTGATTTAACGATCAAATCGTAATACAAAAATATACACGCAAGATGTATATTTTCGTAATCTATATTGTACGAAATATTGATTCATATTCTTGATTGCTCACTTAAAATACTTTATTAACCTCTTGAACTGAAATGACAAGTCGAGCTCGTCATGAATTTCCGGACACTAATTATGTTCTTATATGTATATATAACAATAAACATTCATATAAATGTGTGAAACAAATATTATTTTTAATAATAACAAATTACTTGATCAACAAAACCTAAGTTTCTATATCAATCCCTTCTCTTAAAACTAAGAGAATTAAATTGTTTGCATGAGTAGTGCTGACTGAAAATAAATTGCAGTTCAAGGGGTTAAAATAATGATTTTTGAAAGATATAAATATGTTCGCCAGATAATTTGGTGGGTTTTTTTTTCACCAAGGACAACAGATACCACGAACTTTTGCAGCTTACGAAAACTTAATTGTTTCTTTAAACCAAATTGGTTTTCGGCTGTGTTTTGCAGGTGCCAAAGTGAGATGTATATTTTGAATAAAATTTCATTTTTATATTGAATAAAACTATCAATATTTATGTAATTTTGCGCCGACTTCAAAAGTTATGATTATTTATAGTGTTTATGTTGTTTAGGGAAGAAATTTCTTTCATAGTTTTAGGCGCAATTTACAATTTAATTTTATATTTAGTTGTTTGAAAAATTGTTGGTTTTTGGAGCCGGTTTTTTTTTTTTTTTTACAAAAATATTTTACTTTTATCCTTTCAGTGAAAATATCAGAACATGAGAAGATATTCGAAGGCGGTTTCACATGTCACAACCCGCTAAAAAAATGACACACCTCAAAAAATGATAATTTTGAGTTTCTGTCACAGAAAATATATGAAATGCCCCAATGTGCACAAAAAAAGTTACATCTCCATCTCGAAAATTCTGTACTGATAAGTATAAAGGATTTAAGTCCATATTCTTGATTTTTCAGGGGACGAAAAATAAAGTTATATTAATTAAAATCTAATCAGAAGAATCGATTAGGAAAAAGGGATTTCGTTGACTTATACCCTTTATGCCATTCAATGATTGTCAACCTTCATTTAATAACGGGAAAAAATTGAATTAAATATTTTATACCATACATGAATGCTAAATTTCTGACTTGAATCTTTTTTTACTAATGGATTTTCTCAGAGACTAAATTACATAGACTTAAATCCTTTACACCAATCGATAGAGAATTTCTTTCTGAGTCTGACAATGTACTTAACTCAAAATCGACATTTTTGGACTTAAATCCTTTATACTTATCATTACAGAATTATCCACTAGAGAGGCAATTATATCAGTTTTATTCTTGTCAATGCCTTATCTTCAAGTTGTTTTTTCTCAAATACTGCATTTTTAATTTATGTCTCTTTTCTTGCCTTTATGCGATATGAGAAAAACAAAACTATCTACTGAATTCACATACTTTAAATTAAAAAGGTTTTAGAAATGTAAAGAATGGATGCGCTGTATTCGTAACCTTTTAGACGTATAAAGGTATCCAATATCAGTAAATGTATGAAATCTAAATGTTCCCGAGATAGGCGGCTTAAAAATAATCGATGATACTCTGCTATTCATATAAGGCTATCAAATGAGGCTCTACAGAAAACATTACATCGTATATCTTTTATAAATTAGACATAGAAATAATAAAACGTTAACTTCAATTGCAATGCACATCTGGATTCTGATTGAATTTTACGCAGCGTACGTGTCACCCGCTACACTGAGATATGCATAGTGTATAGTTCAAACAAGTATCCAAATATTCGTTGCAGCTGACGGACATAGAAGTTTAACCATCGAAATAAAAGCCTTTTTGATTTCTAAGATCGCTTCGGCACGTTACTGTGCAGAAAACGGCAAACAAACAGATGCATGTTTAAACGTTCTGTTTTTAACATTTATATTTATAAGGTGTCTTTCTGTACTAAATCAATGATGCTCTAGAACTTTGTAATTTACTTTTTCCCTACCCCGTACTGTTTTCGAGTTGGAAACGCTAATCTGCTATATTACACTCGCACACATGGACACTTTTGCTATACTTACATACTACTTTTACGAGCGTAGCTGTAGCCGTTCAAAAGTTAAAAATATAAAAACGGACTTTGTAATTTGTTTAGATGTTAATGAAATCATAATGGGACCTATTTCAAGCCAAGATCTTTAGAATAAAAACAAATAAAGCATTGAAATCGGAGCATCTCTTACAAAGTTATAAGCTAACTGCTAACAAACAGCTACAACAGCAACAAACAACAAAATCCTGTTTTGCGAAGTCGATTAAAAACGACTATGCGCTAATCGATGTGACCGCTTACAGCGACCGTACTTTGAACTACATAGCATACTTGTCACCCGCTACGTTACAACATGCGCAACGTTGTTCAAGTGTGCGCAGTGTAAGACATTGCGAACAAACAAATGCACGTTTTAATCGTTCTATTTTTAGCATTAATGTCTACAAACTGTCTTTTCCTACTAAATCGATGTTCTACAACTTCGTAATTCCCTTTTTTCCCCTATATTGAACTGTTTTCGTGATAGGAATGTTAACTCCGCTGTTTTGCATCAGGTGGCACTGTAAGCGGTGAAATCTCGTAGCACATGGCCACTTTACTATACCTACATACCACTTTATGACTATAGTTATTCAGCACTTAAAAAAGTTGGGACTGACTTTTTTGGGCATCCTGTATTTTCTTTCGATCGTAGAGATATTACAATGAGACATATTTCAGACCAAGACCTTTAGAACAAAACAAAAAGTATCAATATCAGAGCATTCATTCAAAAGTTATGAGCTAACAAAAAAAAAAAAAAAAAAAAAAAAAAAAAAACAAAAAAAAAACATACGGTTTGAATTGAGAACCTCCTCTTTTTTGAAGTCGGTTAAAAAAGGAATGTAAAAGGAAATAATAAACTAGCAGACAACTGTTTTGGTAGCAAATAGCGTACTATCATCAGTGCATAAAAGTGACGAAACGAATGTGCTCCTTTATATAAGTAAAGAATCGGAATTTACGTCTGTTTAATCAACCAATAGAATTATACGGAATGTTGGGGATTAGCCAATAGGAAATTGAAAAAACGGTAGTCGTGGGAAATGCAGAGATAATTAAAGAAGTGCTGATTGAATGTAAAATTTTCAACTATCAGGCAAAGAGGGTACAGATAAATTCCAATTAATAATTTTTTAAGATTCTTGTAAATGTGAAAATTTTCAAAGAAACTGATTTCAAATAAAGATTTTGATTTGCGAAATATTTTAGCTGTATCAAATTTAAAATTACGATATCCCGCCTAGCCGACATTTTGGTTTCTAGTTTCCGAATGTAATTGATACTTTTTAAAACGAAAATTAAGACTGTATTTAGTTTGACCAAGACTTACATTTTTGAAACCGTTACGTTGATGACACTTACGCGTTGATCTACAAATCCCTATACAATATTGACCACGTGTTATAAACTATAAGTTTTGTAGACAATAATATTCAATTCAGATATGAAATAGAAAATAATGGTTCACTTCCTTTCATTGATATCTTTGTCTTGTCGCCTTTTATTGTATTACAACTCGAATGAACGTGCAGACATTATTTATTTATTTATTATTATTATTATTATTATTATTACTACTTTTTTTTATGTGCTACAGAAATAGAAAATTTAAAAATAATTAGCTGCTAAACTCAAGGAAAATGTTAATACTTTTAAACCAATGTTTAAATATACTCTAATGCATAATCTTCTCATGCCAGTTTATAAGAAAAAAAATCGAAGGAACTCTAAAGTCAATTTCTTTAAAAGCTATAGAAAACTCAAGAAGAATCTAAAATAAACTTTAGACATAATTTTCAAAGAAATATGCGCTGTTTATTTATTTATTTATTTATTTTTTAAGTTTTTACTGCAATTTCTAAACATTGCTTTCGAAAGATGCTGACAGAATAAATATAACTAGATAAAAGGAATACAAGTATTTTATAAATTTATACCGAAATCAAAGATTACAAATTTCAAAGAGAAAGTGCAACTGTAGACTTAAAAAAATTTTGACAGAAGTTGATGGAAGTAAAGCATTACATTTTGATAATTTTTCAATTTAGAAATGTATTATTTTTGGAACATTCGTTTTATTTATTCTTTAAAAAGGAATTTACATGTAATCTTTATCAGTACAAAAAACCCTTAACGGGTTAAAAGTTTGTGACGCCGCTACTTTATGGCTATAAGAATTTGAAATATGAGTCTTAAAAATAATGATATCAAATTTTAAGTGACGCTTTGCAATTAGTTAAAATATACATAGATTTTCTTATGTGATCATTTACTTTCTACTTTTATTTATATTTATAATGCAAGCGTAATATTTTTAGCTTCAAGATCAGACAGATATATAAAATACACTCACCGATGCTTTTTCATTTACATTTCAAATTCAAAATAACAGTTTTAAAAGGAATGATATAAAAATTCCAGTGGCGCCTCGGTGTTATTTTAAAAGATTTTTTTTTAGATTCCACTAAAACTACTTTTGTTTTGTCTAATAAAGTATATTTACATATTGAAACAGTGCTTTTAATTTTCAAATATACTGTCAAATAATTATACTTTCACTGAGTTTGCATTATAAATTAAAATTATTTATTTCAATAAATTGATTTATCTTTTGCATCACGCTATCCAAAACATAGTATATCATAGTATCCAACTGAGTGAAAATTTGCGCAAAGAGGTAGTGTGATGTAAAGAAAACATTTACACAGATTTTACTTGCAGTTTTGGATAGCGTGACGCAAAAGATAAATCAATTTATTGAAATAAATAATTTTAATTTATAATGCAAACTCAGTGAAAGTATAATTATTTGACAGTATATTTGAAAATTAAAAGCACTGTTTCAATATGTAAATATACTTTATTAGACAAAACAAAAGTAGTTTTAGTGGAATCTAAAAACAAATCTTTTAAAATAACACCGAGGCGCCACTGGAATTTTTATATCATTCCTTTTAAAACTGTTATTTTGAATTTGAAATGTAAATGAAAAAGCATCGGTGAGTGTATTTTATATATCTGTCTGATCTTGAAGCTAAAAATATTATGCTTGCATTAAAAATATAAATAAAAGTAGAAAGTAAATGATCAAATAAGAAAATCTATGTATATTTTAACTAATTGCAAAGCGTCACTTAAAATTTGATATCATTATTTTTAAGACTCATATTTCAAATTCTTATAGCCATAAAGTAGCGGCGTCACAAACTTTTAACCCGTTAAGGGTTTTTTGTACTGATATCATTACTTTTTAGGGGTTATTGATCAAAAAATAAAAACAAGTCCTTCTGGCTCCTAGGAAGGGTGAACTGATTTATTTTTTATTATGAAGTTGCCACCATTTTTTTTTTCAAGATGGCAGCTACAATTTATTAATGGACTTCGTGGATTTATTAATGAAGGCTTGTATATATGGAGTTTTAAGCAAATCGGTTCATAAAACCTATCTAATGTAAATTTGAATTTTTCAGTGGGCTGGCACAGGGAAACAAGAGGGTAGATTAAGTTGGCAAATGAACATAACAAATACATTTCTGAGATAAATCCAGACTACAAATTTAGTTTGAATTAATTCAGTATTTCAAATGTTATCATGCTGACAAATTTTCAAGTAGCCTGCCACTTGGAAACAAAATGGAGAAGCTTCGCACTAGAAAAAAATATTGAGTGGGATTCTCAAACTCTTTAAAATAATAATAACAATAATAAGTGGGAAATTTCAAATTTAAGTTAGAATTACGTAATTTACATTTTGCAAGTTTCTTTTTAAAGAATTAAAAATGCAAATTAAACAATAAAAAAAATAAAAAAAAGCAAGTTAATGTTAAAAATGGAAATTTATTTATTTTCTTTTCCCTTTTGAGACTAAGTATAGATACTGCTCCAATATTCACAATTTTAAATTTTCGTCAAAAGTGCAGGTAAAAATTATTTCATAAAAATATTTAGTGGAAGCAAATAGACGAAATATAAATTAAGCTCTACATTTCTATAATTTAAAAAAAAAGATAAAATCATTTGGAGAAAAAATTTATGGAAAATACAAGTTAAGCTGAAGTTCATACAGGTTAACCCTTAACTGCTGTCATCGGTCTGACAGACCGCTCGCCATTTTCTAGCCCTCATTAACACCCCTCAAAATAGGTAATGATCCAGGCCCTCTTCTCTACCTTCCTAAAACAATCGGCCAAGGTCACATTCCACTTGTCATTCAGCGAAGGGGGTTTAATTATTTTTTTTTTCTACTTTTCTTTTTTCTAGCGGTATGTGAGACCGCTGACAGCAGATACGAGTCTGTTTTTGTCCGATGAGTAGTATTGTTTCTCTAGATATATTTGTGATATTTTTTGTAATTTTATGAAAAAAAAAATGGCTTCGACTAGTTCAAGAAAACGTCCGGTGTATCTCACACAGAATGAAATTCTGGAACTTGTAAATTTATATAAAAAAAAATAAAAAAAAAATGTGTATGCAAGTTTCATTTTATTTACTGTTTTATTTAAA
Organism: Salticus scenicus; assembly: GCA_963930645.1. Lineage (NCBI taxonomy): Eukaryota > Metazoa > Arthropoda > Arachnida > Araneae > Salticidae > Salticus > Salticus scenicus. The sequence goes on from OZ005648.1 coordinate 137,491,612, forward strand.
TACCGATGCCAACTACTCCGGATGTTGACTACCACTATTTTTTTTTTCAAGATATATACATTATATTTGTGTATTTTGAAAAAGTTTCAACTGAGAAGTTGCGTTAGCTGTAATCCGTAGTAGTTTGCAACTATGTATTTTTTATGGAACTAATAATATTTTTTTATAGTGCAATATCCACAATTAATAATACTTTTTTACTATGTCTATAATTTTTTGTTACACTAGTGAGAACACTAGCGAGTTACACTAGCGAGTTTAAAATTATATAATCCATGCTCATCGATGCAATGTTGCCCTATCGGTATTCTCTTGCACGTTCATATGTCGGGATTAAGTTCTCCAAAATTGCCTTTAAAAAAATAATAATAATAATAAAAGATAAATTAAACAATTTTGTAGATAAATAATAGCATACAATCAATATCTTACCATTTATTCGACGTTTTAAATAAGTTTTAATCAAGCGGTCTGAGAGACCGCTCACAGTAGTTGTGAGAGAATTTTAGTCACAGTAGTTAAGGGTTAAGTAAAATACAAGTTAAGCTTAAATTTTATGGAAAATACAAGTTACGAGTATATATATATTTCTTTTTAAAAATTAAAAATCTCTTTTTAAAATACAGTTAGAGTTTATTCATATATTTACTTTTCAGACTTTAAAATGATACACATTTTAAATATTAACATAATCAAACTAATTTTTTTATTATTATTATTATTTAGAGCAATAATGGCTAGGGGATGAAAAAGGGGATAAATACGCTGTATATTAAAAAAAAAAAAAAAAAAAAAAAAAAAAATAGAATTAAAATTCATGAAAAATGTGTCAAATATAGCAACTATTGAAAAACACATCAAAATAAATAAATAACATCTTTACTTTGAAACCAATAATAGTTTATTTAAAAAATATAATTCTCTCTTTCTTTCTTTTTTTTTTAATTAATTATTTTCTGCATGAAAAATTCCATTTCATAAATATATTTACAACAGCGATACGAAAAAAAAAAAAAAAAAAAAAAAAAAAACTCCTTTAATTTTAAATAATATTTCTACATGTTTCTAAGCAATTAAAAGTGCCCCCCCTTTTTTTTTTAAGAAAAATAAATAAAATATAGGAATGTATATGGTTTCAATATAAGTTACGAGATGGCGCCACTAGATGGCCAAATTATTACCTTCATGATAAAACAATATACATTCCGATATTTAAACTATTTTTCTTAAAAAAAAAAACACTTTTAATTGCTTAGAAACATGTAGAAATAATTATTTAAAATTAAAGGAGGGTTTTTTGTTTATTGTAGTTGTAAATATATTTATGAAATGGAATTTTTCATGCAGAAATTATTTAATTAAAAAAAAAAAAAAAGAAAGAAAGAAAGAAAGAGAGAATTATATTTTTTAAATAAATTATTATGGGATTCAAAGTAAAGATATTAATATTTAAAATACGTATCACTTTAAAGTCTGAAAAGTGAATATATGAATAAACTTTAACTGTATTTTGAAAAGAGATTTTTAATTTTTAAAAAGAAATATATACATATATATATATTTGCAAAAGTGTATGTTTTAATTTAAATTAAAATCAAAAGATGGCGCCAAAACTGCATTTGCTGTTTTTTCGTATTCCCTGTGCGGAAGGTTACATGAATAGGAATCGCAAATGATTGAGCTACTACAAAATCGATGTTTATGAATTATTAAAAATTTTTTGCTTTAAAAAATTGTAAATTCATCATTATTATGATAAAATGGAATGTCTAAAATTACAAAATACTTCCTTATTTAAAATGTTATCTAAATACTTTTTTGACTAAATATGAAATTTTAAATTCAAAAATATCTTTTTCATAGCAGAAGAGAAAATATATTTAAGTGAATTTGACTTAGTATATATACAATAAATATATAAAAAATGTAATAAAGTATTTTTGCGTTAAAAAAAAAGGAAAGTTTAAATAATTCATTGACTGCATTCACGTTGGTCAGCCAACCAACGTGCCTTGAAAGTGAGAACCGAATTACGACATTTTCGCTGAATAAAAGCCTGCATTTTGGCGGAGTAATATTGTTCTATTTTAAAGCAACTTTTACAAAAAACAAGAGTTTTCCTGAAAAAAAAACGAAAACGTTACTAGATTCAGAAAGATCCCATTAACAACATATATTAATTAAATTAAAATCGTTCGTGCGGTTTTAGAGATATTTTTTCATTACATCCTTGCAGCGTACACCACACATTTTCCCTTTTTGGCTTTAAATTGAGATTCAGATCTCAAAACATACTGCATGTAGAAACGTAAAATTTTGAGGATAGATTAAGACCGACGATAAAAGACTATTTTGAAAATATCAGAACAAAATATGGCATATTTGCTGAGATATTAAGTGTCGGCTTTTACAAATCTCTTTGATGTCAAACTAGGCGTATATATGAGTTCGCAGCGTTCCGTCCGTTTGTCCTTCCGCTTGCGTCACTCGAAAAACTGCCGTTTTTCATGATATGTTTGATATATTGGTTCAGATAATGTAATTATTATACAATTTAAATAATTTAATTTAATTTATTAATATATTAATACTAGTAATTAATACGTTTTAAATATGAATATTGGTTACAAAGTACATCTAAAATAACTTTCGTAAAATATAATTATTTTCAGATAATATAAATATTTAACAGGTACGAGGAACCACTCACCGTTCTAGGAGCAAAGTCGAGCGATTCTAGCTATGCTAGGCGTAATAATAATATACATATTCTTTATTTTAATTTTTTTTTTTTTCAAATTTATAATTATCATAGGTTACATCATTACAATTGATTTACAATAATTTTGTACTGTGCCCAATGACTTGTTCTATACTGAAACTTCCAAATATGTATGATTTTATTTTACAAAAGTAATTGTTGTTGTTATTACTGATGCCCCTCTGAAACTCCGAGTCCGTAGTAATACTAACCGAACTTAACACAAAAAGGGAGTGCCTTCCATTTGTACCACAGGGTCGGATGATCGACTTCACCTCAATAGACATACGATAAATAGTCGCGCTAATTACCATCAACTTGTAATTTTGATCCAGATCAGGGCTTTGTAACCCCTGATCAAAACACATTTTTGCTTTAGATAGTTTGACAAACTATCTAAAGCAAAAATCGCATTTAAAAGAATGATAAACATTATTAAGTTTTATTGTAAATAACTGTCTTAAAATTATGTATCTTCACTTATATATGAACTGTATTATAGTAATGTTATGTAAATTATTGTTTGTTTAATGTATTTGTATTTAAAAAATAAAATAAAAATTTCTATTTCTTTTTTCGTCTTATTGTTTACATGAATGGTCAGAACATATTAATGTATTACTTTGGAGATTCATTAACAAGTTAATTAATAATATATATATGAATACTTATATTTTATGTGAATATCAGGTTTTTCATTGTAATTTATATTTTTATTAGTCAAAATATATTTTAATTTATCTCTACAAGAGTGGCTGTGAATAAATAAAAGTTTAGTTTATAAATTATTTGTAATTTTTACAGACTATCCTAGAATAAAATGTAACGTATTTGCTCTGTCATCAAACAAGCAACCAGATTTCAAACTAATCATAATAACCCTGCTGAACAATTTTTACAGGAAATACAGACCTTCCAACATTTTAGTTTATTACGGAACACTGTTAGTGCCTGACGTTTTTTTTTTATTACTTTACCAATAATGGATTTTTCTCCAATATGCAATTAAGATTAAATAAGAAGAAAAATACTCTTCAAGAAAAGTGGTTTGAAAAAAAGATGGTTTATAACAATACTCCTGAACAAATTAAAATTTGGGCATGTGTGCAAATGTAATCTTAATATATTGTCTATGGAGTTTAATAAATTTTGAGTTTGGTCTTCTCAAATGCCAAATTGGCGATATATTAATCAGGCTTTCGTGATCAATGAATTCTTGGAATAATTTTTTTCGCCATGTGTAATTTGTAGTATGAAAAAAAAAAAAAAAAAAAAAAAAAGACCCATAGCTCTTAACACCAGCCCTCACCTTTCTGCTTCAACTGGTTTTTAAAATAAATTCGAAAAGAAAATGACGCATACTTTTCATTGCTGTAGGAATACTTATTTTAATGATAATTTTCTTTTTCAGGATGATGTGGTACAAAGAACCCCCTATAATATTAAACAAAATAATGTTTTAAGAAATCCTCACGGCTTATAGATGTAATATTAATAAATCATATATTTTATTCTTATAAAAATATAAAGGAATTAAGAAATTCAATTTTATCAATTATTTTTATTGAATGTCTCCCTTCACTTGATTAATAATTTCTCAATTAACGGTTTAAATACCTTTGATTAAACTAAGTGTGTTAAATTTATTTACTGATAAGCTTTCAAAATACCGATTTTATTCAATTCTACTTAATATAATAATTAAGTGTATATTTATAAATTTAATTCAATTATAATTAAGTCATGAATTTTTTTGAGCATTTTCCCAGAACACGTGAAAGTTTGTTGGTAACTTATTCTCTAATTAGGCAAAAAATTTTTTTTTATCCCTGCGAGAGTGCACAAATATGAGCTAATTGTGACCCCTGTACTTATTGTGTTTTTCCCTGTCCTTAAATATCAGTTTATTCTGTAACCATGTTTCTTGTGATTATAGAAACTTCTGCGCAAGTGCTAAATGAACGAGTCCAGTTTTAATGCCGAACGACTGGATGTTTACCAAATCTCAACCTGTTGATATCTGTCCAAGCTTCTGGAATCGTCCTTAATGATAGGCGTGAGAAATGTGGTTGCAGTATAGTTTATAAATTTTTCATAATTGTCGCCGAATATTCCAGGGTAAAATGTAACCTATTTGCCTTGGCATCAAACCCAGATCCAAATCCCGTATTAAATTTAATAACTCAGTTGAAAACATTTTATCACAAATACAGTTTCAATATATTGACTTAATTCTTTAACTTTGATAAAATGTGTGTTTGTCTTCTCACATGTCAAATCGATTATAGTAATCAAGCCTTGAGGATTAATGAATTTTAAAAATCATTCTTTTTTGCCATATGTAACTTGTAATATGAACATATATATATATATATATATATATATATATAAGCAAAATAACTAAAGCCAGATGAAAAATTAATCCCAAAATACATGAGGGGATTCATCAGGGGAGCTCTTCCATGTAGAGAAAGGAATATGAGAAGTTTCTGACGAAACAATGATAATTTAACCAAAAAAAAAACAGTTTCTAGCCCCCAACTTCTCACAGATGGATGCAAGACCATACAGCAAACGAATTTAATTAATATAAAACATAAAAAGCAATTAAATTCAGAAATCAAGCACAAAAAAATTTCCATATTCTAATGACTATTCGAGTTTGTCCAGGTATGTAATTATATATTCTTGTATTATGTAATTCTTGTATTTTATATTGATGTATTATTTTTTGTGCTTGATTTCTGAATTTAAGTGATTTTTATGCTTTATATTAATTAAATTCGTTTCCTGTATGGTCTTGCTTCCATCTGTGAGAAGTCGGGGCTAGAAAGTTGTTTTTTGGTTAAATTATCAGCGTTTCGTCAGAAACTTCTCATATTCCTTTCCCTACATGGGGGAGCTCCCCCTGATGAAGGCCCCCATGTATTTTGAGATTAATGTTTCATCTGGCTTTAGTTATTTTGCTTATTTATTATAGTTTTATATTTCCTTTTGCTGCATTTGTGCATTGGTTTATAAAAACATTGTTCTAGTTCTACATATTTAATAATTCAAGTTTTACTCCATCTTATATTTAAATTTTATCTTATATATATATATATATATATATATAAAGCATGTATTTACCAGCGCCATCCCTCCCCTTGCTGCATTAATTGGTTTTTAAAATAAATTCTCTATGAAAATAATTTGCTTTTTTTCATTGTTTTAGGGAATACATATTTTAATAGAAATTTTCATTTGCAGGATGCGGAATAAAGGACTGCATATAATATTCGACGAAATAAAGTTTTAAGAAACTTTTACAGTTTTCCAAGAAATAACTTTATAAATTGACGTGTCTGAGTTTGCACATGCATGAACATATCCTCATAACAACCGTATTATTTTGATTTTCGCACCACCTTTTAAACCAGACACACTTTGAACATTTACATAATTATTCAATAGGTTATTGCCAAACAATTATACTATGATTTGCCATTTAAAATCCTTCTTGATAACACAATCAATAATTTTTATACATTTTAAACATATTGACATTTTTATGCGTAAAAAGCTAAAGAGCCAGGTAAAGTAGTGATCTTGCCTAATATAATGTATGCTTTCCGCAAGCATACAGAAGTACCACAAAAGTATGTGACATGAACTAGATTAATGTGCGAAGGTGTCCTCTAGGCGATTGAAATCATAAATCCTACAGGACCATGTAAATATTCTGTACAGCCCGTCATATGGCATCCCAGATATGCTAAATTATGTTAATATTTGGGAGTTTAAGTTACTCATAGAAGTACCTAAATTAAGAAGAGTGGCTATAGAGCCATTCGATAACAACTCTCGACATGTGGGGGAGGGTCACATTATCCTACTGAATTTTCCCAAATGCGTCAGAATGTGCAATGGACATGAGTGTTTGCAATCGTGCAGAATGATTACATATGTCTAACCAAATTATGGCAACTTCACATGCCTCACACGGTTCCAGAGGTTTCATTTGCTTAACAAGTATTGAGTTTCCTGTTGAGGAATTGAGTCCATGGATTCAGGAGGTTGTCTCCATATCCGTATATGTCATTTCACTCAATTCAAAGGAAATGAGACTCATCAGACCCGACAAATTATTTTGAGTCAACTATAGTAATGGAAATGTTGGAGGATTCAGTCGAGACATAAAGTTTTGTGATAAGCAGTCAACAATAATACATGAGTGAGCCTTTGGCTCAAAATTTTTATATCAATGATAGCCCGTTGCACAATTTGCACACTGACACTTGTTGATACCCTTGTACTGAAATCTAGGGTAATACAAGGAACTGCCACACACCTATCTTGTTAAAGGACTCTCGTTAGTCTTATATGGCTCCGCTCTTTAAAGATCTTTTTTTTAGCTAAACTGATGCTGGACATGTGATGATTCAACTAGTACCCAATATTTATGCTACATTCGTGAAATGGTCGTATTCGAAAATCTTATTTTTATTGATATATTGGAAATGCTATGTCCTATCTCTACAGCATCGGAGAAAAAACCACGTTCAATGTTACTAAAATCTTGGTAATCTGACATTGTAGAGCCAGTAATCTAGTTGTCTGTTTTCAAAATAATTTTTGTAATATACAAGCATTCCGAACTACATCGAGTTACGCTGATTGATTTTATATTTCCGTTGTTTGTATATGACCGCCTGTACTGTTTTTTTTCTGGACCTTTTGTGTATGGTATTGCCTAATCATTTATCTATTTTATTTGAACTCGTTCAGTATTTTATTAATATTAAAGATCGACTTGGTCGCAAAAATCACCATGCCTATTGCAAGGAGAGGGCCGCTGTAGCCTTATTCGTAAAGCGTTAAGCTCTACGAATAAAATTTAATCATAACTTTAAGAATTTTTTCTGAGCTTGATCTTTTATTTTAACTGCTGTCAACATTTCTAATTTATTTCGTAGCATTGTTATGTACCCACCATTTTTCACACCACAGATTTGTAGAGTAATTTTCTCAACTATATAATTAAAATTAAATAAAAGGAAAATCACTTTTTAAAAAATGGTGTGAAAAAGAGACGCGTACTAATAATGCTACGGAATAAAATAGAAATGTTGGCAGTTATTTATTTTCAATATTTTTAAAGGTATTAAAAAGAAAAATACGAAATTTTTTGAAAAGTAATTAATTTTGTATTTAACGAACAAAATTTTCCCTAAATTATTATACTTTTCTTTCTTTAATCGACTAAAGAAAGTACTGATTACAAACAAAAATTTAACATTTTATTATTTAAAAAAAAATAAAAATAATCATTTAAAAAAATAATAATACAATAAATATCTCAATGTATGCATATCCGGCTATATCCTCACGAATTATTAAACACAAAAAGATGCGAAATAATCCAAGGGTTTCGGGTTGATTATTGAAATCAATTTATTTGAATTACTGAAAAATATATCAATTGAGAACCCAAAGCGAGTATGAGATATACGAGTCAACGTGTAATGTACGCTATAAACAACAATAACGCTCTACTGAAAAAAAAAAAAAAAAAAAAAAAGCCGCTTACAACAGCGTTAGCTGCCTGGAGCTGTTGGGAGACAAAATACAGCCAGCGGCAGTGAAATAGGTCAGAAAAACTTTAATGTCCTGTATTACATGTAGTCGCCCGAAACGCGGTTTTGAGTACCTCAATGAAAAATTTAATTCTTTTACAGTAGTTATTATTCTTATTATTTATTCTTCTTCTTATTATTATTTTAAATTCATTTAAATATAGTAATCAACAAATCAAGCAAAGCGTTTTAGTAATGATTTAAACTTTTGCTTTTATAACATCATATTTAAAATAAACTGCTTAAAAAATAATTGAAATTACGAAACTTTGTGTTCTTCTATATTAAGAATTTTTTACCATGTATTTATTTTTATTTTTTATTTATTATTGTTATCTAAATAGAACTATGGTACTTTCGTAAGAAATATCCCAATTTTAAAGAAAATTTCTAAACATTATTTTCAAATATTTAGCTTGCGTTTATAACATTTGAATGTATAAAAATAATAAATTGCATTAAAATACAGGATTAGATTAATTAGCTTCTCCAGAAATTCACGAGAAAAGTTTAGGATAACAAGATTTTAAATGACTCGTGTTCTTACAGGAAACATAAATTGAAATTGTAATGGAAATTCTATCTTCAAAACAGTAAAATTTTACATTAAAATAAAATGCTCTGCATTTTAGAGAGACTAATCGTGTGAAATGTTGAAAAATAAATAAAAAAGAGCATATATGAAAATAAGAGTTTATAAGTGTGTATAAGAAAATCTTAAAGAAATTTATTAGAATGCAAAGCTATAAGCAATTAGAAGTAAATACTGAAAAGGAAGTAAGATTCTCTCGCATTACATCATAAATTAAAATGAGTGTTTTGCTAAAGAGTTGTTTCAGCATTTCTAAATAAATTACTTTAGCGAACAAAGTGCATTTATCGTATGTATACGAGGTCATGTTAAAATGATAAATGTAAGACACTTACTAAATATTTACTGAAATACGGATTAAAACCCATACTTAATATTTACTAAAACATGAATTTGTTAATTTTGAAGTACAACTTCTACAAAATTTAAATTACATATAAAAGTTAATTAATGTAAAATAAATTACACATAAAATATCATTCTAAAGAAAGATGTCTGGATCCATTTTAATGAGAAACCATGTTATAACAACATTTCATCACTCTAACCACTGAATAAACACAACTGATATCCAACCGACAAAATTCATTGATGGGTTAACTCTGTGAATAAAATGCATATACGTATATACACAGTGGCTATAAACTGCCCGACAGTACTGTTCTGTAGTGCAATATGATTGCAAGAATGGTACCAAAGTTTGTAGAAAGATTAAACAAGACCAGGGGGGAAGAATTCCGAAAACAATAAATAAATAAGAAAGTTCAAAAAGTCACCATTAAGGGAATACGTAGGTGGCGTTCTGTAATAGAAATAATCTGGTGTGTCACTCACACGACTTTCTCTTCCCCTGAAATTTAAAACTATAAATACAGGTTGCAGATTAAGAGGTACGAGAACGAGAACTGTCATATAAACCTATGCTAAACAATTCAAATTAGGCTTCATAAGAGTTTTACACGATAATTAGTTCTGTGTGAGGGGGGCTACCGCCCCCCTCAACCCCCCGTTTCATTAATGCACCTACATTTATATAGAATTTAATTCGGTTATTAAAAAATAATTCTGTTTTTAAAAAATAATTTATTAAAATTTTTTTTTTATGATAATGCAGACGATTTCCATATTAGAGAGGTAGTGTAACACTAAATATCCAAAAAAAGTCCATTTTACTCTCAATATTTAAAAAAAAAAAAAAAAAAAAAAAAAAAAACGATTTTTTTTCTAATTTTTTTTTTCGTTAAAATTAAAAAAATCTATAACTTTGTTTTAAATTATCACAGATTTATAGTTCAACCATTCGTTTTAAAGGTATTCGCAAGCTCTTTTGAATGATACCCATCATGAAAATTTACTCTTCTCGAGGGGGGACTTCCCCCCCAGGGGGGGAGGCGAGGCTCCTACATACACAAAATTTTTTTCCCAGTTAACTATCTCTATTACAAAAAATATATGGTCGTTTCATTTGGTTTAGTGCAGTTTATAGACGTTAAACTCTACTTACCTGCAATTTCCCCCATAGACGTAATGTATTAGAATTCTCTTGATTGTTCCTGTACACGAACCATTCGCTTGATCTTAACGAAAAGTTTACTGTAGCATCCCTATATGATACACATTTAGAATACCAAGTTTGAGCTTTCTGCCATAATTTGTTTTTGAGATATGCTGATAACAGACAGACACACACACAGACACACAGACACACACACAGACACACAGACACACAGACCATTTGCTAAAAACATGATTTTCGTATTCAGGGGACCTCAAAACGTGTAAATATAACAAAATCTCGCGTTCGAAAATTTGACCCAAAAACAATACTTTCTCTACCTTATGGGTAAGAGAAAGTAAAAAAAAGTACGATTTTTTTTTTCTAAGTTTTTTTTTCGTTAAAAGTAAAAAAAATCGATAACTTTGTTTTAAATTATCGCAGATCGATGGTTCAACCATTCGTTTTAAAGGTATTTTTCGAGCTCTTTTGAAAGATACCCATCATGAAAAGTTACTCCCCTCGAGGGGGGACTTCCCCCCCAGGGGGGGAAGCGAGGCTCCTACATACACAAAAAAACTTTCCCAGTTAACTGTCTCTATTACAAAAAATATATATTTGTTTCATTTGGTTTAGTGCAGTCTATAGACGTTAAACTCTATTTTCCTGCAATTTACCCCATAGACGTAATGTATTAGAATTCTCTTGATTGTCCCTGTACACGAACCATTTGCTTGATCTTAACGAAAAGCTTACTGTAGCGTCCCTATATGATACACATTTAGAATACCAAGTTTGAACTTTCTGCCATAATTTGTTTTTGAGATATGCTGATAACAGACAGACACACACACAGACACACACACACACAGACACACATACACACAGACACACACACACACAGACACACAGACCATTTGCTAAAAACATGATTTTCGTATTCAGGGGACCTCAAAACGTGTAAATATGACAAAATCTCGCGTTCGAAAATTTGAGCCAAAAACAATACTTTCTCTACCTTATGGGTAAGAGAAAGTAAAAAGAGTCATGGAAAAATTGAGACAAATTAGCCCAACGTCTCCAATTTCAAAATAATAAGTGGGGTCAAAAGCAGTGCTTAACAAACATGCACAGTTATCAATTTTAAATTATAAATTGTGAAAAAAGTTTTACTCAGAAAAACAGCGCCACATATTCTCCTCTAAATTTTGAAACTTTTTTTGCTGAATCCTACGTCCCCCGTATTTTTTAACCTTCCTAGAATGTTTGCTGCTTTTCTTGCTGTTAGATTGCGCTACAAAGCAATGTAAGCCCAACCAGTTTAATTAGGGCCATGCCGAATATATATGTGTATTCATAATGTGCAGTGTATAATATTAAAATGTTACACGATAAAAATCGATTTTTTTTTGACTTACATTAATTTGTTGGGTGTTTCTAAGTACAGAATATATTCAAGCCATTCCACATAATTTTGAATTTCTTTGGGGAGAAATTACTGGCATTCAAAGTCAATTGCATGGATTGTAAAAGAAATACTTTGGAAAAGAGAGAGAGATGCATTTTTCACACAGTAGCGATAATTTGTTTGTATCAGGCATAAAGAATAATTTAATCAAAAATATAATATCTAATGAAAGAAACAGTAAATATTTTTCAAAAAGAAAAAAAAAAAAAAAAAAACACACACACACACAAAGTAAAACATATGCTATATTGTAGCAAACTCCACTGAAATGAAATGTGTGAATATCGAAATAAAAACACTCGTTTCTTGTTTGCAATTTATTGGAAATTAGTTTATTTTATAAAATATCTAACATATAACACAAAGTTTATTATATTAATGGATCTGCAGATCAAGAGCCTCAACGTCGTATTTGCATCACACATTCTTCAACAGGCCATTTTTATTTATTCCTTATTACATAATGTATATATTGATTCGACTGACTTGCTACGTAAACAGATGCGTTCTTAAAGGGGAACTTCCGCCCCCTCAACACCCGTTGTATCTTTATTTCTATACCTATTTAAATATCATATATATATTTGTATTCTTAGTAATTGACAGTCTTGTATTATTTCCCTGAAATTTATAAATATTTTTACCGAATTTCATGCAAAAAGATTACATAGGATATCGGAATTATTTTGTGTAATCCTGTAAACTTATTATCAATTCTATGGTCCCACTTTCCCCCCGAAAAACATGCTTTTACAATTCCAGTAAAATTCCATTATATTTAATGGGGGTATAACCATGTTAAAATACACTTTTAAGAAAGTACCTACTATAGACCGTAATAGTACGAAATTATTTTATATATCCCAGAAAAGTAGCCACAATTATTATATGGGACATACACCTAATTAAGAATACACCTAATTAAGTATAACTCATTAATTTTTCAGACTAATTTGACATGATTTAGATGATTACAGTACGTCATCGGAATTCTTTTGTGTGGACCCATAAATAAATTATTTAGTCTATACATATCTTTTTTAAGAGTAAATATGCTTTTAAGAATCTTTACAATGTATGTTAATTCCATTCTTTTCAATGGAGTATAAACACATTAACATCCCCTGAAATGAAAATTGTCCAAAGGCTCTAATGTCACAAAGTTCTTTTCTGTGCACATGTAAACGAACCAAAAACATTGTATACACCAGTAAAATCTATTCAGCTTATTCTACATTTTTCATTAATAATTGTTGCAAATTTAACATAGTTTGGACGATTACGTGATATTATCAGAACACTTTTGTAAGGTCTTATACATTAATTGGAAAGCCTAAGAGCACATATTTTCTTCAAACAAAATAAGTTTAAGCATCTTACTCACGTAAGCTAATTTCATTTTGTTGATTGCAAAGTAATGATGTTAAAATGCGTTTAAACGAAATTCACTTCATACACCGTAATGTTAAGAATTTTGGCGTGTCCCTGTACACAGTTTATAAACAATATAACTATTAAAAAAATTATACAATTATTTCTATGCAAAGCTTGAACGCGGGTTTCAATTTGCAAGTGAATCGAAGGATTTTTGCGGCCGCTATTGCGGTACATACAAATTCTTGCCATAGATCGTAATGATAAGGAACACTTTGGCGTGTCCCTGTACGCGAACGATAAATGGAATACACGTCCATACAGATATTTTTGTTGAGCTTAAGAACATGTGTACAAATCGCAAGTGAATAGAGTGATTTTTGTGGCCGCTATCGTGGTACATGCAAATTCTTCCCATAGGCCGTAATGATAAGAAAAACTTTGGCGTGTCACTGTACACGAACTTCAAATGGAGTGCACACCTAAAACTATGCAGCTGATGTTGTGGGGGATCATGAACATGTGTACCAAATTTCAAGTCATTAGCGTGATGTTTGCGGCTGCTATCGCGCGAAAAAAACACAAAGACGGAACCCAAAATCTTTTGATTCTCAACAGAGGGCCTCCACTGACGTTTCGGCAAAAAAAAAAAAAAAAAAAATGTATAATATAAAAACCGATGCTTGTGATTTATCTTAAACATAAAAAATATTTTTAGGAAAATATGTAACAATTTGAATCTGATTAGTTTTCTTTTCTTTTTTTAAAAATTATTAAAATTTTACCTGATATATCTTTAAGGTCAAGTATAAAATTAGATGTATATAAAATATGAGCCTATAAACCTATGTCTGAATTATCTGAAATTTTTACTTTTTAAAGTTTGACACACGCTGAAAATGCATAAAAATAACATTATAATATCATTATACTCATGAAAAGTACAAAGCAAGCTTAGATAAATACAGGTATAAGTTTATTTAGATTTTCATTCTCTGTCATTTTAACTTAACTTCAGTTTAACAGTTTGATGTACAACGATAACATTTTTAACATATAACAATTTAATGCAAGTAAATGGAGAAGATAAATATTATGTGCAGTCACTTAATGACAATGATTTAATAGAAAGCTTAACCTAGCCCTCTTCATGCATAATCAGATTTCAATTTTTGAACATACTCTGAATGTTCAAAAATTGAAACTTGATTTGTTTGTTTGATTGTATGCTTTAACATACACTATATGTCAATTGAACAAAATTATTAAATAGTACAAATATTCACACTAATAATAAGAAAAATGATTTAATCGTTTTTACAATTAAAATTTGATTAAAAAAAACGAGATCGAAAATTTAATTTACAATTTCGTATATTTTTCATTAAAAATTAAAATATATTTTCAATGAAATATAAATAATTCTATTGTTTTTAAAAATCCGAAATCAATATACACCTTTTCTCATCCTGAATAAATATTAGTTATAAAATTCATGAAATATCAGTAAATCTGAATATTTATTCAGTCATATTTAAAAAATATATATACTTTCATTTATTCTCCAGAAATACGATTTATTTTTAAGAAATAAAAAATGATATGATAGATTTCCGATGATTTATACATTTTCAATAGTTTTCTGAGTAATTTTTGTTTGCATAATTATTATGAAATATATATAAAGCATACACGGACATACATATAATGTGTTTGGAAATTCTCATACATTGTATATACACATAAAAAACAGAATTGTTCCGTATTTAAAAAATAATTATAACCATATTATCTTTAAAAACTCTGTTCTAGAAAATCTTCAAACACAAATGAGTTAATTTAAAATTTAACATAAAATAAAAAGTGATATGATAAATTTCCGATTACTTATACATTTTCAATGCTTTTGTAAATACTTATTGTTTGCATAATTAAAAAAATCTGATGTGGGCACCACATGACTTCCTTTTACACTTTTAGAAATATACATAATGTTAAAAAACATTGTAATTGGACCCGAAACAGTTGGCTAAAAATATTTAAAAAAATGAATTATCACCGTGTTCTGAGCTTTTCTGAAAGTTAATTAAAAACCGGTGCAAGATTTGTACTGGTAACGCTGACGAAGGTAGCAGGGATCCGAAAAAATTGGCAAAAAGAAATAAAAAAAATGCATTTTCACCGTGTTCGGAACTATTTTGAAAGTTTCAAATGTCTAGCTAGTCGGGAAGTTAGTTGAATAAATTTTCTGTTGAACCATATAAACGCTGTCGAAGGCAGCAGTCACCTGAAACAATTGGCTAAAAATATTTTTAAAATGCATTGTCACCGTGTTCTGAGTTTTTCCAGAAGTTTTAAATGTCTAGCTAGTCGGGAGGTTAGTTAAAAATCGATTGCAAGATTTGTACTGTTAACGCTGCCGAAGACAGCAGGGACCCAAACCAGTTGGCTAAAAGTATTTAAAAAATGCATTTTCACCGTGTTCTGATCTAGTCTGAAAGTTTCAAATGTCTAGCTAGTCGAGAAGTTAGTTAAATAAATTTTCTGTTGAATCACATAAACTCTGCTGAAGGCTGCAGGTATTAGAAACAGTTGGCTAAAAATATTTTAAAAAATGCATTGTCAAATGCCTAGCTAGTCGGGAAGTCAGTTAAATTGCAAGATTTGTCCAAACCGTTTTTGAGTTATTACCTTTTTTTGATACATTTTGGCCATTATGAACCTAATTTTCCTAAATATCTCCAAAACGGAAAATCATACCAAGTCCAAAAAGGGAGGTGCACAACTAGATGTTATAACAGACATATGTACCAATTCGCAACTTTCTACGTCCAACCGTTTTTGAGTTATGCGACATACTCACACACACACACACAGACACACATACATACAGACGTCACGAAAAATCGTGTAAAGTCCCTTATATCTCTAAAACGAGAGCTCGTCTTAAGACGACACTTGCAGGTGTACAACTAGACATCATGACAGTCACACGTATAAATTTGCAACATTAAGCGATCATTCGTTTTCGAGCAATGTGAAATGTAAAATCCATTTCGCAAATCGGGATTACTATACTTCCTTTGAAACCTTTGGACGGCCCCTGCCTGCCTGGGCTCGGCCAAGCTTAACGGGTTGGATGCCGTCCGCCGGAGCGAGTAAATCGCCAGATCACCGCGTGGAAGCTGCTGGGCAGCAATGTAACTAGACGCCAAAGCTCAGGAATTGCAGCACGCTCCAGATGTTAAGGAATTTGGAATAGGTGTACTATACTTCCTTATACTTTGTATAAGGAAGTAAAAAGTGTATGAATTCTAAAAAGACATTTATACAGCGTTCTGCAATATTCCAAATGCCTATATAATGTATCTTTACGAGAAATTGTTCAACAGTACGAGCAAAATGTATCTTTTAAATTAAGAATTATTTACTAGTAAATCTTTAAATACAATTTAATTGATTTCATAAAGGTAAGTAAAATATGCATTAAAAGAATTGCATATTTTTTAACAACCCAAGTAAAAAATGTAGTTTTAAAAATGGAAACATATATTTCACCAGATCATGTTTAAATATTAAATGCAATAAAATAAGAAAATCTTGCATTTTAATTTTGATCAATATTATTTAAAAATTTACTTTGCGATTATTGTATGATTAAAATTCTCCAAGACTTTCCTTTTCTTTCATCCGAAAATAGTTTCTTAAAGAAATGAAATTCATTTGAAAATGTAAAGTTTGTTTATTTATATAATTTAAGAGTTATTGATCGATTGAAATGTGTTTGTTATTATTATTATTTTTATTTATTTTTTTTTTAAAGAGAAAACTTCTTGACAAAAGCATTGAAAAGCTTTAATTATTAGAAATTTATACTATCTATTTTAAAAATGCTTCATAAATTCATGTTCTTATTGAATAGTTTGTATTTTAATACAATGCTTTAAAAATACAGACATAATTTTAAATCACAATCGAGTTGATTGAATTCTTGTAATTATAGTGAAAATAAGTAACGTTGTGATATACATCAAATAATAATTGAAAAAGTAAAGTATATATAGTGCAGAGTGATTTTGAATTTAAAGATACTAGAATTTAAAGATATAGTTCTCGTACTGGTTTTTAAATATTTTTGTGATTATTCTTTGTGTCCGGTTGGATTTCATTTTAAAACATGGGCTACGACTTTGGATATAATAAGAGGAGAACAATTTATTGGGAAGGAATTTCACAGTCAAATGTAACTCTGAAACTTCTTTACCTTTTTAGGGAATGTATCACTTACTGCATACCTAAAAATAGGAAAAAAAAAAAAAAAAAAAAAAAAAAAACATGTTTCTCATCTTTTTAACCGATTTCAAAAAGGAGGAGGTTTTCAATTCAAACCGTATGTTTTTACTTCCATTGCACTACTACCGTAGGTAATGGAAGTATTGTATTCGGTCCGAAAATTCGATATCGAGTTTTCACCTGATTTACCCGTTTTAAGGTCTCCTATGTCCAAAAATGTAGTTTTTGGCAATTGGTCAGTGTGTGTGTGTATGTGTGGAATCTTCTGGCTATCATATCTCCGAAACTAGTAAAGATAGAACTACAAAACTTCAAAATTGAAACAGATCTGGTGTACAGATGAATTTTCCAAATTTTGGTGAAAATTGAAAAGCCGGAAGTAGGACATCGGAAACCGGAAGTGGGACCGTAAGTCCGTATCGCAAAAACGGCTCTAACGATTTTTTTAAATTTGCTATATAAACACTCTATCAAATGTCCTTTCGAATGATATAGTTGGTTAGTTCAGGAAAATTGATAGGCGTCCTGTATCAATAGCTCAATTTCAGGTCTCGGAAGAGCGTTCCTTTAAAAATGGCTGTGCGGATTTTTTTCGAACTCGTCAAATTAACTCACTTTTAAATATCCTTTCGTATGAAATTATTATTTTCCTGTCAATAATTGAGTTTTGTTAAAATTTTGTATCTCAAAAATGACTTTAACGATTTTCTTGCAAATATAAACCCATTCCTTTCTCATGTATTACATGGTTATTACAGGAAAATTAACAGTCATCCTGCTTAGGTAGATCAGTTTTAGATCTTGGAAATTGGCTTTTCAAAAAATGACTCTACCATATTTTTTCTTATTTTTTACCACGCTATATGTAAGCTTCGTTTTATATACCTTTACATGTGTATAAACTTTCTCTTACTGGAAAAAAAATTATGTTTCTACTTCTTTAGGTCACTTTTATGTCTTCTGTTCACATTATCTCCAACAAATGCATATAATACGTGTAATAGTGGGTAATGAAAGCCGTGTGGTTGTTTCACACCAGATTTTTTTTTGTTAGATGATAACTTCTGAATGGATGCTCTGATTTTGATGCTTTTTGTTTTGTTGAAAAGGTCTTGGTCTAAAATAGGTCCCATTGTATTATCTTTACGATCTAAAGAAACTACAGGGTGTCCAAAAAAGCCAGTTCAATTTCTTTTAACTGCTAAATGGCTGCAGCTATAGTCATAAAAGTGGTATGTAGGTATAGTAAAGTGGCCATGCGCTACAAGATTAAAAAGCTTACAATGCCACCTGGTGGAAAATAGTGAAGTTAGTGTTCTCATCTTGAAAATGGTTCAAGATTTTAAAAAAAAGTGAATTAAAAAGTTGAAGAATATCATCGATTTAGTACAAAAAGACAGTCTGTAGACACTGATGCTAAAAATAGAAAACTAAAAACTTGCATTTGTTTGTTCGCAATTTCTTACACTATGCACTCTTGAACTACATTGTACAAGTTGTAGCGTAGCTGGTGATACTTATGCTATGCAGTTCAAAATACGGTTACTGTAAGCGGTCACACCGGTTAGCACATTGCCGTTTTTAACCGACTTAAAAAAGGAGGGGTTCTTAATTCAAACCATATATTTTTGCTGCTGTTGTTGTTGTTTGTTAGCTTATAACTTCCTAAGAGATGCTCCAATTTTATTACTTTCTTTTGTTGTAAAACACTTTGGCATGAAATAGGTCCCATTATGATTTCTTTAAGATCTAAGCAAATTATAAGGTGCTTACAAAAGTCCATTTTCACTCTTTTAAATGCAGAATGACTGCAGCTACACCCGTAATAATAGTATAATAAAGTGGCCACGCGCTATGAGATGCGCCCGTTTACATCACCTTCGGTGAAAAATAGCAGAAATAGCGTTTCTATCTGGAAAACATTATGAAGTAGGGGGAAAATGTAAATAACAAAGTTGTAGAGCATCCTCGATTTAGTACAGAATAACACTTTATAAGTATGAATGCTAAAAATAGAACGTTTTTAACGTTATCTGTGTGTTTGGAATTTCTTGCACTGTAACGTGCAGATACGATCTTAGAAAGCAAAAAGACCTTTATTTCGATGTTTAAACTTCTATCCGTTAGCTGTATTGCATATTTGGATCCTTGTTTGAACTATACACTGTGCACATTCAAGCGTAGCGGGTGACACGTACGCTCTGTAAAATTCAATCTGAATCCAGATGTGCATTGCAATCGAGATTATCGTTACATCGTTTCTATGTCTGTTTTAATTTATTAAAGGTATACGCTGTAATTTTTTCCCTGGATCCTTATTTGATAGCCTTATAAGAATAACAGAAAGTCATCGTTAACAGAAAGTCAAAGCTCCTTCTCTTTTGAACGTTTATAGTTCATATATTTACTGATATTGGATACATTTACACTGCATGTAACAAAAATACGTTCGTAACCAAAAATCCCGGGCAACAAGATTTTCGGTTGCGAATGTAGCGCATTCTTTCTTTACATTTCTAAAACCTTTTTAATGTAATGTATGTGGATTCAAAAGATAGTTTTTTTTTTCTCATATCGCATAAAGGCAAGAAAAGTGACACAAATTTAAAATGCAGTATTTGAGAAAAAATAACTTTAAAATAAGACATTCATCTAAATAAAACTGACACACCTGCATCTCGAGTGGATAATTTTTGAGATAGAGATGTAACGTTTTTTGTGCACATTGGGGCACTTCATCTAATTGGAAGATTGCGGGCTCGGTACTCGAGCTGGCCAAAGACCGTCGTGTACACTAATGGTGGCTGGTACACGTAAAATCTGTCGTGGCCGCAATGTCCTCCACGTTCCCATCAAAAATTATACCTCTGGGGGTCACCGAAGCGGGAGAGCCATCCCTTCCATGGAGGATCAAAATTGTGATGGCATGTCTCCGGAACACCTCTAGGGGTGTGTCCCAGACCGTCGCCAATTGCCCATCTGCACAGCACTAGTGCGACGTAAAACCCAACCATACCATGAGGCACTTAATCTGTTTTTCAATGACCTAAATTCGAAATTACCATTTTTAGAGTTTGTCACTTTTCTTGCAGGTTGCGATATGTGAGACTGTCGTCTAACATCTTGTGATGTTTTTCTATGAATACATTTTCACTGAAAGGAAAAAAAATAAAACCTTTTTGTAAAAAAATAGAACCGACTGCAAAAAGCAACTATTATTCAAACAATTAAAAATGAAATGAAATCAAAAATTGCGCCTAAAAGCATGAAATAGATTCTTTAGCCGAAGAACATAAACACATACAATTAATCCTAACTTCTGAAGTCGTCTCAAAATTAAATAAAAATTGATAATTTTATTCAATACAAAAATCAAATTCTTTTCGAAATATACATCTCAAATAGCTGAAAACTATTTTATTTCAAATACAGTTAAGATTTCTTAAGCTGCAAAAGTTTGTGGAGTTGACATGGTATCTGTCGCCCATAGCTAAAAGAAAAAAAATCGCCAAATTATCTGGCGAACGTATGCAATTCCTTTCAAAAATTTTTTTGTTTTAATAAGGTACATTAAGAGCAATAAAAAAAAAAGAAATAATATTTCGCACAATGTATATTACGAAATATAACCTCGCATGTATATTTTTGTATTACGATTTGATCACCAAATCCAAAAACTGCCAAGAACGCCAAATATCAAAACTATACCAAGTTTATAAAGAAAATTCTTATAACTTCTTAGAAATATAAATACTGAATTTCGAAGGATGTTCACTGTTCTCTGTATATGTTACTAATGGACCAATTGTATACAGTGATAAAATAATGAAGGAAACTATGAAGTTGGATCATTTACAGCAACAACATTTGTAGCTATCCGTCTAAAAAAAAATCTGTTAAAAAATCAAATTTTATCTAATTTTGCGTCAACTTCAAAAGTTATGATTAATTGTAGTGTTTATGTTCTTCAGCGAAGAATTTATTTCATGCCTTTAGGCACAGTTTTCTATTTCATTTCATATTTAGTTGTTTGAATAACAGTTGCTTTTCGCAGTCGGTTCTATTTTTTTACAAAAAGATTTTATTTGATAATCGAACGAGTATTGTTTTCATAAGACACAAAAAATATAACCTTAATTGTTTCCTTTCTAGCGACATTGTAAATGAAAGACTATTTTTAAGGATGTAAAGAATAGATAAACACTATTTCAAATTAATGCCAAGTAGATTTTCTTTAATTTAAATGTAAATCGTCGAGAAATAAGTTAAATCAATTACGAAAATTTTTAAATATCCTCTTTATAATGCTACTCGGTATATTTAATTAGCATATTTTTCAGAATACCATCTTAATGTTTAAATAAGTTTTAATTTATGCTACTCATATAAATGATCACGAGAAAACTTGACTATTTTTTGTACAATTTAGTAAACTAATACATTTTCATGACTTCCCTTACCCCACTACCGTAGGTAATGAAAGTATTCTATTTGGTCCAAAAATTCGATATCGAGATTTCACCTGATTTACATGTTTTAAGGTCTTCTGAGTCCAAAAAAGTGGTTATTGGCAATTGTTCATCTAGTGTTTGTGTGTGTGCATGTATGTGGTGAATCTTCTGATTACTATATCTCCGAAACTAATAAAGATAGAACTACGAAACTTTAGAATTGAAGCAGGTCTGGTGTACAAATAAATTTTTCAAATTTCGGTGAAAATTGGAAAACCGGTAGTGAGACACACGAAACCGTATCTCAAAAACGGCTCTAACGATTTTCTTCAACATTACTGTACAAACACTGTATTAGATGTCCTTTAGATCGATATAGTTGGTTAGTTCAGGAAAATTGATAGGCGTCCTGTATAAATAGCTGAATTTCTGTTCCTGCAAGTGTGTTTCTTTCAAAACGGCTATATGATTTTTTTTTCAAACTTGTCATATTAACCCTATTTTGAATATCCTTTTGTTTGTAATTATTGTTTTCCGGTCAACAATTGAGTATACAAAGTTTTAGTAAAAGTTGGTATCTCAAAAAGGGCTTTAACGATTTCCTTGAAAATTGTTACACAAATCCATTTTAGATATCCCTTCTCATGTATTACGTGATTATCACAGCAAAATTAAGTCATCCTGATCAGATAGATCAGTTTTAGATCTCGAAAATTGGTGTTAAAAAAAAAAAAAAAAACTACGAATTTTTTTTCTTATTTTTCAACTCGTTATATCAACTCTGTTTTGTATGTCTTTAGACGTGTATTAACATTCTCTTATCCGAAAATCTTTAGGTGTCCATTTCATTAGGTCAGTTCTATGCCTTCTGATCACATTATCTCCAAAAACTGCATACTATTATAATACGTGTAACAATGGAATTCCTGTGGTTGTTTCACACCAGATTTTTTTTTTTTTTTTTTTTTTTTTTTTTTAATGGAATGTCATTAATGAAATGTTTTTTCGAAGCAATCATTTGATGATCTGGTATAAAAAATTCAGATTAAATTCTAACACCAGAATATTCTAATTTTAAAGTTTTGTAGATTGGAAATTGTTAGGATTACGGTCACCTGTTAATACTTTATCAAATTAGAAAAAAAGAACTGCTACGACAATTAAAGATTATTATTATTATTATTGTTATTATTATTATTATTATTATTATAAGATGATTACTTGCTATTTCAGGTAAAAACATTGTGTAGATTATATATTTTTTGTCATATTTTTCTTTGCATTGTGAATGTGTGTGATAAAAGCAAACACACTATTTAGTGCGTATTGATTGAAATTTCGTGCATATATTTTATTGTTAATTGTTTCTGGTATTTTATCATCTTTTATTTATTTATTTAAGTTCAGCAACACCCTATATTGATTCCAAAGAAATAGAATCAAGAAAACGTACTTAAATTTAAAACTTTTATCGCAGCATTGGTTTGAATAATTGTAAGCTGTAAAGCCCTTAAGAGAATCTCCATATATTTTAGTAAATAAGATTTATTTCATTCCTGTTTTTTATTGTAACCCGTATTTAACAAGCTGTAGTTGATTTAGACGGGTTAGGAGAATTTTTCCCTAGGAAGCTCAAATTTAAGAGAAAAGAAAAACTTATTGAAAAGTATATGAAAAATATTTATCTGCTGAAATAAGAATATGTTTCCTAATATTCGATGAAGCATGCATGTATTAGGCGTACCGTCAGTCTTGTCATCTTGAATTAATAAAATGGCATCAAATACACTTTTAAAATTTATATAAATGTTAAAAGCAAAAACTGTTTTATTTAAGAGACAAAAATTTTAAAGTTAAAATACATATAAGACAAAAAATACATATAAAAACAATTAAAATCTAGACGTTTCGAAACCCGTTCGGGTTTCCAGTAATTACAACACAATATGCAAACATTACATGAATACTCAAGGAATTTAAAGGAGTACCGAATATTGAGGAGCCAGTGCGCATGCTCCATTGATAGTGTGGAGATGCTTGGCAGTGTGCCAGCTCTCAAGGAAAATACACGATTCATAATTATGAAAACCAGAATTTAGAATTTTGATATTATCGAAGTTAGGAATATGATCAGTTTCTATTGAATGAATTACAATTTTAGAGTTTTGGTTGCAATTTTTAAAAGATTGTCTGTGCTCTTGTAGTCTAATTTTTTACTGTACGACCAGTTTCACCTATATAAGCATATTTGCACTTTTTACAAGGAAATGTACATGTACATGTATTTACACAGTTTTTGCTTTTAATATGTATGATTGAGACGGTTTGATGTTTGTGTACGTTAATTATATAAATGTTGTTCAGAAAAAATGTCTCTGGTTTTTAAATTAAAACAACAAAAGATTAAAAGATTTAAAAAATTCTGGTGTAAAACAACCACACTACTTCCATTACCCACTATTACACGTATTGTATGCACTTTTCGGAGATAACGTTATCAGAAGACATAGAATTGACCTAATGAAATAGACACCTAAAGTTTTTTCGGTCAGAGAAAGTTAATACACGTGTAAAAACATAAAAAAAAGTTTACACAGCTTTTTTTTTTTTTTTTTTTTTTTTTTTTTTTTAAGAAAAAGAAATGAAAAGAAAATTGGTAGAGTTTTTTTATTATTTATTTATTTTTGAAACACCAATTTCCGAGATCTAAAACTGATCTATCTGATCAGGATGACTATTACTTTTCTTGTGATAACCAAGTAAAGCACGAGCAAAAGATATCTAAAATGGGTTTATGTAAAAATTTTCAAGAAAATCGTTAGAGCCGTTTTTGAGATACGGACTTTTTCCAAAGCTTGGCATAATTAACTGCTGACCAGAAAACAACAATTACATGCAAAATGATGTTTAAAAGAGGATTAATATGGCAAGTTTGAAAAAAAATTCACGCAGACGTTTTGCAAGGAACACACTCGCAGGACCTCAAATTGAGCTATTCATACAGGACGCATGCCAATTTTCCTGAACTAACCAACTATATCATTCGAGATGACATACGATCCTACTTCCGGTTTCCGATGACCCACTTCCGGTTTCCCCCAAAATTTGGAAACTTGATCTGTACACCAGAATTATATCATTTCTGAAGTTTCGTAGTTCTATCTTTATTAGTTTTGGAGATATGATAACCAGAAGATTTCGCACATACATACATACACACACACTGACCAATTGCCAAAAGCTACTTTTTTGGACTCAGGAGGCCTTAAAACATGTAAATCAGGTGAAAAATCAATATCGAATTTTTGGACCGAATACAATACTTCTATTACCTACGGTAGTATGGTAATGGAAGTAAATATATATATATTTATATACAGTATTTAGATTTCTTTATATCATTCTTTTGAACTGTCTTAGCTTTAACTCACAAAAATTATTATCTTAAATATTCTTTTTGCTTATAAGTTAAACATACTCAATGATATATTTTAATATTTATCTATACAAATAAACAATGGAGAAAATAAAAGTACTTTTTAAGGAATTATTTGAGTTTTGTCTGTAAATAAATTTTCGTTTTGTGAATATTTTAACATAAATATTTGATTTACTATCATAATGACATTGTCCTAAATGAGTGCTTCACATTTTAAATAAAAAATAAAATGAAATGATGCTATTTACGTACATTAAGGAAACACGAGTACTACAAAAATAAATACGATTAATGCAAATTTTTCTAATAATGGAGTTGAATTACTTTTCCCTTGAGTAATAAAAACTGCATTTTATTCATCTGAAATAGAGAACATGTTTGAATTAGCATCTTATTTCTGTATGAAAAGCAGGAAATGTACATTTCAACTAAATTCCTGTTTTATTATTATCATCTCTTTATCTCTTTATTTATTTTTATTTCTCTTTTATTTATTTTGAAATTGTTGAATGTTGTATTTGAATAAGTTTCTTTTAGCCATGTACTCCAAAAACATGTTTAATTGCATACACTCTTACCATTTTTATAAAATTTGCAGAAGTTTGACTATTTAGAATCTGGAACTACACTGCAGAAAATGTACTGCAGTTTTTATCACAGAATGAGCTCGCAAAAATGTTTTACATTTTAACCAACTACACTGTTAACTTTTTACCAGCTATGCTTTTTACAGTAATGTTTTCTGTTTACAGTAGAATGTGATATAGCACTTTACTGTGAATAGAAAAATTGTTCTGTCTGCTGCATTCTAGAATTTGAGGCAGATTGTTTATACTCAGTACGAATAACAAAAGTAACGGCAAAAGCATTTATAAAGAGAGCCCTCTTTTACTGATAATTCTGTTGTAAATACAGGGTTATTATAAAAAAAAAAAACCTATCTCTATATGTGAGAGCATAACTATCATACCGTTCACAGAAACTAAATAAAAATTTGGTGGAAGGTATTTTGAGGTATGCACTCAAGAATCATATAAAAGACAGCAGTAAAACTCTAACAGTTACGATTACAGTGACAAAATTTTGAATAGCAACATCTACTTTTTTTTATTGGAATGGGATCTCCATAGGAAAAAAAAAACATAAATAGCGTTGGAACGGTACCTCTAGCACGAAAGTTACCAACGCTAAGCATACTAAGAAGAGAGAAAACAGCTGTAATGTGCCTACCAGAGCACGACTTTCAATTTCTTAATGACGTCACAATTCACACTGAGTCTTCGGCTCTCACTAAAGTCTTCTAATTCTTCTTCGAAACGAGAAGAAGAGATTATGGTATCCTTAATTTCGTGTAGGTCTACTGAATAAGTGTTTCAATTTCGTTGTTACTCATAAGACACCATCATGACTGACGTCATCGCACAAAGTGAAAAAGAAGGCATTGTGAAATGCGTGATGTGTATCTTGCTTTCTTACTCTGTGAACAAACAGTATGCCGCTTACTGGAAAACACCATCATTATTATAAAAATCGATTTTGATTGCCCTTTCACAGTGCATTATTTTTTATGCACGGCGTCTTACGACTAACAACGAAATTAAAGCTCTTATTTAGTAGCCTTACACGATATTAAGGGTACCGTGGTCTCTTCTTCTCATTTTGAAGCACAATAAGGGTTACATACAAACGGAACGCTTGCAATTTCGATGACGTAAATTTTGCAAGTTTTTTGCAAATACAGTCAGCAGCAAAAGTAACAGAGCACTAGCGAAAATTCCTATGTAAAAAAAGTGCACTTAATGCAGATTTGTTAATTAAATCCTTGTCGAATCCTGTTCTCAATCAGTTTAAGAACATGATTCGACAAGGATTTATTTAACAAAACAGTGTTAAGTGTGTTTTTTTCATATAGGAATTTTTGCTAGTTCTCGGATACTTTTGCTGCCGACTGCAGTCATACATTTGAAACGCCTGCAAACGGCTTTGCAACTGGAAGTGTTTCATTTGTATGTACCCCTAAATAGACTTTAGTTAGAGCCAAAGAGTCAGTGCGAAATGTGATGTCATTAAAAAAATGAGTCGTGCTCTGGTAGGCACATCAGAGTTGTTTTCTCTTTTCTTCTTAGTCCGCCTAGAGCTGGTGATTTTCGTGCTACAGGTACTATTCCAACACTATTTATGTTTTTTTTGTTATGGAGATCCCAGTCCAATAATAATAATAATAATAATAATAAATAGGTGTTGCCATTTGAAAATTTCGAAATTTTGTCACTGTAACAGTAACTGTTAGAAAAGCACCACAAAACTGGCGTTGTAAAAATATTACTTACAAACTTTGAATAAACACCATAAAATGCAATAAACTCGCAACAATAGTTTTTGACTGCAGCACCCGTGCTTACTTTATTCGCCTGATGAAGGGTCATTTGTTTTTCGACCCGAAACAATTGTTGCGAGTTTATTGCATTTTATGTTGTTTATTCAAAGTTTGTAAGTAACTGTTAGAGTTTTACTGATGTTTTTTATATAATTCTTAAGCGCATATCTGAAAATACCTTCTACCAAATTTTTATTTAGTTTCCGGGAACGGTATGATAGCTATGGTCTCATACATCGGGATAGTTTCTTTTTTATAAACTCCCTGTATTTTAGATACAACAGAACATGCTGACACTAATTTTTGGCAGCAAATTCTGCTGAAAATATTACATTGCTTTTCTTTTTCAGTGTAGACTTTTCCCATTTATCCCTGTTAATCACAATTACGTTGTATGATTAAAGTAATGAGGTATAGACAATGGGAATTTGTAGAAATAAATTAAAATACCAGGAAAGTTGGCTTAAAAATTTTGTCCTAGTTTGAATCAAAACATGGTACACTGTAGCTGCAACCATGCGACGGTGAAACATTTTACCATTATTTGGTGCTTGTTAAACTAAGGCTTGGTACTGCAATAGCTACATTAATAAGGTGGAGAAATATTTTACCGTAATTTGGTGCTTCTTTTCAACAAGACGCACCAAATCATGGTAGAAGCATCACATGGTTGCAGCTAGATTTGTACCGAGGTTTGGTTCAACATGGCAAATTGAAGCTACTGTAGTAATAACACTTGGTTCAACCTCGAACTGAAATTTTTAAGTGTGTATTGTTTAATTTGAACTAAAAACTGACACGTCATTAGATTGGTTGCAAGTATTACTTTACTGTTAAAGAAATAGACGAATTAAGGATCTGAAGAAGTTTCAAAATGTAAAATCTTTATTATTATTTTTTTATTCTGCTTTCATTCAATAATAAATAACTAATGAAAGCAAACTTAAAAAAATAGTTTCGAATTTTTTTAATTAATGTCTATCTGGTAAGAACGTTTTTCTTCGTCATTTACACTTTAATAATTATTTCTTGGCAGATTTTAAACGTGATCATTCGGTTTATTCATCATTCATTGGCAGTATAATTGAAATTTCATGTTGATATTAGGTATAAGGCACAAAAGTAATTTTTAATTATTTTAATAAATAATAAATAAAAAACAAGTATTTAATATTTTAAAATTAATTACCTTGAAATTTTAAAGTGCTAAAAATGTAGGCTATAAGTGAACTGTTAATGAGATGATTTATTAACTTTCAAACTTTTAACATTAATTTGGTTAATTTTTCTCTGACAAAAACTTACGATGAGAACGGTAAAATAAAGATTTATTTATTTTTTGTAACGATTACTGATGATTTCTCTTATTTATATTTATAATTTGTATTATCTTTAGACTATTATTTTTAATGAGAATAAAGACTTATTGATTTACTGTCATGTTGATTTATTACTTTTTATGTCTGATTTTTAGTTTAGAATTTTCTTAAAATTTTCTCACCAGATAGCAGTTCTTTCACCTCCATTGAACTAAAAATAATGTCTTACGGAATGAAACTTAAAACTGATTCAAATTTTATTAACAAGTGTCACCTTTATATCTTTTTTGGATCAATGTAAGTATCATTTTTCATTTTTGACAGTATAAAGTACTATTAAAAAGTATCGATTATTCGGTTAATTTTCTTGTTGAGAATTTTAGTTTAAGCAGATATTTATGAAATGATATGATGCACTTTGAAGCTTTTATATTATTACTTCAAAATTTGTTTTAAATCTGATTGTAACATAAAATGATAAAATAACGTTTTATTTCGAAATTAATCGAAGATGAATAATAATAAAAGAAAAAAAAATGCGTTGTGCAATTTAAGTTTTATTTTAAAAAATTTAAATAACAATAGTTTTTTTTTTTTTTTCTTTTTAAAGCTTGTCCTAATGCATGTTTTTGAGAAAGATACAATAAACTGCGCATGCCTGTTCCGGCGATCGTGATCTGAGTTTGAATTTGGTTTCTGTTGTCTGTTCAATGTGAGAATCTGTCGGTTAAAGGTGGGGTGAAGAATAAGAGATACGTACAATTACTGTGCTAAGTGATGAATATAGATCTGTGATTCAATTAAAATAGTACACAGGCAATTTTATTTTTATTTATTTGTTCACCAATCAGTGTATTAATTTTGATATTTTTTTAAAAAACGCAAAAAATATTCACGCTGAATAATTGAAAATAGTGCTAAAGTTTTAGCGCTAGAGGCCTATTTCTAATAAATAAATAAATAAATAAAATAAATAAATTTTAAAAAATATATTGGGAATCTTTTGATTATTTTGATAAAAATTTAATTATTAATGATATTGTGCATATAAAACGATTTGACAGATTGCTATCTTTGGCAAAATTAGTTTCCACTGATAATCCACTCTTCACCAGGGAAAGACAGAAAGTAAAGGTTTAAAAAAATCAATGATTAGTTTTTGTTTCTTTCTTATTTTATTTATTTCTTTATTTATTTTTTCGTGCATAAAAATTGAACAGACAAGCGTTTTTTAATTGAAAAAAGTGTCTTTGTTCCTAACCGATTTTTCAAATGGAGAAAATAAATATCATAAAATAATTTTCTTTAACAATTTCGATGATATGCTTGGATAATCTTCCTTTAAGAGATAATAAAATCTGTCACTGTACAAAAGATTACTAATTTGTGATATTTCAGATTTGAACAATAGAAGATGCCGCAGAATATAACAAAAACTGCAATAAAATTTTGGATTTCATTTCTAAGACTCGTAATTATAACCTACTTTATTACATTATTATTATTATTATTATTATTATTATTATTATTATATATTTTTTTAATACACTGTACAGAAAAAAAAAAAAAAAAAAAAACTTGCGTTAGGGGAAATTATAAACCGAGAGAATATATTCGTGCTAGAGCGTTGAATTATAATCTTCAGAAAGTTAAGCCGGTTGCTATGATATTAGTACTCTATTATTATGAAGCCATTTTTATGGAATTTAGAGGCCACGAAAGGTTCCGTTGCAATTATTTTTGCTTAAATGACTTTTGGGATACGGGTCTTTTAAGGTCTCGTTGCAATTATTGTTGCTTAAATATTTATTTTCCCTAAGCGCAAAAGACTAGTTATCACAAATACCCCTGATTATAGTGATCGCTATTTTAACAATTTATAAAGCTACAAGGTCTTTTACAAAGAAAATTTCTGTTATAATTTCTGTAGTATTAACGATTTATTTGTTACAAAGGACACAGATTGAAGTCAAAAGGGATTGCTATATTAAAATTGTATTATTAACTACTTATAGAGGCAAAACCTATAAGTTTACCATTATAGTCATTTTTAACTATTTCTAGGCACAAAACTCTCAAGACCCAGTTACAATGATCATAATTTGTTTATTAAGCAACATTTAAAATTTTACAAGTTATTATCTACTTATAGAGGCAAAACCCATAAGTTTTCCATTATAGTCATTTTTAGCTATTTCTAGGCACAAAACTCTCTAGACCCAGTTAGTTACAATGATCATAATTTGTTTATTAAGCAACACTTTAAAATTTTACAAGTTTAACGCTTTTTGATACTGACATAACACTGCAAATACATTTAAAAAAACGGAAACCAGAAAGTCATCATTTGTGCTTTACTCAGTTCTAGAGCAACGTGAAACTCACATAACTTCATATGCTGAAATTCATCGAGCATATTATTTTCATACTTTTCAATCAAATGGATAAATTCTGGGAAAAAAGAAAATATATGTGTATGATAATTTTTAACATTTTCTGCATAAATATAAAAGGGGAATTTTTAATTTCTTTTTTCGATATATTTATAGTCCTGTCACAATGGACACATTACAAATAATCTCACATCTTTTTCATGAACAACAAGAGCCATAATAATGAGTTCAATCAGCAATTTTCTGAACACTTTGTTTAATTCATCTTGTTATTCAATGACAAAGATACATTCTTAAATATTCGTTGTTCAAAAAATTCTCTTTTAATTTAATCGAATGATATACTGAATATTATAACAATTATGATCACTTGGTTAGTTACTGATGAAACCATACAAATATATAAAAGCAATTTCAATGAAATTAATCCTAAAATTATGTGTTTTTATAAAACAAAAATCTTTTCAGGTTTTAGTATTTGCATTATAAAAAGTATCGTGCTTATTTTTTGGTTGTCGAATTTAAAATTTTAGGTAATTTTGCATAATTGTGATAAAAATAATCTATTTAAAATAATGATAATCAATGAATATACATTTAAAGCCTTGTAAAATCATTTCTTTCTTTTCTTTCTTTCTTTATTCAATTTTCTAGCAGTTCAATGAACTGTACTTAAAAAAATAAAAAGCATATATATTAACAGTTCATATGTTTATATTTAAAGAAAACGTTCCTTTGTTATTTAATTAAATAGAAAAGTTTTCGCCAAGTATAAACATATTTTATTATTACTGGAAAGAGTCCCATTCGATAACGGAAATTGTTTTCTTTAGTAATTACTCTTTTTGTTCAAAGATAAAACAAATCAACTCCCTTTGATATGAAATGTTTTGTTTCTTTAACTTTTAAATGAGTAAAAGCGGCTTTTAATAGTGATTACTCAAGTTTTTTGAATAAAAAACAAATAAAAATCTTTTGCTTTTGTCTGCTGGCGATCTAAAAATTTGTTGTACTTTAAAATAACTGTTGATTTCTGAAGTTAGAGGGCAAATAACATGATTGATCTAGTTTAGAAGAAAATTTTAAAATAATTTGTTTGCAATAAATACTGACAAACGAGTTTATTACTATGGTCACCAGACATTATTTAACCTGTTAAATTTTGTGTTAAGAATAAGTTTTTATTAATGATTCTACGTTGAATTGTTTCTGTAAAATAAAAAAAAACCTTTTTGTTTGGTTTAATTACGACTAATGCTACTGATTTTAATAGCTTTTATAAATCGAAAAATTAATTCTCTTACTTTAAGAGAAAATTAATTTCTACTGAGATTTGTTGTATTCAAATTAAATTTAATTTAAGAAAGTTAAAGTGCGTTTCTTAAATTACATTTTTTAAGTACTGCTAAACTAAAAGTAAATTAAAGATAAAAGAAAATGAACAGACGAACTGAGTTTTCTATTTAAATAATATAACGTAATTTATGATTCCTTTGTTATGAATGATTTCAACGAAAAAAGAAAGAAAAATAAAACAGTGCTTAAATATATATATAGGAAAAGGAGAAATATTTAATTATATTAATGCTTTATAATTTCTTCTTCTTCTTTTTTTTTTTAAATATATAACTTCCACTTTTTTTTTCGCTTGTCGGTATAAACAAATTTCATTAAAATTTCATTATTTTTCTTTTTGAGAATTATGTTTCTTTTAAACATTAAATATATGGGTAATTACTAAATATAATTATTTTTAAATGATTAATTTTTTTTTTGATAAAATGATTTACTAATCTATATAGCGATGGTTATAATTAAAGTTATACCCTGTTTACACCTACATGGATCCTGTTCTAGTACACGTATTTCGTTGAAGCATGGTATAAACAAATAGACGTTGTAATGGACTAGGGGAAAAAGAAATCTGCAATAAAAATTAATAATTTAGATTTCGTCCATTAGATGGCGTTTTCATGTAACGTAGAAAATACATTATGGAAATTTGGAATGTTTTAAAAACAAATAGTCGATGTCGTAAAACCGTTCTTCACCATTCCTAGAGGAACCCTTTCCGTAAGTGTTTTGTAGGGACAGTTTTGAAAAAAGTTGACTTATAAATTGCAAAAGACTGGAGAATTGGGTATGATACGAGGAAGATAATGTAGACTGATTTTAAATAAAACTGTGGAAGAAGTCATAATGCCGCAGTCGAAATAGCACCCGATTTCAAATAATCTTCGACAAGTGCAATGTCACATCACTCACGTGATT
Organism: Salticus scenicus; assembly: GCA_963930645.1. Lineage (NCBI taxonomy): Eukaryota > Metazoa > Arthropoda > Arachnida > Araneae > Salticidae > Salticus > Salticus scenicus. The sequence continues at coordinate 137,525,460 of OZ005648.1, forward strand.
TCTTTATCTAGAGTGCAAAAGTTTCTGTAATCTATTTTAAAGTGGTATTCATAGAAAATTCGCATCATGATGCCCAAAAAAGCATTGATTTTGTTTGTCTACTTTTGGTCAAAATAACCGATGACAGTCAATGCGAATACTCTTTTGATCCCGGCAGTATGACTTCTACACCAGTTCTTTTTTTTCTTTTTTCAAATCACTTTCCATTATCTTTCTTGTAGCATACGCAACTTTTCAGTTTCTTATAATTTAATGATCATTTTTTCTCAAACGTCAAAAGCCTTCAAAATAGTTTAAATATTACTACAGTTCTAATAAAAAAACTTTATCAGTAAGAACCGGTCTGTCTCCTATGTAGGAATAATGAAGAATGGTTTTATGACATAGATTATTCGTTTTCTAAAACGTTCCAAATTTGCATAACGTTCATTCTATGTTGCATGGAAAGCGTTATTTATCGGTCAGGACTTGAACTATTAATTTTTATTAAAGATTTCTTTACACTGTGGCACATATAATGCATATACTAAGTTTCAACAAATTGCATCTACTAGAACGGGATCTAAGCAAGTCTGAACAGGGTAAATTTAATTGTAACTATGGAGTATATAAAATGCAATGTTTAAATGTTTGTCTTGGATATTTGCAGAAACAGATTTTTTTTTATATGAAAATTTGTTTTTTTCTCGTTTCCAGTAAGAATGTTAATTTGTGCCTTTCAGTAACTTCCAGTAAAATCATTTAACACACACACACACACACACACACACACACACACACACACACACACACACACACAGAAATGTGTTAGTGATGCAATTTAATAAATGAGCTGGCTGGACTTTTTTTTTTATTATTATTTGTACAGTTGCTGGTGGATCATTTTCGGTGACATGTAAGTACCCTCACTTTTAAATCTTTTATACGTTTTTGCATTGTTTCCAAATGCATAAGGTAACTTGTGTCTTGTTTATTATCTGTAAGAATGAACGCTTAAATATATAACTGAAAATTATCTACCTCAATTTATTTTGATTTTTGAATTTATTATGATATATTAACTTAGATTATTTTATAAATTAAATACTGTAGATCGCTAATTAGATTAAAATTAATTATCTATGATTTTTTTTAATTAATTAGATCTGAAATGTTATTGGTAAATATCTGTTGCTTTTATATTTCTACTTAGTGCTCACCGATTACCGTTAATTACTTTTAAAAGTAAATAAATTCTCCAACACATCTGCCAATAATTTTCACAAGGTTTTATTAGAATGGGTCTATCATTTCGCTTAATTTATTGTCAATATAATAATATACAGAGTAGACCGAACATCACTGACACATTTTTAAGCTTTATTATAAAATAAAGTAAGTGACGTTGGAAAATGCGATTTGTACTGCAATTCTTCTTACGATGAAAATTTTGTTTAAGGAAATAATAAAAAACAATGTTCAAAATTTGATTATAGATAGCGTTGTATCTTAAAAACAGCAAGGAAAGCCTAAGAAACACTGGACAAGCAATCAAACTGCATTAGGCAACAATTTTCCATATTTGCGCTTTTTTTACAGTACGAATCATGTACAAATGATAATACAATTCGATCCACGTGGCAAACATTTGTTGTAGAAGAAACTGGATTACGTGTGTTAATCGCGTCTGTATCACCACTTTCATGTTATCTACAAAGAAAGCATGCACTTTGCACTTCATAATTCCGCAGAAAGAAAAAAAAATAGATAACCATGGCAGAAATACAAGAAATGTTATACAAAGAAAACACAAGCGCTATCTATGAGAAAAACTTTGAATTTATTTCTTTATTCGCTTAAACCAAATTTTTGACCATAGAAAGTACAGTAGTGCAAACCACACTCTCATACGGCAATTACTTGGTTTTATATTAAAGTTTAAAATGTGTTTAACATAGTGACCCACCAAAAGATAGGCCAAAACGTGTTTAACAAAATCGTCATAAAAATGACGATTTTGTTAAATACGATAAATAGACCCCATGAGATACTCGAAATTTTTGTCACAATATAGTTTCTAAAGTATAAGAAATAGAGATACGACTATTCGTGGGCTTATTCAGAATCCCGAGCTAATGACAATGGCGTCTTACCTCTAAATCTGAAAATTTTAAAATAGAATTGTAAGTGAAATAACCTACGAATTGATCAGAGTAGAAACTCAGAGCAATATGAAAAATATCCCTATCATTGATTTTATTTTAATTCTATAGTTTACCAACAAATCCTATTATAATTATATTTATCAGTGCAATTGACCTTATCCATATCTTCAGAAAAATAACATATGTTGCAACTGAAACCGGCATTTAAATCTTCATAAATTTACATATTTGCCAATAATTATATTAGTACGTTAGATCATAAACTAGTCTAACTATAAAATACTTATACATTGTAGTAACCCTCTTTATTAATAAAAAAAAACATATATATATATATATTTTTTTTTTTTTTTGGACAAAAGTGCTGAAATATAATGCAACCATTTTTTAAAGTTGCACTTGCACGACAGTGTTGTCAGCACAGATTTTTCCTTGTCCCTACGAACAGTTCAAAATGCCCCTACATTCACGATAAAAGTCCGTACCTTAGTGCTGAGGATGTTCGCAGGACATACTTTCGTCCTTGGAATATTCTGCGAATGTCCTGGGAGAGATAGGGTACCTCCAAAATGTCCCTACTATAGCTTAAAATTCCTACGCTTAGTGACAAACTCTTACAGCTGGTAACATTGGTGCACAATGCAACCAATCGCACGTGTTTGAAGGCGTACGCCTCTTCCTTCATGCGCATGCGCATGGTACACAAAAATTAATTCTGTAAAATACTTTCACGTTGCCACTCTTGGAGAGAAAAAGCTATGAGATGTTGTAGAGGCCACACCCGTAACCAGTTCTGACTTAATATCTGACACCCAACGAAAGAATCCTACAAGCATTTAATTTGACTCAAATATTAGATCTTTATCAATACGTTGCTGTTATTTATTTCCAGGAGTCCAGTTCTGAAAATAGAACTTAATTTCGAAAAATACTTTTGAGCATGGAAGACTGAAAAAAAATAATAATAAGAGCAACAATAATGAGATTCTTAATTTATTATTTGCTAATATTGAAAGAAAAATCATATGGTTTAAAACGTTAATAATTATAATTTGCATCAACTGAGTTGAGAATAAAATTTATCTAAAACTAACAAAAATTGAACAATTAATATTTCTATAAATGTGTTCATCTGTAGTGATAACATTTTTTTTTATCTAAAACTGTATCTGTGATTGATTTATGTGTAAGGTCAGTTCAAATATACTATATAAAATTTGAAATTTTAATTCCAAAAATAAATAAATAAAAATAAATAAATAAATAAATAAATAATAATAAAAGTAATCTTTTGATGAATTTATTATAATTATTTATTAGGAAATTCTTGCAACATTCCTACAATTTTCTATCTGATTTATTTTATCGTCCAAACTTTCATAACAGTATTGCATACTGAAAAAGCAAACTAATTTTTAAAATGCCGACATAGATTATAATTTGCTGAATAATATTTTTTCACATGCTGTTTCATACATTCAAACAATTTTTATAGAATTAAAGGATTATAGAACCAGTAAATTTTGATTTAAAATTTTATAAGTAAAAAAAAAAAAAAAAATCTGCTGAGCACCAAATGTGTTTTACTTCCTAATTCTCTTGTGGTTAATTCTCTTCTATACGTGGTTTTTAGCTAAAAGGTTTCTACTAAATTTACGCATGTGTCACTCTAGTGTTATATTTCATGCTTTAAATATTCTTTTTTGTGATAAGTTATCATGTAAAAGAATTTTAGAAAAATGTGTTTTAGTCATAATATTTACAATTATATTTTAAAAATAGATAATTTTTTTTTATAATAGTGTGAAAAAATAAGGAAGTTTTCTAATAATTACCAATTTAGTTTTAAAAATAAAATAAACTACTTAATGTTAATAAACTATGCTATTAGTTACTTAGTGCTATTAGAATACATAATGCTTTTTACACTAAATTAATATCCGACGTTATGATTCAGTTCATTTTTTCCCCTTGATGCTAATCAAACGGTACCATGAATAATAATATTAACTAGTATCGCCCAGTGGTCGAAACTCGACCATTTTTTTTTGCAAAGCGAGGCAAAGCAAAGTTATTGCCTTGTCCTAAACGGAATGCAATTGCAACGCAGCTGCGACAATTGTTTGCCAATATTCACTCTAACTGAATCAGCAGAGTTTTACTTAATATAACTATTTCTCTCTGTAGATGTTAGCCTTTCCTGAAATGAGAGAAAATCGCAACGTGAAAACGCCCCTTGTCGTGTGATACAGCCCAGAAGCTAATAGGTACCATGTCAGACCAAGGTCCAACCAAGTATCAAATTCTGTTAAATTAATTCGATTGGTTCATAAAGTACAGTGTTTGAACAAAAAAAAAAAAAAAAAAAAAAAGATATTTTTCAAAAATGGTCGAATTGAGTTCGGGAAATTTCAAAACGTGTAACTTTATCGAAAACCGAAAATCTAAAACATTTCTGAATCTTATATTTTCTACTTATATATGCAGAGGAAAGAATAATAAATCCACTTTTTAAAAAATAAAAATAAGTAGTCAATTTCACTAATTTTACTTAATTAAAATGCAAGGAAATCTCAAACCGTGTAAAATCATCGAAAACCGGAAATCAAAAGTTTTTATGTATCTTCTCTTCTACTTGCTTCTTCTACCCACAAAAGCTAGCAATAAAGACACTTTTTTAAAAAATAAGTAGCCAATTTCAGTTAATTGAAACGTAAAGAAAGCTCAAAACATGTAAATTCAGCAAAAAACGGAATTTCCGTATCGTCTACTTATACATGCAGCAGTTAGTAACAAATCCATTTTCCTTTTATTTAGTATATTAGTTTAATATTTATTGTTTAAATATCACCCTTTGAAATGAAATGTTTATGTTTACATTTGAAACTGGAAGTTTGCCATTTTTTTTTCTGGAGTTTTGTGATTTTAAATTAAAATTTTATCAATTTTACAGAAAAAATAAATCAATCAAACACATGTAGACAGTAACTTATATATAACTATACCCAAATATCGGAATTAAAATCGGCAGATAATTTCCGTTATTTTTTAATAATTTTTTACAAAAAACTCAATGGACAATTAACATAGAAAATCTTTTACATGGCTCCATGGACAGACAGTGACGTCATCACTTCGCTTGCGTATAGTGATGCTACATTATACAAATTACTGTGTCTATGGTTTTATTTGAGCTTTATGAAATTGCTAGATTTAACAACTTTCTACTTTTAGGTATTTTTTAATGTGAAGGAATACGTGTATAAAAGGGAAAAATGGGGGAAAATGCATAAAAAATAAATGTATTTTTAAATATCTTCTTGACATCGTAAGAAAATAATATTTGTATTCGTACCTTCCGGCTAACCATACCTTTCGAATGATACCATTTTCAACCCTCTACTCCCATAATTAATATGTTAAAAAGGGACAACAAATTTTATGCTTGCGTATTAATATATAGATAATAAACTGGGACTGCTAGGGAAATACACTAATCTTAATCTCGGATTAAGATAATTTCGTTCCATCAGTGACGCATTGTAAAAAAAAAAAAAAAAAAAAATCTGTCTGCAAAATTATTAGAAAATATCCATTTTCCCTATGAAAACATAGAACATATGCACCTCCTACCAGATAAAATCTGTATCAGTGGTTACCAGCTTTATCTTGTTACAGAGAAAAATGTGTATTTTAACAGATTAAGTTATAATTTTATCGTTTTCTTTACAAACATTTCCTCAATATCATTCTGCATAACAGCACTACCTATCGGAAAACATATAAACCATTTATTTAATATAGCTACTTATAATGAAATTTTATGTATACAGTTTTATGCTTTTTTAACTAATAGATTTTGAGACACAGCCATTTGGGTAACCACAAACTGAATAATACCAGTGCCACTTATAGTACCATATACATCCAAACTGAATCAGCATAATATTTCATATTTCCATCTTACACATCAAGTTTTATTTATTTATATATCGTATAAGCTAACATACAGTTTTTTCGTAACTGTAGTAAATTGAAGTATAATTGCGCTACTTTCTGGCTGATACATGCAAACAAATTGAATCAGCATGGATTTATATATATATATAACTGTCCTTTCTACATATATAATTTTGTACACCTGCAGAATATAAAGCCGAAAATATAATCTTTTCATAACAGCATCACCTGTTAGGTGATCTATTTTAAAATCTCTCAAAAAAGAAGAATATATATATTTTTTTTACTTTTAAATTTAGTCAGTTTTCTTTTAGTCAAAATACTGTTACAAATTTTCATTTAATATCTATTTTTTTAAATTCATAGAAGGGAAAATGTAATTACATTTAAATATTTTAAACGAAACTTACGATTATGTTTTCTAATTCAATTGAGAAAACGTAATTACAGAAATTTTAATTAATTTTTCAGAAAATAATTATAATTCTATAATAAGATGAAATGAACAACTGGTTCTGTAATTAAATTTCATTTTGAAAACAAAACTTTAAATTTATTAAAACGCTAATTAAAGAAAATAGTTTCAAAACTTAATATTGGTCAGTATTAAAAGAAGTATGTTTCCTGTTAAAATACAATTTGCCATTAGATTACTTTTATTTATTTATATTCATTATTATTTTACAAATGCCACAATTAAATCACTGCATTCAAATGGAAGTTTCGCATATTGTGGTTTCTAAAGTATTTTCAAATGAAAATTTTATTTTAGTTAGAAATTTCTAAAAGTGTTTTTGAAAGTAATCTATAAACGAATATTTAAAAATGCCATTTTTTTTTTAGAAAAGAGTTAACCAGTGTCGCTGCCTGAAAAATAAAGCATTTTTATTTATTTATTTTATTATATAAGAAGAAAGTCTTCGATTCATTAAAATTTTCGACTTACAGAATTCGATCAATTTAGACATTTTGAGATGTTCTGACAAAGATTTGACCATTTTTAAAATGGCCAGGATTGTCTATCTCTCTGTGTGTTACAGGCAGATGGACAGATAATTCTTGTGGGTGATGTATTTACCAGACGTAAGGAATTCTGCGAAACTTTGTGTTTAATTGCGCATTGACATAAATTATTGCTGATTAAGTTTTAGTATATTAACGAAACAATTTTTATTAACCAACAGATGGAGCTGACATACTGAAATTTCTTTCATTTACAGGATTCCTGCATTTGATATTCTACAGTGTATAATTGTAATAATCTGGTGTGTCATTCACACAACTTTCCATTACCCTTCTTTTCAATACTGTAAAGATAGATTGCATAAGACTTGAGATCAATAACGCAAAATAATAAAGTTCAATATACTTTAAAAATAATCTAAAACTGGTTTAGAAATAGTTTTATTTGACATACGATTCTATGTGAGGAGGACTACCGCCCCCTCATTCCTCCGTTCAACAATAGTGCCTATAATTATTTCAAAAATAAGAAAACAAGGCTGTGATTAATTTGATTTCAAACTTACCAATCTTGATCAAATTTTGAGGTGGCAATCTAATACAAACTTTAAAATATCGAATTCGAATTACTTGCAGTTATTTGTTTATAAGTTATGATATAAATAAAGATTAACTGCTAAAAAATGTACTTTCTTAATGAGGAAACCTTAAAACGTGATATTATACAAAAAACAAAGTTGAAACTTCAAAAAATACTTTCTTTACCGTACGAGTATGAAAAATTAATTTTCCTTCTTGAGCAGTGATTGTCAACATAGTAAATTGCAGTAAAGCACTTTCATCAATTACATTCGATAGAAAAGAACGTTTAGCTCAATTTTGAGTAGCACTGTCTATCAACAACATGCACTATAAGCAATATTTTGTACTTAAATTTAGAGTTACTTGAAAAACTTCTAACACAAAATGATTAAAATTTCCAGCAATTTTCAAGTATAGCCCTAATATATCCGGATATTTAGGGTGGCCCTGTAAACGAATGGTGAATGGTTCCCATACCATAATCTACACGAAACATGCTTTTACGCAAATAAAAAATTGTGTTTATTCCGTTTTCTTTAAGTAAGCTTATAGATGTTAGAGTGTGCTTACACGAAATTTCCCCATAGACATAATGCATTTGAATTCTCTTGGATGTCCTTGTACACGAACCATTTACTTGATCTCAACGAAAATTTTAGTATTGCGTCCCTATATGATACACATTTTGTATACCGAGTTTGGACTTTCTGCTACTATTTGTTTTTGAGATATATTAATTACAGACAGACACACACAGACATACAGACCAACCGCTAAAAACATGTTTCAGGGGACCTCAAAACGTGTTAATATAACAAAAACGCAATTTTGGAAATTTGACCCTAAACTAATACTTTCTCTACGATATATACGGGTAAGAGAAAGCAAAAAGCTTGATGTGTTAGAGGGTGATTAGAGAAAAATATGCTCATTAAATTTATGTGTATATCGCCTGATTTGTGTATATCACCTGATATGCTGTAATTTTTACGTTTACGGGAAGACTGTATCTCAGCTTTTATTATTAATATATAAATACACCAAATTTTATATGTAAGATGGATTTTATTGAAATTATGCTGATTTAATTTCGGCCCATTTTGTTTGTCAGGTTATGTCACTATGTAACGGTTATGGGATGTCTATGTGATAATGCTTATGATATAGAAATGCAAAAATCTTAATATATGATATGGATATTATGAAAAATTTTGCTGATTCAGTTTTGCTGTATTGCGGCGAAATGTGGTGTTGATATTGTTACCTTTCAGAGATTTTCTGGTTGGCTATATCTCAGCATCTATTGGTTAATGTTTCACAAATTGTGATAAATTAAAATTTTGTGCATATTAAATGGTAGGTGGCAAGTGGTCCTCTTATAGGAAATGATATAGATAATTTTAACGGCCAGAGCATATTATTTTAAGCATTATTTTAAATACATTGTTCTGTGTAAAGTGTTTTGTTTTACCATGGATTTTTAATTTCCATTTCTGAAAGTGAACTAATAGTATCATTAAATATAAATAAAAATTCATTATTATCAATTAAAAAAGTTATTAAATGTCATTAAAAATAAGAGTTAATCTAATATTTTTAGTCTGATTTATGATATACTTGAGGCACACAAAAGATTAAATTTTAATGGAGCAAAATCCAGCATTTCTAAATTTATTATGATGCAATTTAGCTAATATAACATGGTTAAAGTGATGTAATTAAAGTATTAACTTTACCAAGAAATTTTATTTTTACTTTACTTCTTTAGTAATCACTGCGAGAAGCATTTTGAAAAAGAAGGTTCATGTTTGTACTAAAAAAGTAATATATAAATATTCTTGTAGTTAAAACTAATTATCAAGGCTATTTCATATTTGGTTACTTACCTAATCCATAAAAACAAACTGTTGAATAGCTGTAAAAGAATCACTCGTTTGTAAAAAATAAAAAAAACGAGTTAAACGTTTCCAAAAACAGAATACTTCCAAATATAATTTAAACATTTGGAACCAAAATCAATAATCCATAAATCGAGAAAAAGGATTACGAAAGTAATAATCTATAATGATGAGGAATTGAGGTCTTAAATACTTTATTTTTGTGTGCTCTCAAGTGTGATTATGAGATATGGATTATAGTTGTAACCACAAAACTTTTAGGCGCAGAATTCTGTAATCCTTTCATCAACGATTTATACATTACTAACCAAGTAACTATTTGCTTTTATGATCCAGAAGCAACGTACGAAAAAAGATAAAAGCGCAAAAACTTTATTTTATTTTATTAGTCGCGTATTTATATGATTATGCTTGTTAGATAAAGAATTTATTCGAAACTATTTTTTAATGCTTAAACCAACCGTAAAAAGAAGGTGAACATTATAATTTTTTTTGTAAATTACTGTCTTAAAATAGTTACGTGTTGACAAATTTAATAATAAAATTGAAATTAAAAAATCGCAAGAAAATTAAAATATAAATTCTAAGTAAAAAAAAAAAAAATAAATAAAAAAATATTTTTAAAAGCAATTATGTTAAAAATAATATTGTAGCGACGACATCAGCGACATTTCTCCGATAGAGTATCAAAGCTTACCGACGAACAATCGGTTAACGTTTGGTCCAGAGGTATGATTTTGGACTCTTATCCCTTAGATTTCATGCTCGAATAAAACCTATCGCACGCACTTCTACATTGGTGACCGCGGACGCTCAAACGGAACATTTAACGACTTATCCACTTCACTATATAGAAATAGATGGAAACACCACACCTTCCTAATAGCAAAACCTGTCACGCTCCACGCCGTGCAACTGACGGCCAATTGACTTCGCGATCTGGTAAATGCTATCATCTACAGAAGTAATACTACTCGTACGACGAAGTACTTTCTGGGAGTACAAAGCTTACCAATGAACAACAGGTTAACCTTTTTTCCAGATGTATGTCTTTGGACTTCTGTTCCTCAGATGTCTGGTTCGAATGCAACCTACCGCACGCATTTCTGCAATATTGTTTTAGGATGACGCTCCTTCAAACATTTTGCGGAATGACTCCTCAGTTTTTTTGAACTATCACTGAGTCTGATAGAAGGTGGTCATGTCTTTACAGGCGCTTGAACATTTTTTGTCTCCGGCTATATTACTGAAGGAAGTTACAGTGTGAGGTTTCATGTATTTCATATTCGTTCCATAGTTATTTGATGATTTTCCCAAAACCATATGTGTCTGTCTGCTGGCCGAATGATTAACGTTTTGGTTTTTGAGAGCCAGTTTCAAATTTAGGACGTGAATGTTTGTAATGGTTCAGAATTCACTCTAAGTTGCTGACCGTTTTAGTGTGCAAAACAAAAATGAAAAAAAAAAAATATAGAGCGACAAAACAGACAACAAATCTATGTGCCCTCGTTAGATAGATGTTTTAAGTACACAGTTTAAGAGCTGGAGTAAGTATCTTAGCTATTAATATTCTACAAATTCAATATTAACTGTAAACATAAATTAATGCTTAAAAACCAATATTGTGTATCTTTAAACTTCTGGTAATCTTTAAATTAAAAGAATATCAAAGTTTTAACATTTTTGAAAATTTTAAAATGTTTCTTTATAATTAACTGTAAATTTTCCCCGTGGTTTTACATTATTATAGTTTAATATTATATTTTAAACATATTTACACAATACTATATTGTTTCCTTGATACATATAGTGTCCTAAAACTTCCAGTACTGATGCTGATGTATTTTTTATTTACAAAACAACAAACCTTAAAACGATTATGTTTATGCTAATGATAAAAGGCACATTTAAAATAACGGAGGAAAAAATACAGAACTTACATTTATAATAAATGTTCAAAATGTCCACCCTTTTCTAGGAGGCAAAGCTGAACTCGTTTGCGCATGTGTTTAGAAACGCATTTTAACATGCTGGGAGTGACTTCTTGTAGAGAAACCTGTACACACTTGCACAGAACATGTATTACGAAATTGTCGAATGAGCTGATATAGCATATTTTTACTCGATATTGCATCATCTGGATATTTATATCGCCAAACATCTTTGCATCTTTCATACGATTTACATTCAAAATAAGCTTCAAACAGCGTAATTCTCTGAATGCGTGATAAACTCATTTCACTATGAAGAACAAAATAACATAAAACTTTATTCTCACACAACTTGAGCGAGAAAAGAAACAAACAATAAAAATTAAAGAATTGATGCAATAATAAGCAGACGATAAAATTTAATGTTTAAAAAAAAATCATGGACACAATGAGTTCTTTAAGTTGGAGTACTGGAACTTTTAGGACACACTGTATATATATATATATATATACTGGCGAACAAAATTTAAGCAACAACCTTTTTCTCGTTCTCTTCTTTTGTGCATAATTTTTAAACAAAAAGACATATTAACATAGAATTGGGATGGCCTGTTCGTTATCATATTATTAACGGAATTTTATGGAACTTTAGTATAAGAATAATTTTTAAGCTAATAAATATTCATTTTTCTCTCAAAAGTAAGCTTTGGAAAAAATGAAAATTTTCAATAATTTTACGAAAGAACACTTAATGAAAAGTAGTGTTAAGGATGCATTAGAGATAGGTAAAGACGCACATGCCTTGAAATGTTAAACTAAATCTCGATTTTTCTTTCTGTATTAACTTTTCTTTAACTTTTACAATGAACTTAAAAAAAAAAAAATAATAATAATTTGTAAACTATGAGCATCCCCAGAATAATAAAAATGTCGATAAATAGTTTTATAATGAGCATCTTATTTTCAATTTTCCTGTTTGTATGAATATATTTTAAAAAGCTATTCACATGCGAAAAAAAAGAAGAAGAAATAAGAAACAGAAAAGTGAATACAGGTAGAAAGATTTTTTGGTTGTAAATCTAAGATTTAGATGCGTGTGCATCTTCACTTATCTGTAAAGCCTCTTTTTGACCATTTTTCATTAAATGTTCTTTCCTAAAATTATTGAAATTTTTTCCGTTTTTCCAAAGCTTACTTTTGAGAGAAAAATGAATATATATTAGCTTAAAATTATTCTTATGCTAAAGTTACATAAAATTCGGTTAATAATATGATAACGAACAGGCCTTCCAAATTTTACGTTCATACGTTTATTTCTTTAAAAATTATGTGCAAAAGAAGAAAACGAGAAAAGAGGCTGTTGCTTTAATTTTGTCCACTAATGTATATATATAAGCTAAAACTTTCCATTAAATTTGAGCTATACTCAAGTAATTCAAGGAAAAAAAATGTAAAAAATGTTCACTAGATGGCGTTACATATGAAAATATTGCAAAATTATAATAGAATAAAACATTATAAATGTTCTAAAACTAATGAATTAATATTTAATTTGGTTGTACTTTCCGTGTGTGTCATTTTATATGTTAACTTTGCTTTTTTCTCGATACAAAGGGAAACATGGGGAAAATGTTTGTACATTTTTGTAATTTCTTCAGTGAATATCCGGCATAGTCTCTATAATAAATCAGGTAGAAATCCGCTGACTCGTTTTATCTGCAGTGTGTTGATTGTACAGGAAGTTTAGTTTTAACAAGCTGGGAATTGAAACCTTAAACAGACCTCAGAACTGGATGACAATACATGGGCAAGCAATAATGGATTTAAGGTAATAAAAGTGCTTTCTTTAGATTAAAAGCTGGGAATTCAATTACATAGTATTTATGCTATGAGGAAAAAAATGATTCAAACATTTTTTCAATGTTTATAATATTTTCATTATTATTATTTATGGAGTAAAATGTCCATTTTTTTTTTCTTCTTCATTTATTCATTTAACAAATACAACTAAAAGAAGAGCATCATAATTCGAAATGGCAATTTCATTTATTAAAATAGCTTATTGCTAAGAAAGTGACAAACAGTCGTGCGATGCTTCTGATATCTTACATTATCTGACGGAAAGAGGTTATTTTAAAACAACTGTATTTAGACTACAGCAAAATCAAATTGTGTATTTGGAAGACTATAATAAACAGCAAAATATGCCTTAGAACTGTCCAGAATGTTTTAAATTGGAGTTATGTGAATACTTATTGTTTAATTTATATCACATGATAATTCTGTTTCAAATCGAATTTATATGTTTTACATAGCGAGTTTTTTCTCATATTTTAAAAATCTTCAGATGAATGCTTTTTATTAAATTACATATATTTTACAATTCATAGAACTAGGTTCTTTGAATAATACAAAAGAAAAATCATTTTACATCTTATCATACATGCATCGAAAACAATAATAATGAGTACAAAATACCAAACAGTTTGAGAAGATAGTGGACACTGTGAATCGTTTTTACACTGTTAAAATACACTTCTCAAAAATAAGCGCAATCTTTCCATTATAGAGAAGGTTAATTTCTCCGAGTAGAAAATTCTCATTTTTAAGATTTTTTTTTCTCATTTAACTATTCATTTTAAAGTTTACATCACTTTATATAAAATTGATGAATTTTCTAGAACATGATGTTTTAGAATTCAGAAAGTCTAGAAGTTTCATAACATTAACTAAATAATTAACATAATGACATGATAAATGAATGAAGTTTAAATAGTTTGTATTTAAACAAACACCATTTTTAAAGAATATCCCTTGACAGAAATCGAACAAACAATTTCGGGTTTTGTAGCCCGATGTTTTACCTCGGAGCCACGGCGTTCGCAAACGAAACACCTTTCGTCAAAATATTACAAGACTGAATATGAAATGAATAGTTAAATGAGAAAATAAAATCTTGAAAATGAGACATTCCTACATGGAGCTATTATAAGAATTGGAACTTCTCGAAAATGAGATTATTTTTAAAAAGATTCTACTTATTTTTGAGAAGTGTGTTTTAACAGTATATGTTATTCAAGATATTTAGAAAACAAATTAAAAGCAACCCCTTTCACGAAATTAAATTGTTAGCAATTATACTTATTTTTACTAATATTTCTATTTTTGAGAAAGCAACGGCTCTTGCATTTTTTGAGAAAAATCTTCTCAAGAAGATAAGAAAAGTCTAATCTTCCCATTTTTAAGTAGTTCGTTTTTAACATTGTATATTCAACTATCTTAGAGTTATTAAAAGTTTATGCACAGTTTCATTGAAATGTAACAATATTAATAATGCAAACAATTCTGAAAAAACTTAAAAAAATAAATAAATAAAATCAAAATTTTAAATTTTTTTAAAATTTTGAGATTGACTAAAAAAGTTGATAAACATTTTTTAATAAAAAAATTGGATGAAATTAAAAATATTTTCAGTTATTTCAATAATTTTATCGTTAAAATATATAATAATAAAAACAGAAGATAAAATATTAAAAAAGTAGTTAATATAGAGCATTTTAAAGTGTTCTAAAATTTTTTTTATTTACTTAATATTCATACAATTCAGCGCCAAAATATGCACAATTTTATAACTGTAATGATGTAATAATAATAATACAGCTTATAATGTGTATTATTCCCCTTAAGAATAAAACAAATGTGGAATTTCTGATCTGCTTTTTGAGTGCTACAGAAAATACAAAAATTTAAAGTGTTTAACTGCTGTACCAAAGAAAAATGTTAACACTCTTAAACTGATGTTTGAATACATCCCTGCTTATATATAATCTACTGATGCCTATTTACGATAAAAAAATATCGAAGGAATACTAAACTCAATTTCTTTAAAAGCTACTGAAGACCCAAGAAGAATCTGAAATGAAATTTAGACATAATTTTCAAAAAGGTATGCGCTGTTTTCTTTTAAAGTTTTTATTGTACTTTAAAAACATGGTTTTCGAAAGATGCTGACAGAATAAATATACCCAGATAACAGAAGTAAAAGAACTTTATAAAGTTATAACTGAAATCACTGATTATGAACTTCAAAGAAAAAGTGAAGCTGTATGTTTGAAATATTTATAAAAGAAGTTCACGAAAACATAGTAATACATTTTAATTCTTTTGCAATTTTAAAATGTACTTTTGTGTGGTTTTCATTTAATATATGCTTAAAATTGTAATTTATATGTAAAAATCAAATGCTTGAGATAATTCTTCTAACAATGTGCTTACATATTGTTTAATTAATTTAACAATATGCAATTTATATTAACATTAATTAATGTTCTTTAAATGTAAACATTTATTACAAAAGTAAAACACTTGCTTAACGTACTTTTTTTTTTTTAACAAGATTATATATATATTTTTTTTTTACATAATCAAATGTGCAAATTTTGTAGGTCGCATTCATAATAAGATCGTTTTAAAATATTTTTGAACATTTCCAACAAATTGTACATTGTACTACATTAAAACTTGAAAAAAAAAATACTGCTTCGAGAATATATTGCTTTTGGCGGTAGTCAAATTGGGCCCAGTTTTCTTTGCAACTGCAGCTCAACATAAAAAAAAAAGAAATCTGAAGTATGAAAAAAAAAAATGACACCGTTCAGAATATGGGTGAAAAATAATTGAAACAAAGACTTCAAATAGCTAGAAGCTGGAAGGGGTTCTGGAATCGCTGAGAGCACTTATTGCTTTCCGAATTCACTGCTATATTTAAATTGCCCTATATGCAAAAAAATTTCATTCAAATCCATTATAGTAATCTTTTTTTTTTTTTTTTTTTTTTTTTTTAATACTGATAAGTATTACTAACAAACTGTACTGTATGTTTTTTGATACAATATCTTATTTTATATATCAATAATTTATTTTTAAAAAATTTATACCTAAGCAAATTTATAATATATTTGGTCTTTAATTATCCACAATCTGAGCATAAGCAATACACTCTAATAAATGAACCATTACCAAACCATCTCTTTACTGTCAAATAGCGTATTTTTGTGTTTTTTTTAATTCAAAGTTTTGAAATTACCTATTAGTAAAAAAAATAATAATAAGAGATATTTTTTATTAAAAAAAAAACTAATTTTAAAACTTTACATTAGTTACTATTACAATTGCTTAATAAACATAATCCCGACTTCATATAATATGTATGCGTGGAGAAAAACATTTCCTATAACAGTTAAGTAGTTCCTTTTTTTGATTCATCTAAATTGTACATTTTTCTGGAACAAAAATACAAGCTTCTTTTGATATAAAGTTATACTCATTCGTAGATAATAGTCACTAATTTTTTCAATTACAAGAATAAGAATAAAACTACCATTCGCATTTTCCTTTTCTTCTTTCTTTTTAAAGAAAACTTTTATAATGTCTTTTTCTTTAGCTTAATAATGCAATAAGTAATTTATGTAACTTAAACTAAATGACACTAATTTTGAAACTAAAGGCGTTAGACACGAGATTTATCCCTATTTTTGGTTTGTAATATTTTTAGTGTAATATTTTTTTTTAAAAAAGGTTATTGAGCTTCAGGAAATTATATGACAGTTTTTGAACTCATTTTAACTTTTTACATAGATGGCTTATTTTTGTCACACTAAAATTACCTGAGTTTAATAAATTAGAATAATATGTGAAATATTACCAATTTTTTTTTATTTTGAGTCTAGAATTGCTATTCCTAGATATCTGATGCAGAAATGTTTAAATTATTTTAATTGCTCCGCAAATATATATATATATATATATGTATATATATATATATATATATATATATAAATTCCACAAAATAGAAAATATATAAAATTTAAAGTAACATTCATGAAGAAAATACTGAAACAATGAGTAATAAAACTAGAAACATGAAATAATAATAATAATAATAATAATAATAATAAATGTCACATTTTTATTCTTTAATATGATTTCCTAACTTAAGTATTTAAAACTAAATTTTATCATTTTTATGATACTTTAAAGCAGATGATATTGTATTTTGATTTCAAAAGTAACTAAATATCTAGAAATTATAACTACTAAAAATATCTTATCAAAAAAAAAAAAAAAAAAAAAAAAAAAAACACCATTTAAAGAGTAAAATGATTTTTTAAATTCTAGTAAATAAACATTTTAATAACAAATTATTTAAGGAGGGAAAGGAAGGGGAGGAAGAATATAGTTTAAAAAATAAACGCGGTTTTAGTATCAGAATTTCTCTTATTAAGGTAAGTAATCCGATCATAGTATTATAGTTACCATTAGTAAGGTAAATTATGCTGTTTTAGTATTATAGCATCCTTTAATAAAGTAAGTAATGGGGTTTTAGTATAACAGTTTTTTTTTTAGCACACAATCAATTTTTAAAGTTAAAATAAGAAAAAAAAATATCATGCAAAAGACCTCTAGATAGCAATATTCTTTTATGGGTGAAAAAGCCCTCACAACTTTTATTCATCGCTTATCACTGTATTTAATAATAATAAGTCTTAATTTTTTAATTCCTAAATTTATTAATAAGCCTCGAAAATATAAACAGTTATTGTTTGCCACATTTTTTTTTTTTTTTTGAAATAATTTACTCTTAAAATATAAGGCGGAAAATGGTAACACTCTTAAACATGTACGAAAAAACATAGGTACGCATTGATTATTAATACTTTCCAACTGTACATATTTGTTGTATAACTTTCAATGTTCTTCTCCTACATTATCACACAACGGACAGACAGACGGACTGGGAGGTAGACGGATGGCTAACTGAATTCAGGATCACTTTTAAACATTTTTGGGAAGCGTTAAAAATGCTTATCGCTAAAGAAAAGCAGTATTTAGATTCTAATTGCAGCCCTTAATGTATCTGAATATTTTACTGTAGACTTATAAGTCTGAAGGTTAACCATATCAAATTCTACATAAACATTATTTTAGCATATTAACGATAAACGTCAATTTCTTTATGATTTTTACAGTAGAAAGTTATTTAAATATAATTTATAAAAGTATCTGTCCTAAAACGTAATGCATTATTCATTTTTTTTTTTGGGGGGGGGGGGAGTGTCTTTGTACACGTACCAGTTGTAAAGGACCAGTTATTGCCATTTTAAGTAGGGCACATTTCATTTTGAACTTGAATAACATATATCATATTTTAAAAATTCTGAAAATATTAATGGACGTTGGGGGCGGGCAGACGGACAGAGAGATACACAAATTGTAGCCATGTTCAAACTTAAAAATTGTTAAAAAATGTTAAAAACGATTAATGCAAACGAAAATGCAATTCTAGCAAATTTCCATTAATAGTCCTTAATGTAATCGAATATTTTTTGTGGCCCTGCAAATCTAATGCTAATCATACTGTATTCTATAGAAAGCATTCTTTTTTGCATACGAGTAACATATTTCAATTTCTTTCAGATTTGTGTAAAGTAAAGTTATTAAAATTTGGTTTATAGAAATACATCTCATAGAACGCAATGCTTTGGAATACTTTCGAATGTCCTTGTACACAAACCATTGGTGATATTTACTCTAATTTCAATAGAAAACTTCCTATAGTAAACTTGAATAACATATTTCAATTTTACTAAGATTTGTGTAAAATAAAGGTATTAACATCGGCTTATTAAAAATACATTTCATATAATGCAATGTTTTGGAATACTTACGGGTGTCGCTGTACACAAAGCAGTAGCGGTATTTATTCCACTTTCAATACTGCGTTTGTGTTTTGGGATTAAGGCCGATTGACTGCACTAGAGGCAGCCCTGAGGAGGAGTGCTTTCCGTGGAGGTCTTTCCCCACTTTCAATAGGAAATATCCAATGTGAACTCGAATAATTTATATCAGTTTCAAGAAATTCCATGAATATTTACGGGAGTTAGAGCGCGGACAGACAGACAAACCGAAGTTATTAACATGTTTCAACCTCGTTGGAAAGTGTTAAAAAGAAAATTTGTTGTTCTGAATAGAGGTTGTTTTTGTTACCTACATAGATTTGTTATGGTATTTAAAATAAAGGTATGGCTATAAAATAAAGGTAGGACCCATTATGGTATATAATGGGTCAAAATATAGTTAGTCTAACGATTCAATCGTATTAACAAGTAAAATTTATAGTGAATGTGTGTTAAAAAATTGTGTTGCCAGCATAAAAGTAAAGTGTTAAAGAATGGTATTGCATATTGTTATATAATCTAAGAAATGCATGATTACACTATCGTATTTATTTTATAATTAATAGTGTTGTGTAAATATCTTACTCTTTTTACAAGGCTGCCAAAAAACAATTTCAAATGGAAGAATTTTGAATTGTTTTGGATTATAAATTTTCGAAATATGTGTAGGATTATTTCTACATGTTACGAGAGATTGATTTCCATCTCCTAAAAAATTTGATATTTTATTTATAGATAAAAGTTATAAAACAATATATCTGTATTATAACTTCTTCTATAATTTATTTTAAACTAGTTAGCATAGCTCTGTTAAGTTCCCCATCATATAAATGCTTTCATTAATTTCTACTACGAGGCATGTTACATTCATGTTAAGGAAAGAAAAATAAAATCGTTGAACACGGTGATAGGCTGAAATGTCTCATCTAATAGGGTGCCCATTTTTCATTTCGACATATTTACCCTATCCTAATTTGTTAATTAATTTTATTAGGGTTTAGTTTCTTATTTTAGTTTTAATGCCATTTTTCAATACATGATCTACATAATGCAAGTTTATGTGAAATATTGCTCTTATCTGCTAATGTTAATACAATCTAAAATTTCAAATAACTTACGAAATTTTAAATTAGGAAATTCCTAGTCAATGATGTTCATGACAGCATCATAACCAATATCTTAATCACCGTCTCTCATTTTTACGACGGAAATATCCTTAAAAATGGACGTTTATGTGAAACTTAGGATTATTCTGACACGTTGAGAAATTCGTTAATTTCAAATAACTTACGAAGTTTCCAAACTTGAAATTTCATAGCTAATTATGTTCCTGCCAGCATCATAACCAATATGTGAAAGCTGATTTCACATCTTTAAACTAAAAATGTTCCTTTTAATGCATGTTTAAGAGAAAATTTGCTCTTTTCTCTGATGTTACGAAAGTAGTAAGTCTCGATAACTTACGAAGTTTCTAGATTAGAATGTTGAAAATTAAAAGAGTTCTTTCCAGTATCGTAAATAATATTTTAAAAATAATCCGACCACTTTGCGACCATTTTGAGATATCGTGTACACAGACTAACAAACTAAAATACCAAAGCATTAACCACTAACACACTAACTGAAACTCTTCAGATATGAATACCGCGTCCATTTTGTGATTTGTTGAATTCATCATGCCGCAAAGCGTGTGAGGAAAAAAAAATCAAGTATTTTCATGGTTACCTAAATTCTTTATACTTATAGTATGACGGGGAACTAAAATACGTTTAAAATTTTGCACTATCAAAACATTTCACTTTACATTTATTGTTAAATACATTTTTATTGTTAAATATTAAAAGTTACAAAAAACAGTATTATTAAAATAAAGAAATGAAGAAATATTTAAAGTTGCTTCTTTTTGAGTAAAACATATGCCTAATATTTGGCAATTATAATCTTTTAACAATAATAAATGGTTTGAATAAACTAATTCTTCTCTAAGAGATAACAATTTAGTAAGGCTTGAGTAGTATCATTTGAAAGAATGAAAAAAAAAAAAAAAAAAGCAGTTCCAATTAATTGTCCAGCTTTATTGTTAATCTTATTATATCTTTGAATTTATACTTATAGAAAACTTCCTTTAAGCAATTAATTTCTTTAGATATTTTAAAGGATATTAATATTCAATTTCAGTTGAGAAAACAATACAAGTAAATAAAGTCCAAGAATGACGTAATTAGGTTAAAAAAAAATCTTTGTTTCATGTATAGAGAATGAATCTGAACTTAATGACGACACAAAGCCCATTGAAATAATACTTATATAATAGATGCTTAAATGAATCATGTTAACTCATAACTATTATTAGTGATATTCTATTATAGTTTATTTGTAATAAGTTCAGACTAATTAGTATTACGACATAAAGCTTTAATTAGGTCTTATGTTCTGTAATTATCAATAACAAAAGTTAGAGAGGAATAAATTAAGTTGCTTAGTTTTTCTTAAAACCGCTTGAGACATCAAGCAATTATGGTCTCTTTAATGATAGTAATTAGATTTAAACTGGAAAGTGAGAGTTTATTATAAAATCAATTTTAGATTCTTATGCAAGCACGTTTGTTTGTTCTTCAGTATTTTTTTTTTTAATAAGTCTGTAATCGCCTAAATTTTCTTTTTGAAATATTTTAGTTATTCTCATTTGTATTTAAATTGCACTTAGTTAGAAAATAATTAGTACTAACTGAATTTGCGTGTATAGTGCATTATTTGGTGCTTTAAATTGATTTACTTTAAACCGACTTAGTGCTTTAAACATAATCAAAAAGAATTTATAGTAAGTGTTTTTATATCAGAATTTTTTTTTTTTTTCAAAGTACACATTTATCACTATACCAGAAGTATATATATATATTCGTTGATTTTAGTTAAGTAGATGAAAATAAATAGAAAATGAATCAAAATATTTAATTTATATTTATTTTTGTTTTTTCTAATATTCATATAATTTTAAAACAACTGTGATCTCTGTAGTTTATGTTTTTCTTTTATAACAGGTAATATGAAATTATAAATATAGTTCATTGAAAGAGAAGAGTAAATTTTTATCACACGTGAGTAGATATTGTACGTAATTATAATGTACTCCTTGCAATTTGATATGTATTTTATCAGAAAATAAATATCACTGCAATAATGATAAAAATAATTTTTGCAGAAAGTTACTCAGCCGTCCTTTATTTTCTTTAAAATGTGGAGAGATAATTTATTTAGAATTCAGCGACCCCTGACTATCAGAAAGTAGGTTATTTACCTAAAATTTAAATAAAAGAAAAAAGTAAATAAATGTTAAAGCTTCATGCTTGTTTAAAATAATATGTATTTTCAAATATTTATAGAAAAAAAAAGTTTTTATTTTCATAATTAGGAGAATACTGCGTCATTATGGTCATTGTATGTCTTCCTTCATATATAAAGATTCTTCATATATAAAGATTAGTTATTATTAAAATTTCTAAAAAAATAACAATTCGCCAACTAAGACTCATTAGTCTTCAAATAAAAGTTTTATATATTTTATGAAAAATAATTTTTAACGCTTAAAATTTTAAAGCTTTTTAAATTGTATTGAAATCATATTTTAAAGTATGGAATCACCTTTTTTTTTTTTTTTTTTTTTTTTTTTTAAGAAGTAATAGCACCAAGGCAGTATATACATGTATATACACTGAAGAGCCGAATGTATATACACTGAATGAATATATACACTGAAGAGCCGAAAACCTGATTTAGGCGTAAGTATGCAAATAACAGATATTTAACCAATCAAAGTAACGCGATGCAATCGGCAATGTCTTTACAAAATAACAGGTATCTATCTGTCAAAGTTATTAGATCGATTTCTGCTGCTACAATCCTAAGTTATCAAAATAAAAAGGACTTTGAACGTGGGGTTATAAACAGTGTGCGAGAGAGGGGTTATAAAATCTCCGAGGTAGTGATGAAATTTGGATTTTCGCGTACGACCATTTTCAAGAATGTTACCGGAATGTTTTTATAATTGTTTTCAACTTACTTAATTGTCGAAAATATAGTGAAATATTCGTATTAAAAAGGAGTGGTGTTAAATGTAACTGAAAAATTGAAAAGTTTGGCATTTATGATATATATCAGTATTATGATTACTGGATTACTTTAGTTTAAATAACTTTTGATTTCATGTATAAATTACGCGAAACACTTTTAATAGCACAGTTACTGGTTAGACGAAAAAAAAATGTAGGATCATAGCCTGCTAAACTAGATGCCTTCCGCGTGGCTCGGAAACTTGGCGCTAGACAGCGCCACCTGGTACAGATTGCACGACTTTTTTATTCAACAGCCACCGAAATTTTTTAAAAGTAGGATTTGATATACATAAAAGGTGAATGGAATCGAAGAAATGTCAATTATATATATCATATATCACTTCTTAAAACTATTGGTGACAGTTGAATAAAAAAGTCGCGTAATCTGTACCAGGGGGCGCTGTCTACCGATTGAACTGTTGCCAAGTTTCCGAGCCACGCGGAAGGCATCTAGTTTAGGGAGCTATGGTAGGATTATGTTAAATTGAACTAGTTAATTGAATTGATTGCTTTTGAATTAGATTCGTTAATATGGTGTTACGTCTATGTTTTTGATAACTTATTCTTCGACACTATATTTGCGGCAATTATATTTGAATTACAGCAGATGTGTATATGTCGTTTACAAAATTTAAATTTCTACCAAAATCTTATTGAAAACTGTAAGTAGTTGCATAAAAAAAGTAATTGTTAATCAATTATGGTAAACGTAGGCATAAACTAGAATAAAATGAAGTTATAATAATAAAAAAAATAACTGTATTTAATTTTAACTGATTTACCAATCTTCTTAAATTGCGGTTCTTTTTTTTTCTCTTTCTCTTTTGATTTTTATAAAAGATTGCAATGCTTGAATATGTTGTTGAGACCGATTGTTTTCATTTCTTTTTAAAATACCTAACATCAAAAGGAATACTTATTACATCATAATAATAGACAGACACAATTACATTTATTTGCTGTAAATTGTAATTAACGTAATTTTAAAATAATTAAAGTAGCAGAAGCCGAAATGCGTTTATGCCCCAACAACATTGAAAGACTTACGCTAATTTTTGTATGACGCATAAATTTTTTATCTTTTCTTAACTTTTTCTACATATTAAGAAAAAGTCACCGTCACTGGAGTCAATTTTTTTTTTTTTTTTTTTTTTTGTCTGCAACAGCATCTTCTCGCAGAGAGCAGGGTCCTTCGTGTCATAAGAGGTATCGATGCGTTCCGAATACTCCAAGAAAGGCATTTCAGCTGCTTAGAATTTTCTATCATTTTAATTAAAAAAGTTATTAATTAAAAACGGCAGGTTTATGAAGGTACTCTATTTTCCACCTTAAAAAAAGTTTCTCCCAGTGACGTTGTTCTTCTGTCATTTTACACCGGAAAATTTAAATATGATCCACGGTTGTAGGTAGGTTGGTTGGGTTTAACGTAGCCCCAGTACTGCGCTATGGGTAATTGGCGATGGTTTGGGACGCATCCCTAGGGATGTTCTGAAAACATGCTATCACAGTTTTGATCCTCTACGGAGGGGATGGCTGCCTCGCTTTTGTGATCCCCAGAGGTATAGTTTTGATGGGAGCATGGAGAACTTTGCGGCCACGGCGGATTTTATGTGCACCAGCCACCATTAATGTACCCGACGGTCTTTTGCCGGTTCAAGTATCGAATCGGCAATCTTCTAATTGTGAGCTCGGAGCTTTACCTACTAGGGTACAACGGTCCAGAACCATGGTTGTAAAAAAAAAAAAAATAAATAAATAAATAAAATAAATAAATAAATGTCAATGTTGCTATTAGTAACTTTTTTCTCTACTTTTAGAAAATTAGTTTTCTTACCGGGAAAATTGAAATATGATCTTTAGGGTTACATACAAACGGAACACTTGCAATTTCGATGACGTAAATTTTGCAATTTTTTTGCAGTCGGCAGCAAAAGCATCCGAGTACTAGCAAAAATTCCTATATAAAAAGGCACACATAATGCAGTTTTGTTAAATAAATCCTTATTGAATCCTGTTCTTAGTCAGTCTAAGAACATGATTCGAAAAGGATTTATTTAACAAAGCAGTGTCAAGTGTGCTTTTTTAACACAGGAATTTTTGTTAGTGCTCGGATATTTTTACTGCTGACTGCAGTCACACATTTGGAACGCTTGCAAACGGCTTTGCAACCGAAAGTGTTTCATTTGTATGTAACCCATGGTTGTAGGTAAGTAGATAGTTAGGTAGGTTAGGTTTGATGTCGTATCATTATTGCGCTATGGATAATTGACGACGGTCTGAGACGCACCCATGTTCCGCAGACATGCCACCACATTTTTGATCCTACGCAAAGGAGATGGCTTTCCCGCTTCCGTGATCTCCAGTGGTATAATTTTGATGGGAACATGGATGAAATTGCGATTACGCCAAATGTTACATGCACCAGCCGCCATTAGTATAAACGACGGTCTTTGGCCCGCTCCAGTACTGAACCCACAATCTTCCAATTAAGAACTCAGTGCTCTACCGAGTGGGGTACCGCGGTTGTAAAATAGAAATGGTTGCAAAAAAGAAATAAAAAGGGTCATATACTAAAGCTGTCATGTAAAATTGTCTAGATATTACAAACTTCTTTCCATTCTTAAAAAGAAAAAAAAAAAAAAAAAAAAAAAGAAAAAACGCTAATTTTTAGCATAATTTACATAAAAATAAATAATGTGCTCTTAAATATATATTTCTATTTCACATTGGATATGGGGATTTTTATAATAATTTTCTGTTTTTGTCTTGTGTTATACACTATTAATATTCCTATTCAGTGAAAGGAAAGCAGCGAATAGGCGGGCAGAGCTCTGCATATGTTAATAAGTAAAGGGAGTAGGGGGTGAGGCGGCGTCTCCCTTCGGGGGTTGGTGAGCGGAGCGAGCAGGGGCAGAGCCCCCTAGTGTGTAACATTTTTTCTATTTACAATTTACAGTTTATATTTAAACTTTTTCTGAAGCGATATTGTAAGTGGATCAAACCTTTATGAGGTCACTGTTTAAACTAACATGGAAATGTAGTTTAAACCGGTTAGCATTTACACTAACATTAAAGACATTTTTACTAGCATCTTCATGAACGTGCTTAAAACAATTTAATAACGTTGAAAGAAATTAATGCTACTTTAACTATGAATTTAATTTGAAAAATGAATAAGTAACATAAAAAAATACAGTGGCATTTCTTCTTGTTTTTTTGGAGGTGGTTAGTGATAAATTAACCTGTAATTAAAACAAGAAAGAAAAATCATGCAGTACGCATTTATTGCTAATAATTTCCGACTGTTCGCAATTCTCGTATCGTATAACATTTAATATTCTTTGCCTACGCTGTCACACAACAGACTAAAAAATATACAGATAGTCCAATCCATTTTAAAATCAATCTTAGGAATTTTGGAAAGTGTTAAAAAAGCTTAACACAAAAGAAAATGCAGCTGTTAGATTATAATTACAGCTTTTAATATATCTGAATATTTTAGTGTAGTCCTGTAAATCTGAAAATTAATCTTATCATATTCTATACAAAATATTATTTTAGAATATTAACTATACATGTCAATGTTTTTATGAATTTTACAGGAGAAAGTTTCTTAAATATAACTTTAGAGACAATCGGACAGGCAGATACACAAATTGAAATTATATTCCCACTAACATTGCAAGAAAGTGTTAAAATGATTAATGTAAACGAAAGTGCAATTCCGGAAAAGTTTTATTAATAGCTCTTAATTTAACTGAATATTTTTGTGTGGCCCTGTAAATCTAATGTTAATCATACTATATTATATAGAAGACATTCTCTTGTGCTTACAAATAATATATTTCAATTGCATTTAGCTTTGTGCAAAGTAAAATTATTAAAATTTAGTCTATAAAATAATCTCTCATAGAACGCAGTGCTTTGGAATACCTTTAAGTGTCCCTGTACACAATCCTGTAAGAAATGTACTCTATATTACATAGGAAACATTCAATAGGGAACTTGAATAACATATTAAAATTTTATTAAAGTTTCTCTACAGTAAAGGTATTGAAATATGGTTTATAGAAACGCCTCTCATACAACACAATGCTTTCGAATACTTTTGGGTGTCCTTGTACTCACACCAGTTGAGATTTTCACTCCGTTTTCAATAGGGAACATTCGATAGTGAACTTCAATAAAATATATCAGTTTGAAGCAATTCTATAAATAATTACGGGAATTAGAGAGCAGAAAAAAAAAAAAAAAAAAAAAAAAAAACCTTACAGAGAGACAGTCAGACAGGCAGAAGAACAGCCAGACGGATACACAAATTGAAATCATATTCACACTTAAAAAATTTTAGAAAGTGTTAAAAATGTTTAACATAAATGAAAGTACAATTCCAGTAAATTTTTATTAATAGATCTTAATATAACTGAATATTTTTGTGTCACCCTGTAAATCTAATGCTAATCATGCTATATTCCATGCAAATCTCTCTTTTGTGCATATAAATCACATATTTCAATTCCATAAATTTCATGCAAAGTAAAGTTATTAAAATTTGGTTTATAGAAATATCTCTCATAGAACGCAATGCTTTGGAATAATTTTGAGTGTCCCTGTACACAAGTCATTGATGGTATTTACTCCATTTTATACAGGAAACATCCGATAATGAACTTTAATAACATATTTCAATTTCATTAAGATTTCTGTACAGTAAAGGTATGAAAATATGGTTTATAGAAATACATCTCATTGAACACAATGCTTTGAAATATTTTCGGGTGTCCCTGTACACAAACCAGTAGAGGTATAAGCTCCATTTTCAATAGGGAGCATCCGATAGTGAATTTGAATAACATATGTCAGTTTCAAGAAATTCCATAAATATTTGCTGGAGTTAGAGAGAGGACAGACAAAACCAAAATCATTAAGACCTTTCAACCTTGTTGGAAAGTGTTAATAAAAATACAATTAACTCCAGAACCAAACACTTTTAATTTCCCGATGACCCTTAAAATGTTGGAAAAATTTTAGAATTATGAATAACATATTAAATATATAATGAAGCTGAAAAATTGTCAAGCATTTGCAATGCTTTTACAACGTTGTGTGACTTCTTTGGCTGTGGAAAGTTTTCAGTTTTTTGAGACTAAGATTTCATCCGAAATATTTTTAAGAATGCATATAAATAATATATTAGTACATAAAAAACGTATTTATTAGAAGCATATCGCTATGATTTATTTTTTAAATTATGCTTTTCTAAACAAAACTTTTCTCTTATTACATTTCAATAGTATCACCTTAAAATATTTGCTTATTTATTTATTTATTTATCTAAATTGTATCGTTCAATGTTTTTGATAAATTCTGCATAAAATGCATTCAGTATTTGTTTAGATGTTTCCCAATATCTGAGTTACACTCCATCTAGCAAAGTTATTAAATAACAGCGAATATATATTTTTATGCTCACAATAAACTTTCGTTTGTTCGCATTTCCAGGTTCTAAAGAAGATCGAAGCTCTCATTATCTCTCAGGAATAAACTTATTGATAGAGGAAAACAAAGTTATTTCTCTCAACTCTACCAAAGTTATTTATTGGACGAAGAACAGTAGTCGAATAGAAGTTCTCTGTTTGAGGGAATGCAATTTCTCTTTTGCCTAACAAGCATTGAATCTTTGGTAATATTTTACTGGTCGGACCTATTATAACAGCTACCGTATACATATTTTTGATATTTTTTTGCATCAAATTTTTTACTAGTTATAAACTTAATGCATGTATTCAAATTTGAAAAAAGAAAAATAATAATAACGTTGCATACGATATTTATTATTACAAAATATGAGAAGAATTTAAATTCTTCAAATTTTTAATGCTTTAAATGCACTGGTTTTTTGAACGTTGAAATTCAGAGTGTGTTCACACATTGCCTCCTAAACTAGATGCCTGTCGCGTGGCTCGGAAGCTTGACAACAGTTGAAGCGGGAGACACCGCCACCTGGTACAGCTTGCGCGATTTTTTTATTCAACAGCCACCAAAAATATTTAAATGGGGGATATGATATACATAAAAGGCGAACAGAATAAAAGAAACGTCGATTATATATATCATATATCACTTCTTAAAATTATTGGTGACAGTTGAATAAAAAAGTCACGCAATCTGTACCAGGTGGCGCTGTCTACCGCTTCAACTGTTGCCAAGTTTATGAGTCACGCGACAAGCATCTAGTTAAGGAGTTCACACATTTTATTAAAGATTTCGGTTGGTTTTTAAAAACAAACTTTAATGAAAAGACACTCGATAGGAATCTTTAGAACCGGGTCTAATTAATCTGCTTAGTTAAAAATATTCATTGCTTTAAAATTCCACTAGAAAATTAACAACGGTTTGAAGGCTTATTACTTTACGCTTTACGAAGAGAAAAACTCTTGATCCATTGAAGATAAATTTATTAAAGAACTGGCGTTGAAAGATGCAGAATAAAAACTTTATAAACAAATATTAAAAAAATACAAACACAAACTAAAATTGTTTCGGGTTGAAAGAGTTAAAGAAAAATTAAACACTAGTGCAGCATGAAAATGCCTTTATACTGCACTAGTACCTAATGTTTTTCACAATGTTTTCTTGAATATCTAATTTTGTGAGATTCCATTGATTAGAAACTTAAATATATCTATAAAGAAAATCGTGAAATAAAGAAAATCGCAGAATAGCGGTGTCACATATTGGGGAATTCTAACTAAAGTTCAATCTGTACAATTTCTTCCGCAAATCCATCCAGCGAATTCAAAAATATGACCACTATAAAAATAATTAATAGTTTTATAATATCGTTATAAATTGGGAGATATACATAAAAATCTAATAAAATGCTACTCAGATGAATGTTCAACTAAATATTAATACCTGAAGTTCATACTTTCTACAGCTTTTACGAAATATGCATTAGCTGATAGTACGGGAAAATTTATAACGCCCTGATTAGGTAGAAAGTTTCAGATCCTGAAAATTGGTGTCTCAAAAAACAAATTTTCTTTTAAATCGCTATATAGTCTCTTTTAAGTGTCTTAACGGTGTTTAATTTAATTATTACAGGATAATTGGTAAACGTGTTTAGGTACATTTTACGTCTCCTACTATACTATTTCCAAACAAAATTTATAATATGTGTAGTAGTGTGTAATAGAAGTTGTGTGGTTGTTATACAAAAGATTTTTTAAATTTGTTTTGGTACAATGCAAATAAATTTTAAAACATCAAATTATTGAGCCAAATCTTTATAAAGAAGTTATTCGTAGAATTAACGCACTATTGTCGCAAATTTTAACTTTGATTTTGTAAACTATAAATATGTGAAAAAAATTTATTGAAAAACAAATAGTCCTAGCTTAAATGAATCCAGAAAAACTTGTTTCCTTTCGACCTTTATAATTACGTCATATTGTTTTTAGAAAAATTTAAATATTATATGCCAATAATACGTATGAAATATTTAACCTACATTTATGTGGACCAAGGGCGAGGCGTGGTTCAGAAAACTATGGAAGCGCCGAAGTGAAGCACTTCCAAAAGCAGAGGAAGAATCAATTCAGTCTTTCGACGAGGCGACGTTACTTGACTACTTTTTTAAAATCTTAAATAGGAGAAGCGCTGCTTCTATCGCTTCCATAGACGCTTCGCCACTGGTGGACGCATATTAAAAAAATAAATTACGTTTAAAAAGAACGGAAAATCATACGATTCGCATAGATTATTGACATTTTCTAACTCTGTATGCCTGTTGTATCATTTAACTTTCAATGTACTTTGCCTATGGGATCACACAACGGCCAGACAGAATTACAGAAAGACAGACAGGTAGATTAATTGAATTTATATTAACTCATAAAGATTGTGGTATCATGTTAAAAGCACTTAATAAAATCGAAAATGCAATTATAGTAATTTTAGGTTATACCCCTTAAAGTATGTGAATATTTTTGCGTGACCCTGTAAATCTTAATGCAATTAACACTGAATTCTAGAGAAAACATTTTCTTATTTTCTTTGCACATATGAATAAAAAATGAGATTTTTTTTCAGTCTGTACCAAATGAAAATATTAAAACGCGGTTTATAGAAATATTTCTCGTAGAACACAATGTTTTGAAATTTTTTCTGGTGTCTCTGTACACAAACCAATGTTGCTATTTACTATACTTTCAACAGAGATGATCTCACAGTGAACGTGAATAACATATCTGTCTCAAGGAAGTCTATGGATATTTACGGGAGTTCGAGTGCGGAGAGACAGATAATCTACAATCAGACAGACAAAAGGACAGACTGACGGATTAATTCAAATCATAGTCACTCTTAAACATCGTTATAAAGGTTAAAAACATTTAATAAAATCGTAAATACAATACCAGCAGTTTTCCTTTATAGCTCTTAATATATTTGAATATTTTTGTGTGGCTCTGTAAATCTTAATACTAATCATACTATAGTCTTCAGAAAGCATTTTTTGTGCATATGAATAATTAATGTCAATTTCATCGCGATTTGTTCAAAATAAAGGTATTAAAATGTGGATTATGGAAATACCTATCATAGAACGCAATACTTTAGAATTTTTCTGAGCGTCTCTGTACAAAAACTACTCGTAATATTTACTCCATTTTCATTAAAGAACATCCCATAAGAACCTACATCAGTTTTAAGGAATTCCATTTGTATTTACGGGAGTTAGAAAGATCACATGGAAACAGACCAACCGAAATCAAAAATATTTTTCGACTTTGTTGGAAAGTGTTAAAAATATTATTTGCAATCCCAAATATGTTGTATTTTTCTCGAAAAATAATTCATTGAGATTTATCTCAATTTTTATAAATATCGAACAATATATATTTAAAATTTTAACATAATCGAATATGATAAAATAAATTAATTGCTTATTCATTTATATTAAAATTGATATAATTTATAAAAATCATGTCGCACTGATTACAGAAGTGATTATTTGTTTATTTATTACAATTTGTTTTCAACTTTTCTAAAAGAGTTAAAACGCTTAGAAAATTTTATATATAAAAATAAATAAATAAATAGGAATTTTATTTAATGCTTTGAAGTAAAAAAACAACAACATATTTTTAAATAAATAACAAAAAAAAAAAAAAAAAAAAAAAAAAAAAAAAAAAAAACATTTTAAACTTGCCAAAATATTTGAAAGATGTCTTCTTATCTTTTGACAGTAAGAAGTTTTATTTCATGCTACTTCAAAGAGATTAAGTTTTCAAGATTTTGTTTTCTTTAACACTCGGATGTCATTTTATAATTTCTTAAACTTAATCTTAACTTATAATACATTAAGTCCTAAATATTCTGTATTTTTGTCACGCAAGGATTTATTCTTCCACTTTTTAAAAGAAAATTTTAATGAATTCAGAAATATATATTAATTCTATTAAAAAATTAATTTTCGAGTATTTTCTTCCAAAATAATTTGAATGAATAATAATAATAATAATAATAATAATAATAAAGAATAAATTAAAACTGAGACATACAAAGGGCTTTAACGTATTTGTAAAAAATTTCAAATATATTTTGATGGTTATTAGATAATTTTTAGAAACTCTATAGAAAAGAATTTTTATTTTTGTTTTCCGTTGCCATTTTGAGATAATTATTTGGCATTGTCAGTAATAATCGTCTGTACTTGTCTTGTTTTAATAGAAATAAATAATAAAAGATTTTTTAGAAAATGGCTGAGAAAAGTAACAAATAACTCAAAAGTATTCATATAATTATAAAGTCATTAAAATTTTAAAATCATTAAATTATAAAATAGAATATAATTACAACTTTTCACAATGATTTAAATTCAAATAGATGTTTAAAAAAAAAAAAAAAAAAAAAAGGCGTTTTGGAGTATATTCTACTAAAATATTTAAATTCTGACTATGTAAAAGATTTCATATATTTATAAGAAATTTCATAAATATTTTATATGGTTATTAGATGATTTTAAGAAACTTTATAGAACAGAATTATTTGTAATTTTTTTTAGATAATAATTTGGCATTTTTAGTAATAATTATCTGCAATTGTTTTGTTGTTAAAGACATATGAAGATTAATTTTGTAAATGGTTGAGAAAATTAAGAGAAAATTTTAAACTCAAATCATTGTAAAATCATTGAGTTATACGATATTTATTTATAACGATTTAAAGTTAAATGGATAGTTAAACTAAAGTTTATCTTACGTACTAAAAGACATTTAAAAAACACGTAGATAAAACATTTAATTTAATTAAGAAACTTATTTATAATAAAAATCATATACGTCGTAGCTCTTCACTTTAAATTATCAAAGCATCATCACGATAACATTTTATTAACCGACATCAAAAAGGTGGAAGGTTCTCAATTCAAAGCGTATGTTTTTATTTATTTTTTTTTTTTGTTAGCTCATAACTTCAGAACGGATACTTCGATTTTGATACTTTTTGTTTTGTTGAAGAGGACTTGGTCTGAAGTAGGTCCCATTGTAATATCTTTACGATCTAAAGAAAATACAGGGAGCCCAAAAAAGTCAGTCCCAATTCTTTTAACTGGTGAATGGCGGTAGCTATAGTCATAAAAGTGGTATGTAGGTATAGTAAAGTGGTCAGGCGCTACAAGATGAAACTGTTTACATCGCCACCTGAGGGAAAATAGCGGAATTAGTGTTATACTATGCACGCTTGAACTACATTGCACATTTTGTAGCGTAGCACACGTATGCTACGTAGTTCAATATACCGTTACTGTAAGCGGTCACATCTTATAACGCATTGTTGTTTTTAGTCGAATTAACAAAGGAGGGGTTCTTAATTCAAACCATTTATTTTTGTTGTTTCTGTTGTTATTTGTTAGCTTATAACTTCATAACAGATGCTCCGATTTCCTTACATTCTTTGTTGTAAATATCTTGGCATGGAATAGGTCTCATTATAATTTCATTAAGATCTAAACAAATTATAGGGTGCTCACAAAAGTCCGTTTACATTCTTTTAAATGCTCAACGGCTTCAGCTACATTCATAATAGTTGTATAATACAGTGGCCATGCGATACGAGATACAACCGCTTACAGCGCCTCCGGTGGACAATTGCAGAAATAGCGTTTCTATCGCAAAAACATTATGAAGCAGGGGATGAAATGACACAAACTTAAAATGCAGTATTTTAGAAAAAATAACTTTAAAATAAAACACTGACTTGAAGAAAACTGACACTACTGCCTCTCAAGTGGATAATTTTCAAGATGGAAACTTAACGTTTTTTGTGCACGTTGGGGCACTTCATCTTTTTTTTCAGTGACATGTACTCAAAATTACAATTTTTAGAGTTTGTCACTTTCCTTGCTAGTTCCGATAAGTGAGACTGCCATCGAATGCCTTGTCATGTTCTCTATGAATACAATTCCACTTAAAGGAAAAAAAAAAAATCTTTTTGTAAAAAAATAGAACCGACTCCACAGTGCAACAATTATTCAAACAAATGAAAATGAAATGAAATTGAAAATTGCATCTAAAAGTATGAAATAAATTCTTTCGCCAAATAACATAAACACTACAATTAATCGTAACTTTTGATGTCGGTGCAAAATTAAATAAAAATTTATAGTTTTATTCAATAAAAAATCAATTTGTTTTCGAAATATACATCTCACTTTGACATCTACAAAACACAGCTAAAAACTATTTTATTTCAAATACAGTTAAGATTTGTTAAGCTGCAAAAGTTTTCGGAGTTGACATGGTATCTGTCGCCCCTGGCGAAAAGAAAAGAGATCGTCAAATTATCTTGCGAACATATGTAAAATCATGGTTATTTTAACAAAGTATATTAAAAGAGCAATCAAGAATGTGAAACAATATTTCTTACTATGTATATTACGAAAATATACATCTCGAGTGTATATTTTTGTATTGTTATTTGATCGCCAAATCGAAAAACTGCCAAGAACGATAAATATAAATATCAAAGCCATACCAAGTTTGTAAAGAAAACTCTTGTAACGTCTTAGAAACATAATTACTGAATTTCGAAGGATGTTTACTGTTCTCTGTAGGTGTCACTAATGAACCAATTGTATATAGTGATAAAATAATAAATGAAACTATGAAGATGGATCATTCTGGGCAACAGCGTTTGTAGCTATCGGTCTGAAAATAATATGTTAAAAAATCAAATTTTATCTAATTTTGAAACTTCAAAAGTAATGATTAATTGTAGTGTTTATGTTGTTTGGCGAAAGAATTTATTTCATACTTTTAGACGCAATTTTCAATTTCATTTCATTTTCAGTTTTTTGAATAATTGTTGCTCTTTAGAATCGGTTCTATTTTTTTTTTACAAAAATATTTTTTTACAATAAAGTTCTTGGATTGCAGCCAATATATAATTTAATATTCTATTATTATGTTTGAGTTTAAGCTTGGTTGTAGAAAACCAAAATACGAAACGAAATTCATCAAATGTCACTTTTAAACGAATCGGAAGATGAACTTATAAAGAACGGGGCTGATTAACAAGGAGATAACGTAATGTAATAGAGCAGTACATGAGACGGGGATCCAGCAAAATGATTACTTGCAAAAGGAGATACAGAAGTCTATAGATGGAGACTGGAATAGGTGACCATGGAGGTGACATTTGAATAACTGGTGTCGGGGTATTTGCGCTTGTTGGTTTTGCGCTCATTGTGATATTCGTGGGTTTTTCGCTCAAATATAAACAACAGACCCCTTTTTGTCATAGATATGATAACACTTGCAGATGTGAAAAATACTTGCCGTAGGATTTGTGCTCAGTACTTACTTCCTCTTCTGAAAGAGAACATATTTTAACCTTTTATTTAAGGAAACTCTACGACTTTTTTATGTTAAAATTTTATGTGAAGATTTTAAGAAATTCCTTTTCTAGAATTATGAAATTAAATTTTTTTTTTTTATAAACCTCATAAAAAAAAAAAAAAAAAGTAAAGTAAGATTTTTTACATACACTAATAAATGTCTGTTACAAATATCAGTATTGTATTATTAAAAGAAAAGTCTCAAAAATATAGTGACATAAATACTGTCTTACATTACTTTCTAATGCCTAAACATAAGTTCTCCTGTATTAAAACTATACAAATTACGAGTAAAGGCAATGGTAACATAAATAAAATAACAATATTTACATTTTAGTTTGTGACAAATTCATGAAAAATTTTGATTAAACATATCTCTGAGAGTTTTTTGCGATACATTGTTAAATTTTGTACATCACTATATTAGAGTATGGATACCTTTTTAAATTACTGAAATTTTGTTTTCGGAGAGCTGCATAAAAATAAAATTTTTGAAATTGAATTTAATTCTTGAAATTAATTCATATTAATTAATTAATTAATTGAATTCTTGAAATGAAATTTTCTGAAATGAAATAACACCCCCCTCCCTTCCGCGTATCTTTGTAAATTGTTAAGCATGCATTAAATCAACCTTTAAACAATTAAAGGCCGAAATAAAAAAAAATTCAGACGCATTGTTTTTGCCGCTTTGACTGCAGTACTCGTACCTGCTTTGTTCGTCTGATGAAGGGTCGTGTGCTCTTTCGACGTATTTAAATGTATTTACATACAGATTTTATTTATTTTTTTAAAGTAGTACATAAAATAAAAATTTTACTTCCTAATAGAATAACATATTTCTATAAAACGGTTTAATTGTTAATGGAGAAATTTATTAAAATAAAAAAATTTATGTATGCTAAATTATAAAGTATATTTTTGTTACATAAAATATATATTCATAACGTATTTTATTTTGCAGTATATTATCGTATAAATAATCATTTAAATTTTATTTGAAAATGACACTATATATAAGTACCTAAAATTTAAGTTTAGCCATATTTAATTTAATTAAGTTATTGAATGATTACACAGGCTATATTTAAAATTATAGATAATTACGTGTACAACTTTTATTATTTAAAAATTATGCGACATAATAATTAATACATAAATATATATTTCTCTGGAATGAATAATAATTTATAGAATAGTAACATTTTATTAGGAAATATAATTTATTTTCCTGATTATGGACATTACGGATAGTAATACATAAGGGATATAATTTATTACTAGTAATACAATTTAATAATTTTGAAATATGATTTATTAATGTATATTTATAATAATAACAACAAAAACCAAGACAACAAGAACAGTGATTGCTATTATTATTATTAGTTCGGAAGAGTAAGAAACAAGTAATAATAAGTAAAAAAAGGTATTAATTATTAATATATATTTAAATATATTTTTTAAATTCTTAAATTTAACTTCTTACAATTAAAGTATGTTTATCACATTAAGTGTTAAAGAGTTTTAAACACAAAATATGTTATTTTATAGTATGTAAACTGAAATTATTAAATTAGTTTAAATTTTCATGTCAGAATTTTTTAGTTTAAATGTATTCAATATTTTATTTAGAAAAAATAATCAAAGGTAATTTCTGCATGAAGGTAATTTCAAGGTGAAAGGTAATTTCTGTTTTATGAAAAAAAAAGTGTTGAGAACTAACTGCAGATACATATTTTCATTATCTCTGTATTGATTCTGTATGCAATCTTCATATGCAACAAAAATGATTATTCGCACTAATGATTAATTTGATTGTTTTTAGGAAATATATAGCTTCATTTGTTTAGTTTTGACACTGTTTGTAATGGAAAAAAATGTCAGCGTAAAACCTTTCGGAAAAAATTTTTAGTCGTTTCTAATTTTTAAATCATTAATCAAATGGAAATTTTGCAATACTGTATTTTATTTAAGTATTGAAAATGTGACATAAAATACAGTGTTATAACCAGAGCGCTAGAATTACTTTGTATTAGTCGTATTAACTGTGATAGATTGAAAAATCTTTATTTTGTATTTGTTTAATTTTCTAGTAATCATCTTCAGTAATTGTTTCATTTGATATCGGAAATTATTTAGAACGGAAACAGATTTAGAAATGTTAGATGTACAGTGGTCCATTAAATTTTTCGATACATTTAAAAATCGGAATTTTTTTTCGAACTTTGAATACCATACACAGCAGATTTAATATATATATATAGAATGGGTAATGTTTAAAATGCTAATTATTTTATTATTTGAACTATTTCAGTTCTTAGAATCATTTCGTTACGTAATTTAAAAATTAAATTTTTGATTTTCAAATTGAAAAATGACTTTTTTTAGGAAAGAAAAAAAACTAACGTATCTATAACGAGTAAATAAATAAGTAAATAAAAATAAATATAAAATAATAAATAATAAATAAATAAATACGAAAAATATATACATATTCGATACCTTTAAAGGAAAAAACAACATTTTACCCAAAATAGACAAAATAAATAAATAAATAAAAGCAGAAATTACAAGAAAGAAGAAGAAGAAAAAAAAAAATCGAAGTAACATTTTCTTTGTTTGACCTCGTTTTTCCAACATGTAAAAGTTTTTTTTTTTTTTTTTTTTAATTGCTACGTCAAGATTAACAAACGCAAATCACATACTTTAGAAAAAGGAAGAAAAACAGTAAAATATGTGATTAGCACACTGAATAAATAACCGATAAAAATTATCTCAAGTAAATCAGATAAGATATCATAAAAAAGTTGGATGTAATATTAGGCTTTTATAATTTACCCTTTTCAATTTGACGATTTAATTCTATTTTTATAACATGATATATTATTTTTAGAATATACATTTATATTGATAATATTAAACTAAAATTCATATTTAGACTAATAAAGTAAATTTGATTCAGCGACCTTATTTTAATGAGTTGGAGAAATAAAATTAATAAAATGACATTCATTGAAATAAATCGATCTAATACTTCATTTAAAAAAAAAAAAAAAAAAAAAAAAAATGTTGTTCATAGCAAAGTTTATGAATTTTCACAATTTTGATAAAGCTTAGTTGTAATATTCTATGTAAATAAAACACAATTTTTATGTCTATCCGGAAAAGTGGGTAAATTTTCTGCTGTATATAATACAATTGTCATATTTAACCAAAGTATTTTTCTAGTAAAAAAAAAAAAAAAAAAAAAAAAAACTGTTTTAAAAATTCCTCCGAAATGTCCTTTAAAATAAATATATACATATATATATATATATATATACGTATTCTAATTTTATTTATTGAGGCAAACTTAATAAGTGCCAAAATTTCTTTAATTAAATAAGTAATTGACATTTATTCTTAAAAAAAAAAAGAAAGGAAAGAAAATATTATCCTTAGTTCAAGACTAATTTATAGATAATAAAATTGGCAATATAACTGCGTAAGAAAATTGAAGAAGTGAAAAAACAGGAGAAGATAAGTGTTATTTTTTCATTTTTTCAAAAATTTGTTTTTCGCCATGAAATCATATTTGTGGATTGTTTTTACTTTCTTCTATATGTATATATAGAGAAAGTATTGGATTCGTGAAGATTTTCGAAAACTCCAGTTTTCGATGGAATTACACGTTTTGGGATGTCCTGAACACGATTTGACTGCTTTTAGAAAATGTCTGTCTGTGTGTCTGTCTCTGGTATGTGTATATCACAAATTTTGTGGACGCTGTATCTCACGAACTAATGAACGAAATTTAACCAAATTTGGTATTTTGTTGGACCCTGACATAAACTGGTGCTGATTATATTTGTGGAACAATTGCTTAACAGGTGGCGCTGTGATTGCATTTTTTATAAATTTTTAACATGTCAGTATAGGACAAAATTTCGTATAATTGTACATAATGAGAGTTACTTTAATCGTGTGATTGTAAAATTAATAAGAAGTATTGATAATAGTAGTAGTTAACTAGGAAAAAAAATTTGTGCATGCGGGAGCATTGCTTCCCCCCCCCTTCCCGGGGGGAGTACCCCGCAGCGGAGAGTAAATTTTCAATATTGGTATCTTTTGAAAGATCTCGTCAATACCTTTAAAACGAATGGTTGAACTATAGATCTGTGTAATTTAAAACAAATTTATCGCTTTTTAAATCTTTTAACGAAAAAAAACTTGGGAAAAAAATCTTATTTCTTCTGATTTGCAAAAATATCACATTTTTCATCATTTTGTGATAATATAATACTGTCAGATGAAAATCGTCTGCATTTATAATGGAAAATAATTTGATAATTTAATAAATAATTTGTATTGAATAAATTTTGTGTAAAATTATATAGAAGAAAGTCATGTGGTGGCCACATCATACTAGTTTAAATCTTAACAAGGAAACTAGGTAAACTTAAACGCTGTTAAAAGAAAGAAATAAAAAAATAAAAGTAATGCAACGAGTAAATTAAAGATAAAATAATTTTAGTATCAGATTTCAACACTTCGTAAAAAAAAAAGGGCAACAAAATAAATTTTATTTTTCATCCTTATAAAGAGACATGCTAAATTAATTTGACCCGAAACAATTGTTGTGTGCTTTTGTGCATTATTGTGTTTGAATAATAAATGTTTATTCTTGGTTGTTCAACACCCGTTTTTCTGGGTTTACTGCTGTAATGAACAAGCAAGCTATCTCTTTGGATAAGGTTAATAATATTTATTTTGCCCTTTTATCCAGAAAAAATAATATATTTCAACTCTTTCTTACTAACTCTTTCTCTCATACACCAGTACATACATGTTTAAAATATAGTTCAGATTACAAGCGCATTAATTCTTTGCAGCGTAATAGTTAGCAGTTAGCATATCTTAGTTTCACAGTAAGAAGAAAAAAAAAATGGTGTGAAATAACCACACGACTGCCATTACCCGTTATTACCCATCTTATATGCATTTTTTTTGAGATAATGTGATCAAAAGACATAAAATTGACCTAACGAAGTAGACACCAAAACATTTTCCGGTAATCGAAACTTGATACAAGTATAAAATAGAGTTTAAAAACATAAAATTGAGTTTACATAGCGAGTAAAAAAATAAGAAAAAAAATGTAGTGTTATTTTTTGAAGCACCAGTTTCCGAAATCTAAAACTGACCTACCTAGGATGACTGTTAATTTTCCTGTAATAACTACGTAATACATGAGAAAGAATATCTAAAATGTATTTATGGACCAATATTCAAGAAAATCGTTAGAGCCGTTTTTGAGATACCAACTTTTACCAAAACTTGGCTTGTTCAATTATTGACCGAAAATCAATAATTACATACAAAAGAATATTAAAAAAAGGAGTTAATATGACGAGTTTGAAAGCTATCCGTACAGCCGTTTCTAAAGGAACGCACTTGCAAGAACTAAAATTGATCTATTTATACAAGACGCCTGTCAATGTTTCTGAACTAACCAACTATGCCATTCGAAAGGAAATCTAATAGCGTATTTATATAGCAACTTTGAAGAAAATCATTGGAGCCGTTTTTGAGATACGGACTTATAGTCTCATTTCCAGTGTTCCAATTTTCACCAAAATTTGCAAAATTCATCTGTACACCAGATCTGTCTTAATCATGAAGTTTAGTCATTCTATCTTTATTAGATTCGGATATATGATAACCAGAAGATTCTCTAAATACGTGCTCATAAACACACACACACTGACCAATTGCCAATAACTACTTTTTTGGACATAGGAGAAATTAAAATGGGTAAATCAGGTGAAAACTCGATATCGAATTTTTGGACTGAATACAATACCTCCATTACCTACTATAGTCGGGTAATGGAAGCAAAAATCTTAGGAAATTGATACTTTTTAACATTTTATAGATTTAATCAACAGTAATTTAAGGCCACATGTATGCACATATAAAAAGATGATAAACTTAGAAATACGACTCTAATGGTCATTTTGAAAGTAAAATAGTAGAGGTAAAATAATGGAACAACAGTTCTTACAGAAAATACTCAAAAAAAAAAAAAAAAAAAAAAAAAAATAGTTAACGGGAACATGTTTCACATTATGGGTAAAAAAAAAAAAAAAAAAAAAAAAAAAAAAAATGTAGACCATAAAACTCTTGAGTGTTTGTCAAAAAACGTAACTTGTGAAATGCCATTTTCAGCATCCCTGCTCATTTTCTGAACGAGTATGGTTCCCGATTTGGATATCACTCCTATGCTTTACGAAATTTGATTTAGTGATAGATTTTGTCAGAATATCTGTTGTCATATACATAGTTGGGTAGGATTCAACGTCAAAAAAATCCTGTTTGCTGAAATTTCGAAATAGGAATACCTGATATCAATATGTTTTCTTGAGTGGTATTTTACAGATTGTAACAACTTTATATATGTTTAGTTGTCTTCAAACAGAATGGTTGGTGGTTTTTGTTTCAAATCAAGATTTTCTAGTAGATTTATAAT
The DNA here is from genome assembly GCA_963930645.1 of Salticus scenicus. Lineage (NCBI taxonomy): Eukaryota > Metazoa > Arthropoda > Arachnida > Araneae > Salticidae > Salticus > Salticus scenicus. The sequence continues at coordinate 137,568,198 of OZ005648.1, forward strand.
GCACTAAGACTCTTACGCTGAGTTTTCTGCTGAAACGTATTCTACCTCTGCTGGTGAGACTGCGATGCTGTTCTGTCTTTTGCTTATCCAGGCTATTGCTGCGTCTTCTAGTTTGAATAAATGTACGCATGTCGAATTTCTGTCTGACTTGTTATTTGCAAAATCTGTGTTTGCATATTTGACTAAAATTGAGTGTTTTCTGTTACTTATTCCAAGATTCTTCCTCGTAGTTTTTTAGTGCCTGATGGTTTGTTTTGCAGCATTCAGCTTGTCTCATTTGTTTTGCTCACTCTTTTGCTTAGTATACCTACAACTGCTGATATGTCAAGTTTTTTTTACAATAGGAATGTATACGAGTGATCCTATTGTTTTACGATACTAGGTAGCAGTATCTGGTAGAAATTTTCCTTCATCATTTTAGTAATTTACATCTCTTGGTGTGATTGTAGATTTCTTTGTTTGAGGTTGACTTCTTGAACTAACTCTTCAATATTTTTTGTCGTCTCTCATTTGATCGTCTTATTTTTAAGCCTAAATAATAATTTACTTAATCAAGATCTTGGTCTTCAAATACTTTTCGTGTTAAATATCTACGTACTTTACTCTGTACATAATCGTATTTCTTAATTTATTCCGTTATTTTAATGTGCTAAGATTTTGCAGCATGTTTTAATCCGTAAATTGCTTTATTAAGTTTGCATACTAGGTGTTCTTCGCCAATCTTGCCGTATCTGTCTAGCAGTGACATATATACATCTTCTTAAAGTGAAGGGATACTGTTTTTATATCTATATATTTCACAGTGAGATCTTTATGTATAGCCATGGCGAAAAATACTCTGTGTGTGAAAAATAATTTGTGTATGAACCAGAGCATATATTTCGTTGCCTAATATTTTACTGAATCTTTAGGCGACAAATCTAGTTCTCTAAGTTGTACTTTCTAACTTGCTTCTTGCTCTGTAATGTACCTCTTTAGGATATGGCATATCAGTCATTTTTCATTTTAAGCAGCTGCCGCAATTGTCATTATGTCTTCAATGATCTAATTTTATTCTGGTACTGAGTTGTGTGGATATAATTTGTTTTATGGCGTTTTGATTTCTGTGACCAAGGCTTTTGTGCCATGGTTCAATGCAATTTTCTTTATTGCAGCATACGCTACAAGCTGAATTTCCATATATTGGATTTTTGTACGCATAATTTTTATAAACTGGTTTGATGTGATCGAATTTTTATGATAAGGATTTCTTAAGCTTATTTCATATAGACTGTGTCTTTTAAGCATATTTTGCATTTATCATTTTTGAATATTACAATGAAACCGTTATGTATGGCTTTACTAATAGACATATTGTTTTTGTTCTTGTATGTAGAGAACCTCATTTCGAGTTATGTCAGTCCTCTTGTTATTTCTGGATGATTTTACCTTTATTGACACGATTCCGTTGCTTTTAATCCGTAGATTTATTCCATAAGGAATTACAAGGTTTGTTTGTGCTTGTTTATTTAAGTACTTCAAGAGGTAAATGTCATTACAGAGTTGTGGATGTGCTACCCAAATCTACGATCCATTTATTTTTTTTATTCTCATTTACAAAGGAAGGATATTCATTATTATTTTTATTTTGCAGCCTTGTTTGAACTTGGCATTTCATTAGCTGATTTATTCTCTATTAATCCCCCCTTTTTAAATAGATGATATGTTTGTTCTTTAGTTTCAGACAGATCGAAGGAGATTGTCTTTTGGTTAGAGGAAATATTTAGCGAACTTTCTGTATTGAAATTCTAATTTTTTATATGCTAACGTTGGAATATTTGTCATTTTTCTTTTCGGTGACTGAAAGTACAGAACTTTAGTTGTCTTTTAAGTACATTTGCATTGTTTCGTGGTTTGAATGCTTTCGGCTGGTGATCAGAGAAATTAATTTCTAGTCTGCAATTATATTCGTCGATTATCTTGCTTCGAATAAACTCAGAAATGAGTTCAGTTTCAGGTATTGATTCGAGCGCTGTTACCAGTGCACCATATCTACTGGGAAATAATTGCAAAATAACTGAAATATCAAATTCATTTATTTCCTTTTCGATCGATTTTAATTTGCCCATTATTTATAATAATTTTACTACATGAGTGTTCACATCTGATCTAAGCTAAGAATTGCACAATTTTTGAAGTAAGAATAATTTACTTGAAAGATTTGACCGTTCATGGACATTTTTAAGTACGTTCTATGTAAGTTTGCCGTTTGTTGATCGCGAAGAAAAGCAATCTGATTACTTTCTATAGAGAGATTTATTATAACTTTTGCTTTAAAATTTTTCGTTCTCTACTATTCAGTAATCTCGTTTGGGGAATCTTCTGTAACCATACCAAAGAAATTTTTATAAGTATTATTTCCACCTTGAGATTTCAAACCGCATAGTTATTTTGGTTTAGGATTACTATAAAACAACTCCCTTTATACTAAGTTATGGCTACTTATTTTTAATTTATTTCATATAGGTTTATGATAATGTGTATATTTTTTACTGTTATTCTATATAGAAGAAGTCTCATAACATCTTGAAGTTTAATTTATATTTGGAGGAGTAGAAATTCTATGTAGCATAAAAGTTAGCAGTTAGCACATCTTATTTTCACAGTAAAAAAAAAAAGGAAAAATATACTTCTTTCAATCTTATATAATTAATAGTAATTTCTTAGTATGTCTTAATCGATATTAATTTAAGGCCATATAAATTTACAAATAAAAAGATGATAAACTCAGAAACGTAACTTCAACGGTCATTTTGAGGATAAAAATAGTAGAGGTGAAATAATGGAATAACAATGTTTAGAAAAAAAAAAAAAAAAAAAAAAGAGTTTTTACAAAAAAAAATTATCATGAACATGAGTCATATCACGGATAAAACAAATAATGTAATTTATAAACCAAGGAGTTTTTGAATTTATGTCGTAAAATGTAACTTATGAAGTGTCACTTTCAACAATACATATATAACGGTTCTTATAAAAGTACTTATTTATGAAACTCCAGATTCATTATAAATAGGTTTCATTTTGTGTATTTCTTCGTCTGAAATAACGGAATAAAATGTGATATCAATTTCCATCGCTAGATTCATTACATATTTTTAATAGATGTTAGGTAACATTATATGTGCTTTTTATTTTTCTAAAATCTTTTGAACAGGTAATCAAGATGCATTAATCTTCACGCTGTCCTTGTATGATATATGGACAATATCCGTTTAAAAATAGTCTAAGAATACTTTCCATTTTTCATTATCATTGGCAAAAAGAATACTGTCTTATAGTTAAAGAAACTTTTATATTATCTCGCTTTTTCTTTTCATACTTTAAAATTTATGAAAACATTTTATATAAGAAATAATAATATTTTGATCCTAATGATCTTTAAATGACTCTAAAATGCAATAAAATGTGTCTGCATTCATTCTCAGAACAGATTTATTTTATCTAAACAACAAAAGAGTTCTAATATATCGTATTTCACTGTCATTTATAATGTACTTTATAAGAAGAGAAATATTTTTATACAAAAGTTATGATAATTTCAGTTAGAAAATAGATATATGAAATTTTATTGATAGATAAATTCGGATGTTAAAGAATGATAAATAAAGATTAAATTAATACCAAATGATAGGTTTCTTCCTTCTCTTTTTGTATATATAAAATTTAATGGGTAACAGATGGGCATCTTATTTTATTAATTCAGTGTTGCTCAAGTATTAAATATTACTACTTACTACTTGAATCTCTTATATTCCTTTCTAAGAAAGTATTAAAGCATATTTTAATTACTTATGCTTTATAATTTTTATAAAGTTTCCGAAAAGTAAAGAATGCGTCAAAAGTTGTTGCAATAAAAAATGAATGCAGTTTTTCCAACTTCCTAGAATTATCAAATATAGATTGTTGGAAAACGAACTTCTTATAAATAGAAAAAGTATGTTGTAATTGCACTGTTAAAAAGGGTTTCTTAAAAATGAGCTAAATTGTGTCACAATAGCTCCGAAACAATATATACTTAAATTTGAGAAACCATGTACTCATTTTTGAGTGCACTGACATGTGAAACATGGGGATATTGGGATTCTTATTAGTCAACCCCATTTTTGAGTATGTCAATATACTCAAAAATGAGTACATGGTTTCTCAAACTTAAGTATATATTGTTTCGGGGCTATTATGAGACGATTTATCTCATTTCTAAGAAACCATTTTTAACGGTGTGGGAAAGAAATTATTCGAATAAAAAAGAAACTAGTTAACAGAATAGAACGTTAAAATAAATGAGTAATATGTATATATATACACATATATGTGTGTGTGTAATTTGTCCTGGTTTATTGATTGTTTCACTAATTCATTCATTTATCATCCTGCAGCTTGAAAGTCTGCACACAGAAAAATGAAATTTTGTAAAAATATCCCTTCCATGAAGTAGGCACCCACTAAAAGTTTTTACAAAAAATCCTCGCCCAAGAGGGTTTGTAGGTAGAGAAAGCGTAAATTTTAAATATAATTGTATGCCGAAAAAAAAAAAGAATTAATTACCGATAAGATTTTGGCTTAAAAAAAAAAAATTAATAGTTAAAACCTATTTCAGGAATTAGAAGAATATGCTATACAAGATGGAGAGAAGCAAATCGTATTTTTCTTATATTTCTTCATATATAAAAGAAAAAAAGATAGTTATTCGTAATATTGTAGTTTTTAAGTGTACCATATACGAATGCCTAAAAAACAAGTTCACGGCTTTTAAAAATTCGCTCCCAAAATGAAAGAGAAGCAAAATTCTTTTGTCACAAATCTCCTGATATCTTAAAAAAAAAAAAAAAAAAAAAAAAGAAAGAAAGAAAGAAAGAAACAATTGTATATTCCTTGCTTTAAAATGTAAAAAGTATAAATACTTAAAAATCATTATTCGGAATTTCAGGAACTTTCTTTCTCCTACCTATATGTGAGGAGGAAAGGGAACATTTGTTTTCCCATTTTCTTTCATATCTCAGAGAAAATAACATATATCGACAAGTTTCTTGAGTTATGAAGTAACAAGTATAAATACTCGTACCTGAAAATACATTTTTGAAATTTCAGCGATTCACGCTCTAAAGGGGAAAGGGGGACAAAAAAGCGTTTTTCACATATTTTGAAAAAATCAGTTCTACCTATTCAGTTCTAACTATTTGATGACACTGATAATCAAGACCTAGTCGAAACTGTTCGAGATGCGGATATTAGAATTTAGGAGCTTATTTCTTTTATGGTGAAGGAGAAATTGTAGAACTGATTTTTCAAAATTTCCTCCTCCCTAGGGAAGTAAGGGATCAAAATAAATTTTTCGAACATTTCATTAATAATATTTAAGTAAGTGCCTGTGTGATCTTTTTAAGCAAATGTATTAAACTGTCTAAGATAAAAGACTGAATGTGCTGGATTCCTTGTAGTTAAAAAATATAATTTACTTAGCGAGCGACAGGTGGAGATTTTAGGGAAAGCGGTTTAGAGAAAAGTGCTATTCTTAAACTTTATAATAATAGTCATAATAATTCTTTTCTACATATTTTGCACCCTTATAAGCACGTTTCACTGCGTATATTTCTGTTAGCAAGCAAAATAATTCATTGTGTTTATAATGATGCGTTAAAGTTTAAGGGAACAAAAACAGAACAAAAAAATCCGGTGTGAAACAACCACACGACTTCCATTACCCACTATAACACGCATTAAATGTGTACGATTTGGAGATAATGGTATCAGAAGACATAGAATTGATCTAATGAAATAGACATCTAATCATTTTCCGGTAAGAGAAAGTTTATACACGTGTAAAAACATAAAATAGAATTCACACAGCGATTTTTTTTTTTTTTAAGAAACAAAAATGAAAATAAAATTGTAGAGTTATTTATTTATTTATTTATTTAAACACCAATTTCCGAGATCTAAAACTGATCCATAAGATCACGATGACCATTAATTTTTCTACGATAACCAAGTAAAGCATGGAAAAAGATATCTAAAATGGGTTTATGTAACAATTTTCAAGAAAATCGTTAGAGCCGTTTTTGAGATACCGACTTTTACCAAAGCTTGGCATAATTAATTGTTGACCAGAAAACAACAATTACATGCAAAAGGATGTTTAAAAGAGGGTTAATATGGCAAGTTTAAAAAAAAATCATACAGCCGTTTTGAAAGGATAACACTTGCAGGACCTCAAATTCAGCTATTTATCCAGGACGCCTATCAATATTCCTGAACTAACCAACTATATCATTCGAAAGGATATTTAATAGAGTGTTTATACAGCAGTTTTGAAGAAAATCGTTTGAGTCTTTTTGAGATGGGGACTTACTTCCGATTTCGGATATCCCACTTCCGTTTATAAAATTTTACCCAAAATTTGGATAATTCATCTGTACACCAGACATGTTTCAATTATAAAATTTCTTACTTCAATCTTAATGAGTTTCCGAGATATAATAGCCAGAAGATTCCCCACATACGCATTCACACACACTGACCAAATGCCAAAAACCACTTTTTTGGACTTAGGAGACAATAAAACATGTAAATCAGGTGAAATCTCGATACTGAATTTTTGGACTGAATATAATACTTCCATTACCTACGGTAGTCGGTTAATGGAAGTGAAAATGTAGAAAATTAATAATAAATGACTTAATTCAAGTTATTCTGAACAGTTGTGAGAACTGATTAAAAATTTCAAAAATAATTTACTTTGTGAGATGTGGTAATCCAAAAGAATAAAATAATGTCATCACACCATACGTCACTAGAACGAACATAAATGTTTTCATTTGTTTACATGTTTGAAGCAATGGAAAAAATACAAACGAATGACAGCAAGCATTTTGGAAAAATATTCATGTAATTCTTTCGAAATGTGTTCAATTCAGTATCCCACATGCCGTGTCATAGATGCCATCGATGCCATCTCATTTAACAAATTTGAGTCCGTACGCAATAATGATAAGGAATTTTTCCTTGTGTTCCTGTAAAAAACTATTTGTGTTAGATTCATCAAATTCTATACCGTTCATGTGACGGTGACCTATAACATGTGTATTAATTTTCCGCGCAATTGAATAAGGCATAAAAAAGTTATTGATGCACTTTAAAAAATTTGGACCATACCGCATAATGATAAAGAGTTTTTCTTTGTTTCCCTGTAAAAAAACTATAGATGCTAGAATCACTAAAATCTAAACATTTTGTGTTACAATGACTTATAATATGTGTAGAGATTTTCAGCTTAATCGAATGAGGCATTTAGACACTATCGCACTTTAAAAAATTGGGTCCTTAGATCATAATGATGAAGAATATTTCTTTGTGACCCTGATAAAAGACTTTAAGATACCAAAATCAATAGGTTTCGTGCTGCTTTGACCTATAACATTCGTAGTAAGTTTTAGTTCATTCACACAAAGCGTCTAGACGCTATCGTGTTCATTCACATACATACACTCTTACATGTGTATATACATACATCACCGTCAACTAGCAAAAATGAACTGAGGATACCCCAAAACGTATAGAAACACAAAAATCTCAAAGTCGTATTTTTGACATGATTATAATATTTTCCTTATATCTGTATGTTCGAAAATAAATGTGAATCGGTAAACTGATTGCTTCGCTATTAAAAATGAAATTAAAAATAGGTATATATCAATTCTGTCACATTCTTAAAAAAACTAAATTACGATTAAAAAAAAAAAAAAAAATGTTGAAAATCAAAACAATAATCAAAGATTGTAAATTTGAGGATTTACGCAAAATAAATAAACCGAAAAAAAAAAGAGATTTTGTTTGTAAAAATTTTAAAACAACGAGTTTTCTAACCGAAGAATCATCAAGGTTGATGTCTAGATTCTCTGAATAACTCTCAAAATCAGAGGCCAAGAGACCTTGGTCTCTGATTTTAGTGACCTAAACCAGAATTGCTGTCTGAGTTTAAAAGAATCACAGTATCATCATTTATCCAATGACTGTTTTGAAAAAAAAAAAAAAAAAAAAAAATCTTTTCCTTTTTTCCCTTTTCTTTTTTTGTTGTTGTTGTTGCCTAAATACTTCATAAATGGGTTCCTACAAAGTTTGCTGTTGAAGATTCATTCAAAATTGTTATAACAACCGTAGATATCTTGTAATATGGTAACTTTTCTTGCACGTTATTGAAAATATATTGCTTGCAGCTTTCTTAATGATTTATATAGAAAGGTACCGGCTTTTAAAAGCTTCAGGCAAAAGCTTTTGCTTCTCACAGTACTCTGCTGTATCTGGCATTACTGTTACTTTTAACTGTATTTTGACTAATAATAAAAAAAAAAAAAGAAAAAAAAACTATTAAAAAAATTGCCGTTTCGTCTTTTAAAAGTTTTCGGAAAAACATATTAGAAAAGTTACTGAAAAAATTAATAATAATAAGTAATAATAATAATAAAGGAGCAAAAGAAAGAAATTTTCGGAAACATTTCTTCGCAAATCACTAGATACATTTAGTCTATTATCAGTGATGCCACATCATGAATAGGCATACCAACGAAATATTAGATTATACACAGCTCATCTTACTGTATTCCCCGCTGGTAACTATCAAGCAGTGCATATTGAAGAGTCCAATTCAAAAGTTATATATCGATAAGCAAAACAATCAAAATTATTAAAAATAATAGTAAAATTAATAATAACAAAACAATTTTATGAAATATATTTATTGAATTCTAGATTATTATTATTTTTTTTTTTTTCAATAATTATTATTAGATATTTATGAATATATTTAATTTGTCAGATAAATTAATTTCTCATATAATTTCAGCGTCTGACCAATTCAAAATTTTATTCGTGTTCAATTTTACTCATTATAAATTGCCGAAAAAAAAAATCTAAATGCTTAATATTATATAATTCCGTACACATTTCAAATATTTGAAATAGCAACAAAAGTACTAAAAATATTAACTATATATATTATACATACATTATTATTCATATACATATTATTATTCATATATATGTACATCATCTATAATTGTCTGCTGAAATCATACATATATCGAAATGAACAAATGGAGGCATCGATACTAATTTTGAATAATATATATTATATTGAATAAAGGTTATAAAAATTTAAAAACTTAATAAAATTTTATCACAAATATCATACAATATTTAGCTACGACATATAATTCTGTGAAAAATGAAATCTGCACTTTATATAAAGATAAAAAATTCAATAACACTGTAGGGGGTACACGTGATTACACGTGAGGGATTACGTAAAAAAAAAAATGGTTGATAACATCTAAACTTTTACAATAGACTTAAGTGAACGGACCATAAAAGCAAATATTACTTTGTATTTATTTTGTTTATGATTCTAACATAACGAACAATAAAATAAGTTGCTTAATTTTTTTTTTCTCCTTTTTTTATTGATATGTTTTATTTTATGATATGATGCTGTATTGATCAAGAAACTACTAAAAAAGCGTAAGAAATTTATCTGAATGTAGTACTGTAAATGATAAAGTGCTTTGAGTTCTTAAAAATTATAACAATATATTGTTTTTTTCATTTTATTTTTAGAGATAATTTTCATGGAAACTAAAGTAAAAGCTAGTTTTCATTATATATTGTCTTATTTTTATTAAAATATTAATATCTTTATATAAAAACTAACTTTGGATTTATTTGTATATACACTGTAAAAAATAGGTTTTTAAAAATAAGTATATATTGTCTCAAAATAGCCCCGAAACAATATATACTTAAATTTGAAACCTCGCGTACTCATTTTTGAGTATATTGACATGCTCAAAAATGGGGTTGACTAATAAGAATCCCAATATCCCCATGTTTGAAATATCAATGTGCTCAAAAATGAGTACATGGGTTTTCAAATTTAAGTATATTTTGTTTCGGGGCTATTTTTAGACAATATATACTTATTTTTAAGAACCTATATTTTACAGTGTACGTCTGAATCTTAGGTGTTAGCAGTGTTGCCAGAGCTGACGGATTTTTTATTCAATAATCACCAATAATTTTGAGAAGTGATATTTGAAAAGCATAATAGACTAACAATCTTCGAAGCGATTAGGCAAATGTTACAATTAAGAATTATTGTTAATTGTTGAATAAAAAAGCCGCCATATCTGGTAACACTGGATGTTAGCTATCTTAAATGTTTGCGCTCCATACAAATTCAATAAAATAATTAAGACAATATAGCTTATTATTATATTTACTTAAAGACACCAGATGCACAAACGAATTTTTATTCAAAACTAATTACTCATTTTGGTAAGGATTCTATGGAGTCTTATTTTTTGTACTATTAGTATTTTGAGCATTAATAATTGTATCAAAAAAATATATATATATTTTTGTACTTTTATTAAAACGCCAAATCCATTTTGGAAGGGGTGAAAAGAGGTTCCTATTTACAGTAATATTGCACGCGATAGATAAGACAGCTGACTTTTTGACTTAGGTTTACAAAGGTCATTGGGAAACTCGTCAAACGTATTTGAAGTTTATGTTAGAAAAAATTGACACACACCTTTTAGTGAGTCTTCTGTTAAAATTAATCCATGTCATGTAATTTTCAATGAATATGTTTATCATTTTACTTAATTCAACAACCTTTATAAACATTTATATTGCAACAAATGGCAGATATAGGGTACAGGGTAATTATAATTAAAGTTGCGTTTTCAAATCGCTCTAACTTTAAAATTACCATTTAGAATGACTTGATATTTTATCAAAACAGTCGGGAAGCAATGAAAATATTTTTTAGCAAAGGAAAAAATAGCTACAAAATGTGCCAATATATGTCACTGTCAGGGTTCGCACTGATGTTGTGAAGGTATGCAAATTATTAAGACGTGATATGCGTACTTCAAATACGTTCCCCCGTCTTAAACCCGTGTGATTTCTGGCTTTGGAGATACACGAAGAATATTGTTTAAAGCGGGCGGATTGCGAATTCGGCGGAAAGCATCGCGCAACAAATTTATAGCATGAGACAGACACCCTCCGATCTATTTTGGAACATGTCGTTTTGCGCTTACAACGATTTCCGCAATTTCACGTAAGGCTATGTATTAGGAACCAGAGCACAGAATTTCATATAAATTTATTAATAAATTCACTTTGACATAAATTAGTGCTTTTCAATTATTGGTGCTAATTTCTCAACAGGTGGCGCTGCTATACATCGACTCCTGTAATTTCAGGGAAGTCTGAATCTCAGAAACTAATGCACAGGATTGAATAAAATTTATATGTAGACGTATCTTGACATTATCATCTGCCAATTACTGGTGCTAAAAGTTCAACAGGTGACGCTGCTATATAGTGATTTCCGCAAGTTAAAGGGAATATCAAAATATAATGCACAGAATTGCATAAAATTTATATGTAAGCCCATCTTGAAATAAATTGTTGCCTATCAACTTTTGGAGCCAACTGCTTAACAGGTGGTAACAGTATGTCTCATATGTTCTATTGTGTATAATCAAAAAAAATCTGATATGTGAACAGGCCATTATGAGACATTATGCTCATTCAATTTGAGTGCATATTGGGCGATATTTGTCACTTCTTTACTGCAATTTTCTCCAAGAACAGGAATTGTATTTTCTGCACAGCAAAAAATCCACTTCAATTGGACATTTAGTATGATATCTCTCTGAAATGAAAATCGTCTGCATTCATAATAATAATAATAAAATTATACAGCGGTAATTTGTACAGGAAAAAATAGAAGAAAGTTTCGTGATGGCCACATCATACTAGTTTTATATATTTTTCTCAGTTGATTCTATTATACTTTCAATGCTTTCCAAGCAATTTTTAAGAACCTATTTTTTGCAACAAACCAATTGTAAACTATGAGTTTTAAATGTTTTTTCATTTACTTCAGTTACAGAACTAGAAAAAAAAAGTTCCTCAGAGGATTTGTAAGTCCTCTTTTATCCGAAGATATATCTGACACTAATAACTTCTGATTTGACTGAATAGGATTACAAAGTAATACTAATACTTTTTTTTTTTTTTAACTTTTGAGTCAATTGTAAATACATTCTGTTTGAAATCAGATGATTTTGGAATATTTATTTATATTTAAATTTACTTTTGTAATCTGGTTCTCAAAAGTTTAGTAACAGCTTGTTTTTTATTCATATTTTTATTTATTTTATTTTATGTATAATCCATAAAAAATAAACATATGAACATGAATTATGGATGACATGCTTCTTGTCAATGAATTTTATGCTAGTTTGGCATCATCTATAGAGTACCAATTTATTTTTTCCAAATGTATGCTTTCAAGTAAAGCAAAAATAAATTATTTTAGGAAAAATAAAAATAAAAATAAATCAGATACGATGTTAAGGATGGATGGCAGCAGGGGTCTCGTGCCCCATCCGTGGTCGAACAGTTCTGCGCTCAAAGCTGATACATAGGAAGTGCCGGGTTCTATCCCGATTCGCGCTCATTGACCTAGCCATTCGGAGCTAGGCTTTTCTTCAATGCTTTTCTCCAAAACGCGTGCAAATATGAGCTAAGATCCTCAGAAAGACCCCTATTGAAGGGCATTCCACGTGTAAGACTAGGACCCTACTTTTGTCAATCAACCCTAAGCCGCACATCAACAGAAGCAGAGGTCGCAGTGTTTCTATAATTTTTACGTGCTTTTTATTACATAGTCATTCCTATTTAAATACAGTATTTTTTAAAATAATATAGTAGCATTAAAAATCTTCAATAATAATAATTAAAAAAAAAAAAAAAGAATAAATAAATAAATAAATAAAATAAAATAAAATAAAAATAATAAAAATAATAAAAATATTCATTCTAAAATACTTAAAGGCACGTAAAAATATAGGAACACTTGCTTATATTTTTACGAATGCCTTCCCGGCATTACAGATACACAAAGATCCGTATTCTTAAAAAAAGTTTCAATTAAACCCATTTATTCTTTTATTCTTTAATTTTCGTTTGTGTCTTTTTTACTTTCTTCTATATTCAATAGATAAAATATTGGATTCGTAAAAATTTTCGACCTCGGGTTTTTGATGGATTTACACATTTTAAGAGCTGTAGAACACGATTTGACCCTTTTTAGAAAATGTCTATCTGTCTGTCTGTGTGTGTGTGACAAAAGTTTGTGGCGACTGTATCTCAGGTACTACTGCACATAATTTTATACAAATTGGTATTTAGTTACACATTGACACAAATTAGTGCCTATCAACTTTTGTTAAAAATAGTCCAACAGTTTGCGTTGCCATCACGCTTTTTCTAAACTTTTAACATGGTGGTATAGGACAAAATTTTGTATAAATGTACAAAAAGAGAATTATTTTTTAATGATCATTATGGAATTTAAAAGAATTATTTGTAATAGAGATAATCAACAGGAAAAGAAAATTGTGTATGAAGAAGCCTCGCCTCCCCCCCCCCCCTGGGCGGGAAGTTGCCCCTCGAAGGGAGTAAATTTTTATGATGGGTATCTTTCAATAGAGCTCGTCAATGCCTTTAAAACGAATATTTTAACCATCAATCTGCGATAATTTAAAGTAAAGCTATCGAATTTTTTCATTTTTAACAAAAAGAAAAAAAAAATAATTTTGAGAATAAATTCGATTTGTTTTTGGATATTTAGTGTTAATTTACTCTAATATGGAAATCGTCTGCATTATCATGGAAGATATTTTTTTTAAATAATAATTTTAATAAATTATTTTTACTGTGTGAATTTGTATAGGAAAATATAGAAGAATGTCATGGTCTAGCCACAGCATACTAGTTTTATATGCAGATATCTTGCAAAAAATATACATAGAAGCATGAAATTACCGTGGAGTATTTGTCTATTTTTATCATTCTTGCGATGTTCCGAGTTTATAAATCAATAATTATTAAAAAAAAAATCCTGAGAAATTTTGGTTAATTAATTGCCCATATTTTATCAGCAATGTTCCTAGAACATATCATTAACAATCAAACATATCAGCAAATGTAGAGTTGGTAACAAAAATATCCGAACACTAGCAAAAATTCCTACATAAAAAAAGTAGAGTCAATACTGTTTTGTTAAATAAATCTTTTTCGAATCATGTTCTTAGTCAGTCTAAGAACATGATTAGACAAAGATTTATTTAACAAAACAGTATTAACTCTACCTTTTTTATATAGGAATTTTTTCTAGTGTTCGGATAATTTTGTTACTGACTGTACTACAAAATTTCTACACTGATGGAAAAAAAATTCCAATACCAGGAAGGAGCTGTGCTAGATAAACGAAATTTGGTAGGCGTATTTATACATCTGAAAGATGACGTCGATTCAAATTTCGAGCTACGCTCATAAGTGTGGCGCTTGTAGCGACACTATGAACATGCAAATAAGGTTTGCTTTAAATAAGCGCTGTAAGGTTCGTGATCGTTATTTACAGTTGAGATTTGACTTAGTGGGTTAATGTTAGTCAAGGATGCCTCTAAGAAGACGAAGAAGCCATTATCAACAGCTCACTGAGTTTGAACGAGGTCGTGTAGTAGGGCTACGAGAAGGTGGGTTTTCTTTCCGCGATATTGCAGAAAGACTTGGCAGGAATGTATCCACTGTGCATAAGTGTTGGCAGCAGTGGTCAAGGGAAGGTACTGCCTCAAGAAGACCGGGTTCCGGGCGGCCACGTGGCACTACTGAGAGGGAAGACCGCCGTGTTCGGCGTATGGCTGTGGATAATCGTACTGCGTCTGCAGCTGAAATTCGAGCTGCAGTTGGCACCACAGTGACACAACGAACTGTTACAAATCGGTTACTTCAAGGACAGTTCCGAGCCAGACGCCCTGTAGCGTGCATTGCATTGACTCCAAACCACTGCCGTTTGCGACGTGAGTGGTGTCAAGCTAGAGTTCATTGGAGGACGGAGTGGAGATCTGTTGTGTTTTCTGATGAAAGCCGGTTCTGCCTTGGTCGCAGTGATAGCCGTGTGTTGGTTAGAAGGAGGCCAGGTGAACGCCTGCTAGCGACCTGTCTGCGGTCTAGACACACAGGGCCTACTCCTGGAGTTATGGTTTAGGGAGCAATTTCGTATGACAGCAAGAACACTCTCGTGGTTATCCCACGCACCCTGACTGCAAATTTGTACGTCAGTCTAGTGATACAACCTGCTGTGCTGCCATTCATGAACAGCATTCAAGGGGGTGTTTTCCAACAGCATAACGCTCGCCCTCATACCGCTGTTGTAACCCAACATGCTCTAGAGAGTGTCGACATGTTGCCTTGGCCAGCTAGATCACCAGATCTTTCTCCAATCGAACACGTATGGGACATCATTGGACGACAACTCCAGCGTCATCCACAACCAGCATTAACCGTCCCTGCATTGACCATCCATGTGCAACAGGCATAGAACTCCATCCCACAAACTGATATCCGACACCTGCACGACACAATGCATGCACGTTTGCATGCTTGCATTCAAAATTCTGGCGGTTACACCGGTTACTAATGTACCAATATTTCACATTTGAAATGGCTCTTCTCGCCAATGGCTCTACCTGTGATCTTGAAACTTTAACCAATTAAATATGTTACCTAGACAAATGTATTGCTGAAATTTCATTACTGTACAATAATTTTTTCTTGGTGTTGGGATTTTTTTTCCATCAGTGTAAATTAAGGGACGTTTTAAATAGAAAAAACTTTTAATTCTCAAGCAACATTTTCAAACTTACAAACACCAGAGACACCTATGATAATCTGTTAAAATAAGCAACAAAAAGAATGTACTATACAGTTTTGCTTTATTTTAATATAATTTGTTTTAGCTGCAGGTTTTTGGAAAGTCTTAATTTTTTTAAGAATGCTTAAGTAAGACACTGTCTTACTGTTCTGTGTCCAGGATATTTTTAAAGTTTTAATACAAGGATAAATTTTACAAATATAAAAAGCACAACCACCACGACAGCCCAGTTGGCAGGAAGCTGTCTTCTGGAGCAAAAGCATTCGGGTTGGAAATCTGATTAAGACAAGGCTGGCTGTGAATTTTCTCATGTGTATATAAAAATATGCTCACACTGGGATTGCATATAATGTAATATAGGGGATTGAATATATATATATATATGTGTGTGTGTGTGTGTGTGTGTGTGTGTGTAATTGAATATATACCCTGCTAGCCATTCGAAACTCCACACCAATAAGGAATGCAAATAACAGAATGATATTTAATGGGCATATACATTATAGTAGGAAGAACAATTGTTTAAGTTTTATAGGAAATTTGGAGTAATGTATCCTGAGAAATCACTACAGGAATCAGCGAACTCTGGGAGAAATAACAGCACTTATCTACTCAGGCATTGATTTGAACAGTATTGGATGACATGTACGGTAACAGCACTCAATTAAGCTTCAACATGATGCTATCGACCGTAGATACTGGTGGGTGTTCCCGTGTCAGTCGGTTTTCAATGATTAAACAGTCATTTTCATTGGTGCGAGATTAGGAGAACGCGTTGGTCAGGACAAAAGTCGAATGCTACATTCTGTATCAAGGAAGGTCTGAACAATATTGACAACAACTTTCAGTCGTGTATTGTCCTGCTTAAATGTTGCGCTACAGAGGTCTCGAATATAGGACAGAGCGACGGGCCGTAACTCGTCAAAAATGTAATAGTAGCTATTCAAAGTGCCGGGAATTAGAATTAGAGGTGATCGAGATGTGTATCCAATGATACCCCATTCCATCAGTCAGGTGGTGACCTAGTATACACCAAAACTTTGGTTACCCTAAAAGAGGCATCATTGACATGAGTGCTTTAATGCGTGATCAATGACGAACCTGGACGTAGGAACGGCATGACTTCGTCTTTTCAGACAAATCACAGTCCCGTTTACAGCATCAAGAATGCCGCATTCATATTTGGTGTCACTGCGAATAATGCACATTGCCACCTGCATTCGATATCGTCATACTGGTCCATCATATGGAGTGATGGTATGGAGTCCCAATGGATACACGTCCCAATTACTTCTTTTTCTCATTCCCGGCACTATGAATAGCGGCATTATATTTCTGACGAGTTCAGGCCCGTAGCTCTGTCCTATATTCGAGGCCTCCATAGCGCAATATGTAAGAAGGATAACGCACAGCCATAAATTGTCTGTGTTGTTCGGATAATCCTTAATACAGAATGTTGCTGGACTGTTGCTTTGCCCAACGTGTTGTCCTGATCTCACCCCAATGGAAATGACTATTTAATCATAGAAAAGCGATTGGCACGCCACCCCTTATCAGTAACTACGGTCAATGAACTGCAGCTTTGTGCTGATGCTTCAGGGAGTGCTGTACTCGTACATGCCATCCAATCGCTGTTCGATTCAATACCAAGGCAGATAAGTGCTGTTGTTGTTCACTGAGGTCGCTGCTTTATGTACTGTTTTCTCAGGATATATTACTACAAATTTCCTGAAGATTTAATATATTGTTCTTCCTACTATAATGTATGTGCTCAATAAATATGATTCCGATTGTTGCATTTATTCTTGGTGTGATAAGTTTAATGGCCAGCAGTGTATGCAATTTGGATCATTTGAGACGAAATCATTGTAACTATAGGTGTCAAATAAGTACCAAATACCAAAAGAGCACAGGAAAACACTTAATATTCTGGTACTTAAATGAAGATATTTCAAGCTTGTTTATATAAATTTATTAGAAATTTACTACTTTTTATAAAGTTTTAATATTTATTGTTATATATAAAAGAATAAATGATACATATGTTACATTACATTTTGATAATTTAATAATTATTAGTTGAACTATAAATTTGCTTACATTTAAACAAATTTTTTTAATTTAAAACTTTATTAAATAGTTATTTAAGTGTTAGTTAAAAGAACATGTTTCATTTATGTAGCAAGTCATTTTAATTGTGAATTATGATTCTATGTTTAACCTATCTAAGTACATGTATAGTTGTATATAAGCTTTATCTCATGTGAGGCACGTGGAATTACGCTCTTATCTGAAATTCGAAGTAGTAAAACGTTATTACAGTTAGTTTTATAAAAATAAAATTTAACAGAAAAAATCCTTTAAATAGTCTTATAAAGTTTTATACAATTAAGAGTACAAAACTTTATAAGAATCTTAAGATAACAAACTTTGAACTTTCAGCATTTCAAAAATATTGAATTTCTTATGGTATAATGGCGTAGGGAGACATAAAATCCACTCACTCACACACTCCTTATCGTATAAGTAAACTTAAGATTTTGTAAGAATTTATAATGTGGAATTTTTAAAGACAAATTTATTTTACTTAAGGAAAAAAAAATAATTAATGATTCTATGCATAAGATTTTCAATTAAAGTTTCCCTAATTATTCAATAAACTTTGTGATACACTGTAAAAATATTTGTTTTTTCATAAACTGGCATAAAGATAAAAAAAAAAATGAAAATAAGATTAATTTTTGAAATAATCGTTAATCCTTTTGGTATAAAATTTCTTTTTTAATATAACAAAAACAAAACAAAACAAAAAAAAACTTTTCTTAAAATTAATGATTCTATGCATAAGATTTTCAATTAAAGTTTCCCTAATTATTCAATAAACTTTGTGATACATTGTAAAAATATTTGTTTTTTCATAAACTGGCATAAAGATTAAAAAAAAAAAAAAAATGAAAATAAGATTAATTTTTGAAACATTTCATGCTATTAACGAAGCAATATGACATAATCCTTAATCCTTTTGGTATAAAATTTCTTTTTTAATATATATATATAAAAAAAAAAAAAAAAAAAAAAAAAACTTTTCTTAAAATTAAAAGCATGTAAATTAATGTCTGAGAAGGATGATTTAGAAAATTTGTTTTTGGTTGATATCAAAAGGAAAGTGATCTTTAGAATTAAAATTACTGCTCCAAAAACCAAACATAGAATTGAAACAAATACTCTGAAGTTTTCTATTTAATAAATTTCCTTTTAATAGAATAATACTTAAAAATACTATAGAAAAATTAAAATATAGAGAACTATATTCTAATTGACGTAACGTAAAAATTAATTTATTATAACTGCAGAGAGAAATTTTAAAGTTTTATAAAGTGATGTACCAATAAATTATAAAATTAAACATTAAGTATTTACACTTCATTTATAATACTAGTTTTCTTAATTTATTTTTTATAAGAAAAAAAGGAATAATATTTATTTTTTCAGTTACTCATGGGCCAGACAGACATGGGTGGGAAGACAGACAAACCGAAATCATAAACGTTTTTCAACTTTCCTGAAAAATTTAAAGAACTATTGGGTCGAATTATGTGAGGTTTTTTCCAAAATAATCCCCGTTGTCTGGGAAAGATTTAAAGTCTTTGAAATTCTCGATCTGACAGGTAGAAAGAATGTTAGGGGTTTATATGCTTTTGCAATGCGAATACTTTCAAGCTACAGTTTTGTATTTAACATCCTATGTGCCTCTTCTAAATCATATTTTGCCGTATCATTTTCAAATTTTATCCAACGGGTTCTTTTATCCTTTTAAATAGTAATGACATCTTTTCAGACGAAATTTTGTCTCTTTCATTTCGTGTGTGAATCTTTCATCCTACTAAACCTTGCGCTTTGAAATTACTCTGCTCTCTTTTCTTAACAACGCCTTTTATTCGTGGCTATTTTCTTTCACTAACCGAGGTTTATATACGAATTCCTGCGCTACCTAGTTTAGAGTTCCTCCTAAGAAGCAGCAGTGGGGACTATGTTACGGTCCAGTGCGAACAGGAAAGGTGCTAAAAAAATAAATGAGGACCTCAACCGATGTTCATGTGCGGATTCGTTTCGAATTCCCTGAAATTTCGTTTCAGAATTATATATTTTTCAGATTTTATATGAGTTCAAGAATTTCATTTCAGAGAACTTTCTGAGATTTTATATTTTTAAGCGATACATTTGATTATAAAGACCAGTGAAGCACGTAAAATCCGCTAGTTATGAATTAAATGTTGATAAATTACTCCCATTTAGCCATTGCAAAGAAGCGGTTCTGCGCTCAAAGCTGGTAGACGTGAGGTGCCAGGTTCGATCCCAGGTCTCGCTCGTCGGCCTAGCTGTTCGGAGTTTTCCATGTTTTTCTCCGATACTTGCAAAAATACGGGCTAGGACTCCTTAAAAAGACCTCTACGAAAGGCACCCCCCCCTCAGGCCTAGGACCCTAATTCACAAAACACAAAACAAAAAATCATTTTGCAATTATTTTTATAATGCCTAGATATAAATTGTCTGCCTTCCCAGCAATGCTTCCACAAAATACACACAATTTCAATCTTTAAATAAAAAATAAAAATCGAATCATAATATTAAATGTAAAGCAAAAGGATATTCTATAATTTTAAAACTAGATTTTTGAAGATAAAAAACTTGCTCATCTTAAAAATGCATAAAATTTGACTTTTATTATGGAAATTTAAACTGTACTCATAGAGTTTATTTTCTCTAAGTAAATCAGTTATAAATGAGTGCAAACAAAATAATTTTCCACTTGAAAAAATAAAAAGAAGCTATCAATGAATCATTTAGATTTACTGAGCTTTAATTGTGTTCAATTAGCAATTTATCTTTTTTTTTTTTTTTTTTTTTTTTTTTTCTTCTATTTTTTTTAACAGTCATTAAGAGTAAATTATAAATTAAAGGATGTTATCCGAAATCTTTTTAGTATTTGAGATCTCAACTGATGTATTATGTGATTAACAGAGTAAGAACTCAATCTTGAATTAAAAATATCAGAAAGGATTTATAGGTTCGGGAAAGTTCTTGTGACGAATTAAGAGATAAACAGAATGTGATTTTAATCTTCAATTAAAGTTTAAGAACAAAAAACATATGAATAGCACATTTAATATTTTATTGTTTATTTAATGGGATTCTATCGAAAGTTCTTTTGAGTTATATTTTTTACTAGTCTAGTTTATTTGATCTTTAATTATTTTTTGAATAAATATTATTCGCAATTAAATTTTAGAGAAATGAATAAAATTTTTTGAAAGAAGTGTATGTTAATTTCCAAAGGAATTGCATATGCGGATTTAAATAAATATTTATAAATAACTTATTTTTCAACGATCTAATCCATTTTCAATCATTTTGGATTTTATTTTATAATTGTCTACTACATTTGTCTGCTTTGTATGCAATGAGTTCATTTTTGTATTTGAAAATGATATAAACCATGACATAAAATCTAATATTTTTAAAAATGTATTATAATAAACACTAGATTAACCTGAATTTCCGAAAAATGTCTTATCACCAAAAAGAGAAAATCGCAAAATATTGATCATGTTGTGAATTTTTATAAATTAATTTATAAATAAATATTTTTTGAAAACATGATAGAAAATAACTAATTTAAGTAAAAATACCTTATATACTTCTTGGGGAAAGCCTTAGTACTTGCGGGAAGGGGCCCCTCCCATCGTCAGAGGCAACACGGTGGCGGCTTGCTTAGTTGTGTTGACACTGTTGACTTGATCTTTTGCAGTCTTGATTGTTCTATACCAGTTACGGTTAATTTCTTGCGCTGGGTCGTTGCCATTACAGGTAAGTGGATTAAATAAAATTTCGACCGTTTCGCGATTTGCGGCGTATATTGCGTTGTTGTTATCGGCTAGTTTGCGAGTTTCGTTAAAATGTATGTTGATGGGTTCGGTAGCGTTTACTTTAGTGAGTGCGGTGGTTATTTTTCCAAATTTGATATCTGCAGAATGTTCTTTAATACGGTTTTTGATTTTACGTTTAGTCATGCCTATGTAGTAACCGGTATCATTGTTTGTTTTGGAAAAAGGGATACGATAAATTCCGGAGGTTTCAAGGGGATCAATTTTGTCTTTTTCATTTCTGATTGTTTGGTAAATATTTTTATTTGGTTTAATTGGGATTTTTATATTAATTTTGTTGGCTTCATTTTTAATTTTTTGGTAAATTCCACGGTCGTACATAATGGCTGGAGTGATTTTTTTTTTTTGAATAATTCATTGCAATAGTAAAACCCCCTATCAATATAAAATAAACACTATTCAATCCTATATCAATCGCGCCATCACCGTTCGCTCTAATAAATATTTACTAAACAAAGAACTCAATATCATCAGAAAAATTACAACTAAAGCAGGTTACAAAAAAGACTTAATTGACAAACTATACCGTAAAAGAATAAAAAACTTAATATTATAGAAAACTTTCAAAATCCAAAACAAAAATTCACTCCAGCCATTATGTACAACAATGGAATTTACCAAAAAATCAAAAATGCAGCCAACAAAATTAATATAAAAATCCCAATTAAACCAAATAAAAATATTTACCAAACAATCAGAAATGAAAAAGATAAAATTGATCCCCTTGAAACCTCCGGAATTTATCGTATCCCTTTCTCCAAAACAAACAATGATACCGGTTACTACATAGGCATGACTAAACGCAAAATCAAAAACCGTATTAAAGAACATTCTGCAGATATCAAATTTGGAAAAATAACCACCGCACTCACTAAAGTAAACGCTACCGAACCCATCAACATAAATTTTAACGAAACTCGCAAACTAGCCGATTACAACAACGCAATATACGCCGCAAATCGTTAAACGGTCGAAATTTTATTTAATCCACTTACCTGTAATGGCAACGACCCAGCGCAGGGAATTAACCGTAACTGGTATAGAACAATCAAGACTGCAAAAGATCAAGTCAACAGTGTCAACACAACTAAGCAAGCCGCCACCGTGCTGCCTCTGACAATGGGAGGGGCCCCTTCCCGCAAGTACTAAAGCTTTCCTCAAGAAGTATATAAGGTCTTTTTACTTAAATTAGTTATAATTTTGCTTCTTGTTTTACGAATTTTAATGATAGAAAATGTTAAGTTATTTTTAAAAGCTTACATATATTAGTTTTTCCATACAAGTTTACTAATATATTTTTGTAGAAAATAAAATGCTAATTTAATTGTCAAAAAATAAATATTGAAAGATCCAAATTAAAAGTTACATATTTCATATAAAAAACATGCAAATATTAAAAAGAATAGGAAAATTAATAATAACAATATAATTTTATAACATATTTTTATTGAATTCTATAATAGTTATTATTTTTTCAACAGATATATATGTTTAATTTGTTCCGTTAAATTCATTTCTCATGTAATTTAAAATTCTGACTAATTCAAAATTGTATTTATATTCAATGTTACTCAAAATAATTTACCTCAAATAATGTCAAAAGGTTTAATATCATATAAGTAATTTCATGTTATTTAAAAATTTTTTAAAACAACAATAAATGTACTCTCTCTTTCTATATATATATCGTATATTAACCGTAATTGTCAGCTGAAAGCGTACGAATATTAAAATGAACAAATGAAGGTATCAATATATTTGTATTATATTGAATAAAAGTTATATATATATAAATAGTAATATAATATTATCAGTGCAAATATTTGAAATTTAAAGATGATTAATTTCAGTATTCAAACAATTATTCTGATCAAAAACGAAGACCACCCAAATCAAACCAAAAAAGAAATAAAGTAAAATCTAAATGAATTATAGCAAATTGGAATGAGAAAAAAACATTATTTGCATTCTAACGTTATCAAGGGCCTAGTAGAATGCAAATATGCTAAAAAATGGATGTTTTTCTGTCACAAAGAAAGCAAAAGATAAGAATTTCTTTGTTCTCAGGCCCGAAACACCCATTGTAAATAAAACCAGAAAAAACGAAGATCAAAATAAAACTCATCACTACAAATGATAATCCAATAACCATTTAAAAACGTAGATCAAAATAAACTCATCACTACAAATATTAATCCAAAAATTACATAACAAATTATTGTTGAAAAAGAGGCAACTCATAGTTTATGATAAACGAGACACATGTGGAATTTAACAAGCAGATATTAGTTAAAAGCACAGGCAGTCAGCTCAAATTTAGCACTGAACATGGAGTAAAATAGAGAATTCACAAACCTAAACAGGTTGAATCCTTACGTAATTTAGGATTCATATTAATTATAGTAACATGAATATTGCTGCCATCTATAGTAATGTTATGAAAATAATGGAAAACAAACGATTGTGATTTGCCACGAAGAAAGATAATGGGAATAAAAACTAACCATTAAATACCTAATTTAAAATCAAGTATCATAATCTCTAGACTTAAAATACAATTTATTGGAATAAAAATTTTTCTAGACCTAAATTTCAATTTAAATTGGAATAAAAATTGAGGGAGAGAAAAAAATAATAATTAAAAAAAAATAATTAAGTGTTTGGGATATCCATTAATTAATGCTAAATTTTTAAAGAATGGAAAATGTACGTTTTGATGTTTATCATACACTAAATATTTTATCCGTAGATTAAAATTAAGAAGAATATTGTCAAAAACACATTTATGTAAACATGTTTTAAAATTAGTAAAAAAAAAAAAAAAAAAAATACTTTAAAGGGGAAATCTTTCCGTTTATCATATAAGTCAAATTCCAATTGGCTATTACTATTAAGAATAATTTTTAAATCTAAGAAACTAATAACACTAGATTCCTAATCAGTACTACTAAGAGACAAATTTTCGGGACAATTAACAGGTAAGTCTAGATTGGTGTTATGTTTATTCAAATATAATATAATTATATCATCTATGTATCTTAGTAATTTAAAATTAGTACACTCAATGTCACGCTCATAATAATATAAGTATAGATCAGCTAACATGCTAGAAGCAATGCCACCTTGTGGAAACCCTAAACGTTGTTTATGTAAAGAATTATTGAATAAAACATAGTTATGGTATAGGATAAACCTAGTCAGAGTTTTAAAGGCTGAAGAAGTTATGTTATTATTTAGATTTAGAAACTGCATATTTTCTACGAAAAGTTTATTTATAATGTCAAACATATCTTTAATAACAATATTATTAAAAAGTTCATTGAAATCAAATGTTTTTATACCAGTAATATCAGTAAGATTTTTAATTTTATTTTTGAGTTGAAAACTATTTTTTATAAAAAAATTACTCTTTTTAGAAACGATATAACTATGCAATTTTTTAAGGATATTTAACAACATAATATTTGCATTAGAAGTATAGGCATTACAGGCAACAGTAACAGTACGAAATTTAATAGGATCTTTATGAAATTTTGGAATTACTACTAAATAAGGATAATTATTGTTATTATTTTTAGTATTTATTAACTTGTAATAATTAAATATATGCCTATTTTTAATTTCTAGATTGTCATTAATTTTAACAAAAATATTACTAGTATCCATGGAATCAAAAAGAAGTTGTTTATAATACTTTTTGCAAATAATTGCATAGTTATTAGTCGCCTTGTCAACATAAGTAATAATGAATTTAGACTGTAAATATAGAATTGCTGAATTAATTTCTTTGAAATTATAGTACTTGATATTAGAAAGATGGTGCATATCATAAACTAAATCAAGTTTAAATTTATCAAGTAACTTAAATTTCCACTCATTAAAAAATTCCACTGGTTTATTATAATCAATAGCAATTTTGTATATAAAGAGATCCAAGTCTAAATTATATTGAGTAATGATATCAATAAATTTGAATTTTGAAGGTATACGAAATTTAGTACCATACTTAAAGTAAGATTTTCCACAATATTGATATTGCCAATAATAATATAACTATGAGATGGATTGAAAAAATATTTATATTTGGATTCAGAACAATAGCATGGAGGCTGTTCATTAGAAGTAAGAAATTTAGCAAATTTATTGTAGTTAAATATTTTTCTTCCTAAAGTAATATTGTATTTAAAAGTTTTTTGAATGACGAACTTTTTTATAGGAAAAGAATTGGAAGGATCATTAAGGATATTGTGAATATGAAGTTTATTAAAAACAGGATGAGAAAAATTTATCACCAAGAGAGAGTTACTTAAGAGTTATTTATTTTTTGACCAGATTTTAAGTCGTTTAATATTAAAACACTCAGCCCTATAGTGTAAAATATCAAAAATACATCACTGAAATGTGAATCAAAAGAATGAGAATGGAAAACTTTGAAATATTTAAGAAGATACTTCTTTTTTATTCCAAATATAAAATTACGTATATCTTTCCAATTATAAGACTGAAGAAAAATACTTTCTAAGGATTTGAGATTTTGTAA
Organism: Salticus scenicus; assembly: GCA_963930645.1. Classification (NCBI taxonomy): domain Eukaryota; kingdom Metazoa; phylum Arthropoda; class Arachnida; order Araneae; family Salticidae; genus Salticus; species Salticus scenicus. The sequence goes on from OZ005648.1 coordinate 137,594,515, forward strand.
TATAGTTGAAATGTTCAGAAGTTGGGAAGAAGACCTAGATGAACCCCTAGAAGTTCTAGTAGTCTTTTTAAATAAAGAGTGATTTAATGTTGCATAAATATTAGTGAAAAATCAATTTTTGAAACCTTGGAATAAATAATATGTTGTTTATTATAAACATTAGAATTTAAACCAAAAGGATAAATTGTATTCAATGATTTAATATATTGCGATTCAAGTAAAAGACGTTCATTTAAATTCTTCTTAAAATTAAGAATTTTCACAGTAATATTATTAAAGTCATGTTGATGGAAATGCATATATTCAAAATTTGTAGTAAATTGACGTGATTTTTTAATACCAGATCGATGTAAGTTAATACGCTTGTGTAATGGATTACTAGTATGACCTATATATATGATATAGCATAAATTGCACTTGATAGAGTAAATGATATTAAAAGCCTTACAAAATGTAACATGAGAAGAGCTATCTCTTAAATGAGAAGCGTCTGCAGGAGGACAAGTAAGACACCTTAAAGAATTACATTTTTTGAAAAATAAATTTCGAAGAGGAGGATGATATAGGTAGCAGGATGACGATCCAGAGTAATCACTATACATTACTCTGTACCGAGCACAAGACAAACCATAAGATTTTCCTTTTTTGCCAGGCGCTAAGAATTTACTAAGAACTACAATGTAATGAATAAAGAAGATATTTATTAAAAATACTAAAAATATAGTAAATTTAGACAATAATTATAAAAAGTATAAAAATTATAATATATATATATATATATATATATAACTAAAGGCTTAATAAAAATTTATAGCAATATATTGCTATGACTTATTATTTTGTGAAAAATAAAACCTACAATTTATATAAAGATAAACAAAATTCAATAACACTTTAGATTTTGAGATTCTAAACGTTTTATTTTTGTGATTACACGTGAGGGATTAAGTTCAAAAAATGGTGATAGCATCTAAACTTTTACAATAGACTTAAGTGAACGGGCCATAAAAACAGATATTACGTTGTGTTCATGTTCTTTATGATTGCAACATGAAGAACAATAAAATAAGTTGCCCAAAAATGTATTTCTCCCATTTTTATTGGTATGTTTTATTTAACTTTATGATGCTGTATTGCACAAGAAGCTAATAAAAAGGCGTAAGAAAATTATCAGATTGTAGTATTATAAATGACAATGTGCTTTGAATTCTTAAAGATTGTTGCAATATATTTCTGTTTGCCTTTTTTTCTAAAGGCAGTTTTCATGGAAACAAAGGAAGAAAAGTAGTTTTTATTGTTTCTTCTTCTTATTATTTTTGTTATATATTGTCAGATTTGTTACAAAATATTCATATCTGTATATAAAAAATAAACTTTAGCTTTATTTGTATATACATCTGAACCTTAGAAGTTAGCTATCTTAAATTTTCTATACTCTAAACAAATTCAATACAAAATTAAGGTAAGGTAGCTTTGATTTTATGGAGTATTATTTTTTGTATTATTAATACTTTAAACATTAGTAATAGTAAATTATCTCGTGTGATCCTCACACGACTTTTTCTTACCCTGAATTTTAATACCATAAATGTAGATTGCTCAGGTCTTGAGATCAATAACGTAAGATAATAAAGCTCAATGTACTTTAAAAATAATATAAAATTGCTTTAGAAATAGTTTTATTTGATATATAATTGTATGTGAGGGGGTCATTGCCCCTTCAACCCCCCTCCCACCCACCTTTCGTTCAACAATATTGCTTACAATTATTTCAAAAATAAAAAAAACAAGGCTATTATTAATTTGATTTCAAACTTACCGATCTTGGTTGATTTCTTAAGTGGCAACTTTATACGAATTTCAAAATATCAAATTCGAATTTCTTACAGTTATTTGTTTAATTTATGACGATAATAGATGCACATACGTATTAACATCTGAAAATTGGACTTACGTAATGAGGGCTCCATAAAACGTGATATTATACAAAAAACAAAATAAAAAATTGAACTGCAAAAAATACTTTTTTTACAGTATGGATATGAAAAATTAATTTTCCTTTTTAAGAAGTATTCGGTGACATAGTAAAATGCAGCAACGCAGTTTCATCAATTGCATTCAATAGAAAAGAATGTTGTAGCTTAATTTTGGGTATCCCTGTATATAGTATATAAATTATATGAACATCACATTGTGTACTTAAACTTAGCCTTTTATGAAAAACACCTAACACAAAATCAATTAAAATTCAAGCATTTTGCAAATATAGCCCAACGTATCCAAATAATTTGGATACCCCTGTAAACGAATGGTGAATGATTTCCATACCACAATCTACACAAAACATGCTTTTATGTATACATAAAAAAAATGTTCATTCCGTTTTGTTTAAGTCAGCCTATAGATGCTATACTGTACTTCCCCGAAATTTCTCCATAGACATAAAATATTTCAATTTTCTTGGATATCCCTGTACACGAACCATTTTCTTGATCTCAATGAAAAGTATAGTGTAACGTCCCTTGTATGATATACATTTATAATACCGAGTTTGAACTTTCTGCTACTATTTGTGTTTGGGATATGCTGATAAAAGACAGACAGACCAATAGCTAAAAACCTGATTTTTAGATTCGGGACCTCAAAACGTGTAAATGTATCAAAAACTCAATTTTGTCAAATTTGACTCAAAACACTACTTTCTCTACCATATATATGGGTAAGAGAAAGTAAAATATATATATATATATATATATATATATACATATATGTATGTATTATTATTTTAAAAATACTTTTATTAAAATATTCAATCTGTTTCAAATAGAGTAAAATGAGTTTTCTATTTACTTTAATGTTGCTCGTGATAGGTAAGAAGCTGACTTCTTAGCTGAGCTTGACAAAGGTCATTTGGAAACTCGTCAAACATATTTGATGATTAGGGTAGGTTGGTCTAAGAGTACGCACTTAAGGTTCAAACTTTTCTAAAAATAAAAGCATATAATTCTAGATAATCAGTTTAACTTTTATTTTGTTCTTAATTACACATCTTTCACAAAATAACGTAAAACGTAACAAAAATGTACCACATCTTTCGAAAAAAAAAAAAAAAAAAAAGTAAGAATTGCGTACTTTTACAAGGGCTGTTATACGCATATGAGTTGGTAAGAGTACGCAGGAAAACTGATCTGAAAATTCGTTCCTACGTTACTTGCAGTGGTCAGAAATAAAGTTTACTTCACCTTCATAGCTCGAATAAGCTTCATGCCACCACTCCTCGTATTTCGAGTATCCTATCCAGTCTTCGTCGGGGTGTGGGGGGGGGGGGGTGTTCTAACTATACTGCACCACATGGTGGGCATTTTCATGTTTTCAACATTTAAATTATAGCTGAAATTTAAATGGCTAATTTTAAAGCTATTATGAGGTTGTTATTTTCACATTTTAATTAATTTTTAAAAGTAACCAATCAAAAACTAGAAAATCAAGCTTCGAGGTGCACTACGAGTCCTCGGAAGGCATATATGTGACAGAACACGTGAATGTCCGAGCTACCGCCTTTGCGCCACGCTGTCCACACACAGATACACAGACGTTGCTATATATACCTATAAAGATATGGATAATTTGAGACGAATGTCATTCTTTGTATAAGTTTGAAAGCTGTCAAATAAATTCCAAATCCCTAAAAATCACAGGAAATCACTTAATATTTTGCTGCTTAAATGAAAATATATACTTTATTAAATAATTCTTTAAGTATTAGCTGAGGGAATACGTAAAGCAAATCAGTTTAATTATGTATTATGACTGCATGTTTAAACTGTCTAAATACCTATATAATTGTGTAAAAGCATTATCTTGTGTGAATCGCATAGAATTATGCTCTTATCAAAAATTTAAAACAGTAAAATATTAATACAGTTAGTTTTCTAACAAAAAAAAAATCTTTTGAGTATTTTTATAAAGTTTTGTACAACTAAGAGCACAAAACTTTATAAAAATTTTAAGATAACAAACTTTAAACTTTTGGCACTTAAAAAGTATTGAATTCCTTATCGTGTAATAACCTAGCAGAAGTGCGACGTAACACTCACCCAGTCACTCATACAAACCTATTGTATAAGTAAACTTAAGATTGTGTAAGAATTTGTAACGTGGAATGTTTAAAAACAAGTTTATTTTACTTTAAAAAAAAAATAATTTTATAATGACACTATGCAGGGTATTTTCAATTAAAGTTTCCCTAATTATTTAATAAACTTTGTGATAAATTACAAAAATTGTTTTTTCTTTTTATAAACTGACATAAAGATAAGAGAATGAAAATGAGAATTATATTCGAAAAAAAATATGAAATTTACAAAGCAATATGATGTAGTCATAGTTTATCATATTTTGTCAGTTTAGTATTATTAGTTTAGTTTATTTCGTTTTTACTATAACAAAAACATAAAACGTTTCTCAATATTAAAAGCATGTAAATTAATGTCTGAGAATCATGATTCAGAAAATTTATTTTTGGTTGATATCAGAAGGAAAGTGATATTTCGAATTAAAAATACTGCTTCAAAAAGCAAACATAATATTGAAACAAATACTCTGAACATTTGCCCTTTTTAATGAATTTAATTTAAGTATTTGGACACTTTCGAATTTAGATTATATATATATATATCATGAAACCTTTGGAGTATAAATATTATACCTCATATATTTCAGCAAAAGTTTTGTCCTGAAGTGGACAAAGGGACTAGTAAAAAATAAAAAAAACTTCAAAAAGCTTTGGATTATCCAGTAAAAAGAAATGTTAAAAACGCGTTTTTGCTGCAGCAAGTGATTATGAGGATTCTTCTAATTATCTGCATAAATTTGTATGAGTCTACCGCGCACATTCATGGAGATATAACAGGTGCTTTAAAAAATTGAAAAAAAAAAAAAAAAAAAAAAAAAAAAAAACTTTTTTTTTTTTTAATTTTAACACATAGGGTATTAGATTCAGAGGAAAATTACATTCAGAGGAGTATTACATTGGACACAGCATACTGCAATCAGAATGAAAAATTGCCAAATATCTTACAAAATATGAGCATTTTTATTAAATAATTTTTTTAACTACGCATGCGCTAGCTTTTAAAATATTTCATTTTCTTAATTTAGTAGCCAAAAGTATTGAGCTACTTATATGCAACCCCTAAACCCATATCGTGTAAATTCGAAAAGTTATGAGTTATAGAATGAACAAAAATTATGTTCCTCTCAAAAATCAAAATAAGAAGATAAGGGTTTTAGCAATATTTATTTACAATCAGCGAACACTGTACTACCTTTTGCAGTACTAAAACCAAAAAACTGCATTTTGGCTATCGAGCTAGTGGACCACATTTTGTGTGTGTATGTCATATACATGGAAACATTAAATTAATGCCCCCCCTCCCCCAAAACACACTCCATTAGCTGATCTATACAGTTTAAGATTTAAGTTGTTGCACTTAGCACATTTAAAAGGAAGGCTCAAACAGCAGATTAATATTCCAAAATAACAAAATTTCATCTTTCATCATTCACTATTTCTTTTTTTTTTCTTTAAATATCACATAATTATTAATTAATAAAACGTTGTAACTAACTATTTTCCTTTCCAAAATATCCATACATGCTAATCTGGCCCACATAAATTCTGAAGTGTTCTACAATTTCAATATGAAAATACTGATAAGGATTGCATTTTAATTTATAACTCAGCATCCCATGGTGGTCGTAAGTTGAAACTCAAAGTAATTATAGAAAATAAATGTAAGAATAACATATAATTTTTTTAAATGGGCATTTTGAGATAGTAAAGGTCAATGGTCAAAATATTTTATCTTGAAATGAAAAAAAGGTTAAAAATATATGCATATACGAAATATCATTTTAAAACTGTATTAAACGATTTCTTATGATATCAAACTTATGCCTCTATTAAAATTTATGCAATTATTGTATGAACTTGATTGATTCTTTTCTTTTATACTCATTTTCTACAAATTTCACCAAATCAGCATTAATTTAACATTTTAATGTATATGACTAACACAGACAGGATGTGTTTCACTGGATCGACAGACAAAATGCAGTTTTTGGGTTTTAGTTCTGCAAACGTAGAAAATCCAATTTAGAGGTCTGGATACTCATCCTTGAATTGCTTAAAAACATAAAACTAATTTTTTTGTATGTGTTTTCACTGCATTAACGTTCATCAATGCAAAATAATAATAATAATAATAACAATAATAAAACTACCAAAAACTAATCTAAATATTATAAGGCAATTATTTTACTTTTCTTTTCCTGGGAAATAAACAGCACTTAGGTCCCAATTACCACTAATCCCTGATAAATAGGGTACAAATATTGAATGAAAGCAATTGGAAGCTGCAATCAAATTTCACTTACATTGTGATGTATTTTATAATATTTGCAGATTTTTTTGTAAAACTTATGTCCTGTTACTATGAAAATACTGAGGGAGGGTTGCATTTTCCTTTATAACTTAGCATCCCATGGCAGTTCCAACTTGAAACTCACAGTAATTATTGACAATAAATGATTGATGATAAATAACATAAAATTTTTAAAAGAAAATTAAGTTTGCACTTTTTGAGATATTGAAAGTCAAAGGACTAATATTCGATCATTAAATGAAAAAATGTTAAAACATGTGCATGTGTTATCTCCTTATATTATTAAAATCTGTACGCGCGCGTGTGTGTGTGTGTGTCTGTCTGTGAGAAACGGCTTGAAACCACAAAGGCTCCGCCTCTAAAGGTCGCACGGACTTCGAACAGGTACCGTCGGACAGAGAATTTATCGCAGACCTAGGTTGTCTAATTTGCTAAACGATGCGACCCTAATTAGCGGAGATATTAATTAAAATGTCGACCATTGTATAACGAAAAAACGTTTCGAAATCGAAGGCGACCGCCATTTTCGACCAGGACCGCTTACCTCGAAAGAAGAAAGAGAAAGAGGAAATTTCGTGGGTTTTTGTAAAGCGATCGCTTTCGATCTGTTGGAAATATCGAAAATACATCTGTACCACGAGAAAGAGCATTTATTACCGATTCTTACGGTACAATTTTTTTTTTTTTTAAATACAGATTTTTTATATTTTTAAAAAAAGTTTTAAAAAGGGTCGAAAATTTCTCTTTTTCGCGATCGTCTTATTTGAAACGCCCTGTACGACCGAGTAACTTTTCCATTTTTTTAACAACTGGTATATAAAGAAAGGCCATTTAATCCTCTTTCGAACCATATAAACATTTTTACAAAATACGGATTAGCGATCCATATTTTTAAATTTTACGAAACATCGATTTTTTCACAAAACATTTTATAACTCAAAAGCGTTTAGAGATAAATCATTTTTTTTTTTTTTTTTGTATATAGATCTTGCTTTCATAATGTAATTCCCAAAAGATTGAGAGAAAATTTTAAAAACTGAATGAGTTATAATTTTTTTAATTTCACGCTTTAAACCCATTGAAATAGAAGACGCGACCTTACTTCGATCACATTGTATTAAGTGTACATTGCCGCTTTTCGTTACCATGGGAACCACTTCAAGGAAGAGAGATTTCTGCTCGGAGCGACACAGAAAAAAAAAAAAAAAACTCCTGCCGTTGATAATCGGATGTATTTTAACTGGGATAAAAAATTGCAAATTTCTATTTTCTTCAATTTTTTGAATTCGTACACGAAACTTGGTATAAAATCTTAACACCACAAAATAAACTTGCAGTTCAAATTTCATCGATTTTCGTCAATAAACAAAAGGTCTATATTTAAATTGCAAATTAAATTTTATTCTAATACGCGTATTTCAATTTCTAATTATGATTAAATTATTTTTAATACATCATTCGAAAGATATTTTAAAGTTCTTTTATATTATCGAAAGTTTTCACCAGATTTACACGTTTTGAGGAGTCCCGAATCAGTTTTCTTTTGTATCTCAGCTACTAATTAAAATAATTTCATAAGTAACACATCATTAGAAAGCTTTGTTGATTTGGAATCGAACTGTACATTACAGAAATTTCTACCGCAAGATGGCGCTTTAATATTTTACAATTTCAATTTCTAATTATGATTAAATTATTTTTAATACATCATTTGAAAGATATTTTAATGTTCTTTTATATTATCGAAAGTTTTCACCAGATTTACACGTTTTGAGGAGTCCCGAATCAGTTTTCTTTTGTATCTCAGCTACTAATTAAAATAATTTCATAAGTAATACATCATTAGAAAGCTTTGTTGATTTGGAATCGAACTGTACATTACAGAAATTTCTACCGCAAGATGGCGCTTTAATATTTTACAATTTCAATTTCTAATTATGATTAAATTATTTTTAATACATCATTTGAAAGATATTTTAATGTTCTTTTATATTATCGAAAGTTTTCACCTGATTTACACGTTTTGAGGTCTCCTGATTAGGTTTTCTTTTGAATCTCAGCTAATTGAGTTAGGCCGTTCAAAGTTGGTATACGTAGTTTAATTAGGAGGGGCTAAAAGGGTGGGGAAGAAATAGGTGTGCACCGCGCGCGAGATTTCACCCGATTTACACGTTTTGAGGGATCCTGATTAGGTTTTCTTTTGTATCTCAGCTATTAATTAAAATAATTTCATAAGTAATACATCATTAGAACGCTTTTTTCATTTGGAATCGAACAGTGGAATACAGAAATTCGTACCGCCAGATGGCGCTATAATATTTTCAAATTTCAATATTTCAATTTCTAATTATGATTAATTTTTTTTTTAATACATCATTCGAAAGATATTTTAAAGTTCTTTTATATTATCGAAAGTTTTCACCAGATTTACATGTTTTGAGGTGTCCTGAATTAGTTTTTTTTGTATCTCAGCTACTAATTAAAATAATTTCATAAGTAATACATCATTAGAAAGCTTTTTTAAATTGGAATCGAACAGTGGAATACAGAAATTTCTACCGCCAGATGGCGCTGTAATATTTTCAAATATCAATATTTCAATTTCTAATTATGATTAAATTATTTTTAATACAATATTCGAAAGATATTTTAAAGTTCTTTTAAATTATCAAAAGTTTTCACCACATTTACAAGTTTTGAGGTCTCCTGATTACGTTTTCTTTTGCATCTCAGCCAAATGAGGTAGATCGTTCAAAATTGGTATACGTAGGTTAATTAAGAGAGCCTGAAAGGGTGGAGAAGAAATAGGCGTGCACCGCGCGCGTATCCCCTAAATTGTGCGCACGCAGCGCGCACGGGACTGCGCTGCCGAAGGCAGTGGGGACCCGGTCCAACTTTTTAATCGATGACAAATGATTTTTTTCTTTTCTTTTCTTAAGAATAAAAATTTTATTTGAGAAGGAATATGTGCGCGCAGGGTGCGTATACCTTAACACGTGCGCGCGCAGCACGCATGGGTCTGCGCTGCCGAAGACAGTGGTGACCCAGTGTGAGTTTTTACCCTATCATAAATGATTTTTTTTAGGGGGCACGACGTGTCAGTGAAGGAATACGCGCGCGCGGTGCGTGTATCCTTTAACTTGTGCGCGCGCAGCGCGCACAGGACTGCACTGCCGAAGGCAGTGAGGACCCGGTCCGAATTTGTACCCGATGAGAAATGATTTTTTAAATTTACTTAAGAATAAAAATTTGACTTGAGAAGGAATATGTGCTCCGAAGGCAGTGGGGACCCTGTGTGAGTTTTTACACGATCAGAAATGATTTTTTTTTTAGGGGGTACGAAGGGTCAGGGAAGGAATACGCGCGCGCATCACGTGTATCCCGTAAGTTGTGCGCACGCAGCGCGCACTGGACTGCGCTGCCGAAGGCAATGAGGACCCGGGCCGACTTTTTACCCAATCAGAAGTGATTTTTTTTTAAACTTTCTTTTCTTAACACTAAAAGTTACTGTTAGTGATTCATAGTTATAGTGATTGAGAGATTTTGAGAATTCAGTCATTATAGTGATTCATTCGAAAATACTGACCCGCTAGCGGGCGAAGCTCGCTAGTATCATTTTAAAGCCTGCATTAAATGCATTATAATGATACCAAATGTATGTCTCTCAGACAATTAGGAAAATAAAACGGAAATATTTGTAATACAAGAATTAAAAAAAAAGAAAAAATGCATTTTTTATCCATTTTAGCAGCCCTGTATATAAAAACTAAAAGAGATAGGGAGTTATTAGTTAATATACAATCATTTCTCTACAAAACAAATAAATGAGTCCAATTTCTTAAAAATCTTTTGGGGGGTCAGGTTAAAAATATTACTTATTTTGTGTTGATTTGGTATTGAATGATCCTGCCACAAGCAGTGCGTATCCAAACCCAGCATATTGCGGGCAGGGAAGATGCTGCTGAAAACAAAGGTTATCTCTTCCGGTAAAGAGAATTAACTTACAGGGATTACGTTTGAGAATTGTATATTTCTTCAGATTTTATATTTATGAGTTAAGAAATGTCATTTCAGAGATCATTCTCAGATTTATATTTTTAAGCGATACATTTAATCATAGAGAGCAGCAAAGTACGCGAAATCTGCTAGTTATTAATTATTTGTTTATGAATTACTCCCATTTAGCCATTGTTTTCAGAAAACCTACGAATAAATTGTGTACCAATTTTTCTACAAGATACATCCGATTTCGATATTTAAATATAAAATAAAAATCGGTTCATAATTTAAAATATAAAGTAAAGAAATATCCTATAATTTTAAAGTTAATTTTTTAAAATAAAAACTCACTCATCTTAAAAAATAAAATAAAATAAAATAAATATTTAAATTATATTTAAAGAATTATTCTTCTCTAATTAAATCAATCGTAAATGAGTGTAAACAAAATAATTTCCCACTTGAAAAATTAAAAAAGAAGCTATCAATGGATTATTTAGATTTATTCAGCTTTAGAAATGTTTAATGAGCAATTTATCTACTTTTTTTTAAAATTCTTCTTTAAGTGTAAATGATAAATTAAAGGATATTATCAGAAATCTTTTCAATGCATGAGATCTCAACTGATGTATTATGTGCTTAACAAAGTAAGAATTCATCTTGAATTACGAATATCAGAAAGGATTTCGATTTGGAAGAGTTTTGTGATGAATTAAGAGCTAGACGGAATTGTGATTTTAATCTTCAATTAAATTTAAACGAATATATATATATATATATATATATATATATATATATACATATATGTATATATTGAGAGAGAGAGAGAACATTTAATACTTTACTGCTTACTTAATGGAATTCTATCAAAATATCTTTTGAGTTATATTTTGTACTATTCTGGTTTAAATGGTCTTTAATTATTTTTTGATTAACTGTTATTCGCTATTAAATTTTAGAGAATGAAACATAACTTTTCGAAAGAAAGTGTAAGCTAACTTCCAAGGTATTTACATATGCAGTTTTATTAAAATTTATACCTTGTTTTTCACAGATTGAAACCTTTTTCAATCATTTTGGATTTTATTTTATAAATGTCTATCATGTTTGTCTATTTTGTATGCAATGAATAAACTTTTGTATTTGAAAATGGTATAAACTATGATATAAATTCGAATCCTTTTAAAAATGTATTATAGTAAACGCTAGATTGACCTGAATGTCCGAAAAATTTTTTATCACCAAAAGCAGAAAATCACAAGAAAAAAAAAAAAAAATTAATTATTTGCGAATTTTTTTTATAAATACTTTGAAAAAAAAAAAAAAAAGAAAAAGGTAAAGAAAAATGTTAATTTATTATAAAATCTGATATATATTAGTTTCTTTTATACAGCTTTACTGATGTATTTTTACGAGTGGAGAAAATAAAATTCTACTTTTAATCTAGTCTCTAATTAATATTTAATATTTTAGTCCAACTATATTTCTATAATCTCAGAAAGAGGGTAAGTAACGTTCTCTGAGGCATAAGACACAATTCTATTGCTGTGTCGGAAAAGGATGAAAGCAACTTAATATCCAAAGGAGCTTAAGACCTCTATTACAAGTTTTAACTCTAATTTCTCTTGAAATTTTTCTGATGTCTTCTGAAACATGCAAATTTTTGATGTTATATAGATTTTCTTCGACTAAGAAGTTTTTCAAAATTCCTTAATCGTGAGCTTGTTATTAGCTTTTTCTCAGCTGTAAACTCCTTAACGCAATATTTCAATAATGAGTTACAATTTAAGTACATTCACAATCTGCCAATGCAAATTATATATTACACAAGCTATATTTGTAACTGTAAGATTACAATGACATGTGATTAAAACAACATTAATTTAGACATATATTATTTAAAAAGATCTTTAAGATTGCCTAAAATATATTATTTACAAATTTAAATATTAAGATATTACGTAACGTTTTCAACTTCAAACAGAAAAAGAATCGAACATTTTCTCTACACTGTTAAAAATTTCTACAGAAAACTCTGTGTAATCTATTCTCTTAAGTCTTACGTAAAATTACAGAGAAAAATAAACGGAGATGTTAAAAAACTTACTTTATACATTCATTTTAATAATTAATGTTAATTTAATTAATTATTGTTGAGAATATATTTCGGACTTAGAATGTTTTTTCTAAAGTAGAAAGAATCATTTTTAATTTTGATTAAAAATTAAATAATATAATTGTCTAAAACTACATTTTAAGATTGAGAATCTCGATTATTCAATTGTAACTAAGAATTACTGGGAATTTACAGAGACTGTGGATAAATATTTACATTAAATTTACAGAAATTTTTAACAGTTGAGTTTGATTTGCTGGTTAAAAAGACGCCGCGCTCTGAATTTCTCGAGTATGCTAAAAAAAGGAATTAATTCGAAAATTTAATTCTGCATTTTTAAAAATTTTTTTAACCTAATTTCTAAATCGTTTAAATTATTTTTTAAGAAATAAAACAGTTTTATAATGTCCCATATGCGTATTTCCTGTGAAATTTTAAACGATATCTGACAAATAGTTTTTGAATTTTTCTTGTCAAAAAGGTCAATTTCCGCTGTACGAATAAAGTAATAACGTTTTAATAATTAACATTTCATAAAAACTTTCTTATAATTTCTTATAAAGATATCATGTCACATTCTTGCCTTAAGTAATTAATGAAATTACTTAAAAACAGAACATTTTCACAATTGTTCAGCAGGTATGCTGTCATATTCTTGCCCCAAGCAATTATGTTAAACCTCAGCATGTACACATGTGTCACAATAATTTAACATTTTCTGTGATATAAAATTGTCTTTATAAGTTTCAGTACATTCTTCGGTTTCCAAATCTCAAGTAAACGGTAACATAGTATTTTTTTTTAACACAAAATTTCACAGTATTCTAATTATGAATCTTCGATGAATGACTTTTCATAGATAGCAGTCTTTACAAGAAATCTTTAAGATTATTCCAGTTTTTGTAAGGAGGCGGGAGAAACGAGAGATACAGTGTTTTTTTTTTTTTTTTTTTTTTTTCTTATTTTTTGAAGAAAGGGAGGTTGTTCCGTCAATCCAGTACCTAGATACTCCGACACTGATCAACCGAAAGTCTACTGTATTATATATGTCGTAATTGCTTTTATTAAAAATCACAAACACAAACCTAAATTCAAAGCCACTTAAAACTATATGGCACGTATTGGCACCATGATGACAATATGAATAAAAAACTAAATTTCTATTCATTATGAACTTTAAATGAAGGAAAGATTGAACTTTCACATGTATTGTCGCTTAATTAAACGTAAAATATGTCTTAAAGAATCTACAAAATTGATATCTAATTGAAATTATAGTAAAGGTTTTAATCTCAATCTCTACCTTTGCATGAGAAGCGTAGCCGCACTTGTTTCATATTTAGAAATGATTACACGTCCAAGACTCTGAAAATCGTAATACAGACTCAAGATTTAAAAAGCATGATCTGAGAACACACAGCTCTGTAATTTTGAAAGTTTCTTTTTAAAGCGTAAACTAAAGAATCGATTAACTTCATTTTTCTTTAAAAATCTATCCTAAAATGCCAACATCCAATCAAACACCAAAAAAATGCGCAACTTCCTTTCACACTTCCCATATTTCCGATGGAACCAAACATCAATATAAACTAGATTGACTGCCAGCCTTCCATTAATCCAACTCTTCTCAGGACAACCTTACACTTTCTCCGAGATCATCACGAGCTAAAATTGGATTCGACTGGTACCTTATATCTTTCGACTTAACATTCCATTGAAAACTTCAGCGAGAACTTGATATAAATACATCCTTGTCGAGTTATGCTCTTTTTAAGACCATGATTCGACAAAGATTTATTTAACAAAACAATATTCAGTGTACGTTTTTTATATAGAAATTATTGCTAGAGCTCGAATAATTTTGCTGCCGACTATTCATTACGTCTATGGGGGAAATTGCAGGTAAGTAGAGTTTAAGATCTATAGATTGCACTAAACCAAATCAAACGAATACACACACACACACACACACACGCACACACATATATATATATATATGCATAAAAACATGTTTCATGTAGAATATGGTGTGGAAATCATTCACTGTTTTTTTACAGGGTTATACAAAGGAACTAGATTATAGTGCGACAATACTTGAAGATTGATGGAAGTGTACTTCAGGTTGTTCCGTGTGTTATTAATGTAGGATTATATTTATGCGCACCATGTGGTGTGTACATAATCTTAAGAAGATATACAGGGTGCCACTATTTAAGCCATAACATTCTTTTTTATTGTTAGTGAAAGTGCCTTTTAAAAATATTTTAACATGTCCAGGAAATCTGCTCAAGAATTTAAATTAATTCATCATGGCCATATGGTTAATAATGTATTTTTTTTTAAATCTAAATACTCATTGCTAGAAATTTTGTATATTTACACGTTTTGAGGCTTCCTGAATACCGAAGTTTTTTAACACTTGATCTTTTGTCTGTGTAAATTAAAAACAGATAATTTTAGGCAATCTAAATGTTGTATTTTGAAATTAATACGTTTGTTACTAGAAAAGTTTGATCGATATTGACAAGTTTCAAGGCATGTTGCACGTGAAAGATGTGTGAATACTTTTAAATGTACTGTTGAATTTAATAACAGAATTGAATTTTATGTAACTGTAGGTACAATTATGAAATGGGTGGTTGATGGGGGCAGCAGCTCCCTCAGAAAGATTTATTTGTCAAATAAAGTTGTTCCTAAGCCTAATTTGAATGGTTTTAACATAGGTTTACATAATAGTACTAGTTACCTTAAACCTTAATCTCCAATCTGCATTTATAGCATTAAATTTCCGGGTAATAGAAAGTAGTGTGAGTGACACACCAGATTGTTTAATACTACATTAAAGTTCTTAACTGTCCACGTATTTTGAAAACGGTCATGAATATATAAAATATTCTAAATCAGTTAAGAGAACGAAATATTATATTTTTAAGAAATATTTTTAATCTTGTCTTAATAAATCAGGGAAATTTATTTTGATACTATATTAAAATTTCTGTCTACTTATTTTCAGAGTAAGGTAGAAGTTTTAAGACTAACTATTCTATTTCTAAATAATGTTAAATTTTTAACGGCGTCTCTAATGATGAATAGTTAGCGTTGAATACTTGGTTAATAGTTATGTCGATAAATGACTCAGGCTTCACATTCTACCTAATTCTATTGTTTGATTAAACAGTGTCGTAAAATACAATTCTTTTCTTAAATATAAGAACACTTTCCTTTAGATTATTTTATTCATTGATGACGTTACGCTAAATGCTACAGAAATAGATGTCTGCTAGTTTATTATTTTCTTTGGAGTTTAAGATTTTGTTTATTTGTGTTTATTTATCTAGCGCCAAATCTCCAGTCAATATTAAATAAATAACTATATTGAACACTATCACAATCATACGTAAACATGTATAAATAAGAAATAGAAATTTCCTCTCCAAACTAATTTAGATAACTTTTTATTTTTTTTTAATAGTATATCAAATTTCTTAATTGTGCACCTATTTTGAAAATAGTCATGAGCATATAAAGTATTCTTATTCAGTTAAGAGAACGATATATTATATTTAAAAAACATTTTTTTCCTTGTCTTAATAAATCAGTGAAATTTATTTTGACACTGTATTAAAATTTCTATCTACATATATTCTGAGTAATGTAGAAATTTTAAAACTAGCTATTTTATTTCTAAATAACGTTAAATTTTTAACGGCATCTTTAATGAAATTGGATATTGAAATTAAGTAATATTATAAGTCGAAATATACACTTGAAGCAAAAAGTGGACGTAAATTACCGAAACTTTTGCGAAATTAGGAAATATTTCAGAAAATCTATTACAAGTGATTATCTGTAATATTTTTAGATAAATTGTACTTCAAAGTTTTTTTTTTTTTTTTTTTATGCATTAGCATTTTTATCTTAACATATGCGTTTTTCAAAATAATCTAAATAAGCCTTTTAAGATAAATGATTAAAGATGTGCCTGAAGAGCTTTTAAGGGCACTAAAAGGTGCCTGAGATATAAATAAAGTAAAGAACCAAAAATAAGTTTAGACAGATGATATTAAACCCCGTTAAACAGAAACAGAATCATCAGTGTTTCTGGTAGAAAAAATTTGGTAGAAGTAAAAACAAACTACTAACTTTTGTTTCATGAATGAAATTTATTATAGAAATGCAGGACAGAAATCTTGGATGAAGTTAAACTATATAAATGAACAAAAGGTTAGATATATGTAATTGCAGAAAAAAAAAAAAAAAAAAAAAAAAAGATTAACCAAGGATAAATGGATAGGTAAATCCATAGGTAAACATTCAGTTTAGTGGCAGAAACCGAGGAGTCATTAATTAATAGGAGCTCAACTCAGACTTTCAGAAAACTTAAATACTCAACAAGTTAAATGTTTTTTTTTAAAAATACTAACAAATTTCATATCGATATCTTAATGTAAAGTTATAGATATCTTAAAGTAAAGCTGCTGTTCTACGATGACTTGCGAATAGTTCTGATTTTATCAGAAACTTCGAAATTTGATAAATAACATAATTCAATAATGAAGTTTATTAAAGATATTCGAAAAAATAAGTAAAAAAAAATTAAATGTTACGTTAGTTTACAGACAACAACAACAACAAAAAAAAAAAAAAAAAAAAAAGAATAATTTGTAGATGATAAAAATATATTGAAATAGATGATTAAATAAGATTAACATTAAAATAAATAAATCTAAATACAAATATTTAATATGAGAGCATGTATATACAATGTTTAAGAAACAAACAAAACGTAATGACATCGTAATTAAAATACATCAGAAATACTCAAAATAAATAAATAACGCGCATTACGTTTATGCTAAACTTTTGTGTCACCCCGACTAAAAAGAATTTGTGGATTAACTCCTATTAGCAATTTGCCAAAGTTTCCTGCTATCCATTAAAGAATAATTTATTACATTAGGTGGCTCTGCCCCTGCTCGCTTCGTTCACCCATCCCCGAGGAAGGCTTCGCCTCCCCCGACTCGCTTCACTTATTAACCCCTGCGGCGCTCTGCCCGTCTATTAGCATCTTTACCTTCCACTGAATAGGAAAATTTATACTGCATAAAACAAGAAAAAAAAAATGTCTAAAAGTAGAAAAAAAAAAAAAGAAAAGATATTTGCGGAACTTATTTTACTTTTTTACACTAGTAATAACATTTTTATTTCCCTGTGAGAATGACATCATTGTGAAAAATGATGTAATAAGAGAAATTATTTAATATAAGTAGAATACCTTTAAATATAGTACCTACAAATAGAGTACCTTTATAAAACCGACGTTTTTAATTAATAATTTCGTTAATTAAGATGATACAGCTTTCTAAATATATGAAATGCCTTCCTTGAAGTATTCGGAACGCATTCATACCTCTCATGATGCACAACACTTTACCCTCCGCCAGAAGATGCTGTCGCAGACAAGAAAATTTGACGCCAGCGACAGAAACTTTTTTTAATATATAGAGATATAGTTATGAAAAAAAGAAATTAGCCACCAAAAATATTTGAAATAACAAAATAATTAATAATCTTAAATTTAATTAACGTAGTTATTAAT
Organism: Salticus scenicus; assembly: GCA_963930645.1. NCBI lineage: Eukaryota > Metazoa > Arthropoda > Arachnida > Araneae > Salticidae > Salticus > Salticus scenicus. The sequence goes on from OZ005648.1 coordinate 137,612,675, forward strand.
TATTTTAATTACATACATTTACGTATGTGCATGCAAAAAAAATGTACAAAATTGATATGTATTTGTACAGTCCAATTCTCGAAAACATTATAATATACATTTTAAATATTACGTATTTTTTTTTATGTGAACATTTCGTCAGTATAAGAGAAACTTTATTTGTATTTACTTAAATAAAAAAAAGAAGCATAAAAGGTGGCAGAATATCATTATTCGTAGTTCAATCTGTCTTTTGGTTAAGAAACATGTTTCTTTGCAACGTTAATATCGTCTTCTAAAAAAACGGCTTTTTCTTTTTTAAATAAAAAAAAATTGAGTGAGAAATAAAACTCAAAACGTTGACTACAAATCGTTTTGTTTATTTTTAGTTTTTAAAAATAAATCCAAATTTTCTGATTTAGTTTTGAGTTAAAATATTTATTATGTAATGCTAAATATGAAACCTAATCAAATAAAATAAAAATGTTTGCATAAATAATAATTAATTTAGTTCTTTCTAAAATAAATAATAATAATAATAAAATTACAACATACGTGCTAAAAACGCTTTTTATAACATTACGGGAAATGTTTTTTAAATATTATCGTTAATAACATTACTCTTTAAGTAATAGTCTAAAAGTACTTGATATTCTAAAATTAAAATTATAATTAAAGAAAATTTAAGATTAGGGTAGTTTTACATATTTTTCCATATAACGGCTCCATACAATGTGTATGGTAAGTATTTCATATTTGAAAGTATCATAAGAACAATTGGATTTTTTTACAATAAGAAATTTTGAAACAAATGTTATTATTAAAAATTGCAATTTGTATCTGCAGATGAAAGCAATACTTAACAGCAATATAACAAGTAGAAAAGAAACAACGAATCCAGTTTAGTACTTTTATTATATATAAATATATCTTTATATATATATTTCTTTTGTGCGTGTGTATGTCACTGAACTCCTCCTAAACGACTGGACTGAGTTTAATGAAATTTTTTGTGTGTCTTCAGGTGGATTCGAGAATGGTTTAGATTTACAAATGAAAGTTGTAACTTAATTTTTAACCAACTCTTTCAACAACTTTTCCACCTAGATGGCGTGAGTTGTCGTAAACACGATGTCAGAATTTATTTAATGTTGAAATGAATAATATTATAGTTTTAAAAAATTAAAGAACACGCTTTTATAGAAATGTGAACTAAAAAGCACGAAATATCTATCTTAGTATTAAAATTCAGGGTAAGAGAAAATCGAGTGACACACCGTAATATTTACATACATTTTAAATCTTTAATTAAAATAACTTAGAATTAACAAAAACCATTTTTAAAAAATCTCCCCTAACGGGGATCGAACGCTGGACCTTTAGATTCGTAGCGCGGCGCCTTACCTCGACGCCGCATCGTTCACGTAGGGAAAGTATTTTTTTTACAATATAAATTTTTTGTTTGCTCCCAGAGAAGTTACAAACAAACAAACATACATACATACATACAGGTGAAGCTAATAAAAGCGTGTTAAAAATGAATTTTTAACCGTATCTTATGAAGTGTTTAAAATATTTTTTCAAAATTAATAGTTTTAGAATCGTAACCGTATCTTACGAAGTGTTTAAAATATTTTTTTCAAAGTTAATATTTTAGAATCGTAAACACGATGTCAGAATTTATTTAATGTTGAAATGAAAAATGAATTTTTAACCGTAAGTGTTTAAAATATTTTTTCAACGTTAATATTGTTAAAATGTTAAAATTAGTTAAAATGGTATATTCTTTTAAAAAATTCGTCAATATCCGACGGAGTTATTTTATGTTAAAATAAAAAATGAATTTTTAGGCCATTATTATTTGTGCAGATGGAAAATGTACTAAAAGTTTTCCGAAAAATTTCACGATCACAAATGTTGACGGATATCCAATATATCGTCGAAGAATTCCCGATAATGGCAGACAATCTTATCATCTATGGCGGTCATCTATGTCAACAACATAGATATTGACATTGATAACCGATGGGTGGTCCCATATTCGCCTCTGCTGAGCAAAACATTCAATGCTCATATTAATGTTCAGTTCTGCAGTTCAGTGAAGAGCATCAAATACATTTCCAAGTATGTGAATAAAGGCAGTGATATGGCTGTATTTCGAGTTGAAAATACCAATGTGAATGGATCCTCCGTTGAATAACAAAGATGAAATAACACTCTACCAAATTGGCCGGTACGTGAGCTCCAATGAAGCTGTTTGGCGTATCTTTGGTTTCCCAATTCATGAACGGGATCCAGCAGTTCTCCATTTAGCCGTCCATCTTGAAAATCGCCAGCGCGTATATTTCACGAGCGAGACAGCGATTGATCGTGCTATAAATCCACCAAAAACTACACTCATCGAATTTTTTGAATTGTGTAATCGTGCGGATGCTTTTGGTGCTTTTGCACGGACATTACTCTATTCAGAAGTACCACGCTATTTCACATGGGCTCCAACAAAAAAATGGATGCCCCGCAAGCAAGGCACGCCGATTGATGCATGTCCCGGTTTATTCAAATCAAACACCTTGGAACGAGTATTTACGGTCAATCCAAGGCAGACTGAGTGCTTTTATCTTCGACTGTTATTGGTTAATGTCATCGGCCCTTTGTCATTTCAAGATTTACGTAAAGTGAATGGACAACAGTATCCAACGTATAAAGATGCATGCCTTGCACTCGGCTTGCTGGAAGACGACAACCAGTGGGAGTGTATGCATGCTGAAGTAGGACTGAACTGTATAGTAAAACAAATTCGTCTACTATTCGCTATAGTGTTGACTACATGTTTCTCGGCCCGAGCAGAGACATTATGGGATAATCACAAAGATTCAATGACTAATGATATATTGCATCAACATCGTTCACGGTGCAACGATCTAACGATAGTATTCAGTGACGCTATGTACAATGAAGCATTGATTGCTATTGAAGATCTTTGCATTATCATTGCCAACTTACCACTCAGTCATTTCGGTCTGCATTCAACAAATCGAAATGCATCTGATTTAATAAGCACTGAATTGAATCGTGAACTACAATACTGTAGAAATGGCGGCGATTGTTGCTCGCAATGTTCCACTAATGAATGAAGAACAAAGAATCATTTACGACCGCATCATGCTCGCAGTTTTGGCAGGACAAGGTGGATTCTTTTTTTTTTTTTGGGTGCACCAGGTGGAACTGGCAAAACATTCCTTATTTCGCTAATTCTCGCCGAAATACGATCAAATAATGGCATTGCATTGGCTGTTGCATCATCTGGCATTGCGGCAACTTTATTGGATGGATGCAGAACAGCTCATTCATGACTTAAACTGCCACTAAATATTCAAAATAACCCAGACGCAGTGTGCAACATAAAAAAAACAATCGTCCATGGCCACAGTGCCTAAATAGTGTAAAATACTTATCTGGGATGAATGCACTATGGAACACAAACATTCGATTGAGGCGTTGAACAGGACATTGAAAGATATAAAAAACAACGACAAACTATTTGGTGGCACTCTGTTACTCTTTTCAGGTAATTTCAGACAAGCACTTCCCGTTATTCCGCGTTCAACATACGCTGATGAGATCAACGCGTGCTTAAAATCATCGTCATTGTGGCTTAATGTTGAAAAAGTACAACTGAAAGTAAATTTGTGCGTTCAAAAGCTTCAAGATCCATCCGCTGAAACATTCTCAAAACAATTGTTAGATATCGGCGATGGAAAAGTTACTACAGATGAAACTGGATGCATAAAATTACCGACCGATTTCTGCACAGTCATTGATTCTCAAGATGCTCTTATTGACCAGATATTTCCCGATGTACACAGACGATACACAAATCATGAGTGGCTGGCAGAAAGAGCAATTTTAGCAGCAAAAAATGTGGACGTCAACGAATTGAATCTCAAGATACAACATTTGTTACCAGGAGACTTGGTGTCATACAAATCTAATGATACAGTTTGCGATGCCACCGAAGCTGTAAATTATCCAACAAAGTTTTTAAACTCATTGGATTTACCAGGTATGCCACCGCATATTTTACAACTGAAGGTTGGATCTCCGGTTATTTTGCTTCGTAATTTGAACCCACCACGGTTGTGCAACGGTACGCGATTAGTCATAAAAAAATTAATGAAAAATGTTATCAAAGCCATCATTTTAAATGACAAATTCCGAGGTGAAAATATATTACTACTGCGAATTCCTATTATACCCACAGATGTGCCAATTCAATTTAAACGCCCTCAATTTCCAAATATATTGGCATTTGCAATGACTATCAATAAGTCTCAGGGCCAAACGATGTCTGTCTGTGGCTTGAGCACATCATGTTTTTCACACGGACAATTATACGTGGCTCTCGAGTGGGCAAACCATCCAGTTTGTTTGTATTGGCGAAAGATGGGATAACAAAAAATATTGTACACTCTGTTGCATTAAGGGAATGATAATGTTTTTTTGTAACATTGTTATAAGTAGCGATATGTATATAATTTTAAAGAATCAATTTTAATAAATTAAAAAAATAAATGATTGGTGTTTTGTTATTTTTATATTCTTTCACCGTTCACAGCGCTCCATACATCTTCCACTTATATACCACATCCTAACACACTTACAATAAGTTAGTTATTTTTTTCTAGCAAAATATTCTCTAGAAATAATTTATATGACAAAACAACGTTTGTCGGGTCAGCTAGTATATATATATATATAAGTAATTAAAGACCTAACATATTCACAGTTTTTTAGAGGTTCCTCAAAATGAGACGTCTTCGTAGGTCAGAAAAGCAACTATATGAAAAGAACAAGAGGAGAAAAGCAACAAGCCCAAAATTTAATATTTTAAAACGCAGCGAAATTTACGTGAAAAGAGCACCTTCCTTGTATGAAATTTTATGACAGTTTTCTTAAATATAACATCTCAATCGATTGATAGTAAAATTTAAATTCGTCGGAAAAAAATAATTTTTACAAGGATACGCATTTCACCCAAAACTGCTTCTAAGAGGACATATATTGAAAGTTTAAGCATTTTTTGCGCTTAAAAGTACATCACTACATCACAATGAATAATGGTTGAGAAAATTGAACACTCAAGTTTTATTTTTTATTTAAAACTTTATTCATTTGAATGAAAATGGAAAATATTATAGGGGAAAAAAAATCTCCCAAATTTATAAGATATTAAGTGAGAATACCTCTTCAGCGAGAAATTTTAGTGTTCTAAACTCTATTAAACAATATCCTTTTAACCTTAATTATAAATAATATAGAAATAAAAGTATTAGTTTAGCTACATGCATTGCTATGACATAAATAGTTCCCTTAAAACTTTTAGTTCAGTAAGCATATCGAAGTAAATTTTTCATAGAAAAAAAAAATTAATAATAATTAATTTAGTTCTTTTTTAAATAAATAAAATACAACATACGTACTAAAAACACTTCTTATAATATAACGTAAAATGTTTTTTAAAGATTATAGTTAATAGCCTTATTCTTTAAGTATAGTCTGCAAGTACTTGATATATTAAAATTAAAATTATAATTAAAGAAAATCCTTTTCATTTAAACTTAATCGCATTTAATAGAATATTGTTTGCCGCCGCTTTCAAAATAAGCTTTCTTGTTCCAAAAGTTCACGAGGATTATAGTACTTAAAATTATAATTCTACATTTAAATAGATTGTCAAGGATTTTTGAAGAAAGTATTAAGTTTTAGGCAGTATTAATTTGAAAAATATTTTAATACTGATAAACATATTGCTTAATTTATGCATAAAAATACTGCAGCTGTATATTTAAAGAACTGATTTTTTTAATCCTTAGAAATATCTCATTATCTCGATCTTCGAAATATCGTAAATTTTAATAGATGCATATTTACTCTTTGTCCCATTCACACATATGTACAGGGCGTTTAAAACTATATGAAACTATAAATTTTACTTAAAAAAACCGATTAACATAATAATTTATAAAGTTTTGTTGTTACAAATAATCTATTTAATGAGCTATTATAAGTTTGGAATCGACGCCGCCAGTAGCTAAAAAGTGACACAATTTATATATATATGTATACATATATATACATTAAAGCAAACAATAACATATTTTATGAAAACATGTTGAACGAAATATTTTAAACAATTGCTTTTGCAATGCGCAAAACGCAGACAATTGTTTTTTGCATTTTGGCATTTTGGTGTTCAAGCTAGGGACATAATTTACAAAAATGTTAATTTAAAATTATTTTAGAAATTAAAATATTATTTTTGTTGCATATCCTTTTACATTTTATCATGATTTTTCCTTCTTCAGAAATCAAATTGTCATTAAGTGTCGTCGTTAACTGAAACTTGTTTATATGCAAAAAGTTAAAGTGACTTTCATTACTTGCAAAAAATAGTTTAATCGATAGCTTTTGAATAAGTACAAGTACCACTATAGTAACAAATGCATACCTCTACGCATGTATAATAACTTGTAAATAAAGTTTATTAATTAAACACATATTTAAGTATTGGAAAACCAATTTTAACACATTTTATGGCAAAATCAATATTTTAAACTTTAATTGACAGCATGGAAAAAAAAGAGAAAGAGAGAGAAAACTGAAAAAAAGAAAAAACTTTTTACTTTTTCAGTATTATTCGACAAAAAATACCAAATAAATAAATGCAGGGATTTAAATTCAATTAGCGTCACAAAATGAAACTACCATAAATCGCTTTATAAAATTAACTACCAAAATAAATAAGAAAAAAAGTCTATTTAACTCGCTTCCTTTGATTCTATTACTTTTTGTTTAGTATGCAAATACTCAAACATAGAAAGTCTTTTTAAATGAATTATCTAATTATTTATTGAAAGGGAAAGTTAATTTTTGATTCCTACAGCGTAAACATTTTTTTTATTTAAATTTTATTTAAATGTAAACTAATTAGCTATAAAAATATTTTTTCAAAGTGAAATTATTTCCAAGTACAAGTTAAGAAATTTAAGTTAAGATATTGTTATGAATTTGTAAGTAATTGTAGTTATTTTTATGTAAATTTATTCAAAGAGGCTTAATCAGGTTATAAAATGATATTTTTCTGCATTTCTAGTTTGTTTTCGCATTAAAATAGCTCATTCCCGTTAAAAACATGTTAAAAAGCTTCACCAAGGCAGGTAATGGCTTTGGCGCCAAATTTGACGACTTTTTCGCTCCTTGGTGACTTTTTTGGTTACCTTCGCGAGAAAATACTTATTATCGATATACTAAATATGGAAGCTCTAACATGAATATTGTATGAGTTATCAGAACGTTCTGGGTTTTATAGAAGGGTATAAAAGAAAGCCCAATGCGGACAAGTAGTCAGTCTCTCGCCAACCGCTTTACGATAAAGCGCTCCTGGCTAGCCTCTTGTTTGCAGCTCACTGCTGTGTGTGCGTTCATGCTATAGTACAGTTTACACTGTGAATTTGATGTTCTCAGCTGTTACTTAAGCTGTGTTTAAGGGTAAAACTGAAGTTGATACTTGGTTTATAAAAATGTAATCTTCTCCAATTTTCTGTAAATAAAGTTTTGAGTTTCTGAAAGTTTCGTCTTTCATACAGAGATAACTCACAAACCCCGAATACGCAATAATATTAACTTGAAGATTTCCTTTTCATCTCAATTAATATATATATAAAACAACAACAACAATAAAAAGTCACATGCTGGGAAAATTACTTACGAAATTACTGTTAATTTGTCAAATTCATATTTCAAACCACATTAAAATAAAAGAAATTTCTAATGAATGATATTTGAATAATAATTTAAAGTTTTGCTTTAATATATCAAAATTAGTTTCAAAACAATTATTAAAAAAGTTTTTGTTCTTTTTGAGTACATTGTTTTATCTTTAAATCCACTGACGTATTCGATTAAATGCAATTAATTAACACATGATTATATTTATTAAATTACGTATATGATACGACAAAAATCAGTCACAAACAATCAAAAACATTTATATAACAAGATATTGCCAGAACTATGATTTCTCTGTCTGCTAAATATGAGATATTAAAGGAATATATAAATAATTAAGAAAATAATAAAAACTGAAGGAAAATTGTTTATTATTTATTGTCAGCAAGTGAGGAATTCATTCCATAAGATGCATATATACATGGCCCTACAGAAAATTTAAAAGGTTATCAATAGACATCTTTATTTCTGAAAAAGCCGTTTGTGATGTCACATATTCATTGATCACATCGGACTTGTTGAGCTTCTTTCCTCAAGCAATGACTGCATTTTCAAAAACTATATATATAATTAAGTAAATAATAAATAAATAAATACATAAAATAAAAATAAAATAAAATAATAATAATAAATAATAATAATAAAAATGAAATAAAACTAGTATATTGTAACCACCACATGACTTTCTTTTATATTTTCCTATACAAATTCACTCAGTAAAATTAACTTATTAAAATTATTATTTACAAAAATTATCTTCCATGATAATGCAGACGGTTTCCATTAGAGAACTAGTATAACACCAAATATCCCCCCCCCCCAAAAAAAAAGTCAATTTTATTCTCAATATTACATAAAAAAAAAAAAAAATAGGTTAAAAATGAAAAAAACGATAACTTTATTTTAAATTATCGCAGATCGATGGTTCAACCATTCGTTTTAATGGTATTGGCGAGCTCTTTTGCAAGATACACATCATGAAAATTTACTTCTCTCGAGGGGGACTTCCCCCCAGGGGAGAAGCGAGGCTCCTACATACACAATTTTTGTTTCCCACCTGACTATCTCTCCTACAAATAATTCTTTTAAATTTCGTAATGATTATTAAAAAAATAATTCTCTTAAATTTCTCAAAAATAATGCACATTTATACAGAATTTTGTTCTATAAAACCATGTTAGAAATTCAGAAAAAGCGGGTTGGCAACGCAAGGTGTTGGACAATTTTTACCAAAAGTCGATAGACACTAATTTATGTTAATGTGTAACTACATACCTATTTGTATGAAATTTTGTGCAGTAGTACCTGAGATACAGTGCTCACAAAACTTTGTCACACACACACACACAGATAGACAGACATTTTCTAAAAACGGTCAAATCGTGTTCTAGAGCTCTCAAAAGGTGTAAATCTATCAAAAACCCGAGGTCGAAAATTTTTACAAATCCAGTACTTTCTTCTATTGAATATAGAAGAAATTAAAAATAAATAAAATGAAACGAATGTCACTGTGAAAGAACCAGTTTTTCATTCTTCAAACATGAATACCCATCCCAGTTTTTACAATTATTTTTTTTATGCCCTTCATTAAATTGTCTCACTTCTATCTCGTTAACGATATTACATTTTCTCCGTACACCTCATAGATCTGTCAATAAATGTGGAAAAATTTGGTACTTTTCACATTGAGAAAAAAAATTACATACATTATCTCACAAACGGTGGGATTATTTTTTTAAACAATTTTCAACTTGTAACATTAAAGTTGGGGAATACAAACAACACTTAACTAACTTGAAATAGCGTCAAATGAATCTTAGTAGATCAGGTAAGTATTACATATGCGCAAATATGTGATCTCAGCTTTGCAGTGGCAAGATATACAAACGGAACATACTTTTGGATAAGTCTTGTAATACATATAAGTTCGAAATAGATAATTATGTTTTATTTCTAAGGTAATTAATGACAGTCTTAGATTTTCAAAAATTCGAGTTATTTCGTTGTATTGATGTTCGTGACATCATGACTAGCTGCTAATGTTTTTTTTTTTTTTTTTTTTTTTTTTTTTTTTCAGATATCTGTCATGTAAAATCTTTTTGAATTTTTAATTGCTGAATTATGAATTAAGAATTTGAGCATGGATGTGATATATAAAGTGTAAATGATAGTAATTTTTTGTCTATCGTTATTTTTTGCAATGATGGTGGTACGCTCAGTGCTATCGGAACGACTCTCTGGTGTTTGATTATTCCTTTTGTTGTTCTACACGTTGAAGGCATTTACTGTGTTTATATGCCTAGCGCCAATTCTTTTGATAATATTTCATGTACATTTTTCAATAATTTGTATTTAATTATTTTCCTTTCGTAGATCCTTCGTAGTTCCTTCGTCAATCCTTTCGTAGATCGATACCTTCCTTTCGTAGACAGAAAATTTATTATTTATACGGACTGAAAGAGTGTTCTCGATCCTCTCTCTTCCGTTCTATGTACACCTTCATTTATTTCAGTTTTATAAATATATAATGACCTGTTAAAAAAGGGATATGATATTTTATTTTGTTGAGTTTCAGGACATGCTGGGATTAAAGGTAATGAAGCTGCTGATAAAGCTACAAAACAGGCTTCAACAACTCTTAACTGGGCAGTTCCATAAGGAAGATCTAAAGTATGCTCTCAAACAATATCTTAAAAGCGTGTGGCAAAGACAGTGGGAATGTCAAGAGAATAAGAAATTACAAGAGATCAAACCACACGTAAATGTGTAAATGTGTAAATAGAGCATTTGGTCATTGAATAAACAAGTAAAAGCTATCTTCTGCGTACTCTATGTTCAATATCAAATTATATAAAAAATATATGAAAAGTAGTGAAGTCAGTTTTCATTAACAATTATCTATATATATATATATGCAGATTTCATAAGAACATATTCATTAGATGAAAGTATCACTTTTAAAATGATTACACCTATCTGATCTACTCAAAAAAAAATTAAATAAATAAACAAATAAAACTTGCATTCTAAATTCCATTTTGATAAACGCTTAATTGTGATTTTATAAATTTTGCCTAGATTTTTCATGATAAGTAGTACATTTTCAATCATTTATTACAACTTATATATATATATATATATATATAAGTATATTTACTAAATCTGTTCACATGCTATTCTTACTTTATCTTGTTTACAATGAAAATATGCTTGTATTTTTCAAAATCAGTATTCCTATTTCTTTTTTAATTTTCGCTTGTTTTTAATAAGAAATTTTAATATGTTTTTAATAAAATACGTTAAAGCGCAAACACGAAATTGAAAAAATAATTTAAAAAGCGGAATGTACTGGAATAAATATTTAATTTAAAAAATAATAATGAGATTTTGAAATTGCGTTTCCATCGAAACGATACTAGATAAGATTCTCCGACGATGTAATTTCAATTATATTTTTAATGCAAAATTATTAAGAGAGATACTAACGAGTAGAATAAAGAAAATAAATACCAAATCATTTTATTAAAGAAAAGTAATAATAAAATAACATAAAATATTTCGAACCCATTTAAAAAGATTATATTAAACAATCAATTACATTTAAAATCTCATTAAAACTTGAGTAATGTGAAACCAGGTAATGCAGTTCCTGAAATCATTCTAGCTTATTAAATATAATTTCAATTACTACTTTTCAATTGATTTTAGAAAAGATTTTTTTTTTATAAAAAAGAAAAAAAAAACTCACCTAGGATAAATGATCGATAAAAAATTAAAAAACATTTTTATTGCCGTGAATGAAATTTTTTAACCCGTTAACTCCCGCATTAATTTTGCAAAATATTATTAGCTGATTATTTCACTTCTAAATTAATATAGACAACTGACAGTAAAATATATTAAATTAAACAATTCTTCTGATAGTTTTAAACTTAAAGCCTATCCTCATTTATTTACGTTTAGTGTTCTAGCAAGAAAACTTCGAGATAGAAAAACTTTCAGATAACAGATTAATTTTCTATTATACGTTGACAAAGATCTCGAAAGTAAAGTATTATAATATATATTATTATTTAACTTGATTTAAGTTAGTATACCTGCGCAAAAAGCAAATATATGTGCGACGAATGAAAAATGCTAAAATGACTATACAAATTTTGAAATAATAATTAATAGTAGGCACATAAAACTTTCAGGGATAATTTAGAGTGACGCTATAAACTGTCCCTAAAAAGCAGAATTCATTCCAAGAAACCACAAAAAATATACGTGCCATTTTATTAGCTGTCCTCAAATGCGGACACTTGGCGCCAAAGGGTTAATTTGGTTTTCAAACGCGAAAACTCTTGTTGATTTTACAATCATTTTTTAATGAATAAATCAGGCTGGAGTCTTGAAATAGAACATAAAACGATAAAATACTTTCAACATTTTTAATGAAACTGCACATACTTCACATCACATTTTACGATCGACAGATATTGTTGAACACAAAACATTTCTATTTACAACCTATTATACACCAATTATATACAGAGGGCCCAGAAATTAAAAGTAAATTCGAATAATACTCGCACAGTAGCGACATAACGATCAGAACAGAACATTCTTTCTACCTTCACCGGTAGCGGTAAACAGAGGCATTCCGGTTTCACCCGCCTCAGCTGAAGAGGAGTTTAGTTGTACTGCTGAGTTCTGCAGTTATTCTGGTATTGGGGAAGGAACTATTACAACTGCTCTAGTTTTCCAACAACTCTCATTTGGTATATTATAATTCTTATCATCAAGTTAAATTACAAAGATTCTTTTTAAGTTTTAAAAATCTGAAAATACCCTATTTTTTAAATATTCTTGCTAATAGTCGCAACAATGCTAATTAAATGATATGACAATTATGAGCGTCGCCCATACGGTGGGGTGATTAGCGTCCCTCACTCCCACGCGGTAGGGACCGGGTTCGAATTAGGGAAGAAACGGATAGTGATTTTGCCGGATAGCGGATATCGGATACCCGAAGTTCTTTTGCCTGCCGGATACAGATATCCAACCTTTGTTTTGTTTTTTGTCATGTTGTATATTTTTTCTTTTCTTTTTTTTTAAACAATAAAATATAAACATGTTTCATATGCCATTCTTTTACATTTTAAATATATTTTATTTATTAAAATATTTATTTAAACTTATTTATTTAAGATTCTATTTATTTATGTAATATTGCCATAAAGAATAAAATTTTAAGCCTAATATGCTCATTCCTACACTTGCGACTTGTGGTGAAAAGCACAAAGAGATAGGTTTTGTTCAGAACTATAAAACTAAAACTTATTATTGACATATTTTCTACAATACTAGAATTGAAAAAAAAATGACACGTAAAATATTTTACTAAAACAGTCATAATGGAAGAGTTATTTTCATAGGAAAACTAGTATGTTGTGGCCAGCCAAAACATTCTTCTATATTATTCTATGTAACAGCAATACTTACTGTTTAAAATGTACAAAACTTTAACCAGAGGTTCTCACAATGAAACTTTTACGTATGAAGTTCGGTGCAGTCTTTAAAGAATAGGGAGACGTTTTGTTACTCGTTCAGATAAAGATTCCGCATATTTCTTCTAACTTAATTTAGAGCCAAAAACAGTGCCTAAATATGAAAAACCTTACAAATTATCTAGAGTCCACAAAAAAAAACGAGCCTGGTGTAATCTGTTAATGCATTAAAGCAGGGGTTACCAAACTTTTATACATTGCGACCCACTTGTTAGAAACCAAAACTTTAGCAACTCACTTCATCCTATGTGCACTGAAAATGTATGTATATATATATATATATATATGAATGTTTTTATATCATTTAGGCGGCCCACACAAAAAGCGAAGAGCTGGAAAAAACAGCCTCGTATGTCTGATTCTTTTTATGCAAAATTCCAATACATGTTTGTGAACTCGGTTCCTCCTTCTAAAGCAAAAGAAGTTCTCCCCTCCCCATGCCGAACACTTGAAACTGTTCAAACTTCTCACAATTAGCTTCATCTCCAAAAATTATTGCATTTCTTTTAACGGAATTAACTACTAAATACCATAACAACGAATGAAATATGTTTCTGTTGAAAAAAAATGATTATTATTATTATTATAAAAGGAATTTCTATAAAAAAGGAATATTTTTTAAGCATAATTTTCCAAAAAAGTTTTATAATCAGGTCCGTGGGAAGAATGAGGTGGTTTTTGATTAATATTTATAACAATAATGAATTTCAGATTACAATTATTTATAAAGTTCAATAATTACAGTTTGCTTCTACATTTGTTTTAATAATCTATCAAAAACAAATCTGCCATTTCCAAAATACGAATTTCACAAGGGCATGAAAATAATAAAAGTAATATGTTTAAATAAGCTTCGGTAGAAATAATTGGAAAAAATTGTTTGACATAGATAACTAAAATCACGTGAAATTACTGCAATTAAAATTCAATTTCAATTATGTATATTTTAAGATTGGTCGATAAATTGCTTTTCGGAATTCCATGATACTCGTATGACAGAAGAAAAGACTTTCTGGAAGAGATGTGCAATCCAGTTCTCTTATCAATTTCACATTTCTTCATTAAAATGTTCGTTGAAAACTTTAAATTTTTCGAGATATCAGTATTTATGTTTCCAGATACATACACATGTTTTTCTATTAATGTTAGAAATATTTCAAAGCTTTATATATTTATGTTTTTCAATGACATTTTTCTTTTTACTAAATCCAGTTTTTTCACGAATCCTTAAATTTCTGTAATGCTCTTTAATTGTACCTTCCCCATATATTTGAGTATAAGTTAATTTAATTAAGTTTTCTAAGCCTGTCTGCTAAGTACATAAGCATCAAAGCAAATTCATGATTAAGAAAACATTCTAATTTATTTTTATCGCCCTAAAACATTGAGACTTCTTCACGGAATTCCACAAATATTAATACCCCTACTACGCATTTTTTCGCGAAACTCTTGAGATAATTCATAACTACGAAACCGTGAATGACCACGAATGAAAAACATGAATAGACAGGCGGTGGCGCCGCCTAATTACAGGTGAAGACAATGTTTTGAGTCCAGCCACTTTCCACTCAAGCAGTAACTGATGAAGCGGAGGGCCCTCCAGCGAAAAGCAGCTTATGCCAATAATGAAGCAAAGAAGTAAAGTCTTTACTTTAATAATTGATATTAATATTCCTTTCAGTTTTGATAGCCAACGTGCTTCCATGTCTAGTGTAGGAGTGATTTGTTGTTGCTCTTCCCATCTCTTTATCCTTTTATGAAATTCACTATTGTAACTGTAAATGCACAAAACATTTTTTAAATCAACTTTCGTACAGATTTTAATAGCAATGCTTCTCTTTGAATGTTGCAATGATCCCAAAATTAATTCGAGCTAACAGCAAGTACATAAATCACAACACGGTTCTTTTTTTTAAGCTCACAGAACTCGCGCACTATATTCCGGCACATTCCATTCAATTAAAAAAAAATTGGATTGCTTTTTGATGTGAATGGACCTTATCCAACGTGCGTCATTGCAGGTATATAAAATTTCTTCGCTCGAGACTTTTGTTTACTTCTCTGTCAACCAACACTAGCCTCTTAAATCTTTTAGCGCAGGGATAAGAATGGATTCAATATTTCTGTTATCGTTTCTCTTTGGTGATGTCGTTCAAAATACCGAACTATCAGTATAAAGCTGAGAATAGATGTTGTGGATTAATTGCAGTATGTATGTCGAGTCTTTGATATAGATGTTAAAAATAATACTGATGGTAACAGATCCTTGGGGAAGACCAGCTTGCTGCACATATTTTCAAAATAATTTTCCCTTGCAGATTCTTGGCTGCCTACGCCAAGAAATAACGTTCTTTGTTTAGCTTTTCTTCTAAGACGATCAAATTTTGCTTTAATAACCGCTACTTCAGTAATCCAGAAACATTTATATACACTAAGCTTTCCTCTCTCGGAATGCTTCTCTTATCAGAATAAATGTTTGTTAAACACTTTTACTAAGATAACTGAATGTAAAAAAAAAAAAAAAATATTCATAGTTAAGCTTTCCATGTAATAGGCTAGAAAACCTTTTGCAATTCGCCTTTCCAAAATTCCATAACATTTTCCTTGGAATCTCACTGTTCTTCCTGGATTTTGAGTTTCTAATAGTAATAGTTTCAATAATTTGTCTATGGACAGAACCAAAACAGTTCTTTTTGTGATTTGATTTAGGCAGGTAGATACTGAAAGAAGGATTGGATTGGACAAAGTCCCTTTATAATGGATAAAAATAGGGATATCTAAGTCATTAAATATAAGTTCGACAGGACAAGACTTAAGAAAATCCTCTATCTCTTTGGCAGATAGATTAGTGTCAGTGTAGCAACACCGTCTGGAGTTGGCATTATATTCCCCAGTGAAATTGGATTTATCATTTATCAGAAGATTAGAAAGGTTTGGTTTACTTGATGGGGAATGTACAAAAATAAATTCCGAAGGAATGACCTATATTCCCTTTTACACTCAAAAATTTCAGATTATCAGTAGTGGTGCCAATTTCTTTAATGATATTGAATAGAAATAATAGGTATTTTTTTAATACCCACCAAAATTCTGTTGGAAATTTCTCCAGATATTGGTAATAAATATAGATAATAACTAGGAAATTGAATAAATCGATGAGTTTCTATCTAAAGTTTTGCCTCCTGTAATGTGAAAGTATCAGTATCATGTTTTATTTAAAGACTGCAAGAAATAATGTCTTGTTTTCTAGGAAAGGTCATCAGCATTCCACTTCAAACACAAAGATTAAGATATTCTTTATAGAAGCTTTGACGTCACGTTCCAAAAAAAAAAAAAAAAAAAAAAAAAAAATACAAATCTCTTAGCCCTCACAGTACACCTCAGAGAAATGGATACTTTGTTTTACTTAATCTGGTAAAATGTGAAATTTTAAAAATGATTCTTAGTATTTTTTCCAACATTTGTCAGACATTTTAGAAAAAAATCAAAAAAGGAACAAACTAAGTAATTAATGAAATTTAAGTATATTTATGGACTTTTTTTTTAATTTCTGAAGAAACTTTATTTAATGATTTTACAAACAAAATTTGAAAACATTATTTAATACTTTAAAACTTTTCGGCAGTTGACCAACTATACAACGTTTTAATTTCGAAATCATAAAAGTAGAGTCATAGGTAATTGATTGAGCAAGTTTTCATGCATTTCATTTCGTTAATTTTTACTTACGTTTAAAAGGTTATATATATATTTTTTAATTTAAAAGCTAATTTTAATTAAAAAATTAGCACAAATTTTTAAATTAATTTTCAGTTACATTTAAAAAAATACTTATCATTGAGTTGTCTTAGAAATTCCCTTATCCTATCACTGATAATGAGAAAAATTTCCTGCAGTGCAAGAAAAACGTCAAGTTAGATACATGAACATGACTATAAATTAAAGAAAGTAATAAAATATTGATTACATTGTATGAAATACAAAAAGTTATATTACGTACTAAAGAGTAGTATCTAAATTAGTTACAGTCCTGGATAACAACTCACCATTTAGCGCGAAATAATTCAGATATAATTAAAATGGGTTAAAGTATAAATTTTTACGTTACAGATATCTTTTTCAATTTCCTGGATAATGAGCTTTACTTTCTATATAACTTTCCTTAAATGTAATTATGAAAATAATAATAAAAATAATAATAATAATATCGGAATGAGAAATAATAATAAATAAAATCTTTTTGTAAAAAAATAGAACCGACTCCAAAAAGCAACTACTATTAAAAAAAAAAAAAAAAAAAAAAAAATGTATGAAATGAAATGAAATTGCGGCTAAAAGTATAAAATAATTTCCTTCGCCAAACAACCTATAACACTGCAATTAATCATAACTTTTCAAGTCGGCGGAAAATTAAATAAAATTTAATTAGATTTTAAAGGTTTGTTTTTAGATCGGTAGCAACAAATGCTGTCGTCTCGAATGGTTCATTTTCATGTTTCCTTTATTATTTTATCTCTGCATACAATTGGTCCATTAATAGCATCTACACAGAACAGTGAACATTCTTCACAATATTTATGTTTCTACGAAGTTAGAGTTTCCATCTTATTTGTTTTCTTCAATCAAAATAGTTTTCGGCTGCGTTTCGCAGGTGACAATGTGAGATGTGTATTTTGAATAGGATTTGATTTTTGTATTGAATAAAGGTATCAATTTTTATTTAATTTTGCGCCAACTTCAAAAGTTATGATTAATTGTAGTGTTATAGGTTGTTTGGCGAAGGAAATTATTTTATACTTTTAGCCGCAATTTAGTTTCATTTCATACATTTTTTTTTTTTTTTTTTTTTGAATAGTAGTTGCTTTTTGGAGTCGGTTCTATTTTTTTACAAAAAGATTTTATTTTTCTCTTTTCAGCGAAAACTTATTCATATAGCAGAACATCAAAAGGCGTTCGACGGCAGTTTCACAAATCACAACTTCCAAGAAAAGTGACATAACTCAAAAAATGGTTTATGTCACTGAAAAATACATGAAATGCACCCAATGTGAAAAAAAAGTTACATCTCCATCTAGAAAGTTATCCACTCGAGAGACAGTTTTGCCAGTTTTATTCTAGTGTCAAGTTATTTTTAAATTGATTTTTCTCAAATGCTGCATTTTTAAGTTGTGTCATTTTTCTTGCCTTTATTGGATGTGAGCAAAAAACTATCTATTGAATGAACATAAAGTTAAAAAGTCTTTAGAAATGTAAAGAACGGATACGCTGTATTCGTAACCAAAAATTCTGTTAGGCATATACTCGCTGCGCTGAAAAGTTCAAACAAAGAGCAAAATATGCATTGCAGCTGACGGACAGAAGTTTCAACATCGATACTTACTTATTGCTTTTACCAGTGTAGCTGCATGCGTTTAGCAGTTAGAGAGAGAACAGACTTTTGTGAGTACCCTGTAATTTGTTTATATCTTAATGAAATGATAATGAAACCTATTTCAGGCCAAGATCATTACGACAACAAAAAAGTATTAAAATTAAATCCTCTCTTACGAAGTTATAGGCTAACAAAATTCAACAACAACAACATTGAGAAACATGGTTTGCATTGAGAACCTCTTCCTTTATGAAGTCGGTTTAAAATGTCTATGCGTTAATCGATGTGACCGCTTACAATAACCATACTTTGAATTTTACATAGCATAAATGTCACCCGCTACGCTACAACATATGCAATGTCGTTCAAGTATGCACAAAATAGGAGATTGTGAACAAACAAATGCACGTTTTAAGCGTTCTGTTTTTAGCATTAAAGCCTAAGCTATCTTTTCGTACTAAATCGATGATGCTCTGCAATTTTATAATTTACTTTTTCCCCTGTCTTGAACTGTTTCCGAGATAGGAACGCTAACTCCACTGTTTCCCACCAGGTGGCGCTGTAGGCGGTTGAATCGCGCAGCACATATCCACTTTACTATACCTACATACCACTGTTATGACTATAGCTGCAGCTGTTCAGCAGTTAAAAGTGTCGGGACTGACTTTTTTTGGCACCCTGCATTTTCTTTTCATCGTAAAGATATTGCAATGGAACCTATTTCCGACCAAGACCTGTACAATAAAATAAAAGTGCCAAAATCGGATTATCTGTTCAGAAGTTATGAGCTAACAAACAAAAATAAAAACAAAAAAACATATGGTTTGAATTGAGAACCTCCTCCGTTTTGAAGTCGGTTAATTAGAGCATCTCTTACGAAGTTATAAGCTTACAAACACCAACAATAACACATAGCTCGAATTAAGAACACCCGCTTTTCTGAAGTTGGTTGAAAACGACTTTGCGCTAATCGATGTGACCGCTTACAGTAACAGTACTTTGAACCACAGAGTATACGTGTCATACGCTACGCTGCAAAGTGTGCAACGTAGTTCAAGTGTGCACAGTGTAGGGAATTGCGAAGAAACAACTACACGTTTTAAGCGTTCTTTTTTTAGCAATAATGTCTAAAAACTGTCTTTTCGTATTGAATCGATGAAGCTCTACAACTTCGTAATTAACTTTTCTCCCATCTTGAACCTTTTTTGAGATAGGAGCGCTGATTCCGCTGTTTTTAACCATATGGCGTTTTATTTTCTTTAGATTTTAAAGCTATTACAGTGGGACCTACTTCAGAGTAAGATCTTTACAACAAAACAAAAAGTAACAAGTAACCGTATTTTGAACTATATAACGTATGTCTCACCAGCTACGCTACAACGTATGCAATGTAGCTCAAGTGTGCATAGTGTAAGAAATTGCGAACAAACAAATGCACGTTTTTAGCATTTTATTTTTAGCATCAATGTCTAAACTATCTTTTCGTACTAAATCGATGATGCCCTGCAATTTTATAATTCAATTATTCCCCCCTGTCTTGAACCGTTACCGAGATAGAAACGCTAGCATGATTGTCTAAACTATATTTTTGTACTAAATCGATGATACTTTTCAACATTGTAATTCACTTTTTTCTCTAGAATCGTTTTCGAGATAGTAACACTAACTCCGCTATTTTTCACCAGGTAGCGCTGCAAGCGGTTTAACATTGTGCTGCATGGCCACTTTGCTATACTTAAATACCATTTTTAACACTATATCTGTAGCCGTTTAGCAGTTAAAAGAGTTGGGACTAATATTTTTGGGCACCCTGTATTTTCTTTAGATTGTAAAGATACTACAATACCGAGAATATTTCAGACCAAGACTTTTTCAACAAAACAAAAAGTGTCAGAATCGGAGCATCCGTTCAGAAGCTATGAGCTAACAAATAAAAAAAAAAAAACATACGGTTTGAATTGAGAACCTTCCTTCTTTTTTGAAGTCGGTTAAAAAATGTGCCTTTGCATCAATTATTTGATGTAATTTCATTAATTTTTAGTATAATTTTTTTAACATTAATTTCATTTTTCTAATAAGAAATTAGTTAAATTTTGAAAACTTTGTGAAATTTTATTGAAAGTTGTTTGTTTTTTCTTGCTTTGTAATAGTAAAAAAAAGCTTCTTTTATATAAAAAGCTTTGCACAATTTAAATTTACTCTTTGTAGCTTATTTATTAGTCACATGATTAGCATTCCAAGCTTCAGTTACCGGGTGCCGCGTTAGAATTGCATTTCAGGCATAAATGGAATCCACTTTAAGTCGTAAGTAACGGTCTAATCAAACATAATGTATAAAAAATTATGGTAGAGCGGCACCCTGAATCCCTTTTGTATGCATATATTTTCATATTTATGCTTTTCTTTGAAATTTGCTACAAATATTGGTATAGTATACAAAATGATTAAGCTTGCTAATAATTTTAGATTTTCTTTAGGACGGACGGTGATTGCATGTATATTTACTTCTTGCATTTTTTACTTTTATTCTTTCTTTATTGAAATTATTTTGAGAAGTGTAAATTTCTACATGCAATTTGATGCTGCGACAAAAAAAAAAAAAAAAAAAAAAAAAAAAGAGAGAGAGAGAGAGAGAGAGAGAGAGAGAGAGAGAGAGAAGAAGATATATTATTTATTTCCATTATTTTTACAACCTTTGTAAAAGTTTAAATCTTGAAAGTGTTCACAGAATAATTAAATTTATTTTCCTATAATCGTTGAAAAATAAATTTTTAAGTATTAAGGGAAGAAAATTAGATTTATTTAAAAGAAAATGTTCAGATAGATATATTTTATTATTTTAAAATTTGTAATTGAAGAACTCAAAATAAATTGTTTAATAGAAACCTTTTGTTGATATAGATATTTCATACGAAACGAGTTTGTAGTTAGCAAAAATACTTTTAAGTAATTTATTTTTCTGAGTATTAAAAAAAAATCTTTTTTTTTTTTTTTTTTTTTTTTTTTTTAAATAGAAAAAAAGCGAGAAAATCGTTTAATTAAAAAAGAAAGTATTAGTTAAAGAAAATTAAAGCATTTCGAGTTACTTAAGAAAAGCTTTATGATATTAATATGAAACCTGAGAAAATATTTTTTTTTCATTTTAATCGTTAAGAAAGAGAAACAAAGGGAATTTGCCAAAATGAGAAATACAGAAATAAACTAAAATATAGATAGTTTTGTTTTTACTAATATTTTCCAACAAAATTGAAAAGTTTTTATGACTTCAGTTTGTCTGTCTGTCTGTTCATCTGTCCGCGCTCTAACTTCCGTAAATGTTCATGGAATTTCTTGAAACTGATATATGTTGTTTAAGTTCACTAGGGGGTGTTTCTTATTGAAAATGGAGTGAATACTACCGCTTGTTTGTCTACAGACTACAGTTTGTCTATTTTTACTTTTCACCATAAAAAACGTTTTCTACTGCAAAGTCATTATGAAATTGACATTTAGCTGTTAATATATTATATAAATGTTTTGTATACAATATGATAAGTTTAGCGTTCAGATTTACACGACATCTCTAAAATATTCAGATACATTAAGAGCTGCCATTGGAAACTGCTGGAAACGAATTTCCTTTTGTGATAAACATTTTTAACATTTCCAACAATGTTTAAAAATTATTATGAATTCAATTAAGCTGTCTGTCTGCTTTTATGTCCTTGTGTGTGTTCGTAATGTGATAAAATAGGCAAAGAATATTGAAGGTTATATGATATAACTCGTACGTACTCTTGTAAAAGGTTAATAATCGATGCGTACCGCATGATTTTTCTTTCTTGTTTCTAATTAAATATGCAAATAACGCAAGCAGAGTTTTTATTTTAATAATGATAAAAAAAATCATATTTAATTGTAGATAAACAATCACAGTCA
The DNA here is from genome assembly GCA_963930645.1 of Salticus scenicus. Lineage (NCBI taxonomy): Eukaryota > Metazoa > Arthropoda > Arachnida > Araneae > Salticidae > Salticus > Salticus scenicus. The sequence continues at coordinate 137,635,283 of OZ005648.1, forward strand.
TATAGCAAAATGATTTTATGAAATTTTTCTATGAAGAAAAAATTCCTTAATTTATTAAAAATTTCCCTGACGTTATTGAACACCTAAGTAATTTTTTTTAAATACTTTTTATTTAGAATATTTATAACATATGACATTCTTTTCAAAAGTTATACCTCTTGTGAAGAAAATAATATGTGCATATAAACTTTCTTTTGCTAGACGTATTTTTTTGATTTGAACTGTACATATTTTTTGTTATAATCTCGTATACTGTTGATATATGTTTCAAAATTCACATTTTCAAATGTTGTATTTTCACAAGCCATAAAATAGTTATAGTAGCAATTGCTGTTGCCATATAACACAACTGCTTTTGTGTTTAAAAGGTTTATACCCAAGAAAAATACAGTTGAATCGAGAAACAGATATTAAACATTACTTTTTCAAAATATGAGAATAATATATATGTATATATATATACATAATATTTAAATAAAAAAAAGTTTTATTTTTATATATTCTTTCACAAAGGATTTATTGTTGTTAATACATGTAGAGTAACATTTTTTTAAATGTTACAAAAACTGAAAGCAAGGTTAAATATATTTTGTCATCGTGGAATGCTTCATATAAATAGTGCACTATTTTCTGAAATATGTTTTAAAAGATAGCAAAAAACTAAATTAAAATTGTGTTATTCAGGCTTTTAAATAAATATCAGCTTTTTTCAATAAAATATTTTTCAATAAAGTCAGTTTTTATAAATAATACATTTTTGTTCCAAATTAAATTTACAAAATGCTAATATATAAGCGTAATACTTAAAATGCCATTTATTAAAATGTGATATACATACATAGATACATACATATATATATATATATATAGAGAGAGAGAGATGGTTAAACTTAGTACAGATTGTCTCACTAAATAATTCTAGTTTTAACTGTCTAATAAATAAGTATCTATTTCCTAGATGGCAGCACTAAGAACTCATAAATTAAAAATGTTTCTTAGCAGTTACTAACTTTAAAATTAAATATTTAATTTAATTAAAGATTTCCAAAATTAAAATGCTTAAATGTCTTAGACCAATATATTTCCTCACATATTTTTTAATATATTTTCTCATAATTTGCTGCTAACTTTCATTTTATCTCCATGTTCTAAAAAAACTTAAATGTGCTTTTAATGGATAACTGTATCATAAACTCTTTTTAAAAAATTACACGGAGTTAATTTGATTGAAAATTATAATTTCTGAAACTTTTCATAACTCTATGTGATAAACTTGATAGTAAATCTTCTGTCTTTAAATATTATTATATTCAATTTGATTCGATCTTTTTGGTTATCAGGTATTTAATTAGTACTTGGTTTGTTGTTTGTTTTTTATGGCGTTATGGTCAGTGTGCTTTGTTAGCCGATTCCTTCAATCTTTGTTTAAACTTATTACTTTAATATATATTTTTTTAATTTCTTGATTTATGGTTAGTAAATGGTTAAGGCTTGTAATAAAGATAAACTAAGCTTATGCTCTCTTTGTGACAGAAAAACAATTAATTTGCATGCTTTGTATTCTACCAAGTCTTTTGAAACGTTAGAATACAAATATGCTGTTATATATTTCTAATTGTCTTGTTTTGGTTAGATTTTGGTAGCTTTGGGGACTGATAATATTAATTGTTTAAAGTAATAATAATCTTAAAATTAAATAATTGAAACGTTTTAATATTATAATTTATATATATATATATATATATATATATTTACATTATAAGTTAATAGCTACAAGAAATGATTGTTAAAACAGAAAAAAAAAGTTTCTTTGGAATCTATTTTATAAGTTAAAACATTTAAAGCAGGAATACTCGTATGCATTTTTGGTATACGTTTTTATATTAACCTTCTAGCGGGCGTGCTGCTTATACGAACATGAAAGGTTTTCACATACACTACTGTAAAATATGTATTTTAAAGTATCTGAATATTTTAATTATACTATAACCATTTGAAGATTAATAAGAACATTCAGTTGGAACTTTTATTCATTAAAACAAAACTGAAAGAATGAAACTGAAAGCGCAAAATCAATATAAAAAAAATCAAAGAAACATCGGAATTATAAGTTAATTAATTTTAAAAATATTTAAAATAATAATGTTTAAAACAAAAGCAACAAACAATCGTTTTTAGCAGTGAAAAAAAAAATCAAATATAACAAAACGTTACATGAAAGGTCGCGCGTATTTTTCAAATACAAATAGCAAATATTCAGCTTCATATCATTGTCTCGAGGTTCAAAAGATAACTAAAAATAGATCAATATATACTGAGTGAATAGCCAAAGATAAGTGTTTCAAATGCTCTCTGACTTTAAGATATACAACGGGATTTACCACAAGTGTATCTCTCAGATACGCGCGCCCGTTGGAAGGTTAATCTATAAATTAGAAAATTAGGAGAAAAAAAAAATGAATGAAAATATTTTTTTAAGTGCTTGGTATACAACAAAATAATAGTTGAATTTTAATTTTCCATTTTTTAAACATTCAACACAGTTGAAAAAGTTTTATGATTTTGGTTTTTCTGTCTCTCTATGTCTGTCTATACGCACTCTAACTCCCGTAAAAAGTAATAAAATTTCTTGAAACTGATATGTGTTATTCAAGTTTATTGTCGGATGTTCCCGAATCAAAATGGACTAAATACCACGACTGATTTGGGTACTCAAACGTAGTCCAAAGTATTGCGTTCTATGAGAGGTATTTTTATAAATAATATTTTAATAACTATATTTTGCACAAATCTTAATGAAATTGAAATACGTTATTTATATGCACAAAATATTGCTTTCTATAGTGTACAGTACAATTAACATTAAGAATTACAGGACTACATGAAAACATTCATATATATTATAGGCCATGGAAATAGCTGGAATTGCATTTTCATTTTCATTAAGCATTTTAACACTTTCTAACAATATTTAAGAGTGAATAGGATTTGAATTAGTCTTTCTGACTGCCCACCAGTTTAACTGTCCGTCCGACTGTCAAGCTCTAATTCCTGTAAACATGAATGGAACTTACTGAAACTGATATATGTTATTCAAGTCCAATATCAGGTAAATATCACTACTGGTTTTTGTACAGAAGCACCCGGAAGTATTCAAAAGCATTGCGTTCTGTGAGAGGTATTTCTATAAATTATATTTTAATAACTTTAGTTTTCATAAATTTTAATGAAATTGATATACGTTATTTATACGCACAATAAAATGTTTTCTATATTATATAGCACAATTAGTATTAAGATTTACAGGATCCCATAAAAATATTCAAATATATTAACAGCGACATTAGGAAAGAGCTGAAATTGCATTTTCTATTTAAATATTATTCTTAATACCTTCTAAGAACGTTTAATATAGTGAATATGATTTGAATTAATCCATCTGTTTGTCTGACTTTTCGTCTGTTTATGTGGCCGTCAGTCTAACTGCGACCTAACTACAGTAAATAATAGTGGAATTTCTTGAAAAATTTATATGTTATTTAAGTTCACTACCGCGTGTTCCCTATTGAAAATGACATAGACACTTCCACTTGTGTGTATACAGGAACAGCCGAAACTATTGTATGTCATTGTGTTCTATAAGAGCTATTTCTATAAATCATATTTTAATAAAATTACTTTGCACAAATCTTAATGAAAATAAAGTACGTTATTTATACGCACAAAATAATGCTTTCTGTAGTATTTAGTATAATCAGCATTAAGATTTAGAGTACCGAATAAAGATATTCTGATACATTTAGGGCTATATAAAGAAATATCTGAAATTGTATTTTCATTTTAATTAAGCCTTTTAATAATTTCTAACAAAGTTTAAGAATGAATATGATTTGAATTACTCCATATGTTTGTCTGTCTGCCTACCAGTCCGTCTGTCCGTCTGCTCGCATCGACCGTCCGTCAGAATTTCTTCAAAGTGGTATATATTATTAAATTTTTGCTATGGAATGTTCCCTATTTAAAATGCTATTAATAGGACATGTATAGCTAGTTTGTGCACAAGGAACCCCCCCCCCCCAAATTTATATATATATATATGCCAAGACATTTCTTTTTACGAGATACATTTTTATAAATCACATTTAAATAGCTTTCCACTGCAAAAATCGTAATGAATTTTACATTTTCTGTCATAGGCTAAAATATTTTTTTTTGTATAAAATATGATATGTTTAGCTTTCAGATTTACAGTGCTACACTAAAATATACAGACACATTAACGACTACAATTGTAAATTGCTGCAATTTTATTTCCATTTGTTTTAAGCATTTTTAGCATTTTCCAACAATGTTTAGGAGTGGTTATAAATTAAGTTAGTCTTTGTGTAAGTTTTTCTGTCTTCCTGTCTGTGCGTTGTTTAATGACGTAGTCAAAATGTACTGAATATTAAACGATGCAATGATTATGTATAGTTTTAAAATGTTAATAATCAATGTGAGACGCATGTTATTTCATTTTTTATATTAAATCATTTTTTTTGCATAAATGTCTAAAATTTATTTGAATTGCGATTAAATGTAATATGAGCTAGCTTTTATAGTTAGCATATTGTAGCTTAAATATTTAGCATATTTCTATAGTTAGTACCGTTTTTTAAGAAACCCACTTGCGAGACCTAAATTTGATCAATTTATTAGAGAAAGCCTAACAATTTTCCTGAAGCAGCCAACTAAACTAATGAATATGTATTAGAGTTACAAACTAACGGTTCGTGTATAGTTGGCGAAAAAACAGCAGGTCTTGTAGAGGCTTAAAATCTATTTAATAAAAATTCAAGAATATTAAATTCTGTCAACTAGGTATCGGCTTTAGATACACCAGTAAACACAGCCTATGGCAGCTGACAACATAAACATCATAGCATGAACTGTATCAGAAGCATAACACACAATATAAGCTGTATTCAATAACACAGTCTGAGTCAGAAAGCTTCTAACACTTTAAGCGCTTGGCTAAAACGGAACTTGGGAAGACAAAATGTGATCTTATATAGTCTCGTATACTTCTAAACAATTCTGGCTATTTCGGGAAATATTCTGTTTGGAGCTTCGATTATCGATAGATTAATAATAAGAATTTTCTTCCCAAACTCGCCAAAAAAAAATAAGTCGCCAAAGGGGGTAAACGCGCTAATCTGGCTCGTTTTTCGCCTAAGTCATTTCCGCGTTGGTGAAGCTTTATTTGATAACATATACATCAGATTTGTATGCCTGATTCTCGAAGCCCGCTTGTAAAACTTCGTCAAATAAAGACAGATAGCACATGACAGAATTACAGAACGAAGAATTGGAAATACACCCAGGGCCAAGGCGGGAATCGAACCCCCTCTCCTACGCTCGAAGGCAATTAGCAGTGGGGTGACATAACTACTCGGCCACGGAGGGCCCTGTGAAGCTTTAAAACTGTTTTTAGAGGAATACAAGTTATTTTAATGCCATAACAAAGTAGAAATGCGAAAAATTAACATTTTTATAAACTAGTAGTTTATAAAGTTTATAAACTAACTAGTAGTTTATAAACTAACATTTTTATAAACTACCAGTTTTATAAACTAGCTCAGTCAGCTGACTGAGTCTCCTTATATAAAATTACATAAAAAACAACTATTATTTGCAAATTCGCATCCCTACGAAATCATGTATAAGAGGGTATTTGACCAGAAAACTTGAAGGAAATAGTTAAAATATATAATAGTTAATCGTAAGGATTTAAAGTGAGGTAATAAAATGATTTATATGAGATAATCCTTTCTTCAAAATATTAAAGATGTATTTAAAGTCGATACCGGACTTACAAGTTCAAAATTTGAACAAATTTTATATGATGAAACCAAAGGTGTTTTTGCTGAGGTGGCTCTTCATGGTTTGCTATGATGTCAAGTAACCTTTTATTGATATACTAATTTTTAATTTTTAATATTTTATCCTTTATTAAACAATATTTAATATTTTAATCCTTTAGCTGTTTTTCAGCTTTTAGCGTTTTAATTGGTATACTTTTTTAAAACTTTACGTTTTTCTATTTGCATTTTTCGTGCTTGTCTTTTTTCTTTTTCTTTGCTGTTTTGAATCCTCTCTCCACGCACTTTACTTCGCCCGTTTTTCTTAATGAATTTACATAAATGGATGAATCTAATGGTTTTCGTAATTTAAGAAAAACTGCCATTAAACTTAATCGTGAAACCCTTCATAAAAATTTTCTTAACGATTGCCTTCATTTTAAGTTAACACCAAGATTCATTAAAATTAAATCAAAGTATATTAATCATCATTTTAAACAAGAAACCAAAAACTTTGAAATGACTTTACTAAAGAAATGCATTAAACAAAAATCAATCTACATCTATAGACTTAAACAATCTTATAACACAATGTTAAATAATATGAAATCCAAATACCCCCAAACCAAATGTGAAACCTTTATAAGTAAAGTTAATTTATTTGTAAATATCGATGCTTCAAAACTAATTCAACGTCATAAGAAAAAATTCAATTACTGGATCTCAAAAGATAGGCCTTCACTAAAAACCCTTCAACCTCCCAAAACATACCCATACTTAAACTTATCTAAAACCAATCTAAATAGTCATCAAGATGCAATCTTAAAACTAGGACCTAAATATATCGTAAACGATAATATTAATATAAATGACACCATTGCCCACATAGAAACAGCGATCGAACATATACCACCACGAAAACGATCTAACATACGAAATACCGCCATAAAGTCTCTAAAAAATACAAATAAAACTTCTGACTACCTAGATATAAAATGCCTACAAAATTTAAGAAACAATAAAAATATAACGTGCTTAATGTCTGATAAAACCAACCTTCTTACCATAATGGACAGAAATCAATACATTCAAATGATGCAAGACTCCATCAAAAAACTTAATGCTGTTAAACTTACACACTCCCCCCTCAATAAACTCATTGAAAAAACTAAAAACATCATAAAAACTGGAACCTGGCCTAATAACACCCCCCCCCTATTTATAATAACCATGCCCCAATTATACCCCGACTTTTTGGCAAATACAAAGATCATAAAAACCCTCCATCACTGCGCCCGATTGTCAATAAATCCGAAGGTCCCACCTACTGTCTTGAACGATACATGAAAGAAATCTATAAAACTCTTCTTCCCCCCTCTAACTTATCAATAAACTCTACTGAATCCTTCATTCAAAAAATCCGCGATACCAATATTTCATACCACGACACCCTCTGCAGTTTTGACGTTAAAGATCTATACCCCTCCATCAATATTTCCGAAATAAACACCATAATACAATCACTTATAATCAAATATTTTGGCGACAATAATGTTAGCGATACTTTAATACGTGTAAATAATCTTTTGCTCAACCACTCATATTTCTTTTTTGATGGGAGCTATTATAAACAAACCCAAGGCGTGCCCATGGGATCCCCGATCTCAGGGGTCATTGCCGAGATTAAAATGAGAATGTTCGAAAACAACGCAAGCAGCTTAATCAATAAATGCAACATTTGGATTCGTTATGTAGATGACATATTTTCGGTTACCCCACCCAATATTAAGCCTGAAGACATCCTCAAAAAACTAAATGAAACTGACCCAAACATTAAATTAACACACGAAATAGAAGCTAACCATTCCTTAAACTTCCTTGATGTCACCATAATTAAAAACAAAAACAACTCCATAGACACCACCGTTTTCCGAAAACCCACTAGCAATAACGAAATTATAAATAAAAAATGTCACACACCCCTTACATACAAATATGCCGCTATTAGATCTTACGTTAACCGCGCCATACTCATATGTTCAAATAAAAAATACTTAAACTCGGAATTAAAAATAATAAAAAATATCGCCAAAAAAGCTAATTATAATCCCTCCATTGTAGATAACTTTTATAAAAAACGTATTAAACTCTTAACCATATTCCTAATGCACAAAAAACTAAACAATTATTCACCCCCGCGATTCCATACTGCAAAGGTGCCTCCATAAAAATTAAAAATGAAGCCGCTAAACACAATATTAACATACCAATAAAACCAAACAAAAATATATACCAAAGAATTCGTAATGAAAAAGATTCCATCGATTTTAAACACACGGCCGGAATATATAAAATTGATTTCCAATACCAAAATAAAAATAAAGCTTCATATATTGGCATGACAAAAAGAAAAATAAAAGACCGTATCTCAGAACATATAACAGATTTAAAATACAATAGACATTCTACAGCCTTCTCAAGAACTAACAATACTAATCCAATTAACATTGACTCCATTAATTTTCAAAAAATAGCCCCTATAACTCTCACCATTATGCTCTCAAAAGAGAAGCAATCGAAATACTAACAACTAATAACACAGTTAATAACATAGAACATAGCCTTATTCCACCTGAGTGGCAACAGTTGTACAAAGATGATAAGCGAAGTGAAGAGAGGAAGAGAGAAAATGAAGTGAATAAACAAACCGCCTAAAGTTAGCACCCACGAATCATTCTGCCGAGTATTCTAAAGATGGCACCAACTGGTCGTTGAAATATATAATGAACTCGGACATCGTAAGGATTTAAAGTGAGGTAATAAAATGATTTATATAGTTAAAACTGTTTTTGAGATACGGTGTCACTTTTAGCTTTCCATGTCCAACTTCTGGTTTTATAATTTGTAACAAAAGTTGTCAAAGTCATTTTACACCGGATATATCTTGTTTCTGAAGTTTTGTTATTATAGCTTTATTTGTTTTTGAGATGTAATAGTTAGAAGATTTTCCACGCACATACATACACATACAAACGCCATAGATATAGTAATTTATATAGATCTATCATCCCCATGTTAACGAGCAAAGATTTTTGATACCGAAAAAGTTTTTTGGCATCAGCCATTAGAGAGTTAAAACTCGAAAATAATAATAGAATAGAATGTTAATGAATGTTGAAAATGCCGAAATATTGCGTGACTTTTAAATCTTCTAATAAATATATGAAAAGAAATGGGATAAAATTTCATAAATAAGTTATATTCAAGTAATTTATGAAAAATATAAATTTTATAATCAGTTGCTTTGTTATTAATTAACATATAAAACAATTACTGTCTTCATATTTAGTGGAATGCTTTTTTAAATTTTAATATTTTATATTAGTAAGTAATATGGAATTCTCAAAATTCTTTTAAATGTAGTTAGCAGCCGCAGAAGTTTTAATACAGGGTGGTCAGAAAAACATGATAGAAAGTAAGCGATCATTGTGGAAAAAAGACAACATGCAAGAACATGAAACATATTTTATTGAATAAAGATATGAATGACATTTAATATACAAGATGCTTAAAATGTCTACCGTCCCCGACTATAGTGTTATAAAGCCGGTTCCAAAGCTCTGTCAAAATGCGCTGGAGTGTGTCGTAATCAAGTGCATCAATCTCACTTCTGATAGCCAATTTTCGGTCCTTTAGTGAATCAGGGCTATTCTTATAGATTCTAACCTTGATGTAACCCCATAAGAATAAGTCGCACGGATTTGGGTCCGGACTGTATGGGGTCCACTCTATCCCGTGCCCCGTGACTTTCTCTGCATCCAATGCAATCAAACGCTTACCAAACGTCGTTTCTAACCACGTAAAGACGTCAGAAGTTTTTTGGGGACGAGCCCCATCCGGCTTGAACCAGTACCAGCGTGTCCTGTTGAGATGGCCCGCATCAGGGCCAAAGTGACGCTCTAGCAACTCTCGACACTTCACTCCTGTGACCACACCATCAATAAATATCGGACCAATTATCTGCTTTGACGATATGGCACACCACACCATGACCCTTTGTGGATGCAGTGAAGAGATGGCGCTGAGATGAGGATTTTCCGTACCTCAGTGGCGCCAGTTTTGTTTGTTCACGAAACCATTGAACTGAAAATGGGTCTCATCACTGAACCAGATCTTGTATTCACTGATGGAACCATTTTTAAGTTCCTTGATTATGTGGTTTGCGAAATCTCTCCACTTCACAGTATCCCCCCCCCCCCCTTTAGCGGCTGTCACATTTGGATCTTGTATGGACACAATCCTACTGCTTTCATTAGCCTTTGTAATGATGTTTTAGATATGCTTAATTGTTGGGCCGCCTGTCCAGTGGAAGTGGTTGGCTGATCCTCAAAGTATGCGCGCACAGGTTCTCTGATGTCGTCAGTAACAACTGCTGATTTTCGTCCCGACGCCTTTCTTTTTGCATCCTAAACACTCCCTGTAGATTCATATCTGTCCATCAACCTGTAAACAATGAAAATCAGTGGGAGATTAGGACCATTACATCAGTCATCTGACGGCTTAAAAATTACTGCGACTTTAGAGCGCTATAACTTACTGCGCGATTATCTCTTCACTAAGCGTCCTTTTCATTTTGAACTCTGAACGACATGCCCGTCGAACGGGGACATTACATCGGTTATTCTCATAAAATTTTCCTACGATATATAACCGATCTTAAAAGGTTTGTGATTCTATATTGCTTATTCTTTATTTCCGGTAATGAAGCATTCAACTGAAATGTCACTATATGTGCTATTATAATATGGAAGAATTATATTTGCATCAATACATTTGAAATCAGAAACTTAAAATACTTTCTATCATGTTTTTCTGACCACCCTGTATATAACTAGTATGTTGTGACCACCACAATACTTTCTTCTATACATAATCCAATACAAATTTACGCAATACAAATTATTTATTCAATTATAATTTATTAAATTTATTTTTCATGATGAATGCAGACGATTTTTATCTCAAAGGAGTATAATAATAAATACCGAAAGAAAGAAAGACAGTTTTGTGCAGACATGAGTATACTAGAGTATAGTAAAAAAAAAAAAAAAAAAAAGAAAAAGAAAAAGAAAGAAAGAGAGAGGAAAAAAAAAAGAAAGAAAAATGGGTATATGGGGTTTTTCATTTTCTTTTAGTACATAAATTTTATTTGCTAAACTATCTTTGTCTATTCCCGTGTATATTCACTCGGGAAAAGATATCCATAAGAGAGTAAAATGGCCGTCTTTTTCCAAATGAAAAGGCATCACTTCCCCCCCCCCTCCCACACACACACACTCTCATTGATCAATCTATGTCTTATTACTATATCTATGACAAACGCAAGCAAGCTGTCCAGTTGAAAAACAACATTTTTGGAATCAAGAAACTTTTAAACATATAAATCAGATGAAAACTCGATATTGGAATTTTTTTGACTAAATAAAATACTTTGTTTGCCTACTTTAGTCGAGTAATGAAAGCAAAAATTTAATTTACGCCGTCTTAAATCAAATTGGCAAACATTGAAAATTATTTAAGATCCATGATCCAATTTGCAGACATTAAAAATGTCACTGTATGAGGGATATTATAATTTAAAAATATGAAAATCATACTTTATTATGATGATTACGGATTTCATCTCTGATATATTTTGTGAAAAGTTTTCTGAAAATTTGAATATTTCACAAATACACACCGATAAAAGTTTTGAGTATATAGAAAACTATTAATTGTAAGGGAAACGTTCAGAGTACATATTCAGTTAAGCTTCAGGCATTGAATAAATAAGTTTGGTCATGGAAAATAAGTTTCATTTAATAAAAGAAGTTTTTAGCATTATTTAAATAAAAAATATATTTTCTGGATAAAATTTTCAATTATTTTAAAAGCTTATATTAAATATGACTAAAAAAAAGATATTTTCATAATATTTATTCTTGCTCGGAACAAAAAAAAAGGGTTTTTTGAAATGATTCTTTTTATGATTTTATATGCCTTTAATTTATAAGATATTGAAATGCAGTCGAATGAAAATTCAAATTTCATTTGCAGATAAAAACCATTTTCCGGAACTGAAAGTACAAATGTTTTTTTCTTCTGTTTTAAAAATATTAATTATTAAGAACCGAAAACTTTTTGCTTGCTTTTTTTTTTTTTTTTTTTTTTTTAAGTTAGCACAAATGTTTATAATACTTGTGTAATTAAAGTGAGTAACATTTTAATAATTAAGATATTTTATTTTTACAATTATTTAAATATAAAATTGTATAAAAATAATAAACTTTAATAATATATTTCGTTAATTCCGTTACTATTTAACATTCGCGGTCAAAAGTGTATGATATATAATTATCTAAATATTGTTGCAACCAATTAAAAACAATTTTTATTAAAATCACACAATCAACTGTGGAAAAAATCATATTTATTGAAATTTTATTTTTCCGACTGAGTGAAAATAATGCCTGGACCGGGAGTCGAACCCCGGAACTTATTTCCCGGTCCAGGCATTATTTTCACTCAGTCGGAAAAATAAAATTTCAATAAATATGATTTTCTTCCACAGTTGATTGTGTGATTTTAATAAAAATTGTATTTCTTTCTCCCATTATCTAATGGTGTTTTCCTTTTCCTGCGGTTTATTTCTGTCGAGCTATCTACATGATAGACCAGAGATGTTTCTGCCTAAAGGTTGTCTGAGTGAATAATGCTGACAGGGGTGTCGGCCTGGATAGCTCAATTGGTAGAGCCTTGACCTTGTAAGTCAAAGTTCCGGGGTTCGACTCCCGGTCCAGGCATTATTTTCACTCAGTCGGAAAAATAAAATTTCAATAAATACAATTAAAAACATTTTTCTGCACTTGGATTTTTATTTCAGAAAAAGAATGCAGGCACAACAGAATTGACAGTGCTTACTTTACTTCTGCAGAGATTGATCTCGGGGACAAATTTGCAGAATTTGCGTAAAATAGGTGACTTAATGATCAAATTTGGCAAAAAATGGTAGTTTAGGTGTACCAAAAGCTGAAATCTGTGTCTTTAATACGAGGCAAGTTTCTGGAATGTTCTATCATTTTTTTGTCTACTGAATGTTCTATCTATTTTTTTTTTATGTCGAATCATCTAGAAACCAGGACTCAGACTATAAAAGGCGAAGTGCTTTTCCCAAATGAGCTCAGTCATGTTCATACTTTTCAGCTGAGCGGTTATCTGTGAGACATTATTCGGCCAATGTTGCTGGTTTAACGATATTTCTGTTATGCGATTTATATTTAGCAATGCTCTTTAATTTACTTTTGTAGTACTCGTGACAGTATTATTGAACTGTTACAGGAACATTCGTTTCATAACATTCATTTGTCGATTAATATATGCTTGCTTATTTAAGATCTACTTTCTACGCCCAAGAAAGTTGATATTTTCGTAAAAATATCGATTTTTATTGTTATATATGTAAAATTTTCGTTTCAGTTGTAGCACTCTGTTGCTAAACCTCAATCAATAAATTATTTTTATTTAAAAAGAAAACAAATATATCTTTAAGTTTTAATTTTCAATTATCCAAAATTCCTTATATCTAACAAAATAGTCATTCTAATGTTCAAATATTATACTGATTTAAAACGCTGTAACAGTATAAATTTTATTTTAAACTATACGGGAAAATATATTCGAATATTCAATTTTTAACGCTAAGTGCACATTAAGAATAAAAGTTCGTTTTTTAACACTTTCCAACAAGGTTGAAAAGTGTTTATGACTTCGGTTTGTCTGTCCGTCTGTTTGTGTGTCCGCCCTCTAACTCCCATATATATTTATGGAATTTCTTGAAACTGATATATGTTATTCAAGTTCACTATCGGATGTTCCCTATTGAAAATGGAGTTTATACCTCTACTGGTTTGAGTACAGGGAGCCTCGAAAATATTTGTAAGCATTGTGTTCTATGAGAGGCATTTCTATAAACCATATTTTCATACCCTAACTATACAAAACTCTTAATGAAATTAAAATATGTTATACAAGTTGAATATCGGATGTTCCTTGTTGAAAATGGAGTTTATAGCTCTACTGGTTTGTGTACAGGAACCCCCTAAAATACTTCAAAGCATTGTGTTCTATGAGAGGCATTTCTATAAACCATATTTTCATACCCTTACTGTACACAAATCTTAATGAAATTGAAATATGTTATTCACGTTCACTATCGGATGTTTCCTGTATAAAATGGAGTAAATACCACCATTGATTTGTGTACAGTGATACACAAAAGTATTTCAATGCATTGTGTTCTATAAGAGGCATTTCTATAAACCTCATTTTGATATCCTTACTGTACAAAAATCTTAATGAAATTGAAATATGTTATAGAAGTTCACTATCGGATGTTCCCTGTTGAGAATGGAGTTTATACCTCTACCGCTTTATGTACAGGGACCCCCTAAAATATTTCAAAGCATTGTGTCCCATGATAGGCATTTCTATAAACCATATTTTCATACCCTTACTTTCACAAATCTTAATGAAATTGATATATGTTATTCAAGTTCACTATTGGATGTTTCCTGTATAAAATGCAGTAAATACCACTACTGATTTGTGTACAGGGACGCACAAAAGTATTTCAAAGCATTGTGCTCTATAAGAGGCATTTCTATAAACCATATTTTCATACCCTAACTGTACAACAATGTTAATGAAATTGAAATATGTTATACAAGTTCACTATCGGATGTTCAATGTTTAAAATGGAGTTTATACCTCTACTGGTTTGTGTTCAGGGACCCCGAAAAATTTTAAAGAATTGTGTTCTAGGAGAGGCATTTCTATAAACCATATTTTCATACCCTTACTGTACACAAATCTTAATGAAATTGACATATGTTATTCAAGTTCACTATCGGATGTTTCCTGTATAAAATGGAGTAAATACCATTACTGACGTCTGTACAGGGACACACAAAAGTATTCCAAATCATTGCGTTTTATGAGAGATATTTCTATAAAGTAAATTTCAATAACTTTACTTTGCAAGAAGATTTATGAAATTGAAATGTGTTATTTATAAGCACAAAAGAAAATGCTTTGCATAGAATATAGCATGATTAGCATTAGATTTACAGGGTGACATAAAAATATTCAGTTATATAAAGAGTTATTTATCTTAATGAAATTGAAATATGATATTACAGCTCACTATGGGAAGTTTCCTGTAGAAAATGGATTAAATACCACCCCTGATTTGCTAAAATTGTAGTTTCGTTTACATTAAGCGTTTTTAAAACTTTCTAAGATTTTTAACACTTCCAAACAAGGTTGAAAAAAGTAAATGACTTCGGTTTGTCTGTCTGTCTGTCCGGGCTCTAACTCCCGTAAATATTTATGGAATTTCTTGAAACTGATATATGTTAATCAAGTTTACTATCGGATGTTCCCTATTGAAAATGGAGTTTATACCTTTATTGGTTTGTATACAGGGACACCCGAAAGCCTATCAAAGCATTGTGTTCTAGGAGAGGTATTTCTATAAATCATATTTTCATACCTTTAATGTACACATATCTTAATGAAATTGAAATATGATATTACAGTTCACTATGGGAAGTTTCCTGTAGAAAATGGATTAAATACCCCCCTGATTTATATACAGCGGGCACCCGAATATATTTCAAAGCATTATGTTCTATGAGAGGTATTTCTATAAATCATATTTTCATACCTTTACTGTACACATATCTTAATGAAATTGAAATATGTTATTCCAGTTCACTATGGGATGTTTCCTGTATAAAATGGATTAAATGCCATCACTGTTTTATATACGAGGACACTCAAAAGTATTCTAAAGAATTGCATTCTATGAGAGATTTTTCTATAAATCAAATTTTAATAACTTTACTTTCCACTAAGTTTTAGGAATTTGAAATATGTTATTTATATGTACAAAAGAATGCTTTACATAGAATATAGCATGATTAGCATTAGATTTATAGGGTGACACAAAAATATTCTGTTATATTAAGAGCTATAAATAAAAATTTGCTAGAATTCTACTTTCGTTTACATTAAGAGTTTTTTAACACTTTCTAACATTTTTTTAAGTGTGAGTATGATACCAATTTGTGTATCTGTCCGTCTGTCCGTCTGCCCTCGTCCTAAATCCCGTAAATATTTATGAAATTTTTTGAAACTGATATATGTTATGCAAGTTCACTATCGGATGTTCCCTATTGAGAATTGAGTTTATACCTCTACTGGTTTGTTTACAGGGACAACCAAATGTATTTCAAAGAATTGTGTTCTATGAAAGGCATTTCTCCGAACCATATTTACATACCTTTATGGTACAATATCTCCATGAAATTGAAATATGTTATTCCAGTTCACTATTGGATGTTTCCTATATAAAATAGATTACATGCCACCGCTATTTTATGTACAGGGACACTCAAACGTACTGCAAAGCATTGCGTTCTTTTCGACATATTTCTCTAACTCAAATTTAAATAACTTTACTTTCCACGAAGTTTTAGGAAATTGAAATATGTTATTTATATGCACAAAAGAATGCTTTACATAGAATATAGCATGATTAGCATTAGATTTATAGGGTGACACAATATTCTGTTATATTAAGAGCTATTAATAAAAATTTGCTAGAATTCTACTTTCGTTTACATTAAGCGTTTTTAACACTTTGTAACATTTTTTAAGTATGAATATGATATCAATTTGTGTATCTGTCCGTCTGTCCGTTTGTCTGTCTGCCCTCGCCCTAATTCCCGTAAATATTTATGAAATTTTTTGAAACTGATATATGTTATTCAAGTTCACTATCGGATGTTCCCTATTGAAAATATAGTTTATACCTCTACTGGTTTGTGTTCAGGGATACCCAAAAGTATTCGAAAGCATTGTGTTCTATGAGAGGAGTTTCTATAAACCATATATTAGTACCTTTATAGAAACTTGAATGAAATTTTAATATGTTATTCAATTCCCTATCGGATATTTTCTATGTAAAATAGAGTACATTTCTAACTGGTTTGTGTACTGCCATTTGAAAGTATTCCAAAGCATTGTGTAGTATGAGTGTTATTTTTATAAACCAAATTTTAATAATTTTATTTTCCACGCAATTGAAATATATTATTCGTATACACAAAAGAGTGCCTTTTATGTAATATAGTATGGTTAGCATTTGATTTACAGGGCCACACAAAAATAATCAGTTACATTAATTGCCATTAATAAAAATTTGCTGGAATTGCACTTTTGCCTACATGAGCGTTTTAACACTTTCTTATAATTTTAGTGAGAATATGATTTCAATTTGTGTATCTGTCTGTCCGATTGCCTACCTTTCTATCCGTTTCTCTCCAGCTCCTATCATCAGTGAATATTTTGAGAATTTTTAAAAAATGATACATTCAAGTTCCCTATGGAATGTTCCCTATTTAAAGTGTCATTAATGGGTCCTGTACAACTAGTTTCTTTACAGGGACAACAACAATAACAATAAAAAAAAGCCAATGTATTACGTTTTAGGAAAGAATTTTTTGAAAGTTATATTTAAAAAACTTTCTACTATAAAAATCATAAAAACATTGACATGTATTCTTAATATTCTAAAATATTGTTTTGTATAGAATATGATATGATTAACTTTCAGATTTACAGGGCTGCAGTAAAATATTCAGAGAAATTAAAAGATGTAGTAATTATAATCTAACGGCTGCATTTTCTTTTGATTGAAGCCTTTTTTAACACTTTCCAAAATGCATAAGAGTAATTTTAAAAGCAATTTGTGTATCCGTATGTTTTTCACTCCTGCTGTCTGTTGTGCGATAACATAGGCAAAGAATATTAAAAGTTATTCGATACAATAATTGCGTACAGTTGGAAAGTGTTACTAATCAATGCGTACTGTATGATTTTTTTTCTTGTTTGTTTTCGAATATACTTACCGCGCAATCCTTTAATAAATTTAAATTGTTACTTTTAGTCACTTTATTTTCATTTTGATATGTGCAAAGGATCACTAGTTGACTTCCTCTGATGAACAGTTAAAATATTTTGCATACACGTACACATACTTCTACAAAATAAAATAAAATAAAATAGATAAAAAAAAAATTACAAGTTTTTAAAATTTTGTGCATGTATTAGCAATAAATAAATGATTTTCTTCTTGTAAATTTTCATAATTCGTATTATTAAATGAAAAATACTTTTCTTTAACTCTTCACTTTTATAAATGTTTTAAAACAATAAATTCTCGAATATTAAATATTTTAATTTTTCCATATTTGTGATAAACTATGTATATAATAATAAGTAAAAAACTTTGAATAAACATCATAAAATGCAATAAACTCTTAACAATTGTTTCGGGTCGAAAGAATACATGACCGTTCTTCAGGCAAACAGAGTAGTCACGAGTGCTGCAATCTAAGCGGTAATGCACAAAACCATTTAAGTGAAGAGCAAATATATATAAAGATGAATGTAAATGTAAGTACTAGTGTGATAAAAATGATATCCAAATGGGAAGAGGAGACAGGAGGTGAAATGATTAGGAGGTGACAGGAGGTGAACCATGAGCCCAGCAGTTAAAAGCAATAGAAGATTTGGAAGTCACATCATTACGAACATTTCGACAGTGCTCGTTTATTCTACATTTCAAACGCTTCCTAGTCTGACCAATATAACCTAATTTGCACGATTAAAAAAGTGTCAAATTATTATTTTTTTTTTATCAATGTTTATCTATTTATTAGCCATTTTTTAAATTAGTTTAGCATTTTACACAAAAAATAAATGTGTAGTGAGCGTTAAAGAGTTAAGATGATCACAACCGTAGTTGTTCTACACGGGCATCAAATAATTCCCATTCATTATGAAATCTTCTTAATGACTGCAAATTCGGTTGAAATATTCATGCATTACTTGAAATTAGCTGAATAATTTTCGATGTTTACGGTTCATGTACAGAAGAACACAAAAGAATTTCATATGATTATAAGCTAAACGCAGCATTTCTTTTAAGTACATATCAACACATATTAGTAGATTTCAACATAATGAAACTAACCTACATTATTAAAAGATGCCTAAAAGCCTGGCTTTTGCAAAAATAAACATATTAACCCTTAAATGCATGAATTATTATTTATCCGGGGAATGGTTTTAGTTAATAGAAAAAATACCAAAAAAAAAAAAAAAAAAAAAAAAGAAGATTATTCTTTTAAATTTTCAAAAAAAGATATTGATGTATTTTTACATAAAAAAAAAGCTACATTTTCTTGTATAAATTTATCAGCATAAGCAAAAATATAAATTCTATTTGTTACTCTTACCTCGTTTCGATCTGAAAACAACTTTTCCAGTACGTTTTTATTACTTTTAGTATTAAATAAATGTTTAGTTTACATTGCTATGCAAGAGAATTCTGATGTAATCGTTTTATTGACTGAAGGTTTGGTACAAAATTTTATGAGTTACTTGGAATTAGCTTAATATTTATTAGTGTCATATATAATGTTTGTAAATCATAAAGATGAATACACAAAACTATTTCGACACATTACGGTCTATAGACGACACGTCATTTAAGTTAATTGTAATATCGTTACACTGCATTTAAATTAATGAAATTAGTATGTGTCATATACATGCCGAAATGATAATTTCTCTAAATAATTGTAAGCATAGAATTTGTTATTAATTAACAGCCTATTTATATGCATTTAGATTAAAATTAAAATTTACGCTAGTAAATTATTTTAGATTTGTAAATGTTACTTTAAAAATAGAAAGCATAACAATAAAACGTCAAAATTAATACAGAGAAATATTATATACATTTTTTTTTTTTAATGAAAGGGATGAAAATCTTTTTAAGTTCATTTAAGTTGTCGAAGAACTAAAAAAAGTAAAAGTATTTTTCCTTTTTTTTTTCATTTATTATACCAGTTTATTTTATTAGATTCTCTTTATCGAAGTAATATAATTTTAGTTTTATTTTTCTTTTTAGTTTTTTTTTAATTTGTTATCCATTAAAAAAATTATATTAAAGTGATTTTAATTAAATTCTTGCATATACATTTTATTTTTATATGAACGGAATTATTAAATAAACTCAATATGTCAAACTTTTACTTTAAATTTTATCGGATTAACTAATACTTTTTTTTACAACATTTTAATTGGCAATAACTTTCTGAACTTTATTTAAAGTAAATTAGTATGTAAAGATTTTTTTAAATTAATGATGTGTCATTTAAACTGACAAACAACTACTTCAAATTGTTTATTTAAAACTTAAATTTTACTGAAAATTTTCTTCAGATTTAAAATTATTGTTCAGATTTCTAATGGTTTGAATTAAATTAATAGTGAGAGTTAAAAAGCTCCAAAAGTATTTATTTATTTGTTTATTTTTATTAAAAAGTATTTATGTAACTTTTTCAAAAATTTTCTAAACTTTTTTATTCTAAAAATTGATATTTGTATTAATTTGTCACCCCCCCCCCCCCTCAAAAAAAAAAAAAAAAAAAAAAAAAAAAGTTTTCATGTGAAATATTCATCTCTTGCAAATTAAAAACGTAAACAAAGTTCATTATTTTTATTGATAAAAACTTAAATGGCGTGAAAAGTATTTCAAAGTAAAAGTTGCATAAAATATTAGAATAATGAAAGAAAGTTTCGGAAATTATATTTCAAGAATTAAAATAAACCAATATGAGTTTTTAAATAGTGCAATTTTAAGTCATAGTTATATTATTAAATAAAAAATAAAATAGTTAATATGTAAGAGGCAGAAATAACGCTGTGTTATTATACTGTATAGTGGTTAAAAATTTCTCCCTTCGAAAAAATAGTTATTTTATATATTAAAGAAAATATGAACTTCAAAATACTACATTGAAAAAAAAAAATA
Source organism: Salticus scenicus (assembly GCA_963930645.1). Lineage (NCBI taxonomy): Eukaryota > Metazoa > Arthropoda > Arachnida > Araneae > Salticidae > Salticus > Salticus scenicus. The sequence continues at coordinate 137,656,109 of OZ005648.1, forward strand.
AAGGAGCAAAAATACACAAAAATGAGTAAAAATGTGTCAAATTTGAGTATGTTACATACTCAGAATAGCTCCGAATCAAATATGCTCAAATTTAAATATCCTCTGTGCTTATTATTGAGTATATTAACATGCTTAAAAATTGGTGTCGACCATCGTGAATCATAATATCAGAAACATAGACTTTCAATGTTGTATTCTTTCGCAAATCAGCATGGAATCTCCACGAAATATTATTCTGGAGATTTCAGGGGATACATTTTCTATTTGAACTCATTCAGTTTAAATTTGCAGAAATTCTATTACGAACTTGTTTTAGTTCAGCATATTTATGATAAATTATGAAGTGTACAGATATTAATTTGAAGACATGCCACATTTGATAAATAAGACAAGCTTATTTTCCTTTTTAAAACAAAATTATTCATTTAGAAATGAGTGTGTCCATTTATTCATTTTTAATCACTTCGTTTTTAACAGTATATAAAAAAAAATTATAATATAGATTTACATTTATTTTGTATAATAAAAAAATTATGAAGTTCTAAATACTATATATATTGATAATATATTTTGTACTTATTTTATTATATAATGATTTTTGATAGCTCAGTGGATCAATTTCAAGCATGATTAGTGTAATTGTTTATTATTCAATAAGTTCTAGTTAATACAATAAAATATATCTTCCAAACATGTCATAATACATATATCGTTAATACACCAAGAGGACCAAAAATCTCTGACATATCTTAAATTTTAATATAAGATAAGTAAATGGCATACAAGAGTGCTGTTTGAACTAGACTGTTTCTTATGACAAAAGTTTAATTTAAGGAAAGAAAAACCTTTCCAATTATGTTTGTAAATGGCGCTGTATCTTATATTTTGTACATATAACATTTCTTTTAAATTTGCTTCAGCTATCTCGATCTCCAGAATTAACCAGTCTTTGTTTCTTCACTTGGGGCTATAACTGTAAAAAAATATTGTGTAAGAATACACAACATTATTGAGGGAGCTTATTTTCCTCAACCATGTTGAGAAATGTTATCAGCTATAGCTGTGTAACAGAGGCATACAATGGACAACCATGTAGAGAACCATTTTCACAACCATATAGAGAAATGTTACCAGTTGTAAGTGCGTAACATTTAACTGTATGCCTCTGTTACACAGCTGTAAACATTTCTCAGCAGGGTTGAGGAAAATAAGTTCCCTCAAGAGTTTTCTGTATTCTTAACGAAATATTTTACAGTGTAATAACCCTATTACACACGACGATTTTCGTGCGAGTTTCATTTGAGCCAATTTTTATTCATTTTTTCATAGCTGAAATTCAAAAGTGGGTTGCAAATTCTGTGTCAAAGATCATCCGATAAACAAGTTTCCGCGGCATTCAGTACATGTCAAGGGGAACCGATTTATTGCTCTTTTCTCAACGCGTACAAAAAGCTTCCTTATCATTAGGTTATAATCGTGGAGACATTGCTTGTAGAAAAAACTGTTTATGACTAGCCCCCCCCCCCCCCCAAAAAAAAAAAAAAAAAAATAGTTCTTACCCACAACTCCTATTACAAAGGGTGTTGAGGCGAGTTAGTTCAAATTAATAATCGGCTCTAAAAATGCGCGAAAAGTAGTCATGAGTAATAGCTCCTTAAGAAGGACAAAGCTTTCCTTGTCAGCGATGTTAAAGTATCTAAGATATCAATTACGCACATAGTGCACTCTCCTTCACAATCAGCGTTATAGAACATGTGGATCGAACTAGATTGATATTTCGATGTGATTACATTGTTGTGAATTTCACAAAATAAATGATCTCTAATTTCTTACCTTGCATTTTTTAAGATATTTTCTTGCTATATTTATAGTACAGCACCATCTACTATTAAAATTTGAAACTGATATTTTTATTTTCTAAAACACAATATTTTGAAATACAAAAAAATAAAACATTCACTTGTGCACGAAGATAAATATATATATATATATATATATATAGAGCATAGTTCAATAATTTCTCTATAGGATGTACTATAATTTGAATGTTGAAACATAAATAATACATAAATCGTTTTAAGTAGTAAGTCAAATTTTTTTCGCGTTTAATAACATATATTCTTGTTCATTTTAAAAAGATAGTTGTAAATTTTTCCATTAGTGTTTCACAATAAATGAGACGGAAATAAATTACGTACGGAAAAAAAAATATACATATATCTTCTAAATCTAATAATAAGATTATTTAGGCAGATGCTACTGCTTATAGCTAAAATTAATTGCTTTCAGAATTGTACACTGTTATACATGATTAGTATTATTATATTCGTAGTTTTAACTGGTACACTTATATAAAGTTTTTAATTGCAGCTGTTAAATATGAATTATTTAAAAATAAGATTCCTAATATTGAACACATAATAATAAGCTATGCTTTTAATTCCGAAACTGTTCACAGAAAGCAATATTTTTTATTTATAATCTGTAATGGAAGGCATCTTTAATATAATTATTTATTGGAGCTTTAAAATTTTCCTAGATAACAACGTACACATACTCTGATATTTACATTACTTGAATCTTTTTAAATTACAGCAATGCATTTATCTGAATCTACTTATATCTGTTAATATGTGTTAATATTTGAATCTGTTAATCTCTGAATTTTTCAAAAATAAGATTCCTAATATTAAACAAATTACTATAAGCAATGCTTATAATTCCAAAATATTCCAAAGAAAACAGCATCTTCTGTAATCGAAAGGATCTTTCTTATAATTATCGATTGGTTGTTAATAAAATTTCTACGTAAAAATCAGTACATACTTTGATAGCTACAGTACTTACATTTTTAATTCCATTACCCGACTACCGTAGGTAATGGAAGTATTGTACTCGGTCCAAAAATTCGATATCGAGTTTTCACATGATTTACATGTTTTAAGTTCTTCTGAGTCCAAAACAGTAGTTTTTGACAATTGGTCAGTGTGTGTGCGTGTGTGTGTGTGTGAATGAATGTATGTATGTGGGGAATCTTCTGACTATCATATCTCCGAAACTATTAAAGATAGAAGTGAGAAACGTCAGAATTATGTCAGGTCTGGTGTACAGTTGAATTTTCCAAATTTTAGTGAAAATTGGAAAACCAGAAGAGGGACATCGGAAACCGGAAAAACGGGTCTAATGATTTTCTTCAAATTTGCTATATAAACACTCTATTAGATGTCCTTTTGAATTGATATGGTTGGTTAGTTCAGGAAAATTGATAGGCGTCCTGTATAAATAGCTCAATTTCAGGCCTCGCAAGTGCGTTCCTTTAAAAATTGTTGTACGGATGTTTTTCAAACTCGCCATATTAACTCATCTTTAAATATCCTTTCATATGCATTTATTGTTTTCTGGTCAATAATTGAATATGCCAAGTTTTGGTAAATGTTGGTATCTCAAAAACGGCTCTAACGATTTTCTTGAAAATTGTTATATAAATGTATTTTATATATCCTGTCTCATGTATTACGTGGTTATTACGGGAAAATTAACAGTCTTTATGATTAGGTAGGTCAGCTTGGACCTCGGAAATTGGTGTTTCAAAAAATAAATATAAACTTTCTTTTTTTTTTTTTTTTTATTAACTCGCTATGTAAATTTTGTGTTTCATATCTTTATATATAAATATATATATATATATATATATGTATCAGCTTTCTCGGGAAATATTGTTAGGTGTCTACTTCGTTAGGTCAATTTTATGTCTTCTGATCACACCAGCTCCAAAAAAAAAAAAAAAAAAAAAAAAAAAAGCATATGGTATGTGTAATAGTGGGTAATGGAAGACGTGTGGTTATTTCTTATCAGATTTTCTTAAACTGTAGCAATTCACTTAAAACTGTCCATTTATGTTCCAGTTATAATGCGTTATAAAGTACCACGAATAGTAAATCTATCTCAAAACATTCCCCTATTCCGTAATTGAAATTTTAAATTTACATGTCGTATTATTATACACAACTTTTTAAAAATTTAAAATATATATCAAGATTAACACGCAAAATATTTATGTTTATATTAATAATTTTAAAGTATTATAAAGTAGATCAAAATCTTGCGTAGGAATTTGGAGAATAAAATTCATACCACCATGCACCAAAAATTGCTAAACGTAACGAACACCATAAACTGTTAAACATATTTCAAATAGTGGGGTGCTTCATCAGGAAACAATTAATGAGGCCCCCTACATCAGGCGAAATCGAAGTGTAAAACCAAAATTCACGAGTGCTGCGACTGCTACAGCTTTCACGTTGAGCTTGCGGCTGTAGTTATTCAAATTACTACTATTTTATACTTGCTTGTATCATTGTTGAGTGGCATCGCAAATTTTTGCTACCATAAAAACTATAAAAAGAAGGATATTATAGTCGCTTTCTAATATTAATGTATATTTGATGTAAGTTTTTATGCTGTCGTGATGTGCTTCTTTATTTGGTATATAAAAATTACAATATTAATCATGACATCCTATTAAGTTATACATTTTTATTTATTTATTTATTGTCGGATGGAATGTCGCATTTTATTATTTTGATGGAAAAGATTTATTTTCATTTGTTTGTACTTGTTTACAAATTTATTTTTTATTTTAAATTACTTAAAGAAAACAAACAACAACAAAAAAACAACAACAATAAGTTATAGATAACGGAAAATGACGTTAGTTTGAAAATGTTTATACATCACTTAAATAAAGATTAAAAATAAATCTCTTGAATTATTATCATTCTGTAATCAGTAAAATAAAAATAATTGCTTATAGTTAACATATGTTGCTGATACAACATGAAGTATATTCTAAGAGAGAAATTTTAACATTGCATTTCTTATTCATTTAAAGTTTGTCACTTTTTAAATTAATTATTTATTGTCATTCGAATAACAGAATAAATAAATGAACAAAGCAGACAAATTTACGATTTACAAAAGTGTTTCGGAATCGTAAATGCTACTAAGGGAATTTGTTTTGCAGTTGAAAAGATAATTACCGATGAGTTTAATTACCTGGAAATAAAAACATCTTTAACTAAATATTTGCTTTTCGATGTTCTCTTTTCAAACTAAGGGAATTTCCTTTGTTTGTCGCAACTTTTACAGCTCATTTAATCTTTATAAGTTGTTAATTTGGAGATGAAAATAAATTTCATTAAATTTTCTTATGACAAGAGAATTAATTGCATGTACTACTAAAAGTAAGTTTTTTAAATTTGTTTTGAGCTCTTCAATGTATAACTTAAAGCAACAGCTTTATCGAAATATGAATTTCAATACGTTTGTTTTTGAAATAATTTTTCATAAAAATGCAGTTTAAGTGTTTGAAGTAACATTTACACTGGAAGATAGTTTAAATCACACAAACATGTTATACATAATCGTGAAAATTTTCGACCTCGATTTCTACACGTTTTCAGGTGTGAGGAATCCGAAAATGACAAAATTTGTATGGTGTCTGTCTGTAGGGTGTCTGTTAGTCCGTTAGTCCGTTAGTTTGTTAGTCTGTGTACACGATATCTCAAGAACAAATTGTCGCAGAGAGGTCAAATTAGTTTTAAAATATTACTTTCGACACTGGCAAGAATCCTATTCATTTGCAACATTCGAATTAAAAAACTTCGTAAATTATTAGAAATTTACGATTTTTTTAATATGGGAGAATAGGACAAAAATTCACTTAAACGTGCATTAAATGGAAACTTTTTACTGTAAAAATGTCAGACCAGTTTTAAAATATCAGTTTTGATGCCGGAATGAACATCAGTAACTATAAATATGCTACTTTGAAAATTTCGCAGGTTATTGGAAATTTACGAATTTCTTAACATGGCAGTATAGGGCAAAATTTCACATAAACGTCAATTTTGAGAGATATTTTCATCGTAAAGATGTCAGACTACTTTTGAAATATTATTTAGGACACTGGCATGAATATTAATGACTATGAATTTTCCAATATAAAAATTTCGTAAGTTATTGGAAATTTACGAATTTCTTAACATGGCAGTATAGGGCAAAATTTCACATAAACGTCAATTTTGAGAGATATTTTCATTGTAAAGATGTCAGACTACTTTTGAAATATTATTTAGGACACTGGCATGAATATTAATGACTATGAATTTTCCAATATAAAAATTTCGTAAGTTATTGGAAATTTACGAATTTCTTAACATGGCACAATAGAGCAAAATTTCACATAAACGTCAATCTTGAGGGATATTTTCATCGTAAAGTTGTCAAACCACTTTCTAAATATTATTTAGGATACTGGCATGAATATCATAGACTATGATTTTTCCAATTAAAAAAATTCGTAAGTTATTTGGAATTTACTTAACGTGTCAGAATAAGGCAAATTTGAGCATAAACCTCCATTTTGAGGATCATAAATGCATTACACAACTTCAAAATTACATTTATGATATTTGTTTAAACATGATTGAATACAAATATTCTAATAGGAAAATTTCGTAAGTTATTCGTAATTTACGATTTTACCAACATAGCGAAATTGTAAATTTTTCATATAAATATGAATTTTGAGGATTATTGTATTGGAAATATTAGTATGAAAACTAAACAACGGAATTGACCCTGATAAAATAAATTAATAGATTAGAATAAGATAAAATTATGGAAGTGAACGGTGGATAGCCTATTAGGCGGGGATTTCATTCTGTCACTGTATCAAGCTTTGGTCAAATTCATTTCTTTTAACATGATTATAATATGTCTCGCACTAGAAATTTATGAGAACATAAATGTGATGGGGAACTGAGCAGAGTTCACCTATGCCAACTAGTTTCTTCTATTTAATTTGTTGCATATTTGTGCATCATTTTCCTAATTCTTCTCGTATGCTTCATTTACTTACAAACGATATGTATTTCTTTCGATCTAGTTAAGATGTCACTATTGATACATGTATTAATAGCATGATAAAATGCATGTCTTAATACTTAGTACTATGAATAAACTATTCTACTCAGTATAATTTACCAAGTAATTTTGATAAATTTGGAATTTTTACAATATCCATTCCTGTGAAGTGATGATTTTATTTGATATTTTTTATCTTTTTTTTTTTTTTTTTTTTTTTTTTTTCTTTAAGAATATGCTAAAGTAAAATCTCTCTAACGATATTTGACAAAAAACTTCAATAAATAGGATTTTGATGCGTGTTTTATTTTTTTTTAGATCCGAATCTTAAAATAGTTTTTATCACTTACGTCATTATATGTTCTTTTTATAAATTAAACAAAAAACATGAAAGATATTCTGATTATTATTTTTTTTTTAACTGTGCTAAACATTTTTCATTTAGCGAAAAATGACGTGAGTAGCGATTTTGTAACTTCTTGCATATAATATATATTAATATTCCTAACATACCAGGGACACTTTCGTGAAGATCGGAGAACTATATATGTACCTGCCAAATCTTCTGCTTTACTTGCAACACTTATTAAGAAGGCAAAATATTTGCTATATTTAAAGAAGAAAATTTTCTAAATAAACAAAACAAAGCAAACTATGCTAAAACTCTGGAGAAAAAAAAGCGGAAAAGTTGGCTGATATATATATATATATATATATATATATACATACAGGGTCCGCCAGAAGTACCATCCCTCCCACCTACCTCGGAAATATGTTGAAATTTTGAGAAATAGCGATACGTATGTTCAATGAATTTGAGGGTACCTTTTTTGGTGAAAATATTTTGGGACCGTTGGTGGGGCGATAGGGAAGGGAGGGCAACATAAAAATTTGAAATAGGATGATATGTCTTGTGATACGTCTCACGAAACTTTTCTTTAAGATAATGGATTTGAAAGAAATAGTTTTGTTCAGCGATAATTATTAAAGGGGATACATGAGTTTTTATAATTTTGAAATAGGGATTTTATACTTATGTATCTTCTTTAATCTTCATCGCAAGACAAAATTATTTATATCAAAATCAAATTCATTGTCTTGAAAATATGTTTCCAGAATGTATCACAAGACATATCTTCCCATTTGAAATTTTAAAGTTGCCCTCACTAGCGGCATTTCTACCGTCCCCCTCCCATCCCCACCGCGGTCCCAAATTTTTATTACCCCCCCCCCCTCCCCCCCCCCGAATTCTATGAACACGTGTTTCTCCATTTTTTAAAATTCTGGCGCATTTTCGAGAGAAGAGGGGAGGGGTACTTTTTTGCAGTTTTGAAATGTGGATTTTATACTTTAATAAACATTGCAAGACAAAACTATTAATGTAAAATTTATTGCCTTGAAAAGATGTTTCCAGTGACGTATCACAAGGTACATCATACCTTCCCATTTGAAACTTTAAAGTTGTTCTCCCTAGCGACCCCCCTAGTCCCCCGCCCCCTAGACCCCAGGCTCAAAATATTTTCACCGAAAGAGGTGTTCGTCGAATTAATTCAACACATGTTTCGCCATTTTTCTAAATTCTTACGCATTTCCGAGATAGGAGAGAAGTGCACTGTAAAAAATAACGGTAGTTTTTACAGAAGAATGTGCTGGCAATATGGGTGCCAGCTCACTCTGATGTTAGAAAAAGTATTTTACAGAGGAAAAAACTGTAAAAGAGGTTATCTTTAGAGATGTTTCCGCTGTAAATTGCCTTATTTAGCAGCAGAATGTGCTACCGTAAAAAACTGCCGTTATTTTTACTTTCCGAACATACATATGTAAGGAAAGTATTGCAATCATGACAAAAATCCGATTTCAAGATTTTGTAATTTTTTTATTTGATTTGGGGTCCACTGAGTTTGTTTTCACTATTTTTACGATGATGTATGTATGTGTGTGTGTATGTGTATGTGTATGTGTGTGTGTATGCATGTGTGCGTATGTGTATGTGTGTGAGTGAACACGCTAGCGTCTAAACGTTTTGCTCGAATGAGCTGTAAGTTGGTACGCATATTGCAAGTCACCGTAGCTTGAACCCTATTGATTTTAATTAATCTAGCACTTATAGTTTTTTTACAGGGACACAAAGAAAATTTTTTTATCATTATTGCCTACGGAACCAAATTTTAAAAAGTGCGATGGCGTCTAAACGCCTTATTAAACTGAGCAAACAATTTATACTCATATTATAGGTAATAGTTGCATGAACTGCATAGCTTTTGGTGAAGCTAGTACTACTAGTGTTTTTACAGGGACAGAACAAATAATTCTGTATCATTATGGCCTATGGGGTAAAATTATTTAAAGTGTGATAGCATCTAAATGCCTTATCCATTCAAGTGGAAAATTTATATACGAGTTATAGGCCACCATCACACAAATTATATAGATTTTGGTGATTCTAGCACTTAACGAGTTTTGCAGGGGCACAAATAAAAATTGTTAATCATTAAGAACAATAGGCTCAAATTATTTTAAGTGCGACAGCGACTAAACGCCTTATTCAAATGAACTGAAAATTTATATACATGTTGTATGTCACCGTCACACGAACTTTATGAACTTTAGAGAATCTAGTACTTATGGTCCTTTTTAAGGGACCAAATGCAAATGTCTTTATCATTGTGGCATATGGGCTCAAACTTTAAAATACGATAGCGTCTAAATGCCTTATTCGATGGAGCTGAAAATTTATATAAATATTATAAGTCACTGTTGCACTAACCATAAAGATTTTGGTGAATCCAGCATTCGTAGGTTTTTACAGGGACACAACAAAATATTCTTTATTATTGTGATCTAAGTGTTCGGTAAAATAGTGTTAAATTAAACATTTTGTACTATATAAAAAAAAAAAATTACTCAAACTCCCTGTGATAATTTTCTCTCTTTTGTTTATTTAACGACTCCTGTTACTTTACTTTATCTACAGAACCATTAAGTACTCAATGTTCGGAACGTCGAATGGAGTCACTCCAGATATTTTACACTGTGGTGGGAATTTTGGAGAAACCTGCATATATGTGTACACACACACACATACATACATATGCGTATATAATATATATATATATATATATATTAAAAGAGATTTAGACAGTACCCAGGTCACTTTTGTATAAATATATTATTTCCTTCTAAAATATTTAACTTTTAAGATATGAGATCCGTAAAGTTATATAAGGCCCTTTAAAGAACATTGGAAAAAAGTTGCAAAAAGTTAGAAATTGCAAGAAAGATGATTAAAAAGAAAATTACTCAAATATAAAAAAAAAGTAAAATTTTTTTTCTAATAGTATTAATAGGATGCAAACCTCTTAGTTGGATGCAGGAAAAATTTTAAACCAATTCTTGCTTGAAAAAAAAAAAAAAAAAAAAAAAAAAAAAGACGACATTTGTGTATGCTTAGTGATTTAAATAATCTCCTTTTAACGATATAATGATATAACAAATGACACATGAAGAAGATATTGGAAATGGTGTTTTTATGATATAAGAACTAGTGATGTTGATTCATAGAGATTGATCCATTAATATAAGGTAATTAAAAATTAAATATTTACTGGCTTAATTATAAAACTGAACATATTTAGAAAAGGCTTTAATTTATTAATGAAATGAATTAAAAGAAAGCGAAAAATCTTAATATTTATTCTATATTTGTGAAATTCACGAATATGCGTTATTTATTTTTGAGAAAAATAAATTTATCGAGATAACCTCGTGCTTCAATGTAGAATTTTATAGACTTGTAAAGAAAGATTTTAGCCTTATCTTCAATGGTATTGAATGATGGAATGGATAATTTATTCCCTATTTTAATATTTAAGTATTCTGGTGGAGGGTTTATGGTTTAAGGCCGATTTTCTACACTAAGGAACTAGGTCTGGATGGGATGCTCTCAATGTGTCAGTGAGGAATTTCTATAGGGAATCCTAGTCCGTATTCAAGGGATATGGAAGAAAATTACGAGAACGAAATGTTTAAAATTTTTTTTTTCTGGTTTATAAGCTTGAAAATCGTTTGAAGTATAGTTTCTTATCTCACTTATCGTCTACAAAAAGCAATCACGAAAATAATAATTAATAAACAAAATGAAAAAAAAATTATATGACTTACACAAACTTAAAAAAAAAAAAAAAAAAAAAAAGTCATATTCCTTTATACGTTTGAATTTTTGTTTATTTTTTCAAAGTTTAAATACCTAATGTCAAGTAATTCGTTAGTTGTTATTTTAAATTTACTTTACGTATATTTATAACTACATTTTAGTATTACATATAAATTTGATAATTGATAGTTTTTAGTTCGTTACAAGAACAAAAATGTGCTTTGAAGAATTCAGATGTGAAATACATTATATTGAGTTGAATATCTGTTGTAAACCCTTTTATTTATTGTTTCTTTCTGAAACTAAATACACTCTAGAGAGAATGTTGAGGAAAAAAAAAATATCGCTAAATTAATAAATTTTTTGACACGAATTTTAGAAAAAAATATTTATTTTTATTGAAACAAAACATGAAATTATTCCCTAGAAATATTATCTACTATTTTAAGAACACCATATGTAATGGGATTTTAGAAACTTTTTCATTTTATTAAATTTTCATAAAACTTATAATTTATGTCTTATTCCAAGGAGAAGAAATATTTTTCATGTATAAATATTTTTGATTATTATTTAATATATATACAGTCGAACCTCGTTAACGTGAATATCTAGGAAATTTTTTTTCATGTTATCAGTAGTTCATGTTATCAGTAACTAATTTAGTATAACTAAACTAATCTTCATTTTGACGACGATTGTAAAAATAGTTCACGTTAAAAGTAATTCACGTTAAGCATGTTCACGTTAACTAGGTTCAACTGCATATATAAATATATGTATATATATATATATATATATATATATATATATATACATAAATTAATGAAAAATTTATAAACTTGAAACTTGAAATTTTTATATCAAGAATATTACATTCAAGAAATATAATCAAAGAGGTAATTATAATATTATAGGTATGTATCAAAGTGTATAAGTAAAAATGTTTTTAAATGTATTTTACTATTTCTTAATAAATTTTTGGTATAAGTTCATAAAAATTCTTTTTTTTTAATTTAATACTTTTGTTATTTTAATAAATCTTAAATTATAGATTATTTTAAAATGTAACATAAACTTATGTTTATAATTGAAAAACACTATAAATATTATATTTTTAATTGAAAAACACTATAAATAGACTGTGTCTAAATAAATGCCTTGTCCTACAATTTAAATAAAAAAAATTCATTCGTTTATTATTTCCTACATTAATATATATATATATATATATATATATATATATCATTTTTTTCACCAACTTGTTTTTTCTGTTTAATAATTTTAAAGTTAAACTGGCAGTTTTTATTGAATATCTTTTGAACTAATTGTCCAATTAAACTAAAAAAAATACGGCATTAGCTTAATTTTGTATCGATTAATGTACCAACTTTTGCAGCGATCGGTTGAACGATGTAGCTTTGTATAGCAATTTCAAACCGGACATATTCAAGGCGAAACACAGAAAAGTTGATGACGCGAAATTTCTGACTGAAAGCAACGGTCCTGTCATACTAATATATATATATATATATATATATATTAATAAAATGAGACTTTTGTCAGTAAATTTATCAGAATCAAAAAATGTTGCGATATCTACACATTCCACGCACCATGAAAGCCGAAAATGATTTCAGAAATTTTTGTCTGTGTTTGTGTGAGTGTCATGGTGTCCGTATGTCTGTAACGCTATTTTTGTCCGGACATCACTTGAGAACGGCTGGACGGAATTCAACGGCGCTTGGCAGAAACGCAGATCTTTACCCAAAGTAAAATTATATCTATTAACGGAATTATCTTATTAACGAGATTCTTTCCCCTTTCACCCTAGGGGTCAGGAAGCAAAACACGTTTGGAAATATAACTCGGCCCAAACTACTTCAAGGTGAAGAAATTGCACATGATGAGACTAGACTTGAGATAAAACATTATGTACGATTTTGGAATTCTTGATTCTTGCAAAACGAAGGGGAAAAATCGTTTTTCAGAGGAAAATTTCAGAAATTTCAGATTTTCGCTACTAAAAATAGTACAAAGGTATTGAAAACAGCCATTTTTTTTTGGGTGGGGGGGGGGGGGAGAGGGGAGATTACGAAGCAGCAATTTCGAGACTTTAGCGCTGGATTTATCTTGGGAAATCTATGGGATCTGCGGGATTTCGCAAAACTTCAAACTTACCCGCTGGGGAAGGGGAAGTAAGAAGCGGGCAATTTTTTGCCGAAAGCAGTGGGGACCCGGACTCCTCAATTTGTGAGCGGGAAAAACCTCTACCGTACACAGTGGGAATTTTAACGTAGGTTATTAGTAATGATATGGGATTTTGACAACTCATTTAAATAGTGCCCAGCGAGGTGTGCAAAGCCTACTAGAATACATATGTATATACTAGATCACAGAATTTGTTTTCTATTAAGAAGCATTGGCCTCCGAGGTGCAAAAGCATGCAGATTTATTAAAAAATTATATAGGGAATTTGCTCACAAAATGGAAATATCCAGTATTCGGAAGTGTCTTCTAAAGAGAATTTTTACGACACACGTTAAAATTAACTTAACAAACTAAATTATTAATAACCTTATTGTCAATTAAAAAAAATCGTTTTACAAAAATATGATTTTCCTCTTAAAATGTCCGCAGAGGAAACAAAACCATTAGAAAAATATGTTTTTAACTAAATAAAATAAATAAATAAATACAAATCTACATAGAAATGGATAATTGGTGAACACTGTAAATAAATATATAAATAAATAAATAAATTCTAAAATAGGTAAAAATCAGATATTTGGGAAAAGCAATGTTTCAAATTGAAAAGTTCTGTTTATACCCAAAATGGGTTAGAAAAAGTATCTATTTTGAGTTTACAAACTTGTTATGTATGGTTCACTTTCTTATTTTATATTTTTGTTTATAATAAATAAAGACGTTGTAAAAAATGATTGTATCACTCACATCTTATTTAAAAAAAAAAAAATCTAACATGCGTAGATTATCTAAACAAAATGTAAACATCTCGTATGTATATGTATGGACACTGCAAAAAAGTAAACTTCAAAATAATTCTATATAAAATTGGTCTCGTATCCAATTTAGGTTAAAATTTTGGGTTATAAACAGAACTTTCCAATTTAGAACATTGCTTTACCCAAATATCTTACAAATTTTTACCTAGTTTAGAATTTTTTTTAAAGTGAATTTCGTTTTTTTTTTAAATGGGAATTTGAATTGAGCAAATTTCTTTCCTCAAACGTAAATCTCAGCTCGAACGAATTGGTTTTCTAGCTGATAAGTTTGAATATCGGTCTTCTTCTTTTTCTTTTTCTTCTTCTTCTTCTTCTTTTTTTTTTTTTTTTTGTGTGTTTGTGAGTTTGTGCAACACTGAATTGAATACTCTGTATACATATACACATAGTATTTATATATTAAGTTAGGAATCGGAGGAATAATAACACAGAGTGGATTTATTTGCTCAATTTGTAATACTTTCTTCTTCCAGAAGAAACGTAATTTAAATCTTTCATCACGATCTTATTTAATTCTCAAAACAACCAAATGAAAAGAAATCTGTCGCATGCAGAAATTCTGGATGCTTAATGCTCAATAAAGAACAACAGAATAAATATCTGTTCTTTATTTTTACTCGAGTTAATTTAAAATTAACTGTCTTTTAAAATAATGGTTCATTATCATTAGATTGTAGAAAGGACAACTGATTAGTCAGACTAGTTGAGATTTTTGAAAAACTTTCTGGATATTCTAAAGACAGCCAAGGGAATATTTTGTGAAGTTGAAAAGGTAATTTTTCGCAAGTTAAATTAACCGAAAAGAGTGAATTTTCTAAAGGAAATGTTTCCTTCTGAATTTTTCCTTATCAGATAAAATTTTTGTTATTCTTCAATAATGAAAAATATATGTTTTAAAAAATCAATTTAATTTTTTTTTTTTTTTAATGTCAATTGTGAGTCGATAGTTTTTCTTATTTTATTAACGTTCTTTGGTTTTGCATTGAACTGTTTCTATTAACATTATTTATAAAACAATTTTTCAAAAAACGTTTTTGGTATTAGGAGATTTTTGTTTCATCTCTATTCGGTCGGTAGCATTACTTCTCAGAACTGCAATAAAAAAGGCTTCAGAGAAGCCATATGCAAAAAAACATTTTAAATTTATTAGCAAGCATGAGTGCGCCATGCTGCTTTGATTATGAACTCGTGCCCTTCTTTATGTTGTTTAAACTGATAAATGACCATGTTATTATTTTGACTTCATTCAACTGACTGTAGTAAGAGATTGGAATTTAAATGTTTATTAACGAAGTTATTTATTTATTAATTTAATTCCTTTTTGAATTTAATCGGCTTCCTTTAAAACAAACAAACAAACAAAAAATCGAGAAAAGTAAAAATTCTATTTTTTCCTTTTACATATTTATGATCAAGTCTATAGAAACAATTTTTAAAATTAGTTTAGCAATTTTCTGAAGGAAATATGTAGTGAATGTTAGATTGTTGGGGGCATTATTTTTAGAATACATTAATACGTTTTCTGTTAAAATAATACATCAAAAAATCAATAAAACAAATAATTATGTTTATGTACCAACATCATTATTTTGAGTTAATGGATTATGGAATTTTAAACCATCAAATATGATGTCTGCGTAGATAGTTATTAATTGTTTTGGATGCAAAAATTCCCTTTAATAATCCATTATGATAAAATATTATTTTAAAATTAATAAATGATATTTTCTCAAATTTCACTGTGTTAAATTTATTGGACAAGATTATGATTTTTTGAATACTTGTACTACATTTTTAATTTTGATTATAACGTATTAAAATTGTATGAAATTACACATAATTATTGGTTCACCATTTGTTCAAAAACTGAATAGTCATTTTTGTCTATTGAAACTCGTAAAATAATCGTGATAAACGCTTTTGAATGCATTATTATCGATTTCACTGGAAATGTATATTTCTATTACAGAAACATGAATTTTTCCATTTTTTTGTCTAAAATTTCGATATTTTAATTTTCAATTAAATTTATTTATTTGTTCATTTAAATTATTATATATATACCTATATAAAATGTTAATTAAGTTTACGCATGTTTTTCCTAGATATTTTATCATTATTGTTTTCAAAAGAAAAAAAAAATAATGCTTATGTTTTTACAAAATTATGTTTTGGTTTTAAAAACTGTCGCTAGTTTTTAATAAGAAATTTCTTTTTAAAATACGTTAAAGCAAACAAACACGGAATTGAAAAATTTGTGCAAAGAAAAAAAATCGATTTTCATGTTATATTTTAAATAATAATGGGAATTCGAAATTAAATTTCCATGGCAAGAATAATAGGTAAGATTCAGTGACAATGCAACTCAAATTATACTTTTAATGCAATTTTATTAAGAGAGATGACAAAAAGTAGAAGAAAGAAATATATATGCAATTTTAATAATAATAATATTTTAAAAAAAAAGTAGTTTTCAAACGCATTTAAAAAGAATTCGTTTTATGTACAAATAATTACATTTAAAATCTTATTAATATTTGAGTAATGTGAAGTTAGTTAATGTAGTTCTGAAACAATTCCAGCTCATTTTTTGAATTATTACTTTACAATTAATTTAAGGAAAAAGAGAATATTTTTAGGTTAAAAAAAATTAAATTAAATTAAATTAAATTAAAGATTTGTGCTGTCGACCACCTCCAAACCATAAAATTTTGAGAAAAATCTGATTTTTTACTATACTTGTTGGATAAGATAAAAACCGAAACTCTTTAGTTTTATAATCGTTAGGGTGTAGTTTTTAAAAACTCGAAATAAAATGGCAGGAGCACGTGATGGAAGAAATTATTAAATTGGAACTTATTCTGGATGGATGGCGGGGTTTTACGTCGCACTAGTGCTGCGCAGATGGGCAATTGGCGACGGTCTGGGGCACACCCCTAGAGGTGGTCCGGAGACATGCAATCACAATTTTGATCCTCCACGGAAGGGGGAACTTATTCTGGAGTTGGCCGGTTTCTCAATAAACTAGAATTTAACATTTGCTACATTTAATGTGAATATTGAATTTTTGGTGTTGAAAATACAATAATATTTTGTTTAATTAAATTTTATTGAAAAATAACTGACAGTTATTTGATTAAAAAAAAAAAAAAAAGAAAGATGAAATAGAACTTATATTCATAAGAAAAAATAACTCTAGAAAATTAGGAAAATGTATCACATTGGACAATCATTCGAATTAGAATAAAACTTACATAAACACATCACTATTCTTGCTGAATCGTTATATGTATGCCATTAGGTTAATAACATTTGATTCATTAATCATAACATGCTAACTGTGATGCTATTATGTTATAAATTAATGTTATGTTTCCACAAAATGATTGTGCATTACCTTTGAATATTGGCTTCGTTCCTTTCCCCCGTCGTAGGGCCACTTTTACTCTTCCTTGATTAACTAGAAGATACTTCTACTAACATCTCCATTGTCGAACTAAACATGAAATTGAATTATTAGAAACTTCGTGTGTACGAAGAAAGAGCAGTCATAGGCGAACTAACCTAGTCAACAAGTGTGCTTCTTTATCCGAGTAGAGCGGAATCGTGATCTCACGGATATGGAAATGTTTTGAAACTTTTAAGATTTGACCGGTTTTGCGGTACATCGTGATTTTCAAACGCAAATAATACAGGAATGGTTCTGCTTCGGTATGGTTTCCTGTTTTAAAATGACGAAAACGTTTACTTAGAACTGAAAAAAACATAAAAAACACATTTTACAAATTTAAGGAGTTAAATGATTTTGCAACTAGATGCCACATTTATAAAAAACATAAATTATTACTATCTTTGATAAAATTTTCTATTTTATCTTTCAAATCTGAAAACTTTCTATTGATGTATTACAAACTAACACATAAAAAAATTATCAAACTGACACCCTATACACAGACAAAACTTCGATTCTTTTCTTTTCAAATAAAATGGAAAAAAAAAAAAAAAAAAAAAAAAAAAAACTGATTTTTTTTTTTTTTAAACCTCAAAATATGTAGAAATAGCAATAAATCCAGAATCAAAGTTTTTTGCGAATACCTAACAAATTCAGAGTGTTGAGAATTTGATATTAGGTAAAGTGTTAAAATAAAACACATTAAGTTACATTAAGTAATTTAACGTGTTTTATTTTTATTTTTTAGCACGAAGTTTTCTAATTAACAAAAATTCATACTGAATTGAATGGCGAAATTGTATATAAAACATTGAAACTAATTAATGACCTTCTTATTTATTTATTTATTTATTTTTTATTATAAACTACTTTTAATGCAGCTATCTAGATCGAATTCTTAATCCTTCTCGTTTTCACTGGCTGCTAATCAAAATTTCAGTGCTATTTCAATTATATCTCTTTTTAAATTATTTTTACAAAAATCCATTTCCAAACAAATGGATATGAAATATAATACACAGAAAGTATTTTCAATTTCGTTTCCTTTCTTCAGTTAATTAATGTAATGATTTTTGTTTAACAGGGACTGCTTCAGAAACTTATCGAATCGGTTTTACTTTCATAATTCAAAATAATGCTACTTGTAGAAAGACTTTAATCAGTGAACTTTTGAAGTGATTATCTCTCTTTCGATATGAGTAATAACACGTTTGTTTGTAAGTCTATATGAGAGTTCTAAGATATTGTTTATTTCTGTTGCACACAGACAGGAAAACATATCAGTAGTGAGTGAGTACATCAGCAAAAAATATGAAAATCTAATCGTATATAAATAAACGTATTTCCCTTTTTTACATTTTAATTTAAAGTGTTTTGGAAATTTTTGATCATTATTAATTAAATTAAAATACTTTTTGACAACTTTTTTTTTTTTTTTTTTTTTTTTTTTTTAACAGGCCTTGCCCGCTTCTCTAATCACTACATGCAAACGAATTAAAAAAAGAAAAAAAGAAGAATGTTTTTGTTACACTTTAATAATAATAATAATAATAATAATAATAATAATAATAATCTCTATTGAAATCGCCCAGAAGCTAGCTTTAAATACTCGTTATCTTCAACAGTACTCTTAATATTTTCCTAAAAGTTTTCTATTTTCAACGAATTTTTAATATTTCTCTAGAAGTCACATTAATTTTTTTTTTTTTTTAACTTAAAGCTGCTTAAAATCAAATTCTTTAAAGTGAAATGATTAAAAGATTTCGACATATTAAAAATTCCAGATTGAAAACAGTATATAAGAAAAACAGGTTTACAGTATATAAGAAAAACATATTTCAGTTTAAAAGTAAAAAATATAAGTTAATACCCAAAATCCGGATTTTATCTTGACATAATTTGTGTATTTATTTTATTTATATATTTACTACGTCATGCTTTGATAATTTAACATATACACATCGATAATGATTTAGCGTCTAGAAAATCGTTAATTGTGTTTTTTTTCTGTTTTCTTTTCTGAAAGAAAAAGAAAAGAAAAAGAAATCAGTATCGAAACAAATTGAAGACAAAAATACATAATTTATTATTTCTATTATCATTTTAGTTTGGTCGCTAATTTTTATCATCAACTTACTTTTTTATAAACACAGCATAAGACTAAGATCATGACTCGAAAAATGTTTACTTAACAAAACAGTATTAGATGTTCATTTTTTTTAAACAGGAATTATAGCGAGCTCTTCAAAAATTTTGCTATCGACTGTAGAAAAATTCACGTATAATGGTTTTAAATAAGTGTTTATACATAATGCTTAGATTATAGAAATGAATAGATTTGTTATGGAAAATCCTTTACATTAAAATAGAAATAGTTTTAGCGATATTTAAAAAAAAAAAACAAAAAGTGTGAATAAAAATTTTCAATTATTATTAAAGTAAGTATGATAAAGAAAATATTTTCATTATATTTAATCTCGTTCGAAAGAAAAAATATTTTGAAGCGTTTAATTTTTGTTGTGTTATACTTTTAATTTATAAGAAATTGAAATTCAGTCATATGAAAAATAAAAATTTATTTGCAAGTAAAAATTATTTTCCGGAACTGAAACTGCAATTTTTTCTTCTTCTACTTTTGCAATATTAATTATGAAACAAAACGCTTTTTGTTTACATTGAAAAAAGAAATCAAGAAAATACTAAGATTTATAAAACATAGGTTGCTTAAAATGAGTTAAATTTTACTTATTATAATTCTTTTTCAAATATTTGAATTTAAAATTTTACAAAGTTAATATAGGTAATATATTTAATGTTAATCGTACAACTGAATTGAAGTTTTGCAGAAAAAGTTTAATCTATTTAAAATAAATCACAAAAAATATTTTAATAATATTAATATTATTTATTTTTAACATGTTTGAAGCTTACTGTACTATTAAAAATAAATGCTACTCATTGTGTTGTATTTTTACTCTGCATTGTAAAATAAATATGCCATAATTTCTCCAGTTTTCTGTAACTGAAAAAAGAACGTGTCATGAAATAATCGAAAGAAACTAAACATTATTTGAAAAGAATTTCTCAGTCCATCCTTATCTTATATCTTTGAGACCTACAATGCGTGATTACTTGATAGGTGTGGAAATCAAGAACTTCCTTTTTGAAATTTAAGAGGGCTCAAAAAACTACTGAAATGTAATGCCTAAAATTCTCAGTAACAGTTTTCCTATTGTCACTTAAAAAACAAAAACAAAAAAAAAACAAGTAATTGGGGAAAAAAATTTTCCGCTAAAAAAAATACACATTCGTTTGGGAAAGTTCACTCCACAGTTAAGAACTGGATATTTCGATGTCGGTAAACCTCTGCAATAAAAAATGTTACACATTTAGGAGGTGTGAAGGTGATGAATAGGAACTTTGGAGTTAATACCACCAAAAGAACTAAATCCCAGCAATTGTTTCCGCTGTAAATCATTTAACTCAATACTTCATGTGGTTAAAAAAATAAAAAAATAAATAAAAGAAAAGAAGAATGAAAAATTATGCTGTACGCGTTGATTATTAACACTTTCTATTTGACTATGCAGTCACACAACGGACAGACAGTAGTTCTGAAAGGCATACAGATAGACTAATTGGATTCCTAATCATCCTTAAACATTGTTAGAAAGTGTTAAAAGAAAAGAACACAACAATAGAACAGTTCTTTACACAAAAGAAAACGTAGCACGTATATTCTAATTTCAGCCCTTAATGTATCGGAATATCTTAGTGTAGCCCTGTAAATCTTAATGTTAGCAAAATCATATTCTATGCAATATATTATTTCAGCATATTAATCTTATCTATATTAATGAAATCAGACTTTTGTCTGTAAATTTGTCGAAATCAAAATATTTTGCGATATCTTTACGTTTCACACCCCATGAAAGCCGAAAATGACTTCAGAAAATTTTGCCTGTGTGTGTGTCATCGTGTCTGTATGTCGCTTTTTTCGTCCGGGCATCACTAGAGAACGGCTGGACGGAATTCAACGGCGCTTAGCAGAAACTTAGAACTTTACCAACTTAAAATTATATCTATCAACTTTTCAGAAATCCCCCCCCGTTCCCCCCTGGGGGGCAAAAGACAAAAACACGTTTGTCCGTGCATCACTTGAGAACGGCTATACTTAATTCAACAGCGCTTGGCAGAAACTTAGGTCTTTATAGAACTTAAAGTTATATCTATCAACTTTTCAGAAATTCCTCCCCGTTCCTCCCTGGGGGGGAAAGACAAAAACACGTTTGTCCGGGAATCATTGAGAATGGCTGGACTGAATTCAACAGCGCTTGGCAGAAACTTAGATCTTTACCCAACTTAAAATGATATCTATCAACTTTTTAGAAATCCCCCCCATTCCTCCTTGGGGGCAAAAGACAAAAACACGTTTGTCCGAGCATCAATTCAGAACGGTTGGACTAAATTCAATTCAACAACGCTTGGCAGAAACTTAGTTCTTTATCCAACTTAAAATTATACCTATCAACTTTTCAGAAATTCCCTCCCCCCCCGTTCCTTCCTGTGGGAGAAAAAGACAAACACACGTTTGTAAGCATAACTCGGCTCCTAATTACTTCACAATAAAGAAATTCCACATGGGGATACTAGACATGAATAAAAATAAAACATTATCTGCGATTTAGGAATTTTCGATTTTTAAAGGAAAGAAGGGAGAAAATCGATTTTTGGAGGGAAATTTTGAAAATTCCTGATTCGAGTCGAACTCTACGAAAAATGGAATAAAGATGTTGGAAAAAGGCTATGCGACTTTCTTAGGATATTTAATAAAACACATTTTTGATTTTTTGTGATCTGCCATTTCTTTTTCTTTGATGAGGGGGGGGGGGGCACGAAGTTTGGTGCTTGGTTTTTTTATATGCAACCGACACCTAAAGAAACGGGATTTATCGAAATACCCCCTTCCCCCCAACGGGACAGGAAGCAAATAAACTTTTGTAAGCATAACTCGGCCCCAAATTACATCACGAAGAAGAAATTGCACATGATGAGACTAGACTTGAGTATAAATAAAACATTATGTACGATTTTAGAATTCTTGCTTCTTAAAGGCGGGGGGAAAATCGTTTTTCGAGAGGGATATTTAAGAAATTTTGGATTTTTTAGTAGAGCTCTACTAAAGATATTACAAAGGTGTTGAAAATAGCCACGTGTCTTCTTTAGAATATTTTCAAAAACACATTTTCGTTTTTTTTGAGATTTTCATTTTTATTTGAGGGGGGGTTGCAAATTCAAGACCCCCCCCCCCCCCCCTTTAGCGCTAAATTTGTCTTGGGAAAGCTATGGGATCTGCGGTCACGAAATTTGGTGCGCAAATTGTTTATATGTATCTGACACTTATTGTAACAAGATTTTACGAAATTCACCCACTTACGGGGGGGGGGCAATAAACACGCGTAAAAACACGTTATTCTGTTTGAATTCGCTTTACATTATCTTAGAATGATTCGTTTTGGTGTGCGGATGTTGATTAGGTGTACGCATTATGTACTTTGGTGAGATTTCGCAAAACTTCTAACTTAGCCGCTGGGGAAGGTTAAGTAAGAAGCGGGTAAGTTGCTGCCGTAGGCAGTGTGGACCCGGAATCCTCATGTTGCGAGCGGGAAATACCTCTACGGAATACAGAGGAAACATTAACTTAGATTATTAATAATGTAATGGGGTTTTGACAGCTCATTTAAGTATAGTGCTCAGCGAAGCGGGCAAAGCCTGCTAGTAGTTAATAAATGTCTTTCTTTATGATTTAAAAAAAAAAAAAAACGTTCATAAGTGTAATTTATAAAAATGTCTGTCCTAAAATGCAATGCATTGGCATTACTTTGGGTGTCCTTGTACACAAAACAGTTGCATAGGATCTA
The DNA here is from genome assembly GCA_963930645.1 of Salticus scenicus. Classification (NCBI taxonomy): domain Eukaryota; kingdom Metazoa; phylum Arthropoda; class Arachnida; order Araneae; family Salticidae; genus Salticus; species Salticus scenicus. The sequence continues at coordinate 137,679,587 of OZ005648.1, forward strand.
TTAATCCCTTTTAAAACAGGGATTATTCCCTAGTGAATTTGAATAACATATATAATTATTTTTTAATTCTGAAAATATTTACGGATGCTGGGGGCGGGCAGGCGGAGGACAGATTGACAGATGGACAGTCGGACAGATAAATACACAAATTGAATTCATATTCACGCCAAAACAAATATTAAAAATCGTTTAATAAAAACGAAAACGCAATGTAACTGAATATTTTCGTGTGCCCTGTAAATCTAATGCTAATCATATTACATTCTGTAGAAAGCATTCTTTTGTGCATATGAATAACATATTTCAATTTTATAAAGATTTGTTCAAAGTAAAGTTGGTTTATAGAAATACCTCTCATAGAACGAATGCTTTGAAATACTTTCGGGTGTCCCTGTACACAAAGCTGTGGTGGTATTTACTCCATTCTCTATAGAAAACATTCGATAGTGAACTTGAATAACATGTTTCAATTTCATTGAAATTTGTGTAAAATAAAGGAATTAAAATATAATTCATAAAAATGGCTTTTATGGAACACAGTGCCTTCTAATACTTTCGGGTGTCTCTGTACACAAAACAGTAAAGGTACTCACTGCATTTTCAATAGGGACCATCTGGTAGTGAAGTTGAATAACATATATCAGTTTCAAGAAATTGCATGAAAATTTACGGGAGTTAGAGTACGGATAGACAGACAGACGGACACACTGACAGAAAATCGAAGTCATTAACAATTTTCAACATTATTGGAAATGCTAAAAACATTTATAAAGTGATAGAAGGGATTAATATAAACCAAAATGCAATTACAGCAAATTTACAAAATACTCATTAATGTAACTGAATATTTTTCTGTGGCCCTGCAAATCTAGTGCTAATCATACTGTATTCTAAGGACAGCATTCTTTTGTGCATAACATATTTTAATTATATTAAGAATTGTGCAAAGTAGAATTCTTAAAATTTGGTTTACAGAAATACCTGTAATAGAAAGCAATGATTTGGAATAATTTCGGGTGTCCCTGTATCAGTTATGGTATTTACTCCATTTTCAAGGGGGAACATTCGATAATGGACTTGAAAAACTTATCTGAATTTCATTAAGATTTTTATAAAGTAACGGTATAAAAATATGGTTTATAGAAATACATCTCATAGAGCACAATGCTTTGGAATACTTTCGGGTTTCCCTGTTCACAAACCAGTAAAAGCATTCATTCCATTTTCAGTAGGGTACATCCGATAGTAAAACTTAATAACATGTATCAGTTTCAAGAAATTTAATAAATAGTTACGGGAGTTAGTGCACGGAGAGACAGACAGACGGAAGAACGGACAGACAGACAGTAAACCCGAAGTCATTAACACTTTTCAACTTTGTTGAGAAGTGTTATAATTTTAAACATGAGGGCAATGTGTAGGCCGAATATGTTACTGCAGTGAAGCCCGATTTCAATCCGACCCGATTACCGCCGAATAATTTGTTTATACATTGTTTGTATATAGGAGGGAAAGAAACGTAAATCTTATTTCTGTTAGGTAACTTCTCTGGAAATTAAATTCATAAAATAAATAAGTGTCTTAATCTACTCTGGAAAATGTTCTGTGACTGACATCTAATAATTATACGTGGCTCTAGTGTTATGATACAAATGTAGTGCTCAAAAATTAGTAAATGGACATACTTATTGGGTTGTTAGGAAAATAATTTCGTTTTTTCCTTGGAAAATGAAAGACGATTTTCTTATATTGTATAAATATTTTACTAAATTATATATTCTCCACTTTGGTCGGTTTCTTAGCGACCCCATGAGTTGTTATTTGGCAGTTTTTATAAACCAATGCTTTATTTTGTCTTCATTAGCATAAACTGGTTTTCCAGAACGTAATGCATCTTCAATGTCAAAATTGCCGGAACAAATATTGGTAGACCAGTTTTGACACTGGCGTTCCTTAAATAAAATTTCTGTATACACATTGTAAACTTTTTTCCTTGTTCGAGCATTATTGTCGCCTTTTTGATAGCAAAAAAGAAATATGCCGAAAATGTCGCTTCCAATTTTCTTTATTAGTGAGGGCACCAATCAAAAGCTATTGAGCAGAATAAAACGAGCTTTTTCGCAAGCAAGCCTTGCTCTATCAGCTGTCAAATATATATTGGTAATGCAGCTTATTTGTGTAGATGGTGTGAAAAAAATACATAAGTCCTCTGCTGAGAAAAGCAAAATTACTTTCCGAACAATCCAATATTTCAAAATGAATAATTTCGTAATATATATATATATATATATATATTAATCTGATTTATGAAACATCGTATGTTTTCAAATTAATATCTGCTCACTTGATGAATTGTTATAATTATGGTTGACTAAAAGAAGTTCTTTAACAGAATTTCTACGAATTTAAATAGAAAGAGTTCAAACATAAAATTTATTTCCCCAAATCTCCAGAACTATATTCCGAGGCGGTTTCACACTGGTTTACGGAAGAATACGTCACTAAAAATCTATGTTTAGGATATTGTAATTCACGATGATTGAGTATGAGGCCATTTTTGGGCACAATTAATATATTCAGTAATAAGTACATGTAATTTTTAAGTTTGAGTACATATGCATCAGAATTATTTTAAGTTTGTGGTGCACTCAAATTTGACAGAATTTTACTCATTCTTTAGTTTTTCCTCCTTTTTTCTTCAGTATAAATTTAATTCCATATCATCCCTATAATTTCTAGTTTCCTTTGTTTTTGAGTTTCTAAAATTTAATACATTAAGGTGTATGGATGACATTTCATTTAAGTGCATTTTTAACACGGTTCCATTCCATTTAACATAATGAAACTAGTATATTTTATTTAGATACTCAAAACCATGTTTATTGCAGAAAATTGTGTGTATAGAATTTGTATTCAACTAACAGGCTTATTAATTTCTATGTACGTTAAATTTAAATTTCTTACAAATGTGCTATTCCATGTTTTTCAAATTTTTTTTTTTTTGAAGAAATCATGAGCCACATGTAAATAGCTATATAATGTTTTCTAAGCATATCAAGATTTTAGTTCATGTTCAGAGGCATATAAAAGAATCTTATATTATTCTGGTTTAAGAATTATACAGGGTAAGTCAAAATGAATATAGCGATTACAAACGGCTATATCTATTTAATGGAAAATAATTTATAGATAAGATTAACACAGAATGTAGACGGAACACTAAAATTTTGTATACGTACATCATAGATGTTCTATGTGACTTCCCTTGGTCACACGGACAACATTTAGACGATTGTCCATTTCACACCATACATTCTGAAGCATGTCTGCAGTCACCAACGCAAGCACATTACAAATGCATATTTTGAGACCCTGCGATTTTACCATGTTTTTATTAACTTCGATTCTTGTTTGTGGGTTTGTTTGTGGGTTTGTCAGGGAAAAATCTTGCAATCGATTTTTAACTAACTTCCCGACTAGCTAGATATTTGAAATTTTCAGAACAGCTCACAACACGGTGACAATACATTTTTCTAATAATTTTAGTCAACTATTTCAAGTCCCGCTGCCTTCGGCAGCGCTTATATGATTCGGCTGAAAATTTATTTAACTAATTTCCCGACTAGCTAGACATTTGAAACTTTCAGAATAGTTCAGAACAGGGTGAAAATGCATTTTCTTAAAACCTTTATCCAACTGTTTCGGGTTCCTACTGCCTTCGGCAGCGTTATCAGTACAAAGCTTGCAATCGATTTTTCACTAACTTTCCGACTAGCTAGACATTTGAAATTTTCAGGACAGCTGACAACACAGTGATAATACATTTTTCTAATAATTTTAGTCAACTATTTCAAGTCCCGCTGCCTTCGGCAGCGCTTATATGATTCGATAGAAAATTTATTTAACCAACTTCCCGACTAGCTAAACATTTAAAATTTTCAGAATAGTTGAGAAAACGGTGAAAATGCATTTTTTAATACCTTTAGACAACTGTTTCGGGTTCCTGCTGCCTTCGGCAGCGTTATCAGTATAAGCTTGCAATCGATTTTTCACTAACTTTCCGATTATCTGGACATTTGAAACTTTCAGGACAGTTCATAACACGGTGACAATACATTTTTCTAATAATTTTAGTCAACTACTTCAGGTCCCACTGCCTTCGGCAGCGCTTATATTATTCAACAGAAAATTTATTTAACTAACTTCCCGATTAGCTAGACATTTGAAACTTTCAGAATAGTTCAGAACACGGTGAAAATGCATTTTTTTAAATACCTTTAGCCAACTGTTTCGGGTTCCTGCTGCCTTCGGCAGCGTTACCAGTACAAAGCTTGCAATCGATTTTTCACTAACTTCCCAACTAGCTAGATATTTGAAACTTTCAGGATAGCTCAGAACACGGTGGCAATACATTTTGTTTTAATACTTTTAGTCAACTGTTTCAGGTCCCTACTGCCTTCGGCAGCGTTCATATGATTCAACAGAAAATTTATTTAACTAACTTCTCGAGTATCTAGACATTTGAAACTTTCGGAACAGTTCCGAATACGGTGAAAATGCTTTTTAAAAATATTTTTATCCAATTGCTTCGGGACCCTGCTGCCTTCGGCAGCGTTTCCAATACAAAGCTTGCAATCAACTTTTAACTAACTTCCCGGCTAGATAGCCATTTGAAACTTTTATAATAGCTCAAAAGACGATAGCAAGGAATATTTTTAATACTTTTCTCCAATTGCTGGGGTTCCGGCTGCCTTCAGTAGCGTTTATATGATTCAACAGAAAATTAAAAAACATGGTTTATAAAATTTTTTTTATCAAATACTTTTTTTTATTTTTTTTTTAGGCCCAAAACAATTGAAGAACTCAAAGTACGCATTTGTAATGCGCTTGCGTCGGTGACTGAACAAATGCTTCAGAATGTATGGCGTGAAATGGACTACCGCCTAGATGTTGTCCGTATGACTAAGGGAAGTCACGTAGAACATCTATGACGTATGTATACAAAATTTTGAAGTCTCAGCTACATTTTGTGTTAGGGGAAGCCGGGGTAATAAGAGACAAAAGGGGTAATAAGAGACAAAAAATATTAATAAAATCTATACTATTAATCTAAATAACTTGAAATAAATATCTCGTATTAATTTCATTAAATGGACTCCTCGTGATTTTTTAGGTGATTTTTCAACTTAAATTTTTTGTTAATTTTGTTTTCTAAATTTTCATTAAATCCTTGTCTCTAATAACCCCACGTGGGGTAATAAGAGACCAGGCTTGTAACTGTCCATATATAACAATGTAAAATCATGTGGGATGATAAAAGACATCTGGAAACAATCTGAATCAGCCAATAGTTTTTAATTTTTATTATTTACATCCATCCACAAAATATGTTTTCTCGAAAATTAACTGTCATAAATGTGTTTGCGAAATTCATTTATTTTAATATTAGGTCCTAAATAATATAATATTGTACTTAATGATAGTTCTACATAATCAACATAACCTAGGGATTAACCAAAAACATCAATATACTTTTAAAAATGGGCAGAAAATATTTTACCCATTTTCTAAAGTGTAGGCAAAAAAGACGTATCTTTGATGTGTATACAAGCGAACAAAATGTTATAAAGATTTTTCTAGTAATTATAAATGAACTTATTTATTATGCAATGAAGTATTAATGACTAAATACTAACTTATACACATTCTAACCATAAATTTACATAATCATAACAACTAAATATGGACTAGCCAAATCAGGAAAACTGCTTTTTGATTTAAAGTGAAAAAAAAAGTTCTCCTGGTAAACTTAGACTGGGCCTTACACTTGGTAAACTCTTCGTAAACTAGTCAGGCACAATTAACAGAAACTACAAGGGGGGTGGGGGGCACAGTAATTAACAGTGTGGGTAATAAGAGACTCATGTCTCTTATTACCCCCACAAAAAATAAAAATGGGGTAATAAGAAACATGCCTAGAACATGTAAATAAAGAATACTTTCTAGGTTTTAAAAAATTGTACATCAAAGTCATAATCTTGGTCAAAAGGTTACACATTAATAAATCCCAAACATCTTACCTACAAAAAAAAAAAAAAAAAAAAAAAAAAAAAATTTAGAAAAAGTCACGAACTTTCAGGGTAAGTTCAAAGTGAAGGTTCTTTTTCGTCGTATAAAAAGAATTCAAAATGTGTTATAAACTTCTCAATAAGTGTATTGTAGTAAAGAATACACATGATACTTAATATTACATATTTTTAAAGTTGTCAAAGTATATTTTTTGGTGGGATTTTTGACTGCGTCTCTTATAACCCCTGACTCTTATTACCCCGGCTTCCCCTAATCGTATCGATAAATTCTTCTCCATTAAATAGTTATAGCCGTTTGTAATCGCTATATTCATTTTGACTTTCCGTGTATTTAAGTACAGTTTAATGTAATAATTACAGAACTTTGGATAAACACCACAAAATAGCGAGTTTCTTGCATTTTATAGTGTTTATCAAAAGTTCTGTAATTATTACTTTAAAACGGCAGTTCTGCGGTGCTTTATTATTACATTTTAATGTAAATTACTGAATTTAAACACAATGGAATTAACATTTTAAGATGCTTAAAAAGCATGCATTTAGTAAAATGTAATGCGTGTTAAATAAATATTTAGTTGATAGTTCTATGCAAGAAATTTTGAATTGCTATGAGATCATTTGATCGACTGGAAAATTTGCTACAAATATTTAATTGTTTCATGGTGTATTAACTGCATATTTATTTTTGAAATATTAAATTTTGTTGATCGTATAGATGAATACACAAATTAATCTTCTTACATTACTGTGTACGGATGGCATTTCTTGTAATTGTTTTTGTAACACCGCTACATTCCATTGAATACAATGAAATCAATATACTTTATTGTTGTTGTAAAAAATTGTGTGCATAGAATTAGCGATCAACAGGCTTATTTATTTCTATTTAGATTAAATTTAAAATTTTCACTAATATGTTATTGCAGATTTTTAAATGCAATGTTAAATGTAAAACAATCGAAATCATATCGATAAAAAGTCGAAACAATATCAAATAAATATTATATATTTAATTATTTTGTTATTTTTTCCCTACGTGTGGAAAAGAATTAAAAACATGTACATTTTGATTTAAGTTGCGAAAAAAACATTTTTTTTTTTAAACTTTTTTAGACCAGATTTTTTTTAACACTTTTTATCGAGATAATACAACTTTAAACTTTTTGTTTAATTATCCATATTCACATTCAACACACACGCTCACACACACACACATATATATATATATATATATATATATATATATATATATATATATATTGAAGTGATTTTAATTAAATTTTTACGCACACATTTTATTTTTACATGCAGAAATATTGAATAAATATTTCTTAATTCAATATATTACATTTTACTTTAAACTTTACCTAATTAACTGAAACTTTTTTAGCTACATTTTAATTGGCAGCAACTTTCAAAACTTATTTTAGAGTAAAATATGTATATAAGGATGTTGAAAAAATAATGATGCGTCATCTAAATTTAGCGATAATTAGTTTGAATTGTTTATTAAAAACTGAAACTTCATCAAAACTTTTCTATGTTTTTTATAATGTTTTAAGATTTTTAATAACTTGAATTAAATTAATTATGAGCATTTAAAAGTTCTGAAAATGATTTTGTTTAACCAAAATGTATTTATATATTTTTTTCTTAAATTTTCTTCTGTTTTTTATTTGTCTTCATTCTAAAAGGGGGGAAAAACAGTTAAAGCTTCCATTTAAGATACTTATCTCAAAAAAGGAGGACTTAAACAAAGTTTATTAATTTTAATGATAATAATTTAAAATACTGCTTTATGCATTACAAATATTAAACAACATTGCAAATATTACATCTAAAAAAGTGGAACAAAATAAATGTGAATATTTTCTAAATAGTGCCATTTTCAGTCGTAGTTATATTATAATATGAAAAATCAACTAGTTTTTAAATTAGAGATCTAAGAACACTGTGTAATTATAGAATGTAATGGTTAAATACCCCTCTCTTCATAAACGCATTTAGTGTGTTTTTGCATGTATAAAATTTATCAAGTTCTAAATATTAAAACCAATGATAATGTACTGTTTTGGTTATTTGATTATATAATGATCTTTAATAGTGCAGTGGATCTTTTTCAGATGTTGTTGATTTTACAATCATTTTTCATTAAATAAATCAGGCTGGAGTCTTGAAATAGAACATAGAACGATAAAATACTTTCAATATTTTTAATGAAACTGGACACACTTCACATCACATTTTACGATCGACAGATATTGTTGAACACAAAACATTTCTATTTACAACCTATTATACACCAATTATATACAGAGGGCCCAGAAATTAAAGTAAATTCGAATAATACTCGCACAGTAGCGACATATCGATCAGAACAGAACATTCTTTTTAACTTCACCGGTAGCGGTAAACAGAGGCATTCCGGTATAACCCGCTTCAGCTGGAGAGGGGTTTAGTTGTACTGCTGAGTTCTGCAGTTAATTCTGGCCTTGGGGAAGGAACTATTACAGCTGCTCTAGTTTTCCAACATATGTACTTTTCTTGAGTATAATTAGTGTAGCTGTTTCTCACTAAGTTTCAACTAATACACTATAGAATGTCTCATAAAAATGCTGACAGAAATATTGTTACCAAAACGTCAGTGGAGGCCTCCAAGTGGAGACTCAAAATATTTCTGGTTTCTGTCTGTGTGTTTGCGTGTCTGTCTCTCTGTATTTCTCAAGATAGTGGTCGGAAAAATAACACCTGACTTGCAAGGTACACATGTTAATGAAACACACAGCATTCGTCATATAGTTTTGTGTGTGTATTCTATCCGTATTCTATCTTTTATAGTTCATGTACAGGGAAACATCAGAAATTTTCTTATCAATACAGCTTATGGACATAATTTGTATGTACCGCAATAGCAGCCCCAAAAATACTCCGATTGGCTTGAAAAGTGGTATAATATTCAAGCGCTATACAGAAATAGCTGTATGTTTTTTGGTGCCTATATTGTTTATGGATCGTGTACATGTATACAAGGGAGGTTTTTTTTTTTTTTTTTTTTTTTTTTTTTTTCAATCATTATGGCCTATGATGTTAACGTGGTTAAACTGCATTCGGCAAAATGAAATTAATATACAATATTAAGATGCTTAAAAGCATTTTTTATGTCGAAAATGTGTGCTTAAACTTATTAATTAATGTACATAACCTTACAAAAGTATTTCGACAATGTCACGTAATAATCCAAATTATGTAAAATTTAAGAATTATTCATGAGCTACACATAATAAGTTGTACATTTTTATTGGTTTATATAATGTTTATGGTTCGTTTGCAAGGGCGAAGAAAAGCATTTCGTGACAATAGAGCCTGTGCACAGATTCTTATTTATGCGTATTTTATCGCGTTTACGCTACATTCGACATAATAGAATTAACATACATTATTAAGATGATTGAAAGCATGTTTTATCTAGAAAAAAAAAGTACATATAGATTAAAAATCGATTTACAGGACCACATGCCTGGTTATTAAATTATTGCTTTTTAAATACTTGGTTTAAGCAATAATTTAAAAAAGTTCCAAATTTTGCTCATAGATGACGCTGTACTTTATGTTTTGTTTATATAGCGTTTCATTTAGTTTCGCTGCTGCCTCGTCTGTCACCAGATCTAACACCTCTCGATTTTTTCTTGTAGAACTATGTAAAGAACAAAGTGTAAGCTTACCCTGTGGCTGATATTGAAGTATTTAAGATACCAACTAAGCATGTAATACATTCTTTTCCATAATCGGTGATAGAGAACACATGCCTTGAATTGTATTACCATTTGGATATGATTGGCGCTATAAAAGGCATTTATATTGAAATACTATTGTAATTTTCACAAAATAAATGCTCTTTAATTGCTTACCTTGTAAATTTATTCTCTTTCTTATTATTCTTATGTAGGACGCTATCTACGGACAAAATTTGGGGGATCTATAGTATTTATTTTTTTAAACAAAACCATTTATTGCATGAAGCTTTGTAGCACAAACCACACACTAGTACATCTAATGACTTTATTTTTAAGTTTAAAATGTGTCAAAGACTTTTGGCCGAATTTGCATTACAAAATATTCATTTAAAGCCCAACTGTTTCAATATTTTCAATGCAAGCATGTTTTTTTAGTATTTTAAATACTAAAACACCAGGACATGCATTTGTGCACAGGAGTAAAAAAGTATTTCAAAAATGGAGGACTCCCATATCCGATGACATACACGTCATGATGACGATTTTCTTTCTTTTCATTCCACAAACAGTAAGACTACATCAAATTTTATCGTAGATTTTACCCGCAAACAATACTTCCCCCGCCTCTTGCGAGTCGTCCATTCATCTACTAAATGTACTGAAACTTACATGTTGAATAAATAAATAAATAAAATAACACATGAAAAATTTTATGTAGTAGGTCAATATTTTGTTATGATATATAACATATAATTGTTTACATTAAAAGTTTAGTTGTTTATTTCCTATTAGTATTAAAGTGTAAATGAGATAATAAATAACACACAACATAAACTGTTAAAAATATATTATATGCTTTATTTAGAAACAGTTCTTGAGTTCCCTTTATCAGGTGAAATGGAGGCGTAAAAGCAAAAATTCACAAGTGCTGCAACATTTTCAGTTTTGCTGTTAATCTCGTACCTTTATTTATTTATTTTTTTTTTTTTAATGAAAGGCCTTGTACAGGGTTTTTCAGAATAGCAGTATTTGAGATTTTCCTGTGAAGAAAATTCATGTCGCAGCGCGCTCGGACTGGCTCGGATCGGTGAAAATGATGTATGGGTTCACACGTGTGGTCGCCTAAGTTGTTGCTCAGGTCGCGGATAGGTCAGCAGTGCAACCCGCACTGGAAAGCTACCAACGACCACCACCGCCGAATAAATGACACTTGTGACTCAGATCATAATTTGCGTTTTAAAGTGTATCATTCAGGAGACTTTGACATTAGGAAATTTCCCCATGACAATGCGCCTGCATACACCGCTTTCCGAGCCAATTCCTGTTTTTAACCGACTAATTGGTATTTCTATTATTTTCATTGAAAGTATCTATCTTCATTTATGTGTATTGGATCACAAATCTACTTATTTTTTAATTACTTTCGACAAAAAAAAAAAAAAAAAAAAAAAAAAAAAAAAAAAAAGTTTATGCTTAATAGAACATTTTATTAGTTTGAAAATGTTTTTATTTTATTTAAATAAAAATTAAAACTAAATTGCTTGAACAATTATCTTTCTGAAATCAATATAAAAAAGGATTGCATATGACAAACACATGTTGCTGATGCAACATGAAATATACTCAAACAGCAAATTTCAGTATTACATTTTCTTACTTATTTGAAGTTTGTCGTCTTTTAAACTAATGGTTTGTTATCATTATAATAACGAAATAAATAAATGAACGATGCAGACTAATTTACGATTTCTAAAAGTGTTTTGGAATACTAAAGGCTACTAAGGGAATTTGTTTTGCAGTTGAAAAGATAATTACCGATGAGTTTAATTACCTGAAACGAAAAACTTTTTTAACTAAATATTTTCCTTTCGAAGTTCTCTTTTCAAGATCAGGGAATTTTCTTTATTTGCTGCACGTTTTACAGCTCATTTCATCTTTATGAGTCGTTAATTTGGAGATAAAAATATTTTATTAAATTTCTTTATGACAAAAGAATCACATGACCTTTTAAGACATTATTTTATGCAATTTATTATGAGTTCTTCAAAATATAACTTAAAGCAGCAGATTTATTGAAAGAAAGATATTAAGTAAACGTCTTCCAAATCATTTTACTTAAAAATGCTGTTTTAATGTGTAAAACAACATTTATATCCTAAGATAACCTGAAGCACACGGAAACATGCTACTTCTTCTATTTAATTTGTTGCATATTTGTGTACTATTTTTCTGACTTTTGTCACAAGTATCATTTACTTTAGATTTTTCATTCAGAATCATTTGAAATGTCACTATGAATATATGTTTTAGCAACGTTACACACACACATATATATATATATGAAAAGTTTTAGAAATTTACCAAAATATGATCAACTGAAGGAGAATCAAAATAAGGCGAAATCAATGTATACATATATATAATGAAATACAATATATATGTATATATATATATATATATATATATATTTAAGAGGGCGATCAATAAAGACAGATCAAAAAATCTTTTTAGGTGTTTAAGTAATCAAATTGCAAAAACCTAATATTGCATATGAAGTGGAATAAGTGAAGAATAAATAGGGTAAGTTTCAGGGTCATGGTATCACTAATGTGACCTTGGCAGCCGTCCAAGTACTTGTAGTTTCACTTTTGCATATGGAAAAAGGGAAGTGTCACGTGATGAACAATATTCTGCATTGAAATTTTGTTTTCGCCTTAAACACGTTACGTGTGTACTCCGTCCTTCATTTATACCTGATTTAGCTCCTTGTGATTTCTTTCTTTTTCCAAATTTGAAGAACCACCTCCCTGGATGACTCCAGGGAAGCTTTCTGAGCTATTTTGAAAGATTTGCCCAAAAGTATCTTCCGGTATGTCTTTGAAAACTAGATAAAATGTAGGATAAACGCATTGCATGTAATGTGGATAGTTTTGAAAAAGACCACTAACATTTGGAGGATTAGTACAGGTAATTATTTTTTATTATTTTATCATCATTCTTTTTTGATCAGCTCTCGTATATATATTAGGTTGTCCCAAATGTTCGTAAACACTTGCGAAAAATTGATTGTTTATGCAATATTTAATTTTTTTGCGTTTATATTGTTATAGTGATCTTCATCTTTGTATTCCAGATGGCAATTGATAAAATTGAGCTGCGAGTTTTGATTCGTTACTGCTGGATGTGAGGACATTCAACAAGTTTGAAGAGCTGGACGGCGTTGAGATTCTGTCCCATTCAGCCTACAATCCTGACTGTGCTCCATCATATTACGGCCTTTTCCGTTCAATGCAACACTTTCTGAAAGGCCGCCGATTCGACTGGTTTGGTGAAGTCGAGGAAGCGTGTCAAGAATTCTTTGATTCGAAGCCAGCTGAATGGTAGTTTGACCAGATCGGAAAGCTTGCAGATCGATGGCAGAAAGTCTTGGCAAATGATGGTCTTTATTTTAACGAATATTTTTTGTTGTTTTTGTTATTACTTGGCGAGTAAAATTTAAATTTTTTGCAAGTACTTACGAACTTTTGGGACAACCTAGTACAATATTAGCTTCTAAATTTATATTCTACTCGGCTTGGTATTTTTCCTTAATTAATCCCTTATCTCTAGAACTTCTGCAACATCGGCCCTTTTAAGATGTGAATATGAATTTTAAATGATTTTATTCTTTATCGCCTTCCTATACTATCATATATACTTGATGTTAAGGAATCCGTGAAGTTTTTTATACAGATATATAGGCTTTAAGCTGATCCCAAACCAGTAGAAAAGTCCACGACCATTCCGTCTTTTGGGATGTGATGGCCAGTTAAATGGTAATATATTAATAGAATGTGACTGAAAGGAAATGTTTCGATACGTCTGAAAGGAAATTTACAATTATATATTGGTGATATTTATTAATAGGCGTTTTTGCTTGTATGAGAAGTAAAGCTATCCGGTGTCGCTTACAGGAATTGTATTAACTTAACAATTGATATAGTTATCATAGATTCATAAGATAGAGTTAGCCTTATGCTCAATGAGATTGAATCTTTAAATGGACTACTTGTTTACGATTTAAATATTTAAACACTTCGGTAATATGTATAACAAGGAAATTAAAATGTTTATTTTATTTTTTTCATGGATAATTGAGAAATTTTTTTTTAATCACTAGGTATTACAGAACAAATTTCTACCTTTTCCAGAAACATAAATCTGTAAATTCTTTCGTTAAAAGAATATGATAATTCTAGAAAGTAATGTTTAAGATAAAAAAAAAAAAAATAATAATCTGAAGAATAAAAATTAGAATTTATTATTGTTGTGGAACTTCATAAATTTTAAAGGAAATATTATTTTTTTTTCTTTATTTATTTGAAAAATTCAATTTCTGACGTGAAATGATTCATTAGATGTTGTATTAATTTGATTTTACGTATTTTTTTAATTGCATATTGGTATTTTATTTAGATTTAAATAATTATGGCGTTCAGTTCATTAAATAATAAAAGTAAGTTTTCAAGAATATCTATACATTTTAGACAAATAATGGTTAAAAAAAAAGTCCATTTATAATTTCTTCCTTAAATAAAATGCTCTGTACAGAAAAGTGGAGGATTTGAGAACTTTATATATTTGATGACTGAAATACACGTATACCAGTCACTTACACCATTATACATAAAATATACTAAAATTTTCTTTTATATCAACATCATTATAAAAAAGTGATAATACTGTAAAAAATTACAATCAAATATGAAATGAATTTTAGAAATGGAAATTTATTTACAGTGACACAAAACATTAGAATATTCCCTTGGAGTTTTAAATAATAGTTTAACAACATACTATTTAAAGGGATTTATTATTATTATTATTATTATTGTAGTAATTTTAAGTGAACAATATGCTTTAAATATAATTTCAAGAAAAAAAAAAAAAACGTTTTATGGATAAAACATGCTAACGGCTATTACATACCAATTTTACTTAATGAGTAAATGATAAACTTGAAAATTTTAAATTATGAGCATTATTTTTCAGAAATTAATGTTTATAATTTAAGTTATAAGCATTATATCAGAAAATAATGCATATATACTCAAGGGTAGAAATAAAGAAGTATGATAGGTTATCAATATATATATTTTACTTTCTTATATATTCATATAAAAAAGAACTGGTAAAAATTTTTGACTTCTCGTTTTCTATAGATTTACAAATTTTGAGATTTCCTGAACTCGATTTGATTATTTTTCAAAAGTGGACGCCTGTTTGCGTATGAAATAATATTGTGGCAGTTTCAGTTAAAAATTAATGCACAAAATGACATAAAAATTTATATTTATGTGTAGATTGTAACAAATTGGTTCATATCAACTTTTGATGCAAACCGTCTAACGGGTGTAAGTGCTATGCTGAAAATGCACCCATTAAAAGAAATGCTATATCTCAGCCTCTGTAATGTATAATTACACAAAATTTGACATATAATACGGTCATTATAAAGAATTGCACTGATTTAATTTGGGTGCCTATCGAACAACAGGTGGTGCTACTATTATGCAATTTTACCCATGTAGGGGAAAACGATATTTCAGTATCTCTAGCGTATAAAAGCACCAAGCTTGATCTGTAAAAATCATTATAAAAAGAAAGCTGACACAAATTTGGAAGTGACACTGCTATTAGGAAAATTCTGCAGTTTTCTATATGATTAAAATAAACAAAATTACATACGCAAAATCTTTATTGTGAGAAGCTATGACTGGAAGTGGAGTTATATAGAATAATGTAGAATAATACTTTGTGAAGCTACAAAATGCTAATTTTGTACAGAATATGTAAGTAATATATATATATATATATATATATATATATTAATATATCTTTTAATATTCTTTAAAATGTAAATTCTTGATATGAATCTAATATATTTTTCAGCTTATAGTACAGTGTGATTAATATAGAAATATAAAATTGCACTTCAATGCACTTTAAATTAAGAACAAAGTAAGATATTATATTTTACCTGTAACAGAATTGTATGGAAATATTTTAAGTTTTGTTAGAGACAGTCATAGATGTTCTATGTGCGCCCTCTCCGGTAATCCATTTCTGCTGAAACACGCGTTAAGGTATCTGAATCAAGTCCATCAATAGTGGCTGTGATACGCTGTTTCAGCTCCGATAGATCACAGGAAGGGGTGGGGGTCGAATACCTTGTACCCCCACCTTTACGTACCCCCCCCCCCCCAGGAATAAATCACAAAATGTTAGATCAGGGTATCTATTGGGTAAGTGTCATGCATTAATACGCGGTTCAGCGACTTCTTGCGGTACAGTCGGTCGTCAAAGACCTTTACCTTTGTTTAAACAGCCCGTAATTTTAACTTTTTCATGTCATTGCTAGATACATTTTCTAGTTGGAGCTTCTTTTCCAAATCGTAAGGAAAAATGAACAATTGTAGACTCCGTTTTGTTAAATTCAAGAACACAGAAAGCCTTCTCCATTGCAGATGCCGCCATTTCGACTGACTAGTCACATAACACACAGGTTATTACCTACGTCACTTCCGTGAGGCACGAGGCAAAAATTTTAGGAGTACATCTACCTCACGGATCGCTGAGGTAGAGGTTGTGCGTGTCTTTGACTGTTGCTGTTTAACAGCATCTGGGAAGTGTATACTTCTTTATGAATCACACCGTATAATTAAAATTTCTGTTTAATTCCTTTTTTGCTTTTTCAATTGGTTTAAAATACGGATTACTTAAAAAGTAACTTAGTGTTATGTTTACTACATTTCTTAGTATTATGAATAATAAACAATTACTATCTATCAGTAACTATATAAACTTTTTGAAATACAGAACAACTCCAAAACATTACATTACATGCCCCTTGTGGAGAATGTTCATTTATAAAAATTGTTTAGTATTTTTTTTTAATGCATTAAAAACTAATTTATATTCTATTAAGGTAACTAAATATTGTGTTTAATATTATTTTGATTTGTTTAATATTATTTTGTGTTTAATATTTTGTGTTTAATAACTCATCCCGGGCTTCGAGTGCTGATATGTTTTCACAAAAATTTAATCTAGATGTCTTTTATTATCTTTATTATGATCTATATATTAATTTGAAACATGTTTTTGTCTGTCTCCACTAAATTGAGAGAACGGCTAAGTGTAAAAATTTGGTTGAGGTGTCTAAAAAAAGGTCTTGGTCTTTAGATATGTTATGAAAAGAGAAAAATAAAAAAAGTCGAAAGGTTCCACCCCTGGGGGGGGCAGGGGTTAAACACATGTTGGCGAGTATAACTCAGCTCCAAATTACTTCACGGTGAAGAAATTGTACATGGGGGGACTAGACTCGAATACTAAAAAATTAATATCTCCGATTTTGGAATTTTCAATTTTAAAGGGGGAAAAAGGGGGAAAGTATATTTGAAGAGGGGGGGGAGGGGGGAAATTAGTTTGAGAGGGAAATCCGTTCTAGACTCACACATGTAGCACCTCATTTTAAAGGTCTTGAAATTTCATGTTGATTGGGGATGTTTGTATACAATATAGGGCGCCCCCTGGTGGTGAAAAATGTAACTAGGTGATTTTGCAGTAGACCCTATCATGTTGCACCTTATTTTAAAGGTTTTGGTATTTCCTGATCGTTGGTGATGTTCGTACAGAACACACTGTGCCCCCTGGTGGTGGAAAATGCAACTAAAGGATTTTGCAGTTGACACCACCATGTGACACCTTAATTGAAAGGTCTTGGAAATTCAAGGCGATTGTTGATAAAGGTCTTGAAATTTCATGTTTATTGGGGGTGTTTGTATACAATATACTGCGCCCCTGGTGGTTAAAAATGGAACTAGGTGATTTTGCAGTAGACCCTATCATGTTACAACTTATTTTAAAGGTCTTGATATTTCCTGACCGTTGGTGTTGTTGTATAGAACACACTGTGCCCCCTGGTGGTGGAAAATGGAAACTAAGGATTTTGCAGTTGACACCACCATGTGACACCTAATTTGAAAGGTCTTGGAAATTCAAGGCGATTGTTGATAAAGGTCTTGAAATTTCATGTTGATTGGGGATGTTCGTATACAACATAGTGCGCCCCCTGGTGGTAACAAATAGAACTAGGTGATTTTGCAGTAGACCCTGTCATATTACAACTTCCTTTAAAGGTCTTGATATTTCCTGACCGTTGGTGTTGTTCATATAAAACACGCTGCGCCCCCTGGCTGTGGAAAGTGTAACTAAAGGATTTTGCAGTTGACACCACCATGTGACATCTTATTTGAAAGGTCTTGGAAATTCAAGGCGATTAGTGATGTTCGTATACAACATACTGCGCTCCCTGGTGGAGGAAAGTGGATATTGCAGTGCGTGCATAGCATGCTTGCTATACGGTGCCGCAGCCACAGGCAGCGGTAACACGAGTTAGAGGTTCGTTCGGTTCAATGTTAATTTTTGAGAATTTTTTTATGTTATTAGCGGTCTGCATATACGTGCCACAGGCACTGGGTCACGAACCCGAGTTCCGTTCTGTTTGAGGTAATTTTTTTTGTGATGTTTTCATTTAAAAATAGAAATTCAAACAATATCGAGTCAAAAATATAAAACCATACAAATTTAAGGTGCATTTAAGGTTATTATCATGGGCCCGGGCAATGCTGGGCGGGTTTTTTCCATTCCAGGTTAATTTTTTGGAATTTTTTCATGGTATTAGCGGCCCGTGTGTGCGCTGCCGCTGGCACCGGGATCAAATGGCAGGCTTTCGTTCGGTTCAAGGTAATTTTTTTTTTTTTTTTTTTGTTACAGCTGGTTATTTTTTTTCGCAATGCTTTTTATTTAAAAATAGCAATCCAAACAAAATCGAGTTAAAGATATAAAATTATACAAATTTAAGGTTCATTTAAGGTTATTATCACGGGCCCGGGCATTGCCGGAAGGGTTCGTTAGGTTCCAGGTTAATTTTTGGGAATTTTTTTTATGTTGTTAGCGGCCCGTGTATGCGCTGCCTCAAGCACCGGGGTCACAAGGCAGAGTTTCGTTCGGATCGAGGTAATTGTTTTGTTACAAATGATTATTATTGTCGTTATGCTTTCATTTAAAAACAGAAATTCAAACAAAATCGTGTTAAAGGTGTAAAGTAATACAAATTTAAGGTTCATTTAAGGTATCATGGGCCCGGGCAACGCCAGACGGGTTGGCTAACATATAGTCTTAGTATTAAACGAAATAGAAAATAAAAGATAGCATCTGTTTATTTGGAGTCAGTTTGACGTCACATTGACAGTACTTCGTAGAAAGTGATGTCATATATAGTATTTCTATTTATAAGCACTTTTCCGACTTTCTTTTTTACTTTCTCTTACTCATAAGTTAGAGAAAGTATTGTTTTGGGGTAAAATTTTCGAAAGTGAGATTTTGTTATATTTACACGTTTTGAGATTTCCTGAATACGAAAATCATGGTTTTAGCGGTTGGTCTGTGTGTATGTCTGTAAATATCTCAAGAACAAATAGTAGCAGACATTCCAAACTTGGTATTCTAAATGTGCATCATATAGTCATGCTACAAAAAGCATTTCGTTAAGATCAAGCACATGGTTCGTTTAGAGGGAAAGTCAAGAGAATTCTAATACATTACGTCTATGGGGGAAATTGCAGGTAAGTAGAGTTTAACGTGTATACCAAACTGCAGACCAGACTGCACTAAACCAAATGAAACGAATATATATTTTTTGTAATAGAGGTAGTCAACTGGGAAAAAAAATTGTGTATGTAAGATCCTCGCCTCCCCCCTTGGGGGAGGGGGAAGTCCCCCCTCGAGGGGAGTAAATTTTCATGATGGTATCTTTCAAAAGAGCTCGCCAATACCTTTAAAACGAATGGTTGAACCATCGATCTGCGATAATTTAAAACAAAGTTATCGATTTTTCTTACTTTTAACGAAAAAAAACCTTAGATTTTTTTTTTTTTAATATTGAGAATAAAATGGACTTTTTTTGTTTGGATATTTGGTGTTATACTACTTCTCTAATATGGAAATCTTCTGCATTATCATAAAAGATAATTTTTTAAAATAATAAATTTTAAATAATAAATTTTAAATAACAATTTTAAATTATTTTTTAAAAACAGAATTATTTTTTAATAACCGAAATAAATTCTATATAAATATAGGTGCATTAATAAAACGGGGGTTTGTGGGGGGTGGTAGCCCCCCCTCACACAAAACTAATTATTATGTAAAACTCTCCCGAAGCCTAATTTGAATTGTTTAACATAGGTTTACATAACATCGTTATCTTACCTCTTAATATACAAACTGTATTTATAGTATTAAATTTCAGGGTAAGAGAAAGTCGTGTGACTGACACACCAGATTATTTTTAGTGAAATGTGGTAAATTATATTAGATGTTTTAACATAAAATACATTTAAATAATGATGCGACGGTTTTTGAAACATTACGGTCAATAAAGTGATCGTCGAATTCGACGGGTTCCAGCTAGTTTAAAATGATTTTGCATAAACAGTATGCAGTTTTATTTCTTTCATTTTCTTATGCTCACTTTCTTCTTTTTGCTTAATTTTAGAATTTTATTTCAAAATTCAAGTTTCTTACCTAAAATAATTACAAGATTTGAAGTGTAAAAATATTTTTTTCACACTAGATTGCATTGATGTTTAGATTAAATATTAATCTGATTCTATTAATTAGATAATAATATATTCGATCTGATTATTTAAATATTTAAATAATAAGATAATTAGAATAATCATCTTTATAGTAGGTGTTTTACTATCAATAAAACAAGATAAGTTTTGCTGACTATTTCGAGATCATATATTGAGTCCAGAAAAAGTTTAAGAAATCCTTATGATTTTTTTTTAATATGTAGTAACTGATCATCAGTGATTGTTTAATTTGGTGATACATTTTAAGAAATTTTATATCTTATAATACTTTTAATATAAGATAATTCACGACTTATTTTTAGTTCATTTTATTGGTTATAGAATTCTTCAAATATTACGTTTTAATAAATTCTGTTATAAAATATATTTAAACACCGAAACTTAGCATATATCATATTTTATAATCAAATAAAAATATATGTATTGCAGAGTAAAGGTTTATGAATAAAAAATATAAAAATAAATTAAAATTTTCTAAAGAAGAACATTTTGCAAATAATATAAACAATATCTCAAGATTGCTCGAATATGATTCAGGGAATAGTTTTGACAGCGATTCTCCGAATAGTTTGAAACATATTTTAAAACTTAATTACAGTCTTAAACGTTTATGTATGTCGCTGCAATATTTAAATAGAATCCTGGGAGGGGCTACTGCATCCTTTGTACAGAAATGAATGCCAAATAATACATATTTCTAATAATTGCCTTTATTAAAGTACATGAAAAGATTTTAAATACACTACTTCACGCTTTAAATTTTAATAATCTATATAAAAGAGTAAACTCGCTGATTCACTCACTGATTCACTGACTCAACACGGTTGTGGCGATCCTATGGGAGATAGAGTCACAATTTTTGGTGAGCAGGTTGATTTTAGGACCCTGACGCTCACTAAGACGGGATTTTGCGAAATACCCCCCCGTTCCTCCCCGGGGGGGCAGAAGGCAAAAACCACCTGTATAAGCATAACTCGGCTAAAAATTGCTTCACGAGGAAGATAGTGCAGATGGGAAGACTAGACTTGAATACAAAAAAAAAATCATTTTCTGCGATTTTGGATTTTTGGATTTTTAAGGGGGAAAAGGGGTGAAAATGATTTTCGGAGGCGCAGGAGGCAAAAACACCTTTATAAGCATAACTCGGCTCCAAATCACTTCACGATGAAAAAATTGAAGATGGGGAGACTAGACTTAAGTACAAAAAAATCATTTTCTGCGATTTTGGAATTTTGGATTATAAAAGGGGAGAGTGGCTGAAAATGATTTTCGAAGGTGCAGAAGGCAAAAACCACCTTTATAAGCACAACTCGGCTCCAAATTGCTTCACGGTGAAGAAATTGCAGAGGGAGAAACTAGACTTGAAAACAAAAAAATATTTTTCTGCGATTTTGGAATTTTGGAGTTTTAAGGGGTGAAAGGGGTATAAATAATTTTCGGAGGCGCATAAGGCAAAAACACATTTATAAGTATAACTCGGCTCCAAATTACTTCACAGTGAAGAAATTGCAGATGGGGAGACTAGACTTGAATACGAAAAAATCATTTCCTGCGATTTTGGAATTTTGGATTTTTGACGGGAGAAGGGGGTATAAATGATTTTCGGAGGCAAATTTAGAAAAATACGGATTTTCGAGTAAAACTAATAGCTCAAAGATGTAAAAAAAAAACCGCCAAGCGTCTTCTTGAAAATATTTCCAAAAACTCATTTTTTGATTTTTTTCCGATTTTTTTTTTTTTTTTTTTTTTTTGGGGGGGGGGGGGGGCAAAAAAAAATAAAAATACTGTCAGATCGTTTAAAATTGGTACATAGAGGTTTTCGATACTTACAAATCGATTGCGGATATTTTCGAATTTGTAAAATTATTAGAAGGGGGGAAAGGGGGGGCAGTATGGGGGGTGCTATGGGCAAAAACAAATAGAAATACAGTTAGGCCGGAATGGGGATATTTTCGAAAGTGTAAAGTTGTTGGGAGGGCCGGGAAGGGGGGGGGCGGAGGGGCAAAAAAAATAGAATAGAGTTAGAGCATTCAAAATTGGTATACAGAGGTTTTCGATACCTACAAATCGATTGCGGATATTTTCGAATTTTTAAAATTATTAGGATAGACGGGAGGGGGGGCGAAGGGGGAAAATAATTGAAATAAGAGTTAGAGCATTTTGGGAATTTTTTCCGAAGGCAGTGAGAACCCGGTGCGACATTTTTCCTAATAAGATTTTTTTTCTGTTTTTTTTTTCACGTGATAAAAATTAATGCAATTTTGAGAATTCAGTAATTATAGCGATTCATTTAAAAATAGGGACCAGCGAAGCGGGCGTTGCCTGCTAGTGCGTACATAAAATCATAAGTTGAGAGTCAAGTGTGAATTCCACTTCACACTTATGCAGTTTTCAGAATAATACTGTGATTAACAGTTGATGGTATAATTATGAGACACCAGTATCACCGATTATTCCGTATACAGATATAAATATATATATAAAGTCAATAATATAAGCAATCATAATAATATTGTCAATATACAGGGCGTCGCAAAATTACAGCGACAATATTTAAAATGTGATAGGGCATATCATAAGGATTTAGAATTGCACAGGAACCCATGTCCGCAAATGCCATCTTAACGCTCTAAGATCCGGATGTTTTGGGGTATTTTTTAACAGTTGTTTGCGTGGCTTTTAAATTTTGAAACTTTAACAAACATATTTTTCGGGAAAATAATTACATAAAAAGATATACATAATAATAATGTTTTTTCTAATAGTCGTACATAAAGCATTGATAGTATTAATGTGAATATTGTGTATGATTTGTGTAATGATGGACTGAGCAAGATTTTAAAATTTACAAGTTAAGCGGAATTACTAATAACCAAACAAGCTAGACTGCACATGAGCAATCGATAATGAATATAAATGGCGGTAAATTTTAAAAACACGAGAATGTATCCACTCCTTAAAGGGTTAATATGATATTAGCTTTCATAAGTTGCTCTGTACTCCTCACTCCTACAGATTTATTTACATCAACTTATAGCTTGTAGTTCTAGGTTTTTAATGCCTTCATCTGTTAAAAATTACCCCCAAACACCAGATTCTTAAAGGGTTCATAAAGAGACCTTTTTCGGATATGAGTATCTATGCAATTCTGAATCCTCATATTCTGTCCTATCTCCTCCTAAAGCTGGTCGCAGTAATTTTGGGACAAAAATATAAGCAAATCCCTCCGTGTAAAGACCTTGTATATAATCAAAATATATTAAGAATCAGTATGAATTATGTCTGAGAAATTGATAAAAGAAAAATACAGTCATATAGGTTAATTAAAAAAAAAAAACAAAAAAAAAACAGAGAGTAATTCATATACTTACATAATAAGTACAGTCGGGAAAAAAAAAACGCAACACTCAACGTAACTTCGTTGCTAATCGATGTAGAAAAATGTAATAGGTATCATTCGACGAGGAATTGTGAGTAGTTTCAGAAAATGAACTGAAATTTTGAATTGGGGATCGTCTACATATTAAAACGCGCACCAACTTTGATTTTTTCAATGGTAACACCCTATTTTTATTTTATATTTGAATTCCTGGGATCGCGATAACCCGAAAAAGTATATTGGTTGTATATTTTACTTATTTTTTCACAGAGTTATAAGCGTTCAAAGTTTGAAGGTGCTAATGTTAAATTCATATTTCATACTTTTATTAATATCTTCACAAAAAATAACTTGATCGATATATATATATATATATATATATATATATATTTTTTTTTTTTTTTTTTTTTTTACGAGATACAGTGAAGAAACCCAAACATAATCCATCATTACTTTTGATTCTGAAAAATATTTTTAATTTTGAAAAATATTAATAAATTCATATTCATAAAAATTATGAATTATGACCTATATTAATTTTTACATAAAATGAATCCTAATGCGGAAAAATATGGGTGTGCAAATTTGCAGCTCATTCCAGTTATTAGTTTTCGAGATATAAATAAATCTTTCTTTTGGAGTGGTTTAGGGGGCCGTCTCTTATAAAGTTTTGCATGAGATAACGAATAAAATCTTAAAAAATAACAAAGAAAATTAAACAAAATATTTTTATTTTTTATTTGCGGGTCAAATTATATAACAACTTCAAACGCAAAGAAATGAAACAAAAATGATGATTTTTAGACATTAGTGTTATCATCAAGAATTCCTGTTTTCTAAAAAAGACAAGCCCCGCCTTCATCGTTCATCAAAACAAAACATTAAAGAAAAGAAAAGTAAATGTGACATTGAGTATTCGTGTCCCTTATTTTATGTTGAAAAAAATATGCACAAGTGGTATTTACTTCATCGATTAATTGGTGATAAATTTTGAATCTTTTAAACAAACACTAGAAGAAAAAAAATAACTAAATAGGCGGGGTTTACTGTTTTAAATAGAAAAATATGTTTAATGTGAAATTGTCAAATATAAAAAAACGAATGGAATTGGAATGCAAGAGACTTGTAAAATCGTTTCTTAACTACCGTCATAGTTAAAAAAGGCTTATCATTTGCTTCATATATTGCTTTATTTTATTTTATTTATTTACTTATTTATTTATTTATTCATTTTGTAGGGGGACGATTATTATTTTAAGGACACTTTAGTCTAAATTTTATTAATATATTTTAACTTTATGCATAAACATACTTTAACTTTTATAAATATATTTTAACACGTTTTGCGACTGCAGGATTTTATCTTTTTGACAGTAAGACCCGCCTACGGGCGTTATACTCTCAAAATAAAATATTTCAGAACAAATTTTCTGTATTCACAATTATATTAAAATTGGATATACATTATAATTATATTCTTTCTTATCAATATATTTCTATCCATAGTATATTTTATTGCAAAAATTTTATTGCACTGGGTACAAACTTAAGAAATATGTAACACACAAATTATGAAAGAAACGCCCACTGACAGAGTTACAGATTTTCAAATGGCTTGAATCTGCGTAAGCAGTCGCGAAAGGGTTAATTAAGAAATTATATTTTCATAAAAATTATAAAACGAATCATACAGTTCCAAAGAGTTCAACTGACCCAAAACTGGTAAGTGCGATTAAATTTGTTTCATATTTACTTCATAAATGCTTACAACAATTTATCCGAAAAGATTTAGTCTATGCGTTGTTGTATATATATATATATATATATATATATATATTACTTCATTTCGTATATTATGTTACACCTACGAAAGAAAATTTAAGCTTTCCTGGTGACTAGTACAGACATAATAGACATTTTTACTTGAAACGATTGCACTTTTTTCAAAGAGTACTGTATGGACTAATCGGAAGTGTAACATATTTAAATAGACCTAAAATTATCTAAAAAAGTACTGAAGTATATACAAATCTAAAATAAAGGAATTTAGGATAATTAAAGAACTGGAAAAGAGGCAGCGTTTTATTAATTTCTAAAACTGTTTTTTTCCTGAAAGATTTCCGGTGTGAAATATTAAAATTTTCTCTATATTTCTTATAGGATCTTAATTTTTTTTTCTATATTTATTGATAACCCCTAACACATTTTTGATTATAACTCTATAAATACTAAAGATAAGGTATACAAACAGTATACTTTTCCGCACTGCCAGACTCTCAGAAATTCGAAAAGGAAGTCAAAATTGGGTGTTGCTATTGAAAAAATCAAAGTTGGCTCTCATTTCAACATGTTGATAACCCCTAATTCAAAATTTGACAACGTATTCAGAAAGTACTTTTAATTTCCTGTTGAATGATGCCTATTAGATGTTCCTGAGTCAATTAATAACGAAATTACAGCGGGTGTTGCGTTTTTTTTCCCCGACTGTACATATTATTTACAGATTAAGTTAAAAAATGCAGTAGTAATAGCACAGAATAAGACGTTATTCTTCATGAATAACCTCTCATATCATGATATGTCATTTAAATCATATATCATGATCGTATGTAATTAACTAAGGAAAAGAAATAAGTTACACGCAGGTATTTCAAATGCTTAATTCATAATGAACAAAGTAATAAAAAAGTTTACTTCATTTATACTCCAGTTAATTTAAAATTTCCCATCTTTTAAATAAGGCTTGATTATCATTAGATTGTAGAAAGAATAACGTATTACTCCAGACTAGTTCTACCTTTTGAAAAAAAAAGTTTCTAGATGCTCTAAAGACTGCCGAGGGGATATTTTGCGATGTTGAAAAGGTAATTTCTCACCAGTTAAATTACCGGTAAAGAGTAATTTTTCCAAAGGAAATGTTTTCTTCTGAAATAAAATCTTTGTAGTCTCTAATAATGAAACAAAGAGAATGGGATTTCAAAATATAGTTTATTATTCTAAAATTAATTGAGCATTGAATTCTTTTTAAACTAATATTTATCAAAATTAATCAATAAATTTCATAGTAAATTAGTACACCAAAAAATTAATAAAATGGATAATTATGTTCATGTACCAACACCATTAGTTTCAGTTAATAGATTACAGAAGTTTAAACTCTCAAATCGGACGTTTGTCTAGTACTTAAATAATTGTTTTGGATGCAGGAACTATCATCTCATATTCCATCATGATAAAACATGATTTTAAAACTAATAAATGATACATACTGTTCAAGCTGATATTCCCCTAAATTTCACCGTGTAAAATTTATTGGATATGCTTAGCATTTATTGAATGCTTGTTGTACATTTTTCATTCTGAGTACAAAATATTATACAGTAGTGATATAAACAGATAAATCATAGTTATCTGATGCCATTTCCCTAAAAATAAGATATCTGTTTTTAGCTATTAGAATTCAAAAAATAAACCCCTGTTAAATTCCTTATTCATCATTCCAATGGAAATGTAATTGTTTATGAATAGAAATAAAATATGATATATAATTGTCAGTTTACTAGCCTGAAACTTCGATATATTGGAGTATGTGAAACATGTATTGCTGACAATATGTCTTTGTATTGGCAAATTGCATTCTGACATTACATTACCTGAGACTGAAATAAACAGGTAAAGTGATAAAATGGCACCAAGGGTAATTTTATTGGAAACAGTATAACTAATTTTTTGAGAATTTTTTATTTATTTAGAAATTTTTGAACAGAGTTAGAACGAATAAAATGTGTTAATTTATAGGATGTTTGTCCATTTGAGAATAGAAATATTTTAGAATGTTTATCTATTTTGAGTTCCAGAAAGTTTGACTAGAGCTTCCTCATAGAGCTTCCTGTCGAATACCAAAAGTTACACACACACACACACACACACACACACACACAAAAAGAAAAAAAAAACTGATTGTATGTAGCACTTAAATATTTATATAAAATTTCTAGTCAATTGGATGATTTCATAACACATAAGGCCCGATTGAGAGCCCTTTAAACTAACTACTCACTCTATGCACACCATTTTTTACCAAAAACGTGATTTTTCGTATCTTAATAACGTATGCTAATATCAGTGTGTTAAATGCAGTTTAACGGTGGTAAATTATTGAACAAAATGTTATAAATAGACCGTAATCTATCAAAATTCTTTTACGTGTCTCCGCACACCAAATACAAACATTATATGCACTTGAAAATTATACAGCTAATTTAATGGGCCAACATCTGGATATCGTTATAATGCGTAGATAAATTTCATAGTGACACCATGTGAGGTTGAGACGTTAGAACGTCACCACAGTTGTTTCAATTAAGCTGGATCCAGCAAAGTAGGAAGTGGGGACGGTTAAAATCACTCCGTCGCCAGTGGCTCGGTGACGGTTGAAGTCGAGATAGTTTTCTGTCGGCAGGGTGCTGCATTAAAAGACTTAGATTTTGAATATTAGTTAAATTGGAAGTGATTTTTAAAAGTACGCATTGAAATGTAGTGAAAGAAGGGTGTAGGAAAAAGTATAAAAATAGAGATGGTTTTAGTAGATAGTGAGGATGTTGGAGGATCGTATAGTGGTTGTTGGAGGATATTATAGCGAGTGCCAAAATTCATTGGGCTTTTTTCTGTTTTAAAGATAGAAAATAATAATTTGACAATTGATTTTAACGGCACCCCAACGACCATTAATGTTGATCAGGTCCGAATATTTAAAGAGCGCACTCAATCATATACTGAAAATCTTGATAGTGATAGCATGCCGGGTTCAAACCCACCTGACGAACAGTCCGTCCTTACGCCTAACCTCACTCCCCAGCCTAGTGCTCCTGATTCTTGTACAGCTGATGAACTACCTACTCCTACAACACCCGAAAAATCTGTTCAGGGCACTTCCGCTGACCAATCTAGTGTAGCAGACCCGTCGCACAAAAACGAGCTCGTAGTGGGTCATCAAACCATTCTAATGTGAAATTTCCTAGGCAAACTGGTCGCAAACGCGACTATTCTTTTACTAATGGCTCTTTTATACCGCAGAGTAAAAAGAAACATGGTTGGAACA
The DNA here is from genome assembly GCA_963930645.1 of Salticus scenicus. Classification (NCBI taxonomy): domain Eukaryota; kingdom Metazoa; phylum Arthropoda; class Arachnida; order Araneae; family Salticidae; genus Salticus; species Salticus scenicus. Next base: position 137,708,593 of record OZ005648.1, read on the forward strand.
AGGGTTTCAAACGCCCTCAAGCCCCCTCCTCAAAGTCCTCTGGAACACATCGCCCACAGAAGGTACTAGCAGTTCCAGATTCAGTGCACACCGACTCGTTCCGACCTAAGAGAAAAGCAAGGGTTCGAAAAAGACCTCCACCCTCTTCATCAGCTAGCGGACGGCACATGGAGAAATTCCTAGCAGCTCCTGACTCGATCGGCAAAGACGAGTTCTCTTCACACCACCGATTTAATACTCGGCGTCAAGCCAGACTCCGACAACAGTCTCAGCCATATGAATCACCTGCCGAGCAAGCCTTTGTACAAGCCTTTTGGGATAGCCCTAGACCCCGGTCTGAAAGCCTCCAACCCTGTGGCCTAGCTGACGAGTACATCGAGAACATTCACCAAGACCTCTAACCCTGCTGAAGTTACAGCTGCAAATTCACATCAGGTGATACCGTTCTCTATTTTTTTTTTCTCTATTACAAGTGCATTTATGTCAGAGCTGTACAAAATGTTCGACGTACCTTGAAGCCTTTTTGGGACTTTATATTTTAAGAACTCTTACGAAAGTTATGGACTTTCCCAAACTAAAAATACAAAATTTAACTTAGCCATGAACTTTCAAATCAAAATTAATGTTCTGCTTCAATGTCAACATTTTTGTTCTCTCTTAAATATCTATTTTATGTATGTATTAAGTCTTTTACCTTGTAGCCATCTCCTGCAGAAAGCTGGTAATATAAACTGTTTTTTTGGCCTCTTTGTAAATTTCCCCCCCTTTTTTCTCTTGTATTTTTATAAATGATGTATTTATAAACTGCATATTTGTATTTGTAAAATTTTTTGAATATTTGTCTAAAAGTTTATCTGTATGTACTTTTAGAGGGGGTAAAATGTTTTTTTTAGCTATAAGCATAAAAGTCGTGTTTAACTATATAACATTAAAAAGACTAACTACTCAGTTTTTTCCGCTTATGCTTTAGCTAAGGAGGGAGAAATATTTCTGTATGTAACCTATCTATTATGTTAATAGAGACGAACATGTCTCAGTTTCTTCCAGAAATGAATTCTAACTATTTTTTTTACTATGCATACTGTAAAAGTTTTTCCCATTTCAGACACTCTGATGGACTATTCTCTTAATCTGATGTTAAAACTCTTTTTATCTAAAGTGAAAGATCTTAATTTGATGTCAAAAAGTTCTTTTTCCTGCATATGGACAGCCTGTGGATTCTGACGTCTGCTCTAGTGCGAAGAAAGTTCAGCCTATTCTTGGTTTACTCATCTACCTTGCAGACGTAGAGCTCCTGATACCAGTCCAGCCAGTCAACTCATATTAATAAAGACTTTATCATTTTTTTCTCTTTTTATTCTAAAGACACTTACTCTTGTGTTATAACAAACTTTAAATGTTGCATTTTGTCACAAGCGACTTACATTGTAAAACCAAGATCAAGTTGAATTTAATATATTGCCTTCCTGGCCTAACAGGGAGACGTTTGTTAATCCTACTGTAAGCCTGGTTTTAGCTCAGTCAGTCCCGGAGTTTCTCGGGGTAAACGAACGCCTTTTATTTAAAATTTTAAATTAATTTTTTGCGTCCCCGAGTTTTCCGCTCAGGGACTTAACAGATTTTTAAGTTTTTCTCACCCAGTTAAAATTTAAGTGACGGCTGCACTCACACTTCAGAGATTTGAAATAATTAGAGAGGGAATGAAGCTATTTAAATTTAATCGATCAAATCCGTTGGGGATTTTCACGACTAAATTTTTTTCTAGGAGGGGGACTGTGAGGTTGAGTTGTTTGAACGTCACCACAGTTATTTCAATTAAGCTGGATCCAGCAAAGTAGGAAGTGGGGACGGTTAAAATCACTCCGTCGCCAGTGGCTCGGTGACGGTTGAAGTCGAGATAGTTTTGTGTCGGCAGGGTGCTGCATTAAAAGACTTAGATTTTGAATATTAGTTAAATCAGAAGTGATTTTTAAAAAGTACGGATTGAAATGTAGTGAAAGGAGGGTGTAGGAAGAAGTATAAAAATTGAGATGGTTTTAGTAGATAGTGAGGATGTTGGAGGATCGTATAGTGGTTGTTGGAGGATATTATAGCGAGTGTGCTGATTCTTATTTTGGTGAAGATCGAAAGTAGCGTAGAGGAGATTTAGTTGTGTGAAGCAAGTAGTGTTGAGTGTTGGCCAGTGTCTTCTAGTCTTCGGAAGTTCAAGCTGGGATAGAAGGGAATCCTCTGTCCCATAGTGAAGCCGTAGTTGGAGTACGAGTGTGACCGTCTCTACACCTTTCGACTATCTGCTGGGGTGAGATATTTAAAGTTATCTACTTAATTTGTTGATTCATATATTTTGATTAAATAAAACGCTGCCTGAGCTATATAAATTTACCAGGCCGCCCTCCCATTAATCTGCTCAAATAAACTTTAGTTATTGTTATTTAAAGTCTTGTGTTCTCTTAGTAATCTAAGTATCTAGTTAAGATGGAGTTTGCAGAAACGCAAACTCCACAACCCTTATAATGAAGTGCAACGATGTTGAAATGTATTTAAAAGTTACATTTTATTGTCTATAATGTATTGATATTCTTTTGTGTGTTCCTTTGACCCTACTAGAAACCCTACATGCGTCAAAAGGGCACAAATCTCCATGCAGTTCAAAAACATTTTTTATAAAATTTTAAATCAATCAGATAATTACATAAGGTATTGAAGCTTTCTTTTCTTTGTCTGTAAATGAATTATTAATTTTACATCTTACAATTTTTACAAAAAACATGCTTTTGAGCATTTCAATAACGTTATTGTAATTTCAGTATGCTGAATTAGTGTAAAAATGTAAAAATGAACTTTCACGAATTACCACACGTGGATCGTAAACCTTCGAGTTTCCTTTGTATGTTTCTATAGACGATCCAAAAACACATACTCATAAAAATGTACAGTAAGTTCTATCCCAACAAATACAATAATCCACAGTTCATCCTAAAGATATCCCTTTCATCTTAAATATGTCTATTGTCTCCTCAAGGTGTCCTATAAATGTTCTGGAAAGAAGATGTGTTTGTAGGGATGTGACTCCTAAGTAATAAGTACCAAATTTTAGACCGACGGATGATGATCTAATTAATCGTAATTCTTTTGTGTAGCCCTATAGATTGATGATTCTGTCTATTTTAATTAAAATCACACAATCAACTGATTGGAAGAAAATCATATTTATTGAAATTTAATTTTTCCGACTGAGTGAAAATAATGCCTGGACTGGGAGTCGAACTCCGGATCTTTGACTTACAAGGTCAAGGCTCTACCAATTGAGCTATCCAGGCCGACAAATCGGTCGGCATTACTCACTCAGACAACCTTTAGGCAGAAAACATCTGGTCTATCATGATAGCTCAACAGAATTATCTGCGGCTTATTTCTGTTGAGCTGTCTAAATGATAGACCAGACGTTTTCTGCCTAAAGGTTGTCTGAGTGAGTAATGCCGACCGGTTTGTCGGCCTGGATAGCTCAATTGATAGAGCCTTGACCTTGTAAGTCAAAGATCCAGAGTTCGACTCCCGATCCAGGCATTATTTTCACTCAGTCGGAAAAATTAAATTTCAATAAATATGGTTCTGTCTATGCATATCATTTTCTACAAAAAATATACATTTATGCAAGATTATAATGCATGTTAATTTCATCCTGTTAAATGTAGAGTGAACATGCTAAAATATATTTAAAAGAAATGTCGTCCTAAAACCATAATGATACTTTTTTTTTGCTTAGCTACAAACGAGCTACAATCAAGATATACACCAAAAACGTCACAGATAATTCCATATAACTTGAAACATTTGTACCACTTTTCAAATTAATCCGATAAATTTTGTGATTGTTCTTACGGAATGTGATGACAACCAGACACCAAAAAATTGTCAAATCTCATTGAGGAGGTATTCACTGACGTTTTGGCGATAATAATAAATGTAGTTGAGATGTGTGCATATAAGTATATTTTTGTAAAATATTATTGCTTGTTATAATAATAACTTATAGCAATGTATAACAATATAAACGTAAAAATATATTTGAGGGTGCCCCCTTGGCGAAATTGTTTGGCGCATTTTTGTTAATAATCTATAACACTATATATACATATAATCTATAAATATACAGTATATACATATAACTAAATACATATAACCTATACATATAAATGGGCTAACCTTAGTGGTAAAATTACATTTAACGCTATCACAACTTGGCGAGAATCAAGTGGCGCCCTCAAATATAGTCTAACCGAATATAGAATAACAATATGCAACAATATAACACATAACAATATATAACAATGTTATAATGTTATACAACAAACAATTTACGACAAACAATTTACGTTGATTGTTATGCATTGAATTTACAATTATATACTGTACTTATTTCAAGGCTTTCACAAAAATAGAAATAAAACAAAATTGTGTAATAAAAAACGTTAATTATTATTAAAAGTAAATATTAATACACGAAATTATTAAAATGATAAAAATCGACAAAAATGATTACTAAATGATTAAAATGATAATTTCTCTTTCAAAATTTTTAACATCAGTATAGAATATAAGCAACCTCACATTGATTAATATTTTTCAATTTTTATTTATAAGCGCATAAATAATTAAATAAAAATATAAACAGACATTGACTAAATGCTAATTTTCAAACATAGTGCAATCCAAGGACGAGACTTACCAAAATAAAAATCTAGAAATTTATAATTATGAGAGGATAAAATTATGTTTCAGTGTGTTCCATGTTATGTTACACTATGTAAATCATAGTTAGATATACGAAATTTTAAGTTACAAAATTCCGTAATCTTTTTATCAAGAAATTTTCCATAATGCCTTTCAAGTGACTCTTGCTTTTAAAATCCGATAGCAACGTTTTAGAAATATCTAAGACTGAAAATTTGTCTCATTAAATATTTAAAGTTTTATACACGCTCGATCAAGGAAATATTTGATAATTTCGTGTGTATAGACAGGTTTATCTATGGATTTCGCATAAATCCTTATTTTGAAATCCTTATCAATGAAAAATCTTTTATGGCTTCCGAACATAAGTAATAGTTTTAGAGGGATTTATCACGATTTCGTTCTTTCAGTTAATATATGACTTTGTATTTGAATCGTTTAAAATATATATTAGTTTTATGTATATTCACAAAGAAAGCAAATGAAAATTATAGCAGTATTTTTATTTTATATTTATAATAGATTTTTTTAATATTTAGGTTAATGTGTATTTTTCATGCACACGCTTGTATGCCAAATTGTTGCAAAAGTAAAAAAAAAAAAAAAAAAAAAAATTATTTATTCTATTTATACAGGATGTTTCATATCGAATTGTAAAAAAGAACAGTATAGTGCAAATTCTGTACTTGATTTATTTAGTCGCAACAAATTAATTCTGAAAATAGAATTATACAAGCTTTACCTGGCAAAGGTGAAAAATTTTCTGGTTATAAATTTGCCGCTAAAGGCACTCTCAATAAAAATGATGCCACCAAAAATTGCATGAAAATGGATGAATGGGCCCGTGCTGGATCAAACAATTTGCCATTGCTTTGTTAGCCATCACAATCCACCAGTTTAACGCTCTGTGATTATTATTATTATTATTTTGTATGGGGTTATATTAACTCATTATTTGCTAAATCTAACTTTCTCTTATTTAGTGATTTTTAAAAAATTTAGTAAAGAACATTAAAATCTATAATAATAAAAGGAAAGGTTTGTCTGTCTGTCTGTCTGTCTATCTGTCTGTCTGTCTGTCTGTCTGTCTGTCTGTCTGTTCTTTTATACGTTCAGCCCCTATTGAACGCAGACGTACAAAAATTGACATACGGATGCTCTGGAGCCTTTCCGATGTTTTCCTCGAAACAGAATTTAAAAATTTTAATTAGTTGTGGAGATATTAATTAAAATGTCCACTCATGTCTAATCTAAAAGCGATCTCAAAGCAGAAAAAGTGGAAAATAAATTAGAAATATTTGTCCGATCGTTACAATTTCGATACCAAATGAAAGGGGCATTTTTTCTGAATCTAAGTGTGCAAGTGGTTTATCGGTACAACAATTAGATTTTTTAAAATTAACTAAAGTATGAATTTTCTGTGGCAACATCATTTCAAATGCCAGTAATGAAGACCCATCGTCTGTCATCAAAAAGGAAATGATTGCAACCAATCAAGATGTCATGTGTTTTGTAGTAGGGAAAAATATTGCAATTTTCAATTTTTTTCAAATTTTAATTCACGTTACATTTGAATTCATATTCGGCCTAGACAGCATATTATAAAGCTACTGTTCAATTTTCATGAAAATATGTGGATAAACAAAAAAATGAGATTAAATTTTGTATTATATTTTCAACTATTTTAAATTGAGATATGCCGTTGAAATTTCGTAATATTGGTGTTTTTAACGCCCGATATTTCGATTCTGAATATTTTTGAAAGTGAAGAATTATTAGGAAGGGCTTGAAGGGGAGGGGGGGGCAAGCAAACGGCCAGAAAAAAAAAAAAATAAATAAATAAATAAATAAAAAGAGTTACAGCGTTTGAAATTGTTATTATTAGGTTTCAAGGAAAGATAAATCGATTGCGGATATTTTCAAGTGTAAAATTATTAGAAGGGACGGAAAGGGGGGGAAGGGGCAAAAACGTAGAAAAGGAACGGTTGTTTCGGAGAAAACAACGGAAAACCCAGAACGCCTTTATTGTTTTATATTTTGCAGAATTTCGAATTCTGATACTCCTTTCACATTTCATACTATGGATTTTGAACAGTATTTAGCCCGGAATTACCCAAGTTTCGGAGAAAACCACGAAAAAGTCAGACATAAATCGTTTTATAATAGTGTTTATATCATTTTTGTATCTCAGCTTCTAATTAGCATAATTTCAAAAGTAATATGTCATTTTGAAACTTATTTGAATGGAATTTCAAGAGTAGACGCCACAAATTTCTGTCACCTTCCATTAACCGACTATCATAAGTAATGGAATTTGAGATTTCACGTGATTTACACGTTTTAAGGTTTCCTGATTAGGTTTTCTTTTGTATCTCAGCTACTAATTAAAATAATTTTATAAGTAATACATTATTTGAAAGCTTTATTGATTTAGAATTGAACAGTAGATTACAGAATTTTCTACCGACAGATGGCGCTGTAATATTTTTAAATTTCAATATTTCGAAGTCTGAATATGATTAAATTATTTTTAATACATCATTCGAAAGATATTTTAAAGTACTTTTATACTACCGAAAGTGGGATTCGAGATTTCACCTAATTTACACGTTTTGAGGTCTCCTGAATCGGTTTTATTTTGTATCTCAGGTACTAATTAAAATAATTTCATAAGTAATACATCATTTGAAAGATTTGTTGATTTGGAATCGAACAGTGGAATACAGAAATTTGTACCGCCAGATGGCGCTATAATATTTTAAAATTTCAATATTTCAATTTCTAATTATGATTAAATTATTTTTAATATATCAATTGAAAGATATTTTAAAGTTCTTTTAAATTATCGAAAGTTTTCACCAGATTTACATGTTTTGAGGTGTCCTGAATCAGTTTTTTTTTGTATCTCAGTTATTAATTAAAAAAAGTTCATAAGTAATACATCATTTGAAAGCTTATTTTAGTTGATACACATTTTAAAGTACTTTTACATTATCGAAAATGAAATTCGAGATTTCACCCGATTTACACGTTTTGGGGTGTCCTGATTAGGTTTTCTTTTGCATCTCATCTACTAATTAAAATAATTTCATGAGTGATGCATCATTTGAAAGCTTTGTTTATCTGGAATGGAACAATAGATTACAGAAATTTCTACCGCCAGATGGCGCTGTAATATTTTCAAATTTCAATATTTGAATTTCTAATTATGATTAAATTATTTTTAATGCATCATTCGAAAGATATTTTAAAGTTCTTTTTTATTATCGACAGTTTTCACCAGATTTACACGTTTTGAGGTCTCCTGAATTAGTTTTCTTCTGTATCTCAGCTACTAATTAAAATAATTTCGTAATACATCATTAGAAAGCTTTTTTGATTTGGAATCGAACAGTGGAATACTGAAATTTCTACCGCCAGATGGCGCTGTAATTTTTTTAACTTTCAATATTTCAATTTCTAATTATGATTAAATTATTTTTAATGCATCATTCGAAAGATATTTTAAAGTTCTTTTATATTATCGACAGTTTTCACCAGATTTACACTTTTTGAGGTCTCCTGAATTCGTTTTCTTTTGTATCTCAGCTACTAATTAAAATAATTTCATAAGTAATACATCATTCAAAAGCTTTTTTGATTTGGAATCGAACAGTGGAATACTGAAATTTGTACCGCCAGATGGCGCTGTAATAATTTCAAATTTCAATATTTCAATTTCTAATTATGATAAAATTATTTTTAATACATCATTCGAAAGATATTTTAAAGTTCTTTTAAATTATCGAAAGTTTTCACCAGATTTACACATTTTGAGCTGTCCTGAATCAGTTTTCTTTTATATCTCAGTTATTAATTAAAAAAATTTCATAAGTAATACATCATTTGAAAGCTTTGTTGACTTGATACACATTTTAAAGTACTTTTACATTATCGAAAATGGAATTCGAGATTTCACCCGATTTACACGTTTTGAGGTCTCCTAATTAGGTTTTCTTTTGTATCTCAGCTACTAATTAAAATAATTTCATAAGTAATACATCATTAGAAAGCTTTTTTGATTTGGAATCGAACAGTGGATTACAGAAATTTCTACCGACAGATGGCGCTGTAATATTTTCAAATTTCAATATTTGAATTTCTAATTATGATTAAATTATTTTTAATGCATCATTCGAAAGATATTTTAAAGTTCTTTTATATTATCGACAGTTTTCACCAGATTTACACGTTTTGAGGTCTCCTGAATTAGTTTTCTTCTGTATCTCAGCTACTAATTAAAATAATTTCGTAATACATCATTAGAAAGCTTTTTTGATTTGGAATCGAACAGTGGAATACAGAAATTTGTACCGCCAGATGGCGCTGTAACATTTCAAATTTCAATATTTCAATTTCTAATTATGATAAAATTATTTTTAATACATCATTCGAAAGATATTTTAAAGTTCTTTTAAATTATCGAAAGTTTTCACCAGATTTACACGTTTTGAGCTGTCCTGAATCAGTTTTCTTTTATATCTCAGTTATTAATTAGAAAAATTTCATAAGTAATACATCATTTGAAAGCTTTGTTGACTTGATACACATTTTAAAGTACTTTTACATTATCGAAAATGGAATTCGAGATTTCACCCGATTTACACGTTTTGAGGTCTCCTAATTAGGTTTTCTTTTGTATCTCAGCTACTAATTAAAATAATTTCATAAGTAATACATCATTAGAAAGCTTTTTTGATTTGGAATCGAACAGTGGATTACAGAAATTTCTACCGCCAGATGGCGCTGTAATATTTTCAAATTTCAATATTTGAATTTCTAATTATGATTAAATTATTTTTAATGCATCATTCGAAAGATATTTTAAAGTTCTTTTATATTATCGACAGTTTTCACCAGATTTACACGTTTTGAGGTCTCCTGAATTAGTTTTCTTTTGTATCTCAGATACTAATTAAAATAATTTCGTAATACATCATTAGAAAGCTTTTTTGATTTGGAATCGAACAGTGGAATACAGAAATTTGTACCGCCAGATGGCGCTGTAACATTTTAAAATTTCAATATTTCAATTTCTAATTATGATTAAATTATTTGTAATACATCATTCGAAAGATATTTTAAAGTTTTTTAAATTATCGAAAGTTTTCACCAGATTTACACGTTTTGAGGTGTCCTGAATCAGTTTTTTTTTTTTTTTTTTTTGTATCTCAGTTATTAATTAAAAAAAGTTCATAAGTAAAACATCATTTGAAAGCTTATTTTAGTTGATACACATTTTAAAGTACATTTACATTATCGAAAATGGAATTGGAGATTTCACCCGATTTACACGTTTTGAGGTCTCCTGATTAGGTTTTCTTTTGTATCTCATCTACTAATTAAAATAATTTCATGAGTAATACATCATTTGAAAGCTTTGTTGATCTGGAATGGAACAATAGATTACAGAAATTTCTACAGCCAGATGGCGCTGTAATATTTTTAAATTTCAATATTCTAATTATGATTAAATTATTTCTAATACATCATTCGAAAGATATTTTAAAGTTCCTTTACATTATCGAAAGTGGAATTCGAGATTTCACCTGATTTACAATTTAAAGTGTCCTGATCAGGTTTTCTTTTGCATCTCAGCTAATTGAGTAAGACCGTTCAAAATTGTTATATGCAAGTTAATTAGGAGGGGCTGGAACGGTGGGGAAGGAATAGGCGCGCATGGGTTTGGGACCCGGTGCGAGTTTTTACCCGTTGATAAAAGATTTTTTTTTTTAATTTTATTTTCTTAATACTAAAAGTTTGAGTTGAGAAGGAATATGCGTGTACAGCGCACGTATATCCTCAAACGTGCGCGCACAGCGCGCATTGGTCTGCGCTGCCGACGGCAGTGGCGTCCCGGTGTGAGTTTTTACCCGATGCTAAATGATATATTTTTTAATTCCTTTTCTTAAGAATGAAAGTTTATGAGTAATAACATGGAATTTTGAGAAGTCATAAGGATGGTGAAGGAATACGTGCGCGCAGCGCACGGGTCTACGCTGCCGAAGGCAGTGGGGACCCGGTGCGACATTTTTCCTGATCAGAATTTTTTTTTCTCTTTTTTTATCACATGATAAAAATTAATGCAATTTTGAGAATTCATTAATTTTTGTGATTCATTTAAAAATAGTGACCAGCGAAGCGGGCGTAGCCTGCTAGTATTATAATAAATTTGAACTAATTAAGTGTACCACTACAGATAGGTACATTTTTTGGACAGTCTCAGTCCTTGTCTAAAATACTGTCTAAAACAATAAAAAATGTAATGCCTCAAAAAAGGGACAATGTTAAATATTGGGTTAAAAAAATTGTTCTTGACTAGTTTCTAGGACTTACAGCTTCCCTAAGACTGAAAGATACCACTTCCCAAGAATTTACTGATAAAACGGATAGCTGGTGTACAAGAATCATTAACAAAGCATATTCTACCTCAAGTGTGGCACGAACTTTGATACTGCAAAAATATTTGTCATGTCACCAGATGGGCAGAGCCTGACTAAGGCAGGGGCATACGGGGCAGTTGCCCAGGGCCCCACATCAGAGGGGGCCCCGAAATCGAATAGAAAGTTTATTTTACGTTTTCTTCTTTAATGAACGTTTTTTAAACAGAATATCAGAACAGTGTAAAATCCGGCTTAATTGAGCCATCGTAATTGCTAAAATTTAGCAGAATTCCACCCTAATGTCAGCAAGAATATGAATTTTTCGCAGCTAGATGACAAAGTTAACAATCATAAATAAAATGGATAGAACGATATCTCGTCTCACCACTGGAGAGGGGGGGGGGTTATAGCTATTTTAGGTTCTAGTCAATTTTCTTGTTATATATCTATAATGAGGTGAAAAATTTAAATACTTCCATAAAGTTCGGTTCTTCATTACTGAAGCAGAGGGGGGGGGGCCCAAAGAAGTTTTTGCCCCGGGCACCAATTAGACGAAGTCGGGCCCTGCAGATGGGCACACATAGTGCGAATATAGAAACTTGGATAACTATAGTTTTACTGTAAATTTGATTTATGAAAATAAAGTAATTACAACGCCCACAAGTATCCTTTCTTCTTTTTGTCCCACTGAATAAGAAACACTCCATATTTCATTAAACATGATAGACAATTTTCTCAATTTTTTTTTTTTTTTTTTTTTTTTTTTTTAAGATTGAGCATTAACTTTAAGAAGAAACAAATCAATTATGGAAGTCCGAAATTTTATACGCATGTAGATATAGATGCATTATAATAAAAAATTATAGAAAACATCTGGTGTTTAAATAGTCTTTTTTAGTTTTAATAACTAGAAAAGTTAGTGCAATTTGCACAGGTATACTTCATGTATTTTCGTAAATACAAAAATTTCAAAGGTATTTATTTTCGTAAACTTGATTTTTAAACGAAATAAATCATGAAATTAAAGTTGAAAAAATCCTATTTTTTAACAGTTGGATGTCGAATTTTCTCCATGCATAACACTTTCTGTGATTAATGGTACGTTTTCTTAAACTTTGGCAGTCAGTACAACTGACGTAAATGAATCAAAGAATTTTTTTATAACAAAAGTGAACATTTTGCTAGATTGGTTGACATAATCAGATCTATGATCAGATCACACATAAATAATTAGATCAGACATTATCCATGTAAAAGTTTGTTTTCATTATTTTAAACGAAAGATTAAAATTACATATATTTTTTATAAGGTTGGAAAATCATAGGTGCGTCATAGGAACTTAAAGCTAATTATAAATTCTTGATAATTTATGATTATGTATGATTTTAGCCTATTTGCTTGTACATAAAACTAAACGTAATTATTTTATTGATTTTTTTTTAAATGATATATACCTATCATGAGATAAAATAAAAATACATATTAACATTTAAGAGCGAAGACTTGGAAAGTTTCTTTCCATTAATAACTTTTAAAGAATACCTTTCGCTTTTACTTTAGAATATCGTACGATTAATTCGATAAAGATATCATAATAAATTTTTTAAAGCTATTTGTAAATAGCTGACTAACTAATACAGTAGTTAAAACTAAAAGAAAGTACAAAACCCTTGGAATAAACGACTTGTTACAGATTTTTAAACATGCAGTAATAGATCTTATTAATTCATAATTAAATTTAATCACATCACTTTTCTTGTGTTTATGTTAGTTATTGTTTTGACACGTAAACCTTATTTTCTAAGCATTTGGATGTAACAGAACTTAAAATAAAATTAAGTATTTTGTGTATATAGAAGGAAATTCCTAGATTATTTTGAGATTACAAGCATTTAAAGTTTTATTTATGGTAGCAATTACACTTTTGCTCATAGGTCACCATAATATATTCTTTCACAAAGATCGAGCGTTTTTAAAAATTTAAATATTAGTTTATAGCAAACTTATTAGTTTTGGCAAATATTTCTGGTCTACAAGAGCGTTGTAAATATTATCGAAATAAATATTTTATAAAAGTATATCGTTCTTTCATAGCTTTTTCTTTTACTTTTTTTTTGGAGGGGGGGAGGAGAGTAGATGTTAGAAGGTTTACACTACGGTATTTACAGTACGGTATAAACTGTTTTGCTTTTCTTGTATTCTGAACGGAAAGAAACTCATATTGGATTTATCAACTAAAAAATGGCTCAAATGCACTATGCTTGTCAATCTGTATTATTTATTATTTGTAAAGTTCAAAATGTCTTCGTTGCTTTAGCATGTGAACATATTTGGAACTTTAAAACACACAGAATAAAAAATGAGAGAGAGAGAGATTATTTTAAAACATCAAAGAAGAAAAAATTACCCATAAAATATGCAATTGCAATTATTACTCTTTCATTGTACATGAAATACATCACAGAAATATAATTTCTATTGCTTGACTGCTATTGGTAATGGATGCATTGTATTGGGTCAAAAAATTTTGATATCTAGTTTTCATGTAAATTGCGTGTGTGAAGGTCTCCTGAGACCAAACAATAGTTTTTTGTGAATTGTGTGCAGACGAGGAATCATATTTCTAAACCGTCATTGATTTACCGATATTTCCTGACTATCATATTTCCAAAATGTAAACAGACAGACCGACGGAACTTCGTAATCAACCAAAGTTTGATATACACAGGATTTTACAAACTTTTGCTGAAAATTTGAAAAATAAGTGGGACACACAAAGGCGGAAGTGGAACCCCAAGTCCGTATCTCAAAAGTGGTCCTATTGTTTTTTTTTTTTTAATTACTACATAAACTCCTTTTCAAATGTCCTTTCATATGTATAAATTGGTTACCCCAGAAAAATTGACAGGCGTCCTGAATTAGTAAGTCTATTGTCAGTATTGCAATCGAGTTTCAAAAAAAAAAAAAAAAAACTCCATGGATTTTCTTTAAACTTACCATATTAACGCCCTCGTTTAGACTTCCTTTCGTAAATAATTGTTGGTTTCCTGTGATTGATGAATATGCCAAGCTGTGGTCAAAAGGATGAAACAAATGTCGATGTCTCAAAAATGACTCGTAAGTTTGTCATAAAATTTGTTACATAAACTCCCTTTTTAGATATTTTTTCGCATGTATTACTTGGTTACGACAGGAAAGTTAATAGGCATTCCGATTATGTATGTCAATTTTAGATCTCCAAAATGAGTTTATCAAAAAACAACTCTACTATATTTTTTTAAACGATCTGTATAAACTATCTTTTAGATGTCTTTACTACATTAGTCAGTTGTTATGGGACAATTAGTAGGGAATTATATAGGTCAGTTTTATGACTTGTGATTATAATATTTTCAAACATAGTTATAACTTATGTTGTAGTGGGTAATGAGTTGTGTGGTTCTTACAAAAGAGATTTTCCTTTTTATCTGTAAATAAATTTAGAGTTCGTTAATTTTAAAATGGAAAAACAATGTAAATAATCTGGTGTGTCACTCACACGACTTTCCCTTACCCTGAAATTTAATACTATAAATACAGGTTGGAGATTAAGAGGCAAGATAACGAGTACTGTTATGTAAACCTATGTTAAACAATCGAAATTAGGCTTCGGAAGAGTTTTATATGATAATTACTTCTGTGTGAGGGGGTCTACCGCCCACTCAACCCCCCGTTTCATCAATATACCTACATTTATATAGAATTTAATTCTGTTATTAAAATTAAAAGTTTATTTAAAATTATACAGATAATTTTCACACGCAGCATTCATTGAAACTTATCAACTTGACCAAACTTTTCCTGGAACAAACTTATATTAACTTCAAAATATAACATTTGAATCTCCTAAAATTATTCGTTTTTAAGTTACTCTAAGAGACACAGACAAAGATCGAACGTTAAAAAACTTGACTATGGTAATCAGGAAGCCTCAAAACGTGTAAATATACAAAAAATAAGCGATGAATATTTAGCTTAAAACATACATTATTTACCGTATCTCTATGAGGAATTTATTTCAATTCCCGAACAGCTTTCCTGGAAACGGTAAAATATTATTAGTAAAGAACATCCACTAACAACAAATAACTAGTGTGCTGCGGCCACCACACGACTTTCTTCTACAATTTCCTATACAAATTTACTCAGTAAAAATAATTTATTAAATTTTTTATTTAAAAAAATTACCTTCCATGATAATGCAGACGATTTCCATATAACGAAAGTAGTATAACACTAAATATCCAAAAAAAGTTGAATTTATTC
Organism: Salticus scenicus; assembly: GCA_963930645.1. NCBI lineage: Eukaryota > Metazoa > Arthropoda > Arachnida > Araneae > Salticidae > Salticus > Salticus scenicus. The sequence goes on from OZ005648.1 coordinate 137,724,055, forward strand.
TCAATATTACATTAAAAAAATGTTAAAAATGAAAAAAATCGATAACTTTATTTTAAATTATCGCAGATCAATGGTTCAACCATTCGTTTTAAAGGAATTGGCGAGCTCTTTTGAAATATACCTATCAGGAAAATTTACCCCCTTCCTTCCCCGAGGCGAGGCGAGGCTCCCACATACACAAAGTTTTTTCCCCAGTTGACTATATCTATTACAAAATATATATTCGTTTCATTTTGTTTAGTGAAGTGTATAGATGTTAAATTCTACTTACCTGCAATTTCCCCCATAGACGTAATGTATTTGAATACTTTTGAGTGTCCCTGTACACGAACCATTTGTTATGCTTCATCTCAACGAAAAGCTTAGAGTAGCATCCCTATATGATACACATTTATCATACCGAGAATTTCTGCTACTATTTGTTTTTGAGATATGCTGATAACACCCACACAGACACACAGACAGACAAACAGACAGACAAACAGACAGACACACAGACCATTTGCTAAAAACATGATTTTCGTATTCACGGGACCTCAGAACATGCAAATATAACAAAAACTCATGTTCGAAAATTTGACCCTAAAACAATACTTTCTTGACACTATGGGTAAGAGAATTTATAAATCTGCATATTAAATGGTATAAACAGGTAGCTACAAGTACAAAATATTGAATATTGTTCTATTCAATAACATATATATATATATATTCACATTTTTGTTTCTTTTTCGTTTTCCTATTTGTACGATTTTGATTTTTATACACATTTTACTTTATGCAGAGAGTATTAAATATGAATAGAATTTATACACAGCTAAAGTATGCAGTCATTTTAGCTTATATTAACCTCATGTCTTAAAGAAAACATTGATCACAAAGAAGTTGGCGATGAACATTATTATAATCAGCAACTAAATAAAAAAAAGCTTTAAAAAATGTTTTATGCCCAGTGCAACATGCGCTATTAAAATTCAGCATAAATCAGCTTTTAATGTGATCTAAAACAAACAAAAAGCAAATTTATGAAAGAGTCTTAATTGAAAGAAATAAATTACAATGGTGTATTTTTTTAATTTATAAAAGTAAATGGTTTATAAACATTTACGTGCATTCTTTCTTTAGAAATCAGTTATATTTATCCCAATGAAGTTTTCCTTTCGCATACTTTCATTTGCTTTATTAAAGTGTAATATATATATATATATGTGTGTATCATTTATTTTCTGAAAATTGTGAAATAAAATTATGCTAGTAATTTTTATTTCAATGCTAGTATTTCTAATTTTTTTACTCTATTTCAAAATATTGTTAAAAGAACATATATTTGTTTTTATATTTAAAATAAACTTTCGTTAATTTATGTTTACTTTACACAGTAAAGAAAATACAGAATCTAGTTGTACTATGCAGTTAAACTTACCGACAGAGAGAAATTACGGTCTTTCTTTCCACTATTCCAAAGTCATTACTGAATAGGGTTAGTAGTAGCAAAATAAAAGTTTTGTATTTGTAGGAGTGCAGTTTAACTTTTTCCAAGAAGAATTGAATCTGGAGCATTTTACTGCCCTGAACCCATTATGAAAATTTTTATATTCTTTCTGGATTCTCTATGCAAAAGAATGTGTTTGAATTAACCTATATACAAAAGGAGCATTTCATACTTTCTAAAGAAACTATAATGCTGTATTTTCGATTTGTTAAGAATAAAAATTATAAAAAGAAATAATAGCTTTAATATTAAATTTTCCTTATATATAAATGTTTATTAATTTGTATGTTTTTCAAAAGAAAAAAAAAATAATGTGTATGTTAAAAATGATTGCAATAAATATTAATTTTACAAGAATAACCGTTTAGACTGAGTTCCTGATGCAGTTTATATTCGTCTATACCTTGCTAAAAGCTATCTGCAAAATATTTTCTGCAAGATACATCTAGTATAAAAATATATTGGCACCCTGTATATGTGTATACGTGTATATATATTACGTATAAAAATATATATTCTACAAATAATGAAGAACAATGAATTTAAAATTGGCATTTGTAGGCAAAACTTTTCCATATTAATGATGATTTAAAATTTGACGAATGTTTTATATATCCTTTACAAGTAATAAAATTTATCTGAAACTTGTTTTTTGTTTTACTCATTGATAATATTAAATTTTAAAAGAGTTTCTTCTGTAAATTTTATTAGCTCTGATAATTGTTTTAATATGAAATCTACTTATGCGAGTTCTACTTTAAAAATGTCGTCCATGACGACCTACTTGTATTTCAGTCTAAATCAGTAGGCTTCTCTTGTATCTCCTTTTTCGAAAAATCTATGTACTCTCTAAAATCGAAAACTTTTCGAAAAATCCCAAGTATTGCTTTCACTTTTTGGTGTATGCCGTTTCGTATTTTCGGTCCAATACAACCAAGCTTAACATCAGACATAACCAAACAATTTTAAAGTATATATTGGTTGCATCCCAAGATCTTTATTGTAAATAAATAGTTATTCTGATGATGCTTTGATAGTTGAAACCGAAAAGATTCGATCCATATAACTTTTATTGTAAACATTTTTTTTTAAATAAATTAAGTGTTTTGATCTATAAGTTTTTAAAGTGTCTTTTACAGTCCAGTCAAAACAGACAAAAAAAAAAAAAAAAAAAAAAAAACTTGAAAGTTCGGAAAAATTCGTATAGAGTTAAAATTGGTTCAGACCTTATATACATTATACATCATTATAAAGGATATATCAAAAGTCCCCATTGATCCCATTTGTGCTAAAAATTTTACGCAAGGTCCAAGGTCAAAAATCGGCTTTTTACAAATATCTACCTAGACGGTACTTTAAAGTATCATTAATTTGAAAAAGTATGTAAAATAGAATTTAGTAAAGACATGCGAATTTTTTTACGGTATTAAAATAATAGAACGTATGCATCTTCCTTTAATCTCACTACATGGCAGTAGAGGGTACATATAGCAGTTTTTGTTTATGAACGTTCTTTATAGAGTACTCTCACTGTTTTGACTTAGCACATTTTACGATCTTCCCGTGCGTTATAATTAATTCCTATATTACCTAAAGAATCTATCATCAATCTTAGAAAAAATATAATAAACATGAAAAGCAATTTTTTAAACACTTTTTAAGGTCTTAATACTTTTTTCGATCTCTATGTTTCAATAGTACAATAAAGTATCGCTCACAAAATCATCGTTAATTATTTGATGAGATGATATGTATACATTGTTTGTTTTTCATATATGTTTAAAATAGGTTGTTAAGTAACCGAAATATAAACATATATTTGAAATACTTCTTTATATATTTCATAATGTGCTAGATAAAAGATTAAACGGTATGAGTTATCGCAAGAAAAGTCTGTGCAAAATTTGTACGTGCAAATCTTTGCAAAAAAGAGGCTTTTATTTTTCTCTCTCTATTTTAATGCAGCAAATTTTATCATACAGTTTTCTACTTATATTTTTAAAATGGTATTATGATTCATCCTTAATTGTCATCTAAATAATCTTCAAATTCTTCAACAGTGATATGTTTTTCGTCACAGTTTTTCAGCCACAATTATAATTTACAACCCCTCTTGCAATTATAAAAAAATAGAATTGATAGGTTTGTCCAGAGCAGGTGGAAGTAGTGTCTGAATTAGATCCAAAACGTTACATTTCAAGACCCATCCTCAGTCTTCAGGGTCCAGTGCGTTACCAAGAAATACTTGGAGTTGATAGTAGATACGACGTAAATGTTGATAAGCAGAAGCAGATGTTGGAGGAAGACAGGGTAGCTGTACACGTTTATTGTTACGTGTATTTTTCACAAAACTTAAATATCTATATCTGTCAATGGAATGAACTTTTTTTGGAGCTCCATACAAAGCAAGAAAAAAAAAAACGAATTCCATTTGAAAGAATAATATCTGGAGAAGAGTCCATATTTGTGAATACTTCAGCGCAATCAGTTAAATCAGGAAGCTTTTCAAATAATTTAAATATTTTTTATTTCACCGCGTTTGAAAAACGGTGACGTAGTATCGCATCCAATTATTGCATGGAGAAATAAGATATGAGCTTGACATTTCGGATATGAATACATTTTTGCTTCTATTTGTGCTTTTCCAGGTTTTAAAAGGAAATACGCCTATCAGTAGGAGTTCGTGCAATCAGTAATATTAACAAATCTTATAATCACCAACAACAACAGTTGCATTTGTATTGAACTTTTCTAAAGCTGTTTGAATTATGAGGACATCGGCGTCATTATTAGCTTGTTTTACAATAATATCTGCAACTTTTAATTTTTCAGATAGAATTGAAATGAAATGAGACTTGTTATGAGTATTAGAAAGCAACTGCTGCTGGTTTGTTAGAACAGTCATAAATCGATCAAAAAAGACATCAGATGAGGGAGATATTTTAGTAATCCGACGGGATTGTTTTGCAGCTTAGGTGTTCTTCGTATAATTAAAATAATCATCAAATACTATAATAATGTTGTGACCAAAATATCTGTGTACATAGTGGACGTACTTCTCAGAAATAGCGTCGAATGTTTATCTTCGATCACATACTATACAATGTAAAAGATATCTTCCATCGACAATATAAGTAGTATTTGTGTTACCAATTTCAACATTTACACACTGAAAGCAATCATAAATGATTGATTTGTGTGTCTTATGCATTCCAATTGCATCGAAGAGTGACAATGGATAAGGAGCTAATTCATATTTGAAGAAGGTTTCAAGATCATCTTCAAAAGACTTAGTAATGCTCATACGTTGAAATAATAGCACAGGATCTATTGGTTCCTTTTCATCGTGGACCTTAATAACGCTACTGATAGTTAAAAAAGGAAGTACTTTATCAACACGTCCTAACTTGATATAATTAAAAGTTCAATTTTAATAATATCAAATTAAGTACTACCGTAATACTAGTTTTTCGAGTGACATTTTGCGACACTGCACATGGATTGTCGCAGATATTTTGTCTTTTATGTGCTCAACATGCTCATCGTTTCTTCCAATACTTGAATCAATCAAATCCCTTAATCCGCATTCAACGCAACAATTTAAGTTTCAGCTAAAGCTTTACTACAAATGAAACAAACCTGTGACATTTTTAAAAAATTATTTAGCAGTACACACTCATATAGAAAAATACTATCAATAAACACGTCTGTTCACTGCAAATAATGGCTCAATACTACTAGCAACACGTGTACAGCGGATTATGCTCATATAATGGGATAGGGGTAACAGTCAGATGTTTGCCAAGGTTATGCGTACGAACGAATAAGTCAGTGAGTATTAGTATTTCCAAATTTTTAAACCACAGTTACAGCGTCTAGAATAAACAGTGTGGCAATCGCCTATAACCGTGATGTTAAAATGATGCTACTAAAATTAAGCTTACCCAGATGTCGCTGTGATGGAAGCTATTGCTCAAATCGAAGACCTGATTGGCTTTACCCAGTTTCGTCAGTTTAATCACGTGATCTAAGCATATAATTAACCAATAGGGAGTCTCGGTTTTATTGTCGTTACCCTAGCTTCGGTTACAATTACATCTGGTGACAGGCTTAATTTTTTTAGTACAATTTTACTCGTCGCTTTCCACACTGTTTATTCTAGACGCTGTACCACGGTATCTCACGAATGGTCATTTGTGATCGTAAGGAAAAAAAAAGTATTTAGAACTTTTGTGTAGAGAATTCAATAATGTGCACATTTCATATGAGCTATTTCTTTAATAAACTTTAATTTTTAAGAGATATTTGTGACAATCCTATTTTTTAACCTTTGACCTTGCATAAAAAGTTTAGCAGAGATGGGATCGATAGGGACTTTTGATATTTTATTTATAATGATGTATTTAAAGTCTGTGCCAATTTTCAGCTCCATGTGTTTTTTCCCGAAATTTTAAGTTTGTTTGTGTATTTTGTCGAGACTATATGTAGCGTCTAGTGCCATGTGGTGAGTAAGTAATGTGGTAAGTGCTATGTAAGTAATTGCCATGTGGTGTTTAAAGTACTAAATATATACACACACACACACACACACACACACACATATATATATATATATATATATATATATATATTTGTGGCAGGTTGAATGCGTCGTTTATTGAATTATTAATGAAAATTTTCACTCGAATTCCCGTCACAGTTGCAGTCTTTCTTGAAATGTCTGGAACATTCCAATGTGAACAAAATTTAATTATTTGACATGAGTTTTCTATTACAGCTAATGTACACACATATGAACATTTTTTGTATGGATTGCAATTACACAGTTTTATGTTTACTACCCTGTCCGTTTTTTTCCCAACACATATATTGACTGTACTATGTATTGCGAGTTGCTTAAAATGCCAAATTCTATCACTCCTTAAAATTATAATTATATATTTTGTAATACATGAATGATATTTCACACGTTATTGAAACATAATAAAAAAAAAAGTATAATTTTAAAACCACAAATAATAATATTACTAAATAATAACTAATTTCTTGATCTCAATAAATAATATGGTACGAATAAAATAAATTGTGAAATTAATATTAATTATATTTGTAACATTAGTAAATTTATGCTTGGAATGGTAGAGCAAGTTTTTTTAGTTAAAAATAAATTTGTGCATTATTATTATTGAAAGATACAAACACAAATTCACTGCATAATATTCACAAGCATCGCTCCGCTCCGATAAAAATCGAAAACGTGTAAAAGAAGTATTGAGCTGAAATTCAATAAAACGTACAATGAAATGTTGAAGAATCACAAAAACTTGTCAAAATATAAAGCCTCTACATGGAATAAATTTTCGCTGAAGAACAAATAGGTTTTTGTGCACAAATTTCCTTTTTTATTAATATAATTGATGAAATTGTTTTGCTTTATAATTCTACAAGTAACCGTTAAAAGTGTTAGTTACATTATTTAAATGTTATTTTTTTTCTGTTAAATCTTAAATTACCAATTCATAAATTGTATTATATGCTTTTTTAGTTTAGGTGGTACTTTCTTTTAAAAAGGTTTTTCTATAATATAAGATAACCTGTTACTCTAAAGAAAACATTCTTTAGAAATTTTGTAATATATTTAAAAGATTTGTTCTTATCTTTGACAATAGACAGTTCTCTTTAGGGCTGTTTAAAAGAGATAAAGATATAAAGTTTCTGCTTTTCTTAACATCCAGACATTTATATTTGCTTTTTACGTTTGTTTGGACATATAATACTTTAAGTCCTAAAAATGCTTGAGTCACGCAAGGATTTAAAATTTTATTTACTAGGATAAACAAAGTAATTTTTGTGGAAAAGAAAAACACAGTTACAGGACTCAGTAACTATTAATTCCATTTGCTATATATGTTTTGTTAAAATCATTCTCTTAAAAAATATATATAACTAGCAGGCTTTGCCCGCTTCGCTGGTCTTTGTATTGAAATGAATCCCCAAAACAGCATATCATTAATAATAATAAAATATCTTAAAAAAAAAATCATTGAAATCCGTCAAAATCTAATTTTAAGTTCCTGCTACTTTCTGTCACGGTATCCCCGCTCGTCACAGTCGAGTCTGGACCCCCAATGCCTTCGGCAGTCCCTTACCTGCTTTTTACTCCCCATCCCTCGTGGTTACAGTTGAAAGCTTTACAAAATCTCATCAAAGTGCATATTTCGCACACTTAATTAACACCCACACACCAAAATTCGTCATTCTTAGGTAATTTGGACGGATTTAAGCTTCAAAATGTGGTTTTTGCCCCGCCCGCCCCAAGGGGAAGGGGGGGGGGGTAAATTTCCAAAATTATTTTATATTGCATGTTGCATACACATACCTAACCGACACATAAAAAAATTGAGATCCTGAAATTATTTAAAGCTGAGCTATGCTTTAAAACTTTTTCTTTTAAATCTCTCCCCCCGTTCTTAAAGGAGGGAAGGAGGAGGGAATTTCGCAAAATCTCTTCATACTATGAATTAGATACATATAATCGTCCCTTACATAAAAAAATTCCAACCTCAGATAACTTAGTGCAGCGTTACGCATGAATACATATTTAGCCCCCCATTCTCCAAAGGGCGGTAGGGTGGAATTTATAAAATCCCTTTGTAGTGTGTGTTCAGCTCGATTTCCTCGTGTGTTGAGTACCCTTCTTCCAAAACCTTTTCCCTTCCCTCCCCCCCTTAAAAATCCAAAATTCCAAAATCGCAGAAAATAATTTTTTTGTACTCAAGTCTGGTCTTTCCATCTGCAATTTCTTCACCGTTAAGTAATTTGGAGCCGAGTTAAGCCTTCTGCCTCCCAAGGGGGACAGGGAGGGGGGTATTTTGCAAAGTTTCGTCTTAGTTGGGGGTCAGGCTCCGAAAACCAACATGGTCACTAAAATTTGTGACCCTCTTTCCCACAGAATCGTCATGGCAGTGTTGAGTCAGTGAATCAGTGAGCTTACTCTTTTATATGTACAGATTTGTTTATATTTTTTATGGACTACTTGGCTTAAGGTTGCTGTCACAAAAATAGAGTCCTTGGCGTAAAATGTCCTATCTACTTCAGTATTAAAATTAAAAATATACCCAGGATTATCAACTAATAAAGCTCTTTAGTACAGATCTGAATTAGCTTTCATTTTCTTATTATTTAATTTTGATAATGACGTTATGTTGTCATGTGCCTAAGCAAATTTAATATTTATTATTATTATTTTTATTATTATTCGCGTGAAATATTCTTTGGCAACAATTAAAAATTAAAATAAATTATTTTAAAGTTTTATTATAGAAGAAATATCTATATTATATAGAAGATTAATTAAAAATTTACATTTTTCCCGGTATAAATAGTAGCCTATGTCTTATTCCAGACTATTATCTATCTCTGTACAAAATTTCATCCAGATCCGTTTATCCGTTGTGGCGTGATTGAGTAACAAACATCCATCCAAACTTTCGCATTTATAATATTAGTATAGATTACTTATCATGTGCATGTGTTAGATTGAGTTATTTTGCTGTCAAATTGACAAAATTTTAATTTTGAATTTCAAAACTCTGTCGTACTTGGCGCTTATTGTATTTGGTGATCAAAAACGTAATACGAAAATATGCATGCCAGATGTATATTTTCGTAATATGCATTGTACGAAATATTGTTTCATATTATTCATTACTCTCTTAATATAAGTTGTTAAAATAACCATGATTTTTGAATAGAATTAAATTATGTTCGCCAAATAATATGGCGATATTTTTTTTTCTGCTAAGGATGACCGATATCAAATCTATTCCGCTGCAACATATTAGTATCTTATATCAGATATTTTATTTAGACATTTGAAAACAAATTTGACTTCAAATTATGATAGAATATTTATAATTTTCCTTTTAATAAGTATATTAGTTGGATATTTATTGTGTAAATATCATCTTTTGAAATGAAATGCTTGTGTTTTCAATCGAATATGGAAATTTGCCATTTTTTTTTCCCTAGAGTTTTGAAATTAAAAATTCAAATTTTGTCAATTTTACAAAAAAAAAAAAAAAAAAAAAAACCTAATCTAACGCATGGACATGATAATTAATACATACCTATACCTAAATATGGGGATTAAAATCGGAAAATAATTTTCCGCGATTTTTAATATTTTTTTACAAAAAATCCAATGGACGTTTAACATAAGAAATATTTTTCTTGCATCCACGAACGGCCAGTGACGTCATCACTTCGCTTGCGTATTAGCACTTTATCAATGTGTAAAATAAATTTTTAATTAAAAATGACGTCAATTTTTGTGAGATGCATAATTTTTTTTTATAATTTTTTATCGTTCACGTTTAGATAAATGTATTTATTTTCCTGTTGAAAAAAATATATAAGTTCGTTTTTTTTTTTTTTTGGCAACAATTAAATTATGGAAAAATATAAATGGCTAATTTTTTGCTAATATTAGCTTACAAAATTGCTATTTTATGCATAAAAATCGCAAAACACAATTTTTTTTTCGTAATAAAAGGTAGCCAACTTTTTAAGTTAGGGCTCTTTGACGTTAGGAACACACCTAAATTGCTTAGACAACAGTGAGTGATTATAATTTAATATGAACTTTATTGAATAGCAATAAAGTTCAAATTGACTCTAGAAAACGTTTGTATGGGAAATAGAAAAGGGCTGTTTTTAGGGTTTTCCCGGAAATTATTCGATTTTTTCTCGCCTTTTAAACCTTCCCTAGACCTCCACGAACATTTCAAGACTAAGATAAGATAAATCCGTTCAGTCGTTCTCGAGTTTTAGTGAGACTAACGAACAGCAATTCATTTTTACATATATATATATCTTACTAGCAGGCTTTGCCCGCTTCGCTGGTCATTATATCGAAATAAATTCTCAATATTTCATATCAATAATAATAAAAAAAAATCTTAAGAAAAAAAAAAGAAAGAAAGAAAGAAATCAGTCAAAATGTAAGTTAAAGTTTCTGCTACCTTTGGTAGTGGTTTTCCTGCTCCCCAGACTTTTTGAATCATGAGCCCAATGGCTTCTGCAGTACCTTACCCAATTTTTACACCCTCTCCCTAACGGGTAATGTTGAAAGTTTCGCAAAATTTCCTCCCATCAATGTGCATATTGCGTACACTTAATCAAAACCCACTCAAAAAAATTCATCATTCTAAGGTAATCTGGAGTATATTTAAGCTTGTTTTTTCCCAACGCCAGCCCCAGAAGAGGGGGAGTGTAATTTCTCGAAATCCCTTTATAGTGTCATCCTGCATACACTTACCTAACCAGACGTAAAAAATATCGAGATCCTGAGATTATTTGAAGCAGAATTATATTTTAAAACGTGTTTTTTATCCCCCTGCACATCGAACCACACATAAAAAATCTCCTTCCTAAGATAATTTAGTGCAGAGTTACACATGGATACATGCTTTTAGACCCCACCTCCCAAGACCGGTAGAGTGGAAATTCATCACAAAACCTCTTTGTAGTGTGTATGTTGAGTACGCGTAACCACCCGACATATAAAAAAATCGCTTTCCTGAGGAACTTTGGAACAAAGTTACTCTTAAAAACGTGTTTTTGCCCGCACTTCGCCCTTAAAGGAGGGAAGTAGAGGGAAATTTCGTAAAATTACTTGATAGTGCGTGTTGAGAACGCATAACCAACCCACACATAAAAATTAATCTTACTGTGATAATTTTAAACAAAGTTACTCTTGGAAACGTCTTTATTGCTCTCCCTTCTTTAAGGAGGAAAATGGGGAAATTCTCAAAGTCCCGTTGCAATGGATGTTGGATACACGTAAATAAGCCACACACTAAAAATTGTGGCCTCAGCTCCTATGGATTTCTTCGGGGAAATTTTACCCGCTTGGCTGGCCACTATATTTAAAGAAAATTCTTAAAAAATAAATAAAATATAAAAAAAATAAAAATAAAATTCATTGAAATTGCTCAAAAGCTCGCTTCGGGTGTGCGTCGCTATTCCATGCGACATACAATGTCATACCAGTGGGCTTCCACTTTTGTGCTTATCAGATAACGATTTCGAAACAGACAGTATCAAAAATCATTTAAGTAGCCCTTTTATATTAGAATATTAATTACATATGAACAACCCTATGCGTATTGTACATAATATTTACTTTTACGTTATTTCCTATATTTATTCTATTTTTTCTGTCGACCATAAGTATACTGACCAAACGTCCCCATTTTCTAGGGACAAATAGGGACGTCTTTTATTTTTGAAGGCATTTTTCTAAGTTTTAAAAAATTGTAGAAAGTAAATTATTAATCGGTAATACTTTATTTTTAGTCCTTTTTTATTAGAAATGAAAAAATACCTCCAAAATTGGATAATTGTAGCATTTTTTAACGCTACTCTACTATAAAAGTACTTTGATCTGATCAGCCTACCATAAAATGACAGCGATTTCACGTCAAATATAATATTACAATATGCTGTGAGACAACTAACTTTTTGTGGCTATATGTATTTCATAATTAGTTAACAGTGGTTCGTATATAGAAAAATAAATAAATAAATAAATATTTAACCTTATCGTGGTACAGGCTTATTATGGCTCCCATTGGTAACTTTTCAATTTTTGTCACCATTTTAAACAAAAATACAAAATTTATGAGATTATTATTTATGTTTCTTTCTTTCTATCCCCCCCCTTTTTTTTCTCAATATTTTATAATTTATTTGCTTATATGCTTTATGGGCTACTTGGCTTAAAGTGGCTATCCCGAAAGTAGACTCCTTGGCGAAAAATGTAGTATCTACTTCAGCATCAAAATTTTAAAAATTACCCTGAATTATGACTATGAGTAAATCTAAATATAATGCTGAATTAGCTTTCATGCCAAACGTAATATACATGCCAATAAATAAATAAAAACACTATTAAAAAGAAATCTAAAATTGAGGTATGTTAAAAAAGGTTATGAAACAAAATCTGAAGAAATATGTTGGATTTTTATTATTATCATTATTTAATTTTAATAATGACGTCATTTTGTAATAGCCTAAGCAAATTTATTATTTAATATTTCTTTTACTATTCGCGTGAAAATATATCTTACTATATGTCGAAAAATAAATTAACTCGTAAATTTTTTTGGCAACAATTAAAAATTAAAATAATTATTTTTAAAACTTTATTATAGAAGAAATATCTATATTATTACAAATTGACTCTAGAAAACGTTTGTATGGGAAATAGAAAAGGGCTGTTTTTAGGGTTTTCCCGGAAGTTATTCGATTTTTTCTCGCCTTTTAAACCTTCCCTAGACCTCCACGAACATTTCAAGACTAAGATAAGATAAATCCGTTCAGCCGTTCTCGAGTTTTAGTGAGACTAACGAACAGCAATTCATTTTTATATATATAGATGATTGCAGCCATTTATTTTACAGAACATTTAAAACGCTGTAATCCATATTATAAGCATTTATGTAAGCTGCAATATTTTAAAGATGTTGAATACTATATATTCTATAGTTTATCGTGTATGTGTACGTATATTTCTTCAATACATTTTAAAATTCGTATAAAAAACAAAATATTTCTATCGGCGAGTGTATAGATGAAAATTTGAATGATGGATGTACGAATAAATTGATTTTTTTAGTATATCAACTGACTGATGAAGCATGTATAAGTATATTAATGAAATATATAGGAGAATATTGAATATATTGCGATTCTAATCTTCACATATTTTAATTATATTATATAAGGTAGGTTTCGTAAGTTATGGTCTCTGTACCAGGGGTTACAGTCCCCACCATTTTTTCTGAGCACTTTCAGAGATGCGGAACTTCCAACTTTTTTGCTATCACTATTTATACAATAATCTCTATACCATTTAATCACAGTACATTACCATAAAAATAATATAAAGTTTTCTCTATGAAAATAGTGGTAGCAAAAAAGGCCGAAATATTTTATCTCCGAAAGTTTCTTAACAAAAAAGGGCAGAAACGACGACCCCTGACGTTTATAGTATATGTTTGGCTAATATAATTTTAAACGTTTTTATGGAAATTCAATATGTGAAAAAAAAAAAAAAAAAGAGTACGAATTAATCAGTTAATTGTTGAATAAGCATATATGTCACATTTTAAATTTATTCAGTAAATCTGTTAGTAACCGCCTTTTACTCACAACGTACTCTTTGTAGAGTATTTTTTTTTTCAATGTATACGGTTAAATAAGACGAATTTTACTGTGAAAATGGTGCGAAAAAAAGCGGGTCTTAACAACGTTACGGAATTAAAAAAAAAAAGTGGCTTCTATGAAATACGTGAGATTTGAGAGTTTTTTTATTCACTTTTACTGATGGATTGATAACTGGACTGACTAATCAATTTATAGAGTGATTTAAAGTCAATTAATCTCAGTCATTCTGGAAAAAATTAAATTTACAATAAATATCAAATCTTTTTGTTGCTCAGTATTTTTTAGATTAAAAAAAAAAAAAAAATGATCGCCTTTTTAAAAAACAAAATTGCTTATATTAACACTTATGTAGTTTTATACTCTTTATTAACAGCGTAAATTACTTTTCCATGTGTGTACAAAATCTGAACTTGCAAATAGATAGTCAGAGTACTAACATTATAGCAACTGAAAAATAAACTTCGTTATATTTTAATTATTTTTTAAATATATCATGATACACTTTAATTAAGGATAATTAAATTATATTAAGATATTCTATAATATTTTTACAATTGTTTATAATCCCTTATCGGTTTTATAACTTGGAATCATATCAGAAAATTGTTCTGTTGTTTCTAATCCTAACTGGTTAGTCAATGGGCTAAATCAGATCGATGAGACTATAAACTGTCTAAAGGTTCAACACAAGAATGGGATGGCGCAATAAATTCTCGTTTATAAGTCTCAAACATGAAAGAAGTAGTTCAGGAGTGGAGTCAGTGATGTTATATTTACCACAAATGGGGAAAGTTTTTATTTCCCAGGTCAAATTTGGGAGATCACAGGTGCCCAATTAACAATCTTGACAATGCAGTCTGCTGCATACGACTACCTTCAAAAGTAATAGCACCACCCGGCTGCCTCCCACCATAGCAGTTATGTGCTGGAGGTTAAAGTCGAAAAGAGGCAATGGTTAGCTCTTGAGTAGATCTGTGGAAAGGTCAGGGATCTAGAGATTTAAGCCATTTGAGTTCCTTCCTTAGTCAGGATGTCAGCCATTCCGTTATCACTAAGGCCAATATGTGACGAGATCCACTGAAAATGAGTATCATGAATAGATGAGAGTTTTTGTATTAAAATTAGATCAAAGATTGAAGTAAAATTAGAGTAAAGATACATTAACCGTTTGAGTTCCAGGGAGTATTGAATAAACACTGTCGAAGAATCCCAAACAGCACAACCGCGCTCTCTCTAAATGAGTACGAAAAGACCCAAGCAGCGCGATAGCGCTTTGTTTATTTTACATCGATGAATCCCAATCCGAGCAATAGCGCTTCTTGTATTTGTTAGGTAACGCGATTCTCGTCTTTTTCCCATCGCCCCGTCACATTTATTGCAGTTTGCAATGCGATCGGACGTATTCTTGCGTAAGTGTTTCTCATTGTTATAATTGTGTGTTTCAAAATGATTAAACGTATTTGCTTCAGTAAATCTGAGCGCTCGACTTCAACAATTGGTAATCAGATGTCCACAATGTTCGAAATGTACTGTGTTTTCTCGACGTAAAATCTCAACAGCGCGATCGCGCTGCTTGTGACCCAAACGTTCAAGGAGATTCTCTACTTATCGTTTCCGAAAGACGAAGCCAATATTATTCTATGGGAAATTTTGCCCCGTTATAACTCATTAATTAATATATATTTTTAAATTACGTTTTTCCATTCAGAAAATTCGCAACTGCTAAACTGGTTATCGCTTTCTAAAAATTGATTTTTTGAATTTTTTGAATTTTATTTTTAAGCTCGAAAATGCAAAATAGAGAAAATTCGTATTTTACAACCTTAAATTAAAATACTAAAAATTTAAAAAATCAGTTTTTAGAAAGCTATAAATTGTTTAGCATTTCTGAATTTTCTGAATGTGAAAACGGGATATAAAAATATGTATTAGTTAATGAGTTATAATTGGGCAAACCTCTCCATAGAATAACATTGTCTTTGCCTCCCGGGAAGGATAAGTAGAGAGTCCACTTAAGAATTTATTGTCAATAAAGGACCAGATTTGTAGATGTTAGATAGAACTACGGCTATTAAAAAAATAATAATAATAAATAATATATATATATACACAGCTAGTCAAAATCCAGATATTTTTATAAGCGTTGCAGGATTTTGAAACCGTAGCATGGTCATTTTTGTTGCCTTCAGTGAAAACCTGGAGGGCATTAAAGGATATATTGTTTAGAGTTTCCAATGCAATCTGGTAACAGATAATCTGGTAAATGCTTCTTTTTCTTGGTATAAGAGATGTGGAGAAGTTTCCACACATACATTCACTTTTTACTCTTTTTCCTTTAAAATCTGAATAATTAAATTATTTCATTTTTCATGAGAAAATTTCGTTTTAAAATTAATTTTATTTCATATTAGTTTTCCGAATCCTAATGCATGTTACTTTTTAATTCATAAAATAAAATTAATTAATTGTATTACATATTAAATTACGTAAACCTGATTAAAATAAAACTTTTTAAATCAAAACTTCATTCATTTTGGAATTATTAATAGGACCCATAAATTAAAGATTTCGTTTTTATTTAGATTATAATAATTTATTAATAACTTATCATTTGAGAGATATAAATTAGCTTAATATTCTTATAAAAAATGTGTTCTCAAGTATTTTCTAAACAAGAAGACTCATTGTCAGAATTAATGTATTTCAACACCGGATGTAATAATTTATTTGAAGTTACGCAATATTAATGATTTCAGATTAATAACGGTCGGTCTGTAGTCAGCATGATGCTTGGCGTAAAGCTGGTGAACTTCAGGGTTAATACATTTAAAAAAACCGTCGTTGAAAATTCAAAAATTAACATTAGTTTATTCTACGAACAAAGAATTACACTTGGCAGTTATTTGGCGACAGCTGGGCCATGTGATTGGCAGGCTTGCCAGATTTGGCCTGGTAAGTCGTGCGCTCGCTTTGCTCTCCCCACACACTTTACGATAATATCTTGACTTGATCACGCCTTTAAAAAGTTACCTCTCTTTCACCTCCCTTTTTAAGGTACATCCCTAAGATTTATTATGTACAATCTCAAGTACTTAAATATCTATTTTTGTATTTAATTGGAATTTTATATCTTTGAACTAAATGTTTTAATTTTAAATAAATACTTGACTTCATCGCCTCTATATCTCTGCTATTATTTATTTTATACGATGTTTGATTGTACATTTATGAGCCTGCAGCACTATTGATCACACGCATATGTTAAAATAATCAGAAACAATAGATCAAGAGACTCTTTTGAATGAACACCAGAAAAACATTTCTCTTTTGAAAAAAAAAAAACTCTTTTGAAAATGAACACCAGAAAGTCCTTCCAAAGAGTTAATAGTAAGTTTCAGAGAGTGTCTTTCAACATTAGTATTAATTAAGCCTATAAGGTGAGGAAAAGGGCTGTTTTTCATTAACCTTTAATTAGAATTCCAAGCATGAAAAAGCATAGAATGTTGATTCAGAAAATTATGAAAACTATTGTTTATGCATTGTATATAATTCTGATTTCGTTTTATCGTTTTAGCAATATGTTGAGTTTTATTATACGTATCTGTAACTTAAAATTCTGCCAGTAGACTTTCGTTACCGATATATAATAGGCAAACTTGTAGTGTTGTACATACTCACGAATAAAAACTAAAAATCAATGAGTTGATAAAAACTAAACTCATTATCTGGAAAATTAGTAGTTTTTCTTCAGATTTTATTTGTAAAAACTAATCCCCTTAATTAATTTTTAATAAAGAGCAATATTCACTAAAGATTCATTTTTATGTATTTATTTACTTTTATTTACAGTTTTTTTTTCTAAAAACATTTTTCCTCTTTGGATACTTTCATAAATCATATTTAAGTTAAACAGTTTTTTGTATTAACGACATTTTATTAATAAACAAACCTTTTGAATTAATTGAAAAATGTAATAAAAAAAAAAAAATTCATATAGAGGACACGTCTGTTTTGAGAGTATTTTTGTTAAAATCTCGAATTTTCTATTCATATTTGTGGAAGATAAAATTCCTAATATAAAAGTGTGAAGTTTTTTTTTTATAATCTAATACTAATTTATGAGTAGCAGTAGTTGACACATTAAGGACACTTTCGGGCTAATTTTTGCGTAATTTTCTAAATTTTAGAGACTTAAAAAATAATTAATTCTTCAGACCTTTATCAAAGCTTTCTTTACATGACTGTATTATGCAAATTGCTAATTGTAGCATTTATACATGTAAAAAAACAAAAACAAAATATAGTGAGCTTAAAATGAGCCAGTAGTGGACACTTTTTTTGTTCCAGTAGTGGCCCCCTTTCAATTTTTGCTTTAAAATTAAGGTGAGCAATCTCTCCATTTGTTGGGGACAGACTCGTTTAAGCAGTCCATCCCCATATACATAAATCTCCGATGGGGACCACATTTAGGGTTGATGTTTGAGAAGGTTTTACGTCGCACTAAAGGAACAGTTGGTTATTGGCGAAGATTTGAGAGTCATCCCTAAGTGTTCTGTGGCAACACATCTTGGTCTTAGACGGAAGGATTGGCACTCCTTTTTGCATCACGACATCTTTCACGCGAAATTGGTAATTTGAAAGAGCAGAACTAATTAACGAGAATATGCTCACAGCAATTTCTCGAACCACACGTAAAACATTTTGTGAGATATAAACCTCTAAATTAAAAACCAATGTCCTCCATGTTCCATTCCAAATAAACCTCTGTTGTGGGGCTCACCAAATGTCTCCTAATTATTCTTAGGGGTGAGTTCCAAATCGTCTCCAATTACCGATAGTGTAGCACTATATAAAATCCACTCATAAAATCTTCGACATAAAATACATTCACCTTCAACCCTTTAAATACTGTCCGCAGTATTTGTTATTTTTATGTCAGTGTTTGAATGGGTTGGGTTCAACTTTGCACTAGTACTGGGGCAATGGTTAATTGGTGACGGTCTGGGACCTTAAAGATTATCCGGAGACATGCCATCAGAATTTTGATATTCGACGGAGAGGATGGCTCTCCCGCCTTGGTGACCCCAGGATATACAGTCGGCAGCAAAATTATTAAAGGACATACCCATTTTTTTTTTTTTTTTTTAGTTTGATCGCTAATTTTTATCATCAACTTACTTTTTTATAACCAGCATAAGACAAAGATCATGACAGGACAAATATTTACTTAATAAAACAGTATTATAGGTGGATCATTTAAATAGGAATTATTGCTATTACTTCAATAATTTTGCTGCGACTGTAATTTGGATGGGAACATGGAGGACATTGCGGCCACGACGGATTTCATGTACACTAGCCACAATTATTACACACGACGATTTTTGGCTGGCTCGAGTATCGAACCCGCAATCTTTCAATAACGAGCTCGGCGTGCTACTGACCGTTGTTTCAGTGGGAACCGAATTTAAACAACTAGTCCTATAACCCCCCCCCCAAAAAAAAAAAAAAAAAAAAAAAAAAAAAATCACGAATAAAATACATAAAATTTCTCGAGATTATCTCATGATTCAAGATAATTCCCGTTTTGTTCTGCTTTCAAAATTTGAGAAAGCATGGGAGCCATCATTTCCGCGGAAGATCAAAATTGTTATGCCATATCTTTTTATCTCTCGTTGGAGTGAGTCCCAGACTGTCGTCAATTGCTCAATGTGTAGCTTTGCTGCAACGGTATAAACATTGATTTCAATTCTAAATTGGAGATATAAAAGGGCTGTGTCCACTACTGGATCTAATCTTAAAAATCAAATGAGCCAATAGTGGATGGCATTTTTTAGTACCAGTAGTGGACACCCATAAAAAACTATATGTTAATTCAAATATTAAAAAACAGTACAATAAATGTATTCTGCATACATATTTTAGTCATATGAAAGCAAAAGGTAGAAGAAATCAAAGCAATCAGTCATTTATAAACAAGCAGAGACATAGCAAACAAAATTTAATTTGCATTATTCAAAACGATAAAAAAAAAAAATAAATAAAAAAAAAACGGTAAAATCACAAAAAGCGCATATTTTTTCAGTTAAATTAACGTTATTCTAAAACTGATGGTCGAGATTATTTCTAGTTATAGACATTAATAGTAGAGGACTATAACGTCCCACCTCAATAATGTTTGAACCCTAAGAAGGATTTTAAAATTTATTTTCCGAGTTTAAATTTAAAAGTGTCATCTAGTGGTACAGGGTTAATTACTGGTGCTTTTACTTTATGTTTCAAACTGTAAAAAAGAGTTCAATTAATTTGTAATCTTATTAATTTTTCAAGGCCCTGCCGAGGTTTTATTATCTGATAAAAAAAAATGAAAGCATGCTTTTACTTTATTGTTTTGTTTTCTTTAAAAATAAAAATTAATAACTACAACAACAATAAAAAATCTGAGTAAAAAAAAAATTGCTTTTACAACAATATTTCGAATAACTAAGTATTGTTTCGAAATATTGTTACAACTGTTTACAGGTTTCTAAAAAATACCTGACACATTTCAAGTTTTAATATAAAATTTAAAAAATATGAGAGTGAGGCTTTTATGAAATAGTTCCTTATAATGAAAAATTTTGTTGAATTGAATAAAAAAGTTAGTTCCAAACTTGCTCATAGATGGCACTGTGCATTAAAATGGGAAAAGAACGCAAGGTAACTAATTAAAGAGCATTTATTTTTTAAATTATCTTTAATATTTTAAAGAGTGTTCTTTCTAATGATCGATCTGTATGCGAACTGCAATACAATTCAACCAACATGTTCGTTAGCGTTGATTGACGAAGCAAACGGATTATGTACATTTTTCTTGTTTTATAAATTTGAAATTTATAAGTTGAAAATAACAAAAAATCTGAAAAATCGATTAATAATAATTTTTAGCTATTTATGTGTGTTGTGAACTTCAAGTGTACAAAAATGGGTTTCGAGCTTAGTGTTTGTAGTTTTATTATTTAATGCTAATCAGAAACACAATAATATTAAAGTAATACAATGATACAGACGCTAACTAAACGTCCAATAAACTCCTCTAAATCTATATTCCTATAACTTCTTAAAAACATCTGCAAGAGAAAAAATATTAATTATCAGTTTAAATTCACAATCTATTTCAAAAGGATGTAAGTAATTAAAATCGATGAAGCAAACATCTGGTTACTGTGGGAGAAGTAGCCTGTTTTCAACAGCTTATATTCTAAATAATAATTGTTTTTTTTTTTTCATTTTTCATTTTCTTTCTTTTCTTTTCTTTTTGTTCATTGCATTAGTCGGACATGGTTGTTTATTTTACTATGATAATTTGGGTAAGCGTATATTCATCATGGGTATATAGCAAACAAATTTCTGTTTATTAAGAATTTTTTTTTTTTTTTTTTTTTGAAAGATGTTCCCAAGTCGACCGATTCGTTGAAAACTAAACCCGACCCGCAGTAAAAAAAAAAATCCAGTCAGCCCGATCCGAACCCGACCCGCATGAAAAATAAAACAGTCAACCCGATCCGAACCCGACCCATAAGGGAAAAAAATTTAGTCGACCTGACCCGAACCCGGAATGCTTCTCGGGTCGGGTTCGGGTAAAATCTGGTTACTCGACCCAATGCAGGACTCTAGCTAACAATGCATTAAAGTTCATTAAAGAAAAAAAAAAAGCATGCATTTTTAAGCTAGAAAATGAAATATGAAAAATTAAAAAAAAAAAAAAAAATTTTTTTTGGAAAACGAGTACAAATCGAATTGTTGTGAATTTCCCGAATACGAAAACAAATTAAAAGCTAATGCATTCATTTACGAGTAATTCTAAAAAAAAAAAATCTCCACATAGAGTAAGTAACACGTGCTTTGGCAGCCGTCAAGAATAAATATTTTACCTTTTTAAGTGGACTAGTCCTTTAGTATTTTACCATAAAATAAAAGATTAAATCTCTAAATTTAATTAGTAAAAATATAGAAATATTTATTTGTTTCTCATTTAATGAAAAAAAAAAAACAAAACACATATTTAATTTATTATTCTATTTTTTTTTTTTAGCATTTTAGTGATACATCAAATCATTTTTAACACTTTCCAACAAGTTTAAAAAGTGTTATATAACTTCGGTTTGTATGTCTGTCCACGCTCTAACTCCCGTAAATATTAATTTCTTGAAACTGATATACATTATTTAAGTTCACTATCAGATGTCCCCTATTTAAAATGGAGTGAATATCTCAACTGGTTTGCGAACAGGTTTGTGCACTCGAAGGTATTCCAAAACATTGTGTTCTATGAAAGGTATTTCTATAAACCATATTTTAATAACCTTACTGTACACAAATCCTAATGAAATTGAAATATGTTGTTCAAATTCACTATCAGATATTACCCATTGAAAATGGAATAAATACTACTACTGGTTTGTGTACATAAACACCTGAAAATATTTCAAAGCATTGAGTTCTATGAGAGGTATTTCTATAAACCAAATTTTAATAACTTAACTTTGCGCTAATCTTAATGAAATTGAAATGCATTATTCATAACCTTAAAACAGTTTTTTCAACAGCATGTAGTATGATTAGCATTAGATTTACAGGGCCACTCAAAAATATTCAGTTACTTTAAGGGCTATTATTGGAAATTTGTCTGAATTGCATTCTAATTTACATTAAGCACTTTTAAAACTTTAAAAGATTTTTTAAGTGTTAATATAATTTCAATTTCTGTATCTGTCTGCTCGACTGTCCATATGTTTATCTGTCCGTCTTCCTGCCCCTATCGTCCGAAAATATTATCATACTACTAATAAAAAGAATTATTCAATTTTACTATAGAATGTTCCTTATTTAAAATAGCATTAAGATGTCATGTGCAACAGGTTTGTGTGCCCGAAAAATATGCCAAATGCATTGTGTTTTAGGACATAAGTTTTTATAAATAACATTTAAATATCTTTCTTCAGTAAAAATAAAAAATAAATTGATATTTATTGATAATATGCTAATCTTTTCTGTAGAATATGATAAAGTTAACTTTGAGATTTTCGGGGCTACACTAAAATATACAGATTCAATAAGTCTGCAATTAGAATCTAAGGGCTCCTTTTTCTTTTGTGTTAGGCATTTTTAAAAGTTCCTAACAATATTTTAGAGTTATTTTGAATTCAATTACTCTTTTTGTGTGCCTTTCAGTTCTTCTGTGTGTGTCCATTGTTTGATAACGTAGGCAAAGAACAATGAAAGTTATACGTCACAACAAATACATACCGTTGGAAAGTGTTAACAATCGATGCGTACCGTAAGATTTTTCATACTTATAATAGCAGGAGACTTGGCGTTGGAATATTAAAACAGGAATAAACTACTACGTCAGAAACGCCAAAGAAAAATACGCTTTAGGCTACCGAAACAGCTGTATGCACCTCAATAATTTTTCTTTGGCGTTTCTGACGTAGTACTCGTAGTTTATTCCTGTTTTAATTTTTCATACTTGTTTACTTATAAATTAAACATATATATATATATATATATATATATATATATATATATATATATATATATATATATTAAAACTTTCGTTTTTGTGTATTTAAAAGACTAACTTTTGTTTGGGTATTTTGAATCCATTATAGTGATATATGTTGCAAAAGATAATATTTGAGAAATTAGATGATTTGAAAGAAAAATTGAAATAAAATTTCTTTAACCATATTTGACCATCCAGATAAACCACAAACAGATAAAATAAATTGCTTTACATTATTTATCTCTGTAATATATAGTAAAATTCTTATATTGTTCAAAAAATTAAATACTATTCTTTAAAGGACGGATATTACTGGGACAACGTCAAATATATTATATGAATCAGATCTTATGTACTTAACGAAGGAATAAAATTTCTTTATATATATATGTATTGTATTGCATATACACTATATATCCTTAAAATGTTTGAAGTTTGAGATTTCTAAGTATAGAACATTTGGCAAGCTGTATTACGAAACTTTTTAGTAAATTTATTTAAGATAATATTTATATATTTTAAAAAAGTTATTTAATATTTATAGAAAGTTAATTTTTGAAATTAATAAAATTATAATAAAATTATAATCGTTAAATATGGTTAAATATTACCACATTTGACTGAAAAATGTTCTAGAAAAAGTGATGACTTTTTTATGATTTCGTACATTTAAAGTTTATTAATCTTAAAAACTGCTACGTATTACATACTAAGAAATATAAATCAGAATGTTTTGTTTATAAACACTTAATATAATTAAAGTAAATTTAATGTTGTACTTTAAACTTATGTTTATGCTCTTTCTTTCATTCATTTTCAAAATGCAAATTTTATAACAAAAGCGAGTATAATGACCGAAATAACACAGACACACACACACACACACACACGCACATATATATATATATATATAGATATATATATATATATACATATAATTTAAAAAAAAAAAGCAATAACATACATATACATTTTACATTTTTTTAATTTAAAATTTTTAATGTAATATTGAACTTTTTAAGCCTATTTGCTTTTTAAGTAAACATTTATATTATTTACTTCTATAAATGAATAATTCTCCTTAAAGAATTATTGAAGATTTAATCTCCTGAAGTTCAATTAAAATTTCTAGAAAATCATATGAATAAGCAAAATTAACTTACACGTTAATTTTAAAACATAGAATTTCGAAAAATTTCTTTAAAACTCTTTTGAGTTACATTAGAAAATTCTAAACGCATTTTCTTTGAAAAAAGAATAGAAATTTACAGCACAATGCGTGAAATTCAAGAGAAAGTGATCATCTAATTTATTTTAAAATTAATTATTCTTAATGTTACAAAAGTTTTCCTTTGTTCATTATATTAACAAACTTTAAAACTTTCGTAACCAAGCAAAATTAAATCAGAAAACAATTTGTTTATTTCCACCTTGTTAACATGTTATTTAAAAATACAATTCAATTTTAGTAATTGAGTTTAAGACTTTGGAATTGAAATGTGTCTTTCATTAATGATATGTAATTATAAATTTTTCTGTTGAGAATATTGCAAAAGTTTAACAAGTATATGAAATCTCTCATTTACTTTGATAATTTTCAAGGTTTTCGAAATTGTTAATGCAATTGAATTTTTAATAACAGTTGTATATATAGGGAATTAATTGCAATGTTTGTTTTTTTTTTAAATTAAAATTCATATAATAATTCAATAACTTTTTTTTTATGTAAAAAATCATAAAAGGAGGAAATTAAATATTTTACAGAGAAATTCCTTACTTATACATTTATCGAAAATAATCTGTATATATATATATATATAACGTATGTTTTTATGTTATGTAAAAAAAAAAAAAAAAAAAAAAAAAACTGATTTGTAAATTGTAAAAGCTTTAAACAAATATTCTTGTATAGATACGATTAGGGGCGAAGCATGGTTCAAAAATTCTTGGAAGCGCTGAAGAGACACCCTTCCAAAAGCAGAGGGGGAAAGAATCAATTCAGCTTTTCGCCATCGCAAGATTGGATCTGATAGACGAGAAGCCGAAAAAACTATTGCATTTTTCCTATCTAAAATAATGGAATTATTGTTTTAAAACTTAAATAAGGGAAGCGCCGCTTCCATCGCTTCCATGGACGCTTAGCCACTGCATACGATATATTTATGGTAAATTTCATATATTCAAATATATTTCAACACTGTTTCATAGGAAAGTAAAGAAATTCAGATCATGCCTGGGAAATTTACGCCAGAAATGTGCCCAGCATTCATAAAAAATATTTTTTGAATATATTAGTAACCATCAAAAATCTCATTGAAAAAAGTTACTAAATTCCTGAAACTTGATACGTTTCATAGACGAAAACCAGTTACTCTTAGGAATCTGCTCCAAACTTACAGAAATCAGGAAATTATCTGATATTTAAGAGTAAAATTAACATTTTTTTTCACAGCGATCTTTATAACCATGCTTTCAGAATGCGAAAACTACATATAAGGTAATCTGGAAGAAAATGCAAATTGGGTTAAGATGCAAGGTTATTCCTAGGAGTTTTATGTGTTAACAGATGGATATAATGACCCGCTTGTATGAGCATCTTGTCCCAGTGTGTAAATATATTATGAATTTATCTTAACTTATTGCCTTTAATCGAAATATTCAATTGTTTGCTTTTAATCTGAATTATATCCAGTTAAATGTCGCTTTTAATCCAAAATAGTTATTATTAATGAAAAAAACTACTAACTACTGCTAGATTTCTAAATTTATATATCTCTCTAAATTTTTTTTTTTTAACTAAGATTATTCAGTGCAAAAGACTTTAAATCAGTCGTTACCATCTTTATACATACGAAGATTGAACAAAATTATATTTAATATTATTGATTTTCACATGAAGGTTTCAGAGTTTTCTAAGCAATTTCACAGTTCGAGAAATAAAGACTTGACGAACTCTTCTTTCATACATTACTAAGAAAACTGTCATATTTACGATGTGGCATCCGTAAAGTAAAAGCGTAAAGGAGTATCAGACACTGCAAATCTAAAATATTGTTTTCTGCATCAAATAATGGAATCTTTGAAGAATAAAATATCAATAGGTAAACCCCCCATTGCAAAACCTCTCAATAATGATTTTGTTTCAATAATTGCACTCGTACCAATTTTATTTTTACTGATGAAGGGGGGTCTTTCTCTTATTTTGATCCATAAAGATTATAACAAGATTTTACAATTTATTGTGCTTGCTTATAAAATTTTTATTATTTAATTATCGTTACCAGTTTTTTTTCTGTACTCATCAGCTGCTATTAATAAAGGACAAAATTCGATAAGCTAAAATGATTAAAAACGAGCAAGAATTTTTAAAAACAAATAGCACTACACAAGTAAGGTACATCTGAGAATATGTTATACGCAGTGTACACTAATGTCTGTTTTCATTCTTTTAATTGTTCAAAGACAGCAACTATTGTCATGAAAGTAGAGTGTAGGTATAGTTAAGTAGTTGTGCGCTACTAAATATGACTCCCTTCAGCTTCAACTGATAAAAAACGGCGAAGGTGCGCTTCTATCTTGAAAAAAGTTCGATGAATAATGGTAAAAATTGAATTACAGAGACGTAGAGCTTCATCGTTTTAGTATGAAAGACACCCTGAGACATTGATTCTAAAAATGCTTAAAACTGGCATTTTTTTTTCTTTTTCTTTTTTTTATTTTTTATTTTCTGCATTGTGACATAAAGAAACGATTTTGGAAAGAAAACAAAAACTTGTTTAAACAAAAGTAACTAGTTAACACAAATTACCAACCTTTATTTAAACTACTTTCCGTCAGATGCAATGCACATCTACACCCTAGTTTGAACATTATACATGTCATTCGCTACGCTACAATGTGAGCAACATAAAGTTCAATCAAAGGTCCATATAAGAGCTGCATTTGACGGAAAGAAGTTTAAATATCGAAAATAAAGGTATCTAGTGATACCAATTGCTTTATCTTTCTAAGATCGTTTGATTATCTCACAGTGTAAGAAATCACGAAAAACCAAATGTCCGTTTTAAGCTTTCTGTTTTCAGAATTCATGTCTGCAAGTTTTTATTTTATTTTTATTAATTTTTTTAATAACTGAATCGACGCTAACTTCGCCATTTTCTACCAGGTAAGCAGTCGCATTTGGTAGCGTATAGCCACTTTACTATATCTAGACAATAGAAAATAATGTTATAGCTTAATTTTGGATAGCCCTGTATGCTGTTTATAAATCATATATATACGACGTTGTATATTATTATTTAGTTCTATATAAAAAACACATAACAATGTCTGAAACGCAGTTTCAGAAATTCACAAGTGTACTCCAATGTATCCAAATTATTTTGGGTAGCCCTGTAAACGAATTATGAATGATTCGCATGCCACATTCTTCGCAAAATATGTTTTTATGCATTTAAAAAATATATGCTTATATCATTTTGCTTATTTCATTCGCCCATAAACATAATGTTTTTGACTTGGATGTTCAGGACACGAATTATTTGTCTGATCTCAACGAAATATTTAGTCTAGCATCCGTATATGATGCTTATTTATAATACCGAATTTAGGCTTTCAGCTACTATTTGTTCTTAAAATATGTTCATAAGAGGCTTACAGATAGACAAACAGACCAACCTCTAAAAACATGTTTTTCAGATTTAGGGGGACTGAAAACATGTAAATATAATAAGAATTGAATTTCGAAAAATTAGTAACATAAGATTAAAAAAAAAAAAATGGTGGTTGCATTTTTTGAGACTTTTATTTTGGATTTTTAACACCAGTTTTAAGATATTTAAAATTGTTTTAAGAGTAGTAGAATATAGAGAATGTTCCGTTTGAAAGGTAAACAAAAACTTTGTTAAATGTTTCAAACTTTATTAAGTTAAACATAGTAGTATTTTTTTTCCTCGAAAAAATTTGTGGGGTTCAATCTCAGCTTGGGATTGATTGCCTTTCATAGTTTTCTGTGTAAGTTACGTGAATTCAATGTAGAATAAATTACATATGTCCCATTCAGGCCTCTGTCAAAAGTGTACAGAATTAGATTTATAAAAAATAACATTATAATAAATCCTGTTATGTTAACCTTGGATTCCAAAATACTTTTCTTTGAACCGTAATGACCAACACTTTGGCGGCACTCCTCTGGCCAGTGTTGCGAAACTTAGGTACATTTGTATTCAATATCCACCACTAAATTTTAACTGCTAATCACTCCGAAGGTTATTCACCCATTATGTGTATCAAGTATAGCTCTTCAAAATTATTGGTAATAGTTGAATAAAAGGGTCCCTAAATCTGGCAATGCTATTTAGAGCGCTTTAGAGCGATAGGGCTAACAAAGGGTTAAAATACAGCTTGGAAAATTAAGCCTCCGCATATAGCACTGCGATTGAAATTCTTGCTCAAATCGTAAACATTATGTAATAGTTAAAAGGGCTCTTCCCAGATTTCTCTTCTTAATCACGTGATATGGGCACATAACTAACTGATATATAGATTAGTTTCGGTTTTTCCAGAAAAAATCTCAATCGTATTGACCTCTGGGGATAGGATTTAGTTTTAGAGCCCGGTTTTTTTTGGACGATTTACACACTATGTATTCTAAGCGGCATATTAATTTATTTATATATTATCTCATGAACCTACCATGAACCTTCAAAAAACAGTATATAAATAGTGTTATTATAAAGTATGTATTTTTACATTTTTAAAGGTGTTAATTTTTTTTTTACCTCTACGTATCATAATATTTTCATGTATTATCAAGAAAACATTATTAATTACCTTGACCATGCGATAAAAATACTTTTTATTAATAATGTCTCTAAAAATTGTTCTGAATGAAATATTTAAAATAAATTTCATTTTTATTTCATAATGTGATAAACACAAAGTTAAAAAATCTTGAACACTTATTTACAGCGATGCTTATGTTTTCAATTCATGTTAATAACAATTAATTATCTGGACACAATATGAGGTGAAAGTTAATAACATGTTATAGTAGATAAGATATTGCGTAAATATTTTCTTTATGCAATTCAATTTGCATAATAATTTCCCGTTCTGAGTCCCGTTCTGATAATGTTGTAGTATGCTAAAATATTTTTTATGCGGGAATTTATGTGAAACATATGGCTAAATAATGTTGTCTAGAAGCTAAAAGAATTACACATATATATAATTATGCTAATTAAAGCAATATTTTTCCATCTGGTTTATTATTATTTCCAGCTTTAACATTCTGATATATTGAAGAAATATATCAAAAAGCTGAAAACCTTATGGAATAATTTTGTTTAGAGGATGAATGTTTTTGGATATTTTCAAATAAATACATAAATAATAAAAAATGAAATGAAATCTGAAAGTAATATATATTAACAAAGCTGTTTTAAAAGTTTCATGTAATACTGGAAAATATGAAACATTATTTTTTATTATTTTTACTCAGATGTAATAAATTTTAAATTTTAAATATACAATACAGAAGAAACACATTATTCAAAATTACTTAAATTTTACCTCATATACAATTGTTGATTATTTAGTGTTTATAAATCAATACAATACACTGAGTTGTTTTGGAAGAGTTTTTTTTTTCCTTCAAAATACTACTCAAGATTGCTTTCTTATTTATATATTGAATCTCTCACTTGTGTTTTTAAACTATATTTGCTCTAAATGTTTCCAGTGGACAAATATTGAATTGCCAAAGTAGAAGTAAAAGTAAGTATATTTATTTTGAATGTAAGTGAAGGAGAATTTTACAGTGGATCGAAAAATCTCTGCGGATTTAAAGTGTACATTGTTTTAAAATTTATTTGCTTGCTTAAATTTTATGTTTAAAAAATAAATAAATAAATAAATAAAAATAAAACGGAATAATATTTTTGACATTTTAAATTTTCTATTTATATTTTGTCTGTTTTATTTTTATAATATAAATATTTTATAAGAAATAACATTATATTTTGTAAAACAAAACACTTATTTAATTCAAAATATATTTAAGTTAAAAGCGATTTATGTTATTGTATAAAACTTATCACGTTATAGGAAATATATTCTAACAATTAATATCTAAAATGGTATTTTGTCGAAAGAAAGTTGGTTAGAATGATATTAAATAAGTTTCATAGTTATTAGAGTTTTTTTTGGCAGGTAAAAAAAATATATATATATTTTGCTTTTTTAAAATATACCAGCAAGGAATTACAATTCAAACTTTAGATACTTTTATAAAATTACTCTTGCTTATGATTTTTATAAATTCAAAGATTAAAGAGTAAATCCTTTATTTAAAATTTAAGTGAGTGTGAGCCGTTAAATTAAAGGTTGAACTTTTGTAAATTATATAAATCACACTATGTGATTATTACGGTTTACACCAATATGGAGACATGGCGATTACCGATATTTATAAAATATAAGGAAAGGGCACGTGACGTCACTCACAGTCAAGTTATAGGTAAAGTGGCATAACACTGGCATTTCCACCAATAAAAGTTGATCTTTTGCCACTCGAGAGTGGCAAAGATTGATTGACGGAGCGTCTGTTTGTAAACATGCCCTTTCCTTAGAAAGTCACGTATTTGCAAACACCGAGTACCACATATAAATAATTTTCGAACCATAATTTTTGTGGTTCGGTAATTTTTGTTGTTCGATTAATGGGTCAATAATTGACTCCAAACATTTTTTGTCTTTATGGTTCATTTTAGTGCTAATATGAGTCTGCTGAAAATCGCTGTTTCTTTCAAACTGTATCCGTGACTACTTCATTTGCCTACTGAAAAACTGTGCTTAATTATTTCGATCTAAAATAATTTTTATTGGTTTTTATAGCTTATGGTGTTTGATTAAGTCCGTCATTTTCCAACACAAGTTATTATGCATCTTAAAGCAAGTTGCTAAAAACATATCTGGCATAATTTTTCTGTTTAAGATAATTACTGAAATAAAAAACTTCTATGGTTATGGAAATTATTGTGAATAAAAAAGAATTTCATGTGCATTAAATTTATAAGTGTTCGAGATTTTTTTTTTTTAATTAAACTCCAATTTAGTAAAAGGATTTCTGCTTTCTTGCGCTGTAGCATTATTTTCACCACTTGATATTGTTCTCTATATGAAAACTTTCTAATAGTACATACACTGTGTTTCAACTAATGACACAGAGAATGCACAGTCAGCCTTTACTGTGGTTCTGAACTTTTCAAATGACCTAGGTAATTGTTTAATCAAGAGAGCAGCTACATCCGCGTCACCTACTACTGGCCAACTACCTGCGTCAACAACTGCTGACAGAATTAAATCTTTAACGACATTTATTGACAAGCAGACATTCAGTGATATAAAAGCAATACCATTTGGAGTTTGTTGGTTGCAGCTTGACAGATATATCGGAGATTTTTTTTTTTTTTTTTTTGTGATTGCTTTTGACACCCTAACATAAGTGGTATCGTCCGAACCGGTATCGTCCATTATCATGCTAGGTATAGAACGTTTGAAATAAAATTAAAGGTCAAATTCAATATTCTTTACCTTACACTGTCATTACATCTGGTATGGTAGTCTAGAGAGCAATCTTCCGGTGTAGCTTGAGAACTTTCGTCGTGCTAATGGCTTATTTAAAGAAAAGTGCATATAAGGATAGCCGGGGTGCCAGCAAGCTCAGTCGATATTTTTGTAAGCTCTGTTGGTTAAAAGGCTTGATTAGGATATATAAAAAAGCACATTCATAAAAATAGAAACACCTTCCTATGTATATATATATATATATATATATATATGCATATACAGAATGAGAGATACTAAGAGTTAGAATCAATGAAAAAAAAAAAATATGAAAGATTTCTGAAGTTGTCTAATGTACGGACAGTGTAATAAATACTTTCTTTCAGTTATAAAGTGTTCTTTGAAAAGCTGTAACGAACAATAAAAAAATTATCTGCCTATTAAAAAAGAAAAGTTATCATGTCTTTGCTTACTTTATTTTGATAAAAAGTTTTTAACTCTACATTTTCCTATTATTTTTTCTTAGGGTATCATATTCCTATTAATGTGAATAAAATACCTAGAATGTTACTATACATGATTAGTACTTTTTTAATTCAGGCAATTTTCGCTCTTGAGAGAGGCCAAATTCTCATTTTTTTAGGTAATACCACATTTTATGTTTATGAAAATTTCCCATTTTAAGTTATAGATTATTATAATTCAAGCTTTTTAATATTTTTTTCAAGTATTCCAACTATTATGTATTAAATCCTGCTTAAAAAATAATGGGTGTGAGTATTTTTTAGAAAACGAAAATATTATATTTATTAATTTTTTTATGAAAAAAAAAAATCTATGGATCTAAAAATTACATAAAATTAGTTATACTAATATATATATGTATATATATATGTATATGTATATATATTATTTCTAATGTTATCAATAATCATATTAGTTTTGCAACGACATCTTTTCAAAATATTTTTCGAAAATTTAAAATCCAGGCACAGGCCGGCTGGAACCCTAGGGAAAAACTTAAAGCTTTTTCACGAAATAAGTGAATTTTATGTCGTGCAAATGTCAAAGGTATTTTTTCATCCACAAAATAAATAAATAAATGCATGATTTAAAGCTATATTCAACAAACAAAATATAAATGAAATGCTTTAACGAAGAAGAATTCACTTTGAAGGAACTAAAAAGAAATATTAACCTGTCAAATATTAAAAACATTTCTTTAGTTACAAAATCTTTTATTATTCTTATTATTCTTATTATTTCCATTTAAATTTAGGAGGTAATCTAAAATTTATAAACGTTAATACCTGGTTAGCTCATTCGTCAGTTTGTGTTTCTTTACATAGCTATTTACATTTAAATGTAATTTAAAGCATATAGTCGTGCTTTTTCGAGTATTGTACCCTATAGCTGTGTTATAATGTTATTTTATGAGATTTATTGACAATACATTAAAACATAATACAGCAGATATTCGGCTAACCAGATCGCATTATCTAGACGTCCTTCCCTTACAAATAAAAGCAAGAAAATAAAATATGGATTTTTTTTTTTTATAAGAACTCGATAGAAAAATATTTGAAAATGCCGTTTTTTATGAAAAGTGTTAAAATAATAATAATAATAATAATACCCTACTGAAGAAATTTTTAAATTAGACCATTTATATCGCTAGAAAAAAATCTATCCCCAAATATAATAACTGAGAAACAACTTGTTGAGTACAGTATTTTTAATTATTGTATTCAAAGTAAATTCTTATATATATATGTATATGTATATCTATCTTTGTATCTATATTACATTTTTTTTAATAATTGTTTTTACTTCAAACAATATTATAATGATAATATTGATTGGGGTAAAAGAGGATTTAAGAAATAAAAACTAGTAAAGGAAATATAGAAACTTAAAAATATGATTCTCTAAATGAGTAATTTTGAGCATTACTTTTTTATAAATAATAACGAACAAATGTTTACTGTTAATAATATGGAGAAGTTACGTACTCCACACAACTCTCTCACTTAATAAGTGGCTAATTTGACTCCAGAGAATATTCACATATATGAAATAAAATCTTAAAATATAAGTATTTAAACGTTTTTGGAAAATAATAGAAACTTCAGATTCCCTATTGAGAGAGATGATTCAAATATAAACTTTAAAATTAATTTTTTTTATGTAGAAAACATGATAATTAACTTTAACAAAAAATATTTGAGACACAATCTTACCAAATTCAAACGACAGACTGCAATGTTTGCTTATGAGACGGAACTGTAACTGAGAACTGCTAACTTAGCCCAACGAGATAAATAAAGTAGAGTGATAAATGGTAACCCTGACATGGTCCCCCATGACTCATGTGACATGAACAATCTATGCGTTAGTTCCCTTGGTAATAGCTTATTTTCAATAAATTGCTATGGCGACGGTTTGGAGATTTTACTTGACGAAAATCATAACTACCAATGCTTTTGTTTATTAAAGTAGATTAATATTTTGTTGTTCTTAATCATTTTAATTTTTATTTTACATCTTTTTTTTTTATTTCGTGTAATCAAAATTTAACCGACAAATTATTTAAAAACTGTTGAGTAATTATTATTTTTTGTTAATTATAGCTCTTTTAAAAGTATAACTTTTCTTTATAAATAATTTTAAATTTTGTCGGGAAATGCTGAGAAAAAAAAGTAATTTATTATTTATTATAATGTGAAACATGCGAACAATTACTTTAAATACAATTTATTTTGGTTATAGCGCTGTCTTGTACCTAATAAATAATGATAATTTGTCGAATTGAAATTTTAAATGCCAAAATAGTGATAAAGGGCCAAACATAGCAATCTATTGGTTCATATCACTTAGTTCACAGTGGAAGGCTACGTTTCCACCGAATTATCTCGGGATGGCCGGTAAAGTGGATAAAATTATTGGTGATCATTGAATAAAAAAGTTCCTGATTTTGGCAACACTAGTTACACGTATTAATTTCTGATGTTTCAATTAACTCTGATAAGGTAGTTCATAAAAATATAAAAACAGTTATTGTGATAACTACATGTTTTATAATATTATGCAATTTTATGACATAAATTTTGAAATTTAAATTAGATTTTTTTTCTTCAATCCCATTAGCAACACGAAACATTGAGAAAAAATAGTAATATGAAATAAACATAAACATAACTATGATCAACAAAATTTAAAGCACCTTTATAAATGTAATTAAAAAGTCATTTTCATTACATTAAAATAGTATTTTATTTAATTAAGAAAGAATAATTCTTTCTAAAATGGCTCTGTTATTTATTTTTAAAAACTTGTTACTTTATATTATGAGCATTTAGTTAAAAAAGAGCGTTATTTTGATAACAAATGTCTTAGGTAAACACTTTTTAACCACATTTACTTTTATTTATTAAGTTTAAAATAAAATTTTCTCGTAAAGATAATAAAATAAGTTTCAACTTGCATAAAAATATTTTATTCAGTAGTTACACATTTAAGTTAGAGCAACCCCGGTTTTCAATTACTTCTTCTTTTCCTAAATAACTTTTTTTTTCTTCTCCACGTAAATGTAGAAAAATTAGTTTCTCTCTCTTTTTATTAAAAGTTAAGTATAAGAAAAATTCTCATATTTATATTAAATAAAAAAAATTGCTAGCCACATTTAATTTAATTTTCCTTAACTACTGAAGAATAAAATTTTATAAAGTCGCATTTATTTTTACAGTTTTCTGTTATAAGTTTCTTTCACTTTGTAAAAAAAGAATACATATATTTCATAATATTCTTTATGCTGCAATGAATGCTGAGAAACGATTTAAATGTAGTCCCAAAAGTTAATTAAGTTCAGACATACTGGCTAGAAAATTTAGTTTTGTCGAATATGGCGAATATAAAACCTGTTAATGAGCGTTCATGCAATTATTTTCAACACTTGGCGGGGAAACTTTTAAGTAATATATAGCTATAACAAAGTTGTATTGTTACACCTTTTTGCAATAAAATATATAAAACTCGCGCAATTACAGTTTTTTTCATGCGCTGCAAAATAAAATGACAATACATTTTTCAGAACTAGGAATTCTCTTACGTTGCCATCTTTTAAAATGTGACTTAAAAAAAAAAAAAAGTTAAAAATTATATTTTTTTAGGATCAGATATGTGCATAGTCATAAAATCTGAGTTCATGAATAATAATGTTTTAGGAATATTATGTTATTTTATATATATATAGAAAAGAAAAAATTACGGATTGTGATTTTTATGAAATGATAATAATAAAATTATACATTAGGATATTTTAAAAGTATTCAAAATACGTGAGATTATATTTTAGAAATTCATGAATATTACGTTTATTATCGTTAATATTTTGATTATTTTAATTGTTTGTACCTATTTTCAGATCATAATTGAAGTTATATATGCATTAAAGTAAACCTTAAAATTCATATTTGCATGGCTTTCATTTTCTTTATTATTTTCTTTAACATCCATCACACTGGTTTTCACTTAACTACATGTCTTAGTGAATTGTCTTGTTACTACAGTTTGGTTTTGTATAAGTTATTTTGAACATATAACTTTTGCTTTATATTTGCTTCCCTTTTCTTATATTTATCAACGGGATTTATAATTCGTTCATGGTAATACAATATTGTAAATATATATATATATATATATATATATATATATATACATTATTTGTAAACAAAATATTTTTTCTGTCCCGCACACTGTACAAACAATAACTTAGTTATTCTGAAATCAAACTAGGATCCACTGTATAGTACACAACGTCTTTATCTCACAGCCACTGAATCACATTCCACAGTATTACCTATACCTTCCCAATTCTGTTTTGGTACCAATATTTCTGTATGTTAATAAGAAATAAATACGTTTTCACGATTTCCTACACATTGGCGAGAGATTTGAATCGACGTTGATACAGATTTCTCGACAATCTCTAACTAGTGATATAAATCCGGTTATAGAAAAAAATTAATTTTGACAGATTAAGATGTAATTTTATAATACACTTTTGCAGTTTTAGAGAACCAAAATTTTCTGTAAGAAAGTTACAAAAGTTTTCTATTCGTCCCAAAATAGCTAACCAAATTAATAGAAACATTATAATAAGAAAAAAAAAAGTCTATTTGAGATAATTACATAAAAATAAATATTATACTTTCTTAAGTGAAATCAAAAATAATTTTCTCTATTTTTTTTTTTTCATCCATGATTAGGAACCTCGTGTAGTCAATTGATTTTAATATTTCTTCACTATATCTGTTGGATTTTGAATTCGGGACTTTTAAGAAATGAAAGCAAACAATTTATGAGATCTTCATGCATGTGAATGCCCGACGCCTGACCTCCTATGCTAGATTTTGTTTTTATGACGACATACATGTATTTTACCAATGCAAGGGTGAAATGCTAATCTGGTGTTAATTTACAAAATTTTTACGCTGTCAAGTGTTTTTATTATTACTATGTAATTTAAGCTGAAATTGGTTTCAATAAGTATTTGCTTGATTCAAACTGTCTTTGTATTTATTAAAAATAGCATTTGATTACCTATTTAAAACATTTAACGTAATTTAGAAGCCTTTACCTCCGCACGTATTAATGTAGGAAAATATTATCAATTATATTGCGTGCACTGATAAAAATAATTATTGAACTTACGTACATATATTACTCACAGAAAACTTAAACGTATGAAATATTAGGTTACATTCAAGCGGTCTTTATTCCCACCGATAGACTTTTTTTTTAAATTTAGTATCGTTCTAAATACAACCAAGTTCAGCTCTGTCTGAGTAGGTCCTTAGTGTTTTTTTTTTTTGTTTTTTTTTAAACCTCGCAGAATTCAAATTTTTTGCAGCAAAATGCACCAAAATCTGGTAGTGAATGATAAAGAATAAGAAATTTGTAAGCAAATACATTAAATTAAAAACAACAACAATAAATGTTTCAAATTAATTAGTCGTAACATTCCTAGAGGCGAAAAATTAACAATTTCAAGCTGAAACCACTGATGTATGTTATTAAATTTATGTTTGCTTGCAGATTTTTTTTTGCCGACATAGCTAATGACTAATTTTTCTAGATCTTATAGGACTGGGGTATTCTTAATTCAAATTAAAGAACTATCATAACTTAGTATTTTTTTTACGCGCTAAAAAATCATTAAAAACATTGTATTTACGAAAGCATAATTTAAGCTTGAAAATTTACTGCTCTCGAGGTGGGAGTAAATTTTCATGATTCATAAATTTTACTCCCCACACAGGGGAGCCCACCAGCGGCCGAGCGGTTCTGCGCTCAAAGCTGGTAGATGGGAGGTGCCGGGTTCGATCCCAGGTCGCGCTCATCGACCTAGCCGTTCGGAGTTTTCCGTGGTTTCCTCCGAAACTCGCGTAAATACGGGCTGGGACCCCTTAGAAAGACCCCCACGGAGGGCATTCCCCCCATAGGCCTAGGACACATAAGGAGTCAATCGGCCTTAATCCTCCAACCAACCAACCCCACACAGGGGAGAGGCGAGGTTCCTACATACACAATTTTTCCTCCAGTTGGCTATCTCTATTACAAATAATTCTTTTAAATTTCATAATGATTATTAAAAAATAATTCTCTTTATGCACTTTTATACAAAATTTTGTCCTATACCACCATGTTAAAATTTTAGAAAAAACAGGATGGCAACGCAAGCGTTTGGACAATTTTTACCAAAAGTTTATAGGCACTAATTTATGTCAATATGTAACTACATACCATGTTGTATGAAATTTTGTGCAGTACTACCTGAGATACAGTTGTCACAAAAATTTGTCACACACACACACACAGTCAGACAGACAGACATTTTCAAAAATGGTCAAATCGTGTTTACGGCTCTCAAAACATATAAATATATCAAAAACCAGAGGTTGAAAATTTTTACGAATCCAATACTTTCTTCTATTGAGTATAGAAGAAAGTAAAAAAGAAATTTGTTGGGGATATTTTGTAAATAATTGTTTAATTCCTACGTACTAACTTTTAAAAAATATATCAGTAAACGTCAAAAGTATCGTTAAAAAAACTATTGAAATCTTGAAATGTACAATACTTTATAGGGACAAACTTTTAATCGCAAACACCTGCTCATAAATTATAAAAATGTTACCGATTTATAAAAGTAGCATAAAAAAAACAATTATATATCGGAGTCTATCAGAGGAAACAATTATATATCAGAGACATTTCTGAAGAAATGTTTCCTATGTACAAAAGTAACGTTAAAAACATTTATTATAGTGCGTTTTTAAATATGTTTGTAGCTATTTGGCTATTTTTGTAATTTTTATTAGTTTCTATGTTTGCTTTCTCATGTTTTTTCTACGTACTATGATAAACAAATTATCATAAATATGTAACCTACAACAATATTTCTACACAGTTATGTTGAATTTTCATAAATAAGCGAGTAAAATAATACACTTATTTAAAATTATCTAATTTGAAGTATATATTTATAGAATGTAAATGTATTCAAATTATCTTGTTTAAAGATGTGAATTAATTAGTTAAAAATTAATTACCAAAATTTTTCTTTCTCTTTATTTTTATGTTAAAAGGAATATTCAATTTAAAATTACAAACTTCACGGATGAAAGTAAGCAACATAAGTAAAAATAATAATGTATAAATTTTTTTTTGCTTTAAAGAAAATGTTCATGTAAACACACTACATAATATGAACGACACCGAAATAACTATTCTTATGCAATTAATATGAACGTTTAACTTACGTCTTGAGATTATAGTGTAAACGCTTATAATTTATTTATAGTTACTTTTTAAAACACATTTTTCAAAAGAAACACTTGTAATTGCTTTTGGATATGTGAAACCTATGAAACATGCTACTAAAATAAAATCATTTAAAAAATTATTTTAAGAGTTTATAAGCCTAATGCTGAATAAATACTGAGTAAATAACGTATATTTTGTGCTGAAAGTGATTAAATAAAGAAAGAGAAAACTTTTACTTGATTTTGAAAACTTTCTTTGTAATATAGTTTAAATATTGTTTAATATAAACCTATGAAATCACAAACCCATTAAAATTCAATTAAGGAGTGAAATTAGATTTAATAAACATAAATATGTGATTAAAATGGTAATATAAAGAAGAATGTTTGATACAAAATATTTTTTAGGTATTTTGTATTGTATTTTGGTCGTAATACTTTTTAAAGTTCAGTACAAGGAACTCAATTACCAATGAGAAGCCTTTGCTATTATTTGTTAGATTTTTCCTTAATCGCTAACATTAAATGAAAATTTTTTCATTTCTACACTGTTAAAAATAAAAGTTTAACATTTCACTTAAAATCATGATACTAAATAGGCATTTTTAGCTGCAACTGATATTTCAGTGCTACATTTTACCATTTCAGTGACTCTTACTACTGGCAAGACACCACTCAAATGGCGAAACGTTGCACCAAAATATTGACTGAAGCTAATTGGAGCCATTTTTCTGGTGTGATGCAGGATTTTATTTTTAACAGAGTATTCAAAAAAGCGAAATAAACATAAACCTAAAAGCGTTTCCCAAAAGTATTTGAAATATATATATATAAGTTGTACTGCGAGTGAATTTGAAGAACGTTTTACTGCTATTTTTTGACGAATTTCCTTAAATTTAGAGACTCTGATTACAACCAGATTTCGATACCACAATGAATATTTCTGCACACAATTGTACTACAGAAGTTTCTAATTCTACCAGTTTTAGGAATTTTTGTTTTTTGGAAGATAAAAAATCTCCAGTAAACATGAAAAAATTCTGTAGTTGTAACCTTTCTGTTCCAGTAGAAGACACACATGAATTTCGTGAACGACAGTGAAATGAAAAATTAAAGTAGTATTGCAAATAGACATTTAAATAATAAAAGTATTGTTGCGTATCCGGGGTTCGTGAATTGTCTCTGAATGAAGGGCGGGTATTGTAGAGGTTCAAATGTTTATTTATAGAAAATTCTAGAATATTACAGGTCTATAAACCAATTATCAACTTCAGTATTACCAGAAAACACATCTTATATAACAGCTGATTGCATCAAGTTTACAGCATAAGCTGTAAAATAGCATTAACACACAGCAACAAGCTGTAACCAAAGGGGCTCAGTGCTTCTTACGCAGCAATCAATGCTTTGGCGAAACTGCCTGACTTGGCGCGATGCGATTTCTAAAATACCCGCTTAGAAAATTGAGAATGGTCCAGAAACTTCCCAAACAATCAAATTAGAACTTAGATATTTTGTATATTGA
Organism: Salticus scenicus; assembly: GCA_963930645.1. NCBI lineage: Eukaryota > Metazoa > Arthropoda > Arachnida > Araneae > Salticidae > Salticus > Salticus scenicus. The sequence continues at coordinate 137,765,244 of OZ005648.1, forward strand.
TACCAAATTATACCACCATTTTTCTCGCCAAGGTCCTCAAAAGTCCCCAAATCTGACTCCAAGTCTATTACCCTAACCGAGCACACTTATACATAGTACATCCGGAAGATGATCCTTGGTACTTTCACCCATAGGATATCCTGAGGATGTCTTATGGATGAAATGTAATGTTAGTGTACTTGCCTTGGTGAAGCTTTTTCACACGTTTTTAACGGGAATAGGGCGATTTTAATGCAAAACGAACTAGAAATGCAGAAAATTAACATTTTATAACCTGATTAAGCCTCTTTGAATGACTTTACATAGAAATAACTGCTGGTATTTATATATTCGTTACAGTACTTTCTGTTACATAAATGTATTAACAGGAAGAAAAATAGGAACTTTCATCAGAAACTGAAATAAATTATTATCGAAAATTTTAATGCTTTTAACTGACACTTTCAATTGCTTAGTCAAAGCCGTGCATTACCACTTTGACTGCTGCACTCGTGCCTACTTTGGGTGCCTGACGAAGGGTCGTGTGCTCTTTCGACCCGAAACAATTGTTGCGAGATATTTTATTTTTATGGTGTCAATTTTAGGTTTTGTAAGTATTATAATATTCATGCCCACTTAAATAGAGTATTTTAAATTACTTGTTGTAAATTATTAAAAAAAAGTTTTATTGTTAAATTGGAAATGTTTGCCATTTATACCATTAATGATAAAGTTTATATACCTTTACCGTGTCTTGATACTATTGTGGGGGAAAAATGTTACGTATTAATGAATTTAAAAAAAAATTCTGGGGGAACTATATTTGACAATTTATAAGTAAATCATTCATAATTACCAGTTGCAAATTACAAACATATTTTTAACCCACTATATCTAAAATTAGTATATGCTATAGCCATTACAAAATTTTCTTCTATTATTATTTAATATAATAGTACCATATATCTGTTACAATGCACAAAGTAATTAACACTGCTTCTCACAAATAAAGATTTTACAAACTAATTTAACAAATATATGCTGAGATACTATAACTATCTGGAAATTTACAAAGAGTAATAGTAGCGCGGCACTTCATCTGATGTACACCCAAATTTTAGTTTTTAAAAAGTAGTTTTTAAAAAGCTAGTTTGGCATAGTTTTTGGATGTATGAAATACACCTTACATATCAAATTCGGTGCACATACATATCATAGAAGCTGAGATATGATGTGACAAATTGCAACATACTGGCATTACCTGATGACCGATATGCACCTAAGTTGAATAAACATAGTCTTTCAAAATCGACTATTTGAACATTAAGTTATGTGAAGTTCTACACAATAGAAGATAAGATATAGTCTTTCCTTAATTGTGGGAAATTGCAGCATAGTAGCGCCACTTCTTAGATGATATATACCAAAAGCTATTCAGCACGAATTTATGTGAAAGTGCATCCAAATATAAACTTTTGTACAATTCTGTTCATTATTTTGTGAGACATAGCACCCAATACATAAAATTTTGATTATACACAGACAGACATCTCCTAAAAATGGTTTAATCGAGTGTAAGGAAATCTCAAATTTGTAAATGCACCAAAAGCCAGAAAAAGAAAATTTTGAAAAATCCAGTACTTCATTCTTATATATGTATAAGAAAATCAAAATGAATTTTAAGTTATTGTGGAAATAGAGTATACAACTAAATGTTTGCAAGAATTACTTAATTTATAGAGCATAGTTAAAAGAAAAAAAATGTTGTTTAAATTGACATACCAAATAGTTTTTAAATTTAAATGTGTTAAGAATGATACAAATAACATGAAATTAAGTACATATTTTTAACAAGATATCTTTTGTTTATCACGAATACTTAATATGCTGCGCATGAACAATTTGATTTTGAATCGAGAATACAGTATCAAATAATTTAAACTCATATTATTTTTGATTAAATTTGTTTTGAAAAAAAAAAAAAAAAATATATATATATATATATATATATATATATGATATCAAAATTTTAATAACTAAAAATATCAACCTTTTACTAAAATCATCAATCATTTGAATGAAACAAATAACATGAAGTTGAATATATATATATATATATATATTTACCAAGATATTTATTATTTATCGCTAATAATTAATATTGTATACAAGAACAATTTGACTTTAAATTGAGAACAGAATATAGTATGCAATATTAAATTCATATTATTTTTGCTAAAAGTTGTTTTGAAAAAAATTGGTGTCAAACATTTAATAATAAAAAAGTCATTTTTTTATTACATACTATTATCAACCATTTGCCAAAATTATTTAAATAAAAAAAAATATTTATTTAGAACAGGAATTAAAAAATAAATAAATAAATAAATAATAACAGATAAACGAGAAACCTTTAAATTTTTTCAATTTTTCTCATTAAAAAGTTTAAATATAAAAAAAAGTATTAATATTATTTTTTATTGTTCTAAGATAGATATAATGTTGCAAACGATAATTTAAAAAACATATCTTAAAATTCGGATTTCTTTCAAAATCCCCATGGATAGCATTTTTCTATATCTTTCTTAAATTGACGTCCTTTGGAAATCCAAATACCTTCTGAACCATCTGTAGGGAAAAATAAATCATTACTATTCTGTGTATAAAAATATTAATATGAGCTTAATGTTAAAAGTGTATGTAAACAACTATAGCTTAGACAAATTAAATATACTTACTTTTATAATACAACGATACGTAAAACTAGATTTATAATAACGTATTTTAAATTTTATACATTTCAAACAACTTTATAAATTAGAACAAATTCTAATTACGATTCCTATTGTTAGAAGATTGCCGAAGCTTTAGAATTCTACAAATTTACAATTTACTATACTTACAAAGCTTACAATAAAATAAAGTATTTAGCACTTACTTTTGGCTGTAAACTCGATTCGCTGATTCTGATTACTAAAAAATCTCTCGTTCTCTTTCTAAAATGAAAATTACTCTAACGGCAATTGCAGTATCCCGCCAAATGCGGTGAGTTTATTGTTTATTTTTCGGTTTCGGTTGACTAACACAAGTTGTCAATAGGAGACAAAAAATAAATAACAAATTAAAAAAAAAAAAAATAAGAAGAAGAACAATGTTTAGCTTTTGGACTAGCCAAACAAATTTTTCTTAGTCAATTGACAAAACGGGAACAATTTTTTTTTATTCTCTCATCTGACTAACCGGTCAAATTTGAGGAAAATGAAAACTGTACCTGGGAAATTAGTCATCTGACAAGTTTTAGAGGCAAAACGGATCATCAGACGAAACACATTAAAGATACATGGTAATATAAAACGACTTTTGTGTCTCATGACTAAATGGGATTGCCAGGTAGTGTTTTGATTGTTTAAAATTTTCCGTAATTTTGTGCAAATTTGTCAATGTACTTGACAAACGTTTAGTGTCACAAAGATGGCATGTCCCTTGACAAGTTTCAATTTTTCATTTTTCTGTGTGTACGCAATACATATTTCCATTTTTCCTATTTCATTATAAATACACGTTTTTTTTTTCTTCAAAATAAAATTTCGATTGTCCTTTATCTAGTCCTTCTAGTTTTCTAGATAGAATAAAAATCTTTTCAAGCAATATAATGGTAATGGATAAGATAACAGACATTTTCCCTTCGCTCCAAATAATCTCAGGAGGTTTCTTCAGCGTCAGTTATCAAGTATGAATGACTTTCATTTAAAAAAAGAATATTTTTTCTTTCCATTAATGAATAAAAGAAATCTCAAAAGACATTTTTATACACTTTCTACTTTTTAAGTTTTTAAAATCATTCGACATTTCTACTTTTTTTCCTGCTAAATAATTTTATATTTTCATTGCAAACTTTTATTTAGCTTATTTGAAGATGTATTGTCGTGGATTCATAATTTGGCTAAAAGCAATCATAGTGTATAACGCTTTTTTTTTTTTTTTTTTTTTTTTTTTTTTTTATAACAAGTGCATATGGTGAAATATAACATTTCTTAATTTTGTTTGGGGATTTAAGTTTTAATAAAATTCCTAAATTTATTAATGATATTTCTATACTGTTTCACTTAATTGTAGTCATTAAATAAATTTCCCATGAAAAAAGTAAAAGTCAAATATTCATCACCTTTGGAATTTTCGTACATATATGAAAAAAAATGTTTCTGGTTCTTTGGTAAGTGAATTTGTTTCCGCAAAATCACAGAAAAAAAAATCAGGTGTAATTATATTTGTTTATTAAACATTTTATGACGTGTTCTCTTTTAGAATATCAGTTTGGGAAAAAGGTTGCCTGGACGCATTTTTTAGATCCATAAGTGTGAATTACTTTCCTTAAATAATAGAGTACATGATTATATACAAGTGATACATCCTTTGTTAACAGACTGTTTAGCTTCATTTCAAAGTAATATGTAGGAAAAATTTGGATATTTTTTTGGATATCTTACATTATATTAAAGATGTAAAACCAAAGTGTTCAGTTCCATTTTTTTTCACTTTTCTCCTCCAGGAAAGACAGAACGTGATTGAAGTTCGCAGAATATTGCCTATTATTTAAGAGGTGCTCTACAGAAACACCTGTATTAGTGTTAACGATGGTTCATGAAATTAAGTGATGTTGATTTTAATCTTAAAGACGTTTCGTGGTAGATGCCCATTGAGGATGATGATGAAAAATACCAATATTAGTCGAATCCATATTACATGGCAAAATTGATTTACAAAAGAATCTGGAATACGTAAGAAAATTAGATATTTGGATTTTTCCAGGAAGTTCATTTGACAGCGATTACAAACATTTGTAGTAGTTCGTTAAAAGTAAGAAAACGACTCTTTCTTTCTTTATTTCTTTATTAAAAATGTACAGATAAATGATATTTATAGTACCAAACAATTGCATTGTAATAACGTACTAACGTATCAAGTATATTTAAAATGAAGAAAATTATTGAAGGCATTCAACTTTATTATTTAGCTTTATTTATTTAACTTATATATGTATATATATATATATAGTATATATGCAGAAAAAGTTCCCGTGAGCGACCACCCTTCGTTCCGCAAAAATTTGGTCGTAAAGAGAGGTGGTCGCTCAAAGAAGTGTCAACACTGTACATTAAGTAGATAAGGTAACAAATTGGTGCCTTTAAAATCGGTCATTGGAGGAGGGGGTCGCTTAACAGGGGTGATCTCCCACAGAAGTTTCACTGTATATATATATACTTTAAATTACTCTAGATTTTAAAATTTCTTTTTAAGAATTTATATTTTAATAAGATTTATATCGTAGTTCATTAATTTGTATACTACTTACAGTATAACATTTATATAATTCTTTGTATTCAATAATAAACTCTTCTCATAATTATACATAAAGAAACAAAATAAAATAATCTTACATATTAAAACACAAAGCTGTTTCTTTAAAACCAAAATGATAGCATCTGAACGTACGCTAAAAATCTTGAAACAATCCTCTTATTTGATGTTGGGTAGTAAGAATCATCGACGAACCCACTGCTACATACAAAGCGAAAAAAATCAGGTGTGAAACAACCATTATCCGCTATCACACGTATTATATGCATTTTTGAGAGATAATGTGGTCAGAAAACGTAAAAGTGACCTAAAGAAGTAGAAACCTAAAAATTTTCCGGTAAGAGAAACTTATAAAGACAGTTAAAACGATGCTTACATATAGCGAGGTAAAAAATAACAGAAAAAAATGGTAGAGTTTTTTTTTGAAACACAAATTTCCGAGATTTGAAGATGACCTACCTATGCAGGAAGTTAATTTTCCTCTACTAAACACGTAATACACGAGAAAGAAATGGATTTATATAACAATTTTCAAGAAAATCGCTAGAGCCGTTTTTGAGATACCAACTTTTACAAAAAATCAATTATTGACCGAGAAACAATAATTACATACAAAAGTATATATAAAAGTCAGTTAATAGGGCGAGTTTAAAAAAATCCGTACAGCTGTTTTTAAAGGAACGCCCTTGAGAGACCTGAAATTGAGCTATTCATACAGGACGCCTATCAATTTTCCTGAACTAACCAACTATATCATTCGAAAGGACACCTAATAGAGTGTTTATATAGCAAGTTTGAAGAAAATCGTTAGAGCCGTTTTTGAGATACGGACTTACGGTCCCACTTCCGGTTTCCGATCTCCCACTTCCGGTTTTTCAATTTTCACCAAAATATGGAAAATTTATATGTACACCAGACGTATTTCAATTCTAAAGTTTCGTAGCTCTATCTTTATTAGTTTCTGAGCTATAATAGCCAGAAGATTCTATACATACACACACACACACACACACACACATACATACATACACACTGACCAATTGCCAAAAACCACTTTTTTGGACTCAGGGGACCTTAAAACGTGTAAATCAGGTGAAAACCCGATATCGAATTTTCAGACCGAATGCAATACTTCCATTACCTACGGTAGTAGGGTAATGGAAGTAAAATGGAAACAGAAGTTCAGAAGGTTTAACATTAGATTAGAGTTGTCCAGTTGGCAACTGACATCAGTCTTGGATTAACCCCAAGATATGCCATCATATTTTGTATTCTTCGCAAGGAGGGTCAAGAATAATAAGAAAGATGTAGAAATTTTATTGCCTTTTACAAATTGTTGCCACAAAGTTGTTTTTGATATTTCCGTCATCATTTAGATAACCTTTTTACTTTCTTCTGTATTCAATAGAAGAAAGTATTGGATTCGTAAAAATTTTCGTCCTCGGGTTTTTGATGGATTTACACGTTTGGAGAGCTGTAGAACAAGATTTGACCATTTTTAGAAAATGTCTGTCTGTCTGTGTGTGTGTGACAAAATTTTGTGGCAACTGTATCTCAGAACTACTGCACAGAATTTCATACAAATTGGTATGTAGTTGCACGTTGACAAAAATTAGTGCCTATCAACTTTTGGTAAAAATTGTCTTGCAGGTTGCGTTGCCATCCCGCATTTTTTAGATTTTTAACATGGTGATACAGGACAAAATTTTGTATAAATGTGCATAAAGAGAATTATTTTTCAGTAATCATGAAATTTACAAGAATTATTTATAATAGAGATAGTCAACTGAGAATAAAATTTTTGTATGTGTACGAGCCTCGCCACCCCCCTGGGGGGGGGGAAGTCCCCCTTCGAGGGGAGTAAATTTTCAAGATGGGTGTATTTCGAAAAGTCTCGTCAATACCTTTAAAACGAATGGTTGAACTATCGGTTTAACTATAGTTGGTTGAACTATAGTTATCGATTTTTTTTTACTTTTAACGAAAAAAAAAAAAAAAAAAAAAAAAAAAAAAACAGAAAAAAATCGTATATTTTTAATAATTTTATTTAATTTTATTCTTTTTAACGAAATTTAACTAAACTTGGTATTTAGTTGGCCCCTGACATACTCTGGTGCTGATTAGATTTGGGGATCAATCGCTCAACAGGTGGCGCAGTGTTCGTATTTTTTCTAAATTTTTAACATGGCAGTATAGGACAAAATTTCGTATAAATGTACATAATAAGAGTTATTCTTAACCTGTGATTGTGAAATTAATATGAATTATTGATAATAGTAGTAGTTAATTAGGAAAAAAAATGTGCATGTTGGGGGCATCGCTTCCCCCCCTGGGGAAGGAAGTATTCCCGGGGGGGGGGTAAATTTTCAAGATGGGTATCTTTCGAAAGGTCTCGTCAATACCTTTAAAACAAATGGTTGAACAATAAATATGTCATAATTTAAAACAAAATTATTGATTTTTTTTATACTTTTAGCAAAAAAAAAAAAAAAAAAATCTTTTTTTTTTTTTTTTTTTTTAATATTGTTACTGAGTGAATTTGTATAGGAAAATATAGAAGAAAGTCTTGAAGTCTTGTAGTGGCCACAACATACTAGTTTGCATTTCGAACTATTGATGCTCTTGTCATTTCGAAACGTCTTTTGTAAGCTGTGAGAAATATAAAAACTCTTAACTGTATTACCCACATATTTAAGAAAAATGTAAAATGAAAGAAATTTGATTTTAACATTGGGCGCAATTTTTGTTAATTGTTGGGCAAAATGCGAAGAGGCCCTTCAAATTTAGAAATCTGCAATTTTTTATTGCGAATAAATACTAAAGAATTGACAAAGTATGGACATAAAAAGCTTTTTCTTGAACTCAGGAAAAACTGAGACTGAAAAGAGCCCGCTCACCGATATTCTACGGTTTGGAGCAATTTTAAGCCTTCCCCGTAGTTTATTACACACACACACACACATACACAATTACATTGGCTGCCGGCGATTACTCACTCACGACAGAAAAGATTGAGATTGAGTGAGTTTAACTGAGCACTAAAGTTATGCAGTGAACAATTGGCGATCGTATGGAATTCACACCTGGAAGTGGTTCGGAGATATACCATCGAAATTTTAATCTTCTACGGATGGGGATTTTTCATACATGTTTAGTGAAATATAATAATATATACCTTAATGTAATTTACACACAAGCCCTCTAGACGTGTGATGTCAAATTTCACGTCAAAATAAATCATCATTTATTTAAGTTTTTATCTGACATCGCGAATAAATTACTATTACATGTGGCATGAAAGTAAATATAAAATAATAACATCTGACAGACGGCACCTCCATGCGATAGGGGACTCATACAAATTATGCAAGTGGTACCCCACATATTGCCAGCAGTTAACAGGGAACAACGAGTGACAGCTTGTTTGCTGAATTGTGTAATATCGGTTAATGACATAGTTCACGGTTGAAATAGCTATTATCTTCTCTGATGAGAAACTTTTTCTCATTTTTTGTATATTTTAGCTCTTTCTAATTCAAATTTTGCTTTTTATTTTCCGTACTCTATGATTTTTTTCCATCTGGATTTAAATAAGTTTCATTCTAAAGTGCGTATGCAGGATTTTTTTTTCATGTTTCATACTTTCGCTTTCCGCTACTTTTAATGACGATCGTGTAGTGTTATAACTGACATTTGAATTACTGTTTCATGCATTACTGCTAGTTTGTATGTACACACACACACACACACACACACACACACACACACACACATATATATACACCCCGCGACAAAAAGATAGGTACAAAGGGTTTTTTCTTTGACTTTTCATAAAATAACATTATCTAAATTGTGCTTATGATTTATTTTTATCATAAAATAAAACTATTCCCGGACTAATTTTTGTTTTAAGACTAATTTAGAAAAAAAATAAGACTACACACGGCGACAAAAAAATAGGAAGAAAGGTTTTTTTTTTTTAAATTTTTGAATATGATTATTTTGAATATGATTCAATTATTTAATATGTTTTTGGTATGATAATATTTTGTTATGAAAATAAATGATCAGCACAATTTAGATAATGTTATTTTATGAAAAATTTAAAAAAAACCTTTGTTCCAATCTTTTTGTCGCGGAGTGTAGTCTTAAATTAGAAGAATTTTAGTCTTAAAACTTTTCTAAATTAGTCTTAAAACAAAAATTAGTCCGGGAATAGTGTTATTTTATGATAATGATAAATGATAAGCACAATTTAGATAATGTTATTTTTTGAAAATTCAAAGAAAAAACCCGTTGTACCTATCTCTTTGTCGCGGTGTGTGTGTATATATATATATATATGTATATATATATATATGTGTATGTGTATGTGTGTGTGTATGTGTGTATGTGTGTGCGTGTGTGTGTGTGTAATTATTTATGTTATTTCGTGAACGAAATAATATCAACGTTTCACTAAATTTAAGTGTAATTTCTTTGCCATTAAAAATTTAATCGATTTTATACGTTTTGTATAATAAGGTGTGATTAAAATTTTTTTAAATAAATTCCGATTATACTAAATGAAATAAAACCTGTTTTCTTCAGACTATTAGTGACATATTCATTTGTAATTTTAAATGGAAAAAGAAAAAAAAAAGTGAAAGTCCATGATTTCTAAATTCTATCTTATTTCTTTTGCGATTCTAATTTAATTTAGAAATCTCATTAAAATTTCATCAGTGCACTTATTCAACAAGATTACATTTTTATATTTCTTAAATTTCGAAATTCAATAGTTGTTTGAAGCAATTATTTTCTTTATGTTTTACGGAGTATACTACATTTTCTCCTTAAAAATAATAATGAATACAATTTTCAAAACACCTTAATTTTCAGGGTTCAAATGTTTTTAATTAAAATAAATAATGTTTAAGATTTTAAAATCCTATTTGGATTATAACAAATTCTTCATTATTTTCTCTTACAAGTTTATTAAAAAATAATAATAATGTAATAAAATATATCGTGCGTAATACAAATAATTAATTCCTTTTCCTTGTATATGATTATTTTACATACGTTATTCCATTTTATATTTTTTACAGCATATAAGTTACTTCTTGGAATAATTTTATATCAAACCACTACAAAAAATATTTGCTACCAAATAAGGAAATTTTAAATGAAATTAAAAATTTGCATCTAATAACACAGGTCTGCCATGAAGTTTTGTTCTATAAGATGATGTGTTTTTTGGATATTGATTAAGAAAAAGCTATTCAAGAATTTCAATCATGTATACTTTTGACGAAAGTGGGATTTTTTGAGCTTAAAGCCCAAAAATTTCAACTCCCATATAAGTTATTGCCCGAAAAATCTGTGATGTGTGTGAAGATCAAGAAGAGCTATTTCATCAAGACAACAAATGTAGTTAAAGTATCAGGGACGATGAAGTGTTAATATGTCAGCAGATTATTGTTGGATGAAGCATACACAGTCCCTCCCTTCAAAGCCTTGTGATTGGAAGAAAAGACAAGCATTTCTTAATTCAGCGTATCAAAATACGTTAAAGACATTCATCGCTGTGCAAAAGGAAAAAATTTTTCCGGCTCTTTCGGAAAGGTAGATATGTTACAAATTATTAATGGACTTGGTGGAAATATTAATGCGAGTTATGTACATAGGGAGTTTTAGGACAATCGGTTCATAACTACCTTTTCACGTGAATTTGAATTTTTCAAGTGGTTGGCACTTGGAAACAAAATGCCGGATCAAGTTGGCAAACAAACATATCAGATGCAGTTGCGAGATAAGTCTTCACTACAAATTTAGTTCGAATGGCGGAGCAAGTTGCTCAGTGAACTTATCAAACATATTTTTAAGATAAGTCCGCTATCTAACTTTGGTTCGAATGAATTCAATATTTCAAAAGTTATCGTGATAACAAATTCTCAAGTGGCAGCGTTCAAGTGGCCACAACTTGGAAAGAATATTGCGGATCAAGCTGGCAAATAAACATATCAAACGCATTGCGAGATAAGTGTACTCTACAAATTTAGTTCGAGATTATTCAGTATTTTTAAAGTTATCGTGTTGACAAATTAAGTGGCCGCCACTTAGATTAAAATGGCGGAGCAATTTGTTCAGCGAACTAATCAAAAATATTTGTAAGATAAGTCCATTGTCCAACTTTGGTTCGAATGAATTCCTTATTTCAAAAGTTATCGTGATAACAAATTCTCAAGTGGCAGCGTTCAAGTGGTTGCAACTTGGAAATAAAATTGTGGGACAACTTGTCCAACTGAAATCCTTTAAGATATTTGAATGATAATACCATCGTCCAACATTGATTTGAATTGATCAAGTATTATAAAGTTACAGTTATAACAAATTTTCAAGTGGTTGATACTTGGAAGTAACATAGCGGAGCAAGTTGCCCAGCGAACTCATCGAAGGTATCTGAAGCATAAGTTCACTAGCCAACTTTGGTTCGAATTAGTTCAGTATTTCAAAAGTTATAGTTATGACGAATTTTCAAGTGGCAGTCTTATTTTATGTGGACACAACTTGGAAACAAAATGATGTGCCAACTTTCCCAGCGAAATAATCCAAGATGTTTGTATGATAATTATCCAAGATATTTGTATGATTCAGTATTTCAAAATATATCACTATAAGAAATTTTCAAGTGACACCGGGATTTCAAGTGACCACCACTTGGAAACAAAAGAGCGGAGTAAGATGCCTAGAAAATTGATCTAAAATATTTGAATGATAAATCCACTGCAAATTTCATTTGAATTAATTCAGTATTACAAAAGTTATCATGATGGCAAATTTTCAAGTGACAGCCATTTGAAAATAAAATAGCGGAACAAGTTGCCCAATGAACTTATCTAAGATATTTAAACTGTAATTTCACTATCAAAATTTTGCCAGAATCAGTTTAGTATTTCAACAGTTTTTGTGATGGCATATTTTCAAGTGGCTGCAATTTGGAAAAAAAATGTCAGAACAAGTTGTCCAGTGAAATTATCAATGATAATTACATAATAAGTTCACTGTCCAACTTTGGTTTGAATTGATTCAGCATTGCAAACTTATTATGATGATAAATTTTAAAGTGATAACCTATTTTCAATTGGCGCCATTTAATTTAAGATACCCGTTACTTTGTTAAAAATAACAGATAAAGTTCATAAATAAACTTCGTTGAGACCCTTATATAGTCTATGTATACATAAATATTCAAACAAATCCAGTTTTAAATACGCTTTTAACTATGTGGATTTGAAATTTTCAAGTGGCTTCCACCTGAAAACAAAAAAGGCGGAGCAATTTAGTTAATGAACTCATACACGATAGTTTTAAGATAAGTTCGCTTTCCAAATTTGACTCGATTTGGAGTATTAATTCGGAAGGTGTCGTGATTCCATTATATATAGAGAGAGAAGATAGACAACTATATAGGTTAACGAATAGATAGTTAAATGAAGTAAATTGTTTAGGGTCAAATAGAAAAAAATTAGAGAGTTTGCGTATTGGATTAAAAAAAAAAAAAAAAAAAAAAAAAAAAAAAACGATATTTATTAAAATATGCAAATTTATTTTGAACAGTTTATTATACTTTGCAATGTCAATTTCTTTCTGCTAGACTTTTGCCACTTTTTTTTTTTTTAATTTATTTATTGAGATTGTTTTTATTCTTATCTGATAAGAACGCGAACAAAACAAGTTTCATTCATAAGTTTACAAAATTAGTAAAGTATAATTGTACGATTTAAAGTAATTCTTAATTAATTAGGTTGCATACTTAAAGAAGTACATATTATAACAGTCAAGACAATGTTCGTCAACATTGCATAAAAATAGATTTATAGAAATAGAATTTGTTAAATTATAAACATTTTATAACTTATACAAAGTTTTATATTAAAAAAAAATTATAAACTTTTGATTTACAAATTCTTATTTAAAATGTTCCTCGTTATCATGCATTGTTTATGTTTTTAAACTGCAGCTAATAAGAAGAATGTCAAATAAAATTATGTATATAATTTAAAAATTTATAATTTTCTGGTATTATTATGTGGTAAAGAAAATTGAAACCTATTTGTAAAAAAAAAACTATAACAAAATTAAACCTTTTAAAAGTTTAAAATACTAGGTTACAAGAATTTTAGAATGTCTCAGTGGAAATTCTAAAATTTAAATGAATAAAATGTATGTAATAAAACAAATATTTTTAATACCAAAAAAAAAAAAAAATTTTTTTTAGTACAAAGCATCAAATTAATTTATTTTATTTTTTTTTTTTTTTTAAGTTTAAAGTTTTTAGAAAATCTTGCAAATTTATCGAGAAATTAAACATTTATATCTACAAAAACCCAACATGGTATGCAAAAATGTATTAGTAATTGCATTAATAAGAAAGTAAAAATTGAATAGATTATTTGACAGTCTCAATCTTCTATATTAATAAAATCAGAGTTTTGTCTGTAAATTTGTCGGAATCAAAAAATTTTGCGATATCTTCACGTTTCACACCCCATGAAAGCCGAAAATGACTTCAGAAAATTTTGCCTGTGTGTGTGTGTGTGTGTGTGTGTCATCGTGTCCGAATGTCGCTTTTTTTGTCCGGGCATCACTTGAGAACGGCTGGACGGAATTCAACGGCGCTTGGCAGGAATTTAGGTCTTCACCCAACTTAAAATTATCTGTATCAACTTTTCAGAAATTCCCCCCCGTTCCCCCCTAGGGGGTAAAAGACTAAAACACGTTTGTTCGGGCATCACTCGAGAACGGCTGGACGGAATTCAACGGCGCTTGGCAGAAACTTAGGTCTTCACCCAACTTGAAATTATACTCTATAGAAATTTTCAAAATTATGATTAGTGTTTAAGTTGTGGGTAAAACACGCCTGCGCATGCGCCATAAATATTTTTTCACTAAAATGCTTTGAATGGAAAAATAAAATATAAAAATAATTTTTTAAGTTAAAGACTTTTGTATTCGCGTGATTCACACTACAAATTATGAAAAGATTGAAATGAAGTGTTGCCATCTAAGTTTCATACTTTCGTTTATTTAAAAAAATCTGATTGTCGTATCGAAAAACTGTTTACACCCCAGGATTCAGAAAAATCACCCCTTTCATTTGGTACTGAATTTGTAACGATAGGTCTGATACTTCTAATTTATTTGTCCCTTTTTACGTTTTTCCGTTGCCACTTAAATTTCATACTTTAGTTATTTTTAAAAAATCTAATTGTCGTATCGAAAAACTGTTTGCACCCATGGATTTAGAAAAATCGCCCCTTTCATTTAGTATCAAATTTATAAATAAAGGTATGATATTTCTAATTTATTTTAGCCTTTTTCCGTTTTTAACCCAGATTCGGTAAAAGGTTTTATATTTATATATTTTTTTATTTTCCAGAAATAAAATGAAATATTTTTAATTTCACGTGAATAATCAAATGAATACAAAAGTTGGTGATTTTTTTTTTTTTTTTTTTTTTTTTTTTTTTATGAGGAATTTGCACGTGGATAAATATTTTCATAGAAATATTTGGCATTAGTTTAATGTTTTTATTTAATTAAGCAGTACCTTACTTTCCTGCAGTAAAACAAAATTTTTTGTTGTTATTATGTACCTTGTGAGATTTTTTTTATGTTCTCCCCTTAATTGTAAATGATTATAATTTGGATTTAATTAAGATTTTTAATTTTTATTTTGTAAATATCAGAAAAGAGTTTTTATTTTATTTATTTATTTTGTGTATGGAACAGCTTTAGTATTGGATCCCTTTGACAAAATTTGAAATTCGGAACCGAAGTAGCTCGGACGTTTCTCGCCAAGATCTTTAATTAGTACAACTATAGTATTTCCCCTCAGCTGAATTTGGCGATTTTTCTTTGGCGCCGATTTGACCGATAACGATGTCGTTCTGGATTGTTTGCGATATAATATGGCAGCCTGCATGCTATTTAGTTTTGGATTTATGATTTTATGATTTATAATTTAGTTTACGATTTTATCATTTATGCTATATGATTTATGATTTTTAGATTTATGATTTAGCCATAATCGCCAACGAAAAATCGCCAAATCTAGCTGAGGGGAAATACTATAGTTGTTCCCTTTAATTGCACAATTGAGATAGCCAATTCAGTTCATCGCAAGAATGGCTTAAAATATTTAAGGTATCCAAAGTGTTCCCATACTAAAGCTGTGCGTTTTGTATTTATTTATTTATAATATTTTCTATTAAAGACTTCTGTGATCACGAAATTCGGTGCGTAAATTGTTTGTTTGCATCCGGCACTTATTGTAACTGCATTTCACGAAATTCGAAATCCTCCCCCCCACACTTCTCGGAGTCGGAGGGCAATAAACGGTATAACTTCAGTATAATCCCGCAGCTGAATTTGGCGATTTTTCTTTGGCACCGTTTTGAAGGATAACGATGTCGTTCTGGACTGTTTGCGATATAATATGGCAGCCTAATATGTTGTTTACTTTGGATTTATGATTTTATGTTTTATGATTTATGATTTAGATTATGATTTTATCATTTATCATATATGATTTTTAGATTTATGATTTAGCCATAATCGCCAACAAAAAAATCGCCAAATATCGTTGTGGGTTTATACTGAAGTTGTTTCCAATAAACATGTGTAAAAACATGTTTTTCCGTTTGAATTCGCTTTGAATTATCTTAGAACGGCGAATTTTGGTGTGCGGATATTGATAAGTGTACGCATTATGTACATTAGTGGGATTTTGCAAAAATTCGAACTCACCCGCTGAGGAAGGGGAAGTAAGAAGTGGGTAAGTTGTGCCGAAGACAGTGGAGACCCACACTCCTCACTTTGCGAGCGAGAAAACCTCACCAATCACAGCGAGAACTTAGGTTATTAATAAAGATATGGGATTTTGACAACTCATTTAAGTTTAATGTCCAGCGAAGCGGGCAAAGCCTGCTAGTTTAATATAAAGCTGTATGAATATATTGTAATATATTTTTTTTAAATGTTCTGATACTCAATCTATAAAATTTATTTTTTTTTAAATATTTTATTGTTGTTTTGATTTTATATAACACATCGTCACACCGTAAATGTACACACTTGCATATAAAGAAGACACCTTGAAAAATGTGTGCTGGAAAATAAATGATTCGTACAGAAAAATATCTATATTTATTGTTGAAAAATTATAAGTATTTTTTGATTTATTGAAATGCAAAAAGCATAGAAACAGAAATTTACAAATTTTTATTAAATTTTGGTTTGAAGATGGTGTTGAGATTAAAGTTAATTGTCTACGCGATGGTCATAGGCTTGGGATGTGTGCTTTCTTTCTTTTTTTTTTTTTTTTTTTTTTTTTTAAGGGCTTACTATCACCTATCCATGACAAATATTATTAACATAATTAAAAAACTCACCCTAATGGTATTTATTAATACTTATACATATAATATTAGCTATAATATTTGAATAATGTATTTTGAAATGCAAATAAATGTTAAGGCGTAACAGAAACAAAATAAAATCTCAACTTGAAACTATCGATCTATTGAGAATTAATTTTCTTTATTCTCCTTCTCTATTTAATTAAATTACGTTTAGACAAAACAACAATAACTGTTTTGGGATGAGAAATAAAATAACCAAAAAGTTCAACTGGATGTTATTAATTATTATTTTTTTCCAAAATACTGTATACAATATTTAATAAATAATGTACTTTAAATTGCAAATAAATGTTAAAATGGAACAACGATAAACAAATTAAAATTTAACAGGGATTTCAGAACCATACGATAATTAATTTTCTTTAATTTTTTTCTACATATAATTAAATTATGTTTAGATAAAACGGTGATAAAAGTTTCTGAATTGGGAATGAGAAATTAACTTTCTCTTTCAGTATGTAATTAATTTGTTCATTAAATAAAAAACCTCTCTATGCAAGAGAATTTCCAGAATAAATTAAATGAAAGATTCAAGGAAATGCCTTTACCAATCTAAATACATA
The DNA here is from genome assembly GCA_963930645.1 of Salticus scenicus. Classification (NCBI taxonomy): domain Eukaryota; kingdom Metazoa; phylum Arthropoda; class Arachnida; order Araneae; family Salticidae; genus Salticus; species Salticus scenicus. The sequence continues at coordinate 137,782,612 of OZ005648.1, forward strand.
TTTTCTTTTAGATTTTTTTGCCATTATCTTTCTAAAAATTATACGGAGAAAATTAAAATTATTATCTATTTTAATTCATTTAGTTTTCAATGCATAGAAAATGAATGTATATGTGCGTGAGGTTAGCAGTATTGATTTCTTTTTGCAATTTTTAAATTGCGTAAAACAATAATTCTTTAAGACTTATAAAATACCCGAAAAATATATATATATATATATATATATATATATATATATAACCGCTAAACACATCCGACTGAAAATTCAGTTTACTTTCATGTCATCAAATTTTGCTTTCTTATATTTTTGACATCTAATACCAATTTTTAGATAAACATTTATAAGAGATAAACTTAAATGACAAAATAAAGTTGCAAAAAAATAAAATAAAATAAACAAATCGTATAAAGAATAATATTAAATAAAACATTAGAAAGGTGTATAATGTAAATCAATAAATCATTATTTTAATATTCAGGAAAATATTTTTATTTTTTATCAATTTCACGAATAATTCTCGAGGTCATCGATGTTCGTGTACTTTCATAAGGTTTACGAGAAATTTATCTCAAGCTTTTGAAGTTTGTTCGGTGTGTAAAACAAAATTCTGTTTGCAAAGGTATAATTTGCAATTTTTATTAACTTTTCCCTTTAGAAGGTCCCATATATTTTCTATTGAATTGATATTGGGAGTACGTGCTCACCATAAAGTTTACAGTAAGTAGATTCGTACAACAACGTCTCATTCTTAAAAAAGTGTATAGAAAATTTTAGTTTGTTTTAAGAATAGTCTCCTGAACTAATTAAAACCAATTAATTCGTGTAACAAACATTCCTCTTTCGTGTAATTTTATTTATCGCAGTTAATTTTGTTGTTAACAAAAGCAAACTTTTTTATTCAGTTTCCTGCAAAAGCATCCCAAACAATTACTATGCCTCGACCATTTAAACACCTGGTTAAAAAAAAATCTTTCAATTTTGGCAGATTGTAATGAAAATAATAAAATGATCTCGCCCGTTAAGATTGTTTTCATTTTTCATTTTTATAAAAAAATATTTCATGTTTTGTTAGAGGCTGGAAGGACATTTACTCTCCATACAGACTATTAATATTATTCGAAATACAATGTTACAGTGTTATGCATTTAGTGTTATACATTACAGTGTTATACAGTGTTATAAATTTAATGTTAGTGGGGAACGTAAAAAGTCCTAATTTCTTGTAACATTATTTGCCGAAAATATCTTTTCACAAGTGTTTTTTTTAGAACTAATATTCTGTTTCGATGCGTTGGAATATGTAATATTTCAGATTTTTTTTTAATTATTATATATATTTGAGAGTTTTTCGTTTTTTAAAGATAATAAAATATGGTTATAAATATATATATACACACTATCTAATAATAAGTATTTGGACACTTTCGAATTTAAACCTTTTGTCAAATCTAGAAAAATCTAGAAAAATTCTTGAGGAATTTTCTTGAAACTTTGGGAGCATACAAAACATGTCATACCTCATGTATTTCAACAAAAGTTTTGTCGGGAAGAGGAAAATGGGACTAGTAAAAAATTAAAATCTGTCAAATTGTTTTGGATCAACCTGTTAAAAGAAATGCTTGAAATACGTTTTTGCTTTAACATGTGATTTTGAGGATTCTTTTAATTATCGCTATAAATTTTTATAAGGCTCCCACATTCATTCAAAGAGATACAGCGGTTTTTTTAAAAAAATTAAAAAAAAAAAAACTTTTATTACTATAACGCGTGGGGTACTAGACCCAGTACAAAGTAATTTTTAAGAAATTTAGCATGCAACATTAGGAACTGCATACTGCAATCCGAATGCAAAAATGTTAAATATCTTGTCATATCAAAATATGAACCTTATTACTAAATAATTTTTATCTACGTATGCGCAAGCTTTAAAAAAAAATCATTTGCGTAATTTAATAGCCAAAAGCATTGAGCTACTTATATAAGAACTCAAACAAATATCGTGTAATTTCAAAATGTTATGAGTTATAGAATACACATAATTTCAGTTCTCTCTCAAAATTAGTAAAGTGAATGGGTTTTATCAATATTTATTAATAATCAGAGATCACTGTATTACCTCTGGGCATTGATTGAGTCAAGATAAAATTGTGTGTAAAACCCCTTATTGTTTAGCTTTTATTTTGAGAGAAACTGAAATTCTGTCCATTCTATCTCTAACAACTTTTCGAATTTACACGATATTTGTTTGGGTGCTTTCATATAAGTAGTTTAATACATTTGGCTATTAAATTATGCAAATGAATATAATGATATATATATATAGATCAGCAAACATTTTCTACTCCACTTAACCCACATTATTTTTTAAAGCAATTACAGTAATTTTTCAATAGAGATGTGTCGTTGAAATTGTGAAGAAACGAGATTGGTCAAAATTTTACTCAGAAACCCGATTTTATATTTGAAATTTAATATTTTCGGCTTTCATATTTGCTGATTTCAATGAATTCTTCCACATTATATTTCTGTCATTACAAATTAATATTATTTATTTATTTATCTATGCTTACTAAGCAAAGACTTCTATTCAGAAACAAAATTTGTCACTGAAGTGTAATAGCTACAGACTTGATGTATTTTTTTCCCTCTGAAAAAATTTATTTAAAATTTATTTACAATTTAATAGAAAAATTATGTTAAGTTAATTTTTCATATTTATCATATTTAGAAAGTCATTATGTGGACGTAACTTCTAATATAAAAATTTAATTGAAAAAAAAATGCTAGTGTAAAAAATGTTTTTAGAAAGAAACAATTTTTTAAAGTTTGATTTTTAATCTAGTGAATATATGAAAAGAACAAGACAGATATTAAATAAATGGTGTAAATACTATTAAACTAAAAAAAGAAACGGATGATTTAAACATATAATTACATTTATTTGTTAAGCATAAAGTATTGTATTTTGCTGAATTTCATATAAAAGGTACTCATTATTTTCTTCATTAAGATTTTTTTACGACACATTAGTGTAATTTACTGACATTTTTGCTTCATTTACACAATAATATTTTCTTACAAGCAATAGAAGAAAGATTTATCTCAAAGTAATTTAAAAAGTACTTCATATTAAAGCTTTTGTTTCCTAGAAGTGCTAGATTTTTAATAGTATCTCATTTGAAATACATTTTTTGTTTTTTGTTTTAAAGACTCTTAGAATTTGCTTTCAGTTGAAAAAAAATATTATGTGGTTTTTTTGATGTACAATAGTAATGTATTTCAGGGAAATCATACTTGGAAGTACAAAAGAAAATTATATATTTTAAAATGGCATGGTTTCTGCCATTTTCACAATATGATTTAGTGTTATGCTTAAAGATAATTTTCTTAATGTTGTGAAAATTTTAATGTTAATCAGCTTCAGAGAAAGAAAATTTAGTTTTATTATTCTAAATGTAAATACATACTTACCGGGTGTAACCCAAGTCTGTAGATTAAAGATTCTTTAAAATTAAATGAATTGGTAAAATCGAACGCGGTTTGCGAAAACGTTATTCTTGTAAAGTTTTTTTTTTTTTTTCCGGGTCGGGGGTCGGGGGGGGGGGGGGGGGGGCAAAGAAAATAAAATATAGTATAAATGTTCGTCGAAAGTGGGCGCTGCACAGACGCAGTTCCAAAAATATTGAAATCAGATATTCGATCGATTTGCAGCTCACTTATAAAATTGTAAATATTTTTTTTTATTTAATTCATCTTCTTTGGTACAATTAAAGAACGTCACTCGTCTTTAAATCTTCTGCACCCAATCGGATAAGCTACATGTTGCAGTTATCGGTGTTGTAATTTGTTTGTAAACTATAAATTGCGGTCATGGCGGGCACATATAATCAGTTGACTTGTAAACAAGTGCCTCCATCAAAATAATAATAATAATAATAAAAATTTATATGAAAATGTGTGATATGCTCCGGTACAGCGCCTCTATCAATGATTTTTTTTTTTTTTTTTTTTTTCAAACAGCGTTCAATTCTAGCAAATCCTCTGATTTTTATACATTTAAAAAATATCTATGGACTTAAGTGATATACGAAATACCTATATATCTGCTGAATTTTTTTCACCTTTCTGAGCTTCTCCTACTTGAAAAATATTCATTTTTATTGGTCTGTGTGGTTTCAGTGATCTTGTACAGTCGGTAACAAAAGTGTCCGAACACAAGCAAAAATTACTATGTAAAAAAAGTGCACTTCATACGGTTTTGTTAAATAAATCCTTGTCGAATCCTGTTCTTAGCCAGTGTAAGAACACGATTCGATACGGATTTATATAACAAAACCGTATGAAGTGTACTTTTTTTACATAGGTAGTTTTGCTAGTGTTCGGACACTTTTGTTACCGACTGTATCTGTTGCTTGGCTTTTACTACGTTTAATAATTCATTAATAATAATTCATTATATACACACACACACACACACACACACACACACATATATATATATAGAGAGAGAGAGAGACTGGGGACAATATTATGAGATTTAACTAGTTTTACCAATATGTACAAGTGCATATAAATTTATAGTTAGTTTATGTTATTTTTCTTAGTATATTTCTTTTTTATTAGAATTTTTTTTTTAACCTTACGCAAAGATAATACAAAAAAATAAAATAAAATAAAATAAAATAAAATAAAATAAAATATATAAATATATGGTATTGAATAAATATGAATGAAAACACCGTAAGTTAAGACCATAAGTTATAAAAAATAAAATAAAATAAAAACAAAAACAGAAAATCAAAGTAAAATTAACTCAACAATTTTTTTTTTCGAATCGAAGAGAACTAATTAAATTCGAAATAAATAAAATAAATAAGTAAATAAATAAGCAAGAATTTCATCAAACAAACACACACAGAAAATAAATAAATAAATAAAAATAAAAAAAGTTTGCTGCTGCTGTTATGCTTACTTTTTTACTTTCTCTTACCCATAAGATAGAGAAAGTTTTGTTTTAGGGTCAAATTTTCTTGTTATATTTACATGTTCTGAGGTCTCATAAATATGAAAATCATGTTTTTAGCGAATGGTTTGTGTGTATGTGTGTGTTTGTTGTCAGTATATCTAAAGAACAAATAGTAGCAGAAATTCCAAACTCGGAATTCTAAATGTGTATTATATAAGGATGCTACATTAAGTTTGTCGTTGAGATGAAGTAGATGGTTCGTGTACAGAGACACTCAAAAGTATTAAAATACATTACGTCTAAGGGGGAAATTGCAGGTAAGTAGAGTTTAACATCTATAGACCGCACTAAACCAAATGAAACGAATATATGTATTTTTATATGCACAAAGACATGTCTCATGTAGAATAGGGTAGGGAAATCATTGACTGTTTACAGGGCTACACAAAAAACTAAGTACGACAATCGTTGCAAATAGATGGAAGAAAATTTCAGGCTGGCCTATGTATGATTACTATAGGATTATATTTACAGGCACCATGTGATCTGTATATAAACTTCGAAAGATATACAGGAGAACAAATATTTAAGCGATAGCATTCTTTTTTGTTGTTAGAGGATGTGCTTTACTAATAATATTTTACAATTTCCAGGAAAGCTGTTCGGGAATTGAAATAAATTCCTCATAGAAATATGGTAAATAATGTATGTTTTAAGCTAAATATTCATTGCTTGTTTTTTGTATATTTTCACGTTTTGAGACTTCCTGATTTCCGTAATTTTTTTTTTTTTAAAGTTTGATCTTTGTCTCTGTGTTTCTTAGAGTGACTTAAAAACGAATAATTTTAGGAGATCCAAATGCTGTATTTTGAAGTTAATATACTTTTGTTGCTGGAAAAATTTGATCAAGTTTGATAAATTTCAAGGAATGTTGCGTGTGAAAATTGTCTGTATAATTTTGAGTAATTTTTTTATTTTAATAACAGAATTAAATTCTATATAAATGTAGGTGCGTTAATGAAACAGAGGGTTGAGGGGGCGGTAGCCCCCATCACACAGAACTAATTATCATATAAAAGTCCCCCGAAGCCTTATTTGAATTGTTTAACATAGGTTTACATAACAGTACTCGTTATCTTACCTCTTAATCTCCAACCTGCATTTATAGTATTAAATTTCTTGGTAAGAAAAAGTCGTGTGAGTGACACACCAGGTTATTTACTTTCTTTTACCCATAAGGTAGAGAAAGTATTGTTTTAGGGTCAAATTTTCGAACGTGAGTTTTTGTTATATTTACATGTTTTAAGGTCCCCTGAATCCGAAAATAAAGTTTTTAGTGGTGGATCTGTGTATCTGTTATCAGCATATCTCAAGAACAAATAGTAACAGAAATTCCAAACTCGGTATTCTAAATGTGTATCATATAGGGATGCTACGCTAAGCTTTTCGTTGAGATAAAGCAAGCGTGTACGGGAACACTCAAGAATATTCAAATACATTACGTGTATAAGGGAAATTGCAGATAAGTAGAGTTTAAACATCTATAGAATGCACTAAACAAAATGAAATGAATATATATTTTTTTATATGCATAAAAACATGTTTCATGTAGAATATGGCAGGGAAATCATTCACTGTTCATTTACAGGGCTACACAAAAGGACCAGATTACTGTGCGACATTAGCTGAAAATTGGTGGAATACATTTCAGGTTGTGCCGTATTTTTTAGGATTGTATTTAGGAGAACTACGTGGTTTGTATATAATCTTCAAAAGATATACAGAGTTTCAAGTATTTAAATGATAACATTCTTTTTTATTGTTACTGGTAGTGCTTTACTATAATATTTTACCATGTTCAGGAAAGCTGCTCAGGAATAGAAATGAATTATTTTTAGACATATAATAAATAATGTATGTTTTTAAGCTAAATATTCATCACTTTTTTTGTGTATGTATACGTTTCGAGGTTTCCCGATTACCGAAGTCAAGTTTTTAAAAGTTTGATTATTGTCTGTGACTCTTAGAGTAACTTAAAAACGAATATTTTCAGGAAATCTAAATCTTGTATTTTCAAATTAAATAAATTTGTTGCTGGAAATGTTTGATCAAGATTCATAAGTGTCAAGGAATGTTGCATGTGAAATTTGTCTGAATAATTTTAAGTGAAATTTTAATTTTAATAACAGATTTAAATTCTATATAAATGTAAGGGCAGTAATGAAACGTAGGATTGAGGGGGACGGAAGGCCCCCCCTCACACAAAACTAATTATCATATAAAACTCTTCCGAATCCTAATTTGAATTATTTTAACATAGGCTTACATAACAGTACTCATTATGTTACCGCTTAGTTTCCAACCTGCATTTGTAGTGTTAAATTTCAGAGTAAGAGAAAGTCGTGTGAGTGACACACCAGATTATTCATTTTATGTTAGATAAAGTTATGGCCTGGTTTATTATTTCAACCTAAAATATTTGTTACGATTTATGGCATGGATTTTTAAATATAACAAAATAAATAAATAAATAAACATAAAATAAAAATAAATAGAATAAAATAGAATAAAATAAAGTAAAATAAAGTAAAATAAAATGAAATAAATATATAAATAAATACAAACATCAAATATAATTTTAAAATAATAAAGGTAATGATTGTCATTTTCAAATTATTTTGCAATTCAGAAAACAGCAATTTTAAAAATAATGTTTGCTGCACAAAACTCGTATTTTCAGATACCAACGTATATAGGGCGCCTCGAAAGTCCGCGTCGCAAGTAAATCATTACCCTTGAAAGTAAATCATTAAACTGCTAAATGGCTGTAACTATTGCTATAAAAGTGGTGTCTATGTACATTAAAGCGGCTATGCGCTAGTGGATGCAACCATTTACAACGACACCTGGTGAGAAATGGTGGAGTTAGAGTTCTATATCGAAAACGGTACGAGATAGAGGGAAAGGGGGGATTTACATTGTTATAAATTATTATCGATTTAGTATAAAAATATACCGTGTAGACATTAGTGATTAAAATAGAACGCTTAAAAATGTGCATCTGTTTGTTCCCGATAACCAGCTGTGAGGGGCCGAAACGATTTTAGAGAAAGGAAAAAAAAAAAAACTAGTTATTACAAGATACCCATATTTCGATATTCAATTTTCTGTCTGTCTGCTGCAATACACATCTTGAACTTTGTTTGAATTTAACGTTGCAGTGTTGTAGCGTAGCGGGTCACAGGTATGCCGCATTTTAAAAATCTTGTCATAGCTTAAAACGGTATAAAAGATGAAATACATACAAAATTTGCTGGTTGTTTTCAGAATATGAACAAAAGGAAATAAAAATAAAAATACAAAATAAGATTTTATTTTAGAGGAAGAAAAATCAACATGTAGATTTGAGAGATTTAAGTAAATTTTCTTTTTTTCTTTTTCATTTTTTTTTTTTTTCTTTTTTTTTTTTTTTTTTTTTAACAACATGTATTGGTCTTTATGTATGCATACAAAAATTCATTTTACTAATCTAAAGAAAATAGTTTTCACGTATATTTATTTGATGCTAAATACTTATTGTTGTTATTATGAAGCTTAAATACACTTTACTTTACATATTTTAGGTTAAGTAAATATATATATATTATAGAAAAATTACTGGCGTTCAATTCATATATTTCTGTAATTAATAACAAAATTTGTGTTTTTGTACTGATTTTCCCTAAATTAAATTTATTAAATTAATTTCAGCCATATTAATAAATTACTGTGACAAGATTTTTTGTATATTTGGAATTTTTTGTAATATAAAGATTTGTGTTAACGTCATATATGTTTATATGCATATAAACATATAAATAATCTTAATATATATAAATCCCGTGTCACAATGTTTGTCCTCAATGGACTCCTAAACCACTTAACCGATTATAATAAAATTCGCACACCATGTGCAGTTCGATCCAACTTGAGAGATAGGATAGTTTAAATCTCAAATTATAGTCGCAATTTTAATTTATTGCTAATTATTTGTCTGTTATTATTTGACAGTCACAATTATCTGTTAACTCCAAATGATTCTAACAGATGTCGATACCTTTCGACTGGGTTGAAATGAAAGCTGAAATATATTTGGTGCTGCCATCTACACAAAGAATCTTCAACTTTTTAACCTATTAATAAATTTCGTATAATTCAATTATTTCCACTTTTTAAATTTTTGGTGTTAGCATAGCCGGCCACGTGTTACTTAGACTGAAGTGTAAATTGAATTCATATTATAATGAAGATAATACAGTGAAATTAATCCTGTTTTTTACTTATTTGTGCTTCATTGATCAAAACTTTATAATTTAATCTGTATATATATATAAATTACGTGTCACGATGTTTGTCCGGGGTAAACTCCTAAACTAAGGAACTGATTTTGATGAAATTTTGCACACTGTGTGCAGTTTGATCCAACTTGAGAGATAGGATAGTTTTTATCTCAATTTATTGTCACAATATTGTTTTATTGCAATTATTTGTTAATTATAGACCTTTATTAAAGTTGCTCCAAAATATCTGTGAGTTCCATTAATTTAATTGTTGCCAAAAAAAAAAAAAAAAAAAAAAAAAATACGAGTTCATTTTCTTTCGACATAAAAATAAATACATTTAATCAAACGTGAACGTTAAAAAATTATAAAAAGTTAAATTATGCATCTCACGAAAATTGACGTCATAATCAATTTAAAGATTTTATACACATTGATAAAGTGCTAATGTAGTTCTATCATAGATATAGTAATATATATAGATCTCTCATCCCCATGTTATCGTAGAAAGATTTTTGATGCCGAAAAAAGATAAAAAATAAAAGCTTTGGAAACAGCCATTAAGTGGTATTGAAAAAAAAAAAAAAAAAAAAAAAGAAAAAGAAAAGAAAGAAAGAAATATGAATTTGAAACTGTATCTGGAGTCTTCCATTCCCCTTTAGCAAATAAATTATTCATAAATTTTATTTGCTAAAATATTAGTATGTATTCCCGCGTGTATTCACTCGGTGAAAGACGGCCATATTTTGGTAAAAACGTCGTCTTTTCCCAAATGAAAAGGAATAACTTTTTTCTCCCCAATGATCACTCTATTCTATATATGCTATACTATATCTATGAGTTCTATACGCAAGCGAAGTGTGACTCACTGACCGTCTGTGCAGCCAAGAAAAAGATTTCCTATGTTAATTGCCCACTGGATTTTTTGTAAGAAATTATTAAAAATCGAGGAAATTTATTTCCCGATTTTAATCCTTATATTTGGGTATAGATATGTATTAGTTATCGCGGGTGTTAGATTGAATTATTTTGCTGTCAAATTGACAAAATTTTAATTTAAAATTTTTAAACCCTTGGCTTTTTTTATTATTATTATTATTATTTGGCGATCAAAAGCGTAACACGAAAATATACATGCCAGATGTATGCATTGTACGAAATGTAATATGTATTATTCATTGTACGTATGTATGACATGTAATATGTATTGTACGAAATATTGTTTCATATTATTCATTACTCTTTTAATATAAGTTGTTTAAATAACCATGATTTTTGAAAGGAATTAAATATTTTCGCCAGATAATTTGGCGATATTCTTTTTTTTCGCCAAGGATGACAGAAATGAAATCTATTCCGCTGCAAAATATTAGTATCTTACATCAGATATTTTATTTAGACATTTGAAATCAAATTTGACTTCAAACTATGATAGAATATTTATCATTTTCCTTTTAATTTGTATATTATTAGTATATTAAAATTTAAAAGCATGGTATATAAAAAGTTTTTTTTTTTTTTTTTTTTTTTAAATCTTATAATTATTCTTATCTTAATCCTCAATGTTTCCCATCTTTATTGACTTGAATTTACTATTAAAATTTTAACATACTCAAAAACTTCTCATCACTTCGTTAAAATACACTAAACTTTTCCAAAATCTTTTTGTATTTAAAATGATACATGTATTTACTTTAAATGTCCAATATTTCATAAGATTTCCAATTTTAAAGTTTTAAAATATTTATCAAATTTACTTATTTTTCTGGTTTAGCCTTATTGTTTTCCCTTTTATAACTACAGCTGTTGCCCTCTTTAAAATATTTAAAATGATGAGGTCATTTAATAGTAAAATTATCCATTATAGCATATATTATATTTCACTCCTCCATAAAAATTGATTTTAAAATCGTCTGTTTCTTTTATACTTTTATTTTAATAGAATTTTAATAGAATTTAATTTATATATTAGTCATTTTAGCAATTTTATCCAAAGTAGCATTAGAAATAATATATATCACTTCTCCATTAAAATTTATAGGATCCTACAATGAAATTAATTTGTGCTTAATATCAACACTACGAAAATTTTTATCAATCGCTTCCAAATTTTGACCTAAGTTTCAAATCTCAACCCTGTGGGTTTTTACATCGGCTACAACGTTTTCGTCTTTGTTCGTAAATAATAATTTAACTGTACTAAATAGTTTACAGCCGTATAATTCAACGTATAACTTAGTCACAGCAACGCGTGGCCGGGTCTGCTAGTTTATATATATATATATAAATATACTACATATGGTTAGTGTTGGGAAGACGCCATATATAAGGCTATGTTGCTTAGTACAGGCAAAAATTTGTATGATATGATAATGAAAATAATGCATTATGCTCTTCAATGTTTAATTAGTTATGTATGCTTATTAATTCCTTTACCAGTCCATGTGTATACACAACTGACAAATTTAACGTAAAAAAAAAAAAAAAAAAAAAAAAAAAAAAAAAAACTCGTGTAACTGTGGCATCTTCCCACAAATATACGGGGAAGATGCCACCAGTTATGAAATAAGATGCAACGCTACAATAAATAAGAAAATTTGACAAAAATTGGAAAATTGTTTGTGAATTATGAATAAATATGGAGAAACAAAAAATTTTTAAGCTGAAATAAATTTTTGGAAATTTACTTTGTCAAAACTAATATGAACACAAGTCTGAATGCTAGCTTGCAGAATATTTAATTTAGTGCAAATGGTTACCATTGCAATCTTTGTGCTACCATTTCCTGCATTCGATGCGCAAGTCTGGTGGAGGCAATAGCTTTTCTGCGCTACCGCTAATTGAGGCAAATGCTATTCACACTCCACTGCATCTAGCTCTGCTGGTGTAGGTCTATTGTCGTATGCGCCGTTTGTGAAAATAATATCTGTATCATTGCTAGACCCAACAAGGATAGCACACGTATGATCTGGGATTGCTTGTGGGTTCTAAGGATGAATCCTTCTAACTGAAAAACCGGAAGTTCCATTTCCTACTGTGGCTGCCTTGCTCCGAACTGTATTCAGGAGAGATCCTTACTAAAGTCTTGAAAGATTGTTAAAATAATATTGTAAAAACTATAATTATTATAATATTATAATTATTAATTCCATTTATATTTTACACTATAACATACAGTATATAAAATAAATCATAAAATTTAAAGGTCATTTAATTTATTTTTGAACCATGTTGCATCTTCCCCCAAATGGGATGAAGAAGCCACACGCGCTTATTTTCGTATTGCTGCAAGGTTAGGGCCGCTTCTGCTAACCTTGTGTGGGTAATAGCATAAGTAACTCATTTATATTACTAATATCTTATTTAAAATGAAATATTTGTCTGTGAATTTTAATTTTTAACAACCGAATACTATAAGGGCTTCACTAATAAGGTTACATGTTCACGAGATTCAAAATAACAGCGATTAAAGGCGATTAATTAAGATAATTTCATAATCCCTGCGTTCACTTGGTCAAGACTTTTCACACATGCCGATCAGTATTGCCATCTGTTGACACATAAAAGTGCTAGTATATAAAATGCGTTATATATATACACCATCTGTTGACACATAATGTATTGCCATCTGTTGACACATAAAAGTGCTAGTATATAAAATGCGTTATATATATACACATATATATATTGATTTGATCCGTACTTTTAGAAAAATTTTAATGCTTAAAAGTTGCTAATATTTTTATTATTACTGATGTATGAAGTTTTTCAGATCTTTCATTTTTAAATTCTCTGTTTTTTGTATTCATAACTAAGTTTAAAGCACAAGAGAACTAAAGTTGTAGATTTAATGAATGTGACGGAATTAGTAACAGAGTAACTTATTTCATCAATTTTTAATAATTATAGAGATATAAAATGAATAAATAAAATAAAAAATGAATTTATAAAAGCATTTTGTATTGATTTTAACGGAAATAGCTAATCACACTTGTTCTAATATAAACCTCGATGTTTACTGCTAATTAATTATTATAAATTATTTTTTTTCCTAGAGAAAAGATAATTTTTTAATATAAATTATAACCACTTTTTTTCCTAATGATGAAAATAATGAAACTGAATCCTATCAAATTCATTGAATTGGAGAATGTTGCCTCACACGAATATCACTTGATAGATAAACTTTCAAATCTCATTAAATTGAGATTAGATTCATAGCGTTTGTTCTGTTTAATAATATTTTTTAGAAATGATATATACATATATATATATAAGTTATCCAATTAAAAATAAGACTACCTTTTCTAATTTCGTAACGCAAATTTTAGCAGTTTTCATTGTTTAATGAACATATATATTTTTACGTTTTTTGGATAATAATCTTTTTATATACATAACCTGATGATTTTTTTTTTTTTTTTTTTTTTTTTCTTGAACAGCTTTAGAGAATAAATTGGAAATTGAAATAAACATCAATTATTTATAATGAAAAGGGAAAAGTTCCGTTATAATTATTTTCATTACTTCGGAATAAAGGAAAGGATGAATAATAATATACAGAGAATAAATAATAAGGATTATAAATCTCCACTAATACCCTTTTCTAAATAAATAATAAAAAAAATCTTTTTTTTTCTTTTTCATCTTTATTCTTTATTTACAAAGTTGAAAGATCTTACGCAATCCCAATGTAATATACTACTTTGATATCTAATAAATATTCCAAATAGAGGACAAAAATATTAAAAAAATTGTAATATTTTTCATTTAAGAAATACTTTTGTTTCATTCAAATTAGTGTCTTTAAAGGGTGATAATTTTCTATAAACAAGAAGCTAAATATTTGAATGAAAAAGGAACTATTTAATACTTCAACAATTTTTAGGAAGTAATGTAAGTTAAAGGTATGAAGAAAAAAAAAAAAATAGCAGATTTATAGAAGGAATTTTAAAACAGGATTTCCTTTACCTTTTCAAAAAATGCAAATCAATTTTCGAGCGACAAATTTGCAAAACATTCAATGAAGACACTTCAAATAAAAAATGGTGTTGAAGGATAATTTATATGCAAAAATATCCTTCAAATTGAAATTAATATTATAAATGTGTTAACAATTTTATTTATTTTTATATTCTAAGCAATAAAATTTTAAGAAATGAAGCCTATAACGAAATGATCCATTTTGTCATCCATGCGTGTATAATATCACAGATAGTTTATAAAAGAACTGACACATTATATATATGGTGTTTAATAATTCTTAAAAAAAATATAAATAAATAAGATATAAACAAAGCTGTTGCATTTATGGATAGAATAACTCGTATATTTTCTTTATAGTGTGAACATTTCCACTGAATATTACCTTTTCCAAACTGAATATCACTTCTTTTGCAAATAACGTCTATGCTTGTTATTAATTATACGTTTATTTCTTTCAATTTCAGCAAGGCTTAGAATAAGATGTAATAATTATTTTTCATGTGTTTTTTCGATGTTTAATATATAGTGGTGCTTATCTGGTCATTATTTGTGGAGGATGACACCACCACAAGATAACGCACAGACTTCATGGTGGCTCCTCGAAATGAAAACATAACACATACAAAAAAAAAATCAGTCGAGTCTATCAGAAAAAATCCTCAACACAATATTTTTTAGTAAGAAACGAGAGTTTCTGGATACTGGAAGCGTCCTAAATAGGAAGAGTTCCGGACATCCCAGCACAAATGATGCTGATGTTGAGCATGTCAAAGAGACAATCTTTATACAATCCTTAGAGAAGTGTGAAGTGAGTAGTAAAAAGTGAAAACACCTGTTTCGACAGTGCACAATATTCCTAGGAAAAAATTATAAAACTGTATGCTTACAAAGTTCATATTCTTCAAGCCTTTAAACTGGACGATAGAATTAGGAAGATGAAATTTGCAACAGAAATGCTAAAGAGGGTGTAGAAAATGATTACAATAAATATCTTATTCACGTAATATTCTCCAATGCAATTTTCTTTTGCATTTCTGGCATTGCAAAACACCCCAATGTGTGCCTTTGGATATCTGAAAATATCCATGAATACCGTTATTTACGAAGGGACTCGCCTATGATTAATGTGTGGTGTGGACATGCACGACCACGACATCGCAATTTCCTTTTGATTGTAAAGGCATTCAGATTTGTGATTTTCTTAGACATGATACAAAAAATCTGGTATTTTAATAACTCAAAGGGCTTCAGTCAGAAATCTTTTTTCAGCAAGATGGTGCACGAATATTTTAAGAGTATTATCGTTCGTAGTTCTTTGGATGATCATTTCGTTTGGATGGGTCCGACCAATTAGCTTGCCTCTCAGATCACTTAATATAGTGCCATTTCACTTTCTTTTAAGGAATTTTAAAACACATCAGTTAGAGGAGGGAGCCACCTAACATTGATGATTTAAAGGTCATGATTAAAAGGGCAGTGACAGCTATGGATTCTTACATGCTTCCTTGTATCTGTGATTGAAATCGGTAATCATCGTAATACTTTCCGTGCGACGAAATATGAACACATGGACATTCATTGCCAAGGGACATACATTTTTTAAATCTATGTAAACATTAAGGTTACTAACTTAAATCTACCTTAATTATTTTATGAAATGTTAAACAACAAAAGAGGTTAGACCTTTTATAGGCACTCTGCATATACATACTATGATACACGCACAACATAAATACCATTCTAATTAGCACACCATCCCATACCTTACTGTTACCTTTTACAATGCATTCCGTATATGTTTATATCTCGATGTACTTTTATGTAGACAAATAGCTTGTAAATGTATCTAGATTTAGAATACATTGAATATTTATATTTTTCATTTTGAAATATATTTATGAATTATTGTGTTATAATTGATTATTTTTTACTTAATATCCTTTTTTTAATCTATTTATCTATGCTGTTAAAATTTTATATACGTATATAATATGTTCAAATATGTATGTAATTATATAAATCTTAAAAAAAGTCAAAAACAAAGATAATTGGAAATAGAAGTCATTTTAGAATTGAAAATCTCCGAAAATATAGTTTACCCCAAAATAAATTTTATGCAGATGAGTTGTTTCTTTAAGTGATTTTACAATAAATAATTGAAATAATGAGCATTGTGTGTTTTGTTGTATATTTCCTTTAAAAATCTAAGGGAAATTGCATACAAATCCATTATGAACCATACAATTTTTAGTACCCGCCTTTTTTTTTTTTTTTTTTATCACACCAGTCATTTTTTAGTCATTTTATTCTTATTGAATCGTAACAATATTTGGAGCGAATTATTCTAAAAATAAAGTGGTTGGAAAATATCGGCTTTTTTTCAAGGGGCGTTAACAATTGTACGGTTATTAACGAGATGGTTGGCAAGTATGCAAATGCAAGTAAATAATTTAAATATTTTGTTATACGTTTTTTTCATTGTCCAGGTATATTAAACAACAAAATGCTATAAAGAACAGGTTTTATGAATTGAAAAAAAGTCAACTAATATAACGTATGCCTCAAAAATTACAAAGAAGAAACAGTATTTACTTTTATTTCCTTCAAAAAATAAATAATTAAAGATTTTAAAACGAATTCACCATATGCTTTTGTAGAATTTTAGTACTATTGATGTTAATTCGTATTTAGATGCTTTGCCTACTTAGAAATCATTCACATGAGAGAGTATGATTAAAATAATTTTAATAATAGCGTACCAAAATACATCACAATTTAAAAGATACGTTTCTTTTAAAAGGAACATGCTTTAAAATTACAGTTTCAGCACTATGTAACGAAAAACTTTTCTGTTAAAACTACCATTAATTCGGTTTTTTTTTTTTTTTTTTTTTTTTTTTAACATTAATGTTTATTTATTCTTCAAAAGATAAACAATATGTTACCTCTTTTATAATCATTTTATTTCCTGAAACAAATAAAGTGTTATTAATTTCAGCAGAGATTTCTTAAATAAAAGTAGCATAATGGAAAATTCTTCTTATTTGTTTTTAAAATTTCACGCATAACTTTAAAACAGAAGTAAGCTTCCTAATTTCATTCAATTGCAATTTAATGCAAATGAAGTAAGGTTCTGCTTCAGTAATCTATAAAAGAGATAAAACGAGCATTTGGATTTGCGCGCATATTATTGCATTCTTAAATGAGCTACTTGAACTGCTTTATCCATTAACAGCAAATGGAAGATTATATAGATTTATTTAAAATGTATTTATGTCCATTAAATGTTCAGGTGTTTTAATTTTTCAGTTTTGTTTTAATATTCCATATTTTACATTTTTGTAAAATATATGCCTGTTTTATAAAAATACGTCATAGATTTTTGTATTTCAAAAGGATTTTTTAGTTTCAAACGCTTTTTAAGCAAATAATTTTTTAGATAATTGGAAGAAAATAGTTCCTCTAAGTTCAACTTAAAAAATTTTAAGAAATGAATCGTGCATAATTTCAAATTAAAAACAAAGTATCCTATACAAATTAATTGCATTAAAATTGTTTGAGATACGTAAGATCTCTTTAATTTTTAGGTTGATTTCTTTAGAAATCGACCTATTGCAATCACTTCGTTTATATATCTATCTATCTATCTATAATGGAAATTTTGTCATCACGATAACTCCCGAAATAATACTCGAAATCAAACCAAATTTGGACAGTGAACTAATCTTATAAATATCTTGGATGAGTTCGTTAACGAAGTTGTTGCGACTTTTTGTTTTCAAGTGGCAGCCACTTGAAAATTTCAAACCGACATTGTAAAAAGCATATTTAAAGCAAGATTTCCTTGAATTTTGATGTAAATACGGGCCACATAAGGGTCTCAATGAAGTTTATCCGCCATTTTTAATAAAGTGGCAGATATTTTAAGTTAAGCGGGACCATTTGAAATCAGGCTACCACTTGAAAATTTAAAATCATTTTAACTTCCGAAATAATACTCGAAATCGAACCAAATTTGGACAGTGTCTTAACTTATCTTACAAATATCTTAGATGAGTTTATTAACCAAGTTGCTCCGCCATTTTGTTTTCAAGTGGAGACCACTTGAAAATTTCAAATTCAAATTGTAAAAACCGTATTTCGAATTTTTTTTTAATTTTGATGTATACATAGATTATACAAGTGTCTGAAATAACTTTATTAATGAACTTTATCCGCCATTTTTAATAAAGTGGCGGATATCTTAAGTTAAGCGGGACCACTTGAAATCAAGCCACCACTTGAAAATTTAAAACCATTATAACTTCCGAAATAATACTCCAAATGGAACCAAATTTGAACTGTGTCTTAACTTATCTTATAAATATCTTAGATGAGTTTGTTAACCAAGTTGCACCGTCATTTTGTTTTCAAGTGGATACCTCTTGAAAATTTCAAATTTAAATTGTAAAAAGCGTATTCCGAAATTGTCTTAATTGTGATGTTAATACAGGCCACATAAGGATCTGAATGAAGTTTATTAATAAACTATATCTGCCATTTTTAATAAAGTGGCAGATATCTTAAGTTAAGGGGGAGGGGAGGGGGCACTTGAAATCAGGCTCCCACTTGAAAATTTAAAATAACGATAACTTGTGAAATAATACTCCAAATCAAACCAAATTTGGACCAAATTTTGATATTATCATATAATTATCTTGAATGTTTTCACTGGGCAACTTGTCCCGACATCTTGTTTCTAACTTCCAGCCACTTGAAATCACACTGCCACTTGAAAATATGCCACACGATAACTCTTAAAATACTTAACTGATTCAAATAAAAGTGGGATAGTGAACTTATGGTTCAAATATCTAGGATAAGTTCACTTGGTGACTTGATCCGCAATTTTATTTCCAAGTAGCGGCCACTTGAAAATTTTTTATTATGGTAACTTCAGTAATACAAAATCAATTCGCATCAAATTTGGGTAGTGGATTTATCATTCAAATATCTCATTTAAGTTTGCTGGGCATCTCACTCCACTTCTTTTTAAAAGTGGTGCCGCGTGAAAATTTCTTATGACGATAATTTTTGAAATACTGATTTAAATTAAACTAGAACTGGATAATGAACTTATCATACAAATATACTGGATGATTTCGATGGGCAAGTTGCTTTGCCATTTTGTTTCCAAGTCGCAGCCACTTAGACTGCTACTTGAAAATTTGCCATAATAATAACTTTTGAAACACGGCACTGATTTAAACCACAGTTGGACACTGAACCTATGCTTCAAATATCTTGGATGTGTTTGCTGGGCAACTTGTTCCACTGTATTGTTTCCAAGTGGCGGCCACTTGAAAATTTGTTATCACGGTAACTTTAGAAATACTTAATCAATTCAAATCAAAGTTGAAAATTGGATTTATCATTCAAACGACAAAAATCTAGAAAATTCACGTAATTCGTGAACCAATCACGTTATTGCGGCCATCTTTGGTATATCGATAATAAGTATTTTCTCGCCAAAAGTCGCCAAAAAAGTCACCATAGAGGAGATGTCGCCAGGCGCCAAATCTATTACCTGCGTTACTGGATCTTTTTAATGCGTTTATAAGGAAAAATTAGGCTATTTTAATGCTAAAACAAACTAGAAATGCAGAAAATTAACATTTTTATCAACTTACTAAGCCTCTTTGAAAGAATTTCTACAAAGAAAAAATATTTTTTTCAAATTTGAAACGATATCTTAGATGAGCAACTTTCTCTGCCATTTTGATCGAAGTGGCAGTCACTTAATTTTTCAACACGATGACTTTTGAGATTTTGAATTAATTCGAATTATATGTGAATTATATGTGATATATTAATTCGAATATTATCTCACAAATACATTTCATATATTTGTCAACTTAACCTACAATTTTGTTTCCAAGCGCCGGCCACTTGAAAATTTTAAATTCACATAAATATGTATTTATGAACCGATTTGCTTAAAACTCCATATGTGCGTAGCCTACACCAATATTTCTACCAAGTGCATTAATAATTTGTAGCCGCCATTTTGAAATAAAATGACGGCTACTTGATAAAGAAAAAGAAATCAACCTACCCTTCCGAATAAGCCGGAAGGGCGAATTATAATTCAATATTTAGATTTTGAAATGTGTTCTGAAATAATTCTAGAAAATATTGAAAGAGTTGTGTAAAAGTTTGTGTAATTGATAGTTTGTGGTATTTCAATCTTTCGAGATATTCCTGTGTGTAGAGTTTTAAACGTGTTGTAAGAACATGTTTAAAACTTCTCATAAAGAAGCTTTAAGTTTTATTTGAGTCTCTATGGAAGCTAAAGACAGTTATATATGACAAAACATCACGTGCATGTGTCATTTCCCAGTGATGAACTGACCATTTACATTAAGTAAAACTAATTATTTTTCCTATTATAACAATAAAATTTCTATATTGAAAATTATTTTCTCTCGTATTATAATATGTTTAGATATCAAAAAATTATCTCTAGTATTAAATTATGAATTTGTTTCGATTTTTGTTTTCTCTTTTTACGAAAACGAAACCGATGGTGAATACGTAACAGTATTTTAACGTTCTAAAATAGTAATTTATTGGGAAAACTATTTTTCTGTAAATTACAGCCCGAATATCTTATATATTTTCAAACTTTAGAATGTGATGATTATTTTTTACTATGTCACAAACGATTAAGTACCAAATGGAATCTTGTTTTATTTCCAATGGAAATCCAATACAAATCTAAGAGAAAAATACAGAAAAGAGGAAAATAACTCAATATAATACAACAAAGTTGACCAAAGTCATTGCCTAAAGAGTTCTCTATCTTTCGAATATCTCGGAATTGTCATAAGTGCTAATTTACGATGGAGATGGGCTCTGTTCATTGGTTCTGCCAAATTACAAATAGGGAAGTGTGGTTCGAAATTGAAGCTAGATAAAAATAACTATAAGAAACCATGCGATTAACGTCCGAAAAATATAGATCACTTAGACGTAAAAGACATTGTCCAAAGTGTACCACAAGTAGGTAAGTCTCCTTTGCATCCCAAGCATGAGGTTGGTTTAACATAATCTTCTTGACTGAACAATAACTAATAACTGAAACCATTATTTCGTGCATAAGAAATAAAGAGGAATATAAAACTTAGCAAAATTTATTCTAAACGTCAATAAGGGAAGTGTGGGTGATTACCCTGGAATACTAAATATTGAGCTATATTGTATGTCATGAAGAGATGTACGGAAAGTATATGCGATTACATTCGCTAGCAACTAGAGAGAGTGTCTAGTACAAAAAAATGGTACAAAAAAATGTCTAACTTCGTTTGAAGTAATTTGTTTGCAGAAAAGCGCTCACCTAATTATACAGCAGTTTGTCGAGAAGAAAACCATACTTAACTCTCCGGAGTTAAACTTTCTAGAGCTCAACTCTAATACATCTATCTATCTATCTATCTATCTATGAAATTATAATATATGTTTTCAGTCATATAAAAGTTGAAAATATATAACAAAAATAACTAAAGGAAAACTTACGAGAAAATTAATAAAAGTGAAACAATTCATAAGTAAAACTTACTGGAAAAACGTAAAATAAATTATTTAAACTGCCAAAAATTACCTCGTATGACTTGAGACATACGTGTGGGGTTAAAGCATGCTTTTAATTGATCAAACTCTCCCCCTAGGCAGACAGTTTAATAAAAAAGCACAAATATGGCTAAATTCAATACGGGTAATACAAAATGAAAAAAAAATAATATGGAACAGACAAAAAACTTATATGGAATAGGCAGAAAATTGATCAAACATTTACAAAAACAGCAGCAAGTATTTCATAAGATCTCCAGCGAGACAACTAGTCAAAATACGAAACAATCGAAAATATATTACAACGCCATCTAATACATATCCCTATCTATCGCTGTCTATCTATATACATATATAAACAGTGAGAATAAAGAGTCTCACACACAAACATAAAAAAAAAAAGTTATGCATTTTTAACAGTCACTTTTTTCGCAAGCAAAAAAAAAAAAAAAAAACATTGCAGACAATAAAGGAAGCCTATACAGTCTACAAGAGAGTTGAAAAATGCAGGGAATAATATTCGATTGGTCGAAATAATGTTGAACAAAATTTAATCGCCAGCATCGTCGCATGGAAAATGTCATAATCCTTAAGGGCAAAAAGTACAATAATTTGTAAAAGACAGTTTTCTTCTTTGTGGATCATATTTCAATGACAAACGTATAATTTTAGCATAGATATTACATTTTTATAAACTTTCCACTAATGTAATTGTCCTTTTTTCATTTGTTTATTTCATTATATCTTTTATTATGTGTTTTAGACTACTATTTCTTCAGCTACGGCTACCGGGACAATGCCACCTATGTATTTTTACTATGGATATTACGATGCGATAAAAAAAAATAGGTGTTGCCACTCGAAAATTTAGAAATTTTGTTATTCTTTTACGTTAAGAGAGATCTATTGTTTTAAGTCCTCACAATATCCAGCGCGTATTTTCAAATAAATTTATTTTCGATTGGATGAGCAGATAGACCCCGAAAGTTTTTATATCGGGGAAGATTTTTCTTAATGCCCACATTATACACTGATGGAAAAAAAAATCCCAACACCAGGAAGGAGCTGTGCTAGATAAACGAAATTTGGTAGGCGTGTTTATACATCTGAAAGATGACGTCGATTCAAATTTCGAGCTACGCGCATAAGTGTGGCGCTCGTAGCGACACTAGGAACATGCAAATGAGGTTTGCTTTAAATAAGCGCTGTAAGGTTCGTGATCGTTATTTACAGTTGAGATTTGACGTAGTGGGTTGATGTTAGTCACGGATGCCTCTAAGAAGACGAAGAAGCCATTATCAACAGCTCACTGAGTTTGAACGAGGTCGTGTAGTAGGGCTACGAGAAGGTGGGTTTTCTTTCCGCGATATTGCAGAAAGACTTGGCAGGAATGTATCCACTGTGCATGAGTGTTGGCAGCAGTGGTCAAGGGAAGGTACTGCCTCAAGAAGACCGGGTTCCGGGCGGCCACGTGGCACTACTGAAAGGGAAGACCGCCGTGTTCGGCGTATGGCTGTGGCTAATCGTACTGCGTCTGCAGCTGAAATTCGAGCTGCACAACGAACTGTTACAAATCAGTTACTTCAAGGACAGCTCCGAGCCAGACGCCCTGTAGCGTGCATTCCACAGACTCCAAACCACTGTCGTTTGCGACGTGAGTGGTGTCAAGCTTGAGCTCATTGGAGGACGGAGTGGAGATCTGTTGTGTTTTCTGATGAAAGCCGGTTCTGCCTTGGTCGCAGTGATAGCCGTGTGTTGGTTAGAAGGAGGCCAGGTGAACGCCTGCTAGCGACCTGTCTGCGGCCTAGACACACAGGGCCTACTCCTGGAGTTATGGTTTGGGGAGCAATTTCGTATGACAGCAGGGGCACTCTCGTGGTTATCCCACGCACCCTGACTGCAAATTTGTACGTCAGTCTAGTGATACAACCTGTTGTGCTGCCATTCATGAACAGCATTCAAGGGGGTGTTTTCCAACAGGATAACGCTCGCCCTCATACCGCTGTTGTAATCCAACATGCTCTACAGAGTGTCGACATGTTGCCTTGGCCTGCTAGATCACCAGATCTTTCTCCAATCGAGCACGTATGGGACATCATTGGACGACAACTCCAGCGTCATCCACAACCAGCATTATCCGTCCCTGCATTGACCACCCAAGTGCAACAGGCATAGAACTCCATCCCACAAACTGATATCCGACACCTGTACGACACAATGCATGCACGTTTGCATGCTTGCATTCAAAATTCTGGCGGTTACACCGGTTACTAATGTACCAACATTTCACATTTGAAATGGCTCTTCTCGCCAATGGCTCTACCTGTGATCTTGAAACTTTAATCAATTAAATATGTTACCTAGACAAATGTATTGCTGAAATTTCATTACTGTACAATAATTTTTCCTTGGTGTTGGCATTTTTTTTTCCATCAGTGTATTTTAGATTTTTATGTATTTAAAACCATTTGACCGCCCCTGACGGTTATATCCGGTCACTGAGCTCTACTTTTCTTTACGCATTGCACTTATAATACAAAATTATATAAGTGTACATTTTTAGCTTTCTTTTCAAGTTTCAAAGCATTAAATAATAGTCATAAGGATAATAATCATGGGCATAGTTAAATTATTAATCTGAAGTTGAAACATTATTTTATTACATTTAAAAATCTGTGCAGTAAAAACAACATTTTATTTTTACCCTCTTCATAGGCGGTCAGATTTAATTTAAAACATATATATATATGCACGTCAAAAAAAAAAAAAAAAAAAAAAAAAAAAAAAGCGAAAAAATAATGCATAAAAAAGTATCAGATTTAAAAATTAAAAAAAATATTTTTTTGTGTTTTCTGTTAACCATTTATCTTAACCATTTATCATTATTAACGCAGCATAAAATAGACAAACAATGTAATTTAAATCCAATTTCTTTTAGTACTTAAGAGTATTTTTGAAAGATAAACACAATACAAATTGTATATGTCACATTATCCTAGTAATTAATGAGGATTTAGGGGAGGTAGCACTTTAGTGGTAATATAGTGATAACGTAGTGGTATTATGTACTTCTGTGCAATGACCGAATGAAAATCAGGACATTTAAAAAATGTATAAATAATTATGTATTTTTTATGTCGTTTATATTTTTTCTCTGATGGATGATAGATCATTGAAGTGATATATAAATTGTAACACACGTGAAGATCAGTAACAGTGCCAATCAAAAATAGCAACAGCACACTCTATAAAGACTTTTCTTAAACAAAAACATCTGCATGTAACTTCTCGTCTGCATGTAACTTCTCGTGTGAAGTAGTGAGATTAAAGGGATGTATATACGTTCTATTTTTATAAATATCTTTGACATTCTTTTACACCAATTTGGCTTTATACGCTTTTAAGCCTAATGGTACGTGGAAGTACCGTCAGTAGATAAAGGTTTAAATAAAATCATCCATACAGTATGAAAATATTAAACGTCTTTGCCTCTAATTTTTTAATAAATTTCCATTAGAAAATCTTTTATAATGTTACATTTTATTTATTTATTTTTTAATTAATAAATATCTGAAAAAAAAAAAAACTAACTATGAGATTATTTTTTATTTATACACAAAGAAAAAGTTACTTTGTAATCTTAATTTTGATCAAAAAATTGATCTATAATTGCATAATTTTATTCTTTTTATTTATTTTATTTATTTATTTATTTTTTTTTTGCATAGAAAACACATATTAGAAAAGCTTTAGATACATGTATCCACGTGTATGTAACATGTACATATTTAAACATGAATCATTTCACTCTCTTTTCAAACTGTCCATCTCTTTTAAAAATCGTTTCTCCAAACACCATATTTCAAAGAACATATTATATATTTCGGCAAAAGAATCTTTTATCTGCTTCTATGTGATATTTCAAGCAAGAGAAAAGTTTATTCTAAAATGGAATTACTGGCGGAAATTTTAGGCTATAAAAGAGAAATAGAATATGAAAGATCTAAAGCTCACACAAAATGTCTTTGATGTGGCATACATAAATTCTTCATAAATTTCTATTTATATGACGTATAAATATGTAGATATTTCACTTTGATACTATATACATAAAATAAAAAATGTTTCGATACGAATCTTCATATTACATCTGAATTTAAATGATACTATTTGGTTGTGTATTATATTTTGTTTTTCTAAACCAAAATTTTCTTAAAAATATTTATGGAAAGAAGCGGTAATAGCTTTTTTTGAATGTCTAAATTATTTTAAAGGAACTTTTTTTTTCTTTTTTCTTTTTTAATTGTTTGGAAAAAAAAAGAAAAGAAGTAATAATATGGACAGTGGGTTAGAAAAATATTGATTTCATATTTATTTTTTTAAATATTAATCTTAAATTTGTTGAACAAATTACAATGCATGAAAAAGGTACACAATATAAAAAAATCAACCAGAGTTTTAATTTCTAGCATTACAAAATTTAATATTTTTATTCTCCTCATTCAACTATGAATTTTTCATTCAGTACAAAGAACCCTACACATTTTTAATCTATGGTACCTTAAAAAGGTGTTTTAGAACATAGCTAAGTATAATAAGAAATTCCAGGCATATGTTGAAGCAAGGTTGTTGTATTATGTGTGTAAAATTAATGTATGAACGTGTTAAATATTTTGAGTGTCCCTTTTTCACTAATAATTTCTTTAAAACAATTTAAATGCTATTTGCCATCTGCCTTTTTAAACTTGGAGGACATAAATCTGTACAAAAGAAAGTAGTTTAATTCAACTTTTTGTCTTGTCAAAACTTAAGATTTTTTTTTCCTCAAAAGGTTTAAATGTTTTACATAAATTTATTATCTATTGAGCAAAATTTTTCTCACTTTAATTTTTTTCTTCTTTTTTTATGGGAGTCGCATAAGAATTGATATTATAAAATTTTTGAAATTAAGTCCGTGAAATTTTAAATTGATTTTATAATAAATATATTTAAAACACTTTAAACACACGTAAATATAAATTTATTTAAAAGATGTTAAATTTTTTTTTATCCAAAGCTTTTCGCTTTAATAGTAAAGCATCATCAGGGATTTATGATTCGTTTCCATTGCGCAGTTTTAAATATGTTTTCTTTTTACAGTCAACAGTTAAGTCTTTTAATATCGTGATATATTTTAAATATCAGCAAAAAACAATATGAATTCCGGTAGAGGTTGGACCAAGGAGTTAAGAAAAGTGAGAGAAGCTGGAACTATTGCATATCATACGAGGTTATTGTAGGAGAAAAAACATCATGAATTAGCAGAAATAAACTATTAACTATTTTATAATATTGTGCCAAATTATTGGTAAAATTGCAGCATCTTTGGAATTTATTGCATTTTTGCATTTAATTATATGAATAGCTTCGGAAATGTAAAGTTCTTGGATATATTTACATTTCCGAAGCTATTCATATAATTAAATGCAAAAATGCAATAAATTCCAAAGATGCTGCAATTTTACCAATAATTTGGCACAATATTATAAAATAGTTAATAGTTTATTTCTGCTAATTCATGATGTTTTTTCTCCTACAATAACCTCGTATGATATGCAATAGTTCCAGCTTCTCTCACTTTTCTTAACTCCTTGGTCCAACCTCTACCGGAATTCATATTGTTTTTTGCTGATATTTAAAATATATCACGATATTAAAAGACTTAACTGTTGACTGTAAAAAGAAAACATATTTAAAACTGCGCAATGGAAACGAATCATAAATCCCTGATGATGCTTTACTATTAAAGCGAAAAGCTTTGGATAAAACAATTTTAACATCTTTTAAATAAATTTATATTTGCGTGTGTTTAAAGTGTTTTAAATATATTTAATACAAATGACACGTGTTCAATTTAACTCTTTATTTTTTAGAGATTATTTATGATTTTATAATATTTTCTTTACAAATTATGCTATATAGTATAACATATAGGATAGTACTCGTATTGTATAATATATACTTTGCAATTAAAAACAAATGACTAAGGCCGATATTTCAAGTATAATATATAGGATAGTACTCGTATTGTATAATATATACTTTGCAATTAAAAACAAATGACTAAGACCGATATTTCAGAAAAATAACTCGATGTAAAAATTTCTCTAGCCCACTTTATAATGTAGCATACTTTTCATTCGTGCACTTAGGATAACTTTCAATGAAATTAATAAATATTTTCTAAAAATAAAAATAGAATTACGTCCTTTTCTATTAAAAAGCTGCAATCTAATATTAATTCATAAAAAAAAACTCTCTTTTTAATATTCCAGTAAAAAGTTAGGTTGATTGGATGGGTTTTACGTCGCCCTAGTGCTGTCCAATGGGGAATTCGCGACGGTCTGAGACTCACTCCTAGAAGTGGTCCGGAGGTATGTCATTACAGTTTTGATCCTCCATGGAAGAGATGGCTCCCTTGCTTCGGTGACCGCCAGAGGTATAATTCTTAATGGGAACATGGAAGACATTGCGGCCGCGACAGATTTTACGAGCACCAGCCACCGTTAGTGCACACGACGGTTTTTGGCTGGCTCGAGTACCGGACCTGCATTCTTCCAATTACGAACACGGCGCTCTACCGACTGGGCTACCGCGATTCGTAAATTTTAGGAGAAACGCTTTTATTTTGAAACAACTTTATTTTAGTCTGTAATAAAGAAAAAAATAATTTTCAACAAATTTATATGAATGTAATAAAGAAAATATAAACGTATTCTATCATGAGTGGTAATTTTTTATTCGATAATATAATTACATAAATGTTATTCAAAAATATTGTAAATATCTTGTAAGTTTCAAACAGTCATGTAGCCTGTTTTTTATTCAACAATTTCTTTCTATTTAACATGAAATTATTTCTCAAGCCTAATAAAACCATCTTTTTTTTTTTTTTTTTTTTTTTTTTTTTTTAAGAAAAACGGATATTGTTTTGCATATATGCTTATAAAAGTAATGCACTTTGCACCAAACACTTTATTAATATACTTTTCGCAGCAAATTACTATCATAAAATCTATTTAACTGTACTTTAAAAAACAATATTTTGAAGTTAAAAACCTCCAGCTTTTTTAAAAGGCGTTTTTTCATAGTAAATTAAGTTTTAATATAAAAATATAAAGAATTCAATTTAGAGCTATTATTCTTTTTATATTCATAATTTTCTTTTGAATTTTCGAATATAGTTTTATGTAATAAGATTCTCTGTTTTCATATGATCGAATAAAATGTAAAAAAAAAAAAAAAAAGAAGAAGAAGAAGTAGATCGAGAAATAAAATTATATTATAGTAGAAAGTTTGGATTTGATTAAAAATGAAAGTTATTTTCGAAGTTTTATTAAAAAAAAAAAAAAAAAAAAGAAAGAAAAAAAAAAGAGCAATGCTAAATTCAATTAAAATTGTTATAGAACCAAATCTTGTCAAAACAATTCACTGTTTTTGAATTGTTGAATAAATAATACTTTTATTTAAATTAAACTGTAGTTCCATAAACAAAAGACTTTTTGAAAGTAAATATTAAAAAGTTAGAGGAAGAAATGAATAAATGAATATCTAAGATAAACACAAAAGAAAAATTCTTGAGCATTATTGAAAATAAAACTTTTCTTATACGCTTTAAAAATAAGTTTATCCGTTTACTAGACAAGTATTGCGTTAGTTAATAAAAATAATTAATCATGAATACATTGGAAATTTTATTGCTTACTTATTTTAAAGATTTATCACATTTTTATGAAACAATTTATTAAAATAATTAGCATTAGAAATTTTCTTGTAAGTGAAATAAAATGTCAGTTTTTGTCTGTTTTAAATTAATCTAATACTTAACTCTCTCTCTCTATATATATATATATGTATATATATATATATATATATATATATAATAAAATTATGTTATATATATAGTAATGTTATTATAATATATATATATATATTAGATTAGGTTCGATAATGCTGTTGAAATAATTTTAGTATATTGTTGACAAATTAAGATGCTTTCCTGATTTAGAGACCGGTGTAGTAATAACAATTGTAAAATATTTTTATTTCATAACATAATTCAACATTATTCTTATTTCTATGTACAAAGAATGTTTGTTATACAATAAATTCTTCCATTCTCTTCATATATATATATATATATTTGTCTTGTAGTTTATAAAACGTTAATTTCCTTTTTGCTTTCTCCATATAAAAGGAAAATTACGAATGAGAAATATATATAAATCTGAATATGCCAACATTTTAATTTATTCAGGAGCACTATTTGTAGCCGTCCTTTTTTCAGATCACTTTACTTTCAGTGAAGTCTTTTTCTAATATGTAATTACGATTAAATAAGAAGAAAAATACCATTCAATAAAAGAGGTGTGAAGACAAGGCGGCCACTAAGAATGATCTGGAATAAATTAAAATATTAGAATTTTTTATATTACCTGAAAACATTATCCTATATAAAATATATTTAACCTTACGTAACATTTTAGGAAATCGAAAATTGTTGCAATGAAGAGCATATCAAGCGCATTTCCTAAAGATTTAAAGAGCACAATAAGTTAATAAAAAAAAAAATGATATGGCGGAATATCATGCAGAAAAACAGTATTAAATGTGAATACACAATTAATATTGCTTTAATAATTTAATGTTGCTTTAACGACAATATATCATGTTGTTGCCGCATTTTCCCATTTTGATCAGAACGTCCCCCCTTTTGACGTTACTTTTAATCGCTATATTTTTTAAAAGATGTATTTACGCATTCGTGATTAGTTTATTTAAATTGTATTGTTAGAAATCGATACCATGAATGCCACTCTCGTATATATACACTAGCAGCAGATACAGTGTTAAGCAGAAATACGTAATATATATATATATATATATTTTTAAAGTACATTACTTTTTAGAGGAACGCATGTAGATACTATATTCAAAAGGGAGAGTTGAGAAGGTCGGTAGCCCCTTAACACAGAATTGTTTGTCAAATAAAACTGTTCTTAAACGTTCAGTATTCTCGTTGGTTGGATTACTTTAACTTAGGTAACATAGCAGTACTCTTTATCTTACACTTTAATCTACAATCTGTTTTTATAGTATTAAAACGCAGGTTAAAAGAAAGTCGTAAGAGTGCCACACCAAATAATTTAATTAAAAAATGCATTTTTGTTTCTTTACTGTGTTACTTGATATCATTTCATCCATTAAATATTTCTCCCCTTGCTTTTCCTTTTTTTTTTTTTTTTTTTTTTTTTCGTTAGAAAAGACACAAATTTTACGCTTAATTATAATTTTTGATTTTAAAATGTGTATATTTTTAAAACTTTTTCTTTGCTTTGCTGTGAAATTCCTTTGTTTAAATTACGGCACTTCATAAACTACAAAAATAAATATTTTCTGTAGCGCTATGGGAAAAAAAAATCAGAATTTGAAATAAATTTAAGATTTCTATTATAAATTGTTTGTATTTTTATTTATTTATTTGAAACAAAATACTTTTAGTTTTGCATTTGTGTTTGTGTTTAATTTATCGATCTGAATTCTTCGTTCTTTTATGATGTGTCTTTTTAATCTCTACTTTTGAAAAAAAAAAAAAAAAAAAAATGTTCTCTTTAATGAAATATCTTAACTCAGTATAATTAGATTTTGATATTCAAAGAAATTTTAAATTAAAATAGTAATTATGTAATCCCAATAGTGCAATGTATTATAAACACAAATATAAATTTATTTTTGCATTTAATTTTGTTGTTTTACAAAAACATTGTCTAAATATATATATATAAATAATCACAAAAATTAAATGTTTAAATATATCCATTTTTGTTGTTGAATGTACTGTATACACACCAAATTGAAATAGCGAAAGTATTTTCTTCGCGCTTCCTTTTAAGAAAATTTTCTTTTTCACATAGTGTGTAACACTGCGATAGATGCTATTTTTTAATATCGGAAGCCATAGTATAATTTGAATAAGAAAAGAAAACCGGCGCTAATCTAAAAACCTGTTTAAGGTTGCACATGAGTTACAGTCGGCAGCAAAAGTATCCGACCACAGGCGAAAATTCCCATGTAAAAAAAGTACACTTAATACTGTTTTGTTAAAGAAATTCTTGTCGAATCGTGTTCTTAGACTGACTAAGACAACGATTCGACAAGGATTTATTTGACAAAACTGTATTAGGTGTATTTTTTTTATATAGGAATTTTCGCTAATGCTCGGATACTTTTGCTGCCGACTGTAGATTCAACCATTCTTCCTTACCCTGTTATTTTATGGGACTTTTATTGTTTTTTATCATAAGGATTGTTTCTCATTAGAGTTTTCAAATTATATTTTCTGAATATTATCCTTTGAACATGTCGAATTTTAGTTTATTGGGCAATAAAAAAAAAAAAAAAAAAACTTAATAGTCAGCATATTTTCCTATTTTTAACAGTAAGCGTTTTGACGTTTCCTTATAACGTTATACGTGTTAGAATTACATCTTATCTTCAAAGGAACGCTTTAAGGCGTACATTGATTTTTAATGCCGCTGTAAAAGCGATATTGGTCTGCTAAGGTTTAAATATTATACTTCATTAAGTACTATTTAGGACTCTTATTTTTAATCTCCAAATAATATATTTAAATTTCTTTTTAAAAATAAATTTTCACTATTATAAAATATAACATATTTAAAGAGTAATCTTCAAAAAACAGAATTCGAGAGACTTCATTTTTAAATGAGAAATTCTCGTAAAACGATGCAACAAAAATCTTATTGGATTACATGGGAAGAAAAAAAAATAATCTGATATATATACAGACTATTGACCGACTATTGTAAATTGGATTAAAGGAATAAGGCTATATTTTAAATTTATTTATTTACTTTAAAATATTATGATTTATGTTTTGAAGTACAAAGTAAAGTATTGGTTAAATTAAAAATAATATGTGTAAGTTGATATTAAGCGTTTTAAAACTGCCTAAATATAAAAAAGGCAAGTAGTATTAAATTTGGAATTACGTTCATATGGAAATATCTTCCCCTAGGCAAGTCATGACATTTTAAATTTAGTATGTTGTGGCCACCACATGAATTTCTTCTATATTTTCCTATACAAATTCACTCAGTAAAAATAATTTATTAAAATTATTATTAAAAAAAAAAAAAAAAAAAAAAATCTTCCATGATAATGCAGACGATTTCCATATTAGAGAAGTAGTAAAACACTAAATTTGCAAAAAAAGTCAATTTTATTTTCAATAATACATTAAAAGAAAAAATCGATAATTTTTTTAAATTATCGCAGTTAGATGGTTCAACCATTCGTTTTAAAGGTATTAGCGAGCTCTTTTGAAAGGTATTCATCATGAATATTTACTCCCCTCGAGGGGGGTCTTCCCGCCCAGGGGGGAGGCGAGGCTCCTACATACACATTTTTTCCCCAGTTGACTATCTCTATTAAAAATAATTATTTTAAATTTCATAATGATTATCAAAAAATAATTCTCTTTATGCACTTTTATACAAAATTTTTCCTATACCACCATGTTAAAATTTTAGAAAAAACAGGATGGCAACGCAAGCGTTTGGACAATTTTTACCAAAAGTTGATAGGCACTAATTTATGTCTATATGTAACTACATACCATGTTGTAAGAAATTTTGTGCAGTACTACCTGAGATACAGTTGTCACAAAAATTTGTCACACACACACACAGTCAGACAGACAGACATTTTCAAAAATGGTCAAATCGTGTTTACGGCTCTCAAAACGTATAAATATATCAAAAACCAGAGGTTGAAAATTTTTACGAATCCAATACTTCTATTGAATATAGGAAAAAGTGATATGTGTATCACATATTAAATCATTTAATAAAATTTCATTATATATATATATATATATAAAAGTCCAATGAAATGGATAATTTAATTCCATTGACTTTTACACGTCTTTCTATATTTATTTCTACACGAAATTGATGATTTAAATATTAACATCTATGTAGAACATGAAAGAGATTATAAATATAAGAAGTTTGCTTTAAACTTTCTTAATTTTTTTTTGTTAAATAACTATTTTAAGAAATGTTGTACATAATGTAATATATAATCTAAATTTCTAAAATATGATATTTGTAAGCGGCAATATATATATATATATATATATATATATATATGTATGTATGTATGTATAATTTATAATAATTTTATTATTTCTTTAGTTCAAAAACACAAAAATAACATTTTCGTGAATCACAACAAAGTTTGTTTAACGTATAAGAATCAGATTACAAAGATTTTTTTTTTTAAAGTGTATTATATGGTTCAAAACTTTCATCAATTTTCAACACATTTTAAAGCTTTTTTATTTTCCCTCTTAAAAAATGGGATTTTAAAATCTGGAAAATATTTTAGGTTAAGTATAAAAATGCTTCTTATGATGTTATGCGGAATAGAAAATAGAGATTTTTCATCATCTGCAAGAAATCCGTTGAAGGTATCTAGTTTGAAGAACGAGTGTGGTATATATTACTTTTTAAATTTTCTTACACTGAAACACCGAGACACAATTTAATTTTTTACCAGACTTAAAACAAAATATTCTATTTTCTTATTCTCTTTCTGTATTTTTATCGATATACTTGAATTGATATAAAAATGTTTTATTTATGTAATTTAAAGAGCATTAATTATATTACAATATTGAATCTCATCTTTGTATAAACTAATCTAAATATATAATCATTTGGGCTATTTTATGCATAGTTTTAAAACTAATACAATGCTTATAATACAAACAAATGTAAAGGCATTTCCCCAAAGAAAATTTCACTCCTTCGAAAAAAAAATAATAACAATAATTCCGTTTTTACTAACCTTTCATAATAAACAATGTGGGCTTCAAATATACTTTATTTTAGGCTTTTATTCTTCTACGAAAAACTATGAAATATTTATCCAAATTTACAATTCTGACAAAATAAATGAATAAAAATTTATAATTTAAAATTGAACTCGTTACAAGAGATTATTTTTTTATTTAAATTTCCAAATTTCCACATTTATAAAAAGAAATATTAAAAAGAAATTTGTCCTTGAAAGATTTTAAATTCAGACCAAAGTCATGCAGTAAAAACATATTCAATTTTTATCTAATTCATTTTTTTTAAATAAACTTAAAAATTCTGATAGAAACATAAATTTCATTTATTTCTAATATAGTTTAAGTATTACTTAATTATGGATTGAACATTTAACAAAAATATTTTATAAAGG
The DNA here is from genome assembly GCA_963930645.1 of Salticus scenicus. Lineage (NCBI taxonomy): Eukaryota > Metazoa > Arthropoda > Arachnida > Araneae > Salticidae > Salticus > Salticus scenicus. Next base: position 137,817,802 of record OZ005648.1, read on the forward strand.
TAACTTAATAATCTATTTTATCTGCTTTCTGTGTTTTAAAAGTGAAAGTTTTTACTAGAAATTGAATAAAAATTACACAACTAAGTTACGGTTCTTTCCCATAAAAATTCAAATACAAAAGCGTTATTTAAGAATAATAATGAAATTCAGCATGAAGGCACGTGTCTATTAAATAATGGAAATGGTTAGATATGCCGCGTCATTGCTTGTTTCGTATTGTGACCAGATAGAATTAAACCCCATTCCCTTGTGCGTGTATAAAAATACACAGGGGATTTTCGCTTGTGTTTCCTGCGTTGAAGAACAGTGCTTTTTCATTAATGTTATCACAACGTCGCTTTCGAAGGCAAATAAATCAGATGTCACAGTTCAGGAGGGCGAACATCATTGGTATAATTGAGTGAAGGGGACAGGCTGAATAGTGTTCCGTCTTTTAAGCCGTTTGGAATTCATTGTGAGGGGATGTTTGGACCAGTTGATGAAAGTGTGGTTACATAGACATCTGTCAAATTACGGATAACTTCAACGGACGAATCATTAAGAATACCGTCGCATCACTCGACCATCATTCAAAGCGCAAACTTCATCACTGTGTGCTACCATTACACAAATAGAATCATCATTGCTTAACGTCTGTCTCGCTAGCATCACAATGAACCTTTCTGAAGATAATTCCGTATTGCGGCGATTATTATGTATACTGCCAATAATACACAATCACCATCATCGTCATGTGGAGTGGTATCCCGAAATATGAGGTTTCGTTGAAATTGAGTGAAACCAGCAATATATTCAGTAATGAGTCGTGATTTAGTCTACGCAGATATAAATCGTAAGCATCATGGGAATTTTTCAGTTTCGCTTCACTGAATGGCTTATATAACTATTATCACGGTATAAGGCGCCATCTCATACGACATGCGTTCATCTATAATAGTTACCCACGGTACCTTGAATTCTGATCATTCAAGACCAATGTTTTTTTTACAGTGTCTGAAAGAATAAAATTATAAATTGTAAATTTCAGTAGATATTATGAAAGATTCTAAAGGAAAGTATATAAAATGGAATGCCATTTCTATTGGAACTTACCATAATAAACTGGGGTATTTTGAATCATTCGGGATTCGACTATTGTAAACTTTCAAGTGTTGTTAATGCGTTTGATGGCTTTGCGATACAGAATATAGAATTTAGATGAAAATGTTTCAGTTAAGAAAAAAAAAAAGCTTTTTAATTTTTTTTGGGAAAATATAGACCTAGCGGTTAATACGGAAAAGTAATGAAAAGGAATATGGAATATACATTTTCTTATAGGATAATATGGAATAGGGTAGTATTTTTACAGAAATTCATAAATAATTGCAATATAAACATTTTATGTTTGAAATTACAAATGAAAATAAACAGTATTTATAAACATAACAACATTCAAATCTTACAAATATCGCAAGTAATATGGAATAGATGGTATTCCGTATTACCCGTATTGTCAATTTGGAAAATAGCAGCCTGAACCACCTGTTTCTAGAAATAAATTAACAGGAAAAAGACTACTAACTAATTCAACTCCCCCGCCGGAAATGTCAGTAGGATTTCACTTAAATTGCTTTGTAAATCGATTACAGAATTCATAATACTTACCTCCAAAAGAGTCTGAAGCGTCATAAACCAAAGAAATTGTACGACGCAAAAACTGCTCTTCTCACTGACAGAAGATGAACTACAGTTCATATATGAGGCCCAATTAAGACGTTTGAGTTTCTTCCGATAGATTGCAGCAAATACGCATGAGACATAACGATATTAAATTTTACCCGACAATTAAATATTCACCACCGTTTCTTTATACACTACTGGCCATTAAAATTGCTACACCAAGAAGGAATTATAATAACGGAATGAAATTTGTTGGACACATACATTATAGTAAGAAGAACAATTGATTAAAATTTCAGGAAATTTGGAGTAATATGTACTGAGAAAACAATACATAAAGCAGCGACCTCTGTGAGCGATAACAGCACTTATCTGCCTAGGCATTAAATCGAACAGCGATTGGATGGCATGTACGGGTAGAGCACTTCATGAAGTTTTAACACGATGCCACAATTCATCGCTCGAAGTTACTGGTGAGTGGGGGGGGCAGTCGCTTTTCAACGATTAAACAGTCATTTTCATTGGTGCGTGATCAGGAGAACGCGCTGGACAGAGAAACAGTCAAACACATTCGGCATCAATGAAGATCCAGACAGTATGGACAACTTGCGGTCGTGCATTGTCCTGCTTAAATGTTGCGCTTCGGAGGTCTTGAACATAGGGCAGAGCTATGGGCCTTAACTCGTCAGAAATGTAATGGCTGTTATTCAGAGTGGCGGGAATGTAAAAAAGAGGTGACCGGGACGTGTCTCCAATGGTACAACATACCATCAATCCAGGTGGTGACTCAGTATGCGGCTACCAAAATTCTGATTACCCTCAAAACTCCATCACTGATATGAGGCCATTAATGTGTGATCAACGATGAACCTGGACGCAGGAATGGCATGAGGTCACTTTTCAGACAAATCACAATCCTGTTTACAGTATCAAGATTGCCTTATCCGTATTTAACGGCATTATGAACAATGCACATTACCAGCTGGGATTCGACATAATGATACTGTCAATCATTTACAATGATATTATGGGTTTCCATTGGATACACGTCTCGATTACTTTATGTTCGTATTCCTGGCACTCTGAACAGCGGCCATTAAATTTCTGATGAGTTAAGGCCCGCCCTTCTGCCCTGTATTTGAGGCCTCCGTAGCGCAAAAGTTAAGCAAGATAATGCACGACCGCAAGTTGTTTGTATTGTCCGGACCTTCTTTGATACAGAATGTGTTCGACCGTTGCTCTGGCCAGCGCGTTGTCCTGATCTCGCACCAATGAAAATAACTGTTCAATCGTTGAAAAGCGACTAGCCCCCCTCCACTCACCAGTAACTTCAATCGATGAATTGTGGCATCGTGTTAAAACTTCATGAAGAGCTCTACCCGTACATGTCATCCAATCGCTGTTCGATTCAATGCCTCGGCAGATATGTGCTGTTATTGCTGACAGAGATCGCTGCTTTATGTACTGTTTTCTCAGTACATATTACTCCAAATTTCCTGAAATTTTAATCAATTATTCTTCCTACTATAATGTATGTGTCCAACAAATTTCATTTCGTTATTATTATTCCTTCTTGGTGTAGCAATTTTAATGGCCAGTAGTATATATTTATTGCAGCCTTGTATCATAATCATAAATGTTTTATTTTAGTATTTTGGTGATAAAAATGTCAGAGCTGTTTTTCTGTCTGTAAAAAATTCGTGCCCATCATACCTCTATGGTGGTTGGACAGAATTTGATGAGGCTTTAACGGCTTTTACGTAGTAAATACATGAAATGATGTATTATTAGCGTATTAACTTTAGTTTGTTGGTATTTATAGGATTAATTATGAAAAAATCAAGGTATATTTATATTTATAATAAAATAAATGCCATTTGGAACTTTACAGAAAATTTGTGTTACGCGATTCTAACTACAGGGTATTTATTTCATGTATATAATATTTTTTACATTTATGTGATGTATCGTTTGCATGTAATCCTGGGCGCAACATTATGCAAAATATGTTATCAACAAAAAAAATATATTTTTTATTTTTTATTTTTTTAGAAAAAAGTAAATTAAAAATATAGAATTATTCTAAAAGTTGAAATAAATAAATAGGACTTTCTCAGCATGTGTATAAATTCACAAAGTTTATAAGTTTTTATTTTCTTCAAATATTGCAAATAAATTTATCGCCGTTTATTGCTGATACTTTCATCGTTCAATCGTTCAATTCTTACCCCTTAAGAAGCAAACAACTAAAAAATTGTCGGTATAAGTATTGTATACGCATGTTTATTATTATTATCTACTATCTTCTGAAAATTTGCTTTCGTCGTCACTTTGGAAAATAATTGTGAGTTTAAATGTATTAAAATGTACATTTAAACCCTTGAATGATACCGAATCAAGCAAAATCATTTTAAATACATTTTGCTTGAATCGGCGTCATTTGCAATATAGTCATGTACAGAAACGGTTATTTCATGTTTAGAACACTAGCTATTGTTATAATAACTATAATTAAAAACACTGCTCGAAAAAAAAAAAAAGGGGGGAAATATCTTTAAAGTGCATTACAGAGCATTACTGCTTCTGTTACCTTAGAGGTTGGTTCACTTTTTTATTTTATCAGCTAACTTATACATAAATAAAAGAAGATTAAGTATTAATAAAAGAAGATGAAGTTTTCCCTTAAGTTTAAATTAAAATGTACTTCGAACACGAACTGTAGGGTATCTTTAATACACACTTTTTTTTTTAATACTTTCTAACAAATCTGAAAACTGTTTATGAAGTCGGTCTCGGTACGCCTGTTTTACCATCACAACTTATGTGTACATTGGTTAGGCGATAACACGTTTTTTGTTAAAAATATAATAAAAATAGCTAATTAATGAATAGAGCATTACTGATTACATCAATGTAAAAAATAACTAGTTTGTGAGCAGCGATCTCTAAGATAATTTCTAGTCATTACGAAGATATGCGATGTATTTACTTAAAGCAAATTTTCATAATTTTCATACAGTACAAAGCAAAAATTATTTAACATACATTATTGCTATTACAAAAGAATCTAGATTAAAAATGTATATTTTCAGAAGAATACTGTAGGGTTATCATTAAGGCTTTGAGAAGGGTTCGTTGTTAGAGGAGCAACAAATATATTTAGGACTATTTTGATGATTCTCACATGATGCATGTGATGGAAGCATATATTATAATAAGGTTAATTTTTTATTATTATACTACTTTTCAATATCATGTATAGTTCGCATACAATTTTTAGAAAACATATAGGGCTGCAACAAAATTAATTTATTATATACATATGTATACATATATTTATTTACAAGTAAATCTATTCCATATATGATTTTATTTAGTACATAATTTAAACAATCTATAGGATTAAGAATCGTGTTAAATGACGCAAACAGTGCATAATTACATTACAGTTCAAGATTTCTGAATAGATTTCGAAAGATAAAAAAAAAGAATAAGAGTAACTGGAAGCATAAATATGGTGTCTTCAATGGAAAACTTTAGGAATGGAAAACACATTCACTATTCGAAAGTATATCGTTGTCGGCTAAGGGTAGTTAGGCTAGAAAGTATTTTTTTATGAGTTTTCATTCTCCACAAATAAAAACAAAATAAATTACGAAAGTGAAAATATTGAAATTTGAATAACGTTACACCTAAGTATAGTAGAAAAGTTTATTATATCCTATGCCAATCACAAGATTTTTCTTTCTTATTTGTAAGCAAAAGTGCGTAATTGCACTACAAGTTTTCGATCGTTTTATAGAGCTGGCAAACATATATTTCAAAAAAATTAAACTTTATTGTTAATATATTTTGTCGTAATTTGTTTATTGAATAGTATAAAGTATATATATTATTTCTTTCCATTTTTCCTTATAATGGACATTTATTTGAGTGTTATTTATTGCTTTAGAAACCGTATTTTTATTATTATTATTATTATTATAAACATTTAACATTTATTTCAATACTTCTTTTATTAAACCCTCTAACTTAAGTTTTTGAAATAAAAACCCATGAATTTTATATCTTTTTTTTTTTTCTTGAAATGAATTGTGAAACCAATTTCACTAAAGTAGGCTGAAAATAACAATGCCAATTTTATTTACATTTCCTTTTTTGAAATTTCAAGACCTTTGAAATGAGATTTGTTTTTCAGTTGAAAAAAAAGAACTTGATTATAGGAGGAATAAAACTTTAATACGATAGGCATATAGGATTTAAAGGGATTTAGAAAGAATTTATAAATCTTTTCTTCTACTTTGATGCTTTTTCTTTCCAAACAATTAAGAATATATATAAATCATATTTGCCTTTCGGAAAAATATTTTTAAAGTTTAAGGTAAGAATTTCATAATTTATTTTGTTTTATATACGTACACGCAAATGGTTTATGCAAATGTTTGAAAACTGGTAAATGAACTTAAAATATATATATATATATATATATATATATATTTAAAGGATTAAATACTACGGGAAATCTTCTATTTTAGTATTTTAATGGAAAAAAAAATGATGAAAATTTTTAAAGTTTTCATAGCTATTAATATATATATATATTTTTTCCTTGGCCGCTTGTGATATTATTTTGCAAAGTATAGCAATTTAGACCGGGATCTATGATTTATAAGGAGTTTTGAACATGCACTACTGAACCGGGAGTCAACGCCCAGTTATTTACGACCATATCGCCAAACATTACGCCATAAGCTAAGCCAAAAATGTTGAATGATAATAATAATATTATTGTTATTATTATTAATCTGGTGTGTCACTCACACGACTTTCTGTTACCCTGTATTTCAATAATATAAAAGTAGATTGCAGATTAAGTCATGAGATCGGTAAGAAAAGATAATAAAGATCAATCTACCTTAAAAATAATCTAAAATAGGTGTACACTGTTAAAAATTTCTGTAAATTTAATGTAAATATTTATCCAGAGTCTATGTAAATTTACAGTAATTTTTGTTAAAAGTGAATAATCGAGATTCTCAATCTTTATTCTGTATTTTTACTTAAATTTATAATCTATTTTTTTTTAAATTAAAATTCAAAATGACTGTTTCTACATTAGAAAAAGCATTCTAAGTCCAAAATATATTCTCACCAATAATTAAATAAATTAATATTAGTTATTAAAATGAATGTACAAAATAAGTTTTTTAACATCTCCGTTTATTTTTCTCTGTAATTTTACGCAACACTTAAGATAATAGGTTACACGGAGTTTTCTGTTGAAATTTTTAACAGTGTAGGAATAGTGTTGTTTGACATATATTTCTATGTAAGGATGTTTGCTACATCCGCTTAATCCCCCATTCAATTATAAGGCCTACATTTGATTAAAAAAAAATTCAAGGCTGTTATTTACTTATCTTTAAACTCGCAAATCTTATTGAAATTTTTCAAGTGGCAAACTAAGGCGAATTTCAAAATACCTAACTACAATTTTTTTGCAATTATTCGTTTTTAAGTTATGATGATAACAGATATACATACATATCAACCGCTAAAAATTGAACTTTCGTATTCAGGAGACCTCAACACATGATATTTTACAAAAAACAGAATTGAAAATAGAACATCAAAAGTTATTTTTTTACATTATGGGTATGGAAAATTAATTTTCATTCCTGATCAGCTATCGTCGACATAGTAAAATGTAGCAAAGCTCTTTATGTTTATTCCATTTAGTTTAGTGCAACCTATAGATGTTACATTGTACTTTCCAGAAATTCACCCCATAAACGTAATGTACTTGAATTTTTTTTGGATGTCCCTGTACACGCACTATTTTCTTGATCTTAACGAAAATTTTAGTGTAGTATCACTATATGATTCAGATTTAGAATACCGAGTTTGGAGTTTCTGCTATTATTTGTTTGTGGTAAATGCTGATAACAGACACATACACACACAGACCAACTTCAAAAACATGATTTTCTGATTAAGGTTACCTCAAAACGTGTAAATATAACAAAAACTTATTTTCGAAAATTCACATTTATGTTAAAACTATTTTGATCCCTCTGTATAGAAGTATGTTACGTACCTTTGACCGAAGATATAAATACTAACTATCCGTGTTAGTAAACGCAAGATTCTTATTCAATAGCATCTTGAATTTTATTATTAATCATTCATTTATAAAATCAATAAAATCGAGAAATCCAAATTTAGAAAATGCGTCTTAAGAAAATGGGAGCGTAAAACTCTAGTATTTTAAAGGTGAAGATAGTTAATGTTTGATGCGTATGGAGTATATCTAGTAGCTAAATTTATATAATACTGACATAAAAAAAAAAAAAAAAAAAAGAATTTTTTTTATTTTTTAAAATTTGGTATTTTTCTCATTTAAGAAAATACATTACATTAATCTTTCAGATTTATTTTATCATTTCAATGTTTGTCATTTTCTAATTTTAGAAGATGGATAAGAGAAAGATCAGATTATCCTTCTTAAACCAAATGTCTACAGCGATTGATTTAAAAAATACACATATTAAAATTAATGATAATAATAATAATAATATAAAAAATAATGCATGTAACGTTTTGTTGCCATAAGAATATTTTCGTATATGGTAAAATTTTTGAATTAGAAAAGAAAGAGAGAAGGAATGTTTTCATAAAAAAAGTAGCCTTAATGTCTCGGTGGGCACGCTTGAAAAATTTACGTTATAGATTAAACGTCATAGCTACAAAAAACTATTGAAATAAATAAAATTTTGTCCACAGTTTTCATGTGCGCATTTCAAACTAGTAAAATGATTTAAAAAAAAGTTTAACATGAAAAAAATTACCTCTTCTCAACTAGAACAATGTATTGAGAAAAAGAAAAAAGAAACTATCCATAGTTTGAATTGCTTTGGGAGATTCATAAATCGATTCAAATAGAGTAGACTCCCGTACAATACGGAAGCAGGATTGTCAAATAAACAGTAAAATTTTATTTCTTAACACCACTAATTTTTTAAAGTATCAATGCATTGATTTAGTTACACCTGATTTCGTTTTTGAGTGAAGAGTTTGCTTTGACATAAAATTAGTAGCGTTAAAAAATAATTTGAAATATTCGTCTGGCAACCCTACCACCGCGTTGAACGCGAAACTACTGTAATAAATTACACTTAGAAAATTCACTAGATCATTTGCAGAAATAATCTTATTTAAAAATAATATTTCAAGATTATATATTAAATAGTTGTTACTGTGGCAGAAATATATATAAAAGCTTGAATAGCCGAATAATTTTCCTGAATTTCTGAATGTAACAAACCATGGATAAAATAAAACTGTTCCTTCTTTTTACAATAAACAATTTTTGTTGTCATGAGTAATTTTTCTACGCAATAAGGGAAAAAAAAGATAAGTTAAATATGCAGATTTCAGCTGCGTCACCAGAAAATAATATCAAAATAATCGAATAAAAAGACTTTTTGTTATAATATTTTTATTAAAAGTATATGATGTCTTTTTTAATTTCTTGTACCTTTTTGCATGTACATAAATGTATTACATAAAACATTTAGATGTTATGTTATGAAACATGATGTTTTTATTTTAAAATATCATGTAAGCCTATGCTTAATAATTTAAACTGGTATGAGAGCTAAACAAACAAACATAGCAAATTTGTATATAGTGTATAAAAATAGTGCAAAATGCGAGCGAAAATAATCCAGTATTTTTATAAGAACTACTTTATACATGTGATTAAAATAGGTAAAAACGTAATTAAAAAGCAACTAATTATGAAACTTATAGTTAAGCTTCAGTATTAATACTGGGTTATTAAAATCCTTAAAGAAAAGAAGGAATCAAATATTTATGTTTGATAGTTTTTTTAATAACAGCATATTCACACATACTTTCCCACATAAAGGAGTATTCTCTATTACCTTATTATTTTTATCATTATGATTTTATAGTTAATGTTAAGAAACTTATAAAAAAATTACTCATAATCTTTGTTTGCAATTTTCTTTCTTAATAATGTAATATTTAATATTTTATATCTATATCTATATCTATATCTATATATTATAACAAAATAATTTACTTCGCATAGTAATTATTATTATTTTTTGTGTGTGAAATAATAATAATAATAAAATGCTGTTTTAATGAAAAAAAAAAAAATACATATAATAATTTTTTTATGCTGCAGCTTTAAAAAAAAAAAAAAAAAAGAGCTAGGGATTTAGAGATAATTCTTTCATGTTGAGAACAGACAGGTGTAAAGTAAAAAGATGTAGATGTCACTCTTTTTACGTGACTTGAATAATTAATCTTCTTTGTGCAGATAAGGTACGATAAAAAATGAGATATGAAAAGTTTTAAGAGAATATTATATGTAATTAATTGAAAAGGTTAAAATATCGTTAAATATTTTTTTTTTTTTTTACTTTTTATTTAATATAAGTACTAAATTGGTAGGTAAAACACCGATATTTTTAAAGTTAAAATTATTGGTAGAACGAAGAATTTTCTAGTAGATGTTAAATATATTCTAATGAAAAAATGTATATATTAGTAAAGTACCAAAAATTGACAATATTAATTTTTCATGCGATATAGTTTCTAAAAGATTTGTATCTCTTACTGAAAAATAGTATTTATTGACCCTTTAACGCGCGGTGGTATAAGTGTGAAACCACCTCCCAGTTGCAAAAACTCATCCCAGAAATTTTTTAGCAAAAATTTACGTTTATAACGTAGCAGGAAAGGCCGTTTTTTTTTAAAACTTAAAATTTAAAATTTCTTTTAATATATTTTTGTTCGTGAATACCGGTGGCAGTATAATTTAAATGATCCGAATTAATTTGCGCCGCAAAGGTTAAAGATCTTTAATTATGAAATTAAAATTTTAAACAGCGCCAATATTTACTAGGGTACTGGGGAAAATGTCAATATTTCCAGGTAACAAAACCACAAAACTTAATCTCTGTAATCACACAAATAACAAATTTTAATTGTAATTGAGTGGTGTTTAACACTTTACAGTTTAAAAGTCCCCGAAATGTCAGAAACCAGTTGGCATAGGTGGACTCTGCTCAGTTCCCCACCATATTTATGTAAATTTCTAATGTGAGACATATTATAATCAGGTTAAAAAATCATCATGTTTTATAATCATTTATAATCATGTTTTGTCCTATTCTCCCATGTTAAGAAAATCGTAAATTTCTCATAACTTACGAACTTTTTTAATTCGAATGTTGCAAATGAATAGGGTTCTTGCCAGTCTCGAAAGTAATATTTTAAAACTGATCTGACCTTTTTGCGACAATTTGTTCTTGAGATATCGTGTACACAGACTAAGAAACTAACGGACTAACGGACTAACGAACTAACAGACACCCTACAGACAGACACCATACAAATTTTGTCATTTTCGGATTCCTCACACCTGAAAACGTGTAAAAAGGTCAAAAGACCGAGGTCGAAAATTTTCACGATTACCTAAGTTCCCCATACCTATAGTATGATCGGGAACTAAAAATGATAAAAATAACATTTTAATAATAATGAATAATATTTCCAAATGTATTCGGCTAAATAACGCATGCTAAAGTAGAAAGTTAAACACTGAATTAAATAATTGCAGATTAATTTTGTTTTCTTAAAATGTGCTTTAAAATAATGCAAAATTACTTTAATGGATTATGATAAAATAGTAAATATTTTTGTTCATGTTTTTTTTTTTTCTTTGTAAATACTTAACCCGTTAAAAGTCGCTATAGCGCCACCTATTACAGATTGCGTATTTTTTATTTAACTGTCACCAATAATTTTAAGAAGTGATGTGATCGACGTTTCTTTGATTTTATTCGCGTTTTATGTATACCAAATGCCACTTCTAAATATTTTTGGAGGCTATTGAATAAAAAAATCTGGAAAAACTGAAAGATGGGCGGCAAATCGACCAACTAGCGACTACTAACGGGTTAAGCCATATTTTATAAGTTTTTTTTTTTTTTTTTTTTTTTTTTTTTTAAACAGAAAATGACAAAACAAAACACACAGTATAAACAATGCTTTAGTATGTTAATAAATTGGCAAAGATTTTTTTAAAATTCTATTCCCTTTGGGCTTATGGGGTCTTGAAACGTCATTTTTACCATTTTCTGACATTCCGGAAACCTACAAACTTTAAAGGGTTAAAAATCATACAATAACAACAAAATTTTCTCATTACTGTGATTCCAGAGATTAATCTTTGCAATACACTCTAAGACAAAAAAAAAAAAAAAAAAAAAAAAAAAAAAAGCGCGCCAAGAAACAGTTACCCGAATGGGACGAAAGTTGATAGAGGTAATGTACATGTAGAGGAAAACAAATGATTACAGTTTCAGACAATTTAGATGATTTAATAAAGAGAAAGAGTTTCACAAAGTGAACAAGTCAATAGCGCGTTGGTCCCCTCTGGCTTTTACGTAAGCAGATACTCCGCTTGGGATTGTTTGACAGTGTTGGCAGATATCCTCCTGCGAGATATCGTGCCAAATCCTGTCCAATTGGTGCGTTAGGTTGGCAGAATTTTGAGCTCGTTGTAGGGCTTATTTCATAATGCTTCGAACGTTCTCAATGAGGGAGAGATCCGGCGACTTTGCTGGCGATGGTAATGTTGGACAAGCAATAAAACAAGCAGTAGAAAATACTTCCGTGTGTGGGCAGGCATTATAATGCTGAAATATACGATCAAGATGGAGTGATATGAAGAGCAACAGAATGGGGCGTAGAATTTCGTCGACGTGTCGCTGTGCTGTAAATGTGCCGCTGATGGCAACCAAAGGGTTCCTGCTATGAAAGGGAATGACACCCCAGACCGTCACTTCTGGTTGTCGGGCCATATGGCTGGCTACAGTCAGATTGGTATCCTCCTTTTTTGGGATGTCTTCGCTGATCATCGGGGCTCAAATTGGAGCAAGACTCACCACTGAAGACAATTCTACTTCATTCAGTGACATTTCAGGTTGTACGTGCCCGGTATCACTGCAGATGGGCTTGTCGGTGTACAGAGTTTAATAGTACTCGGCGCAAGGGGCTTCGTGAGCTCAACCCCCTTTCTCTAAGTAGCCTATTAATGGTCTTTGAAGTCACTAAAGTACCAATTGCACGTAGGATCAATGGTAATGATAAATCTGGGGCTGTGTGTACCGATTTGACGTTCTGTCCTCTCTCTAGGGCGACCGTTTCCTTCTTGACGCTATGTTTGGCCATGATTCACCCATTTTTAGCAACATCATATCTAGCAGTGGCATCGTTTCTGTCCAAATGTTAAACGATTCACCGATTGAACGAACCGGCTTCTTTGAGTCCATCTGCACTCCTATCTTAAATGCAGACATCGGCGGATATTGTTCGCGCATCTGTATGTGAGGCATAGTTACTGTCTATCTGAGTAGACTGAATAAAATTCTCAAAGAATTTAGGAAATGGAATAGAAATTTCTCCTTTTTAATATTTTGCCAGTTGTGCATTTAAGATGCGCTGCAGCATCACATGAATTTTCAATGGTACCCAAACCTTAAAATTTTGCATTTTCTATCGAAAATTTTATTCATGTTAATTTGTGTCCAATTTGCATTACTCCGTCTTGGCGCTTTTTTTTTCTTTTTTTGTCCTAGAATGTATTTCATTTTTTGGTGTATTTCCCTAGAAAAGTAATTCACTATCGAAATTAACATTTGGCCCTGAATTTCGACCTATTGCAATTATTTTAGTTATTAAATTACAGCAGTATAACTAAATATGGGACACCTTTATCTTGTGTACTTTGATACTAATATTTAAAATTACCACTCATAAATTTAATCCAAAGGGATTTGTGCCTAAATATATGTCTAATATTCCCATTTTTGACGAGGAAAACGTCTTTTCATGATCTGTATAAAATCCTAGGTTAATAGTAGAAAAAAAAAAATTGTTTGAAACATCTCTCAAATATGCCTATAAGGGACACAAGTATGAAATAAATATAGTGGAACAACACACTTCCTTGAATTTATATGGAACGACCCTAATTTGAGATAAAAACTCAATTATATAAAATGTAATGAATCAATATATACCTATTTTTTTTTAAACAGGTAAATAAATTTTTTTAACAGAATATTAATATATTATATAACAAATAATTAAGAGATTGTGAAAATAAGTGCATTATATTTTAAATTTTAGCATCCGAATATCTCATTTTAACATAGGTAACCCACTATAATTTTTATCCAATACCTCTTTTTTTGCACAGGATGTCCAGTAAATGACTTACCATTTTTGACCGCAAATAATAAAAATATGGTTTAAGATTAAAATGTGCTGTCTGCTAGATTGTTATTAGAAAAACAATAAATTTTGAAAAATATATAGATTAAATTTAGTTAAATTTTTCGACGGAAGATGGTGCTGCAAGTTTTCTGTTTTAGTAAAAGAGAAAGGACGTCTAGTTTTTCAGGTAATCTTTCTTGAGAGAATCCATGATATGATCATACCTCCTAAAACAGATGCCTGCCGCGTGGCTCGGAAATTTGGCAACAATCTCGGCACCTGGTACAGATTGCATGACTATTTTATTCAACTGTAACCAATAATTTTAGGAAGTGATACATGATGTATAAAATAGACTCTTCTTTGATGCTATTCGACTTTTATGTATATTATATCCCACTTTAAAAAAATGTTGTGGCTGTTGAATAAAAAAGTCGTGCAATTTATAGCAGGTAGTACTGTCTACCGCTTCAACTGTTGCCAAGTTTCCTAGCCACGCGACAGGCATCTAGTTTAGGAGGCTATGCTATGAAAAAAAGGTATGATTAAACTGTGAAAGTGAGTAAACATGTAAAGTGAAAATTGCTGTAAAAAGTGAGTTAGTTAGATTCCCAGCCGGAAACGCAAACTTGTGGCGAAATTATTAATTAATTTTAACATTATGTATTTTTAAAACTTTCTTTCTTTCCTAAAAACAATGCAGCAACTGTCTAATTTTTATCTTAAACCGAGTTTTTACTATTTACGTACAAAATAGATCAGACTAGTATTGGACACCAGCTAAATGATTTACAATTTTAAATATTATATTTCTTCATTGAATATTTGAAAATAACAAAGTATCAATTTATTAGTTGAAAAACAACTATACCATTAAAAAAAATAATAATAAATAAATAATCAGTGCACATAAAAGAGAATGATAGAAATCTTCTTCTTAGCATACACGAGTATAAATAACCATTGAACTTGAAAGATTTTTTAAGCCTTATTACTGTAAAGTATTTTCTTGTCTACCAATATGACCCGCCAAATTATTTTTAAAACACCAGGATAAATTATAAAAAAAATGATTATAATAAATAATTAAGTTAAATTAGGAGGGAAAAAAAGAAATTATAAAGTACAAAAAAAAAAAATAATAATAATAATAATAATAATAATAATAATATTTGGATATATCGACCGCCAGGCGGACGAATGCCGACTAGTATTAAATAAAGAATGAAATAGCTTTCGTCCAATAATGTTCCAGATTAAGTATATTTTATTGCACATAATTAAACATACATTATAAAATTGCTTTAAAAAATAAAAGTGTCTATGCAATCACGTCACATTGTTCTAAATGACGCGACCACTTAAAAAATTGCCATCGCAAACATCCAAAATATTGAGCCATTTCGTACCGGAATTGGACAATGCACTTGCGTTAGAAGACAAAAAACTCATCCAAGATGTGTTTTATGAGTTCATTATAGAATTTGATCGGATATCTTGTTTGCAAATGGTTCCCTCTGGATATTTTCAAACTCACATAAGAAACATATAAGAGCGTTGAATAAATGACTGACCCATTTTCAAAGCAAATAATAAAAGCGCAGTTTCATACAAAGCGACGCTGCTCACTGCATTATTATAATATATATATATATATATATATATATATATATATATATATATATATATAAATTAAAAATAAAAAAAAGTTTAAATAAATAAATAAATAAAAACGAAATAAAAACAAAATTAAAAATATGTAATCTAAAAGTTGTTAAATTTTTCACCGGAAGAGGGTGCTACAGGTTATATATTATTAGAAATCCTTTAGTTTACTGCATGAAGGTAGAAAGAGTATATACCATGGTATTACCATTGTTTACTGAAGGATTTCTATATATTATTAGAGACACTATATTAGGAAGAGACTGGACATTAAGGGGAAGTCGGCCATTTTAGCGCCGACTCGGAGCGATCCCCGTAGAACGTAATGTTTTTTTCTTTGCAATTAACACTATTCTATGCAACATAAATGGAAGAAAATTGTATTAAATTTGTTCAGAATGTAATGCAGAATATAAATATCTAATTTTTTTCGTCTTAGAAAAAAAGAATTTAAAGAAAAACGAATTTTTTTTTAACCTTCGATATGGTTACTTTTTCAACTCCGATCGGAAACAGAGGAATTTTTTGTTCTATCTATTTCTATATTAAGCAAATGATTGCGAAAGTAATTCTACCTTATATTTTCTGAGGACATACATTCTATATATAAAAAGTTAGAAAAATTTTAACAAAAATATGGTAATCTTAGTTTTTGTCAAGTAATTCATACATAAACGTAAAACTACGGCAGAAGAACAGAACTTATTTTTTATTATTTTATAAAAATATTTATGTAATATTTTTACAGGCTAAAAATACATATATAATTTATTTAAATTACGCATTATTATTAATAATGACGTAACTATTTATTTTTGAAAGATATTAACAAATATTTTTAGAAATTAAAAAGGTTTTTATATATTTTATTTGCATATCCTTATTTCATCGTTTTTTTTTTTTTTTTTTTTTTTTTTTTAAGTTTTTTAAAATATTATGTAAATAAATATAATAACTTATTTAAATATTATTTATAATATTTATTATGTCAATTATTATTAAAAAGAAATTTATATTTCATATGCTAGCAAATAATATACACCTTATTATCTTTATTTTTATCAATTTATTTTAAGAAAACTGATACATTTTGCGTACCAGCAAATAATAGAAAAATATATTTTTTAAATATGTATTTTAAAATATATCAGAAAAATATATTTAGATCTAACATATTAAATATATTGCAAAACAGAACTTAAAAACTAATAGCTAGCAAATAAATAATGTAATTATCTCATATGTTAGAAAATAAATTCGTAAAACAGCATGCAATAAGAGAATTTAAAATATTTAAAACACAATATAAAATAAATAATAATGCATTTTTATTTTTTAAAAATATTTCAAAATTAAAGCAATTTATCTCCCAATAAAGTAAAAATGTAATAAATAAGTTTTCCTCCAGTTATGACGTAAAATAATCGAGATATTTTCTCTTCGTAATTTTAAGGAATGGAGCCACTGGCACTAAAATGGAGGATTTCGTGAAAAAGCCGGCGCGCCAATGCCCAGTCTCTTTCTAATATAGGGTATCTATATATTATAGTAATATACAAAGAACATCTAATTTTCAGTTAATCTTTTCTGGGAGAGTTCCTGTTATGAAAAAATGTGTGTTTTAACATAAAAAAAAAAAAAAAGAAAGAAAAAGTTAATGCTAACAGTGTAGAAAAAAGTGAGTTATTTACAATTTTAGCCGATAGAACTATCTTGTATCAATAATTTTAAATAATTTTAAACAATATGAAAATGTGTTTAATATGCTTAGTTTTCCAATAAGAATACATAGAGCGGGTTAAAAATACAAATAAATATGAATAGTAAACAAGTAAATAATAATTTTTTTTTTTTTTTTTAAATGGTTGGATCATTTATTGGACAGCCGTAATGAACTTATTTAGCTTATATGAGGACCTCAAACAACTTTAGTCACTAACTTGTTCCTGTTCAGGATTCTATTTTTTGGTCATTGATTTGATTCCTGTCCGCGACATTTTTCGCTTTATATAAAATTATTCATTTTTTTGTTCCATTTTCTTAAATATATATATCTTAAGTCATTCATAAATCATTAAGTGGTTAGCTATAATAAATTTATTAAAGGTCCTTATACTATTTCATATAATACACGAATGAGTAGCAGATCTAGAACTTAACTTCTGGGAGTGGCTAAAGTTTTTCAAAATGTTATTTCAGATCAATGAAAAATTTACAATTTTGATGTTAGTTGCATTCGATAGGTACATTAGGCTACACTTCGAAATTATTGTAAGAGTTTATTTGTAATTAATGTATGAAGAATTTTTGTAAGATTCATCAAAAACAATTTGAATAGTACATACGAACGTACATGTATGTGATATATGTAATTAAACACATAAAATGTAATTAAACGCATATTACACTACATACGTACAACAATGATTACTCAAAATATTTGTACACAGTTATAATTTATATTTTTAAAGATTGGGAAGGACTTTTATAACTAATCAAGTTCGAGATGACATAAAATTGAAAATTCTATCCAATACGATGAAGGATAACGATATATTACTAGTGTATGCTATTGATTATATATGTATACATATATTACTTAATTATAGGGATTATAGTTTGTCATTTTACAATAGCTATAATATTGAATGTTTTATTTAAAATGCAATCAAGTTAATTCATTATTTTTTATGGACATTTTACAATAGCGACTATATGACCTATTAATATGACTTTTTTTTTTTTTTTTTACAATCTCTCCTTCATCCTACTTATTCTAAATCTACAAATATTTCTCTTAAGATCTTGTTACTTTCTTTTTTAAGACATATTCCATCATTTAATATTGAAGTTAACCTAAACAAAAGAGTGACTTTAATAAATTTATGTTTTAACCATAAAGTACCATACTTGTATTGCATCTATCGCCAGAATTTTAATTAAATGATTAATTCGGCGATTAGTTGAATAAAGGATGTCCTAATTTTTTACTCGTAGCTGGCGGAAATTTAGAGATAAAACGATAACTTTGCAAATTCACAGCGACAACAACAGTAGGAAAAAATACAATAAAAATTTCTTAAGAACGCTATCTACGACGCTTTAAAAAAATGCCAGTTAAAGAGGTCAATTTTTGCTAAAAGTCGTTTAAAAAATCCTTATTCAGGCAAAAAAAAAAAAAACATTATGAATAAAATTGATTAAATTATTCAAATTTACATTATTTATCTATACTGCTTTGTAGTAGTCATTAACATTAGTTTGAATTAATATTTTTTTTTCTTTATTTTTTCTAAGAATTCTTTTATATCCTAGATTAAGCTCATTAACTTAACATCTTTCCTGAATGAATAAAAGTTATGTATTAAGCCCACTGAACACTCTTAGTAAAAATAATAGGTTTAGCTTGTAATATTTAAACCAAACTATGTTTTATATTTTAATTTTGCTATTTTAGGTTAATATTACTCTTATAAAAGCTTTTAAAAATACTTCAGTATTGGTTGGACACAAAATTCACGTTTCTAAGCTTGGATTTCACCTATAATATGCACATTAAAAACTATAATGTCTTATGAAAGACATCTTTTTACTACCGACATATTCATAGCATATATCTGCTATAATTCCTCAAATAGAAAGCAGTAAAATCAAGGCAGTAGCCAAAGTAGGAGAGGGAATGGAGGTTTAAATATTTCCCAACAATTTGTAGTAGAATTGCATTAAAATGTAATCAAAAGTTGAAAAATTTTTGATTAAGTTTTACTTTTAACAATCAATATTATGTACTGAAATATTAACCTCCTCCGATTTTTTATTTCAGGCTACAGCCTCGAATAAGAGAGTTCTTTGTAAGGAATTACACTTGAAAAGAGGTCAGTTCAAACAAAGAGTTAAACAATAATGCCTACTCTCGCAAAATGTGACCATTAAGAGAAATATGTATTTGTACATGGACACTAAATCGATGTAAATCAGTATTAAAACTGACAGAAAAATTCCGAAATATTTGGCAATTTGGCGAGTAACATTGGCCCTTATAGGAGGTGACCCTTAAACAGAGGTGGACGTTTAGAGAATTTTTGGTGAACAATGATATATAATTACTTAAAATGACTTTTACTGAAAATGTTATTCAATCATTCCAACGTAAATTTAAGTGTTTCCTTTAAGTTTTGTGAATGTCAATGATTTTACGGAGAGGGAGGTGGGCTTCAGCAATCTAGCCCCCTGCTGGATTCGCCACTAAAAAGAATTGATTATTGGGTATTAATATTACAAGTTTCGCTTTTTAAAATTTCTTTTTGGAATAAAATTCTTTTGTTCTGACCCAAATCTTCTCTTTTTGCTTATAAGAAATGTGTTTAATACTGATCGTGAAATAAACTGCTGTAAGTCGTAACATTTCAAAATGAATAGCTATGGATAAGTTTTAGTATTACTTTCCGAACACTATAGTTAGGAAAGTATTGTAATCATGTCAAAAATCCGAATTTGAGATTTTGATGTTCTATACGTTTCAAGGTCCAATGAGTCCGTTTTCACTATTTTTGCGATGATGTATGTATGTGTGTGTGTATGTATGTGTGTATGTATGTGTGTATGTATGTGTGTATGTCTGTGAGTGAACACGCTAGCGTCTAAACGCTTTGTTCCATTAACCTGAAAGTTGGTACGCATATTGTAAGTCACCATAGTACGAACCCTATAGATTTTGTGAATCTAGCACTTATAGTTTTTTTACAGGGACACAAAGAAAAATTCTTTATCATTACGGCCTATGGGACAGAAATCTTAAAAGTGCGATTGCATCTAAACGCCTTATTCAATTGAGCAAAAATTTTATACACATATTATAGGTCACAGATACTCAACCTGTATAGATTTTGAAGAATCTAGGACTTATAGTTTTCTTACAGGGACATAAAGAAAAACTCTTTATCATTATGGCCAATGGGGCCAAATTTTTAAAAGTGTGATAGCGTCTAAACGCCTTATTAATATAAACAAAAAATTTGTACACATGTTATAGGTCACAGTTGCACACACTGTATAGATTTTGGTGAATCTAGCACTTACAGTTTTTTTACAGGGACACAAAGAAGAAATCTTTATCATTATGGTCTATGGGACCCAATTTTTAAAATTGCGATAGCATCTAAACGGCTTATTCAATTGAGCTGAAAATTTATATGAATATTATAAATCCCTGTTGCACTAACTATAAGCATTTTGGTGAATCTAGCATTTATAGGTTTTTACAGGGACACAACGAAAAATTCTTTATCATTATGATCTATGGGCTCAAAGATCAGGAGCGTTAAATAAAACATCGTGTGATGTATGGAAAAAAATACTCAAACACTCTATTATGGTTTTCTCCCTTTTGTTTGTTTAACAACTCCTTTTTCTTTACTTTATCTACAAAACTGTTAATTACTCAATGTTCGGAAAGTCAAGTGGAGACACTCCAGATTTTTTTTTTATTATTCAGATGATTTTATATTGTCATACCGGCGAAATTATTTCAATAAATCCCCACTTATCTATAGAATTGTCTATCGGAGAAATGGGATTAAATAGAATATGTCATTAACATACATCATGCAGTTAGCCTGAAAAATAGTCTTAACACGGCACAAATCAACCCAAAAGATTTTTTTTTCTTCTAAACAAGAAGAAGATTATACGAATAAAATATTTCTTTTTTTTCGTGAAACATTTATTTTACATGTTTATATCTTTACATATTCAACAATTGAGTCTTAGACTATATTTTAAATAAATTTCGGAGAAAACCACGGAAAACTCCGTAGTGCTAGACCGACGAGCATTAACTCGAATCGAGCTCTGCATTTCCATTTTAACAGCTTCAAAGGCCGCTGGTGAGATGGTGTTAGTTCAGAGCTAAGGCCAGCTGAATTAGGAAAGATCCTAGGAAAAGGTATTGTGCCCTTCTCGGAAGTTTGTCTAAATTGTTTTATCTTGTATTCACTCGAATTTCGGAGAAAATCACGAAAATCTAGGAATAGCTAAGCAGATGAGCTTGGCCTGAATTCGAACCCGGCACCTTCCGTTTACTAGCTTTGACAGCAGAACTTTTCTCGCAGGTATATATTTTTTTAATTAAACCATTCAATCACACTTTTAAGAATGTGAAATTTATATATAAAAAATAAATAAACGGCTTTCGCAAGGGGAAAAAATGTATATATATTAAGTTTGTATTCAAAATTTATCATACTATGGTATTTTTTTTTTTTTTTTTTTTTTTTTTTTGTAGCGTATCGACATCGAATACTGCAAATAAATACAATTAGAAAATTTTGTTACTTTAAAAGCTTATTTTCTTGGTCAAAATTTAGTATCCTACTAAATAAATCCTACTTTTTATATAAAAATTACTGTATATTTCATTTTAAATAATTCTTATCCAAGAATATTCTTTTTATATATAAAGCTGTGTTTCCGAACAAAATGTAACAAGTTTATGGTGATTAATCTTCTTTCTAATTGGTAATTCATCATTTTCTTTCTAACTTCATTGTAAACAGATGCATAGAATTTATCGATTACTTTTGTTTGTTTACGTCGGACAACACTAATTACTAAAAATGATTCATTAAAATTGTCAAATGCAGCGTAGCAAAATTGAGTTTTAATCAAACATTTTGTGAGATAATGAAACATAGTGTTTATAAATGATTCCTGCAAAGCACATCATAAAGCTATCAATAGCGTTTTCATAAAGCATTAAAAAATAAAGTTATGTTTAATTTGAAAAAAAAAAAAAAAAGGTAGTGCGAATAGAGTGAAGTTTTATTTTAAGCCCTGAATGACGCGTAACACCCATTAGTTGTGAATAAATTGATCATCAAGAAACATTAATGTATTTTTAATGTGTGTTTCAAAGGGTAAGTTAGAAGAAAACTGCTTTTTTCATTCACTTTATTAACTCGTGTTCTCAGAAATAAAGCTGATGATCGGTAAGATTTTACTTAATAATTTGATAATCTTACTTCTAAAATATAGTTTTAGATTACTAATCATAAATCACAATGAATTCAAATCTATTTTCTTTATATGCTACTGTTTCATATTTATATTATGACATACACATGTAAATGTATAATAAGGTAATGTGTATACTGCAATTAAAATAATTATGAAAATAGTCAAAATAATCATAATAATGGTTAATGCACATTTGACTATTTCATAGGTAATAAACTCTTATTTTGTTTATCCCGAACCATAAAGATATAAAATTCAGTTGTGAATGAAAATAATATTAAACATAGTCGTTTAAATATAGTATATTATTTTATTTATGGTTGTTATATAGTTTCATCATTCCAACTAACTTTTTTTTCCTTTCATTTCTACATACGTTTCGTGTTATCTGTTCAAAATAAAATAAATTGTTATCATTTATTATAATTGTCTGGTACTAAAACAAATACACAAATTGAAATCATATTCACACATAAAAATTGTTATAAAGTGTTAAAGGCGCTTTATAACGAAAGAGCAAGTTCAGAAAATTCCTATTAATAGTTCTTAATGTAACTGAATATTTTTGTGTAGCCCTGTAAATCTAATTATGATCATACTGTATTCTATAGGAAGCATTCTTTTGTGCATTATTTTTGGGTGTCCCTGTACATAAACCACATGTGGTATTTACTCCATTTTATATATGAAACATCCGATAGTGAACTTGAATAACATATTTCAATTTCATTAAGATTTGTGTGCAACAAATGTATTAAAATATGGTTTATGGAAATACCTCTAATAGAACACAGTGCTTTGGATTACTTTTGTGTGTCCCTGTACACAAAGCATCAGATAAATTAACTCAATTTTCAATAGGGAACATCCGATAGTAAACTTGAATAACATATATCAGTTTCAAAATTTTCCATAAATATTTACGGGAGTTAGAACAGACAAACCGAAGTCATACACACTTTTCAACCTTGTTGGAAAATGTTAAAAAATCAAGAAGCATGTTTAATTTTGAAACATTTAAACTTCATAGAAATGTTTACTGAGAAGTTAAAATACTGTAAAAATTCTCGATTTAAAATATATAAATATAAGTAAACATATAATAAATTTTTATGAGAACAGACTATATGCATTGTAATTGATTACATTGGTCTACAGCGGTTCGGTAACAACGGTCAAATTATTATTGTTATTATTAATTCCAATTTATATTTAAATAGCTGCAAGTAAAAATGTTCCACCACGTCACATTTTTCTGTTAGAGTATCAGAAAATGGCAATTTTTACGATTTTCACAGTATCACAGGTGGCAACCCTTCCTGCTGGCAACCAGAGTCCTGGCAACTCAAAGTCCCGGCAACCACGTTTGTTCCATTTTTTTGTTAAAGTATCAGAAAATGGCAAATTGCACTATTTTTTTATGATTTTTACAATACAGTCGACACCAAAAGTATCCGAGCACTAGCCAGTAATTCCGATATCAAAAAAGTACATTTAATACTATTTTGTTAAATAAATCCTTGTAGAATCATGTCCTTAGACTGACTAAGAACATGACTCAACAAGGATTTATTTAACAAAGCAGTATTGAGGGTACATTTTTAGACAGGGATTATTGCTAGTGCTCAGGTACTTTTGCTGCCGACTGTATAACACATCGTGCCGACTGTATCCCACATCACCTTTCGTGCTACTAACCCTGCCTCCGAGCCATTTTCTCTGCTGGCAACCCCTGTTTGGCAGCCCTGTATTCGTACCTTATCTATTTTTTTTTTTTTTTTTTCCTGGTATTCTAGTTAACAGATATTCTTTGTTAAGTATGATTGTGCTGTTTTATAGTTAAAGTTTCATGTTCAAAATGGCAAATTTTCAGTGTAGAACTTGTAAAACCGTACCCGATAAGTTTTGCTGCATTTGTGAACTATTTATATTAAAATCACTAGGTAGATATTTTACACAAGACGTAAAAAAGCCTATTTTTTGTATTTTGGTTTTAAAATAATAAATAATAACAATTCAATCATTTAGTGTATATTCCTTGTTTTTACGTTCTACTTAGTCTACAATATGTATATTATCTCCATATTAACAGTATTCCTTCCTTGCTAAATTAATAATATTGATAATAATAATGCATGTCTTCTAAAGACTTTTTTACATTGCTTCCAGTACAGATTAAATAATCGTAACAAAAAAAAAACTGTACGTGTTACAGATTTTTCACTATTATTTTTTAATTCTGCACTGCAGAATTAATTGAAAATAGCTAATTTCATTTCTGTTACCCCCAAAAAATGTTCTTTTGTCGACTAATGTTATTAGCGGAATATATTGATAATAGAAGTTGCAACATTCTAGATTTTGAATGATAATATTCTTTTTTTTTTTTTTTTAATAATGAATTTATTCTTGATTAATTTTAAATTGTTATGATTAAATAATAATAATAAAAATAAATAAATAAATAAATAAAAAAGTGTTAAAAAAATTAGTGGTCTTTAAAATATTGAATACAGCGATCTTTGTTATTAATATATTTTTCGGGTAATTTCGAATACAGTACAGATATCTGTGATCACTGTTAGTGATATATATTATGCTGGCAATTATAGTTGTGTTACAGATGTTTATCTGAAACACTCGCTCTTCAAAAACATATGTTACTCCCCTCTCGCCTTAATTTAGTAGATTCACTACTGGGCTGGTAGTTTACGAGTACCTTTATGAACAACATTGATATTCAGAATGATAAAAAAATTTATCTGTTATGTATAGGTTATGTTGTATCATTTCATGATAAGTTAAAACCACAGTAGTACAATCCTCTACCTTCAAGGACAAAACTAAAACGTATTACAATAAACAAGGTTTTTATTAGCAACTGATTTTGATAAATAATACGAATTTGGTGATAATGTCCGTATGTCCAATATAATTTTGATAACATTTAAAGAAAAATCCCAAATTGTTATACATAAACAGAAACATCGAATTTTGATTATTTTGATTATTATTTTTCTTTGGGTTATAATTCTACGTATGGTATGAGATAAACGGTAAATAAATAAAATCTGCAAAGCTTCGTGCTTTCAAAATAATCAACGAAAACGAATGTACTTTAAAGATATGAGCAGTAAAACACTTAATGGTTCATAAAAAAGCAATAATACAAGTCATAACATTTATTAGCTTGAACTAAAAGCTCTTTAGGGAGTAAACAAATAGAGCTTACAGGAAATAATTTGACAAACTATAATTGCCCTAATACCATTTCGGTTACTGTATATTAATTTATTTTTTAATTTAAATAACATAAAATGAAGTAATGTCCTGGCTCTTGCTACCATGCCTGCTATTTTATTGCTTAGGAAATATTTAAATTTACGTTAATTTATATGTATAGTTTAATTTTATTTTACTGAAAATGGAAATTTAATTAAAAATTTTATTTAAGAAATGTTTTTAAAAGCAATATTCTTTCCTATAAAATGAAATTTATCTAAAGAAATTAAATGCATATTTATCTTTTAATGAAATAAAAAAATAACTATATTGAAATAACATGATATATTTCTGGAACGGAAATGATTTTATTGAAAATTTTTAAATTAATATACCTAAAAATATTAAATTTAATAGCATTTGTTCATACCATTATTGTCTATTAACATTATTAAAAAAAAAATGTGCGTTTGATTTAATTACATTGAAAATTTAATCATTTGTTTCTTTTATTAATATTTACACAATATTGTTTTTTAAACCTAGTTTTTAAATCAAGTTAAAAATTACATTTCTAAATAAAAGTTAGTTCATATTTTAAATAACGATCCAACGTTAGGACAATTCTATGTAATGCATGACAATTCATTTTAAAGTATTATTCTTAAAACTCGTCTTTAAATTTTTAATTAGAATTTTTAATTGTATATAGTTTGATTTCGTTTTCCATTTTAAAAAATATTAAATTGTTTTTTTTAAATTCCATAAAAATAAATAATAAATAATCAAACAATTTTTACTCTGTTTGTTTAAAGGAATAGAGTTTTCTCTATAGTTTACGAAAAGCCGCCCATACAATTGTAGGGGTTAGCATCTCTGACCCCGACACTGTAGCATCCGGGTTCGAATCCTGGACAAGGAATAGATGTTTTGACCTCCTTTGTCCCTGTTAGGTGCAGAGACGGATGCCCATTGATTGATTCTTCGAAAATAGCCTTTAATTCTTCGATCCACCTGCAAATGCGTAGTTGCAAGAGTCTGGCAATTGGAAAAAAAAAATAGTTTACGATTAAAAAAAAAAAAAAAAAAACCATTTAACGTTAGGTGTATCTTTCATCTTCATAAAAAAAAATCCATTTAACGTTAGGTGTATCTTTCATCTTCATAAAAAAAAAATCCATTTAACGTTAGGTGTATCTTTTATCTTCATAAAAAAAAAAAAAAAAAAAAAATCCATTTAACGTTAGGTGTATCTTTCATCTTCATAAAAAAATAATAATAATAATAATAAATCCATTTAACGTTAGGTGCATCTTTCATCTTCATAAAAAAAAAAAAAATCAAGCAGTTCGCATAGATAATGAACACTTTCCAATTTTAATTACGTGAAAAAAAAAAAAATATATATATATATATAATATATATAAATTAAATTTGCGTCTATATGATGTCGTGATGATCTAAAAAATGACGTCTATAAAATAATAATAATAATTTTAAATTTTAAAGGTTACGAAGAGATTCATAAAGTGCGATAATTTTGCACGGGCTTGCAAGCAAAATAATTATCTGACGTGAGAAATAAATAAAATGAAACGATCATGTTTCAACGGGCATCTTAGTTGCCCTACAACTAACTAGTAAGATAGAATCAGTTTGGAGGAATTTTATGAATATTATACCCTTTATCTACTGACGGTACTTATAAGTACTACCCACTTCTAAATTACATAGAATAACCATTCCAGGATATTTGGCAGCACGGGTTCTATGATGAGTATTTTAGCTGGGAAGGCGAATAGTTTCAAAACAGAAGTTGCGTTTTCAGCTGCCATTTTGATCGGATTGCCAAGATTGACATTTTTGATCCGCAAAAGCAGTTAAAGCCAAAAGTTAAGTTCCTTATTTTTTTATATGTTAGTTAAGACCTTAGAAAACGATTTGACTATTTATTTTAAGTGAACAGTGTATATAATTGATTTTACAGTTGAATAACTTTCTGGTACTTATAAGTACCGCCAGTACACTGGATGTTAGTGAAAGCACTTCGTGTTTACTTTTCGTAAGTGTAGTTTGTTATTGTATTTCATTGTTTTGTAGCGTCATTACTAAACTGTAATAGAGTTATGCTTTTTTGGCATTCCTTTTTAGTCTAACTTATTTATTTCGCTTTTTAACTTTTTTTTAACGTTTTCGAAAAGTTTTGAAATTTGAATCTGAGCTTGCTTTTTTTTTGCCACATAGTGAAATGAAATATCTATTTTTTATTCAAAAATTAGCAACATTTTAATTTCTTTGTGTGTAACTGAGATTTAACAATAATAGAAGGTATTTGTATTTATTACAGAGCCTACCATCTGAAAGCAGTTGTGCACTAACATATGATTCTTCAGATGAAGAAGTCCCAGCAAATAATCTGCTAGAATTTTCGTCAGATTCTGAAGAAGACGATCAAGAGACTGAACAAGACCCAGGGTGCAGTAGTTCATGTCCAGAAAATACGGCACTTCCTACCCCAGGATGCAGTAAATCAAGAGTGAATAGGTAATGGAACAAAAAAGAGATGTCCAGACCGAAGTTCCCATTTTACCCATAAATATCTGAGTTTCTTGATACCACATTTGAACATTTAGCTGCATTTATAGCATATAAAGAGTAGCGAGAAAACATATCTTCTTTGGAATATAGGCGTTGCATAATCAAAGGACTGCTTACAAAATCAAAATCCCAACCTAAATGAAAAGGAAGACCCAAATCTAATGGCAGTGAGCAAGTTTTCTCTGCAAACAAGAGGAGGAAAGGGAACATGTCTGTTTGTAAAGATATCCGCTTAGAAAATCGTGGATGCCATCGTCCAACTTTTGTTTCGAATCGGAGTTGTTGTGAATTTTGTGCTTTAAAAAACATTCAATCGAAACCTTACTCAAAATGAACAAGAAAGAAAAATCATGCAGTACCCATTGATTAGTAACACTTTCCAACTTTACGTAATTGTTGTATCGAATAAATTTTATTATTCTTTGCCTACGTTATCACACAACAGACAGAAGGACTGAAAAATATACAGATAGACTAATTGATTTTAAAATTGCTCTAAGGCATTTTGGAAAGGGTTAAAAAGGCTTAACGCAAAAAAAAAAAAAAAAAAAAAAAAAAAAAAAAAATGCAGCCATTAGATTATAATTACAGCTTTTGATCTCTCTGAATATTTTAGTGTAGCCCTGTAAATCAGAAAGCTAATCATATCATATTCTATACAAAAGATTATTTCAGAGTATTAACAATAAATTTCAATATTTTTATGATTTTTACAGTAGAAAGACTTTTAAATATAATTTTCAAAAAATTCTGTCCTAAAACGTAATGCATTGGCATATTTTTTTTTCCTTTGTCCCTGTAAACAAACTAGTTGTACAGGATCTATTAATGTCATTCTAAATGGAGAAAATTCTATTGGGATAATGTTTATAAAAACAACACTCATAGAACACAATGCTTTTGAATGTATTTGGGTGTCCCTGTACACAAACCAGAAGAGATATTCACTCCATTTTCAATATGGAACATCCGATAGTGAACTTCAATAAAATATTTCAGTTTCGAGAAATTCCATAGATATTTAATGGAGTTGGAGCGCGGGCTTACAGACAGACAGATGGACAGATACACAAACTGAAATCATATTCACACTTAAAAATGTTAGAAAGTGTTAAAAACATTCAATGTAAACGAAAGTAATATTTTAGCAATTTTTTATTAATAGCTCTTAATATAAATGGATATTATTCCGTCACCCTGTAAATCTAATGCTAATTATGCTATATTCTATGCAAAGCATTTTTTTTGTGCAGATAAATAACATAATTCAATTTCCTAAAGCTTCGTAGAAAGTAATTAAAATTTGATTTATAGAAATATCTCTCATAGAACGCAATGCTTTGGAATACTTTTGAGTGTCCCTGTATATAAATCGGTGGTGGTATTTCCTCCATTTTATACAGGAAACATCCAGTAGATAATTGGAATAATATATTTCAATTTCATTAAGATATGTCTAGAGTAAAGGTATGAAAATATGGTTTATAGAAATAGCTCTCATAGAACACAATGCTTTGAAATACTTTCGGGTGTTCCTGTACACAAACCAGTAGAGGTATAAATTCCATTTTCAATAGGGAACATTCGATAGTGAACTTGAATAACATATATCAGTTTTAAAAAATTCCATAAATATTTACGGGAGTTAGAGATCGGACAGGCAGACAGGCAGACGGACGGACGGACGGACAGGCAGATACACAAAACTGAAATCATATTCACACTTAAAAAATGCTAGAAAGTGTTAAAAACGCTTAACGTAAACGAAAGTACAATTCTAGCAATTTTTTATTAATGCCTCTTAATATAACTGGATATTTTTGTGCCACCCTGTAAATCTAATGCTAATCATGCTACATTCTATGCAAAGAATTCTTTTGTGCGTGTAAATAACATATTTCAATTTCTTAAAACTTCGTGGATAGTAAAGTTATTAAAGTTTGATTTATAGAAATATCTCTCCTAGAACGCAATGCTTTGGAATACTTTTGAGTGTCTCTGTACATGAACCGATGGTGGTATTTCCTCCATTTGATAGAGGAAACATCCAATAGTGAACTTGAATAACATATTTTAATTTCCTTAAGATATGTGTACAGTAAAGGTATGAAAATATGGTTTATAGAAATACCTCTCATAGAACACAATGCTTTGGAATACTTTCGGGTGTCCCTGTACACAAACCAGTAGAGGTATAGACTCCATTTTCAATAGGGAACGTCCGATAGTGAACTTGAATAACATATTTCAATTTCATTAAGATATGTCTAGAGTAAAGGTATGAAAATATGATTTATAGAAATACCTCTCATAGAACACAATGCTTTGAAATACTTTCGGGTGTCCCTGTACACAAACCAGTAGAGGTATAAACTCCATTTTCTATAGGGAACGTCCGACAGTGAACTTGAATAACATATTTCAATTTCATTAAGATATATCTACAATAAAGATATGAAAATATGGTTTATAGAAATACCTCTCATAGAACACAATGCTTTGGAATATTTTCGGCTGTCCCTGTACACAAACCAGTAGAGAACCTGTATCAGTAACCGGTAACTGAATTTTATTTCCAGAAAAGAATATTTATTATTCTGTTTGCACAGTTACTTGCAAAATACCTCGTGAAATACAGACAGACAGACAGACAGACAGACGGACGGACAGACGGACTGACGGACAGACAGACAGACAGACAGACAAACCGAAGTCATAAACACTTTTCAACCTTGTTGGAAAGTGTTAAAAACGTGTAATGTATTTTTGTGAAAAGAAAAATATTTCTTTGAATACCATCAAGTTTAATTTATGTGTAAAACCTGTTTTTATGTGTAAAAAAAAAGTAAGTAAATAAAAAATATATATATAATTTTCAAAAATAATTTTTTTTTGTGCTGTAACATATTAGTGTTCGCTGGTTATTACCATTTTTCAGACTTAAAACTGCGTTAAAAAAAGTCATACGGTCTTTTTGTATAATGAGAATATTTTAGCCCTCCGTGTACTGACGGTACTTTAAAGTACCAATTTAATTAATTAGCTCAAACGGATTAAATTTCCCAATGATGAGTACTTTATTTATTTATATCCCTTAATTTTCGATGTAGTAACTCAAAAAAAAAATCATTGCACGAAAAAAATTGCAGTGCATCATAATGCAGTAGATAAAGGGTTAAAAGAGTTGTGTATAGACATACGAGCAGATAGATGGACAAATAGACTGACAAATCAGAGTTATGACTACTGGCTTTTCAACTTTGTTGAAAGAAGATGTACTTTATACAGCAAGGAAAATCTTACATACTCTGAAAATTTACAAAGGTTTTAGGTTTTTATGGTAATGAATGTTGTACCATAATGATAGGATTGACTAAAAAATGAAATAAAACAGGTCCTTCTAAAAAAGAAGAAACGCTCATTATAACGGTGCAAATTCTTTATCAGTTTTAAAATTCTACCTCTCCGAATGCCTTCCCCTACATGATAGAATTTCAAAAAGTTTTGGCTTCTAAAAAATACATTGGTTAATTGAACTTAATGGATTACCTTTTTATGTGTTGTCAGTAATCTTTTGCAAGCTACAAACGTTTGTTTGTATATAAAATTTAAGAATAATAATTAAAAAAAAAATGTTGTGCGTTTTAAATTATTTGTATATTTAGAGAAAAATTAATCTCGATTTGTTTTTTCAGGAAAATTCGAAATGAACAAAATATATATATTGGGAGTACAAATTAATTCGGTCCGTTTTTTTTCGTTAAAAAAACATTTTATTTATTATCAAAATGAAAAAACATGTTATTCAAAGTATTGTCCATCGGTAGCCACAACTTTTGTCCACCTTTCTGGCAATTTTCGGATTCCATCTCTGAAAAATGAGTCCTCTCTGGACGCAAACCATGAATCGAGCCATTCTTGAATTTCTTCGAAAGAAGTGAAGCGGTGTCCAGCCAAATCGTGATGCATCCGTCGGAACAACCAATAATCAGAAGGAGCAAGGTCTGGCGAATACGGCGGGTGGGGTAGGACCTCCCATTTCAACGTTTCCAAGTAATTTTTAACGACAATTGCCACATCGCTTTTCAACGTCGCGCGGTTTCAACTCGTATGGGACCCAATTTCCTTGCTTTTGAACCATTCCCATTTTTTTTAAGCGCACGGAAATTGCTTGCTGAGTGACTCCCAACGATCCTGCAAGCTCTTGTTGCGTTTGGCACGGATCTTGATCGAGCAATTCCTCCAATTCGGCGTCTTCGAACTTTTTCGGCTGGCCCGGGCGTTCATTGTCTTCGACACTAAAATCACCATT
Organism: Salticus scenicus; assembly: GCA_963930645.1. Taxonomy (NCBI): domain Eukaryota; kingdom Metazoa; phylum Arthropoda; class Arachnida; order Araneae; family Salticidae; genus Salticus; species Salticus scenicus. The sequence continues at coordinate 137,850,590 of OZ005648.1, forward strand.
TTTGAAGCGTCGAAACCACTCTCTACATGATTTATCAGATGGCGCAGATTCACCATAAACTTCCACAAGCGATCGATGCGCTTCAGCGGCACTTTTCTTCCAATTAAAAAAGAAAATCAAAACTTCCCGCAAATGTTGTTTCTTTAGCACAAAACTCGACATATTGAATGCTCAAAAAACCAATGTTGTTGTATAAAACTCGAAGCTTCGTTGACTGAATATGGTTGACAAAGGTCAAACCTTTCTAACAATGCCAAAAACATCTATCATTATTCAGTAAACAAATCAGCCAGAGCCATCTATTGAAAACGGACCGAATTAATTTGTACTCCCAATAATAGATTTCATCACAAAACGCATTTTTGTGTCACTTACTTTATTAAAGTATTTAATTAAAAAAAAAAAAATACTGTTCCATTTATAACAATCTGTAATGCACTTTTGTAATATTTTCCAATGAAAATTACACTATTCGTTAAAACATGGAACTACTTGTTTATTTTTATTTTATTCGTTAAAACGGTAACTGAATTTTATTTCCAGAAAAGAATATTTATTATTCTGTTTGCACAGTTACTTGCAAAATACCTCGTGGAAAAGTAAATAAATAAATAAATAAAATAATATTTTTTGAAAATTTAATTCAATGGATCATTTTTGAAATACAGTTTCATTCAAAATTTTTACATAGAATTATCCGTTTATATATATTTTTCTCTTTCTTCTTAAATAAATGTTAATTACTTACCCAAATAATATTAGCAATAAAAGAAGGGTCAATTAAAAATGTATACTTAATAAAGTTAATCAGCAATCAATAAAACAAGGGCAAGAGTTGAAATCTCCTCAGCTTTAAAATTATTTTACGGTATGTGGAAGTATAAAATGATTTTCAAAACAGCCCGAAAATTCATTAGTTACGCTCATCTGCTTTAATAAACTCTTTGTTGCATCTTTTATCATTAATTCTTAATGAATAACAGGATTTGAATTATTCTATATGCATAAAGTATTCTAAGAAAATATTTATAATCTTTTGATGTCCACCATTCATTTTAATATTTGCAATTTTTTTCTTGTACGTGTTACTGAATTAACTTTGAAGATTTAATTTTTATATTTAATCCGCATAGTAAGTTGTTTGATATAGGTGAATGAATTTTTATTATAGAAATTCAAAAACAAAATAAATTAATGACAATTACATAGCAGCAATAATTTTATATAAATGTTTTAAATGTACTTTAGATAATAAGAAAATTGCATGTTTAAAAAATAGGGTATATTTGAAAGCATCATACATTAAATTATGTAAGTTAATAATAATAATAATAATAATAATAATAATAATAATGAGACCGGTTTTTCTCTTGGCGAAAATTGTTAAGTATTTGATTGTAGTAATGATGTAATTTTTCTTTTATAATAATAATAATAAATGCGCTTACTATTGGAAAATAAATTAACAAATATTGAATATTTCTGCATTTATGAAATTTACGAGAGTGGTGAAAATTATGCGCTTGTTTTCAACTTAGTACCGCATAAAAAAAGTCGAGCTATTAATTGTTAATGAGTTATACAAGCTGTTAATTATTAATGAGTTTATATATATGAAAAAATCATAATATTTAATGAAATACCAAAAGACATGATGTTCTAACAAAAAGTTTTGGCTCTGTCTATTGACAGTTCCTTGGTGAAAGTTTGGAGAGATGTGGGGATAGAAGAAACCTGAACATTATTCTAAACGTCATATCACTCTCCAATGTGGCATAGTTGTTAGGAGAGCCGGCATACAAGATAGCAGGTCACCCTGGCACGCATGTTAGGCATACTTATATTACGACGATATATAAATTAAGGGCTACAGCCGGGTATTCTACCACACATTAGTGGCTGCAAAATGTCTTTTTCAGCAAGACAACGCGCGTTCGCACATTGCATTCATTAGCAAACAAGGTCACCACCAATGGCTCAACACCAATCGGGAATATGTAGAACTTGATTGGCCGTCATTTATTTGCTCTGTACCAGCCTAAATAGAAGGACCAACTATAGAGGGTGATTTAAAGTATATGGACTTTCATTTCTCAAGAAACCGCCTCACGCTGAATGAATCTGTATCTGGGGATCTATTCTGGCCTGTTCGCTTCATCGTTCCTTCGCAATTCAGCGATCTTCGGAATATAATGATAATTTGGTATTTTGAGCTGTTCCGATCGAAATTCTGGCGACATTTTTCTTTCTCAAAATTTCTAAAATTTTCTCAAATTTCTGGCGAAAATTTTCGGACTGTCGTTGAATGACTCTTGTATTCGTTACAATATGGCGCGCCTACAAGGTACGATAAAGATGTTTAAAAATATTTTTAAAAAATAATTATGATTTTTGAAGTAAGGAAATTTCGTAAAATTTCAAGCATCTGAAAAAATTTTTTAACATTGCTTAAAATACATTCAGTGTAAATAAAAGTTGACTACTTTTTCCCATATATATGCAAATTTAAATAAAGTGAAAAGGGAATAAAATAAAAACTTTCTACATTTAAAATTATGAAAATTGCAACTGTAATTCAGAATCCAGTTAAACTTTTTAAAAATAACTATTTTAATGGATAATTCAAACTTTGACTTAATATTTTTGAATATAGTAAATGAGCTAAGATTATTTTAAGTTTAATGTTTTTTAGAAAAGAATATATTATTCATCACATACCTTTATGTAAGAAAATGAATATAGCGCTTTTTATATAAATATACAAATTACTTTCTAGAAATTAGTTGCGTAAATTAAACTTCCATAAACATTTTTTTTTTTTTATTATTTATAAACATAGAAAAATATTTTTATGTTTTGGTTACTAAAGTAAACAATACATTTTAATTAATTTTAGATAAATTCCGGGTGTCTCATAAGCCTGCAGATATTTTATAAATTCGTAGCTCTTGAATGAATTGATGGAATTGAACTCGGTTTGCGACAAAATCATTCTCGTGAAGGAGGATTTTTTTTTTTTTTTTAAATAATAATAGTAATAATAATTAAACTATTTGTTGATAGGGAGCGCTGTGCGTGACCAGATCACGCATTTTCATAAAAACTGTACTTATTCGCATGCAAATGTTTACAGGCATATAAACCCTAACAAATTACAGTTTGCAAACGAGTTATAACGCTGTTAACTGCAGGTTCACTTGGAGGTTCTTACCTGAGGGAAAACAACTTCACCAATAATGCTTTATTCATCAAGTCAGCATCGCAATTAAAAATTCATTTATGCACAAGTAGGAGACAAAATAAGAAATATACTGTTCCAATCGAAAAGTTATGCAATTTATAGGACTATTTTTCTTTCACATACGTGCAAAAAAATGTAACTATATTTTTTCTTTACCAAAAAAAAAAAAAAAAAAATACCTCCCTTCACGAGAATGATTTTTTTTCGCAAAACGCGTTCAATGCTATCAATTCATGCAATCAATAGTTTTGAATTTTTAAAATGTCTACAGACTTATAAAACCCCCGGTATATCTATTTACCAAAAATTTCGATAGCACTTAAATGAAAAAATATATTTTTGACAAGAAAGGAATAGAAAAATAAATTCTAACTTAAAAATATATTCGATAATTAAAATAACAGTTTCTCTAATACGGACATGTTAAGATTCACATGGGATTCAAAAGGTTTTGCTCAAATAAATAGCATATTAAATGACATTATATTACTATATTTCAAAAGTGATTTTTGGAAAATTTTTTAATTAGTACATACTACGTAAATAAAAACAAATCTATTATTTTGCATGTTTTAAAAAAGATATGGAGATCCTTACTCGTTATTTTGCCGAGTGAATATCTTACGTTGAGCGACTGTATTCATTTTAACTGCCATCCTAATGTAAAAATTTATTTGGCTATTTAAAATTTCCTTTTTACCTAGATGACACAATTAAATTGAGTGGAAATCTGCCGTATATGATCTGTTCATTTGTATTTTTTTTTCTTTCTTCCTTATTACACGACAAACAAATTAACAATCTTTATTCAACATGTTGGTCGTCTGCTGTTACTCACATGCAATCATAATAAAACAAATCACGTGTATGTTCATTCTTGGTTGAAAACGTTACCCACGAACGGAATTTACTTCATTTTCATTTGATTATAACGTTCGAAATACAGAACCGTTTACAGCTGAATATCGATACGTAAAAAATTTTGATCGAAAAAATGACGATGGATTCGTCTTTTTCCAAAGAAGCCAGAATAGGACCCCTAGTAGGGATGGATAATACTATAGAATCGCCGCGACAGAGGCCCACTTTGAACTGAACACTTCGTATTGCACCGTTGCATCCAAAATTATCTTTTTATAAATAGCATATTTTATTTTGACATGCATTAGCTGCCTGTGTATAATTTTATATCACATTCTACTCATTCTTTCATGGTGTTGTATTTTCTATGCCAGGCAGTGTATAATATTTGGCAACTTTCATGTTTTATATAGAATCACACAGACAATTATTTTTTTATGCATCGTGGAGAAAAGATCTATGCTTCATGAAAAGTAATAAAATATAACATATTAGTAGAAAAACCATTTTTTTTATATGCAAACAAGGTATGTCTTCAATGAAGTGTATAAGAAATGAAGGATAAAAAATTTATGCAAAAACAAAATAATTAAATTTCATCGCTTTTGTGATATTTTAAATTGGAAAAGCGTTTATTTATCGGAAAAGATAAAAATTCCATTGAAATATTGCTGTTAAAAATATTTATTATTAAAATATTTTGAAAAATATTTCATTCCGCTAAAAATGTGTCTTCAAGTTTATATGATATTGTATAAAGTAGTGAAACAGTTAATTTTAATTTTAACGTTTAATACATATTTTGTTTCTTTCCTATATATTAGTCTATAAGCAAAAACCTACTTCATGTATTGAAAAACAATTGTATTTTAAAGAAGTGTACTGTGTGGAATGGATTTCCAAATATGTATTAATATTTATACGTTATATTGGGAAAATCACAGAAGAAAATAAAAATTGAATATTTTTCAAAATCTGTGATGTTGTCAAAATGACTTATTTATGAAAAACGATTGCAAAAATTTTATTTAGATTGTCAGAAAAAAATTGATTTCATTAAATGTATTTTTTTTAATTGTACTTCTATGTTTAAAAACACTTCTCATTTATCTGAAACGTAAATTAGATTTTAAAATATATTTTGATTATTTTTAAAATCCAAAAGTATTAAAAAAAGTAAAAAAGTATTACTAAATTTTATCTGGATGTTTTAATTACAACTTGTCACTCCGCTGTCTTTTATTAAAGTTCTTTCATCCAAATGATTCAAAGACTGCTATAAAAACTCAAGGAAAAAAAAATAAATAAATAAAAGTAAAAAAATTCTGGGAACTGAAAAAAAAAAAAAAAAAAATCTATTTAGTAATTTTTTGGTTGTTTATTTAGACTTTGTTCCTTTCTTGTTCACAAAAAACATTTTACGAGTACTTGTCTGAACTTTTCTAATAAGAAATCCGAGTTTAATAGCTTCGTAGGCAATTGAACTGAAAATACATTACTAGAGTAATTTGATAATTTTAAGAATATACTGGACACCTTTTTGAAAGAAAGTCACCAATTGTTAAAATAAGTTAGTTTGAACCGTATTATATAACTAAGATTTTTTAGTCTATAACAGTAAAAAGTAATAAAAATATTTTTTGAATTTATGTATATCTTCAAATGTAAGGATAAATAATTTATAGAAGTCTATGAGTGCATCAAAATTGTTCAAGTATTTATACATTTATTATTTACTTTCAATATTTGTCGTATAATATACATAAGAATTAAAAAAAAATATTGGGTTCAAAAAATTTTTAACTCAATAAAATAAATACAATACCCACATTGAATATTCTGTAAAATTTTAATAAAATGTGCTATAAATATCTTATGGTTTTAAAAACAACATTTTTACCTATTGAGTATTGAACACCAAAATCCAAAAGTAAGATGTAACTTAAAGTTGCCACTTAAAGTGCATTTTAAGGTGTTCTAAATATAGCACTAATATATCGGAATTGTTTAGTGCGGCTCTGTAAAGGAAGGATAAATAATCTTTGTTTCATCTTTTATGTGAAACATGCTTTTTTCCATACAAATAATGTATGTGAACTTCATTTTTCTCAGTCTAAATATGTTAAACTACACTTACTGAAATTTTGATTATGTACTTAATGCATTTGAATAATTCTGTATATCTATATTCACGAAACATTTTTTTTTTATTCCAATAAAAGTTTGAAGTACACTTTATAATACTAAAAACAGATTTAGAATACAAGGTTTTTCTGCTGACATTTGTATTTGGGTTATGATAACAACAGGCTCATACATGAAGCGAGACATAAAAACATATTGACAGACATACAGACCAACCTCTGTTACACGCTTTTTGGCTTCAGGAGTCCCTAAAAGCCTGCAAATATTGCAAAATCTCAATTTTTTAAAATTAACTCTAAAACATAACTTATTGTACCATTTGAATGCTAAGCCAACTAGTGTAAAAAATGAAAATTAAATTAAAAATAAAATAAAAATAATATTAATTTATAAGTCGTGAACGATTCCGAATTAAAAGTTCTGTGACATACACGTATGTGGTAGCGAATTTCAGAGTAATTTGCCAGATATAAGCCCGAACAATATCCAATGGTCTACGGATTTTGTGGTGTAATATTACAGTAAAACGCTCATTTATTTCATTTTCATTTTCATTTTCATTTTCATTTTCACTTTTTTTTTTTTTTTTTTTTTTTAATGACACGGATTGGTTTTTAAACTATCAATATATGGGTAAGACAAATTCAAAATTGCTTATTTTCAATTTTTATTTACCAAAAAGTAATTACATTATTGTTAAAAATTGTAGACATTCACGGAGGGTATTTCATGCACGCCTAGATCCCCATGAAGATAATTGGCCTTAACCAGTAGCGCAATATCAAGAACCAGAAAAAGGAATGCTAACTTTAACATAAATTAAAATGTCTTCCTTCAAGTTTCTTGCAAAAGTTTTCGGTGCGGGCCTACAACGAAAATTTTTGAAAGAACCATCAAGTAAAGCCTTTTAATATATGTTAAATTGCAATTATGAAGTTACAAATTAGAATTTTAAGTAATGTTAACTGTCTGCGAAACTTTTTTTTTTTTATATTTTATCGTCTGAATGTTTCAAGGAAAGTTTATTATTTTTGTATTAGTTTTCGCTTAAGATAGTCTATAAACTTGGTTTGAAAACTGTATGGTGTTTTATTCATTTTTATATAAGTCTGCTTACATAGTAACAACAATTATTTCGCACCACCTCCAAATGATGTACTTTTTCAAATGCATGCAGATTTATTTTGTTTTGAACACATTTCATTTATATTTTTCCCTTTCCAAATACAAGAAAATCAAACGTACTATTTTTTTTTAAATGTTAAATAAAGTTGAAAATTCGTTTTATCACTAAAGTATTACTTTTATTTTGAATCCTTAATTTTTTGCTTAGGTTAATTGGTAAATTTATATTAAAACTTCCAATATTCCCTCTCCTTATAAAAATTTGTACGATAATTTAATATTTTTATAATCTGTTGTGAATATTTTGATGACGTGTGTGATTAAACGTCGTTTCTCTGAATTTCATGAGCATATTAGATTACTGATACCTTTTAATAAAGATATTAAATACTACAAGATAGAAGAACTATTTCTTGAAGTATTGACAGAATAAATGCACCATCAATCAAAAAGCTATATCTATAATCATGATTTAGCTTTACTTTTATTCCTTAATCAAAATTATTTTAAATAACATTAAATATTATGATCTTATTAAAAAATATCTGTGTATTAATATATTTTGTAATAATTCCTAATAAATGTAATTTGATTAACAAAAATTAATTAATATAATTTGCTTTCCTTATATATATATATATAATAAGTATACGTATTAAAATGTAAAATATATATAGATGTAAATAGATGTAATGTCTTAACCGTTTGACTGCTAAGCAGCGCAATAGCGCTGCAATGTCCAGTCTCGAAAACTGCGAAGCAGCGCTATCGCGCTGCGAGGGGTAAAATTCAGATATCACCGGAATTTTAATTTAATTTTTTTACATAAACAAAATCAACCATTCAGAACCAAAACACTAGTGTTGAACAGTATCTTTCATTATTTTCTTTTACAAGAAGTAAATTTATATATATATATATACCCAGCTGCCAACATAATCCGACAAATTGTTAGTACCGCCTATTTTTCTACACCGCATTAATTTTAGAGTAATTTTCTTAAAATATATTTACGATGAATTAAGAAAACATATACTTTAAAAATTAAGTGGTGTAGAAAAATGGGCAGTGCTAACAATTTGCCGGATTAGGTTGGCAGCTCTGTATATAAATATTTATTTATTTTATAAAGTTCTTTTCTTTCATTATTTATTAGTAAAACATAAAAAGAATTAATAAATTAACTGACAATTGTATGAGTGATTGTATTTTATTAAATAACATATCATTTTTTTTTAATGCTCAAAAAATATCACCAGAAAACAACGTCAATACTCTAACCACTAAAATCAATTAAATGTAGTTCTTTCGAAAAAAAAATATCTAACATGACTTTTGACGCATAAAATATTACGACGCTCGTTTCATCATTTTTGAAATATATATCATTATATTTGTGAAATAAGTTGGAAAAAAATAAGAATGGGAGAAGTCTTGATAAAATCTTATCAAAATACACACCCCTTCACTACGCTGAATTGCATATTTGGAAAACAAAATTGGATATTTTCGCTGATCCTAAATTTTCGTAAAACTTTGTGTGTGAACAATTATTAATGGTAAAACACGTTTTTTGTTTTTATTCATCCTTTAATGATACTTAAATTGGCCTTTTACAAACGCTACAGTAAGGCGTGGTTTTCATTAATTAGGTGTGTTTTTATAGATCATTGGAAAACTTCATATTTTATTTCTGTAGAAAGAGCTATCGAGGGTAAATAATTTAGGCATAAAAAAACACATTTATACATTCACTTTCGCTTTCTGCTTACTTGGATTTTTTTAAATTTTTACTGCACGGCGTGGTTTTCCAGTTGGCATGATTGGGTTTCAGATTTTTTACAAAACTAAAATTAAATATTCACACCTCAAAAACTCTTATTGAGGCCTGAAATAGCGATAGCAATTTAAGGATGTGTTTCAGAAAATGCTTCAGCATTTAAACGGTTAAGAAAAACCAACAAGTACCTGAAATAAACAGCAATATAAGTTTTAAAATATTTAAAAATTATTACGTCTCGTAGTTAAATTATATTTTCCTCACATTAAAAACTGAGACAGATAATATACATTAAAAAAATGCATTTTAAAAGATTAAAAACACGATACACAAATTTAAACGTTTCGAGCCTTTTAGAGGCTCGAAACTAGTAAAAAACATCAAATGTAAATGCTGAGAAGAACAACAGACTTTCATTTAGTGAGTACAACGTATTTATCAGGAACTGCGCATGCCTCATTAAGGGGTGAAAAATGTTGATTTGTGTACCATCCCTCCAGGAAAATTCTTGAATGATAATTTAAACAGTTAGATATGATTATTTTAGTATTGTTAAAATCAAGTAAATGGTCAGTTTCTATGGCATGCTGTACAATTTTCGAACGGATATCACGGTTTTTGAAATTTGTTTTATGTTCTTTAATTCGAGTATGAAGAGAACGGCCAGTTTGACCAATATAAACCGAACTACAAGATTTACAAGGGATATTACAAATAACACCTGAACGGGAAAAGGGGGGGGGGATAACTGTTTTAAAATTAGAAAGGAAATTACGAATTAGAAATTGGGGTTTATAGGAAACAGATAAATTAAGAGTGCGTAAAACTTTGGCAATAGATACAGAAATATTTTTATAGTAAGGAATAGTAACGAACGATTTAGGTGATTTAGGGGAATTAGTTTTATGATTATCCTTATTAAAGTCATACTCTTTTAATTTTCTTTTAAGCCAGCTAGAGGGATAGTTATGACACTTTAAGTCTGAAAAAATCCTTTTCAATTTCAACTGGAAAAGCTTATCAGTACTGCAATATGATTTTGCGCGGTGAAGTAAAGTGTGGAAAACAGCAGATTTATGTGAAAAAGGGTTAGCTGAATTAAAATATAAATATTGGCCTGAAAAACTTGGTTGGACTGTCTCAGTTTTTAATGTGATTAAAATATAATATAAGTTTTGTTTCTTTCATTTCTTTTATAATAATAAAGTGGTTTTGAATAGCTAAAACTGATTGTGGGTGCTTGTCTTAAATTCAGACTTCCTTTCAGATATAAACACCACCAAAAATTAACAAGTTAAGCCGGCAGTCCTTTCTCTCTCCCTCTCTCTCTCTCTGCATATATATATATATATATATATATAAAGAGAGAGAGCGAGAGAGAGAAATAAAGGATATCTCTCTCTTTCTTTTTCTCTCTATGTATATGAACATATATATGTATATATATATATACAGAGAGAGGGAGAGAGAGAGAGAGAGAACATTTTAGGTTATTATTTTAACACAACTTATTTACAATGAATATAAAAAGTTTTTAGTTGTAAAAAGATTATTTCTGGGAAATATTTTGATTGATTGTTTTTCAAAATTTCAATATATTAAAAAATTTTAAGACTTGCATACATTTGACTATTAATAAAAGATGGGCATTACTTTACTTCAATTAACATTTTAAAAACAAAATTAATAATAACTTAATCTGTTTTATTCCTTATAGAAAATTTGTCACTTTAGCCTCAACATGTTTAGAAACAAAGAAAAAATAACTCTAGTCGAAAAAAGAAAAAAAAAAATTTGGAGGGTAACAGAAATGAAATTAACTATTTTCAACTAATTCTGTAGTGCAGAATTAAAAAATAACAGTGAAAAATATGTAACACGTACAGTTTTTTTTTTGTTATGATTATTTTATCTGTACTGGAAGCAATGTACAAAAGTCTTTAAAAGACATGCATTATTACTATCAATATTATTAATTTAGCATGGAATACTGTTAATATGGAGATAATATTCATATTGTAGACTAAATAGAAGACAAAAACATGGAAAAAGCACTAAATAATTGAATTGTTATTATTTGTTATTTTAAAACCAAAATACAAAAAATAGGCTTTTTTACGTCTTGATTTAAATGTCTACCTTGTGATTTTAATATGAATAGTTCATAAATTCAGCAAAACTTATCGGATGCGGTTTTATGTTCTACAGTGAAAACTTGCCATTTTGAACATGAAACTTTAACTATAAAACTGCACAATCACACTTAACTCACACTTAACAAACAGTATCTGTTAACTAGAATACCAGAAAAAAAAAGACAAGGTACGAATACAGTGTTTCCAAACAGGAGTTGCCAGCAGATAGGATAGCCGGAGGCAGGTTTGATAGCACGAAAGGTTACCATCTGTGATGAAGTCGGCAGCAAAAGTATCTGAGCACTAGCAATAATCCCTGCCTAAAAAAGTACACTTAATACAGCTTTGTAAAATAATACCTTGTCGAGTCATGTTTTTAGTCAACCTAAGAACATGATTCGACAAGGATTTATTTAACAAAATTGTAATAAATGTACCTTTTTGATATCGGAAATATTGGCTAGTGCTCGGATAATTTTGCTGTCGACTATATTGTAAAAATCATAAAAAAAGGGAAATTTGCCATTTTGTAATACTTTAACGAAAAAAAAAAAAAAAAAAAAAGGAAGAAACATGGTTGGCGGGACTCTGAGTTGCCAGGACTCTGGGTTGCCAGCAGGAAGCGTTACCACCTGTGATACTGTGAAAATGATAAAAAATCGTGAAAATTGACATTTTTTGATACTCTAACAGAAAAAATGTGACGTGGTGGGACTTTTTTACTTGCAGATATTTAAATAAATATTTGAATTAATAATAAAAATAATAATTTGACCGTTGTTACCGAATCACTGTAGACCAGTGTAATTAACTAAAATACAACGTATTATATTATTTAATATATATAAATATATATTGTTTCACAACAAAATAAAATTTTATCAAACATTTAAGTTTTAGGATGGATTTTATATTTTCGATCAAATAAAAAAGTTTTTTTAGTGCAAAAATTGAAAAAAAAAAATGTATATATATATATATATATATATAATTCTTTATCATTTTTTTTTTCAGGTAATGCATTTATGTAACATGTTTTGATTCATATTAAAATAATGTATGAATCAAATATGCTGCACAAGACTAATTATTACAATAATTAAGGAAGACAAGTTGAATCATGTGTCTTGCTTTAATATTGGGACTTATATTTATATTATGAGTATTTATTAATAAGATCGTAAGTTAACGATTAATCTAGTTTTAAAATAAAAATGTTTCTGTTCTTCACATTTAGTGTGGCAGAAAGAATTGCTTGTAAAAGTTAAACGGAAAATTGTTTTTTGCTATTAACTTTTTAAACAAATGCGATAGCTTCACTAAAATTAAATAAAAATGTAATAGCAAATGTAATTTTTTTGTAATGTAATTGTAATGTAATGTAAATGTAATGTAATTGCAATAGTAATGTAACGTTTTTTTTATATACAATAATAATAATAATAATAATAATAATAATAATAATAATAATAATAATAATAATAATAAAGGGGGGGAAATTCTGTCAAAGACAGAATTTAGTTTAGTACTAGCGAGCTTCTTCCGCTAGAATTCGTTCCGCTAGTACTAGTTCCGGTCAGTATTTTTAAAAGAATCACTATAATTAATTAATCACTAACAGTAACTTTTATTCTTAAGAAAAGAAATTAAAAAAAAAAAAAAAAAAATCATTTCTGATCGGGTAAAAAGTCACACCGGGTCCCCACTGCCTTGGCAGGTTGCGCGCGCACGTGTGAAGATATACGTGCACTGCGCGCACGTATTCCTTCTCAGCTCAAACTTTAATTCTTAAGAAAATAAAATAAAAATTCCTTTCTCATCGGGTAAAAAGTCGTACCGGGTCGGCACTGTCTTCGGCAGCGCAGTCTCGTGCGCGCTGCGCGCGCCTATTTCTCCCCCACCCTTCCAGCCCTCTTATTAACCTACATATACCAATTCTGAACGGTCTAACTCAATTAGCTGAGATGCAAAAGAAAACCTAATCAGGATACCTCAAAACGTGTAAATAAGCTAAAACCTCGAATTCCAATTTCGATAATATAAAAGTACTTTAAAATATCTTTCGAATAATGTATTAAATATAATTTAATAACAATTAGAATCTGAAATATTGAAATTTTAAAATATTACAGCACCATCTGGCGGTAGAAATTTCTGTAATCTACTGTTCGATTCCAAATCAACAAAGCTTTCAAATGACGTATTATTTATGAATTTATTATAATTAGCAGCTGAGATACAAAAGAAAATCCAATCAGGACACCTTAAAACGTGTAAATCAGGAGAAATCTCGAATCCCACTTTCGATGACATAAACGTACTTCAAAATGTCTTTCGAATGATGTATACAGTGCTGGAAAAAATTATAAAGCCGATAGAAAAATTTACAAAAGTCAAAAAGTAATGGAATTGTTGATAACGCAAATTCTATTTTTATTTGCATATTTTTATTTGCATGATGCGCATAAACTTTGTTTAGAAAAACGGAATAGGGAACATAAATTATGCTAATTTCTTACAACCAATGAAAAACAACTTGGAAAAAATTATAGAGCCGATGGTTCTAGCCTCCTTTGGCATAATGCCAGACATGAGAAAGCAGGTTCCTAGGAAAGTTTAGGTAAATATAAACGTGTTACGTGCATTCATTTTGTATTTGATGTGTTTAATACAATGCCAAGAGGAAAAAAGTTATCCGATGGTGAACAAATTAAAATATTAATTTTAAATGAAGTTGGAATGTCTGGTTCTAATATTGCAAGAAAAATAGGAAGGTCCAAGGCTGCAGTAAACAGTTTTCTCAGAAATCCCGAAGATTACGGCAGTAAGAAGCGTACAGGAAGACCGAAATCCTTAACTGTAAAGCAATCAAGACAAATCCGGAAGCTAGCTTGCGGACAAAAAATGTCGTCTGCCCAAATTCAAGAACATTTACAATTACCATGTACAAGCCTATCGGTAAGAAATGTTTTTAATAGCAATCCCATTGTTCAGTTTAAAAAATTTAAAGGAAAAACCCCCTCTTTCGAAGCACCACAAGCTCGCTTAGACTTTGCCCGAAAACATTTAACCGAAGGCACAAATTGGAGAGATATTGTCTTTTCCGATGAAAATAAATTTAATTTCGATGGACCCGACGGCTATAAATATTTTTGGCATGTTTTACGACAGGAACCTCATATTTTTTCAAAGCGTCAATTTGGAGGTAGCTCGGTAATGGTTTGGGCTGCATATGCTGCCGGTGGAACCACTCCAATTGTTTTCATGCATAACAAAATGAATTCAAATATGTATCAAGATATGTTAGGAGATAATTTATTACCCATTGCTCCTCTTATAACCTCAGTAGACTGGACATTTCAGCAGGACAATGCTTCCGTTCATGTTTCGAAGTCAACTAAATCTTGGCTGGAAGCTAACCAGGTGAAATGCCTTCAATGGCCAGCTGTTAGCCCCGATCTGAATGTAATAGAAAATCTTTGGGTAATTTTAGCCCGAAATGTTTACAAAAATGGACGACAATTCAATTCAAAATTAGATTTGATGAATGCTATTAAAAACTGCTGGAATAATATTGATGCAAGTACTTTGTGTGGTCTGATAGATTCAATGAACAAGAGACTAGTCACAGTTATCGAAAAAAAAGGTCTCACATCGATTATTGATGAAATACATGTATGGACTTTATAATTTTTTCCAGCTTTCTTTGTACATAAATTTTTCTTACGTCTACTAACCTTTTGTTATTGTAGTTATTAATAAATTTATTTTTTCCTTTTGTTCCTTGTAGCATATAATATATATGTGTGAAATTTTGTAAATGTTTGATCTTTTGTTTTTTAATTATATCATATTTTCAAGTGACTTTATAATTTTTTCCACCACTGTACAAAATAATTTAATCATAATTAGAATTTGAAATACGCGTATTAGAATAAAATTTAGTTTGCAATTAAAATGTAAATTAAAATGTAATTTTTTTGTTTATTCTCCGAAATCTATGAAATTTGAACTGTAACGTTGTCTTGTGTTGTACACTCTGTATAGTAAGTTTTGTGTGCAACAAAGGAAAAGTAAAGAGTTTTGAAATTTGCAATTTTTAATGACAGTCAAAAAACACGTGACATCAATCAGTAACACAGGAAGTAAAAACATTTTATTCTTCTATCTCTGTGAATGGGAGTTGGCATAGTAATCCAACGACCAGCAAACGCGGAATGAAAGAAGAATTTCAAGAATTTCATTAAAGTCAATGGCGTTATGCGTAAAATTAAAAAAAAATATATATAACTGATTCCGTTTTTGAAATAATATCTCAATCCTTTGCGCTCTCATTCGTCTAATCGAGGTCTAAATAAATAAAAAAAATAAAAAAAAAAAAGAAAAAAAAAAAAGAAAAAAAATGATTTATCTCTAAAATATTTTGAGTTATAAGATGTTTTGTGAAAAAATCAATGTTTCGTAAAATCTAAAAATATGCAATCCGTATTTTGTTAAAATGTTTACATGATTAGAAAAAGGATTAAATGACCTTTCAAAATATACCAGTTGTTAAGAAATCGCACTATTACACTTTCGTACAGGGCAATTGAAAAAAGACGGTCGAGAAAAAGGAAAATTTTGAACCCTTTTTAAAACTTTTTTAAAAATAAAAAAAAAAATTTCAAAACAATTTGTACCGTAAGAATAGGTAATAAATGCTCTTTCTCATGGTATAGGCGTATTTTCAATATCTGAAACCGTTAAGCTAGGATGGCTTTACAAATACCCGCGAAAGTTTCTCTCTCTGCTTTTTCTTTTGAGGAACGCGGTTCAGGGTGAAAATTATGGTCGCCTGGCTTTTTGAATGGTTTTTTGATTAGACATAGGTGGACGTTTTAATTAATATCTCTTCTAATTAGGGTCGCATCTCTTAGCGAATTATTGCGATGTTTAGATAAAAAAATTCCACGTCTTCTGGTACCAGTTTCGAACCGCTGCGACCATTACCATCGGAGCTTTAGCTTTTACAACGCATTTTTCACAGACAGACACACACCCACACAGATGGGCATAGATTTTAATAATATAAGAGATTGAGGACTATTAATTTCAATCTGTAAAATTTTTAATTTAAATTTAAATTTATTTATTTTTTATCTCTTTTTTTGATCATAAGACTAGGGCACGTACTTGTTAAAATGACTGAAATGAATTAAAATTAAATGCCACCTAAATTTCATACTTTAGTTAATTTTATAAAATCTAATTGTCGTGTCGAAAAACTGTTTGCACCCCTGGATTAAGAAATATCGTCCCTATTATTTGGTACCGAATTTGTAACGATCGAACTGATATTTCTAATTGTGTTACACAAAACTGGTCTACAGAAACTGGCGACGACGTTTTTACTCAGATTTAAACAAATAGTCCTCCTAGTTAAGAAAAAAAAAAAAAAAAAAAAAAAAAAAAACTTTGTTGTATTACAGAAAATTCTTGGCACCAAATTGCCTGAAAATCTGTTTTCCATGCAAAAAAGTACGTCGTACTGCACACCGTAAACATCCATGCATTAAATAAGATTCCTCAGTTATACCACCAAGGATCGATCGCGAGCTCGCAGAATTCCATGCAATGATATTACATTTGAGCCACGGAAGCACAATTATTTCTTCTGCTACTTAACATTTCTGCTTTGATATCAATTTACTGTGTGAAAAACAGAAATAATATGCAACCACCAGATGAAATCGGTATCAGTTTTTACAGATTTTACCTATCTACGGAAAAAATGGTTCTTTTGAGTCACCTTGTATTATTCTAAAATGTATTATTCTCTTCTAAATTCTGTATAATTAAAGTAAATTTCTGTAGTTATACAAAACGTAAATTTTATCTAGAAAATTTTCGATTTTTACGGAAATGTTCTATTTTTTAACAGTTTTTTTTCTTTTCTTTTCTTTTCTTTTCTTTTCTTTCTTCTTTCTATTTTTTTTTCGTGCTTATGTGTGGTTAAAATTTTCATACTACGTACACACAGTTTAATTAAGTAATTATACAAAATCGGACTAATAATAAATATTAGAAATTAATTTCGTTATGAAATAAATAATATAAAATAAAATAAAATACAAACCTTTCAAAATAGTAATAATAATAAATAAATAAGTAAATAAAAACAAATTTAAGTTATTTTCAAATAAAGTTATACAAAACAAGTTTTATTCGAGCAATTTCCTTATAAACTTTTAATTTATAATAACATGCAAAAAAAGTTTTTATATTAAAAAAAAACTATATATATCAGTTTAGGAACTATTGTGATTATGTCTAAACAAAAAACAAAAAACAAAAGAAAAAAAATACATAATAAGGCATATAAGTTTTATTTAAAAGTTAATAATAGATTTACTTTAATTAATTTGTGTTTTTACTTAACTTTAGAAACTTTTAATAACATTAAAAGAATAATTTTGCTTAGTGATAAAAATTTCAATTTTTTTTAGTTTTAAAAAATTCTGTGGAACAAAATTAATAATTTCTTTCAAATTGGGTTCGTTAATTATTTTAATTTCCGTAACTTTGTAACTTTGTTTTTTGTTTCATTTGGTTTTCTAAAATACTGAGGCTTGTTATCGAAGCTAAGTTAATTTCAGATAGCAGTTCATTATTAGATAAAGATTTAAGAAAAAAATATCTTCGATAATTTATTAATAATATTAATTTTTTTTTTTTTTAAATACAGATAATCTTACAACATTTTCTTTTTTGTTTCTACGCTTTAATAAAATTAACTTTGATAAAATGTTTTTAAATTATTTTTTAAGACTCATTTGACTGAATTTTATTATTAGTTGAACTATCTAAGATTCGCTTTAGAGATTTTTTTTTTGAAAACATAATTAGGTTATGTCTCCTTTGTGTATGTGGACGATTTTATTTATTTACTTTTTTAATTTAATATTCTTTTATAAATCTGTGTAAAGGATAATTTTCAAATTTCCTGATAAGTTTTTATGCGTTATGTTATGGATTTCTATAAAACTTACATTAAACGTCTTTTATTTAAGAGAAAATTAGTTATGTAGAACCTGAATCATGGACTTTATAATTAGGGAGATGGAGCATTGAGCATTAAAACCAATTAAAACGCTTTGGTCGACAGCAAACGATCATATAAATGGCATAGGTGCAATGGCAGCTCAAATTTAGCTTAGCTTGTGCATGATAAAATTTAATTTTTATAAAAAATTATTATATTTTTATTAAAATAAAATATAAATAAATAAGTAAATGTCCAGTTAAGGTTAATTGAAATGTGTTACATTTTACACTATAAATATAATTGCAAGTTAGGACCGACACACACGCACACGCACACACACACACACACACACACACACACACATATATATATATATACATATATATATATATATATATATATATATATATATATATATATATATATATATATGTATATATACATATATATATAATGTATTTCATTAAAATTATAAGACATCTTAGTGACTGAGATAGAGATATTGGACACAGGAATTACGTAATGTCTTAGATTTTCATCTACGCTTATTCGATTTCTTTTAATTTTGACGACTAGTCTTTTTCCATTTTAATGAAGATTAAACATATGACTGCTAGTCGTCACTGGATCTACTATTTTGTATTTTGTTATTTTAATTACAATGTCATATAGCACTATTTCTATCTTGTCGCTAAATCAAATAGCGATATTCAAAAACTCGTGCAACTCCATTTAATTTAACATAGCTTTAGTTTGAAAACTAATATAGGAGCTCCATGTTATTTTTTATTTAACACATATCATTTTTATATCACCTGCTATTTTTAATCGAGGTGTAAGTAACATTATTATCTACGTAATGGATAATTTTCTTTAGAATTCCGTTTTCCTTTTCTTGAAGGAACGAAATTATTGAATAAAATATTTAAAATTTTTTTTAATACATACATTATTTGATAACTATCCGGAAATAAGCTATATACATTAACTAAAGTAGTATAAATACATGTGTAGCGAAAATGCAAAAACTAGCCTTGTATTATTTATTTATTTATTTTTCAATTTAAAATAATTTTGAAAGAAATTATATAAATACAGTAGCAGCAGATTATTATACGAAATCCAATTTACAGTTTATTTAATATTTAAATAAAATAGTCAAATTACATATTTAAAAAAAAAAAAGGCCCAGTTGTACTTAGCTGCAGCCATTTTATTATCATAAATTTCATATGTGAATACAAAAAACAGTGTATTAGCAAATAGTTTAGATATATTTATACAACACCAGATGACGAAGGAAAAGATCTAAAATTATACATTAATTTTTAAGTAATTCAGCTGAATTAGTTTTCCTAAATGAAAAACAAAATACATTTGCTTGAGTCTAAAGAATTAAAAACATTTTTTATTTCAATAAAACTTACAATAAATCAAAATAATGTAAATACTGAATTTTCTTTCTAAATATAAATAAAAATAAAAATGGACAAGAAGAAAAAAAAAAAAAAAAAAACTATAAAAAATGTTTTTAACATCTTGTGAAGAATGCTACTTTAAAATTTTCAATTGTTTAAAAGAAGTTGATATAAAAATTTTCAAGCTGATGAAATAAAGATATAAAATTTGTTACAAATGTTACAATTAAAACTTAACAAAGTGTAAAAAAATTCATATGCAAAACTCTTCATTTATTTCTCTAATAAAAAAAAATATATATATCATTTAACTGACGCTCTTATCATGAGAAGTACTTATATATTATGCACAGGTTTCCCTTCATTTCTCCAACTAATCTTTGACCTTTTACTAAAGTAATTATATATACATATATTTAAATTATTAAATTCAAACATAGGTTTTTTAATAAATATATAAAATCAAACTTTCTGCTTCTTTTACTTCCCACACAAGAGTAAAGATTTAATACCTATTTTTACAAAATACTTTATCCCCTTAAAAAAAAAAAAAAAAAACATATAAAACGAATTTTTTATTTAAAGGAAAAATAATCCTTGAAGTTACTTTAAATTCTTGATTGATTTTATTTTTTTAAATAATTTGTTCCTTTTGTGTGAATTTAATCTTTAAAAAAATTATTTAAGAAAAAGAAAGGTGTTTAAAAATGGAAATACGTTTTTTCAGTTATTTTTAGCTATGGATAACGATTAGTGCAAATATATACACTGCGTGTCATAAATATACTTACCCTTGTGTTTTTCATTGAAACCTTAAAATATCGGATATTATGCAAGTAGTTTATTAGTAACGTAATTGCATTATGAAAAAATAATCTGATATTTAAATAGAAACCGGAATTTTTTTTTACAATATTAAATGAGTGTACAGATATCGAAATCTGAACACTGTATACCGTGTCATAAACATACCTACTGTACTAATTTTTACAGTTTTCATGTGCATAAAAAGCCTAATTGCGATTTTTTCAAGAATGCCACGTGGAAAGGAACTAATTGAAGTTGAAAAAAACTCAAATTGAATCTTTACGTGCTGCAGGTAAAAGTTATAATATTATTGCAAACCACCTACATCGATCCAAGGGATGTAATGTATTCAAGATTCTTTTATAAAGAGGTGGTCACATGGCATAAAAAGACGTAGTGCTTCCTAAAACACTGACTCAACGAGAAGAAAGGCATATTTCTAGAATTACATCGAATTCAACAAAATCTGCAAGTGAAATTAAAGTAGAGTGCCAATTGCAAATGAGCAAATTTACCATAATCCGACCTATACATTGAAATTCTATATTGAAGAGAGACAAAATGACTTCAGCTCAAAAATTAAAGATGGAACACAAAATTCAGAGACTGGAATTTGCTAAAAATAACATAAGAACAGACTGGAATATGGTTCGTATTTTTCTCTTTTCATTAATCACTTGTATAATGTGTACCAATCCTTATATATTTTTATTTTTATTGTACGGATCATATTTAGAGACGAAAAAAATTTAATCTGGATGTACCTGATGGGTCTAAACACTATTATAGAGATCTGAGCAAAGGAAAACTTTATTTCTCCAGAAGAAATTTTGGTGGGGGAAGTGTTATGGTATGGGGTGCTTTCTGTAACTGAGGAACTCTTCCACTTTCTTTCACTTCATCAAAGATGAACAAACAACGACTTCGTTAGTGTGTTAGACACATATTTATTGCCATTTTTAAGATTTCATCGCAAAAAGTACACTTTTCAGCTAGATAATGCAAGCATCCATACTAATTCCACCACTTCTCAATGGTTTTCAGTCAATCACATTCAAGTATTAAAATGACCCGCCTGCTCGCCTGATCTGAATTCAATGGAAAACCTTTGGGAAATGCTTGTACGCGAGATATATGCCAATCACAAACAATTTCATTCTACAGCCGACTTAAAGCTGCATCTTTGAATGTCTGGTCCAAAATTGATGCACAAACTACAAGTAACCTTGTGCATAGCATGAATAATCGCATTTTTCAGTTAATCCAGAGAAATGGAAATGTAATTGTTTATTAAAAATGTGTTACTTTTCATATAATCTTTGTTTTTTTTTACACGCTGAATAGGTATATTTTTTACACGCTGCAAACACACGTTTTTCACTTTTTTGTATCTTTTAAATAGAATACATCCGATATTATTCAGGTCAGTTGCTTTTATTTACAAGTTATAGGTGTACAACATATAAAAAAAAAAAAAAAAAAAAAACTAATGCCAATTAAACAGATTTAATTTCAAGATCACGAAACTAAAATTTCAAAAGTTGGTATATTTATGACACGCACTGTATATATATTGATGTCTGTAATTACATATGTAATTACATAATAGTACGTAAACCAAATATTTAAAAATATGAAAATTTCTTTTTTTCTCTCCCCCCCCCTTTTCTTTTTTCTTTTTTAATTTTCGTGTATTAGTTGAGAATAATAAAATGCTAATGCTAATTTTAGAATTCCATTGTAAAATCCATATACTTAACTTATAAGGTGTTCTTTTAAGTGCATAGAAATTTTGGCGTTTTGCGAAAGATCATTAATAATCGCTAAAAATAAATACAAACAATGGTGATTATATATATATATATATATATATATATTCAATGATTATTAATAATCGTTAAAAGTAAATAGAATAAAAGTATTGAGTTTCTTAACACATATTTTTTTTCTTTTACTTTAAAATTAAATTTACACAAAATAAGCAAATTGTAAAAAAAAAAAAAAAAAAAAAAAATCAAGAATTTAAAGTAATTTCAAGAATTTTCTTCGCTCCTTTTGAATGGAAAGTTCATTTAAAAAGCGTTAATTTATTTTGTGTAGTTAAAAAAAAAAAAAAAATCTTTGAATAAAAGAAATTAAGTCTTATTTGTCTCTAAACAGAAAAATACATCCTGTTGAAGAAGCCAAAATAAGTAGGAAGTTTTATTTCGTGTAATTAAAAAAAAAAAAAAAAAAAAAAGGTGCTCCCATTTAATGGGTGAAATATATATAAAATTTCTTCTCATGGTAAGAGAGTCAGTTAAATAAATTGCTTTGTTTGAAACTGGAAAAAAATTTAAGTGTTTTTTGTGTAACGTTTGATGTATTTTTGAATTTTAATTACATTTATAAAAGTTTTTATATCTCTATTTTGGCAGATTGAGAATGCTTATTCTGTTACTTTTAAACGATTAGCGATAGAAAGCTTTAAAGTAATATTTTTAACAATAAGAAAACGATTTTTGTAGAAATATTTTATTTATTTATTTATTTATTATTATTATTATTTTAGAATTACATTCTAATATTTAGAAAGAACATTTAGTATCTACATAATTCTTGATATAAAACTTTTTGATAAAATGTTAGGACAAAATATTGCATTAATTAAGTAACGTTTGCATTAACGAAGGGTGAAACAAATTGGGATTTCTTTGTAAAACAAATAGTGAAATCATCAAACAAACAATTGTTAACATTTAATCATTTTATTATTATATAAAAATTTTTAGTACACTATGACAGATAAATTGATACTTATTATATTAATTGGTTTTACAGACTTGTAAAATCCCGATGATTCATGTTGGACTTGATGCAACCATGAATCCGCTGAATTCATAGTTAGATCAAATATCTCAGGATTTTTTTATAAAGCTGGGCAAGAGTCATGCATGTCCTTCCCATTATGTTATCAAATATTTAAAATAAAATTTGTTGATAAAAAGAGAATAATTCATTAAAATATATTCAAAAACTTATTATAATTATTTAAATAAATAATATAACATAAAATATACTTGTTGGCACCTGTTTACGTCTAATCATTTAACTTGTCTGTTCAGAAAAAAAAAAAAAATATTAAAATGAAAAGTTTAAAGTTGCCAAATTTATAGATATGCAGCGGATATATGTTTAATTAACATAAATATTTCCATAACTTTTTTTAACATGTACGAATTATGTAGTTACTGAATGTTCTTTCTGAATACTAGTTACAGTTCAATTCTAGAAAAAATATCTGTATAAAAATCATTTTATTAATTACTGTCACAAATCAGTTTAAAGCTTAAAATCGTTTAAAAGTAATGAATGAAAGAGTTTTCAAGCTGACAAAATAGAGATATAAAAACTTTCATAAATGTTATTAAAATTTAAGAATAAATAAAACATCACACGAAAAACACTCGTTTTATCTTCCAGTTTCAAACAAAACAATTCATTTAACTGACTGTTTTACCATGAGTAGAACTTTTATATATATTTACATCATTAAATTCAATCACACACACACAAAAAAAAAAAAAAAAAAAAAAAAAACGAGAAATGAAACTTCCTGCTTTTTTTCGCTTCTTCAACATGATTTTTTTTCTTCGTATAGACAAATAAGACTTAATTTCTTATTTCTTTTATTCAAAGATTTTTTTTCTACTTAAAAAATAAATTAACACATTTAAAATGAACTTTTGATTAAAAAGGCATTTAAAAAAACCCTTGACATTATTTTAAATTCTTGATTTAATTTTTTTTTAAATAATTTATTTCTTTTGCGTAAATTTTATTTTAAAGTAATAGAAAAAAAATGTGTTTAAGAAACTCAGTACTTCTATTCGATTTATATTTAGCTATTTTTAATGATCATTGCATTTATTTTCAGCGATTGTTAATGATCATTGCATATTTATATGTATTTACACATCATCATCATTTCGATTTATTTTTAGCGATTATTAATGATTAATGCATATATATACACGTCATCATCATCAATATTATTTCAATTTATATTTAACTATTATTAATAATCATTGCGTATATATACATACACACACACATACATATATATATATATATATATATATATATATATATATATATATATATATATATATGTATATGCATGTATTGAAACAATACATGTTTTTAAATAATACTTAATCAAATACATAAAAAAATATGAAAAGTTTTTTTTTTTTTTTTTGGGTTATATAACACATGCTTGCAAAATTTGAATCAAGAAAAATTATTTGCAATTTAATGACTGAATTTATATTATTTGGTGCGCTGATTTCAAATATGGCATCCATTTTTCCCAATCGCATAAGGATTTTTCACAAACTGGACTTATAAATATTTGCAAGAGAAACTATTATACATATTCTGGGAACTAACTCAGTAACACGTTTGGCATAAAAAATGTTTTTGGCTTGCTGAATATTTAAACTATTGTCAGATTCCCAACTTTGCTTTAATTCTGACAATAGTTTTAATTTTCAGCAGGCAGGTTAAAATGATCTTTAATGCCAAACGCGTTTCTAAGTTAGACTTACTGGAGAATTTAGCTATTTATATTAATCGTGATAGAATTGAAATTTGGTTCCAGTTTGCTCTCTTCAGTTTGGAAAAACTTGTTTAGTTCTATAAATAATTTTATTTCTTTATGTTAACTAAATAAAGAGCATAAAATAAATAATAATAATAACAAAAATACCTATTTGAGAAATAATTTCTTTCTTTTTTCTTTTCTGTGTGTGTATTTGCTTTTCTAGATACACTTTTTATTTGTCGTTCTTGTCCTCTTGTGTTTGAATGTTGCATGCATCTGCCCTATTGACTGGTTGTGTAGATCTTTCCCCTTAAGATTTTTCTTGCCATTCGGGTTTTGCGTCCAATGGTAGTAGCACGTGTTTTTTTTTTTTTTTTTTTGCCCCTGTAGAAAAAAGGCCACGTTCTTTCGAAACGCATAGTACTTCCTTTTATTTTATGGTGTGTGAAAGAGTCTTTATGTTTAGATATTTATTGCACCCCAGTTCTATATTTTATAAGTTATAAGTAGTACTTTTGAGGTTATATATATATATATATATATATATATATATATATGTATGTATATATAATTTGTAAATTATGTTTTTCAAAATCTACATGTAACGGTGCAAAGACAACGTTTTAGCCGAAATACCTTTATGGTAGTATAATGTTTTCGCACAAATTACTGGTTAAAAAAAAAGAAAAAAATGTATAAAAGAAAAAAAAAATATATATAGCGTCTCTAAAAATTTATGGATTGTTTAACAGATTCAAAATTTTTTTGCTGGTTTTTAAAAGCAATTTCTGTAATTCGCGAAAATACATTGTTTTCGTTTGTAGAAAATGCGACACGTATATGATTTTCATAGCTGATTTTTGATACTGGATATGTTATTTTATCTTTTATTTCTGTTACAGATACATGAAGATTAGGGTGGGTCGAAAAAAAATAATGTTTTTTTTTCGAAACGCTATACCGTGGAAAACTTGCCTCTGGGGTAGTTAAGTAAAATGCAGATAAAAAAAAGAAATTTTATTGAACCTCCAGCTAGCGCATTGTACTTAAAATTTCGATTTTTCTCGAAAATCAAGTTATTTTACTAGTTTTTTCACAGTACTCAACCAATAATATTTTAAACTGCTATAGTGAAAGTCCTTTATTAAAAGGGTTGAAAAACACACAAAAAAAAAAATTAAAACCGTCAAAATCTTTCAATTTACGGTAGCGCAAAAGACTCAGAAAGCGGTAAATTATTGCATTTAAGGTGCATACTAGCCCTTTGTAGTCAAACGTGCTGAGTTGTTTGTTAACGCTTACGAGACCGCATGGTTTTGTCTTTTTTACAGTAAGGTTCAAATATGGGCGTTATTCTCCTCAGTTACAATATTTTAGAACAAAATTTTCCATATTCACATTTATATTACAAATGGATATACATTGTAATTTTGATCTTTCTAATCAAAGCATTTATATCCGTAATATATTGATATTATAAATATGAATATTTGGTATATTTTTAAGAAATAAATAACGCATAAAAATTGAGAAAGAAAAGCTCACTGGTGGAGTTAGAGGTTTTCAAATGATGTGAATCTATGTCATCGGTCGCGAAAATGTTAGTGGCCCATTACTTTTTTTTTTTTTTTTTTTTTTTTTTTTTACTTTACACTACAATTAATTATAATAGAATGATCATATAAAGGATGTAAATAAAATCACAAATCAATGTTTATTTTTATTATAGTAACATATTTACAAAAAAAAAATTGCCAGCAAGTACAGCTTCAACTTGCCTACCCAGAAATAGAATGTAAATTTTGTAATGCAGTGCAATATATATATATATTTTTATTTATTTATTTATTTTTTTTTTTGTATTTTTAGTAAATATGTTACTATAATAAAAAGTAAACATTAATTTTTTCTTTTATCTATATACTTTATATGGTCATTCTATTACAATTAATTGTAGTGTAATGTAAAAAAAAAAGAAAAAAAAAGAAAAAAAAGGAATGGGCTACTAACACTTTCTCGACAGCTGACGTAAATTAACGTCATTTGAAAATCTCTAACTCCACTAGTGGGCGTTTCTTTTTCAATTTTATGTTATTTATTTCTTAAAAAACATACCCAATATTCATATTTGTACTATCAATACATTGCCATTACTACAGGGGATACGGACAAAATATCGCGTCAAAAAATAGTATGATCTATTTCAAAATTTGTATTTGTGCCACGTGGGATCTCTGGTGAAGGCCACAGAACCTTAGAAGTCTAAATTAATTAATTAAAATAAATAAATATGTTATAGAATGGAATTTTATTATTTTATACACATTTAGTTTTAAGTTACTTTATCATTTGCTTTTCACCATTCAAAATACATTTTAAAAATATTGTATAACATTGCTGACATCAAAGCGGAACACTGTTCAGAAACCTTAATTAAAAATTTTAAAATAGATAAGTACGCTTGAAATCTTTATGACTAATCTTGACAAAGGTTAATTAACATAGTCTTTAAACTCTTTTAAGCAAAATTTATAACAATTTTGGAAGTGGATTTGTCAGTATGTGAGTGCTCTGACGGTGGTATGTGTTGTCATGAAATTTTATACATTTTTATTAATAATTACCAAGTCCTTTTTACATTCCATTCATTTATATAGGCGATATTTTGTTCACGCGATATTTTTTCTCGCGAAGTTTTGTCCCCCTACGGTTGTAAATGCTCTGAATAGAAAAAGCTTAATTACAATGTATATACATTTGTAATATAAATGTGAATATGGAAAATTTTATTCTTAAATATTGTAAATGAGGAGAATAATGACCACAGGCGGACCTTACCGTATAAAAGACAAAAAACATGCGGTCGAGAAAGTGTTAACACACAACTCAGCATACTTGACTACAAAGGTGCTAGTACGCACCTTATGCAATAATTTACCGATGTTTGAGTCTTTTGCGCTACTGAAAATTGAAAGATTTTGACGGTTTTAAATTTTTTTTTGTGTTTTTCAACAATTTTAATAAAAGATTTTCACTATAGCAGTTTAAAATGCTATTGACTGAGTATTGTGAAAAAACGAGTAAAATGACATGATTTTCGGAAAAAATCGAAATTTTAAATATAATGCGCTAGCTGGGGGGTTCAATAAAATTTCTTTTTTTAATTTGCATTTTACTTAACTACCCCAGAGGCAAGTTTTCCGCGGTATAGCGTTTCGAAAAAAAAATAATTATTGTTTTTCGACCCACCCTAATGAAGATATTTGAATATTGTTTAAATACACATCCCTAGCTTTTACTTATAACGAGTTATTTCAGATTTTCTAAATTGTGTAAAAATAAATAAATATAGATATAGATATAAGCTTCATCGTTATTTTTGTATAGTAATCTAAAATTTATATAATCAGATTAAAAACTTCTACTTGAAAATAGCAGTTCTGGTATATAAATACGACTAAGCCTTGTTTAATGTTTTCCGCATTAAAATAAATAAATAAATAAATAATAAAATAAAATAAGTCGGAGATCTTCTATTTTGAATGCCAATATTTATACAAAGCAATCTTTGTAAAACACAATTAAAGAAAAATACTGCAAATGAATACTAAATATATATAAAAAAAAAAAAAAAAAAATACGGTCGGTCAGTATAAAGTCTGTTTAGATCCCTGCATTTTTAAAGTATTTACGGCATCGTTTTTTTTTATTTTGCTAAAAAATATAAGTTAATTTAAAACAAGTTTGGCAGATAAAGAATTGTGCATTTTAATATTATTCTCAAATGTCGAAAATTCTAAATTATTCTCTTATAAAACGCCATTTTAATTTATCGTATCAAATATGAAAATTTCTTTAGAGTACATTAAAGTAGAATTATGTTAATTAAATTTATTTATTTTATTATATGAATAGTGAAATAATTCTGTGTACA
Source organism: Salticus scenicus (assembly GCA_963930645.1). Lineage (NCBI taxonomy): Eukaryota > Metazoa > Arthropoda > Arachnida > Araneae > Salticidae > Salticus > Salticus scenicus. The sequence goes on from OZ005648.1 coordinate 137,879,645, forward strand.
CAGAATAACAATATTTGTTTATTAAAAATTAAATAGTTTTTTAAATATGCATATATTATTAATTAAAACACTAATCATAGACATTAATGTTAGAAAAATAAATAAATAAATTCAAACTGGAACGAATTTATTTCCTTTTGCAATATTCAACTGTATATAAGTAAATCGTTCTTTCAAATACCATATTTCAAAGAACAGGTTATCTTTGTCGACTAAAGGAGCTTTTATCCTTTTTTGTGTGATATTTCACTGAAAAGGAGAAAAAAGTATATCTCAAAGTGGAATTATTGGGAAAAAATATAGATGAAAAATATCGATATATAATATGAAACTTCTAAAGCATAAAATATTTTTGATATGATACACAAAAAATTCTTTTAAAATTCCAATTTATATGCTGTAAAAATATATAAAAAAAAGTTAAAAAAAAAAAAAAAAAAAAAAAAAAAAAAAGTAAATAAAAGGTTTTTTTTTTTTAATTCTTTCAATTTTTGCATTAAATTTATTTTAATAGAAGTATGATTTCTTGGAATTCCTGCATGTTATATGGTTCTAATTTGTCGTTTTGATATTAAATAATAATAATATTTAAATACGTAGTTTCAGGTTTAAATATTTTAAAATACATAATGTGAAAGGAAACATAGATAAAAACAATTACATCATTTAAGTATTTTAAGGAAATTTTGGTGTAACATTTGAAAATTCAATATGAATTTTGAAATTGAAAAGATTACACGTTTAAAATTAGAAAGTATTTATAAAATTTCATCCCTTCACACATAAAATTCTTTGAAATTCACCGTTATTTCTGGTAGCTTTCTTGGGATCACATAGAAAATATCCACAAGTTTCACGTTTTATGGATAATATTTGTCGTATAATAAAGCATTGAAAAGATTTCAAAAAATAAAATAAAATAAAAATAGGTCAAAACTAGCTAATGAAAACAAATAATTGGGAATATTATATTGTGCATCATTAGTTTTTGAGATAATTTTTTGGATGTTTTTTGAATAATTACACAATGAGTGACAACATATATCATTTTTATAGTTAATTTAATTTTTAAAAAGAAAGAAAATGTGTGCACTATAGAACGTACGACCAACGTGTAAAGTTCTATCTTAATATATATTTTTTGTAATTTAAAAATCAATTTTATCAATTACATGGGGGGGAAAAGGCAATTAAATTGACTGACTATAAGTAGACTTTTGCATACTCTGTGCATCGTATACTCAATATACAATGTATTAATTTTGTTATATTTAACAAAATTGCCAGCTCAACTGAAAGCGTGTTTTCTAGAATTTCCACTGATAGCCGTTAATGCACCTGAATTCTTTGTGTGACTCTGTACACTAAATAATGAGGCTGTTCATATCACTTTCCATAGATGATATGTATTTGCGCATCTGAAAAGCGCATTTGTTGTCTTTCGAGCAATATAAATTTGCCAATATATTCTTCTCGAAAATTTTCTTGTAAACTACAATTTATACGCTTTCTTTTGTCTATTCCTATAAGCATAACGTTAGTTTTTTTAATTAAAATATTCGGTATTTTTCCGTTTGACGACTGTCATTTGGAAATTTGATTGGTTTCGGTGACGAACACCATGATAAACTGTCAAATTACACCAGAAACATTTTACTAAATAAGAGGCAACCCCCAAAATAGTGAAATTGTAATTAAAAAATATTATATATTTTTAAATTATAAGTTTATTCTGAATTAGAATATAATTTACTAGTTATTAGTAATAAAATGTATTTAAATGGAATTAAGTAACATGAACAATCTAGTAAAATAATTTATTTAAATTATGAAAATTATAATGTAAAAAAATAATTAAATCAAATCATATAAATTTGCATCCATTTTATTCTTAATTAAAAACTATATAAAATGTAAACTAAACTAGACAGAAAATGAAATTTACAAATTACTTACTACTCTTTGTTTTCCTTTTTCCTTTTTTCTTTTTATACAAAGCATAAGGCTGCAGAGAATGTCATAGCTACGAATCATCAAATTCACCAAATTGTTGTCTAACGAAATACCGTCTAATAATTGTCTAACGAACGCAACATAAAATAATATGTTAATAGGTTGGCTCTAACGTTCTACGCTCAGAAAAACAATTTTTACGCTATTTTTAACGGGTGAATATTTTAGTAACTAAACAAAATTCTTATATATTTACATATACAAAGAGACAGTTCTATGGTTGTGCCTTAAGTTATTAAACCGGAAACTAAGGTAACTGCACCAGTAAAGGACACTTTAAAGACATTCTCTGACATTTTTTATATAATGCGCTTAAATTTAGAGTTTATGACTAAAACCAATATTTTCTACCTCAGTCATTTTTCTCTGTACATGATTGTACTACAAAAAAATGTTGAATGAATCATTTTATACACAAAAATTTGATTTACTAAAGACCTTAAAATGCGCCGGTAGTGGACACTTCAAAAATCAGTAGCGGACATTTTTTTCTACTCCACTAATGCACGATTTTGAAAACCTTCAGAAAAGCTAATTAAATTGGTAACTGATTGAAAATGTATATTGAATTAACAAACAATATTTTTTGCTTATGAAATGAGTTATATAAATGTATGTGTGTGTGTATAAGTATATGCGCTGTAAAAAAAAAAAAAAAAAAAAAAAAAAAAAAAAATGTGTAAGAATACTCAACATTATTGAGGAAACTTATTTTCCTCAACCATGTTGACAAATGTTATCAGCTATAGCTGTGTCACAGACGCATACAGTGAAATGTTACGCAATTACAACTGGTAACATTTCTCTACATGGTTGTGACAAGTAAGCTGCCGGAATATTGAGGTAGCTGAGGTATTTGTAATTGACATATTTCTTCTAATAGACATTAATAGTAGAAGATTATATCATCAAGTCTGAACGTTGTTAGAATCTGAGTACGAAAGAGAAAAAAAAAATTCAGAGTGTAAATGTAAAAGATGTAAAAGTGTCCACTACTGGTGCAGGTTTCACTACTGATACTTTTACTGCGTATAAAAATACACTTAAAATATACAAAGAACGAAATGGTGTCTGTTTAATTTGAAAATATAATTTTTGATGGACTTTTATTAATTATTTATGTGTAACAAAAAAAAAAGTTTTGGTAGGTCTCTCTTTATTCCAAAAAAACTATTTTAGTAAACACTTGGATGCACTCCAAAGAAAATATATATATTAGGCAACTAAAGAATTTTGCTCTTGAAAAAATTTAAACACATATAAATTCTAAAAAATATTTCTGAATTTTCAGCCCTCCCCCCTCTTTCTAGGAAAAAAAAAATCTTTGCGAGACCATTTTCGTCATTTCAGTCAACTTCTAAAATACCATACTGCAATAATTTATAAATGTTTTCAATTTTACTTTGTAGATATCCCTATGATTTAATATATATATATATATATATATATATATATATATATATATATTTCTAAAATCATCGAGAAGAACAGCAGCAAAAATGAAGAAACAGTACGTATATAGGTAACTTTTAAAAGCTCTTGATAATATTTTTAATTTTATAAAACTGTTTTATAAGTTTTAAAAGGATTACGATAAGGAAATTTATTATTGGTGTAATTATGTACTTTAAACGCATAATGTGAATTTACAGTGTGATTCAGAATAACTGTCAATACATTTTCTGAACCTATATTTGGAAAGTTAATTATATATTACTATAATTATTTGTTTCTTTTCAGGTATTTATTAAGGAATGGGCACACACTTGTTAAATAACTAATTTTTTTTTTTTTTTTGTTCTTGATCATGTATTAAACAGAGATCTTCTGATATATTTTTTTCAAAATACATTCCCCAAGCATATATTGAAACATAGACATAGTAATTTATATAGATATATCATCCCCATGTTATCATGCAAAGATTTTTTTATGCCGAAAACATTTTTTGGCATCAGCCATTAATCGGTATTGAAACTCGACAATTGTAATAGAATAGAATGTTAATGAATTTTTAAAATGCCGATGTATTGCGCGGCTTTCAACTGTACTAATAAATGTATGAAAGGAAAGGAAATAGGTTTTCATAAGTAAGTTATATTTGACTAATTTATGAAAAATATATATTTTATAATCAGTTGCTTTGTTATTGTTATGAAATAATTACTGTCTTCATAGTTAATTGCGAAGTAATTTATTACTAATTAGGTTTAAATTAGTAAGTAATATGGAATTTATAAAATTCTTTTAAATATACCGTAATATTCTGCGTATAAGCCGCAGATAAGATAAGTCAGTTTTGCACCAGAAATTTTAATTGACAAATGAAGTTATATTTGTTGGATCTGTTTCTCGGAAACTATATATATTTTTTGTTAACCTATGGGTACATTTGACGAGTGAGACTCGTCATCTGCTTACTTGGAAGAAGTTACGTGGACGAGTCTGACTCGTCACCTGAATTTAAGAAGTAGGCGTTAATGTTTGTGACACCTCCGCCAGTGGACATTGATCGCAAACACTTTCCTGACGTTTTTTATGAAATCTTACAACCATACTTATATCATCAATATAAGTATATTCCATATAAAATGTATTACTTTTACATATTAAAACAATTTCGCGACCGCTGACGTAGATTCACATCATTTGAAAATCTGTAACTCCACCAGTGGGCGTTTCTTTTGCAATCTGTATGCTATTTTTTTCTTAAATATATAATTAATATTCACAATTTTACATTGAAATATACTATGGATACAAATACTTTGATTAGAAAGAATAAAATTATAATGTATATCCATTTGTAATATAACTGTGAATATAGAAATGTTTTTTCTGAAATATTGTAACATGGGAGAATAACGCCCACAGGCGGACCTTACTGTAAGTAATTCAAAATCATCCCATATAGTGACAAATTAAATCCGTCCCATGGGCATAAAAATCGTCAAATAATTCAGTACTCAAAGGGTTAAAGAAAATTTCTAGACATATCTTACCTGAATGATATATCTTACCTGCGTATTATACACCGAAAATCACGGCGCTGGTACAGCTCGCTAGCTTTAATATATGAAAAAGTTTAACTTTAAATATTAACTATGTTAATAGATATAGTTGTAAAGAAAAAAAGTAAGAAAGAAAAATGAATTTGAAACTATTGTATATCTGCAGTTTTTCATTCATCTTTAGTACATAAATTATTCGTAAATTTTATTTGCTAAATTATCCGTGTGTTTCACTCGGAGAAAGATTAACCGGTAAAAATGGCTGTCTTTCTCGGAGTAAAAGGGAATAACTTTCTGTTCCCCGATGATCATCTATGTCTTATCACAATATCTATGTATTAAAATTGCTGAAACATTTGAGAATCAATAAAAGATTATAAACGATAATCTTATAAAGATTTATAACATTAAAACGTTACAATAAGGCATGTACAGTCACCCAAAAAAAAAACGCCACCCCCCCACCTAATTTCGCCGTAAATTATCGTAGAAACATGCGACTGGTACCGATCAGTTTGTAATAACGTCTAGTTTATAATGTTATAGTTAGATTTTACTTAGGGGATCGTCTACATATTAAAAATGACATCAACTTCATTTTTTTCAATGGTAACCCCCCTTTTTTATAATATTTTTGAATTCTTTGGATCAAATCATCACGGAAAATGGTATAGTTTATATATTTCGCTCAATTTTTCATAGAGTTATAAGCTGTCAAAATTTGGGGATGCTAATGTTAAATGAATGTGACAAACATTAAATCATATCTTCCGAAATAATTATGATATTTAAATTCTGTTTTTTTTATTCGTTAGAATGAAGTGACCCAAACATATTCCATGCAAATTTTTGCTAAAAAAACATTTTTTGAATTATGAAAATTTTTAATAAATTCATATTTGAAAAAATTATGAATTATGACCTATGTTAATTTTTACACGAATAGAACGGGCATCATCAAAAACATGGGTTTCCAAATTTACAGCTCGTTCCTAACATTATTTTTTGAGTTACAGTGATATTTCATTTTTTACTGCTGTTAGGGGGGCGTCACTTGTTATAATTTGTATCATCTGTGAGTCAATATTTCTATACATTTTGACGAAAAACTATTTTAATTTACCTTTATGTTATTATAATTGTTTTCTAAGGAACATTTCGATGTTTATTATACAAATTGGCTTATTTTTTATAAAATTATCGCAATGCAGGCAAGAGATTGGGAAAGAATTCCAAAAGAAATGTATCCCCGCCTCTATATTGCGGAAACAGTATTAAAAAAACCTAGTTTGCATACTCGTATATGACACTATATGTGACGCTGGTATGCATAAATGTCAATGGCATTTACTACATTGAATGCTGAAGACAAAATTTAAATGATTTAATTGGAAGTATGTAAAATAATTTTGTTTTATAATGTAAAGTTTTAGAAAAATACTGTAAAGGCGTGGCTTTCGTTGAAGAAGGGAGTTTACTCGATTCTGAAATGTTAAGTCTTTGTTCTTAAATATTACATAACTTTTTCTAGCTTCTCACTGCTAAAATTCTATTTTATCCCTTTTGTCTTTTGTTTTTAACTTGAATATTCTAGGATTCGTGCACCTCAATTAAGTATCATGACAGTAAAAAAACGCGGTAAGACGAGGAATATTATTTGAAAGAGCAATACGCAGTGAACAATACTTTTGTTTTTTCCTTTTTTAAAATTAATATAATTGATTTTTATTAATTTTTATCAGAATTTTTAAAAAAAATTTTCTGTTTTAATCTTGTGAAATTTTCGCATTTGCTTACTCTACCGTTTATGCTATTTAAATTTTATCGCATGACGTAACATAATAAAATATAAAACTTCTATTAAATGTTTTTTTAATACTGAATAATAAAGTGGTATTTTTTTTCTTTAAGTTTTAAAATCTATTATTGAAACAAAGTGCAATATTATTTATTTTCTATTATTCTAATCACGGCGTAAAACTGTCGTCACATTTATTACGGAAAAAGAATTTAAAACAATGTAATATGTCTTATTACTTTTAAAGATATAGATTTTACACATTTATAATTAAGAATTCAAGTACAGTAGACTATTGCAGAACGGGGAATATTCGTTCTAGGCAATAGGAAACCGTTTTTTCCATATCCATGTTTATTTTCATATGAATACACACAATAATATAAAAATACACTCTTTCTAGTGAAAAAATTTGTTTCATACTATTTTGTTTATATAAATATGAAAATAAGGAATATTCTTAAGAAATATCGTAACACACAAATTGTGAAAGAAACGCCCACTGGAGGAGTTACAGATTTCCAAATGACGTGAAACTACATCAGCAGTCGCGAAAATATTAAATATACTTTCTCAGATTTTAGTTTAAATCTTGTTGTGTATATTTTTGTATATTATCTATTGGTTTGTACGCCTAAAATTAAATGTAAAACTTTATAGTAACACTTTCATGCGAAGCTTACTGTATAAAATAAAAATATACCCAACAAGAAGTAGATAATAATTGTTAGTTAGTAGATTTTAATTGTTTTTATATATATTTTTTGTTTTTTAAATGTATTTTAACTTAAATTTTTGTCTCTTAAATAAAACAGTTTTTGCTTTTAAGAAGTAGATAATTCTTTTTCTTAAATATTAAACACCTTTTTTTTAACTGCTATTAATATTATTATCATTATTACTACTGTTCTTTTACCTTGGTATTTAGATTTCTGTAATTCAATATTGTAGGGCTCATATCATTCAAGCTATTATTTTTCTTCGTACGAAGTGATGTATTTAACTTTCAATAATAATGTTTAATAAATTGAAACCAATAAAAATCTTTTAATTCATAAGCTAATAAAGAAAGTTCTGCGAATTTGAATCGTTTTTTTATTTTATAATAAACATTCCTGAACTTTTTTTCCGGTGTGAAATTTTATAAATAATGAATATTGGGTAGTTGATCAGGATTTATTTTTTTCTAAATGTATAGACGGTCCCCTAACACATTTTCACGTGTAACTCTGTTTAAAATTGATTTAATGTCTATAAATAGGTAAGTTTTCCGAACTGCCTTGATCTCAGAAATCTGAATATGAGGTCAAAAATAGGGGTCGTCATTGAAAAAAATGAAGTTTATACGTGTTTTAATATGTAGATGACCCCTTAAGCAAAATATAACTACACCATTAAAAACTAGACGTTATTACAGATCGATAGGTACCAGCCGTATGTTTCTACGATAATTTACGGCGAAATTGGGTGGGGGGTGGCGTTTTTTTTTTGGGTGACTGTACATGGGGAATTCATCATAAAGAAGGACGAAGAAGACGTGGATGGGCAAATGCATACGTAAAAGGATTTGTTGAAATCCTGCACAACCCAGGCATCAAATTGCAAAGCAGCTTCAGATATTCTAATTTTCTTTGCATTTTTGTTTTCTAAGTATGAAAGTATATAAAAAAAACAGAGAATTTATGATTTGTCGTAAAATTAGAAGAAAATAAAAGCTCAACAAAGCCGAGAATTGTTAAAGCGGCATGCACAATACAAAATCATATCATCAGATTAAAAGTTATACCTCTTGCAAGATTCCCACAACACACAAAATGACCCATATTTGCTTAACATGACTTACTGATGTCCCCAAAGATATAATGATGGTCTAAAGTTTCCAAAATGTGTCAAAAGTTATATGGGGCGCTTTTCCGAAAAAGGAATAATACCTTACCTTTTCATCGACAAGGTGTGAAAATTGACACAAATTACTAAATTACCAATGCCTTAAAGGGCCATTTGCTTTTTATTGATCCAGTTGTACTGAAAAAGTGAAATACTGCATTCAACAAGTTTCAGAACCTTCGTACGAGGGTTGCCTTTTAAGTTTCTACAAAAAGTAAGGATTAAAAGAAGTTTTTTAGAAACAAACTGTTTTATTGTTTTTCAAATTATTCGCCTTTAAGATTATACAGTTTTCCATCCGTTCAAAGCAATTCTTGAAACAGTTTTTCCACTTTGAATTTGATATGTCAGAAACATGGTTTTGAAAGGCTTCAACAGCTTCTTCAGGTGATGAAAATTGCTGCCAACGCATTTTTTGTTTGACATAAGGGAGCAAGAAAATTCATTAGGCGACTAATGAGGAGAATATGGGCAATGAGATATTAATTCGATATTTTTATCCTTCAAATAATAAATCCGGTTCATGCGAATATATCCAAGTTTCGTCACCTGTAACCATGTGTGTGTGTGTGTGTGTCGTATACGGATTTTGCTGTTCCCAATTTGAATTTTTTTAGCATTTCCTTACACCAATTTATACGAGCCTCTTTTTGAACTTCTGTCAAATTGTGCGGAATCCATCTGCAGCAAATCATTTTAACATCTAAATATTCGTGCAAAATCGAGTATATTGCAGTTTGTGATATGCCAAGGGATGGTTCTGTCTCACGATACGTGACATGCCGATCTTTTTCAATCATCTTGCAAACATCATCGATGTTGTTTGGAATCACTACCAATTTTGGTCGTCCTTCACGAGATTCGTCACTGACGGACGCACGACCAGGACGAAATTCTGCAAACCAATTGTAAACAGTCTTTTGTGATCGTGATTCATTACCAAAAGTTTCACGAAGTGATACTATGCATTCTTGTCGAGTGAGGCCTTTCTTAAAATCATAAAAATCATTCAACGGAAACCTTCACGAGTTACTTCTATTTTTTTAACTCACTTGCTTCTTTTAAACACTCACGATTTCTAAGATGCCACTGATTCCAAGATTAAAAAAAAAAAAAAAAATACAAATACCCTGAAGGCAAATTTCAGTAACGCCTTCTATTGGTCGTTTGTAAAAACACAAAAGGCAACCCTCGTATTAATCAAAAGAAATTAACAATGGTGTTTCGACCATTTGCCTGATCTTTTATAAGGAATGACCTGGAACTTCTCGAGATCTCAATCCTCTTGATTTTTTTGTTTGGAGCTACTTGCTAAATAAACTAGGGAATGCGCGAGAACTAACAATTGACGAATTTAAACAGAGATTATCTAAATTTTGATACGAAATGCCGCAAGATGCCATGCGTGCTAGCTGTGATGCATTTGTTAAAGATTTAAAACTCACAATTCAGCAAAAACGGGAACTATTGTAACTGAATCATAATATATAAACTATAATATGTAATCAAAAAAAAAAAAAATCTATTTTTTGAAGTTTTATCTTCTGCAATGATATATTTTACTGACAGTTATTCTGAATCACACTGTAATTGCTAGCTTTTTTCTAGAAGAATATACAAAAATTGCAAATACTATAGTACCCTACTTCAATTAAATAATCCTCTATAAACATCCTCTGAATTAAATTAGCGACTTATAAACTTCAATGAATTTCCAAATTCTTAGAATTAATTAGTTCGATCACAAAATGTTCAGATCGATAACTTTCAGCTTGCGAAATATTTTAAGCTCGTAAAAGTAGTTTTATGTTTGGTACAGTAGAAAAGCATAGTAAATAGTGCTTATATAAAGTAAATTTATGCAGCACTGTACTGCATGCATAAAATTAAAATTAAGAAATACAATTTTAAATACCCTTGTGTATAAGAAATAATTTATTTTATAACGTATTTATTATTGAATCCCATGCAAAAATTGGAATGATTTATTTTCATCGCTTATTCAGTTTCAAATAGAAATCAGTGTTTGAAAATTATATTAATGTACATGCATTAAAAATGTATTTCTTTGTTTAAAAGTTGATAAATATTCTGGTCAGTTAATTAAATAAATGTTATATTTATACCATCGAAAAAAAAAATAGACTGTTCATGTTCAAACAATAGTAAGCTTAATTAACATTTATAAGTACAATTATACCCTAATTTTTCCTATTAGTTTCTCATTAATATAAAATTTCTTGTTAATAATTATTTGAAAATCATTTGAATTATTTTCTTATTCAGGAAATATTTAGGAAGGAAGTCTCTAATGATAAATTATATGAAGAAAAAGAAAATCAAAGCGCCTAACAGATATTTAAAAGTTATCTTTTAATGTAAAACGTGAAATCTTTTAAGCCATAATATTTAAATTTTTTCCTAAAATTTAAAATATTATATGCGTGTAAAAACTAACTCATGAAAATGTAAAATTTAATAACAAAATAATCTTTTAAAAACAATATTTATATATTTTGTTTTACTCGTGTTAAGTTTTTTCTTTTTCTATTAGGTAGAAATTTTTATACACAAACTCAATATTTAAATTATGAAATTATTTCAAATAATGTTTTAATGGTTTTTTATAATAAAAATTTAAAATGACTTATTCAAAAAGAAATCGAAAATTAATTTCGAATAAAAAAATACATTTTTTTAATTTACTGTTCGATATACTGTTTTGCCAGACGAATGCATTAAAAGTTAATTATGATTTCAAAATTTTCAAAATTATTAATGATAAATAATTACAGATACACATATGTATATATATTTTACGATGGTTATGAGCTCTTTAAAGGAGGCATTTTTACTGTCTCCTACCAATATAGGGTAGAAAGAGTATTGTTTTTCGATCGAAATTTCGAAATGATGTTTTTATTATATTTTCACCTTTTGAGGTCCCTTGAATAATAAAAAAAAAAAAAAAAAAAAAAAAAAAAAAAAGGCTCGATCAGTGTGTGTCTCTCTGTGTGTGTTATCATCATATCTAAAGAGCAAATAGCATCAAGAAATCCAAACTCAGTATTCTAAATTTCTATTATCGATGAATGTTTCGTATACAGGATAATCCCAAATAATTCAGATACATTTTCGTCTATGGGTGAATTTTCTGGTAGGCGCAATTTTAGGGCACACAGCACCTTTGATTTGGTGAGGAATAAAGATTTCATATAAATGCTTATATTTAATATTTATAAATTGCACAGTATTAGGATTTTTTAATAAAATATATATTCAGGCAATAATTCGTACGGATTTTGATTTATTTTTTACAGATTTGAAACTGCATTTTCCCAGTATGCATTTTTACATGCATTCATGACGTTCAAAATGCTAAACCTTCTACCGATAATAAAAAGAAGAACTTTTTTTTTTTCTGGATGTTTAATAAAACTTACTTAAAAACAATTACGCAGGAATTTCGAAATTTACTATTTGGTGTTTGTGAAAAAATTTAAAATGTGCATGTCTATGTAAAAAATTGGAAAAAAAAAAATGTGTTATTTGTATTTTTAATATTTATTTCTTTTAACGATATTGTAAAATCTATGTCTAATTCTTTAAAATAAGCTCTGTCAAACATTAAAATATATATATATATATTTTTTTTCTTAAATATCTGTAAAAGTCTTAGCATTTTGAAGATCATGAATTCATGAGAAATGCAAACTAAAAATAATGCAACTTATAAATTTCAAATCTGTAAATAAAATAACAAAATTAAACATAAGAATTATTCACTGAATTATATTTTACCGAATAAACCTATTATATTTCAATTTATTAATAATAAATGGAAATATAAACTTTTATATGGAACCTTCAGTGGTGTCTTGTCGATGGTGCCAAGTTCCCTTAACACCTATAATGTTCATTACACAAAATGAAATGAACTCAAGCTTTTTACATACATGAAAGCATATTTTGTGTAGAATATGAAATAGAAATCATTAATCATTCCATTATATGGCTACCAAGAAACATTTTTATATATTAGGGCTATATTTGGAAATTGCTGGAAATGCATTTCAACCTGTGTTATGTGTTTTCATATAGGATTAAATTTAAGTACATAATATGGTTTGCATATAAGTTATAAGCAATAAGCATGGCTAAGTAAAGTTAAGCAAAACTATTCAAGAATGAATTTCTTATACCCATACTACAGGCAATGTCGCCCCCCTCATAATCATACCGATTTATATAATTACTTAATGATATATATAATTATTTTAAGTATTATATAATAAGTAAAAATGATTTGCTGAGTAATGAAAGTTGCAAATAGGACTTTGAGTCTCCTCATTTGCAGATCCACTAGTAATAATGCATCTGAAAAAGTACACACCTTCTTTGTTCGAATATAAGGATTCAGGAAATCATCCGCTTTTTGCAGATGAACCATATTTTGAACTGTAATTCGACCTAAATAATGCATAACCTCACTTCCGAACCATATCTGATTTTTAATATAAAATTTCACTATATATATACGTTTTTATGTACGATTAACAGTAATTTTTGCTGTATCTTTTCATTCAAATTAATGAATGTAAAAGATCAAACTGACATAATTTATCGAACATAATTCCTTCTACAAAGAATATTCGAATTTACGAATCGTATTACAAATGACCTTCTGCCTAGAAAATAAAAATTCGATGATTTATAAAGATTACAAGGGAATCTTCTATTTTCCTGTTCAAAGTATTCAGAAAGGCTCAAAGAACTACTTACTACTTCAAAAGGAGCATATTTTGAAGAAGAAGAGAAAAAATAAACATTTTAATACGCGTAATTAAACTAAATATTAATATACATTCCAAATTAATTTTGAATAATGGTTTATGTGTGTACATATTAAAGATAATTGATTACACGAGTGTCTCATGCACTGAGTTCTTTTTAAATGGTTCTAGCAAGTATATACGAGAGTTTTCACATAAACGTCAATCTTGAGGGATATTTTCATCGTAAAGATGTCAAACTACTTTTGAAATATTATTTAGGATACTGGCATGAATATCATAGACTATGATTTTCCCAATTTAAAAAATTCGTAAGTTATTTGGAATTTACGATTTACTTAACATGTCAGAATAAGGCAAAATTGAGCATGAAATTCCATTTTGAGGATCGTAAATACATTAGACAACTTCAAAATTAAGTTTATGATATTTGTTTGAACACAATTGAATACAAATATTCTACTAGGAAAATTTCGTAAATTATTCGTAATTTACGATTTTATCAACATAGCGAAATTGTAAATTTTTCATATAAATATGAATTTTGAGGTTTATTGCATTCGAAATAGTAGCATGAAAACTAAACAACAGAATTGACTCTAATAAAATAAATTAATAAATTAGAATGAGATAATTATATCCAAGTGAACGGTGGATAGCCTATTAGGCGGGGATTTCATTCTGTCACTGTATCAAGCTTTGGTCAAATTCATTTCTTTTAACATGATTATAATATGTCTCGCACTAGAAATTTCTGAGAACATAAATATGATGGGGAACTGAGCAGTGTCCACCTATGCCAACTAGTTTTTTTCTTGCGTAGTTCACACATTCATTCTTATTTGGTTATGTACGCATATTCTCATAATGTGTCTTGTTACAAATAAAATATTTCACAAAATATCCGCATCTTTCTGCCCGATCACAAAAATCTTTAAACATATAAAAAGCAAAATAATTATTTTTCTACTTTATGATATTTTTGTACATAAAAGCAAAACGTCGACTTGTGTATTTCATTGCAAGAAAAAAGCGCAACTTTTCCGTATGCATCGTAGTAGTTAACAATATAGTAGTTATACACATGCAATTTTTTTTTCTGTATTTTGTTTATTAATTTTACTAGTCTCCCATACGGTGTGGTGGTTATCGCCCCTAACTTCCTACGTGGTAGCGCCTAATGTTCAGATTCCGGATAAGGGATGGATTTGTACCTTGTGCTGTATCTGTTTGGCTCTGCGATGGCCGCCCACTGAATTTTCGTTCATAAAAAGCTGCCATTTCGGTGACTTCTTTACCAATGTTTAAGAAGCAAGTGCCGCGCCATTGGTATTATGTATATATGATGGATCATCGTTCAGGCTTAAATCAGTCATAATTTTCTCCTCGGATTCTATTTCTGTTTTCAAAAACGGTAGTAAAATACCAAGTCTTTTTTTTTTGGTTTACTGCCAAGATCAAAATTTGAATTTCACTGCCAAGTCCTAGGAAAATTCTCGGGCATGCATGATTCAACCGAAGGATAAAATAATGCGACACTTTTATCAATTGTTACACCAAGTTTTTCAAGTGATGATATCTTATGTTCTAGAAGGTCATAGAATGCACATAAACTATTAGAACAAAATGTTGAATTCGCATTCTTCAGAACTAATTTTAATAATTCTCTACCTGAAATTTCAGCAGTAATATATAGGCAGAAGTAATATATAGGCAGAATTCTGCATTCTATAACAAATTTTAATATTTAATTTTATCTTTTGTTAAATAAATAAATAAATATCGTATTAATGTAAATATGTCATCTAATTCTGATTCATTATATTAAATCTAACCCATTTCCTGTCATAAAAAAATACATGTATTTCATTTCATTTTATTTTTATATTTTTATCCCCAACAGTCGTTCGTTCGTAAGATGATGCAATCAAAAAACAAATTTCATTTTGTTTCAAGTGGACTCTTTTTATAAATCAACCCTTAATATTTTGAAATTCTCTCCTTATTAATAAATAGTTTCTCCAACCTTCAACAAAAATAAAGTATAAGATATTAATTACAATATTTTTTTCAAATCGCCAATATGAGCGATTCTGTAACCCTTCAGGCCTATTCTGTAACCCTTGGCACGGGAAAGACATTCCAACGGATTTTCGCATTATTAATCGAATTCATAAGAAAGTAACAGAGTTGCATATTTTTCTGTGTTTCGAGATGTACAATTTTTTGTTATATAAATATTTCTTTATTCCTGGAATGACATGATATTTATCCATTATTGGTAGTTTTGTGTGAATCATGAAACTTTTGGAACGTGAAATTGTGAATGTCAATAATAAGTTAACGAGTTCCAAGTTAACGAGTATCATAATTTGTTCATTAAGTCATCCTCTGTTATAAATTGTTCATGAGTGTCAAGGCCGATGGAAACATTAGGGCCTCTTTGTATCCCGACACATGTTGATCTTCATTATACCAACAAAACATCTTAATATCAAATTACAGGTCATCACGACCGAGAATTTTCTTTCAAACAATCAACTGCTTTTGTATAATTATCTCAAATTGGCAGAAAACTTTCATTAACCCCTCTAGCTGGAGACCTTTAAACATTAGATTGCAACAAGTACTGAAATTTATCAGAATTCACTTAGTAAAATCAACACGATTTTTTTAAAACTCGCACTAAAAATAAAGCCCCCTTTAGGTAGATTCCTTATAGGAGATCTACCTATTGCAATGGTTCTCATGACACGACTTCTGGAAAATTTCTTCATATCTTCACCGATCATGACCCCTAGAACCCAAAACCACCCTCCGTTCAAAAGTTTATATATATATATATATATATATATATATATATTAGCAGACCCGGTCACGCGTTGCTGTGACTAAGTGATACGTTGAATTATATTGCAGTGAACTATTTAATACAGTAAAATTATAACTTACGAATAAAGACGAAAACGTTGTAGCTGATGTAAATACCCACAGGATTGAGATTTGAACCTTAGGTCAAAATTTGGAAGCGATTGATAAAAATTTTCGTCGAGTTGATATTAAGCACAAATTAATTTTATTGTAGAGTCTTATAAATTTTAATGGAGAAGTGATATATATTATTTCTAATGCTACTCAGGATAAAAATGCTAAAATGACTAATATAAAAATTAAATTATATTAAAATTCTATTAGAATAAAAGTATAAAAGAAGCAGACGATTATAAAATCAATTTTTATGGAGGAGTGAAATATAATATATGCTATAATGGATAATTTTACTATAAAATGACCTCATCATTTTAAATATTTTAAAGATGGCAACAGCTGTAGTTATAAAAAGGAAAACAATATGGCTAAACCAGAAAAATAAGTCAATTTGATAAGTATTTTAAAACTTTAAAATAGGACATCTTATGAAATATTGGACACTTAAAGTAAATACATATATCATTTTAAATAGAAAAAGATTTGGGAAAAGTTTAGTATATTTTAACGAAGTGATGAGAAGGTTTTGAGTATGTTAAAATTTTAATAGTAAATTAAAGTTAATAAAGATGGGAAACATTAAGGATTAAGATAAGAATAATTATAAGATAAAAAAAAAAAAAAAAAAAAAAAAAAACTTTTTATATACCATGCTTTTAAATTTTAATATGCTAATAATATACTAATTAAAAGGAAAATGATAAATATTCTATCATAGTTTCAAGCCAAATTTGTTTTCAAATGTCTAAATAAAATATCAGATATAAGATAGTAATATCTTGCAGCAGAATAGATTTCATTTCTGTCATCCTTGGCGAAAAAAAGAATAAAAGAATATCGCCAAATTATCTGACGAAAATATTTAATTCCTTTAAAAAATCACGGTTATTTTAACAACTTATATTAAAGGAGTAATGAATAATATGAAACAATATTTCGTACAATACATATTACATGTCATACATACGTACAATGAATAATACATATTACATTTCGTACAATACATACATCTGGCATGTATATTTTCGTGTTACGCTTTTGATCGCCAAATAATAATAATAATAATAAAAAAAAAAAAAAACCGCTAAGGACGACAGAGTTTAGAAATTTAAAATTAAAATTTTGTCAATTTGACATTAAAATAACTAACTCAATCTATCGCACGTGATAACTAATACATATCTATATTCTATACCCAAATATAAGGATTGAAATCGGGAAATAAATTTCTTCGATATTTAATAGTTTTTTACAAAAAATTCAATGGGCGATTAACATAGGAAATCTTTTTCTTGGCAGCACAGACGGTCAGATGGTCACACTCACGGAGTAAAAAGACAGGAGAAGAAGGTAACGCTGAAATTTTGTGATGTTGTTTTCTAATGTTTACAGATGGCGCCAGCGTGCAATCCTTCCTTCTTATAGGGAATTATTTTGTGGTTCAATTACGTTCATTTAGGGATTATTGTGTGGTTCAATTACGTTGCATCCCGCAACACCCGAGATCCTCCTTCCAGTTACTAAATAAAAACTTTTACAAATAAAATGAATAAGATGATTAATGAAATAAATAAAATGAATGAGGTGACTCTAATTAATAAGGTTAATCATATTTATTGGCCGCGCTAGATATCAGGAATTATAAATTAAATCCTCTCATAAAGAAAAAAAAAGGGGCAATAACTATTCATATTATTTTTAATTTACAAATCAAGGCTCTTTTTTTTAAAAAAAAAGGTATATAAAAGGGGGGGAAATGGCCACATAGAAAGAAATCTTAAATTCTCACCAATTGAGGCTTTGTGCTGTTAGGCATCTTTGGGAGGTCTGTCGCTCTCGTGCGGGGAATCCATGGAGTGCGCTCCAAGCAGAGGTTCATCTGAGCATTCTCTTTTCTTTTTCCGTCAAGGTGTCTCGGGGTCTCTCTGCATCTGAATCCTCCATTCCTTCACCTCCCGTTTCTCTCTTTTTTATTTTTTGTTTTGTAGGGGCGTTGATTTTTTTTACTGGTTAATGTATATTATGCTGCTTACTTATGCCTGTTTTATGAGCCCCTACACTTCTCTCCAGCTTCCGCAATGTTATTCAATGGGGAAATGTCTCGTTTTAATTATTTTTTTAAAAATAATATCAAGCTGAAAAAATTTCGATTGAAAGCAAATTTCATTAAATAGAGTATTCTAACCAACATGTTTTTTTTAAGAGCCATTTTATACTAATTTTACTTTGAAAGAAAGCTTTTAAAAAATGACGATTCTTATGAACCGAAGCTAGCTAAAACAGACAATTGGGAGGAAGGAGAATGGATGAAATTTTGTAAAGAAAAAAAAAAAAAAAAAAACTTACTTTAGGTGCAGAAAACACGAACTCGGACTTTATTTTTCTCCTAGGGCTTTTTTTTTTGTTTTTCTTATCACTATCATAACCTGTTTTACAACTAGGAACGAAGCATTTATTTGAAACATCTGAATTATGCAGTTTTAAGAACTTACAAAGAAATTAAATTGCTTAAAATAAAAATTTTTAAATGTACTACAGCAAAATTCTATTGAAAACAACAGTATATCCGCGCCGAAGTAGGGAGGAATGACAAGTGGCGCCCTCAATATTTACCAAAAATTTAGATCACAGTTTCGTAGCTTTCTCCCATTGGACCTTCAACTCCTATTAATATTACTCCGTGGTCACACTTCGCTTGCGTATAGAACTCATAGATATAGTATAGTATATATAGAGTAATCATTGGGGAGAAAAAAGTGATTCCTTTTCACTTGGGAAAAGACAACGTTTTACCAAAATATGGCCGTCTTTCACCGAGTGAATACACACGGGAATACATATGAATAATTTAGAAAATAAAATTTGTGAACAATTTATTTACTAAAGGTGAATAAAAAAACTCCAGATACATTTTTTTCGGCATCCAAAATATTTGTACGATAGCATGGGTATGATAGATCTATATATATATTACTATATCTATGATAGAACTACATTAGCACTTTATCAATGTGTATAAAATCTTTAAATTGATTATGACGTCAATTTTCGTGAGATACATAATTTAACTTTTTATAATTTTTTTAACGTTAACGTTTTTTTAAATGTATTTATTTTTATGTCGAAAGAAGAATTTTTTTTTTTCAACAATTAAACTTATGGAACTCTCAGATATTTTGGAGCAACTGTAACAAAGGTCTATAATTAACAAATAATTGCAATAAAACAATATTGTGACAATAAATTGAGATAAAAACTATCCTATCTCTCAAGTTGGACCAAACTGCACACAGTGTGCAAAATTTCATTAAAATCGGTTCCTTAGTTTAGGAGTTTATCGCGGACAAACATCGTGACACGTAATTTATATATATATACAGATAGGTACATACACACACACACACACACACACACACATATATATATATATGTGTGTGTGTGTGTGTATATAACGCTTTTTCCCATGTTAAGTTGTGAACACGATAACTGGAGTAATTTTTAATTAAATTCAACCAGCTCGGGATATGTTGTCAGGACAGTAAAAATCTCGGTCGAGTTCGTAGATGGGGTATCCTGCTGAAAGGGGGTGGAAATGGTGGGGGGTGGTGGAAATTTTCATTTGCCCATAATTTCTTTAATATTGAAAATAGGAAAATACTTCAAATCAGGCGAATTGCCGTCTTACCCTAAAGAACAACTTTTGTATTTAAACTTTTTCGATAACTTCAATTGCTTAAAAGTTACAAGTTAAAAAGTGATTTTCCTTGTGATAAAGCCGACATTTTCTATAGCTTTCATTGCAAAATTTATAATCTGATGCTTATGTCACGTGCAAATGATAATAAAAAAGATCACTGAAAATATAATAAAATTTTAATCATGTTTTTAAACAATATAATAATCTGATTTAAAAAAAAAAAAAAGTTTAATTTAACAGAAAATATGACGTCACAATTACAACAATGTACTGAGAAAAATGAAATAAAATTTTTCCGTGATTTTAAACAAATAAAATAAAAGTTAATAAATAAATAAATATGTAAATAAAATCAACATATCTTAGGGCTAAGCAGATTTAGACTTAGATTTATAACATAGATGCTATAATGTAAAAGATAAATGTCATCGTTAAAAAAAAAAAAAAAAAAAAAAAAAAAAATCTTGTAAATCGATGCTAAACGAATTAAACTGGCATGGTAGAAAAGGTAATAAATTTGGGGACATTTAGGTATCCCTTTAACAAATGAACTAGGGACGATTTTAATGAATTTTCCGTTGAAGTTTATTTTCATGAAAATCTAAATTTAAATTAAAGTATTTCATTACTCGAATTCCATTATTTTGATAAATAAAATTATACCATTTAAAAAAAAAATAAAGAACACTCTTTTATTGAAAAATGAACTTATAAAGGTTTTAGAAAACTATTCAACGAGAAATATAAATTAGAGTGCTGATTCAATGGATGAAGCATTAACTTTCCGTGGTTCAAGATGAATCACGTGACTTGCTCGAATAGGTTGCTGTGTTTGGCCCTTTACCTCTATTTTGGCATTTAAAATATCAGTTTGACAAATTATCATTATTATTAGGTAACATGACAGTCCTATGACCGAAATAAATTGTTTTTTAAATAATTTTACGCATATTTCACATTTTAATAAATAATAAAATACGTTTTTATTAATCATTTCCCAACAAAGTTTAAAAGTGTTTATAAAAGAAAGTTTAAACTTTTAAAGAGCTAAATTTAACAACAAATATAAATTTTTCAAGTATTCTTAAGCATTTTGTCGGTTAAAGTTCAACTACACGAAATAAAAGAGAAGTAAAATCAAAATGAAAATGATTTAGAACAAAAGAATATTAAACTACGTAAGTAAACAAAAACATTGGCGTTTATGACTTATGGGAAGAACAATCTCCAAACCGTTGCCATAGAAATTTACTGAAAATAAGCTGTTACCAAGGGAACCACCGAATACGCAGGTGCAAGGAGAGCATGTCACATGACTCATCTTGGAACTTCTCCAAGGTTACCATTTATCACTCTACTTTATATAACTCGTTGAAACTATTACATACTTTTAAATCTTTATTAAAAAAAATTAATTGTTGCCACTCGACATTATACAAATACATCCAAATCCTGTGTCACATACGATAGTTTTGTATAAGTATAGATTTTTTGTTTGCCCTTGGAACCTGCCCCTGATGGGAAAGTGCCTGGAAACACTTGTATCTAGTATTGTCATTGATTATGAAGTCGTGTGCAAAATTTCAGCTCCTTTGGACGACAAGAAGTTGCCAAAAATTGAATTGCAAAATTCCGTTACATACATTAATAGTTGCATCATATCAAGTTAATAAAAGTGTGTTAATTAAAAACTTTTTTAAACGCTTTAATTAATCATTTAAAAATATAAAATTAAAATAATACGTCAATTTTAATACAAATATCGTTTGTAGTGAATAGTTTAGAATGTCAGTTTAGGCAAGAATTTAAAATTTACGATTGAGAGTAATACGTTACAGCTTCCTTTGACTTTTTATCTTGTAGAAACAAGATATCAGTCTGTGAAGAGATATGAAGTTTTCGCGTGGAAAGAAAATATAATGACGCCAAAGCTGCCTTTCTCCATCTCCAATCTCGCCAAATTTTGTCGCCAAGTAAAAAATTTCGTCGTCAACTATCAACTTTTGCCACCAAATCACAAATTTCATTGCTAAGTCGCAAGTTTTGTCACCAAAATCTCGCCAAATCATACAATTTACTAAATTCATAACAATTAACATTGAAATTCAGCGGTGATTAATGGTCAAATGTTAACTGATGTTAATGTTCCAGCTTATGTGAACCAAAAAAAATTCACTTTACGATTTTTACTCATCTGACAATAATAATCGCAAAAACACAATACAAAACTTTCAATAATTTAATAAAAAATATAATGAAATAACTATCCAAAAATCGCTACCACCTATCTGTATTTGACTTGACCATAGCAACGCCAGGCTTACCAGAACTAGTAAGATCACAAGTGCATTTTCACGTTTCTATTACTTTTTCTTTTAAAAGAAAGATATTGAACAACAGTTATATGGATTTTAAATAAAAAATATAATTTTGATTAAGCTTGGGTGGGGAAGGGGGTGTAGCCCAATAGCCTCCTCCGGGATTCACCATTGCTGGGATTGTATATCTTTAAGGCTTTTATTTGTTGAATGATTATGAGCTTGAATTTTAGAAAATTGAAACATTTACAAACCAATAAATTTAGTCTAAAATTTTAAGTAGAATGTATAAAACCCTTTTGTAGTTAAAAATTAAATTTCTTGAAAACAGAATAGCGACGTAAATAATGCAATGTGTGGGAACAAAGCCATTGGCTAGGTATTAATGCATATGTAAAATTTCTTTACAATTGTAACATTAACGTAAAGGAATCTACCTTTGCCTTTAAGCTTGCCGAAAAGGGATTTTTTTAATATCATTTCAAATTTTTATAATTCTAAGTTAGGCAGTTTAAACCTTCTTCTTTTCTGAATCGTACACTCTGAGACAAAAAAAAAAAAAAAAAAAAAAAAAAAAAATTCGCCGCACCAAGAAGGAATTATCCGGTTAAGACGAAAATTGGTAGATGTGATCTACATGCAAAGAAAAACAATCGATTACAGTTTCAATAAAATTGGATGATTTAATCAAGAGAAATGGCCTCACAAAGTAAACAAGTTAATAGAGCATTGGTCCACTTCTGACCTTATGTAAGCAGTTATTCGGCTTGGTATTAATTGATAGAGTTCGTAACTGTGCTCCAGCGAGATATCATGCCAAATTCTCTCCAATTGGGGGCTTTAGATTGGAAAAATCCCGAGCTGGTTGTATGTTCCTTTTCAGGATGTTTCAAACGCCCTTAGTGGGAGAGAGATCCGGCGACTTTACTGGCCAAAAGAAAAATGTTACACAAGCAGGAAATTAAGCGGTAAAAACTATCTCTGTGCATGGGCAAGCATTATCATGTTGAAACATACGATCAGGATTGCATGATATGAAAGGAAACACAACGGAACGTAGAATGTCGTCGACGTACCGCTGTGCTGTAAAAATGCGATGGATGACAACCAAAAGAGTCCTGCTATGATATGAAATGACATTCCAAACTGTCACTACTGGTTGTCGGACTGTATAGCTGACAACAGTCAAGGTGGAATCCTTCTTTTTTCGGGGCGTCTGCAGACCCGTCTGCGCTGGTCATCGGGACTCAAATCGAAGTGGGACTCATCACTGAAGACAATTCTACTCCATTCAGTGACCTTCCAGTTCGAACGATCCTGATATTACTTCAAACGTGCTTGTCATTATACAGAGTTAAATAGCAGTCCGTACAAGGAGCTGCGTGATCTCAACCCCATTTCTCTGAGCCGCTCCTTCCCTTACGCTGTGTTCGGTCATGGTTCACCCACTCCTGTCAATATCATTTAATAATGGAATCGTTCCTACCCAATTGTCAAACAATTCGCGGATTAGACCAACCGGCCTCTTTGAGCCGAACTACTCACCTCTCTCAATTGTAGACATCTGCGCTTATTGTTTGCGCACCTGCACTGTAAATGAAAACGTCTTAAATTCAGTTAATAAAGTGTCTTAAATGGATGGTCATTTTTTAAGCGAAAAAAATGTGTCTTACTTTTTAAGACAACTTTCTGCATCTGAAATTAAGACACTGCAAATGTCTTAAAACATCGCCATCTTTTTTAGGTTTAAAAACACCGCCTACACCGCCATCTTTTTTAGGTTTAAAAACACCGCCATGTTAGGCTTAAAAAATCTGCCATTTTTAAAGCCTTTTTAATAAATAAATAAATAAATAAAGGTGGCGTATGATTCTGCTTTTCTGTTTAAAATATATTTTAGAATTATCTAGAGCACTAATAAAATATAATAATAATTATAAAAAAAATAAAAAAAACACTACCAGTCCCTGGAGTTGAACTCACTATCTTCGGTACCACAGAGGAGCGTACTTGCCAATCACGCCACGACTTCACACAGAAAGCTTGGATAATGTACTCTTTAATACACGTGAAATATATTATAGTGTTATAATATAGTATTTTTTTTTCTTAAAACTATCGAGATTAAATCTAAAGCTCAATATATATTAATTCTATTAAATTTTAAGTGTAAACGTTTAGAATTTCGTAAAATATAAACGAATACTACATCAAAACCTCAGAATGTGATGTTTTGAAAACGATTTCTTTTTATAAACTGCTATTTGAAAGAAAGAAAAAAAAAAATACATATGATTATGAATAAACCAAAAAAGTTTTGTTTTACTTCCAGGTACAGGTAAAAATGTTAAAAAAGAGAGTTAAATCGAAAAAGATTAAAAAAAAAAAAGCAGCTATTTACAAATTATGTAAGATTAGCTTTAAATTCACTTTCTTGGCTACAAGTTTATCTTAAGCAATAAGTTATTCTTCGCTACAAGTTCATCTTACTTTTTTTTCATTCAATTAAATGAACGAGCTTTAAATAAAAAGTAACATTTTTTATTTACATATTTATTTATTTTGAAACCAAATTATTTTTGCTCCGAAAAATGTTTTTTATTAAGTATTTCAAGCATAATTCCACGCAAATAAGATAACGTCATTTATCATTTATGCATATTTGTTGAATATAAAACTTTTCTAATAAGCTTATTTAAATTTCACAAATAAACGTTTTAAATAACGCGATTTTTGTAATTTATTTTATTATTTTAAGCTTTATTAAAAAAAAAAAAAAAAAAAAAAAAAAAACAGTAGATAGCATATTTAATTAAATAAAAGTAATTAAAATAAGTATTTTTATCTATTATTTATTGAAATTTGATATATTTAAGTTATTTTATTTAAGGGAATTAAAAAAAATCTCAAAATAGAAGTAAAATCAGAGTGATTAGCCTTTCTCATTTGACATGATTTTCAGAAAAATCTCACAAATAAAAATACTTACTAATAAATTTTATTTATTTATTTAAAAAAAGAAAAAAAAAAAAAGAGACAGAGAGATTTAATTTTTTGATATTCGCATTATAATTTCAATAATAATAATAATAATAATAATAATAAAAACCCGTTGCTAAGTTAAGAAATTCTTAAAAGTAATCATCATTGTTTTAAAATAGTATCTTGATATGAAAAAAAAAAACGAGGCGATGAAGATAATTTTGATTTTCATTCATAGATGGCGCCACTACTAATAATTAACAACAAAATGTGAAATGATGTATTTTAAATGTCTTACTTTAAGACATATTTCCTTTTTAAGACACTTTATATCAGTGCATTTTCCCCACCAGTATATTAAGACACAAAAGTGCCTTAAATTCAGATATCTATTATGTCTGCACTTCATATTAAGACATTTACATGTCTGAAATGTATTTTCAGACATTTTTTTTTGTCTTACTTTAAGACACCTTTATTTGCAGTGTGTATGCGAGACATAGTTACTGTCTACCTGAGTAGACGGAATAAAATTTTCGAAGAATTTAAGACCTGGAAACAAAATTTTTCATTTTTAATGTTTTGCGAATTGCGCTGTTAAAATGCGCTGAAGCGTCGCATGCTCATTCGATGGTAGCCAGAATTTACAATTTTGCATTTTCCATTCAAACTTGTATGCATGTGAATTTGTGTCCAGTTTGCATTACACCTTCTTGGTGCGTCGTTTTGTTTGTCTTTGTTTTCTTACTTTTGCTTCAACCCATATTGCTTTATCTGAATAGTCTTCAATAATTTCAAATTCTGTGTCTTTTTTCTTTTTTTTTTTTAAATCGACAGAACTTTTAAAATATTTGCATGCGTTACTTCCAAACTATTAACTTTTGATTTCTAAATATTCAGTTCTGATACTATTTCAGAAATGTCGACATATTGTTAAGCTATCAATTCTTCAACTTTATTATACGCTTTTGAGAAAGCATCTGTTTTAGTTTTGTCAAAATTTTCCACAATCTCTAAATTATCCATGCTTACGATTCACGGTGCAATCACTATCCCGCCAAGGGGACCACAAATGAATACGTTATAAATAATATTAAGAGTACATACTTATGCTACGAACAAATAAAAGGGGAATTCTTTTATGGGAGCGGTGTTTACTCCGAAGATCGTTCTTTTAAATTACTGTCTTAGAGTTATGAATGTTTGTATACATAGGCACTAAAATGTATCAGTATTAGATATATTAAAACTTCGCGAAAAGTATTAAATTTCACAAATTGTTATTATTATTATTATTATTATTATTTATTATCATTATTAGTTTTTTCAAGTACACCATTCGGCTCAGTTTTGAAATTTCCCCTTTGATTTCACATTAGAATAATTTATCAATAAATTAAAATTTATATGTGCATTACATTGGAAATATAACTATTGCTAACAGTCATTCTTCGCATAAGAATGTGAGTGTGCCAGTATTCTCCTATGTAATGTATATGTTGTTTTCTCCTATTAAGAAATTATTACAATGAATTTTGCATTTGTATTCCTACAAAATCAAACCTGTGCACTTACTGCAGGACAGAGACTCAGAGATTCGTGAATAGTTTGCGCTTCAGTTTCTTGCATGAATGGTGGTTGACGTCAATTGACCATGGAATATTTTATAGAATGACAAAGCCCAAGTTTGCTTCAATGGGTTAATTAACACTCCAATTTTTTTTAATTTGGGCAGCAAAAAAGCCTATTACGTTACACTGAAATAACACTTAATTCCTAAAAAGGGGACATCACTGTTTGGTCTTACGGCTACGGTTATCATTGACTCTTACTTTTTTTAAAGATACCTGAAAACCGAATACAGACCTTTTCCATCAATGAACAACAGTATTGTGATATACTGAACGATTTTCTAATGTCACAACGGATCTGATGCCTTTAGGACATCATTTACATGCAGGATTGCGCACATCATCACATTGTTAGTCGTGTAAAAGGCATACTAAGACAACGTTTCCCAGATGCACAGGTGATCAGCTGTCAATTTCCAACAGAATGGCCTCCTTATTCGCTGAATATCACTCACTGGGACTTACAGTTGGGGAGCTTTATGAAAGCCAATATTTAACGCTAAACGTCAGCAACTGTAACAGATGAAAAGGACATCATTCGGCGCCATATTCCGGTAGAATGACGCGCCGGTACGCCGTAAAAAATGTGGTTCTGCGAATAGAGACATTGTTGAACATAGAAGAGGACATTTTGAGTATTACTTTCTTTTAATATTATTTAACATTAATAAAGCATATTAAATGTTTGTCATGTGCAAAATGATGCTTTTTTTGTTCTTGTTGTTGACATGTTTAATAAAATAGATAAATTATGGTAAAAAGACAAGTTTATTAAACCAAACTATAAAAATTAAATTAAGAAAGTTAAAAGAAAAAGAATTGCATACTGCAGATATTGCAGATGTAATGATTAAAAAAATTGTTTATCGTATTTTATAATTTACTAGCAGGCAACGCCCGCTTCGCTGGTCCCTATTCTTAAATGAATCACTATAATGAATTTGCATTAATTTTTATCACGTGAAAAAAAAGAGAAACAAAATCTGAGTAGGAAAAATGTCGCACCGGGTTCTCACTGCCTTCGGAAAAAATTCCCAAAATGCTCTAACTCTTATTTCTATTATTTTCCCATTTCGCCCCCCCCTCCTGTCTATCCTAATAATTTTACAAATTTGAAAATATCCGCAATCGATTTGTAAGTATCAAAAACCTCTATGCACCAGTTTTGAACGATATATCTCTATTTTTATTTTTTTACCGCTCTACTCCCCCCCCCCTTCCCGCCCTCCCAATAATTTTAAAAATTCGAAAATATCCGCAATCGATTTGTAGGTATTGGAAACCTCTATGTACCAATTTTGAATGATCTAACTCTATTTTCTTTTTTCTTGCCCCTCTGCCCCCCCTTCCCGGCCCTCCTAATAACTTTACACTTTCGAAAAAATCCCCATTCGACTTGCAGGCTTCTAAAATCTATCTGTACCGATTTTGAACGGCCTAACTGTATTTCTATTTGTTTTTGACCATAGCCCCCCCCTTCCCGCCCCCCCATCTTCCCGCCCCACCTAATAATTTTAAAAATTCGAAAGTATCCGCAATCGATTTGTAAGTATCGAAAACATCTATATACCAATTTTGAACGATCTAACTCTTTTTTTATTTTTTTGCCCCCCCCTCTCCCCTCCCCCTTTCCCGGCCCTCCTAATAACTTTACACTTTCGAAAATATCCCCATTCGACTTGCAGGCATCTAAAACCTAACTGTACCAATTTTGAACGGCCTAACTGTATTTCTATTTGTTTTTGCCCCATAGCCCCCCTTACCGCTCTACCCCCCTACCCGCCCCTCCTAATAATTTTACAAATTCGAAAATATCCGAAATCGATTTGTAGGTATCAAAAACCTCTATATACCAATTTTGAACGATCTAACTCTCTTTTTATTTTTTGCCCCCCCTCTCCCCCCCACTGTTGCCCCACCTGGGGGCTGAATTTCTAAAATTCCAGAAATTGGTTTTTAGATATTTGCATTAGCTATATTTTAGAGCAAAAACTTCACGCATATCTATTTTTTTGTTTGAGATATATAGGATTATGCGAAATCACGTTTTTACGCAGGTGAAATCACGTTTTGCCCCCCCGCCCCCCTTGGGGACCGAATTTTGAGAATTCCAGAAATTGGTTTTTTGACATTTGTATTAGCTATATTTTAAAGCAAAAATTTTACGGATATCTGTTTTTTTGTTTGAGATACGAATGATTTTGTGAAATCACGTTTTGCCCCCCCTCCCCCCCCCCTTGGGGGCGAATTTTGTAAAATCGCTTCTTAGTGGATGCCTACGTCATAGAAAGAACATTGTCACAAAATTTCATGCTTCTAGGTCCAGAGGTTTGGTCTGGACGTTGATAGATCACCCCCTCACTCACTAACTCACTCAGGAAGTGTTCTTTTATATATATAGATGATGCTTTGAAATTTTCCTTTATTGAAATAAAAGTTTGTTTTTCCGTTATGCAAAATACTAAATGATTTCATTCAAAAATGCACACAAATTTGAACATAAAAAAGTAAAAAATATCTATTAAAAAAAAAAAAAAAAAAAAAAAGTAATAATAAATAAATAAATAAATAAAATATTAAACTCAAAGTAAAAGAAATAATTCCTTATAAGAGATATTTATTTAATCTTAAAATATCCGTAAAACTTTAGACAATGTGTAAAATCCGTTATTGAAAATGATCAAGAAGAAAAAAATAAGCTTCGGAACATTTACAGATAATCCGTTTAAGCTGTCTACTTTGAGAACAAGAATAATATTTTCCCTTTTTCTCTACCTTTTTATTTTCTCACCGTAAAAAAAAGCAGAGACATTCGTGTCTCGCCAAGTAGCTTAAGACAAAAGAACAATATTTTCATATTGACTATTGGAGAAAACATTCAAATAAAAGATAACTTTAGTGATATTATTCAAAATTGAATTTTGGTTTCATGCAAAGTTTAAAGAAGTAAATATTTTTTAGTTCACAGTTATAGGAATACATTTTTAGATTTCAGATTTTAAGGTATAATGAGAATATATACGAGCGTATACACACGCAAAAACATATATATATATATATATATATATATATATATATATATATATATACTTGCATGATATTATACTGAAAAAAAATTCTTATTATGTGTCTTAAGCTTTTACTTTAAATATTTTCATAGGTTAAAATCATTTTTCTATGCAATACATAATGAAATTTTTAATCAAGGACAAAAATATTGTTTAAAAACAATAATTTGGAAAATACATTATATATGAAATTAAAAAAAGAGAAACGTAAAATTGTACATATTAACGTCGTTTTCCATGTCTGGTTAACCAAACAACTAGACCAAGATCATCTGTTTAACACCTGTGTTCAAACGTGAAGGTATATGCATGCATTTAAGTGGCGACGATGCTTCAATATGTTGTTTTATTTATATTGTCAATAACAAATGTTAAGAACATGTAATGAATGTCTTTTTATTTTGTTCAGATAAAATTACTGACACATGGCGGAAATCTGTATCCTCTTTACAAATACAAAATAAAATTTTTAATATAGTTCCTGATTAATACATATATATATACACTACACATTAAGGGTTAATAATTAAATTAATTTCAAAACAAATAATAAAAATATAATCGTATATATTATTGAATGTTATAGTAAGCGAAATAACGGTAATCAAAACAGTAATTAATGGGCTGTAAATCTAGAAAGTTATAAACTATCTAATCTATCTTCTATAAGAGATTGAGCATTAAATTTTTACGTAATATCGCATAATAATAACTTGACATAATAATGTCTTAACCAAAGTCTATAATTATTATAATTTTGGCTAAGACATTTCTTTACTTTAAAATACGTATAATTTTGGGCAAACCCACTCTATATACTACAATGCGGCAATTGCCAAACGATGCCCTTACGAATGATTGTTACGTGTAAAAGCTTTAGTGAAAAAAAAGCATAAAAAATTGAATTTTTAATTATTTCCGACCCCAAAATTCGTGTAAATCACAAGCGATACTGACAACAATGTAGTTTAAAATGACGGCAGTAATGAGCAAATTTACTAAAACTTGATAAAATAAATCAATTGTTAAACCTATCATCACAATAAATAATTTTTACAAATTATATTATTTTAGGGTTTTATATACATTATTGTATTTCTAAACTAAATAATATACTTATCGCACAAATTTTACTAGTTTAAAGTCTATGCTTTTTGTTTTAAAACTAAGTAAACGTGGGAGTAAATAATTCATAAAAGTTCGTACTTTTAATAGTAAAGTGAAAGTAATTTTTCAAATTGTGATTTTTATGTGATTTTTAACGTTTAAATTTCAAACAAGATACACATATCAAAATAAAATTTCACGTGGTAGGTAATGCATGTTTCTTCTTCAGTACAATTTTATATACAAAAGACAATACAATTTTAAATACAAAACGAAATTTAATAAGTTAGAAAAATAAAGAAAAAGCAATATATGTAATTCAATCAGAAAATATCTATTGTTTCAAACACTATACAATATTGGACTGATTTATTTAGTTCACAATCTAATGGCTCGGTCAGAGCTTGACGTGAGATTATTGAGGATTAATTCTGGTAGAAGGCAGTTTCAGTGGTGTAGTTTTCTAGTGATTTAAAAAATTAAATGAACAGACACTTACTGGCAAACTATTTTTATTACTTTTCACTTTATTTTTATTACTACGCTTTTCAATTTATGTGTCTATATTACTTCCCTAATATACCAAACTTGGTCGTAAGATTCTCAAAACATTTTTCACTGGATAAACCCTATTTTACAATTAAAGAAAGTACAAGGGAATAAAAATATTGACAACAAAATATTTAACTTCAGAATCTGTCTTTTTCAATCAAGTTTTAATCTTAATACTAAGGATACTTTGTGTACCATATGGGTATTAGAAAACTCTTATCTTTTATTAGATATTTTCAAGATAAAATTCAATAACGCACACCTGTCAATTATGTTCAATGAAAAAGTTTCATTCTCTTAATTTAATACCAATGAATTATATACGCGCCAGATATGTACTTAAATTCAGCATAATATGTAAAATTTATAATACAACTTCAAGCTTACATTCAACAATTTCCTAGCAAAATTATATATCCAAATTCTTTAGCGTGGTACTGTAAAAGGAAGAAAAACGATTTTCAACCGCTTTCGTCGAAATATTCCTCTACACATATAAGAAGAGTGTATTCATTTTATTTTGGTTAGTGCAGTCTAAATATATTATACTATACCTACCAGATAACTTGGTCATATATGTAATGTATTCGAAATATTTTATTTGCACTGTACACGAACTAATAGTTTGATTTTTTCAAAAATTCCATTTAGCATATCCCTATAGTAGCTTTTAAATACTGAGTGTGGAATTTTCATTATTATTTGTTTTTGCACTATGGTGAAAAAAAGCAAACAAACACACTAGATAATCTTTAAATATCTGATTTCCAAGTTAATGGAAATCTTGTAAATATATCGAAATCTCAATTTAGAAAATTTGTCCCATGAGCAACACTCTCTAACTATACATTGGTAAGTGAAAGTAAAAACATAATACTTAATATGCTGTAGGTAGATTTTTTATCGTTATATTTCAATAAGAGTTCCATTTAAATTTGTTTTCTGACTCTGTTGCTCTGTTCTTTAATGAATAAATGTATTCCGGTACAATAAAAAAAAAAAAAAAAAAAAAAAAAAAAAAACAAATTGATGAGTATCTTGATAAAATAATTTATATTAAAAAAATTGCATAATCTTATTTTTTTTCTCATTATAATATATATATATATATATATATATATGTGTGTGTGTGTATTATTAAAAATAAATTATTCTGTAAATAGTTAAGCTGATTATATGCAGCTTTTACACTTTCAAACGTTCAAAAAAAAAAAAAAAAAAAAAAAAAAAAAAAAAAAAAAATCGCAGACTTTATACCTAATTTTATGTCTGATTGTGAACTAAAACACGAGGTCTTTTATTTTTATTTTTGGATACTTAAAACTTTTTACGTAACATAGTATTTACGTAACAAGTTAATACTCTAAAGGAATTACAAATTTTATTCCAAATCAAATATTTTTTTTAATTATATAAGTATATATTTTAAATTAAATTTTTTAAACTGAATTACTTGGTAATAGATTACGAATAAATGACACAATACATTTCTGATAATGTTTTAAAACAATTGAAAAAAAAAAAAAAATCAAAAAGAAAAAGATTCAACTTTTGGCCTTTGTAAAAACAGTATAAAAGCAAACCTTTCATTTTTAAATTTGAAATTGAATTAAAGTGCTATGTTATTTTAGTTTCAACTTTTCGAGTAAGAAGATAAGTATTTCGTTCCCAATTTGTTATTTCAGTTTCTACTCTTTCATTTGAAATTCTAGAGTTCGATTCAATAGTGGAAAAAAATAGATTTTATGTATAGTTTCTAAAGAAAGTTTATATATATATATATATGTTTGCATTCTTTGAATTTGAATAACGTCTGTTAAAAAATACACTATTTAAAATATTACATAAGTGAGCTAAATTTAACAATTATTTTATTTTATTTAACTATTTTAATTATTTATTTATTTTACAAATAAGAAATTAAATACACAGTTTGTAAATACATTATTTATAAAATAAACTTCGGTTTTTATATTAATTTTTACACCTTTAATTTAGTACACCTTAAATGGCAATTTTTCAAGTGTCTGTACTGATATAAAAAGTTTTATTCCAATCAGGTAGTCATACAATTGGTAGTTTGACAACATTTGGTGCACTTTTTAAAATATTTCTTCACGTTGTTATATCCATTTAAAGTCAATTTTAGGCTTGGCGAAATCTGCTAAAGGTTGCAAAATTTGTGTAAAGGGTGCTAAGAGTGATTTGTAATAATTAGCAAGTCCTGTAAATCTTTTAACATGTTTCTTAGTTGTGGATACTGGAAAGGAGTTAATTTTCACAATATTAGCTTTATGGGGGGGGGGGGGATCGTGCGTCAAATACTAAAATAACAACATTTTCGGCACGAGGAGAGAAGAATTGTAAGTGAAGCAAATTGGAGGTGCTGCATGAAAAAAGTTTCCAGTAAAAGTGTTTTAGAAAATTTAGCTGCATTTGGGAGCAAAGATAATAATAATAATAATAATAATAATAATAATAATAAAACTATTTTTTCTTTGAAACATTTTTTTCTTTCTTTCTTTCTGTTTTTTTTTTTTAATGGTATTTTTCTCTTATTTATTTTTTTAACGGCGATTGCTGTGTTCTTCAACAACGAAAGTGAAAACATATTTTTTATAAAAAAAAAACTGTTTATATGTTGAAAAAAAAAAAAAAAAAAAACTGAGTGTTTACATAAGTTTCAGGATACAAATTACAAGTGGAGTAGTTACTCAAGTACAACATGCACCTTACATCATGTGTAACATATTCATCATGCCTTTTTTAGAACTACAACATCACATCATGTTATTTTTCAGAACCTAAAACTCTATTTCTGTTGCCACATTTCTGTTTAATTGTTTTTAATAACTAATTAAAAATTTCAGTTAAACGATTTCGTGTAAGATATTTTTGGGAACCATAACATATATATATATATATATATATATATATAATGTCTAAATTGGTGTCATAATAGCCTCAAAGTATGAATTTAAATTAATCGTATAGGCTTTTACTTTGGAGAGGGAGGGGCGGGGAGGCAGGCAAAACCTTCTTCTGTACTAATAGAAGAGAGTAGTTATCTTTCTCTTTGCCTGCATGCAACATAGAGAAAAAAAAACTATGGCACGTACAGCTTTAATTTTTTTTTCTAGATAAAGGAATATGGTTAGATTTGCAATATACTTTTGAATTTTCAATATTTCTGTAAGATTTTTTGTATTTTTCTTCTATATTTTTTTTCCAAATTGATGCCAATAATATAATAAAATTAGAAATTCTAACTTCTACACTTTCATTAAATTATTTATTTTAATTTATAATTGTTGCCAAGAAAATTAAACTTTAAATTTTACATCTACTTTTTAAGATAGCACGCGATCGTGTTTTATATAAAAATCAAATAATTAAATTCACATTTTTATTTATTTTTATTTCATATTATTGCACGCGGACTATTTATTTCCTAATTCAAAATTATTAAAAAAAACTTCTTCGATATCTCTTGTAACGATACTGATTATTATTAATTTTCTTCTCTTTTTCTATAAAAAAAAAAAAAAAAAAAAAAAAAAAAAAAAAGATTTGGATGAAATTCTGGCAAAAGCAGAATTTAGTTTAGGATGGAGGACTATTAGTTTTTTTTTCTTCCCAATTATAACATCGCTTTCAAATTATTCAATTATATTTTCGATAAATTTTAGATTTCGATAAATGTCCAATAGGGTGGATCGAAAAACGCGTTTTTTCTGCAATTCAATTCTAATAGCGCGGAAAACTTGCGCATAGGCGTCATTATAAATGAAAAAATATTTAAAAAATTTTTGTTCAAAATTTGAAATCACGCAGGAGGCCTAAAGTTACCAAAAAAGTCAAAATACCGGTAAATTTTTAAAAAATGCAAAAATTACAAAAAAAATACATTTTTTGTTCTAATAGTACAAAAGGTGTTTTTAAGAGTGTCCTTAATGCATACAAAATATAATTAGACCCATTCTTGTTTTACTGAATTCGCGCAAAAGGCCTAAAGTTGCGTGTTGTATCGTAAAAAAAACGATATTTCATGATTTTCTACGATTTTTAAACTTGTGCCAAAACCCATAAAAGTTTTATTTTTAATTTGTAATAGAGTAAAAACCATTCAAAATAGTTTTCCCAATCCAGAAATAATACTTTCAGACCTGTTATTCCTTAACTGTATTCGCGCAAAAGGTCTAAATTATAGTATAAGTTAAGTTATAGAGTTCCGTAAAAACGCCGTTTTCCATATCTGATGAGTATTTAACACATTAAGGTTTGTAATAAGACTCTAACAAATGATTTACAAAAAATGTATTAGCCAAACATATCATATTGCAGCTCTCAGCTCATTTCAACATTTAATCTGTGCTGAAATGATCCAGGACTCACTGCGAGGACGTGGCTGCAAGGCGAGTCCCACCTCCACCCTACCCAACCAACCAACCAGGGTGAATTTTATTTACAATATTTACAGTAACTATTTACTTTGTACAATGCATATATGTTCGTTGTAGGCAAAAGGTTATTTACATAGAAGCCCCTTTAAATTCTGACTTTGAATTAAATGTGGGCATAAGCTGTCTTGATTTTCAAGTAGCTCTTATATAACCATCTCGATTTTCATGCCCGCACATTTTTCTGCTGCTTCTGTAACCAGTTTTACACACATCTCAACTGACTGGGTGTGGCATGGCAATTTGAGGTAGTTAAACTCTGGTAGCGCTTTGTCTTTCAATAAAGAAGCAATGTATTCAGTTGGCATCTTGGACAGTAGTGGCGTTGGTGTTAGCTTGCATATGACCAATCAATTAGTTTGGTATAGTCGTTTGCACTAAAATTTATTGAAGTTATTTTGAAGTCTCTTACATAACCTTCAGCTGATGGCTCATTTCTGGATTTAAGGATCCTCCTGTAGTCATATGCACCTGTTTGGTTTGATATAAAGAAAAACTACACTGTGAAAGATGGACCGAAGCATATTTTGAAGGTAGTTAAAACAACCAGGCCTCTACCGGACAATATCAAGCAAATCATTGATCCAGTAATTCAAAGGAACGCATTCTTCTGCCGCCCTGAAAATATGATGTTGGCTATGATAATGGATAAGAGACCACACATTAGAGAACTTGGCTACAGGAGGATCCTTAAATCCAGAAATGAGCCATCAGCTGAAGGTTATGTAAGAGACTTCAAAATACATTCAATAAATTTTAGTGCAAACGACTATACCAAACTAATTGATTGGTCATATGCAAGTTAACACCACCGCCACTACTGTCCAAGAAGCCAACTGAATACATTGCTTCTTTATTGAAAGACAAAGCGCAACCAGAGTTTAACTACCTCAAATTCCCATGCCACACCCAGTCAGTTGAGAGGTGTGTAAAACTGGTTACAGAAGCAGCAGAAAAAGTGTGCGGGCATGAAAATCGAGATGGTTATATTAGAGCTACTTTAAAATCAAGACAGCTGATTCCCACGTCTAATTCAAAGTCAGAATTCAAAGAGGCTTCTATGTAAATAACCTTTTGCCTACAACGAACATATATGCATTGTACAAAGTAAATAGTTACTGTAAATATTGTAAATAAAATTCACCCTGGTTGGTTGGTTGGTTGGGTAGGGTGGAGGTGGGACTCGCCTTGCAGCCACGTCCTCGCAGTGAGTCCTGGGTCATTTCAGCACATATTAAATGTTGAAATGAGCTGAACGCTGCAATATGATATGTTTGGCTAATACATTTTTTGTAAATCATTTGTTAGAGTCTTATTACAAACCTTAATGTGTTAAACACTCATCAGATATGGAAAACGGCGTTTTTACTGGACTCTATAACTTAACTTATACTATAATTTAGGCCTTTTGCGCGAATACAGTTAAGGAATAACAGGTCTGAAAGTATTATTTCTGGATTGGGAAAACTATTTTGAATGGTTTTTACTCTATTACAAATTAAAAATAAAAGTTTTATGGGTTTTGGCACATGTTTAAAAATCGTCGAAAATCATGAAATATCGTTTTTTTACGATACAATCCGCAACTTTAGGCCTTTTGCGCGAATTCAGTAAAACAAGAATGGGTCTAATTATATTTTGTATGCATTAAGGACACTCTTAAAAACACTTTTTGTACGATTAGAACAAAAAATGTATTATTTTTGTAATTTTTGCATTTTTTTTAAATTTACCGGTATTTTGACTTTTTTGGTAACTTTAGGCCTTCTGCGTGATTTCAAGTTTTGAACAAACATTTTTAAAATATTTTTTCATTTATTATGATGCCTATGCGCAAGTTTTCCGCGCTATTAGAATTGAATTGCAGAAAAAACGCGTTTTTCGATCCACCCTAATGTCCAATTATCGAAAAATGTAATAAAAAAGCACCACAAAACTGGCGTTGTAAAAATTATTACTTACAAACTTTGAATAAACACCATAAAATGCAATAAACTCGCAACAATTGTTTCGGGTC
Organism: Salticus scenicus; assembly: GCA_963930645.1. Taxonomy (NCBI): domain Eukaryota; kingdom Metazoa; phylum Arthropoda; class Arachnida; order Araneae; family Salticidae; genus Salticus; species Salticus scenicus. The sequence continues at coordinate 137,917,967 of OZ005648.1, forward strand.
GAAAAAACACACGACCCTTCATCAGGCGAATAAAGTAAGCACGAGTGCTGCAGTCAAAGCGGCAATAAAGTTGCCGCTTTGTTGCGAGGCATTTGTCCCCGCTTTTTGCGAGGACAAATCAGCGATTTCGGCATATATTTATAAACGATCATAACTTCAAAACTCTTTGACAATTTTTGGAATAATTGATATTTCTAGAATCAGCATGAAAATTTTAACAAGTGTACTGAATTTGATGCAAATCTGTAATGGTGTGTTTCCTTTTTTTAAAATTCCTGGTAGATTTGACCTGAAACTACCCTTTTAAGAGCAAATAAAAAAAAAAAAAATCCCAAAATTTTTTTCGCTTCATATTATACATTTTCTGATAATTAACCTGTGAAATACTACTGGTATCATTTTATATACTAATATTATATACTTTTTTAATTGTTAATGTTTAGATATCTAACTTTTTAAAAAGTTTAATAATGTTGGAGTAACTATACTAGCCAATAAAAAAAAATATTTTTTATACTTCTTACACTAAAAAATGAGATTATGCCTCTGAAAACTTTATCAAATAACATGCTGTGAAAAAAAAAAAAATGATACTGAGATTTGAAGATAATTCATTACGGCTAGAAATTGTCAACAGCAAAGTGAAAGATTACAAGTGAAAGTTTTTAGTCTTCAACAAGAGACATGCTCCTAAAAAAATGATTTTTTTAAATCAATCTAATCTTTGTTACATAAGCATAAAAAATGGCTATCATCTCGTAAAAAACCTAATTAACAGCTTATGAGGCTTTTCTTTTGTTTTATCTCCTGAAAACTTAAATCCTTTTTTTCGTCTCAGTTAATTATTTTTATGAAAATAGAAAAACAAATACAGTACAAAATCATTCATTGATAAAGTTATTTGAAGTTCCGCATTTATAATTACTTTTAGTTGGATGCAAAATACAGTCGTGCGTTCTAAAATTTTGGTATATCGTATTGCAAAATGTTTTAATGGAATTTTTTCCACAATGTACGTGTGAATTTTTCAAATTGTATTAACTAATGCTTGCAAATTATATTTCGTTCTGTTCTATTGATTTTTTTTTGTGTGTGTGTGTGTGTGTGTATTAATAAAAAATATCGACATGCGTATGGTTTTGAAATGTTTTTGTTCATCACATTTTGGAGTTAACTTCATACTAATAAAATGTTTAATTTTATATTTATGTTCATTTTTATATTTTGTGAAATATAATTTTAGTATACTACATTATAAATATAAATATATATATATTTTAAATATTAGTTGGATATCATGCATAATGTGGTGTAAAATGGCCCCATCCAAATTATGACTCTAAGGGGGTTACCGGAGTGGGGAAACAACTTCCTCTGTTGAGAACCAAAATTGTAATAGCATTCCTTTGAGTCGACTAGCACGTTTGGTTCTTAAAAACGGCAGTTTACTAGTTTTTTTTTTTAATTTTTTAATTTGTGTTCATTTTAATGTTGTTTTTGTTTTTTCTTTAAAATTTCCAGCGGTATCTCCGATTATCTTTAAATGTACATAAGGTATTTATTGAAGTTTCACATTTTGTAATATGAAGTACTATGGCTGCAGTAAAAAAAAGAAAAAAAAAATGAAATTTAATCTCCCTAAGATGTATACGGAGTTGAAAATGTTTCTTTTTTTCATCTATTTTTATAATTATATTTATAATTATAATTATAACACGGATTATTTTTTAATGAACTCAATTGTGTGCGTGTCTATATATATATATATTTTTTTTTTTCTAATATTTAAAAAAGTTCTCTGAAAAATCTCAAGTTCTCTCAAACAACTCTGAAAAATCTAATTCATGATATTAATTGTAAATAATTTTGCAAGTAAAGATTTACGCATAAGAAAAGACTTTTTTTGTTTATTGTTATATTTTTGTTCGTTTATTAGTATGATTAGTTTTATTAGTCAGTATTTATTTATACTACAGGATAACGTAATTCATTGGCCTTGCAATATCTGTATAATTTGAAATATTTTGTGCGAAGAAAAATACTGATATCGACTTTTAGATAGATTTATGATTGGAATGTCACTGGAATTTATTTATTTTCAGTAATTATTTTTTGTGTCACTCATAATGATTCGTAAGTCATATTTATCATCCCAACAATAGTGTATAGCAACCCCGAAATACTTTCCTCATGTTTGATGTATTAAAATTTAATTAATCGATCAGTTAATGAATAAAAATCGCAAAGTTTTTATCGTTAATGTGCTACACTTTTTTGTTTCTTTCTTCTGTAAACACCAAACGACCTAAGCAAAATAAATTTTGTAAACTTCAATCAATGTTATACCATTTTATTGACTTACTTACATTAGGGGGAAGAGGGAAAATTAACCAGATAGACAAACTTATACATTAATGACAGATTTTCTTTAATTTTTAATGGAGATGAACTTTTTTGAATATTTTGACGATTTAGTAATTGTATATTTATTATCTGACTAAATTTTCTGAAAAAAAAAAAAAAAAAAAAAAAAAGAACATTATTTTTAATAATCATTTTACGCATTGAGAAATTTAATAATAAATATTTATTTCCTCATGTTGGATCTGTAAAGATTTTCTTATCATGCATTTATCTTATGCATATATATTACATAAATGAACGATGAACGCTCTTCCATAGTATTTCACCTTTTATGAATAATTAGACGATATTTATGATTAAACTTATCTCGAAAACCCAAGGGTATGAAAGGTTACTTATCTCGTTTAGTAAAGACTTTTCCTATTTCTAGAGAGAATATTAAAACGCTAATTCCTGACAAAAGGTTAGGCATAATCAATTAAGTAGGCATGCAATCATAAATTAGCTGTCCTCTTGGAGCATTATTCATAAATGTAATTATTAATGGATGACATTTTATGAAACATTTATTTCTAAATGCGTTTTATTTTTAGTATGCTGTATTTATTTCAGGATAAACACAAAATTTACATGGTATATATTTGAATTTAAATATAAAAGGTTTTATTAATATTCTTTTTTCCTTAATGCTAAGTTCATTCATAAACTAGTGGATCTGCAGATCAGGAGCCTCAACGTCCTATTTGCATAAGACATTATTCAATAGGTCATTTTTATTTATTCCTTATTATATAACTAGCCGCCTTCGGCGACCAGCTGGTTCGCGATTCCTGAAAAATCCGACTTTACGAAACTCCCGCTCGGTGGCGTCTGCGGCGTCTTTTTCCCGTTTCAGGTCTAATAACAGCTTATTGATATATAGTGAAAATAGCTTATTGAAAAAGTTAATCTCAGTAAATTCCCGTGGGGTAGCGCCTTCGGCGCCCTCTCCTCTTTTCAATATCTGAAACAGCTTGTTCGCTCACCATGTTATGATCTTTTAAATTTCTGACTTTAGCGAAGTCCCGTTCGGTGGCGCCTGCGAGATATTTAAAATATTTTTAAATATTACAGCGCCATCTGGCGGTAGAATTTTCTATGATGTATTGTTCAATTCCAAATCAACAAAGCTTTCAAATGATGTATTACTTATGAAATAATTTTAATTAGTTTCTGAGATACAAAAGAAAACCAAATCAGGACACCTTAAAACATGTAAATCAGGTGAAATCTCGAATTCCACTTTCGATAATATAAAAGTAATTTAAAATACTTTTTGAATGATGTATTAAAAATAATTTAATCATAATTAGAATTTTAAATACATAAATTTTAAAATATTACAGTGCCATCTGGCGGTAGAAATTTCTGTAATCTACTGTTCAATTCCAAATCAACAAAGCTTTCAAATGATGTATTACTTATGAAATTATTTTAATTAGTAGCTGAGATAAAAAAGAAAACCTAATCAGGACACCTTGAAACGTGTAAATCAGGTGCAATCTCGAATTCCACTTTCGATAATATAAAAGTATTTTAAAATATCTTTCGAATGATGTATTAAAAAGAATTTAATCATAATTGTAAAATAAAAATTAACTTTGTAAATTTTTTTTTTTTTTTTTTAATTTTTGCCCCTCCGTGCTTCAAGCTTTCCTAATAATTCTGCTCTTTCAAAAAGATTCACAATCGAATTATCAGTCATTAAAACCAAATACTACGATATTTCAACGGCATATCTCAATTTAAAATACTGCAAAATATATTCTTTTCCCAATAAAAATGTAATTTTTTTGTTTATTCTGATATTTTACAGTAACATTATAATGTGCTGTCTAGCATATATATATGCTGTCTAGCATATCCAAATATTAATTTAAATGTAACGTGAATGAAAACTTGAAAAAGTTTGAAAATTACAATTGTTATCCCCTCTATGAAACACGTGGTATCTTAATTGGTTACATTCAATTCCTTTTTTTATCGCAGACAGTTGTCTCGCATGTGTTTTGTTTCCCTTCCAGACAGCGGAGAAAATCGTCTGCTGATAGAATGTTTCTTTTTAAGAAATTAGCTGTAGTTTCTCGGTCATTTTTCGATCGATATGGGTCGACATTTTAATTAACATCTCCGCAACTAATTAAAAATTTTAAATTCTGTTTTCACTATCCCCTCGGGAAGGCTTCCGAGCACCCGTATGTCAAATTTTATACTTCTGCGTTCAGTAGGGGTTGAACGTATAGATGCTCAGACAGACAGAGAGACATACAGAGAGACAGACAGACAGACATTTTCATTTATTATTATAGATAGTATATATTGATTCGATAGACTTATTACGATAATCAGATACATTCCTGAGGGGGGCTGCCGCCCCCCTCAACCCCCTGCTATATCTCTCTTTGTATACCTATTTGTATATCATATAAAGCGTTACGGAATTGTAAATATTTGCATTTATTTTTGTATAAATACTTTTAAAGAGGCTTAGCAAGTCTATAAAATGCTACTTTAGTGCATTTCTAGTCGTTTTAGCTTTAAAATAGCCTAATTTCCCTTTAAAAACGTATTAAAAAATTCCAATAAGGGAAGAAATGGATTTGGCGCCAAACGGGGCGACATTTTCCCTCCTTGGCGATTTTTTTGCGACCTTGGCGAGAATATCCTTATTCGGGATATACCAAATATGGAAGCTCTAATCTCATTGGCGGATGAGATAGGAGAATTTTCCATAACAGTCTGTGTTCGATAGAATAGTATTAAAGGAGCATTTTTTTAGCTAAGGCAGCCAATCTCAGATCTGTGTCAGTTTCGTCAAATGCTTGTTTTGCTTTGAGCCTATTTAAATGAGACTTGCTTTATGTGTTATTGATAAACAGTTTGTACTGTTGTTTTGCTGTTAACGGCAGATAACAAATCACTAAATTTTTGCAAGTTTCGCCTTTCATTCTCGGACAACTTACGAACCCCCAAGTACGCAACAATATGTATTCTTAATAAACGACGGTCTTGTATTATTTCCCTGAAATTCATAAATACCAAGATTCATACAAAAAAAAAAAAAAAAAAAAAAATTACATAGCATATCCGAAATATTTTGCGTAACCTTTAAACTAATTATCAATTCCATGCCCACAATTTTCAACAGGAAAACATGCTTTTAAAATTCTAATAAAATTTCATTATATTTGATGGGCTGTAAGCATGTTAAAATACACTTTTAAGAAATACCGACTATAGACCGTAAAAGTACGAAATTCTTTATGTATTCCGGAAAAGTAGCCACAGTCATTATAAACGTCAATAATAAGAATAAACCTAATTAATTATAACTCATTAATTTTTCAAACTAATTTGACATCATTTGGATGATTACATACTCGGAATTATTTTGTGTGGTCCCATAAATTGTTTTGTCTATACATAACCTTTTTTAAGAGTAAACACGATTTTAAGCATCTTTATAATGTATGTTAACTTTATTAAGTTCAATTCAGCATAAACGCATTAAAGTGCGCGCTTAAATTTAAAATTTGTCCATAGGCTCTAATGTTACGAAATTCTTTCGTGTGTCTTTGCAAACGAACTATAAACACTGTATACACCAGTAAAAACTATTCAGCTTATTTTGCGTTTAAATTTAATAATTGTTCCAAATTAAATAATTGTTCCAAATTTGACTACGTGACATTGTCAGAACACTTTTGTAATGTCCAGTACGTTAATTAGAAAGCTTAAGAGCACATATTTTCTTCAAACAACATAAGTTTAAGCATCTTACTCACGTACGCTAGTTTCATTTTCTTCATTGCAAAGTATTGATATTAAAATGCGTTTAAAAGAAATTCACCCCATACGCCGTAATGTTAAGAATTTTGGCGTGTCCCTGTGCACAGTTTATAAAAAATATAGCAATAAAAATTATACAGCGTCTTATATGCAAATCTGGAACGTATGCGCCAATTTGTCGTAATGATAAAAAACTTTGGCATGTCGATATACACGAAGAACAAATGGAATGCACACCCAAAACTATACAGCTAATTTCGTGGTGATCATGAACATGTGCACAAAATTTCAAGTCAATTGCGTGATTTTTGCGGCCGCTCTCGCACGACAGACAGACAGACAGACGGACAGACGGAACCCAAAATCCTTTTGAGTCTCAACAGAGGGCCTCCACGGTGGTTTCGGCAAAAATTGGAAGACAAAATCTTGATTTTTGCGGTGGCTATCGCGGTACATACAGATTCTTTCCAAAGGTCGTAATGATAAAAAATCTTTGGCGTGTCCCTGTACATGAACTACAAATGGAATACACACCTAAAACTATACAGCTAATTCCGTTGGGCTCATAAACATGTGTACCAAATTGCAAGTCAATAGCGTGATTTTTGTGGCCGCTATCGCGGTACATACAAATTCTTCCCATAGGCCGTAATGATAAGAAAAACTTTTGCATGTCCCTGTACACGAATTACAAATGGAATACACACCGAAAACTATACAGCTGATTTCGTGGAGCACATGAACACGTGTGCAAAATTGCAAATCAATAGCGTGATTTTTGTGGCCGCTATCGCGGTACATGCAAATTCCTCCCATAGGCCGTAATGATAAGAAAAACTTTGGCGTGTCAATGTACACGAACTACAAATGGAATACATACCAAAAACTATACAGCTGATTTCGTGGGGCTGTAGAACATGTGTACCAAATTTCAAGTCAATAGCGCTATTTTTACGGCCGCTATCGCGCGACAGACCGACAGACTCAACAAAATGTCGTTTTGAGTCTTAACAGAGGGCCTCCACTGATGTTTCGGCAATAATACATCAAGGATTTCAAAACTGAAAAAAAAAAAAAAAATTAAAATAGAGAACCAGGGGAGATGTATTTTATTTTCTGGGGCGATGATTTTTTTTTTTTTTTTTTTTTTTTAGTTCTACGTTACTTTTAAATATTTGAAACTAAATTTTAGTTTAATATATTTTTTAAGCTTCTGTAATTTTTACAAACTTTTCCATATAGAGTGCCCCAAAGTGATTAAAACATGGTTTCTTTTTCTATTAGAGAGAAGTGGTCAACGTTGTGATATAGATTATCAATATTGCAATTTTGTTTCTATCTAAAAGGTAGGTTATTTTTTGAAATAAATTAAATCATAAATTAAATTATTTAATCTTAAACAACTATTTTGAATATAACGATAAAACTATTTTTAATCTATGAATAATAACTTAAATGCATACATATTCAATGTAAGTTTTCTAAATTTTTATGTTTCCTTTCGTATCATTTTGCAGGGCAACTTAAACGAATTTTTTTTTAAATCCTTTCCCAGTATTTATTTTAATATAATTCTAACATAAGAAACGTTTATTTTAATATAATTCTAACGTAAATTCTTTAGGTTCTGAAAAAATAAGTTTTGACGTATTCACTTTCATTTATTTTGTGAAGGCAGATAGTAATTAATTCGTCGCCCTATCATCCTACATCGAAATATAACACGAGTGCCCTCTTATCGCCTGATTTCCGTTATCTAGCAAGACAAAATATGTGTTTAGCTGGTCATTTCTCTGGAACTAAAAACTTGGAAAAATCTTCCAATGTTTAATAAGCCGTGGTCAATGAATGAATGGTAGCTTTTTCAAAAAAATTGCATAAGATTGTTCGTAAAAATCGCAACTTTGCTCTTTCTAATTCTATGAACTTGGCGGATGTAAAAAGTAAACGCAGAGGAAGATTATTTTCACTCTGACTTTTTACTTTCCGAACACTATAGTGTGGAAAGTATTGTAATCATGTCAAAAATCCGAATTCGAGATTTTGATGTTTCTATACGTTTTGAGGTCCCCTGAGTCCGTTTTCACTATTTTTACGATGATGTATGTATGTGTGTGTATGTGTGTATGTGTGTATGTGTGTATGTTTGTGAACACGCTAGCGTCTAAAGGCTTTGTTCGATTAACCTGAAAGTTGGTACGTATATTGTAAGTCACCATAGTACGAACCCTATAGATTTTGGTGAATCTAGCACTTATAGTTTTTTTACAGGGACACAAAGAAAAATTCTTTATCATTATGGCCTATGGGACCAAAATCTTAAAAGTGCGATAGCATCTAAACGCCTTATTCAATTGAGCAAAAATTTTATACCCATATTATAGGTCACAGATACTCAATCTGTATAGATTTTGGAGAATCTAGCACTTATAGTTTTTTTACAGGGACACAAAGAAAAATTCTTTATCATTAAGGCCAATGGGGCCAAATTTTTAAAAGTGTGATAGCGTCTAAACGCCTTATTAATCTGAGCAAAAAAATTGTACACATGTCGCATTTGCACCAACTGTATAGATTTTGGTGAATCTAGCACTACAGTTTTTTTACAGGGACACAAAGAAAAATTCTTTATCATTATGGCCTATGAGACCAAATTTTTAAAAGTGCGATAGCATCTAAACGCCTTATTCAATTGAGCTGAAAATTTGTATGAATATTATAAATCACTGTTGCACTAACTATAAGCATTTTGGTGAATCTAGCATCTATAGATTTTTACAGGGACAAAACGAAAAATTCTTTATCATTATGATCTAAGGGCTCAAAGTTCAGTAGCGTTAAATAAAACCTCGTGTGATATATGGAGAAAAAAACACTCTATTATGGTTTTCTCTCTTTTGTTTGTTTAGCAATTCCTCTTTCTTTATTTTATCTACAAAACTGTTAGTTACTCAATGTTCGGAAAGTCGAGTGGAGTCACTCCAGATTTTTAGATCACTTGCGATCACCATGTAGCACGATAACGATTAGGGACTTGTGTCCAGCACTGTTCTCACACTCCTCCATACCATTGCATTGTTAATTTTGTGGTCACGTATAATTTTTGGACAAGACTTCCTTTCAAAAAAATCTATAAATCGTATCTTATTAATTTGAAAAGATATCACCTCTTACTTGAATTCTTAATTGGAATTTCTTATTTATATTTTTAATTAATTTTTAACCAGATTTTGATTTTCAGCTGTTATCGATAATTCAGCCTATCCAAAATTTTTATCTACGGTACTGTTAAATAAAATCTTCATTACAAATGTAAATTGCGAAACTGTTTAAAGTGCAGGAAGATATAGGTAACATATGAAAAATAAAATTCTCCATAGAGCCCTTCAAGGTAAATTTGGTCTATTATTATTATTTTTATTTTAACACGAAAACTTCATTACAAAAAACTCATGTCTGTACGAATTGTCCATAGCGTAGCAATAGTGCGAGGAGTCATTTAATCACTCATTAAAGGGGGACCTACTCACTCAGTCACTCGTGGAGTTATACTTAATTGAAATTTGAATGCTAGAAAAAAAGGACCATATACTAAAATAGAAATGCAAAATTGTAACATATTATAAAAATAATATAATATTCATAATAATATTTACACTAAAATAAATTTTGCGTGCTTAGGGTAAATTTACAATCCAATCACGTATTCTAAATCGCATTTCGTTTTAAGACTGGTATTTTTTGCAAGTATGTAGTCTGTTTTCAAATTTATCATCTTTTTTTTAAAGCGACGTTGTAACGAATAAATTCACAGAGGATTTTTGTATTCATTTAAAAGTATATTTGCTGTTATAAATATTGATATTACAAGGGAAAATCATTAAGTAAGTCACAAAATATAATAACAAAATAATTTACCATGATAATCACTTGGGATTTTTTTCCCCCACATAATCTCCAGCGACGTCGATGCACATATCCCATCGTTTTATCAGAGCCCCAATTCTAGCTGCATAAAAATCTTTGGGTTGCTGTCTCATCCACAGTAGGACTTCAGGTTTAACTTTACCGTCATCTGCAATTGTTTGTCTCCAATATGTTGTTTCAGTGGACCAAACAGATGAAAATCACTTGGGGCTATGTCTGAGCTGTAAGGTGGATGTTGTAGCATCCATAAACATGTAACATTTCTTTATGAATATTTTTTGATTCAAGTCCTTTCGCCCACAAAAATCGGACCAGAGTACACTGCTCTTCTATCGTACAATCATTCAGCACCATCACCGTTTTTGAAACTGCATTAATCATGCGTGTCAATGCTACCTACTCAATAGGAATTGAATATCATAAAGCTGTATGATACTGTCATCTATCACCATTCTTTGGAGATATCTGTTACTACTTTAAATTATTCCATATGCATTTGTGACTTACTTAATGACTTACCCTCGTACAATAGTTTTTTAAACTATTACTTACAAACTTTGAATAAACACCATAAAATGCAATAAACTCGCAACAATTGTTTCGGGTCGAAAAAACACACGACCCTTCATCAGACGAATAAAATAAGCACGAGTGCTGCGGTCAAAGCGGCAAGTAATAATTTATACAACGCCAGTTTTTTGGTGCTTCTTTATTAAGTTTTTTAAAACTGTTTACTGATTACACTAAATATTGAAAGGTTTCAAAACCCATTTTAACAAAATTTGCTAAATTTGAATCACGATTTAAGTTCTAGAAGTTTAATTTACTTTATTCATTATCCTTATTTTTGTTTTTTGTATTATATTATAAGAGTAATCACAAGTTTTCCTTAAAATACAATTTATAAAATGTCTATATATCAAAATGTCTATTTTTGTTAATTTTATGATATAAATGTGAAAGCTCATCTGAACAACTTGATAAACGCATGCATCCTGCAACATGCATAGACATACGACTGTTCATATTTCTTTATTAAGACACGCATTTGGGATTTTTTTTTAGACACGTTATCGCATTTTTATCTCAAAATTTTCACTGTCAATTCATATATGGTCATCGTTTTCACCGTAGAAACAATAAACTTTTAAATGATCCAAAAACTTGAAAAAAGTTAATTTTTTTCTCTGTATCTTAATTCAAATGGTTATAAAGACATGTATGCGGTTTTTTTAACGGTCTTGTTGGATGGAATAAAAGGTTTTCAGATGGGAAAATTTGTTTAAAAGGGTCATAAATTTTTTTTTAAATATTAAATTTTTAAATAGTAGAATTTGTTGTCAAACTTGCACTCCCTTCAACCTTATTTTTCTTTTTTTTTTTAATTGTCTATTTATTTCAGATAGTTAACGATATAAAACCCCTTTATGGGATCCTATATATTTTCATTGCGCAATATCCACAGGAAATTAAAAGCATTTGTAGGTATAACTGAAACCAGAAAATTTCGAAAGGTAATTTGTTTTATATTACAATACAATCGATTTAATAAAACAAAAATAATTAATTATTAAGTTTTGCATAAATATTTAATAATTAATGAGTTTAGGTAAGTAAAAATATGTTAACTTGAAAGGCAAAACATAAGTAAAAGAGTATAACACTATTAAACAGTAAAAGTACAGTTAACTAAAGAAAAAAGTTCCACGAGATGCTACAGGTTAAAAGTAATTACCTTTCACAAAACTTGCGAACTAAAGAGAAAAGGTTAGTTTATTTTAGTTTGTGCAAATTTTAAAGCACAAAAAATTTTAGGGACAAGATCGAATGAAACAGAATTTCTCAGATTGTGTATTCTATTAAATAACTAATACAATCATGCATGCGGATTTTTAAATTAGCATAAAACGATTAAGGTGATAGCAGACGCTATAAATATTTTATTTTCAAACTACTGAGTTGGAGTAATATAATACATACCTTAAATACATATGTATTAAAATATTATAGTGATAAGTGCATTACAAATTCTTCTTTAAAAATTCGTTACTACATTTTCAGAATATATATTTTGAATATACTTTTTGAATTTATTTCTAAATTTATCATAACAATATATATATATATATATATATATATATATATATATATATATATATATATATATATATATATTTGATGGAATGAAAAAACATTTCATTATGTTTTAGCATTTAATCATAAAATAGCTTACGTATAATTAAGTTTTGTTCATAAAAACATAGTAGAAAATCGATTAACCAGTATAATATATTTATTTAATTTTAATAGAAAGAAAATTACATTTTAAACAATAATTTGAACTCTGCAAAGGTAGAGTTATACTCTTTATTTTTTTCAAAGTTATCATTCACGAAAGTCTGCAACTTTAATATTATTTAATTATTACAATAGCTGTTAAAACATATTACGTTACTATCACATTGAATAGTTTAAAACTTTATTTTAATTCAGCAAGAGTTTTCAAGATGAATACGTTAGACACTTAATTAACTTTTTGTTTTTATTAAGGACGAAATCAGCATTGTTAATTACAGTTACAGTAATTTGGTATTCATGCACGTATTATTTAATTTCACGGATAACTATTATTTGTCAGTGAAATAATTAAAACTTTTTCGCTAAAAGATTCAATTATAGATTTTTTTTTTCTACTTTTTTTTTTATTCCATTTTTTTTTTTTTTTGGTTATATAGTTTATTATGTCAAATGGAATTGATTATATTGTATAGGGAAAATAATCCTCGTGGAATAAACATTAAGATTAAATAGTTTATACTCTAGTGTATTGGAAAAATGTTATTAACAATATATAAAATATTGACTTTTTAATAAGATTATTGTAGTATTTCTTTAGTTAAACTTTGTTAAATATTGTCGAAAATTTAAAAAATATACAGGGAATAAAATTTTCACATTTAAGGTTGTTCTAAATCTAATCACAAGAAAGCAAACACTTGCATGAATTTAACGAAGCGTCTTACAAAGGCGAACATGAACACGTGAACCCCAAAACAAGTTTCATAAAAATGAAAAAAGAAATTCTAAATATAATAAAATAAAAAGTGTATTTTACTTCTGAAATTTTAAGAAATATCGCATGCCATATAAAATATTGACATATTATTACATTATGTATTGTTTCATATTATTACATAAATATTACATAATTACATATTAAATGTACAATTATTATATAATATATTATAACATAAAACATAAAAACATATTATTACATAATAAACTTTTTTCTATAACAGAAACAAATAATGACTGCCGCAATATTGCATTGCTGCCAGTGTTGCAGCATTTTATCTTTTATTAGCTATCTTTGCCCGCGTCGCTGGTCGCTATATTTAAATGAATCCTATATAATAATAAGTCCCTTTTTTTTAACGCTTTCCAGCAAGAATGAAAATTGTTAATGACTTCGGTTTGTATGTCTGTTCGCATTCTAATTCCCGTAAATTTCTTGAAGCTGATACAGGTTATTCCAGATCACTATCGGGTGTTCTCTTTTTAAAATGGAGTGAATACTTCTACTGGTTTGTGTACAGAGACACCAAAAAGTATTGCAAAGCATTGTGTTCTATGAAAGGTACTGATATAAACCCTATTTTAATAACTTTATTTTAGATAAATATTAATGTTATTGAAATATAATATTCAAGTTCACTATCTAATGTTTTCTACAGAAAATGGAGTACTTTTACCGGTTTGTGTACCCAGAGAACCCGAAAGTATTCCACCAAATTTTAATAACTTTGCACAAATCATAAAATAATTAAAATATATAAGTTTATATGCACAAAAGAATGCTTTCTATAGAATATAGTATGATTAGCATTATATTTAAAAAGCCACAAAATATATTCAGTTACATTAAGGACAATTATTTTAAGTTTGCTGGAATTGCATTTTCATCTAAATTAAGCATTTTTAGCACTTTCTAACAATTTTTAAGTGTGAATATGATTTCAACTTGGTTACTGTCCATCTGTTTATCTGTCTGTCTGCCCACCCCCAAAATCCATAAATTTATAATTAATATGCTAAAGGAATATTTTGTTTAGATATGATTTTGTTAATTTTATGGTTATAATTACAGGGCTACACTAAAATATTCAGGTACATTAAGGACTGCAAATAGAATCTAAGGCCTGCATTTTCTTTTGTGTTAAGCATTTATAACACTTTTCAACAATGCTTAAGAGTGATTATGAATTCAGTTAGTCTATCTGTATGTCTTTCAGTCTGTCTGTCTTCATGTGGTATGATGACGTAGACAAGGAACGTTGACAGTTATTTGATACAGAAAATACGTACAATTAAACATCAGTGCGTACTGCATGATTTTTCGTTCTTGTTTTATTTCTATGTTTATTATTAAGCCTTAAAATCATAGACATTTAACAATTACTGCAAATGTATTATTTAAAAATTATTTCATTTGAAAAATAACATTTTCCTCGAACGCTCTTAAAAAGAAAAATGTTCTAATAAAAGAGCTTGTATTTGTTACGCTGATGAATAAAATATCTGTAATGTGGAAAAGCTTTCTCATATCTATAAATATAAACTAGGAATACCACTGATTCATTTATTCATCTATCAATGTTCAGTGCAAATCGCTGAAGCTAAAAACATGCCATTTGGACAATACGTTTTTTTCACGATGTAGAGGCTCACTATAAACGGATTTAATGAAAATTTACCCTTAAGGAGTTGAAAGGAAAGTCTTTTTTTTCTTTCTTACATTTTCTTACATTTTTAACGTATCTCTACAGTGATTTTCAATTTCCAACAACAAAACGGATCCTCTTAAGCCTTAATTAATGTAAAATATGAGAATCTTCTGAAATTATTTGAACTGTAAGGAGGTGGAAGGGGACGTTTAACAGTTTTACCTGTTTTTCGCACGTGGAACGTCGCAGGGATTTCCAAAATTAATATTAAATATTATTATTAATTGTCCCTTATTAGGTCATAATTAAGGTAAAAAGTGAGAATCAGTCGAAATTTAATGTTTAAGGGAGTGATAGAGGGTGACTACCATTTCCACCCATTCTTCGCATGGAAAAAATAGCAGTTTCTTTTATTTTTCTTTCTTTAGAAACTTGAAACTTGGAAAAACTTTTCCTCTAACATCTCAACTAAGTTAAAATATGAGAATCTTCTGAAATTCAACACTTAAGGGGGTAAGAAAGGGTATTAGCATTTTTAATCTTTTTTTCTCACGTGAAAAATCGCAGTAGTTTGCAATAGAATTTTTCAACAGATTTGAACAAAGCTTGGTGACCATCAAAATTCAGAATAAATAATCCCTTACCAACACGTCAAATTAATTGGCTTTGTTTTAAATTTTTATTTTTTATTTTTTTCCCGTTCGATAAACGGAAAGATCTGCTAGCTCTATTTTAATTGGGAGTTGAGATTACTACTTATTATAAACCTAGTAAATAGAAGCCTCACAAAACCATAATAATGAAAAGCAGTTTTCTCCATTAATTTTTTTTTCAATGACGATAATGTTTTATTTGAGAAATTTTGTGAAAGTGACGTCCTTCTAACATTTTTTTTTCTTAATTTTATGAAGACAATAAGACATTTTGAAATATTCACTGTAAAATATTTAAATATCAGGCATGAAATTCTGTCGAAAGTGTAATTTTAGAACTTTTTTTTTTAATTATTTCACCCATTTTTAATTTCAATTTTTTAAAAACCTCTGCTTAGAAAGAATATATACATTAGAAGTAACCTACTTATGAAATTTGAAGTTTCTGACTACAATAACACTGAGAAAATCATATAAAAATATGGTTTTCAAGAAGTTTTTTCCACCCCCTCCCGTTCCACATCTTCTAGAACTTTGAAACACACACAGTACTTCAACTATGGCCATGAGCAGTAGCTATGCCAAGACTGGTTGATATCAGCCCAGTGGTTTGGGAGGAGATGTAAGACATACCCATATCCATACAATGACTTTTATTTATATTAAGAATCTTATCCAAGTTGTAAAGACTAAGCATTTCTCCCGATTACGCCAACTCCATTACGACTACATAACTTAAGTTACTGAATGGAGACAAACTAGAGGAATTAATTTGTAAAATTTAATTTGATTTTTTTTTTTTTTTTTTTTTTTTTTGTAAATTTTCCTACTTAAAAAGTAATAATATTTTTAAGGATTAACGATGCCTTATTTTCCCGACATCCTTTCTTTTGTTTCATTGCAGAGTTTTTTCTTCCATTCTTAAAACAAAAATATAGTGTTTTTCTTTTTGTTTGAGTCTCCAGATTACGAATAAACGAAACTGTACTGAGCAGTTCTTTAGGCTATAGTAGTTAAATACTGTCATGAAACTCCCTGTAATAAGTCATAGTTCCACGAAGCAGCAGTTAAAAGTGAAAACACGCGAAAAGAAATATAATGCACTTTTAGCATGAGAAGCCTGATTAAACAATTACATATGTTTATTTGAAGAGTTTATTCAACAGCACATTAACATTTTTACTAATTTTATCAATATACGATTAATTTTTTCTTTGCGTTTTAACCCTTTATCTATCACATTATAAATTACATTGAAAATCTATTTCAAGCATTTTTTTCTGATTAATTAAGAACAAACCTATAAGCAATAAAAATTATTATATTTGCATTGTTATGGTAAATGACATTTAAATGAGACGGTACTTTCAAGTACCGTCGGTACATAGAAATTTAAAAAAGGTCAGAACTTAAAGATTTTTTGAAATATATTGAAAATGCGTTTTATTCACAATTCATCTAAGATTGATATTACTTAGAAAAGCATTTTTTTTAATTGCAATATAAAATCATATTACACACTGTGGTTTGTTTTGGATGCCATTTTTTTAATAAAATTCGCTCTGACCTTGAGAATTAACAAATGTTGGCCAATGACGGCCTTTGTTTCTCTTTATTTAACACCGAAAAGTTATTTTTCCTCATGCATATTGTTTCTAAGTTGTGGTGATCCATTACGTACATTTGTCAAGATATTTTAGTCGTCCTCTTTTCTAGGTTCTGATCTGGAGAGTGCGAGAAATTCCTGAGTCAATCAATTTTTCTACTCCAATGCATATATTGGCTCAATTATCTCTTTATACTCAACATAGGATTTGAACAAAGCCGTTTCCATTATTTTATAAAACAATCGGTGCCACAACTTCTTTGATTTTTGTATCTCTGTCACATAAGAACACATTAAAAGATCTATAATGATGGCTGCCATCTTTATAGGTACCATCTTTTGCTCATTGTTTTATTTTGAATTATTCACAAAGGGTACATCCGACATAACGCCATTCTTCGGTGTTTTTTAAACTGTGTGGATTTCATTTTTGTGGTGACTGGATAATAAATGGATACGCCTATTATCTGTCTTTCCAACTGAAGTAGTCGTAGAAATTGAACATTTATCCAATAATAGTCACCCTGATATAAAATAAATTAAGTATCGTTTAAAATATAAATCTAAATACACATAGCAATTTTTTTAATGAAGACGTATAAATCAATAATAAATATTGACAAAACAAAATTTGGCCTGATTCATCGTCCGTTATGACCTAATAATACATACAAGGTCTGTTCAAAATGTATCCGATCTTTGGCCAGAAATAATATCTTAGTTACTTTGCGGGATTGTGATCCTAATCCCCTTCAAATTAGGCCACTTGCGCCTCCACACACTTAGCCCAGCGTTCCTTCCACTGCCGAAAACCCTTTTAGAAGGGTTCTTTTAGAATGGTGTTCAATTCCGACGTCATGTTCTGTATTATCTCATCTCTACTCTGAAAACGGGATCCTTTCAATGGATTTTTTTTTTTTTTTTTACAATGATGCGCACCTCATAAATAATATTATTTGCACCAAACAGTTGTACAATTTACCAGGGTATTTCTTAATTTCCCTACTTTATTATGTTGTGGGTGCGATTATCGAAAATTAACTTGGGTAATTGTGAATGCATACCATTTTAGGAAAAATGTAAAAAATATTAATTTATTTATTTTATAAAGACAATTCGGAAATTTAAGAAAAGCTTATTATAATCTAAATCTGCGATTTTGGTTATCCGTCCTTTTAAATAATAAAAAAACTCCACCGAAAATCACTCGTGCCTACTTTGTTCGGCTAACGAAGGGTCGTTTTCTCTTTCAACCCGAAACTATTGATGCGAGTGTACAGCATTTTATGGTGTTTATTCAAAGTTTTGTACTTATTATCCATCCTTTTGTTCATTTTATTAGTAAATAATAAATTGTTACGTACCATTTTCTATTACTATATCTTAAAGAATTCAAAACATATTGACGATATATATTTAATATATACTCTATAATTCTTATTTTTACTTATAAGAAATTATGAGGAAACGGTCATAAAATACATTTTCTTTTAATCAGAGATATATTTTTATATTCATTTTAAAAGTTTAATGATATTTTTTAGTACATTTCTTACGTATATAGTTACATTCGGTTATTGTTAAAAATTCCTGTTATTCTTAGTTGTTTTTGCTGTAAAAAATTCAAATACAAAACCTTAAATTTCCGAAAATTTTATCAAGCACATTAAGCTCTACATTAACATTTAATCAAAATTCACTTCAACGTTTTACGAAATCTAGAGGATTTCAGATTTTACTGGAGGAAATCAATTCTGGTAGGAACTGACCTGAAAAGTTCTGTTAAATCTAATGAATATTAACAAGCTGCATCTTCTTGTAAATTACGTTTCAAAATAGTCTGTAACTTTGCTTAAAGGCATGAGAATTTGTATTGCCAGGAGATTTAAAAGGGAAACTTTCTTAAATAGTGTTGTTACCAAAATTAAATTTCTAAGTGAAGAAGTTGGTAGAATTTTTGTTATTTTTTTCTGTTAAGAACTTAATTGAATAAATTTCAACTTGTTTATATTAGTAGAAATAAAATAATAATCAAACATGGATATATATATATATATGTATGTGTGAGCGAATAGAACAATTTATTATTTTATTGTATATTCTGTTTCTTTTTATTATTAGTTACAGAATTTTGATGATTCTATTTCTTTTTTCTCTTTAATATAAGATTTTTTCCCCAACAAAATATAAATATTTGTGCATATTGTCAAACATAAAAAAGTTATTATTATTATTTTTTCATTATAATAGTGTAAAACGTTTAAGTATTTGTGGCAGATCATTTGTATTATCCTACATAAATTTTACAGATTTTTAGAACAATTTTCATTTGAATAATAAGACATATGATTGCTTATGAAATTTATGCGTAAGCTCGTTTTGATTCACTTATTGTAAAAAATTACAATAATATAGATATTCTTACGATTTTTTATATTTATTTGTTACATAAAACGTTATGATTGTACACATATCGGAATGTTGTGGATTAGATTTTGAAATAGATATTATATATCCAAATGTTATAGATTAGAATACTTTTCTTTTTTTTAAGATAAAGCATAAGAAGTACGTTTAAAAATAAACACTTCAGATAAAATGCTTTCTATGAAAAAAGTAATAATAATAATAATAAAAGTCTTTTTTATATAATGGTATTAGGATGTTGACGAAAATAGGGTGTGTACATAAATTAAGTATTAAAAACAATCTAACCTAACGTAGATTTCTATATTTCTATTTAAAGAAAGATAACTGGACTTTCAGTGAGAGTACTACTTATTTAAATGATCATAAAGTTCATTAGGCAACAAATTTAGCCATCACATTCAATCCTAATTCAATCGATGTTTATGAAATTAATTTAGTAAATATTAAATAAAAAAGTTAATTAAAAAAATTAATATATACATTTTACTGTTTGTTGAGGAACTAGTGTACTGAGCCCCCTGCTCGCTTCGCTCAACATCCCCCGCGGCAGACTACCTAGTAGGCTTTGCCCGCTTCCTTAGTTACAATATTTAAATGAATTTATAGTATAATTATTACAGTATAAATATTGAATAATTGAAGCGTTTAAATAATTATATTTCAATTAGCGTATATTTCCATCTGTTCAAAACCATGACCAAATCCAGATAGATACAGCCGTTATTGAAATGTAAATGACATTTAAATATTTGTGTTTGATTATTTTGATTAGAAACACGGTAAATTTAAAATAAACTAAATATGCATTCGAATTAGATTGCGGACGATAAAATCGAGAAAACTAAAACATAAAATATTATTTGATTAATTGAAATCAATATTTAAATAATAAATAAAAAAAATCTGGAGTGACTCCACTCGACTTTCCGAACATTGAGTAACTAACAGTTTTGTAGATAAAATAAAGAAAGAGGAATTGCTAAACAAACAAAAGAGAGAAAACCATAATAGAGTGTTTTTTTCTCCATATATCACACGAGGTTTTATTTAACGCTACTGAACTTTGAGCCCTTAGATCATAATGATAAAGAATTTTTCGTTTTGTCCCTGTAAAAATCTATAGATGCTAGATTCACCAAAATGCTTATAGTTAGTGCAACAGTGATTTATAATATTCATACAAATTTTCAGCTCAATTGAATAAGGCGTTTAGATGCTATCGCACTTTTAAAAATTTGGTCTCATAGGCCATAATGATAAAGAATTTTTCTTTGTGTCCCTGTAAAAAAACTGTAGTGCTAGATTCACCAAAATCTATACAGATTGAGTATCTGTGACCTATAATATGGGTATAAAATTTTTGCTCAATTGAATAAGGCGTTTAGATGCTATCGCACTTTTAAGATCTTGGTCCCATAGGCCATAATGATAAAGAATTTTTCTTTGTGTCCCTGTAAAAAAACTATAAGTGCTAGATTCACCAAAATCTATAGGGTTCGTACTATGGTGACTTACAATATACGTACCGACTTTCAGGTTAATCGAACAAAGCCTTTAGACGCTAGCGTGTTCACAAACATACACACATACACACATACACACATACACACACACATACATACATCATCGTAAAAATAGTGAAAACGGACTCAGGGGACCTCAAAACGTATAGAAACATCAAAATCTCGAATTCGGATTTTTGACATGATTACAATACTTTCCTCACTATAGTGTTCGGAAAGTAAAAATAAAAATTTGAAAGCTATTATGACGGCAATTTTATAAGAAAATTTTAATGATTCGGTTTTAAATTTTCATTTTATTTATTCACGTGTAAGAATATGCTTATATGTTTATATATATATATATATATATATAATAATAATTTAAATAAAAAGTAGTGCGGATTTTTTCATTATTATTATTATTATTATTATTATTATTTTATTATTATTATTTTTTTTTTGTGGTATCTTCTTGAAATTACAGCTCATATATATATATATATATATATATAATTGTCAAAATAAGAAAAAAAATGTTACATGTCGCACAACACAATTAGCTGATGTTTATCTTTAAAAAAAATGAAAACTATCCATGAATAGTTTTTGCGTCTATAAAACTTTTATAACTGAAATACTTTGCTATATTTCAACATAACATATCACCTAAAATAATGCTTTGATATATATATATATATATATATATATATATATATAAATCATCATGTTTATTGCACATTTCTGACAACACTAACACATTTCTTGTCTGTATGTATAACAGTTTTTACGGTATAAGCTATGGAATGTAAATTAATAAGACGTGATGAATTTAAAAACGTCAGTGGGAGTATTATTATTATTATTATTATTTTTTTAAGAATGGAAAATTTTATTTGTACTGATAAAAATTTCTCTTTTTTTCCTTAACAGAAGCTTCCCAAACAATAAAATCGAGAAGGTATTTGATGTTTTATAAGCTGACGAATAAAACAGCATTTTAAAATGACTCTTATAATGCATTACAGTTCATTAATTATTTGTATATTTATATTTTTGCATGTTTTATCAAAATTTTAAATGGTATGTAGTTTTTTCTTAAATATTGATTAACTATTGATTTTACACATATTCTATTTGTTTGAGTTTAATAGGAAATAAAAAGACGTAAATTTCTAAAATCTTATTTAAAAATTCAGGAAGTTCAGATTTATGAATTGCAAAACTTTAACTTTTATACAGTCCCATATAAAATTATGTCTATTGAAAAAATAAATAAATAAATAAATAAGTAAAACACTTTTATTTTCATAACTGATCTATTTATATTCGAAACTTCAGCATTCAGTGGGGTGTATGATATCAACTTTGATTAAATTTTATGCAGAAAATCCCTCTTTTGTAGAAAATCCCTGAGATGCAAATGGAGAAATGTGATAGTCACATATTTTCCACGTTGTAGAAATTAAACTGTACTGTAGGGGTAATACTGATGAATTTAACAATATAAATCAATTATTTATGAGTTTTTCAATGTATTCATTTTTTAATCATCTAACCCAAAAACTTAAAAACTGACATAGGGAAATAAATTCCCTTAATGTGAAGAATATATTTAAAGTCATTGTCAGTTTTCTACTGCTGTAACACATAAGCAAGCAGGATTCCAAAGAATAATCGCCACAACAGAGCTATTCCACCTGAAAACCACTAGCTAGTATTTGTATTCGTTTGAGCTATAATTAAGAAAGAAAATTTCGTTCCATGCTATTTTTTTATCAGTATCATTTAATAAAATTTAATAAAATTCTAATACCATAATGTAGTTTTACGTCTTGAAAATTCACTATTCGTATACAGAATGTTGTACACAGAATTTTCGTCTGCAATAAAAACTAAAAAAAAATGTACGTTATTTAATTTAATTTTAGGTTGTACGCAATATTCTAAATAAATTCGCAGAAAATTTAGCTTATCCTAAATTAATTCCACTATGAATAAACAATTCATAAAATAATTACATTTTGTCAATTTTCAGTAAAGTTGCAAGACGTTTATAAATTCAATATGCCTGTCTATCGGTTCGTCTGTCTGCCGTCATTTTCTATGTTTATCTACCTATTTTATGTTCCCTAAAATTATGTATATTATGTTGATATGTATAATATTTTGCCAAATGCATTACTACATTGGTGTAATTAATACATTATTTCAAAATAAGAAGTTACATATGCAGATTATTTAGTTTATTTTATTTAAAATTACACATAGTATTTTATATTTATTTGAGATTATCATTAACATCATTACTGACATAATTATTCAATTTTTATCTCGATATTTTTCATACTTTCCGATATCTTAACACTAGAAATATGGTACTGATAGTGGAAATCATAATTGCTAAACTACATTAATTTAACAAGTTTATAAAATACATTTTTGCCGAATGAAAAATAAAATCATAAATATTGTTGTATCATTATACTCTATCATAACTGATAATTATATTCATATAATTTAAAATGATGTAAGATGCTAACTACATAAAAAAAAAGAACTTCTTTATCTTCAACATAGAATCAGTTTAATTTTTTATTTTTCAGAGGATTTAATTTATCATTTACACTGTATTCTTAAACACAAGCGTAAATATTTTTTTGAATAATTGAGCTAGTTTAAGTTTCGAACAATCAATCATCAGATATGAAACGCAAGTATATTTTTCTTCATGTTATTTATCTTTATTTTCCATTAAATGAAACAGATAGGCGAGGTAATAGCTACATTTTTTTCTCAAATTCCTCTTTTATCTTAAGACTAAAAAGTAAACAGTAATCCTTTCCTATGCTTTTTTCCAGTAATGGCATGCTCTTACCCAAATGCGAGTAATAGCTTTTAACGAAGCATTTTATTATTATTATTATTTTGACAAAAACATATTTTAAAAGCAATTCTAATATTTCTAAATTTTGTTATTTTAATATTTTTAAATAAATCATATTTGGTCTGTGAGAAATATTATATTTAAAATTTCTATTTCAGTAAGGTTTTCTATATTATAAACACACACACACACACACACACACACACACATATATATATATATAAGATAAAATTTTAATATAGGAGAGAGTAAGAACTGAATTATTAAATAAATAGAACTAGAACAAAATTTTTATAAACCAATGCGCAAAAGCAGCAAAAGGAAATATAAAACTATAATAAATAAACAAAATAAACAAAACCAGATGAAAATTTAATCCCAAAACACATGAGGTCCTTCATCAGGGGAGCTCCCCCATGTAGGGAAAGGAAAATGAGAAGTTTCTGACGAAACGCTGGTATTAACCAAAAAACACGTTTCTAGCCCCCAACTTCTCACAGATGGAAGCACGACCATACAGCAAACGAATTTTAATTAATACATAGCATAAAAAGCAATTAAATTCAGAAATAAAGCACAAAATATAATACATCAAATAAAAAATTCAAGAAATATAATACATCAAATATAAAATACAAGAAATTAAATAAAACAAGAATATGTATAAATACATACGTGGACAAACTGCAATAGTCAGAAAATAGAAAATTGAGGTGATTTTCAATTTAATTGCTGAATTTAATTGCTTTTTATGCTATGTATTGATTAAAATTCGTTTGCTGTATGGTCGTGCTTCCATCTGTGAGAAGTTGGGGGCTAGAAACGTGTTTTTTGGTTAATACCAGCGTTTCGTCAGAAACTTCTCATTTTCTTTTCCCTACATGGGCGAGCTCCCCTGATGAAGGCCCTCATGTGTTTTGGGATTAAATTTTCATCTGGTTTTGTTTATTTTGTTTATATATATATATTAATATGAAATAAAATCAATATGTGGATACAAATGTCCACACTAATTAAATATGTCCATTTTCCTTTACAGTAATCATTGTATATTCCTCTTAGCCTATATAAAAAATGTTTAAAATAAACAAACAATTAATAATGTAATAAGTCTGTATAAAAATAAAAAATTTGCGTGCTTAAACACATCTACATTATTATTTTGCTTTCGTTGTAAGTAATGCATGTTGCAAATTTTTTGTATTACTTCTCATCAACAATAATATAATTCGTCAATAAATTCGAAAATATAAATTTGGATTTCTTTTTTATATTTCCTTGTTTGTTCATAATAAATTGGATTGCCTTTAAAATACTTGTACAAGGTAAAAATCACTTTTTTAAAAATGAATGCGATAGATAAATTTTAATATCTTATCTAAAGTTGCATACGAGAAATGACAAAATCTCCCTTATATGTATGTATTCGTCTTTTCTACACATAATGAGCATACCAGTTTTTACGGCACCGCAGCACGTTTTAATTCTGAGTTACAATTATCTGTATCTATCTCATAGGAGATATAATAAAATCTTTTTGTAAAAAAAATAGAACCGACTCAAAAAAGAAAATATTATTCAAACAACTGAAAAAAAAACAAAAAACAAATTGGCATAAAATGAAATTGTGAATTGAGCCTAAAAGTGTGAAATAAATTCCTTCGTAAAACAACATAAATACTACATTTAATTATAACTTTTGAAGTCGGCGCAAAATAAACTAAAATTTTATTCATTTTTTATAGATTTGTTTTTAGACCGACAACAACAAACGCTGTTCTCTCGAATGATCCATCTTCATAGTTCCCTTTAATATTTTATCACTGTATACAATTGGTCCATTAGTAACATCTACACAGAATAGTGAACATCATTCGTAATTCCGTATGTTAATATGTTGTTTCCGTATGTAATTATGTTAGTTACTAGTGTTTTCCTTGCAAACTTTTGCAGCTTACGAAATCTTAAATGTTTTTTTTTTTAATCAAAGTAGTTTTCGGCAATTTTTTGCGGATGCCAAAGTGAGATATATATTTCAAATAGAAATTGATTTTTGTATTGAATAAAGGTACCAATGTTTATTTAATTTTGCGCCGACTTCAAAAGTTATGATGAACTGTAATGCTTATGTTGTTTGGCGAAGGAATTTATTTCATATTTTTAATCTGAATTAAAAAATTCATTTTATGCCAATTTTCATTTTACTTTTAGTTGTTTAAATAATAGTTGTTTTTTGGAGTCAGTTTTATTTCATTTTATTTTATTTTTTTACAAAAAAGGTATTCTTTTTCTATTCAGCGAAAATGCATTCATATAATAGTAGACGTTCGATCGGGTTTCACATCTCGGAACCCGCAGGAAAAGTAACACAGCTCAAAAAATGGCAATTTCGAGTTTATGTCACTGAATAAAAATATGAAATATCCGAATTAGCTTAAAAAAGTTATATCTCCACCTCAAAAATTAATAACTCGAGAGACAGTTTCACTCTAGGAAACATCTTATTTTTAAGTGATTTTTTTTCAAATATTGCATTTTTGAGTTGTGTCACTTTTCTTTCCTTTATGCGATATGAGAAAAAACTTTGTAGTGAATGCACATATATTAAATTAAAAAGGCTTCAGAAATGTAAAGAACAGATGTACTGCATTCGTAACCAGAAACCCTGTTAGGCACAATATATTCAATATTAGTAAACATACGGAATATAAACTTTTAAAGGAAAAGTAATTTCATAAGAATCGATGACTCTGTAATATTCACATTAGGCTATCAAATAAGGCTCCAGAAAAAAAAAATGCAGCATAAATTAAAACAGACATACAAAAGTTATAATGATAACGTGAACTGTAGTGCGCATCTGAATTCTGATTGAAATTTACAAAGGGTATGTGTCACCCGCTACGCTGGAATGTGCGTAGCGTAAAGTTCCAACAAGGATCCAAATATGCATTGCAACTGACGGATTGAACTGTAAACATCGAAATAAAGGTCATTTCGATGTCTAATATAGCTTCGGCACGTTGCAGTGTAGAAAAGTGCGATCAAACAGATGTATGTTTTAAACGTTCAGGTTTACAGGGTGTTTTTCTTACTAAATCGATGATGGTCTACAACTTTGTAATTCACCCCCCCCCTTCTCCTACCTCGTACTTTTGTCTATATAGAAAATTTAATTCCGTTATTTTCCACCACGTAGTGCTGTAATTGGTCGCATCTAGTAGCGTATGGCATTACGAGTGTAGCTGATTCAGTTCAGCAGCAAAAAGAGTGAAACGAACTTTTGCTGTCACCCTGTAAGGTATTTAGATCTTAAAGTAATGATAATGAGGCCTACTTTAGACCAAGATCTTTTCAACACAAAAATAAATAAATAAATAAATAAATAATTGGAACACCTGTTAAGAAGTTATAAACTAACAAGCAACAAAAACAAAAACATACGGTTTGAATTGAGAACCTCCTCCTGTATGAAGTCGGTTAGAAAAGATTATGCGCTACCAGATGTGACTGCTTAGAGTGACAATAGTTTCAATTTTACATAGCATACGTGTCACCCCCGCTACGCTACAACATGTGCAACGTAGGAAAGTGAAAGTGTGCATTGTGTAGAACATTGTGAACAAAGAAATGTACCTTTCCAGTGTTATATTTTTAGCGTTAATGTCTACAAACTGTCTTTTAGTAGTAAATCGATGATGCTCTAAAATTTTGTAATTTACTTTTTTCCCCTATCTTGCACCATTTTCAAAATAGGAACGCTAATTGCGTTGTTTTTCACCAGGTGGGGCTGTAAGCGGTTGAATCCCGTAGCACATGGATATTTTACCACACTACCCGTAGCACATGGTGCACATGGACCCGTAGTACATGGCGGGGCACATTTATGGCTATAGCTGCAGTCGTTCAGCAATTAAAAAAGTTGGAACTGACTCTACCTTGAATTTAGTTTTGATCGTAAATATATTACAGTGGGGCAGACCGAGAGATTTGCAATAAAAAAAAAAGTATCAAAATTGAGCATTTGTTAAGAAGTTATGAGCTAACAAATAAACAAACAACAACAACAACAACAACAACAACAACAATAAAAAGTACGGTTTGAATTTATTCTTTTTTGAAGTCGTTTAGAAAATAGAAACGTTAACGGATCAAACTATAATGCTTATTGTAATATATATATATATATATGTTTAATTAATACATTTGTAATTATATAAAAAATATAGCGCATCAACACCTAAAATCCTAATCAGTATACTTATTTTTATTCAGCTAAATTTGAGTATAGTTTTAGTTTGCACCATTTCATTATGTTATTATTTCAATTGCTGATTCTTAAACAATTCTCAAACAATTTTGTGTTATAATGTGCGAAATTTGTTTTAGTGTGGTCTCAATTATTTTAATTAAACACTTATCTTAATAAAATTTTCATAGTTGTGCTTTTCTTTTTTCATTATTAATTCTGTATAAATTTCTATGATTAAAATAAACAATATAATAGTATTTATTTTTTTTTCTATCTGTGAAATTTAAGGCAAATGTATAAAAGAAAGTTATTAAAAGAAAAGTCAATTGTAATGAAATGGTTTTAAAATATTTTTCAGAGTAAGATTTTCAGAGGGATAACATGGTCACATTTTATTAGGAAAGTTATATCTAAAACGTTTAAAGTTTTTAAATATTGATAAGGTTTTCTAAATAAGAATGCAGTTTATGAAAAATTTTAAATGTGCAGTAAAGATATTTATGAAAATAAGGAGCTTAATTTTTGTCATTCCTAAAAGAAACCCATTTTACTTACCATACTACATTCATTTAAAGAGTTACAGTTAGCATTTAGGGCCGCGGTAGCCCAGTCGGTAGAGCACCGGGCTCGTAATTGGAAGATTGCGGGTTCGGTACTCGAGTCGGCCAAAAACCGTCGTGTACACTAATGGTGGCTGGTGCACGTAAAATCTGTCGTCGCCGCAATATCCTCCACGTTCCCATCAAAAATTAGACCTCTGGGGGTCACCGAAGCGGGAGAGCCATTTCTTCCGTGGAGGATCAAAATTGTGATGGCATGTCTCCGGACCACCTCTAGGGTGTGTCCCAGACCGTCGCCAATTGCCCATCTGCGCAGCACTAGTGCGACGTAAAACCCAACCATCCATCCATCCATTTAGCATTTAATTTTTACTTGAGATTATTTTAATACTTTTGATATCTTCCAATATCTTAACACTAGAAATATGGTACTAAGAGTGAAAATTCTACAACATTAAAATAATTGCTAATCTGCATTTATTTAACAGGTTTTTAATATAGAATTTATTAGAATGAAAAACAAAATAATGAATATTGATGTTACCTTATACTATCATAATGATAATTATACTCATAAAATTTAAAATAAAGTAAAATACGGTTTGCATAAGATATTGTACATTTCTTTATTGTCAATCTAGAATCCATTTAATTTTTTATTATTCAGGAGATTTAATTTTACATCATATTCTTAAATGCTAGAGTAAATGATTTTTTGAATTATTGAGCTACTTTAAGTTTCGAACAATCGTGTTCTAGATATGAAACTTAAGAGTATTTCTCTTCAAGTAATTTATCATTATTTTCCATTAAAGGAAGTATAGATAGCCAAGTTAATAGCTGCATTTTTTCTCAAATTCCTCTTTCACTTTAAGAATAAAAAATAAACAACAATCCTTTCAATTTTTTTTTCTCTAATGGCATGATCTTACCCAACTTTAACAAAGCACATTTTTTTTTTTTTTTTTCACACAAAATATATTTTAAAATCCACTCTAAAATTTCGAACTTTTGTTAACTTAATGTCTTTAAATAAATCATATATGTTGTGTAAAAAATATTATATTTAAGTTTTCTATTTTTATTTAAAATTTCTATTTAAATTTTCTATGTTTTCGAAGTTACAAACATAATTTCTATTTTTTTTTTTTATTCATATACAGAAAAACCAATATGCTTATGCTAATGCTCGAACTAATATAATGACTTTTTCCTTCTGTAATAATTCATAAATATTTAAAATCTTTATACATAAATGAGCACTTCCACTCACTCACTGACTAATCAACGCACAGCAAAATCCGCTGGAGCCACTGACTCAAAACTGGGTAAGATTATAGAATATATAGAGTAAGCACCCTCTAATGAGCAATTTTACGAAATTCCCCTAGCTTTCTCCCATGGGAGTGGCGGGGTTAGACAAAAACAATTTTCCAAACGCTACTTTGTCATTATCTCAGAGCGTTAATGTGTTTGTATTTGTTTTGGCTATGTGTAACTAACACGCATTATAAAAGAATTTTACGAAGTGTCGCCCTTTCCCCCTCTTGGGAATGAGGTGTAAAGAAAACGTTAAATTGTAACTTTCTTATAATTTATCTCACGTAGGTGATTTTGCGGTGTATTAGTTGGTTATGTGTGCTTAAAACACTCTATAAATAAATTTTGTAAAATATACCACTTTCTCCCTAGAGGAGGGGGGGGGGGGGGGCAAGAAGGAAATTTCCTAGCGTAACTCTACTTAAAATTATCTGAGGAAAGCAATTTTTTTTTATGTGGGTGTACTATATTTACACAACTACACGCACAATAAGTTGACTTTCTGAAATATACCACCCTCCTTTGAGGGGAGGCAAAATGTGCCTTTCCTATAATAACTCTGCTCTAAATTATCCCAGGAATGGGATTTTTTGATATGTGCTTTGGCTATGTGTACCCTAAATACACTGTAAAGGAATTTTGTAATTACCCTCCCCTTTGATGAGGGGGGGGGGAATCAAAAAGACTGAGATTTTTGATGGATTTCAATTAACGATTTTCTTTATCATTATTTTAAGAGATTTTTATATTAAAAAGTTATATGTGATTTAAAAAAAAATAATTTAAATATTGACCAGCGAAGCGGGCAAAACCTGCTAGTATATAAATAATTATTAATGTAATAAGTCTGTATAAAAATTTAAAATTGCGTCCTTTAACACATGTGCATTACAATTTTGCTTCTGTTGAATATAATGTATAATGCAATTTTTTTACATTACTTTTTATCAGAAATAATAGAATCTATAAATAACTTAGTAAATACAAATTTATAATTTTTATTTATAATTTTAGTGTTTGTTATTAGAAAAATGAATTTCCTTTAAAATAAGTATACAAGAGAAAAATCATTTAAAAAGAAATAATAAGTGCGGTAGGTAAATTTTAATTTCCGATCGAAAGCTGTATATATGAGAAATGTCAAATTCTTCCTTATGTGTATGTTTAGTCTTTTCTAGACATAATCAGCATAATAGTTTATTGAGAACGACAATACTTTTCAATTTTGAGTTACATTTATCTGTAACTATACCCCAAGAGATATAAAAATAAAAACATTAACAAAATAAACTCTAGTTCTTATTGTAATACACACACACACACACACACACATACATATATATATATATATATGTGTGTGTGTGTGTGTGTGTGTGTGTGTGTGTGTGTGTGTGTGTGTGTGTGTGTGATTAAAATCGTTGCGATTATATAAAATATATAAAGCATCAACACCTTAAATTCTAACCAATATATTCATTTTTATCCAGCTAATTTTAAGAGTAGTTTTAGTTTATTTCATTTTATTATGTTAATACTTCAATTACTGATTACAACATGTTAAACAATTTTGTGTTATAAACTGCCAATTTTATGTTAGTGTGCTTATTGTTTTAATTAAATACTTATCTCAAAAATTTCAGGATTGCGATTTTTATTATTTATCCTATTTGTTTTTCTAATATTATCATAAGCAATGTAATTTTTTTTTCTGTCTGTCAAATTTTAGGCTAATACATAAAATAAAATTACTAAAGAAAAGACAATTTTAATGAAATTATTTTTTTTTTATTAATCACAGAAATATTCTTATAGGACGATAAATTCACTAATAAATTTAACATTACCTTATATAATGTCCTTATATTTTTTCATCACGATACGTATTTCGGGTGCAACCGCACTCATCTTCAGGAGAGATGTGACTCTCTTCATTCGTCTTCTTTGTTTATTGTTGAGGTCTTCTGGTTCATCATTTCACTTTGCTTCTTTTTGGGTTCCCCGGTTTTTCGCCAAGTACAAAGATCATAAGAACCCCCCCCCCCTCTTTACGTCCCATAGTAAATAAATCAGAAGGTCCCACATATTTTTTGGAAAAGTATATGAAAAACATTTATCAAACTCTTCTCCCCGCCTCCGACATTTCTAACGAAATATTCATTCAAAAACTCCGCGATGTTAACATAAACTCCGATGATAAAATGATAAGCTTCGATGTAAAGGAATTATACCCTCTATTGATATTACCGAAACCACAAATATAATTAATAATAAAATTACAGAACCCTACGGAAATAATAAAATTAGCGAAACCCTAATCCGCGCTAGCAACTTACTCCTTAACGAATCATACTTTCAGTTTAACAATAACATATACCGCCGAAAACAAGGCGTTCCCATGGGATCGCCTATCTCAGGGATACTCGCAGAATTAAAAATGAGGCTTATAGAAAACTCTGCCGGAAATATTATTAAAAAAAGTAAAATCTGGACGCGTTACGTAGACGATGTTTTTGCCGTGTTTCCAAATAAAATCGATACTAATAGCATTCTAACAGACCTAAATAACCTAGATAACAATATAAAATTTACTATGGAAAGCGAATCTAACAATACACTGAATTATTTAGACATTTAAATTATAAAAAATCCAAACAATACCTTCGATACAACTATCTATAGAAAACCAACCGCTAACACTGAAATTATTAATAACCACTGCCATACCCCCCCCCTCCCATACAAATACGCTGCTATCCGATCATATATTAACCGCGCAATCCTTATTTGCTCCAATAAAACCCTCCTTAACGAAGAACTTAAATACATTAGAAACATCGCGCATAACGCAAAATACCCAAAAAATCTCATTAATAAACTACATAAAAAACGTATCAAAGCTATCAATAAAATTAATAACGCCCAAAAATTAAAACCTAAATTCACAACGTCCATCCCCTTTTGCAACGGCGCAAGTATAAAAATAAAAAACAAAGCAAAAAAAAACACAATATAAATATCCCCATAAAACCTAATCGAAATATCTTTCAGCATATCAGAAATGAAAAAGATAAAATTGACAATAAATCCACACCCGGCATTTACAAAATTGATTTCAATTACACTAACGATTCTAGCGCTTGTTATATCGGAGTCACAAAAAGAAAATCTATGAACGCGAAAAAGAACATAAATCTGATTTAAAACATAATCGGCAATCCACCGCGCTCGCATCTGTCCACCGTAACAGCCCTATTAATATTAACACTATTTCTACTAAAAAACTAGCCCCTTATAATAATCACAGTTATGCCTTAAAACGCGAAGCCCTTGAAATCCTTACTAACCCCTATGCAGTCAATGAAAAAGAGCATGCAATCATCCCGAAAGACTGGAATCAAATAATTAATAAACCCAAAAAGAAGCGAAGTGAAATGATGAACCAGAAGACCTCAACAATAAACAAAGAAGACGAATGAAGAGAGTCACATCTCACCTGAAGATGAGTGCGGTTGCACCCGAAATACAGTCGGTAACAAAAGTCTCCGAACACTAGCAAAAATTCCTATGTAAAAAAAGTACGCTTAATACAGTTTTGTTAAATAAATCCTTGTCGAATCTTGTTTCTAGACTGACTAAGAACAAGATTCGACAAGGATTTATTTAACAAAACTGTATTAAGTGTACCTTTTTTATATAGGAATTTTTGCTAGTGTTCGGAGACTTTTGTTACCGACTGTACGTATCGTGATGAAAAAATATAAGGACATTATATAAGGTAATGTTAAATTTATTAGTAATTTTTTTTCAGTGTAATATTTGTAGACAGATAACATGGTCACATTTTATTATGAAAGTTAAATTTTAAATATTTACATTTTTTTTTTTTTTTTTTTATTAAAATATAATTTTCTAAATCATTTAAAAAAAATAAGATTGTGAAAAAAAAAAAAAATAAAAATAAAAAAAAAAAAAAAATAAATATTCTGATACACAGAATAAATATTAATAAAAGTAAAGTAAGTTAGCTTTTGACATACCTAAGAGAAACATATTTTGTTACATTTTATAATGCATTCTAGTTATACATGTAAGATTAAAATAATAGCATTTTTATTAAATTGCAATTTTGAGCAGACATCTCTAATGTATACAAAAATGTATTCATTTTGTATATAGTAAAATCTTGTCCATATTTCCCCGGTATGTTAACAATTATAATTATGTGTTATTCGCGGTTTATATTAAAATTCAGTTTGCACTTCAAAATAATTAGTTATTCATTTTTATATAAGTCATGTTTTATACATAAAAGAAAAATGGCAATTGTTTTCAGTACTTATTATATTCAGTATTATTTATTCCGTTTAGATTTTTAATTATATTAATATATATAAAATTATTAAGTTTATAAACATAAAATAACTAAATTTCTCATATGAAAAGTAATATTACGGGAATAAGTTAAAGTATAAATTTGGGAATTTTCAATTATTTTAAGTCAGCTACTGGATGTTTAATAGTAGAAATGAGTTTACCTGATAAATCTTTATCCTACATTAAAAATTATACTATTCTTTCATCGACTGTTTAAATAATAATAATTTCTGATCTTTTTTTTTTTATCGATTTTAAATTTTTCTTGCGCATTTATTTTTAAAACTTTATTTCTTTAACACAACCCTTTGTAATGAATATTTGTCGAGGTATGTTATAATAACGTACATTTGTATAACGAGTGAAACATGAATAATAAGTAAAAAGAAAATTGAAAATCTTTATGAAATTTGAAACAGTTTAAAATTTAATTAAAATAATGCATTCATTATGCTACATATTACATATTATTAATTTTTCGTTATGATTATATATTTAATCGTATAAAAACGACATAATAAAAAATAAATTTTGAAATCATGATATATTAGTGAGATAAATTTAGATTAAAAATGTGAAAATAAATAATTCAGACCTTCTTAATAACGGAAATAAATCATTCTGATATCTCAAATATTTATACGATTTCTCTGCTGTAATTTGTCGCTGATATTTTATTTATTTATTTATTATTATTTTCTTTTCATTAGGTTACTCAATTGAGTACGTATAGTTAAAATATTGATATATTCGTATAATTTAACGTATTTACGTATTTTATCTTTAGAGTTTTGTAAAGCTGACATATGGCAAGGAATTAAAATTTCATCATACTAATCTGAAAAAGAACCAAAATGGTGCCTTATTTAATAAGGTGGTTAAAATAAAAAAAACATTAAAATAACTTTCAGTTACATATCAAACGTAAAAGTTGTACATAGATCTTCCAAAAACGATAATTTTAATGCAATGTGTCCGGAAAAAAATAAAAATAAAATAAATAAAAAATAAAAATAAATCTAGTTACGGAATGGTGCATGGATTATGTTTAGGATGGTGGACATTATAAATCTTTTTTTTTTTTTTAACTTACTGATTTAGAGTTATGAAAGCTTGTACCCATACGCATTGTAATTTAACAATATTACGTATATTAAAATTTTATGAAAATAATTTCAATTAAATAATAAAATTGAAAATTTTAAATATTTTAAAAAAATTAAAAATTCTCTATGCAAACTAGTTTTTAAATTCTTCCTTTCATTTCACATTATTATAGTTTAACAATATATTCAAAACATGCTTGCTATTACTTTGTGGATTGATTAATAAGTTTATTTTAAATAAAATATTTATTTTTATTTTATATTATATTATTTATTTATTCTTATTTGCTGCAATGAGGAAATTTAGGGAAATTTTTTAATATTCAAACATAAAAAAGTATTAATTTAGCCACAAACTAAAATTTAAATTTGTTTTGAGTAGATTGATAAACAATGCTAATGTGCAAAACTTAGGTGAAAAATTAAAAAGTAGTTATCAATTAAAGAGCATTTAAATTTTTTGAAATGAATTAAAGTTTTTATTCTATTTATATTTCATTTTAAAATTTCTAGGGAAACTTTAATATGCATACTACAAGTATATTTCATTTAATATGCATACAAATTGTCATAACTCTAAAGAGCAATTTAAAGAAACATTTTTAACGGCATTCATTCCCTGAAAGAATATTGTGTATAGGGTAATGTTCACATGGTAATTGCCATTGTGATGTAACTTCTGTAAGTTGATAGTTACAATTCAACTAGTAATAACATTCTTTGCCACTATTTTGGCATTTTTTGGTGTCTACAAGAAAAAAAAAAGTCGGAATTGGACTGCTATGAAAATTTTCTTTAACAAATACACGCATATGTTACATATAATCGCTGAAATATAATTTCACTCTATTGCTTAATTGCTAATAAATATATCATTAAAAAAAAAAAAAAAAAAAAAAAACTTCGGAATTTTTAGTTCGCACATAACAATACATTAAAAAGATATTAAAATTATTGAATTCCTGTAAATAAACCGAAATAAAACACTTTGTTACATCACAAAATTTTCTTTTGTAACACTTTAATTAAGTCGCACATTAATTAACATGAAAATTATTTAATTACAGCTTCGTATACTAAAGGTTTAATAGACGCAGATAGGTGCAATTTCAGCTATCAAATTGTCAGTTGTAGAGAGTGACAGTGACATCAGGCCATGCCCGAAGCTGACGCCTTTTCGGGTTTTTGCCATATCTTGTCGATGGCTGTCCACTTTAAGTTCATATTGTTATTTTATTTTGTTGAGTTCTTTTTACAATGTTCACTTGATTTCATTGATCTATTAAAGTTCAACATCTAAATTACAATGCATTTTCTTGTATTGTAAGACCCTGTTTGGTCCAACTGCCCTATATGTCTTCTTTACTTTTATAAATATAATAGAAAAATTCAGAAATAGGCATGTGGCAAATTACAGAAAGTGAGCATTAGCAGTGTTGGGATTGGGATATTTACACTTAATTTAAGTATTTTCTTTTACATAATGGCCATTTCAGATACTCAGATATACCCTTTCAGATATAGGGGAAACTACAGAAAAACCACCCCACCTGTTACTTATATGTATGAGAATTGAAGCAGCTTACTGTTTTAAGATGGTGATCATAAATATCGCGTTATGGAAAATATTGAAGCACAGAGGGGCACATAAAAAGCGTTTTGCCAAAGCGTTTTGTAAAGCGTTGTAAAGAGTTAGGCCATTTTGTTTGTCATATATATATTTAGGCACAATTAACAAACAGGTATTTAAAATGTCATTAAAACGCGCCTAAAATAAGTACAACTATCGAAAACTGGAATTAAAAAAATAATTAATAATCCAATATTTTCTTCTATGAGTGTAGAAGAAAGCAATATAATGAAATTAGAATATAGAAGAATGCAATGCTGATATGAATACAGAAGAAATTAATTATATAAAAGAAATAAAATAAAGTAATAAAATAAAATAGCATAAAAAATAAATAAAAGTTACATGTATGCAAGAATATCCGTCTGATATAACTGTAATTATCACTGTATTCAACCGTAATTAGATTAATAGAGTTTTGATTATTACTGAAAAAAAAAATAATAATAATAACAAAAACAAATTAGTTCTAACATACCGATAAAAGTTTGTGGACTTTATTATATTACTTTTATAGTTCTAAAAGGAACAAGTAACGTGAACAAAATGTATTTTTAAAATAGAAAACAACAAAATTAGATCTTTGAGAAGAAAACAGTTTTCCTTTAATGACCTCACGTATTCTCAAAATTCCTCTTTTTTTAGTATATTTAACACTAAACTTTGATGGCTGTTTCTCAATTGTTTCTTAAAAATCATTTGTCTCTTCTCACAAGCATTTAAGATGATTGTTAGTTGAAACCGGTATTTCAACTTTATTCTACTCATGAATTTTTTTTTATTATTGATATTTATATATTTTTCTTGATTTATTAAATAAGTTATCGCAGTTGTTTTTTAAACGAAAGACACTATAGCTTTTTCAAATTTACAATTGAATTTGTAAGGGAAATAATTTATTTTGTAACATGGTTTCTGCCAAAATAAAATTTTTAGTTTGAAATCCTTACTCATTAAACTAAATATGTTAACTATGTCTCCTATTTATTTATTTATTTATTTTTCTTTTTAACAACCGTTATTCACAAAATATCCGGAAAAGTTGAGAGAAGAAGTACCAGATTTTTTTAAAGATTTGATTTTATAAAAAAAATAAATAATAATAATAATTCCCTTTTACAGTGTAGGAATAAACAAAATATAATATAATATAAATTATTTCTTCTAAATCTATAGTTGCGATCTCACAGTTTTAAATTTCGGAAAAGCGGGAGAATTTTGAAAAATGACGAAACACTTGTTCAATAAATTAAATGGGGACATCTTTTGAGGGGAAAAAAGTGTTAGGCCCTGGGGGAATAGAGGGGCTGTTAGGAGTTTAACATTAAAATTTCATATGGAAAGGTTTGTCTTGTGATACATCCCTATATAATTGTCTCTTAAAGGCAATGAGTTTGATACAAATAGTTTTGTCTTGCGATGACTATTAAAGTAGATACATGAGTATAAAGTCCAACTTTCAAAACTCTAAAAACTCATGTATCTCGTTTAATAATTAACACAAGACAAATCTATTTATATCAAAATTTACCGTCTTGAAGAGACGGTTCGAGAGATACATTACAAGACACATACTCTTATTTGAAATCATAAATTTGCCCTCCCTAGAGGCCCCCTTACTCCCAGGTCCAAAATATTTTCACTAAGAGAAGTGTCCCTCGAATTCATTGAACAAGTGTTTCGCCATGTATAACTTTAGGCGGGCCCTGTGTATTTTATTGAACAAACTTAATATAGTTCAATTTATAAATATTAAATGGAAATATAAGCTTTTATGTAAAATCTAGTTCAGTGGTAACGTCAAAGGAGCCGAATCCTCTTAAATCAAATAAAATATTTTTAATTTAAGCAATTAGAAACAATTGCCGGAAATTCTAAGAAAAATAAGAAGAAGGATTCTGAATACTTTTATTATTTTTTATTCTTTGTAATATAACTCTTTTCTACCGATGTATCCCATCTTACACTATGTTTGCTACGAAACACTTTTTTTTTCAGGCATAAATGAAATTTATAATTGCAAAAGCACGTACACTATTATTGTATATTTTCTATCAAATAAATAATGTACTCATGCTACTCTCTCTCTCTCTCTCTCTCTATATATATATATATATATATAATAGATAACGTAATTATATATATACAAAAAAATATATTGTAATCACATTACAATTTATTTATTTATTTTATTTTATTTTTTTTATTTTTTTATTTCTTTTTTACTGTAAGATTAAAAAAAAAAAAAAAAAACACATTAAATTTTAACTATTGAAATAATCTGAATTTAGTTTAAAAAATACATCTAAGATGTCTTTAAATATATTTTTTCTCTGGAATATGGAAAAAAATAAAATGTTTTGTGAATTTGCACATAAGAGACATCTGTGACGAGATTTGGTATAAACATATTGGGAATACATTCATGGTTTTTTACTGAAAGTCACATAAATTCATTAGATTTTCATTTATAAAAAAATATATATACATTTAAAATGAAAAAGCTACAGTTTTTCAATTCTGGAATGTTTTCCAAATTATTCCTAAGAAAAACAAAGTCTGTGTTGCTTACTCAAAATTTATTTAGATAAATTATTTCGTATGTTTTAAAATAAAAAGAACATAAAAATGAAACATTATTATTTAAATAAGAATAACTTATAAAAAACAAAGATAATAAACATTACATAACTTAACTCTATTACTTAAATATTGAATAATGTTAAAAAATCTAAATGTTTAGGAATTAGTAAATATTCACAAAGAATATTGATAATTTAATTAAATTTACAAACACGTTAAAAGAATTAAGATGAGGGAATTTAAAAAGACATCACAAAATGGCTCTCTTGTTTTTTTCGGAAACCTTATCTTTATTTGGATTTATTAAGATGTGATTAAAAAAATAATAGTAATAACTACTGAAGGCAAAGAGAGAAGAAACAATGGTAATTAAAAGATTTCTATACGATAAGAGTCAAATATGTTTGCTGCTTAAAAATTATAAAAAAGAATACGACTTAATAACTTCAACTCGT
This sequence comes from Salticus scenicus, assembly GCA_963930645.1. NCBI lineage: Eukaryota > Metazoa > Arthropoda > Arachnida > Araneae > Salticidae > Salticus > Salticus scenicus. The sequence continues at coordinate 137,958,168 of OZ005648.1, forward strand.
CACTTTTGGAAATTTCAAGAAGCTATACATGAAAGTTTTGAGATTAAAAAACCTGCATTTGAAAGTGATGTATTCCCTCAGATTTCTATGACATAGCAATATAATAATATGTTTTAGTTTTGGAATACATATTACACATACATTATCTACCAATAAGTATCTGGAATTTTTCGAATTTAGACGTTTCTTCAAATATAAAAAAAAGTTCATTAGGAATCATCTTGAAACTTCGGTAATGTAAATGACATATTATACCTCAGCAAATGTTGTGTTCTGAAGAGGAAATAGAGAACAATAAGATATTTGAACGAGTCAAAATGTTTTGGATCACCCTGTAAAAACTAATGCATTAAATGCGTTTTCGCTGTAGCATGTGATTTTGAGAAATTTTCTCATTATTTTTATAAATATGTATGATGCTAACACATATATGTATGGAGATATAACCTTTTTTTTAACTGAAAAAAAAATCTACTTTTTTAACTATAAGACATAGGTATTGAAATTTTATTTTTCCGACTGAGTGAAAATAATGCCTGGACCGGGAATCGAACCCCGGATCTTTGACTTACAAGGTCAATGCTCTACCACTGAGCTATCCAGGCCGACATCCCGGTCTGCATTACTCACTCAGACAACCTTATAGGCAGAAACATCTCTGGTCTATCATTTAGATAGCTCAACAGAAAATAAGCCGCAGGTAAAGGAAAACACCATTAAACAATGGGAGAGAAATACAATTTTTTTTTTTTTTTTTTTTATTAAAATCACACAATTAACTGTGGAAGAAAATCATATTTATTGAAATTTTATTTTTCCGACTGAGTGAAAATAATGCCTGGACCGGGAATCGAACCCCGGATATTTGACTTACAAGATCAATGCTCTACCACTGAGCTATCCAGGCCGACATCCCGGTCTGCATTACTCACTCAGACAACCTTATAGGCAGAGACATCTCTGGTCTATCATTTAGATAGCTCAACAGAAAATAAGCCGCAGGTAAAGGAAAACACCATTAAACAATGGGAGAGAAATACAATTTTTTTTTTTTTATTATTTATTAAAATCACACAATTAACTGTAGAAGAAAATCATATTTATTGAAATTTTATTTTTCCGACTGAGTGAAAATAATGCCTGGACCGGGAAGGCATTTCCCGGTCCAGGCATTATTTTCACTCAGTCGGAAAAATAAAATTTCAATAAATATGATTTTCTTCCACAGTTAATTGTGTGATTTTAATATAAGACATAGGGTATTAGACCCAGTACAAAGTCATTTTTAGAAAATTTGGCATAATACATTAGACACAGTATATTGCAATCAGAACACAAAAATGTTAAATATCTTGCAAAATATGAGCATTTTTACTGCATTTAAAGAACTTTCCATTGTAAAAATCATAAAGAAATTGGCATTGGTTTTATACTATGCTAAATAAGATTTTGTATAAAATATGATTTTGTCATCCTTCAGATTTACAGGGCTACACTAAAATTTTAGATACTTTGTGGACTACAGTTAGAATATAAGGGTTTCGTTTTATTTAGTGTTAAGCATTTTTAACACTTCCTAACAATGATTTAAGAATGATTATGAATTCTATTAGTATATCTGTATGCTTTTCAGAACTACTGTCTGCCCGTTGTGTGATTATGTAGAGAAACAGTACCGAAAGTTATACAGTACAACAATCACGTACATTTGGCAAGTGTTAATAATCAATGCGTACCGCATGATTTTGCGTTCTTGTTTTATTTTGATGTGCCACAAAAAATTCCTTGAAAATAGTAATCGTGTCTACATTTTTGCAAAAAGCAAATTTCTGTTTATATCCAGAAAAGTATTATTATAGCAATACAAACAGTTATTTTTTGATTACAGAATTATAATAGAGTTTTAAATATATTTACATCCAATCCTAATTCTACTATCATAATTTAAAATTTTATAGCTGAGTGGCATCTTTTTTTAAGCTAATGCGTCACAATGTAGCTTCGTAATTTAACTTAATCAAAGAGTTCAAGTCATAATTACACTCACATCTACATGCATTTAAACAATATTTCTTCGGTTTTTATGAATTTAAACTTTTTAGATCATAATAAAATCCAAATTTCTTAAAGCTAACTTTTAATGATGTTTATTACTTTGTAAATTTTTTGTATATACGTCTATAAAATATCAAATTGTTTGAGACGATTTGTTTTTATCAAATTATTTGAATTTATCCATATATATCCATTTTGTAATATTTAATATCTAATTTTTGTCTAATTATTGGTTTTTTCACTTTATCTGTCCATTCTTAAAAGAAAAAAAAGAAAAGAAACATTTGTATGTAAAATAATATTTTAGTAGTTATAAAGAAATTAGAAAGACTTTTCTAAATAAACTTATGTAACAAATATATTTCATAATTTACCTTTTTTTTTTTTTTTTAATAGTAAAAATTCTATTATTTGATAGAATAAAGAAATATTAAATTGAAAACTTTGATATATAAATAAAAAAGTGCAATGAAAAACAAAAATCTCTCACAAAAAAAAAAAAAAAAAAAAAAAAAAACCTTTTATTTTCCTTCAATAATAATGCAAAAGAAAAAAAAAATTAATTGAAACGCTTAAAATTTTTTTTTTTCTTATTTTGGAATTGTATTTCATCCATAATATCTCGCTACCCGAAGAATAAAAACACACCTGCTTTTCTCTCTTTTTATCTGTAGTAAAATGAAAAACTTAATACAATAAAAGTTACAAAAGATGATTATTTTCTTTAATAAATATTAAAGGAATAAAATTTTGTAAACTTTTCTACATTATACTCTTTTTTTTTTTTTTTTTTTTGCTGAATGAAAGTTTCTTTCTTTTTTTCTCTATACTATAAAGATTTTTTTTTTTTTTTTTCAAAATTGGCTTAACTTTCTATGCGAAATAAAAATAATTCGTATATATTTTATTTAAATAAGAACATTATTTGTCTTTATAAATTAATTATTTTTATGTTTTTAATTTAATGGTATATTATTCCTTAATACGGTAAACAAAATTTTATATTATAATGAAAGAAAAAACATTAACATGCTTTTGGTGCAAAGTTTCTCATATTTATGACTTTTTATTTTTTAAACTATGACACTATGTATAACTTTTTTTTTTTTTTTTTTTTTTTTTTTATGTGAACATTAATAAATTAGCGAATTAATGATGAATGCGAAATGTACTCCAGAGTAAAAGAAAAAAGTAATGTATTGTTTGTTACAAGATTTTGCGTGTGTTATATCAATATTTATATACTTCTTTTTATAAAATATACTACCTTATTTGATTTTAACTAATCAATCTTCTCCAATTTAACGGTTGAAATTTTTGCATGAACCTACTTATTTGGAAATTTCCCATATTCGCCAAATAAAAAACAATATCCAATAATGAAAAATAGAAAAAAAAAAAAAAAAACCGTATTTTTTATCAAAATAGTGGGATACGAATTATAAAATGTAATTCAACTTTAGTTATTTCTGAAAATCAAATTTATCAGAAATTCATCAATACCCCTATTTTATTATTGTTATTTATTATTATTACTTTTCTACCCAAATCCGATAAAGTTAACAAAAAGGTGTATATATATATACAAAGGGCATTCCATAAAAACTTAGAGCTATTTTTTTACGTAGTGGCAATACCGCGAAACTAAAAAATAGAACTGCAGGTGATTTTTTCAAACTGTTAACTGTACGTTTACACAAAATTCTAAACGATGCAGACGATTTTATTTTCCTATTTCCGTGCTAGTTTAAAGAACTGTTTTATTTGCCCTACAGAAATGGAGATGAGTAATTCAGAGTTAAAAAACGAAATGCGTTGTGCCATAAAATTTTGCTACCGATTGGGCAAAACAGATCCAGCTTCTTTCATTAACTTAACTGTTAAGTTAATGAAAGAAGCTTACAAAGACAAATGTTTTGGTGAATCTACGATTTTTAGATGGCATGGTGATTTCAAGAAAGGCCGTTTGTCTGTAGAACTGGCTCCTAGGCCTGGACGACCAAAAAGTGTTGTGAATGATCGAAATGTTAACACTGTGTGGGTAATCCTTCAAGAAAATCGGCGAAAGACATGTGAGGAGATAGCGGCATCAACAAACATTCCGTTAACGTCGATATTTCGCATCCTACGCAACAATTTACAGCTTCGCTATGTTTGTTCCAGATGGGCCCCTCATCACCTTACTAAAGAACAAATGAAAACCAGAATTCACCAATGTTGTGAATGGAAACAGATGCTTCAAAATGATCCAAATCTCCTAAAGACTGTAATAACAGGTGATGAAACTTGGGTTCATCATTATGATCCCCTTACCAAGTCCGCAACAAGTGTATGGAAACATACTGATTCTCCGCCTCCGAAAAAAATCTGACAAACCAAATCTGCTGGAAAGGTCATGATGATTATTTTCTTTGATCATAAAGGTGTAATCTATCAGCATGCTGTGCCTCCAAAAACTACTGTGAATGGTGAATATTATGTTTCAGTTTTGAAATTTTTGCGACAACACATATCGAGAAAGCGTCATGAACTAGTAGGGAATTGGGCATTACTTAACAATCATACTCGCCCGCATGTCGCTACTTCTGTTCAGCAATATCTTAGTAAATGCAATATTAAAATCACGCCACATCCCCCTTTTAGTCGAGATCTCGCACCATGCGATTTCTGGCTGTTTCTGAAGTTGAAGAAGAAGCTCCGTGGCAGAAAATTTAATACACATTCTGAAGTTATTTCAGCAGTGGAGGGTTCTTTGAAGCAGCTTCCAGAAAAGGGCTTCTCTACTTGTTTTGAAAAGTGGGTTGAACGATGGGACCGTTGTCATCTGACGGAAGGTATATTGAAAAAGAATGATGTATTTTTTGCTGTGAATATATTTCTTGATATTTTATGATTTTACTCTCAGTTTTTATGGAATGCTCTTTGTATATATATATTTCTTTTTTTTTCGGTTTGGATTTTTTAAATTATGTTATTTTTAATTTTCTTTTTACTTACTATAAATATTTTAACTTTTTTTTTTTTTTTTTTTTTTTAAGATTTCCTATAATTTAGTTAATTCTTTTTATACAATTTTGTGGTTATAGCCAAAATCGAGTTTTTTTTTTTTTTTTTTTTTTTTTTCAAATTGCAGATACAATTTATAATATTTTTAAATGCATTATTGAAATTCCGACACCATTTTTTTCTGCTAAATCATTATTTTTTCATTGTTTTGTTCATTCGTTCAAAATAAAGTTAAAATTTCATTTTTTTATTTCAATAAATTGTTTTATGAATGGCATCAGTTTTAAACGCTAGTTTCGTAAAACTCAGATTTTACTATTAAGAACGTTGTTAAATGTCGTTCTTGTGGATTTTAAACATTAATGTTGTTAAAAGCAATAAAAAATAAGATATATGTATATATATATATATATATATATATATATATATATATATATATATATATATATATAATATATTTTAATATATTTAAATAATGATAAGTGATGACATGAAAGTGAAATGTAATAAACAACAAGAAAACTTGTTGTGTTAATGTTAATAAATAAGAAACAATGTTAATAAACAAGAAAATTAGTTAAAGTTAAACTCTATATAAGCCAGAAAATTAAATTATGCTGTGCCAATCTAAGCATATATACCAATCTATGCATATAATCTATAAATTATGCTGTGCCAATCTTATGCTGTACCAGGCTAGCATACTCCAAATATATTTCAAACTGAATAGTAATGAAAAACTTAAAATTATAAAACAGTATTTCTATTTCTTGAAAATAAAATATTGAAATTTCAACATCATAAAATTGTAAAAAAGTATTTCTATTTCTTGAAATTTGAATATTGAAATTTGAAAATCATATGTTACAGCCAACTGAAACCAAAGAGCTGTATATAATAAAGCTTATTTATATAGATATTTTTTTTATGAAAATGCTAGCCAAACATACCCCCACCCATACCCCTCCAGGAATGAAAAGAACATATTGAAATTTTAGGAATGGAAAAAACATCTTGAAACTTTAGGAACTCGTCCCGAAAGCTAAAAGGGGATCAGTCACAAATTAACCAAAAAATATTATCTTTAATATTACCCTGTAAAAATATTGGTTATAATGAGTTTTAGCTATGGTATATGATTATGAGCTTTTTTTTAAAGGGCCACGGTAGATTGGACGGTAAAAATAGCGAACTCATAATTCAAAGATTGCGGGTTTGATGCTCAAGCCTGTCGAAGACTGTCGTGTATGCTAATGGCGATTGACGTTCGTTAAATATGTCATGATCGCAGAGTCATCCAACTTCCCATTAAAATTATTCCTCAGGGATCACTGGATTTACTCCACTCTGATCTGGATCATAAGTCGAGCTCCTGTTTTTTGCTAGTGCTGCCACCTTTTGCCCGTTTCTCGATCAAAGTTGTCCTTCCAGCACTTCTGGTGCTCCTCTAAAACGGAAAACACTCCGCTTCCGCTTAAATTTGGTAGTTTCATTACCGGACTCAGAATTTCCGAGTGCTATAAGTAACAACAACAACTATTCAACAGCCTTCTATTAATTATACCTGTAAAGTTATGTAAGAAATACACTTATATTTACGGAAATATAAAGGTTTCTGTGATAATGTTGTCCATTTTTCGTTCGTTTTTTCTTTATAACACGCAAGGTTTTAAAGACAAAGCAATGTCATTTTTAGTAAATCCTTTTATACTGTATTAGACACAAACATACTGCAATCAGAATATAAAAATATCAATCTGATAAAATATGAGTAGTTCTACTAAATTTTTAACTTGGCTCAGTTGTTAGCGCAATTTTGTTTCCATAAATTATTAGCAAAATGCATACATTAATTCCAAAACTTTTCCAAGCAAATATTGCTGAAGCTCATAAAAATATTGTCGGTAGAAAAGATGATTTTCAATTACTTCAAAATAACACAAAACGCAAAGAGGATTTAACCATATTTCCATTTTGAATTGACGTACAGACATATAAGTGAAAGCATACTTTCCATTTTTTCAAAAAAAAAAATGGGGCAAGCGTTTGAAAACCAATATTTTTACTGAACCGTATTCTTCATGTAATCTTTATTACATTATGCATAGTCAATAATATTAACTATACACTTAATTATGTCTGATACTACAATTACTGGGCTTTCACCTTTGTCTTTCAAATCTAGGTGGAAAGTCTCCTTTATTTTTGTAAGTATACTAATTTGTATATTACTTTTATATTTTGGTGTTAAAATATAATATTCTAAAGATTATATAAACAATGTGTTTTAAGAAAAGGAATGGTTTTAAGTATTTTACTTCTTTGTTACAAGAAATTGGATATTGTGCCTTCATTTATATCTATGACTTTTTCCCGACACAAAATGAAAAAAAAAGGTAAAACCCATTAGCTTTTTGCACCTTTTTGAAAGTGCTTGAAATTAAACTTTTAGTCTGACTGCTAAATGGCCTTTTTTAACCTAATCCTGGAAATAAGGCCTTCCCAAAGTTTTTAATTATTTCTGTTTCTCCAAGATCTACATAATAAAAATTGCAGGTGCCACTTTCTCGCATTTGAGCTAATTTAAATATTCAAAAGGGCTGTCAAGATGGCTAAAAATCATGTATTGGCCATAATTTTGCCTATAGAACGGACATCATAATAATTTTGAAGTTTAATACTATGTTTTTAGGGTCAAGGAATACAAATAACGGATTACTTTGGGGATAAGATATATATTTTCATGCTATTAAATATAATACAACGTGCTTATAAAAAAGGAAATTACATATTTTTAAATTTGTATTTATTACAAAGTTATTAAAGTAGAAAAATGTTATGAAGACTAAAACATAAAAGCAGAAACACAAAACCTTCTAAAATATAACTAATTGTTATTCTCTTTGTCACTAAAATCATCCACAGTGTCAGCAGGTTCAGCTGATATGAACATTGTCCACGGATTACAGCAATTTTTTTTTCGCCATAGCAATTAAAAATGTTATGCATGTTAGTTTGGAAAAAAAAAAAAAAAAAAAAAAAAAAAACGTACCCTCCATTAGAGCTTAGATATATTTTTTTTTTTTTTTTTTGCATGACTACAGCATACATACCACCTCTGGTGGGGCTAGATTAACTCCTCTGGTTACAGTTTTAGGAATCAGGCTTTTACCGATAACGTCTTCTATCCAGACGAATTCTTTCTCCAATTGTTGTAGTGGAATTTCTTCAAGCGCAGAATTTCATATGTATACTTAAATATGTCTCCGTTTCACATATTTAGCGATTTTTTCAGTAGTAGGTGGTAAGGAATACAGTTTCATGTTTATTTATTTTTTTTTATATATATTTTTTTTTTCAGTTTCCATTTTTTAAGCCACATTCTGTATCTTATATCTGACATACTTTCACTGATAGAAGACATAACATGATGCTATAAATGTAGTAGATTGATTTGTTATATCATGCATGTCAGCTCCCATTTATCCTAATTTTGATAACTTTAATCCCTTTTGAAGAACTCTCACAACAGTAGTTTTTTTCTATACCAATAAAATGAAATACTGCATCACATCATAAAAAAGCGTGGGCCACCAAATGATACATATTTATTTCACAATGTTTCTGAACTGTCATTCCAATATCAATAACTTGACGCCCTGAGCCAGTTCCTGTTAACACGATACATGTAAGTGCGCAATATTTGTAATAATAAGAAGAATAAAGACATCGGTGTTATCACTTATAATTGTTAAAAGTTTATAATATTTTTCCAACACAGAATACCATTTGATGGGAATAATAAAATCAGGTTTTTCATGCTTTGTTCGTAAATCACTTCTGAATGTGGTTATCTTTTTGTATATTTCAATTGGCATTGAGTCCGATCCGGTAATATTTATATATTCCAGCCCGTTTGGAACGATCTGTTATGGACTTTTCACACATGAGTTTGATAAGCTGCATTTTGTTAAATGTAACACTTGATTAAAACATTCTGGCATAAAAGGAGTGTATTCAGAGTCAGTTCATGTTTACAACTTACGTTTTTACCAACTCTAGATGTCCTTGTAACACTTTTGATAAGTATTTATATCACTCAAATTTTAATTGAACACCAATCTTTCTTAATTCAAGGTCAATATGTCTTATGACGAAATTTATGAAGATGTCATTCACAGTTCCTGATGAAGGATAAAGCACTGTTTGGTTATAATTGTTTTGAAGAATGTGTTCTGTTCGAATGTTGTACTTGAATGTTATTTTTCCGAGTTGATTTAACCGTTAAACCCTCATATTTACATTATTATCAATTATTTATGCATGCAAAATAGAAAGTTCTTGGTGAAATACCTTTTATTTAACGAGTTCACGTGAGCTTACTGAAACCATGAATCAAGAAAATATAATTTTTGTATCAAAAACCTGTTTCGTTCCTTGTGCAATTTTTTTCTTTTCATTAGAAATTTTTATAAGCTTGGTAGACAAAATGTTATTGAATCATTCAATCCAACTGTCTTAAATTTAATCATGCTTGCTAACCCACTTGCAACTGACGTACCAGCACCGACAAAATTATTACATAATAAATCAGATGAAATAGTAACAATTGTTTGAGATTGATCTACTTTTAGTTTCAAAAAATCAATGCACAGTCTTAACGTAGCTCTAGTTCTGCAGTGGTCTTAATCGTCAACATTGATTTGTTCTAGAATCTCTTTATGTCTATTGATCATAACTGTTCTACATCCAGTAATAACATCAAAATCATGTATTAATTTGCTGCAGATATGCACTCTCATCGGCCAGCATTTCACAGTACTTGGATTCAAAATCAAGGGGTTTACCTATTATACTTCCTGCTCAGCGTAATAGAAAAGTGTTAATGAATAAATGTGTATTTTATTACCAAGATAATCCATTAGTAGTATTTTATGATCCTTAAAACACAGTATTAGACACCAAAATGATTCTCCTGTATGTTTTATGGAAGAAGAAATGGATAATAAACGTTTTTAAGCCATTTAGGCCGCCATTTTTAATATTTAAATTAGCTCAAGGGCATCAAAATGGCACCCTGCTGATTTTCCTTATGTAATTCTTGAAGAAACAGAAATCACTAAAAACTTTTTGCGGAACTTACTTGTAACTTTTTTGACTTGATAACAGACTATTTTTATCGACGGTATCTTTCTTCGTTTTAAAGATATTTGCTTATGAAAGTTTTAGAGTTAAGAGAAAGTTTTAGAGAATAAGTGATGAAAAAAAAAAAAAAAAAAGAAAAAAAAAAAAAAAAAAAACCTGGCATCTGCGTATGCGCAATTAAAGACTATTTAGTGCAAATTTTATATTTAATCAGATATTTGTTATTTTTATATTCTGGTTGCAGAATATTGTGTCTAATGTAATATGTTAAGTTCCAAAAAGGGACATTGCTTTGGTTTTAAACACATATACGTTACAAACAAAAAAAGTACGAAAAACTGCCGGAGTTATTATTGAAAAAATTATATCTCTGTTAACATAAGTGCAATTCTGATATGATTTATACCTATAATTAAAAGAAGGCTCCTATTTATACGTACTATAACTAGAAATCATTTCAAGCATTATTTTATAGGATTATCCCGAAGATTATTTTTTTTTTTTTTTTAGTTTGAGAATCATCTCCTTTTAGCCATCGTGACAAAACTTTCATTGGCATTTATGTGTTTCAACCTGTTCTTTTTATCCGTAAAGTTTTAAGATGATTCATGAAGAAATTCTTTAGATTTTCGACAAAAGCTTCTAGATTCGAAAGTGTGTCTTAATTAATGTCGTTGACTGTTACGCTAAATTCATCTTTCATGTTTCAATAAAGACGTGTGGTAATATCTGAAACAAATCAAGAGTTATTTTAGTTCAATGTTTTAGTTAATTAAAATCCTTTCTCCCTCTCTCTGTATATAAATATATATATGTTAGAGTAGTTCAGATTCAGTTGTTTAAATATATATTAGATCTTTGCATAAATTCGTGCGGTTTTTTATTGCTTCATTTCATAAAAATACATCAAATCAAATGGAAATTTTTAATTTAAAATGCTCTCCATTACTTTCTACAACCTTTGCCCATTTTTCGGGTAACAAATGTATACCACGGCGATAGAAGCTCTCGTCTTTGGAGGCAATAAAATGATCCGCGTCCGCACGAACTTTTGTAACGACCTAATAAATAAATAAATATATATATATATATATATATATATATATACAGAGAGAGAGTGAGAGAGAGAGAGAGAGTTTTAATTAGAGCATAACTCTTGAGTCGTTGCCGATATCACCACAAGTTTTTATTAGAAGTGTGTGTGTGTGTGTTTTATATTTCTTGAGGTTTCCGTATAGATACCCCAAAATACTTGGATAAGAAATCTAGCGAAATAAATCTTGTAAAAGCTTTCGTAAGCACTGTTACAATTTTTCAATTAAACTGTAATGGTTCATAAAATATTTAATATTTCAATATTATATTTGCAGTAGTTTGTTTAAATATAGTGTATCAAGATTCCTAAAAATTACATGTTAAATGATTTTATGGCTTTTACGTTGTAATTAAAAAAGAAAAAAAAAACTGATTTTTTTTTCTTTTTAAGAAACTATTATAACTCTATAAATATACGTGCTATTTAAATACTCATGAATTTAGATAATTAAAGGAAACACTAGAATCACAGGATACAGATATAACACACTTCAAGCATTACTTATTTCAAGGTTATTCTAAGTATTCCTTCTATTTTTTAATATTTTACTAGTACTACTCTTTTTTTTTCGAAATAAAACTTTCTCTGAAGTAAATTGAATATGAGATGTCCTTTATGCCCTCAAAATTTCAAGATAATTGGTCAAGTATTTTTCTAGATATTTGATTATATGTCATAGTTGAAAACTATTCATTTATTTATGGAAATGTACTGTAGTTTATTACAAGCAAAGTAAAATCAATGCTTTAAATGAAAAAAAAAATCACTATTATTTCAAAAAATAATGAAGTATTATGAAATTAACTTTTTAATTTAACAAAACAATTGAATGAAGAATTATCTCCGGAAAACAAAAATTTGCCTACATTTTCATCAGAAAAAAAAAATATTTAAATTCAAATGCTTACTTTTTCTTATTTTGTATTTTGTATTTTTTTTTCTTGTTTTGAAATTATATCTCAACCAACATAGAATTTTGTTTTCCATAAATAAATAAATAAAAAAAAAAAAAACTTTCCATTTTTCTTATTTATCTGAAGAAAAAAAAAACTTAGTACATAAAAGCTATAAAAAACTGAAATCTTTCTTTTAATATATTTTTAAAAAAAGCAATTTTGTTAAAATTTTATGCATTATATTTTTTTCTGTTACATTTAATGTTTTTTCCTTATACTATAAAGATTAATTTTCTTTGCAAATTGACTTAAATTTCTATGCGAAGCAGAAAATATGAAAATATATTTTTGTTGAATAGAAACATTTAATCTCTATTTTACATTAGACTGTTTACTATCATTTAAATTTAAATTAAATTTCTTCTTGTTGTGGTAAACAAAATTTAACATTATAAAACAAAATAGAACTATCTGGAGAAAGGTTTTTCATGTAAATTCAGGGGAATTCAAAGTTTTATATACTTTAGTTGGGATTGTTTTTAAATGCGATTATTATTGGAAAGGTGTTTGAAAAATGCTTTTGAAATGCATCCAAAAGTAAATGGATATTTCTGGCATTTAGTAAGTGATGTGCATGTGTGGTTTGGGTAAAACATGTAAGTTAAGTTAATATTTCACTTTATGCTATTTTTAGGTAACGTAAATGTAACTTTGAATATAGTGTTCATATATAATTCTAAAATTATACTTACCACATAAACAAATAAAAAGATATAAATAAATAAATAAATAAGACAATTACTCATTATTAAGTAAAAGAAAATAAAGTAAAAAGTAAATAAATAAAGTATATGATTTGACATGAATGCGTTTTCGAGGGCGTGATTTGTAAAATAAAAAAATACATTTTGTGTTTTGATATTAGGACTTGAAATTCTGGAAAATTCAAGGCTAGTTGCCGATATTAAATATTTATCACTATGTATACAGGGTGAGGTTGACATAATTTTCCAAACGAAAGGAGGTGATAGAACAGCCCATGGGGAGCATAAAACACCATAGAAACCCTGTCTGATCTCTAACAGTATCCAAATTATGGTAAATAGAAAGAAAATCGGGTTTTTTCTATCCCGTCTGAAAAAACCCTAATTTGTGAGCTTTCTGAAAGCTTGAACGATGTTTGCAGAATTGCAGTTAAAGAATTTGGTGACAACTCGATTTTAAACTTCCCCAATATTTTAGCGCTTGTAGCTCGCTGTCAAATTAAGGTATCTTGGTGTAAATGGTGTCACCCGAAAGGATGTTTTCTGTTCTTTCCAAATATGGGATTGTTTTGCGTGTAAGTGTTTCAGAAAGCTCACAAATTTGGTTTTTTTCAGACGGGATGGAAAAAAAAAACAGATTTTTCTTCTATCTACCATAACTCGGAAACGGTTAAAGCAAGGGGTTTCTAAGATATTTTATGCTCCCCATGGACTGTTCTATCACCTCCTTTCGTTTGGCAGATTATGCCAAACTCACCCTGTATTTTCAGAAAATATATATGTTACTTATTTTATTTTATTGAAAAAAGTAAAATTACATTGTGGGATTCCTTTCTTTTTCTTTTATGTTCAGCTGTTCAAGCTATAATAGGGTATTATTTTATTATCTGTACTATGGTGACGACATATAGTACCTTTATAATAAAATAGGGTAGAAATATATTACTATTAACCATTTACTTTTATTATACATTTTTATTTAAGTCAATCAAGACCAACGAAGTAATATTAGTATAACTAATTTGCGTGCTTCATTTTTTCCAAAATTTAGAAAAATGAATTGTGAGGACATCTATTCACTCCCATATTAGTAAGAGCAGATATCTCTTCATTTGTGTGTGTACCTTTAGCGTTATTTTATCAATGTCCATTCAGTAAGGAACTACAAATGTGTCATATCGGTTACACTGAAAAATTTGAGGTGCACTGTGATAAGACATTACAATTTTACTAAGAATTGACACATAATTTTCGTGAATGGTTGCGTCACTCTCTGCAAAAGCCAGTCTCATCAGGCGGTGTGACTCTTATCTTTGTAATCACATGTCTTCTTATCAAAACAGATAACAACTCTTATGAAATAGAGTTAAAATAGTCATTTTTTATGTTTCAAAAAAAAAAAAAAAAAAAAAAAAAAAAAAAAATCAATTTTCAGCCGAGGCATTGTCATAATTGTTTGTAGACGCACATTGGGGAATCTACTGGGAGACAGTTTGCTACGTTCAGAATTTTCAGGTTTCATGGATCGAATGGCTACTGAAGACGTCCTAGTGTAATATTTATTTCATTTATAGTACCTTTATATCTTGTGTGCAAATCATATATTTTTTTCGTTGATAATCTAAGTTATAAAAGTGTAAATGAGAAAATCATCTAGCATGATGCCACGCTCTGATTTACCATTTCTCGTTAATACTTTATTCTCGAATAAAATATTTCTTTTTAAAACTATATATTTCTTTTATTATAAAAATTGTTATTTATAAATAGTGGTAGTAAAATAGGGTCATGCAAATCCTCTTCCAAATTATATTTTACATTTAATTTTTTCTTAAAAAGTTAAAAGAAGTAAAGTATTGCCAGCAATCTTAATTTAAAGCATTATATTTCTATATTCTAACAAGATTAACCTTAATTGAAAATAGAATTTTAACTGCATATATACTTTATAAATAAATTGCAGAAGGTATGCATCAGTGATGTATTTTAAATTCTCAATATTTGTTATGCTAAAACTTAAAATTGAAAATCTATATAAATAAATACAAATTTATTGCAGTATTGGTAAATGTATATACAAAAATAAATGAATGTGAAAAAAAAAATGAATTTTTTTTCCATAAATAACAAAGGAAAAATATTCTTGAATATTTTGAATAAAACTTTTTTCAGGAAAAGATTTAGCACAAACAAAATGCTAAAATATTGATGTGATTTTGCATTATATTAGTTCAGAAATATTATTTCTATTTTTATTTCTTACCATGCAGAATACATTAAGAACCCGTTGATTTGAAAAATTGGAGAAATGTAAAAAATAAATAAATAAATAAAAATAAATAAACTTACGTGTTTGTACAAAAACATGACTGAAATTTAAATAGTTGTTTCTGATTCAAACTAGCACGTTTATAAATGTTATGAATGTTGATTATTTCAGTGATGTTTACAGAAGTTTTGCGAATGTTTTGAAAGAAAATGAATACAAGGCAAATACCAAGTAATATTTAAATATTTTTATTTTATTTTTTTTTTAATTCAAACCACATACTATGTATATATATATATATATATATATATATATATATATATATATATATATATATATATATATATATATATATATATATTAAGTATAATTTCCTTAAAATAGACATTTTTAACATTTGTAAATAATTGATGCTTTTACTACATATTTTTAAAAATCCTCTATTTCCACTTAGAAGTACGTAATTGAAATTTCACATAATATTTGTAAAGAAAGGCAAAATTTCACAATATTCACACTTTATTTTTGTTTATATCATGTTTTCTTGTATTTAATTTGTATAAATACATAGTGTTTTATAAAGTTTAAAAATATATGCGTTGTAAGTGTGCACTTAATTTGAGCAGTATCTTCGGCCATATGTTGACACATTTTTAAATTATACTGTAATATTTTTTATTTCAAAAAGCAGTCTAAATTTCGGCATACCAGAAACACCAACTGCGTTTTGTACAAAAAATGATTCTTTTTCGTCTGGATGAGTTAATAGTTTTATAGGAACGGGTTTTTACATTAATGTGCTATGCCACTATAAATAATCATTTGAATAATACTTTAAAAGATTTTCGAATAAGGTAAGGGCATGTTTACAAACAAACACCCAGTCAACCAATCTATGAAACTCTTGAGGGGCAAAATATTATTTGGTACTAGTGGAAATACCAACGTTATTCCATTCTGTCCATAACTTGACTGCGAATGACCTGACGTGCTCTTTCCTTATTCGGAGCTAATATGAACAAATATTTATACAGACAATTAAAAAGAAGGAGGTTATACAGCACTCTTTCTTTTTCATAAAAATAAAACATATGTAGACAAACTTGCATGATTTTGTTGGTATATTATGCCATAGAAAAAACAAAACAAAAGAAAAATGTAAAACAAGCTTATTTTAAACTCGTAATTGAACGTATAGATTGAAATAACGTAACGAAAAGGAGCAAATTATTCATATACCAAATTACTATTTACCACATGATGTGGTAGTGAATAAAAACAGTTCAACGACAAATATGTAAACTGCTTTTTAAGAAATTTTAAGACAAACAATTAAAAATCGTAAATAGTTACATATCAGCCATAAACTGCAACCATTTATCTATGATAATCTATTGAAATTCAAGTCACATGCTGTAGATTTTACTGTTAATATTGACAAACTGTATCAGCAAATTAGAATAGACAATGAAGAACGCCAATTTTAGTGAAAGAAATTTTCTTAGTCTGATTAGATGATAATGATTGCTTTATATATACACTCATTACCATAAAAATTTGCGCACCAAGAATGAATTATCGGAATGAAACGAAATTTTACACGCGTAAGTACATCGTTTATATAAATAAATGATCACAAAATCAAAGTGAAATGATCATTTTTTACAGGAAAAAATACGAAAGAATGGAATACGAAAGAATGGAGGTTTTAGTATCCTGTAGGGCCGCCTCTAGCTTAAATCACGATGAGATACGGGCGAGCATTGAGGTATATAAGTCCCGTAGTATGTCCTGCGGTATCTCGTTTCACGTTTGTTGTGAACTCGCCTCTAATTCATCCAAACTCGCTGGCTGCTCAACTTGCCGCCCCAAGTGATTCCAGATATACTCGATTGATGAGTAATCTGGGGATCGAGCACGCCAAGTAAGGGTGGTATTGTGGCGGATGCAGTCCTGTGATACCCTTTATGTGTGTGGCGGAGTATTGTCTTGTTGAAAAATCGCTTCTGAGAGCCCTGCCATGACTGGCAACTCCTATGACTGAAGGGTGTCACGAACGTACCGTTGGACTCTCTGGTGCCGTGGATCAATATTAGGGATGACGTGTGTCATTTGCAATATCATCCCATACCATCACACCAGCTGTGTGTGCGGTGTGCAGTTGTAAAGAAAAGGCAGGATTGAGGCATTCAACCCAGTGCCTCCACACACGTCATCCCTGCTCAAATAGAATCTGGATCCATCGCTAACGACGACGTGGTTCCATTCAATTGCATTGGAACTCCGTCGAGGGCGACACCACTCCAAACGGATTAGAAGGGGAGGTATTATTGCCGGCGCACGTTATGGGTGCTGCAATGGTACATACAAACACAGGGACAGGTCGTGTAGGTGCTACATATGTCCAGAAGGCAAGCAGCGAGGCAGCTGGCACTATGCGTGTGTTTTGTATGTTGTGATGGTTATTTCGATTATTGGTCTGTCGAGTGCGTCCTAAGCCTGGTCAGCCTCTGACAGCTGCTTGTATTGTCTTTCGATGGCGTTCTATCGGCATCTAGAAATTATCGGTATTTAGAAATTGTCCAACTGCAGCTTATTATGTACAACAAGCTCTGCTGACCTGTTTTATGCTTCAAGAAGAAAGAAGTTCAATGCCCGCTGGTGGCATTACGCAATCCACTGTCACGCTGTATTTCTAATCATTTGCATACCTGCCTGGCACGCACCTACATGCCAAGTTTAATTGAGGTCCAATAATTACGTCTTGGTGCACAAATTTTTATGGCAATGAGTGTATATAGCATGCGATTAGGAAAAATAGTATATTCTTAAGTTTTAAAACTGTCATTGAATAGAATAAAGTTTTATGTTATTACAAATTGTAACAATAATTATAAGAGATATATTTTGTTTAACCAGTTCTTTCTTGTTTTCAATATTTTAATCTTTTAGTATGTAAAGGTGTTTCAAGTGTAAAAAAACTAAACTAAACAAAAAGGAAAGTTTAATACAGAAGTTTAATACAAATATTTCAATGCAGTTTCATTTATATTAAAAATAATTAAAGTTTATATTAAAGTTTTTATTATTGTTTACTTTGCTAGTATATTAAAACATTTTAATATATGATGAATAACTATTTTGTACTTTTTCTAAAAAAAGAAAAAAAAAAAAAAACTTAATAAATTTGATTTTAATATTAAGAATCTAACAAGGATTAAAAAATAAAAATAAAAATAAATAAATAAATTTTCACGCTAATTGCATACATTAATGTAACATATGCATACACGACTGGAAATTTATAGACTTTATGCATCGTTTATTCGAAACAGCATTAAATTACTTTTCTCGGATGCAGCAATCCGAGAAAATCCTTTTCGTCCGATCCCGAAAAAATCCCGAAAAAATCCGAAATCCTTTCCGTCCACTATTAACTTTAGGAAATTTGAATTTGCATACATTTTTGCAGAATCACTATATAAAACAAAGAAAGTTTTACTTAAAATAAAACGTGATATTTTTATATGAAAAGTTTGAATTATAATATTCCATAAGTTTTGATACGTAAAATAACCATTCTTTTAAATAAAGAAATGTTGTAACTGTTGCAAAAATGAAATATGACTATATAAAAATTTGAATTAAAGGAAAAAAAAAACTAAGGCTATTTGTTTTTCAAATGATTGATATAAATTTCTGCACAAAACAGAATTTAATTTAGTACTTATTTTATCGTATTCTTCCACATACAGCAGCGAAGCAACTGTGTTGAATTCCATAGCATCAGTTACTATATTCATTTCTTAAAATGTATTTGGTATAGTTTTAACATAGGAGCCCCTTGGCGTCTTTAAATCTTTTGTTATCATTTTGAAGAGAAATTTAAATGGCTGTCACAACTGATTAAGTAAAGATCTTAGCCAAAAGCGTTTGCGATATTTAGGCGCCAGATTTCATATTTCGCCAAAGGATTCTATATTGAAGCTGCTCCATTTCTTTACCATGATTTATCTTAATTGTATTTCATTTATTTAAAAAAAAAAAAAAAAAAAAAAAAAATGTTTGTCCGTTTCTTTTTCTTCTTATTATTTTTTTTAGATAAAGTGAAATATATTTAGTTATTTATTTATTTCTGACATCAATTTGTTTTTTTCTTTCTAATAATTTTAAAGTTAAAATGGGGGTTTTGTTATCTTTTGTACCAACTATCCGATTGAACTAAAAAATGACGTTAGTTAGATTTTTGCCCCGATGAATAAATGCACCAATTTTTTGATAATATCATATAACTATGATTAAATATCTGGGCAGATGCAATGACAAATTTTGAGATTTTTATATATGTGTATAAATGCTTGCACGTTAATTGATGGTGATAGATAAAAGTTGGGAACAACGAAAAAAAAAAATGCACGAAAGAAATAGTACGTCCTGTCAATAAATGATGAATAAATGTTTGGAAATAAAACTCTCAGTAGAACGTTTTCTCTTGTACTAAATAAGTAAGTAATTACGATTAGTTATCCTTACTTATCACTAAGTGAAACTCAGTGTTTTTTGCAATTTTTAATTATTTGGTATTTCATTGGCAGCTTTGAGACTTATATATACAATGACTTTTGTCTATAGTGATCCATATTACATAAAATCTCAATAACAATGCACAATTTTCTATATACATATGAAGACTACTCTAACATAGATGTTTTACTCGATAATACAGCTAGGACCTTTTTTTTTTTTTTCAAGAGAATATAGTACAGCCTGTTCGTTCTAAACAGCCTGTTCGTTCACCGTGCTAGCGATCTTTGAAAAATCTCACCGTGAAAAAACCACCGCTCGGTGGCGAATTCTTCCCGTTTTAGAGCCTAGAACATTTTGCTCCTCATAGTGGAAATATCTTTGAGGGTTAATTGCGAATAGCGCCCTCTATTGGATAAATTTAATGTCGGTTAGTCAATAATATAAATACTTTAAAATATTTTTCGAATGATGTATTAAAAATAATTTAATGATAATTCGAAATATTGAAATTTTAATATATTAGCGAGCCATCTGGAGATTCCAAATCAACAAAGCTTTAAAATGATGTATTACTTATGAAATTATTTTAATTAGTAGCTGAGATAGAAAAGAAAACCTTAAGTTATTTAATTTTTTTTATAAAAGTGATAGCGCCATCTATTGGAAGAAACTTAAAGTTTGGAAGGTTTGATGTATTTACTTGTAAATCGATTTGTTATATAGGTTAAAAGATTTTTAGAATTAAAATTAAATTGTTCAACTCAAATAACTTTTTAAATAATTTTTTTTTTTGAATTTTTTTAAAATAATAAAAATTTAAAAATGGAAGTTGAACAGGGTTGAACATTAAAAGAATCATGAGTATGTGACATTTACTTTAAAAGATATTGTAGTTTTAGTGTTAATTTCGAAAAGCGCCCTTTGTTGGATAAATTTAATGCAGTTTATTCGATAATATAAAAGTACTTTAAAATATCTTTCGAATGAAGTATTAAAAGTTATTTAATCATAATTATAATTGGAAATATTGAAGTTTTTAGGCTATTATTAAATTCAAATGTATTAAGCAGCAGCGCCACCTATTGATAAATTTTTGAAATGATAAAAACTAAAAAAAGGTAGTTGAACGGAGTTGAAAAGAATTATGAGTATGTCACATTTACTTTAAAAGATATTGTGGTATTTTTAGCTTAAGTGTATTCGTTTCTATAGAAACTCGCATCCTTTGTCGAGAGATATATTTCACGTGTTAAAATAAAATTTAATTTGCAATTAAAATATAATTTTTTTGTTTATTGACCGAAATCGATGAAATTTTAACTGCAAGTTGGTATCGTGATGTTCAGGCTGTATAGTAAGTTTTGTGTGCGAGAGAGAAAAATTGAAGAATTTTGAAATTTGCAATTTTTAATCTCAGTTCAAGAACAAAGGAAGTTGAAAACATTTTTTTCTTTTCTCTCAGTAAGTTTTAATTGTTATGGAAACCAAAATATCAAATATTCAAGTGCGAATAAATATTTTGGAAATATACTGGAATAAATATTTTATGAAAAAGTATAGCGCTATGCAGAAACTTAGAAAATTAATAACTGATTAAGTTTTTGAAATTATGTTTCCATCTTTTGAGATCTTTTTGATTTTATTGAGATCTATATATATATATATATATAATATATATATATATTTATCTCTAATCATTTTGAGTTATAAAATGTTTTGTGAAAAAAATTGATGTTTCGTAAAATCTAAAATTGTAGATCGCTAATCCGTATTATGTTAAAATTTTTATATGGTTGGAAAGCGGATTAAATTACTTTTCAAAATATACCGGCTGTTAAGAAATTGGACAATTACTCTTTCGCAGAGGGCCATTCAAATTAATCAATATCTCCGGAACTAACTATTATTTTTTTTTAATTCTGAATGCTCCTGACCATCCTTATGTCGATTTTTGTACTTCTGCGTTCAGTAAGGCTGAATGTATAGATGCACAGACAGACAGAGAGACAAAGAGACAGGCATCTTCTTTTATTATTATAGATATGTAAAGAAAATATTTAGACTAATTAATTAATAACAAATATATAAATTTCAGCTTTTTTCTTCTTTTTTCACACATTCGAAGTGGTCTTGATTTTCTTTTTTATTACACATTTGTATGAATAATAGCAGGAGACTTGGCGTTGGAATATTAAAACAGGAATAAACTACTACGTCAGAAACGCCAAAGAAAAATTATTGAGGTGCATACAGCTGTTTCGGTAGCCTAAAGCGTACCGTCATCAGTGCAAAAAAATAATTCTGAATCTGGAGAATCTGAATCCTATATATACGAGTACTTCTCCAGATTCAGAATTATTTTTTTGCACTGATGACGGTACGCTTTAGGCTACCGAAACAGCTGTATGCACCTCAATAATTTTTCTTTGGCGTTTCTGACGTAGTAGTTTATTCCTGTTTTAACACATTTGTATGGTTTAGCATTCTATTAGAAGTATATTGGAGGAGTTTAAGACAATCTATTTAATATACGCAAATTTTAAAATATATAACATATGCACAATTTAATGCGTAAGTTAAAATTTTGAATTAAATTACTTAATTTATTTTTCGAAACTTTTTTCCACGAAAACATCAAAATTTAAAATATTTCATACAACACAATATTATGTAAACAAACAGATGTAATTCCAATCCAAAATCCAATCAAATAGATTTTACGAAATATAAAATCATTGATAATTTAAGTATAATGAGTTAAAAAGATCTTACCGAATTGCCTTAAATTGATTTATATACATATATATGTTATAAAACAAAAGTTATCTTAGATCTAAGTTATATAGCGGATGTCCAACAGGTGAAAAAGAAGTTGGTGAGATTGCATCATGAAGGCGGCAACAAGTAGAAGAATGAGTAAAGTTACAAGGTCTAACAAATGAAAAATATTTTTTGATAAATATTGGTGCAACGTGAATTAAAGAAAATTTTTAGAAAAATACGAAAAATAAAATAAAAATAAAACTCGTTACTAATAATGAGCAAAGTACTAAAAAATAATGTAAATACAAAAACAAGACATTAAATAATAAATTATTAACGTAAAAGTTTCAACGAGATTGGATGCTACGAAACAACTTTCCGAGCATCAGACATAAAAGTTGTTGAAGAAATAACAAGATCAGGAATTCTGACCTGTAAAAATGTGGAAAAGCTTCATGAATTTTTACATCAGAAAAAAAATGAATGTTAGCCTTAGGGAAAATTAACACACTAAAAAGGTGTATTTTCACTAATTAAACAGTGTATAAAATGGATAAGCATTAATATAATAAGTATTTATAGAAATATGCAATTTTTTTAAAAGTCTTAATTGTAAAAATAGATTATAGCTACAAAAATATTTTTATGTATTAAAAATTACTTGTTGTAAATACTTTTGTAATATTAAAATCTAAACAGTCTGTCATAAAAAAGAAGCAATTTTAAATACGAGTGCAATTGTAAAAATACATTACTACATGCAGTATTTACTTTACTTTTCTGTTAGTAAACAAATTTATTTAAAATTTATTGTGTAAAATGTTTAAAAGAATGAACGAGGATACCATTTTAAAAGTAAAAAATAAAATTTCTTTGTCAGAAAGTCATGTCTTATTATAGAATATCTAGTTTAACAAGAGTAAAACTTTTTTTTTTTTTTTTCTTTTAACTTGGATTTCTTTTATTCATTAAAGTAAATTGTGTAAGATACGTTTTATGTATTGAAGCTTTTTATTCTCGATAAGTGACGCTGAAGCAATCTCTCGAGATATTAAAAATGATGAAAAACTCTCTCTTATTGCTTCCGTTAAAATAAAACTATTTAATGGCAGATTTTATCTTGTTTACAGCGAAAGAACTCAGACGAAGCCAATCTGACTTTTACGGTAAGTAAAAGAAATAATTTTAGTTTTCTAGAAAATAAAGTAATTTAGATTAATATTTTTTAATATTTCATTTACAAAATACTTGGAAATGGAATTTTAAATGACAGATTATTTTTAAAATCAATTTAAGAATGTATTACTTGTTTCCTCTCTGAAATAATTCACGGGAAAAATACTTTAAAAAAATCATAAATTATTTTAACTATGGTTTACAGCTAAAAAGCAATTTGTTGTCAGTCGGAAAACGTGATGCATTAAAACTTCAATTTATTATAATAATAATTTAGAAGAAAAAATTGGCAACACTCGTAGGCTGAACACTCGTTACTGAAAGGCAACACTCGTAGTTTAAGGGTTAAGTAATAAAGTAATTTAACAGGAAATTAATGTGTGTATGCATATATATGTATATATATATATATATATATATATATATATATATATATATTATTTGTTGTGTCCATCTATAAGCGAGTCAAATTGCTTCTTCGTTTGTAAATCTGTTAAAATGCGCAGACATTGTTTCGAGATTTAATTATCGTAAAGAAGTTTGATCAGACTAAAAACCTAATTACTTATTCTGCAAAGAACTCTGTTGAATGTCAGAGTGATACTTTAAAAACTTCTAAACATATATTTTCTAACTGAGTAAAGTAATGTAATATTTTAAATAAATTTCGATTGTGGTATTTATCGCATAGAATATTGGATGGAATTACATGAAAACTCAAAAGAGAAACGGACAACAGTAGCAATGTCGAATAAAATAGGATAAGGAAAAATTACCGATTCTATAAATGGGTAAACAAGTTGGTGGATCATTAAAACCTTCAACTGTATCGGACGATCAGCCAGTTTCATTGATACTATTATTAATATAATACCTACAGTAGAAAATTATGAGAACAAACATATGACATTAAACTGTAGTGCCCCAATTCCAAATCATTTTAGTAAAATCAATTTAAATGGCTTCTAGTGATCCTAATTATTATGTTTCTAATTTTAAATACAAAAGAAATTTAATTACAATATCAATATTAATAAAATCAAACTTTTGTCGGTAAATTTGTCAGAATAAAATATTTTTGCGATATCTTCACGTTTCACACATCATGAAAGCCAAAAATGACTTCAGAAATTTTTGCACACACACACGTGTGTGTCATCGTGTCTGTATGTTGCTATTTTTGTCCGGGCATCACTAAGAACGGCTGAATGGAATTCAAAGGGCGCTTGGCAGGAATTTAGATCGTTACCCAACTTAAAATTATATCTATCAGCTTTTTTGAAATTTTCCTCCGTTACACCCCTGGGGGGGGGGGGGTAAAAAGTCAAAAACACATTTGTAAGCATAGCTCGGCTCCAAATTACTTCAGAATAAATAAAAAATGCACATGGGGAGACGAAACAGGAGTACAAATAAAACGCCATCTGCGATTTGGGAATTTTCGATTTTTAAGGGGAGGGAGGGGGGGGAAATAATTTTTGGCGGGAAATTTAACGTTATTTTTGTCCGGCCATCACTTGAGAACGGCTGGACGGAATTCCACAGCAGTTGACAGGAATTTAGACCATCACCCAACTTAAAATTATATCTATCAACCTTTTCGAAATTGCCCTTCGTTATCTCCCTGGGGGGTGGAAAGTCAAAAACACGTTTGTAAGCACAACTCGTCTCCACATTACTTCAGAGTAAATAAATTGCACACGGGGAGACTAAACATGAGTACAAATAAAATACTATCTGCAATTTGGGAATTTTCGATTTTTAAGGGGAGGGAGGGGGAAATTAATTTTTTCGGGAAATTTAACGTTATTTTTGTCCGGGCATCACTTGAGAACGGCTAGACGGAATTCAACGGTTTTTGGCAGGAATTTAGATCGTTACCCATCTTAAAATTATATCTATCAACTTTTTCGAAACACCCCCCCCGTCCTCCTCTGGGGGGAAAGTGTCAAAAACACGTTTGTAAGCATAACTCCAAATTACTTCACAGTAAAATAATTGCATATGTTGAGACTAGACAAGAGCACAAATAAAACTGCGATTTGGGAATTTTCGATTTTTAAGGGGGGGGGGGAGGGGAAAATTGATTTTTGGCGGGAAATGCCTGTAATTCAGGATTTTTGAGAACAACGCTACCAAAAATTTAACAGAGGTAGTGAAAAAAGCTATTCGATATTCTTATAATATTTCCAAAAACACATTTTAGGTTTTTTTGTGATATGTGATTTTTTTTTTGTGTGTGTATGTGTGGGAGGGAGGGGAGGGTTTACGCGGGGGAAAAATTAAGACACCCCTTTCAGCGCTAAATTTGTCCTGAGAAATCTATGAGATCTGCGGTCACGAAATTTGGTGCTTGGATTGTTTATATGTGTCCGACAAGTAAAGTAACAAGATTTATCGAATTTTCCACCTTTCACCCGTTGGGAGGAGACAGAAGGCAAAAGCACCTTTGTAAGCATAACTCGGCCCCACATTACTTCACGGCGAAGAAATTGCACATCAGGAGACTAGACATTAGTATAAATAAAACATTATGCATGACTTCTTGATTCTTACAGGAGGGAGGGAAAAATTCGTTTTTCGGGGAGAAATTTCAGAAATTCCGAATTTACCAATACAGCTGTACTAAAAACGGGGCAAAGCTATTGAAAACAGCCAAGTGTCTTCTTTAGAATATTTTCAAAAACACATTTTTTTTTTTTTTTTTTTTTTTTTTTGAGTGGGGCGTTACGAAGAAGAAAATTCGAGACCCCCTTTTAGCGCTAAATTTGTCTTGGGAAACCATTGGGATCTGTGGGATATTGCAGAACTTCGAACTTACCCTCTGGGGAAGGGGAAATAAGAAACGGGGAAGTTGCTGTCGATGGCAGTGGGACCCGGATTCATCACGTTGCGAGCGGGAAAATCCTCTACGGAACACAGCGGTAACTTTTAACATAGAATAATAACTTAGGTTATTAATAATGATATGAGATTTTGATAAATCATTTAAATATTGCCCAGCGAAGGTTGCAAAGCCTGCTAGTTGTATAATATTTATCCTTAAAATTGCAAATTGATTTTTTGACTAAATATGGGTAAAAGTGTTCTATGAGATATAGACCAACTTTTATGAACTTGAGGCATCTTCGTTCATTTTCGCAAGTTTCTGTAAAAACTTATGATATAAAAAGATGCTTATTAACAGATTTTTTTGAAAAAAGTGTTGAATGGGGAGGAACATATAATTAATCTTATAAAAACAAATGAATCTACAGGGTTACTTTTTTTGACGACATATAAAATAAAAACTACAAAAACGGACCAACGTACTCCAACTGTCGCTATTTCTTTTTTCTTTTTTTTGTCGCATTTATCAACAACAATAATAAAAAATGATACTACTTCTATCGATATATATATATATTTTAGTACAATTAGTACGTAATACTAATTAGCTGAAATATAATATTTATTTTATATTTAATTAGCTGAAAAATTAAATTTAATCTACTTGTGGCTAAAAATTAATGTAGCACGATCAACGTGTTGTCTAAATTTAATTTTATTGATTTATTGTTTACAATTTTCGATTTGCCAATATTTATATATTAGTAATAACATATATGCAACCATATACAATTTAATACTGAATAAACAAAAACATCCCAATCGTCGCAAATCTCACCAAAATTGAATACATAAAATATTCCCTTTCAAAGAATGTGTACTACTACCACTTTTTAAATGCAATTAAATACGTTTAAAAGAAAATCATTTACTAACTGAAAAAAGTATTAAACAACTCACCTGGAGGACACTCAAAAAATGAACCCATATTTACATATTAACCGTGTATATTTAAACATACCTGAAATATTTTAACACTTGGCCCAACGAATTAAGCACAGTTCATTTGTGCTTAATATTTTATTATTATGTTTTGCTAGCTTGAACTTGAACTTTTTAATTTTTGCTTGGAATTATAGGAAAAAGGTAAACGTTATTACATATTATTATTTATATTAATTGTACTAATTTATATAAGTAGCATATATACAGGGTGTTTTAAAATGATAGATACATGCTTTAGAAATACGTGAGCCGTGTACATTAAAAAAAAAAAAAAAGTGTGAATGATGACTACATTAAGAAAATTTCTGCTCGTTAATTTTTAAAGCACTATATTTTTCAAAAATGTTCATGTCTTTCTTGGACAGCTTTGATTATCTAGAAGGTTTTTCTTTTTTAATCAATATAACAACTATTAAAAAACTAGAAACGAATGAATTATAATAAACTGAAAAATTTAACACGCTATTCCGTATCACTTAAAGGATTATTTTTTCCAGAAAAAAAGTATAATAGAAATATTTATATCAAAAATACGAAAATGTGACTCAAAAACTCCAAAATGCACTGAAACAAAGCCGAAATACACAGTAATTCGCAGTGGTCGAGCAATACACGTCTCAAATAGTAGGCATCATTCAATTTTATTTTATGTGATTTTGTAGGTGGGCTACATAAGGAAAATAAATAAATACCTATGGATACTTATTGTACGAAGTATATTTTAAAAAAGACTCACAATAGCTTTTAATCTGCTGAAATAAAAAAATAAATAAATAAATAAACAGACGATTATGCAGGATTTAATTAATTTTAAAAATAAAAATAAGATCTTGCGTAACAATGATTTTGAAACTTTTTAGTTCAAAAATTGCATGCAGTTTTTGAAAACTATTTTCACATAAATATTTGTAACGGATGAATTGCTTTTAAATATCAGAAATAAAATCGTCTGTCTGTATATTTGTTAAAATATTATTTTTTAAAAAGTTGATAAATTTGAAAATAACTACATACGTGCATATATTTGTTAACGTTTAATTTTTTAAAATAATAAAATGGCATATTGCATGTAAAGATAAATATATAAAACGATATATTACACGTGGCTAGATTACGAGTTTATCCTAACATACGAAAATGGCATTCTTATGTTATTATTACTATGCATGTTGTCTGGTAATTAGTTAAAAAATTACATTTGTACTTTTTGGTGTATAGTTCCTATATTCAGTGTTAAATTTTCAAGTTAACGATGACACAATCAATTTTAAAAATACAGATATAAGAATGTTTTTTTTTTTTTTTTTTTTTTTTTTTTATTGGTGTTGCTTAGTAAAAACCAAAGCTTTTTTGATTCACTATTTTTTCTAGATGAGTCATATAAAAATTAAAATATGCAATATTTGAAAACTAACGAAAAAGCAAGTTTTATTGATGTAATTTTATTTAATACCTTATTTTGTATATTTTTGCAATTTATACTGACCACTTATTCCTTAATAATTAAAAAAATAATTCGCGTTTCAATCTTTTTGAAAGACCCTATAAACAATTACAATTTAAATCACTATTTTCAATTTTGAAAACGATGTAAATAATGTCAGTTCTAGACATATAAATATTATGCGTTTTGCTTTAAAAATTGTTGATAAACGAAACATTACGTTTCTTTTTATTCGCCTCAAAAATAATCCAAAAGCGTGAAATTATATCTTCATTCATGTAAAATGATTTTATTGTTAGTTAGATAAAAAGTATTAGCTAAAAAGTAGCTCCAAAATAAAAATCAAACACTTGACAGTATATAAAAATTCTTATCATTAAGTACATGCATGTCTTTCACTCTCACTTATGCATATATATATATATACAGGATAGTTTAAGTACTTCCAATTCATAGTTTTCAATTTCTGGATTTAAAAAAAAATCTGCCTCTATGCGAACACATAATTGTCAATTTCATGAAACGGATTAACTTATTATGCTGCCACTAAATTCGCTAAGCACAAGCAATCTGTATTTCAGCTTTCAAGATTTAAATATATACTGTTCTTTTTTTTTTTTTTTGAACATTTGATTGTCTACTAGAAAACTTGTAACCGACAATAAGTATTTATGACCATAAAACGAATCTCCTAAATAGTTTTGAAACAAAGGAATTAACAAAAAAAATCTATTGAAATCGCTCAAAATCC
The DNA here is from genome assembly GCA_963930645.1 of Salticus scenicus. Taxonomy (NCBI): domain Eukaryota; kingdom Metazoa; phylum Arthropoda; class Arachnida; order Araneae; family Salticidae; genus Salticus; species Salticus scenicus. Next base: position 137,987,894 of record OZ005648.1, read on the forward strand.
TGCTTCTGCTCCTTGATGACTTCGGCAGCGTCTTCCTTATTCTCAGCATTTTGGAACCGTGTCCTTCTTATCTGAGATAATAGAAGCCTTATCATTTAACTTCAGTTTAAATGTTTGCCGGACGACAATTTCAAAACGTACAATATCGAAGAAATCGAAGTGTGTCTTACATACATATTTAAATCGCGAATTCATTAAACAACACTATACATATTATTACTTACAAACTTTGATTAAACACCATAAAATGCAATAAACTCCCAGCAATTGTTTCGGGTCGAAAAAACATACGACCCTTCATCAGGCGAATAAAGTAAGCACGAGTGCTGCAGTCAGCCGCTTGGCTGCAGCACTCGTGCTTACTGTATTCGCCTGATGAAGGGTCGTGTGTTTTTTCGACCCGAAACAATTGTTGCGAGTTTATTGCATTTTGTGCTGTTTATTCAAAGTTTGTAAGTAATAATTTTTACAACGCCAGTTTTGTGGTGCTTTTTTATTAAACACTATACATACTATACATAGCATTTACATAGTATTTATTATCACATTACCTCCTATATATTATTTGATTTACCAGGTTGACCATGAAATGAAAATAATTTCACTCTAAATAAAATACTACAATATGTTATAAAGTATAATTTAACTTTAAAAAAAAATCGATACATTAGCAAATGGGAATTTTAAAAAGGACATTTTTATAGAGTCTCATTGCTCACTGAATATAGAAATAGCAGAATCTTCGTTTACTTTTCACTCATGGGTAAAAGGAAACAGCTCACAGCGTAAAATTTCGCAGCAAAATGAAAAAAGGGCAGAATCTTCAGGTTTTTCCGTCGGAGGGTGAAATGGGTCTTGCTTTGAAAAACTTCGTAAAATACCACAACAGTTAATCACGTTCTATTTAATAACTTACTTCTTAATTAAAAATTTAAAAATTTGGATTCAAGGAGCGTACGGACATTCCAGACTATATGTGTGATAAATTTCACGTCTGTAAATGCGGTAGTAATTTTGAAAAATTTTGTCAGAGAAAGACAGACGTCATTTGGCTTTTATTAACAAGTTTCTTTATGATGCTGATAATTAACACATTACAATACTATCACTAAATTCAACATAACACGGAGTTTTCTTCAATATTATCTTTTTGTAAAAACAATTTTTATGTAAAAAGAAAATGTAACTAAAATTTAAGTTTAATTTACTCTGGAATATCGAAAATTATATTAATTAGTTTATGCAGTAATAAGTTTAAACATTCCTTATTTTAACATTGTGATTAGCAAAAATATCATAAAAAGGGATAATAGATTTACAAAATTTTAAATATATCGAAGAATATACTGCCTTTTTATTAATTAAATTAATTAGTTTTATATTTACTTAATATTTTTTATTAAGTCCTAAAATTTAACACACTGTAAACGTAAACGTCTTAAATTCAGTTAAAAAAGTGTCTTAAACGTATGGTCATTTTTTAAGTGAAAAAAAAGTCTTATTTTTTAAGACACTTTTTTGCAACTGAAATTAAGACATTAAAATGTCTTAAAACACCGCCATGTTTTTTAGGCTTAGGAATACCGCCATGTTAGGCTTAAAAACACCGCTATTTTTAAGGCTTTTTAATAAATAAATAAATAAATAAAGGTGGCCTGAGATTCTTTTTTTCTGTTAAAAATAGACTTTAGAATTCTCTAGAGCATTAAAAAAAAACAAAAAAAAAAACATTTTTTAAAAATTGCCTTTCACCCAGCACTGGAATCGAACTCACATCAGTCGCGGAATACGAAACCAAGCATCGGCAGTCATGCACCTTACCAATCAAGCCACCATTTCACACAGGTGAAGCTCTTTTTATAATTATATGTAAGTCAGTATTAGCAAAACGCAGATAATTATATCTTATAATTCATACTTATTGTTATAAAACTATTAATAATATACTATCTAACAGTTAATATGCATTATTATATTAAATTTTGTATCTAGAGGTTTAGAATTTTTAAAAATTGCATATAGAATATGTGAAAAACTATCCTTATTTCGCCCTCAATATTTTTGGATAACGATATCCTCCTTTAAAGTGTTTTTTAAAAGAAAACAAATTATTAACATGAATATCTGAAAATTCGTTGTTTTACGCTTAAGAACAAGTAAATATGTGGAAGAAAACAGATTTTAAATCGAAATTAAGAATAATAAATAAAAAACAGTGATGTACAAATTATTTAAGATTCGCTTTCTTAGCTGTAAGTTACATGCTTTTATATTAATACTTCTTCTTTAAATATCAAATATTAGCTTTAAATACATAGTTTTTTTTTTCTTTTTTTATCGATTAATTTTTGCGTTATAATATATTGCTTTATGAGTTATAATAAACATAATTTCATGCAAATATACACATATCTAGAGTAATATTCATTAAAAACATAATTTAATAAAATAATATTGTTTAAATTGCTTACGCTTTACAACTTAATATGTAAAATGTATTATATTTATTGAATGAGGAAAGAAATTTAAATAGGCTAAGTATGTTGCTTAAAGTAGATAGCATATAATAAAAAAGGCCAAGAAATGCAAGTGTCTGAATTTCCAAAATGGACGAAAATTTAGACGCATTTTCTGTCTGAAATTTGTCATGGTTATACATTTTAGATATTTTTTGTGTCTGAATTGGTATTTTAGGCACATTTCTGTCTTAAATTAAGGTATCTATAATGTCTTAGGTGTATATTAAGGCATTTACGTATCTTAAATGATTTTTCAGTTGTTTTTATGTCTTAAATTAAGACACCTTTATTTGCAGTGCATAGTTAAGAATCAATATGTAATTTCTTAATCAAATTATAAGGTAATTTAAAGTGAAAAGAAAAAGAGAAAGTATGTTTTATCAATTATGCATCTTTTGAAACACTAAATAAATTTGCATAATGTTAATTCAAATATATTTTGGTATATAAAATAAACTTTTTTGGCCATAATTTTAAAAGAAAATATTTGGAGTGACTTCACTCGATTTTCTGAATATTAAGTAATTATCAGTTGTATATAAAAAAAAAAAAAAATATCGTAAGAGAAGTCGTTAAATAAATAAAAAAGAAAATTATAATAGGGGAGACCGGAGTACAATAGACCAATACTATTATTAAATTTATTTATTTATTTTTATGCTTCGTATTTTGACACATACATAACAGAACTGTAATGATGAAATTTATCTAGCAACTTCATGACTAACTGACAATTTAGTTATTTTATCCTACAATATTAGTTTGTGGTAGAAAAGTAAATATTTTTAGTTAAGTAGTTTTTCATTTCATCTTTAACCCTTTCTCTACCAGCGTCACATATATGTGACAATCCGATTTTCTTACCTGAACCCGGCGTCACATATATGTGACGGGTGTTCATTATCAGTTTATGGTAATGTGTCACCTATATGTGACGACGGGGCTACCAAAGGAATTATCTGTCTATAGCCCAGTGTCACTTATGTGTGTCAGTTTGCAAAATTGCTAATTTCACTTAGTTAGAACGTTATAGATACATCCCACAAAAATGAATGACAATTGGTATCATATTTAAATAATAAGACGTCTGGGCTGTGGTGGCAGTTTTTCTCCTGAGGCTCTGGTAGCGAAAGGATTAAAGAATTATGATCTGGAAGAGACTATTCAGTGCAATAAAGAGCTAATGTTATCTATTATCTATATATTAATTGGCAAACATAAATTTTGTAGTCCCTTTTAAACATATTAATTATGAGAGTAGAGGGTTCAAAATGGTATCATTCAAAAGGTATGGTTAGCCAAATGCTGCCAATACAAAAATTATTTTCTTACGATGTCAAGAAGGCATATAAAAATACTTTTATTTTTTATGCATTTTCCCCCATTTTTCCCTTTCATACACGTATTCCTTTACATTAAAAAATACCTAAAAGTGGAAAGTTGTTAAATCTGGCATTTCATAAAATTCAAATAAAACCATAGACACAGTTTTTTGTATAATGTAGCATCACTATACGCAAGCGAAGTGATGACGTCAATGGCCGTCCGTGGAGCAACGGAAAAGATTTCCTATGATAATCGTCCATTGGATTTTTTTGTAAAAAATTATTAAAAATTAACGGAAATTATCTACCTATTTTAATTCCCATATTTGGGTATAGTTAAGTTACTGTTTAGATGTGTTAGATTGAGTTATTTTTGCTGTAAAATTGCTAAAATTTTAATTTAAAATTTAAAAACTGTAGAAAAAAAAGGGCAGACTTCCAGTTTTGATTGTAAACATAAACATTTCATCTCAAAGGGTGATATTTACACATTAAATACCAAAGTAATATACTAAATTAAAGGAAAATGGTAAATATTCTATCATAATATGAAGCTAAATTTGTTTTAAAATGTCTAAATAAAGTATCTGATATAAGATACTAATATGTTGCAGCGGAAGATATTTGATATCTGTCGTTCTTGGCGGAAAAAAGAATCACCAAATTATTTGGTGAACATATTTAATTCCTTTCAAAAATCATGGTTATTTTAACAACGCATATTAAGAGAGCAATCAATAACATGAAACAGTATTTCATACAACAGATATTACGAAAATATATATACATCTGGTATGCATATTTTCGTATTATGTTTTTGATCGCCAAGGACGACATAGTTTTGAAATTTAAAAGTAAATTTTTGTCAGTTTGACAGCAAGATATCTTAATCTAGCACATGTGCATGATAATTAATTTATAATTATATCCGAATATGGGGATTAAAACAGAGAAATAATTTTCCTCAATTTTTAATATATATATATATATTACAAAATATTTCAATGGACGATTAAGATAAAAAATATTTTATTTAGCCCCAACAACGGTCAGTAACGCCACACTTTGCTTGCGTATACCTTTTCTATCAGTAAGAAAAAAGTAGAAGATATGGAAAAACTTTTGATTTCCGGTTTTCGATAAATTTACACGTTTTGAGATTCCCTTGCATTTAAATTAACTTAAATCGACTACTTATTTTTTAAAAAGTTGATTTATTACTAACAGCTGCATGTATAAGAAGAAAGTAGACGATACGGAAAAAATTTCGATTTCGTTTTTTGCTGAATTTACATGTTTTGAGGTTTTCTTACGTTTCAATTAACTGAAATTGACTAATTATTTTTAAAAAACTGGATTATTTTTAGCTTTTGCGTGCATAAGAAGCAAGTAGAAGATACGGAAAAACTTTTGATTCCCGATTTTCGATTAATTTAGACGGTTTGAGTTTTTCTTGAATTTCAATTAACTGAAATTGACTACTTATTTTTAAAAAAGTGGATTTATTATTCTTTACTCTGCATATATAAGAAGAAAGTATAAAATTCAGAAAAATTTTAGATTTTCGGTTTTCGATAAAGTTACACGTTTTGAAATTTCCCGAACTCAATTCGATCATTTTTGCAAAATATCTTTCTTTTTGAGTTCAAACACTGTACTTTATGAACCTATGGAATTAATTTAACAGAATTTGATATTTGGTTGGACCTTGGTTTGACATGGTACCGATTAGCTTTTGGGCTGTATAACCCAACAAGGGGGGTTTCACGTTGCGATTTTCTCTAATTTCAGGAAAGGCTCAACATCTATAGAGAGAAATATATCAAGTAAAACTCTGCTGATTCAGTTAGAGTGCATATCAGCAAATAATTGCCGCAGCTGTGTTGCAATTTAATTCCGTTAAGACAAGGAAATAACTTTGCTTTGCCTTGCCTTGCAAAAAAAAAAAAAAAAAAAAAAAAATGTCGAGTTTGGACCACTGGGCAATATTAGTTATATTTAATCTAACTAAAACATTAAAAAATACGTCGACAAAATTTTGAGACCATTAATCACTGTTTTCTGGTCAGTCATTGATTTAAACCTAAAAACATTCAAATGTATATTTATCCATTTTCGCAATCATGCCTATGATGTAATAATTCACGTAGGTGATTATTAGTTCTCCAGATTGTGGTATGTAGGGTATCATGGCCGCAAGAAATATATTTGGAAATATAGCGCATGTTGAATTTGTGAACAACAGAGGCGAATATACGTCTTAAGAGATTTAGTCATAAGTTTGTATTGTAGAAAACTGTGGTATTATTATTATTTATTGAAGATGGCATATTTACATTTTTATAGCTAATTAAATTGTATTTTGTTCAGATTATTTGATGAACTATTTACTTACTGCAATATACATGCCAATATTTCTGTTGTATATGGTTTACGCAATTTTCGTTAACGTTTTTGTATGATATTGAAACAATTTCTGTGTTTCTATGTACAATGAACATTTAGCAGAACGCACAAATAAATTCCTCTGTTATCATTGGTTTCCTGTGTTCAATTTCCAAAGAAATCTTCTGAAGAATCTTCTAAAAATTCTGAGGATAATTGTTACCATATATTAAACCTTTTACAAATCATTAAAATTAAACAACCATTCTTATGAGTATATTTTATTTTTATTCAATAATGAAAATATGAACATTAAATAAATATGCAATACATAATTTTAGAACTACATATATTTTAATTAAAAAATAAATTTAAACAAATTATCTGTTAATAAAAATGGAATAATTCAAAAACAGTAATGTTGTGTGTTAATATTTATACGCTAATGTACTTTGAAAAATAAAGCAGATTAACTGTTTAAATAAACATGCTCTCTTACTCTACAACCTACCGTTTTCCCAGACATACATTAAGAATATCGCTACTAAAATAATCAATCTTTATTTTCCATTAAATATATGAGATAGCTCTGTAATAGCTGGGGCTGCACTTTTTCTCTACTTTTAAAAGAAAAAAAAAAAAAAAACTAAACATTAAATCCTGTCTAATAGATTCCTCTTATCCAAATGGTTAAAATAGTTTTTAATGGCTTTTTCCTTCAAGCAACAGATAAATTTTACACGCCAAAAATAAATCTTTGCATTTTTTTCTTTCCATATTACTATTCATACTAATAAATGGTTTTTATAAATTTAAAATGAACGGAAGTTTATTTTACCGCTTTCACTGATGTATCAGGACTTAATCTTGACAAAAAAAAAAAAAAAAAAAAAAAAATATTTTGTTGGCAGCCTTTGTACAATTTTTAAGTTTGAATCTTTCTTAGATCCGTTAACAACTAGTCAAACTCTTATAATTATTGAATTAACTAGTATGTTGTGGCCACCACAAGACTTTCTTCTATATTTTCCTATACATATTCAATCAGTAACAATATTTAAAAAAAAAAAATGATTTTTTTTTCCTTTCTTTTTTTTTGTGAAAATTAATACATATTCAATCACTAACAATATTTAAAAAAAAAAAAAAAAAAAAAAAAAAAAAAATAGAATTTTTTTCTGTTTTTTTTTTTTTTTTTTTTTGGTTAAAAGTAAAAAAAATCGATAACTTTGTTTTAAATTATCACAGATTTATAGTTCAACCATTCGTTTTAAAGGTATTGACGAGACCTTTCGAATGACACCCATCTTCAAAATTTACCCCCCCCCCCCAGGGGGGAAGCGATGCCCCCCCCCCATGCACAAAATTTTTTTCCTAGTTACGTACTACTATTATCAATAATTCATATTAATTTTACAAACACAAGTGTAAAATAACTCTTATTATGCACATTTATACGAATTTTTGTCCTATGCTGCCATGTTAAAAATTTAGATAAAATGCTATCACAGCGCCACCTGTTGAGCTATTGATCCCCAAGTATAATCAGCAACAGTTTATGTCGGGGACCAACTAAATACCAAGTTTGGTAAAATTTCGTTAAAAAAAAAAAAAAAAAAAAAAAAAACTAGTATGTTGTGGCCACCACAAGACTTTCTTCTATATTTACCTATACATATTCAATCAGTAACAATATTTAAAAAAAAAAAAAAAAAAAGTACGATTTTTTTTTTTCTAAGTTTTTTTTTTTTTTTTTTTGTTAAAAGTGAAAAAAATCAATAACTTTGTTTTAAATTATCACAGATTTATAGTTCAACCATTCGTTTAAAAGTTATTGACGAGACCTTTCGAAAGATACCCATCTTGAGAATTTATCCCCCCCGGGGGGGTACTTCCCCCCCCAGGGGGGGAAGCGATGCCCCCCCATGCAGAAAATTTTTTTCCTAGTTACATACTACTATCATCAATAATTCATATTAATTTTACAATCACAAGTTTAAAACAACTCTAATTATGCACATTTATACGAATTTTTGTCCTATGCTGCCATGTTAAAAATTTAGATAAAATGCTATCACAGCGCCACCTGTTGAGCTATTGATCCCCAAACGTAATCAGCACCAGTTTATGTCGGGGACCAACTAAATACCAAGTTTGGTTAAATTTCGTTAAAAAAAAAAAAAAAAAAGCGATATTTTTCTAAGTTTCTTTTTGTTAAAAGTAAAAAAAATCGATAACTTTGGTTTAAATTATCACAGATTTATCGTTCAACCATTCGTTTTAAAGGTATTGACGAGATCTTTCGAAAGATACCCATCTTGAAACTTTGCCCCCCCGGGTGGGAACTTCCCCCCCGGTGGGGGGGCAACCGATGCCCCCACATGCACAAAAATTTTTTCCAAGTTAACTATTACTATTATCAACGAGTCCTTTCGAAAGATACCCATCTTGAAAATTTACTTCCCCGGGGGGGGATTTTCCCCCCCGGGGGGGGAACCGATGCCCCCCATGCACAAAAATTTTTTCCTAGTTAACTACTACTATTATCAACCTTTTCTTTCGAAAGATACCCAATGTGAAAATTTACCCCCCCTGGGGGGGTCTTTCCCCCTAGGGGAGGGGAGGCGATGCCCCCCCATTCAAAAATTTTTTTTCCTAGTTACATACTACTATTATCAATAATTCATATTAATTTTACAATCACAAGTTTAAAACAACTCTAATTATGCACATTTATACGAATTTTTGTCCTATGCTGCCATGTTAAAAATTTAGATAAAATGCTATCACAGCGCCACCTGTTGAGCTATTGATCCCCAAACATAATCAGCACCAGTTTATGTCGGGGACCAACTAAATACCAAGTTTGGTTAAATTTCGTTAAAAAAAAAAAAAAAAAAAAAAAAAATTGCGGTATTTTTCTAAGTTTTTTTTTGTTAAAAGTAAAAAAAATCGATAACTTTGGTTTAAATTATCACAGATTTACCGTTCAACCATTCGTTTTAAATGTATTGACGAGATCTTTCGAAAGATACCCATCTTGAAACTTTGCCCCCCCGGGTGGGAACTTCCCCCCCCCACCCCGGTGGGGGGGCAACCGATGCCCCCACATGCACAAAAATTTTTTCCAAGTTAACTATTACTATTATCAACGAGTCCTTTCGAAAGATACCCATCTTGAAAATTTACTTCCCCGGGGGGGGATTTTCCCCCCCCGGGGGGGAAACCTATGCCCCCCCATGCAAAAAATTTTTTTCCTAGCTAACTACTACTATTATCAATAATTCATCTTAATTTTACAATCACAAGTGTAAAATAACTCTCTTTATGCTCATTTATACGGAATTTTGTCCTATGCTGCCATGTTAAAAATTTGCATAAAATGCGATCACAACGCCACCTATTGAGCGATTGATTCCAAAATCTAATCAGCACCAGTTTATGTCAGGGTGCAACTAAATACCAAGTTTGGTTAAATTTCATTCATTGGTTCGTGAGATACAGCGTCCACAAAAAAATGATACAGACAGACAGACAGACAGACAGACATTTTCTAAAAACTATTAATTCGTGTTCTCCATATCCCAAAACATGTAAATCCATCAAAAAGTGGACTTCGAAAATTTTCGCGAATCCAATACTTTCTCTATATTACATATAGAAGAAAGTAAAAAAAAACTAGTATGTTGTGGCCACCACAAGACTTTCTTCTATATTTACCTATACATATTCAATCAGTAACAATATTTAAAAAAAAAAAAAAAAAAAAAAAAGTACAATTTTTTTTTCTAAGTTTTTTTTTTTTTTTTTTTTTTTTTTTTGTTAAAAGTGAAAAAAATCGATAACTTTGTTTTAAATTATCACAGATTTATAGTTCAACCATTCGTTTTAAAGGTATTGACGAGACCTTTCGAAAGATACCCATCTTGAAAATTTATCCCCCCCGGGGGGGTACTTCCCCCCCAGGGGGGGAAGCGATGCCCTCCCATGCAGAAATTTTTTTTCCTAGTTACATACTACTATTATCAATAATTCATATTAATTTTACAATCACAAGTTTAAAACAACTCTAATTATGCACATTTATACGAATTTTTGTCCTATGCTGCCATGTTAAAAATTTAGATAAAATGCTATCACAGCGCCACCTGTTGAGCTATTGATCCCCAAACATAATCAGCACCAGTTTATGTCGGGGACCAACTAAATACCAAGTTTGGTTAAATTTCGTTAAAAAAAAAAAAAAAAGCGATATTTTTCTAAGTTTCTTTTTGTTAAAAGTAAAAAAAATCGATAACTTTGGTTTAAATTATCACAGATTTATCGTTCAACCATTCGTTTTAAAGGTATTGACGAGATCTTTCGAAAGATACCCATCTTGAAACTTTGCCCCCCCGGGTGGGAACTTCCCCCCCCTGTGGGGGGGCAACCGATGCCCCCACATGCACAAAAATTTTTTCCAAGTTAACTATTACTATTATCAACGAGTCCTTTCGAAAGATACCCATCTTGAAAATTTACTTCCCCGGGGGGGGATTTCCCCCCCCGGGTGGGAACTTCCCCCCCCGGTGGGGGGGCAACCGATGCCCCCACATGCACAAAAATTTTTTCCAAGTTAACTATTACTATTATCAACGAGACCTTTCGAAAGATACCCATCTTGAAAATTTACTTCCCCGGGGGGGGGATTTTCCCCCCCAGGGGGGGAACCGATGCCCCCCCATGCACAAAATTTTTTTCCTAGCTAACTACTACTATTATCAATAATTCCTATTAATTTTACAATCACAAGTGTAAAATAACTCTCTTTATGCCCATTTATACGGAATTTTGTTCTATTCTGCCATGTTAAAAATTTGCATAAAATGCGATAACAACGCCACCTATTGAGCGAGTGATCCCAAAATCTAATCAGCACCAGTTTATGTCAGGGTGCAACTAAATACCAAGTTTGGTTAAATTTCATTCATTGGTTCGTGAGATACAGCGTCCACAAAAAAATGATACAGACAGACAGACAGACAGACAGACAGACATTTTCTAAAAACTATTAATTCGTGTTCTCCATATCCCAAAACATGTAAATCCATCAAAAAGTGGACTTCGAAAATTTTCGCGAATCCAATACTTTCTCTATATTACATATAGAAGAAAGTAAAAAAAACTAGTATGTTGTGGCCACCACAAGACTTTCTTCTATATTTTCCTATACATATTCAATCAGTAACAATATAAAAAAAAAAAAAAAAAAAAAAAAAGATTTTTTTTTTTCTTTGTGAAAATTAATACATATTCAATCACTAACAATAATTAAAAAAAAAAAAAAAAAAAAATCGAATTTTTTTCTTTTTTTTTTTTTTTTTTTGTTAAAAGTAAAAAAAATCGATAACTTTGTTTTAAATTATCACAAATTTATGGTTCAACCATTCGTTTTAAAGGTATTGACGAGATCTTTCGAAAGATACCCATCTTGAAATTTTGCCCCCCCGGGTGGGAACTTCCCCCCCCGGTGGGGGGGGGGCAACCGATGCCCCCACATGCACAAAAATTTTTTCCAAGTTAACTATTACTATTATCAACGAGACCTTTCGAAAGATACCCATCTTGAAAATTTACTTCCCCGGGGGGGGATTTTCCCCCCCAGGGGGGGAACCGATGCCCCCCCATGCACAAAATTTTTTTCCTAGCTAACTACTACTATTATCAATAATTCCTATTAATTTTACAATCACAAGTGTAAAATAACTCTCTTTATGCCCATTTATACGGAATTTTGTCCTATGCTGCCATGTTAAAAATTTGCATAAAATGCGATAACAACGCCACCTATTGAGCGAGTGATCCCAAAATCTAATCAGCACCAGTTTATGTCAGGGTGCAACTAAATACCAAGTTTGGTTAAATTTCATTCATTGGTTCGTGAGATACAGCGTCCACAAAAAAATGATACAGACAGACAGACAGACAGACAGACAGACAGACAGACAGACAGACATTTTCTAAAAACTATTAATTCGTGTTCTCCATATCCCAAAACATGTAAATCCATCAAAAAGTGGACTTCGAAAATTTTCGCGAATCCAATACTTTCTCTATATTACATATAGAAGAAAGTAAAAAAAACTAGTATGTTGTGGCCACCACAAGACTTTCTTCTATATTTTCCTATACATATTCAATCAGTAACAATATAAAAAAAAAAAAAAAAAAAAAAAAAAGATTTTTTTTTTTCTTTGTGAAAATTAATACATATTCAATCACTAACAATAATTAAAAAAAAAAAAAAAAAAAATCGAATTTTTTTCTTTTTTTTTTTTTTTTTTTTGTTAAAAGTAAAAAAAATCGATAACTTTGTTTTAAATTATCACAAATTTATGGTTCAACCATTCGTTTTAAAGGTATTGACGAGATCTTTCGAAAGATACCCATCTTGAAATTTTGCCCCCCCGGGTGGGAACTTCCCCCCCCGGTGGGGGGGGGGGCAACCGATGCCCCCACATGCACAAAAATTTTTTCCAAGTTAACTATTACTATTATCAACGAGACCTTTCGAAAGATACCCATCTTGAAAATTTACTTCCCCGGGGGGGGATTTTCCCCCCCAGGGGAGGAACCGATGCCCCCCCATGCACAAAATTTTTTTCCTAGCTAACTACTACTATTATCAATAATTCCTATTAATTTTACAATCACAAGTGTAAAATAACTCTCTTTATGCCCATTTATACGGAATTTTGTCCTATGCTGCCATGCTAAAAATTTGCATAAAATGCGATAACAACGCCACCTATTGAGCGAGTGATCCCAAAATCTAATCAGCACCAGTTTATGTCAGGGTGCAACTAAATACCAAGTTTGGTTAAATTTCATTCATTGGTTCGTGAGATACAGCGTCCACAAAAAAATGATACAGACAGACAGACAGACAGACAGACAGACAGACAGACAGACAGACATTTTCTAAAAACTATTAATTCGTGTTCTCCATATCCCAAAACATGTAAATCCATCAAAAAGTGGACTTCGAAAATTTTCGCGAATCCAATACTTTCTCTATATTACATATAGAAGAAAGTAAAAAAAACTAGTATGTTGTGGCCACCACAAGACTTTCTTCTATATTTTCCTATACATATTCAATCAGTAACAATATAAAAAAAAAAAAAAAAAAAAAAAGATTTTTTTTTTTCTTTGTGAAAATTAATACATATTCAATCACTAACAATAATTAAAAAAAAAAAAAAAAAAAAAAAATCGAATTTTTTTCTTTTTTTTTTTTTTTTTTTTTGTTAAAAGTAAAAAAAATCGATAACTTTGTTTTAAATTATCACAGATTTATGGTTCAACCATTCGTTTTAAAGGTATTCACCGAGATCTTTCGAATGATACCCATCTTTAAAATTTAACCCCCCCGGGGGGGTACTTCCCCCCCAGGGGGGAACCGATGGCCCCCCCAATGCACAATTTTTTTTTCCTAGTTAACTACTACTATCATCAATAATTCAAATTAATTTTACAATCACAAGTTTAAAATAACTCTCATTATGCCCATTTATACGGAATTTTGTCCTATGCTGCCATGTTAAAAATTTGCATAAAATGCGATTACAGCGCCACCTGTTGAGCTATTGATCCCCAAATCTAATGGGCACCAGTTCATGTCAGGGTGCAACTAAATACAAAGTTTGGTTAAATTTCATTCATATGTTCGTGAGATACAGCGTCCACAAAAAAATGATACAGACAGACACACAGACACACACACAGACAGACAGACAGACAGACAGACAGACAGACAGACATTTTTTAAAAACTATCAATTCGTGTTCAGGACATCCCAAAACGTGTAGATCCGTCAAAAAACGGAGGTCGAAAATTTTCGCGAATCCAATACTTTCTCTATATTACATATAGAAGAAAGTAAAAATACGATTATTTTTCTAAGTTTTTTTTTTGTTAAAAGTAAAAAAAATCGATAACTTTGTTTTAAATTATCACAGATTTATGGTTCAACCATTCGTTTTAAAGGTATTCACCGAGATCTTTCGAATGATACCCATCTTCAAAATTTAACCCCCCCGGGGGGGAGGACTTCCCCCCCAGGGGGGGAACCGATGCCCCCCCATGCACAAAATTTTTTTCCTAGCTAACTACTACTATTATCAATAATTCATATTAATTTTACAATCACAAGTGTAAAATAACTCTCTTTATGCCCATTTATACGGAATTTTGTCCTATGCTGCCATGTTAAAAATTTGCATAAAATGCGATCACAACGCCACCTATTGAGCGATTGATCCCAAAATCTAATCAGCACCAGTTTATGTCAGGGTGCAACTAAATACTAAGTTTGGTTAAATTTCATTCATTGGTTCGTGAGATACAGCGTCCACAAAAAAATGATACAGACAGACAGACAGACAGACAGACATTTTCTAAAAACTATTAATTCGTGTTCTCCATATCCAAAAACATGTAAATCCATCAAAAAGTGGACTTCGAAAATTTTCGCGAATCCAATACTTTCTCTATATTACATATAGAAGAAAGTAAAAAAAAAAAAAAAAATACGATTATTTTTCTAAGTTTTTTTTTGTTAAAAGTAAAAAAAATCGATAACTTTGTTTTAAATTATCACAGATTTATGGTTCAACCATTCGTTTTAAAGGTATTCACCGAGATCTTTCGAATGATACCCATCTTTAAAATTTAACCCCCCCGGGGGGGTACTTCCCCCCCAGGGGGGGAACCGATGCCCCCCATGCACAATTTTTTTTCCTAGTTAACTACTACTATCATCAATAATTCAAATTAATTTTACAATCACAAGTTTAAAATAACTCCCATTATGCCCATTTATACGGAATTTTGTCCTATGCTGCCATGTTAAAAATTTGCATAAAATGCGATTACAGCGCCACCTGTTGAGCTATTGATCCCCAAATCTAATGGGCACCAGTTCATGTCAGGGTGCAACTAAATACCAAGTTTGGTTAAATTTCATTCATTTGTTCGTGAGATACAGCGTCCTCAAAAAAATGATACAGACAGACACACAGACAGACAGACAGACAGACATTTTCTAAAAACTATCAATTCGTGTTCAGGACATCCCAAAACGTGTAGATCCGTCAAAAAACGGAGGTCGAAAATTTTCGCGAATCCAATACTTTCTCTATATTACATATAGAAGAAAGTAAAAACATTATGAATAGCTATGCTTCAGTTTCCCGGAATGCTGATTCTGTATCGAATATAGATAATTTGTAGGTAAATATAATGGTAAGAGAAAAAAAAAATCTAATCTAAATTAGTTGTTAACGGATCTAAGGAAGATTCAAACTTAAAAATTGCACAAAGGAAAAATGCAGTTTTTTTTTTAGCCCACTAAATTTAAGTTTCATTCTATGCCAGATGCTTAAAACTGAATTTCAATCGTACTCATTTTTACTTTCTTCTATCTTCAATAGAAGAAAGTATTGGATTCGTAAAAATTTTCGATTTCGGGTTTTTGATGGATTTACACGTTTTGAGAGCTGTAGAACACGATTTTACCATTTTTAGAAAATGTCTGTCTGTCTGTCTGTCTGTCTGTGTGTGTGTGACAAAATTTTGTGGCAACTGTATCTCTGGAACTACTGCACAGAATTTCATACAAATTGGTATGTAGTTGCACCTTGACATAAATTAGTGCCTATCAACTTTTGGTAAAAATCGTCTTACAGGTTGCGTTGCCATCCCGCTTTTTCTAAATTTTTAACAGGGTGATATAGGGCAAAAATTTTCAAGATGGGTATCTTTCGAAAGGTCTCGTCAGTACCTTTAAAACGAATGGTTGAACTATAAATCTGTGATAATTTAAAACAAAGTTATCCATTTTTTTTACTTTTTACGAAAAAAAAATTAGAAAAAAAATCTTTTTTTTTTCTCTCTCCCCTTAATTTTATCAAACTCCCACGGTTTCCGTATTCTGACAAATTTAAACTAATTTTTGCTTTTTCTCCCTAATTTTGTCAAAGTCCTACGGTTTCCGTGTCTTGACAAACTTTAACAAATTTTCACATTTTACCCAAAATTTTGTCAAAGTCCCACTTTTTTTTTTTTTTTTTTTCTCTCTCCCCTTAATTCTATCAAACTCCCACGGTTTCCGTGTTCTGACAAACTTAGAATAATTTTCACATTTTACCCAAAATTTTGTCAAAGTCCCACTTTTTTTTATTATTATTATTGTTACTAAGTGAATTTGTATAGGAAAATACAGAAGAAAGTCTCGTGGTGGCCACAACATACTAGTTTCATGTTGAGGTGTTTGGGAGAGATTTTCATCATTTAATGGATGCATCAATATGGCCTGAGGAATGTCTAGTATATGAGGTTTTTGTTAGACTAAAAAAAGAACAATTTTCACAGGACTGTACTGGGGACACTGGAACTCAGATCAATTCCTCTCAATTAAATACTGGTTCCAATAAGTGACATTCCTTGTTTTATCAGAATGTTTGTGGTTTGCGGAATAATAAGAGCGATAGATTTTTATTTTTTTTTCAACTGCTTTAGAAAACTATGATATTATTTTTCTAATAGGAACATGACTATGTTATGATACCGACTCTTCAAATTTATTTAATATTCTATTTTTTGGAAAGATTGTGATTCTTCAACTAGTTCTATGAAAAGTGGTGGGGATATAGCAATGCTGTTAAAAATCCTTTTTCAGCTGTTCAGATTGAAATTTCTGATTTCGATCTTGAATGCCTTTGGATCTCTATTAATTTGAAATGTCGGAGAAAAATTCTTTTGTGTATTAATTATTTCCCTCTTAGTTCTACCAATGAAACATATGTAAAGTTTTTTACGTTATTGTGAAATTTTCTTCTTATGAAAATATCATTGTATGTGGTGATCTTAATTTTTCTCTTATAGATGAGTTTCATAACAATAACAATATAGATCCAAATTTAAAAGATTTGTTTAACTTTATGCAATTTTATAATCTCAACCAATTTAATAAAGCACGTAATTGTAACAACAAATATTTCGATTTGATTTTATCTAATATTGATTATTGTAATATTTTGGTTAAACATAGTCATAGACATTTAGTCTCTGAAGATAATCATCAATCTGTATTGTCTATTTATATATATTTTTTTTTCCTTTCACGTGATAGTACACATAACATTAATAAGGGAAATTATGATTTTAAAAGAGCTGAATTTTTAACTATGTAGCACTTACTTTCTGTAATTGATTGGAATTTCTTGAATGTTTGCAATGGTGTCAATTTAGCAATACATCTTTTTTATAAATATATATATGACATTTTTAACCAAACGATTCCTATGAAGGCGTTTAACGAAAAATTCCCTTTTGGTGTTTCACGGAAACAATAAAATTAATAAAATGTAAAAGTGGGACCCCTATATTTCTGATGAATTTAAATATTTGAGATCTACGTTAAAGAAAAGCATTGCCAAAGATTACGCCTCCTATTTGCAGAGTATTTAAAAAAACCTGATTTCCAACCCTAAAAAGTTTTGTTCCTATTTTAATGAAAATAATACTTTACTTAATAATATCTTCAATAATAATATGTGATATGATAACGATAATGATAATGATGATGTTTTTCCAACAACTTTAACTCTGTATATAATTATTGCTCAGAATATGACAGAAATCCGAGCTTTATTGTCAGCTTCTTGCATGATATCAATAAAATTGATAATACTACTTATGGGGATCTAATTTTGGTTATTAGGAAGTTCAAGTATTCTGTAACCGTTGGTATTGGTAATGTGCCTTCATTTAACACTAGATTTACGGCGATCTTCGTATACCTAGAAATACGGTGGGTGTCATTTTGACCCCTGGAAAGAAATCTGCATATTTCCCGATATAAAATTATATATATTTGAAAATCCAATAAAAATAAACTAAATTGCAATAATTAATAAATAGCTGGCTGAATAACGTTGAATTTCTTATTATTCCCTTTTGAGCATATAGTACTAGTTCTTGCTTTGGTATTCCTAGTTATGTCAGAATTTGAATTATTGGGAGCTAATTCATTTTCACTTTCACATGAGCTAGAAGATGACATCACATGATCTCTCGTTGTAACATATTCTGAATCACTAGAGGTTCCATTTTCATCTCTATTTGAAGATTTGTTATCCATTTCAGAACCAGAATCACAATCAGATAGTTCTTGCGTCAATTTAACTATTTCTTCTTGGGTTAGACCTCTTCTGCGAACCATTAGTATATAATAAACTCACATAAATATAACAAAATAATTTATCAAAAATTTTTATAACAAACAAAACAAAGTAACAAACAAAATGCCTAACAAAATCTACAAACGTTTTCTCGAACATAAGCTCTTTTGTCTGTTCTCATTTCACAAGTAAATGCATTCTGAAAAATTCAAATCACGTGACTGGCAGATGAGGGATTGCACAAACACATCATTTCCTTTTCTTTTATTTATTTTTTTGTTTAGCAGGTGCAAACAAAAATAGTTTACCGCAGAAAAAGTATTCAGATATCTTTCTTTCTCACAGGGGTCAAAATGACACCTGCCTGTATTTCTAGGTATAAGCCTTTGTTATGACTAAAAGTTAAATAGGATTTTCTAGGAATTTTTTTTTTTTTTTTTTTTTGAAAAGCACAATGATTTAGGAAAAGTCAAGAAAGGATTAAGATATATGTGAAAAAATAGAAGAACCATTGAAGAAAAAGGTTTGCTTGGGGTCATAATGACACCTTCCGTAATTCTAGTGTTATAGTTAAAGATTGTGCTGATGAGTTAAAGATTGATTTATCCTCTTCTTATTTTATTTAATCTTTCCTTGAAAACTAATAATTTTCCTGATGCTTGGCAGCTTACTAAAATTACTCCCGTGTTTAAAAAAGGGGATTCAACTGATTGTAAAAATTATCGATTGCCACTTGAGTCCTTTTTCTAAAATATTCGAAATTATAATGCATAATAAGGTTTTTCAGCAGGTTAAAAAAAAAAAATAGTTTAATTATTTCAACATGGTTTTATTCCTAAAAGGTCACCAATTTATTTTATTTAACAAGCAAAATTATTTCGTCATTTGAAAA
This sequence comes from Salticus scenicus, assembly GCA_963930645.1. Lineage (NCBI taxonomy): Eukaryota > Metazoa > Arthropoda > Arachnida > Araneae > Salticidae > Salticus > Salticus scenicus. The sequence continues at coordinate 138,007,239 of OZ005648.1, forward strand.
TGGGTATCCACTTGATGTCATTTACACTGCTTTTTCCAAGACTTTTGACACAATTGACATTGGAATTCTTGGGAAATTGGTTGATATGGGTTTTTATATGAATCTTACTGATTGGATTTTTTTTTCTACTTAACCCTTTGCGGCGTAAGACAATTCGGATCATTAAAATTATACTGCCACTCGAATTTATGAACTAAATTAAACTAAAAGAATTTTTTAATTTTAAGGTTAAAAAACCGGCCTTTTCTGTTATGTTAAAAACGTAAATTTTTTCTAAAAAATTTCTGGGATGAATTTTTGTTGTTGGGAAGTGAAATTAGGTGGTATAAAATATATACCACCGCCCCTGAAAGGGTTAAGTAATAAATTGCTATATGTATATTTTAATGGGGCCATTTCTGACAAATTTACCAATACTTCAGGTGTGCCCCAAGGATCTAACTTGGGTTCCCTGCTTTTATTTTGTTTATTAATGATCTGTGTTCTATTTTGAAATTTTCTGAACATCTATTGTTTGCCGATGGTTTGAAATTATTCAAGCAAATATGTTCTATAACTGATGCTGCTCTTTTACAAAGTGATCTTGATCGTTTGTATCAGTGGTGCATTAATAAAAAAAGTATACCTTAATATTAAAAAAATGTAGTATCCTGACTTATTCTCGTAATTCTCAAGATTTAATATATTTTTATCAAATTAATATTCTTCCTTTATTTCGGTCTGATGCTGTAGTTGATTTGGATGTTACTTTTGATACCAATCTTGACTTTTCCCTTCACACACAAATAACATTATTTCTAAAGCATATAAAACACTTGGGTTTCTTAAGCGTAAAACTAAAGATTTTTCCAATCAGCTTGCGTTAACAGTCCTATATTTCGTTATGTTGTCCTATGGTTCGCTCCAATCTGGAGTATTGCAGTCTTATTTTTGATCATTTTTATAATAATAAAATCAAAGTTCTAGAGCATGTTCAAATTATTTTGCACGTTATTTATATTTTAAAAGCAATCCTATTTATACTCAGGTTATTTCCTCCTCGTATCTGCGATGTATTTTTGATCTTCCTAGTTTAAAATGTCGTCGTGACCTTTACTTTATTATTATTTTTTTATAAAGTTAACAGAATATGATTGGCTCCAATGATATTCCGAACTGTATTCTAATTAATGTGCCAACCAAGTCACTTAGCAATAATCATTTATTTGTCACTCCATTTGTAAAATATGATTATATTGGTAATTTTTCCTTATATAAATTTGATAAAATTTATAATGAACTTTCTGTGAACTTGGATATTTTTAAGATGACTTTTATTGTTTTTAAAGCTAGGTGTTTTGAACTTTTACATTCATAGCTTGTATTTTTTTTTGTCTATGTTTGATGTAATGTATTGTAGTTTTATTCAAGCAATACTGTAATTGGATTGTTTCTGTAGTGTGTTTTTCTTTAAATAAATAAATAAAAGAAATAAGTATTATACAATCCCAATAAAATTATCATTACTTTAATAAATGTATTTTAGAAAAATTTTTAGGTAACAAAAAAACTTAAAATTTCGTTATAATTGTTGAAAATATTAGATCAGCAGTAATAATGCTCTGCAGAAAAAAAATGCCTTAATACCATTTTTGTTCATTCTTATGTGAAATGACTTTTTGAATCTTAATATGATCCTCATTTTGCCCAATCACCTTAGTTTTCTCGGACGTTTCTTCCTACCTCAAATTTTATTACTACTCGGTAATTTCATTAGCATGAAATTGATATGGAGTGTGGAAAAAGATTATTTTAATATTTAAGAACAAATAATATAATGTATATTAAATAATTATAATAATAGATTAATAAAATATAGTAAATGTAATTTATAATTTCAGTGGCAAATCCCCCCCCCCCCCCTTAAATTTTCCTTTTACCACAAATGTTCATTTTTTAGAATTTTTCCATCGTTAGTTCCTCGGAGGATTATTTAACAGTTAAAATAAGCCTCCCCCCTTCCAAATAAAATTAACAGCCATAAAAATTACCAAACAGCGATAAAATTAGGAGGGCGTCCCCAGAAAGTAGTAGGTGATGGTGCAAAGTGGGCGTCATATTTAGATTCAAGGGGTCATTTTACATAAGAATTTGCATAAAGGGTGTTCGGGCCGATTTTCATGCTGAATTTAAAAGAAAAAAATAAATATAGAGGATTTATTTCAGAATGGATCAGTTATAAATTATCCTGGAAGTCCCTCTTTCTTTTAAATTTTTAACATCATAATTTTCCACTAAACCTAATTAATTGTATGAACTTTTTTTCTCGAAGGCAAAAGTTATTCTTTCATAAACAGTCATCCTTCTGAATTTTATAACAATTTGCCAAAAATATGGGATATTTTTGTCAAAGAAGGGAGTTAGCCATATAATTTAAAGACGAATTCTCTGAATTTAACTGAAATTTAATAGTGCGTTATTTATGCGAACACCATGCGTTTTCTACTTGCCTTAAAGTTAAATCGTATCAAAAATACCTAAATTTACCAATATGAAATTGATATAAATTGTTTTGATTTCATCATTTTTTTAAATTCATCCCAAATAAAAATATGATTTTTTTTTTTTTTTTTTTTTTTATTAATTAAACTATTTCATAATATCAATATCGATTCACAAATACATCCCAAATACTAAATCCGAAATTTAATTTTATGCAGTATTTAAATGATATTTGATAATTCAAAAATCCAATAAATTAAAAGTATGAAAAGTTGCTATACACATTTGAATTTCATAAAAGTAAATTTGATTATTTTTATTTAAATAAATTTGTTCTTTTACAAACTCAATTTGAATTTATCCTGCATTTTTTTCCCATTTTAAATAAAATTTATTTATTTTCCCATAAAATATCCTATAGTTTCAGTAAATGTGAACCATCTAGAGAAAAATCCTTACCAAATATACGTAAATAAAAACAATTCTCTAAAAGTCTTTTTTCTTGAAGAAAATCATTCAATTGCAAAATGATATTAGTTTATGTAGATTTCTTCTGGTTCTCATTTAATTTTTGACAAAAATGTATGGAAATTTTATGCATTTATGCATTTTCTAACACATCCTCATGAATATATCCTGGATCCTTTTATGGAAAGCTTATTATAAAATCTCTTTATTTAAGGTTTCAGCATAAAAAACACTGTTGTATGTTAAACATTTACTAGATGTAAAATTCACTATGGTATTAAAAATTATTTATGGGAAAAAAAAAAAAAAAAAAAAAAAAAAAAAAGAAGAAGAAGAAGAAGAAGAATTGTTGCTGAAGGTCAATGTAAAAATTGTCTATTTCATGTTTATTTTTGTCTTTTCTTTAAGGAGGGGGATTATTTTTTGTCTAATATAAGATGTCTGTTAAAGAGTATGTATGTAAATGTTAATATCAAGAAAAATAAATTATACTAGTATCGCCCAGTGGTCGAAACTCGACCATTTTTTTTGCAAAGCGAGGCAAAGCAAAGTTATTGCCTTGTCCTAAACGGAATGCAAATGCAACACAGCTGCGGCAATTGTTTGCCGATATTCACTCTAACTGAATCAGCAGAGTTTTACTTAATATAACTATTTCTCTCTGTACATGTTAGCCTTTCCTGAAAGGAGAGAAAATCGCAACGTGAAAACGCCACTCGTTGGGTGATACAGGCCAAAAGCTAATCGGTACCATGTCAAACCAAGGTCCAACCAAGTGCCAAATTCTGTTAAATAAATTCGATTGGTTCATAAAGTACAGTGTTTGAAAAAAAAAAAAAAAAAGATATTTTTCAAAAATGGTCGAATTGAGTTCGGGAAATTTCAAAACGTGTAACTTTATCGAAAACCGAAAATCTAAAACATTTCTGAATCTTATATATGCAGAGGAAAGAATAATAACTCCACTTCTTAAAAAATAAAAATAAGTAGTCAATTTCACTTAATTAAAATGCAAGGAAATCTCAAAACGTGTAAATTCATCAAAAACCGGAAATCAAAAGTTTTTACGTATCTTCTACTTGCTTCTTATACCCACAAAAGCTAGCAATAAAGACACTTTTTTAAAAAATAAGTAGCCAATTTCAGTTAATTGAAACGCAAAGAAAGCTCAAAACATGTAAATTCAGCAAAAAACCTCTTCCGTTGCAACATATTAGTATTTTATATCAGATACTTTATTTAGACATTTAAAAACAAATTTAACTTCAAATTATGATAGAATATTTACCATTTTCCTTTTATTTAGTATATTAGTTGAATATTTATTGTTTAAATATCACCCATTCAAATGAAATGTTTATGTTTACATTCGAAACTGGAAGTTTGCCATTTTTTTTTCTGGAGTTTTGTGATTTTAAATTAAAATTTTATCAATTTTACAGAAACAAATAACTCAATCGAACACATGTAGACAGCAGACAGTAACTTATATATAACTCAAATATCGAATTAAATTCGGCAGATAATTTCCGTTATTTTTCAATAATTTTTTACAAAAAATCCAATGGACGATTAACGTAGAAAATCTTTTTCATGGCTCCATGGACAGACAGTGACGTCATCACTTCGCTTGCGTATAGTGATGCTACAAATTACTGTCTATGGTTTTATTTGAGCTTTATGAAATTGCCAGATTTAACAACTTTCTACTTTTAGGTATTTTTTAATGGAAAGGAATATGTGTATAAAAGGGAAAAATGGGGTAAAATGTATAAAAAATAAATGTATTTTTAAATACCTTCTTGACATCGTAAGAAAATAATATTTGTATTGGCACCTTCCGGCTAACCATACCTTTCGAATGATACCATTTTCAACCCTCTACTTCCATAATTAATATGTTAAAAAGGGACAACAAATTTTATGCTTGCCTATTAATATATAGATAAATGAAAAAATGTACATTTGTATCTAAATGTTTGAGCATCTATATGTATGCATGTGTACGTAAGACATTCAGGAAGCAATGTCTTTTCGCTATATTTATTATAGTAAAAAGTTTGATATAATTAAAGAACAAAAAGAATTAAAACATTTGTTTATAATATGTAATACAATTACAAAATTCTTCGAAAATTTATACATAGTATTTTAAATGATCAACCAAAAACTTATATTTACTATACTGAAAACTTTTTTTATATTCGAAAATGGAAGTCTGCCATTTTATTTTTCTAAAATTTTGAAATTTGAAATTATAATTTTATGAATTTTACAGATAAAAAATCTATCTAACACACCCAGACAGTAACTTATGTATAACTATACCCAAATATGGAAATTAAAATCGAGAGATTATTTTCCTTAAGGTTAAAAAAAAAAAAATAAAAAATAAAAAATCCAATGGACGATTAACACAGGAAATCTTTTGCTGGGCCACGCGGATGGTCAGTGACGTAATTCCTTCACTACGTATAGTAATTAATCTTTTTTTTTTTTTTAATAGGTAGTCGATTTTAGTTATTTGGAAAGCATTATGTTTTTGCTTAAAAATATATCTTCAAATTAGAGTTAGAGTAAATCACACACAGACACACACACACAAAAAAAAAAAAAAAAAAAAAAAAATTAGAACTTTCATAAATCAAATCCTTTTTTTAATTTGCGCATATTTTCAGCAAAATAAACTTTAGATCTACAACGAATTCACTCAGATTTCTACCATTTTAATGTCGGTTTTCTCTTAAAAAAAAAAAAAAAAAATCTGTAGTCCTGAGTAGAGTGATGCTACATCTATACAAATTACTGTGTATATGGTTTTATTTGAGTTTTAAGAAATTGCCAGATTTATATATAAATTACAAGTTTCTACTTTAGGTATTTTTTAATATAAAAGAATATGTGTATAAAATGGAAAAATGCGTAAAATATTAAAGTATTTGTAAATAACTTCTTGACATAGTAAGTTTTTTTTTTTTTTTTTTTTTTTTTTTTTTTGTATTCTGCAAATCTGGCTTATCATATCTTTTGAATGATACCACTTTCAACTCACCACTCCCGTAATTAATATGTTAAAAGTGTACTACAAATTTCATGCTCGTCTATTAATATACAGATAATAATGATATAATAATAATGATAATAATTATAATAATAATTATAATAATAATCATTTTTTAAAGAACTTACATTTCTAGGGCGATTGATATTTATGTTAATCTCGAGGAAAATATAAGGCAAAAATTACATTATTAATAAATTTCAAAATAAATAGATAAATAATTAAAGGATTATATATATATATATATATATATATATATATATATATATACAGTCGCCAGAAGTATTCTTCGAGCAACTCCACCCCGTCAGAATTTTTCACGATTCAATTAAGTTGTCGGTTTGAATAATAAATATTTAGAATTTAAATATATTATTTAAATATTTTATTTTAATAATAAAATATTTATTATTTAAATATTTTATTTTAATAATAAAATATTTATTATTTGTTTATCGAATCGTTAAAAATATATTATTTGTTTATCGAATCGTTAAAAAAATATATTCAATATTGGTACAGCATTCATTTAAAAAATGTCCTTATTCAATATTGTAAATTTCAGACAGAATGAAGGAATGAGTACGGCTATTTATAAAGAATGAATCCAAGTCAATCAACCAACCTTGAAAAAAAAAAAAAATATATATATATATATTTTTTTTTTTTTTTTTTTTTTTTTCAAGGTTGATTGATTGGTTGATTTAAAAAAATAATTCTTATTCAATATTTCTATTTCAAAGACATTAGCTATCTCAGATTCAAAGGCATCGTTTCAATATTGAAATATTACTATTATATCTCTCCAATTCAAAGTCTCAATTTATAAACATCCAATATTGGCACTCTATCTATCGCAAAAAAATGGGCCGAACGAAGCGTCAAAGACAGAAATCTGCCATGAGACGCTTCGTTCGGCCCATTTTTTTGCCCCCCTCCAGATTTAAGGCATTAGTTCGTACCATCTAGATCGATCCCCCACAAAGACTTTGATTTTGGACGGAGGGGTGTCTGTCCAAGAAATAGTCTCAAATCTATCTTCGTGGAGGCGAGGGTCGTCATCGTGGTCCCCATCGAAGAACAGCATGGTTCTGTCTATGAAATCTTTTAAGAATTCATTTATGCATGTGTCAGAGTCCCTCACGATCCGAATTCGGATGGCTTTATGGATGCATGAGGTGGGTACTATGGGGTCTAGAATCTGGATTTTAGAGGATGTCAGCATGGCCTCGAATCCCAACGACGACAGGGCATCTCCAAAATGTATCTCGTCGACTGGATACACCCAGGTATTGGCTAGAGAGATAGGTAACCTGACCCTCCTGTAAACGAGATCGCACACCTTCAGCCTGGTCGTTTTTTTCACGTAAGATCGGCCCATCAGCTTGGCCACATCAGAGGCCCTGACGAACAAAAGTCCATCCGCAGAGACTACGAATAGGATTTTAGCGTCAAGCTGTGGATGTTCAATAGTGAATAGCATGGCAACAGAAGTCAAAATGATGCAGGCTCTTAGAGGCAGCTCGTATATATACCCGATTCGTGACCTCGTTTTATCAGGCTTTACTAAGAAAACAGGATGTATCAGCTGTTTTTTGAGGATGCGATAAAATCTGTCCTTCTAGAACGATAAAATTATTTATATAATTAGTTTAAACGGGATCTTGCATAAGCTACCGATAGCATGAGGATGTGCGTCACAGGACGTGCGTCACAGATAAGATATTTACTTGGAATTTAGATAGAACTAAAGATTACTGCTAGTATAAATACAGGCTGCTGGACGAGACATTTCATTCTGAGCTACTGCTTACTGTTTGATACTTTCCAAAATGATCTTCCAAATTCTATCTGATGAACTGAATGTTAAATTGACATGCTTTTTATCATTTGACAACCAAATTTTTATCAAAGGCCGAGACGTGGCCTATTACATGGGGCATGAAAACCCCAGTAGAGTGGTGAACTTGTGCCATATAACGGTAACGGACATTGCTCCTGAGGGCTTGAAACTACCCCCGTCTTTAGCCAAGACATGCGTCTTTGGACTAGAGGATGCAAAAATATTGATGGATATGCATCCAGGAGAGTTTGATTCCCTATTTCAGGGGCCGATTGAAATTCTTACGCCCATCGAATGCAGCTTAAACCTGAGGCGGCCTGTCCAGGTTAAGCTCGCAGCCATAACCTCATCCAATGCCACAATGGAGAGTTTCTTGGCCGATTTAAAGAATGTCATGGAGGAGTACCTGGCAACGGTACCCATGGACACCTATGTGTTTGGCGAACGATATGGGGACTTGGAGCTAGGCTATTTCCCCCGAAAAATAAAAGTTTTGGTGGGAAACAAGCCCTACTTCTATAAATCCTCGTCTTAAGATCAGGACGAGGTGCAAAAAAATGGGTCGAGCGAAGCCTCTCATGACATAAGTCATTGAGGCTTCGCTCGGCCCATTTTTTTGCGATAGATAGAGTGCCAACATTGGATGCGTACCGATTTGAACTTGTAAATTTGAAGGGATATGGCTTAGCTATAAGATAATTTTGATAAAATATCTATAGACAAATTTAAGGTATCTGAGTTTAAAAATTTAATTGTTTCATTTAAAATTTACTGTGTAAAATTTAAAATTTTTAAAGACTAAGTGTGGCGGTCATTATAATTCTAATTTTTCAAGGGATATGGCTTAGCTATAAGATAAATATGAAACTTGGTCGATAGCTAAATTTAAGGGATCTGAATTTAAAAATTTAATTTTTTTCGTTTAAAATTTATATGTAAAATTTAAAATTTTTAAAGACTAAGTGTAGCCAAGCCAACATTGAAAGCGTACCGATTGTAATTTTCAAGGGATATGGCTTAGCTATAAGATAAATATGAATCTTGGTAAAATATATAGATTCAATAGCTAAATTTAAGGGATCTGAGTTTAAAAATTTAATTTTTTCATTTAAAATTTATATGTAAAATTTAAATTTTTTAAAGGTTAAGTGTAGCCAAGCCAGTTATTATGATCTATAAAAAGATTTTCGAGAAACTATTGACAGGATGCTTGATAAGCGGCTTCGATTAAAATTACAATCAGATCTCTATAAAAAGATTTTTCGAGAAGTGTTGACAGGATATTATGTAAGCCTTTCCTCAGGATGCCCGGTTATAATCAGATCGATAAAAATTGCTCAAGAGACAGGATATTATGCAAGCCTTTCCTCTTGATAAGCAGTTCTTAGAAAATTACTATCAGATCCTGTCCGGGTATATATACGAGTGTCCAGCGAGAGCTCTTCAATTGCTAGTCGATCTCTCTACTAGCTGCTTAGATTCATTAGCTCTCTGTCAGTCATGTTTTTCCATGTAAAAAATTATGCTTATGGCGTTGCCTTTAAATGCTTAATGGCCACTGATGGCACCCTGTTTGTCCGGGCTGAGGACCTGGCTATTTATTCGAGGCACCCTCTAAATCTTCATTTTGCCGAAAAATATGCAGGCCTCACCGTCCGAGACGTGATGGACCCTAAAATCGATTTACCTAAATGGCTCGCTAAGACGAGAATCTTCTCCATTAGCGAAGCCAAACATCATTTGAAAGGGTTCATGGGCGAACAGGAATTTGATGAAATGTTCGACGGTTCGGCCATGGTGAAATACCAGGCTAACATGAAGCTCAGCTTCGAGAAAGCCATAGGTGTTCGATTTGTAGAAAGGTCCCATACCAAGTTCGAAGACTTCCTTGCCACATACCAACTACAGGTGAGGAAATTTTTTGAGCTTGAATATGAGGATTATGAATTATACAAATCTCAAATGACCGGACCGTTGAAGATGACCATCAGGAGGTCATCTAATGAGCAACCCATAGAGAGCTTGTGTTAATCTTTAAAATGAGAGTAAAAAAATGGGTCGAACGAGGTGTCTCATGGCAGAATTTCTGTCTTTGACACCTCGTTCGACCCATTTTTTTGCGATAGATATAGTGCCAACATTGGACGGGTTTAATTTAAGACTTTGATGCTAAGGGGGCTTAATTTAAGTATTTATAAAAAAAATCTATTAAGCTAGTATTGAAGAGGTTATCAGCATAAAAAAAATAATTAAGACGTTTAAGTTGAGACTTTACAATTACATGTATGAAAATATTATTAAGACTGAAAAATATATGGATGGGTCTATAATTGAATTAAGTATTTTTTCAAATTTAAAAAAAAATTGAAAATTTTGCAAATTTGACCAACTTTAGAAACGTAATCTTAAAATAAAAATATTTTTGAAAACTAATCGTGGAATCGTGATTCTTATTACATATACATAGTAAAATAAGCAATTTAATTACTTTTCAGTCGTTTTTTTTTCAAATTTAAAAAAAATTGAAAATTTTGCAAATTTGACCAACTTTAGAAACGTGATCTTAAAATAAAAATATTTTTGAAAACTAATCGTGGAATCGTGATTCTTATTACATATACATAGTAAAATAAACAATTTAATTACTTTTCAGTCGTTTTTTTCAAATTTAAAAAAAATTGAAAATTTTGCAAATTCGACCAACTTTAGAAACGTAATCTTAAAATAAAAATATTTTTGAAAACTAATCGTGGAATCGTGATTCTTATTACATATACATAGTAAAATAAGCAATTTAATTCAGTCATTTTTTTCAAATTTAAAAAAAATTGAAAATTTTGCAAATTTGGCCAACTTTAGAAACGTGATCTTAAAATAAAAATATTTTTGAAAACTAATCGTGGAATCGTGATTCTTATTACATATACATAGTAAAATAAGCAATTTGATTACTTTTCAGTCGTTTTTTTTCAAATTTAAAAAAAATTGAAAATTTTGACAGAGGTGGTGGCACATCAGCAAATTTAGATAAACTGTTACTTTAGCATGATATATATATAGGCTAGCTAGAGTCAATCAATCAATCAACCAACCTTGAAAAAAAAAAAAAAAAATATTTTTTTTTTTTTTTTTTTTTTTTCACAGTTGGTAGTTTAACATAATTAAACTCTCTCTCTACGAGCCAGCTTGACGGTCAACTCATACGCTCTGTCTTTTTCATCAACTACATAGTCTTTCTCTATTTCCTCAAACTTTCTCTTAACCGTAGCAGTCAATTCTTGAAGCATGTCGCCCGATTTGACAGAATATATACCTTCAGCTCTCACACGCATGGAAAAGTTGCTAGGTTTCTCTTCTTCAGTATCCCCATACCTGGATTCTACCGACGGGGGTGCGTAGATATTCGTATGTTGTTCGCAGACTGCCCTCGAGTATTCGTAATACCCTTTAAGCCAATCTTGTAAATTCATCTCGCCTTCGTTTCGAACTGTGATTTCAAAGGCCATCTTTCTGCTGAACGGTATAATGCTGGGATACGTAGAGGTTACCCGGCCATCGGTCCACAGTTTCTGGATACGGCAGATCTCCTCGATAGGCATTCGGTGCGTCTTCACAAGTACGTGCAGCATATCGTTGAAATCAAACACGCGCCTGGAACTCATGTTCAAGCGTTGTGCATTGGGATATAGATTAGCCAGATCCTTGTTGGAATATCGATGTGCAAAGTTGTAAGGTGACGCGTAGCCTAGATATTTGCCAACATCGACGGCTATGAAATAAACATCTCTACCAACAGTAGCGGCGATGAGTGCAGGCTTGGTATCAAAACAAATTTTCAGATACATGATTGCGTTATGATCTTTCAATGGCAACTAGAATGGACAGAATGATGGTAGCTTGAGTACGGAACCACTATTTATACAGAATATCCATGAGTGGGCGTGGCATGTAAAAAAAAAAAAAAAAAAAAAAAAAAAATTTTTTTTTTTTTTTTTTTTTTTTCCAAGTTAGTTGTTTATTTAGTTATCATCTTTGATCTAGAAAACTTCTTTATAAGCTTATCCGCCTCGTTTTCAATCTCTGTACGAATCGAGTCCAAGTCATAGCTGCAGCCCTCGTCCTTTTCATAGACTGAAATTATATCTTTTAGCGAATCGCTCACCATTTCTTCTTTGATTTTTTCAAAGTCTTCGCCGATTTTGGAGTACGCAGATAGGTATCTATTATAATTTACATAATTTTTGATCTTGTACTTATTGAGAGCTTGTTCGTTGAACTGCTTACGCTTAACCTTAAAAATGTTCCTAGAGCGTGGAGATTCTTCAGCGTCGGCCTTCATGACGAATCCTTCTAGCGGACACTCTGCATAAGCGCTGGGATACGTTTCAACTTTTTCGTACAGATCCCCTATCGTTTGGTAATCTAAATCTAAGATGGGTACGTGGGGTAGCATCACTCGCTGGAAAATGTTCACGGCTTTGCTATACTTCATAAACGTATCTGAATCCAGTTGGTAGATGTCGAAGGCCCGAAAAAAGACAGTATTGCTACCGAATACGACTTCGGATTCAAAATCGCGATAGGTTATTCTCTTCATGTGGCTTCCGAATACTTCTCCATAAATGATAAAATTGTCATGTAAAATGTCTTTGATAAGCCGTACCTTTTCCGACAGCGGTTCCAAGATTGCGTTCAAGTTAAAAAGGCGTGTCTTTTCATCTAGCACTACGTTTCTAGATTGTATCCTGAACGTATTCTTCACGTAGCCAATACCGATATTAGAGCCATCCAATTTTTCGGTAGCTATTAAAGGTATGCCCGAATAAATTTGGCTTGTGATCTCGTGGTACTTGATAAGGGCCATCGTAAATAGATTAGAAACAGAACGGTCAGACTAGAAAATATCTAATAAGCTATTTCAATGAGTATGAAGACAGAATGAATGTAGCTTGAGTACGGAGCCGCTATTTATACTAAATATAAATCAACTAATCAACCAACCAACTGAAAAAAAAAAAAAAAAAAAAAAAAATATTTTTTTTTTTTTTTTTTCAAGGTTGGTTGGTTTCTAAAGTTATATTTCTAAAGTTATATTTCACAGTTGGTTTCTAAAGTTATATTCCTCAATTGGCCGCTAAAATTATATTTCTCAGTTGGCTGCTAAAGTTATATTTCTTTATCCATTCATTGTAGATGGCGCTACAGTCTATATATATAGTATATATATAGTATATCTATTAGGGTGGGTGGGAGTGGAATTTATTTCTTCTACTGTACGGTCATGCATAAACTCGCTCCTGACCCACTTCCTTTAAAATAGGATGAAATAGCGTAATTTATACAATATTGGCTTTGAAAACAAGACTTTTGCCTGACAAATTACAAAATACTGCAGGTTTTCATGAAATCAGAATAGATCATAGGCTTTTATAGAAAAATCTAGCTCTCTAGTGTACATCTTGCTGAAAACCCATTACGAGACATAGTGACTAGACGACCGTTGCTGGCAAATGTCGAGACACAATGAGCGTGTAGTCATGTTAGCGATACTATATATAGAGAATGTAATCAACCAATCAACCAACCTTGAAAAAAAAAAAAAAATATATATATATATATATATTTTTTTTTTCCAAGGTTGGTTGATTGGTTGATTACATTCTCTATATATAGTATCGCTGACGTGCCACTTCATCAGTCTATCTCAATCTTTGCCAGCAACGGTTCTAATCTGTTTCAAATTTAATGGCAGGATATTATGTAACCCATTTCTTCATAAACAGGACGCGATAAAGTTATTTATAGCTGTCCTCGCCGATAGCAACAGGACATCCTCTCTAAGCGATAATCTAAAAGGTCATCCGGTCGAGCCTTATCAGACTCGCCAGAGTATAAATACCGGCCTCTCGCCTCAGCTTATTCATTCTGACCCTCTGCTTTTTGAAATGGCCACTCTATCATTTGACTCTCTGACGGATGAACGAGTTGATTGCGACTGTGTCATAATACCGCAATGGAACGTATTGAACACCCCTCGCGTATCTTGTGAGCTAATATGTAATTATGATCATTCTATGAATATGCCAGCTCCAGCTATCATTCCCAAACCTAAGCCAGCTCCCACACCTAAACCGGCTCCAGTTCTCATTCAAAAACCAGCACCAGCACTTAAACCAGATCCAGTTCTCACACCTAAGCCTGATCCAGTTCCCACACCTAAGCCTGATCAAGTTCCCACACCTAAGCCAGTTCAAATTTCAATACCCATGTCAGAGATGATGTATTTTAAAGTACCAAACCTATTAAGCCCGCTACCAAAATCTCCAATTTCAGAAGACCCGTCCAAAGTAACAACTTATCGTGCCTGGAAGCCTCCACCGAAGATAGATTTCGTGGTACGGCCTAAGTTAAAAACTGCTGGCTTTGAAGATCCTAGAATTCGAAGACGGCAGGGCATAGTCGTTCTCAAGTCGGACGTCGATCTGAGAGATGGCAAATGTTACAGCTTCATACAAACAGAGGTCAGGAAAAATTACTGTTGGGTTTAAGCCCAAACGATTTATAAAAAAATCGGGTCGAACGAAGTGTCTCATGGCAGATTACTGTCTTTGACACTTCGTTCGACCCGTTTTTTTTGTAACAATTATATTGCCAATATTGGATGCGTTTAAGATTTTGACTTAAGATTTTTGACTTAAGAATTTGAATGGATATTTTTATAACTGAAGTCTTGGAGATATATATTTTTATCCAACTTAAAACAGTTTGGCAAAACAATATTATTTTCAAATCAAAAACTATAAAATTGAAATGATAAACTTTGAAAAATTTTGGTGAAAAATTGCAAAAAAAAAATAGTATCTTGAAAAAATTATAGAAATCGGCCAAAGACACTTTAACATGATATATATAGGTTAGCTAGAGTCAATCAACCAATCAATCAACCTTGAAAAAAAAAAAAAAAAAAAAAAAAAATAATATTTTTTTTTTTTTTTCAAGGTTGGTTGATTGATTGATTGACTCTAGCTAACCTATATATATATATCATGTTAAAGTGTATACACTATCATTGTCCAGCAATGCTTATCTGCGTCTATAAAAATCTTTACTGCATCCTGTTTCATAGCAAATGAGTTATACAATATCCTGTTTCCGCGTTTAGCGACATCTATAAATAGCTCATCCTGTTTTCGTAGAAACTGACTTATGCAATATCCTGTCTTCAGATTGACAATATCCTGTTTCCGCGTCCAGCGACAATAATTCTATAATAAGCCTTATCTTATCCTGTTTTCGTAGAAACTGACTTATGCAATATCCTGCATCCTGTCTTCAGATTGACTATATAAGCTCTGGCATTTGATCGAATAGCCATTCTCTCTTCGGAGCTTTGAACTACCAATATGTATAAAAATCAATGCTCTCTGAAGAAGCTTAAAGCGGTAAACTCGCTACGAAACCGTTTTGGAGTTATCGAACTGTTTCCCAAAAACCTTTCGCCTACTGTTAAAAAATTGGAAGAGTATCCACACTTCCAAACCATGATCGGTGAAGGCAAGATTTGTGTATTCTGTCTATACATGACGTCCGATTTGAAGATTGAATTCAAAAAACGTACTCTGACGGACAAGATAACGAATACAATCCCAGCCATAGGCAGAGAGGCCAAGACAAACTATCCGCTGAGACCTCAGGAGATTAAATGGAGCACTCTGATGAACCGATATAAAAGACCCCCCAGCGAAGCCAACAGAACCAACGCCGACGTGAGAATTGGTTTCAAGTGCCCCAACAATCAGTTTCTTGTAAAGTCCTATTTTACGTTTGGTCAGCGAACCGTCGGACAAGGATGCGCCCATATCATACAGACTTTGAACGTGCCATTCCTGTTCTTTGTGAGGCGTCCTGGCGAGACACGAGTAAAACCGGACAACAGATACTTTGCTGGCGACAAGCTCCATTACTACGACCGTTTCATATTGATTGCCGACTCCAGTTACAAGGTGCCTGCTGGGACCACCTACATTCTGTTTACGACTCAAAAAAACTTTTTCAGTTTGGACATTGTGCCAGAGAATTTAGAGTTGGGCTTCGAAACCAAAAATCCTTTGGTAGAACGCATAACAAAAATAGATGGTATGTACGACGTATCCGTACCAACGCCCATGATACAGCATATAGATGATGAAGACGACTCTCCCGTAGAAATGAGTACTGAAGTCGCTAGAATAACATCTAAATATTTTGATAAGCCAACGTCTCCAATCTCAGAGCCATCCCAAGAGCCAGAAATCTATTTTCCGGAGTCATCTCAAGAGTCGTCCCAAGAACCAGAGCCAGAGATCTATTTTCCTGTGGACAGAAGAACAATAGTCATAACAACAAACTTTGCAGCCCAATACAAGTCTCTGACTTTTAAAGACTGGAAAAACTTGAAAGATCGCCCCGACAATAACTTTGTACGCCCCTACGGACCAGATCTACCTGGACTTGACCTGAGAATTAAATCGGTAAAACGGAAGGCTGAGACAAATCCCAAGAGTGCCAAGAAACGTAAGCCATCTTTCAAGGAGGCGGCCACAAATACAGAGCCAGTGTTTAAATGCCCACTACCACCTGAGCCAGTTTTTAAACGTCCAGCACCCATTGAAAGTCCTGAGATATGTCCCATTGAAAGTCCTGAGATATGTCCAGAGCCCGTTGAAGATCCTGAACCCATTGAAAATCCTGAGATATGTCCCATTGAAAATCCTGAGATATGTCCAGAGCCCGTTGAAGATCCTGAACCCATTGAAAATCCTGAGATATGTCCCATTGAAAATCCTGAGATATGTCCAAAGCCCGTTGAAGATCCTGAACCCATTGAAAATCCTGAACCCATTGAAAATCCTGATCCCATTGAAAATCCAGAATATTTTTATGGATGGCCTACTATTGAAAGCTCAGAGGTACGAACTGAACTGGATGAGCTTGATAATATTTTATGTACGCCTTTATCCATGCCAGCGGATACGCTAGACTCGTTGATGGATGATCTTATGACGCCATCAACTATACAGTATACGATGGAACCGCTGGAGACTCAGTTCAAAGTGCCAGGATTTGAACTGCCAGATTTTATGTAACTATAAAAATATGTAAAATTTAAAAAATTTGGGTCAAACGAGGCTTCCTCATGTTTAGATTTGTCATTATGACTTATCTTTACGATGGAAGCCTCGTTTGACCCATTTTTTTTAAATCAAAATGCTACCAATATTGGTATTGAAAAAAAAAATAACTTATAAAATTTATCAGAACAATAAAAAAATTGGGTCAAACGAGGTGTCTCATGGCAGAATTTCTGTCTTTGACACCTCGTTCGACCCATTTTTTTGCGATAGATATAGTGCCAACATTGGACGGGTTTAATTTAAGACTTTGATGCTAAGGGGGCTTAATTTAAGTATTTATAAAAAAAATCTATTAAGCTAGTATTGAAGAGGTTATCAGCATAAAAAAAATAATTAAGACGTTTAAGTTGAGACTTTACAATTACATGTATGAAAATATTATTAAGACTGAAAAATATATGGATGGGTCTATAATTGAATTAAGTATTTTTTCAAATTTAAAAAAAAATTGAAAATTTTGCAAATTTGACCAACTTTAGAAACGTAATCTTAAAATAAAAATATTTTTGAAAACTAATCGTGGAATCGTGATTCTTATTACATATACATAGTAAAATAAGCAATTTAATTACTTTTCAGTCGTTTTTTTTTCAAATTTAAAAAAAATTGAAAATTTTGCAAATTTGACCAACTTTAGAAACGTGATCTTAAAATAAAAATATTTTTGAAAACTAATCGTGGAATCGTGATTCTTATTACATATACATAGTAAAATAAACAATTTAATTACTTTTCAGTCGTTTTTTTCAAATTTAAAAAAAATTGAAAATTTTGCAAATTCGACCAACTTTAGAAACGTAATCTTAAAATAAAAATATTTTTGAAAACTAATCGTGGAATCGTGATTCTTATTACATATACATAGTAAAATAAGCAATTTAATTCAGTCATTTTTTTCAAATTTAAAAAAAATTGAAAATTTTGCAAATTTGGCCAACTTTAGAAACGTGATCTTAAAATAAAAATATTTTTGAAAACTAATCGTGGAATCGTGATTCTTATTACATATACATAGTAAAATAAGCAATTTGATTACT
This sequence comes from Salticus scenicus, assembly GCA_963930645.1. Taxonomy (NCBI): domain Eukaryota; kingdom Metazoa; phylum Arthropoda; class Arachnida; order Araneae; family Salticidae; genus Salticus; species Salticus scenicus. Next base: position 138,025,302 of record OZ005648.1, read on the forward strand.
TTTCAGTCGTTTTTTTTCAAATTTAAAAAAAATTGAAAATTTTGACAGAGGTGGTGGCACATCAGCAAATTTAGATAAACTGTTACTTTAGCATGATATATATATAGGCTAGCTAGAGTCAATCAATCAATCAACCAACCTTGAAAAAAAAAAAAAAAAAAAAAAAATTTTTTTTTTTTTTTTTTTTTTTCACAGTTGGTAGTTTAACATAATTAAACTCTCTCTCTACGAGCCAGCTTGACGGTCAACTCATACGCTCTGTCTTTTTCATCAACTACATAGTCTTTCTCTATTTCCTCAAACTTTCTCTTAACCGTAGCAGTCAATTCTTGAAGCATGTCGCCCGATTTGACAGACCATATACCTTCAGCTCTCACACGCATGGAAAAGTTGCTAGGTTTCTCTTCTTCAGTATCCCCATACCTGGATTCTACCGACGGAGGTGCGTAGATATTCGTATGTTGTTCGCAGACTGCCCTCGAGTATTCGTAATACCTTTTAAGCCAATCTTGTAAATTCATCTCGCCTTCGTTTCGAACTGTGATTTCAAAGGCCATCTTTCTGCTGAACGGTATAATGCTGGGATACGTAGAGGTTACCCGGCCATCGGTCCACAGTTTCTGGATACGGCAGATCTCCTCGATAGGCATTCGGTGCGTCTTCACAAGTACGTGCAGCATATCGTTGAAATCAAACACGCGCCTGGAACTCATGTTCAAGCGTTGTGCATTGGGATATAGATTAGCCAGATCCTTGTTGGAATATCGATGTGCAAAGTTGTAAGGTGACGCGTAGCCTAGATATTTGCCAACATCGACGGCTATGAAATAAACATCTCTACCAACAGTAGCGGCGATGAGTGCAGGCTTGGTATCAAAACAAATTTTCAGATACATGATTGCGTTATGATCTTTCAATGGCAACTAGAATGGACAGAATGATGGTAGCTTGAGTACGGAACCACTATTTATACAGAATATCCATGAGTGGGCGTGGCATGTAAAAAAAAAAAAAAAAAAAATATATATATATATTTTTTTTTTTTTTTTTTTTTTCAAGTTAGTTGTTTATTTAGTTATCATCTTTGATCTAGAAAACTTCTTTATAAGCTTATCCGCCTCGTTTTCAATCTCTGTACGAATCGAGTCCAAGTCATAGCTGCAGCCCTCGTCCTTTTCATAGACTGAAATTATATCTTTTAGCGAATCGCTCACCATTTCTTCTTTGATTTTTTCAAAGTCTTCGCCGATTTTGGAGTACGCAGATAGGTATCTATTATAATTTACATAATTTTTGATCTTGTACTTATTGAGAGCTTGTTCGTTGAACTGCTTACGCTTAACCTTAAAAATGTTCCTAGAGCGTGGAGATTCTTCAGCGTCGGCCTTCATGACGAATCCTTCTAGCGGACACTCTGCATAAGCGCTGGGATACGTTTCAACTTTTTCGTACAGATCCCCTATCGTTTGGTAATCTAAATCTAAGATGGGTACGTGGGGTAGCATCACTCGCTGGAAAATGTTCACGGCTTTGCTATACTTCATAAACGTATCTGAATCCAGTTGGTAGATGTCGAAGGCCCGAAAAAAGACAGTATTGCTACCGAATACGACTTCGGATTCAAAATCGCGATAGGTTATTCTCTTCATGTGGCTTCCGAATACTTCTCCATAAATGATAAAATTGTCATGTAAAATGTCTTTGATAAGCCGTACCTTTTCCGACAGCGGTTCCAAGATTGCGTTCAAGTTAAAAAGGCGTGTCTTTTCATCTAGCACTACGTTTCTAGATTGTATCCTGAAAGTATTCTTCACGTAGCCAATACCGATATTAGAGCCATCCAATTTTTCGGTAGCTATTAAAGGTATGCCCGAATAAATTTGGCTTGTGATCTCGTGGTACTTGATAAGGGCCATCGTAAATAGATTAGAAACAGAACGGTCAGACTAGAAAATATCTAATAAGCTATTTCAATGAGTATGAAGACAGAATGAATGTAGCTTGAGTACGGAGCCGCTATTTATACTAAATATAAATCAACTAATCAACCAACCAACTGAAAAAAAAAAAAAAAAAAAAAATTTTTTTTTTTTTTTTTTTTTTTCAAGGTTGGTTGGTTTCTAAAGTTATATTTCTAAAGTTATATTTCACAGTTGGTTTCTAAAGTTATATTCCTCAATTGGCCGCTAAAATTATATTTCTCAGTTGGCTGCTAAAGTTATATTTCTTTATCCATTCATTGTAGATGGCGCTACAGTCTATATATATAGTATATATATAGTATATCTATTAGGGTGGGTGGGAGTGGAATTTATTTCTTCTACTGTACGGTCATGCATAAACTCGCTCCTGACCCACTTCCTTTAAAATAGGATGAAATAGCGTAATTTATACAATATTGGCTTTGAAAACAAGACTTTTGCCTGACAAATTACAAAATACTGCAGGTTTTCATGAAATCAGAATAGATCATAGGCTTTTATAGAAAAATCTAGCTCTCTAGTGTACATCTTGCTGAAAACCCATTACGAGACATAGTGACTAGACGACCGTTGCTGGCAAATGTCGAGACACAATGAGCGTGTAGTCATGTTAGCGATACTATATATAGAGAATGTAATCAACCAATCAACCAACCTTGAAAAAAAAAAAAAATATATATATATATATATATTTTTTTTTTTTTTTCCAAGGTTGGTTGATTGGTTGATTACATTCTCTATATATAGTATCGCTGACGTGCCACTTCATCAGTCTATCTCAATCTTTGCCAGCAACGGTTCTAATCTGTTTCAAATTTAATGGCAGGATATTATGTAACCCATTTCTTCATAAACAGGACGCGATAAAGTTATTTATAGCTGTCCTCGCCGATAGCAACAGGACATCCTCTCTAAGCGATAATCTAAAAGGTCATCCGGTCGAGCCTTATCAGACTCGCCAGAGTATAAATACCGGCCTCTCGCCTCAGCTTATTCATTCTGACCCTCTGCTTTTTGAAATGGCCACTCTATCATTTGACTCTCTGACGGATGAACGAGTTGATTGCGACTGTGTCATAATACCGCAATGGAACGTATTGAACACCCCTCGCGTATCTTGTGAGCTAATATGTAATTATGATCGTTCTATGAATATGCCAGCTCCAGCTATCATTCCCAAACCTAAGCCAGCTCCCACACCTAAACCGGCTCCAGTTCTCATTCAAAAACCAGCACCAGCACTTAAACCAGATCCAGTTCTCACACCTAAGCCTGATCCAGTTCCCACACCTAAGCCTGATCCAGTTCCCACACCTAAGCCAGTTCAAATTTCAATACCCATGTCAGAGATGATGTATTTTAAAGTACCAAACCTATTAAGCCCGCTACCAAAATCTCCAATTTCAGAAGACCCGTCCAAAGTAACAACTTATCGTGCCTGGAAGCCTCCACCGAAGATAGATTTCGTGGTACGGCCTAAGTTAAAAACTGCTGGCTTTGAAGATCCTAGAATTCGAAGACGGCAGGGCATAGTCGTTCTCAAGTCGGACGTCGATCTGAGAGATGGCAAATGTTACAGCTTCATACAAACAGAGGTCAGGAAAAATTACTGTTGGGTTTAAGCCCAAACGATTTATAAAAAAATCGGGTCGAACGAAGTGTCTCATGGCAGATTACTGTCTTTGACACTTCGTTCGACCCGTTTTTTTTGTAACAATTATATTGCCAATATTGGATGCGTTTAAGATTTTGACTTAAGATTTTTGACTTAAGAATTTGAATGGATATTTTTATAACTGAAGTCTTGGAGATATATATTTTTATCCAACTTAAAACAGTTTGGCAAAACAATATTATTTTCAAATCAAAAACTATAAAATTGAAATGATAAACTTTGAAAAATTTTGGTGAAAAATTGCAAAAAAAAATAGTATCTTGAAAAAATTATAGAAATCGGCCAAAGACACTTTAACATGATATATATAGGTTAGCTAGAGTCAATCAACCAATCAATCAACCTTGAAAAAAAAAAAAAAAAAAAAAAAAAAAAAAAAAAAATTTTTTTTTTTTTTTTCAAGGTTGGTTGATTGATTGATTGACTCTAGCTAACCTATATATATCATGTTAAAGTGTATACACTATCATTGTCCAGCAATGCTTATCTGCGTCTATAAAAATCTTTACTGCATCCTGTTTCATAGCAAATGAGTTATACAATATCCTGTTTCCGCGTTTAGCGACATCTATAAATAGCTCATCCTGTTTTCGTAGAAACTGACTTATGCAATATCCTGTCTTCAGATTGACAATATCCTGTTTCCGCGTCCAGCGACAATAATTCTATAATAAGCCTTATCTTATCCTGTTTTCGTAGAAACTGACTTATGCAATATCCTGCATCCTGTCTTCAGATTGACTATATAAGCTCTGGCATTTGATCGAATAGCCATTCTCTCTTCGGAGCTTTGAACTACCAATATGTATAAAAATCAATGCTCTCTGAAGAAGCTTAAAGCGGTAAACTCGCTACGAAACCGTTTTGGAGTTATCGAACTGTTTCCCAAAAACCTTTCGCCTACTGTTAAAAAATTGGAAGAGTATCCACACTTCCAAACCATGATCGGTGAAGGCAAGATTTGTGTATTCTGTCTATACATGACGTCCGATTTGAAGATTGAATTCAAAAAACGTACTCTGACGGACAAGATAACGAATACAATCCCAGCCATAGGCAGAGAGGCCAAGACAAACTATCCGCTGAGACCTCAGGAGATTAAATGGAGCACTCTGATGAACCGATATAAAAGACCCCCCAGCGAAGCCAACAGAACCAACGCCGACGTGAGAATTGGTTTCAAGTGCCCCAACAATCAGTTTCTTGTAAAGTCCTATTTTACGTTTGGTCAGCGAACCGTCGGACAAGGATGCGCCCATATCATACAGACTTTGAACGTGCCATTCCTGTTCTTTGTGAGGCGTCCTGGCGAGACACGAGTAAAACCGGACAACAGATACTTTGCTGGCGACAAGCTCCATTACTACGACCGTTTCATATTGATTGCCGACTCCAGTTACAAGGTGCCTGCTGGGACCACCTACATTCTGTTTACGACTCAAAAAAACTTTTTCAGTTTGGACATTGTGCCAGAGAATTTAGAGTTGGGCTTCGAAACCAAAAATCCTTTGGTAGAACGCATAACAAAAATAGATGGTATGTACGATGTATCCGTACCAACGCCCTTGATACAGCATATAGATGATGAAGACGACTCCCCCGTGGAAATGAGTACTGAAGTCGCTAGAATAACATCTAAATATTTTGATAAGCCAACGTCTCCAATCTCAGAGCCATCCCAAGAGCCAGAAATCTATTTTCCGGAGTCATCTCAAGAGTCGTCCCAAGAACCAGAGCCAGAGATCTATTTTCCTGTGGACAGAAGAACAATAGTCATAACAACAAACTTTGCAGCCCAATACAAGTCTCTGACTTTTAAAGACTGGAAAAACTTGAAAGATTGCCCCGACAATAACTTTGTACGCCCCTACGGACCAGATCTACCTGGACTTGACCTGAGAATTAAATCGGTAAAACGGAAGGCTGAGACAAATCCCAAGAGTGCCAAGAAACATAAGCCATCTTTCAAGGAGGCGGCCACAAATACAGAGCCAGAACCAGAGCCAGTGTTTAAATGCCCACTACCCGTTGCACCTGAGCCAGTTTTTAAACGTCCAGCGCCCATTGAAAGTCCTGAGATATGTCCCGTTGAAGATCCTGAATCCATTGAAAGTCCTGAGATATGCCCCATTGAAAATCCTGAGATATGTCCAGAGCCCGTTGAAGATCGTGAACCCATTGAAAATCCTGAGATATGTCCCATTGAAAATCCTGATCCCATTGAAAATCCAGAATATTTTTATGGATGGCCTACTATTGAAAGCTCAGAGGTACAAACTGAACTGGATGAGCTTGATAATATTTTATGTACGCCTTTATCCATGCCAGCGGATACGCTAGACTCGTTGATGGATGATCTTATGACGCCATCAACTATACAGTATACGATGGAACCGCTGGAGACTCAGTTCAAAGTGCCAGGATTTGAACTGCCAGATTTTATGTAACTATAAAAATATGTAAAATTTAAAAAATTTGGGTCAAACGAGGCTTCCTCATGTTTAGATTTGTCATTATGACTTATCTTTACGATGGAAGCCTCGTTTGACCCATTTTTTTTAAATCAAAATGCTACCAATATTGGTATTGAAAAAAAAATAACTTATAAAATTTATCAGAACAATAAAAAAATTGGGTCAAACGGGGCTTCCTCATGTTTAGATATGTCAGTATGACTTATCTTTACAATGGAAGCCTCGTTTGACCCACTTTTTTTAAATCAAAATGCTACCAATATTGGATTTGTAAAAAAATAACTTGTAAATTTTATCAGATTAATTAGAAAGTGACACATGACAATACTTTATAAAAGTCCATCTAAGTCACATTAAAATCAACCAACCAACCAACCTTAAAAAAAAAAAAAAAAAAAAAAAAAATATTTTTTTTTTTTTTTTTTTTTTTTTTTAAGGTTGGTTGGTTGGTTGATATATATTTGTTTCCTCGTTCATCACTTTTCATTTATCAAGATTAACTTTTCAATTTAATCCTATCATGTTTTTATTCAAAGGCTAAGTTTCAAAGCCTCATTTTAAATGAAACCTGTTAATTTTGATCACGTGGATCGCTTGGCCATCCAAGAGGCCTTCATAAAAATTAAAACTATAACAAATCGTAGCAATTAGATGTTTGAACTGACCCTTTAAAATTTATCTAAGCCATAGTAGCCTTTCAATTTTGACTGGTTAAACGTGGATCAGCTATGCAAGAGGTCATGATAAAACTGAGTCCTGTATCTGAAACAGGTGCCATGTCAAACGAAGACCTTTGACATGGCAATTGAAAACGGGGCATTGCTTAGCAGGTAAAATTGAAACGGGCTGGGCTAGTCAGGATAAACGTAACCATTGAACTCTGGGCCATGCTTAGCAGTAGCAACCCATACTGTAAAAATAATATTTACGAGATGTAATGGCAAAGCGACAATTGAAAAGCTTAAAAGTAGCGGCCCTGGGTCTAAATACTAGTCTATGGCATCATTTTAAAAGAAACCATTGAGCCATCCAAGATAGAATCGGTTTACTGAACAAATCTATAGGTGAAAGACGTAGAGAGCCCATATTGTAAAAATTTAAAATTATAAACTTCAAAAGTGGATATATGTAGGAAGTGTGTTAAGTTTTAAAGTCACATGACCACACCCACTCTTAAAATAAAACCAACCAACCAACCTTAAAAAAAAAAAAAAAAAAAAAATATTTTTTTTTTTTTTTTTTTTTTTCAAGGTTGGTTTATTTTAAGAGTGGGTGTGGTCATGTGACTAGTAAATATCATCGGATCAAAAAGTGATATAACCGAGATTAATTTCGGTGCTAAAAAGAAGAACCCAAATTGTCTTCCCAACTGGCTGAACCCAGATTAGGTATTTTTTAGTTTAAAATCTTAGCCGATCTGAGTTTGGTCGTTGGTAAAAAATATCAGCGGATTTTTCTAAGGCCCAAATGAAATTTTTTCAAACTAAATCTGGCAGACTAGAATTTTATTAAGAATCTGAGTTACACAACTGTCAGTGCTTTGGGGGGGTATTTGACTCTATGACGTCACGACAAGATTTTAACTGAGTCGATACACTGAGTCGATACACAAGTCACATGCGAGAGTGTATATACTTCAAATTGGGATGCAGCGTATATATATCTCTTCAAATTGCCAAAAAAAAGACACAATGTCTGTTTGGGCGCCATCATTTATATAGACACGAAAATAACCTACTATGGCATTTCTGGACAATGATAGTGTAGATACTTTAGCACGATATATATATATATAGGTTGGCTAGAGGCAATCAACCAATCCACCAACCTTGAAAAAAAAAAAAAAAAAAAAAAAAAAATTTTTTTTTTTTTTTTTTTTTTTTTGAGTGGGTGTGGCCTCACTTGTCAATGCCTATATATACTGTCCCAAATTTAGTCTTTTGCCATTCACCATGCCTTCCGGTCCCAATTTGAAGAGATATGCAAACGCTCTCGCAGGCGACAGAACTCCGTTTTCATGTCCACGCTGCAACGTTCTCCCAAAGATTATGAAAGGCATTGTAAGAATGAAATCGGCTGGAACCCCCGAAGATGCTGCGTTTGGTGCGAGGGCCGATACACATTTGTAAGCGGGGGTAAGAACGGCGCCGCTGATCATTTGCTGGAATGCTTTAGAAATTTTAGATTTAGGATGCCTGAACCTGAGCCTGAACCTGAGCCTGAGTCTGAGCCTTCTGATGACGAAGACCCATACGAATTTTTCGATTTCACTCCAATGTGCGCGAAAGAAGATTTTTTCGATCATACGCGCCTCTTCATGGACGACTGGGCCTACGAACCCGTCTGGCCTATCGAGTTAGAGCCTCCACCTGTACCTTTCGAAGACGAGACGCTGAATTTAGCCGCCTCTTGCGTGCTGAAATATCTTCAAGGCAACCTAGCGTTCATCCACGTCATGGTGCGAGCCGTAGCCTATAGAGATTTTATAAGATCTATGGATAGGGACGACGGCTTGACCCAAACCTTGCCATTTTCATGTTGGTGTGACGGCGGGAAGGAACCCAATCCCAAATTCAGGCAGCATAGGCACATGGTCGTGGTAACTCATTCAGAAGATCATTTTCACAAGAACGTGTGGGGTAAGATCAGGCCCGACGAGCGGCCGTATGTCGGTTACAGATGCCTGAAAAGCAAATCCATAGAGGTCGCCTGGCATTTGGTCAATACGCTGGGATATCTCAGCCGTCGCCAATCTAGCTGTAATTTTTCGTTCGAAGACCGTAAAGGGCCTGGTAACATGAACCATTTTTACATCCAAGAGACGCTTCCCAAAGATTACAGGCTGGTCTTGGCTACGCTCTGGAATGGAGGCATCCTGAAACTCATAACTCAGAACTATGCCAACATACTTCCCGATAAATTGCTCAAAGTTCCAATGGCGTTCATCAACGGAAAATATCAAATCAAAATCAAACATTTGCCAAACATAAAATTGAAACTGGTACTGCCCGTATCGAGAAATTTCAAGTCGGCTAGTAGGCGCACCCAATACGTCTTGCATCTGAACAACGAAAAAAAGATGTTTTTTACGCCAGGCACGCAGACCGAACAAGATTACAAGCTGTTTTACGAAGTCGTGAAAGAAGATTATTGGGAACCCAGCAGGCTTCAACAGATGTGTATGCAATGCGTGATGCCCGTATTGGGACGATGCAAAGGGATAGAGGCCGAAATGAAAAAAATGAAAGAGAGTTACGAAAATAATATCAGGGAAATGAGAGAAATGCTGCAAATCCAAAAACTGGAATATTTGGAAATTATTTATAATTTACACGTGAACGAAATTGCTAGCCTGAAAGAGGCAATAGAAAGGCTGAAAGCAGAAATGACTATCTTGAAAACTGAAAATGATAGTTTGAAAGCTGAAAATGATAGTTTGAAACACAGATTGTCCAAGTACGAAGAAATTTAAACAGTGTATCGACTCAGTGTATCGACTCAGTTCGTGGGGGTCAATAACCTTTTCCTTGGGGTCAATAACCTCTTCGTTCGGGGTCAAGGTCAAAATCTCTAAGAAGTCTAACGAAAACCAGAGGATCTGAAGCTTGGACGAGCCCAAAACGTACCACAAACGTAGTACCGAGACAGATCTGACTTTAAATGAGACCCTCAATTCTTCTAAACCAAAGGACTGATCCAAAGCACTGACAGTTGTGTAACTCAGATTCTTAATAAAATTCTAGTCTGCCAGATTTAGTTTGAAAAAATTTCATTTGGGCCTTAGAAAAATCCGCTGATATTTTTTACCAACGACCAAACTCAGATCGGCTAAGATTTTAAGCTAAAAAATACCTAATCTGGGTTCAGCCAGTTGGGAAGACAATTTGGGTTCTTCTTTTTAGCACCGAAATTAATCTCGGTTATATCACTTTTTGATCCGATGATATTTACTAGTCACATGACCACACCCACTCTTAAAACAAAACCAACTAACCAACCTTGAAAAAAAAAAAAAAAAAAAAAATTTTTTTTTTTTTTTTTTTTTTTTTTTCAAGGTTGGTTGGTTGGTTTTATTTTAAGAGTGGGTGTGGTCATGTGACTTTAAAACTTAACACACTTCCTACATATATCCACTTTTGAAGTTTATAATTTTAAATTTTTACAATATGGGCTCTCTACGTCTTTCACCTATAGATTTGTTCAGTAAACCGATTCTATCTTGGATGGCTCAATGGTTTCTTTTAAAATGATGCCATAGACTAGTATTTGGACCCAGGGCCGCTACTTTTAAGCTTTTCAATTGTCGCTTTGCCATTACATCTCGTAAATATTATTTTTACAGTATGGGTTGCTACTGCTAAGCATGGCCCAGAGTTCAATGGTTACGTTTATCCTGACTAGCCCAGCCCGTTTCAATTTTACCTGCTAAGCAATGCCCCGTTTTCAATTGCCATGTCAAAGGTCTTCGTTTGACATGGCACCTGTTTCAGATACAGGACTCAGTTTTATCATGACCTCTTGCATAGCTGATCCACGTTTAACCAGTCAAAATTGAAAGGCTACTATGGCTTAGATAAATTTTAAAGGGTCAGTTCAAACATCTAATTGCTACGATTTGTTATAGTTTTAATTTTTATGAAGGCCTCTTGGATGGCCAAGCGATCCACGTGATCAAAATTAACAGGTTTCATTTAAAATGAGGCTTTGAAACTTAGCCTTTGAATAAAAACATGAATTGGTAGCATTTTGATTTAAAAAAAGTGGGTCAAACGAAGCTTCCATTGTAAAGATAAGTCATACTGACAAATCTAAACATGAGGAAGCCCCGTTTGACCCAATTTTTTTATTGTTCTGATAAATTTTATAAGTTATTTTTTTTTCAATACCAATATTGGTAGCATTTTGATTTAAAAAAAATGGGTCAAACGAGGCTTCCATCGTAAAGATAAGTCATAATGACAAATCTAAACATGAGGAAGCCTCGTTTGACCCAAATTTTTTAAATTTTACACATTTTTATAGTTACATAAAATCTGGCAGTTCAAATCCTGGCACTTTGAACTGAGTCTCCAGCGGTTCCATCGTATACTGTATAGTTGATGGCGTCATAAGATCATCCATCAACGAGTCTAGCGTATCCGCTGGCATGGATAAAGGCGTACATAAAATATTATCAAGCTCATCCAGTTCAGTTCGTACCTCTGAGCTTTCAATAGTAGGCCATCCATAAAAATATTCTGGATTTTCAATGGGATCAGGATTTTCAATGGGTTCAGGATTTTCAATGGGTTCAGGATCTTCAACGGGCTTTGGACATATCTCAGGATTTTCAATGGGACATATCTCAGGATTTTCAATGGGTTCAGGATCTTCAACGGGCTCTGGACATATCTCAGGATTTTCAATGGGACATATCTCAGGATTTTCAATGGGTTCAGGATCTTCAACGGGCTCTGGACATATCTCAGGACTTTCAATGGGACATATCTCAGGACTTTCAATGGGTGCTGGACGTTTAAAAACTGGCTCATGTGGTAGTGGGCATTTAAACACTGGCTCTGTATTTGTGGCCGCCTCCTTGAAAGATGGCTTATGTTTCTTGGCACTCTTGGGATTTGTCTCAGCCTTCCGTTTTACCGATTTAATTCTCAGGTCAAGTCCAGGTAGATCTGGTCCGTAGGGGCGTACAAAGTTATTGTCGGGGCGATCTTTCAAGTTTTTCCAGTCTTTAAAAGTCAGAGACTTGTATTGGGCTGCAAAGTTTGTTGTTATGACTATTGTTCTTCTGTCCACAGGAAAATAGATCTCTGGCTCTGGTTCTTGGGACGACTCTTGAGATGACTCCGGAAAATAGATTTCTGGCTCTTGGGATGGCTCTGAGATTGGAGACGTTGGCTTATCAAAATATTTAGATGTTATTCTAGCGACTTCAGTACTCATTTCTACGGGAGAGTCGTCTTCATCATCTATATGCTGTATCATGGGCGTTGGTACGGATACGTCGTACATACCATCTATTTTTGTTATGCGTTCTACCAAAGGATTTTTGGTTTCGAAGCCCAACTCTAAATTCTCTGGCACAATGTCCAAACTGAAAAAGTTTTTTTGAGTCGTAAACAGAATGTAGGTGGTCCCAGCAGGCACCTTGTAACTGGAGTCGGCAATCAATATGAAACGGTCGTAGTAATGGAGCTTGTCGCCAGCAAAGTATCTGTTGTCCGGTTTTACTCGTGTCTCGCCAGGACGCCTCACAAAGAACAGGAATGGCACGTTCAAAGTCTGTATGATATGGGCGCATCCTTGTCCGACGGTTCGCTGACCAAACGTAAAATAGGACTTTACAAGAAACTGATTGTTGGGGCACTTGAAACCAATTCTCACGTCGGCGTTGGTTCTGTTGGCTTCGCTGGGGGGTCTTTTATATCGGTTCATCAGAGTGCTCCATTTAATCTCCTGAGGTCTCAGCGGATAGTTTGTCTTGGCCTCTCTGCCTATGGCTGGGATTGTATTCGTTATCTTGTCCGTCAGAGTACGTTTTTTGAATTCAATCTTCAAATCGGACGTCATGTATAGACAGAATACACAAATCTTGCCTTCACCGATCATGGTTTGGAAGTGTGGATACTCTTCCAATTTTTTAACAGTAGGCGAAAGGTTTTTGGGAAACAGTTCGATAACTCCAAAACGGTTTCGTAGCGAGTTTACCGCTTTAAGCTTCTTCAGAGAGCATTGATTTTTATACATATTGGTAGTTCAAAGCTCCGAAGAGAGAATGGCTATTCGATCAAATGCCAGAGCTTATATAGTCAATCTGAAGACAGGATGCAGGATATTGCATAAGTCAGTTTCTACGAAAACAGGATAAGATAAGGCTTATTATAGAATTATTGTCGCTGGACGCGGAAACAGGATATTGTCAATCTGAAGACAGGATATTGCATAAGTCAGTTTCTACGAAAACAGGATGAGCTATTTATAGATGTCGCTAAACGCGGAAACAGGATATTGTATAACTCATTTGCTATGAAACAGGATGCAGTAAAGATTTTTATAGACGCAGATAAGCATTGCTGGACAATGATAGTGTATACACTTTAACATGATATATATATATAGGTTAGCTAGAGTCAATCAATCAATCAACCAACCTTGAAAAAAAAAAAAAAATTATTATTTTTTTTTTTTTTTTTTTTTTTTTTTCAAGGTTGATTGATTGGTTGATTGACTCTAGCTAACCTATATATATCATGTTAAAGTGTCTTTGGCCGATTTCTATAATTTTTTCAAGATACTATTTTTTTTTGCAATTTTTCACCAAAATTTTTCAAAGTTTATCATTTCAATTTTATAGTTTTTGATTTGAAAATAATATTGTTTTGCCAAACTGTTTTAAGTTGGATAAAAATATATATCTCCAAGACTTCAGTTATAAAAATATCCATTCAAATTCTTAAGTCAAAAATCTTAAGTCAAAATCTTAAACGCATCCAATATTGGCAATATAATTGTTACAAAAAAAACGGGTCGAACGAAGTGTCAAAGACAGTAATCTGCCATGAGACACTTCGTTCGACCCGATTTTTTTATAAATCGTTTGGGCTTAAACCCAACAGTAATTTTTCCTGACCTCTGTTTGTATGAAGCTGTAACATTTGCCATCTCTCAGATCGACGTCCGACTTGAGAACGACTATGCCCTGCCGTCTTCGAATTCTAGGATCTTCAAAGCCAGCAGTTTTTAACTTAGGCCGTACCACGAAATCTATCTTCGGTGGAGGCTTCCAGGCACGATAAGTTGTTACTTTGGACGGGTCTTCTGAAATTGGAGATTTTGGTAGCGGGCTTAATAGGTTTGGTACTTTAAAATACATCATCTCTGACATGGGTATTGAAATTTGAACTGGCTTAGGTGTGGGAACTGGATCAGGCTTAGGTGTGGGAACTGGATCAGGCTTAGGTGTGAGAACTGGATCTGGTTTAAGTGCTGGTGCTGGTTTTTGAATGAGAACTGGAGCCGGTTTAGGTGTGGGAGCTGGCTTAGGTTTGGGAATGATAGCTGGAGCTGGCATATTCATAGAACGATCATAATTACATATTAGCTCACAAGATACGCGAGGGGTGTTCAATACGTTCCATTGCGGTATTATGACACAGTCGCAATCAACTCGTTCATCCGTCAGAGAGTCAAATGATAGAGTGGCCATTTCAAAAAGCAGAGGGTCAGAATGAATAAGCTGAGGCGAGAGGCCGGTATTTATACTCTGGCGAGTCTGATAAGGCTCGACCGGATGACCTTTTAGATTATCGCTTAGAGAGGATGTCCTGTTGCTATCGGCGAGGACAGCTATAAATAACTTTATCGCGTCCTGTTTATGAAGAAATGGGTTACATAATATCCTGCCATTAAATTTGAAACAGATTAGAACCGTTGCTGGCAAAGATTGAGATAGACTGATGAAGTGGCACGTCAGCGATACTATATATAGAGAATGTAATCAACCAATCAACCAACCTTGGAAAAAAAAAAATATATATATATATATTTTTTTTTTTTTTTTTTCAAGGTTGGTTGATTGGTTGATTACATTCTCTATATATAGTATCGCTAACATGACTACACGCTCATTGTGTCTCGACATTTGCCAGCAACGGTCGTCTAGTCACTATGTCTCGTAATGGGTTTTCAGCAAGATGTACACTAGAGAGCTAGATTTTTCTATAAAAGCCTATGATCTATTCTGATTTCATGAAAACCTGCAGTATTTTGTAATTTGTCAGGCAAAAGTCTTGTTTTCAAAGCCAATATTGTATAAATTACGCTATTTCATCCTATTTTAAAGGAAGTGGGTCAGGAGCGAGTTTATGCATGACCGTACAGTAGAAGAAATAAATTCCACTCCCACCCACCCTAATAGATATACTATATATATACTATATATATAGACTGTAGCGCCATCTACAATGAATGGATAAAGAAATATAACTTTAGCAGCCAACTGAGAAATATAATTTTAGCGGCCAATTGAGGAATATAACTTTAGAAACCAACTGTGAAATATAACTTTAGAAATATAACTTTAGAAACCAACCAACCTTGAAAAAAAAAAAAAAAAAAAAAAAAAAAAAAATATTTTTTTTTTTTTTTTTTTTTTTTCAGTTGGTTGGTTGATTAGTTGATTTATATTTAGTATAAATAGCGGCTCCGTACTCAAGCTACATTCATTCTGTCTTCATACTCATTGAAATAGCTTATTAGATATTTTCTAGTCTGACCGTTCTGTTTCTAATCTATTTACGATGGCCCTTATCAAGTACCACGAGATCACAAGCCAAATTTATTCGGGCATACCTTTAATAGCTACCGAAAAATTGGATGGCTCTAATATCGGTATTGGCTACGTGAAGAATACGTTCAGGATACAATCTAGAAACGTAGTGCTAGATGAAAAGACACGCCTTTTTAACTTGAACGCAATCTTGGAACCGCTGTCGGAAAAGGTACGGCTTATCAAAGACATTTTACATGACAATTTTATCATTTATGGAGAAGTATTCGGAAGCCACATGAAGAGAATAACCTATCGCGATTTTGAATCCGAAGTCGTATTCGGTAGCAATACTGTCTTTTTTCAGGCCTTCGACATCTACCAACTGGATTCAGATACGTTTATGAAGTATAGCAAAGCCGTGAACATTTTCCAGCGAGTGATGCTACCCCACGTACCCATCTTAGATTTAGATTACCAAACGATAGGGGATCTGTACGAAAAAGTTGAAACGTATCCCAGCGCTTATGCAGAGTGTCCGCTAGAAGGATTCGTCATGAAGGCCGACGCTGAAGAATCTCCACGCTCTAGGAACATTTTTAAGGTTAAGCGTAAGCAGTTCAACGAACAAGCTCTCAATAAGTACAAGATCAAAAATTATGTAAATTATAATAGATACCTATCTGCGTACTCCAAAATCGGCGAAGACTTTGAAAAAATCAAAGAAGAAATGGTGAGCGATTCGCTAAAAGATATAATTTCAGTCTATGAAAAGGACGAGGGCTGCAGCTATGACTTGGACTCGATTCGTACAGAGATTGAAAACGAGGCGGATAAGCTTATAAAGAAGTTTTCTAGATCAAAGATGATAACTAAATAAACAACTAAATTGAAAAAAAAAAAAAAAAAAAAAATATATATATATTTTTTTTTTTTTTTTTTTTTTACATGCCACGCCCACTCATGGATATTCTGTATAAATAGTGGTTCCGTACTCAAGCTACCATCATTCTGTCCATTCTAGTTGCCATTGAAAGATCATAACGCAATCATGTATCTGAAAATTTGTTTTGATACCAAGCCTGCACTCATCGCCGCTACTGTTGGTAGAGATGTTTATTTCATAGCCGTCGATGTTGGCAAATATCTAGGCTACGCGTCACCTTACAACTTTGCACATCGATATTCCAACAAGGATCTGGCTAATCTATATCCCAATGCACAACGCTTGAACATGAGTTCCAGGCGCGTGTTTGATTTCAACGATATGCTGCACGTACTTGTGAAGACGCACCGAATGCCTATCGAGGAGATCTGCCGTATCCAGAAACTGTGGACCGATGGCCGGGTAACCTCTACGTATCCCAGCATTATACCGTTCAGCAGAAAGATGGCCTTTGAAATCACAGTTCGAAACGAAGGCGAGATGAATTTACAAGATTGGCTTAAAGGGTATTACGAATACTCGAGGGCAGTCTGCGAACAACATACGAATATCTACGCACCCCCGTCGGTAGAATCCAGGTATGGGGATACTGAAGAAGAGAAACCTAGCAACTTTTCCATGCGTGTGAGAGCTGAAGGTATATGGTCTGTCAAATCGGGCGACATGCTTCAAGAATTGACTGCTACGGTTAAGAGAAAGTTTGAGGAAATAGAGAAAGACTATGTAGTTGATGAAAAAGACAGAGCGTATGAGTTGACCGTCAAGCTGGCTCGTAGAGAGAGAGTTTAATTATGTTAAACTACCAACTGTGAAAAAAAAAAAAAAAAAAAAAAAAAAAAAAATATTTTTTTTTTTTTTTTTTTTTTTTTTTCAAGGTTGGTTGATTGATTGATTGACTCTAGCTAGCCTATATATATATCATGCTAAAGTAACAGTTTATCTAAATTTGCTGATGTGCCACCACCTCTGTCAAAATTTTCAATTTTTTTTAAATTTGAAAAAAAACGACTGAAAAGTAATCAAATTGCTTATTTTACTATGTATATGTAATAAGAATCACGATTCCACGATTAGTTTTCAAAAATATTTTTATTTTAAGATCACGTTTCTAAAGTTGGCCAAATTTGCAAAATTTTCAATTTTTTTTAAATTTGAAAAAAATGACTGAATTAAATTGCTTATTTTACTATGTATATGTAATAAGAATCACGATTCCACGATTAGTTTTCAAAAATATTTTTATTTTAAGATTACGTTTCTAAAGTTGGTCAAATTTGCAAAATTTTCAATTTTTTTTAAATTTGAAAAAAAAACGACTGAAAAGTAATTAAATTGCTTATTTTACTATGTATATGTAATAAGAATCACGATTCCACGATTAGTTTTCAAAAATATTTTTATTTTAAGATTACGTTTCTAAAGTTGGTCAAATTTGCAAAATTTTCAATTTTTTTTTAAATTTGAAAAAATACTTAATTCAATTATAGACCCATCCATATATTTTTCAGTCTTAATAATATTTTCATACATGTAATTGTAAAGTCTCAACTTAAACGTCTTAATTATTTTTTTTATGCTGATAACCTCTTCAATACTAGCTTAATAGATTTTTTTTATAAATACTTAAATTAAGCCCCCTTAGCATCAAAGTCTTAAATTAAACCCGTCCAATGTTGGCACTATATCTATCGCAAAAAAATGGGTCGAACGAGGTGTCAAAGACAGAAATTCTGCCATGAGACACCTCGTTCGACCCATTTTTTTACTCTCATTTTAAAGATTAACACAAGCTCTCTATGGGTTGCTCATTAGATGACCTCCTGATGGTCATCTTCAACGGTCCGGTCATTTGAGATTTGTATAATTCATAATCCTCATATTCAAGCTCAAAAAATTTCCTCACCTGTAGTTGGTATGTGGCAAGGAAGTCTTCGAACTTGGTATGGGACCTTTCTACAAATCGAACACCTATGGCTTTCTCGAAGCTGAGCTTCATGTTAGCCTGGTATTTCACCATGGCCGAACCGTCGAACATTTCATCAAATTCCTGTTCGCCCATGAACCCTTTCAAATGATGTTTGGCTTCGCTAATGGAGAAGATTCTCGTCTTAGCGAGCCATTTAGGTAAATCGATTTTAGGGTCCATCACGTCTCGGACGGTGAGGCCTGCATATTTTTCGGCAAAATGAAGATTTAGAGGGTGCCTCGAATAAATAGCCAGGTCCTCAGCCCGGACAAACAGGGTGCCATCAGTGGCCATTAAGCATTTAAAGGCAACGCCATAAGCATAATTTTTTACATGGAAAAACATGACTGACAGAGAGCTAATGAATCTAAGCAGCTAGTAGAGAGATCGACTAGCAATTGAAGAGCTCTCGCTGGACACTCGTATATATACCCGGACAGGATCTGATAGTAATTTTCTAAGAACTGCTTATCAAGAGGAAAGGCTTGCATAATATCCTGTCTCTTGAGCAATTTTTATCGATCTGATTATAACCGGGCATCCTGAGGAAAGGCTTACATAATATCCTGTCAACACTTCTCGAAAAATCTTTTTATAGAGATCTGATTGTAATTTTAATCGAAGCCGCTTATCAAGCATCCTGTCAATAGTTTCTCGAAAATCTTTTTATAGATCATAATAACTGGCTTGGCTACACTTAACCTTTAAAAAATTTAAATTTTACATATAAATTTTAAATGAAAAAATTAAATTTTTAAACTCAGATCCCTTAAATTTAGCTATTGAATCTATATATTTTACCAAGATTCATATTTATCTTATAGCTAAGCCATATCCCTTGAAAATTACAATCGGTACGCTTTCAATGTTGGCTTGGCTACACTTAGTCTTTAAAAATTTTAAATTTTACATATAAATTTTAAACGAAAAAAATTAAATTTTTAAATTCAGATCCCTTAAATTTAGCTATCGACCAAGTTTCATATTTATCTTATAGCCAAGCCATATCCCTTGAAAAATTAGAATTATAATGACCGCCACACTTAGTCTTTAAAAATTTTAAATTTTACACAGTAAATTTTAAATGAAACAATTAAATTTTTAAACTCAGATACCTTAAATTTGTCTATAGATATTTTATCAAAATTATCTTATAGCTAAGCCATATCCCTTCAAATTTACAAGTTCAAATCGGTACGCATCCAATGTTGGCACTCTATCTATCGCAAAAAAATGGGCCGAGCGAAGCCTCAATGACTTATGTCATGAGAGGCTTCGCTCGACCCATTTTTTTGCACCTCGTCCTGATCTTAAGACGAGGATTTATAGAAGTAGGGCTTGTTTCCCACCAAAACTTTTATTTTTCGGGGGAAATAGCCTAGCTCCAAGTCCCCATATCGTTCGCCAAACACATAGGTGTCCATGGGTACCGTTGCCAGGTACTCCTCCATGACATTCTTTAAATCGGCCAAGAAACTCTCCATTGTGGCATTGGATGAGGTTATGGCTGCGAGCTTAACCTGGACAGGCCGCCTCAGGTTTAAGCTGCATTCGATGGGCGTAAGAATTTCAATCGGCCCCTGAAATAGGGAATCAAACTCTCCTGGATGCATATCCATCAATATTTTTGCATCCTCTAGTCCAAAGACGCATGTCTTGGCTAAAGACGGGGGTAGTTTCAAGCCCTCAGGAGCAATGTCCGTTACCGTTATATGGCACAAGTTCACCACTCTACTGGGGTTTTCATGCCCCATGTAATAGGCCACGTCTCGGCCTTTGATAAAAATTTGGTTGTCAAATGATAAAAAGCATGTCAATTTAACATTCAGTTCATCAGATAGAATTTGGAAGATCATTTTGGAAAGTATCAAACAGTAAGCAGTAGCTCAGAATGAAATGTCTCGTCCAGCAGCCTGTATTTATACTAGCAGTAATCTTTAGTTCTATCTAAATTCCAAGTAAATATCTTATCTGTGACGCACGTCCTGTGACGCACATCCTCATGCTATCGGTAGCTTATGCAAGATCCCGTTTAAACTAATTATATAAATAATTTTATCGTTCTAGAAGGACAGATTTTATCGCATCCTCAAAAAACAGCTGATACATCCTGTTTTCTTAGTAAAGCCTGATAAAACGAGGTCACGAATCGGGTATATATACGAGCTGCCTCTAAGAGCCTGCATCATTTTGACTTCTGTTGCCATGCTATTCACTAATGAACATCCACAGCTTGACGCTAAAATCCTATTCGTAGTCTCTGCGGATGGACTTTTGTTCGTCAGGGCCTCTGATGTGGCCAAGCTGATGGGCCGATCTTACGTGAAAGAAACGACCAGGCTGAAGGTGTGCGATCTCGTTTACAGGAGGGTCAGGTTACCTATCTCTCTAGCCAATACCTGGGTGTATCCAGTCGACGAGATACATTTTGGAGATGCCCTGTCGTCGTTGGGATTCGAGGCCATGCTGACATCCTCTAAAATCCAGATTCTAGACCCCATAGTACCCACCTCATGCATCCATAAAGCCATCCGAATTCGGATCGTGAGGGACTCTGACACATGCATAAATGAATTCTTAAAAGATTTCATAGACAGAACCATGCTGTTCTTCGATGGGGACCACGATGACGACCCTCGCCTCCACGAAGATAGATTTGAGACTATTTCTTGGACAGACACCCCTCCGTCCAAAATCAAAGTCTTTGTGGGGGATCGATCTAGATGGTACAAACTAATGCCTTAAATCTGGAGGGGGGCAAAAAAAATGGGCCGAACGAAGCGTCTCATGGCAGATTTCTGTCTTTGACGCTTCGTTCGGCCCATTTTTTTGCGATAGATAGAGTGCCAATATTGGATGTTTATAAATTGAGACTTTGAATTGGAGAGATATAATAGTAATATTTCAATATTGAAACGATGCCTTTGAATCTGAGATAGCTAATGTCTTTGAAATAGAAATATTGAATAAGAATTATTTTTTTAAATCAACCAATCAATCAACCTTGAAAAAAAAAAAAAAAAAAAAAAAAAAATATATATATATATTTTTTTTTTTTTTTTTTCAAGGTTGGTTGATTGACTTGGATTCATTCTTTATAAATAGCCGTACTCATTCCTTCATTCTGTCTGAAATTTACAATATTGAATAAGGACATTTTTTAAATGAATGCTGTACCAATATTGAATATATTTTTTTAACGATTCGATAAACAAATAATATATTTTTAACGATTCGATAAACAAATAATAAATATTTTATTATTAAAATAAAATATTTAAATAATAAATATTTTATTATTAAAATAAAATATTTAAATAATATATTTAAATTCTAAATATTTATTATTCAAACCGACAACTTAATTGAATCGTGAAAAATTCTGACGGGGTGGAGTTGCTCGAAGAATACTTCTGGCGACTGTATATATATCATTATAAAAAAATAAAATAAAAATAAAAGAAAAGAAAAACTTTTCATATTATCCATATATAATAAATCATAATGAATTTGATTTAAAATAACGTATTTTGTAGAAATTATATTATACAGCAATATAACATGTTTAAACATATATATATATATCCTTTTCTGTTGAAATAATCCTCAAAACGCAATACTCTGAGGTAAGTTACCAAATTGTATGTCAGTAACATACTATAGAATGTCAAAGAGTTTTTTTACTTCCATTACCCGACTACCCTAGGTAATGGAAGCATTCTATTCGGTTCGAAAATTCGATATCGAGTTTTCGTCTCCTGAGTCCAAATTCAATTGGTCAGTGTGTGTATATGTATGCATGGGGAGAATCGTCTGACTATCATATCTCCGAAACTAATAAACATACTACGAATCTCTAGAATCGAGAAAGGTCTGGTGTACAGATCAATTTTTCATATTTAGGTGAAAATTGCTAAACCGGAAGTGTGACCAGTGTATCTCGAAAACAGATCAAACGATTTTCTTCAGAGTTGCTATAAATACTCTAATAGATGTCCTTTCGAATGATATAGTTGGTTAATTCAGGAAAATTGATAGGCATCCTGTATAAATAGCTCAATTTCAGGCCTTGCAAGTGCGTTCCTTTAGAAACGGCTAAACGTTTTTTTTTTTTTTTTATCTCGCCATATTAACTTCTTTTTAAATATCCTTTTGTATGTAGTTATTGTTTCCCTGTCAATAATTGAGTATGCTAAATTTTGATAAAAGCTGGTATCTCAAAAACGACTCTAACAATTTTCTTGAAAATTCTTACATAATTCTTACATCATTTTAAATATCCTTTTTCATATATTACATGGTAACTACAGGAAAATTAACAGTCATTCTGTTTAGGTAGGTCAATTTTAGATCTCGAAAACTGGCGTTTCAAAAAATAACGCTACAATTTTTTTTTTCCTTATTTTTTATCTCGCTATGTAAACTCCGTTTTATATGTCTTTACATGTGTATCAAGTTCGCCTTACTGTAAAATTGTTAGGTGTCTACTTTGTTAGGTCAGTTTTATGTCTTCTTATCACATTATCTCTAAAAAGTGGATATAATACAAATACATGTAATAGTGGGTAATGGAAGTCGTGTGGTTGTTTTACACCAGATTTTTTTTTTTTTTTTTTTTTTTCTGAACTGGAGTTAGGGAATTTAATGATTAAAATATTACAATCAGGAAAGACTGAAACAAAAGTCACCGAAAGAAATGTTTGCATTAAAAATTCGAGAAATAAAATATTACAAGCAAGCATTATAAAATGTAAAACACCCCCGGCAACTCTTCCGGTCAATATAATAGCACTGCCCTTGACCATGCAAATATAGTAACGAGTGTTACAGGCAAATTCTATCATGTACTCGTGGCTAATTCAATCACCAGATGAAAGAATCTCCCTTATTTCTAATGGTACATGGTTTTTTTTTTTTTTTTAATTTATGGTGTTTGATTTTTTATTATTTTTTAATCAAGATTATCAATGTAATTTAAAGCCATTAGCGCTTGTATGAAGTATTGAAAAATCATTGCTTTATATTTTAAATCATCCCTATTGGGAATAAAATATTGTAGAAATCTAATACATCGAATTATCGAAAGGCCGACATTGTATGCGCTAATGGCTTAAGAAACATTTTGATAGATTCTAATGAATACTTTAGGCTATTTTCTCACTGTATATCACCATTGTTAGTTTGACTTTAAAGGTTATGAAGAGTAATTTTCAACTTAACATTCTGTACTTTTAATAAAATATGAAAAATGTTTGCTGATTAGTTATAATTGTTTAATCTCAGGTTCACAATCATTTGTAGTTAAATTTATTTAGCTTTTACAAAAGTAAATAAAAATACTTATTAAAAAATTTTCCATAGGAATTGGACATTTTTTAATTATTCATTGTTTAAAAACATCAGTTTATAAACCGTCATTTTTGACTGAATAATTTATTTTTATTTCAAACCTGCATATATTTTCAGACCTAATGACATTATATAAATCGACGTTCCAAAAAAGTTTTTCAGTGCTGCATTTTATTTCTCATTTTTAACTTGTGTGAAATGTTAGAAAACTCCGTAGATAGAAATCCATTTATACATCTCGTCTAGTCGAATGCAATAAAAATTTATGCTGCAATACATAAAACAGATGTAAAACTTTATATTTAAAAGTAGCAGGAAGAGTGTCGCCCCATTTTCAATTGTTGTGAAGAATGAAAGTAGAAGTTAATTTTTACTTTTTCTTTTTTCTATTAGAATCATAACATGATTCCTTTTCTTTCCTTATTATGTTGATTTCTCTGAAAAAATATAATATAATGTTAAAACTAAAATACCCTTTTTAAGGATTCTTCCACAAGCGAAACCTTCGTAATTAATTTAATATAAGTTTTGAAATATTATATTTAATAAAAATTTTGTTGATGTTGATCATTTTCTTCAAATAACATGCATCATCGGATAAAAAACAACTAAAAACTGTTTTTGCTGAATGCATTCCATTATTGTAAAAGAAAAGTTATTTAAATTATTTTATTTTTAATAGAAAAAATAAAAGACTTTTTTTTTTTAGTTATACATGGTGATATTTATTTTGTTTATTTATCTACATGTTTTACATATAGAAAAATCTGGAGTGACTCCACTCGACTTTCCGAACATTGAGTAATTAGCAGTTTTGTAGATAAAGTAAAGAAAGAGGAGTTGTTAAACAAACAAGAGAGAAAACCATAATAGAGTGTTTGAGTATTTTTCTCCATATATTACACGATGTTTTATTTAACGCTACTGAACTTTGAGCCCATAGATCATAATGATGAGAATTTTTCGTTGTGTTCCTGTAAAAACCTATAAATGCTAGATTCACCAAAATGCTTATAGTTAGTGCAACAGTGATTTATAATACACATATAAATTTTCAGCTCAATTGTATAAGGCGTTTAGATGCTATCATACTTTTAAAAATTTGGTCCCATAGGCCATAATGATAAAGAATTTTTCTTTGTGTCCCTGTAAAAAAACTGTTAGTGCTATATTCACCAAAATCTATACAGTTGGTGCAACTGTGACCTATAACATGTGTACAAATTTTTTGCTCAGATTAATAAGGCGTTTAGATGCTATCACACTTTTAAAAATTTGGCAACATAGGCATAATGATAAAGAATTTTTCTTTGTGTCCCTGTAAAAAAACTATAAGTGCTAGATTCTCCAAAATCTATACAGATTGAGTATTTGTGACCTATAATATGTGTATAAATTTTTTGCTCAATTGAATAAGGCGTTTAGATGCTATCGTACTTTTAAGATTTTGGTCCCATAGGCCATAATGATAAAGAATTTTTCTTTGTGTCCCTGTAAAAAAACTATAAGTGCTAGATTCACCAAAATCTATAGGGTTCGTACTATGGTGACTTACAATATGCGTACCAACTTTCAGGTTATTCGAACAAAGCGTTTAGACGCTAGCGTGTTCACTCACAGACATACACACATACATACACACATACATACACACATACATACACACACACATACATACATCATCGCAAAAATAGTGAAAACGGACTCATTGGACCTCGAAACGTATAGAAACATCAAAATCTCAAATTCGGATTTTTGACATGATTACAATACTTTCCTCACTATAGTGTTCGGAGAGTAAAAATATAAATATTCGTATATATATATATATATATATATATATATATATATACATCAGTATAGATTTTATATAATTCCTTTAATGTATTAAACATACTTTTTCAAAAATTGTTAATTTATTTTGTAATATATTTGAATTTATTATCTGAAGAATCTTAGCATAATTTTTATATTTAAACAGTGTGGATGTTTTAGTTCTTCGAACTTACATTACTATGTTGTTTTGACTACTCGACTACTTACTAAAATGGCACTCGCAGTTTATATAGTATATACGTTCCCTGAATTTCTAAAGTACATGAAATATCCATTTCAAAAAATTTCCAATTATTACTTTTTTTTTTTTTTTTCCCCAGAAGAAAATGTTTTAACTAAAAGAAAGTCTTTTCTGGTTTTCACATTTACTAAGAAGCAAATAATATTCATTTGTAAACAAACTTTAATTTCACTATTGAGATACTGCATTTCGTAAACAAACATAAGAACTACTGAAAATACAGTGTAAAAATTCCCTTAAAAGTCACAGAAAAAGTAATTAACATTGTTTATAGTTTTACGTATCATTAAGTTAATAGAGATTTTTAATTTATATGTTTGTTTAAAATTTAGAATTATGATTTTTATAAATTAAAAATAAATGAGTTAACACTCGCCAATTACAGATTTAAATGAACAATGAGTCCTTATAATTATGAAACATCTAAGAAGCATTAGGTTATGAATAATCACATTTTAGGTTGATTTCTTTAGAAATCGACCTATTGCAATCACTTCGTTTATCTATCTATCTATCTGTAATCAAAATTTTGTCATCACGATAACTCCCGAACTAATACTCCAAATCGAACCAAGTTTGGACAGTGGACTGATCTTATAAATATCTTGGATGAGCTTGTTAACCAAGTTGCTCCGACATTTTTTTTTTTTCATTTGTAGCCACTTGAAAATTTCAAATCCACAATGTAAAAAGCAGATTTAAAGCAAGATTTGCTTGAATTTTGATGTAAATACAGGCCACATAAAGGTCTCAATGATGTTTATTAATGAAGTTTATCCGCCATTTTTAATAAAGTGACAGATATTTTAAGTTAAGCAGGGCCACTTGAAATCAGGCTACCACTTGAAATTTTAAAAACACTGTAACTTCCGAAATAATACTCCAAATCGAACCAAATTTGGACAGTGTGTTAACTTATTTTATAAATATCTTAGATGAGTTTGTTAACCAAGTTGCGCCGCAATTTCGTTTTCAAGTATAGACCACTTGAAAATTTCAAATTCAAATTGTAAAAGGCGTATTCCGATTCTTTTTTAAATTTATGTATACATAGTTTATACAAGTGTCTCAAAGAACTTTATTAATGAACTTTATCCGCCACTTGTAATAAAGTGGCGGATGTCTTAAGTTAAGCGGGACCACTTGAAATCAGGCTACCACTTGAAAATTTAAAACCATGATAACTTCCGAAATAATACTCCAAATGGAACCAAGTTTGATTAGTGTGTTAACTTATCTTATAAATATCTTAGATGAGTTTGTTAACCAAGTTGCTCCGCCATTTTGATTTCAAGTGGAGACCACTTGAAAATTTAAATTGAAAAAAGCGTATTCCGAATTTGTTTGAATTTTGATGTAAATACAGACCACATAAGGATCTCAATGAAGTTTATTAATGAACTATATCCGCCATTTTTAATAAAGTGGCAGATATCTTATGTTAAGCGGTGCCACTTGAAATCAGGCTACCACTTGAAAATTTAAAATCATGATAACTTCTGAAATAATACTCCTAATCGAACTAAATTTGGACAGTACCTTACCTCATCTTATAAATATCTTAGATGAGTTTTTTAACCAAGTTGCTTCGCCATTTTGATTTCAAGTGGAGACCACTTGAAAATTTCAAATTCAAATTGTAAAAAGCGTATTCAGAATTTGTTTGAATTTTGATGTATACATAGATTACATAAGTGTCTCAATGAACTTTATCCGCCATTTTTAATAAAGTGGCGGATATTTTAAGTTGAACGGGGATACTTGAAATCAGGCTACCACTTGAAAATTTAAAATCATAATTTCTGAAATAGTACTCCAAATCGAACCAAATTTGGCAGTATCTTACCTTATCTTATAAATATCTTAGATGAGTTTTTTAACCAAGTTGCTTCGCCTCTGTGATTTCAAGTGGAGACCACTTGAAAATTTCAAATTCACATTGTAAAAAGCGTATTCCGAATTTGTTTGAATTTTGATGTATAGATAGGCAGCATAAGGGTCTCAACTCAGTTGATTAATGAACTTTAACCGCCATTTTTTGGAAAATACCGGATATCGTATAATAAGTGGGCCACTTGAAATCAGGCTCCCACATGAAAATTTAAAATCAAGATAACTTCTGAAATAATACTGCAAATTGAACCAAATTTGGACAGTCGTATTATCATATAATTAATTGTCTTGAACATGTTCACTGGGCAACTTGTCCCGACATCTTGTTTCTAAGTTACAGCCTCTTGAAATCACTCTGCTACTTGAAAATATGGCATCACGATAACTTTTAAAATAGTAAACTAATTCCAATAAAAGTTGGATAGTGAACTTATGGTTCAAATATCTAAAGTAAGTTCAATTGGTGATTTGATCCGCAATTTTATTTCCAAGTGGCGGCCACTTGAAAATTTGTCATTATGGTAACTATAGTAATACTGAATCAATCCCCATCAAATTTGGATAGTGGATTTATCATTCAAATATCTCAGACAAGTTCGCTGCGTATTTACCACCGCCGAGACACATACTAGGCGAAACTTATTAATCCTGGACGATAGGACGAATGCCCCAACCCGCCCGTTCCCGCTGTTCAATGTCTTTTTCTAGTTAATTTTGTCCTTTTATTACTTCCGGTGCGAGCCTTTTTTTTTTTTTTTTTTTTTTTTTTTTTTTTTTTTAACACACTTGACATTGTGAGTTTTTTTGGTTTTCTTGCCATGCTATTTCTATGGGTTTTTTAGCTTTTTTCCCCCCTTTTTTGTGCATTCTAAAGCATTGAATTCGTCTCCGCTTTTTTGTACCAAATGGTGCCACATGAAAATTTCTTATGACGATAATTTTTGAAATACTGATTTACTTTAAACTAGAACTGGACATCGAACTTATCATACAACTATATTGGATGATTTCGCTGGGCAAGTTATTTCGCCATTTTGTTTCCAAGTGGCAGCCAATTAGACTGCCACTTGAAAATTTGCCATAATAATAACTTCTGAAACACGGCACTGATTTGAACCACAGTTGGACAATGAACCTATGCTTCAAATATCTTGGATGTGTTTGCTGGGCAACTTGTTCCACTGTATTGTTTCCATGTGGCGGCCACTTGAAAATTTGTTATCATAGTAACTTTTGAAATACTTAATCAATTCAAATCAAAGTTGAAAAATGGATTTATCATTCAAACAACAAAAATCTACAAATTTCACTTAACTCGTGAACCAATAAAGTTATTGCGTTTATCTTTGGTATATCGATAATTAGTATTTTCTCGACAAAAAATTTGCCATGGAAAAAAACTCGCCAAATTTGGCGCCAAATCCATTACCTGCCTTATTGGATATTTTTAATGAGTTTTTATGGGAAAATTAGGCTGTTTTAATGCTAAACGAAACTAGAAATGCAGAAAACTAACATTTTATCAACTTACTAAGCCTCTTTGAAAAAATTTCTAAAAAAAAAAAAAAACATTTCAAATTTGTAATGATATCTTAGATGAGCAACTTTCTCACTGCTATTTTGATCCAAGTGGCAGCCACTTAATTTTTCAACACGATTACTTTTGAGATTTTGAATTTATTCGAACTATATGTGTACAGTAGACTTATCTCGTAAATGCATTGGATATATTTATCAACTTAACCCACCATTTTGTTCCCAAGCGCTGGCCACTTGAAAATTTTAAATTCAGATAAAAAGGTATTTCTGAACCGATTTGCTTAAAACTCCATATGTGCATAGCCTACATCAATATTTCTACCAAGTCTATTAATAATTTGTAGCCGCCATTTTGAAACAAAATGACGGCTATTTGATAAGAAAAAAGAAATCAACCTACCCTTCCGAATAAGCCGGAAGGACTTGTTTTATAAGCTTAAAATGTAGATAAAAAGAAGATTTATATTATGTATTTTTTGAAAATCATAACATTGAATATAGGCAATAATTAAAAAAAAAAATAAACTAAGAAATATTGATAATTGAGGAGCAAACATTCAAACCGTGTTTTCTACTTCTCATACAATTTTTCATACAACACAAAAACTAATGAATTAAAAAATAACTAAATTTAAAACCTTATTATCGCTTGTTTAGATGTATTACTAGATACTAGGAAAATATTCAGACATACCTAGGAAGATACGTACACATGTTATGTTTATGTTAAGTTCAAAGAAAAATCACTAACACTATTTTGGTGGGGGAGATGGGTGGGAGAGAGAAAACATGGTTTGAATGTTTGCTTCTCAATTATAAATTTGGTTACTCATGGATGTTTTTCTTAAATAAAAACTATTAAATTACTTTATGAATCTTTATGGAAAACATCTAAATAAATGATTTTGTTAAATATATATTTACAAAAGCAACTCATTAAGTCTAAAATAATATTTTTATTTTGCATTGAGATGATTCTGATTGTATGTTGCTTATTTATTTAAACATTCATTTAATTATATATATATATATATATATATATATATATATATATATATATTTTTAAGGATGTTGGTATTTTGGTGTAATTTTTAACTTAATCTGTTAAATAATTTTTAGTATGTAAAAGTAAATATTAAATTTTTTTAATTAATTATTATTTGTATGTCCATCAAGCATTAAATATTTACTATGACGTCATTTTTAAATTCTGTCAAATTAGAAAGTATTAAATGGCATGCAGGTTGTTATTAAAACTATATAACTGAATACCTCTATAAAATAATAAGTGCATATGCGCAAAATCGATTGCTTAATTGTTTATTACAACGCATTAGCAGTAATTATATAATATTTTAATCCGTTATGGTCATGTAAATTGCCTTCTGTACTTTCATGGACAATTCTTTTTAATTTAAGACAAAATAAAGTGAATTAACCACGGACTGCCTGAAGAATCGGCCTTACATTTTAAAATTGTACATATATTTAGCTCTACAAAATTTATAATTTTAGCTTTTTAAAATATACTTACTTTTTATAAAATATATTACTTTTTTTTATATATCATGATTAATATTCAAAATGTAATTACGAAAATAATAATAATTAGTCATTATAAAGTCTTTATAAAGTCATTAAAAGTCATTATAAAAACAAAATTTTCTTAGCATTTATTGCAAAGTTTGGCAGATCATACAGAAACAATGAAATTTTAGTAAAAATAAAGTCATATTCCCTTTTCACTACTTCTAGAAATATATATATATATATATATATATATATATATATCGAATGCGTTGAATATGAAAAAATAAATAAATAAATAAATAAAAAATAATATATATAAATGATAGATATTTTAACCTTAATTATTTAGCAATTACTAGATATATGTCAAAACCAACACAAAAAAAAATAAAACTGATTGTAACGCATTTCTAAAACTAGCACAAAAATGTTGCGATACATGTTAGGATCCAATAAGAGATAAAAACAATATAAATTACTTACGCCCACTTGAGTAAAAAAGTACCATTAACCATAATGACGGAGAAAATAAATAAAGGACAACAGATATAATAATTGGAATAAAAAATGGATTAATAATTGGAAAAAATGCTTAAAAATAGAAGTATTATCTCATCAGGAAGCATGTACTTTATAAAGCTGTGAAAGCAGCAAAGATTTCGTAAAACAACATAACTAACAATAGCAAATATATATCGTCCATGCCTCAATCGATCAGCAAAACCATTTTGAATGAGAAATGAAATAAAATAATAAATCAAATCATCAAGGAAACCAGAAAGAAAATTAGAAAAAAATCAGAGTAACCACATGTAAAACTTTCAAACAACATGGAGAATAGGAAGTTGCCATCATATTAATGAAATTAAAAATAAATGCTATGCAAACATAGATTAATCGATAAAAAATTAACATCTGAGCATTTTCATTAACGATAAAATTCACTGTGTAATTATTTAATAAGTTAGTTGATATTCATATATAATCATTCACTGCAGTAGAAAGAGGAATTTTAAACTGCGATATTTAAGATAATCGGAAAACCATACTTAAATTATCACTACATTTCACGTTTATTATCACATCATACAAATAACTATTATTTTCAGGAAAAAATTTTGAAATAAACTTCATGGTAAAAACTAGAAACGTCCATATCACTCTGTATTTCTGTGTATTTAACCTTGATTATTCTGCAAATGAATAATGTTCGGGGTTCCATATTGGTAGCATGATATCTAAAAATGTTGAAAACATTATGACAAATCTCGTCTTCTATTAACTTTATTATTATTATTATTATTATTATTATTATTTTATTTTATTTTATTTTATTTTATTTTATTTTTGGAAACTAATTGCGAAAATAGGATATTATATACACTAAAAATATTATCAGAAGATACAATATAGTACTTATTCCAATCCTAACACAAACAAATATAATAGCTTTATTTGATGGGATATATACGTAAACAATTAATAAATCAATTCGTCATAAAATTTGAATAAAAATGTATAAATTATCATGAATATTTTGAGTTATAAATCTAATAATATTTCTTAAAGAGAAGGTTAA
Source organism: Salticus scenicus (assembly GCA_963930645.1). Taxonomy (NCBI): domain Eukaryota; kingdom Metazoa; phylum Arthropoda; class Arachnida; order Araneae; family Salticidae; genus Salticus; species Salticus scenicus. The sequence continues at coordinate 138,057,577 of OZ005648.1, forward strand.
TAAATATAGACATTTTATCTAATATATCTGATTACTTTCAAAACAGCTCACAGTTTATAATACAGAAATATAATTTTTTTGAGAAATAGAAATCGAATTTTAATGCATCTTCTTACGTTCTAAGAAGTACGATGCAATAAAAAGATTTTTTTTTTTTTTTTTTTTTTTTTTTTTTTAAGACAAAACTTTTATTAATACATTAAGAACACAAAATGTTTTCAAAACAAGATTCGAAGCTCTGTTAGATTGTGAGTCACAAAAAATATTTATAGACATATTTTATGTCAAACCTTAGTAATGACGGTTTTATGGACCCAAAATATTTTTTCTTGCATTTCTTTTGTCTCTGTCGTTTATCTTCTGAAACCATTTCTCACTATCGTCTCAGAAAAACAATCATATAAAAGCTTTGACTATTTGTCTAAGAGGGATTAATTTTCGAAACTTATGACAACAAATGAACGAAAAATAAAATCGTTTCCATAAAATACTGAAATATCTGACCTTTTCTATATATTCCCAGGAATGGGAAAATATAATTTCATTAATGACAATATTGATTCAGCATTCTAAAGAAATGATAATAATGCTACTAATAATAAAAAAATTTTAAAGCATAAATAATATTTGTATATTAAAAAAAGCACACTTTAATATTTTCGTAATTTAATTTTTCGTGCAATAGGGTAAGTGTTACAGTGCCTGGCAATTTTAGAGCAATTTTTGACGTTTTTAATGTTTTAGTCATCAGAAAATATTTTTAAAAATCTTAAGTTGATATATATGAAATGAAAGATTTTCAAAACCACATATATGTTAAAATATATACGTTTGATAATTATTATTTTTTTAATGAATTTTTATTTTACATCTACTCAGTGTTCCAGTAATTGACACCCCCAGTTTTCCATTTTACCAGTAATAAGTACCCTATGCTCCATTATTTGACATACAATGTTGAAATTCTTATATGTAAAACATTTGCTTTTATTTTTTTACTTATTTATTCTTTATTTCAGGGAAGGTTACTGGACCATGTCAATCACTAGAGCACCTACCCTATATGACATGTTTTCATTACCTTGAAGAGGAAAATTTTTAGTGAAAACTACACATATAAGACATTGCAATAAATTTAAATAAAATATTGATTATATAATAAACATCAAGGAATAGAAAGTAAAAAGAAAAAAAAAAAAAAAAAAAAAAAAAAAAAAAAATGAGAATGAGACTTAAAGAGCGTCACGAAACTTATATAAGACTCAATATGGCGGATTAATTGTTAAATTATTAGATCGTATAAATTTTCATTACGCTTTGAGGAAAAAGGCGGAAATTTAGAATTTGAAATTTTTAAAGAAAAAAGCCTTTGTTTTGAAAATTATAAACCAATGAGAAATGCAGCTGTTTAAGAAAATGAGTGCATTTGTTAAATTCAAACTGTTTCTCAGATTATAAACTATTCTGAGAATGTATTATAAAAGTTTTTATTAGGACTAGAAGAGAAAATATTACAAATTAAATTTAAATTCTCAGTTGTCCAATTTAAGTTTTTGCCAAAGAAGGGATTTTGTTAAAATTTTATAATTTATATACACACCTTTTACTGAGCTCATATAATACAAGCTCATATAATTCATTTTAAAAAATACTTAAATGTTACATGGCACAATTTTCTTGAATTTGTGTATATTGTTTTAAAAGTAAACCTCAATATTTTTTTTTCAATGATGCAGTATTTGCGACTAAGCATTGACCGGGAGGTCGCCAAATTGATTACCATTTATAAAGCGGCATTCAATGAGTGGTCATCGCTAACCCTAACAGGGATTAGGTTGGGTTGTGGGGATTAAGGCAAAATACTGCTATAGGGTCCTAGGCTTGACGGGGTGCCCTCCGGTGGTCTTTCTATGGGAACCTAGCCCGTATTTGAGCAAGTTTAGGAGAAAATCACGGAAAACTCCCAACTAGGCCGACGAACGTGACCTGGAATCAAACCCCCCACCTTACCTCTACCAGCTTTGAGCACAAAACCGCTAGGCCATTGGTTTGCCTCACTAACAGCACAACTTATCCTAACCTTGTCTAGGATTCGTACTCAGGTCCAGCCGCGTAGGAGTCAAGGATACTAACCACTACACCATCTGGGCGACACCACAATAAAAAATATTTTTGATCTTCATCTCTTGGAGACCTGTGCTATTTTTGCATGTTTCATTTTATGTTTCGTCACTTCTTTTTTTCGCATTACAAAATTAACGATTACAAGTTTCCAAATCAATTTCTTTTTTAAAATAATTTTAATTAGACTACATTACAGTTTATTAAATAAAATTAAAAATTGTATTTTGTTCTATATTAAATTTAAGACAATTACATATTTTGCCTATGTAAGAAATATTACAGAAATAAAATTTCAGGAAGAGATGATTTTAGCAATTTTAAACTATTAGCAATTTACAGTATTTTTCATTAAGCTTTAAAAATAATTTTAATATCTAAAATACAATTTAAATTTTATTATTTAAAAAAAAATTAAACGTAAGATTATAACTAATTTTTAGTATTTCATTATTCATATATAATATTATATCAATTCAGCTTTTGCATATTTCTGTAATTACTTTGCTTAAATAAAAAATAAAAATAAAAAAATAAAATAAAATAAAAAAAAATTACATATTGATAGAGTCGATTTTCATAACTAAAGAAACACAGAGTATTAAATATGGAATTCTAATAAAATTTATTTAAAATAATTTATGATGTGATCATTTCATAAAATGTCAAATGCATCAAATGGGGTTTAAAAAAAATTGCATAAGTATAGAAAACATATATTTGATAAAGGAAATATAATGTTATTCGTCTGTAAAAATAGAAAACGACTTTGTAGCATCTTAATTATTTCTTTTATTAAAACATTTATTGAATACAGATATGTTTTAAATATTAAAGAGCATATTTAAAGAATATATATATATATATATATATATATATATATTTAGGAGAGTTGTTATTAGAAATTTCTGTCAAGGCTCTAATGGTAGCAAAATGTACAAAAAAATTGCTTCTATTAATAGCAAGTGTTATATATATATATATATATTAAACGCTATAAATTGGACGAAAGGCGAATTTATGGTGCTTTCGTACACTTCTAATCCTTTAAAACACATTTTTTTCTTTTTTAAACTATTTAAATAAAATAAAATCATTTATGTTTGTAAAAAAAAAAAAAAAAAAAAAAAAATCACATATTTTAAAAGTTTAGCTTTTTTATGTATTTGTTAGCTGAGATATCATAATTTTGATTAAAAGTTGGTGCGATTTATAATGAAATTTTCAGTACAAAATTCATTTTCTCAAATGTAGAACTTGAAACAAGAATGTACATCATTTTATTGTATAAAAATATTCAAATACGTTTGACAGAAAACAATTTGTCAGCAATTTTATATTGCTATATATTAAAGTTAACACAATTACACATTTTGCCTATGCATAAATATTACCGAAATAAAATTTCAAGAAAAGATGATTTTAGACATTTTCAACTAATAGCAATTTACAGTATTTTTCATCCAGCTATAAAAATAATTTTAATATCTAAAATACAATTTAAAATATATTATTAGAAAAAAAGAAATCAAACGTAAGATTATAACTAATTTACAGTATTTTCATTATTCATATATAATATTATATCAATTTTCATCTTTTGCACATTTAAGTAATTACTTTGCTAAAATAATAATAGTAATAAAAGTGTAAATATTGATAGAGTCGATTTTCATAAGTAAAGAAACACAGAGTATTAAACATGAAATTATAATAAAACTTATTTAAAATGATTTGTGATGTGATCATTTCATGAAATGTCCCATGCATCAAATGGGATGAAAAAAAAAAATGAATGTGCATAAGTAAACAAAATATATATTTAATAAAGTGAATATGATGTTATTCGACTAAAAATATAGAAAACGATTTTGGAGCATCTTAATTAATTCTTTTATTAAAACATTTACTGAATGAAGGTATGCTTTAAATATTAAAGAGCATATTTACCGAAAAAAAAAAAAAACCTAGGAAGAGTTTTTGTCAATGGTAACAAAAGCTAAACAAAGTACTGTTTCTATTGTCAGTAAGTGAAATATTTTTTTAAAACCCAATACATTGCACACTGAGAAAAAATTATGTAACTGACATCTAGAAAAAAGTTGTGGCTCTAGAAAAAATAGTTCCATGTCATCCTCATAAATTCTAGTCCCCTTGGAAAGCGAGTTCTAGAAGCCCCTACTAGAATTCTAGAGCGTTCGCCTATATTCTCGAGGGCAAAACTATTTAAAAATGTCTGCAAATAAATGAGACTACAAGAGGCGGTTTCCAGGAACTATAAACTTCGTTTGTTACCAAATTCTAGAAAATCAAGCGAGAATTTCTCGCAATACAAATGATTCAGAATATTTAGTGTTTTCAGAATATTGTTTCACCATGTAGAAATGTGTACACTAGAAATTCTCGATAATTTTGTCTATTCAGTTTATTTGCGTGCCTTATGCGCATAGATCGGAAATCTATATTTCTAGTTAAGGGACTTAGAAAAAGGCCACTTATTCATTCTAGAGGAAGGCGGGATATTTTTTTTCTCAGTGAACGAAAAACAAATTTATGGTGATTTCCTTTAAAATACTTATGTTTTTATCCTATTCAAATAAAAATTAAATTATTTATGTTAGTAAAAAATGAAAAATAAAATGAAAATAAAAATAATAACATATTTGAAAAGATCAGTATTTTTTAACTGAGATATACATAATTTTGAACAAAATTTAGTGCGATTTATAACGATATTTTCAGTATAAAATTCATTTTCTCAAATGTAGAACTTAAAACAAGAAAGTACAGCATTTTATTGTATTAAAAATATTCAAATACGCTTGACAGAAAACAATTTGTCAGCTTCACAAAATAGTTTTCTTTTTTTTGCACCATAAAATAGCAAAACGATCATAACCTACCCGTGTAAAGATGTATGGTTCTAGTTTAGAGGCAAAGTAAACCTTTATATGATTGATGATTAAATAATTCGTCAAAGTTTCGATTTTTTTTTACTTTAATCGATTTCCATATTTCTAAGAGTATGCTTGCAGAAGTATTTCTCTAAAACAAAATTATTTCAAATGTTTAATTCGTTTATGTAATATTAAAAAAAAAAAAATGGATAAAAAGGAAGCATTGAAACAAACAAACAACCACAACAACAACAACAAAAAAAAAAAGGTTGTGCCATTATTCAATAGTTCGAATTAAAACATTTTATTATCGGTGTTATTAATTTTTACTTTCCGAACATACATATTTAAGGAAAGTATTGTAATCATGTCAAAAATCCGAATTCGAGATTTTGGTATGTTTATACGTTTCGAGGTCCCCTGAGTCCGTTTTCACTATTTTTACGATGATGTGTGTGTGTGTGTGTGTGAGTGAACACGATAGTGTCTAAACACTTTGTTCGAATGAGCTGTAATTTCGTACGGATATTGCAAGTCACCATAGCACGAACCCTACTGATTTTGGTGAATCTGGCACTTATAGTTTTTTACAGGGACACAAAGAATAATTCTTTATTATTATGGTCTATGGGACCAAAATCTTAAAAGTGCGATAGCATCTAGATGCCCTATTCAATTGAGAAAATATTATATACACATATTATAGGTAATAGTTGCATAAACGGCATAGAGTTTGGTGAATCTAGCACTTATAGTTTTTTTACAGGGACACAAAGGAAAATTCTGTATCATTATGGCCTATGGGACCAAATTTTTAAAAGTGCGATAGCGTCAAAACGCCTTATTAAACTGAGAAAATATTTTATACATATATTATTGGTAATAGTTGCATGGACTGCATAGAGTTTGGTGAATCTAGCACTCATATTTTTTTACAGGGGCACCAAGAAATTTTTTTTATCATTATGGCCTATGGGATCAAATTTTAAAAAGTGCGATAGCGTCTAAACGCCTTATTTAATAGAACAAAAAAAAAAATTATACACATATTATAGGTCACAGTTTCACGATCTATATAGGTTTTCGTGAATCTAGCACTTCTAGTTTTTTACAGGGATACAACAAGTAATTCTGTATCATGGCCTATGGAGTGAAATTATTACTTTCCGAACATACATATGTAAGGAAAGTATTGTAATCATGTAAAAATCCGAATTCGAAATTTTGGTATTTCGATACGTTTTGAGGTCCCCCGAGTCCGTTTTCACTATTTTTACGATGATGTATGTATTTGTGTGTGTGTATGTATGTGTGTATGTGAGCACGCATGTGTGTATGTATGTGCGTATGTATGTGGGTGAACACGCTAGCGTCTAAATGCTTTGTTCGAATGAGTTGTAATTTGATACGCATGTTGCAAGTCACCATAGCACGAACCCTATTGATTTTGGTGAATGTGGCACTTATAGTTTTTTTAGAGGGACGCAAAGAAAAATTCTTTATCATTATGGTCTATATGGGACGAAAATCTTAAAAGTGCGATTGCATATAGAGGCCTGATTCAACTGAGAAAATAATTTATACACATATTATAGGTAATAGTTGCATGTACTGCATAGAGTTTGGTGAATCTAGCACTGATAGTTTTTTTTATGGGGACACAAAGTAATAGTGTGTATCATTATGGCCTATGGGACCAAATTATAAAAATAGCGATAGCGTCAAAACGCCTTATTAAACTCAGAAGATAATTTATAAACATATTATCGATAATAGTTTCATGAACTGCATAGAGTTTGGAGAATCTGGCACTTATAGTTTTTTTACAGGGACACAAAGAAAAATTCTTTATCATTATGGCCTATGGGACCAAATATTAAAAAGTGTAATAGCGTCTAGACGCCTTATTCAATTAAAAAAAATATATATACACATATTATAGGTCACAGTTTCACGATCTATATAGGTTTTGGTGAATCTAGCACTTCTAGTTTTTTTACAAGGACACAACAAATAATTCTGTATCATTATGGCCTATGGGGTGAAATTATTTAAAGTGCGATAGCATCTAAATGCCTTGTCCATTTGAGTGGAAAATGTATATACGAGTTATAGGTAACCATCACACAAACTGTATGGATTTTGGTGACTCCAGTACTTAACGAGTTTTACAGGGGCACAATTAAATATTGTTCATCATTAAGACCTATAGGCTTAGATTATTTAAAGTGCGACAGCGACTAACTCCTTATTCAAATTAACTGAAAATTTATATACATGTTATGCGTCACCGTCACACGAACTTTCTGAACTTTAGAGAATCTAGCATTTATGATTCTTTTGACAGGGACAAAATGCAAATCTTTATATATATATTTCTTTTGTGCGTGTGTATGTCACTGAACGGCTGGACCGAGTTTAATGAAATTGTTTGTGTGTCTTCAGGTGGATTCGAGAATGGTTTAGATTTACAATTCAGTTCAATCGGATAATTGGATCAAAAGATATTAAATAAAAACTCCATTTTAACTTTAAAATGATTAAAAAGAAAAATATATTTGATGCCAAAATAAACAAAATTCACGTTTGTTTATTTTTTTCCGGAAATAAAATATTTTTAATTTCGCGTGATAAATAATAAAAATTAGAAAAAAAAAATTAATATACTATGAAAATATTTGCGTGTAAATAAATATTTTCATAGAGATACTTGGTATTAGCTTAAAATTTTTATTTAATTTAGTAGTACTTTTATTTTCTACAGTAAAACAAAATTTTTCGTTTTAATTGATACTTTATATGTAACTTATAAAGGTTCTTTTATGTTTTCACCTTAATTGTAAATAGTAATAATTTCGAATTTTTTAGAATTTTTTATTTTTATTTTCTATATATCATAAAACAGTTTTTCTTTTTTTTTTTCTTTTTTTTTTTTTTTTTTTTTTTGTATGGAACAGCTTAGTTTGGAAAATTTTGAAATTTGGCACCGAAGTAGTACGGACGTTTCTCACCAAGATCGTCAGTTACGTAATTGAGATACCCATGTTAATTCATCGCAAAAACGACCAAAAATATTTAAAGTCGAAAAGGGGGTAGGGAGATCTATTCTAAAGCTGTGCCTTTGTATTTATCTTTATATACATAATTCTTTTGTGCGTGTGTATGTCACTGAACTCCTCCTAAACAGCTGGACCGAGTTTAATGAAATTTTTTGAGTGTCTTCAGGTGGATTCGAGAATGGTTTAGATTTACAATTCAGTCCAATTTAAAATGTTTATTTAATTTATTTATCACTTATAAATTGTTGTTGATTTTGGAATGTTTCACATTGGATCCGTCAGACTGCGCTACGATCGTAGTATCGAATATTCAATAATACGCAAGCGAAGTGATGACGTCACTGGCCGTCCGTGGATGCAAGAAAAATATTTCCTATGTTAATCGCCCATTGGATTTTTTGTAAAAAATTACTAAAAATCGAGAAAATTATTTCCCGATTTTAATCCCCATATTTGGGTATAGATATGTATTAGTTATCATGTGCATGCGTTAGATTGAGTTGTTTTTGCTGTAAAATTGATAAAGTTTGAATTTTTAATCTCAAAACTCTGTCATCCTTGGCGGAAAAAAAATATCAACATATCATCTCGCGAACATATTTAATTTCTTTCAAAAATAATGGTTATTTCAACAACTTATATTAAGAGAGTAATGAATAATATGAAACAATTTCGTACAATACATATTACGAAAATATACATCTGGCATGTATATTTTCGTATTACGTTTTTGATCGCCAAATACAAAAAAAGCCAAAGAAGACAGGGTTTTGAAATTTAAAATTAAAATTTTGTCAATTTGAGAGCAAAATAACTCAATCTAACACATGCATCCGATAACTAATACATATCTATACCCAAATACGGGGATTAAAATCGAGAAATAATTTTCCTCGATTTTTAATAATTTTTTATAAACAATCCAATGGGAGATTAACACAGGAAACCTTTTTCTTGCATCCACTGACGACGGTCAGTGACGTCACACTTCGCTTGCGTATATTCTATTGTAATTCCAGTTTGTCCCGACAGTTGGTGCTGCGATCAAATTCAGGAAAATATTTTGTAACTTCGTGTTATTATTGTTATACAAAAAATTGTGTCCTAATTGAAATATTATATCAAGATGTAATTAGTGTTTGAAGAGTTTTGAAGTGTGCATAAAAAACTATACATTTTGCAAATTTAGTGCGGAATTGGAGTGAGTATTTTATATAACTTACTATCAAATTTACACGCGCGTTGATTAACAACCACCCTAATCTACAAATTTATTTATGTAGCTAATTTATTATATTTTATTTATTTATTTTTTGAATGGAACGCCTTTAGTATCACATCCCTTTGGCAAAATTTGAAATTTGGCACCGAAGTAGCTCGGACGCTTCTCGCCAAGATCTTTAGTTCCACAATTGAGATAGCCATTTCGATTCATCGCAAAAATGGCTTAAAATATTTAAAGTCACCAAAGGGGTCCCATACTTTTGAGCGTGTGTATGTCACTGATATTTTATTTATTTATTTTTTGTATGGAAAATTTGGCACCGAGGTAGATCGGACGCTTCTCGCCAAGATCTTTAGTTCCACAATTGAGATAGCCATTCAGTTCATCGCAAAAATGGCTTAAAATATTTAAAGTCACCAATGGTGTCCCATACTTTTGTGCGTGTGTATGTCACTGATATTTTATTTATTTATTTTTTGTATGGAACACCTTTAGTATCAGATCCCTTTGGCAAAATTTGAAATTTGGCACCGAAGTAGCTCGGACGCTTCTCGCCAAGATCTTTAGTTCCACAATTGAGATAGCCATTTCAATTCATCGCAAAAATGGCTTAAAATATTTAAAGCCACTAAAGGGGTCCCAATTTGTGGCTTAGATTTAGAAAATTCGTGCTTTTCTCACGGCCAATTATATGTTGCGTGTTCCAGGGTTGGAAAACCTTCGAATTTGTTTGTGTATACTCTTCAAGGATTAACCAAAAATATTGTACATCCAATGGCATTACGATAAACTAAGTTTTTGTAGATTAAAAAAATATACCTGTTATAAAATAAATTGAGTTTAAACTTTTTCACCTTTAATTAAAACGAGTTTAAGTTTTATTTAATACGAACTCTACATTTCACTTCGCTCATACTATACACATACTCACATGCATCGATTGATTGAATTGTGATAAATGTACATGTAATGATGTTAGATATTGTAATAACTTTTTGATAAAAATTTTCATCAAATCGGTCCAGATTGTTACAGCTTATTCAAAAAAGACGGAATTTCCATGTGAAATTCGTTGCTATCAGAGATTCTCTCATAAACTGAAATATTTGACGTATGAAATAAAATTTTGTGCTGTTCGACATTCAGCAGAGGTTTTAAATAACAAGTAGAAAGTAGCAAGTAGCAAGAAGCAAGTAGCGAAAATTTCGGTAATTATGTATTTTACATTATAATCGGTATTCACAGTCACCGTTCACAGCGCTGCATACCTGTTTCACTTATATACCACATCCTTACACACTTACAATAAGTTAGTTATTTTTTTTCTAGCAAAATATTCTCTAGAAATAATTTATATGACAAAACAACGTTTGTCGCGTCAGCTAGTTTCTTTATATTTGTGGCATATGGCCTCAAACTTTAAAGTGGGATAACGTCTATATGCCTCTTCGGATGGAGCTAAAAATTCATATAAATATTATAAGTCACTGTTACACCAACTATAAGCATTTTGATGAATCTAGCATTTGTAGATTTTTACATGGACACAATAAATTATTTTTTATCATTATGATCTCAGTGTTTGGTAAAATAGCGTTAAATTAAACATCGTGTACTATATAATGAAAAATACCCAAACACTCTATTATAATTTTCTCTTTTGTTTATTTAACAACTCCTCTTACTTTACTTTATCCACAAAACCGTTAATTACTCAATATTCGGAAAGTCGAGTGGAGTCACTCCAGATTTTTAATTAAGGATTTATAGTTTGTTTTAATTTACGATTAAAAATGTTTTTGTAAATAAAACATTTTAATATAATTTTTATATTTAGATTTGCAGTTTGTTTATATTACAATGAAAAATGTTTAAGTTGTTTCAAATTTGAAATTGAAATAGTTGAGTAGCATATAATTAAAAATAATCCGTAAAAAAAAATAGTGCATTTTCTTCGTTCGTTTAACACTTTTTTTTCTTGTAATTGAAGTACATGTATCGTTAAAAGCGTAGCTAAAATTAATTTTAGACGTTCAAATAATATTTTAACACATTCTTGTTTTAATAGTTAACGATCAATTAAAAATTAAAACACATTATCAATTTTTAATTAATAATAAAATTATTAATCATCAGTGATCTAATATTTAAATACAAGGTCTGTGGAGAGAAGTTAATGGAGAGTTTTTTGAAACTGGAAATTTCTTTCTTTGTATTACAGACTAACACAATTTGCAATAGAATGTAAATGGGATATAAGTTGTTTTTGCTAAATATTTCTTAAATAGTAACTGTTTCTAAATTTAAACGATTCCGATAGAAAAGTATTTTATGGGAATTTGCTTTTCAAAGTGATATTAGTACGGACATAACTTGTGTAAATTTCATTTAAAAACATATCCTTGCACTTATTCCTAACAACACATCTTGCCCTCAGGAAATCCTCGGGTTATCATGAGGATAAACAAATATCCAAGGGTGATCCTTCGGATCTACTCAGGATAAATGTGCTGTTAGGGATCTATTTACACGCATATAATAAAGTCATTGAAGATTTAAGTAATGGTTAAAGGAAACTTTTTAAAGATTTACTTTTCAAAATTTACAATTCAATTTTAATTGATAACAAAGTTATTAGAACAAATAAATGAAGAGAAAATGTGTAAAAGTAACGAAATATTATACTACTTCAAACCTAATCACATTTCAACAATTATAAACGATACATATACATTCTAAGCATTTTTCCCACTATCTTCTTCTGGGAATAGCAAATCTACATTAGGTGGATAGGTTGCAGCTATAAAAGTCACTCTGCAACATTTCAGTGCTCGAACGTCTCTCTTTGATCACGTCGTTGTTTCCTCTTATTACCAGACAGTAGTCCTGGCTTTCTAACTGTTGTCAACTCCAGTTTCATCTTAAATGCCACAGGTCCCTTCTGGGAAGCTCAAAACTGTCATCTTGCAGTGGATCCCGTCCTGCTGCAGTATTCCTGGAAATATGATCACAGATATTCTAGCTAAGAAAAGGTGTACCGTTCAACAAATCCCATTTGAGGAAGATTGATATAGATCTGTTTCTACAAGGATTAATTTAGCCGTAAGATAAAGTATATCCAAGTTAAAAGATAAAAAAAGGAAAAGCTCTAGAATATAATTATATTTAACCTTCGGAATATCCGAGGTATCAGGTGATCGCTGTTTGTCAAACGACGACTATGTTTACCCTTATCGACATAGGATCGTCAAAAGCCATGCCTGCGCCCGATGCTTCGATAACTGCAAGCCACATGTCCAGCCCTTAAGAATGAAACTTCTGCTATTTCTACTATATGGTGTCTAAAGAACGACTATTTAACAATTAACCCCCTGCTTTCTGTTCAAATATGTTTGTTTATGATTCACTATTTGTTCCTTTTCTTTTCTCCCTGTTAATGCATCTTCTTTTTGCCAAAAGAACAGTGTTCATTTTCACCTGCTGCTTTGAAAATAAAACAATGATACATATACATCGCTAAATAAAACAGGAAAAATATTCAAGGTATTGAATGCCAAAAAGAAAAATTGAAAAGCTGAGAGCTTCGGTACTATTTGATGTACGGCATTCAGTACGTAAGGAAATGACTGTATATAGGAAAGGAATCGGATTCTGATCATAGAATAAAATTAAGCCAAGTGTGGATGCAAGTAGGAATTTGAGAAACATTAGTTGTGAAAAACGTGGAAAAAATTAAGAAAATGTGGATTGAATGTAAAATTTCCAGCAATCAGACAAATGAGGCAGAACTAAATCATAATAATAAGATTTTTAAGATTTTTTACAAATGTAAAAATGTTTGAAAGAAATCGTGTTCATGAGTATATTTGGGCCTGCAAATTATATTAGCTGAATTACACTCATGTCCATAAATTAAGGATAATGCTAACTGTGGCAAATAAAGGTTCAGAAGCAAAACAAACAGGATTTATTCATAAAGCCCATTTATTAAATAAAAGATCAAGAACGAAAAAAGGTGTTTTTTGTATGATACCATTTATAAAAACAACAATATTTGCTCCCCGAAGCATTTACAAAAAATATCTCCCTTACAAAAACTTAACATTACATGGCTGGTATGATGCTTAATACATCGTATGTCTCTCAGATGTTCAAACACAGTCCTTACAACACCCAGAAATGCTGAGTATTAAATTATCGATCTGATATTGGGGAAGATTACTCCACTCAGTAAGCAATGCTCTCCGAAGTTCCGGTACACGCGTAGGAATTGGTTGACGGACTACAACTCGTCGGAAAAGCATGTCCTACGCATGCCACATCGGATTCTAGTCAAGTGAGAATGCCGGCCATTTCATGCGGGTGATAGCTTCAGATTGTAGGCATCCGTGTACAATGTTTGCACGTTGAGGACGCGCATTGGCATCCATAAACACAAATTCTGGACCCATGGCACCCCTAAACAAACGTGCATGTTGTTCCTGAATGATGTCCCGATAAATTTGGCCTGTCATGGTTCCAATTTGAACATGCAGAACTATTCTGGTGTCCAATATGATCCCCCCATACATGCACTCCCCCCCCCCCCAACAGTAACGGTGTCGTTCAATGGAGTTATTTTGGTGGTAACGGGTACCTGACGTTCTACAGATGAAAGTCTGGCGTGAATGACACTGAAAGTTAAACCTGGACTCGTCGGAAAACATCACAAAAGCCCACTGTGCCGCTGTCCACATTGCATGTTCTCTACTCCAAGTTAACCGCTGGCAACAGTGTATTGCCGCGAGCGGAACACATCTAACATGACTGCGAGAATATAGACCAATATCTCCCAAACGTCTATACACGGTTTGCCTTGAAACTGTGGTACCCGTGTCTGCAGACAGCTGACGAGACAGGTTTGATGGTGTGCTTTTTCTGCTTATTTTGACAGTTACGGCCAAACACCGGTCGCCATTCGGCATTGTAACTCGGGGCCGACTAGTACTGTAACGTAGACTGTCATTTTTATCATTTTGGAATCGTTGCAAAAGCCTAGAGATGGCACTTTGGGTGATTCCAAGTTCCTCCGAAACCTCTATCTGAGTACGCCCACATTCTAGTCGACCGATAATTCTACCACGTAAAAAAATATCTGCATGCGTCCTCTGCATCATAACTATTCGGTTGTGGCAGTGAGCGGCATACAGAACGCTTGTGAACAATTTTCCTTCTTTGCTCCCATTCCTTATCTACCCCCTTCTTACACTTTCGTCATGGTAACATCATATCTGCGTCATCTGATGTCTTACTATAATTTTCATATTATTCTTAAAAATGTGTGTGGTATTTCTACAGGTGAAATTTTTGCATTAAAGTTCGATTTCCGTGTGATTCTGAATTATCCTTAATTTATGGACATGAGTGTAAATAAAAAATTGTAGTTTTTTTCTTTTTTTCCCCTCAAGAGATTTCCAATAAGATAATATTCTAATATATAGTATGAATAATTATGTGCGTCCATGTGTATATTAATTCTAATCATACCACATTCTGTACACCATTCTTTTTTGTGCATATTAATTATAAAATCAATACATTTTAGCTCCATAATATTTTATGAAGGCAAAAGTCATTTAAATAAGATTTATATACATACAAACGATAAAATAATTTGGATTTCTCTGTACCATTGGTGAACTTAAGCGATTTATGGTTAGGAACATGCCTTTGGGAACTAGAATAACATACATCTGTTTCAGATATTACATGAATTTTTACGGGAGTCAAAGCACGGACAATCATTCAGACAGTATGGTAGGTACCGAATATTTTAATACACAACATGCTGATTTTTGCTGCAAATTGTATTAAAGGCAAAGTTTTCATTATAACCATATTATATATATTTGAAAAGGAAATTATGAAATTACTTTTATATAGAGACTGAGTTTTTTCATTCTATTTGAAATAAAAACAAAATCAACAAATGTGTACAAACATATATATATATATATATATATATATATTTAATCAGAATTTCAAACTGAACAGGCTGTTGAACATTGTTTATAGTTATTCTTTGATCTAATATTATTGTGCGATAGCATTTTATAGCATAAAAGTTAGCTTTTGTACGTATCACGGTTTAAACATTTAAATAAGCACTTCATAAACAGTAATGTTTAATTCTCCGTATACATCATTCTCAGGCTCCTAAAATGAAATATATTGTTTCTTAGTTGCATAAGTTTTTTAATACTTTAAGTAATTTTAGAAATATCAATCCAAGAGAATTTTTTTAGTTAGCATACATGATTCAGGTTTGATCCGTGGTGAGGAAATCTATCTGAGATTTCATGGCTGATATGTTAAGAACAATATCAGTATTGTTTTTTTAGATATGAAAAAAAAAATGTTAGGAAAACTTATATTGAAATATTGTTTTTAAATAAAAATAATAAATAATATTTCAAGTTCTTAAAATAAATGAATTAAATATGTTTAGAATAGTTTTATTCACTGCTGTTTTGAAATTAGTTTTCAACAAACGTAGAATGTATTTTTCTATATGAAAAGATGTGTTGTTTTATAACGTAACTTTCCTAATATTTCATAACTGCACCTCCAAATATATATATTCAATAATACAGAACTGTACTCATAACATTTTTTAATCATTAAAGTTACAAAAATTAATTACTACAAAATAACAAATAATTATTTTTTAATCTATAGTCTAGTAATTTTAGTTAGCTAAAAAATATTTATTTTTAAAATTGCAACGCTTTTCAACTCATGAAATACCTCTGTTTTTGTATGAATATATTAACATACATTTCAAATCCAGAATATTATTTTAAACAATATATGTTCCATATCGATAAAATATTTCTGTAAATTACATAAGAGTTTAAACTATTTTTATTTTTCAAGTTTATAAATGTAGAATAACATCTCATAAAATATCACATTCCACTAAATGTTGCTCCAATAAATTAAATTTTAAAGATTTACCAGATAGTTTACACTTATTGTTAAATATTGAATGTCAAATCAATATATTTTTGAATGGTGAGCAACTTAGACATTCTTTATTCTTATATACATTCAGGGAGAAAATTAAAATTCTTTGGGAAACCAGTTTTGTTGTTTATAAAAGAGAAAAAAAATGCAAGAAAATAAAATTGATTTTTAATCTCAATTCAAAACAGTTCTTTAAAAAATGCAAATAATTATCCGATTATTTTTTATCGAAAATCTATAGAAAAATGTATTTCTTGTATCTTGTTTATTTTATTCAATTTTTTTTTTTTTTATATTCATATTTCTCGTATTCAAATTTAAACAGAAATATTGTTTTTATCTCTATGAAAAATGTTTAGCGTGTTTCTGTATCTTTCTACAAGTTAGTTGCAGATTTAATCTTTACAATGCATAAAAATACTGCTTAAGATGTTTTATAATTATAACTGATTTATTGACCAAAAAAAAAAAAAAAAAGGTTAAAATTTGTTGATGTAGTCAACATAAGCTAATAGTTTATTTATTCATTTATTTATTTATTTTTAAATAGAATTCGTGACATTCATGTACCTTTTTAACAGTGGAATTAATTTTGTTCTTGAATAAATTTTTAAAAAATGTACTTTATAAGTTTTGATTAAATATATATATATATATATATATATATATATATATATATATATATATATGTGTGTGTGAAATGAGTGATTTGAAAAATATAATAACAATATACATATCTATATATACATATAAAATTATTAAATAACACTCTTAATAAATAAACCTTATTTTTCTAAAAATATAGAATGCAACAACTAAAAGAAAATATAAAGGAAGGAAGAAAATAATTAATAACATTGTCAACCGTTTTCATGGAATCGAACTTACAATCGTCATTGCATAGAAACCTTTTTTATGTCCGCTTGTTCAAAACAGTTTTAAATAGAATTCAAACAGATTTTTTGAAAAGATGTATTACAAAAATGTATTACAAAAAATATATAATGTAAAATAGCTCATATCAAAAGTCCCCTATGCTTCAGGGGCCCGCCCAGGGCCTTTTTCTGCTTTTTAACTTTTTTTTTTCTTTTTTTTATTGTGATGATTTTTAACTGATTAACGTCAAACTAAGCTAGTCAACATTTTTTTTTTTTTTTTTTTTTTTGGTGTGTGTGTGTTGGGGGGGGGGGAGGTAACAGAAATGAAATTAAGTATTTTCAACTAATTTTGTAGTGCAGGATCTGTAACACGTACGTTTTTTGTTTTTGTTTTTTTTGCTATGATTATTTAATCTGTACTGGAAGCAACGTACAAAAGTCTTTAGAAGGCATGCATTATTACTATCAATATTATTAATTTACCATGGAATACTGTTAATATGGAGATAATATACATATTGTAAACTAAGTAGAACATAAAAACATGGAAAATACCCTAAATGATTGAATATTTGTTATTTTTAAACCAAAATACAAACAATAATGTTTTTTTTACATCTTGTGTTAAATGTCTACCTTGTGATTTTAATATGAATAGTTCACAAATACAGCAAAACTTATCGGGTACGGTTTTACAAGTTCTGCACTGAAAACTTGCCATTTTGAACATGAAACTTTAACTATAAAACAGCACAATCATACTTAACAAAGTGTATCTATTAACTAGAATACCAGAAAAAAAGGTAAGGTACGAATACAGGGTTGCCAAACAGGGGTTGCCAGCAGAGAAGATGGTCAGGAGACAGGGTTGATAGCCAGAAAGGTTATCATGTGTGATACAGTTGGCAGCAAAAGTATCTGAGCACTAGAAATAATCCCTGTCTAAAAAAGTATAAAAAGTACATTTAATACTGCTTTGTTAAATAAATTCTTGTCGAGTCATGTTCTTAGTGAGTCTGAGAACATGATTCGATAAGGGTTTATTTAAGAAAATAGTATTAAATGTACTGTTATGATACCGGAATTATTGGGTAGTGCTCGGATACTTTTGCTGTCGAATGTATTGTAAAAATCATTAAAAAAATTGTGAAATTTGCCATTTTCTGATACTTTGACAAAAAATGGAACAAGGTTGCCGGGACTTTGAGTTGGCAGGACTCTGGGTTACCAGCTGGAAGGGTTACCACCTGTGATACTGTGAAAATGGTAAAAAATCTTGAAAATTACCAGTTTCTGATACTCTAACAGTAAAATGAGACGTGGTGG
Source organism: Salticus scenicus (assembly GCA_963930645.1). Taxonomy (NCBI): domain Eukaryota; kingdom Metazoa; phylum Arthropoda; class Arachnida; order Araneae; family Salticidae; genus Salticus; species Salticus scenicus. The sequence continues at coordinate 138,076,088 of OZ005648.1, forward strand.
GACTTTTTTACTGCCAGATATTTAAATAAAAATTGGAATTAATAATAAAAATAATAATTTGACCGTTGTTACTAAACCAGTGTAAACCAGTGCTACTTTTCCAACACTGCACTTTTTTTTAGCAATGCTCATTGATGAAGGTTATCCTTTTTTTTCGGCGGCAGTTAACCAACTATAAAAATTTATAAAATATAAAATGTATACAAATTTAAAAAACTATAAAACCTCAGTATGCTCGTGTGTATATTTGATGTTACTGCTTCTCGTCATGGGATTTGGGCATTTCCAGTCATCTATTTTATTTTGGATTCTTTTTTCTATATTATTTGTTAATTATGATCCATACAGCCTGTTTTTCAATCAAATTTTGACTTTCAACAACCATATTCCCGCTTAGCACTAGGTCTCATTGGCGTCATGCTGTGAGTGGTCGGCAACCTCACACAATATCTAAATCACTTCAGCCATTTTCGGCCAATATAGGCCCCCTCCGTTTGCGGGAGGATATAAGGATCACTTGGCAATTTGGGTGGCCACTGTCGATACACCTTGGTTTCTCTCCTGGTCCGTACTCGCAATACCGGAAGTAGTCCGTTTGAATAACTATTCTTGTTTGAATGAATAACTCTAATTATTATTTGTTTTATTATTTTGCATTATATTATATTGTATTTCTCTTGTTTTCCCACTTTATCTTTCAATTTTAGTTATGTGTAAGTTATTTATGTAACGTTTTATAATTTCAAGTTCCTCTTATTTTATATCCTTCTTGTTTTACCATTATTTTATGTCAATTATGTAGTTTTATGTTATCTTACATTCGTTCCATTTGGAACCGACGACGTTGCGGTGTGTGGTCCTTATTAATCAGCACTGTACCGGCAAGTGCCTGATGCGGTCGATAGCAGTTCGTCGGACTAACAACGCGGGGAACCATCCCCTTGTGGTGGATCAAAATTGGTATTGTCCTTCTTTCTTCTCATTTCGGCACCTTCTGCACATAATACATTTTCGATTCGGCCTTTAATCCCCTTCCTATTTCAGTCTATATATGTTATGTGCATCACTAAGTTATTTTTTTTTCTCCCTCTCCCAGTGTCAATTAGAGAATTTTCTATTAGGTATTTAATTTTCCCAAGCCACTAATATTAGCCTCTTTCTTCACTCAGTAGTTTGCAAGCAGGAGTATCATTGCAAATTATTTCATCTATTTATTTATTTATTTATAATTTTTTTTTGTATGTTTGTACTTCCTTCCTTTCAGTTAATAATTTACCGTGAACAACTACCTATTGTGGCTCCTCTGCACATTTTCCTACTCTCATTTTTATTTTATTCTTTTGTGTGTGTGTGTTTGTGTGGACTTTATTAAAAATTCCAACATCCTGGCGCGTACTTTGTGCGCTCCTTTTAGCGCATTCTTGGAAATACGATTTTGCTGTGGGAGACTAACGCGTCCAAGAAAAACTTTGCAAAGGAAAATCCCCCCCCCCCCCCATAATTTAGAAGTCTTAACAAAGGTCTTTCGGACACAGCACATTTCTATGGTATGCTCAAATAGCTCAGACAGTAGTTAATTGCCATGCGGTGATCTGGCTTTATATACCCCTTTCAAACCTGTTAAACTTGGCCTATTCAAGGTAGGTAGGGGCCGTTCAGAGTTTTTCATGATTCCAACTCTAAAAACTTAACACCATCAGAAACTATATATAATCCTCTTAGAATCCCTATACAAGCTTATATTATTTATCAAAGTAATAATTCAAAAAGAAGAAGCATAAAATTGGATAAAAATATTTCCGATATCTTTTTTAAATGATGACACTTTTAACATTCATAAAATCAGCAACGTAAGAAAACGTTTTTAAAGTAGTGGCTCAGATTTAAAATAGTTAAATGTAAAATATTCCTTATTTTATATAAAATAATGGTTGTTGCGAAATAAAAACGATAAGAAATATGCAGTTTAAGATGGGCTTTCAAAGGAGTTTGAAAAAAGATACGAACAAAATATATTTTGTTGCCTATAAAATTTCCTTAAGATTTATCATACGGAGGATTTGGTTTGTTAAGAGCATATAAATAAATAAATAAATAAATATCCTAGCGATTGCCACAGAAAAAAGTTTACCATTGATTTGTGTATATTGCTGAAGAAAAATTATTTTTCAGAAAACTAATTTGAACAATGATTAAAATGTTAAACAACTTAAAATATTTTTAATAGATTACATTCCCCTCCCCCGTAATTTTCATTAATTTAACCAATAATAATATTTTTATTTATTTATTTATTTATTTATTTACTTTTTTAACTTTTGTATTATATGTATATATGTATACATGGATAAAAGTTTATTGTATGTTAATATGTTTTTAAAATATTTTTGTTAGATTTGTTTGTATAAAAAATTATAAAACATTTATTTTATAAGGAATTCTTTGAGATACCAAATGATTGACAAAAGAAATGTTCTTGAAATGTGACATATTTATTGTTGAACTATATTTGTTGTTATATATTTATTTGTTATATAATTGTTATATGATATATTTATTGTTACATGACAAGCGAAAATTAATAAATGCGGAGACAAATGTAGGTAAGTTATTATACTAGGTGACAATTATTAAACTATATGAAATAAAACGTAAATTACTTACAAACTATGGCGTGCACACACTTTCTTCAACATGTAAACGTCACTAAAGATATTCGTATTTAGGTTATGACACGTTCAATATGCCTGCTATCATTGGCGATGATGTGGCGCAGACGAATAGCGAAATTCTGCATGAGCCGCTGAAGTGTCGGAACACTGATGCTGTCGATGACATCCTGAATGGCTTTTTCCAGCTCAGCAATGGTTTTGAGGTTATTGCAATACACCTTGTCTTTAATATAGCCCCACAAAAAGGAGTCGCATGGGTTCAGATCCGGAGAATATGGTGGCCAATCGAAGCCCATGCCAGTGGTCTCTGGGTACCTCAGAGCCAGAATGCGGTCCCCAAAGTGCTCCTCCAAAGGAGTTCCCAAAGTGCTCCTTTGGTCTCAAGTGCTCTCCAAACACTCTCCTACATTGATTGGGTTGGGCTACGTCTTGCATTAAGCACATCTTGTCGAAATTAGGGGCACTTTGGATAATGGGGATGAAATAATTTTCCGAAACCTTCACTTACCGTTCAGTATTCACCATGCCATTAACAAATATCACACCGATTATTACGTGAATAGAGACTGCACACCACACAGTCACCCGTTGAGGGTGGAGAGACTTCTAGATCACGAAATGCGGATTCTCAGTCCCATAAATGCGCCAATTTTGCTTATTGACGAACCCATCCAAATAAAAGTGGGCTTCGTCGCTAAACCAAACCATAATGAGATTATAATTCCCATCATGTCCTGCGGCCAACCGTGCAATTTGAACGTCCTAACACAAACAATTCGGAAGTTATGACGAATTTATTTCATATAGTTCAATAATTGTCATCCTGTAGCTTCTCTCAATAAAAATAATGTTAATTTATTTTTTCGTATATTGTTAAATATATTTCTCTTCGCTATATTAAGACAAACGATATGATATATACGTCAAAAAGTTAACTATGTGCATCTTGACACTCTCATTAGAAAGGAAACGTATTAGAAAATAAACTTAATTTTTAAGAAAACTGTTTTCCTAAAATTATCAAACTGAGCTGAGCTCATTCATTATAGAAGCACCGAAACATAATTTTAAATAATTATTTGCACAAGTCTTTTGAAGTTCAAATGTTTGCTAATATTTAATCTGATTCCACATTTATACATAATGTCAATCACTCTAACTTAAAAGTTTCACCTCATTATTTCAATTTACAAAATTACTTTTCTTTATCATCATTGCATTTTATGTATACAATGCGATTTTTTGAAAAGAATTTCTCTATTTTAACAAACAAATAAATAAAGAATATTATTATGTTCGCCTTAACTTTTTGTTAATTACATGGGGGTATATTACTGAATTAATAAACTGTTATGAATAGAAGAAAAATAAGATGCTATCTACCAATTTCTGCTTTTAATTTTTTTTTCCTTACGACAATTTTATTGCTTACGAGACACTACTTTTTTGTTATATATTTGACTTATATTTGACTATTTGACCTTATATTTGACTATTGCGTTACATTTAACAGAAGGATTAAAAAGTATTAATTATACACAAAAAAAAAAAAAAAAAAAAAAGTTTTTTAAACTTCAAAATTAAAGCTTTTTACTTCCATTACCCTACTTCCGTACCTTCGGTAACAAAAGTGTCCAGACACTAGCAAAAATTCCTATATAAATAAAGTAGAGTTAATACTGTTTTGTTAAATAAATCCTTATCGAATCATGTTCTTAAGACAATGATTCGACAAGGATTTATTTAACAAAACAGTATTAACTCTACTTTTTTATATAGGAATTTTGCTAGTGTTCGGATAATTTTGTTAACGACTATACGTAATGGAAGTATTGCATTCGGTCAAAAAATTCAATGTCGAGTTTTCAACTGATTTACATGTTTTACGATCTCTTGAGTATAAAACAGTGATTTTAATAATTAGTCAGTGTGTGTATATGTGTGTGTGTGGGGGGGGGGATCTGAATAGTATATCACTTAAACTAAGAAAGCTAGAACGATGAAACTTCAGAATTGAGTTAGATCTGGTGTACAGATGAATTTTTTAAAACTTTTGGCTAAAATTAGAAAATCAGAAGTTGGACATATGAAACCAGTATTAGTAATGTAAGTCCGTATCTCAAAAACAGCTCTAATCCCTTTCTTCACCGTTTTTGTATAAACACCCTACCAGATGTCCTTTCGCATGTAGCAGTTGGTTAGTTTATGAAAATTGATAAGCGTCCTGTATAAGCAGAGCAATTTGAGTTCCTTTAAAATCGGACGTACTTTTCATTTTTTTTCAATCTGACCATATTAACTCTCTTTCAGATATCTTTTTGTATGTAACTGTTGCTTTTTGGTCAAAAATCGAGTTTGCCAAATTTTGGTGAAAGTCAGTGTCTTGAAAACGTCTCTAAAGATTTTCTTGAAAATTGCTACATAAGCCCCTTTTTAGATTTCCTTCGCATGTATCTCAGGAAATTCGCATTTATCACAGGAAATTTCGCATGTATCACATGTTATAACAGGAAAATTGGCAATCATCCCAATTAAGTAAGTTAGTTTCAGATCTCGGAAATGGGTATTTAAAAAATCTCTTTATTTTATTTTATTTTATTTTATTTTATTTTACTGGATTTGTAAACTCTGTTTTGTATGTCTTTACAGATATCTAATTTTCCCTTGCAGGATAATTTTTAGTTGTCTAACACAATTTTATGTCTTCTGGACACATTATCTCCAAAAAGGGCATATAAACCACATAATACTGGGTAATGGAATTCGTGTGGTTATTACACACGATTTTTAAAAATTATTACCTTCAAATTAAAAAAAAAATATTGCCATAACTTAAATAAATTTCTCTGCTTTAATAATAAAATGATGTACTTTTTACTTCCATTATCCGACTACCGCAGGTAATGGGAGTATTGTATTCGGTCCAAAAAAAATTGTATCCGGTTTTCATCTAATTCACAAGTTTAAAGTTCTCTTGGTTCCGAAAAAGTAGTTTTCGGCAATTGGTCTGTGTGCATGTATATGGGGAATTTTCTGACCATGATATTTCCAAAACTAATGAAGATAGAACGACGAAACTTTAGAATTGAGACAAGTCTAGTGTGCAGATGATTCTTCCAACTATTGATGAAAACAGGAAAACCGAAATTGGTATATTATAAACCGGAAGCGCAACCGTAAGTCCGTATTTCAAAAAGAGTCCTGAAAATTTTCTTCGAAGTTGCTGCATAAACAACCTAACAGATGTTTTTCCGTATGTATTAGTTGGTTAGTTCTGTAAAGTTGATAGATATGCTATATGCGTAGACTGATTTGAGATCTCGCAAGTGCACTGCAAAAAAAATAGGTTCTTAAAAATAAGTATATATTGTATCAAAATAGCCTTGAAAAAATATATACTTAAACTTGAAAACCCATGTACTCATTTTTGAGTATATTGACATGCTCAAAAATGGGGTTGACCAATAAGAATCCCAATATCCCCATGTTTGACATGTCAATGTACTCAAAAATGGGTATATGGACTTTCAAATTTAAGAATATATTATTTCGGGGCTATTTTGAGACAATATATACTTATTTTTAAGAACCTATTTTTTACAGTGTTTTTTTTTTTTTTTTTTTTTTTTTTTTTAACAGTTAAATAGATTGTTTACAAACTCGCCATATTAACTCCGTTTAAGATATTATTTCATATGTAAATGTTGTTTTCCAGTCAACAATTGAGTTTGACAAGGTTTGGTGAAAGTCTGTATCATAAAAACGGCTCTAACATTTTCCTTTAAAATTGCTGCATAAACCACAATTTAGATATTCTTTTGTTTGTATTTACGTAGTTATTACAGGAAAATCAACTTTAATCTTGCTTAGGTAGATCTGTTTTAGATCTCATAAATTAGTGTTTCAAAAAGAGCTCTAACGATTTTTTTTTTTAATTCGCTATGTAAACTCGGTTTTGTTAGGAGTCCAATTTGTTATATCAATTTTATATCTTCTTACCCCATTATCTTCAAAACGTGCATATAAAGCGAGTAATTGTTATAATGAAAGACGTGTGGGTGAAAATTTTTTATTTCTTCCACACAAAACGTTTTATTCCTTTATTTAAATGCTTATGTACATAGCTTGAAACAATTTATTGTTAAGTATTTTGTACACATTCATTTATTATTGTGAATAATTTGGAGTATGTAATATAAATAATTACACAGACAATTAAATATATAAGCTATACACTTTTTGAACTTCCTTTAATATGTAAAATAATAATAATAATATTAAAGGCCAAAGTTGTCATTCAAATATATATATATATTTTAAATAATATATATATAAATAATTTTAAATATATTTTAAATAATATATATATATATATATATATATATATATATATATATATATATATATATATATATATATATATATATATATATATATTAAAGTTGCAATTTTAAATAATATATACATATATTTATTTAAGATCATTTTCAAGGAAAAAAATTCATCCAGATTAGTTTTATTTATTTATTTTTATTTTTTTTTGGATTTAAAATTTTGGATTTAAGATGTTTAAGTTAAACATAATAATAACACCATTTAGGTAGTATATTAGGTATATTAGGTGTATTAGGTATATTAGTCTGTAGGTTTAATTCTGTATACCTTCTGAAATAAACAAACTTAAAATAAATATAAATAAATAAATAAATAACAACAAAAATGCTTTGGGGCGACTTTATAACACGTGTTATTCTATTCACATATTAGTTTAAATTTCCGAATTTATGTTTCTACGAATATTTTCTAACAGTAATCACTATCTTAATTAATCAAAGAATAAGTGTTCTGTAATAATAAAAGAAAGCACCACAGAACTGGTGTTTTAAAATAATAAGTACAAAACTTTGAATAAACACCAGGCAAACGAAGTAGGCACGAGTGCTGCGATCAGAGTGACAACTCAAGATTTCATAGCAGCACTCGTGCCTACTTTGTTCGCCTAACAATGGGTATAAGGTGTTTCCGACCCGAAGCAATTGTTGCGAGTTTATTGCATATTATGGTGTTTATTCAAAGTTTTGTACTTATAATTATGCCATAGTAATTCCATAAATGTTCCCATATTAAGTAATTTGAAGATCTTTACAAACTTTACAACCATAGTATCAATTATTTTAGTTTACTTAAGTAAAATTCATAATTTTTTCAAACTTTTAGAATACAGAATTCGATTTCATATACATGTATACATTACAATTTTTATGGATTTTATCAAATAAATTTAAAAAAACTTAAATTAGCTTCATTAAAATTTCAAAAGCAAAAGGTGGCATGTGATTACGTTGCTCATAATTCCGGCAAAATTATTGTGTCTAGAAGCAAAAATATAACTGCCAATTATGCAATCTGTTTGTTTATTGGATATTTCAAATTAAAACATTTAAAAAGAAATTAATTAGTTAAAAAAATGTAATTAAATTTGCATTTATAAAATAGTGTTATTTTTTAAAATTTAAATTCTAGTATAATAGGTAATTTTTTTAAATATCATGTTATTTGAGGCATACGCTATTGCACACATTAAACTTTATATTTTCACCAAGTTTCATGAAAATAACTTATAATATTATAGAGATAAAATGTGTGTTATAGTAGAATTTAAGAAACTGATAAAACAGCAATTAAAGATTAAAGAGCAAATTAAGGCATTTCGTATCTTGTTTAAGCAAGCATATATATATATATATATATATATATATATATATTAAAAACTAATTTTCTATTTTTTTTTCATATCGTTCAGAAATGTTTAATGAATAACAATAATAAATAATAATAATAATATCGATTTTTCGACTCATTTAAGATTCCTTAGACCCTTATTTAGAATTAAAAAAAAAAGCGAAAAACTTATTCTTGGGTATTACTTACATAAGTTGGACCGTGAAATTAAACATTTGATTAACTACATTCTAGCCCTAAAATTTTCGATTAATATACTTATTTTACAGATTTTAATATTTTATTAAAATTATTAAATGGGAGTCACTTTATTCTTACTATATAAGTGTAAATAAAGAAATAAATATTATTAAGAAAATTAAATAATCCAGTTCATGTAAATAGTTCTTTTTTTTTTTTACCATAAATTCAATTATATTTTCAAATATATTGCAATTTTAGGCATGAAATACTACGAAATACTTTTCTTCCTCAACGAGATATTTGTTCATTAGTAACGTGTTTCATATCTCTGTGTTTAAACTTAATAAAATGAAATATAAGCACTCCATTTTGTAAGCAAATTTTGTGAAAGGGTTTACGCTTATTAACCAGCCAAGTTAGGTAAGTGATGCTAGGGATCAACTTGAGGAAATTGTTGCATGGACATTAATTTCAGCATTAAAAATTAAGCCATACTTATTTCATTAATTTAAGAAAGTTTTCTGTTAAGGATATGCCTTCAGAAAGGTTATATGCTAACTAACTTTAAATTACTAAGCAATACTTATTAAAATTTTTTACTTTTTTTTTTAAAATAAATAAAAACAAAAATATGGGTGTTATAATTGTTATTTCCACATTTATAAGTTTTAAGTATTCGACAAGTATATATATAATTTATTACTTTATTTAATTTTTTGAAATAAACAAAAATGGAAATATATAGATATACCTTATTACCATATTTTTTTTTTACTTCTATTCTTGTTTGTTTGGGTGTGTGTTTGTTTGTCCGATACGAATCTTGCAACCTATTTTAAACTAACTTACCTACTAGCTAGACATTTAAAACTTTCACAGTAGCTCCGAACACGTTGACAACACAATACTTCGAAGTCAGATTTTCAAATTTTCGAATAGTTATCTTTTAATTAATTAAAGATGAAAATAATACGCTCCTAATAGCAAAAAATAGCCATTAAAATATTAACTATAATTTAATTGTTACCAAAAAAAAAAAAAAATACGCGTTCATTTTCTTTTGACATAAAAATAAATACATTTAATTAAACGTGAACGTTAAAAAATTATAAAAAGTTAAATAATGCATCTCACAAAAATTGACGTCAGTATCAGTTTAAAAATTTTTTACACATCAATAAGTGCTAATGTAGTTCGTGATGCTAATGATATACGTTGTTCTAAAAGGAGTAATATTTTATTTTTAAAACCAACTTTTCTTCTCTTTCATTCTTATTATTAGTTCACTGAACTATCCTCGCGTATTTTATTAATGTTTCATCAGAAAATTTAAAACATGGTATATAAAACTTTTTTTTTTTTTTTTTTTAAATCTTATAATTATTTTTTGTTTAAATTGATAGTGACAAATCAGTTATGCAATGAACATAAAAAAGTTTAATCAATGCTGTTTCATAATTTTTTTAATGTTAAAATCACTAAAAATTTAATGGTGTACAAAATGCTAAAATTTTGTTGTTTATTATTATTTTATTTTTATATTTTATAGCGTGAGAAATTATTTTAAATGTAAAACTGCCGGAAACAAAATGAGTTAGCATATATAAATACAATTACAAATTATGACTAATAAATTAAATAAATTATAAATAATTATATATATTTTTTTTAATTTTCGGATCTTTAATTATTTAACAAAAAATATTTATTAAAGTAAAGGCTTTTTAAATAAAATATATATCTAATATTAAATTGTTTTAATTAAAACATTACTTAAAAATAAATTTGCTTTAATTTGAATCTTCTAAAAGCAAATTTAATATAACTTGTTTTTTAAAGATATAGTAATAGACAGAGTTACCTTTTCAATTTCAAACACATATGCTTCATTAACGTAAACAATTATCTCATTCAAATTTTGATTCTCTTTGCATGATAGCGTCTTTAAACTACTGCCGCTTACAACGATTTATTCTATATCAAAAGATTTATTTTAACACAATTATCTTCTAATTTAGGATTCAGTGGCACAGAAATTTGCAGACTTCAAACCATGTAAAGATGAGGTTTTTTTTTGTCGGTATTAGATTACTAAAATTATATTTTGATACAACCATCAATAAAAATATATTTCTAAGAAACTGAAAACATTATTTAGAACAACAGTAGAAAAATCCGATTGCTTTAGTAAAAACATTTATACAGTCTAATTGAGTATATTCAATATAGCATATAAAAATGTGGTTTTCGGAAAAAAGTTAATATTTTTTTTTCCTAAAAAGCAATTTACTGATAGTATCTGGATGACTGAATTCACTCGTTTTCAGTGTAAAAATTATAAGTAGTGTAATTACAAAGATACAATTTTAACAAGAAAGAAAAATCATGCAGTACGCATTGATTAGTAACACTTTCCAACTGTACGTAATTGTTGTATCGAATAACTTTTAATATTCTTTGCCTACATTATCACACAACAGGCAGAAGGACTGAAAAATAGACAGATAAACTAATTGATTTTAAAATTACTCTTAGGCATTTTGGAAAGTGTTAGAAAGGCTTAACGCAAAAGAAAATGCAGCCATTATTTTATAATTACAGCTTTTAATCTCTCTGAATATTTTAGTGTAGCCCTGTAAATCAGAAAGTTAATCATATCATATTCTATACAAATCATTATTTTAGAATATTAACAATACATTTCAATATTTTAATGATTTTTACAGTAGAAAGATTTTTAAATATAACTTTCAAAAAATTCTTTCGTAAGACACAATGCATTGGCATTTTATTTTTGTTGTTGTCCCTGTAAACAAACTAGTTATACAGGACCTATTAATGTAATGTTAAATGGGGAACATTCTATACGGAAAATATTTATAAAAATAACACTCATAGAACACAATGCTTTCGAATGCTTTTGGGTGTCCCTGTACACAAACCAGAAGAGATATTCACTCCATTTTCAATGTGGAACATCCGATAGTGAACTGAAATAAAATGTGTCAGTTTCGAGAAATTCCATAAATATTTACGGGCGTTAGATCGCGGGCAGACAAACAGACGGACAGATGGACAGATACATAAACTTAAATCATATTCACACTTAAAAATGTTAGAAAGTGTTAAAAACGCTTAATGTCAACGAAAGTACAATTCTAGCAATTTTTTATTAACAGCTCTAAATATAACTGGATGTTTTTGTGCCACCCTGTAAATCTAATGCTAATCATACTATATTCTATGCAAAGCATTCTTTTGTGCATATAAATAACATATTGGAATTTCCTAAAACTTCGAGAAAAGTAAAGTTATTAAAATTTGATTTATAGAAATATCTCTCATAGAACGCAATGCTCGGGAATACTTTTGAGTAACCCTGTACGTCAATAGATGGTGGTATTTGCTCCATTTTATACAGGAAAAATTCAATAGTGAATTTGAATAACATATTTCAATTTCATTCAGATATGTCTACAGTAAAGGTACGAAAATATGGTTTATAGAAATACCTTTCATAGAACACAATGCTTTAAAATAGTTTCGGGTGTCCCTGTACACAAACCAGTAGAGGTATAAACTGCATTTTCAATAGGGAACGTCCGATAGTGAACTTGAATAACATATATCAGTTTCAAGAAATTCCATAAATATTTACGGGAGTTAGAGCGCGGACAGACAGACGGACAGACGAACAGACAGACGGACAGACGGACAGACGGACAGACAGACATACAGGCAAACCGAATTTCATAAACATTTTTCAAACCTTTAACTATAATTTTTTATCAAAATCGTTCAAGCAGCTTCCTGGAAAACCAGGTTTCTGCTACCTTTTGTTCTAAGTAAAGCATAGGTTTCCAGCGACTTCTAGTATTCCTGAGAAAGAAAATAAGTCAAATTGGATTCACATCACAAACATGCTAACTCTATTTTTTATTGTATTTATTTATTTATTTATTTATTTGTAATCGTTTGAGTGCTTTACAAGAAAACAAAGTTTATACCGATTTTATGCAGAGTTAAGTGCACGTCTCTGTCAAACGCTAATTGTTTTGAAAAGGAGGCAAATTCAAATTGTATTATAAACTCACAAAGCCATAATGCTTATATTTTATCAATCATTTAAATATTTTCTAAGAAAACAAAATCTCTGCCCTATTTTGCCACAGATGAAGTATGTTTTAGCCGTAAAAACTAGTTTTAGAGAATACGAGGATAAGTCTCAACTAAAAAAACTCATCTAAAATCTCATCTAAAAAAACCATAAAAGCTAGATTTTTATCAAAATCGTTATATAAATTTCTGAGTAAACTCTGTGCTATATTTTGCAACTGGTGGATAAAGAGTTAATGGAAATACGAAATTTCCCAAAAATGAAGATAAACGCAATTCGTTTTTAACCCTAAAACACTTAACCCCGAATTTTTACGAAATTCGTTATATATCATTTCCGAATAAACCAAATTTCTGCTACTTTTTGCGAGCGGCGGATGAAAAGTTAACAGCGAGTGGGAATTTTCTTATGTCTGAATTCAGAATATTCATTACCGTGTCTAATATATAGTGTCCATAGCAATTTTTTTAAGAGTACATAGAATAATCTTTTAGTATTTATTTATCCTAAAAATGGAAGATTTTTTTTTTTCCAATAAGCTTACTTAAAAAATTACTTTATGCACTATCTTAACGTAAGTAAATGGGACCTTTCGAATTTCAAAATTTTGTATCAAAATTTGTTTTAACTAAAAAAAAAATAATCGTTGAGAAATTATAATGAAACCTGACGTGTAAAGTACCCATCATATATCACGTATGCCAGTAAATGTTTTGGTCCGAAGACAAAATGGGACCAGAAACAATTAAAGAAAAACAAATTTATTTTTATTACCCTGTGAAAAGGATGCTTGAAATGCGTTGTTGTGGTACAAGTGATTTTGAGGTTATCTTTATTTATCTGCATTCATCTGTATGTGAGTAGTATGTATACACTATGCATATATAAAAGTTTTTTTTTTTTTTTTTTAAGCAAGATATGGGGACACCATTGCAATGTCATTTCTAAGAAACTTGAAATATTACATTCAGAGCAGCATAATGCAATCAGAATATTGCAATATTAAATACAAATGCAATATCGGCGTTCTTATACGAAAACGAACTGAGAGTATCGTGAAATGTCGATAAAGTGTCGTTGATAGAATGAAATGAATTTAGATTCTTCTCTCTCTCTCTCTATATATATATATATATAAGGTCTATCTGTATTTTACATTTTATTATTTATCATATTTTATTATGCATTGAATTGAAAGGAAAATATCAAAAGAAAGAAAGAAAAAAAAATCTGTCAGAATTTTCTATTCTTTGAAAGGAAATTCACTTTTTTTTTTTTTTTTTTTTTATCTAGAGTAAATTTTTTGATAATTTGTGAAATGTTTCACTAGATATTTGACAAAATGTCTAAAATTGTAAGCGATCTAATATTCGTGGGAATGTAGTATAGTTAATAAATAAATAAATAAATAAACAGAATAAAACACATTATTTTATACAATTAAAAGTACTACGATGTTATATTTAATATTCAAATGGAAATAATGAATATTGATATGTTTAGTAATAAATGCGTTACTTTTTCCATCAAATAGAAAAAAAAATCTTAGAGATTATTATTATTTTATAATATATATATATTGTTTCAGAATATATTGTTTCAGAAATATACTTCAATGAAGTTGTTTGCTTCCCATTGAATTACATATATTTATTTATCTAAGGCAGAAAAAAAAACTATTAATACAATAACAACAAATTTTACAATACTGAATGTTACAATATAAATACCTTCTGTTAATTTTTTTTAAAGGAAAAAAAATCTTATAAAATTTTTATGTATTACTTTTTGATTATTGTTTCATTAACGTTTATTCTCTTATATTATAAATACTACATTTTTTCCTCAAAATGACTTCAAACTTTTTGCAAAGCAGAAAATGTGAATATACATTTTTTAGAATAGAAACATTTTATCTTTATTACGTTTGACTAATTACTATTATATAAATCAAATAAAAGTTTCTTAATATGATTAATAAAATTTACCATTTTAATACAAAAAAAGTGAAACTGGCGATTTTTTATTATTATTATTATTATTATTATTATTATTTTTTTTTTTTTTGTATATTTATGAGAAATTAAGACATAATTTATGATGCATCATCTTCAGGACATAATTAATGATAAGAGGACTATACTCTAAAAAAAGTAAGATTTTTAAAGAAATTATGTTCCTTGGAAAATTTAGAAGGATCCAGTCAGTTTGCTCATAGGATTTTTCTTCTTATAAGTGGTTAGCCTGGTCGGTAAAACTCCGAGCTTCTAATTGTAAGACTGCGGTTTCAGTATACGAGCCGTCCGAACACTGTTGTGTAATAATAAAGGTGTGCACATGGAATCCTTCGTGGCGTCAGTATCCTCCTTGTTCCCATCAGAAAATCATACCTCTGGGGGTCATCGAAGCGAGGGAGCTATCTTACCCGCGGAGTATCAAAATTGTAATGGCATGTCTCCGGACTACTCTTAGGGCTGTGTCGAATATCTCCATCAAATGACCGTTATGTAATAACAGTGCGACGTAAAATCTACTCAACAAACAAACTAATATAATTCCATACTGAGTACTTATTATATTGAACCCGCTGTGTTATGAAGTAACTGATATTAGTTATCAATGAAATAAATATAAAAGTATATTAATTTATTTGAAACTGTTTAATTTTGAATAATTTTAGAGGATTAATGGTACTGATTTATTTGTGAGGTCTTTTCTAGTTGATTAAGTTAATTTGGCACATTTTACTTTTAAAATGTAACTTATGCTATTTTTGTGTCGAGGCTCAGGTATTTTCAAAAAATATTTTGCGATTAAACAAATTGACTTAAAATATGTTAATTGAATTTGGCACACCTAGTATTGCTAGTTATTACTAGAAAAACCTCTCTTAATACTCCTAAAAACATGATGCGACGTCAAAAATAACCAGAAACTGATTATTCGAAGCAGTAACAGAACCCGGCAGGCAAACTTTATAAAGGCGTGTTTAAACGGAGTATGTAGTTGCTAATAAATATATATATACTGATCTTAATGTTTTTATAATTGCTGTACGAACAAATATCTGTGTTCTATTTTTAATTATGTAATCCATTTCAAACTATTAGCTACAGTAGGCTGATCATATGTCCTCGATTCTCGTGGACAGTCCCCGAATCTCGAGGACAAAACTACCTTCGTCCCCAAAAAATTACAACACATTTGGGGACGCCGGTTATAAGTTGTTAATGTTTTAATATAGTAATTTATTATATGTATAATAAATAAGCTGAAATAAGTTCTTTTAGGTGCTTTATACTTAAAAATTACTAAAATTTTTTAATGTAAGGTGATTTAATTACTTTTTAATTTTTTTGTCCTCGAAATTCGAGGACGCCGCCATCTTTGTCCTCAAATTCAATGAAAAATATTATGGTCACTCTAAGCTACAGCGAAAAAATGTCTAAAAAAATATTTTGTTCACTAATTTTTAGATTTATTTTGTCATTTGAACAAAATAAATCTAAAAATAATAAATCTTGTGTTCCGATAACCAAATCAACTTGCATCAATTAAGAAAAGTGAATTGGTGAAAGAAGAGTAACTGTAAGTGAATGATTCGATAAGCTACGTCATAGATCTCTATGTAAACAGTCAATAAATAAAGGATGTGCTGAATACACAAAGCTGTTTAGTTAAATCAGCAGACCACTTTTCCTTATTTTCAAATAAATATTGATTGAATCAGCAAAATTCTTTATTTAAAGCAACATTTAATTTCTATTTTGGCAGCAAAATGTTTGTTGGGACTATATCAACGAAAAAATCTAGTTGATTAAACAATGTTTTGTTGTTTCAGAAAAACATATTTCTATTTGTATTCCAAACATGTTTTGTTTTAATAAAATGTATAAATAAATAATTTTACTTTAGAAAAAAATTTATTGTTATAAAAATTGTTTGGCTTCTTTATGTTATTTTTTTTTCTTAAATGGCTTTACTTTAGCTGAAAATTTGATTAAAGTACTATACGTTTCCATTACACGTAAATAACAGTTCCGTTTGGATTTAAAAATAGGTATAACAAGAAGTTAAGTATAATGATTTCTGCAATATAAAACAGCTATTTAAGACAACAATATTTATCCTATTAGATTTGTATTTAAATACACTTATATTTATTAAATTAATTAATGTTTATATTTAACTTGTAAAAGCGTGAGAAATCCAGATTTCACTAAACAATTATCTATTAGTAATATATTACTGTTAATTATCTTAATATATAAATGTCAGATTTTACTTATAATATTTAAATATGTATTTTCTATTCTATCTAGTGGATATATCAATTATTCTTCCTTTTATTAAGGTAGAACAAAATACATTTCAATCACAATAATTTCCTTTTTGCATTTAAATTATTAATCTTATCCCTGTTGCTTTCAATCTATATTTAACTAGTGGATCTGCAGATCAGAAGCCTCAACGTCCTATTTGCATCAGACATTATTCAATAGTTCATTTTTATTTATTCCTTATTATTTTGTAGTATATATTGATTCGATCGACTTATTACCATAATAAGATACATTCCTGAGGGGGCGGCAGCCCCCCTCAACCCCCTGCTGTATCTCTCTTTGTATACCTATTTGTATATCATATAAACTGTTACGGAATTGTAAATAATTGCATTTATTTTTGTATAAATTCTTTCAAAGAGGCTTAGTAAGTGGATAAAATGCTAATTTTGTGCATTTCTAGTCGTTTTAGCATTAAAATAGCCTAATATTCCTTTAAAAACGCATTGAAAAGCTCCAATAAGGGAAGAAATGGATTTGGCGCCAAATTTGGCGACTGTTTCCCTCCTTGGCGATTTTTTTTGGCGACCTTGGAGAGAAAATCCTTATTAGGGATATACAAAATATGGAAGCTCTAATCTCATTGGCTGATGAGATACGAGAATTTTCCAGAACAGTCTGTGTGCGATAGAATAGTATAAAAGGAGCATTTTTTTAGCCAAGGCGGCCAATCTCAGATCTGTGCCAGTTTCGTCAAATGCTTGCTTTGCTTTGAGCCTCTTTGAATGAGACTTACTTTATGGGTTATTGATAAACAGTTTGTACTGTTGGTTTGCGGTTAACAGCTGTTGTTTAAGCTATGTTTACTGGTTGAATTGAAGCTGATACTTGGTTTATAGATCTGTATTTTTCTGGAACTTTCTGTGAATAAATCACTTACGAACCCCCAAGTACGCAACAATATGTGTTCTTAATAAACGAAGATCTTGTGTTATTTCCCTGACATTCATAAATAACATATTTCATAACTATCAAATTTCATACAAAAAAAAATTACATAGCATATCGGAAATATTTTGCGTAACCTTTAAACTAATTATCAATTTTATGCCCACAATTTTCAACAGGAAAACATGCTTTTAAAATTCTAATAAAATTTCATTATATTTGATTGTGTGTAACCATGTTAAAATACACATATAAGAAATACCGACTATAGACAGTAATAGTACGAAATTCCTTTATGTATCCCGGAAAAGTAGCTACAGTCATTATAAGCGCCAATAATAAGAATAAACCTAATTAATTATAACTCATTAACTTTTCAAACTAATTTGATATCATTTGGATGATTACAGTACGTACTCGGAATTATTTTGTGTAGTCCCATAAATTATTTAGTCTATACACAACCTTTTTTAAGAGTAAACATGATTTTAAGCATCTTTATAATGTATGTTATCTTTATTAATTTCAATTCAGCATAAACGCATTAAAGTGCGCGCTTAAATTAAAAATGTGTCCATAGGCTCTAATGTAACTAAATTCTTTCGTGTGTCTTTGTAAACGAACCATAAACATTGCATACACCAGTAAAAATTTTTCAGCTTATTTTGCGTTTAAAATTAATAATTGTTCCAAATTTAACATCGTTTGGCTGACTACGTGGCATTGTCAGAACACTTTTGTAAGGTCCTGTACATTAATTATAAAGCTTAAGAGAACATATTTTCTTCAAACAACATAAGTTTAAGCATCTTACTCACGTACGCTAGTTTCATTTTCTTCATTGCAAAGTAATGATATTAAAATGCGTTTAAACGAAATTCACCCCATACGCCGTAATGTTAAGAATTTTGGCACGTCCCTGTACACAGTTTATAAAAAATATAGCAATAAAAATTATACAGCTACTTATATGAAAAGCTGGAACGTGTGCGCCAATTTGCAAGTCAATCGAAGGATTTTTGCATCCGCTATTGTACATGCAAATTCTTCCCATAGGCCGTAAAGATAAGAAAATCTTTGACGTATCCCTGTACACGAACGACAAATGGAATACACACCAAACACTATACAGCTAATTTTTTTGGGCTCATGAATATGTGTACCAAATTGCAAGTCAATAGCGTTATTTTGGGGGCCGCTATCGCTGTATAAATTCTTCCCATTGTTCATAATGATAATAAAAACTTTGGCGTGTCCCTGTACACGAACAACAAATGGAATGCACACCCAAAACTATACAGCTAATTTCGTGGGGATCATGAACATGTGTACAAAATTTCAAGTCTATAGCGGGATTTTTGCGACCCCTATCGCATGACAGACAGATAGACAGACGGACAGACGGAACTTAAAATCCTTTTGAGACTCAACAGAGGGCCTCCACTGACGTTTCGGCAAAAATTGGAAGTCAATAACTTTATTTTTGCGGTGGCTATCGCGGTACATACAGATTCTTCCCATAGGCCGAAATGATAGAAAATCTTTGGTGTGTCCCTGTACACGAACTACAAATGGAATGCACACCGAAAACTATACAGCTGATTCCGTTGGGCTCATGAACATGTGTACCAAATTGCAAGTCAATAGCGTGATTTTTGTGGCCGCTATCGCGGTACATACAAATTCCTCCCATAGGCCGTAATGATAAGAAAAACTTTGGCGTGTCCCTGTACACGAATTACAAATGGAATACACACCCAAAACTATACAGCTGATTTCGAGGGTCACATGAACACGTGTACCAAATTGCAAGTCAATAGCGTGATTTTTGTGGCTGCTATCGCGATACATACAATTCCTCCCATAGGCCGTAATGATAAGAAAAACTTTGGAGTGTCCCTGTATACGAACTACAAATAGAATACATACCGAAAACTATACAGCTGATTTCGTGGGGCTCATGAACATGTGTACCAAATTTCAAGTCAATAGCCCTATTTTTGCGGCGGCTATCGCGCGACAGACAGACACACAGACACAGCCCAAAACCATTTTGAGTCTCAACAGAGGGCCTCCACTGACGTTTCGGCAACTAGTGGATCTGCAGATCAGGAGCCTCAACGTCCTATTTGCATCAGACATTATTCAATAGGTCATTTTTATTTATTCCTTATTATATAATAGTGTATATTGATTCGATCGACTTATTACCATAATCAGATACATTCTTGAGGGGGCTGCCGCCCCCATCAACCCCCTGCTGTATATTCAAAGAGGCTTAGTAAGTCGATAAAATGCTAATATTGTGCGTTTCTTGACGTTTTAGCGCTAAAATAGCCTAATTTTCCTTTAAAATAGCATTAAAAATCTCCAATAAGGGAAGAAAGGGATTTGGCGTCAAATTTGGCGACTGTTTCCCTCCTTGGCGATTTTTTTGGCGACCTTGGCGAGAAAATCCTTATTAGGGATATACCAAATATGGAAGCTCTAATCCTATTGGCTGATGAGATTTAAGAATTTTCCAGAACAGTCTCTGTTCGATAGAATAGTATAAAAGGAGCACTGTTTTAGCCAAGGCGGCTAATCTCAGATCTGTGTCAGTTTCGTCAAATGCTTGCTTTGCTTTGAGCCTCTTTGAATGAGACTTGCTTTATGTGTTATTGATAAACAGTTTTTATTGTTGTTTCGCTGTTAACGGATGTTGTTTAAGCTATGTTTACTGGTTGAATTGAAGCTGATACTTGGTTTATAGACCTGTATTTTTCTGGAACTTTCTGTGAATAAATCACTGAATTTTTGCAAGTTTCGCCTTTCATTCGCGGACAACTTACGAACCCCCAAGTACGCAACAATATGTATTCTTAATAAACGACGGTCTTGTATTATTTCCCTGAAATTCATAAATACCAAATTTCACAACTATCAAATTTCATACAAAAAAAATTACATAGCATATTGGAAATATTTTGCGTAACCTCTAAACTAATTATCAATTCTATGCCCTCAATTTTCAACCGGAAAACATGCTTTTAAAATTCTAATAAAATTTCCTTATATTTGATGGGGTGTAACCATGTTAAAAAAAACTTTTAAAAAATACCTACTATAGACCGTAATAGTACAAAATTCCTTTATGTATCGCGGAAAAGTAGCCACAGTCATTATAAATGCCAATAATAAGAATAAACCTAATTAATTATAACTCATTAATTTTTCAAACTAATTTGACATCATTTGGATGATTACGGTACATTCTCGGAATTATTTTGTGTGGTCCCATAAATTATTTAGTTTATACATAACTTTTTTTAAGAGTAAACATGATTTTAATCATCTTTATAATGCGTGTTAACTCTATTAAGTTCAATGCAGCATAAACGCATTAAAGTGGCCGCTTAAATTAAAAATTTGTCCATAGGCTCTAATGTTACGAAATTCTTTCGTGCGTCTTTGTAAACGAACCATAAACATTGTATACACCAGTAAAAACTATTCAGCTTATTTTGCGTTTAAAATTAATAGTTGTTCCAAGTTTAACATCGTTTGGATGATTACGTGACATTGTCAGAACACTTTTGTAAGGACCTGTACATTAATTGGAAAGCATAACAGCACATATTTTTTTCAAACAACATAAGTTTAAGCATTTTACTCACGTACGCTAGTTTCATTTTCTTCATTGGAAAGTAATGATATTAAAATGCGTTTAAACGAAATTCATCCCATACGCCGTAATGTTAAGAATTTTGGCGTGTCCCTGTACACAGTTTATAAAAAATATAGCAATACAAATTGTACAGCTACTCATATTCAAAGCTGGAACGTGTACGCCAATTTGCAAGTCAATCGAAGGATTTTTGCGGCCGCTATTGCGGTACATACAAATTCTTCCCATAGGCCGTAATGATAAAAAAAACTTTGGCGTGTCCCTGTACACGAAGAACAAATGGAATGCACACCCAAAACTATACAACTAATTTCGTGGTGATCATGAACATGTGCACAAAATTTCAAGTCAATTGCGTGATTTTTGCGGCCGCTATCGCACGACAGACAGACAGACGGACAGAATGGAACCCAAAATCCTTTTGAGTCTCAACAGAGGGCCTCCACTGACGTTTCGGCAAAAATTGGAAGTCAATAGCTTGATTTTTGCGGTGGCTATCGCGGTACATACAGATTCTTCCCATAGGCCGTAATGATAGAAAATCTTTGGCGTGTCCCTGTACACGAACTGCAAATGAAATACACACCTAAAACTATACAGCTGATTCTGTTGGGCTCATGAACATGTGTACCAAATTGCAAGTCAATAGCGTGATTTGTGTGGCCGATATCGCGATACATACAAATTCCTCCCATAGGCCGTAATGATAAGAAAAATTTTGGCGTGTCCCTGTATACGAACTACAAATGGAATACACACCCAAAACTATACAGCGGATATCGTGGGGCACATGAACACGTGTACCAAATTGCAAGTCAATAGCGTGATTTTTGTGGCCGCTATCGCGATACATACATATTCCTCCCATAGGCCGTAATGATAAGAAAAACTTTGGCGTGTCCCTGTATACGAACTACAAATGGAATACATACCAAAAACTATACAGCTGATTTCGTGGGGCTCATGAACATGTGTACCAAATTTCAAGTCAATAGCGCTATTTTTGCGGCCGCTATCGCGCGACAGACAAACACACAGACACAGCCCAAAACCGTTTTGAGTCTCAACAGAGGGCCTCCACTGACGTTTCGGCAATTACTTCCATCTGAATTTACGTGTCTTAATCATGTGAATTCGCAGTTAAGGTTGTCATTTAAAAA
Organism: Salticus scenicus; assembly: GCA_963930645.1. Classification (NCBI taxonomy): domain Eukaryota; kingdom Metazoa; phylum Arthropoda; class Arachnida; order Araneae; family Salticidae; genus Salticus; species Salticus scenicus. Next base: position 138,098,860 of record OZ005648.1, read on the forward strand.
GTTTACATACATTTCCAGATACAAAGTAATGCATGTCTTGATTTAAATTATGTTTGTAATTTTTATTCGCATGACTGCAGTCGGCAGCAAAATTATTCAAGCACTTGCAATAATTCCTGTGTAAAAAAGTACACATAGTAATACTTTGTTAAATAAATCATTCTCGAGTCATGTTTTAGTCAGTCTAAAGACATGATTCGAGAAGGATTTATTTAAGAAAGCACTATTAAGTATACTTTTATTACACAAGAATTATTGCGAGAGCTCGAATAATTTTCCTGCCGACTGTATAAAGTACACACTGTGGAGAACATTTTAAAGTTTAATTTTTTGCATTTCTTTCACATTTTTTGTTACTATTCGATAGTTACCTAGAAAACAACAAAATCATTGATACAATTGTTGGTATTTTTTTTTTTTAAATATATAGTATAAGAAAACGTTATTTTAAGATTTAAAGTTACTGAAACCCAACTTTCTTGCCGTGTTAAAATCTAAATAGTTAGTTATTAAAAGAAATTATATCAAATGCGAGTGCAATTGTAAAAATGTATTAATGCATGTAATATAAACTTAACTTTCCTGTTTGAAAATGAACTAATTAAAAAGTAATAAATGTGTAAAATGCCTAAAATAATAAACGAAAAAAAAAATTAACTGAAACGAAAACGAAATTTCTTTGTAAGAAAAGCGTCTTATTATTGCCTAACAGGTTTAACAAGCATAAATCACATTCTTTTATCTGGATTTCTGTTAACCATTTAAAGTAAACGATGTAAGTTACGTTTTAGGTATTGAAGCTTCTTATTTTTTATAAGCGATGCTGAAGAATCTCCTGAGATATTAAAAAAGGATGAAAAGCTATCTCTTATTGATTCCGTTAAAATAACGAAACCAATCTAACTTTTACGGTAAGGAATAGAAGAGTAATTTTAGTTTTCAAGAAGAAAGAATTATTTGTTATTGATGTTTCATTTCAAAAGTATTTGAAAATGAAAGCGTACTGTAACATAGTATTATAATTGGAAATTAAACTTATATATAAATATATATTATAACAATATTTCATCATTGTAATAGACATAAACCAGAAATAAACATCATGATAACAATGAGAATTAAAAATTATAAATTTGTACACACCTGTGTCCTAAACAGTTGCATAAACATATATATATATACTAATATATAAATGCAGAAATATATAAACAAATGAATGAAATTATACCCCAAAAAACACTGAGATCTTCATCAGAGAGGCCCCTCAGTGTAGGGGTGAACGAGAAGTTTCTGAAAGGACAGTAGCTATAAGCTAATAACTATCCTTAGCCCCCAACTTCTCACCAAACAGAAAACCACCAAAAACTGAAGAGAAATCAAACATACATATAATGTATAAAACTACTAAAAATATTTTATAAAATTATCAAATTGTAAAAGTTACAAAATTACATCAATTCATTTAAAAAATATACAATACAAAAGAGAATTACTGAAGGTAAACAAGAAAGTATAAAATGAAATAAAAATACAACCCTTCATCTGGAACACAAACTATCTTCAGCCGACGGGGCTACTCGTCGGTACTTCAATATCGCCCTTGAATGAGGAAGTAGAACAAACCGAGATAGGAAAACTCTTTTAAGCTGTGCGAACATATGTTCGCACAGCTTAAAAGAATTCATACTATTTGCAATAATGAAGAAGATTTAAAATATGCTCTTGAAGACTTAAAAAGTACCTTGCAAATTAACTGTTACCCGTCACAATTTTGTAACTTTTACAATTTGATAATTTTATAAAATATTTTTAGTAGTTTTATACATTATATGCATGTTTGATTTCTCTTCAGTTTTTGGTGGTTTTCTGTTTGGCGAGAAGTTGGGGGCTAAGGATAGTTATTAGCTTATAGCTACTGTCCTTTCAGAAACTTCTCGTTCACCCCTACACTGAGGGGCCTCCCTGATGAAGATCTCAGTGTTTTTTGGGGTATAATTTCATTCATTTGTTTATATATTTCTACATTTAATTTCATTCATTTGTTTATATATTTCTACATTTAATTTCATTTATTTGTTTATATATTTCTACATTTAATTTCATTCATTTGTTTATATATTTCTGCATTTATATATTACTACATCTAAGTTTTGCATTTCCTTTTGCTGCAATCTTGCGCATTGGTTTGTAATTCTCCTATTGGTTTTTCTAATCTGTAAAACTTATATTTTTATAAATTTTCCTGTCAATTGTTTTTTATATATACATACATATATATATATATATATATATATATATATATATATATATATACCTTTTTAAATAACCGTTTTTAATTCAGTTAATATCCATTAATGTATTTTAATATTATACCTGTGTAACGCATAATCATGAAAATAATTTTGTTAAATTTTTTATTTTGTTTGTAAGGTGATTGACCCTGCTTACAAGTAGCACTCAAGTACCACGCAGATGGAATCTCCATATGGAAACTCAAGCTCCCGCCACTGCAAACGAAGAAATATAACAGGAGATCTGGAAGCAAGAGGATTATAGAAGAAAAAATCCAATAAAAAAAGCAGGAGGATACATTTAAGTAAAGAAATCTAAGAAGGAAAAAAAAAAAAAAAAAAGAGACCTCCAACAAAAATGATAATGAGAGGGGCCCAAAAGAAAAAAAAAAAAAAAAGAAAACTCTCTTTCTGATGGTCTCGGATTTTACTGGCAGTTTTGTTTGATTTCTCTTCCTTCTAGATGGTCTTCTGCTTACACTTCTCAAACGGTTCGAAAGGCCAATTTTACTGCTCTTAAAACTATGAGCAATATATTTTGCAGATGGCGAGTCTTGGCCACAAAAGAATCAATAACAATTAATAATTAAGTTAAAATTAAGTGTTCTGTTATCAAGTGTTGTGTAATTGTGCCGCATGTGTTTAAAGGAGGATTACTATGTCGCACCGCTCCCGTGTGTGCATCACCTACGAAGTTTGGCCTGCCTTCCCCCATAGCCTGAAGACAGTGAGAAAATATTTCTTCAATTTATTTGGTCAGTAGTCTAGTTAAAATTGCAAATGTGTTGTTTTTGGAGAAGTATATCTATCCCAAAGTCTCTGCACTCATCTCTGAAATTTATGATACATCAGTCTTTTAATATAAACTACATGGAAACTTAATAGATGAATCTTAGTAAAAAAGTGATCATCTGACTCTACAGCTTTATGGTTATAATGTATATTTAAAATTAAAATAAACTTGAAGATGGTCTAAAATATGTTGCTTAATTTATCTCATGCACACTTGTTTTCTTCTTAAATATTAAAATATTATAATTCTTACATGATCATATTTGACACAGAAGTGAGATCGCGCAGCATTAATTTCCACATATATATATATATATATATATATATATATATATATATATATATATATATATATATATATATATATATATATATATATATATATATATATATATATATATATATATATATATATATAAAATAAAAGAAAGCACCGTGAATAAGACTTGAAACTAAATCTTAAAATAATTTATCAATGAGTTGCTGAAACGTCAAGGTGGAAGTCTCCTTGTGGAGACTCAAAAAGGTTTTGGTTTCTGTATGTGTGGTTGTATGTCTGTAGGTCTGTATGTCTGTCGGTCTGTATGTCTCGCGATAGTGGCATAAAATTAATCCTATTCACTTTCAAATTTGTACACATGTTCATGAACCACACAAAATTAGCTGTATAGTCTTAGGTTTGTATTCTAATTGTAGTTCGTGTACAGGGACTTACCAAAAGTTTTCTTCTCATTACGGCCTACGGGCAGAATTTGCATGTACCGAAATAGCAGGCGCAAAACTCCCCCGATTGACTTGGAAATTGGTACATATGTTACACATCTCTACAGGCATAGTTGTATATGTTTTTGATGCTTATATTCTTTATGGATCGTGTACAGGGACACATCAAATTTTCTCTTTTCTTAACAGACTACGGGCAGGATTTCGCTTAAACGCATTTTCACATCATTACACTGCATTCAACAAACTGAAATTAACATACATTATTGATATGCTTACAAGCATGCTTTCTGTAGAAAACGTATGCTTAGACTTAATAACTAATGAACAGGATCTTAAAAAAGTGTTTCATCAATGTTATGTAATAATCCAGATTATGTCAAATTTCGAACACTTATTCATGAGCTATATAGAATAAGTTGTATAGTTTTTATTGGTTTGTGACGCGTTTACAAGGACACAGAAGAGCGATTCATTACATTAGAATATATGTACATATTTTTATTTAATCTCATTCTATAACGTTTATGCGGCATTCAACGTAATAGAATTAATGCACATTATTAAGATATTTGAAAGAATGTTTTCTCTAGAAAAAATGCATGTATAGACTAAAAATAATGTATTAATTATATATATTTATATTTACCACGCAGAAGAAATAGGATGACATTCTGTAATCGCCCAGTGATGTAAATTTTTGTTCAAATATTAAGGAGTTTCAATGAATTAGTTTATATATTTTATTAGTGTATATGACTACTCTTGCTCGTGTGCAGCACACACAACAGAATTTTGAACCATTACGGTCTATAGACGTGCATTTTAACAAGGTTACACTAAATAAAAATTAATAAAATAAACAAACATTGTTAGAATGTTTAAAGGCATGGTTTCTTTCGAAAATGGTATGCGTAAAATTAGCAATTAGTTTACAAGGCTACACAAATTAATTCCAATAAGTTATGCAATCGTTTTTCTTGAAATTTGGTGTAATTACTTATGAGTTATAAGGTATTAACACACGACTATGAGTTACAAGGGAATATATTTCAATTTTTAATACAATTAATTATTACTTTTATCATCTAATATATAACACTACTTTAATATTTAGCTTTGCTAACTGGATGTATGTTATGTCCACTATATTCTTGTAAACTAAATTGTTAATTAAAATAACTTTTATTAGCGTGTTTTTGGTATTATCATATATATATATATATATATATATATATATATATATATATATATACCCATACATACTGATAGATCTAAACAGACGAATGTAACGAGAATTAATCATATATACAAATAAATAAATATATATATATGTATATACAGTCGGTAACAAAAGTATCCGAACACTAGCAAAAACTCCTATATAAAAAAAGTAGAGTTAATACTGTTTTGTTAAATAAATCTTTGTCGAATCATGTTCTTAGACTGACTTAGAACATGATTCGACAAGGATTTATTTAACAAAACAGTATTAACTCTACCTTTTTTATATAGGAATTTTTGCTAGTGTTCGGATACTTTTGTTACCGACTGTATATATATATATATATATATATATATATGCAAGTATGTATGTATAATTATTTTAAATACTATGTAATGAATAAAAATGATTTGCTGAGTAATGAGTGATGAAATAGGACGTTGAGGTTCCTAATCTGCCGATCAACTATTTACCAAACGATGATAAAAACGTTGCCAAGAGTAATAGATTTTCCGTTAACAAACAGAGTAACTGTGTCCACTTCCTAGGTTACACTGGCTATAGGAATCATTACAAAATAGAAAATATTACAAATATAACTTCTTAAGCAAAATTCAGTTGAATTCGGCCAATCCTCTGTACAACTCGCTTCGTTTGCAACGTGCTGGGTTCTTGTCCACATTGCCTGGGGCTGAGGCTTAAACGGGAAGCAACGCGAGCGTAGACAGAGATGAGTTATCCCCATTGCATTCTGCAACTTTTTTAACTTTCGTAATATACCGTTACGAAACCCGCTGCCTGAGGAATCGGGTTTTCTACACAATGACGACTTGATCAAATTTCCAGTGGAAGACCATTTAGACTTCAAAATACACGTTACACATTACAAGTTAATTATATACACGTTACAAATGGATTTTGTGAAATTCTTCCTTACATCACCCCTTTGGCGGTGTCAAAAACATGTTTCCATGAGCAACTGTTCTCCAAATTATCTCAAAAAGGCGATTTTTAAAGTGTGATTTAGATATACGTATCCAACAAGTAAGGAGTTGCTGAAGGCTGTAGGGATCCCGATTCGTCCTGTTGCTGGCGGGAAAACCACTACGAAAGGAAGCGGAAATTTTAATTGAGATTTTCACTGGTATCATTTTTTTTTTCTTTTGTGTGTGTGTATGTGATTTTCTTTATTGATATTGATATGGAATTTTGAGAAATCATTTAAATATAACGATCAGCGAAGCGGGCAAATTCTGCTAGTATTATATAAATTAAATTTATGTTATTAATTTTACGATTATTAATTATATTCACAATAATGTTCATTAATGCAATTATATTCACAATAAATTCAGTTTTTAAAAGTTTAACTGATTTTTAATATCAATACAAAAGTAAGGACGTTAAAATTTCTAAGAAAGATTGTGAAACGAAGTGTCAAAATACTTAATTTCTTTATAAAAGATAAATAGTTTTAATGTATATTTACATGCTTACTTAAAACATCCATTTATTTTTTTATTGATTTTCTTTCTGATTCGAAACTAAAGAAAGTATAAATAATAATCTTCACATAACTTGCAACTTGCTTTAAATTTCATAATCGCAGTGCGATATTTAGAATTTAGAAATACAAATCTTACAAAAAATTTTAGGCTAATTTTGTTGATTAAATTATCAGATTTTAAAATATTCTTCTTTCATTTTAAACCATTAATGGAAATTTTCACATAAAATACATATGTAATACGTATTGTTTTAAATAAAGGAATTTAATTTTTAAAAATATTAAATAATATATTTGTTAATAAAAATAGTAATAAAAATATAATATTGCACAATAAGTATTTATACGTTAATAGATTAACTGCTTGAAATAGAATAAAATAGATTAAATGGTTAAATAAACAACTAATCGTTTTTTCAGACATGCGTTAGGAATATCGCTTCTAAAGCAATCAATCTTTATTTTCCATTAAATAAATTAGACAGCTGTGTGATAGCTGTTTCTGTACTATTTCTCAACTTTCAAAAGTAAAAAGAAAACTAAACAGTAAACCCCGTTTTGCTTTGATAGTTTCCTCTTATCCAAATGGCAAAAATAGTTTTTAATGGCTTTTTTTTTTTTTTCTTTAAGCAAGAGATAAATTTAATAGTCATTAATAAATCTTAGCATTTTTGCATTCTGTATTATTTTTGCACATTAAGAACGGTTTTTTATGAATTAAAAGTGAACGGAAGTTTCCTTTACTAAATAATAAACATATTTCATCAACTTAGCTCTATCCGTTTAATATTAAAAATCTGGAGTTTCGGAACATTTAGTAATTAACTGTTGTTTGAATAATTTTAAATAAATAAAGTCATTAAATCCTAACAGGGTTTTAGAGTATTTTTCCTAAGTTGTATGATGTTTAATAGATCGTCATCTATCTGTAATCTTTTCTGCGTCCCTGTGATATAACTGAAAATAATAAGCTTGCAATAACATATATTTCTCTATTTTATGTTTATACATATATATATATATATATATATATATATATATATATATGTTTATGTTTTTAACAATTTTTAAAGAACCGGGACCCAATTAGAAGAAATAATTACACCTGGCTCGATGCAGTCGGTAACAAAAGTATCCGAACACTAGCAAAAATTCCTATATAAGCTAGTATGTTGTGGCCACCACAAGACTTTCTTATATATTTTCCTATATACATATTCAATCAGTAACAATATTTAAAAAAAAAAATTACGATTTTTTTAAGGGTTTTTTTTTTTTTTTTTTTTGTTAAAAGTAATACATATTCAACCAGTAACAATATTAAAAAAAAATACGATTTTTTTTCTAAGTTTTTTTTTTTTTTTTTTTTTTTGTTAAAAGTAAAAAAAATCGATAACTTTGTTTTAAATTATCACAGATTTATAGTTCAACCATTCGTTTTAAAGGTATTGACGAGATCTTTCGAAAGATAACTATCTTGAAAATTTACCCCCCCCGGGGGGTACTTCCCCCCAGGGGGGGAAGCGATGCCCCCACATGCACAGAAATTTTTTCCCAGTTAACTATTACTATTATCAATAACTCATATTAATTTTACAATCACAAGTTAAAAATAACTCTCATTATGTACATTTATACGAAATTTTGTCCTATACTGCCATGTTAAAAAAAAAAAAAATGCGATCACAGCGCCACCTGTTGAGCTATTGGTCCCCAAATGTAATCAGCACCACTTTATGTCGGGGACCAAGTAAATACCAAGTTTGGTTAAATTTCGTTAAAAAAAAAAAAAAAAAAAAAAAAAAAAAAATTACGATTTTTTTTCGTTAAAAGTAAAAAAATCGATAACTTTGTTTCAAATTGTCACAGATTTATAGTTCAACCATTCCTTTTAAATGTATTGACGAGATCTTTCGAAAGATACCCATCTTGAAATTTTACCCCCCCCCCGGTGGGGTACTTCCGACCGGTGCCCCCACATGCACAAAATTTTTTTCGTAGTTAACTACTACTATTATCAATAATTCATATTAATTTTACAATCACAAGTTTAAAATAACGCTCATTATGTGCATTTATACGAAATTTTGTCCTATACTGCCATGTTAAAAGTTTACATAAAATGCGATCACAGCGCCATCTGCTGGGCGATTGATCCCAAAATCTAATCAGACCCTTTCCATGTCAGGGTCCAACTATACACCAAGTTTGGTTCAATTTCATTCATCGGTTCGTGAGATACGGTGAAACATACGAAACTTTCCGATCACAGCGCCACCTGCTGGACGATTGATCCCCAAATCTAATCAGCACCATGCTCCGTCAGGTTCCAACTATATACCAAGTTTGGTTGAATTTCATTCATTGGTTCGTGAGATTTGATGGAAAATACGAAAATTTGTCCTATACTGCCATGTTAAAAATTTACATAAAATGCGATCACAGCGCCACCTGATGGGCTATTGATCCCCAAATCTAATCAGCACAATGCCCCGCCAGGGTACAACTATACACCAAGTTTGGTTGAATTTCATTCATTGGTTCGTGAGGTACGGTGAAAAAACGAAACCACAGACAGACAGACACACAGACAGACAGACATTTTTTAAAAACTATCAATTCGTGTTCAGGACATCCTAAAACGTGTAGATCCGTCAAAAACGGAGGTCGGAAATTTTCGCGAATCCAATACTTTCTCTATATTACATATAGAAGAAAGTAAAAAGTAAAGTTAATACTGTTTTGTTAAATAAATCCTTGTCGAATCATGTTCTTAGTCAGTCTAAGAACATGATTCGACAAGGATTAATTAAAAAAAAAAACATTATTAACTCTACTTTTTTTACTTTCTTCTATATGTAATATAGAGAAAGTATTGGATTCGCGAAAATTTTCGACCTCCGTTTTTTGACGGATCTACACGTTTTTTGATGTCCTGAACACGAATTGATAGTTTTTAAAAAATGTCTGTCTGTCTGCCTGTGTGTCTCTCTGTCTGTGGTTTCGCTGCCCTGGCGGGGCATTGTGCTGATTACATTTGGGGATCAATAGCCCAGCAGGTGGCGCTGTGATCGCATTTTATGTAAATTTTTAACATGGCAGTATAGGGCAAATTTTTGTATTTTTCACCGTATCTCACGAACCAATGAATGAAATTCAACCAAACTTGGTATATAGTTGGAACCTGACGGGGCATGGTGCTGATTAGATTTGGGGATCAATCGTCCAGCAGGTGGCGCTGTGATCGCAAAATTTCGTATTTTTCACCGTATCTCACGAACGTATGAATGAAATTGAACCAAACTTGGTGTATAGTTGGACCCTGACATGGAAAGGGTCTGATTAGATTTTGGGATCAATCGCCCAGCAGATGGCGCTGTGATCGCATTTTATGTAAACTTTTAACATGGCAGTATAGGACAAAATTTCGTATAAATGTACATAATGAGCGTTATTTTAAACTTGTGATTGTAAAATTAATATGAATTATTGATAATAGTAGTAGTTAACTACGAAAAAAATTTTGTGCATGTGGGGGCACCGGTGCGAAGTACCCCCCGGGGGGGGGGGTAAATTTTCAAGATGGGTATCTTTCGAAAGATCTCGTCAATACCTTTAAAACGAATGGTTGAACTATAAATCTGTGACAATTTGAAACAAAGTTTCCTTTTTTTTTACTTTTAACGAAAAAAACTTACTTTTAACGAAAATTTTTTTTTTTTTTTTTTTTTTAACGAAATTTAACCAAACTTCGTATTTAGTTGGTCCCGACATAAAGTGGTGCTGATTACATTTGGGGATCAATAGCTCAACAGGTGGCGCTGTGATCGCATTTTTTCTAAATTTTTAACATGGCAGTATAGGACAAAATTTCGTATAAATGTACATAATGAGAGTTATTTTTAACTTGTGATTATAAAATTAATATGAGTTATTCATAATAGTAATAGTTAACTGGGAAAAAATTTCTGTGCATGTGGGGGCGTCGCTTCCCCCCCTGGGGGGAAGTACCCCCCCGGGGGGGGAATTTTCAAGATGGGTATCTTTCGAAAGATCTCGTCAATACCTTTAAAACGAATGGTTGAACTATAAATCTGTGATAATTTAAAACAAAGTTATCGATTTTTTTTTAATATTGTTACTGGTTGAATATGTATTACTTTTAACAAAAAAAAAAAAAAAAAAACTTAGAAAAAAATCGTAATTTTTTTTTTTTTTAAATATTGTTACTGATTGTATATGTATATAGGAAAATATAGAAGAAAGTCTTGTGGTGGCCACAACATACTAGTTACATAGGAATTTTTGCTATTGTTCGGTACTTTTGTTACCGATTATACAGTACCGACTATACCGACTATAAAGTTTAATAACAATTCACTATACGACATACAGATATACGAATACTTATTTACATTTTTACATTGCGCGCAATAAAAGAACATAGTTTAATTTTAAACTATATACATCAGACTGTTACAGCTTCTTCTTACACGACTCTGCGACATTTCACAGTTCACAACTTACAACATTCTGAAAAGAAAATGTTTTAACTTAATTTTTGGATTGGCAAAATATATAATGATATTTTGCCCAGAAAAGCGACAGCGCCCTCTATAATATTTTTAAATTAGGGAAGTTGGCTCAATAGCAATACTCTATTTAACGTACTCGTAGGTATTGTACTTAGCGCATTACAAATTTAACATTACTAAAGCAATATTTAAGTAGTTTGAACCCATAGACTGCAACCCATAAATATTTTATTTAGTATACCAATAAAGAAAAAAAAAAGCTATAATTTAATAATTTATGTAAAGCTGTGCAATTCTTACAATAATAAATCTATATGTTCGTCAATTTATATTTTAATCGAATGCAGAGTTAAGACGTTATCGCACATGCAATATTTGGTCAGTTGGAAATAATAGTAATAAAAAAAATGTGTCCATGTGAAAGGTTTTTACGCCCTGTACTCATCCATGTATATACAAATTGTACGACAGGGACATTTAATCCAACTACCAATTTTTAGCTCAATCGGATAAGGCGCTTTAGAGGTTCTAATTATTCCGATTTTTGGATATCAATTTTTATTTTTTATTTTATTTTTTATTTATTTTTTATAGGTATGGGGAACTTAGGTAATAGTGAAAATTTTCGACCCCGGTTTTTTGACATTTTTATACGTTTTCAGGTGTGAGGAATCCGAAAATGACAAAATTTGTATGATGTCTCTCAGTAGGGTGTCTGTTAGTGTGTTAGTTTTTTAGTCCGTTAGTGGGTTAGTCAGTTACTGGGTTAGTCCGTTAGTGATTTAGTCCATTAGTTTGTCAGTCTGTTTACACGATATCTCACGAACAAATTATCGCAGAGAGGTCAGATCAGCTTTAAAATATTACTTTCGATACTGTCAAGAACCGTATTCATTTGCAACATTCGAATTAAAAAACTTCAGCAGTTATTCGGAATTTAAGATTTTCTTAACATGGAAGAATAAGACAAAAATTCACTTAAACGTGCAACTTCAAAATTGCATTTATGATATTGGTTTGAACATGATTGAATATAAATATTCTAACAGGAAAATTTCGTAAATTATTCGTAATTTACGATTTTATCAACATAGCGAAATTGTAAATTTTTCGTATAAATATGAATTTTGAGGATTATTGCATTGGAAATAGTAGCATGAAAACTAAAACACGGAATTGACCCTGATAAAATAAATTAATAGGTTAGAATAAGATAAATATATCGAAGTGAACGCTGGATAGCCTATTAGGCGGGGATTTCATTCTGTCACTGTATCAAGCTTTGGTCAAATTCATTTCTTTTTACATGATTATAATATGTCTCGCACTAGAAATTTATGAGAGCATAAATATGATGGAGCAGAGTCCATCTATGCCAACTAGTTTATTTATTTATTTATTTATTTATTTAAGAATTTTTTGTAATTTATAAAGTACCATGATGAAATAAAATGAACATTTCTGTAAAAAATACCGGTATCCAAACATCGAAAATGTTGGCATTAATTGCGTTTAAACGCTGCCGCACTTAAAGTAATTTGAGTCAAATGGCCATAATGATAAAGATTTCTTCGCGTGTTCATGTAAAATTAAAATAAATCCACATTTATCAAAATATATAAAAACCATGTCAAAGCAACCAGCTGCTATTTTTTAGATCAGTCGAAAAGGGCTCTTATACATTATACCACTTTAAATAATTTGAATCCATAAGTTATAATGGTACGAAATTTTTATCTATATCGCTTTAAAATAAATATATGTACTAGACTAATAAAAATCTACGCAATTCTTGTGACTAGGATCTATATCATGCATACAATCCTTTTTAACGCAATTAATTAATGCACACAGAAGCTTTAGCAATTTAAATAATTTGAATCAATAGACCATAATGATAGAGAATTTTTCTTGGTCTCCCTGTAAGAAAACTATGATTATTAGACACATCAAAAACAATACAGTACGTGTGACGGTAAATTATAACCTACACATTTTTAACATTATCAAACAATGATATAAAGTAAATGTGGCTTTCATTCGTCTATCTCTCTGCTTGTTCTGACTTTGAAACAAGGAAACAATAATTGTAATAATAATGGAATTGTAAATATTGTAACAATCAATACTATTCGACAATGTAAGGACCTCTGGGGGTCACCGAAGCGGGAGAGCCATACCTTCCGTGAAGGAACAAAATTGTGATGATATGTCTCCGGACCACCTCTAGGGGTGTGTCTTAGACCGTCGCCAATTGCCCACCTGCGCAGCACTATTGCGACGTAAAACCCAACCAACCAACCATCGACAATGTAAGGGGTTTGCTACGGTAAAGCATTCAGCTTGGTCTGGTGTTCTGTCCTTTCCTGGAAATATCTCAACATTAAAATTCCACCAAACTGCTTATGTAAAACAGTTATTATATTTTATAATTATTAACTTTAATTACAATTATTAACTTTTCATAATACTTAATTATTTTTAGTAGTTTAAATAAAAATTCAGAAATTAAACAACTATAATTTTAATAAAACGTAAAAAAAAAAAAAAAAAAAATCAGCTTTTACAAATTTTTTAAATATTGTTTGTACAAGATAGCACTAACCAATTGTCAATACGCGGTTTGCCGAGAAGCTGCGATGATTTAGTTTTCATACAAATAAAATTATAATTGAAATTAGGATATTAAGTAATGCAAATTTGATGGCCACAATTTACTAGTACATATATATATATATATATATATATATATATATATATATATGCACATAAATAAAAAACTCCTAACTGATTAAAATTGGTGACACAGCACTATACTTTATGACTATAGTAATTGAAATTTGAATCTTAAAAATAATTATATTTTCAGTGACGCTTTTCTATTAAATAAAATATACATAAACTTTCTTATTTTATCATTTAGTTTTTCTTCGATTAATATTCACAGTTTTAACATTATTTTCAAAATTAAAAATATATAGCATTTATTCATTGATAATTTTTTCAATTACATATTTTATAAGATCAAAATACGTGTTAAAAAAAATATATAAATCCCAGTAAAGCAGTGGTGTTACACTAAATGCTTTGTTTTATAGATTCCATTGCATTTTTTTTTTCTAATAATATATATATATATATATACATTAAAACATTGCTTTTAAATTTTAAATGCATTTACAAGTATATCATTTTCTTTAAGAATATATTATGCACTGAAATGTATTTATTTCAATAAATCATTTTATTATTTGCGTCACGTTTTCCAAAACTTTAAATAAAGCTTTCGCAATTTTTTTCTTTGCAGCATTTTATCTATTTGCATACATTTTCCATTTATTTAGATAAAATGACACAAAATGAACATTTTCACAAATTTTATTTATAACTACTTCTAGTACTATTAAAATTAAAATTATTAATTTCTCGTCAACAAAAACATTTAAGAATTTCGTCTCTCTGCGTATGATAATTTATGCCGATGGGTATAGATCATCATATGCCACGTGTACAAGTATATGTGTGTGCAGGTATAAACTTGCTTATTATTTATACATTCATTTTACTTAAACAGTTTTTATTAATTAAAAATAACATCAAAGAATTTAATATAAAGTGTATGTTAATTACTTTTGTCAACTAATTACTTCCAAAACATACCTGAATGTATTTTGTTACCTTATTCAGACCTCGTTTTAACTAAGTGAAGTAATTTGTATAGTTGGTTTATAATGATCATTTCTTTTTCTTTTTCTCTCTTTTTTTTTTTTTTTCTTTTTTTGGTCAAGACATAAAGTAATGTGAACACATTAATGCCACAAGTTAAAAACTCAATCATGATATATTTCAGTCTACATGATAAAGTCATTATGGGAGAAACAAAAATTCGTTTATGACCACATTTGTTAATAATTCCAAGTCCATTAACGTAAAAAAAAAAAAAAAAAAAAAAAAAAGTTAATTATTTATAAGGTAATTCTTTTTCAGATATTTTTGCTAAATATATTTCTGATGCATTCATACCTTAAATTGTATTAAAGTTACATCTATCTTTTATTTTCAAATATAGCATAGTTATTATTATTTTTATTTTTATTAAATTTGCAAAGAAACGTTAATTAAGAAAATAATTTAAAATAATCTGGTGTATCACTCACACGACTTTCTCTTACCTTGAAATTTAATACTATAAGTACAGATTGGAGATTAAGGGTTAAGATAACGAGTACTGTTATGTAAACTTATGTAAAAACAATTCAATTTAGGCTTCGGAACAGCTTCATTTGCCAAATAATTCTATGTGAGAAAGGCTACCGCCCCATTCAAACTCCCCCTTCATTATTGTACCTACATTTATAGAGAACTCAGATCAGTTATTATGTTCAAAAGTTCATTTAAAATTATTTGGACTACTTTCATACGCATCATTCCTTGAAACTTATCAATCTTGAACAAACGTTTCTAGTAACAAACGTATTCACTTCAAAATACATCTCTTGGATAGCCTAAAATTATTTGTTTTTAATTTACTCTAACAGACACAGGTAAAGATCAAACTATAAAACCGGACTTCAGTATCCATGAAGCCTCAAAACGTGTAAATAAACAAGAAACCAATTGATGAATATTTATCTTTAAAAAACATATTATTTACCATATGGCTTTGAAGTATTAATTACATTTCCTGAGCAAATTTCCTGGACATGGTAAAATGTTACATGATATAGTATATTATAGTGAAGCCCTTCCACTAACAAATATAAAATAATGTTATGGTTTAAATATTGGCAGCCTTGTTAAAGTTATGTATATATCACATGGTGCACATAAATATAATCGTATATTAATAACACACGGCACAACCTGAAATACAATTCCGTCAATTTTCAAGTATTGTCGCATTATAATCTAGTTTTTTTGCGTAGCCCTGTAAACGAACGGTGCGTGATTTATATACCATATTTTACATGAAACATGTTTTTGCGCATATAAAAAATTATATATTCGTTTCATTTGGCTTAGTGCAGTCATAGATGTTAAACTCTACTTACCTGCAATTTCCCCCATAGACGCAGTGTATTTGTATTATCTTGGGTTTCCCTGTACACGAACCATTTTCTTGATCTCAACGAAAAGCTTAGCGTATCATCCCTATGTGATACACATTTAGAATACCAAGTTTGAACTTTCTGCTATAATTTGTTTTTGAGATATGCTGATAACGGTCTGACACACACAGAGACACACAGACAGGCACACACACGAATACAAACAGCTAAAAACATGGTTTTTAGATTCAGGGACCTCAAAACGTGTAAATATAACAAAAACTCACATTCGAAATTTTGACCCAAAAACAATACTTTCTCTACTCTATGGCTAAGAGAAACTAAAGAAAGAAAAATAAAATATATCTTCCAAAATATTAGAAATAAAAATAAATAAATAAATGTCTCACGTAACTTAGCCTAAGCATTTTTACTTTCTCTTACCCATAAGGTAGAGAAAGTATTGTTTTTGGGTCAAATTTTCGAAAGCGATATTTTGTTATATTTACACGTTTTGAGGTTCCCTGAATACGAAAATCATGTTTTTAGCAAATGGTCTGTGTGTCTGTATGTCTGTGTGTGTGTCTGTATGTCTGTGTGTGTGTCTGTGTGTCTGTGTGTGTGTCTGTATGTCTGTGTGTGTGTCTGTCTGTTATCAGCATATCTCGAAAACAAATTATGGCAGAAAGTTCAAAGTTGGTATTCTAAATGTGTATCATATACGGATGCTACAGTAAGTTTTTCGTTAAGATCAAGCGAACGGTTCGTGTACAGGGATAATCAAGAGAATTCTAATACATTACGTCTATGTGGGAAATTGCAGGTAAGTAGAGTTTAACGTCTATTGACTGCACTAAACCAAATGAAACGAATATATATATTTTTTGTAATAGAGATAGTTAACTGGGAAAATTTTTTTTGTGTATGTAGGAGCCTCGCCTCCCCCCCCCCTGGGGGGAAGTCCCCCCTCGAGGGGAGGACTTCTATATATTTTTTTTTAAATATTGAGAATAAAATGGACTTTTTTTGGATATTTGGTGTTATACTGCTTCTCTAAGATGGAAATCGTCTGCATTATCATAAAAGATAATTTTTTTAAATAATAATTTTAATAAATTATTTTTTAAAAACAGAATTATTTTTGAATAACCGAATGCAATTCTATATAAATGTAGGTGCATTATTGAAACGGGGGGTTGAGGGGGGCGGTAGCCCCCCTCACACAGAACTAATTATCATATAAAACTCTTCAGAAGCCTAATATGAATTGTTTAACACAGGTGTACATAACAGTACTCGTTATCTTACCTTTTAATCTGCAACCTGTATTTATAGTATTAAATTTAAGGGTAAGAGAAAGTCGTGTGAGTGACACACCAGATTATTTTTCGTATGTTTATAAATAATATATATATATATTCAAATATAGATAGATATAGGTAGATAGATAGATAAGTAGATCGGTAGATAGATAGATAGATAAATAAGTAGATCGGTAGATAGATAGGTAAATAGATAGACTGACAGATAAATATATATACATAGACAGATAGGTGTATCGCAGTTCATTATACCCTTTCCTTCCACACGGAATTAAAAAAAAAAATAATATCTTGAATGAATCCTTAAAAATGAATTCCTACCGAAATATCTAGCTTTGATAGTTCAGTAAGGTTAAAATAGTTTCCTTAAGATAATTGCCGAAACGTCAGTGGAGCCATTCCGTTGAGACTCCAAACGGTTTTGTGTTCTGTCTATGTGTTTGTTTGTCTGTTTGTCTTTTGCGCGATAACGGCCGCAAAAATCCTGCTATTGACTTAAAATTTGGTACACATGTTCATGAGCCCCACGGAATCAGCTGTATAGTTTTGGGTGTGTATTCTATTTGTACTTCGCGTACAGATACACGCCAAAGTTTTTCTTATCATTTACGCCTTTCGGAAGAATTTCTATGTGCCACGGTAGCCACCGAAAAATTAAGCTATTGACTTGCAATTTTTGCAGAAATATCAGTGGATGTTGAAACTCTGTTGAGACTCAAAAAGATTTTCCGTTTTGTCTGTCTATCTGTCTGTCTGTCACGCGACAGCGGCTGCAATAATCACGCTATTGACTTGAAATTTGGTACACTTGTTCATGAGCTCCATGTAATCACCTGTATAGTTTTCGCTGTTTATTCCATTTGTAGTTCGTGTATAGGCTCCAAAGTTTTTCTTATCACTACGGCCAATGGGAAGAATATGTATGTCGCACGATAGCGGCCGCAAAAATCACGCTATTGTCTTGAAATTTGGTACACATGTTCATGAGCCCCATAGGATAAGCTATATAGTTTTGAGTGTGTATTCCATTTCTGGTTCGTGTACAGGGACACGCCGAAATTTTTCTTACCATTACGGCTTATGGGAAGAATTTGTATGTGCAGCGATAGCCACCGCAAAAATGAAGCTATTGATTTCCAATTTGGTACACATATTTACAAACCACACAGATTTTCGCTGTATAGTTTTGGGTGTGTATTCCATTGGTAGTTCGTGTACAGGGACATACCAATTTTTTTTTCTTATCATTACGGCCTATAGGCAGAATTTGTATGTACCGCAATAGCGGCAGCAAAAGTCCTCCGATTGGCATGCAAATTGGCACACACATTCAGGCTGTGTATAGAAATAGCTATATAATTTTTCATGTCTATCCTTTTATGGATTGTGTACAGGGACGCGTCAAATTTCTTATGATTACAACAGCATATGGGGTGAATTTCGTTTAAACGCATATTTACATCATTACTTTGCTATCAACAAAATGAAATTAGCGTACATTACTGAGATGCTTAAACTTATGTTTTCTACAGAAAATATGTGCTCTTAAGTTTCATTAATTACAGGACCATACAAAAGTGTTCTGAAAATCTAACGTAATCTGCCAAATTATGTCAAATTTCCAGCAATTATTCTTAAAAAACGTATAATAAGCTGAACTCTTTTTACTGGTGTATACAGTGTTTATGGTTCGTTTACGGAGACACACAAACGAATTTAGTAACATTAGAGTCTATGAACAAATTTTTATTTAAGTGCACTTTAATGCGCTTATGCTGCATTCAACATAATAGAATTAACATACATTATAAAGATGCTTCAAAGCATGTTTTCTCTAGAAAAAAGTATATGCATACACTAAATAATTTATATTCGGGGGCCCACAAAAGAATTCCGCTGACGTGCTGTAATCATCCAAATGATGCCAAATTAGGTTGAAATACTAATGAGTTATAATTTATTAAATAAATGTATTCTTTTTAGTGTACATAATTACTGTGGCTGCTTTTCTGGGATACATAAAAAATTTCAAACTATTACCGTCTATAGTCGGTATTTCTTATAAGTGTATTTTAACATGGTTACATCTCGTTAAAAATACTGAAATTTTATTAGAATTTTAAAAGAATGTTTTTCAGTGGAGAAGTGTGGGCATAGAATTTGTAATTCATTTACAGGGTTACACAAAAAATTCAGATATGTTATGTAATAATTTTGCATGAAATTTGGTACAAGTATTTATGAACTACAGGAAATTAATACATGACAATCAGTTATTAGGAATACATATAACATATATATATATACATATATAGATTGTTATAGAAATAGAGACACAGGAAGGTGTTTAGGGGGCGGTAGCTCCCCTCAGAAAAGTTTCTATTTATGTAGCAAATCAATCGAATCAATACATATATATTATATAATAAGGGGAAAAATATTTGTTGAATAATGTGCTATGCAAATAGGACGTTAAGTCTCCTGATCTGTAGATCCACTAGTTCTTTATCTTGTTTCTTGCTTTTTATCCTTAATAATATAATTCTTGGTTTCCCGGTGG
This sequence comes from Salticus scenicus, assembly GCA_963930645.1. Classification (NCBI taxonomy): domain Eukaryota; kingdom Metazoa; phylum Arthropoda; class Arachnida; order Araneae; family Salticidae; genus Salticus; species Salticus scenicus. The sequence goes on from OZ005648.1 coordinate 138,118,863, forward strand.
GGGGGGGGCTAACGCTCGAAATTAATGTCACCAATAAAACAATTTATTAATATAAGAAGGAAAAGTTTATCCAGGGTTTAAAAAAAAAAAAAAAAAAAAAACTTACAGAAAATTTGCAATAGATTTGCAACAATGTATTGAGAACAGGAAAATAAATCATTCACTTTCGTTTGAAATGATCAAAATTATTCTATTTAAAAGAAGAGAAATAAGATAATGTTTTATGTAAACATATAACAGAGATTCCATTTTATTGTTTTACGCATGTACTTTATCTCATGGATTTAGTTCTGTTTAATTTATTCACTGTTAATTTTTTAATTAAGATAATTTAAACTTGTCTCTGTTTTCCTTTTTTTTTTTTTTTTTTTTTTTTTTTTTTAAATTCTTATTGTGATAGTATTGCTTTTTGATAAAAATGCACTCACTGGATAACGCGCTACACTGGTCTCTAGGTAACTGTGCCAGACTTTCTTTTTATTCTTCACTAATTCGTACGGACTAGCTTCACGTTTTTCGTACATGGTATTTTCTTGCACGTACTTGTCCTTGAGTGAATATTTGTGAAATTGAACAATTAATTTAGGCGTAATGGGTTTTTGTTTCGTCGATGCTTTAACTTGTTAAACGCCATGCTGTTCCTTAAAGACCGGTGTCAGACTTTCTGTTTATAATAAGCAGCCGCGCATTCTGATTGTGAGATTAAATATTTTGCTCAGGCGACATCGAATCTTGTTCAGTAAGGCTTTAGAAAATTCTAATTTTTTATGTCAAATTGTTCGTCATGTTTGAACCAAACATTTGAGTTCTATTACAAAATTTTGCTTTTTATTTCCGAATTTTATGAACATAGTCTTTTTTTATTATCAAGTGATCTGTGAAAGGAACTCAAGCCGATATTTTGATGAGAAAATTGCGGTTCCTGCTACGTTGTTATTAAAAACAACGGTTAAATTTAATTTTACCCATTTGCAAAAATTCTCAAGAAATAGTAATTCCAAATTATATTCATTTAAAAAATTTCCAGTTAAAATTCAATCTAAATTTCAATCAAAATTAATTTCAAAGATCATACAAAATAACTAAAAAATATTTTAAAATAAATTTGCACTGTGAGCATGAGTCATATTGCATGTATAATTAGTTTAAATATCTGAAAAGTATAAAAATGACAATGGACAGTGTAATAGACATTGAGCACAAAATTTGTTCGAATCTAACATTTACTCAGTCAAGGGAAAAAAAGTACAAGGTATTGAACTATCAAAGGTTAAATAAGAATTTAAACACTATGTCTACGTGAAGAAGATTCTTATGGGTATAATGTTCTGACGACAACAATAATTCTTGTAACAGATTAATAATAGTTTCTACAGATGAATGAAATGGGAAAATATATTTAAATTACATTTAACAAATAAAGTTCATTTTTTGTAAGCAAGCCACATTAAAGTAATAAAATTAACAAAAATCCCTAGTTCCAGTCAAGTTATTAGAACGATTTTTAAAATAAATGTTTTGGTCGAAAAAAGAACTCTGGCGTTTTTTTTATAAAAGAAATATTTTGTGGTCACCACATGTCTTCCTTATACAACTATTGAAATGTACATATTATTACGACAGCATTCACATTTTTGTGTGAGGTAACCAAATCGTAAATAAATAGGACAGCTCTAGTCCATAAACATTTCTGAAAACAAGCCAAGAAAACTATTACCCCAGCTACTAAAATCACAATAATAGGATTTTATGTGCCACAGAGAATGAATATCACTTCTTCAGGAATAGTATTTTATGAATTATTACAAAATCCCTCATTGGAAAATGCACAGCTTATTGATCAATAGAAACTGCATAGAGTTCAATAGTGTATATAGCCTGTTTGTGTTTCCTTAGGGGAAAATTAATGACGAGAAACGACACGTTAAAAGAAAGCAAATAATTTTATTAAACATGAGAAAGCGTTTACTAATTCTGGCTACCCTGACATAACATTTCCCGTTGAATTTGGTCGCTAATCTCGGCAAGTCACCAAGAATTTCGCTGTCAGAAATTTTTGCCTTCGCGTTAATTTCGGTGATTTGGCGTCGATTTTCTCGACTTGGTGATCAAATGTGGCGAAAATTTGTAGTTCAAGGTTGCTAAAGTTTGGATCTTTAAATTCGATATGAACAAATTTCTGGAATTTCCGGAAAGATTCAGCGGTTTCCAGAGTAAAACTTAACATATACACCAAGCGACAAAAAAAAAAAAAAAAAAATCGCACTTGGATATTTTCCTTTTCACCGTCTACATCCGCCAATTTTATCATTTAAAAAGCAAATTTTCGAACAGATTTTATTATGTTGTCCTCCACATACATCCAAAAAAAATAAAAAAAATACAGAGAAATGAATATTTTAATTGTATATATAATTATTATTCAAATGAAATAATTACTTTTCCAATCAATACAACTTCTTGAAAAATTAAAGTATATAGAATACGATACTATTAAATTATTACTACATGTTAATCAACATACTTTCTTCTTCGACAACGACATTTTTTTTTTATCCTTCTGTGGACGAAATAAAATATTTCACTTCACCTGCTCTCTATTATTAGCAAGCTAAAAGGGTTAACGTAATTTATAGACATTAAAATTAAAACAGGAAGCTCAAACCAAGATTTAAGTACACCTGCTAACTATTTTTTACAATTTGTTTTACAGCTTGTTTATTTTTTAGTTATTTAATTTTTTTTAATCTGTTTTTCTTTATCTTTGTTATTTAGTGTTTTGTAAAATTTAAACTTATTTTTAAGGTATAAAATTTTATTGTATTTTTAAGTTATAAATATATATATATATATATATATATATATATAAAATACATTTTATAATCAAGAAAATTAAATAATCTTTTATAATTTTTTTTTTCAAATTTCGAATTCATTTATAAAATAAAGTATAAATAAATAAAAAATTTAGATTACATAAAAAATTAAAGAAGAAAAAAAGAAGTTCCGTAGGTAGTCTCGAACCCACGATGTCTGGGTGGAAGGCCAGTGCTTTACGCTCACAAGCATAAGTCCAGTGTTAAAAACAAAATGCAATTGTCAGAAAAACTGTAATTTTAGAAACTATTTCAAAAATGGCAAGAATAAGGCAGTTAACGATGCCACAAAAAGTATTAATTTTTGAAAGAAAATCAAAAAATATTTTAATACGTGAGATGGCAAAATATTTAAATGTTAACGAAATATTGGTAAAATGGTGTTTAGCAAATTAAAAAAGAAATGATCGTTTAAACTGGAAATTTCGCTTTAGGCGGCCACGTTGCTCATCCTAGCAAGATAACCGCAAGTTAAAAAGCAAATGTTTGAAAAATCGATTTGTATCATGTTTAGAACTTAAAAAAGATTAAAAAAAGTGCATAGCAAAATATTTTCATCAAAAATAATCCGGAAGCAATTAAACAAGGCAAGCTAAAAACCAGAACATCTGAAAAAAGCCATTATTAAGGACAAATATTAAAACAAAAACAAGACATCAATCTACCAAAAATTAAAAAAAAAAAAAGCAGTTAATTATCGGGCTCAACTGAGTTTCTCTGATGAGTCAAGTTTATTTTATTTCGAGCTGATGAAAAAATTTACTAGGACGGTAAAAATGGGACTGATTTAATGAAAACTGCTCACTTGAAACAGTGACATATTTTCCGTACATTATGATACGCATGTGCATACTTTTTCAAAGAATCAGACAAATTTTCATGCTCAAGGGATCAATTAACTCAAAGTAAAACACGGTGATTATAAAATTTGCATCTAACTGATTATTTCGGAGGTATTTCAGACCTTTCTTCAAAGAGCCTTTCAAGATAATAATGCGCCTTGCTATACGGCGTGTGTGGTACGTCAGTTTCAATCAAATTGTTAAAATTACCTATCATTCTCATGAGCACCTATAATTCTGTAAGTAATAATATCACTTTTCACTCAGAGGCCACGACATGGAAATTTCAGATCAAATTCAAGTTTAATTTATTTCGAGCTGATAAAAAATTTACTAGGACGGTAAAAATGGGACTGATTTAATGAAGACTACTCACTTGAAACAGCAACATATTCTCCTTACATTATGATACGGAGGTGCATACTTTTTTAAAGAATCAGACAAATTTTCATGCTCAAGGGATCAATTAACTCAAAGTAAAACACGGTGATTATAAAATTTGCATCTGACTGATTATTTCGGAGGTATTTCAGAACTTTCTTCAAACAGCCTTTCAAGATCATAATGCGCCTTGCTATACGGCGTGTGTGGTACGTCAGTTTTAATCAAATTGTTAAAATTACCTATCATTCTCATGAGCACCTATAATTCTGTAAGTAATAATATCCTTTTTCACTCTAACAGAGGCCAACACATGGAAATTTCAGATCAAATTCAAATTTAATTTATATCGAGCTGATGAAAAATTTACTAGGACGGTAAAAATGGGACTGATTTAATGAAAACTACTCACTTGAAACAGCGACATATTCTCCGTACATTATGATAAAGAGGTGCATACTTTTTCAAAGAATAAGACAAATTTTCATGCTCAAGGGATCAATTAACTCAAAGTAAAACACGGTGATTATAAAAGTGGCGTCTGACCGATTATTTAGGAGGTATTTCAGACTTTTCTTCAAACAGCCTTTCAAGATGATAATGCGCCTTGCTATACGGCGTGTGTGGTGCGTCAATTTCAATCAAATTTTTAAAAATACCTATCATTCCCATGAGCACCTATAATTCTGTAAGTAATAATATCCTTTTTCACTCTAACAGAGGCCACGACATGGAACATTCAGATCGGGACGAAATTGTGCAGGATTGCAGTATTCTATGAAGGTAACAGCATATTAAAGCAGTGGGACCCACTATCCACAAAATTTCGAGAAAAAAGCATTTAAAGTTTCAGTAATCTTTAAATACAAGTTATTTCGCAGGTGAGGCAGCGTAAATGATTGTAAAGCACTGATTGTAAAGCACTAGTCTTCCACCCATATGACATGGGTTCGAGGCTAACTACGGGATTTTTTTTTTCTTCTTCTTTAATTTTTTACGTAATTTAAACTTTTTATATGTTTTTACTTTATTTTATAATTCATTTGAAAATTTTAATAAAAGAATATTTAATCTTCTTGAATATAAAATAAAGAAATTTTTCTATTTTTGATATTTATAACTTAAAAATACAATAAATTTCTATAACTTAAAAAATAAAGTTTTTTTTTTTTTTTATCTATAAAATAACGTAAAACTAAAGAAAAAGTTTTTAATTATTTTTCTAAGTATTTTATTTTATTTTAGGTATATCCATAACAATATTAAATTTTGTTTTTAATTTACAAAAAATAAAAAAATAATAATAAAATACAGAGAAATGAATATTTTAATTGTATATATAATTATTATCCAAATGAAATAATTACTTTTCCAATCAATACAACTTCTTGAAAAATTAAAGTATATAGAATACGATACTATTAAATTATTACTACATGTTAATCAACATACTTTCTTCTTCGACAACGACATTTTTTTTTTATCCTTCTGTGGACGAAATAAAATATTTCACTTCACCTGCTCTCTATTATTAACAAGCTAAAAGGGTTAACGTAATTTATAGACATTAAAATTAAAACAGGAAGCTCAAACCAAGATTTAAGTACACCTGCTAACTATTTTTTACAATTTGTTTTACAGCTTGTTTATTTTTTAGTTATTTAATTTTTTTTTATCTGTTTTTCTTTATCTTTGTTATTTAGTGTTTTGTAAAATTTAAACTTATTTTTAAGGTATAAAAATTTATTGTATTTTTAAGTTATAAATATATATATATATATACATATATAATACATTTTATAATCAAGAAAATTAAATAATCTTTTATATTTTTTTTTTTTCAAATTTCGAATTCATTTATAAAATAAAGTATAAATAAATAAAAAATTTAGATTACATAAAAAATTAAAGAAGAAAAAAAAAAGTTCCGTAGGTAGTCTCGAACCCACGATGTCTGGGTGGAAGGCCAGTGCTTTACGCTCACAAGTTTTATGTAGTTTTATGTTAAAAAGAATCATGTAGATTCTAATAAAGTACTTCGTAGAGTGTAATAAAGCTAATTATTAAATCGAAAATGTAAATAGGTATCATTTCACCCCTTTGGTATTATACAAACATGATAGTTTTATTTGTTTCAACCATTAATTTTAAAGTTATTACAAATGAAAAAGGTATAAGTTATTTTTTCTGCAGTGCGGATTTTTTTTTTTTTTTTTTTTTTTTTTTTGTCGCTTAGTGTATATGCAGTTGATTACACGCAAATCCACCAATGGAACCACAAAAACCCCAGTGAATATACGGTTTATTAACCCTTTGTTGACGCAATTTATTCCGGTTTTGAAATACAATGTCAATTATTTTTAGGGTTATATATATATATATATATATATATATATATTAAACATATCATCGCCATTCGAATATAACATTTCCTTAAAATAATAATAATAATAATAATAATAATAATAAAGGTATTTAAATGCAAGTAAAACTTTAAAAATGGCTTTCTGTATTTCGTCAGTCTGAGCTCAGCTAGGGATAAGGCAGCTTGAGGTTAATAAAATAAACGGGAGTGAGGATACAACAAGACAAATAGAAATTACTCTAGAAAACCTGGGTGAAATGACATGAACATTTAGTAGTGTACACAAAAACGCATGAAAGCAAAGACAAAAACCCAATTAATATGCGGTTCAATAAATGATCATTAGTAAATTGTACATTTATAATAAAAAAAAAAAAAGGTTGCACTCCGGGAGTGCCGACTGAAGTGAAAACTTGAACAATTACGTGTGTATTTCTTGAATCGTCCGGAAAAATTTTAATGTGCAGGAAATACCTTTAAATGAAGTGTTTTTTATTCATTAATATAAACTAACACTACAAAAATTATATTAAAATTTTATTTAATGCGCTAACTGCAATAGAGACAGTGTCCGGAGATGAGAGAAGTCGTGTAGAGCCGCACCAGATTGTAAAAACGTGAGAAAAATGGCGGCTTTGGCCTTTTTCACGGTTTGGTGAGGTCTAACTGGAATAGAGACAGTGTCCGGAGATGAGAGAAGTCGTCTAGAGCCGCACCAGATTGTAAAAACGTGAGAAAAATGGCGGCTTTGGCCTTTCTCACGGTTTTGTGATGTCTAACTGCAACGTTTTCGGCTGCAATCTTTAAGAGACAGTGTCCGGAGATGAGAGAAGTCGTGTAGAGCCGCACCAGACTGTAAAAGAATGAGAAAAATGGCGGTTTTGGCCTTTTTCACGGTTTGGTGAGGTCTAACCGAAATAGAGACAGTGTCCGGAGATGAGAGAAGTCGTGTAGATCCGCACCAGATTGTAAAAACGTGAGAAAAATGGCGGCTTTGGCCTTTCTCACGGTTTTGTGAGGTCTAACTGCAACGTTTCCGGCTGCAATCTTTTAGAGACAGTGTCCGGAGATGAGAGAAGTCGTGTAAAGACGCACCAGATTGTAAAAACGTGAGAAAAATGGCGGCTTTGGCCTTTCTCACGGTTTGGTGAGGTCTAACTGGAATAGAGGCAGTGTCCGGAGATGAGAGAAGTCGTGTAGAGCCGCACTAGATTGTAAACACGTGAGAAAAATGGCGGCTTTGGCCTTTCTCACGGTTTTGTGAGGTCTAACTGCGATAGAGACAGTGTCCGGGGCGAGAGAAATCGTGTAGAGCCGCACCAGATTGTAAAAACATGAGGAAAATGGCGGTGTTGGCCTTTCTCACGGTTTTGTGAGGTCTAACTGCAACGTTTCCGGCTGCAATCTTTAAGAGACAGTGTCCGGAGATGAGAGAAGTCGTGTAGAGCCGCACCAGATTGTAAACACGTGAGAAAAATGGCGGCTTTGGCCTTTCTCACGGTCTGGTGAGGTCTAACTGGAATAGAGACAGTGTCCTGAGATGAGAGAATTCGTGTAGAGCCGCACCAGATTGTAAAAACGTGAGAAAAATGGCGGTTCTGACCTTTCTCACGGTTTTGTGAGGTCTAACTGCAACGTTTCCGGCTGCAATCTTTAATAGACAGTGTCCGGAAATGAGAGAAGTCGTGTAGAGCCACACCAGATTGTAAAAACGTGAGAAAAATGGCGGCTTTGGCCTTTCTCACGGTTTTTTGAGGTCTAACTGCAATAGAGACAGTGCCCGGAGATGAGAGAAGTCATGCAGAGCAGCACCAGATTGTAAAACAATATACAGTATATAATTATTAACACTTCACATTAGCAAGTTAATTGTATGATACATTATTTGAATCATACAAGGATGGAAAGCGTCAGCTGACGATGACGGGAGTTCAATGATTTTTGTTCACCGAAAAGTTTTCACTTCAAATGGAAAGCGTCAGCTGACGATGTCGCGAGTTCAAAGATTTTTGTTCACCCAAAAGTGCTCAACGCGCCTAAAGAAGTTTTCACTTCAAAAAAAAATCATAAGAATTCAAAGATATTATATATTTTGGCTTCCACGTATTTTGATAAAGGCGTGCTATTTACGTTGTATAACTTCTGGATATTCAGGAAATTGTTGATGTGTATTCGATACAGATCGGCTTCTGAGGTACGTGCAATACTCGATAATGTCGGCGTAGACGGAGGCCGATTTTACACTAGGGACCTAGGGACTTCAAATTGTCTGATATAAAGTAGTCAATAGGAAATAATCACCAAATCATTGATTGATCAATGCTTGATCACCAAATCAATGATTTGGTGATCAAGCTCACATATACTCTTGTATCGCAATACACTACAAGCTTAAATCAATTCCATCCTGTTTGCCTGTTTAGTTCAGAGTCGTCTGTGTTCACCTTTTTCTTCCGCAACAGTCTAAAATATTGATGCTGGGATTCGATGTATATCATTTAAACTTTTTAATCATTTAATCATAACATTAAATACGTAATGAATTTGAATTCACTAAAGTGAAGTCAGTTTAAATTTGGCTTCACATAATTATTAAAACCAGTTCAAATCACAGATTTCAATAGATTAAAATCTAGATCCAATCAAATAGAACTATCAATAAAACTGAAATGTTCTCCTTATATTATATATAAAGTTTTTACCACTTTTTATTACATGTAAGCGTTATTTGAAATCATTTTATCATGAAAAGATAAATTATCAAAATATATTTCGTTTCTTTTGCTAATTTTATGTAAGGTTTGTTTCTTCAAAATTCATATTAATTTTTATGCATTTTTCATATTATTAATTTTTTTTATGATGAAGAATTCCCTACTATTGAGTAAAAAGCATATCTTTTTATTTAAAATGGTTGTGAAAATATTTCCGCCCAGGGTTATGTTCAGTATAAATTTTATTTAAATCGAGTTCTTTTTCTGATAAAGAGACTATTCAACAAATACAGTAATCACTGCCCAATTTTTTTCTAAGGACTCTTCTACCTCTACTCTTAAATAATTAACATCTTTATAGTTTAGAATTTTTTTTCATGGTATGAAATTTGATTGAAAGTATAAAATAATGATGTTTAGGGGAACTTGATTTAGACTACAACAATTTTTTTTATAAATTATAAAATTCTTTGAAATCTGTTAATGAAGTTTTTGAATTTGTAAATATTTAGATTTAGTACTGTTTTTCAGAATGATAGTCGCTAAAACATCTACTTTTTCTAGTGGGATTCGGCAAAACTTACATTGAAAATGTGTTTCGCTCTTTATCTGATGTGAATTACACACTGCACAGTCTTAAAGCAATAGATAAATTTTAAAAAATAACATTTTGTGGTTCGTGAACAAAAAAAAAAAAAAAAAAAAAAAAAAAAAAAAAAACTATTTAAAAAATTAAATTTTGGTGATGAAGTGAAGATTACCCTCGCTTTCCCAAGTTGGGGTTTTGATCCCATTTTGAAGTTGACATTTAGTTAAGCCCGCCTCATTCAAAAAGTTCGCTAATTCGCCAAAGATAGCAAACGTAACCAGTGGAATGATGCAACTTCTAAACAATACAAAAAGGCGCGGTTGTGGAGATTTTTGCCAAATGCGCCAAGCGACACCTGAAATCAATTTTTCTGCAGTAACGCCTTGATCTTGGGAAAACGAGGGTTAATCACTCACCATTTTGATAACAATTTTTGAAATAATTTACGTAGAAATTTAAAACTGACACTTCTAAATCTTCAAATCTGTTTAAAATATCAACATATATATTTTTTCGAGAAGTCGAAATATAAGATTAAGCTCCCATAGACCCATTAAATAACTGTTAGATCTGTAATCAATATTGATTCATTAATATATAAAAATCACTACAGATACAACGTAATTAATTTAGAAAAAAAATGATTAGATTTTTTTTTTTTAATTAAAGCATATTATAAATATAAAAGTTATACTGAAAAATTATATATACTTTTTCCATTGAGTCCAAATAAAGTAGGATATATATATATTTTTTTTTTTTTTTTTTCATCAACAAAACTACCTCATAATATAATGATTTGCATATCAACAATTTAATTTTATGTAATACTAGAAAAATATTTGATAATAAAAGAATATAATTTATTAAATTTATGGACGCATCCAATGTGCATTTGAATTTTATTCGAATAAATTTGGTTAGTGTTGCTTAAGTAAGTTGAATTTTTTTCAAACTTCATTTGCATTTCTCATAAAAAAAAAAAAAAAAAAAAAAAAAAAAAACTATTTCAAATGAAATTTATTTATTTCACGTAAAATATCCTATATTTTCAGCCAAGAATTACTTAATATGAACCATATATAAAGAAGAAAAAATTATAAATTATACGTAAATAAAAATAATACACTAAAATTTTCTCTTCTTGAAGAAAACCATTCGATTGCAAAATGGTATTAGTTTATGTAGATTTCTTCCAGTTCTCATTTAATTTTTGACAAAAATGTATGGAAATTTTATGCATTTATGCACTTTCTAACAAATCCTCATGAATATATTGAGGTTTCTTTTATGAAAAGCTTATTATAAAATCTGTTTATTTAAGGTTTCAGCTAAGAGCATACCATTGTATGTTAAACTTTTAACTAGATATAAACTTCTCTATAAGATTAAAAATTATTTCGGAAAAAATAAAAATAAATAAAAATAAATTTGTATATAAATAAAAAGAAGAGAGAGTTTGAGAAAAGTATTAATATAGAATATTAAAGTAAAATATTCTATTCGTTTTTTTTTTATTTTATTTTTGAAATGTTTTTGAATAATAATATATATGTGTGGTTGTATATTAATACAAATATTGATATTCAGAAGAAAGAAATTATATAAAAACATTTAAAAAAGGTATATCTCTATCTTCATATCTATCTAACTTCCAGTTTGCATATATATATATGTGTGTGTGTGTGTGTGTGTGCGTGTGTGTGTGTGTGTGTGTGTGTTCTAATAAGAAATAAATGATTTTTTTATATACAAAATAGAACGGAGTAATATTATAGAGTATCTGTACAGATCTATTTTACACAATCATATTGCTTTTTTCGTATTTTAACATATGTTATTTATTTAGATAATACATTTTAGAATTTTTCAACGAGATACTACTGTTAGTTGACGACTTTTAAAAACCATTTGATAATTTTATTTTTTGATTAACGGTGTTTGCTAGCAATTTTTTATTTGTTGTGTTTACATACAAATTTTATCATTTATTAAAAATAAGTAATTAATTGAAATTATTAATTTATATCCGACCGCTAATTTAAAATATTTTAAGTTGTTGTGAAGGATATTTTTAAATAAGTAATATAAGAGTATAGTTTAATTTAAAGCTTATTTTTTATTTTATTTTTTCAGTTGCTGTATGAAAGCATTTACTTCTTAAATTTAACTAGATGAAAATGTCCTGCTAAAAAGAAAAAAAAAAGAATAGGAAAAATACCTAGCAGTTTTTTACAAGAATATTATAATAGATGATCATAGTAAAACGCATTTGAAATTTTATAATGGTCAATTGGATCGCATCTTTCAGTGCTGCTAGTGATGCCGGTTGGTCGCGATACACTTTTGACTTCAAGAATCCCCACAGCCAAAAGTCACAGGATGTCAGATTGGGAGATCTTGGAGGCCATCCGTGATTAAAGTAGCGACTGATAATGCGATCCTCCCCAATGTTGAGCGTAGCAGCGTTGCACAGGCAGAGCAATATGAGGTGGTGATCCATCTTGCATAAAGGAGACTGTTTGGAGTGCCTGTCGCGCTTGCAGTTCAGGAATAATGTTGTTCTGTACCAGTGCTGCATATCGCTGACCAGTGACAGAAACTGTTTTGTAACCCGTTTGTGTGACTTCCTCGAAAAATAAAATGGACCAATTATGAAACCAGAAGTGAAGCTACACCGGGCTGTCATTTTAGGTTGTTGCAAGGGTACCTCAACAGATGCATGTGGATTTTCTGTGGCCCACACTCGACAAATGTTGGTGTACCAACTTTCAGCTAATTCGAACAAAGCGTTTAGACGCTAGCGTGTTCACTCACAGACATACACACATACATACACACATACAGTTGGTAACAAAAGTCTCCGAACACTAGTAAAAATTCCTATATAAAAAAAGTACACTTAATATTGTTTTGTTAAATAAATCCTTGTCGAATCTCGTTCTTAGACTGACTAAGACTGACTAACTCCTCTTTGTTTACTTTATCTACAAAACTGTTAATTACTCAATGTTCGGAAAGTCGAGTGGAGTCACTCCAGATTTTTTTAGCTCGCGGCATGTCGACTACGAAGCGTTTTCATTTGCAGAATTTAAGTACTCAAAATCTGTGACATCATCGATTTTAAATTTGCATACGCCAGCAAATATTCACAGAAACTCAGAATCGTGTCTAAACTTTTGCGACAAGCAAATTTTCATTTTTATCAAAAAAATTAAAATTATTGCAAATCAAACGACTGTCTTTTGATTATGGCATTTTAAAATATATTTTAAATATATATACAGGTTTTTGTAATTCTGACGTCATTGTCTAAACTTTTGCGTCGCACTGTATATATAAATTCTCTGCTAAAATAAAGATAAAGGTCTAAAAAATTATTTATTTTAATAATTTAACAAAATAACTTGTGTTTATTAAAAAAAAAAAAAGCTGAAATTTACGTTAAATCTTATATTATAATAAATGACTTGAATTTTTATAGGATTTTAGACCAAAAGACTTTTTTAACAGCAGCCTAAAATTTAAAAATCCGAAATCCATTAATGTTTGAATAATTTACGTTAAGCTACCGTAAAAAAAAATCTCCTTTTACTATGCTCAGTTAAACTGAATCCAAATTCTTTGTTAAATTAAAGTTGCATCTAAATGTTCTGCATCAGAATAAATTTTAAATTACTTTAAAGAAATAATGTTCTAAAAGACACAAGTATTTCTTTAGAATTGCCTTATTATTGATTTTACAAGCAATAATGTCTAATATTAAAATAATAATAATAATAATTTCTTTAAAATGTTTTAATAAAAGGAAATATGTATCTCTTAATGTAAAGATACATTTTACGGTTGCACTAATTTAGAAATTTTATATACATTACCTTTCCATAAATTACTCAGCTCTGCGATGAACCTTTTTTTAAAGGTTGTGTGTTTTTCTAGTATATTTTTGGATGCCGATTACGGAAAAACTGTACAAAAATTTCCATCACGTATTGTTTTGGGAAAAAATGGGATAATTTTAAGCTTAAAAACTTCACTTTTTAACTCCCATTTAAAATTTTTCCCAGACAATCTAGGCGATCTTAATGAAGAACAAAGAAAGCTCTTTCATCAAGACATCAAAGAAATGTAGAGGAGCTATCAGGAACAATGGATTGTTAAAATATTTGCAGATTATTGTTGAATTCTGCATAGAGAACCCATCCCACTCAAGGCCTTCAAGCAGTGTACAAGAGAAAAAGCTCAAACAATGTAAAAACACCCATTTAAAAGGTAATGTGTAAAAAATAACCTATTTTAATGTGTTTTATGTATAAAGATTTCCGAACTTCTTATATGTTCGGTGTGAAAGTTTCCGATATTCATCCTCAGTTTGTGAAAAATTTTTACACGTCAGAAAGGAAAAACGAGCATTTCTGAATACAGTGCATCAAAACATATTGGAAACATCCAAAGCAGAACAAAAAGAAAAAAAAGAAAGAAAGAAAAAAGAAAAAAAAAAAAAAAAGAACAGGGCAATTTTGTAGACCTATGTTACCGGATAGTTTCGATTTCGTACGTGTTGAGAAAGATCTGGAAAAATTGTCTGCGAATTATAGAGAAATCTATACTATGTAATATTATATCTATATTACTATGTAAAGTACATGCTTTACCTCATATATGTCCGTGAAATATTTTTCTCGAATTCAAGAAAGAGAGTTCTAAAAAAATTAAATAATAAATCAAATGTTTCTAATAATCGTAAAAAAAAGTAAAGCTTCAAATGCGTTCCGGCTGTAACATGTAATTATGAATCTACTTATTAATATTTGTTTATATGAGACTGACACATCTCTTCATGACGACATAAAAGTTTCTTTAAAAAACTACAAAAAATACCCCCTTTTTATTGCAACACTCATTTGTAATACAATTTTTATTAAAATCACACAATAAACTGTGGAAGAAAATCATATTTATTGAAATTTTACTTTTCCGAGTGAGTGAAAATAATGCCTGGACCGGGAGTCGAACACCGGATCTTTGTCAAAGATCCGGGGTTCGACTCCCGGTCCAGGCATTATTTTCACTCAGTCGGAAAAATAAAATTTCAATAAATACTCATCTGTAAGTTCTACTATAGAATAAAAGTTAAATTACTTAAGGTAAAAAAAAAAAAAAAAAAAAAAAACTACAAGAGATATTTTTCTTTAGAAATATTTTATTAAGGATTAAATATATATATATATATATATATAACTAAAATCAAAAATGTCTAATATTGTGTAAAGAAATCGAATGTAAAAACTTTTAATAGTAATTTCAGAAAATATTGCTTTTTAAGAGTAAACATACTTTTCCAACTTGCACTGTTATAGGAAAGTAATATAATTGAATTCGTGTACAAGTGCATTTACTCTTATTGATAGTTAGATACTTCTTGTAATACGAAATTACTTTTCATTTGTAGTGATAATTAGTGCAATTTACATATTTATGTTTGATATTCTTTAATGAACCAGTTCATTATTTACAAGTACAAACGTACAAGCGGTTAAATAGTTTTATATCTCAAAAAAGGCTGTCTCGTAGTTATTTGCAAAAGTTAAAGCTCTGCGATCAAACAAATTGGCAGGAATGGTAATTTTATGCGTTTTACGAAACGGTAATTCATGTACCGATTTAACTGCTCTTTTTTTATTACAGTACGTAATTAGTTTTCTGATCTTTAATGTTTTCTTTAGTCTTTTCAAATATGGCCTTATTTCTTTCGGGAAAAAAATAACATATAATTTATTGTATATTTAAAAATGATTAATAAAAATAAATATATTGTTCAAAATTACTAAGTCGAAAAATATACATCAATCATTTGTTTATTCACGATTATTTTTTAGAATGAAATATCTTGAATATTATTTACATACGTTCACTTTTACCGTACAAACGGAACAGTTCTAAAAATAAAAATAAATAAAAATATAAACTATACTGATGCGGGATGTATTTTATTGCACAACGACGAGTCAGTACTTAATATTCGCTGAGATATGGTAAGATCACACCGTGGACACAAATCTTGACGACTGAATACAATGTACACAGCAAAGAATATGAAGGTGTTACAATAAAAGTACTAACATATTTATTTTGATATCACAAGTCTGCAAAAATAATATTACCAAAATTTCTTTGGATACTTTTATCTGTTACAAATGATTTTTTGCTTGCTCGAACTGAATATGAAGAACTTTTTTCTATCACGAATATTTTTTTGCCGAGTGTCGTCTAACCCAGTTTCTTCTTTTTCGGCAGACTCTAGTATTTTTCCACGATTAATTAGCTATTAATTGTAATAAATTATAGTTAATTATGAAAACATTATATACAGTTGCAATATAATTACATTAACGGAAGAGTCGCAAAAGACATTGTATCGATAGGCAGCCTGTATTGACAAAAATCTATTCGTGATAAAGAAAAACTGAATTCAGTTTCGTTTCAGCATACCAAAAAACATAAAGATCAGCCAAAATTACCGAATAAAAATTTTAGATGTAATTAACGCAAACAAAACATCAAACTTCTGGAATGTGGCAAAAAACAGAAAATGTAAACATTATATAAAAATGTTCGTTTACAACATCAAAAAACATAAATAATCTGGTGTGTTAATCACATGACTTTCTCTTACCCAAATATTTAATACTATAAATACTGGTTGGAGATTAAGGGGTAAGATAACGAGTTTTTATTATGTAAACCTATGTTAAAACAATTCAAAATACACTTCGGAAGAGTTTTATATGATAATTAGTTCTGTGTGAAAGGGGGGTGGAGGCTACCGCCTCCTCAACCCTCCCCCCCCCTTTTCATTACTGCACCTACATTTATATAGAATTTAAATCTGTTATTAAAATTTAAATTCCCTTAAAATTGTTGAGACAATTTCACACGCAACATACATTGAAACTTCTCAGTCTGGCCAAACTTTTCCAGCAGCAAACTTATAATAACTTCAAAATACAACATTTGGATCGCCTAAAATTATTCGTTTTTAAGTTATTCTAAGACACACAGGGAAAAATCAAACGTTAAAAAACTTGATTTCGGTAACCAGGAAGCATTAAAACTTGTAAATATATAAGCGGTGAAAAAAAAAGTGGTGAATATTTACCTTAAAAACATACATTATTTGTCATATCTCTATGAGGAATTCATTTCAGTTCCTGAGCAGCTTTCCTGGAAATGGCAAAATATTTTATTAACGCACACCCATTAACAACAATGAAGAATGTTATCGCTTAAATATTGTCAGCCCCGTATATCTTATGAAAGTTATATACACATCACATGGTGCACATAAATTAACACTATATCCTTTATATCACTATATAAAGTTATATACACATAAATTAACACTATATTAATAACACCCGTATAAACCTGAAATAACTTTCCATAAATTTTCAAGTATTGTCGCATTATAATCTAATTCTTTTGTATAGCTCTGTAAACGAACAGTGAATTATTTCTATATCATATTCTACATGAAACATGTTTTTACGCATATAAAAAACTAGTTGGCCTAGGTGAACTCTGCTCAGTTCCCCATCATAATTATGTTCTCACAAATTTCTAGTACGAGACATATTATAATCATCTTAAAAGAAATGAATTTCACCAAAGCTTGATACAGTGACAAAATGAAATCCCCGCCTGATAGGCTATCCACCGTTCACTTCGATATATTTATCTCATTCTAATCTATTAATTTATTTTACCAGGGTCAATTCCGTTGTTTAGTTTTCATGCTACTATTTCTAATGCAATAATCCTCAAAATTCAGATTTATATGAAAAATTTACAATTTCGCTATGTTGATAAAATCGTAAATTACGAATAACTTACGATATTTTCCTATTAGATTATCTGTATTCTATCATGTTCGAACCAATATCATAAACGTAATTTTGAAGTTGTCTAATGTCTTCAAAATGGAAGTTTATACTCACTTTTGTCTTATTCTGACATGTTAAGTAAAAAGTAAATTCCAAATAATTTAAGAATTTTTTTAATTTAAAAAATTCTTAGCCTATGATATTCATGCCAGTATCCTAAATTATATTTCGAAAGTGGTTTGACATCTTTACGATGAAAATATCCCTCGATTGACGTTTATGTGAAATTTTGCTCTATTCTGCCATGTTAAGAAATTCGTAAATTTCCAATAACTTACGAAATTTTTATATTGGAAAATTCATAGTTATTAATATTCATGCCAGTGTCCTAAATAATATTTCAAAAGTAGTCTGACATTGTTACGATGAAAATATCTCTCAAAATGGACGTTTATGTGAAATTTTTGCCGTATACTGCCATGTTAAGAAATTCGTAAATTTCCAATAACTTGTGAAATTTTCAAAGAAGCATATTTATAGTTACTGATGTTCCTTCCGGCATCAAAACTGATATTTTAAAACTGGTCTGACATTTTACTGTAAAAAGTTTCCATTTAATGCACGTTAAAGTGAATTTTTGTCCTATTCGCCCATGTTAAGAAAATCGTAAATTTCTAATAACTTACAAAGTTTTTTTAATTTGAATGTTGCAAATGGATAGGGTTCTTCCCAGTATCAAAAGTAATATTTTTAAAAGTGATATGACCGCTCTGCGATCATTTGTTCGTGAGATATCGTGTAAACAGACTAACAAACTGACGAACTAACACACTAACACACTAACGGACTAACGCTCTAACAGACACCCTACAGACAGACACCATACAAATTTTGCCATTTTCGGATTCTTCACACCTGAAAACTTGTAAAAAAGTCAAAAAACCGAGTCGAAAATTTTCACGATTACCTAAGTTCCCCATAATTATAGTATGATGGGGAACTAATATATATTCGTTTCATATGTTTAGTGCAGTCTATATATGTTAAAATCTACTTACCTACAATTTCCTCCAGAGACGCAATGTAATTGAATACTCTTGGGTGTCCCTGTACACGAACTATTTGTTTGATCTCACCGAAAAGCTTAATGTAGCAACCCTATATGATGCACATTTAGAATACAATGTTTGAACGTTCTGCTATACTTTTTTTGAGATATGCTGATAAATGACAGGCACACAGATACACAGACGGACATAGACACACACACACACACAGTAACTGCAAAAAACATTATTTTCGGATTCAGGGCACCTCAAAGCGTGAAAATATAACAAAAAAAAAAAAAAAACTTATGTTGGAAAATTTGACCCTAAAGCAATACGTTCTCTACTGTATGGGTAAGAGAAAGTAAATAATCTGGTGTGACACTCACACGACTTTCTCTCACCCTGAAATTTAATACTATAAATACAGGTTGAAATTAAGAGGTAACATAACGAGTACTATTATGTAAAGCTATGTTAAAATAATTCAAATTAGGCTTCGGAAGAATTTTATTTGATAATTAGTTCTGTGTGAGACCGTTTCATTACTACATCTAAATTTATATAGAATTTAAATCTGTTATTAAACTAAAATTTCTTTTAAAATTATACAGACAACTTTCACATGCAACATTCCTTGAAACTTATCAGTCTTGATCAAACTTTTCCAGCAAGAAATTTATATTAATTTGAAAATACAACTTATTGATATCCTGAAATTATTCGTTTTTAAATTACTCTAAGAGACACAAACAATAATCAAACTTTTAAAAACTTGACTTTGGTAATCAGAAAACCTCAAAATGTGTAAATACGCAAAAAAAAGGATGAATATTTAGCTTAAATACATACATTATTTATCATATGTCTATGAAGAATTCATTTCCATTCCTGAGCTGCTTTCCTGGACATGGTAAAATATTATAGTAAAAGCACTTCCACGAACAATAAAAAAGAATGTTTTGAAACCCTTGTCATGTTGCATGACAATGTTTTTTTTCTCATTAATTATTTTTAATAATTTCGTTTTAGAAAAACACTTTAAAGTAATCAATTAAAATAATCATTTATCTTTAATTCACATTTTTAAATTAATTCCGCTTACGAATAACTTTAAAATTTAATTAAGTAAGAAATTATCTACTTGCCGTAATTGGTTATTAACTTAATCATTAATGTTGCCATCCTTAGCATTTTAAATGCGTTTCGGCATTTAACGAAACCGCGATAAACTTTCCGTAGCGCGCGATCTCTTTGGTTCCGTTTTGCAAAACCAGATCGCAATTTTCTCTCAGTGGAACTTCATTTTCGGCAGACGAACTTTCCCTCTCCTAGCCATATTGCACGACGCTCCCGATTACCGTTCCGATGAAGCGTGGGTTCAAGGGACAGCGTCGCTTGTCACGTGATCAAGTTAAAATTTCTCCGAAGCTGATTCGCCGATGCGGCGCATAGCTCCGCTTGCCGCGTTTTGAGTTTGAAAACAAGCGTCACTTACGTTTGGGATGCGGTGATGTAAAGAAGCCACGATATTCAGCGCTGGGGCGCAATCGTTCGTTTTGAGCGATGGCCACGGCGCCAGTTTTAAATATAACTTGACTATCAATGATAATTTTGTCTAAAACTATGATGGATTATACAGAGTATTGCAAATAATCAATTCATAATTATAGAACAACTTTTCAAGTACTTACTCAAATTCGGCATTACCCTCATTCGTTTACTAATGAAGCTGAAGTCATCGCCTCTGAAATAATAGCCATCCTTCCTCCAAATACGAAGGCGATAAATAAAGTGAAATTCTCTCCAAAGAAGTTTCCTCTTTATTAATGTATACTTGGATTCAACTAATTTCATAACAAAGTAAGAACTTATTTTCATTATTTTCCTTTGAACTTTGGAATTCGGTTATATAGCGAGCCATCACGAATTGCCTGGTTTCAGCGGACGCAACGTATCTAATTAACTTTTTGCCTGATCTTAATTCCTACTAATTTAAAAAGATAAAACCAACTTTTATACGAATTTTAAATGCCACTATACTTTTAAATAACTTTGCCAATTTTTAAGAAGTAATGCATCAAGCTAATTGAAAGACTGATTTCTAGTATCAACGGCCATAGAATTCCAAAAATCCATTTATTATTTCTAACCCCAACATTACCATGCGACAAATGGCGCCGTACGCCAGTCTCGCAGTAATAACTGGATCGCTAGTCTTAAATCATAATAGTAAAAAAAAAAAACAGATGAAGATATTAGTTTTGACTCCCTGTACTTAAAAAATTCTTTTTAATTTATTCACAACTGCCTATGAAGAAATTTTTATTACACTTGAAGATTTTTTATGAGAGTTCCCTTGAAGATTTTAAGTGCATTTAATACTATTTCAGCACAAGATGAACTCTTACACTTTAGTTATAACCCAATGATAATGTGTTTTGAAAGGGATATGCCATGGAATATGAAGTAAGAAGAAATATGGAAACAATAATAATAAAAATTTCAAACTTGATAGATCCTGAAATTCACAGCAAAATGAACGTTATCATCGCTTCACAAATCAACTAGTACAATAATAACTATTTTTTCCATCCATTTAAAGAGACAATAGTGACATGTTATATGTTGTGAACAGAGGTCGACATTTAGAAGTTACAGCTCGTGTACACTGTGACTGACAAATTTGTTGTTTATGTGATTTATCTTTGCTGGTCAAAAAAAAAATTGACAGGAATGACATTACCAAAGTTTATAACATATACATGACTTCTTAAAAAAACTTTTTAAAACATGAAGTACTATTTTTTTAGAGCCAAGAACGTATCTTTTTCATAATAAAAAAAAATCACCTAGAATACTAATAATATTGTATTTTAACAAATTTTATTTAATAATAATAGTTCTTATAGATATGATTTAACTTTTATTTCTTTTTCAGAGACTTGTCAAGTCATATCTTAATTATTTATTATCCAAAAAAAAAAAAAAAAAAATTTTGCAAAAGCAATATAATTTTTTTAGTTTTAACATATTACTGCGTACTAAGTGTTCCACAATACATATAACCACCCAAACTATCTATATTTCCTTTGTTTTGTATAACCATATTTATTGATTTTATATTTATTGGTTTAGTCATGATTAATTTACTTTAAGTTGGTAATTATCATAATAATAGTATATCATTTAACTCAGCAACTACAAATAAAATAAACTGTTGCTATTAAATATTTTCTCCCTACTTTTATACATTTGTTTAAAATATATATATGGTTTTTTTATGCATTACAATTTTTCAGGTAATTACCAAGATTTCTTCAGTATTATTTTTTCTTACATGTCATATTTCCTCACTGCTTTCATTCTTTATTTTTACAATTTTAACACTGATAATAGTTGCAAAGTTTGATTACTTTATTTATCCAAAAAAAAAAAAAAAATGATTTCAAATCTCATTTTCTTTCAAAAATAAATATAAAATAAAATAGTACCATGAAATTCAATTAAACTAAGATTTTGTTTATATATTTGAGTAAATCTTGCACATAATGTATAACGTAAAGCTCTCTTTTTATTGCCCCAGGCGTAAGTCAACATTTTTGTTTACCTGGTATCTTACTTTGAATTGTACAATCACTTAGCTAAAAAGATTTTTTTTTCTCATTTTTGAAATCCCATTGCTTGTTTATATACTAATAAGAATAACATCTATCTTGTACATTTTTTTCAAGTTCCTATTTTTGTCATGTTTATAAACTCAACACATTATATTTTATTTTTGAAATATTTTACACTTTGTTGAAAGTTATTCAATAGTTATACGTTGCACCACAATCTCATGAATTATTATATACATATAATCATATTTCTCTCATTTTTTTCTCATTTAGTACACTACAGATTACATTTTCTGCTTTACAGTGAAATCATATTTTGATGAAACAATTTTTTTTTTCATTTCATATTATCACTTACTTTTCAGTGTTCTACACCCCAGTCTTGCACTTTTCACTTTATTATTTCTAAAAACAAATTATCACATTTACTATTTTATGTTTGTTTTACATTATATTATTGTTGTTTACATATTTCATTTACCTGTTTACACCATTACTCAAATTTAGGTGACAGCTTAATAATTACACATCTTGCAATAGAACTATTTATGTATTTATTTCTTCTTTTTTTTATTTACATTTTGAAAAATGACATGATTATAAAATTCCTTTTTCTCATTGTTACACATATAGTTTTATTTTTATTTCAGGTAAATAGTGATTTTTATATTTTTTTTACACAGTTTATGCATTTTGAGAGCAGTATTCATATTTTGAAGTTTTTTTATTTATATTATTGTATATGTATATTACAAATTTACACACTATTTATACAGCATTTATCTTGCAGAAAGTAAATGTCTGCACACATTCATACAATTGTTTATTTTGATATATATGTATTTCATTTTTTCCATACTTACACATTTTCTTCTTTACAGCATCAGTTTTAAGGATAACTAGATAGCTGTGCTTTTACACAAATTGTTTATGTATATGTTTTGTTCGCCAGTGCTCTCAATTTGCAAATTTTTTTTACATTCAATAGTCAAATTTCCTTATTGATTTAGATTTTTATACTCTTTTTTTTCACTTTCATTTCTCATAAGTCATTTTGAGAAAGTAATGCAATTTCAATCTGTGATAACACCATGTTCAACATACATCTGATAAACACGTAATTATCAACTTAATTTTCAATTTTTGGCTCAATAGCCTCAAAGTTTTTCATATACCAGATACTTTAATCACTAGTTTGTTTGTGGCACTCACACACACATTGTCATATTTATAATCATACTGCATATATATATTTTCGTTTTCACACATTCATTTACTGTTGTGTTGCATTGATCTGTTTGTGGGTGACAGTGACATGTTACACAGTCAGTGCATGATCTTTTTATGTGCTACTCAACTTTTGATTATTTGTATATCCTTATGTGAAACACACTCAAACATTTTACAGTAGAAATTACAGCTTAAATTTCTACTAACAGTGCTCTGCATGTATATTTATGTTTAAACTAAAAAAAAAAAATTGTAAAAATTAGAAAATTATTACGTGAAGTAAGACGGTACTTTAGCATGAGCGATATGCTAGCATGTTTTTAAATTTATATTACATGTTGTATTGCCGCACGTACATAGAAACAAAAAAAAAAAATTATAAAACTAAAAATTAAATATGGATATGTATGTACTGCACTGCAATCTCACACTTACTTTACTCAAACTTTCATTATCATATCAGTTCTTTTTCTACAGTAATTTAATTTAATTTTTTTTGATACACTTACAAATTTCTATATGTTTCGTTTGTGTCATGCAATGTTCGGGAATTGTTTTTTTTATTTTTATCACACATTATCTATTACATACTTTTGCTATGCAGCGTTGACCTAAAGTCAAGGTAAATGTTAGTCTGCATAATTTTTATATTATTGTATTGTTTATTATGTATTACACACTTTTTATATTTGCATTTTATATATACTGTTACAATACAATTATCGTTCATTTGCATGCTCACATATCAGACAACACTCATTCAATTTTTTTTTCACAGATTTTATTTGTTTATTTTCTATGTCATTTTATCACATTACCGTTCAGCTAATAACATCTGTCTTTACACACCTACCACTTTGTTTATTATTATTACACATATACCTACTCAATTATTACGTTTTCATAATACTGCATAATTACGTTCCAAAGATTATGTCATGCTCTATAATACAATCATTTTAATAATATGATGTTACTTTATTGCAATCAATACTTACAATTGCAAATTCTCTTTTTCTTGATATAATAATATTGTTGTTTTGTTATTTTATTTACACACAAGCACACATCAAAACTTGTTTATGTTGAATTTTTTTTGGTTGTATTTATTTTTTAAATATAATAATCATACTTACCTTACACTATGTTACATTTACACTGGCTAAAGCATATCTACTGGTTATAGTCTTCCAGTTTGTTTATTTTCCCCAAATGCACTAGTTATAAAATGTGAGCAAAACACATTCAAAAAGAACTTTGAAAATAAAATAAAATAAATAAATGGATAAACAACATTTTTTTCAGCTCCAGATAAATGAACTTATCTGCAAATTGTTATATCACTTCTGACTACTAGGTTATTTTGTTTGTTTTTAAGATAATTTGATATTGTCAAACTTTTCAATGAAAAATAACTGTTAATACCAGGAAACATATTTTTATGTTATATGTATTTGAAAGTTATATTTGAAAATATTTTTGGAGAGATATGTATGAGTTTCAATTATATGAAGTGACCCTTTGTTTTGCACCATTTATAAAGAAAATGATAAAATAAATGAAAATAAAAAGGTATGTGAAAATTATAATTTTGTCGCACATACAGAGAGACGTTGCAAAAAAAAAAAAAAAAAAAAAAAACTCAAGTACTTATTTTTCTCGGTGTCTCGTTCATATTTTTTTTTCACAAGACTTGATTTTGCTTACATAGTATAATCAATTTTTTTTCCAAAAATAAAAAAATATTTTTATGAGTTACATTGCTGCAGAAATGTGATTCGGAAATTTTTATTCAATTTATTGTACTTGGTATTGTCTTCCAAATGGAAATATACCGGTCACTTTTCCTATTTTGAGGATATGCCTTGTTCAATATTATTTTTATATTTATTTTTTTTTTTTGGTTGCCTCCTACAATAAAGTGATCATTATACAAAAGTTTAATTATCTATTTCACTTACTTTAACGTATTTATTACTAATAATAGTAATAATAAATTAAAAAAAAAAAATTTTTTTTGAAAATTTAAAAAAAAAAAAAAAAAAAAAAAAAAAAGTTACTTGAACACAATTTCTCATGTTATTGCCACATTACGTCTCCTATTTGTTCTCTGGTGCAATTTTCATACTTTCTTACATGGTAATTATATGTAAAACAAAATAAATGTATGTGTCTCAGTTTATCTTATATTATGGAAAGACAGTTATGTGTTATAAATAATATACACAGAAAAGACACATTATGGTATGAAAATATTTTATTCAACAAAAAAAAAATTACATTTCATTTGATGCAGATGTTATACTTACCGGCATGTACAACTTGTACAATCGATTTACTATTGTCACTTCAAAATGAAAAGATTTAATGTAATCATACAAAGAAATGGCACTTTTACGAATATTTTTATGCAATTATCTATGTTGATAAAACGTGCCTTATTCATGTCAACTCATACTTTTTGTACTATATTGATTTCAAACTTGGCATGATGTATGCCTACATGTAATCCCCTGTATACGGCAAAAATTAGAGGCGATGATTCCAGTACAATTTTAAAATTGACCAAAATTGTTTTCGGCTATTCTCACCCGATTTTGACAATTTTCAATTACCTATCTGTGGGGGAGAATGTCATGTTGCATGACAATGTTTTTTTTCTCATTAATTATTTTTAATAATTTCGTTTTAGAAAAACACTTTAAAGTAATCAATTAAAATAATCATTTATCTTTAATTCACATTTTTAAATTAATTCCGCTTACGAATAACTTTAAAATTTAATTAAGTAAGAAATTATCTACTTGCCGTAATTGGTTATTAACTTAATCATTAATGTTGCCATCCTTAGCATTTTAAATGCGTTTCGGCATTTAACGAAACCGCGATAAACTTTCCGTAGCGCGCGATCTCTTTGGTTCCGTTTTGCAAAACCAGATCGCAATTTTCTCTCAGTGGAACTTCATTTTCGGCAGACGAACTTTCCCTCTCCTAGCCATATTGCACGACGCTCCCGATTACCGTTCCGATGAAGCGTGGGTTCAAGGGACAGCGTCGCTTGTCACGTGATCAAGTTAAAATTTCTCCGAAGCTGATTCGCCGATGCGGCGCATAGCTCCGCTTGCCGCGTTTTGAGTTTGAAAACAAGCGTCACTTACGTTTGGGATGCGGTGATGTAAAGAAGCCACGATATTCAGCGCTGGGGCGCAATCGTTCGTTTTGAGCGATGGCCACGGCGCCAGTTTTAAATATAACTTGACTATCAATGATAATTTTGTCTAAAACTATGATGGATTATACAGAGTATTGCAAATAATCAATTCATAATTATAGAACAACTTTTCAAGTACTTACTCAAATTCGGCATTACCCTCATTCGTTTACTAATGAAGCTGAAGTCATCGCCTCTGAAATAATAGCCATCCTTCCTCCAAATACGAAGGCGATAAATAAAGTGAAATTCTCTCCAAAGAAGTTTCCTCTTTATTAATGTATACTTGGATTCAACTAATTTCATAACAAAGTAAGAACTTATTTTCATTATTTTCCTTTGAACTTTGGAATTCGGTTATATAGCGAGCCATCACGAATTGCCTGGTTTCAGCGGACGCAACGTATCTAATTAACTTTTTGCCTGATCTTAATTCCTACTAATTTAAAAAGATAAAACCAACTTTTATACGAATTTTAAATGCCACTATACTTTTAAATAACTTTGCCAATTTTTAAGAAGTAATGCATCAAGCTAATTGAAAGACTGATTTCTAGTATCAACGGCCATAGAATTCCAAAAATCCATTTATTATTTCTAACCCCAACATTACCATGCGACAACCCTGTATATTTTTTGAAGAATATGTACAAACCACATAGTGCACCTAAATACAATCCTATAATAATAATATACGGCACAACCTGAAATGCACTTCTGTCAATTTTTAGCTATTGTCGCACTATAATCTAGTTATTTTGTGTAGCCCTGTAAATGAACAGTGAATGATTTCCTTACAATATTCTACATGAGACATGTTTTTATGCATATAAAAAATATATATTCTTTTCATTTGGTTTAGTGCAGTCTGTAGATGTTAAACTCGTTTTGCCTAGAATTTCCCCCATAGACGTAATGTATTTGAATAATCTTGAATGTCCCTGTACACGATCTATTTGCTTCATCTCAATAAAAAGTTTAGTAAAGCATCCCCATATGATAAACATTTAGAATACTGAATTTGAACTCTCTGCTACTATTTGTTCTTGAGATATGCTGATAACAAGCAGACACACATACACACAGACAGACACACACAAAGACCAACCACTAAAAACATGATTTTGGGATTCTGGGGACCTCAAAGCGTGTAAATATACCAAAAACTCACGTTCGAAAATTTGACCGTAAAGCATTACTTTCTTTACCTTATGGGTAAGAGAAAGTGAAAGTACAATTGCAGACAGACGATTAGGTTTTAGTAGTATTTTATTTAAATTGTAAATCTTCACACATTTTTACTTTCTTTTACCCATGATGTAGACAAAGTATTGTTTTTGGGTAAAATTTTCAAAACTGAGGTTTTGTTATATTTACATGTTTTGAAGTCCCCTGAATCCAAAAATCACGTTTTTAGCGGTTGGTCTGTGTGTCTGTCCGTTATCAGTATATCTCAAAAACAATTATAGCAGAAAGTTCAAACTTGGTATTCTAAATGTGTATTATATAGGGATGCTACACTAAACTTTTCGTTGTGATGAAACAAATGGTTCGTTTACAGGGACACGCAAGATAATTAAAATACATTACGTCTATGTGGGAAACTGTTGGCAAGTAGTGTTTAACATCTTTAGACTGCACCAAACCAAATGAAATTAATATATATTTTTTATATGCGCAAAAACATGTTTCTTGTGGAATAGTGTATTGGAATCATTCACTGTTCGTTTACAGGGATACACAAAAGAGCTAGATTATAATACGACAATACTTGTAAATTGATGGAAGAGTACTTTAGGTTGTGACGTGTGTTATTAATATAGGATTATATTTAAATGCACCATGTGATGTATACATAACTTTCAGAAGATATATAGGGCTGCCAATATTTACGTCATGACATTCTTTTTTTATTTGTAAGTGGAAGTGCTTCACTATAATATTTTATCATGTGCAAGAAAGCTGCTCAGGAATTGAAATTAAGTCCTCATATCTATATAATGAATAATCTATATATTAATTTGAAACATGTTTTTGTCTGTCTCCACTATATTGAGAGGTTTGGTTTGGTAAAAATTTGGTTGAGGTGTCTGAAAAAAAGGTCTTTGTCTGTAGACGTGCTATGAAAAGAGAAAAATACAAAAAAGGCGAACGGGGGGGGGGGGGGGAACGGGTTAAAAACACGTATACGAGCTTATCTAAGCTCCAAATTACTTCACGGTGAAGAAATTGTTCACATGGGGACTAGAGTCGAATACTAAAAAATCACTTTCTGCGAATTTGGAATTTTCGATTTTAAAGAGGGAAAAAAGGGGGAAAGTAGATTTGGAGGGGAAGGAAAGGGGGGGGATTAGTTTGAGAGGGAAATCCGTTCTAGACCCACACATATAGCACCTCATTTTAAAGGTCTTGAAATTTCATGTCGATTGAGGATGTTTGTATACAATATAGTGCGACCCCTGGTGCTGAAAAATGGAACTAGGTGATTTTACTGTAGACCCTATCATGTTACCTCTTATTTTAAAGGTCTTGGTATTTCCTGACCGTTGGTGATGTTCGTACAGAACACACTGCGCCCCCTAAAGTGCAACTAAAGGATTTTGCAGTTGACACCGCCATGTGACACCTTATTTTAAAGGTTTTGTAAATCCAAGGCGATTGGTGATAGAGGTCTTTGGGTCACGTTCTGTTTGAAGTATTTTTTTTTTTTTTTTTTTCTTTGCAGATGATTTTTTTTTTTTTTTTTTTTTTTTTTTTTGTGATGTTTTAATTTAAAAATAGAAATTCAAACAAAATCGAGTTAAAGATATAAAACCATACAAATTTAAGGTGCATTTAAGGTTATTATCACGGGCCCGGACATTGCCGGGCGGGTTCGTTCGGTTCCAGGTTAATTTTTGGGAATTTTTTTATGTTGTTAGCGGCCCGTGTATGCGCTGCCGCAAGCACCGGGGTCACAAGGCAGAGTTTCGTTCGATTCGGGGTAGTTGTTTTGTTACAGCTGATTATTTTTTAGCGATGCTTTTATTTAAAAATAGAAATTCAAACAAAATCGAGTTAAAAGTGTAAAACCATACAAATTTAAGGTTCATTTAAGGTTATTGCCATGGGCCCGGGAAACGCCGGACGGGTCAGCTAACATGTAGTCTTAGTATTAAACGAAATAGAAAATGAAAGATAGGAACTGTTTATTTGAAGTCAGTTTGACGTCACATTGACTGTACTTTGTAGAAAGTGATGTCATATACTATAGTATTTCTATTTATAAGCATTTTTCTGACTTTATTTTTTTTAAGTGAAATGTCGCAAATTATATTAGATGTTTTAACTTAAAATACATTTAAATAATGATGCGACATTTTTTGAAACATTGCGGTCAATAAAATGATCGTCGAATTTTCGACGGGTTCCAGCTAGTCTATATATTAATTTGAAACATGTTTTTGTCTGTCTCCACTATATTGAGAGAACTACTTGGTGTAAAAATTTGGTTGAGGTGTCTAAAAATAGGTCTTGGTCTGTAGATGTGCTACGAAAAGAAAAAAAAAAGTCGAACGGTTTCCCCCCCGTGGGGGAAACGGGTTAAAAACACGTTTACAAGTTTCACTAAGCTCCAAATTACTTCACGGTGAAGAAATTGTACGTGGGGGGGACTAGAGTCGAATACTAAAAAATCACTGTCTGCGAATTTGGAATTTTCGATTTTAAAGGGCGAAAAAGGGGGAAAGTACATTTGGAGAGGGGAGAAGGGGGGAAATTAGTTTGAGAGGGAAATCCGTTCTAGACCCACACATGTAGCACCTCATTTTAAAGGTCTTGAAAATTCCTGTTGATTGCAGATGTTTGTATACAATATAGGGCGCCTCCTGGTGGTGAAAAATGGAACTAGGTGATTTTGCAGTAGGTCCTATCACGTTACACCTTATTTTAAAGGTCGGTATTTCTGACCGTTGGTGATGTTCGTACAGAACACAGTGTGCCCCCTGGTGGTGGAAAGGACAACTAAAGGATTTTGCAGTTGACACTACCATGTGACACCTTATTTGAAAGGTCTTGAAAATTCAAGACGGTTGGTGATAAAGGTCTTAAAATTTCATGTTGATTGGGAATGTTTGTATACAATATAGTGCGCCCCTGGTGGTTAAAAATGGAACTAGTTGATTTTGCAGTAGGCCCTATCATGTTACACCTTATTTTAAAGGTCGGTATTTCCTGACCGTTGGTGATGTTCGTACAGAACACACTGTGCCCCCTGGTGGTGGAAAGGACAACTAAAGGATTTTGCAGTTGACAGTACCATGTGACACCTTATTTGAAAGGTCTTGGAAATTCAAGACGATTGGTGATAAAGGTCTTAAAATTTCATGTTGATTGGGAATGTTTGTATACAATATAGTGCGCCCCCTGGTGGTTAAAAATGGAACTAGGTGATTTTAAAGTATAGACTCTATCATGTTACACCTTATTTTAAAGGTCATGGTATTTCCTGACCGTTGGTGTTGTTCGTATAGAACACGCTGTGTCCCCTGGCGGTGGAAAGTGCAACTAAAGGATTTTGCAGTTGACACCAGCATGTGACACCTTATATGAAAGGTCTTGGAAATTCAAGGCGATTAGTGATATTCGTATACAACACACTGCGCCCCCTGGTGGAGGAAAGTGGATTTTGCAGCGCGTGCGTAGCATGCCTGCTATACGGTGCCGCATCCACAGGCAGCGGTAACACGAGTCAGAGGTTCGTTCGGTTCAAGATTATTTTTTGAGAATTTTTTCATGTTATTAGCGGGCTGCATATACGCTGCCGCAGGCACCGGGTCACGAGCCCGAGTTCCGTTCTGTTTGAGGTAATTTTTTTTGTTACAGATGATTATTTTTTTATGATGCTTTCATTTAAAAATAGAAATTCAAACAAAATCGAGTTAAAGATATAAAACCATACACATTTAAGATTCATTTAAGGTTATTATCATAGGCCCGGGCATTGCCGGGCGGGTTCGTTCGGTTCCAGGTTAATTATTTGGAATTTTTTTATGTTATTAGCGGCCCGCGTATGCGCTACCGCAGGCACCGGTGTCACAAGGCACAGTTTCGTTCGGTTCGAGGTTTTTTTTTTTTTTTTTTTTTGTTACAGCTAATCGTTTTTTCTTGATGCTATTATTTAAATACAGAACTTCAAACAAAATCGAGTTAAATGTATAAAATCATACAAATTTAAGTTTCATTTAAGGTATCATCGGCCCGGGCAACAGCGAGCGTGTTCGTTTGGTTCCAGGTTAATTTTTGGGAATTTTTTTTATGTTGTTAGCGGCCCGTGTATGCGCTGCCGCAGGCACCGGGGTCACAAGGAGGAATTTCGTTCGGTTCGAGGTAATTTTTTTGTTACAGCTGATTATTTTTTTGCGATGCTTTTATTTAAAAATAGAAATTCAAACAAAATCGAGTTAAAGATGTAAAACCATACAAATTTAAGGTTCATTTAAGGTTATTACCATAGGCCCGAACAACGCCGGTCGGGTCAGCTAACATGTAGTATTTAACGGAATAGAAAATAAAAGATAGCAACTGTTTATTTGGAGTCAGTTTGACGTCACATTGACAGTACTTTGTAGAAAGTGATGTCATATATAGTATTTCTATTTATAATTATTTTTCCGAATTTCTTTTTTTTAAGTGAAATGTCGTAAATTATATTACATATTTTAACTTGAAATGCATTTATAATGATGCGATGATTTTTGAAACATTACAGTCAATAAAGTGATCGTCGAATTCGACGGGTTTCAGGTAGTGTATTTTTTAAACTAAATATTTATCACTTTCTTTTTTGTGTATTTACATGTTTTGTGACTTCCTGAATACCGAAGTAAAGTTTTATAGTTTAATCTTTGACTGTTAGAGTAAATAAAAAAAAAAAAAAAAATAGTTCAGGCGATCAAAATGATGCATTTTGAAGTTAATTCATTTGTTACTAGAAATGTTTGTTCAAGATTCATAATTTTCAAGGATTGATGAATGTGAAAGTTGGTTGAATAATTTTTAATAAACTTTTGAACTTAATAAGAGATGTGAATTCTATATTAATGTAGATACAATAATGAAACGGGAGGCTGAGCGGGGCGGTATATATACCCTTTACATAGAATTATTTGTCAAATAAAGCTGTTCCGAAGCCTGATTTGAATTGTTTTAACATAGGTTTACATAACAGTACTCGTTATCTTAGCTCTCAATATCCAATCTGTGCTTTTAGCATTAAATTTCAGGGTGAGAGAAAGTCGTGTGGACACGCCAGGTTATTGAGAATAGATAACACAGTCGTACGAAGCCATGCTTTAAATTTTTTGTTTTCACTGTGTTGATTGTCTCTAACGTGTTTTGATAGGCTGTATTCAGAAATGCTTCTCTTCTCTTGCTATCATGTAATGCTTTTTCACAGAATAAGAATGAAGATCGGAAAATATCATACAGGAGGATGTAAGAAATTTTAAATTATTTATATAAAAAATACATTAAAATAAGCTATCATTATCTTTTAAATGTATTTTTTTTTTTATTTACTTATTTTTTTTTTTTTTACGTAGAAGATCCCATTAGAGCTCTTTCTCTCTTGCCCGGTTTGACGGCTTTTTGGAGGGAGGGGGAGAGATTCTCTATGAAGACTCTAAAAATAATCTTCTAACATGTTAACTCATCATCATACTTAATACGCCCTCTACATTACTTTGAGGTTTGAATGAAATAGCTATCTTTGTTCTTCACTCACATCACCCTGATTTTTCGGGAAATAACTTAGATAGGAGTTAAAAAAGGGGAGCATCAATCTCAAACAATCACATTTTTTTGTCAAAACTGTACGTGATGGAAATTTTTAAACAGATTTTTCTTAATAAGCATCCAAAAATACACCAGAAAATAAATCATACCATCTTTAAGAAAAAATCTCATCTCAGGCCTGTGTAATGAAATATGTTCCAATAACATATTACCAGAATTCGTGGCTAAGTGAATTAATGGGATTCTTAAATTCTTTTCAATTAGGTAACATAAACTTATATTGAATTCCGCCCATTCATTCACGGCATACATTCTCAACAAAATTTTGAATACACATACATAGACAACTTACACAGACATTTTATAAAAATGGTCAGGTCCTGTTCAAGGAATCTCAAAGTGTTTAATTTCTCTAAAACCGGAAGTAGAAAATTATCACCAATCGAATATACCTTCTTATTTTGTATATAGAAGAAAAAAAATTGATTGTGGTGGTATCAAAATTATTGAAAATATTTAAAAAAAGGAAAATATGCTGTTTGAAAATTATATAATATTTTACGAATGTAGACATCCCAGTTTAATGTAATGCAGATGCGACTAAAAGTTTCCTTTTTTTTTATAATTCTCTTATTTCTTCTTTCTTTCTTTTCTTTTCTTTTTTCCTTTTTTTTTTTTTTTTTTTTTTTTTTTAAAGCTTAATATAATATAAAATGTAACGATTAAAAATTGAATTGAATTACTTTGCAGTTTCTAAAATAATAAATAAAAATTTTTATTAAATACAAAATTACTAACTTTTATGCATGATGAGGGTAAAAATTTAAAACTTAAAAACACATTTAAAATTTATTTTAAGTTGTGTTTATAAATAGCATAGCATTATAAATTTATTTTTATAAACTTATGAAATACAACTTATTATGAACTAATAATATAAAATATAATTTTATAAAATACTTACACTGCACAGTACAGGGTAAATACTGCTCAACAATTTTGAAATACTTCAGTGCTGAATGGAAAAATATAATAATCTGACACAAAAGCATTACTTACTTGCGAAATTTAATTTTCTGTACTCTACATCATTATCCTGTAAATTACTGTAGAACGTACTAAAGCAGAAGTTGATGAACCTTTTAAGCGATGTACAAAGAATACTCGACATGTGGACATTAGTTTAACTCTACCCCAGAGCATAATATTATCACGTCAAGTTTACTGTTTTCATTTTGATCTAGAAATTGTCTATTCCCCTCGGGAAATTTTGTATTCTTTACCAGCTGTCGATTTAATACAAGAAGTAATCAAATATATAAGATTTGTCAATTTCTGTCTCTAGTTGCATAATTAAAACAATTTTTGTATCTGCAGTTGAAATTTTTAATCCAAGCTTCATCATTTCGTTCAGTAAAACATTTTTATGTTATTAAACACTATTTCTCGAAACAGATATTGATTCTCAGCTAGGAAATCAAGCAATGTTAATCAAATATTGCAATCACTTAACTAAACATCTTATCTGTAATTAATTCTTTAACTAAACAAAAGATTCAGTGTTTTTTTTTTTTCCTTTTAAATTTCTTTTAATTATATAATTAAACACTTTTACTTTCAAAACTCTTAAAAGAGAGTATTTTTAATACTTATGTAAAAATAATTTAATTAAAAAAAAAAAAAAAAAAAAAAAAAAAAAAAGGTATGGTATTTGATAAGAAAGACACAAAAACGTATACAAAGAGAATTTTTTATGTTTAGCAGAAAATTCCATGTTTAATTCATTAAACTTACAAAAATTTATTTTCAAATTTTAGAAATAAACTCAACATCATTCCTTATCTATCCACTTTAAATTGAATGCAAATTTCCGTTACAATGCCAAAACTTTCCTAGAATTTTCCTGAAATGTAAATTTTAGGTTTCTCGAAAATAATTAAAAAAAAAAAAAATCTTATTTTAGATTTTCATTTCGTTTTACTTTTAGCAATGTACAACTAAGAAAACAGTAAATGTGCGGAGAGATTAAAAAATCCGAAATTTGTGCTAAGTTTTTTTTTTTTTTTCGCCACACGGATATTTTTTTAGCAGATTTGTATAAAAAATTTTGAATTTTTCATAATTATGTCATTTTATTTTATTTTGTCATTTAGAAAGATATTTTAATTGTTTCAAATATATATATACGTATACATATATACTAAATGGTTAAAAAGTGATAGAAAAAAAAAACATATGTATTAATTAAAAAAGTACTGAAAGTAGCACTATGCTATTTTCACTAAAATGTGCGGAAAAATCTCCGAATTGCGTACATTTTTGCGTAATTGGGGGTTTAGGATTTGTCTCTAAATGAAAGGTGAAACTTGCAGAGAAAATTCTAGAAGAATAAAAATCTATAAACCGAGTATCAACTTTACTTTTAACAGTAAACACAGCTTAGATAACAGCTGTAAACAGCAAATTCTCAGTACAAACTGTACCAGAGAATTAACACACAGCAAGGCTGTAATCAAAAGAGGCTCAGAGCTCTTTCAGTAGCAATTAAAGCATTTGGTGAAATACAACTGAGACTAACTAATTTGGCGTAAAGCAACTCCATAAACACCAGCGTAGAAAATAGTATAAAATTGCAGAAACTTGTGAGCCAATCATGTTACAGCTTTCATATTTGGTACATCAATGATAAAGAATTTCTAGCGAAGGTCAGCAAAAAAAAATCGCCAAAGAGGGAAAATGTCGCCAGATTTGGCGCCACATCCATTACATGCCTTATTGAAGCTTTTAAATGGGTTTTTAAGGGAAAATTAGATATTTTAACGCAAAAAAGAGCTACAAATGCAGAAAAATTACATTTTATCACCTGACTAAGCCTCTTGAATGAATACGTAAAAATAAGTACGAATTATCTACAGATTCGTAACAATATATATATGTAAATGTAGCCCTGGAAAAAATGTTAAGGCCAAGCGGAAAACTTAATTTATTTCACAACCGCTGATATGAGATTTATGCAAATTTAAATATAACACAAGAAAAGGCAATTTTAATTATATCTATAAAAATTTTGCAAAAAATTAAATTATTTCTTATTTTAAAATTTATTTTCTTTTTTCATATATGTAAAAAGCTGGAAAAATATTAAAATCACATAAGATATTATTTAAAAAACAGCTAATAATCTAAAAACTTCACCTTTTTTATCTTCAAATTTAATTATTTTTGAGATTTAAAATAAACTTTAAAGTCTGGGAAGAAAACTTCACAATATTTACAAATATATATTGAAATTGTATGCGTTATCAAACGCAATGTAATGAATGACAGTTATAAATCTATAAAATTATTTCAAAAATTAAAATTACTTTTTATTTTACAATTCATTTTTTTTTTCTTTAATACATGTAATAAACTGGAAAAGATTGTACACATAAGACAGTATTAAAAGAACTGCTAATAATTCAAAAAAATTCCCTTCTTTTCAATTCACTGAATTATTCTCGATTACATAGATTTAGAAAGTTTCTTGAAAGTGTATTTTCCAGCTCTTTTCAAAGTACATTTTCAGTGCACCTACGGTGTTGTAAGTTTTCCCATTTCTATAAATGTCACCAATCAGAATGCTTTATAAATTTTCTATTGGGTTCAGGTCAGGGCTTCTTGATTGCCATTCAAGCACTTGGACATGATTAGCCTGAAGTCAGGATTTTGTGGAGCTTGATGTGTATATTGATGCATTTTCTTGCTGAAATATACAGTAGTTTCCTGATGTTATGGCAGGCGCCTCTGGAAAAAATTGTTCGACAAGAATATCTTGATAGGCTTCTGAGTTGATCTTTGGATTTAAAAAAAAATTGTTGCTGTACTGTTATTAGTAAAAGTCCATTTATGTAAATGGGGAAACTTACAACGTCATAGGTGAGCTGAAAACTGTCATTGAAAAGAGCTGGAAAAGGCTAAAAGACACTTTGAAGAATTTTTTTAAATCTACGACCTCGAGAACGATTCAGTTAATTGAAAGAAATTTTGGATTATTAACAGTTTTTTTAATACTATCTTATGTGTATCATTTCTTCCAGTTTTCTACATGTATTAAAGTAAAAAATTGAATTGTAAAATAAAATCTTTTTGTAAAAAAATAGAACCGACTCCAA
Source organism: Salticus scenicus (assembly GCA_963930645.1). Classification (NCBI taxonomy): domain Eukaryota; kingdom Metazoa; phylum Arthropoda; class Arachnida; order Araneae; family Salticidae; genus Salticus; species Salticus scenicus. The sequence continues at coordinate 138,156,548 of OZ005648.1, forward strand.
AAAGCAACTACTATTCAAACAACTTAGGAAAAAAAATGGTATTAAATGAAACTGTAAATTGCGCCTAAAAGTATAAAATAATTTCCTTCGCCAAACAACCTATAACACTACAATTAATCATAACTTTTGAAGTCGGCGCAAAATTAAATAAAATTAACTTAGTTTTTAAAGGTTTTTTTTTTTTAGATCGGTTGCAACAAATGCTGTTGTCTCGAATGATCCATTTTCATGTTTCCTTTATTATTTTATCACTGTATACAATTGGTCCATTAGTAGCATATACATAGAACAGTGAACATTCTTCACAATGCGGTATTTATGTTTCTACGAAGTTAGAGTTTCCGTTGCAAATTTGGTATAACTTTGATAACTATCATCCTTGTGGATTTTGGATTTGGCGATCCAAACGTAATGCAAAAATATACACGCAAGTTGTATATTTTCATAATACATATTGTACGAAGTATTGTTTCATATTCTTGATTACTCTCTTAATATACCTTATCAAAACAATCATGATATCCCAAAGAAATTAAATATGTTTCCCAGATAATTTTGCGATTTTTCTTTCACCAAGGACGTCAGATACCAGCATATTCGCCAACTTTTGCTGCTTATGAAATCTTATTTGTTTTCTTGAATCAAAGTAGTTTTCGGCTGCATTGTGCAGGTGACAATGTGATGCGTGTATTTTGAATAGGATTTGATATTTGTATAGACAAAAGGTATCAATTTTTATTTAATTTTGCGCCGACTTCAAAAGTTATGATTAATTGTAGTGTTATAGGTTGTTTGGCGAAGGAAATTATTTTATACTTTTAGGCGCAATTTACAGTTTCATTTAATACCATTTTTTTTCCTAAGTTGTTTGAATAGTAGTTGCTTTTTGGAGTCGGTTCTATTTTTTTACAAAAAGATTTTATTTTTCTCTTTTCAGTGAAAACTTATTCACATAGCAGATCATCAAAAGACGTTCGTCGGCAATTTCACAAATCACAACTTTCAAGAAAAATGACATAACTCAAAAATGGTTTATGTCACTGAAAAATACATGAAATTCACCCAATGTGAGCAAAAAAATTACATCTCGATCTAGAAAGATATCCACTCGGGAGACAGTTGTGCCAGTTTTATTCTAGTCAAGTTATTTTTAAGTTGATTTTTCTCAAATGCTACATTTTTAAGTTGTGCCACTTTTCTTACCTTTATCGGATATGAGCAAAAAACTATCTATTGAATGAATAAACATTAAATTAAAAAGTCTTTTGAAATGTAAAGAACGGATACGCTGTATTCGTAACCAAAAATTCTGCTAGGCACATATATTGAACTTTACAGTGAATACGTGTCACCCGCTGCGCTGGAAATTGCGCAGCGTTAAGTTCAAACAAAGGGCAAAATATGCATTGCAGCTGACGGACAGAAGTTTCAACATCGATACTTACATACTGCTTTTACCAGTGTAGCTGCATGCGTTCAGCAATTAGAGTGAGAACAGACTTTTGTGAGTACCCTGTAATTTGATTATATCTTAATGAAATCATAATGAAACCTATTTCAGGCCTAGATCATTACGACAACAAAAAAAAGTATTAAAATTAAGTCATCTCTTACGAAGTTATAAGCTAACAAATTTCAACAGCAACAACAATGAGAAACATGGTTTGTATTGAGAACCTCTTCCTTTATGAAGTCGGTTTACAACGTTTATGCGTTAATCGATGTGACCGCTTACAATGACCATACTTTGAATTTTACATAGCATAAATGTCACCCGCTACGCTACAACATATGCAATGTCGGTCAAGTGTGCACAAAATAGGAAATTGTGAACAAACAAATGCATGTTTTAAGCGTTCTGTTTATAGCATTAATGTTTAAACTATCTTTTCGTACTAAATCGATGATGCACTGCAGTTTTATAAATCACTTTTTTCCCCTGTCTTGAACCGTTTCCGAACTCTACTGTTTTCCATCAGGTGGCGGTGTAGGCGGTTGAATCGCGTAGCACATGTCCACGTTACTATACCTACATACCACTTTTATGACTATAGCTGCAGCTGTTCAACAGTTAAAAGGGTTGGGACTGACTTTTTGGGGCACCCTGTATTTTTTTTTTTGATCGTAAAGATATTATAATGGGACCTATTTCAGACCAAGACCTTTACAATAAAACAAAAAGTATCAAAGCGGATCATCCGTTCAGAAGTTATGAGCTAACAAACAAAAACAAAAACAAAAAAATATACGCTTTGAACTGAGAACCTCTTCCTTTTTGGAGTCGGTTAATTAGAGCATCTCTTACGAAGTTATAAGCTTACAAACACCAACAACAACACATACCTCGAATTAAGAACACTCTCATTTCTGAAGTTGGTTGAAAACGACTTTGCACTAATCGATGTGACCGCTTATAGTAACACTATTTTGAACCACAGAGTATACGTGTCATCCGCTACGTTGCAAAGTGTGCAACGCAGTTCACAGTGTAGGAAATTGCGAACAAACAACTGCACATTTTAAGCGTTCTATTTTTAGCAATAATGTCTAAAAACTCTCTTTTCGTAGTAAATCGATGATGCTCTACAACTTCGTAATTAACTTTTCTCCCATCTTGAACCGTTTTTGAGTTAGGAGCGCTAATTCCGCTGTTTTTCACCAGATGGCGCTTTATTTTCTTTAGATTGTAAAGATATTACAATGGGACCTACTTCAGACCAAGATCTTTACAACAAAACATAAAGTATCAAGTAACCATCTTTTGAACTATATAGCGTATGCCTCACCAGCTACGCTACAACTTGTGTAATGTAGCTCAAGTGTGCATAGTGTAAGAAATTGCGAACAAACAAATGCAAGTTTTTAGCATTGTATTTTTAGCATCAATGGTTAAACTATCTTTTCGTACTAAATCGATGACGCTCTGCAATTTTATAATTCACTTTTTCCCCTGTCTTGAACCATTTCCGAGAGAGGAACGTTAGCATGAATCTCTAAACTATCTTTTTCTACTAAATCGATGATACTCTTCAACTTTGTAATCCACTTTTTTCTCTAGAACCGTTTTCGAGATAGGAACACTAACTCCGCTATTTTCCACCTGGTGGCGCTGTAAGCGGTTTAACCTTGTACTGCATGGCCACTTTGCTATACTTACATACCATTTTTATCACTGTAGCTGCAGCCGTTTAGCAGTTAAAAGAGTTGGGACTGATTTTTTGGGCACCCTGTATTTTCTTTAGATCGTAAAGATATAGCAATGGGACCTAAATCCTTTTCAATTGCAGACCAAATCCTTTTCAACAAAACAAAAAGTAGCAAAATCGGAGCATCCGTTCAGAAGTTATGAGCTAACAAACATAAAAAAAACATACGGTTTGAATTGAGAACCTTCCTTCTTTTTTGAAGTCGGTTAATAAAAAGTAATTTTAATTTTTGAAATATTTTTTTAGATTTATTAGAAACTGTCATTCATTTCATTGCGTTTGGGAAATGCATAAGATTTAAATGCGTATTTGTAAATATTTTGAAGTTATTTCCCAGACTTTAAAGTTTTTTTTAAATTTTATAATATCAAAAATGATTAAATTAACTGAAAATAAGGCGTGGTTTTTAAAATAATTGCCGTTTTTCAAATAATATCTTATGTGGCCTTAATATTTTTACAGCTTTTTACATAAATTGAAAAGGAAAATAAATTTTAAAATATTTTTTTTTTTTTTTTTTTTTGCAAAATTTTAATAGATATAATTAAATACGCCTTTTCTTGTGTTATATTTAAATTAAAAAAAAAAAAAAAAAAAAAAAAAACCTCATATCAGCGGTTGTGAAATAAATTAAGTTTTTCGCTTGGTTTTAACATATTTTCCAGGGCTTTAAATATGAAAAATATGTGTTACATTTTCACCAACAGATAGCGCTACATTCTCAATACACTCTAAAAATTTAAACAGATCCATCGTCCCAAAGAATGCTATAACTCGGATACAGTTTAATCTAACTTTGGCGTGTTATATACGATTTCCGATAGCGAATATATACATTTAATATTCATCGCTTATTTCTTCTGTAAATCTTTCTAAAAATAAAGTCATGATAATCTTAAGAGATAAAGAATTTTTAATTAAGTCTTATTACAATTCCTAAAGCGTAGTGTTTGATGGAGATTCTCGTGAATAACAGTCATCACATTGGTCATAATATTGAGTCGTCACAAGGTCATAATGTATAGAAATCAATATGATTGTCTTTGTATGCGTGAATTTAACTTTCAAAACTCTGTAAATTGATAATATATGCAGTCCATATTATTATTAGCATATTGGAGATATATATATTGGAACTGTTAAATAAATCTACTTTCTGTACTATGTTAATTATGGTCATAAAAATCTGCCTATAAACGTTACTTTTTAAAAATTATTTTGTATTCTAATTCAAGTTTAGATATTATTATTTATTTTTCCTTATGCCCATGGTGATGTATTGGAAAATAATGACATTTATGCTCCTCAACAGGAACATTGAAATTTCTTTTCACCATTTCTCTACAGCACTGCTTTTTTTTTTTTTTTTTTTTTTTTTTCCAGAATGAGATATTGATATATAGAGGGTATCCCAAAGAAATACAAAGGTGTCTTAAGTTTTAATCTGTTATATATAAATGAGCAATGTAAATTGGAAAAGTGTTCAAAATAACGAAAGAAAGAAAGCAAAGTTAAAAGAAGAAATTTCGTTCGTTTATTTTCAAAACGTTGCATTTTTTTTTAATAGAACTCCTCTATACAAACTCGGTCAATAAATACTTTTTTTCCCCATTCAACAAGACCATTAAAAATCTGGATATCGGTGTCTGTCAAACCAACTGAATTATGGGACTTAAAAAAAAATGACTTGGTGTTATTTTCCCCTGTAATATAAAAGTTTCTTGCTTCAGGAATCGTATACAAATTGATACAAAATATTAAATTTTATTGAATTCTAGATTACTTCTAATTGTGCTTTTATATAATGAGATATATTAGAATTTTATAGATACATCCTCTGTATTTTGAGAGAATACGCATCTATTATTAAAGTGATGCAATAAATTTGTATGGTATTTTAATATCATTTCCTTCTGCCTTGCCTGTCTGCACTTTTTAAATAATCATTCGTTTGATATAGGTTTTGTTTAACTTATTTTTTGTTTTCCTTATTATTATATTTCCTTTAAAGTATATGATGGGAGAAACATTACGAAATAAAGCGCGCACCCACTTTTTATTTCCCTCAAAACTAATCGCATAAATATTATGGAAATTTTTTGGAATATTTGATAATAGCACTGAATCGAATCTTAGTGAAATATAGTAAAGCAATTTGATGGAGATATAGATCGAACCATCACAAAATTTAAAGGAATAAATGTAAAATTTAATTTTTTTTTTTTTTTTTTTTTTTTTTTAGTTTGCTTTTATAATATTTAATTATACAAAGAGGCACAAATTTAGATATTTTTATAAATTATATTCAGTTATATTCAGAGCATTTAACACAGAACGTTATTATTATTATTTTTAACTTATGTAATATGGAAGTAAAAATATAATACATATTCTTTAAATCTAACAAAAGCCATGGAAGACATAAATTATAGTCATATATTAGGAACATATCTCATTATTATATTATATATTATTACCATATCATCATATTATTATATCATATTATTATATTTTATTATCATAAGATTTTAAAAAGTAAATAATATTTGTTATTTTTCTGAATCAAAAGAAGAATTTATAGACATACTTTATGTCAAACATTAGTAATGACGGTCATATTATTGTAAATCATTTTTTGTCGTGTTCTGTTTTGCATCTGTCGTCTATCTTCGAATATCATTTCTCACTATCGTGTCAGGAAAATAATCATATAAAAGCTTTGCTTATTTTTCTATAAGTAGGATTAATTTTCGAAACTTATTACAATACAGTATAGGATCCGTTATCCAGAAAGCTTGGGATCTGGGATATTCTGGATAAGGGGTTTTTCCGTATATCGGAACACTTTATTATATGTATAAAAATGGTACAAAATAATTTCATAAATAGCAGTGATAAACATGAATAATGCATATGTAAACATTTTACCTATATATTATTTAATAAATTATTTCCACAAAATAAAAATAAAACATTCTTAATTAGAATTTCAAACTATAAATAATAATAGTAATAATAAATGAAAAAGAAATAAACATATATAAAATTAAATTTTAGACCTGAGAGTAAAATCCTTTCATTTGGATTTTGCAAAAATTTCTATGATATTTTTTTGCTTATAATGTGTCTCTGCTCTGATACTAATAGTTCATAAATGTTTCAAATATTTTTAGCACATAATGTTAAATATTTTATGAAATGAATTCTAAAAATATTGGAAATTAATAAAAACTATTAAATTTTATTACAATTGGGACTTCATGCATGCGACCTGAGTTCAAGGATAAAATTCATCTGCTATTGGACACTTTAAGAAGTATGTGTTATTAATGTTTATCTATTAAAAAATACAATAAAAATTCCTTTTCTAACCTAAATTTGCAAAATTTTCAGTAATTATTTGGACAATTTTGTGCTCACCCTGTTTCCTCAGAATAACACCGTAGCATTAAAGAAAGTAGGTTGCTAAACTATAATTCTGACCACTGCTATAGTATAACTTTAATTCTTAAATTTTACGATAATTAAAAATTTTGGTAGTTGGCATTTTGCATTCTGGTTTTCGGAACATTCTGGATAACGGGTTTCCAGATAACGGATCCTATACTGTACAACAAATGAAACAGAAGGCAATTGTTTCCATAAAGTACCAAAATATCTGACTTTTTTTTATATTCCTTGAAATGGAAAAATGGTGTTAGTCGATTTTTTTTTTAAAAACAGTATTGATTGAGCTAACATGAAAAAGAAAAAATAAAGACTTCTGAACAAAAACGGAAAGAAACATAACTAAATAATTTTTAGAGCTATAAAAAAGTATTCGTATGAAATAAAAACTTAATTAGAAAGTTGTTTTTAAATTAACAGTGCATAATTACTAACATGTCATTAATACTTGTATAGTAAATTTATTAACTGAATCGTTTAAGAAAAATCTTACGAAAAATACCCTACCTTTAAACGACGTATATAACCTAAAGATAAAAGAAAAAAATAAAAGCATTGCTTTTAAGAAAAATCTAAATATATTTCGAATGAAAAAAGAAAGAAAGAAAGAAAGAAAATTTAATGTAAAATAAATATTAGATTGGTAATTATATAATTATATATATATAATTTGACTAATTTATTACCATTGTAACACTCAGCAGACAAAACATAGATGAAAATACCAACATAAATTAAATTTAGATTATTAATTTATTAATTTTACCTCTAATAGAGTCAATTTACTTTTGTCATTTTCAAAGGAATAGAGTTGGTATATCAAACATATATTTAAATGCCAAATATAATAGGCAAACATTAATAATTTAATACAATTATTTAAGAAATGCATAAATTCATTAATAGGAATAAAAATTGAAATAATACACAATTGCTTAAGCGCATTAGCAGCTGTAGTCAAAGTGTATGTAATTTTTAGATTAGTGTTAAACCAATATTTGTATATATTAGCCAATATTTGTAGTTAGCCAATATTTGTATATATTTAATATATACAATAATTAGTAAAGTTAAGATTTTTTTTAAGTTCTTTAAAAATTGTTGGGAATAAACAAAAAAAAATTTATATATTTGCGTATAAGCAGCATATTAAATTTAAATAATTTATTACCATTGTAACACTCAGCAGACAAAAGATAGATGAAGATACCAACATAAATTAAATTTAGATTATTAATTTACTAATATCACCTCTAATGGAGTCAATTTACTTTTGTCATTTTCAAAGGAATAGAGTTGGTATATCACACATGCATGTAAATGCCAAATATAATAGGAAAAAATTAATAATTTAATACAATTATTTAAAAAATCATAAATTCATTAATAGGAATAAAAATTGAAATAATACACAATTGTTTATATACATATATAAATTTTAAGATTGTTACAGAAGTTATATGAAACTCAAATTTTGTTAATAGTGGTTTAAAAATAAGATCGTACACGGTTTAATAACGCATTGAGCAATATGGCAGACATTCACGTAGTGTTATTAAAAGATACAATAGCTTTTATTCTGAAAGGGAAAAAAAATGAAAAATGCAGCCATTTAAGAAAATGGTTGCATTTCTGAAATTTAAAATGTTTCTCAGATTATAAACTAATCAAACAATACATTATTAATACTCGATAATAAAATATATTATAACATTTAAAGCAAAACTTTTTAGTTAATGTCATAGGTCTATGTTAATTTTAATTATTCCTTTTCCATGTTTCTAATGTAGGTTTTTTAAGACTCTTTTAAGACAGTTTCAATTATTTCCAAGGAATAGGTGGAAATTTTTGTAAAATTGTAAAGAAAAAAAAAAAGTGCATCCATGAATTAAAAAACAAAAATGTATTCAATCAATGTAATATTATGTTTGCTACTTAAAAATGCAGAACGCGAGTATAGAGATTAAAATTACATCTCACATTAAAATATTTAACATTGCAGCTATGTTTCAGATGCTCAAGCGTATATATACTATAATATAAAATTAGAAAGCACAGTAAATAAAAATTTATCTCATGTGTGTAACGATAACACCAATAAATTGTTTACCCTTTTTTTTTTTATCGGTAAATTAATTACCATATAAATTGAAAGAAACTTGCTATCGTCAATGTAGCGATGTTTCTTTACAACTGTTATCATCTAACAAACATAATGTTTTCGTATTCTCCAGGAATTAAAAAACTTCGGTTTGTACAGTCGGTAACAAAAGTGTCCGAACACTAGCAAAAATTCTTATATAAAACAAGTAGAGTTAATACTGTTTTGTTAAATAAATTCTTGTCGAATCATGTTCTTAGTCAGTTTAAGAACATGATTCGACAAGGAGTTATTTAACAAAACAGTATTAACTCTACTTTTTTTATATAAAAATTTTTGCTTGTGTTCGGACCCTTTTGTTACCCACTGTAAATGATACATTCCATATGTGAGGGAAAAAAAATATATTTCACATATTTATTAACGGAAAAAATAATAATCTTGAAAAATTTAACGTGTATATTACGAAATTACATTTAAAAATAATTTTCACAAATGCATAATTTTAAACAAGAATGTAAAATATTTTATTTTATAAAAGATATTCAAATACATTTGATAGAAAACCATTTGTCAGCTTTACAAAATAAATTTTTTCTGCACCATAAAATACCAAAACGATCATAAACTGCGCGTGTAAAGATGTATGGTTTCAGTTTTGAGACAAAAGAAATGTGTATCTCTCAATGATTGATGGTTAAGCAATTCCTGAATGACTTATTTTATATTGAATATTTTATTTTTTAAAGTTTATGCTTGAAGTACGATTTATCTAAAACACATTATTTTATAAATGATTATTTTATTTCAATACTTTTAATGCACTAATATAAATTAAATATGATAATACTTTTGAATTCTTCCTGAAAGTAACTATTCTACAGTAACATTTTCTATATTTATTTTTGATTTAAGGTTTATCATTTTTCACAATTACCATTATAAAAATTTTATGTTGCTACAAAATTGAAATTTCAAAATTTAAATAGCATAATTAGCAGTAATTTTTTAAAATAAATGCATTCATTGTTTTTCGAAACACAAACATATATTTTCTGGTAATTAAAATAAATTGTTGGCAATAGTAAGGCTAAATTTATTTTTAAATGTTCAAAATGTATTTTCCCAAAATTTTGTTTTAGCGGTAAAAGTTAAATTAAAAATTAAAATACTGCCTTAAGTTTAAAGTGTATGTCGGGAGAAACGTTACGATAGGTAGTATCCTCCCCCCCCCTTTTTTTTTCTTGTCAAAAGTAATGTTATTACTACAAATAATAATAATAATAAAATTATCAAAAAGCAAGAGATATTTTTATAATGTATACTCAGTTTAGATTCAGTACTTATCATAATGTGTATCGCAGGACGTTAACTTTTTATTTATTTATTTATTTATTTTTATTATTATTTTTTTTTTAATACGGAAATGAAAAAAAAAATAATGTATAATCTTGCATTCTAAGAATTTTTTTTTTTTTTTTTAAGACAAAAATTTCAGTCATTACTTAGAAGATTTAAATTTTTATTTTTATGATAAGGTATTAACTATTAATTAATATTTATGCTTATTATTTTTCTGAATCAAAAGAAGTATTTATAGACATACTTTATGTCAAACATTAGTAAGGATGATTTTATGGACGGAAATTATTTTTCGTTGTATTCCTTTTGCCTCTGTCGTTTATCTTCTAAAACAATATCTCACTATCGTCTCAGGAAAACAATCATATAAAAGCTTTGAATATATGTCTAAGTGGGATTAATTTTCGAAACTTATTACAATACAACTAATGGAAGAGAATGAAAACATTTTTTCAAAAAGTACTAAATTATCTGATCTTTTCTCAACATTTCTAGGAATGGAAAATCGGTGTTAGTTGAATTTTGTTTGAGACAATATTGATTCGTTCAACCCGCCCCTCCAACCTTTCCCCCCCACCTTCCTCAACCAGAAAATGAAAGAAAAAGGAACTATTAAACAAAAACACGAAAAACACATGTAGACGTTTTTTAGAAAAATATAAAAAGTATTTGTAGAAAAATGAAAACATTATTGCAAAGTTGTTTTTAAATTAACATTACATAAATACTGATTCTAATATAATATACATGTATCGTAATACTTACAGTATACATATATAGTAATACTTTAATGAATTGAATAATAAATTTATGAATTGAATTATTGAAGAGTAACCTTATGAAGAATACCCTAACATTAAACAATATGTATAAATTAAACACGAAAAAAAAATATTTATTAAAGAAAATTCTAAATGTATTTCTAAGAAAAACAAAGAGTTTTATATATGATAAATAACAGAATAGAAATTGAAAAATAGCAATTTAACACATTTTTAAGATTGTAACAACACTTACATAAAACTCAATAGACATTATCGTGTTTACACTTACACATAGACCCGTGCACATACATAAATCACCGTAAAAATAGAAAAAGGAATTCACGAGAACTCAAATTTTATTCACACCCAGATGAATGTTTTCATGATTACGATACTTTCCTTACGTAGTGTATGCTCAGAAAGTAAACATAAAAACTTTTTACCTATTTATAAGTTTTAAAATTTAGCGATTAAAGTTAGAAAAAAAGTTAGAAATACGCAAAACTTTTCCTGATTTCATTATTAAAAATAAAATCAGTTATGCAATCTCAAAAATTATTTTTTCTCTATTTCAACCTTTTCTAATCAGAATCACACATTATTTTTGAAAATATTACCAGTGAAGGCGTTGAACGATAATGCATAATTAAATAATTACATTAAATACTGAGTAAGAGTAGGTAATAATAAATGTATGATTATATTATTTTGCGACGCGATAATTACTGCATCTTAATAAATTACTGCTTTTCATGTTTATCTCATAACATTGTAGTAATGAATGTTGTACTTAGTTTTCTTTTATTTAGTTCTTCAACTGTCCAAGTCAGATTATTTTTCAGTTTCTTAATTTGTTTAATCAATACATACATTTTTTTTTTTTTTTAAATTACGGACCAATTTCTTTTTTCATTCAAGAATATCGAGAATAGTGAAAGAATATATGATCTAAATATTATATAATGTTTAATTATAGCCAATTATTACTTTTCATTCTATGTTTTATTCTTTAATTATAGTCGCCACTTACTTTGAAACTTTATTTTATAGTCTAAAAAGGTTTTTGAAAATGTCAAATGTGCATTTCGAAATACCTACACTGTTTATAGTGACGCCAATTACGCATATTTAGCTACGACCGTTAATTTCGTAATATTTGTCACAATTTTAGCGCTGTTTAAATAGCATGAAATTTGTATCTGTGTTGATTGAAGCTAAATGAGCATTTTTTTTTCCAATGATGATTTACTCATTATTATTTTTTTTAACAGTGTAGTTATATTTTATAGTTGGATTAGTATAAATTTTCGATTTCCAATTTATGATGGATTTAAACGTTTTGAGAGGTCAAGAACACGATTTGACCACATTAAAAAAATGGCTGTCTGTGTGTAACAAAGGTTTTGTGGGGCTTGTATCTCAGAAACTACTGCACAGAATTGCATGTAAATTTATATGTACAAGCGATTTGACATTCATTACAGCCAAACAACGATTGGTGCCAATCTCAAATGGTGGCGCTGCTATACATCATTTCCAAAAGTTCAGAGAAGACTATATCTTAGGAACTACAGCACAAAATTGCATATAGATTTTTATGTAGATGCACTTAGACATACATTATTGCCTAATAAATTTTGGAGCTAATCGTTCAAAAGGGGTTGCTGTTATAGACCTATTTTCGCAAGTTAAGGGAAGGCGAAGCTTCAGGTTCTATTGCGTATAATAAAAAACAAATTCATATGTGAGAACACCATTATGAGACATTATGTTGTTTCAATTTAGGTGCATATTAGAAGGAAGGTGACGTTACTATACTGCAATTTTCTCCGTAAACGGAACAGAAAATGTAAACAAAGATTATAATTGTAAACAAAGAACCTAATTATAAACAAAGACTAGAAATAAAAACAAAGAACCTAAATTTAACCAAAGACTATAAAAGTAAACAGACTATAAATGTAAACAAAGACTACGAATATAAATTAAGAACTACATGCAAACAAAGATTATAAATGTAAACAAAGATTACAAATATAAACAAAGACTAGACTAAAAATGTAAACTGACAAAAATGTAAACAAAAATTATAAATGAAAAAAGAAGCTAAATGTAAATAAGTACCTTTATGTAAACAAACACCTAACTGTAAACAAAGACCCCAAACGTGAACAAAGACTATAAATGTAAACAAAGACCCTAATTGTAAGCAAAGATTGTAAACGTAAACAAAGACCTAAATGACAACAAAGGTTGTAAATGTAAGACCCTAAATATAAACAGAAACTACAAATTGAAACAAGAAACTACATGTAAACAAACACAAAAATATAAACAATGACCCTAAATGTAAATAAAGACTATAAATGTAAACAAAGACTATAAATATAAACAAAAAACCTAAATGAAAACAAAGATTGTAAACGTAAACAAAGAAACTAAATATAAACAAATACTACAAATTTAAACATAGACATGCATGTAAACAAACACAAAAATACAAACAACGACCCTAAATATAAAGACTATAAATATAAGACTATAAAAATAAACAAAGACTACAAATATAAATAAAGCCCTAAACGTAAACAAAGACCATAAATGTAAAAAATGACCTAAATATAAACAAAGACTAAGAATTAAAACAAAGGTCCTAAATGTAAACAAAGACTATAATTGTAAACAAAGACAAAAAATGCAAACAAAGAACTAAAATATAAACAAAGACAACAAATGTAAACAAAGAAACTAAATGTAAAAAAATACCCTAAATTTAAACAAAGACCCTCTACCTAAACAATGACATAAATGTAAACAAAGGTTTCAAATGTAATTAAGGACCTAAATGTAAACAAAGTCCTAAATGAAAACAAAGACATCAAATGCAAAATAAGATCCTAAATGTAAAAAAGACCTAAATATAAACAAAGACTATAAATTAAATCAAAGACCCTAAATGCAAACAAAAACTATAAATGTAAACAAAGACTATAAATGTAGACAAAAACCCTAAATGAAAATTAGGACCTAAAGAACACAAATACTATAAATATACACAAATGCTACAAAAATATACAAAGACCAAAGTATAACCGAAGACTAAAAATGTAAACAGACCAAAATGTAAACAAAACCATATATGTAAATAAGTACCTAAATGTAAACAAAGACAAAAACGTAAACCAAGATCGTAAATGTAAATAAAGACAATAAATGTAATCAAATACCCTAAATGTAAACAAAGACAAAACTGTAAACAAAGACTACAGATATCATAAGACCTAAATGTAAACAAATACCCTAAATGTAAACAAGGACAAAAATGTAAACAAAGGCCCTAAATGTAAATAAAGGTTATAAACGTAAACAAAGACTACAAATATAAACATATCTAAACGTAAACAAAGTATATAAATGTAAACAAAGAACTTAAATGTATCAAAGACTTAAATGTAAACAAGGCATATAAATGTAAAGAAAGACACAAAATGTAAACAACGACACTAAATGTAAACAAAGACTACAAATATAAATAAAGACCTAAATGTAAACAAATTTCTAAACGTAAACAAAGACAACAAATGCAAACAAAGACCCTAAATGTAAAAAAGACCTAAACATAAACAAAGACTATAAGATAAAACAAAGGTCCTAAATATATACAAAAACTATAAATGTAAACAGACATAAATGTAAACAAAGGCTATAGATGCAACCAAAGACTAGAAATGCAAAAAAAGACAAAAATGCAAACAAAGACCTTAAATATAAACAAAGACTACAAATGTAAACAAAGAAACTAAATGTAAACAACGACCCTAAATGTAAGAAAAGACCCTATATGTAAACTAAAACGTAAATGTAAACAAAGATTATAAATGTAAATAAGACAAAAATGTAAACAAAGTCATAAATGTAAACAAAGATTTTAAATGTAAACAAAGGCCTAAATGTAAATAAGACTTAAATTTTAACAAACACAACAAATGTAAACAATGATCCTAAATGTAAAAAAAATACCTAAATCAAAACAAAGACTGTACGATAAAACAAAGACCCCAAATGTGCACTAAAATTTATAAATGTAAACAAGGACTATAAATGTAAACAAATACAACAAATATAAGCAAAGACATAAACGTAACCAAAGACTATAAATGTAAACAGACAAAATTGTAAACAAAACTATAAATGTAAATAAATACCTAAATGTAAAAAAACACCTTAAATTAAACAAAGACAGAAATGTAAACAAAGACTACAGATATAAACATACCTAAATGTAAATAAAATCTATGAATGTAAACGAAGAACCTAAACGTATCAAACACTTAATTGCAAACAAAGACTATAAATATAAACAAAGACACTAAATGTAAACAAAGACTACAAATGTAAACAAAGACTACAACTATAAATAAAGACCTAAATGTAAACAAAGACAACAAATGCAAACAAAGATCCTAAATGTAAAAAAAGACCTAAATATAAACAAAGACTATAAATTAAAACAAAGACAGTAAATGCAAATAAAAACTATAAATATAAACAAAGACTATCAATGTAAACAGAGACCCCAAATGAAAATAAGGAACTAAATGTACATAAAAACTATAAATGTAAAAAAATGCTACAAATGTAAACAAAGACCTAAACGTAACCAAAGACTATAAATGTAAACAGAACAAAATGTGAACAAATACTCTACATGTAAACAAAGACAAAAATGTAAACAAAGACCGTTAATGTAAATAAAGACTATAAATGTAAACAAAGACAACAAATGTAAACAAATACCATAAATGTAAACAAAAAACGTAACCAAAGACTACAGATATAAATAAAGACCAAAATGTAAACAAATAACCTAAATGAAAACAAAGACAAAAAAGTAAATTAAGAATATAAATGTAAATTAAGGCTATAAATATAAACATACCTAAAAATAAATAAAGTCTATAATTGTAAACAAAGAACTGTATCAAAGACTTAAATGGAAACTAGGACTATAAATATAAAAAAGAGCTAAATGTAAAAAAAGTCCTAAATGTAAACAAATACAACAAATAGAAAAATCCTAAATGTTAAAAAAGGCCTAAATATAAATAAAGACCTTAAATGTAAACAAAATCTATAAATGTTAAAAAAGACTATAAATGTAGACAAAGACCCTAAATGAAAATAAGGACCTAAATGTACACAAAGACTATAAATGTAAACAATATCTACAAATATAAACAAAGACCTAAACGTAACCATATACCAAAAATGTAAGCAAAATGTATCCAAAAGTATAAATGTAAATAAATACCTAAATGTGTGAGGAATTAGTGACTGTCATATCCATAATCTCAATTTCTCAGTCTTAATCTTAAAGTTTAACTTAATTACTTAATTAGATAATAAGAAGAGCTCGAGACAAAGTTAAATATAAAAAACAAAGTTTATTCAACGTTCAATATCAAGGCGGGTGTTGGGCTACTCAGTTTTAACTCTCAAATGACCTCAGGGGATAACTTCAATAAAGCATAAAATACAGGTAAATTAAAGCTCACCAATACTGATCTTGTCGACGGCTGCTCTCTATCGACCACTGAACTATTCTCACACAAGTACCGTCGGCAGGATTCCCTTAGCGCGACAGATTCTTCACTTACTTTATTCTATAACGCTACACGTCTCTACCATCACTAAACAACTATCATCAACATTACTCTCCTACACTCCTCTTTACACACCAAAACAATCCCCATCTTATACTACTTTCTACAAACTTCCTTTCTGTTTATTTCAATCAAAATTTTTAAAATCACTTTCAAAATATTTACCTCTCACAACTTAATTCTTTCGTTGCAGCAACATGTCGACACAAAACTAATTCGACCAAAACTTTCGCCGAGTCACTGGCGTCGAAGCGATTTAACCGTCCCAACTTTATACTTTGCTGGATTTGGCTTAATTTCAAATAGACTATGGCGACGTTTTATAGTCTCATCCTCACAGTCCCCCTCCAAGAAAAAAAATTAGTCGGGAAAATCCCCAACGGGTTTTATCGAGTAATTTTAAACACCTTAATTCTATATCTAACTATAATCTCATATCTCGTAAGTGCAACCGTCACTTAAATTTCTAAAACTAAACTTTAGAATAAGTTAGAAAAATAAAAGTGAAAGTTTAATTTACTGAGCAACGAACTGCTTACAGCTTAAAATACAATGGCGATTAAAAAATAATTCCTAAACGAAAAACTACGGAATTCAAAAAAAAAAAAAAAAAAAACTTTTAAAGAAATGGAGTCCTTTTACCCCCAGAAACTCCGGAAAAAATACGCCTCAACAAATAGGTTAGCCCAATAAGTAAAGCGGGGATTAACAAAACATCTCCCTGTCAATCCAGGACGGTAAAATTTTGATTTTAAACTCTACTGAAGCTTGGTGTTACAAAGCAAGTCGCTTTACAATGCGACATTTACTAGCCACTTAAAGAAAAAAATCTTTATTGATAAAGGAAAAAAAATCTTGAGTTCGTTGTAGAGCACTATGTCAGAACATCTCAGCTGTCCGTCTGTGGTTTACCGCAGGCACTACTTGCACATCAGGTAGCTATTTGAACAGCAGTTTATCCTGGTAGTTCATCCTGGTCAAGATCAAGAGGCTTTCCATCCTTGGCTTACACCAGACTCAGATAGTTTAAACATGAAAAACAGTTCGTCAAAAGTCAGTCTAAAATGAAGAACTTTTTACAGTATCATAGTCAATAGAGAAGTTAAACTGTCACTTGCAGAAAGACAATCGAAACAAATTGTCTCGGAATACATAAAATAGTTTATATATAAAGAAAAGTATTCCCTTCCTGGGTTACAGCATGAAAAAACTAAGTTGTTAGTGGTTTTAGAGTTAAAAGTTAAGCATGATTTATGCATATAGCCAAAAAAACATTTCCCCACTCAAAAACATATATACAGAGAAACTTTTAGAATATATACAAAAGTTGGATAATTAAAAAAAATTATTTTACATATACAAAAACAATATTTACAGAAATACGAAAAGGGGGGAATTTTTTTTACTAAGGGTTAAGAAAAAACATTTTATATTACCCGCTCTGCAAGTGATAGCTACAATGTAAAAGAACTTAGCGTACATACATAAAGTATATATTAAGAGAAAACAAAACTGTTGACATCGAAGCGTAAACATGAATTTCAATATGAAAGTTCATGCAGTGATTTTGAATTTTGCATTTTTTAGCTTAAAAAAGTCCTTTGCTTTCACAAAAAGTTCTCACATCCAAAAGGCTTCAATAAATGTCGCACATTTTTGCACAGCTCTGATAAAGAAAGACTTTTGAAGGAACGATAAAATAAGGAACGATAGCACCTGACTTAAGGTTTCCGCTGTAACAGCAGTAGTATCACACCGCTTACGCAGGCTGGTTTGTGCACTTGTCGAGGAAATATCTGGGCTAGCGGTTTGCAGAAAAGAGTCAGGAGTAGAAGAGGCACTTTGCTGGGATGGGTTCGAACCCGGCATCTTGTTACTGTCTTGATTTCCAGGAGAAGGTTCAGCTTGCTCTCTACTCATGAATTTTGAGGTCCTGGAGGGCTTACAAGCTTTATAACATTGTAATGCATTAGTGAAAATCACATTTTCTATTACTTCGTCGTTTAAACTAGTGACACAGTTATCTGACATTTCCGTTCGATTTGAGACTTTATCGTTGAATTTATGTACGAGATTTTCAGAAATAGAGTTTTTCAACATTGCGTTTTAAAATGTATTACTTTCATTTAAATTAGCTACTCGTTATTGAGAAGAACCGTTATTTAAACCTTCATTTTCTTTCTCTTTTCCGTAGCAATAGATGAATCTGTCGACTTGACAGTTTTAGAACTTAAATGTAAATTATCATGCGATGAATGTAAACTAACAGATAAATCTGTTGGCTGAACAGAAGCACAACACATATTTGTTCTATTTGCGAAAGGTTTAGCCGCAACATTTAATGGAATCCGATTCTCCTATAAATTGGATAACTCAGAGTTTCCATTAGAAAAGCTTCGAGAAGCAAAATTTACTTGAGCGATATTTTCGTTTAGAGCAGTAGTTCTCTCGCTTAGCTTAACTTGCACATGAGTACCAGCAATCAATACAAGGTGTTTAGCAAAAATAATTTGAAGCTTTTGTTCTTTCATAAAGTCTAGGCCGATTATACACGGATATCGGAGATTTTCCACTACATAAAACGGCCATAATACTTCAAAGTCGGTTATCTTTACGTTTAAAGAAAGCACGCTGCGATTTACATAAGATTCGCCTTGAGCCGTAATGACATTATACTGAGTAGAAGTTAACGGTTTAAAGGAAAAATATTTTGTATAAGTTTCATAAAATATAAAGCTTTGTTCAGCTCCAGTATCACATTAAACCGGCGTTACCACATTATGCAGAATAATATTTAAATGAGGTACGCTTACTGGGCAATTAGAAATAGAATTCAAAAATATAGATTTAACTTGTGCATTAGGAGAGTTTGTTTGATTTCCTGCAACAGTTTCAGGTTGATTTAACCCGAGAGTAGTCGCGTAATTTTTTATAAAGCTTGTAGTCGTGTGTCGGTCTTTTTGCCGCCGCTGTTTAGTGTTGGGGGAAAGCTGAAAGAAAGCTAGTAGAGAAAAATGAAGTGCCTTTAATTCACTCGAAGTTTTTTCCCGCAACACTCTAACCTGTCTGAAAAACCAGAAATGGAAAGAAAAATGAATCAACGTTAGTGGTCGCGTCGCGGTCAAATAGTTCGATTTCAGAAGTAAAATGTTTTTAACTGCTCAAAAAATTGCAGGAATGATTTGAAAACATACTATATTAGAGGACATTCACCCAAGGTAAGAGTTTCCACACTTTTTTTTAAGGGGTGATCTGCAGGAGGAATTTATAAACGATGGGCGGCAAAAAGACCGATATGCGACTACTAACGAGTTAAGTGACTGTTTGTTGTCTGTGAAAAGTTAGCTTGTTGCGGTCGGTTGAAAGTATCAATTTGAGGGCGAAATTTTCTCGCTGTTCAATTTGAACATTGACTGTTTTCTGCCGGCGATTAGAATTAATCGCAGATTTAGCAGCGTGACGTGCCTGATATTTATCTAAACTTCGAAACAGACTATCAATAGATGCGGCAGGTTGTAAATCTAGATAATCTTGAATCTGGACTGTGAACAGCGGGTTTATAATATCCAACACTTCAAAAAATGATAAATTTAATTCTAGTTGTATAAATAGGTTTACGCAGGAAAAAAGTTGTCGAATTATCAATAATGACATTTTAGTCGTATAAAGTTCTTGCATTAATTTTGCTTTCTCGGTACTTGAAGAAATAGTGCTTAAAATTATTTGTTTTAAATCGTCATAGGTGGGGTTTTGACCCAAGGAATGAGAGGCAATAAGTTCGTACCACATTTTGGGTTCTTCTTTTAAGGAGTATTTTAGCCAATTAATTCTATCAGAAATATCTATTTTACATACTTCAAAATATTGCTCAAGTTCCGCAAAAAAGTTAAGTACATTATTTGAACCGGTAAAATAAACTCGAGCGGGAGGGGGGGGGGGGGGGGGTGGAACTCAATTGGGCGCCACTGTGTAGAATTAGTGTCTGCCATATCCATAATCTCAATTCCTCAATCTTAATCTTAAAAATTACTTAATCATTTAATTAGATAATAAGAAGAGCTCGAGACAAAGTTAAATATAAAATAACAAAGTTTATTTAACGTTCAATATCAAAGAGGGTGTTGGACTACTCAGTTTTAACTCTCAAGTGACCTCAGGGGATAACTTCAACAAAGCATAAAATACAGGTAAATTAAAGCTCACCAATACTGATCTTGTCGACGGCTGCTCTCTGTCGACTACTTAACTATTCTCACACAAGAACCGTCGGCAGGATTCCCTTAGCGCGACAGATTCTTCACTTACTTTATTCTACAACGCTACACGTCTCTACCATCACTTAACATCTACCATCAGCATTACTCTCCGACACTCCTCTTCACACACACCCTCTTTACACACAAAAAATCTCCATCTTATACTACTTTCTACAAACTTCCTTTCTCTTTATTTCAATCAATCTTTTTAAATCACTTCCAATACATCTACCTCTCACAATTTAATTCTTTAGTTGCAGCACCATCTCGACACAAAACTAATTCGACCAAAACTTTCGCCGAGTCACTGGCGTCGAAGCGATTTAACCGTCCCAACTTTATACTTTGCTGGATTTGACTTAATTTCAAGCAGATTGTGGCGACGTTTTATAGTCTCAACCTCACAAATGTAAAAAAGCACCTAAATGTAAAGAAAGACCCTAAATTTAAACAAAGAATATAAATGTAAAAAAAGACCCTAAATATAAACAAATACTATGAATTTAAACGAGGACATAAATGTAAACAAAGAACCTAAATGTAAACAAAAACAAAAATGTAAACAAAGATCCTAAATGTAAATAAACTATAAATGTAAATAAAGATAATAAATGTAAACAAAGACAAAAATGTAAAAAGAGACCTTAAATGTAAATGAAGACTATAAATGTAAACAGAGACAATAAAAGTAAACAAATACCCTAAATGTAAACAAAGAAAAAACGTAAACAAAGACTACAAATATATATAAAGACCTAAATGTAAACAAATAACATAAATGTAAACAAAGAACCTAAATGTATGAAAGACTTATATGTAAACAAAGACAACAAATGCAAACAAAGATCCTAAATGTAAAAATGACCTAAATATAAACAGACTATAAATTAAAACAAAGACCCTAAATGTAAACAAAAACTATAAATGTGAACAGAGACTATAAATGTAGACAAGGACTCTAAATGAAAATAAAGACATAAATGTACACAAAGACTATAAATATAAACAAATGCTACAAATATAAACAAATACCTAAACGTAACCAAAAAGTATAAATGTAAACAGACCAAAATGTAACCAAAACTATAAATGTAAATAAATACTTAAATGTAAAAAAACACCTAAAGGTAAAGAAAGTCCCTAAATGAAAAAAAGACTGTAAATGTAAACAAAGACCCTAAATATAAACAAAGATCTAAATGTAAATAAAGACCCTAAATATAAACAAACATTATGAATTTAAACAAGGACCTAAATGTAAACAAAGAACTTAAGTGTAAACAAAGACCCTAAATATAAATAAAGTTTATAAATGTAAATAAAGACTACAAATACACTCTGACACAAAAAAATATATGCACCCAGAAGAAATCGAACCACAATTACGAAACTAGGTACAAATGTAGTCTGGTAAGAGATATGCAAATGATTAAAATTTCAACGCCAATGAGACAAGGCTAAGTACGTTATGCGCATCTGAACTGCGCAGCTGGGCGAGTTTAAAAGCATGATTTCTCGCGCCGTAGAGCTATTCAAACGAATCTGCCGACTTTAATGGAAGGTATTGTGAATTGAGATGCCTTTGAGACGTAACCGGCGGCAGTACGGACAATTGTCGGATAGTGAGAGGGGCCGTAAAGAAGGCCTCAGAGAAGCAGTTTGGTCGTTCAGACATATCAGACGCCACCTCGTTCGGAGCGAAATGGTAGTTGCTCGGGATTGGTAACAGTGGGTCACGGAAGGGAGAATCAACCATTGTGGAGGGTCAAAACGTCCCAGTAGCGCAAATGTACACGAGGATCGCGCAATCATAAGAACGACTACGTCCGCACCAACAGCGTCATTAGCATCGATTCAATGCAATTTACCACATTCTAGGCATCCAGTAGTATCAAGGGAAACCATTCTGAGACGACTGGCCGACGCTGGTATAAACAGCCGACGTCCATTAAGACGCCTACCCCTCACCCCACATCATAAGCAGTGTCGACTGGATTTTTGTCGACCCAAAGCAAGCTGGAGTATGACCGACCTAACATTGATCGTCAGTGGTGAATTACGATTCAGTCTCAGTGCTAATGACCATCGCACACGCATGTGGAATGGGCCAGGCCAACGGTCAGATCCGGCATTTGTTGTCGAGTGGCATACAGTCATTACACAAGGTGTGACAGTGTGAAGAGCGATTTGTTGGGACACACGATCCCCTCTAGTCATCCTTCAAGGCTTATGATGGCTCGCAGTTACGTGGACAGCATTTTAACGCCATTTGTGCAGCCTATGCTATCAAGTCGCACAGTTGCCATTTATCAGCAAGATAACGCTCGTCCACATACTGTTCGACTCTCCCAACAATATCTTCAAGGATATGACGTACTCCCATGGCCTGGCAGATCACCAGACCTCTCTCCAATAGGGCACGTCTGGGACGTGCTAGGAAGGCAACTGCAGCCGTACCGGAATACTGATGTTTTAACTGCCCAGTTGCAAAGATTATGGCATGATATTCCGCAGGGGGATATAGGTGACCTAACTGATTCGATGCCACGCCGTGTTTCGGCTTGTATACCTGCCAGAGGTGGCTTTACTTCTTACTGATTTGTAACCTTTTTCATGCCCTAACTTCTTAATAAAACGACCTTTTGTTCTGAATTTTTAATAATTTGCTTATCTCTTCATACACTACACACATGTTAAGTTTCGTGATTGTAGCTCATTTCCTTCTGGGTGCATATATTTTTTTGTGACAGAGTGTATAAATACCCTATTGTAAAAAATACCCTAAATGCAAATAAAGACAAAAATGTTAACAAAAACCGTAAGTGTAAAGACTAAAAATGTAAACAAAGACAAAAAATGTAAACAAATACCCTAAGTGTAAAGAAAGACAAAAATGTAAACAAAAGCCCTAAATATAATTAGACTATAAATGTAAACAAAAGATATAAATGTAAATACAGACTAAAAATATAAATAAAGACCTAAATGTAAACAAATACCCTAAATGTAAACAAAGACAAAAATATAAACAAAGGCCCTAAATGTAATTAAAGACTATAAATGTAAACAAAGACTATAAATGTATTTAAAGACTACAGATATAAACACACCTAAATGTAAAGTCTATAAATGTAAACACAGTACATAAATGTATCAAAGAGTTAATTGTAAACAAAAACTATAAATTTAAATAAAGACACTAAATGTAAACAAAGACTACAAATATTAACAAAGACCCTAAATGTGAACAAAGACTATAAATGTAAACAAAGACTTTAAATATAAACAAAGACCCTTAATATAAACAAAGAACCTATAACTGTAAATTCCTATATTCCGCACAACCTTTAGGCAAAACATTTGTAGGTAGGAGGGAGTTGACTGTACTTAGATCGTGGATAATTATATAAACACGTAATTTTTTTCTGTCATCAGTTACTGAAATTATTTAATATTTCACCTCTAATAAGCAGAATTTGCAAATTTGCAAACTCATTTCTGAAATATGTAATGTTATTTCAATACAAAATAATAAACTTTTGAGGTTAATGTATAATTTCCAAAATATGCCATATTTTTAATGACAATTTCTGAAATAATGGCTGATTTCGCCACTATTTAACTTATTTACATTAAATTACATAAACATGGAATTTTCACATATTTAGTTGATTACAATAATGTTTATAAGTGTCACAAACACGATAAAGAAAAAAAGAAAAAAGAAAAAGAAAGATAAAAGAAAAAGTGACGAGTCAGAGTGTTTTAATTTTTTTAAGTTACTATTTTACAATAAATACATTTCTTTTTGGGACGATAGTTACATTTAAAACACACTGATTTACCTTATATACTGTCCTTAATCATTTTCACGATGCATTTCTGGTGCTCACGCACCCGTCTTCAGGTGAGATGTGACACTCTTCTGTTGTCTTGTTGTCATCTGGGAGCTCCGGCTTCATTTCTTCACTTCGCTTCGTGTCTTTACATTTATTGATCAATCGGTTCCAGATCTTGGGAATGTTTGCGTGTTCACGTTCGTTGACTGCCTCGGGGTTAGTAAGAATCTCTATTGCTTCGCGTTTTAGGGCATAATTGTGATTATTGTAGGGGGCGATTTATTTAGTATAGATAGTATTAATATTAATGGGGTTAGTAAGGTGGGTGGAAGCGAGCGCGGTAGATTGACGGTTATGCTTTAAATCGGATATATGTTCTTTTTCGCGGTCTTGAATTTTCCGTTTTGTTACACCGATATAGCAAGCGCTAGAATCATTAGTGTAGTTGAAATTGATTTTGTAAATTCCGGATGTGGATCGGTTGTAAATTTTGTCTTTTTCATTTCTTATATGCTGAAAGATATTTCGGTTTGGTTTAATAGGGATATTTATATTGTGTTTTTTAGGTTCGTTTTTAACACTTTCCAACAAGGTTGAAAAGTGTTTATGACTTCGGTTTGTCTGTCTGTCTGTCTGTCCGTCTGTCTGTCTGTCTGTCCGTCTGTCCGTCCGTCTGTCTGTCTGTCTGTCTGTCTGTCTGTCCGCGCTCTAACTCCCGTAAATATTTATGGAATTTCTTGAAACTGATATATGTTACTCAAGTTCACTATCGGACGGTCCCTATTGAAAATGGAGTTTATACCTCTACTGGTTTGTGTACAGGGACACCCGAAAATATTCCAAAGAATTGTGTTCTATGAGAGGTATTTCTATAAACCATATTTTCATACCTTTACTGTAGACATATCTTAAGGAAATTAAAATATGTTATTCAAGTTCACTATTGGATGTTTCCTCTATCAAATGGAGGAAATACCACCATCGGTTCATGTACAGAGACACTCAAAAGTATTCCAAAGCATTGCGTTCTAGGAGAGATATTTCTATAAATCAAACTTTAATAACTTTACTATCCACGAAGTTTTAAGAAATTGAAATATGTTATTTACACGCACAAAAGAATTCTTTGAATAGAATGTAGCATGATTAGCATTAGATTTACAGGGTGGCACAAAAATATCCATTTATATTAAGAGGTATTAATAAAAAATTGCTAGAATTGTACTTTCGTTTACGTTAAGCGTTTTTAACACTTTCTAGCATTTTTTAAGTGTGAATATGATTTCAGTTTTGTGTATCTGCCTGTCCGTCCGTCCGTCCGTCTGCCTGTCTGCCTGTCCGATCTCTAACTCCCGTAAATATTTATGGAATTCCTTAAAACTGATATATGTTATTCAAGTTCACTATCGAATGTTCCCTATTGAAAATGGAATTTATACCTCTACTGGTTTGTGTACAGGAACACCCGAAAGTATTTCAAAGCATTGTGTTCTATGAGAGCTATTTCTATAAACCATATTTTCATACCTTTACTGTAGACATATATTAATGAAATTGAAATATATTATTCCAATTATCTACTGGATGTTTCCTGTATAAAATGGAGGAAATATCACCACCGATTTATATACAGGGACACTCAAAAGTATTCCAAAGCATTGCGTACTATGAGAGATATTTCTATAAATAAAATTTTAATTACTTTCCACGAAGCTTTAGGAAATTGAATTATGTTATTTATCTGCACAAAAAAAATGCTTTGCATAGAATATAGCATAATTAGCATTAGATTTACAGGGTGACATAATAATATCCATTTATATTAAGAGCTATTAATAAAAAATTGCTAAAATATTACTTTCGTTTACATTGAATGTTTTTAACACTTTCTAACATTTTTAAGTGTGAGTATGATTTCAGTTTGTGTATCTGTCCATCTGTCTGTCTGTCTGTAAGCCCGCGCTCCAACTCCATTAATTATTTATGGAATTTCTCGAAACTGATATATTTTATTGAAGTTCACAATCGGATGTTCCATATTGAAAATGGAGTGAATATCTCTTCTGGTTTGTGTACAGGGACACCCAAATACATTCAAAAGCATTGTGTTCTATGAGTGTTGTTTTTATAAACATTATCCCTATGAAACTTTCTCCATTTAGAATGACATTAATAGGTCCTGTACAACTAGTTTGTTTACAGGGACCAAAAAAAAAAATGCCAATGCATTACGTTTTAGGACAGAATTTTTTGAAAATTATATTTAAAAGTCTTTCTACTGTAAAAATCATAAAAATATTGAAATTTATTGTTAATACTCTAAAATAATCTTTTGTATAGAATATGATATGATTAACTTTCTGATTTACAGGGCTACACTAAAATATTCAGAGAGATCAAAAGCTGTAATTATAATCTAATGGCTGCATTTTTTTTTTTTTTGCGTTAAGCCTTTTTAGCCCTTTCCAAAATGCCTAAGAGCAATTTTAAAATCAATTAGTCTATCTGTATATTTTTCAGTCCTTCTGTCTGTTGTGTGATAACGTAGGCAAAGAATAATAAAATTTATTCGATACAACAATTACGTACAGTTGGAAAGTGTTACTAATCAATGCGTACTGCATGATTTTTCTTTCTTGTTTATTTTTGTACTTGCACCGTTACAGAAGGGGATGGGTGTTGTGAATTTTGGTTTTTCTTTTTGGGCGTTATTAATTTTATTGAGGATTTTGATGCGTTTTTTATATAGTATATTGATAAGATTTTTTGGATAGTTTGCTTTATATGCGATGTTTTTAATATATTTGACTTCTTCATTGAGGAGGGTTTTATTGGAACAAATGAGGATCGCGCGATTTATATATGAGCGTATAGCGGCGTATTTATATGGTAGTGGGGTATGGCAGTGTTTGTTAATTATTTCAGTGTTAGCGGTTGGTTTTCTATAAATGGTGGTATCGATTGTATTGTTTGGCTTTTTTATAATTTTAATATCTAGATAGTTCAGTGTATTATTAGTTTCGCTTTCCATTGTGAATTTTATATTGTTATCGAGGTTGTTTAGATCTATTAGGATATTTTTAGTGTCAGTATTTTTTGGAATAACTTTAAAAACGTCATCCACGTAACGCGTCCAGATTACTTTTATTAATAATATTTGTGGACGAGTTTTCCATGATTCTCATTTTTAGTTCAGCTAGTATTCCTGAGATAGGTGAGCCCATGGGCACGCCTTGTGTTTGCCGATAGATATTATTATTAAACTGGAAATATGATTTATTAAGGAGTAAATTACTAGTTCGGATTAAGGTTTCGCCAATTTTGTCATTCCCGTAGGTTTCTATTATTCTTTCATTAATTATATTTGCAATTTCAGTAATATCTATGGAAGGGTATAGTTCTTTAACATCAAAGCTTATCATTGTGTCGTCGGAGTTTATATTTACATCGCGAAGTTTTTGTATGAATAGTTCATTAGAGTTAATAGAAATATCGGAGGGGGAGAAGAGTTTGATAAATATTTTTTATATATCTTTCTAAGAAGTAGGTGGGGCCTTAAGATTTATTAACTATGGGACGTAAAGCGGAAGAATTTTTGTGGTCTTTGTACTTTGCGAATAATCGGGGGATAATAGGGGCGAAATTGTTATTAGAAGGAGGAGTGTTGTTGGGCCAGTGTCAGGTTTTAAGTAGATCTTTTTTTTTCCGTTGAGTTTATTTAATGGTGACATATTAAGTTTTTCTGCGTTTAATTTATTTATCGTATCTTGCATAAGTTCGTTATATTTTTCGCGGTTTAATATTGTGATGAGGTTTGTTTTATCGGATTTTAGGATGGTAATATCGCGATTATTTTTTAAATTTTTTAGACATTTCATATCGGCGGAGTTGGTGAATTTGTTGTTAGGTTCGGACATGGATTTTATCGCAATATTTCGGATATTGTACTGTATTTCAGGGGGCATCTTTTCAATAGCTGTTTCGATGTGTGCGATAGTGTCTCTTATGTTATCTGCTTCATTTAGTATATATTTGGAGCCTAATTTTAGGAGTGTGTCTTCATGAATATTGGGTTGGTAGTCGGAAAGATTAAGATATGGATAAGATGTAGGGGTGGAATGGTTTAAGATTTTTGTTTTTTTGTTTTTTAACCAGTATTGAAGTTTTTTGTTATGCCGTTTGGTTAGAATTTCTTGTTCAATTTCGTTATAGCGTTTAATCTTTTCGATTTTTTGGTTAAAGTCTTCGTTTGAGGTGGTGGTTTTTAGTTCAGTTTCCAATTTTTTATAGTTAAGTTTTGTCTTGTAAATATCGATGGATTTTTGTTTTATTATTTTCTTTGTGATGGCTATTTCGAGTTGTTTAACAAGGCGCCTATAATTTTTGTTAATATAACGATTTTTTATTTTTAGGAATTTAGGGGTGATATTATAGTGGAGGCAATCTTTTAAGAAGGATTGGTGGCTGGTGTCGCGTGTTAATTTTGTAGCTGTTTTTCGTAGCTGAACGAAGAGTTTAGATTGAGACATTTGTAAGTCTAGAGCGAAAATTCGTTAGGCCACGGTGAATAATTCTGTCCTATCCCTCACAGGAGAAAAGCTTTATTTTAGTATTAATAAGAGCAACCGCAGAGCTTTTAAGTGACGTGCGGAAAAACAAAATAGAGCTCGAAGTGCACGTTAAATATTAAGGCATTGAACAATTCGCGAAGTAATTAAAAACACAAAGAGCCAAAAGAGCCAAAAACGAAAAGGCTACGAAAGGAATAATAAAATACGCTAAGAGATTTAAGATGTATAAATATAAAAAGGTTATAAAGAAGTTAAAATATACATACGTTAAAATGTTAAAAGTTAGAACTCGTTATGACTTCGGCAGTTTCAGCACGATAAGCTCGCTAGTTGATTTCCCAGTTTTGACGGCCGTTGAAGAGTTTTCATAAACGTCACACAAAACCACTTCATCTGAAGTCTTTAAGCCCGGTATCGGCATATAATACAATAAATACATTTCTTTTTGGGACGATAGTTACATTTAAAACACACTGATTTACCTTATATACTGTCCTTAATCATTTTCACGATGCATTTCAGGTGCTCACGCACCCGTCTTCAGGTGAGATGTGACACTCTTCTGTTGTCTTGTTGTCATCTGGGAGCTTTGGCTTCATTTCTTCACTTCGCTTCGTGTCTTTACATTTATTGATCAATCGGTTCCAGATCTTGGGAATGTTTGCGTGTTCACGTTCGTTGACTGCCTCGGGGTTAGTAAGAATCTCTATTGCTTCGCGTTTTAGGGCATAATTGTGATTATTGTAGGGGGCGATTTATTTAGTATAGATAGTATTAATATTAATGGAGTTAGTAAGGTGGGTGGAAGCGAGCGCGGTAGATTGACGGTTATGCTTTAAATCGGATATATGTTCTTTTTCGCGGTCTTGAATTTTCCGTTTTGTTACACCGATATAGCAAGCGCTAAAATCATTAGTGTAGTTGAAATTGATTTTGTAAATTCCGGATGTGGATCGGTTGTAAATTTTGTCTTTTTCATTTCTTATATGCTGAAAGATATTTCGGTTTGGTTTAATAGGGATATTTATATTGTGTTTTTTAGCTTCGTTTATTATTTTTGTACTTGCACCGTTACAGAAGGGGATGGGTGTTTTGAATTTTGGTTTTTATTTTTGGGCGTTATTAAGAGGGTTTTGATGCGTTTTTTATATAGTTTATTGATAAGATTTTTTGGATAGTTTGCTTTATATGCGATGTTTTTAATATATTTGAGTTCTTCATTTAGGAGGGTTTTATTGGAACAAATGAGGATCGCGCGATTCATATATGAGCGTATAGCGGCGTATTTATATGGTAGTGGGGTATGGCAGTGTTTGTTAATTATTTCAGTGTTAGCGGTTGGTTTTCTATAAATGGTGGTATCGATTGTATTGTTTGGCTTTTTTATAATTTTAATATCTAGATAGTTCAGTGTATTATTAGTTTCGCTTTCCATTGTGAATTTTATATTGTTATCGAGGTTGTTTAGATCTATTAGGATATTTTTAGTGTCAATATTTTTTGGAAAAACGGTAAAAACGTCATCCACGTAACGCGTCGAGATTTTACTTTTATTAATAATATTTGTGGCCGAGTTTTCTATGATTCTCATTTTTAGTTCAGCTAGTATTCCTGAGATAGGTGAGCCCATGGGCACGCCTTGTTTTTGCCGTTAGATATTATTATTAAACTGGAAATATGATTCATTAAGGAGTATATTACTAGTTCGGATTAAGGTTTCAAACAATTAAACAATGGAAAGCGAAACTAATAATACACTGAACTATCTAGATATTAAAATTATAAAAAAGCCAAACAATACAATCGATACCACCATTTATAGAAAACCAACCGCTAACACTGAAATAATTAACAAACACTGCCATACCCCGCTACCATATAAATACGCCGCTATACGCTCATATATAAATCGCGCGAACCTCATTTGTTCCAATAAAACCCTCCTCAATGAAGCACTCAAATATATTAAAAACATCGCATATAAAGCAAACTATCCAAAAAATCTTATCAATCTGTATATATATATAAACTAGCTGACCCGTCCGGCTTCGCACTGATGAACAAATTTTAGTTAAAGATGGATTGATATGTAAAAAATCAAGAAATATATCAGTTTATATGTTATAGTCAGGCAATATTATTAACTGGAAAGTCAAAATATAATTTTACAATTATTTTTTTTAATTAGTTGTTAAATGTTGGCAATTTTTACGTAATGCTATTTATTTATTTATTTATTTATTTCATAAAAAGAAACATTTCTTTACTCATGAATAAAAAATATTGAAAAATAAACCTATGACATATATAAAATTGACGTCATAATAGCTTTAATTATTATTTATTTGTTCATTTCGCAAATATATTTAATTATTTCCATAACTGATTATTATTTTAATAATGTATATTGAAGGAGAAATCAATAATATGAAACAATATTCGTACAATATATACTATTACAGAATCTGGTGTGAAACAACAACACGACTTCCATTACCCACTATTACACGTAATATATACAATTTTTTGGAGATATTACTTGCATTTTTTGAGATTTTCGAGTAAGAGAAACTTGATACACGTATAAAGACACATACAACAGAGTTTGCATAGCGAGTTAAAAAATAAGGGGAAAAAAAATAGATAGTTATTTTTTTAAACACGAATTTCCGAGATCTAAAACTGAACTACCTAATCAGGATGACCGTTAATATTCCTGTAATAAGCACGTAATACTTGAGAAAGGTTATCTAAATTGGATTAAAGAAAAAATTTTCAAGAATACGTTAGAGCTGTTTTTGAGATACCAACTTTTACCAAAACTTAGCATACTCAATTATTGACCTAAAAACAATAATTACATACAAAAGGATATTTAATAGGAAGTTAACATGGCGAGTTTGAAAAAAATCCGTACAGGCGTTTTTAAAGGAACGCACTTGCGAATTCTGAAATTGAGCTGTTTATAGAGGACGCCTATCAATTTTCCTGAACTAAGCAACTTTTCAATCGAAAGGGCATCTAATATATTATTTATACAGCAACTTTGAAGAAAATCATTAGAGGTGTTTTTGAATATGGGCTTACGGTCCCATTTCAGGTTTTCGATGACCCAATTCCGGTTTTTCAATTTTCACGAAACTTTGGAAAATTTATCTGTACACCAGACCTGAATCACTTGTGAAGTTTAGTAGTTCTATTTTTATTAGTTTTGGAGATATGACAGCCAGAAGATTACACAAACACGTGCACATATACACACACACTGACCAATTGCCAAAACCTATACAATACTTCCACTACCTACGGTAGTAGGGTAATTGAAGTAAACACATACATCTCGTATTTACTACGATAATATACAGATTTTCGTATTACGTTTTCGATCGCCAAATACAAAAATCGCCAATGACGATAGATATCCAATCTATGCTTTGTTTTTAATTAAAATATTGAAACTTTTAATTAGAAATTTATTTTACCAAAATTTATTATAGCTTCTAGCACTTAGAGAGAGACAGTGTAACTTTTGATTATTGAAAGAAAAAAAAAAAGCAATCGGCTTTTTAGTTCTAGCGATCGTTCTCTACATATGCATATAAACCTTTCTTCTTTTTATATTAGTATAGCTATAGAGCATAGGTATATTAAATAGGTTTCCAATCAACATAATGTAACTCAAATAATTAAATGCTATTTACATTTCAGTAATGGCTGTATGCGCTATGTATATTGAGCTACTTGCCATAACTGTTAGTTGCTAAAAATAGTCGCCAAATAAATTTAAACATCTCAATACGCAAGCGAAGTGTGACATCACTGACCGCCCGTGGATGCAAGAAAAAGATTTTCCATGTTAATCGCTCATTGGATTTTTTTTTTTTTATTAAAATTCTAGAAGAATTATTCCCCGATTTTAATCCTCATATTTGGGTATAGATATGTATTAGTTATTGTATGCATGCGTTAGATTGAGTTATTTTGCTGTCAAATTGACAAAATTTTAATTTTAAATTTCAAAACTGTCACCCTTGGCGTTTTTTGTATTTGGCGATCAAAAAGTAATACGAAAATATACATGCCAGATGTATAGTTTCGTAATATGTATTGTACGAAATATTGTTTCATATTATTCGTTACACTCTTAATGTAAGTTTTTAAAATAACCATGATTTTTGAAAGGAATTAAATTATTTTCGCCAGATAATTTGGCGATATTTTTTTTCTGCCAAGGATGACGGATATCAAATCTATTCCGCTGCAACATATTAGTATAATATATCAGATACTTTATTTAGACATTTGAAAACAAATTTGACTTCAAATTATGATAGAATATTTATCCTTTCCCTTTTAATTAGTTTATTAGTTGGATGTTTATTGTGTAAATATCATCCTTTGAAATGAAATGTTTATGTTTTCAATCGAATATGGAAATTTGCCATTTTTTTTTTTTAGAGTTTTGAAATTTAAAATTCCAATTTTACAACAAAAACAATTTAATGTAACGGATGCACATGATAACTAATACATATCTATATCCAAATATGGGGATTAAAATGGGGAAATAATTTTCCTCGATCTTTATTATTTTTTTACAAAAAATCCAGTTCACTTTTTATATTATTGTTCACGTGAAAATATATTTTATTATATGTCTAAAAATAAATTAATTCGTAAATCTTTTTGGCAACAATTATAAATTAAAATAAATAATATTATAAAATAGAATTTCTTATTTTATTTTATTTTATTTATTTATTTATTTTTAAATTACAATTTCGTTTACAACACATCAGTTTAAACCACGGAGTAATAAA
Organism: Salticus scenicus; assembly: GCA_963930645.1. NCBI lineage: Eukaryota > Metazoa > Arthropoda > Arachnida > Araneae > Salticidae > Salticus > Salticus scenicus. Next base: position 138,190,577 of record OZ005648.1, read on the forward strand.
GACTCCGTGGTTTAAACATTGATGCTTAGATCATTCTATTATATCATATCATATGAAATTAAATTATTAGAAAAATAAACAATTTTAATTCTATAATGACGTCAGATTTAACGTGTAAGTTTAACAATTAAAAAAGCTTTATATGAATTTCAATTTAATGCACGTGCAAATATATTTCTTTTCTTTTCACGTCAAGATATTTTTAAAACGAAATGAATATGTAAATGTTTCTTTTATGTTGGCAGCAGCTAATTTTTTTTAATATTTCATTATTTCCATTTCTATTACGGCTGCTATGGGGATTTTAATTAAAATGCTCAGATTTTAAACTAAAATTTATTTTATCAAAATTAAATATAGCCTATAACAATATGGCATACTGTAGCTTTCGGTCAGTGAAAGAAGTTTTTAAATCGGTTCAGTAGTTTCAGAGATTACCCTCCACAAACAAACAATTTTTTGCGCTTTATATAATGACTAGCTGACCCGTCCGGCTTCGCACTGATGAACAAATTTTAGTTAAAGATGGATTGATATGTAAAAAATCAAGAAATATATCAATTTATATGTTATAGTCAGGCAATATTATTAACTGGAAAGTCAAAATATAATTTTACAATTATTTTTTTTAATTAGTTGTTAAATGTTGGCAATTTTTACTTAATGCTATTTATTTATTTATTTATTTCATAAAAAGAAACATTTCTTTACTCATGAATAAAAAATATTGAAAAATAAACCTATGACATGAAAATGTTTTTGATAAAATTGACGTCATAATAGCTTTAATTATTATTTATTTTTTCATTTCGCAAATATATTTAATTTTTTCCATAATTGATTATTATTTTAATAATGTATATTAAAGGAGAAATCAATAATATGAAACAATATTCGTACAATATATACTATTACAGAATCTGGTGTGAAACAACCACACGACTTCCATTACCCACTATTACACGTAATATATACAATTTTTTGGAGATATTACTTGCATTTTTTGAGATTTTCGAGTAAGAGAAACTTGATACACGTATAAAGACACATACAACAGAGTTTGCATAGTGAGTTAAAAAATAAGGGGAAAAAAATAGATAGTTATTTTTTTAAACACGAATTTCTGAGATCTAAAACTGAACTACCTAATCAGGATGACCGTTAATATTCCTGTAATAAGCACGTAATACTTGAGAAAGGTTATCTAAATTGGATTAAAGAAAAAATTTTCAAGAATACGTTAGAGCCGTTTTTGAGATACCAACTTTTACCAAAACTTAACATACCCAATTATTGACCTAAAAACAATAATTACATACAAAAGGATATTTAATAGGAAGTTAACATGGCGAGTTTGAAAAAAATCCGTACAGGCGTTTTTAAAGGAACGCACTTGCGAAGTCTGAAATTGAGCTGTTTATAGAGGACGCCTATCAATTTTCCTGAACTAAGCAACTTTTCAATCGAAAGGGCATCTAATATATTATTTATATAGCAACTTTGAAGAAAATCATTAGAGGTGTTTTTGAATATGGGCGTAGGGTCCCATTTCTGGTTTTCAATGACCCAATTCCGGTTTTTCAATTTTCACGAAAATTTGGAAAATTTATCTGTACACCAGACCTGAATCACTTGTGAAGTTTAGTAGTTCTATTTTTATTAGTTTTGGAGATATGACAGCCAGAAGATTACACACACACGTGCACATATACACACACACTGACCAATTGCCAAAACCTATACAATACTTCCACTACCTACGGTAGTAGGGTAATTGAAGTAAACACATACATCTCGTATTTACTACGATAATATACAGATTTTCGTATTACGTTTTCGATCGCCAAATACAAAAATCGCCAATGACGATAGATATCAAATCTATGCTTTGTTTTCAATTAAAATATTGAAAATTTTAATTAAAAATTTATTTTACCAAAATTTATTATAGCTTCTAGCACTTAGAGAGAGACAGTGTAACTTTTGATTATTGAAAGAAAAAAAAAAAAAAAAAAGAAAAAAAAGCAATCGGCTTTTTAGTTCTAGCGATCGTTCTCTACATATGCATATAAACCTTTCTTTTTTTTTATATTAGTATAGCTATCCGCGATTGTAATGAAATGCTCGCCCTCTGGTGGGCTACGGTGAAATTACAATAAACATGGTTTAATTCGAATTCCATATAGCCGCCATTGCTAGCCGATGTTTAGTTTCACATATATTTATTGAATAAAAATGAATAAATACGGTAAAAAAGATAACACATACTTTTGTGTGCCACAGTGTAAATCCAAAGCATCAAGAAATCCAGAATTGAGCTTCCATTTATTTCCAAATGACGAATTTAAAATTTCAGTTGCTTCGGCTAATGGAAGTAAAGAATTAATCAGATGATTTGAAACTAATATTTGTTCAACTTCATTTAAAATCTACTTCCGAATCGAACTTTGAATAAACTGAAGTATTTTTTCCAAAAGCAATCAATTTTCCATAATGTAATGGCGGAGAAATTATAGTACGAATATTAAGTAGAATAACAAGAACACTATTGGAACACACGTGGCTAATGTTTACTAACAACTGCAGTGTTCACAAAGCGCCGTCTATCGATCATTACAAACGCGGATAGAGCATAGGTATATTAAATAGGTTTCCAGTCAACATAATGTAACTCAAATAATTAAATTCTATTTACATTTCAGTAATGGCTGTATGCGCTATGTTTATTGAGCTACTTGCCATAACTGTTAGTTGCTAAAAATAGTCGCCAAATAAATTTAAACATCTCAATACGCAAGCGAAGTATGACATCACTGACCGCCCGTGGATGCAAGAAAAAGATTTTCCATGTTAATCGCTCATTGGATTTTTTTTTTTTTTTTTTTTTTTTTTTTTATTAAAATTCTAGAAGGATTATTTCCCGATTTTAATCCTCATATTTGGGTATAGATATGTATTAGTTATTGTATGCATTCGTTAGATTGAGTTATTTTGCTGTCAAATTGACAAAATTTTAATTTTAAATTTCAAAACTGTCACCCTTGGCGTTTTTTGTATTTGGCGATCAAAAACGTAATACGAAAATATACATGCCAGATGTATATTTTCGTAATATGTATTGTACGAAATATTGTTTCATATTATTCGTTACACTCTTAATGTAAGTTTTTAAAATAACCATGATTTTTGAAAGGAATTAAATTATATTCGCCAGATAATTTGGCGATATTTTTTTTTCTGCCAAGGATGACGGATATCAAATCTATTCCGCTGCAACATACTATTAGTATATTATATCAGATACTTTATTTAGACATTTGAAAACAAATTTGACTTCAAATTATGATAGAATATTTATCCTTTCCCTTTTAATTAGTTTATTAGTTGGATTTTACTCCGTGGTTGGATGTTTATTGTGTAAATATCATCCTTTGAAATGAAATGTTTATGTTTTCAATCGAATATGGAAATTTGCCATTTTTTTTTTCTAGAGTTTTGAAATTTAAAATTCCAATTTTATCAATTTTACAACAAAAACAATTTAATCTAACGGATGCACATGATAACTAATACATATCTATATCCAAATATGGGGATTAAAATGGGGAAATAATTTTCCTCGATCTTTATTATTTTTTTACAAAAAATCCAGTTCACTTTTTATATTATTGTTCGCGTGAAAATATATTTTATTATATGTCTAAAAATAAATTAATTCGTAAATCTTTTTGGCAACAATTATAAATTAAAATAAATAATATTATAAAATAGAATTTCTTATTTTATTTTATTTTATTTATTTATTTATTTTTAAATTCCAATTTCATTTACACACATCAGTTTAAACCACGGAGTAATAAAGACTCCGTGGTTTAAACATTGATGCTTAGATATTATATCATATCATATCAAATTAAATTATTAGAAAAATAAACACTTTTAATTCTATAATGACGTCAGATTTAACGTGTAAGTTTAACAATTAAAAAAGCTTTATATGAATTTCAATTTAATGCACGTGCAAATATATTTCTTTTCTTTTCACGTCAAGATATTTTAAAAATGAAATGAATATGTAAATGTTTCTTTTATGTTGGCAGCAGCTAATTTTTTTAATATTTCATTATTTCCATTTCTATTACGGCTTCTATGGGGATTTTAATTAAAATGCTCAGATTTTAAACTAAAATTTATTTTATCAAAATTAAATATAGCCTATAACAATATGGCATACTGTAGCTTTCGGTCAGTGAAAGAAGTTTTTAAATCGGTTCAGTAGTTTCAGAGATTACCCTCCACAAACAAACAATTTTTTGCGCTTTATATAATGATATAGATATAGATAGATTACGTTTCACGATGTTTGTCCGGGGTAAACTCCTAAACTAAGGAACCGATTTTAATGAAATTTTGCACACTGTGTGCAGTTTGGTCCAACTTGAGAGATAGGATAGTTTTTATCTCAATTTATTGTCACAATATTGTTTCATTGCAATTATTTGTTAATTATAGACCTTTATTAAAGTTGCTCTAAAATATCTGTGAGTTTCATTAATTTAATTGTTGCCAAAAAAAAAAAAAAAAAAAAAAAAAAAAAAAAAAAAAATACGAGTTCATTTTCTTTCCACATAAAAATAAATACATTTAATCAAACGTGAACGTTAAAAAATTATAAAAAGTTAAATTATGCATCTCACGAAAATTGACGTCATAATCAATTTAAAGATTTTATACACATTGATAAAGTGCTAATGTAGTTCTATCATAGATATAGTAATATATCTAGATCTCTCATCCCCATGTTATCGTGCAAAGATTTTTGATGCCGAAATAAATAAATAAATAAAAGCTATGGAAACAGCCATTAAGTGGTATTGAAAAAAAAAAAAGGAAAAGAAAGAAAGAAATATGAATTTGAAACTGTATCTGGAGTCTTACATTCCCCTTTAGCAAATAAATTATTCATAAATTTTATTTGCAAAAATATTAGTATGTATTCCCGTGTGTAATCACTCGGGGAAAGACGGCCATATTTTGGTAAAAACGTCGTCTTTTCCCAAATGAAAAGGAATAACTTTTTTTCCCCAATGATCACTCTATTCTATATATGCTATACTATATCTATGAGTTCTATACGCAAGCGAAGTGTGACTCACTGATCGTCTGTGCAGCCAAGAAAAAGATTTCCTATGTTAATTGCCCACTGGATTTTTTGTAAGAAATTATTAAAAATCGAGGAAATTTATTTCCCGATTTTAATCCTTATATTTGGGTATAGATATGTATTAGTTATCGCGGGTGTTAGATTGAATTATTTTGCTGTCAAATTGACAAAATTTTAATTTTAAATTTCAAAACTCTGTAGCCCTTGGCTTTTTTTATTATTATTATTATTATTTGGCGATCAAAAGCGTAACACGAAAATATACATGCCAGATGTATACATTGTACGAAATGTAATATGTATTATTCATTGTACGTATGTATGACATGTAATATGTATTGTACGAAATATTTTTTCATATTATTCATTACTCTTTTAATATAAGTTGTTAAAATAACCATGATTTTTGAAAGGAATTAAATATTTTCGCCGGATAATTTGGCGATATACTTTTTTTCGCCAAAGATGACAGAAAGGAAATATATTCCGCTGCAAGATATTACTATCTTATAACCGATATTTTATTTAGACATTTGAAAACAAATTTGACTTTAAACTATGATCGAATATTTATCATTTTCCTTTTAATTAGTATATTATTAGTATATTAAAATTTAAAAGCATGGTATAGAAAACGTTTTTTTTTTTTTTTTTTTTTTTTTTTTAATACTTATAATTATTCTTATCTTAATCCTCAATGTTTCCCAGCTTTATTAACTTGAATTTACTATTAAAATTTTAACATACTCAAAAACTTCTCATCACTTCGTTAAAATATACTAAACTTTTCCAAAATCTTTTTCTATTTAAAATGATATATGTGTTTACTTTAAGTGTCCAATATTTCATAAGATGTCCTATTTTAAAGTTTTAAAATACTTATCAAATTTACTTATTTTTCTGGTTTATCCATATTGTTTTCTTTTTTATAACTACAGCTGTTGCCATCTTTAAAATATTTAAAATGATGAGGTCATTTTATAATAAAATTATCCATTATATAGTAAAATTATCCATTATATATCCGTATAACTTAGTCACAGCAACGCATGACCGGGTCTGCTAGTAAACTATATAAAAAACGCATCAAAACCCTCAATAAAATTAATGACGCCCAAAAAGAAAAATCAAAATTCACAACATCCATCCCCTTCTGTAACAGTGCAAGTATAAAAATAAAAAACGAAGCTAAAAAACACAATATAAATATCCCTATTAAACCAAACCGAAATATCTTTCAGCATATAAGAAATGAAAAATACAAAATTGTCAACCGATCCACATCCGGAATTTACAAAATCAATTTTAACTACACTAATGATTCTAGCGCTTGCTATATCGGTGTAACAAAACGGAAAATTCAAGACATCGAAAAAGAACATATATCCGATTTAAAGCATAACCGTCAATCTACCGCGCTCGCTTCCACCCACCTTACTAACCCCATTAATATTAATACTATCTATACTAAGAAAATCGCCCCCTACAATAATCACAATTATGCCCTAAAACGCGAAGCAATAGAGATTCTTACTAACACCGAGGCAGTCAACGAACGTGAACACGCAAACATTCCCAGGATCTGGAACCGATTGATCAATAAATGTAAAGACACGAAGCGAAGTGAAGAAATGAAGCCGGAGCTCCCAGATGACAACAAGACAACAGAAGAGTGTCACATCTCACCTGAAGACGGGTGCGTGAGCACCTGAAATGCATCGTGAAAATGATTAAGGACAGTATATAAGGTAAATCAGTGTGTTTTAAATGTTACTATTTTATTTATTAATTTCACAGGTAGATAATTTCACGTATATTATTCAGATATATAGGCTTGTATCATAGATGTATAATGAATAAGATGTCGCGTATGTCTTTTGGTTCCGGTTAAAAAAATCTAGGAATACTGGTTATAGGGTTGTAACAATGCTGCAATCTGATTGATTGACGACTTGCTGACGAGATTTTTTAATCATCTCGTCTCTCTGTCAATTTGTCAGCGAGGCAACACCCACAAGAACAGCTATAATTGCGCTAAGGATGGATGCCCTACTTCAAGGAATTTCGTCACAGGCATAACCCTAACATCACAAAATGGTCAAGAAATGTTACATCCATATAACATCAAAACATAAGAAATATTTGAGAAACGTTTCGAAACGTTCAGTTTGCTTTCCGATTAGTTTCGAAAACGTAGAAATAGAAATGTCCGTGATCGTAACAAAAAATCTGATATGTAACAGAAACTTTTCAATTATTTAACAGATGGAATATCGAAAAACGCGAATGTTTCAGAAAGGTATCAGAGAGCATACTTAAATTTGTTACGTTTTTGAAAGATTGTAAGCTTTTTGGAAATTAACTCAAACATTCTGTGCTATATCGGAAAATTCGCTGTCAGGAGATGGGAATGTAAACATTTGACTATTGACGTGTGCCATCTTCCTTCATGATTAATCTATGACTGGTATACTCACTTTTTATTTTAGGTTGAACCTTTAGCTTTAGGCAGAAATTCAAGTGTATTGAAAGCTGATTTTGTAGAATTTTCCGAGAAATTTACAAGCTTCTCTGATGATCGAAGGGGTAATATAATCTTTAAAAGACTGGTAAAAAAGATTTCACACTTATAATTAATTTCTAAAATTTATATTTGGTCTTATTTTTAAGAAATTTACTAATCAGCGCTTTTATAATATTTACTAAATTTTTAAAAAAGAAGATATACATAGCACAGCGATCGCTAAGCCCAGCCCTCTCCCAAAATAAATGGCCAAACATTCAACCACACAGTCGAAAGCCGAGGACTCAGTGTAGCCAGACTTAAGAATTTTTCTCCATTTTGGGTATTACTGATGATTCCGGGGAAATATTTGTGGCCGGAGATTTAGTGGGGGGCAATTATGGGAAATCATAAATTTTAGGGAAAAATATAGGGGCTCAATTACATTGGCAAAAGATTATTTTCTAGAAAAGAAATGATAAGTTTATCAACAGATAATGCATTGACTTGTGATTTTATTTCAGAAATAGAAAAATCACATTTATAACCTTTTGATTATTAAATTTATGCTGTTTCTTGCCTTTTGTATTGTTTCGTTTCAAGAATTATATTAATTTCGTTCGTGTGCGGTAGCAAGAAATGTGATTTATTAATTCGTATTGATTGCCGCTTAAAGGAACAAGCTTAAAGTAAACTGAACCCGTCTAAAATAGGACGCTTAATCTTCAAGGTTGAATTGAACTTGCAGGCATGAAACATCTATTTTTATGTAAGTTCTTTAAATTCTCTGAATACCTTGTTTTTCAGGCATTTTTTAGTCCACAAACACTTTTTTATATATACATATGAGATAAGAATAAATGATTAGTGGGAAAAAAACTACACGCAGAAAGCTACACAGATTGAAAATTTCGAAAAAACTAGTGTATTTAAAGTTATTTTTGTAAATGGGGTTTTTTTTAGGAGCTTCATTTGGGGGAAAATTGCTGTTTAAATTTAATAAATATTCTTTAATATTTTTAAATTAAAATTTTTAGATAAACTGAGTTGAGAATTTTTTTTTTGGAAAAAGAAAAACGTTTGATTAGGGGAAATTTGAAAACATTTTGGAAAAATTGACTGTCGACCATCTGGCAACATTACGAGGACTAGTAAAGCGTATAGTGATATATATTCTGTACTGAAAATGTCGCCGACGCATTTTTGTAAGAAAGTGTGCATTTTATCAAAACAGTGTAAAATACTTTTTTCTGGATTTTTTAAGCGTTTTAAACTGAGAATTGAACGAATTTTTAAAATTCAAATCTTGCCACATTTCAATGATCCTGATTTTTTTCGAAATGCTATTTTTTTTTTTTTTTTTTTGTACAATAGCTCATTGATTTACAAAACCACTCAACGTATATTAAAAAATGTTGGTGTATACAGTTTTTTTAGTGTCGGTGAAATAAACAAAGACTATAAATGTAAACAAAGATCGGAAATGTAAATAAAGATTTTAAATGTAAACAAAGACCTAAATGTAAACAAAGACTATAAATGCAAATAAGACCTAAATGTAAACAAAAATCTAAATGTAAACAAATACTATAAATATAAACAAATACCCTAAATGTAAACAAAGATCTAAATGTAAACAAAGACCTTAAATATAAATAAATAAAAATGTAAACAGACACTAAATTTAAAAAAAGACTATAAATGTAAACAAAGACAATAAATGTAAACAAAGACTACAAATATAAATAGAACTAAATGTAAACAAAGACCTAAATATAAACAAAGAGAAAATGTTAACAAAGACCCTAAATGTAAAAAAAGACAATAAATGTAAACAAAGACCCTAAATGTAAAAAATACAATAAATGTAAACAAAGACCCTAAATGTAACCAAACACTACAAATGTAAACAGACTGTAAATGTAAACAAAGACTACGAATATAAATTACCATCTAAATGTAAACAAAGACTATAAATGCAAACAATGACTACAAATATAAGCAAAGACTATAAATAGAAACAGACGAAAATAGAAAATAAAACTATAAATTAAAAAAAAAAAAAACTAAATGTAAATAAGTACCTAAATGTAAACAAGCACCTTAATGTAAACAAAGACCCTAAACGTTAACAAAGAATATAAATGTAAACAAAGACACTAAATGTAAACTAAGACCTAAATGTAAACAAACACTATAAATGTAAATAAGGACCTAAATGTAAACAAAAACCTAAATGTAAACGAACACTATGAATGTAAACAAACACCCTAAATGTAAACGAGTATCTAAATGTAAATAAAGACCTTAAATATAAACAATTATTATGAATTTAATCAATGACCTAAATCTAAACAAATGCTCTAAATATAAATAGACAAAAATGTAATCAAAGACACTAAATGTAAACAAATACTACAAATATGAATAAAGACCTAAATGTAAACAATGACCTAAATATAAACAAAGAATAAAAATTTAAACAAAGACCCTAAATTTAACCAAAGAGTATAAATGTAAACAGACTAGAAATTTAAAGAAAGACTGCGAATATAAATTAAGACCTAAATGTAAACAAAGACTATAAATGGAAACAGACAACAAATATAAACAAAGACCTAAACTTAAACAAAGACCAAAAATGTAAACAGACGAAAATAGAAAAAAAACCATAAATGTAAAAAAAGAACCTAAAGGTAAATAAGTACCTAAATGTAAACAAACACCTATATGTAAAAAAGGCCCTAAACGTAATTAAGAATGTAAATGTAAAATAAGAACCTAAATGTAAACAAAACTATAAATGTAAAGAAAGTCCCAAAATGAAAATAAGGACCTAAATATAAGATAAGTCTAGAAATGTAAACACAGTACCTAAATATAAACAGACTAAGAATGTAAACAAAGAACGTAAATGTAAACAAAGATTATAAATGTAAACAATGACCCTAAATGTAACCAAAGACTATAAGAGTAAACAGACTATATATGTAAACAAAACTATAAATATAAAAAAAACCCTATAAATGTAAAGAATGACTACGAATATAAGCAAAGACTTAAACGGAAACAAAGAATATAAATGTAAACAAACCAAAATGTAAACAAAAATTAAAATGTGAAAAAAGAACCTAAATGTAAATAAGTACCTAAATGTAAACAAACATCTAAATGTAAACAGAGACCATAAACGTAAGCAAAGACTATAAATGTAAATAAAGACTATAAATGTAAAAAAAAGAACCAAAGTGTAAACAAAGACCCTAAATGTAAACAAAGACCTAAATGTAAACAAAGATTTTAATTGTGAACAAAGACCCTAAATATAAACAAATACTACAAATGTAAACAAACACAAAAGTGTAAACAAGGACCCTAAATGTAAATAAAAATTATAATTGTAAACAAAGACTATAAATGTAAGCAAAGACTACAAGTATAAAATATCTTAAATGTAAACAAAGTCCTAAATGTAAACAAAGACAACAAATGCAAACAAAGACACTAAATGTATAAAAAAAGACCTAAATATGAAGTCTCTTGTTCCATTGTATATGTTTGCACAAAATTTGATATATGAGAGAATCAATATGAAACACTATATTGATTTCATTTTAGAGTATATCGGCCAAAAAGTCGCAATGCTTTACTGAAATTTACTTCGTGTATAGGAATGTTAAATCTCAACCTTTATCGCATATAACTAAGTTCACGAAACTTGATATGGGAGATAACTATTATGAAAATGAATGCTGATTTAACTTAAGGTGTATATAGGCCGATAGGTAGAGCTGATATTGTGATATTTCACATCGCTACATCTCAGCATCTTTTGATTACAATTTCGCCAAACTCCATGCGTAAAATTTTTATCGCGGGCAGCTATGGTTAAATTTTTGTATATACATTAAACAATAAGTGATGCTGTTATATAGAATGGTGTAGAAGAAAGGATTGTGATGGCCACAACACACTACTTTTTTTTTTACCTTTGCACTTATACTGCTTAAATCAAAGATTAATATTATTACTTAAAATTTTGAAATGTTTAAAATTTACTGGTAATTTTATTTGTACACTTCAAGATTGTTTATAAACATATATTAAAAATATTCTACCAAATATATATATATATATATATATATATATATATTTGGATATAGAGATAAAATTAAAATTTGGATATATAGATAAAATTAAAATATAGGATGAATTAAAACTTGAATTATTAAATATATAGGACTAGAACAGAGTTTTTATAAACCAATGCGCAATTTTTAAATCCAGGAATCCAAGTTCCTGGATTAAAAAAAAAAAAAAAAAAAAAAAAAAAAAGATAATAACTGGTTTATTGGGAATTATGATAAAAAGCAAGATTTTAACTTAAAAGTTTGTAATTTAACAAATTGGTTCTGCTGTATTAGTCTTAAAGTTAAAAAAAAATATTATGTTCCCCCAAATAAACAGAATTAAAATCATTTGCAATAACAAATTAGACCTGAATCTGGCTTTGAAAAATCTTAAAAGCATACTAATTGTTAACCGCTATCCTGTTATTGTAATCAATAAACATTTCAGTATTCTTGATCACAATCCCACTTAAGGTTTGTTGTTCCATTTTGGGCGATATTTAAGTGCTATTAAGTAGCCCTACTAGCTGATGAGGGTTCTATGTTTATAATGGGGGTGGTTTTCAATTTTCCATATTCTAATGACTATTCGAGTTTGTCCTGGTATGTATTTATATATTCTTGTATTTTATATTGATGTACTATATTTTGTACTTGATTTCTGAATTTAATTGATTTTTATGCTTTGCATTAATTAAAATTTGTTTGCTGTATGGTCCTGTTTCCATCTGTGAGAAGTTGGGGGCTAGAAACGTGTTTTTTGGTTAAATTACCAGCGTTTCGTCAGAAACTTCTCACTTTTCTTTCGCTACATGGGGGAGCTCCCCTGATGGATGCCCTCATGTGTTTAGGGATTAATTTTTCATCTGGCATTAATTATTTTGCTTATATATATATATTACATATATACGTATATTGTCCAAAAACATGCATCAATAAATTTTATAAGATAATTATTATTTTTACTTACAGAAACATATCATGTGATAATAAATATGGTTTATATATTATTGTATTATATTTATAATAATAATTATTTAAATTTTAAAATATTTTAATAAGTACACACACAAGCAAAACTTTATTTATGTGAAGGTATCTTTTCTTTTTTTACGTTGAATATTGCATGGGAAATTAGTTTTTTCTTCAAATTGAGAATTCTTAAATTAAAATACAAAAATTTAGTTTGATGCAGTAATATTTTTAAAGGATAGTTATATCTATATATTTTTTTGCATAAAATTCATGTTAGTAAAATATGTAAACATATATCTCATTGCATTTAAAAAAGTCATTTTAAAATTTCTCTTGAATGTGCATTTATAGTAAGATGTATAGTTTTAAATTTTTATTAATTAATTTATTATTTTATTTGCGGTAATTATTATCTCATTTTAACTGTATTCTTTAACATATAATTTTGCGGAGTATTTTTGAGGATTGTTGGGGGCGAACCTAACAGATTTAACCCGCTCCACTCAGCCGTGGCAGCTGCTTCTCTTTCTTCGAATAATTATTATTGAATTTTTCTATTATAGGTTGTTCATATTTGTTATATAAGATTTCACCAATTAATGTCTTGGAAGCACGTCATATTCATTTTTTCAATATCTATTGCTTAGTACATAGCTTCACTTCTATAGGGAATTATTTATTAACTAAAACAATCCTTCTTGTTTGGTGTTTGATCATTGTGGTGATGATTTATACATATATTGATAAATAGAAAGCAAATGAAAATCAATACATGCTAACCGTTAAACGCTATCCTACTTCTTTCCTAACAAGGAGGGTCACCAACTGTTCAAAAGATATTTTAACATGCTATATATAATCTTAAATGCCTAACTGAGCTCATAACGAAAATATTCATCTTATTGGCAAATGTGCCACCTACTATGAGTTTTTAATTATTATTTTTTTAATTACAGATTCTTCAGTAATGTCCTTTGCGGGTTTTCTGTCATTATAATGAGTAACAGATTCGCATTTTAAATACGATTTTATATGTTATTGTTACAATATTTTACTGTTTGATAATTATTTTGTGGCAGCATTTAATTTTTGAGTACTAAACTATATGAAAAATATTAAAAAGGAAAAAGCAATAAAAGTAAAACGAAGCACTTTTAATTTTTATAATAATGAATAAAACTATTACATTATATTTTTTCATTATAAATATTATACTGTAGGTAGTAATAAAGTTTTATTTTAAAATAGAACAAAAAATCATGCGGTACGCATTGGTTAATAACACTTTTTAATTGTACGTATTTGTTGTATTGTATAACCTTCAATGTTCTTTGTCTGCATTATTACACACTGCACAGACAGAAGGCCTGAAATGCATATACATAGAAGAATTGAATTCATAATCACTCTTAAGCTTTGTTGGAAAATGTTAAAAAGGCTTAACGCAAAAAAAAAAAGGCAGCCCTTAATGTATTTGAATACTTTAGAAGGTTAACCACACCATATTACGTACAAAACATTATTTTAGCATACTAACAATAAAGCTCACTTTCTTTAGGAATTTTACAGTAGAAAGTTATTTAAATAACTTTATAAAAATGTCTGTTCTAAAACGCTATATAGTGCGACCACGTTTCCTTCGATTAGCAGTGAGGACGAGTCCAAAATTTTGGAGGGACGCAAAATTGGCCGAGAGAATGTTATTTTACCTCCAGTTATTCGGTGTTCCCTTATCGCTTGTTTTCTGTGAATCACCCATATTTTAACACTGGACTCGTTCAATCCGCACTTGCGCAGAGGCTTCCATGGTCGCACGAAATGTAGTTAAAGAATACTTCAGCTTCTTTTTTTTTCTTTCGTGTCCCTGTACACAAGTCAGTTGTATATCAATGCCATTAATGTCATATGCCTATGCCATAATGCCTATTAATGCCATTTTAAATAGAAAACCATCCATAGTGAACTTGAATAACAAATATCATTTTGGGAAAAGTAAAGTTTTTAAAATTTGTTTTATAGAAACACTTATCGTAGAACGCAATGATTTAAAATACTTTCTGGTGTCCCTGTACCCAAACCGTTAATAGTACTTACTCAATTTTCAATGGGAAACATCCAATAATGAACTTGAATTACACATTTTAATTTCATTAACATTTGTGTAAAGTAAATTTATTGAAATTTGTTTTATAGAAATACCTCTCGTAGAACGCAATGTTTTGGAATGCTTTCGAGTGTACCTGTAAACAAACCAGTAGAGGTACACACTTCCTTTTCAATAGGGAATATGCGATAGGAACTTAACTAATATATATCAATTTCAAGAAATTACACGAATATTTACGGGAGTTAGAGAGCAGAAATCAGACAAACCGAATTCATTAACACTTTTCAACTTTGTTGTAGAGTATTAAAAATGAAAAAAAAATATATATTCTCATTTATTTTATGCCCTGTTGCTATGGTAATGCATAAATTACTTTTAATAATTTTCGTACTCTTACCAATAGATAACAATTTCAAGTGCTTCGTTTTAGTTTTATTGCTTCTTCCTTTGTAATATTTTTCATATAGTTTAGTATTTAAAAATTAAATGTTGCCACAAAGTAGTTATCAAACAGTAAAATAGTGTTTCAATAAAATACACAATTGCGAATTGCGAAAAATTAAAATGCGAATCTGTTACAAAACTCGTAATAGTGACATAAAATCTGTAAAGTACATTACTGAAGAGTCTGTAATTAAAAAACTTTATTTGAAAAAACTCACAAGAGGACACATTTTCCAAGAAGACTCATTTTTTCGTTATCAGCTCAGTTAGACCTTTAAGATGATATATAATACGTTAAAATACCTTTTGAACAGTTGGTCAAACTCTCTTGTACGTAAACATTTCAATCTACATGAATATGTACTAATTTAAGGTTTTTCTGTCTTTCGGGTTACATTTAAGAGCTGGTAATTCCCTACCAGCCGAAGAAAGTTCTCCTTTTGGTACAGAGGCTTTTCAAATTCCATTTTTTCATTCAGCTTATTTTGTGAATTTTTCATATATATTTTTGTATTTTTGTATTTTTGTATTTTTATATTGATATATTTTTATATACTAATAAATTTTATTTATAAATTTGATTCTTTCGACGAATGTTTGATTATACTTTCTCATGCTGCATTTTGCAACAATAAAATTTTTCAGGTTTTTTCATAATTGGTTTACAAATCTTAATTTATGTGCATATATATTTACTTATGTATGTGTCTATTGAAAGATACATTAGTCTGTTTGTATAATTTAAGTTTAAGGCGTTTTTAAACAATTTATATAAAAAATAATTACAAGATAAAATGAACTTTTTATTTACCATATTTTTAAATTTTGTGTTGAATCATATAAACGCTACCGAAAGCAGCGGGGACCCAAAACATTTGGCTAAAAGTATAAAAAAAATGCATTATCACCGTGCTTTGAGCTATTCTGTAATTTTCAAATGTCAAGCTAGTTGGGAAGTTAGTTAAATAAATTTTCAGATGAACTATACAATAAACGCTGCCGAAGGCAGAGGTGAACAAAAACAGTTGGCTAAAAGTATTAAAAAATGCATTGTCTCGGTGTTCTGAGCTATTCTCAAAGTTTCAAATGTCTAAATAGTCGGGAAGTTACATGACTGTTGAACCATATAATAAACACCGTCGAAGGCAGCGGGGACCAGAAACAGTTGGCTAAAAGTATTTTAAAAATACATTGTAACCGTGTTCTGAGATATTTTGAAAGTTTCAAATGTCTAGCTAGTCGGGAAGTAACATGACTGTCAAAACGCATACTAAAGGCTGCCGTAGGCAGCGTTGACCTGAAATAGTTGGCTAAAAGTATTAAAAAAAGGCATTGTCACCATGTCCGGAGTTATTCTGAAAATTTCAAATTTTATCCAGACGGGAAGTTACATGATATACGAATAATATGATAAAAGCTGCCGAAAGCAGCGGGGACCCGAAATAGTTGACTAAAAGTTTTAAAAATGCATTGCCACCTTGTCCGGAGATATTCTGAAAATTTCAAATGTCTAGCTAGTCGGGAAGTCACAGGATTTTCGAATGATATGATAAACGCTGCCGAAGGCAGCGGTGACCCTTAACAGTTGGCTAAAAGTATTTTTAAAATGTATTGTTACCTTGTTTTCAGCTATTCTGAAATTTTCAAATGTCTAGCTAGTCGGGAAGTTACATGATATACGAATAGTAGGATAAACGCTGCTGAAGGCAGCGGGGACCAGAGACAGTTGTTTAAAAGTATTAAAAAAATGCATTGGTATTGCGTTTTGAGCTATTCTGAAAGTTTGAAATATTTAGCTAGTCAGAAAATTAGTTATATAAATTCTCTGTTGAATCACTTATACACTGCCGTGGGCAGTGGGGACCGGAACCAGTTGACTAAAAGTATTTAAAAAATGCATTGTCACTGTATTCTGAGCTATTTTGAAATTTTCAAATGTCTAGCTAGTCGGGAAACATACAAACATGCAATCAAACAAACAAACAAGAATCGAAGTTAATAAAAACATGGTAAAAATTACAAATTATGATTATTGAAACAAATTAACGTCCTTGTATAACAAGCTTAGATACAATATAATTCTTTCGCGCATGTTATTCCACAGATTAGTCCTTTAGCCCATATTTAATTTATTTATTTCTTAAAATTTATTAAGTGAAAATAAATTCAAATATAAATTTTTTGTGCTTCAGTTTTGGATAAATAAAAATACACAGAATAATAATAGTTCAAATCTTGTAAAATTTTAACAAAGAACGTTTTGCAGTGATCATTCAATAAATTGTTAATTGTACTAAAATGATAAAATTAAATTACTATGCTTAAATGGATAATAATAATAATAATAATAATAATAATAATAATAATGAAATGGATATTATGTTTGCTACTTAAACACACACACACACGCAAAAAAAAAAAAAAAAAAAAAAAAAAAAAAAGAAAAGAAAGCGAATACCAATAGTAACATCTACTTCTTTAATAGAAAAATCGGCCCTAACACCATTCCTTCAAATTCTTATGTAAAATGACCTCCTTAATTCGAATATGATACCCATTTCGACATATCACCTACCATTTTCCTTTTTTTTTTTTGGACACCCCCCCCCATTTTTAACACTTTCCAACAAGGTTGAAAAGTGTTTATGACTTGGGTTTGTCTGTCTGTCTGTCCGCGTTCTAACTCCCGTAAATATACATGGAATTTCTTGAAACTGATATATGTTATTCAAGTTCACTATCGGATGTTCCCTATTCAAAATGGAGTTTATACCTCTAATGGTTTGTGTACAGGGACCCCCGAAATTATTTCAATGCATTGTGTTCTATGAGAGGCATTTCTATAAACCATATTTTCATAACCTTACTGTACAAAAATCTTATTGAAATTGAAATATGTTACACAAGTTCACTATCAGATGTTCCCTGTTGAATATGGAGTTTATACCTTTACTAGTTTGTGTACAGGGACCCCGTAAAATATTTCAAAGCATTGTGTTCTATGAGAGGCATTTCTATAAACAATATTTCCTTACCCTTACTGTACACAAATCTTAATGAAATTGAAATGTGTTATTCAAGTTCATTATCGGATGTTTCCTGTATAAAATGGAGCAAATACCACCACTGATTTGTGTACAGGGACACACCAAAGTATTCCAAAGCATTGCGTTTTATGGAGATATTTCTATAAACTAAATTTTAATAACTTTACTTTGCACGAAGATTTATGAAATTGAAATGTGCTATTTATAAGCACAAAAGAAAATGCTTTGCATAGAATATAGCATGATTAGCATTAGAGTTACAGGGTGACACAAAAATATTCAGTTATATAAAGAGCTATATTAATAAATATTTGTAAAAGTGTACCTTCGTTTACATTAGGCGTTTTAAACACTTTCTAACATTTTTAACACTTCCCAACAAGGTTGAAAAGTGTTAATGACTTCGGTTTCTCTGTCTGTCTGACCGTCTGTCTGTCCGTCTGTCTGTCTCTTTGCGCTCTAATTCCCGAAAATATTTTTGGAATTTCTTGAAACTGATATATGTTATTCAAGTTCACTAACGGTTGTTCCCTTTTGAAAATGGTGTTTATACCTTTACAGGTTTGTATATTGGGACACCCGAAAGTAGTTCAAAACATTGTGTTCTATGAGAGGTATTTCTATAAATCATATTTTCATACTATTACTGTACACATATCTTAATGAAACTGATATATGTTATTCAAGTTCACTATCGGATGTTTCCTATAGAAAATGGAGTTTATACCTCTTCTGGTTTGTGTACAGGGGCACCCGAAAGTATTTCAAAGCATTATGTTCTGTCAGAGGTATTTCTATAAATCATATTTTCATACCTTTACAGTACACATATCTTAATGAAATTGAAATATGTTATTAGAGTTCACTATTGGATTTTTCCTGTATAAAATCGATTAAATACCAACTCTGTTTTATATACAAGGACACTCAAAAGTATTCTAAAGCATTGCGTTCTATGAGAGATATTTCTATAAATCAAATTTTAATAACTTTACTTTCCACGAAGTTTTAGGAAATTGAAATATGTTATTTATATGCACATAAGAATGCTTTACATAGAATATAGCATGATTAGCATTCGAATTACAGGGTGACACAAAAATATTCTGTTATATTAAGAGCTATTATTAAAAATTTGCTAGAATTCTATTTTCGTTTACATTAAGCGTTTTTACCACTTCCTAACATTTTTTTAAGTGTGAATATGATATTAATTTGTGTATCTGTCCGTCTGTCTGCCTGCCCGCGCTGTAACTCCCGTAAATATTTATGGAATTTTTTGAAACTGATATATGTTATTCAAGTTCACTATCGTATGTTTCCTATTGAAAATGGAGTTTATACCTCTACTGGTTTGTGTACAGGGACACCGGAAAGTATTTCAAAGGATTGTATTCTATGCGAGGTATTTCTATAAACCATATTTTTATACCTTTACTGTACAATATCTACATGAAATTGAAATATGTTATTCAAGTTCACTATTGGATGTTTCCTATATAAAATATATTACATACCAACTCTGTTTTATATATAGGGACAATCAAAAGTACTCCAAAGCATTGCGTTCTTTGTGAGATATTTCTATAAATCAAATTTTAATAACTTTACTTTCCACGAAGTTTTAGTAAATTGAAATACGTTATTTATACGCACAAAAGAATGCTTTGCATAGAATATAGTATGGTTACCATTAGAGTTACAGGGTGACACAAAAATATTCAGTTATATTAAGAGCTAATAATACAAAATTGCTAGAAATGTACTTTCGTTTACATTAAGCGTTTTTAACACTTTCTATCATTTTTTTAGTGTGAATATAATTTCAATTTGTGTATCCGTGTCACTGTTCTTCTGTCCGTCTGTCTGTCTGTCTGTCTGTTTTCTCCGCTCTAATTCCCGTAAATGTTTCTGGAATTTCTTTAAACCGATATATTTTATTGAAGTTCACTGTCGGATATTCCCTATTGAAAATGGAATGGATACCTCTTCTGGTTTGTGTACTGGGACACCCAAAAGTATTCAAAAGCATTGTGTTCTAATGGGAGGAGTCTCTATAAATCATATTTTAACACCTTTAATGTATAAAAACGTTAATGAAATTTTAATATGTTATTTAATACGCTATCGGATGTTACCTATGTAAAATAGAGTACATTTCTAACTGGTTTGTGTACAGGAGCACTTGAAAGTACTCCAAAGCATTTTGTTGTATGAGAGTTATTTTTATAAACCAAATTTTATAATTTTATTTTCATCAAAGCTTAATGCAATTGAAATATATTATTCGTATGCACAAAAGAGTGTGTGCCTTCTATGTAATATAGTATGGTTAGCATTAGATTTACAGGGCCGCACAAAAATAATCAGTTACATTAAGAGGTATTAATAAAAATTTGCTGGAATTGCACTTTTGTTTACATGAGCGTTTTAACACTTTCTTATAATTTTAGTGGGAATATGATTTCAATTTGTGCATCTGTCTGTCCGATTGTATACCTTTCTATCTGTTTGTCTCCGGCTCCTATCATACGTGAATGTTTTGAGAATTTTTTAAAATGATACACTCAAGTTCCCTAAGGAATGTTTCCTATTTAAAATGTCATTAATAGGTCCTGTACAACTAGTTTGTTTACAGGGACAACAACAACAACAACAACAATAAAAAAAAAAAGCCAATGTATTACGTTTTAGGACAGAATTTTTTAAAAGTTATATTTAAAAAACTTTCTACTACAAAAATCTTAAAAACATTGACATGTATTATTAATATTCTAAAATATATTTTTGTATAGAATATGATATAATTAACTCTCATATTTACAGGGCTACAGTAAAATATTCAGAGATTTTAAAAGCTGTAATTATAACCTAACGGCTGCATTTTCTTCTGCGTTAAGCCTTTTTAACACTTTCCAAAATGCCTAAGAGTAATTTTAAAATCAATTAGTCTATCTGTATGTTTTTCAGTCCTTCTTTCTGTTGTGCGATAACGTAGGCAAAGAATATTAATAGTTATTCGATACAATAATTGCGTACAGATGGAAAGTGTTACTAATGAATGCGTACTGCATGATTTTTCTTTCTTGTTTTATCAATTTTTGGAAATTTTATGTCTATGAATTTTATTTGGCGAAAAGACAGCATTATTTTAACTGTTAAATATCTTCTGATGGGTTCCAGAAGAAGAAAATTCTGAAACATGACCATTTGTAGGAAGAAGATTTTAGGGGGTGGTTTTGCCACTGAAACTTTAAAGTACATTTATTATATACTAGAAGGCTACGCCCGCTTCGCTGGTCACTATTTTTAAATGGATCACAATAATTAATGAATTCTCAAAATTGCATTAATTTTTATCATGTGATAAAAAAAGAGAAAACAAATTTATGATCGGGAAAAGTGTCGCACCGGGTCCCCACTGCCTTCGGCAGCGTAGACCCGTGCGCTGCGCGCACGTATTCCTTCACCATCCTTATGACTTCTCAAAATTCCATGTTATTACTCATAAACTTTCATTCTTAAGAAAAGGAATTAAAAAATATATCATTTAGCATCGAGTAAAAACTCACACCGGAACCCCACTGCCTTCGACAGCGCAGACCCATGCGCGCAGCGCGCGCACGTTTCAGGATGTACGTCCACTGTACAGGCATATTCCTTCTCAACTCAAAATTTTATTATTAAGAAAATAAAATTAAAAAAAGAAAACTTTTATCATCGGGTAAAAACTCGCACCGGGGCCCAAACCCATGCGCGCTGCGCGCTTATTCTTTCCCCACCCTTCCAGTCCCTCCTAATTAACTTACATATACCAATTTTGAACGGTCTTACTCAATTAGCTGAGATGCAAAAGAAAACCTGATCAGGACACCTTAAAATTGTAAATCAGGTGAAATCTCGAATTCCACTTTCGATAAAATAAAAGAAGTTTAAATATCTTTCGAATGATGTATTAGAATTAATTTAATCATAATTAGAATTTGAAATATTGAAATTTAAAAATATTACAGCGCCATCTGGCTGTAGAAATTTCTGTAATCTATTGTTCCATTCCAGATCGACAAAAACGTGTAAATCGGGTGAAATCTCAAATTCCATTTTCGATAATGTAAAAGTACGTGTAATGTAATGTGTAAGTTTCGATAATGTAAAATGTGTATCGAATGACGTATTAAAAAAAAAAAAATCATAATTAGAATTTGAAATACACATATTAGAATAAAATTTTATTTGCAATTACATGTAAATTAAAATGTATTTTTTTTTTTTTTATTCTCCGAAATTTTTCTCAGTAATCCGACTTATCCCTGGTTTTCTCCGAAACTTGCATAATTCCGGGCTATATAAGGTTAAAAGTCCTTAGTACGATATGTGAGCCGAAATTCGAATTCGAAACTCTGCAAAATATTAAAGAATAAAGGTGTTCTGGGTATTCCGTTGTTTTCTCCGAAACTCCCGTTCCTTTTCTACATCTTTGCCCCTTCGCTCTCCCCCTTCCTTTTGGAAGATAATAATAATTTTACACTCGAAAATATTCGCATTCGGTTTACCCTGCCTTAAAATCTAAATATACCAACCAATTTCAAACGCAGTAACTCTTTTTTTTTTAATTTTTGCCCCTTTTCCCCCTCCCTCAAGCCCTTCCTAATAATCGTAGTCTTTCAAAAATATTCACAATCGAATTAACGGGCATTAAAACCAAATACTACGAAATTTCAACGGCATACCTCAATTTGAAATACTGCAAAGTATAAAAGAAAATTTAATCTTTTTCCAATAAATACGTCATTTTTTTTATTTATTCATATATTTTCATGAAAATTGAACAGTAGCTTTATAGTATGCTGTCTAGGCCAAATATTAATTTGAATGTAACGGGAATGAAAAATTGGAAAAGTTTGAAAATTGCAATTTTTATCCCCACTACAAAACATGTGATATGTTAATTGGTTACATTCATTTCCTTTTTTATCGCAGACAATTGTCTCGCATGTGTTTTGTTTCCGATCGAGACAGCTTAGAAAATCGTCTGCTGATAGAATGTTTCTTTTTTGATCATTTTTTCGATCGGCATGGGTCTACATTTTAATTAATATCTCCGGAACTAATTAAAATTTTTAAATTCTGTTTTCACTATCAACTCGGGAAGGCTTCTGAGCACCCGTATGTCAAATTTTATACTTCTGCGTTCAGTAGGGGCTGAACGTGTAGATGCTCAGACAGACAGACAGACAGACATACAGACATCTTCTTTTATTATTATAGATTATTAATCTATTATTATTATTATTACTATTATTTATTATACTACTATATATATTATTTTTAAGTATTGAAATAATTCTTTCCCACACTCCAGACCAAATTCATAGCCATAAAGTAACTGAACAGTGATAAAAAAATTGCGAGAGGTGGTGGCATCCCGAGAAAACAGTGGATGATTGAGCAAAATAGGGGTCATATTCAGATTCAGGAAGTCATTTTACATAATGAAATAGTTTCAGGGCTTTTTTTTTCAGCGCAGTGTAAATTTAGGTATATTTCAGCTGCTGTGGGTCATATTTACTGAAATATCAAACTAGTAAGCATAGTAACTACAAATTTCATTTATGTATCTAATGGTAAAAAACGTATTAATAAACTGTCTTCTGCTTTATAATATATAAAATTTTTATAATAATATACCATAAAATGTAACAAAAGTTTTGTTTGATGGTCAATTTATGGTGTTTTTTTACAGTTCTTATCTTATAAGTCACATATGTTTTTTCCTATCCTTGAGAATTTAAGTTATTTATGTCTTTAAGATACATTTCATAAATGAAAAAAAAAATCTTTTTATATTTATTAACACAGAAGTACAAAATTTTGAAAAAAATATCCGTATATATACATATATATATATATATATATATATAAATCTCTTTTACAAATGCATAAATTTAAAAAGAATGTAAAGTATTTTATTCTATAAAAGATATTCAAATACATTCGACAGAAAACCATTTGTCAGCTTTACAAAATAAATTTTTTCTGCACCATAAAATAGCAAAACGATCATAAACTGCCCGTGTAAAAATGTATGGTTTCAGGTTCGAGACAAAAGAAGAGTGTATCTTTCAATGATTGATGGTTAAGCATTTCGGCAAAAAAATCGATTTATTTTTATATTGAATATTTCTTTTAAATTTATAAAAGTACTATTTGTTTTAATTTTTTTTTTTTATAATAATTAATATACAGTCGGTAACAAAAGTGTCCGAACACTAGCAAAAATTCCTATGTGAAAAAAGTACACTTCATACGGTTTTGTTAAATAAACCTTGTCGAATCCGGTCCTTAGTCAGTGTAAGAACATGATTCGATAAGGATTTATTTAACAAAACCGTATGAAGTGTACTTTAATTACATGGGAATATTTGCTAGTGTTCGAACACTTTATGTATTTCAAATTTAAGATTTATCGTTTTACTTAATTTAGCTTTTATATATATATATATATATCTTATATATATTATAAATGTGAATGTCCGTTTATTTGACTGAGTTTCACGCTGAAACTGCTCGATGGATTTCGATAAAATTTGTTATGGAGATAGCTTATACCCTAACTTAGAAAGTTGGCTGCCTTTTATTCCGAAAAAAAACTTCTTTTTGTTATTTTTATGCATAAAATAGCAATTTTGTAAGCTAATAATAGCAAAAAATTAGCCATTTAAATTTTAACCATAATTTAATTGTTGCCAAAATTAAATTTAATTATCCATAATTTAATTGTTGTCGAGTTTATTTTTTTTTCCAACAAGAAAATAAATACATTTATCTAAACGTGAACAATAAAAAATAAAATAAATAAATAAATTATGCATCTCACAAAAACTGACGTCATTTTAAATTTAAAATTTCTTTTACAAAGTGCTAATATAGTTTACGATGCTAATGTGTGTTGTACTAAAATCAGTTTTATTTATAGATCCTCCTGGGTGATTTTTTAAATTGTTGCGTTGAAGTACACCGAACATTTTTCGCCAAGAGGTTTAATTTAGCAACAGCGATTTTAATCTAGGTAGTTCAAGAAAAATATAAAAGAGGTTTAATTTAGCAATAGCGTTTTTAATCTAGGTAGTTCAAGAAAAATGTAAAATTAATAAAGTTGTGTAGCACGATAATGTTTAGTTATTTATTTATTTTTTTATATACCATTCACTACGCTAATTTAACATACAAATAAATGAGCTGCTGTGTGTGGCTACACTTGCACACTGTCGGGCAGAAATATTTGATTAATTCAAATTAATATTTAAATAACTAAATAAAGATATGTTTAATAGAAAGCATAGTCTTGGAGACAAAGTTGGCGAGTGGGCGACCAAATTTGGTGAAAAATGATAGTTTAGGGTTCCCGATGTTTCGAAGCTCTCCGACACACGGGAACGTAGACCTTGAGCTTACCAAGGGATTCTCGATGGAGTCATCTCCAAGCCCCATCGCCAAAAGTTTTAAGTAGGTGTGAGTTGATTTTTGCGAAAGAGTATGTAGTCACTGCGATCCAGAGTTATTCTGAGACCTATTCTGAGTCATTGCACTTTAGGGATTGAGTTCTAAGCAACTGGACATTTTTCGTGAGTGAGTGAAAATTTTTGCTCTGGTGTAGTTGATGTTATTTGCTTTACTCCTGTGGAACAAGTGACTATTTTTTAGACTACCCCAGAACATTCATCGAATAATGACTTATACTGTACGAGTAACAGCTTCAACTGTTTCCAGAATATTCGAAGAATTAACACCAGCTATTGGACTATTTTCGAAAATATTTGTTTTAATAATAGTTTTTTTGTACAGATTCGAGAAGTTCAAAAAATGTTTGATATTGCCAAGGAGGTCCCATACTAAAGCTGTGACGAAAATAGTCGCCAATCGAAATATATTCAGTTACAAAGAAATCATTTATATATAGTGTCCAGCGAAGCGGGCAAAGCCTGCTAGTATATATATATATTGTACCAATATAGAAATTTATGTGTTTGGATCAGAATATTTGATAGTGATCTTAAAAAGTAAATGCATTTTCATTGTTGTCCTGACATTTTTTTTTTTTTTTTTAATTAAAAAAATAGCTTTCGTTATAATATTTCTAAATCCTCAAAACTATATTTTCTCAAATCCATATTTAATAATGTATGATAATTTAGAAATGAAAACACATTAAAATATTTTAATTAAAGATAACATTAACATTTTGCCTGCCCCTTCTATAGAGATAGGACAGTGAAGCTAAAACGCGAACCGAAAATATAGTGGCACCACTAGTGTCAACAGAAGAAAACTGCATGTGTGAAGTCTACATGATTAGCATCTTTGATCGAACATTGTTTTTCATTTCGCGATAAGTTAGTAGCAGGTTAGTATGTGAAGTTTTCTTTTTCTTCATTTTTCATTATTTTTAAATTCAGAAAATCATAATAAAAACATTCACAGCTATTCTTCTAAGAAATAAAATTAATTTTTATTATGTTTCAAAATATATTTTGCCAAACATATTCTTATTCAAGTACAGATAAAAATAACAAACTGTAACTCTGAATCAGCAGTGTGAAATCTTAAATATTTAACATTGCTTGGTTTAAATAACAAAAAATGCTTTAAAATGAAAAAAAAAAAAATATATATATATATATATTATAGATTTATGTATATTTTCGAAATTTATTTGCTTAATATTTAGTACTTGCTTCTTAAAATAAATTGCTTTCGACAATCAAGTTCTTAAACAATAACAAAGTTGCCAAACGTAAACATCAATACATGGTTAGTAGGTTGGATGTTGGGTTTAACGTTGCACTAATATTACGATATGAACATAGATACAATACAAATAAGACGAGCGATTGCGTAAGCTGGAGAGCTCGAGAAACTTACAGTCATTGACAATAGGGTCGTTGCAGTCAAATTTTGGTTACCGAAGAATATACGGGATTGTCCTAACTGTATAATAATATGTGGCCTGCCCTGACGCTCTAAAGCGTTCTAGGCAATGTTGTCAATTTTAAGACACTCTTTTATTAAACTATCACCTATAATTTTGAGGCGTGACATTTAATCAACGAGATATATAAAGTAGAGTGCTAAATGGTAACCCTTGAGAAGGTCCAAGATGAGTCATGTGACATGCTTTCCTTGCACATGCGTATTCGGTGGTTTCCTTGGTAACAGCTCATTTTCAGTACATTTCTATGGCAACGGTTTCAATGTTTTTGTTTACTTTACGTAGTTTAATATTCTTTTGTTCTAAATCATTTTGATTTTGATTTTACTTCTTTTTTATTTCGTGTAGTTGAACTTTAACCGACAAAATGCTTAAAAATAGTTGAAAAATTATTATTTGTTGTTTAATTTAGCTCTTTAAAAGTTTAAATTTTGTTTTATAAACACTTTTAAAGTTTGTTGAGAAACGGTGAAAAGAAAGGTATTTTATTATTTATTAAAATGTGAAATATGTGTAAAATTATTTTAAAAGCAATTTATTTCGGTCATAGGACTGTCATGTTACCTAATAATAATGATAATTTGTCGAACTGATATTTTAAATGCCAAAATAGCGATAAAGGGCCAAACACAGCAACCTATTCGAGCATATCACGTGATTCATCTTGAACCACGGAAAGTTAATCCTTCATCCATTGAATCAGCACTCTAATTTATATATCTCGTTGCATTTAATATACATGATGGGCGAATAAACTTCGGAGAGATTAGGAAACAGTTGTAATTAAAATTTAGTGGTAGATATTGAATAAAAATGCCCCTAATTTTGGCAAAATTGACCAGAGGAGACTAGTAGTAATTTATTCTAAATTTGAAAGATTTCTGTCAAAAAAAAAAAAAAGTTTATTCAAAATGATAGTATAAAGCTTTTTTTTTTTTTTTTTTTTTTTTTTTTTTACAAAATTAAACCAATACTTTGGTTAATAAAGCTTAAAAAGATGTTACCAGAACTCAAATTATTTTCTAGCGTTTAACAAACAACTCATTCAATGTTTGTTTATGTCAACAAAAGTAATAAGGGCCCTCCTTGGCCGAGTGGTTAGGTCACCACACAGCTAATCGCCTTCGAGCGTAGGGGAGTGGTTTCGATTCCTATATGTCTTTATCTGACGAAGACTTACATGCGGACTCCCCGAGTCAAGGATACAAATCTGATGATTATGTGTTATCAATAAAAGTATTAAATTAAATTAAATTAAATTTTTTGTTGTGGTTGTTTTATTGAGTACATTGTTCGCTCATTGGTTGTTTTCAGAGATGACTATGACGAGCTTACCTAACTATTCAATGACAGTAACACTTCTTTCATCAGTATGATTTCAGTTAATTGAAGCAAGTTGATTTGGTTAACTACGAAAAATTATCATTAAATTGTCAAAATTAATCTAAAGATGAGTCAACAAAAAACATTTTACAAAATATTTTTTTTAGCCTTCTATTGGTATAAAATGTGTCAATATCATTTACAGATGTCCGTATAAAATATAGTTGTTTAATGATAGTGTCGTTGTTTCGCATTAGTTTAACTTTCACACAATAGAATCAAAATTTACTTTTGAACAAGAATATTAAAAAATACTAAAAGTGGAGACGTACATTAGCGAAAATTAATGAAATGTCTTAGAAAAAATTATAAGTGATCAATATAAAATGATACAAAGGTATTGATCACTTATAAAAATCTTAAAATGAAACAAGATTCATAAGCCATATAATATTTTTTCTCATACACATAGCCTCCGAATATCCTGTTTTATCCAGGGCTCTTAAATCGATTGTAATCGGATTGTACTTTTTTTTTTTAAACTTTTTTACATGAGCGCAGCGATTCTAGAATTTCAATTTTGCGTAATATTTATATCATAGCGCACTGCATAATATACACTAAGTGACAGAAAAAAAAAAAAAAAAAAAAAGCCGCAGTGCAGAAAAATTGACTTAAATCTTTTTCATTTGTAATAACTTCAGAAGTAATTATTATTCAAAAGTAACAGCGAAGTAATTATTAGAAATCTACATAAAACATTCTTTTTAAACGTAATATAATAAACATATACTTTGTACTGTATTATGATTTTTTATATGATATAAACAAGTTATATTTTAGTACATGAAATAAAACTATTTGATTGTTAGATTTAAGCAAATTTTTAATAAAAATATGTATTTTGCATTGAGTTATTCCACTTTATATGGAATTACTGCTTTAATGCGCAATGGCATAGTATTATGCAGTATTTTAATATAAATATCAAAAATTTCTCTGCGCCAGATATATTTTTTCTAGTCCTTGCAGAGTTGTAGGCTGCAATTTTTTAATCCTCACCCCTTTCAGTGCATTTTTATAGACTAAACATTTTCGAGCGGATTGAGATTAGGGCTATTTCCAAGTCTGATAAAAAAGAAATTCTACGATTTTTTTTTTTTTTTTTTTTTTTTTTTGTGGGATTTAACTTAAAGTTAAAAAAACATATGATTGCTTAAAAAATTATAGGTGCTCATGGGATAGGATAGGTAGTTTTAACAATTTGAATCAAATAAATGAAACACAGACGCTCTTTAGTATGGTGCAATATCATCTTGAAATTATATTTGCAGGAAAGTCCAAGATATCTTCAAAATAGTCGGTCAGGCGCCGTGTTTATAATGGCCACGTTTTATTTCGAGTTAATTGATCCGTTGAGAATAAAAATTTGCCGGACTCATTGAAAATTTATGCACCTCCGTACCATAATGTACGGAGAATGTGTCACTGTTTTATGAATGTAATTTTCAATAATTCGGTCACATTTTTATCACTTTACTAGTTTTTTTTTTTTTTTTTTTTTTTTTTTTTTTATCAGACTGAAATAAAAAAAAACTTGACTCATCAGAGAAAAACAGTTCGGCCTAATAGTTAACTAATAATTTTTTTTAAATTTTTCGTCAACTGAAGTCTTGTTTTTTTTTTTTTTTTATTCTTTTCCTTAGTAATGACTTTTTTTTTGCAGATCTTCTGGTTTTTAACATAATTTGTTTAATTGTTCCCGCACTGTTTTTAAAGAAATTACTTTGCTATGCACTTTGTTTTAATATTTTCTAAGTTATGAGCATGTACAAATCGATTTTTTAAAACTTTTGTTTCTTAACTTGCCATCATCTCGCTTGGATGGGCAACATGGCCACCTAAAGACACATTTTCCGTTTAAACAACCAAAAAATTTTATATCTTCCTAAAAATTATCTCAGGGATATTTCGTTAACATTTAATTAATTTGCCATCTCACGTATTAAAATATTTTTTTACTTACTTTCTGAAATTATAATTTTCCTGACACTTGCATTTTATTTTTAACACTGGGCTGAATCCTAAAGAGTACGTGGTGGGCGACGTTATAAAATCCGTTCAAAAATGTGCTTTTTAAATGATAAACTTGGCGGTTGAAAAAAGGGAAAAGGAAGATATCCAAGTGCGCCTTTTTTTTTTTTTTTTTTTTTTTTTTTTTTTGTCGCTTAGTGTATTTCAATTAGAAAGTGTTGCACCTTTTCACTCATATAAAAAAAAAAGTAGGTCACGTTTGGACAACTTAGAAACAAACAATTACTAAAATAGTGTAAATAATATTGGTGGAAACTTCAAAATATGTTCCAAAATATTTAAATATAAAAATTTTGTACGCATGATCAATCTGATAAATACCATGAATTTAAAGCCAATAAAAGAAACTTCTTATGATTTCTCTTATGAGTCATTTTAAATATTTAAACAAATGAATGAAAATGCTTTGGATAAATTTATTACCAAGTGTTTTTAGTTAAGTTTTTATCAAACATAGAATGTACTTATTAATATGAGAAGAAATACAGTTTTTTAAGAGAATAGGCCTAAACGTTAAAAGCCTTAACTTCATATTCATTAATACCATACTGTTCCCTTAATATAAAAAATCATTAAAATAACGAGAATAATTGCTGAAAAATAAAATTTAAATAGTTTTTTTTCGATTTATACTACAGTAACTTTAGTTCACTAATAACTGCTTACAAGATCGCAACTTTATGCCCTGAAAAAAAAAAAAAAAAAAAAAAAAAAAATATATATATATATATATATCACCTTCCTCTAGAATGAATAAGTGGTCATTTTCTAAGTACCTTAACTAGAAATATAGATTTCCGAGCTATGCTCGAAAGGCACGCCAATAAACTGAATAGACGAAATAATCGAGAATTTCTAGTTTACGCATTTCTAGATGGTGAAACAATATTCTGAATATTCCGAATATTCAATATTCTGAATCTTTTGTATTGCGAGAAATTCTCGCTTGATTTTCAAGAATTGGGTAATAAACCAATATTACAGTTGCAGAAACCCGCCTCTTGTAGTCTCATTTATTTGCAGATATTTTTAAATAATTTTGCCCTCGATAATATAGGCAAACGCTCGAGAATTCTAATAGGGGCTTCTTGAACTCGCTTTCCAAGGGGGCTAGAATTTATAGTATAACATGAAACTATTCTTTCTAGATCTATAATTTAGATTCTATATGTCAGTTTCAGAATTTTTTCTCAGTTAAAACTTGTAAAAAGTGTATGAAAATCTATCGTAGTCAATGACAATATTAATGCCCGAAATAATATTTTAAGCAATAAATATTCTACAACAATAAGAAATCTAGTACATTACATAATAATTTAGGTTTTTTTTTTTTTTTTTTGTTTTTGACTTTTTAATGAAAGGAAGAATAATAATTCATAAAATATTAAATTCCAATAAATATAGATCTATAAATTAAATTCTGAAAGTTTACCAGACTGTTTTAATTTGTTTTTAAATATTGGATATTAAATCAATATATTTTTATATGATGATCCAGTCTGGCATTCTACATTCTTATAAACAGTCAAGGAGAAAATTAAAATGCTTTAAGAAAGTGATGTTAGTGCTTAAAAAGAGAAAATGCTGGAAAATGGGTTTTTAATCTCAATTCAAAATAAACAGCTATAGAAAAAATCAATAAAAATAATTTTACCTTGATTTTTATCGAAAAACTATTGAAAATTTAACTTATTGTGTTTTATTTATTTCATTGAAAACTTTACATTTCTTTTTCGATTTTTCACATTCATCTTTTTTCTTTTTTTCCCCATTTCTAGAAAAGTGGTTTATATTGTGTGTATTTAAACTGTCTTTCCTTTAAGAAAAATTGCGAATTTAAACTTCATAATACATACAAATATTGCATATGATATCTTTCAATAATAATTGAATTATCAACAAGTAAGAATGAATTAAAATAATTTGAGTTATTAAAAATAAAAATTATATTTTAAAAAATGAATTAGTGTAATTGTTGTAGCCATTTATAAGTGTGCTTAATTTTATTGTTCAATAAATTTTTATTGAAAGGTAAATAAAATTTAAAATATTTTTGTATTCGTTTGGGAAGGATTTTGAGATTAGCTTTAAAAATAACGTAGCCTAAATAATTAGTTGTTTAATCCAATAACAATATAGAAATATAGAAATGTGTGTATGTGTACTTAAAAATATTAAAATGAACATTGCGCTTGATAAGTAAAACATGAAAATATTTCAATATTAGGAGAAAAAGAAAATAAAAGAAAATTTCTGTAGAATCAAGCATAGTGAAAAAAAAAATGTGAATGCTTCTAACAAAACATATTTTATTTTTACACACCGAGCAGCGTTCAAAAATAGAATATCTATATATATAAAAGAACACTTCCTGAGTGAGTGAGTGAGGGGGTGATCTATCAACGCCCAGACCAAACCCCTGGACCTAGAAGTATGAAATTTCATGACAATGTTCTTTCTATGACGTAGGCATCCACTAAGAAGCGATTTCACAAAATTCGCCCCCCAAGGGGGGGAGGGGGGGCAAAACGTGATTTCACAAAATCCTTCATATCTCAAACAAAAAAACAGATATCCGTAAAATTTTTGCTTTGAAATATAGATAATACGAATGTCTAAAAACCAATTTCTGGAATTTTCAAAATTCGGTCCCCAAGGGGGGCGGGGGGGCAAAACGTGATTTTACATGCGTAAAACGTGATTTCGCATAATCCTATATATCTGAAACAAAAAAAAAATAGATATACGTGAAAATTTTTGCTCTAAAATATAGCTAATGCAAATATCTAAAAACCAATTTCTGGAATTTTAGAAATTCAGCCCCCAGGTGGCGCAGCAGGGGGGACGGGGGGGCTATGGGGCAAAAACAAATAGAAATACAGTTAGGGCGTTCAAAATTGATACAGGTAGGTTTTAGAGGCCTGCAAGACAAATGAGGATATTTTCGATTGTGTAAAGTTATTAGGAGGGGAAGGAAGGGGGGTAGGGGAGAGGGGGGGGGGCAAAAAATAAAAATAGAGTTAGATCGTTCAAAATTGGTATATAGAGGTTTTTGATACCTACAAATCGATTGCGGATATTTTCGAAGTTGTAAAATTATTAGGTGGGGAGGGAAGGGGGGTGGAGCGGTAAGGGGGGCTATGGGCAAAAACAAATAGAAATTCAGTTAGGCCGTTCAAAATTGGTACAGATAGGTTTTAGAGGCCTGCAAGTCAAATGAGGATATTTTCGATTGTGTAAAGTTATTAGGAGGGGCATGAAAGGGGTAGGGGAGAGGGGGGGGCAAAAAATAAAAATATAGTTAGATCGTTCAAAATTGGTATATAGAGGTTTTCGATACCTACAAATCGATTGCGGATATTTTCGAAGTTGTAAAATTATTAGGAGGGGCGGGTAGGGGGGGCTATGGGGCAAAAACAAGTAGAAATGCAGTTAGGCCGTTCAAAATTTTTACAGATAGGTTTTTGAGGCCTGCAAGTCGAATAGGGATATTTTCGAAAGTGTAAAGTTATTAGGAGGGCCGGGAAGGTGATGGGGGGGGGGGGTGGAGGGGCAAAAAAAGTAAAATAGAGTTAGATCATTCAAAATTGGTTTATAGATGTTTTCGATACCTACAAATCGATTGCGGATATTTTCGAATTTTTTAAATTATTGGGAGGGGCGGGAAGGGGGGGAACGGAGGGGCCAAGAAATAAAAATAGAGGTAGATAGTTCAAAACTGGTGCATAGTGGTTTTTGATACCTACAAATCGATTGCGGATATTTTCGAATTTGTAAAATTATTAGGATAGACGGGAGGGGGGGGGCGAAGGGGAAAAATAATAGAAATAAGTGTTAGAGCATTTTAGGAATTTTTTCCGAAGGCAGTGAGAACCCGGTGCGAAATTTTTCCTAATCAGATTTTGTTTCTCTTTTCTTTTCACGTGATAAAAATGAATGCAATTTTGAGAATTCAGCAATTAGAGTGATTCATTTAAAAATAGGGACCAGCGAAGCGGGCGTTGCCTGCTAGTATATACATATGGATGGCTCATTGTAAAAGTGGTGTAACTCCATACATTTATTTATTTATTCATTTTATTTTATTTTATTTTATTTTATATATTTATTTATTTATTTTTAAGGATATTTTTGTTTAATTGTATCACATTTCGTCACATCTTTCATTATAAAAAATGTATAAAAAACTCCAATAATTGCGTTAAAATACCATAAATGACATTACATATTTTCACAGAAAACTAAAACTTCCAAATATGCATTATAAAAATGAAGTTTCTAAGTTACTTCAAACTATTTTTAATATAATTTATAAATTATTACAACTATGAGATTTGTATTAAACACAAAAATCGATAACACTTACTGAATCTTGATTTATTTTCATACAAATAAATTTGAAAAAAAGCCCATTTTTTAAAGATCAATTTCTATGGAGATAATTCACATTCATAATGAACGACCCATATGTGCACAAGGGTTGCCCAAACGAAAAATTTATAAGTTGATAAAGAAAGTAATAATTTTATTGGAAAATTTAAAAAGCTCACTTAGCGTTGTGATACTAAACCAGTGTGTTGTCAGCAGATCACTATGTCTCCTGCGGAGTATTTCATGTTTATTTATTTATTTATTTTTTAACAAGTACTGCCCTGTTCCTTCCATGAGTTGTTCGAATAAAATTATTTTCTTAGTAAACACTCTTTAAGTGGGCCAAAAATGTTATGCATACAGGGAAACGGATACCAGTAATTGCAGCTCAGTCATTACTCTTAATTATTTCATCAAAAACAGTTCACACTTTTCCTTTTCCCTATTTTCGTCAGACCCGATATTAATGTCCGCCATTCACGAAGACTTTTAAGCCATCTTTAAAAACAATGCATAGTCTCTGTAAAATCCCTAAAAGAAGTTTAATTTATATTTCAGCGAAATAAATAACTGCATTTAAACATAAAATTAGATTAAATCGTTTGAAATACTTTTTAAAAATAATACTACTTCTGCAGCTCCAAAAATCAGCAAATAGAAAACTTTTTTTTAAAAAAGAAGTAGTTTAGATTTTAAAAGGTTTCATGTGTCTGTGTAATAAATTCTTTACATTAGATACAAAAATATTTGTTAATGATATGAAAAATCTTAAGGTATATGTAATTGGATATTTCACATTTAAAGAAATAGCCACAAAAAAAAAAAAAAAAAAAAAAAAAAAAAGATCTTCTGTTATTTAAAAACTTTCGAAAAAATTATGCCTTGGAGAATTTGATTTGTTAAGAGCCTATATAAAAATTAAATACTTTTTATCTACTACAATACATAAAAAGGTATAGAATTGATTTAATTATTATCCTGAATAAAACTTATTTTGAACTTCCTTAAATTCAAATCTTAAACAGAGATTAAAAATTAAACGAATCTAATTTATGTTAAATCGGAGAATATCTTTCATAAATTTTAAAAACATATTTATAGTTCATTTTAAAATATAGTACAATAATTCACAAAAAATATTTAGATTTGTTGTACATTATTTCAAATATGTATGTTAAATTTGCTTGAATGGAATTTTTCAACACTTTTATTTTTTAGAAAACTAATACATTTACACGCTTCAATGGTCACAATACTTAAGTAAGTAATTTTTATAATAACAATTCTTTTTTTATTTCTATATTTATTAATAAGCCTCGAAAATATGAACAATAATTCTTTGTTACAAATGAACTATCAGGTTGTAACATATGAAATGTCCGATTCTCTCCAGTAAAATTTTTGAGATTTGATTCCATATAAACTTTTTTGATAGAGTCGTTAATTATGTATCATTTCAAAGCTAAAACCTTGTCTTTTTCATCTGATGTGTTTCAAATAAAAATATTGTGATTTGGTGGTAAGTTTATAGCTTTAATCGTAGGATGAATTCTAGAGATTTTAGAGTGTTATTTTTGTATGAGTGGAAAAGTAAACATAATGCTGCAGCAGCTGCCCGAAACATTAATGCTGCATTTGGAAACGGTTCTATAAATGAACGTACTATTCGACGTTGGTATGCAAAGTTCGAAACTGGGAATGAGAGTCTCACAAACGAAGACCGGGAGAGACGAGAGACTGTTGTGGACAAGGAAGTTTTACGAGCAATAGTTGAAAAAAAATCCAGGCAATACTTTTAGAGATTATGCAAAAGAACTACGTGTATCTCCTACAACCATTTCACGTCATCTAAAATTGATTGGCAAAGTAAAAAAAAAAAAAAATGGATAAATGGGTTCCTCATGAATTGAATGAGAAACAGAAACGCAAACGTTTTGAAATCTCGTCTGCCCTTCTTCTTGGCAACCAATGTTATCCTTTTCTCAATCGAATTGTAACTTGTGATGAAAAGTGGATCCTGTACGACAATCGTAAACGTTCAGCGCAGTGACTGGATGCTGACAAGGCCCCATACACTTCCCTAAGCTGAAACTCCATCAAAAGAAGGTTATGGTGACTGTTTGGTGGTTCATCTGATGTAATTCACCATAGCTTTCTAAAACCAGGCGAAACCATCGCAGCGGAGAAATATTGTAGAGAAATCGATGAAATGCACCAGAAACACGTAAACAGCCGGCATTGGTCAATAGGAAGGGCCCTATTCTTCTCCATGATAACGCTAGACCGCATGTTTCAAGGATCACTCGTCAGAATCTGCACACGTTAAACTATGAAGTTTTAGACCATCCACCATATTCACTTGACCTCTCACCTACAGATTTTCACTTATTCAAACATCTCGATAACTTCCTGCAGGAGAAATGCTTCAGAAATCCAAAGGATGCTGAATCGGCATTCAATGAATTTGCTGCTTCGAGGACGACTACATTTTATGATACCGGCATGAAAAAAACTTGTTTCTCGTTGGAAAATGTGTATGTTATTCAAATAAAAGAACTTGTATTAGTTATGTAGACGGAACAAATATTTATCTGTACCATGCAAAACCTCTGATATTTATACATGTAACTGCGAAACACCAAAAATTCATTCATTCATCTGTCAACGCCTAGTCAAAACTGTTAAAGCTAAAAAGGTGCCGTTTGACAATAGTTTTTTTTATGATATAGTAGCTTATTATAAGGGGATTTACTGAAATTTTACTCTTGAAGATTTGAAAATAAGTTGTAATTTTTTAACGATGTTACCGCATATTTGCAATGGTTCCCAACAGAAGCTTAAAATTTAGCAAAATGTCTCATCTTAGGCCTTAATAAAGGTAAAAGATGGAAATCTTCCAAAATTTAACTCTTAACCGAGTGAAAGGGAGTTTCTAGCCTGTTCTTCGCATGTGAAAAATCGCAATGGTTTCGTGTAAAATATTGATACTTAAAAAAAAAAAATGTCCCCTCTTATTAAGTCCTCATTAAGTTAAAAGAGGAGAATATTCATAAATTCAATACTGAAAGAGGTAAAAGGTCGCTATCACTTCTTCTCATTCTTCACGATGAAAACCACAATCGTTTTCAATAAATTTTTTTTAATTGATTTGAACAATGATTGGTTTTCTTCAGAATTCTGAATAAACCATTTATTCCAACAAGTAAAATTAATTGAATTTGCTTTCAATTTTTTATATATTTTTTTCAATGTGAGGAACAAGTAAAATTGCTAAACGTGTTATAATTTGCAGTTAAAACTACTGCCTCTTACTACTTATTCTATTAATAGTAAATATGAGCCCCGCGAAATTACAGTATGTAGCACTTTTCTCTACTAAAATGCACTTTTTTCTATCGAATTACTTCTAAGAAATGACG
This sequence comes from Salticus scenicus, assembly GCA_963930645.1. NCBI lineage: Eukaryota > Metazoa > Arthropoda > Arachnida > Araneae > Salticidae > Salticus > Salticus scenicus. Next base: position 138,229,143 of record OZ005648.1, read on the forward strand.
TCATTTTCAAAAACAATAGTACTTCATTTAGTATGTTTTTGATTCACGTCATTTCATCATATTATAAAAAAAAAGATCTTGATTTTAATTGTATATTAAGACACTAAGTCATTTTGACGCATTCACAGTAAAATTTTAATTCGTATGCATGAAATTTTAATGAAAGCGTAATTTTAGAATGTTTTTTAATAAGTTCACAGCTTTTAAATTTCGAATTCATAAAAACCTCTACTTTGGGAACATATATAAATCAGAAGTAATCAGCTCATCAAATTTGATTATCCTATAGCTACATTATTATTTAAAAAATATATACAAAAATATGATTTCCGAGAGAGTTTTACTTGACCTCCTCCCACTGCGCTCGCGCTGGAAATTTTAAACACCCACAGTAATTTAACCCTGGTCATAAGCAGTAACTGTGGCAAGTCTGGTTCAAATCATTTCAGTAGTTTGGGAGGAGATGTAAGACATAACACTCCTCCCCCCCCCAAAAAAAAAAAAAAAAACTTTTACCTATGTTAGGATTTAATATTCAATATATAACGCAATTAAGATTTTTTTTTTTTTTTTTTATGTTTAAAATTACAAAGATGTGAATGGTTGTGGATAATAGTGAGATTGAATAAAAGGGAAAATTGCTAACTTTATTGTTTCAGCATCTCTAGTAGAGATAAAAATGAAATTTAGTTTTGGTGAAAATGATAAATATTTTTCATATCACTTTATTAAGACATAATTTACAGTATATAAGTAATTTGGAGAATTGTTTGTATCCTGACACTTTCATTTAATATCATAAATTCTTAAAATGAATTTCTTAGTTTAAAGCATTTGTTATGTGAAATAATTTATGTGAATCTGCCTTTTCAATATAAAAGCATCTACGTCGCAATGATAAATGATATTTTCTGCAAGTCTTTTAAAATCTCATTTTTTGTTATCATTTATTCAGATTAAAATTTAGTCAAAATATCCATGATTCAAAGTTGCAAAAGTTAAAATAATTCATTAAAAATTTCTCGTTACTATTGTACAATATTATTATATTTTAACATAATTTGACTCCCTTTAAAACAAATCATATTTTTCGAACAATGTCTAAAACTCTATGTGGAATCATAATTAAAGACTAGTACTTGGATGAGCGGTTTTCATTTGGAATATCTGTAAAAATTATTTGCTGATTAGAGTGATTTATCACTATGAATGTTTTAAATATTTATTTTACTGATTTAAATATTTTTATTTAAAAAAAAAATGAAATAAGGATTATTTCACATAAGTTTGAACAAGCAAAAGTATATCAAATAGAAAAAAAAATATTCTAATTACAATCAAGATCGCACACTAAAGGTTTCATTTTTACGCTATTTACTTATAAGTTTAATCTTATTCTAAAATATGTTTTTAATTTTATGCGTGAGATATTATGAAAGAATTTTCTTCCTCTGCATGATATTTGTATTTTAGTAACGGGTTTCATAACTACATGCTTATATTCAAACTTAATTAAGTGTTACTTAATCACTCCTTGAAGCAAGGATGGTTTGTGAAAAGCTTTATGCTTATTAACCAGACAAGTTAGGCAAATTATGCTAGCGATCATCCAGATAAAATTGTTGCATAGAAATGAATTCCAGCATTAAAATTTAAACAAAAATTTTTTTTTGATTAATGTAAGGAAATTGTTGTTAAGGTAACCTTTCTAAAAGTCACTATTATATGATGTGTATGCTTAAAGTAATAAGCTTAAATTTAATAATTTTAGACTTTTAAGGAAAAAATAATAATTTATGGGTGTTACAATAATTACTACTAAAATTGTAATCTATAATGTAGGAAGAATTAAAGATGTTTATAAATAATTAAATTGATTAATGATAATAGACATTTTTTTTTTTTTTTTTACTTGAATAATGTTCTTGTTTATTTGTTTATTTTATTTTATTTTATTTTTGCTTTTTAATAAAACATATGCATATCACCGATTTTTTTTCTTTTATAGAAAACGTTTGCAGTGAACAGTTATAAAAAAATTAAAATATTGTAATTGATATTTCTCTAATATAAATATGTAGTAAAGACTGTTTTATAAAATGTATTATATAACACTTTAATATAAGAATATACTTTTATATTTTAGAAAGTGAGAATAAAACCAAAATAAAGTGTGCGTATAAGGTCACACACACACACGCACGCACAAAAAAAAAAAAAAAAAAAAAAAAAAAAGAGAATTTTTTAAAGTATATATTTATAAATTTAACCTTACTCTCAAACACTTTTCAGTTTTATGCATAAAAAAACTGTTAGACCTTTCTTCCTTAGCATAATATTTGTTTATTAGTAACGTGTGTTACGTCTACATGTTTGTGTCTAAAGTTAATTAAGTGAGATATAAGCACCTTTTTAAGCTAGCAAGGTTTGAGAAAGGAATTACGCTTATTAACCATGCAATTTAGGAAAGTGATGCTAAATATCATCCAGGCAAAACTGTAGCAAATTAATTAATTCCAGCATTAAAAATTAAGCCTTATTTATTTCATGAATGTAAGGAAATTATTGTTAATAAAATGCCTTCAGAAAGTTACTAATGTATGATAAATAATAATGATAGACTAATGTCTTTGCTTTTCAACAAATAGTGTTTTCATTTATTTATTTACTTTTTAATGTAAAAATCACCAAATGTACAAATACGCAATATTTTTTTGTATAATTTGATTGTTAATTAATTGAAAAGTTTTGCTGTGAATAATGATAAATGTTTAAAATAATATATTTCACATTTCTGTAATATTAATATAGTGCATATATATATAATATAATATAATATAATATAATATAATATAATATAATATAAAAGCAGTAAAAGAATGCTTTATAAAATGTACATTTTTCTCATATTGTAATAAGAGCCTTTCATCGCAAAACCTTTATCGAAATCTAAAATTTATCGGAAATATAATTGAATAATTTGAAAGCTATGGTATAATTTGAAAAAAAAAAAAAAAAAAAAAAAAAACTTATAGTCCTCCTTCCTAAACTAAATTCTGCTTTTGCCAGAATTTCTGCAAAAAAAATTTTTTTTTGGAAAGAAAAGGAAAAGAAAATTAATAATAATCAGTATAAAAAAAAATCTATCGAAAAAGTTTTTTTTTTTAAATAATTTTTAATCTTATATATATTATAAATGTGAATGTCTGTGAAATTATTTGACTGAGTTTCACGCCAAAACTGCTCGACGGATTTCGATAGCTTATACCCTGACTTGCAAAGTTGGTTGCCTTTTATTCCGAAAAAATCTTTGTTTTTGTCATTTTTATGCATAAAATAGCAATTTTGTAAGCTAATAATAGCAAAAAATTAGCCATTTAAATTTTATCGATAATTTAATTGTTGCCAAAAAAAGTACGAGTTTATTTTATTTTTCCAACAGGAAAATAAATACATTTATCTAAACGTGAACAAAAAAAAAAAAAATTATGCATCTCACAAAAATTGACGTCATTTTTAATTTAAAATTTCTTTCACACATTGATAAAGTGCTAATATAGTTTACGATGCTAATATATGTTGTACTAAAATCAGTTTTATTTATAGATACTCCTGGGTGATTTTTTAAATTGTTGCGTTGAAGTACACCGAACATTTTTCGCCAAGAGGTTTCATTTAGCAACAGCGATTTTAATCTAGGTAGTTCAAGAAAAATATAAAAGAGTTTAATTTAGCAATAGCGATTTTAATCTAGGTAGTTCAAGAAAAATGTAAAATTTATAATTAACAAAAATTCAAAAGCCGCCAAGGGAGAGATATAATAAAGTTGTGTAGCACGATAATGCTTATTTATTTATTTATATTTTTATATACCAATCACTACGCTAATTTAACATACAAATACATGAACTGCTGTGTGTGACTGCACTTGCACGCTGTCGGGCAGAAATATTTGATTAATTCAATGTAATAATAAAATAACTAAATAAAGATATGTTTAATAGAAAGCATGGTCTTGGAGACAAACGTGGCGAGTGGGCGACCAAATTTGGTGAAAAATGATAGTTTAGGGTTCCCGATGTTTCGAAGCTCTCCGACACACGGGAACATAAACCTTGAGCTTACCAATGGATTCTCGATGGAGTCATCTCCAAGCCCCATCGCCAAAAGTTATAAGTAGGTGTGAGTTGATTTTTGCGAAAGAGTATGTAGTCACTGCGATTCAGAGTTATTCAGAGACCTATTCTGAGTCATTGCACTTTAGGGATTGAGCTCTAAGCGACTGGACATTTTTCGTGAGTAAGCGAAAATTTTTGCTCTGTTGTAGTTGATGTTATTTGCTTTACTCCTGTGGAACAAGTGACTATTTTTTGGACTGTCCCAGAACATCCATCGAATAATGACTTATACTGTACGAGTAACAGCTTCAAGTGTTTCCAGAATATTCGAAGAAATAACACCAGCTATTGGACTGTTTTTGAAAATATTTGTTTTAATAATAGTTTTGTTGTACAGATTCGAGAAGTTCAAAAAATGATTGATATTGCCAAGGAGGTTCCATACTAAAGCTGTGACGAAAATAGTCGCCAATCGAAATATATTCAGTTACAAAGAAATCATTTAAATATAGTGTCCAGCGAAGCGGGCAAAGCCTGCTAGTTAGGAAATAAAAAGTGCGCGTGTAAAATGAAATAAAAATAAGTAAAAAAAATGAATTTAATGATTTAATTTTTATATAAAACAGGATCGCGTGCTATCTTAAAAAGTAGATGTAAAATTTAAAGTTTATGTGGTGCGTGCGTCATCTATAAAAATTACTTTAAGAAATAGAATAGAATAAAGCAAGCAACGATGTTGGTTGCATTTTGTTGTATAGTTTGAATTTTGGAATTTTATAGAAGTAATATCTACCGTAGGAATAATCTCTTATGTTAAAACTATAGGGAATTGTTATGCGAGCACAGTGATGCTGTTTTATCTTTTATGTATTTAAAACCATAGATAAAATTTTATTTATTATATATATATATATTAAAGTGTGAGGGTATGCGATATATACGGAAGTTTTATATTAAAAAATTGTGAGGATATGGAAGTTAATTAAATTGAGATCTTTACACTAGTAAATTCGCTTCATAACTGAATTAAAATCTTATGGAAATGGTTGATATTTAACAAATAAAACAAAAAACAATTATGGAAATGGGAACCATAAAATACCTCAAAATTTTGGGTAGATTGATAAGTTTTTAATTTGATATGTGTAATGTCTACTGCGAATCAGCTTACCAATCAGTGCCCCTCGTATACGTCATCTGATAGAAACAGCTCGAAATTACCAAACCGATGCAAATATTCGGGAAAAAAAATTTAAATAAATTTGAAATTTCAAAGGTGAAAGATAATCTCAGGCGATTAGTCTTTTATTCGTCACTGTTTTCGTAAAGAATTTCTCAACGAAGCTGCAGAAGCATGCCAATCAATCTGTTCTCTTGCTAGAATGTAAATGTTATCGAAAAGCACATGTGAATTTCGGTTCCGACATTTTTGATCGCACGCAAACTTAATGGTACTTCTCTCTAGTCTACGTATAAAAACTTGCAAGCCCTGTTCGATGGAGAGGGATTATGAACGTAAAACAAATCTTGGTTAACAATTGAAATTATCGATTTCTAATCGTTTACACGTAAGGGAATGACCCAGAAGGCAGAATGATGACTGCCGCATGCATTGATCCAGAGGAAACAAATTGAAAGTATTTTGATGCGCTCGAATTTGCTCAACAAGCAACACAAAAAATATTTCTTGGAGACAATCATAAAGGGAAATGAAAAATATATATTTTATTCCAATCTGAAGTGTAAAATACATTAGATGAATTTCCTTTAAGCAATAACATCGACGCTGAAATGAGCCACTTGCTACAAAAAAGTTCTCCTACGCATCTGGTGGGGTATGAAAAGTGTGTTCTGTTACGAACTGTTGAAGTCCAGTGTAAGTGTAAGTGACAAACGCTATGAGTACCAATTCCTTTAATTAAACCAGTAAACTGGACAAAAATATATCTTTACCGACAAAGGTTAAAGCCTCATAAAACTGCTCCATGGTAATGCCTCATGTTGAAAAAACAAAAAGGTTAGTAATAATATTTGTAAAACTTTGCTTGCACGTTTTGTAGCATCCAGTGTACACAGTCGGCAGCAAAAGCATCCTAGCACTAGCCAATAATTCCGATACCAAAAAAGCACACTTAATACTGTTTTGTTAAATAAATCCTTGTCGAATCATGTTTTTAGACTGACTAAGAACGTAACCCGACAAGGATTTAGTTAACACAGCAGTATTAAGTGTACTTTTTTAGACAGGGATTATCGCTTGTGCTCGGATATTTTTGCTGCTGAATGTAGATCTAAAGTATAGACCTTTCGAATTGTTATTTGTTTTTGTCGATGTAAAATGCCTTGTCTTTTGTACAGTTTCGGTCAGTGGACGAAAGACGGAAATGGGTTGAAATTGCAATTGCATCAATGGCAAATGGTTCTAGAATATTTGTGTCTGTTACCTGACTGGCCAATAGTTGATGGTGTTATGTTACGGTGAAAAAAATATATATATACCTCTGGGGGTCACCGAAGCGAGAGAGCGATCCCTTCCATGGAGGATCAAAATTGGGATGGTATGTCTCCGGACCACCTCTAGGGGTGTGTCCCAGACCGTCGCTAATTGCCCATCTGCGCAGCACTAGTGCGACGTAAAACCCAACCAACCATCCATCCATACGGTGAAAAATATTTTGGGTATTAAAGGTATTATCCCTAGTATTCAATAATTACGTATTCATTTGCTGAAAAACTCTTTAAAACTTATTAATACACGTTATAATATTTTCTAGAGGACATTGGATAACATTTTAAAAATTTCAACATAACTTTGCTAATATCTTAAACGCATACAAAAATCAGGCTATAATCAATATTCTAAGCAGCAGAACATATGCTAACATGCAAGAAATATTAATTCTAGAGGACCGTTCTTAAATTTATGCACAATTTAAAAGTCCCGATCCTGAGTATGTAAAAGAAAAAAAAAAAAAAAAAAAAAAAAAAAACATTGGTGGTTGTAGCAAACTTAAGTAAAGACAGATAACTTTTTTTTTCTTAAGTTTAGTACTTTTCTGTGTTTCTTTCTTTCTTTCTTTCCTTTTTATTTATTTTATTTATTTATTTTTGAAATTTAATAAATAATTTACTTCTAAATAATCTATTAATGTACTTCAGTTTCATTTGGATGAAATTACATGGCACTGACCGCACAGAGGAAATCTGTTTGTTTATAGCATTTACAAATAATCATCAGAGAGTATCGCTATTCAGCGATTACATGATTCCAGCAGTCTTGTAATCGCAAAGTCTTGTTACATTACAGGTGTTTCTTCTGCTAAGTGCAAAATATCAAGACATTGGAATCATCACCATCTGAGTTCTGACCAGTGATTAAAGTCTAGATATTTCCCAGTTGAAAGATATTGGAGAATCAATAAAAAGTTGAAACGAATGTCTTAAGATAGGCTGTTGAAAGCATATGCTCCATCTGTCGAACAATTATGCATCCAAGAATAAATGATATAGAAAACTTTATATATATATATATATATATATTTACTTATATTTTATTTGCGTTTTTAAAAATATTTGTAGAATTTATTTTTTTTAAGCAAATATAAATGGTTAGTTTTTAAATGAGCTTAAAATTTGAATAATAAATTTTTGATTTTTAAAATCAAAAGAAAAAAAAATTAACAAGGCTATTCAACACATTTTTATCATGTTCTCATATACAAAACAATGGGTAATTTCGCAAAATTCCTTTAAGGTACGTGTTGCATACACATACCCAACCGAACCATAAAAAAATCACTTTTCACAGGTAATTTGAAGCAGAATTATGTTTGAAAACTTTCTCCTTCGCTTTTAAACGGTAGGAAGGGGGGAAATTTCGCAAAATTTCTTTTTACTACGCGTTGGATACGTATAATCGAAACACACATCAATAATCGTTTTTCAAAGATAATTTGGAGCAGATAAAAGCTTGAAAATGTGTTTCTTGCCCCACCCACCCTCCCTTATGGGGGGCAGGGAGTAGAAAGTAATTTCGTAACATCCTTTTGTGGTGTGCGTATTGGATACGCAAATCAATAGAAACATAAAAAATCGCTTTCATGAGATAATTTGAAGCATAGTTTTGGCGTTACTTTTGGAAATGTATCGCCTCCGACCGCATTTAGTGAAGGAGGAGGGGAAATTTTACAAAATTACTATATAGTGCGTGTTGGTTACGTATAACCAACTCACACATAGAAATTAATCTTTCTGAGAAATTTTGATCAAGTTTACGCCAGGAAACGTGTTTCTTGTCTGCCGACCCGAAGAGTAGGAATGGGGACTATTTCGTAAAACTCCGTTACAATAGGCTTTGGATACATGTAAGCAATGCACGCACCAAATTTCATGACTGAAGCTCCCGCAGATATCTCAGGACAAATTTAGCGCTAAAAGAGGGAGGGGGGTCGTATTTGTCCCCTCTTAATTCCCCTCCCCCCAGAAAAAAAATAAAAAATCACAAAAAAAGATAAAAGTGTTTTTTGGATATTTCTAAAGAAGATGCATGGCTGTTTTCAACATCTTTGTACTATTTTTGGTAGAATTCTACTCAAAAATCCTGAATTTACTAAATCCCTCCCCCCCCAAAAAAAAAATCGATTTTCCCCCTTCTCCTCTTTAAAAATCAAAAATTACAAAACTGCAGATTTTTTTTTCCCTTGCTCTTTGCTCAAGTCTAGTCTCCTCACTTTCAATTTCTTCCCCGTGACGTAATTGGAACCTAAGTTATGCTTAGAAATGTGTTTTTGCCTCCTGCCCCTCTCTCTTCCAAGAGAGCAGCGGGAGAATTTCGCAAAAGTTGATAGGTTTAATTTTACTTTGGATACAGACCTAAATTCCTGACAAGAATCGTTGAGTTCCGTCCAGTTATTCTGACGTGATGCCCGGACCCCCCTCCCCCCCCAAAAAAAAAGAAAGAATGAAAGAATGAAAGCATTACATACATAACGAACTACCTACACATACACACAGATACACACAGAAAATTTTCTGAAGTCATTAAAGTGTTTCACATCGTGTGAAACGTGAAGCTACTGCAATACTTCTTGACTGTAAGAAAATTTCAGATAAAAGTCTGATGTTTATTAACATAGATTTTATTATGAAGCTTTTGAAGCATCAAAAAACAATTTCTATTAAAATAATAATAATAATACCAAGTTATTTGAAAGAGAATGCCTTTTTTTTATTTTTAATTTTTTTTTTCTTTATTAGTTCTAGGAAAAAAAAATGATAAATTTTCTTTACTGCTCTTTTTTTTTTTTTTTTTTTTTTTTTTTTTTTTAATAAATGCTGAAACAGCCATTTTATAAATAAATAGAAATATGCTTAAATGTATCTTTTTCTTTATCTAAGAATATATAAAGCTAGATTTTTTTAATACAAAATTAGGTTTGAAAAGAAATTTGCGTTGTTGATTGTATGCGTTTTGCTGGGTGTGGCTTTTGACATAGTTAGGATTTATACAAAAAACATTTTATTTTATAATGGAATGAAAGCTATTTATCCTAACATTTCTCAAGAGAAACTATTTGATTTAGAATATTTTTGTATTGGATCGTGTGATGAATAATGCATGTTAAAAATGAAGGACTTTGGTTTCCGAAATTGCTTGATGAATATTAAATGATTTTTTTCTTTTACTTCTAAATTATTTTCATTATGATTCCTTTAAATTATTGATAATATTACGTTATCCAGAAATATAATTTTATGTTATAAGAAGAAAAAATATGATAAACCATTTCATTTTGTGACATATATTATGTATGCTAGCGATAAATTTATGGAAATTCACACATGATTGGTTGTAAAATCCTATTATAAAAATTAAACTGGAAAAATGATTCCTTAGGCAGTGAGAGAAAAACGAAAGTATTTAAACCTTTTTAAAAGTATTTTGTCAGTTTTAAACTGAATGAGGTGTAATAAGTGTAAAGTGGTTTTAGTTTGATTTTAACCAATTTGTTTTATTTGCTTAAATCCTATATACTTCTATAAATTTTTTGGCATAAAAATAAATAAATAATTAATAATAAAATAATAATAATAATTTTATTAATTAATATTATTAATATATTATAATAATAATAATAATAATAATAATAATATTAATTTTTAAGGGTAAATTTGCACTTCAGCCTTAGTCTACTGTACTCATATATAGCACAAAAAATTATATCTAAAGTAAGTGTCAAGATCTTAAATATTTTCATAATTACAGGTCTTTTAAAATTTTTGAGATATTTCAATTCGTTATTGAGTTGCAAACATTTCCGTACGTCTCAAACTAGCGTTTTAACCGTACGTAAACGTTTGTAGAACGTTTAACATTTCTACAAAAGATTAAGAAACGAGTAAGGTATTAGATTACATTGAAAATTACAATACAGAACTTAAAACTGAAATTATATATATATATATGTACACACACACTAAGGGACATAAAAAACCCTCAATTGGATATATTTATCTCTTTCTGCAATCTCCAATTTTATCGTTTAAAAAACAAATTTTCGAACACATTTCATTACGTCATCCTCCACGTACATTTTAGGATCGAGCCCAGTGTTAAAAACAAAATGCAATTGTCAGGAGAATTGTAATTTTAGAAAGTGTTTCAAAAATGACAAGGATAAAGCAAATAACGATGCCACAAAAAGTATTAATTTTAGGATAAAAAAAAAAAAAAAAAATAATAATAATAAAAATACGTGGATGGCAAAATAATTGAATGTTAACGAAATATATGTAAGATAGTTTTTAGCAATATATAATTTTTTTGGTTGTTTAAGGATAAGTATTTGAGGGAAAATGAATTGAATCGTTTCAATAACTATTTACTTTAAATTGAATTCCGAATTAAGGAAGCATGTGATTTTGTATTATCCTTGAAGTGTGCTCTTTATATATAAAGATTTCTAATAATGTTCGATTTGATGGCCATAGATCACTCATCTCGTGATGCAATTTACGCAAAATTTAATTAATTGCCATATTGTTATTCGAATTAGTTTTAGAAGTTACATACATATCTTTGTGCTCCCATTTCCCTAACAAGAAAAATAAAAATCTGAGTTATAAATCTGAGTATTTATTGGATTCCAATCACACACCTTTGACCACGCAAGAAAACAATTTATGGAAATCACTCTCCACAATCTATACGTACCACATGATTTTTCATTCACGACTTAATTATACGTATGTAAAATTTAATAATTTTTCTCAACATTCTATCATTTGCTTGAAAATCTTTTAACTCTTTCTGTACTATATAATAGAGCAAGTGTTTGAAAAAATGCGAATATTTGTAAGATTTTCATTTCATTGTCATTACATATTTTATCTAGAATATTAAAACATTTTCTCGTAAATCGACTTTTAATGAATTTGTTTAAGATCTAGGAATCAATTCAACACATTTTTAAGGATTCTATCTATTTAGTTTATTGATTTTCAGATATAATTAAAACTTTTTACGCATGAGAATTATTCGTATAATGTTAAGATTGCATTTGACATTTATTTGATAGCTTTGAGACCTAGTTACAAAGACTTTCCTCTCGATTGATCCATATTACAGAAATTTACAGGAACGAGTGTACAATATTTTGTACACATAGGACATCACAAATATCCATGTCCGCACCAGGATTCGAACCTGGGACCTAAAGATCCAGAATGCAGCGTACTACCGACCAAACAACCAGGCCGGCATGTTAAGATTAATATTTTATTTATATCAAAATTAAACAAGACAGACATAAATTTACGTTAAACATATTTAAATTTTTGACAACCTTTTTTTTTTTTTTTTTTTTTTTTTTTTTACGCTTCTGGGTTTTAAATTACGAATAACATTTAGTACCATTAAACTACACTATTAAAAATTTCTGTTCAAACTTGAACCACTATGTAGAGTAAAGTTATAAGTTGTACCCCAATATGGTTCAACCTTATTTTTAAGTTTTCTACTTCTTGTAGATAAATTTAAGTTGCACTAAAACTTGGAGCAATCATACATCATTTCACAAGAAAAGTATGAATCTGAAACAATCTTATTGAAACCAAAGCAAGCTTTAATTAAAGAGTGCCATGGAAAACATGCGGTAAAATGCAAATTTTGTGCAACATTTCACATATTGGCCAATAGAATACCCTAGAAAATGTAGCCCCTTTTATCATAATCAATTTGGATGATTGTGGGATCGGTACTCGAGCCGGTTAAAGACCGTCGTGTACACTAATGGCGGATGGTGCGCGTAAAATTCGTCGTGGCCGCAATGTCCTCCATGATTCCATCAAACATTATACCTCTGGGGGTCACCGGAACGGGAGAGCCATATATTCCATGGAGGATCAAAATTGTGATGGCATGTCTCCGAACCAACACTACGGATGAATCCCAGACCGTCGCCAATTGCCCATTGCGCAGCACTAGTGCGACGTAAAACCCATCCATCCTTCCAATCCCTCAAAATCTAAGAAACAGAATTAGCGAGCAAGAAAGAAAGGCACAGTGCCAGGGTGTATGACGTGAGATATGAAGGTCCTCAGTTCGATTCCCCTTCTCGGTCGAAATTTGATTTTTTTTTTCTATTTAAAACGTAATACCAAAATTTAGTTCAACATAAAATTAACAAATAATGGTAAAAGTAAAACAAACAGGTGGTTAACACTACTTCAGTAGCAAGTTATGGTTCAAACCAACGCCAAAATTTTAACAGTGCATACTAATTCTGTATCTTGTTAATATCGAGTTCTCAGTCTAACTTGAATTTTCCTCATAAGTTATATGCCCACCTCGGTCCGATCTCAAGGTATCTATGTTTAGGTCTATGCAAAAAATTTACATAAGATGAGTTTAGTTAGAAAAGACTCGATGAAATATCAAACACACATTGCTGCTTTGCCTACTAATCAATAAGATGTCACATCCTCGTTTATGTTTTGCCTGTATCAAAGAAAAAAAAAAAAAAGGTTCTTATATTTTTTTTACGAGGTTGTTTAAAAATAATGTATCACTGTACCCTTTCGGTATATATGATTCCCTATGTTTCATACAAGTATGAGTTATTGCAAACTCAGTCACTTATATTTAAAACGTCCTTAATATATATATATATATATATATATATATATATATTTAGCGGAATTTTTTCCAGTTTAAACAATACACTAGACTTATCTTCATGAAATTTTATTGCATTATTTTGTTGCTTGTAAGGAAGATTTTTATATAAAAGACGTGTACAGATATTTTATGAAAAAAAATTATTATATATATATTTTTTTTCAACATAGCAGTGTACTTTTGTGCAAATAGAATAAAAATGCAAAATTTTAAAACTTGTTCTTTGTATACAAAAAGATATTCTAACTATCTTTTTCTCAAAGATTTATTTGGCACTTAACAACATAAAAAACTGAACTCAGTTTGAGATTTTAAAGTCTAGTTTATATGTATATCTAAATATACATTTGTAAACGAAAATGTTCTTTTTACTGTCAGCATTTTAGTTGTAAGAAAAATATATTAGCTAAGACTGTGAGATTTTTTCATACTTGAATAAACTCTATCAAATATTTCTTGAACATGAACTACCTAGTGAAAAATTCAGTATTTTTTCCTCTCCTTTACTCACACTAGCATTTCTTTATAAGGATAAAATAAGCAAAAGGGTTCTTTATCTAAAAGAAAGTTTTATATTTTTTTATTTAAAGATGCATGTTTATTTTACAAATATGCTGAAAATGCAGAAATAAAAATTGTTTTTTTATATAAAATATTATATTTAAAAGAATTTTAATTTTGAAAACTAATTTTTTTCCTTTACATTTATTTATTAAATTTTTTTGCAAATACAAGCATGCAAAAATATTTCTGCTTAAGAATATGATCAACTTAATTGTCTTTTTTTAACTTAATATACACATCGATATTAAAATATATTTAAGCGAGTTAAAAATGACTTAATATACAAAATATTAATTTTAACATATTGAAGAATAAAGGCACATTAAACTGCTGAAGTATATATATATATATATATATTAAATATAAACTTTTATTTAAGCATAAAATAAAATAGATGGCATTTTGTAGTTTTTTTTTTTTTTTTTCGACTGGGTGCATTTGCAACAAAATATATACATTTAGATTAAAAATAATATTAAAAATAATATTTAAGATATTGTGAATAATTTTATAGGATGTCTGGATTTAACTTTCTATCCAAGGAAAAAATTGACAGTTAACAAGCAATGTAGAAAAGAAAATGCACCGTAGACTAGTATTAAAGTATAAGACGATGGAAAATGTAGCAAAGCATGTAATTGCTGTAATAACAGTTTTTGTCTTGTGAAGGGTAGTGTAATTTCAACTCATATTTTATCCGGGTGTAGGGTTTATTAGAGCTCATACACACAGACGAGAGGAATAACACGTTTCTTACATTATTACAATTCTCATTAAAACGATTAATTTAGGAATTTTTTGCGAAAATCATAACAATCTGCGTTAAAGCTTAAAGAGTCTGTATATTTGGATAACATTTCTCGTAATGTTCATGACTGTGCTAATTAAAAAGAAAAAATGTTTAAAGTACTTACAGGTCTGACACAGACGACTCTTTTTAAAATTATTTTTCTACCATTATTTTCATAACATAAAATTTATAATGAATTTATCGAGGCTAAGTACAAATTTATCTGCAAAAATATATTATGAATTTTATTTTTTGGAAATAGTGGTGCGAAAAGAATTTTAAAAAAATCGCCTGTGGCACCCCTCTATTTCAGGGAAGCTATAAAAGAAAAAGAAATAAATTGATCCACGTTATTTTTCGTTTTCATTTTTTTCATTTTTTGAAATATTATCATAGCCTTCATTAATTGCAATACACATCGTAGTAAATAAATAAAAATTTATGTTAAACTTATGTAATGATATCACCTTCTTTCTTAAACGTAATGCATATGATATTTTTAAATTCTTAAATTTAATGGTGATTAAAAAAAAATGTAAATAGAGAATTTATTTATTTTAAGATCAAAAAGTGTCGTATAATATATTTAAAACTTAAATAGGAAAGAAAAAATCTACAAAAAATATGTGTTGTTGTTGTTGTTTTCCATCAAAATAATATTTACATATGAAAAACACAAATTTTCTAGCTTTCAAGCATTGTATAGATTAAAAGCTGAAAAGGAAAAGAAAGTAAAATGAAAGAAACTGCGAAGCTAGAAACTGCGTTTTGCTCATCTATCATTCAGAGATGTTCCTCTGTGTAAAACTAAAAACATTCATTTTTAGACAAGTCAAGTATTGTGTTAGAATGTTTCGGAACAGAAATGGCATTTATTTAGTTTCATTACGACTGCAAATAACTTATTTATAGATTATTTTTAAAAGAAAATCGTATTTCAAAATGTTGATATTCCATAAAAGATTAAGCTATTTGCATTCCTGTTTGTTCTCTTTGGTAAAATGTACTTACTATAAGTGATATTTCACTGTTTTTAAATTAGTACTGAAGTACCTGGATGATCGAGTTTAACTTCGGATTATTGTAAAAATTATTTGTTAAAAAAAAAAAAAAAAAAAAAGAAAAAAAAATCGGAAATTTTCTTTATAGAGATTTTTTTATAATGTCTAGTGATTCACTTTTATTTTCATGTGATAAAAACTAACGAAAAACGATGAATGCTGAGGGGTGATTATATAATTGATATATGATTTATATTTTGTGATATGTGATTTATATTTCGTGTTCTATATGATTTATATTTCGTGTAAATATCACATTTTACTAAAAATTCAAGTTGGAAAATAAATTTCAGTTTTTTGTTTTGCAGCAATAGTAGAACTACATGATTTAAAAATACAATAACATACATTATTTACAATTTTAAATTATTTCCGCAGGCAATACAATAAATTTATTTATTACATTAAATGTATATTGGGAATTTTAACTATTTCGCGTTAAAAAACCGACGAGACTGAATGGATTCAAATACAAAAATACTTTGTATTTCCACTTCCCTGGGTTTGAAAATAATGGAAGTATTTGCTAAATATGGAATTAAAAATACAATGTGAATCAAAAGCATTTTTAGGCATGGCTTAAAAAATATTTATTATAATCGACCTATTGCAATCACTTAATTTATCCATCTGTGACATTCTCTGTGTATGTATTCATGTATGTCTTTGTGTATGCATTGGTACAGCGGATTAAGTCTTTTCGCCTGCATCGTTTATCCTGTTTCAGTGAAACAAATTTTAGAAACAAAGAAAAAAAATAAAGGCAGTTCTTCCATTTTCAGTTAGATCAGCTTTGGCGACGAATTTTATGACTTGACGACTAAATTTGGCAAAAAACGTTAGTTTAAAATTTTCTAAAGTTTCGAATCTCTTCGATGCACGGTGCCGTTTTCTAGAACATTTCGTGGGCTTCTTCATAGAACAGCCGTCAGACCCCATCCTCAAAAGGTATAAATATCTGTGCGTTGGCTTATGCAGAGAGAACGTGTAGTCACTACGATTTAGAGATGTACGAAGACGCACTCTGAGTGCAGATTGTGCTCTAAGCGACTGAACTTTGTTCGTGTGTTAGCTAAAACTTCTGCTCTGGAGTATTTGACTTTACTTGCTTTACGCCTGTGGAAGAAGTGACTTGTTTCTCGGATTGTTCCATAATATTCATTTAATTGCAAATTTTGTGGTGCGAGTGACAGCTTTGTTGGATTGCTACTAAAATATTCCATGAAATAAGAGTACTATTTGATTGTTACTAGAACATTCGCTGTGATTACAGTTTCCTTTTACTGATTCTAGAAGTCATGTTGAATAAAAAGCATTCATTGACTAGGACCTACCTGTTTCTTTACGAATTATTTTCTCACACAAAAATGTTGAAACGTTTTTCATAACATTACGCCCAACGTGAGACAACTGCTCATAATCCCAGTAACTAGATGTATGTATGATGCAATGGAGAAAATTTTCGAATCTTTGATTACATAGGTAAAAGAGTTAAAATCTGAATAAAAAAAAATGATAGCCAGGCAAGATGAACCGATAGAAGAGATAAAATCCTGTTGGAAAGAAGTGAGAGCCAGACAAGAGGAGATGAAAGCTGTGCCAGACATGATAGTAGCCGGGCGTGATCAGCTAGAAGAGATGCAAATCGGACTGGACAATGTGGGTGCAGGGCAAGATCTGTTGAAAGAGGAGAAAGCTGAATTTGACAAGGTCGTAGCCAGACAAGATCAGCCGAACTACGAGATGAACGCCGAACAAGATCTGTTGAGAGAAAAGATGAAAGACGGTCTGAAAGATGCGCACGATATCCCAAGTGGAAGATACTTCTGTGCTTTGAATGCTCTGAGAAAGACTGAAGAACGCTTCTTCTGGGATCGACTTTAAAGTGATGAAGAAAAATGTTCTAGAGAATATTTAGCATGTGGAACTATAAAGGGACCAAAAACTGCAACTAGAGAACATGAGCAGCGCTATATCGTTGGCGCCACCTTTGAAAGAACAGTTATGGACATATTGGGATCGTTAACTGAGAGTTCTAAATGTAAAACATACTTCATTGGGAAAATGAACTATTTCAGAAGATAGGCTGTAGCCATAATAGGCTGTAGCCACTGAAGCTGTACCCATATAGAATAAGAAGTGTCAATCGTTACAGATATCTTAGAATACAGAATATTCAGACGTCGACTTTGCATCATGAGTTTCATGGCAATGGCATGTTAGATCTCTATCCGTTCATTTTCGAGAATCAACCTAGTAGCACATAACTTTGTTATAGCGTTGAAAATAAGTCTGAATAGTGAAGAATTAGGTATAAAAAAGTTATAACAACGTTATATGCTACCTGGACAAACATTCTGGGGCTTACACCTTCCGCTGTGTCTGCTTGCCTATAGGTATGCTCTGCACGAAACCTCTGAATGGATATCATCCGAATTACTGTGTGGCCGAACATTTTGATTGCCTTGTGACATCCTTTCTGGCGACCATGCGATATACTTTCCTCGCCTAATGACTACCTACAAGATTTAGAGTCATGTTTGAAAAGAATACATGAGTTTCCCAGAGGAAGAATTAACACTGTCAGTGACCAAATGAAGACACGACAACTGATAATCGTCTGAAGGAAGGTGGCCGCGTATAGTTTTATAGCCCAAAATGCCGAAAAGATCAATGTCCAAATTTGCAACAAAACTCTAAAAGTTCTTAGATCACAATTAAAAACGGAATTATGTTGTTGTAAAAGTACAGAAGTCGCGAATTTGAAAGCCAAAAGTGGTTCATATCAATAGATTAGCTCCAATTCATGTATCAAATCATAAAAAGGTGTAGAGATATGGCCCAGGACGTGCAGTTTCCCAAGAGGGTAACAATGTTACAACGGATTAAGTCTTTCCCCTTGCATTGTTTATCCGATTGCATTGAAAGTAGTTTTACAGGCAATGTGAAGGAAAAGAGGAAGTTTTGTCAACTTAGCGACTCAGTTTCACGATAATAGTAGTTTAGAGTTCCCAAAGATTCAGAGCTGTTCGACACACGGGAGCCGAGTTCTAGAACTCTACGCGTAGTTCTGGATAGAGCTGTCGCAAAAACTCATCGCCAAAAGGTATAAATAGGGGTGAGCGTACTTCTGCATAACGTGTGTAGTCACTGCGATTCAGAGTTGTTCAGAGACGAATTCTAAGCGATTGCACTTTGGAGACTGTGCTAAAAGCGACTGAACTTTTTTCGTGATATAGCAAAAATTTTTGTTCTGGTGTATTTGATGTTTTATGCTTTACTCTCTTGGAATACATGATTGGTTTCTTGGACTGTTCTAGAACATTCGTCGAATAGTGACATTTGCGGTACGAGTGACAGCTTCTTTGGACTTCTATTAGATGATTAAATGAAATAACATTTCTAATGATAAGTGTCGAGAATTTCCGATGGAATCACAGTTTTGTTGCACTGATTCAAGATGTCACGTTGAATAAAGAGAATTCATCGTCAAAACCTTGCCTGTTTCTTTACGAAATACTTTCTCACAGAAGACAGTTTTTTGTAACCGTATCTATCGCTTTTTCTCTATATATAATGAAAAAATTGTGAACAAGATAACTTCCGAAATACTGAATAAATTTGAACCAAATCTGGACAGTGGAAGTATGTTAAAAATATCTTGGGAGAGTTGGTTAACAGTGTTGCTCTGCCATTTTCTTCACATGTGGCGGATTTCGTTCCAAAAACACGATTAAAATGGATTTGTTTAAAATTCAATACATGCATTCTCCATGCCTGGGAGTGATCTAAGTTTATTGATTAAATTTACAGTGTTATTTTATTTGAGAAAGGCAGGAATTTGAAATCACGAGGGCATTTAAAATCAAGCTTGAACTTCAAAATTTGTCATCGCCTTAACCTTTTAAATATTTAGTAAAAAAGTACCAAAGCTTGACAGTAGAATTACTTTAGAAGCATCTTAGAGGAGTACGTTGGCTAATTTGAACCACCATCTTGTCTTAAAATTACATGAAATTTGAACTATGGGACCAACAGAAAAATTGCAATCACGATAACTTCTAAAACGCACAGTGAATTAGGACCAAAATTTGACAATGTTTGCTTACCTCACAATTATCTTAGATGGTTGCCACCAAAAATGATTGACCCGTCGTTTGAAGTAATGGTCATTTAAAATTAAAGAATCACATAAAAATCCTAACTATACTTACAAAACTATAAAAAATGAAAAAAAAAATAATTGTTAAGATAATATTTATATCTTATTTTTAATAAAATGTTGTAGCAGTTTTTCAAAACATTAAAAACATAACAGATGAATAACTTTTTGTATAAGCAAAAGAAAATGAAAAGGATTGAATGTCATTTAATAAGAGTTTTAAAGTAATATGTACCCATTAAATAGAAACGTAGCGTCTTTTTCCTTTGAATTTCACTAAACTCTTACATAAAGTTTAATTTAGCAATATATACACTTTGCGCTGAATTTATTCTTAATTATAGATTTATTGCATTTTTTCATTGTAATATTTATTGTAATATTTCATTGTAATATTTACTGACAACTGGAATTGTTTGAATCTTTTAATAAACAAACTTAGTGAAATGTAGATTAATTTTCATAACGTTATCAGTATTTGGAGAGATTAGTATAAATCAAAGTTTAATTTTTTTTTAAATATTAAAGCAGTATTTTCATAAGATTTTCATTTATTATTCGGGTATTAAAGTTTATATATATGAATTTTTCTCAATCTATATATACATATTAATAAAGAGTATATCTGCTAATTTTGAAAAAAAAATGTCTACCACTTTCACAATGCGACAAGGAGAGCGATATTAAAACAATCGAAAGGAAAAATAAGACTGGGAGGTTTTATCTGTTGCCAAATCTCCGATGACATTTGCAATTTCTAAAAGTTGAAATAAAAATTTATAAATCAATTTGATAATTTATTTATGTATAATTCACATATCTATTAGAAAAACATGGCTATTTATAAATGAAAAAAAAATCTTGAAACAATCATAAATTATGTAGCATTTCTCAATACATTTGGTAGAAAAAGCACCAAACATGTACACCAATAAAATCTATAGGAGATAGATTTCGATGCGAATTATAGATATGGACACGACACACATAAAAAAGTAATAATAATAAATAAAAAGTCATACAAATGCTCATAAACAGACATCAGACATTTTCGGAATAAAATCATACATCATTTATGAAGCACTTTTCCTTGTTTGCGGGAGGGAAAAAGCAATCGTAAGCAGTAATTGAAAGCGTAATAAGTATAATAATTAAATAATAAAAAAACAGATTTATATATTTTCTTTTGAAAAATTTAATTACTTATTATATTTATTTATTTTTTTTTTTCAAAGAGGAAATTTCAATTTATACAAAAGACAATTTAGAATTTTAATATAGATAATCGCATTCTGTGTAATAGTTCTATCCTCGTTAAAATTTATTATAAATACACGTTTTCACTTTATGTAATGTGACATTAAAATTACGAAAAAATATTTAATGCCAAAGTATTTATTTAAACAACTTCTTTTGAAAAATACAATAAAATAAAAAAAACCCCTTCAAATACATGTAATACATGCGAATGCGTCTTCACAAAATACATTTTATCTTTTCATAGAAAATTTTTATTCTTCCTAAAGTTATATATATATATATATATATATATATATTAGTTTGACAGTTTCAAATATTACAATAACATATTATGCACAAAAGAATGCTTTAATTTTTTCCAAACATATAATTTTTTTAGTGGGGAAGGAATGCCTTCTTCAGCAAACAGATTTTTATCACATATTCGAAATCCTTTGATAAGATGGTGTCAAGAAGGGAAAAAAAAAGAATTTTGCTGATTAAAAAGGATTGCAGGAAAATAAAAAGTAAAAATTTTTGAAAAGGATATTTATAAAAAAATATTTTTCTCAAACAACAACAACAATAATAATAATAATTATAATAAAACAATATAAATGAAAAAAATTTAAATAAATTAAATTGGATTGTAAATTCTTTATATTACTTTAATTAAAATATACTAGCAATGTAGCAATTAAAAAAAAATAAATATATGACACTTGAATCATTTTTTGTAAAAACAAAATATAATGAAAAAGAAGTTTTGTACCCTTATAATAAACGTTTTTAAATAATCTCTACCCAATACATAAAAACATATCGTTTATGTCATTTGAATTTTACAGAAAGCTAGCATAAAGTCTACTTTAAATTTTTAATAGTATTTTAAATTTGCACTGAATTAATTAGCAATTACAGACATATTATGCCTTTTATATTGCGAATGGTTGCATTTACAACGCACGCTATGTTAATTATGATACCATACGGTTAAAATCTACTTTTGATTTATCTACGATAGCCTGAATCTTAAAATATCCACATGAAAACTCTGATGACGACAATTCGTGCAAATATCAGTAAAATGCTTGGTTACGTTTATCCCAAATTCAATATAAATGCATTTAACTATTTAAAAAAAGAGAGTGGGCTTGTATATAATGTTATGTATTTCAGGAACTTATTTATTAACAACTAGAATTCCTTGAAAATTTAAATCTGCAAAAATACGGGAATGTCTCCAGTTGTGGGCACAGTTTTGATTTTGGCTGAAAACTTTTGATAGAGTAGATATTATACAAACATATGAATACCAAATGGAAAGCTAGAACCTTTCGCTAACATTTAGTGAAGAAACTGTATTGATTCCGTCAATCAGAAAAAATATAAATATTACTAATTTTGTAAAGTAGCCATATTTTGCCAAAACAAATTTTGTACCCGGTTGTGGGCACACATGAAAAATCCGCTAAAAATAGGAAATAATAAGAAAACACCATAAATACAGAAAACAGCAAAATTTATTCATTTTGTAAGGATTCAGTGACCGAAATAATAATAGAAAATGACATATTTCCAGTTTTATTCGTCATCTTCTTCGTCCACCAAATCAGAAGTGAAATGTTTCCAAGTATAATAGTTTGCATGTTTATTAGCACAATTCAAATGCATCAGACGATCACAAACGTTGCATTTGGTTGAGATGGTTTTTGTTAGGCACAGTGGCAGGTGCTTCAAACAGATGACACAGAAGTCGACATCGTCGTATTGTTGATAATCCAATTTTTTGCACGTTTGACGGGCACTTTCAAAGGTGGAGTAGCATTACTTTCTCTAGGCTTCTTCTGGAGGGACTCAGATGCTGCAAGGAATTCCATATTTTTCGGGCAGTTGATTTTATGGATTTCTTATCCATTAAATAATCTTAAATGGCTTTAATCACCGTATTTAAATCCATTTCTTTTGGATCGGTTGACATTTACGGGGTTGACATTTTGCTAAAAATGCCTAAACATACATATAAACATTAATGAAATATGTAATTTTGATATAAATGACCATATTTGACAGAATGTATGTCAAAAACACGTTTTAAATGAAAAAAAAAAAAAAAAAAAAAAAACAAGTGTGCCCATAACCGGTTGCATGACGGTGCCTACAACCGGGAATGGCATCCATTTTTATAATGACAGAAAATGCAATTTTTAGTCCACATTTTGCCTCAATTCGATATTGCATCACAAAATATAAGGAATATACTGCATAAATATACCTTGCATTTACATTTTTGAATTAATTCACTTCGATTTATCGCATTCTGAAAATATTTACAAATCACTTTTATGTCGCTTTTTCTCAGATGTTTTTTTTTTTTCGATGCTTACACTTATTAAGAAAATGCATCTATTCACTTCGGTGTTAGCACAAAAACTGCTTACTATCACAATACAAGTCTGACATTACTCAAATCCACCGTATTTGATTTTTGTTAATAGGTATGGTAAGGTGCCCATAACTGGAGAATATCCATAACGGAAGACATTTCCCTATAAATTTAGTAAAATAAAGATTAATTTGCATAACGTCGGCAGTAATTTGAGTACTTTGTATAATTCAAAGTTTAAAATTTTTACTGTTTACTCGGAATTGTCATAAAAATAAGTCGCTCATTATTTAGAAAATAAAGTTAATTTTTTTGGTTTATTATCAATCTATGCCAATATACATATACTCCAGCTCAAAAGTTTAACAAGATTTGCAGACGATCAGTTTTTTCAAAATAAAAATTTATCTCTCGATAAAACGTTTTCAAACATTCGGTATTTAAAGAACTGGGTCTTCCTCATGTTTTTCAGTGAAGATTGGTTTAAGACAACATTTAGGAAACCGGTAATAAATTGACCAAAATCAATAATTTTTGTGATCAACTTGTATCGTTAGGTGAACGAAATAAATTGTAGCTTTAGGATATGTTAAAACAGACTCAGTTTAATTTGTAGATGAATTTGTGTGCCGATAGCATATTAAATAGCGAATATATAAGCATTTATTTTAAAACTCAAAAAAAAAGAAAAAAAAATCAGCATGTGTTTTATTTATAATATACAGAGATTTTAATGAAAATTATTCCCACTTTGAAATAAGTTGGAAAAACACTTTTAAAATTATATGTGTCAATCAGAATACAAAGTACAATTTGTCAATTTCCACTCATTTATATATATATATATTTGCATTATTGTTTGTAAACTGGTTTGAACATAAATTTTCTCAGCGCTCAAAATATGTAAGTTATATTGCCATTCAGTTTTTCTGCATTGAATTTTGTCAAATGCTGAATCATATGGCACATACGCAGGTGTTTTTTAACGGTATCTCTAAATGTAATCAAAATTTTTTAAATTTTCGATGTATATAATTTTAAGTTGGGTAAAGACCTTAATACCTCCCAAATGTTGTAGAATTTCGATCAGCCGCTCTTGTGTGATACCTGGGCAGAAATAGCATTACAGACATACAGACACAACGACACACACAAGCAACAAGAGCAATTTTTCTGAAGTCATTTTCGGCTTTCGTGGTGTGCGAAACGTTAAGATATTCCGAAATCTTTTGATTCTGACAAATTACAGACAAAAGTTTGATTTCATTAATATAGATAAGGTCACCGAACTGATTTTTTTTCGCTACTTTAAATTCTTATATAAATTGCAATGAAACATTCCTTGAGACTATAGAATGAAGAGTAATTTAAATTTGAAATATTTGAACCCGCAAGGACTATTTCTTTAACACTATATTAAAAGCATTGATAACTTTTAAATAGGAGATCTAGAATAAAATATGATAAAATACTTTTTCACCTAATGAATTAAAGTTATATTTGAAACTTGTGAGAAAGAAAAAAAAAATATTATGTGTATTACACGAGTATAAGTGAAACGTTCTTCCTTAATAAATAATAATAATAATAATAGATAAAATCTTGAATCAGTCATACATTATGGATTATTTACCAATATTTGTTACTTTCTTCTATATACCTGTTATCCCATTTTAAAAGTTCATTAAAAATAAAGAAATTAGTAGAATTGGACGCGGAATTATTCTCGAGGAGAATTATTTTTGGTAAAGAAAAAAAATAATAGTTAAATTTTTCGTCGATAGAGGGCGATGCACGAAAGCATAAGGAGAAATATTCAAATCAGAGTCATATAAATGTCACGGTTTAACACAGCTTATTTCTTATTTTGCTTTTTTCTTGTGCATACAGGAAGTTTTATTTCCCATGCTGACTTTTTAGATAAAGTGTTGTTGGTGAAGATGTTTTCCCTGAGCTAAGACCTGCCGACTGAAGATGCAATTAAAGGTGTTGTATCTCGTTTGAAAACTGTAATTCATGGTGAAATCTAAGACATTGAATAGTATTTACTTGTGTGTAAACATTTGCATGGAATCAAATATAGTTTTATATGGAAATTTGTGATTTGTTTACGCAGAGCACTTCTATCAACATTTTTTTCCTTTACCAAAAAAGAAAATATCCCCTCTTCAGGAGAACAACTTTTTCTTAAACAACGTTCTTTTCTATCATTTAACTTCAATTTTTATGATTTTTTAAACATGTCTATAGACTTATGGGGCACCCACTATATAAGAAAAATAATGGATTCGTAAAAAGAAAAAAAAAAAAAAAAGCTCCATTTTTCGATGGATTTACACGTTTGAGACGCCTTAAACACGGTTTGATCATTTATTGAAAGGGTCTGCCTATCTGGTTTTGTGTGTATCCAAAATTTATAGACGAAGTATCTTACGAACCATGGGGTAAAATTTACTTTTTATTTAAATTGCAGCTTATTATATTTAGGGATAAATCGCTTCAGAGATGATGCTGTTAGGATTTTTTTTTTTTTTTTTTCAAAATTTTCAATATGGCAGACAGGGCAGAATTTGGTATAAATGCACATCATTAAAATAATTTTTGACAATGTATTGTGAAATTATTAAGAAATATTAAAAATAATAATAGTAAACTGGAAAAAATAAATAAATACAGAATTACCATCGTAGCCGTACCATTCTCCTTGGTTTATAAATTCTCAATATTTCTCTCATTCAATAGAATTCGACAATGACTTTAAAATAAATGGTTTTGCAATAGATATGTAATTTTTTAAAGTAAATTTATACATTTTAATTATTTTAGAAAATAAGTTTTCTCTGCTTGTAGAAAAAACATAGCAAATGAAAGCAAAATCAGTAAAATTTGGGAAAAAAAAAAAAAAAAAAAAAAAAAAAAAAACAGATCTCAGACAGAGTAAAATCAGAAACCAGAATTGGTTCTTCAAATCTTTTATTTTATTTTTTATTACTTTATATTTGTTTTATTTTAACGAGTAAATTTTGATTTTATAGAAAAGGAGATGTTGAAATTTTAATATAGAGTGCTATATTTGCAACTAATTAGTGTAATAAATACCATTTTCATCATCGAAATTAACCACAAAATACATTTTCATATAATCATAAAATATATTTTCTACTTTAAAATTATAAAAATATAATAATAATAATCATTACTCTAAAAGTATTTATTTAATCAACTTCTTCTAAAAAATCCAGTCTAATAAATGTATCTTCAAGTGCATGGGATACATATGAATACACATTTCATAAAAATATTTGATGTACTAGAAAATGTTTTAACCTCTCTTAAGTTTCCTAGAAATAGTTTGACAGTATCACGATTTACAATAACATATGATACACAAAGAAATGTTTTATTTGTTTTCAGACATATAATTTTTTTTAGTGCAGAAAGAACGCACTCTTCGGCAAATAGATTCTTCGCACTTATTCGAAATCCTTTGATTCGATGGTGTCAAAAAAAAAAAAAAAAAAAAAAAAAAAAAAGAATTGGAAATTTCAAGATTATGAAGGATCAAAGAAAAAGAAAATAAAAGAATATTGAAAATGGTTTTTATGAAATAAAGTATGTTGAGGAAACAATGAAAAAACTGCACAAATGAAAAGATGTTTCTAAATGGATTAAATATTAAGGTAATTTTTTACAGTTATTTTAATTAAAAAACGATAATAATTTTTCAAAAATAAATACATAAATGATAAATTAATTTTAGTGTACACAAACAAAGAAAAACGTATGACCTTCTAATAAAATTATAAATTGTTCACATCACGTAAATATATAATGTCTACTTTATTTATATTTTTCTGAACGCTAAAATGATGTTTACACAGAATAGTACCCAGTAATAGTACATATACTTTCAGCTGCATTTATTCTGAAATATAGAGTATTTTGCTTCTTTATTATGGTAAATGTTTGCTTATATTTCCAAATCATACTGCCTTAAAAACAGAGATTTGGTTTCTCGAATTTTGCAATACTTTTATATTCAGAATATCTTGTTTACGTAATTCACAGTCTGTGCAAAAGAAAATTTTCATTAATTATAATATAAAGTTTTTGTTATCAATTTTTAATTAACTTAATGCATGTTAATACACTGATTTCATCTGGAAATTTCCTATTTAGCCATTCCAAGTTCAAATTTCATTAATGAGGAAACAGAATAATAATAATAATAATAATAATAATAAAATTACTATTTTAATCTTTATCACATTTTTATTCATGTTGTTAATAGTACACTAACTAGCCTACAGCGACATTAATTAATCCAACTCAACCATCTTGCAACTTGATACTCAAAAAAAAAAAAAAAAAAAAACCTAGTATGTTGGTGCCATTACAACACTTTCTTGTGTATTATTCTATATAACAACACCCATGTTTAACATGTAAAAAAAAAAAAAATGAGCTTAGCTTATGAAAATAAAATTTATACCTAAGGAATTTGCTGGAATTCTAGTCATCAGATGCTGAGATGTACCAATGCGAAATATCACAGTAGCAGCTACACCCTATCGGCCGATATACATCTAAATTAGGTCATTATTTATTTTCATAATGTTTCTATCGCACATCAAGTTTAGCGCAGTTATATGCCATAGAAGTTGTGAATTAGCTTTCCTATTCACAGGATAAATTAAAGTACAGAAGCGCCACTTGTTGGATGATATACACCCAAATAAAATCAGCATAGTGTTTAAAAATGGTTCTCTCATATAACAAGTTTGTGCAATTATATACAATAGAGCCTGATATAGCCTTCCCGTTCTCAGAGAAAATTGCAGTATAGCAGCGCCACCTGTCGGCTAATATGTACCCAAATTAAATCAGCATAATATCTCAGAATGACTTTTTCATATATCAAGTTTTGTTACATTATACGCAATGGAACCTAAGATACGGCCTTCCCTTGAATTTCAGAAACCTATAGAAGCACCGTCTGTTAATCGATTGATACCAAAAGTTTTTAGGCACTAACATATGTCAAGGTGCACCTCCATATTAATGTATATGCAATTTTGTGCAGTAGTTCCTGATATATAGCCCTCTACAAAATTGCGGAAATCGCTGTACAGCAGCGCCACCTGTTAAGGGATTGACACCAAAAGATAATAAACTCTTACTTATGTCAAGGTGTATCTAAATATAAATGTATATGCAATTCTGCCCAGTAATTCTTCTGATACAGCCTTCAAAATATTACTGTGACACATACACACATACACACACACACATACAGACATTTTCCAGAAATTGTCAAATCATGTTCTGGATCTTTCAAAAGATGGGATCCATCAAAAACATGATGCCAAAAATTTTTACGAATCCATTGTTTTCTTCTATTACGTACAGAAGAAAGTAAAAAAAAAAATGTAGTGTTAGAAGTGTTACTTTAAAACGATTATCTTTCAAATTGTTACTTAAAGAGAATAATTAGTTTGCGGAAATTTACTAACTGTTCAGTTGATTCTAAAAATTTCTAAACTTTATGCAGCTTAATTTTTTTTTAAGTTTGTTTCTTTTCCAAATAAAATGCTCAGAGCTCCTTTCGAAACATCTTATTGAATGTTGGATCTACAAATATTGTGTAGAAATTAATGTTTGATTGTGCTAAAGCACCATTGCATTGTTTGATGTTTGCTTGGTATTTTAAGCTTAAGGCCGACTGACTACTCTTCAGTCCTAGGCTTGAGTGTGATGCTCTCAGTGCTTTTTTCCAAGGAAACCCAGCCCATCTTTAGTCAAGTTTTGGAAAACACATGTAAAATTCAGAAAGCCTTGACAATGACAATGAGCGCGACCTGGTTAGGAAAGCAAAATGTTTTGTCTTTCAGCCACGTTACCACACTTGAATAACGGGTATTTCACACACTTAATTTAAAATTTTATGTCACACAAAAATTTTAAATACACACATACATATGCATAATATTAAATATATATAGATATATTAAATATTTAAGACAATTGCAAAGATGGAGCATAAAAAAAAATCCAATAAATTTATAAAGCTGCACAGAAAGCGATATATAATTTTACAAATATATTGATGAATTGCAAAATGTCATTTTTCGTTGTAATGATCATGTTAAAGTAATAACACTTTTTTTTTTCATTTTTGAAACCGGTATCAAAAATTTCAGATAAGTTTAAAATATCTCTTACACTTGGATACAAATCACTCTTGCAAATGCTTTTCAAAAAATACATAAACAAACATTTTTGTTTTAAAATACACATTCACAACTATAAATTTATTAATAACAAAAAAATTCACTATTTTCATTAATTAGTATTGATCATTCATTTTAAAAAATATAGATTATTTAATATAATCTAAAATGATTTAATGAAGGAAAATTCCAAAAAAAAAAAAAAAAAGGAATGTACCATAACTTATTTCTTTTGTCCAGATTATGGGTGTAACAGTTAATTATACGTTCTCTAAAATTTAAACTTGACTGAACATGATGTTTTGAAAGGACATCTTTTAGGTTTAGTCGTCGTTAAAAAAATAATAAATAAAATAATAGCATATGCAAAAGCTTTTCAAGAAATTACTGGGACACAGTTTTCCCAGTAATTATTTTAAAAGCATTAATTTTAGCTCTTTCGTAACTGAATCTTGCACTTAAGTGATTTAATTTTTTACTTTAATGGATTATTGTTTATTTTTTTTCCATAAAGGTATATTCACAAAAAGTAACAAAAAAAAAATAATAGTAATCACTTTTTTTTATTTTATATATATGCAATGATATAAAATATGTATATTCTTGTTCATTGAGTAAATTGTACTTTTTTTTTTAAATGTTTATATCTGATAGTTAGAAATTATTGAAAGAAAAAATAAATAAATAAGCAACAACAATAAAATATAATATAAAACATTTAATTTTTAAATTAATTTGAAAGAAACAAAATATTTTATTTATTGATTTTTTTTTTTTTTTTGTTATTGCATAAAAAATCACAGTTTTGTAACATTCAAAACAGATAATAATATAATTTAACTATGCGTTTTCCTACAAATTCCGAGTATATATTTTTATTGTGATTTCAATATCTATTTTACTAATGATTAAAACATTATATTCAGTAAATAACATGAAATTTTATTAAACATTTTGAATAAATAAAAACAAAATAAAATAAAATAAATAAATAAAAATAAAAAGGCTTAAATTTATTCTTCATTAAAATTTACCACTCTCGATTGAGATTTAATTAAAATATTATTTTTTATCCTTATTAAGGATTCGGATTAAAAATTTGTAGTCTTTTAATATAGCCCATTCCCTCACATTTTTCTATTTTTTTTTAACAATTTAAAATAAATTTTGAACATTTTTATGAATTTTATTTGTTAGTGAATACAAATATCTGACAATCTGACAGGGCTACAAATTTCGTAAATATTCCTTCAAAGTGATATATTCTATTTAAATTTCCTAAGGCAAATAATTTTCTGAAAATGATATTAGCTACAATGATGTCTGTACAGGGAGACGCGAAGGAAAACCAATGGAGTACGGTTTATGAGAGACATGTCTATATAGAATGAGAATAAAAATATGCCGTTTTCATCTAGAATGAATAAGTGGACATTTCCTAAATCCCTTAAGTAGAAATATAGATTTCCGAGGTATGAGAATAAAGAACGCGAATAAACTGAATAGACGAAATGATCGAGATTTTCTAGTCTAAATTTTTTTAGATGGTGAAAGAATATTCTGGATGTTTTGAATATTCCGAATCTTTTGTATGGCGAGAAATTCTCGCTTAATTATCTAGAATTAGGTCATAAACCAAGATTACAATTGCTGAAAATCGCCTCTTGTGTTCGCATTTATTTGGAGATATGTTCAAATAGGTTTGACCTCAATAATATAGACAAACTCTCTAGAATTCTAATAGGGGTTTCTAGAATTCGCTTTCAAAGAGGACTAAAATTTATAAGGATGACATGGATCTATTTTTCTAGAGCCACAATTTAGATTCTAGATGTCAGTTACAGGATTTTTTCTTAGTGTACAATATTTTTATAGTTTTAAAATCTACATTGCATAATAAAATTGACATTTGTTATTTATATGCAGAAAAACATGTTTGTTTTAGAACATGGTGTGATTAGAATCAAAGTTTACCATAAAATATTCAGACTTATGTGAGCTATCATAGATATTCTAGAATCATCATATACATAAAGCTTTTAAAAATATTATTAGCGTTTTGGTTGTTATGGTTTACCAAACACGACAATGCTGTTCTTTTAAACAATGCGATATTAAAAAAAATATTCAGTATATATTTTTGGTCATAAGATGATTTGTTTTGTGTATAACCAATATCCAGACGATTTTCATAATTTTTTTTTCTTTTAGGAATGAATTTTTTTATATATTTATATGAAACAAAGCGGTATAAAGTGCTTTTGTGAAACTGCTTCTGATATAGTTAAAATAAATTGTATTTTTCTAGTCTTGTATTTGGATAACATACTGTACGGCGCAAATTTTAAGTACAAGGCAATTTTTTTTAATAAAATAAAAAATATATACCGGAATGTTTCGTAATGTTTACAGTACCTAAACAATTGGATTACAAATTTATGTTTCGAATTCGAAAACAATTGGCTGGAAAGAAACTAATAAATTATAAAAAATCAAAATTGTGATGTCGCAAAAGTTTTGCATAAAACCGAAATATATATATTTCACACTGCACAAAAGTCCGTGGTGTTTCTATTACAGTCTATGATGTTTCTGTTGCACCTGTTGAGATAAAATACGAGTTTTTTTATCACAAGATTATGGATGGTTTCGGGTTCGAGTTTCTAGCAGGTTTACTCAATCGATAATTTGAGCTCCTGCAATGAGTAATATTACTTTCAATTCTTATAGACGTCACGTGAGAAGATTCCCCTGATGTTCGCTATCAATTTGAGATATGGGTGAGTGCTGGCCAATTTATCACACTCATATTCTGATATCTAAGTCATTTTTTTGCACATCGGGAAGTGTGTATCCATGCGTTCTCCTGCTAAAAGGTCATGTTAGGACCACCTAGGAATTCACAATCGAAGAATTTACAAGAAGGAATTCAGCAGAAATTTTGAATTGCTCTTTCCTTTGCAAAACACTATAAATACCAAGTTTGGCCCGATTTAGCATAAGTGACATTTGCCAAATGGATTTAATTTAAGTTTTCAGCTTCCATACATTTGCAACTTCTTCAGGCGAAGATTGTAGCGAATTCAGTTCTTTGATAAATCGTACCGCGATCACTGTACTTTATAATCTAGGAAATAAGTGTCACTGATTCTCCACCAGACCCGTTTAGAGATATATGGAAGCGATATTTGCATAAAGCCTGATTTGTGCTAAAACTTTTGCGACATCACAATTTGTTTTTTTTTTTATTATTTCCCTTTCAATTAATTATTTTAGAATTCGAAACATGAATTTGTAAACCAACTTTTCAGATACAGTAAAAATTTCGAAGCATTCCGGTGTATACATTTCATTTTATTAAAGAATTTAGCTTATGTGCATAAACTTTTGAGCCGCACTGTATATTACTAAATAAATCTATTGTAAATATATATATATGTATATGATAGAAATTATAATAAAATTTAACCTTAAAACTTTTGCATTTAATAGATGCATGTTATTACTAACGCAACAAAAATAAAACTAATTGTAACACACTACAAAAACTAGCATAGAATTGTTGCGATTCATGTTTAGATCCAATAAGAGACAAAAACAATTTAAATGACTTACACCCACTTGAGTAAAAGAAGATCATTACACATGATGACGTAGGAAATACATTATAAATATATATATATATATATATACAGGGTTTAACCTGGCAAAAAAATTACTTTAGCATTTTAGCGAAAATAGGCAAGCACTATTTTAGCTTTTTCGAAAGTTAATTAATTCTTTGGATACCATTGATTTCTTTTACTTAGCTTTGTTATCCTCAGTTTTGTTTTCTATTCCTTTTGTTCATTGATGATTTTAACCAAGCATCTATATTTGTGACTTTAAAAATATGAATCAGGAAAACTATGTTTTGATTTTAACAATAGAAAAAGAGCTATTCATATCATATGTGTAAAATAAAAAAGCAATTTAAAAATTAAGTAAAGTGTAGTGGTAGATAATCGTGAAATACTAGTGCTAAGAATGCTTCTATGAAGCAAATTCTGAATTCTGACATACTTTTAAGTATTTTTGCATTTAAATTCAATCATTGAAAATTTAAAATAAATCCAAATTACTATGTAAATAATGATTCCCAAAAATTTGTCCTTTCGTAGTTTTTGCCTGCAAATATTAAAAAAAAAAAAAAAAAAAATATCTGAGTTATTTATTATATAGAGATATTTTATACAGTTATCCAGTTTTAGCTTTTTAGCGAAGATCTGACCGACATGTTTTAGCAAAATATGATACCTTTTAGCAAAATGCTAAAAAAACTAATGGCAGTTTAAACCTTGTATATATATATATATATATATATATATTGGAAATAAAGAAAGCCGTAAGTATAGCGATAAAAGCAATTTTTGCAACACCCCCTCCCCTTAAACCGTATAAAAATTTCAAAATCTACAAAGTTACCATAAAACACCTGATAATATTTCATGTTGAAAAATACATAATATATTCAAGATAGGTTTAAATTAATTCCGAAGTGGTTAGATAGATTCAAAGAGATTTATTGCCCTTGTCAGTGAACTTTCACTTTTGCATCGTCCGAGGCACATAAAATATTGACGATAGTTGATTTTACGCCTGATGCGGATTCGACATTTACCTCTTGTAAAGACGATGTTTAAAAAAAAAAATCCCCACTATATAAATCCTGCTGTGTTATATCAAGAGAAATGGATGGCCAAGATATTCAGTCATGTCCCCCAATCCATCTTTATCTTAAATACTCATTTAAAGAATAGTAAAAATCCCGGTATCATAATGAGGTGGTGCACCGCGTTTTTGTAAAAAAAGGCATGTGATTGAAGCTTTTTAAATAAATACAAAATTTTCAACTTGTCTAAGTAAACGACAAGTACCGTTCATTGGTATTTTGAGATCCAAATATGCGCACTGTGCGATTATTTATTATACAGTAATATACGATGTATTTAATTGCACATATGAATAAATGTATAATTGTTTATAAATTGAAAAATGTATAAATATGTAAAGGTAAAACTATCAAAGAAAATAAATGAATAATTAATATAAAAGTAGATGTCTTATTTTAGTTTGTATCTTCATTATTTTCTGAACTATTAAGATATGAAAATATCTTTTATAGATAACCTGTTAAGGCGTCATTAAGGGGTTAAAATTCCTTTTAAGGTTAAACGACGTAACTAATAAGTGAAGTTGGAAAGTGTTTATAAAGTATGAGGGATTAATTAATTAATTAATTAATTATATTTTATTTTTACTTTCAAATAGTATGTTATTTTTAATTACAATGATATAAATATAAATATAAATATTTTAAAAATAAATATAAATCATGAAATTACTAGTACACTGTTTTGATTAAAGAAATTTAAACTTTAGTAATAATTCTAGGATACATGGCCAATATATGGAAATAAATTGTTCTAACGAAATAAATTTATATTTTAGTAGAATTTCTTTGCATCTTTTTTCATTTGCATTATTTTAAAGACAAGTGTAAAAATATTTATTTTCCTGTTCTCCCCCAGTTTATAATATGCAACATACATTTGAAGTTTCGTTTGCATCCATTTAATAAAATCAGACCTTTAAATTGTAGTATTAGATAATTGTCAGTATATAAGAACCATGAGTAATGTTACTAAATTTACTAACAATTGAGAAAAAAAGAAAATGTTATTGCAACTAAAATGTTAATTCTTATTTATTTATTTATTTATTTATTTAATTAATTCTAAAAGAACAACATGTTCTTCTTATACTGTCAAGGTTAAAAAATAAAATATGTAATTTTTTTGTTGTACTCTGTTGGGAAATATTCTCTGTCAAAGCATACAAATAACAGTTATCGAAAATTTCTCCTGTTAGAGTATTTCAATTTAGCAATATAGGTTACATAATGTATCATATGTTTTTGTTTATTGAATATCTTATATTAGGTACATTCTATCATTAAGATCTTTGTGAAGAAACATGTGAACAATTGTATTGAATAAACTATTTTCCAAAGGAATTGCATATGTAAACATAAATATATTAAAACTTGTTGCATTATTTTTTTTATCTTTTCCTTATATAAAAATTTTTCTACATTAATTTCATGTACATTTATACAAAGCTGTGATTTTTAAAAAAAAAATAAAATTATACATTAAAAAGCACTTTTTAAAAACAAGATGTATGATAAGAAATAAGGAATATCTAAAATTTCAATAACAAGATCACGTCTTAAATATAATATAATATGGTCTTGTAAATACTCGGAAAATCTATATAAATAAAGAGAAGTGTCTGTGTGTGTGTCTGTCTGCGCTCTGGTGCTCACACTATTGATCGCAGAACATCCAAATTTGGTATATAGGTACCTGGAACCCTGCAGGTGTGCACCTCATCGAGATTTTTTCGAATTTCGAATTTGAATTTTTTAAATTAATGTTTTTCCGAATTTAAATATTGGCTTCTTTGTTTCATTTTTCATAGATTTATTATTTTGCTTCAATCGTCTGCGTATGTTAGCAACGGCTATTACGCAACTTATTTTTATTTAATACATTAATTTGAAGGCAATTTTTTTTTTTAATTTGTTATATTTATTGAAAATAAAATCGTAATGCAGTAGAAAAAAATAAGTATAATTAGTTTTAAATTTAAAAACGTATTTATAACAGTTATGTTTAATTTTTTACAATAGAACAAATTCTTATTTTTCATTTTTTTAGTTAATTCCTTTAAAAGAAAAAACTTTTATTTATTCATTTTTTTTATTTACAGTATTTATCGGGAAAAATGGCAGTATATACATAGTAAAAAGGATTAAATTGATAAAAATTTATTTGTTTATCCCGAGAGTAGTCGCATCATTTTTTATAACGCTAGTAGTCGCGTGTCGGCCTTTTAGCCGCCGCTGTTTAGTGTTGGGGGAAAGCCGAGAGAAAGCCAGTAGAGAAAGATGAAGTGCCTTTAATTTACGCGAAGTTTTTCCCGCAAAACTCTAACCTGTCTGAAAAACCGGAAATGGGGAGAAATATCAATCAACGTTAGTGGTCGCGTCGCGGTCAAATAGACCGATTTGAGAAGTAAAATGTTTTTAACTGCTCAAAAAATAGCAAGAATGACTTGAAATCATACTATGTTAGAGGCCATCCACCCAAAGATCAGGTACACAGAGTTTCCCCACGTTATTTTAAAGGGGTGAATTGTAGGAGGAATTTAAAAGCGATGGGCGGCAAAAAGACCGATATGCGACTACTAACGGGTTAAATATATATACATATATGTTTATTTATTTATTTATTTTTTTAATCTATTTCTTATTTTGTTTTATTTTATTACATTGGTCGGAATCAAATCGTAATATAGTGTAAATAGCATGGGCTATAAAATACATGGTTCAAAACTAAAATATTTAATAGATGCTGAGATACAGTTATCTTTAAATTCGTAGTTCTTAAATAGTAGCAGATCCCCCCTGTCGTCGATAAATATCCAGATTGAAGTGCCCGGGAAAGACCTTTCTGCAGGCATTGTAAACCTAGACCTGATGCAGTGCGGGCGGGAAAAGAGCTGCCGTAGACAGAGGGTACCCGAAGCGAGGTTTGAAGCAATTTCAGTTACTTTTTTTTTTTTTTTTTTTTTTTTGCTTTTGTCTATACTGTGGTGTAAAAAAATAAATATTAATTCAATTCTTTCGAAAATTCATTTAAATATAGTGACCAGCGAAGCGGGCATAGCCTGCTAGTATAAAATATTTGTAAAATGCAAAAAGAAATTGCAAAAAGAAATTCGTTAAAGGGTCTCTAAATCATTTTTAGAGTATAATTTACAAAAACAAAGACGCATTATCTGTATGAAAATCATTTAGTCAAAGTTCTCACGCACAAAATACTAAAGCACGTATGCACACTAAAAACGAGACCGGCGTATGTTGCAAAGGGAATTGAAATGCATTTCGTGAAACTGCCTCGCAAATGATTGTTTCAAAGATTAAAAAAGACGCAATGATGTCATAGTAGAATGCAATATAATTCTCATTGTACTCGAATTTTCAATGCCAAGAAGTTGCAATATGTCACTGAACGTGACCACAATATTTTAACAGAAATTTGGAATGCATAAAAACTATAGTATGAGGAGTTATGTATAGTATAGAATGCATACAATTTCAAATAATCTTAAAATAAGAAGGAAAAAAAAAGTCATTAAATATTATTCTTTTTCATTTGAGTAAATTGATTCATTGTTTTTAAAATATCCAAACATATATATATACATAATGCAAGGATGCAGTTTGGATATAAGTACACCCATGCGTTACTAATATAAAATTTAATACAATTAATAAATATAATTATTGCACAAAAAGCAAAAAAAAAAATATATATATATTTTAAATCTTTAACGTAAAATTTTAAAATATGAAACTATAACATATATATATATATATATATAACTTGTTCATGACAAATGTGATGATGAAAGTGTTTTTCTAAAAATGTGGTGTTCAAAAATTCAGAACACAAATTTTTTTCAAATGTAGAGACATAAAGAAAGGTTTACTTAAAAATAAAATAATCTTATCATAAACAGTCATGCAGTCCCTTTAAGTTTCCAAGAGTATCATTAATACCTGCATTTTTTCCCCACCACTTTTCATGAAGGTTGCTTTTATTCTTATTTAATCATAAATACAGCTTAGAGAAAATTCCACTAGAAATAAAGTAGTATTGAAAAAGGGCGGGTACTAAGAGCGCTTCGTAATGAATTAAAATTGATGTAAGTATATCGAAAAGGTAAGGAAAATCACATAAAGAATTAAAGGGATGTAAACGTATTATAAAAGATACGTTGGGTTAGAATTAATCAGAACACAGAAATAATGATATGAGAAGCATTTGTAAAAAGAAATCGAGTTTTCCGTATGAAAAATGATTATTCTTGATTGAGAGTTAGGACTTATAAATTCAGTTCTTGCTAAGATGTTTTTAATGTGCTTTTGAGCAAATTTAGATTTACAAGATAAATTGACTGTGAACCATTTTTCTTGTGTATGTACTTACAACGACGAAATATTTACTGGCAGATGGTAGAAAACATTCCAGTGTTTCACAATATGCCTGTACGTATTTCGAAGAATTTAGTTCCTGTTGCCTTCCATGTTTTGAATTCCTTCCCTGCTCATGGACTGTATGATTATTACTCTCCAATGATATATACAACCCTGTTCACAAAAATAAAATCTCGTGCTAATGTTAGCTCTGAAATAAATGAATGAAAAATGAAAAGTTCTGTACTAGTCACTGAACCTAGTTGGAAGGTGAGATGTCAGTACTTCCATCAAACATAAAACCGATCTACACTTCAGAATATCAAAATGTTTTTTTGAGATTTTGTTAGACTAATTGTGTACTCCTTTGACTCACCAAACGTATATATTTGAATTATCACTTGTCACATTAAAGCAACTTTCATCATTAGCAAGAATTCAACACTTTATTCTGTTGTATACTATAGTTATGTTCTCATAAAAACACGCGATTTCGAAAACCTCGTGTAAATTTCACACAATGTGTGGATTATAGTACGTGGAAGTCACATTTGTCAGATTTCTTC
Organism: Salticus scenicus; assembly: GCA_963930645.1. Lineage (NCBI taxonomy): Eukaryota > Metazoa > Arthropoda > Arachnida > Araneae > Salticidae > Salticus > Salticus scenicus. Next base: position 138,268,522 of record OZ005648.1, read on the forward strand.
CACCAGTAAAACAATATACTAGTTGCACTCCAATTTTATCCACCTGTATTAAAAATACTGAAAGTTTGGTTAGTTTTACTTCCGCAACATTAATCATTATTTAAAATTCGTTTAGATTTCCAATAACGCCACCACACAAAATGTGATTTATACAGGGTGTCTCAGATGACCTGCTGCAGTTGAAACGTATTTCCCATTGGCCGATAAATGATAATTTTACATGGGTTGGTCATACAAAAAGAGGATATGCAGGGTGATTAAAAGTTTAAACTTCTATGCGAATAAAGATCATGCCAACAATCGTATGAACGTAATCATTTCCCACAATTTTATCATGATGCACAATTACAGTAACATAAATATTACAAAAGATTTTTCTTTTTGTTTTAATGAGAGTGACATATTGGGAAATTAAACTTTTATATTTCAGCATGTTAAAAATAATCGAAAAAGCTTTAAAAATGTTTTTAACTTTATGAAGAAAAATAAAATTTTACGTTTCATGATTATGATAAAATTATACGTTTTATGAATACATATTTTACTTAGGCTTTTCTAAACTTTACGAAAATAGAATATTATATATATCATAGTATTAAAATTCGATTTACCAATGTCTGTTTATCTTCTTATGAACAACCGAACGCAGAATATGAGGAAATAATTATAAATACAAAGTAATCATAGTTTTCAGAATTGAGAATTTACATTTAAGTATTCCAATTACTTGAAAAACATGTCAACTTAAACATATACGAATAGACGATTATGTGTATCACAAACTGATTTAAAAAAATGACCGCCTACAACAGCACCAAATGTCTGAAGCGACTGGGCATCAAAATGCCGGTTCAGGGACAAAATGAAGCAGTGATACCTCTGAATAATTGATTGAGCGAGAGCGAAAGACTAATATACAGTATTTATATCTAGGTTTCATTCGTAGCTACGATGAACATTAAGATCTATCGTTCAGGATAACTCAAAAAATATTTGCTACGGTTTTGCATTAAAGGCATTTTAGTATCATAAGAAATTTGTCTCGTTTCTGAAAAAAAAAAAAAAAAAAAAAAAAATCAAGTCGTTCAGAAAGTAGATTAAAAACACCCCGATGAAAAGTACGAATTAGCTTAAAAAAAAAAAAAAAAAATACAAACGCCATGAAAATTACTTTTGAGTACATTTACATTTATGTATGCTTTATGTAGAAAACGGATTAAAACCACGGAGTTCTTACAGTGCAATATAAAAAATGAAAATTAAACATAATAAAGTAATATATAAATTTATTTTATTTCAATTGTTTTATTTTCTGTTTGGAGCTAAAAAAAGTAACATAATACCTTTGTAATATAAATTGGTATATAAAAAAGGCACATTTACTTGAGTTTTTACTTAAATGAAACAACTTTACTATAGAACTGCTAACAAGAAGTTTAAATTTTCACATCAAAGTAACTCGGATATTTGCCACCAAAATCTTTACTTACTGAAATGTTTTGGACATTTTAACTTATCGCCTACACGGGACGGGAATTAGGAGTTCTTATTCTAAAACTGTGCCTAATAGAAGAATTACTTCTGATGTAAAATTCATGGTTAACTACAAATGGTGTCGAGGATTTTTTATATTTTTTATCTCTGTGAAATACGGGACTCTAGCTCTAATAAAATAGTTCAACATAATCTGAAAACAAAAGCACGCTATTTACATTTGGCGATATTTATTTGATCAGTCAATATGAAAAGAGAAAGCATTTGACACACACACGAAAAAAAAAAAAAAAAAAAAACATAGTCAATTAAAATTTAGCACAATTTGAAAAACACTTAATACAACTTGAAATAAATTTCAAACATTTATCAAATATAGCCATAATATATCGGAAATTTTACAGGGAAATTTTCTTTTTCTTTTGGTGGTGTATAAACGTAAGAGGAATGGTTCTCATATCATATCCCAAACGAATCGTGTTTTTAGGAATATAAAAATATTTTATCATTTCGTATTGTTTAATGCAGTCTAAAGTTGTATCTACAAGAAATTTTACCGATAAATGTAATGCATTTGAACTTTCTTTGATGTCCCTCTATACGATGTGATACAAAGATTTGCCAAATACGATATGGCAATTTTGAAACAAAATTTCAAGTAGCATTCCCACTTGATATAGATTTAATATTTCGGGTTTAGACAGTTTGCAAATATATATATATATATATATATATATTTTTGATAAAAGACACACAGATTAACAGCTAAAAAATTTATTTATGTATTCAGGGGACCAAAAATGTGTAAATATAGCAAAGCGCAACCCTAAAACAATATTTCCTTTACCATTACATGAGTAAGAAGAAGAAAAAACGGTATTTCTCTGTGTACTATAATTATATATATATATATAAGATTAAAAAAAAAAAAAAAATCTTTTTACATACAATGTTTTAAAATTTTCTGTTGAATCATATAAACTTGATAACTCTATATACTAATAAAAACTTTATTTATTTATTTATTTATTTTTTATTCTAAAAGTTTCAAAAGTTTCTAGTCGGGATGTTATAGCTATAGAAATATATTAGCACTTTATCAATGTGTATAAAACTTTTAGAGTGATAATGAAGCCAATTTTTGTGAGATGCATAATTTCACTTTTTACAATTTTTTTTTATTTTCCAGTAAAAAAAAAAAAAAAAAAAAAAAAGCTAGTTTTAAAACTATTATGAGGTTGGTATTTTCACATTTTATTAATTATTTAAAAGAAAATATTTATTATTTGAATAAAAGTATTAACATAATGCATTGTCATCGTGTTCTGAACTTTTCTAAAAGTTTCAACTGTCGTCAGGAAGTTAGCTAAAAATCGATTGCAAGATTTGTACTGGACAAACAAACAAACAAACAAGAAAGCAAGCTAATAAAAACACGGTAATAAAGCATCGCATCAACGAAGTATTATATCAACAATTCCATATAAAGAAAAAATAAATAAAAAGGAAGAAAAAGATTTGTACATTGGAGTTTTCACTAAACACTAAAATGTAGAAAAAAGTTTAATGCATTTGTTTGAAGTACAATAGCAAGTTGAAAAAAAAAATGGCAGAAGATTATTAAAAATGTGTCATAAAAACAGACATAAATAAATAGGTCTTTGGCCCAGAAGCGAACTATCAGAGACAAGCGACTAAACAAATAAATATTCTTTTCTGGGCGTGATCTTGAATCGTCATCGAAATAAATGTCTGATGCAAAAATCGCAATGTATGGTGATATTCTGTTTCAGAATTTAACCAGTAATTTAATATTTAAATTACAATGTTCAAGGGGAAAAATTCTTTATAGCTATAATTATATAAACGTACGTACATATGATATTTTTCATTAATTATATTTATATTTCCCCTGCTTTTGTTGTTTCAATTTGTTTCTTTAATGATTAAACTTAACATTTCATCTTCTTCACTTATTAAAAATTATTTGTAAACATATTTTTTTCAGAAAAATCAATCAGTTTAATCCCTTTGTGGGAAAACATAGTTTAGAGAAGTTTCATTGTATAAAATTATTCTTAACTATGTGAAGTGATATTTTGAGCAATTTAAACGGAATTATTATTATTTTTATTTATAAAATAAAAATAAAAAATAATAATGAATATTTTTTTATTCTTTTTGAAATTTATTTAAAGTATAATGGCTGAGAAAGCGGACAAAATCAGCCTGTATAGTATTATAAGCTCAATTGTACACATAAAAAAGAGTTTATATTTAAATATATTAATTTAAAATTGATGTCCTAATGTCAAAAAGTTGAAAGAGTTAGCGGGAATTTTTCGATGAGTTTTTGTTACCTTTTTCTTTAAACATACATAAATATATTTTTAATTAAATCCTTGTGTACTTTTGAAAAAGAACTGGCTTAAATATTTTTAAAAGTTGTTTAACTTACATTAAAATACCATTAACACAAAAATGGAAACATTATAAAAAGTACCAAAAATTAATAAAATAAAACAAAATAAAAATATGTATGCCATTTTTTTTTCCGTTAAACAATCTTAAGATGACGGTTAAGTTTAAAGAATGTCATCTATATATGAAAGCAGAAAATCTAAGCGAATATATATATAAAAAAAAGAAAGAAAGAAAAAAGAAAAAAGAAATGACCCTATCTATTAAGTGTGCAATAAAAGAAAAATACACCATTTTTTCTTACATTCATCACTATAAATAACTTCTCATATAGTTTTTTTTTTTTTTTTTTCCTTTAAAAATAATAAGTTAGGAACGTGACCCATATTAAGTATGACTTCCTTGAAAAATTGTGAAAAAAATTCTCTGGTGAAAGAAAAAATTATGACACGAAAAGTATTTTGATGTTATCTAGACATTTTTAGTCATTTAGAAGGAAAAAAGTATGACATAGAAATTCCCGCTGTTTAGTAAAAAGTAACCGTAATCTAATTGTTTTCTAACCTACTTAGCTGTTATTTTTTATCTGTATGCTGTATGCATACTTGTGTATATAAAAATTTATATTCAATACACTATTGCACGTTTGTACATATATTTAAAAAGTATATAAGTATTTAATGATAAACATGTTTTTGACAAAAATGATGAAAATTGAATTAATCATTTTTTTATGCTTAAAAATTAATTTTATAATTAATTGTCGCCATTGTCGCCAGATCTATTCCGTTTGGATTTCTATCTATTCAACTATTTGAAGGAATTTATTGAGGCTTAATTACTACAGAAATTGACTGAGTTTCTCCTCTTCATGCTGAGTGAATTTTGCTGGACACTATGCAGTTGCTATGCAAGTGTCCAGCCTTTACGAGCGCACATAAGGTAATTCCGGGAGAGTTGCCCCACCAGTAGAGATGCCCTACTTGATGTAATTTCAAAACGCAACGCTAGATGGCTCTGCGAGTCCGATTATTGTTTCAGATGAATGTTGAATAGTGTGCTGCTGAAGTTAAGTAAACTCTTTTCTTTGTTTTCTGATGTCACAACAATATTTCAAGTAAGTACAATGTTTTTTCTACTCTGTTATAAGGAGTGATGTTGCATTGTAAGGCTGGCACTAGTTAAAAAGAATGGATTTTTTTAATATAAGCTTAAAAACTTGTAGTAAGAAGTTGATCAGTCGACTTCGGACATTGTGCCGCCATTTTTTCTGTCTTGTACTTTGGATAGTTGCCGGGGCATGTCTCCCATACCAAAAGAATAGACGCCCCAGATTATATTCGAATGAGATGCCCCCCCCCCCATACATTTTCAGGGAGAAAAGTCTTTTAATTGCTTAAATTTTAAACTAATATTTTTAAAATCATATTGTTTGTATAAAATACCTAATATTTGTAAATCGTTAAATTTTTCAACTTAAAAATATTTTTTTCAACTATAAATTTAGATTAAAATTCATCAAATAAAATTCAAACTAGCGTGATCGATAGAAGTGGCAACACAAAACGAAATCACAAAAATACAGATTGAACCAAGATAAGAAAGCAAAAATAGCTCAGTATGTCAGACTGACCTTTCACATTTAAATTATAATGTAAACAAACTTGGGCGCTAACGAAACTGTAGGTGGGCGGTTAATTGTTCCGGTAAGTGTATATTATTGTATTTGTTCATGCAGTTGTTCAATGCTTTTTGTTTGTTTCAGGAAAGATGCCTGCAGTGTACAAAAGAAAAAACACTGGAACAGCTTGTGGGACCTAGAGAGAAGACCATTTAAAAGATACTCTCAGGAGACTAGAATCAGGGAAAATTGGTGTCAATGAAGCTACTAGGCACTATGGAATTCCTTCTCGGACACTTCGTCGTTGAAGAAAAACAGGTAATAATACCAAAACAAGTTCTTTGGGACCACAATGAGTGTTTGGAGTTGAAAACGAAAAACATCTCGTCAAGCACATCTAACGTTTAGAAAAATGTGGAATTGCTCCTGACACAGAGACAATTAGGACAATTGCGTTTCAGTTTGCTGAAAAACTAGGTCACAATCATTGATTTAATTTAGAAGCAAGAATAGCTGGGTAAGCCTGGCTGTCATCATTTCTTAGGAGAAACCCAGAACTAAGTATTAGACAATCCCAAGGGCTCTCTTTAGCAAAGGGGGAAGGCATGAATAGAGAAAGTGTTAATCATTTTTTTTTTATTCTCTCAAGAATATTTGATGAAAATGAATTCTCTACCAGAAAAGTTCGTGGCTACGAAAGGGCAAAAGATGTTCATGTTTTGATGTCTACACAGAGAGGAGGAAATGTTAAAGTCATTGTCTGTTGTAATGCAGAATCACAATATCTCCCCCTTCAGGTATTTTTAAAGGCGTTCAGGAAAAAAAAATGGTCATCCGATGGTCTTCCGATGGTCATCCACCTGGATATATGGTGTTCATCAACGAAAAATCATCGTACAGATACTTTTTTCAGATGACTTAAAGATCTTTTTGTTCAAAGAAAACCCCAAGGAAAGGTATTATTAATTTTGGACGGTCATGCATCGCACTTAAACTGTTATGACTTGCTGGAATTTGCGGACAAGAATAAAATTATAATTGTATGCCTGCCCAGCCATAGGACACAAGCTCTTCACACTCTTGACCAGTGTTTTTTTAAGCCACTAAAACACTACTTTCAAGAGGAAGTAAGGAAATGGATTGTTAGTCATCCAGGAAGGGCCATTGGGAGAATACAAGCTATAGAACGGATTGATAGAGGCTGGAAAAAGGCAGCTTCTGTTGACACTGCTATTAATGGTTTTCGGGAGACGGGAAATTTTCCTCTAAACCATGCAGCGATTCCAAACCACATCTTTTCCATAAGTGAAGAATTGAAACAGACAGGTGAACAGTCCCAAATTTCTGAATCGATTGAACAAACATCCTTCCCGAAAAAAAAAAAAATATATATATATATATATTGCACCAGATTTCTCCTGTACCTAGGTTAGAGGAAAGAGACAAGAAAGATACAGTCGGCTAAGGTTATTACATCCCAGGAGCACGTCGAAGAAAGAAAGCTAAAATCCGCTGTTAAATTTAGCAAAGCGTCAAAACAGCTGGTAATTGACATGCCCATTGAAAAGGACGAAAGTGGTCCTAAAAACAATTGTGAGGAGAATGTGAGGAGAATTACTATTTTACAAAAGAAACAGTAGATTGTATAAATTGCATAAAGTGCCATAAATGGTTACATGAATCATGCGCAATATACGAAGGTCTGTGCAATGTTTGCGGGAAAGCGAAAATTAGAGAATAGAAAAAGAAAAATATTATCTTAATAAATTCGACATATTTCGTAATATTTTTTCATTATACTTTCTAAACTGTAAATATGAAATTTTCAAATATATATATATATATATATATATATATATATATATATACATATATATAGTAATTTTTTCAATAGTTTATGTGTTTTATTCTAAATTTTACATATTTTACATCTTGTCTATGGTAACTAAATATTTTATTATTATTATTATTATTATTATTATTATTATTATTATTATTATTTTAATAGCTTACGTTTCCTATGTTATAAACTACTGAAAAATTGTTATGAACTACTGACCATTGTTAAAATCCTTTAATATATTTTTTTATACAGGTAGGGCATCTCTCCGACATGAGTGGAGCATCTCACCCACAACTTCGGGAGAGATGGCCAAATGTAGTAATGCCGCAATTTTATTTTTTTCTTTAGAAAATTTACTGTATGGTACAAAGAACTATTTAGTATTAATAAACAATATCTATTATGTATTTACCACAAATTTTCGTTGTCATCGCTAATACTCAATTTATTTTATAGCTCCCTTTCCTTAAATGGGGCATCTGTCCCAGAATTACCTTATCTCAATATGAGCGATGGAATATTTGAAAGTCTTCATATATATACAAAGGCAAATTTCTATGTTTATGTTACCAATAATTTTCTTGATAAGAAAAGATGATAGAAAAGTATAGTTATCTGAAAATGTTTTTTGTCCCAAAAGCGAGTATTCTATCTGTTAAGCGTGGGGACGATATTAATGGAACACCCTGTAAACTATCTTTTAACAAAATTGTACATTAATTCTAATATTTAAACGGGTAGGCATTAAATATAAGTTAAATTTCTCTTTTAACGAAGTATTACCTATTTTCTTCAAAATAATATAAATCACAGCACTTCTTGAAACTTTCAACCAAAAGGTGGCCGGTTATCATATGAGAAAAAAAATGTATCCAAACATTGTCACTAATAAAAAGAAGTTGTCATTTTTAATTGACAACCTAATATGACCTAAATTATTCCAATTTGAATTCCCATATACACAGACTTACATGGAAATCAGCCCCTAAATCTTTGAATTTCTTATCCAGGAATCCTCAATACACGTAACTACATCAAAAAAATAATAATAATAATAATAATAATAATAATAATAATAATAACATTAATAATAATGATCAGCATTGAAATTTGGATTTGAAACTAGTACATAGTATTTTCACATGAAAAGAACTATGAGATGTCATAGATAGATAGTAGATGTATAGATAGACAGGATTATAGAATCATAGATAGACAGTTATTTTCGCATGAAAACATTTATCCATCCTGAGCAGTTTTTCGGAACATGGTAAAATTTAGCAAAGAATTTCCATCACATATATTTATCAATTACATACACAGGGAAAAATGTATTAATTTAATTTTCAGTGTCTTTTTATACACATTATAAGTTATGTACACACCACACATAGTACTTGCATTTAGAACAGTATAAGAGACATATAAGACCAATTCATGTATGATCATTTAAATAAAATTATTCCAGTTGCTTAAAAAGATATAAAATAAAACCCTCATACGAGCTTTAGAATTTTTAAACATTTAGTCTAAAGCTGAGGATAATAGAAAAAAAAATCTTTACATGTTCATTAATTCTTTATTATTTTTCTTCATAAAAAAGAAATATATTTATTTACATGTTCATAATAAATCTGAAATAAGTACTTTATGAAAGATTAAAATTTCACAGACCAAAAAAATATATTATATCTAAAACGCAATATTTGTATGTTTTTATAGACTAAACAAAAACGAAAAATCATGCGGTTCACTTAGACTGAAAACGCTTTCCATCTGCACGCACACGTAAAATCTTTTAACCTTTAATGTATTGTCTCAATGATAGCACTTCAATAACACATTTTGTTTTTAATTAAGAAAGAAAAATTCTGGAGTGACCCCACTCGACTTTCCGCACTTTAGGTAACTAACGGTTGTTTAAATTAGTGGATTTGCATATCAGGAGCCTTAGTGTTCTAATTTCATCACTCATTATTAAGCAGATAACTTTCATTTATTCCATATTATTTAAAATAATTATTAATCTACCTACCTATCTATCTATTTATCATTTATATATGTATAAACACATACATATAAATGATTGACTCTCTATATAACCAGATATGGTTCTGTGGAAGGCTACCGCCCCCTCAACCAGCGGTTTTATCTATCTGTCTCTCCCTATATATGTGCACATTTAATTGTAACTATTACTTGTATAGATTCTTTCAAAATACGTGTTCCAAATTTCATAAAAAATGATTTTATAACGGATCGGAATTATTTTGCGTTGTACTATAAACTAATTACCAATTTTATGCCTACCATTTTCTACAAAAATCATGGTTTTAAACATTCTAATAACATACGTTTATTTAACTAAGTTAAAGACACCACTGCTTGTAACCCTTAAAACTTGCGCCATTGTTCTTCTCCTCCACAAAAGACACGTTAAAATAACCGTTAATTAACATCTATGGATTTGAATCACTCGAGGTAGATTCTTCGGTTCTAGGGAATCTAGCGCCAGTTGCTTCAAATTTATAGTTATTATTAAACGCTTCTTTTTACATTTATTTTGTGAGGGTGTCGAACAATGGGGTAGATTTTAAGAGTTACGTGCACTGATGTCTTTATCTTATGTGTAATGGAGTTTAACCATGTTAAAAGACACTTATAAGAAATACCCTCCATAGACCGTAATGATACAAAATACTTTTGTCTGTGTCTGTATACGCCCCAAACGCTATATACACCAATAAAAACTATACAACTATTTCCTTCAAACTCATTAATAATTGACCCATATTTGCTATACTTGGATGATTACAGAATGTCAACATAATTCTTTTGTGTGGTCCAGAAAATAAATTATTTATTATATGAATACATTTTTGCTGGATTAAATATACTTTTAAGCATCTTAATAATATATGTTAATTACATTATGTTGAATGCAGCGTGGAACCTTTAAAATGCGCTTAAATAAAAATTTGTCCATAGACTCTAATGTTAAGAAATTCTTTTGTGTGTCCCTTTAAATCAGCCATAAACATTTAGTTGTAAATAACTCTAAAATGAGAGATCGTATTAAGGCCAAAGTTGGAGGTATATAACTAGACATCATGGCAGACACAAATATAAATTTGCAACAATCTACGATCATTCGTTTTCGAGTTCAGCGAGATATAAAATCCATTTTAACAGACAATAACAAGAAAGAACAATAGAAAGAACAATAAGAAAGATACAATAAATACGAAAGAAAAGTAGAAATTTGCTAAAACGAAATAATCAAAAATCACACCAGTGTTGGTATATGTATTTGAACAGCTATTAAACAAAATACATCGACATATTATTCTATGCTGATACTAATGGCTTGCCGATTTTCAGCCGTTAATGGTCTGATAAAAATAACTTGCATTAGACAAGTAATGTTTTTTACTAGCAGTTGCTAGCATATACCTGATTCTTCGCCGGAGAACCGCTATTTTTCTCGACTTTGCTAATTTTGTTCCATCTACTTACCGATAAGTTTCTATTTGTTGGTAGAACAAACTAATTCGTACACATATTTCGCAGTGAATGCAAATTTAGCTTACCTTCAGTCAAATTAAACTTACTTAGATACATATATAATATGTACATGCGCCCTTATGAAGAGTAATTCAATATTCAGTTGTAATAGCAGAATTACAGTACTCTGGCGTAGAATATTGAGGATTCTGAATGTAAACTTAGCCAATTTCATGGAAACAAACTCTAATATTGTTTAAAGTTAACATTAGATTATGTATCCATTAATGTTAATGCTTTCATCTAGTTTATAATTAGTAGCAGACATCTTAGTAATAATTTTAGTATCCATTACGTGCCACTTATTTCAACATCATTTAGACCATAACTATTCCCCAGACAGTTCAAACCTAGCATTCCCGATTTTGCAGTTTTGCATTTAAAGGGATGAAATAGGGAGAAATTGTATTATCATAATGATAATAGATTAAAACTTGTAAAGCAGCAATATATATATATATATATATATATATGTGTGTGCATGAATAAGTTATATCATACTTATGAATTTCGTTGTATGAAAGGGAATATTGTCCTATTAAAAAATGCAGTTTTCTAGATATTTAAAGTGATACCGAATAACAATATTTAGGCTCCAGGCTCTTAGACTCCATGGGAATTTTAGAGTATGTAATAAGAAATCAAAATGAAAATCTGCACTTTTATATCTCTGAACATACCGCTTACCTTCACATTCATCAAGGTTGAATTTTTATTCACCCAGAAATTTTACTAAAAAGGGAAGTGTGAATTAGTAAAATCGCTATTGTAACCAAACCAAGCTTAAATTTAAGAGCATGATCGAAAACATTGTGTACCGTACAAATTTGCTGCAACAACTCCCATGGGGGTAAGATATACCCTCTCTTAGTTTTTTTTATTTCTATAAAAGCCAACAAAACACGCATCTTAGTGTGAACGTATGGTACAGTGCTAGCGTGCTTGACTTTGGATACGGAGGGCATGGGATCCGCAAGGGCGATTTGTATTTTATTTTTTTATTTCAACTAAAATATTTTTTTTGACATTTTTAATTAATTAAATCATTAATTTAAGAGAAAATATTAATTATATTAAAACAAGGTTTTTTTTTTTTTCCAGCGCGGACAATTTGATATATATATATATATTTTTTTTTTTAACCAATTTATTTATTTATTTATTAAATTTAAAGAAATTAATAATATAACGGGAAATACTTATATATTATATTTAAGTAAGATTTTGTTAAACGTTACATTCAGATAAAATTTTGTTAATCATTTTTATATAAATTATTAATTACTATTTTTTCACGACGACATTAATAGCAAGAGTTAATCGTCTGCTCGCAATTGTATTATTTATTCAGGCAATTTTTTGCATGAAAAATCCTGAATGATGAACAGATGTTGCTTAACTATTCAACGTCGCATTTAATTTTTTTTTCAAATATTTCATTAAACAACTGTCAAATTTCGTGGTGTCGGAAGAACTGACAATAATATTGAAGACAATGACAAATTTTCTCAAAATGATTTTAAAATTTATAATTAATTTACATCTAAAAATAATTGAAAATCAGGGTAAAATATAAATTTTACAAATCAAGTAATCTCGACGAAAAGCCAAATATTTGACAAAATTTTCGTGTCACCACCATGGGCATTGTTGCAGCAAATTTGCAATGTACCCAATGTTTTCGACCCTGCTCTTTAATTTAAGAATGGTTTGGTTTCAATGGCAATTTTACTAATTCATACTTCCCTTGTAAGTTCAACGAAACTTTTGTCTATCAATCATACTCTTTTACCGAAGAAAGTCATTACTGTTTTAGTTAAAGACTTTTTTGTGATGATACTCATGCAGATTTTGTTTCACAACCGTCTTTGTACAGTTCGTGTTCTTAAACTTACAACACAATTTATGAAATTGGACTTTCAAATCATATATTTTAAATACAGTAGAACCTCAATTATCCAAAGTAACTGGGCCCGACTATCTTTCTAAAAATCGGAATTTTTGGATAATCCAGAAATGCAACAAATGCTGAATAATAGTAAAACAATAGCAAAATAGAAACACGAACAAATTACTTCAATTTTAATTTTTAAATTAAGTACCTTTCACACATTTCACAAGTGTTTGAAAGAAGTTTTGTTTGTCACAATTTCGACTGCCTTTGCGTTGCAGCTCTATCACGAAGTTTTTTAATACAATTAGTTCACAGATATCAGTCTTTCTGCTGCTCTAGCCATGCAGATCTTTTTTGCAAATTCCAGAAGATTCAAACACCTGTCCCACACATTCCTGTTCTCTCCTAATTCGTACTTGTCAGAGTTATCACTAAGAGACATATGATTAATAGTGTTATTTTTTAGACTTGATTAATCTTTGATAACTATTTAAAATCATTTCTGTATAAAAATTGTAGTATCAAAATTTCCCTTTGAGAGAACGCTGGTTCTAGTCCCCACCACAGCCTAAGGAAGTTCAAGTTAAATTTATGGATATTCTAACCCTAACAACGCATCTTCTGCACAGGACATCCTCAGGATATCCTATGGGTAAAAAAAAAATCAGGTACATCCACCAGACATATTCTTGATAACCGTACTGTTAAGGAAGGAAGAGGATCCAAAATATTTATCTATACTCCTAGTCCGAAAAGTAATGCTTGCACACGGGGTGTGGTAGTAAAATAAGATTTAAAAATGAATTTTGCACATACAAAATGTTTGCAAATTTTGCCTACAAGTAATATGATAGTTAAAAATGAAAATAAAAATGGATATTGGTAAACCAAGACATTTGGTTGAAAGAGTTTTGAATAATGGAATTTGTATTATTTTGATTTTCACAGTTTACATTATTTCGGCTTAATCTTTTTCCAACACACCAAAACGTTCACTTTCGGCTTTAATCGCTCTTCAGATTCTCGAATACATTCGACCAATCTTTTTAGCGATTACACAAACCAAGGATTCTTTTATATCTAAAGCAGGTAAAACACAATTTTTCCCTTGCATTTTTTAAGCATACTAATCATAATTTTTCATAAAAATAATGCCTTGAAACAAATTTACTTTGTAACATGTCAATCGTTTCCAGTAAAACATTCAAAACGGTTTTCTCAAGTGTAACTACTGATTAAACATGTTTAAATTTTATAACATTATATTAAAATTTTTAAATAATTATTTTTTAATACATTAATTTTATGGTAAAAAAATGAAAATATCCTCGTATCTTCAAACATTTATTTTTCCAGAATATATTGGAAAATAAAGATGAAATATTTCGATGTTAGAGTTTATTTCTTTCATGTATCCTTCTAAATAAAAATGCTTTTTTTCCTGTCAGCAGGTCCGTAACAAAATATTTTTGTTTCAAAAAAAAAAAAAAAAAAAAAAAAAAAAAAAGTGGAAGATATATTTTCACACTTTTATGACCCCTCATATGAAAGTTCCTTTTTGTATGAACATCTTTGTGAAGTGTTCAGCATATTTTCTGATTCATGCGTGCTATGCGATATCTTTATATGCAAAAAATGGATATTGAAAAGAAGATTTCTTTCACAACTAAAAACACTGTTATGTTTTTGCACTAGAATATATGAGCTTATTTTCCTTCGGTGCGAAAAATTATATAAAAAGTTTCTTTTTGAGATCCATATAAGAATTTTTATTGTTTTTGAATTTGAATTATTACTGTCTATATTTTTTATTAAGGGAAGGGGGGTTAAAAATAAATTTAAAGTTTTTCAAAACAATTCACTTATTATTTGTAATGTTCATTTTTTAAAGGAATATAATTATGCATATAAAAATATTCTTTAACATTAACTTTTAAAATCATTGTATTACGCTGTTATAAATATTGGTCATCGGTGTCTAATAAAGAAAAAATATGATTTTATTTTTCTTTATAAATTTATATTACAACAATATTTTTTCTACTAAATGTCATCTGTCAAAATTTTATATTATTCTTATAGTTTGTAAGTGTTAGGGTAAATTACTTAAACATGAAAAATATTTGACAATTACAACAATTGTTGTATATATTCGTAGATAATTAATCCGAAAGCCATTCTTCTTTATAATTCTTTTCATGCTAGATATTTCTACCAATGTAGTAATGTTTTATGACTTCATTTAGTCCGCCCGTCTGTTTTTACCTTAAGTTTTATAAAAGAAAAAACATTTAAGAAACTGATATTTTTGACTAAGTTACACGACAAAATGCATCTTATAGTTAAAAAAGTGTGTAGTATAGACCCTGACTATACAATATCTACCAATAAGTTTTTGGACACTTCAAATTTCGACATTTTGTCAAATATTTAGAAAATTTGTTGAGAAATTATCTTGAAACTTTGGGAGTATAAAGTAGATGTTATACATCATATATTTCAGCGAAAGTTTTGTCCTAAAGAGTAAAAGGGATCCTGTAAAAAGTTTAAAAAAAAAAAAAAAAAAAAAAAAACAGAATATTTTGGACCACCCTGTAGAATTTAATTATTGAAAGACATTGGACCCCTCCCCCTCTCTTCAGATTTAGCATGTCAAATCGAATTCCAGATAAGTGTTTCGTTGGGAGCAGTAACAAGGGAATAAATGGCTTGGTGAAAGGGGGTATAATAAAGATCAAAGCACAAAATTCTCGTTCATATCACCTCCCCTTTGTATTGTATCCTTCTTTTGTCCCCTTCGCGGTGACCCTTTCATAATTCTTTCTACCCCATAATAGCCCTGCATAGCCGTATACCTTAATATCGTAGGGCGTGGGGGATTATAGTGATGGACGGAATTAAGCAATTGAGAATTGTGAAAAGTCGAAGGAAACGTCTATGTCATTAGTCGTTTTACTCGAGAATTTTCAGTACTCGTTAATTTAACTATTGAGGTATGTTCCTTCTGGAAAAGTAACAGCTTAACGAACAATGCAAAAGAAGGACCCCATTTTTGGAAGAGTTGACTAACTGCACTCGTAATCTAATACAGTTTGGTTCATTTCATATAGAACTAAGGTGAAAATAAGATGTCTGGCAAGAAAAAAAGGAATTGTTCTTTCATTGGGAGAAAAAGCAAAGATATTAGAAAGACTTAAAAATGGCGAAGCAGGTACAAAATTATCAGTGGAGTATGGTGTAGGAAAGTTTATAATATCAGAAATGAAAAAGAATCAAGATTCCAGAATAAATTTTATAATAGCACTTGAAAGTGATGAAGGAAGCTTAAAACGAAGATCTTTGAAAAGATCTTATGATGATGAAGTTCATAAAGCTCTGTACATGTTATTTTTACAAAAACTCTCATCTGGTCATCCAATATCTGAACCCCTATTATGTGAGACGGTCCTAGTTTTCAATAGAAAGCTGAATGGAGAATATACATTTAAAGCAAGTTCTTGGTAGCTTCAAAATTTTAAGTTTCGCCATGGTATACGAAATATCGGATTACATGGTGAAAAACTGTCTGCTCCTACGGAGGTTGCTGCAAAATTCATAAAATCATTTACAGAATTTATTGAAGCTGAAAAATAGGAAGAATTCATTTATAATGCAGATGAGACTGGCCTTTTTTGGAGATCTCTACCATGAAAAAAGTTAGCATCTAGATTCTAAAAAAAAAACGCTTCTGGTAATAAATTAAATAAGGAAATAATAACGATTCTCACGTGTGCAAATGAACCAGGAAATCATTGAATGCCACTGTTCATGATAAGAATGCCAAAGAAGCCTGGATGCGTCAGTATGCCCTGAATAAAGTGTGAAGGTTTTTCTATTGTCACAATATCCTTTAAATTGTCTGTCCAGTTATCCGAACTTTTGCTTATAGGGTCTGTCACAACATGTTCGGGTAATCGGCGCTCTACTGTATTTTGGCTCCAGACTCTTAGACTCCATGGGAATTTTACAGTATGTAATAAGAAATCAAAATGAAAACCTGCACTTTTATATCTCTGAACATACCGCTTACCTTCACATTCATCAAGGTTGAATTTTTATTCATCCAGAAATTTTATTAAGTCCAACGTAACCTTTGTCTGTCAATCATACTCTTTTACCGAAGAAAGTCATTACAGTTTTAGGTTAAGTATTTTTTGTGAAGATACTCATGCAGATTTTCTTTCACAACCGTCTTTGTACAGTTCGTGTTCTTAAACTTACAACACAATTTATTAAATTGGACTTTCAAATCATACATTTTAAATACATTAGAACCTCAATTATCCAAAGTAACTGGGCCGGACTATCTTTCGAAAAATCGGAATTTTTGGATAATCCAGAAATGCAACAAGTGCTTAATAATAATAAAACAATAGTAAAACAATAGCAAAATAGAAACAAGAACACTTCAATTTTAATTTTTAAATTAAGTATCTTATACACATTTCACAAGTGTTTGAAAGAAGTTTTTGTTTGTCACAATTTCGACTGCCTTTGCGTTGTAGCTCTATCACGAAGTTTTTTAATACAATTAGTTCACAGATATCAAAGTCTTTCTGCTACTCTAGCCATGCAGATCTTTTTTGCAAAATTTCCAGAAGCTTCAAACACCTGTTCCTCACATTCATGTTCTCTCCTAATTAGTACTTGTCAGAGTTATCACAAAGAGACATATGATTAACACTGTTATATTTTAGACTTGATTAATCGTTGATAGCTATTTAAAATAATTTCTGTATCAAAATTGTAGTATCAAAATTTCCCTCTGAGGGAACGCTGGTTCTAGTCCCCTCCACAGCTTAAAGAAGTTGAAGTTAAATTTATGGATATTCTAACCCTAACAACGCATCATCCAGACATGACATCCTCAGGATATCCTTTGAATAAAAAACATACCAGGTACATCCACGGGATATATTCTTGACTAGCTGACCCGTCCGGCTTCGCACTGATGAACAAATTTTAGTTAAAGATGGATTGATATGTAAAAAATCAAGAAATATATCAGTTTATATGTTATAGTCAGGCAATATTATTAACTGCAAAGTCAAAATATAATTTTACAATTATTTTTTTTAATTAGTTGTTAAATGTTGGCAATTTTTACTTAATGCAATTTATTTATTTATTTATTTATTTCATAAAAAGAAACATTTCTTTACTCATGAATAAAAAATATTGAAAAATAAACCTATGACATGAAAATGTTTTTGATAAAATTGACATCAAAATAGCTTTAATTATTATTTATTTTTTCATTTCGCAAATATATTTAATTTTTTCCATAATTTATTATTATTTTAATAATGTATATTAAAGGAGAAATCAATAATATGAAACAATATTCGTACAATATATACTATTACAGAATCTGGTGTGAAACAACCACACGACTTCCATTACCCAATATTACACGTAATATATACAATTTTTGGAGATATTACTTGCATTTTTTGAGATTTTCGAGTAAGAGAAACTTGATACACGTATAAAGACACATACAACAGAGTTTGCATAGCGAGTTAAAAAATAAGGGGGAAAAAATAGATAGTTATTTTTTTAATCACGAATTTCCGAGATCTAAAACTGAACTACCTAATCAGGATGACCGTTAATATTCCTGTAATAAGCACGTAATACTTGAGAAAGGTTATCTAAATTGGATTAAAGACAAAATTTTCAAGAATACGTTAGAGCCGTTTTAGAGATACCAACTTTTACCAAAACTTAACATACTCAATTATTGACCTAAAAACAATAATTACATACAAAAGGATATTTAATAGGAAGTTAACATGGCGAGTTTGAAAAAAATCCGTACAGGCGTTTTTAAAGGAACGCACTTGCGAAGTCTGAAATTGAGCTGTTTATAGAGGACGCCTATCAATTTTCCTGAACTAAGCAACTTTTCAATCGAAAGGGCATCTAATATATTATTTAAATAGCAACTTTGAGGAAAATCATTAGAGGTGTTTTTGAATATGGGCTTAGGGTCCCATTTCTGGTTTTCGATGACCCAATTCCGGTTTTTCAATTTTCACGAAAATTTGGAAAATTTATCTGTACACCAGACCTGAATCACTTGTGAAGTTTAGTAGTTCTATTTTTATTAGTTTTGGAGATATGACAGCCAGAAGATTACACACACACGTGCACATATACACACACACTGACCAATTGCCAAAACCTATACAATACTTCCACTACCTACGGTAGTAGGGTAATTGAAGTAAACACATACATCTCGTATTTACTACGATAATATACAGATTTTCGTATTACGTTTTCGATCGCCAAATACAAAAATCGCCAATGACGATAGATATCAAATCTATGCTTTGTTTTCAATTAAAATATTGAAAATTTTAATTAAAAATTTATTTTACCAAAATTTATTATAGCTTCTAGCACTTAGAGAGAGACAGTGTAACTTTTGATTATTGAAAGAAAAAAAAAAAAAAAAAAAAAAAGAAATCGGCTTTTTAGTTCTAGCGATCGTTCTCTACATATGCATATAAACCTTTCTTTTTTTTATATTAGTATAGCTATAGAGCATAGGTATATTAAATAGGTTTCCAGTCAACATAATGTAACTCAAATAATTAAATGCTATTTACATTTCAGTAATGGCTGTATGCGCTATGTATATTGAACTACTTGCCATAACTGTTAGTTGCTAAAAATAGTCGCGAAATAAATTTAAACATCTCAATACGCAAGCGAAGTATGACATCACTGACCGCCCGTGGATGCAAGAAAAAGATTTTCCATGTTAATCGCTCATTGGTTTTTTTTTTTTTTTTTTTTTTTTTTTTTTTTATTAAAATTCTAGAAGAATTATTTCCCGATTTTAATCCTCATATTTGGGTATAGATATGAATTAGTTATTGTATGCATGCGTTAGATTGAGTTATTTTGCTGTCAAATTGACAAAATTTTAATTTTAAATTTCAAAACTGTCACTCTCGGCGTTTTTTGTATTTGGCGATCAAAAACGTAATACAAAAATATACATGCCAGATGTATATTTTCGTAATATGTATTGTACGAAATATTGTTTCATATTATTCGTTACACTCTTAATGTAAGTTTTTAAAATAACCATGATTTTTGAAAGGAATTAAATTATATTCGCCAGATAATTTGGCGATAATTTTTTTTTTTTTTCTGCCAAGGATGACGGATATCAAATCTATTCCGCTGCAACATATTAGTATATTATATCAGATACTTTATTTAGACATTTGAAAACAAATTTGACTTCAAATTATGATAGAATATTTATCCTTTCCCTTTTAATTAGTTTATTAGTTGGATGTTTATTGTGTAAATATCATCCTTTGAAATGAAATGTTTATGTTTTCAATCGAATATGGAAATTTGCCATTTTTTTTTCTACAGTTTTGAAATTTAAAATTCCAATTTTATCAATTTTACAACAAAAACAATTTAATCTAACGGATACACATGATACCTAATACATATCTGTATCCAAATATGGGGATTAAAATGGGGAAATAATTTTCCTCGATCTTTATTATTTTTTTACAAAAAATCCATTTCACTTTTTATATTATTGTTCGCGTGAAAATATATTTTATTATATGTCTAAAAATAAATTAATTCGTAAATCTTTTTGGCAACAATTATAAATTAAAATAAATAATATTATAAAATAGAATTTCTTATTTTATTTTATTTTATTTATTTATTTATTTTTAAATTCCAATTTCGTTTACACACATCAGTTTAAACCACGGAGTAATAAAGACTCCGTGGTTTAAACATTGATGCTTAGATATTATATCATATCATATCAAATTAAATTATTAGAAAAATAAACACTTTTAATTCTATAATGACGTCAGATTTAACGTGTAAGTTTAACAATTAAAAAAGCTTTATATGAATTTCAATTTAATGCACGTGCAGATATATTTCTTTTCTTTTCACGTCAAGATATTTTAAAAACGAAATGAATATGTAAATGTTTCTTTTATGTTGGCAGCAGCTAATTTTTTTAATATTTCATTATTTCCATTTCTATTACTGCTTCTATGGGGATTTTAATTAAAATGCTCAGATTTTAAACTAAAATTTATTTTATCAAAATTAAATATAGCCTATAACAATATGGCATACTGTAGCTTTCGGTCAGTGAAAGAAGTTTTTAAATCGGTTCAGTAGTTTCAGAGATTACCCTCCACAAACAAACAATTTTTTGCGCTTTATATAATGATATAGACAACCGTACTGTTAAAGAAGGAATTGTATCCAAAATATTTATGTATACTCCTAGTCCAGAAAGTATTGCTTGCACATGGGTGTGGTAGTAAAATAAGATTTAAAAATGAATTTTGCACATACAAAATGTTTGCAAATTTTGCTACAAGTAATATGATAGTTAAAAATGAAAATAAAAATGGATATTGGTAAACCAAGACATTTGGTTGAAAGAGTTTTGAATAATGGAAGTTGTATTATTTTGATTTTAACAGTTTACATTATTTCGGCTTAATCTTTTTCCACAACACCAAAACGTTCACTTTCGGCTTTAATCGCTCTTCAGATTCTCGAATACATTCGACCAATATTTTTAGCGATTACACAAACCAAAGATTCTTTTACGTCTAAAGCAGGTAAAACACAATTTTTCCCTTGCATTTTTTAAGCATACTAATCATATTTTTTCATAAAAATAATGCCTTGAAACAAATTTACTTTGTAACATGTCAATTGTTTCCAGTAAAACATTCAAAGCGGTTTTCTCAAGTGTAACTACTGATTAAACATGTTTAAATTTTATAACATTATATTAAAATTTTTAAATAATTATTTTATAATACATTAATTTTATGGTAAAAAAAATGAAAATATCCTCGTATCTTCACATATGAACATCTTTGTGAAGTGTTCAGCATATTTTCTGATTCATGCGTGCTGTGCGATATCTTTATATGCAAAAAATGGATATTGAAAAGAAGATTTCTTTCACAACTAAAAACACTGTTATGTTTTTGTACTAGAATATATGAGCTTATTTTCCTTCGGTGCGAAACATTATATAAAAAGTTTCTTTTTGAGATCCATATAAGAATTTTTATTGTTTTTGAATTTGAATTATTACTGTCTGTATTTTTTATAAAGGAAAGTGGGTTAAAAATAAATTTAAATTTAAAGTTTTTCAAAACAATTCAATTATTATTTGTAATGTTCATTATTTAAAGGAACATAATTATGCATATTAAAATATTATTAAACATTAACTTTTAAAAACATTGTATTACGCTGTTATAAATATTGGTCATCGGTGTCTAATAAAGAAAGAATATGATTTTATTTACCTTTATAAATTTATATTACAACAATATTTTTTCTACTAAATGTCATCTGTCAAAATTTTATATTATTCTTATAGTTTGTAAGTGTTAGGGTAAATTACTTAAACATGAAAAATATTTGACAATTACAACAATTGTTGTATATATTCGTAGATAATTAATCCGAAAGCCATTCTTCTTTATAATTCTTTTCATGCTAGATATTTCTACCAATGTAGTAATGTTTTATGACTTCATTTAGTCCGCCCGTCTGTTTTTACCTTAAGTTTTATAAAAGAAAAAACATTTAAGAAACTGATATTTTTGACTAAGTTACACGACAAAATGCATCTTATAGTTAAAAAAGTATGTAGTATATACCCTGACTATACAATATCTACCAATAAGTTTTTGGACACTTCAAATTTCGACATTTTGTCAAATATTTAGAAAATTTTTTGAGAAATTATCTTGAAACTTTGGGAGTATAAAGTAGATGTTATACATCATATATTTCAGCGAAAGTTTTGTCCTGAAGAGTAAAAGTGATCTTGTAATAAGTTAAAAAAAAACTCAGAATATTTTGGACCACCCTGTAAAACTTAATTATTGAAAGACATTTTGGCTGCAGTATGTGGTTATGAGGATTTTTTAATTATCTGTATAAATTTTTATTGGGCTACCGCACATATTTATTGAGATATAATGCTCTCTTTAAAAAAAGATTGAAAGAAAAAAAAAAAAACTTTTTTAATTATGGCATCTACGGTATTAGACCGAGAGCAAAGCCCTTTATGGGAAACTTCGCGTAGTACATTACACACAGCATACTACAATAAAAATAAATATCTTAATAAATATGAATATTTAAAAAAAAATATTTTTTAACTACGCATGCGCATGCTTTTCATTTCTATTATTTACTATCTAAAAAAAATTGAGTTAGTTACATGAAAACTCTAAAAAAATATCGTTCTTCTAAAAATAAATAAATAAATCTATATGAATAAAGAGAAGTGTCTGTGTGTCTGTGTGTGTGTCTGCGCTCTGGTGCTCACACTACTAATCGCAGAGCCACCAAATTTGGCATATAGGTACCTGGGACCCTGCAGAATTTTTTTTTTTTTTCGATTTTAAAAATTGGCTTCAATGTTTCCTTTTTCAGAAATTTCTTTCGTTTCAGAAGTCTGCGTATCTTAGCAACGGCTATTAAACTATTTATTTATTTGAATTCATTTGAGGAAGAAATCTTTTTTAATATATTTATTGAAATCAAATAGTTATACACATACAGTAGAAAAATTAAATATATTAAATTTTTAGATTTTGGGATATAGGTACCTGGGACCCTGCAGGAGTGCACCTCATCGAGATTTTTTCAAATTTCTAATTTCAATTTTTAAATTAATGTTTTTCCGATTTTAAATATTGGCTTCTTTGTTTAATTTTCATAGATTTATTGTTTTGCTTCAATCGTCTGCGTATCTTAGCAACGGCTATTACGGAACTTATTTTTATTTAATACATTCATTTAAAGGCGATTTTTTTTTATTTGTTATATTTATTGAAAATAAAATCGCAATGCAGTAGAAAAAATTAAGTATAATTAGTTTTAAATTTAAAAACGTATTTATAACAGATATGTTTAATTTTTTATGGTAGAACAACTTCTTATTTTTCATTTTTTAATTAATTCCTTTAAAAGAAAAAACTTTTATTCATTATTTTTTTATTTATTTACAGTATTTATCGGGAAAAGTGGTAGTATATTAGTAAAAAGGATTAAAATGATTAAAATGTATTTGTTTTTCTATATGTATATTAATACATATTAATCTACATTTTATTTTATTTTATTTTATTACATTGGTCAGAATCAAATCGTAATATAGTGCAAATAGCATGGGCAATAAAATACATGGTTCAAAACTAAAATATTTAATAGATGCTGAGATACAGTCATTTTTAAAATTGCTGTTCTTAAATAGTAACAGATCCCCCCTGTCGTCGAAAAATATCCAGATTGAAGTGCCCGGGAAAGATCTTTCTGCAGACAGTGGGAACCTGGAACCCTCGATACAGCACGGGCGGTAAAAGAGGTGCCGTAGACAGCGGGTACCCGAAGCAAGGTTTGGAGTAATTTCAGTTTCATTTTTATTCTTTATTTTTTTTTTCTTAAGTTTTTGTCTCTAATGTGATGTAAAAAAATAAATATTAATTCAATTCTTTCGAAAATTCATTTAAATATAGTGACCAGCGAAGTGGGCGTAGCCTGCTAGTAAATAAATAAAATGATAAAAGATTTTATCCATATTTCATTACAATCAGCGAAGAATATATTACTATTAGACATTGGCTGAAGCAAAATAAAAATGTGAGTAAAACCCTCTATAGTTTAGCTTTTATTTTGAGTTGATCTGAAATTATGTCTCTTTCTATGTCTCATAAGTTTTATAAATTTACACTATATTTGTTTGGTGCTTTCATATATAAGTATCTCAATGCTTTTGGCTATTATATTATTCAAATAGAATTTTTTAGGCTTGTTCTTGCGTAGTTAAGTGCAATTTAGTGAAAAAGCCCACATATCGTAAGCTATTCTACATATTTTATTTCTGATTGCATTATTATCTTTACGTTCTAGACATCAGGAAACCCCAAAATGATTTCAGAATATTTTCTCTGTGTTCATGGGAGGAATTGAGGTATACAGAACGTTTTGTTTTCGACCGATGATCATCGGAAAACGGCTGGACAGAATGCAATGACACTTGGCTCAGATGTAGCTCTGTACTAAACTTAAAATTATATCCATCGAACTTTTAAATTTTTTTATTAGATTTACGATATGTGAGAAAAAAACCTCTTCTGTAACCAATTAAAAATTATACGTAGGTATTTAGATACTACTTTGAAATGACTATATTTCATTAAAAACTCGACTATTTATTCGTTGTTATTTTGTTTTTTAATGTAATCTCGGAATTCTGTTACGCAGACGATATCTTTCCTCATTTCTGAAAGTTCTTTTTAAAATTTCCATTTCCATTTAAGAGTAAATGAAATATATTTTATTGCAAGTAATAGTGATTCAGAAGTAAGTTTTTTTTTTTTTTTTAAGCGCTTTTAAGTTCTATATTTATTTTTTAAACTGAAAAGTAACAATCGTATAGATTATCTGAAGGGGAAATTATACTTACAATCTTTGTAAACAATATTTAATTTAGAACAACGAGACTTATTTTCATCTATTCTTCCGTATAAAGGTATGCAGTAACTGTATTTCATTTCCTAGTAACACTAACTATATTCATTTCTTAAAATTTTTTTTCGTATAGCTGCAGCCCAGGATTTCCTTGGCGACTTTTTAATTTCTGTTGTCATTTTGATGATGAATTAAAACGGCTATCAGAATTGCGTAAGTAAATGTCTTGGCGAGAAAAGTCCGTGCCAAATTTCAAGTTTTGCCAAGGGGTTCTATATTGAAGCTTTTATTTAGAACGATTATTAGCAGTTTTTTTTTTTTTTTTTTTTTTTTTTTTATAATAAAAAAAAAATGTTTACGCATTCATTTTTTCGACATAAATATATATATATATTTACATTTTTATTTTTTGTTTTCGGCTCATAAATAATAAATTCTTCAGAAATATAATTTTTATAATTTTAATAAATTTTAATAAGTTAACTTTATGTCACAATGCTTGTTTGCTTTTAGAAATTTCCATTTATTTCATTCCATTTAAGCATTTACCGGCTACTTCCATTTATTTCAGTTTATTAGAAATTGCCATCATTATTTTAGAAACATTAACTTTGTTTTCAGTAATAATATGCTTGCATGTTAATTTAATTTAATTTAATTTAATTCATTTTTTAGTTCCCCATCATACTATAGGTATGGGGAACTTAGGTAATCGTGAAAATTTTCGACCTCGGTTTTTTGACTTTTCTACACGTTTTCAGGTGTGAGGAATCCGAAAATGACAAAATTTGTATGGTGTCTGTCTGTAGGGTGTCTGTTAGTCCGTTAGTCCGTTAGTTTGTTAGGCTGTGTACACGATATCTCAAGAACAAATTGTCGCAGAGAGGTCAAATCAGTTTTAAAATATTACTTTCGACACGGGCAAGAACCCTATTCATTTGCAACATTCGAATTAAAAAACTTCGTAAGTTATTAGAAATTTACGATTTTCTTAACATGGGAGAATAGGACAAAAATTCACTTAAACGTGCTTTAAATGGAAACCTTTTACTGTAAAAATGTCAGATCAATTTTAAAATATCAGTTTTGATGCCGGAATGAACATCAGTAACTATAAATATGCTACTTTGAAAATTTCGCAAGTTATTGGAAATTTACGAATTCCTTAACATGGCAGTATAGGGCAAAATTTCACATAAACTTCAATTTTGAGCGATATTTTCATTGTAAAGATGTCAGACTACTTTTGAAATATTATTTAGGACACTGGCATGAATATTAATGACTATGAATTTTCCAATATAAAAATTTCGTAAGTTATTGAAAATTTACGAATTTCTTAACATGGCACAATAGAGCAAAATTTCACATAAACGTCAATCTTGAGGGATATTTTCATCGTAAAGTTGTCAAACCACTTTCGAAATATTATTTAGGATATTATTAGGATTCGAAATATTATTTAGCATGAATATCATAGACTATGATTTTTCCAATTTAAAAAATTCGTAAGTTATTTGGAATTTACGATTTACTTAACATGTCAGAATAAGGCAAGTTTGAGCATAAACTTCCATTTTGAGGATCATAAATGCATTACACAACTTCAAAATTACATTTATGATATTTGTTTGAACATGATTGAATACGAATATTCTAATAGGAAAATTTCGTAAGTTATTGGTAATTTACGATTTTACCAACATAGCGAAATTGTAAATTTTTCATATAAATATGAATTTTGAGGATTATTGCACTGGAAATAGTAGCATGAAAACTAAACGACGGAATTGACCCTGATAAAATAAATTAATAGATTAGAATAAGATAAATATATGGAAGTGAACGTTGGATAGCCTATTAGGCGGGGATTTCATTCTGTCATTGTATCAAGCTTTGGTCAAATTCATTTCTTTTAACATGATTATAATATGTCTCGCACTAGAAATTTATGAGAACATTAATATGATGGGGAACTGAGCAGAGTCCACCTATGGCAACTAGTTTTTCTTGCGACAGCGGAACGCTGCAAATGGCGACAGCGCAAAATCGCAGATTTAAAGAAGTAGTTCTTTCGTACTAAATACAAATATATATACACTAAGTCGCAATACAGAAAGTTTTATTTATACCTTTTTTTTTATTTTTAATAGTTTCAAAATTAATGATTGAGACAAATAAAATTGTCATGTTTGCATAACAGCAAAAAGATGAAATGATACTTATGCACATTTTAGATTTAATAATGCACGTTATTACACTCTACGAAGTATTTAATAAAAATCTACATAAAACGTCTTTTTTAAACGCAATATAATAACCATAGGCTGTGTAATCCATTATGATTTATTAAGTAAAATAAATGAGTTATTTCTGAATAATAATAATAATAAAATAATAATAATAATAATATAATATACTCTTTAAAATATATTTCACAAATGGCATTTATTGTCTTGCATATCAATGTATTTCTTTTTGCTTATTATTACACCTCAACTTGTAATGCCGGCTACGAACTACTCAAATCTACTCAATTTTAGTTGTTCCAGTCTCCATGGTATTTGTTGTTCGATCGCGATCGTGAATCGCTAGTCTGTTTTTCTTCAATTTTATGTGTAATGTAAATCGTCTTGTGAATGATGATGTCTTATGAATATATATAATATTGTTGCGTACTTGGGGGTTCGTGAGTTGTCCGAGAATGAAAGGCCAAACTTACAAAAATTCAGTAATTTATTCACAGAAAGTTCCAGAAAAATACAGGTCTATAAACCAAGTATCAGCTTCAATTCAACCAGTAAACACATCTGAAACAACAGCTGTCAATAGCAAATCCACAGTACAAACTGTATAGCAATAACGCTTGAAGCAAGTCGCTTTCAAAGAGGCTCAGAGCAATGCAAGTACTGGCGAAGCTGGCTGAAAACTGAAATGAACTAACTGCCTTGGCAACCCCCCCCCCTTATATACCCCTGTAGAACATTGTGGAACGTTCCAGAAATTTCCGTATCTCATCAGCCAATGGGATTAGAGCTTCCATATTTGGTATATCCCTAATAAGGATTTTCTCGCCAAGGTGGGAAAAAGTCGCCAAATTTGGCGCCAAATCCATTACTTGCCTTATTGGGGCTTTTTAATGCATTTTAAAGGAAAATAAGTCTTTTCAACGCTAAAACGACTAGAAATGCACAAAATTAGCACTTTATTAACTTACTAAGCCTCTTTGAAAGAATTTATACAAAAATAAACACAATTATTTACAATTTTGTAGCACTGCCCCCCTCCCAAGGACTGCACGTCCCGGGCAATGCAACCCTTTGTCAAGAGGCGAAACTAAACAAATTTACACAATCTAAAATACAAAAACTAAGTTGCATATAACGATAAAAATATAAATATAAATCAAGGGAAAAATATTTACAAAATTCACAAATATGTACAAATATTTATATACAAATATTTACATTACGCATGCGCAAATTTTATCAGTATTTACATTTTAAATTTTAATATTACCGTTAATTGTGGTACTTGGCTAGCCTGTTATAATGCACCACCTTCGGTTTTGATGAAGATGTTTTAGTGATCCGCACCACTACATCATTCAGCATTTTTAAGACTGTGTGCGGTCCGTCCCAGTTGCACTGTAACTTGGGGGAGAGTCCTTTGCGTCGAACAGGATTCCACAACCAGACCTTGTCTCCTTCCTGGAACTCATGTTGTGTAGCCTTTGGATCGTACCTTGTCTTCATTTTCTCCGTTGCCATGTGAATCCGCTCCCGAGCAAAGTTGTGTACGTCCTGAAATCGTGCCTGGAGATCTTGGATGTAGTCCTCGGGCAATGAAGGCGCATCGGGTGGACAACCAAACAGGAGATCACATGGGAGACGAAGTTCACGTCCAAACAGCATATGGGCTGGCGTATAGCCGGCGGTTTTATGGACAGCACTTCGATAAGCCAGCAGGAACAATGGCAACTTCAAGTCCCAATCTTGCTGGTTCCTTGATACTAGAAGAGAGGGGTTATTCAGGATCGTGCGGATGAACCTCTCAACCATGCCGTCCGACTGGCGATGTAAGGGTTTTGTCTGGGTTTTGTCTATGCCGAGTGGTTGACACAGACCTTTGAAAACAGCAGAGGTAAATATCGTACCGTGGTCGGTATGAAGTTGTAGGGCGTGCCGTACCTTGACACCCATTGCTGCACTAGGACCTCTGCGACTGTGCATGCCTCTTGATCGGGAATGGGATATGCCTCAGGCCACTTGGCCACTTCCCATGCGATGAACGGACACATCAGCTAGTAGTGAAATAAAATTATAAGATATTCTGCATGATATATTATCTAAACTCGACAATAATTCTGTATATTTGAAATTGATTAAGTTTAAATACAGAAAATATTTTGAAATAAAAATCATTTTGAGTTCATTATTCACCAAAAAACAGCTTTTTGTTGAAAAGAAACAAAACGTATTAGGCCAAGTAGGAAGAGTTAATTGTCTGTTGTTTTAATTGGGCATGATTTCCTTTTTCTTTTTCTTCTTCAAATCTCATAATATTTTTATTATTATTATTACAGTCTTCTTTTTTAAAATACAATTAAAAAACGGAGTTTTAAGTCTTTTTGTACATTAAGTTTTACGGTATTTTCTTACATAATTATATTGTTACTGTATGTTTTATTTTATTTTATTTATTTATTTATTTATTATTATTATTATTATTTAACGTGGAGAATCCTGATTATCAAATATAATAGAAAATATATTATTAAGGAAAATATTAGCATGCAACTATAAAAAAGAAAAAAAAGATATTACTACGCATAAATGTATATAAATTTCTATTAGATAAAAAAAAAAAAAGTTATAGAATATCGCATTTATTTAATTATATTGTTTCTTTAAATTGTACCTAATTTTCTTTTGCATACGATGACATTTATAAAAGAAATAACATTCATAAAAAAATAAAAGTCTCTGTATTTCTCACAAATATTCGTCCTCTGGGTGTGGCTTCATAAAAGCTTGGATACATATAAGGTATCATTTGGAATGAAATGTGAAATTTGTCATTCATATATTTCATGGAAGATAGTAATTCATAGGTAATATTTTTTTTCATAAAACGTATGATGAATAATACATGAAAAGAATGAGGTAGGAATGTTGCCGAAATCGCGAGATGCATTTTAAATTCATTCCATAATTCTTCATAATGCATTTTTCTAAAAAGTATGCGTAAGAGAATTTATTATACACCCACAGAATTTATCAAAAATAAATATTTTTAATATGGATTTTAAGATGCTATATTTTTAGCCAAAATATACGGCTTTTATTTAAATATTAAAATTTCCAAAAACATTTACATCAGATTTTGAGAGTTTATTTAATTTATTTTAAATTAGAGTTTTAAAGATCATTAAAAAATTAAAATCAATTTTTAAGTGAACTATATTAAAAAAAAAAAAAAAAAAAACTGTAATTACGTTATTTAGAGATTTAAAATAAATAATTCATCGTATTCAAACGATACACAAACACTCATATATAAATGCTATGCAACCTACATTTACATTTCATAAATTGTGTGAGGGATGCGTCTTTTTGTGGAGTTTTTATTTATATGATCTCTTTCTATCGTCTTTTCTTTACCATAGTTATTTACTTCTTTAATTCTTTAGTTCTAATTATAAGCACAAATAAATATTAGAAGACAAAGAAAATATTTATCTATATTTAAAAATTTAAAATGTCCTAAACTGTCAACTGAATTCTATTGCAGCGCAACTATACTTCTTAAAAAAAAAAAAAAAAAGAAATCTAAATCTGGACAATTTTTTGACAAGTAACACATCGTTCAATAAGTGGACTAATCCCCAGATAGCGTCATAAATGAAATATTTCTGTGTGGTTAGAGTAAACCTAACTTTCAACAGATACACGTTAAAGTGTCATGATATTTCGGTCGTTTGTTGCCGAGATATCACAGTTGTAGTGACCCTACATTTGATGCTTTCAAAATGAGGGACAAAGCTGAATTTTGTATGTTGTTTAAACATTGTTTTTTGATGGACAAAAATACTGCTGAAACTGTTAAACCATTGTTATATCTCGACAATATTTTTGCCTATTACAAAGCAATGATTAATCAACTCAATGATTAATAAGCTTTATCCCTCATTTTGAAAACATCAAAAGTAGGGTCACTAAAACTTCGATATCTCGGCAACAGACGATCGAAATATCATGAAACTTTAACGTGTATCTATTGAAAGTTAGTTTTTTTTTTTTTTTTTTTTTTTTTTTTTACCTAATACCAGAAATATTTTATTTGCGACGCTATCTGGGGACTAGTCCCGGGGCTTATTGAACGATGTGTTAAATGTTTCAACAAAATTATTCTGTTATATATGAATGATATATAGCATTTCAATTCCAATATTTTAAAACCACTAACCAAGCAATTATTAATTTTATATCGATTGTTCAAAGATTTCTCATTTGTCGCCAACTCTTTTCCAAAAGAAAACTGACAGTTGATTGTTTGATTAGGATATGTTGACATCCCTACGTGAAATCCAAAGACTATTTTAACAACGTAATTTCATTTTGATTTTAATTTATAGTTTTTTCATACTTAGAGAAAACTGGCGGATTGTAAAATTAATGTAGACTGTTAGCTAAGTATTGTAAAACTACTGGCATTTTCATACGTAGGAAAAACTTTGAAAAGTATTTATAAAACTGTAATTATATAATTACTTCCAATTTATGATTTAAACATACAACCGTAAATATGCACACTAACAGACATTGCTCATTTCACTGGTCATTAAATTTTAATAAATTTCCAAAATAACATTTCATAAAATAAATAAATAAATGAATGACTATGCCAACTAGTTTCTTCGAGAGATGAAAGGTTTTGTGAAATCACGTTCTGTCTTCCTTCCATCCAATTGGAGGCGAGCTTTGCAAAATGACATCTTACTGGATGCCTAAACAGAAATTTTATTTCCAAAAGAGATTTTGTAAAAAATATTTCAATATTTAAACGTTTTCTTATAGAAATTATATATATATATATATATATATATGTATATATATATATATATATATATATATATATATATTTATTTATTTATTTATTTATTTATTTATTTATTTGAATATTTAATCATATACCTTATTTGGCTGTTTGTGGATCTATGCTTTTACCAACTCTTTGATGTAGAATTGTTTTATCTAAGTTAAATATTGGGATCAACAATTTTGTGTCAGTCATTCCTATAAGTTAAAATCAGTTCTATTCTTTTGTGTTGGTATTGTTTTGTATATATTAATTTCTAAATTTTCAGATTAAATTTTATTAGGATATCTATCATTTATATATATTTATTTATTTATTTATTTATTTATTTATATCCCCTTAATTTTAGAGTTATTTGCAATATGTATATGTATATATATATTGGAACTAAGTGTTATATTAAAGGACTATTTTAAGTCCAGTTAAAAATAAAATGATAGTTTTTGTCACAATTTGGTTAGTAGATATTTATTTTTAGTCCACTGCCTATATAATTAGCAAATAAATATTATGGTCAATTTGACAATTTTTTGTGGTATTTAACAGAAATTTCTTCTTAAAATAAAAAAAGTAACTTTAAAAAAAATGATTTAATGAATAGTAATTTGTTCAATTAATTCAAATTCTTTGTTGAAATGTGTTTGTTCAATTAGATACACTTGGAATTTCTAAAAAAAATACAGATATTCAACGTTCAGATGTTGTTTCTTATTTGTTCTAACGTATAACATATAATTTGTTGTAAAAATACTTGTGAAAGTGTAAAACAAGAACTTCCGGCTTATTCGGAAGGGTAGGTTGATTTCTTTTTCCTTATCAAAAAAGCCGTCATTTTGTTTGAAAATGGCGGCTACAAATTATTAATGCATTTGGTAGAAATATTGATGTAGGCTACGCACATATGGATTTTTAAGCAAATTGGTTCATAAATACCTTTTTATGTGAATTTAAAATTTTCAAGTGGCCGGCGCTTGGAAGCAAAATGCTGAGATAAGTTGACAAATACATGAAATGTATTTGTGAGATAAGTCTATTGTACACATATAGTTCGAATTAATTCAAAATCTCAAAAGTCATCGTGTTGAAAAATTAAGTGGCTGGCACTTCGATCAAGATGACAGAGAAAGTTCCTCATCTAAAATATCGTTTCAAATTTGAAAATAATTTTTTTTGTAGAAATTCTTTCAATTAGTAAGTTGATAAAATGTTAGTTTTCTGCATTTCTAGCTTGTTTTAGCACTAAAATAGCCTAATTTTTCCTTAAAAACGCATTAAAAAGATCCAGCAACGCAGGTAATAGATTTGGCGCGAAATTTGACGACTTTTCCACTATGGCGACTTTTTTGGCGACTTTTGGCGAGAAAACACTTATTATCGATATACCAAAGATGGACGCAATAACGTGATTGGTTCACGAGTAACGTGAATTTTCTAGATTTTTGTTGTTTGAATGACCAATTTTCAACTTTGATTTGAATTGATTAAGTATTTCTAAAGTTACCGTGATAAAAAATTTTCAAGTGGCCGCCACTTGGAAACAATACAGTGGTATAAGCCCAGCAAACACATCCAAGATATTTGAAGCATAGGTTCACTGTCTAACAGTGGTTTAAATCAGTGCCGTGTTTCAAAAGTTATTATTATGGCAAATTTTCAAGTGGCAGTCTAAGTGGCTGCAACTTGGAAACAAAATGACAAAACAACTTGCCCATCGAAATCATCCAGTATATTTTTATGATAAGTTCATTGTCCAGTTCTAGTTTAAATTAAATCAGTATTTCAAAAATTATCGTCATAAGAATTTTTCAGGTGGCACCACTTGTAAAACAAAGTGGAGTGAGATACCCAGCGAACTTAAGTGAGATATTTGAATGATAAATCCACTACACAAATTTGATGCGAATTGATTCTGTATTACTAAAGTTACCATAATGACAAATTTTCAAGTGGCCGCCACTTGGAAATAAAATTGCGGATCAAGTCACCAAGTGAACTTATCCTAGATATTTGAACCATAAATTCACTATCCAACTTTTATTTGAATCAGTTTAGTATTTTAAAAGTTATCGTGTGGCATATTTTGAAGTAGCAGTGTTATTTCAAGTGGCTGGAACTTAGATACAAGATGTCGGGACAAGTTGCCCAGTGAAAACATTCAAGATAATTATATGATAATATCACTGTCCGAATTTGGTTCGATTCGGAGTATTATTTCAGAAGTTATCGTGATTTTAAATTTTCAAGTGGGAGCCTGATTTCAAGTGGCCCCACCTAACACAAGATATCTGCCACTTTATTAAAAATGGCGGATGTAGTTTATAAAAAAACTTCATTGAGATCCTTACGTGGTCTGTATTTAGATCACAATTCAAACAATTTCGGAATACGCTTTTTACAATTTAAATATAAAAATTTCAAGTGGTCCTTTCTTGAAAACAAAATGGCGGTGCAACTTGGTTGACAAACTCATCTAAGATATTTATAAGATAAGTTAAGACACTGTTCAAATTTGGTTCCATTTGGAGTATTATTTCGGAAGTTATCACGGTTTTAAATTTTCAAGTGGTGGCCTGATTTCAAGTGATCCCGTTTAACTTAAGATATCCGCCACTTTATTAAAAATGGCGGATAAAGTTCATTAATAAAGTTATTTGAGACACTTGTATAATCTATGTATGCATCAAAATATAAAAAAAAAATCGGAATACGCTTTTTACAATTTAAATATCAAATTTTTAAGTGGTCCCCACTTGAAAACAAAATGGCGGTGAAACTTGGTTGAGAAATTCATCTAAACTATCTATAAGATAGGTTAAGACACTGTCCAAATTTGGTTCGATTTGGAGTATTATTTCAGAAGTTATTGTGATTTTAAATTTTCAGGTGGTAGCGTGGTTTCAAGTGGCCCCCGCTTAACTTAAGATATCTACAACTTTATTAAAAATGACGGATAAATTTCATTAATAAACATTATTGAGACCCTTATGTGGTCTATATTTACATCAAATTTAAAACAAATTCGGAATACGCTTTTTACAATTTGAATTTGAAATTTTCAGGTGGTCTCCACTTGAAAACAAAATGGCGGAGCAACTTGGTTAACAAACTCATCTAAGATATTTATAAGATAAGTTAAGACACTGTCCAAATTTGGTTCGATTTGGAGTATTATTTCGGAAGTTATAGTGATTTTAAATTTTCAAGTGGTAGCCAGATTTCAAGTGGTCCCGCTTAACTTAAAATATCTGCCACTTTATTAAGAATGGCGGCTAAAGTTCATTAATAAAGTTATTTGAGACACTTGTGTAATCTATGTATGCATCAAAATTAAAAAAAAAAAAAAATCGGAATACGCTTTTTACAATTTGAATTTAAAATGTTCAAGTGGTCTCCACTTGAAAACAAAATGGTGGAGCAACTTGGTTAACAAATTCATCTAAACTTTTTATAAGATATGTTAATACACTGTCCAAATTTGGTTCGATTTGGAGTATTATTTCAGAAGTTATTGTGATTTTAAATTTTCAAGTGGTAGCGTGATTTCAAGTGGCCCCGCTTAACTTAAGATATCTACCACTTTATTAAAAATGACGGATAAATTTCATTAATAAACATTATTGAGACCCTTATGTGGTCTATATTTACATCAAATTTAAAACAAATTCGGAATACGCTTTTTGCAATTTGAATTTGAAATTTTCAAGTGGTCTCCACTTGAAAATAAAATGGCGGAGCAACTTGGTTAATAAACTCATCTAAGATATTTATAAGATAAGTTAAGACACTGTCCAAATTTGGTTCGATTTGGAGTATTATTTCGGAAGTTATAGTGATTTTAAATTTTCAAGTGGTAGCCTGATTTCAAGTGGTACCGCTTAACTTAAAATATATGCCACTTTATTAAAAATGGCGGATAAACTTCATTAATGAACTTCATTGAGACCCTTATGTGGCCTGTATTTACATCAAAATTCAAGCAAATCTTGCTTTAAATATGCTTTTTACAATGTCGGTTTGAAATTTTCAAGTGGCTGCCACTTGAAAACAAAAAGTCGGAGCAACTTGGTTAACAAACTCATCCAAGATATTTATAAGATCAGTCCACTGTCCAAATTTGGTTCCATTTCGAGTATTATTTCGGGAGTTATCGTGATGACAAAATTTTCATTATAGATATATATATATATATATATATAGATAAACGAAGTGATTGCAATAAGTCGATTTCTAAAGAAATCAACCTAAAATTAAGGCTTTCTCAAAAAAAAAAAAAAAAAATTAAAAGAAGGAAGCTTCAGTGTTATTTATTGCGATCGCTTATCCATATATACGCAAGTTGTTAACAAAAGATTTATTAGAGATCTAAACTTAGATTTAAACAATTTTAAAAAGACAGCAGCAATACATTTTAAAAAGACGCAATTTGTTTTCAACATTTTAGAAACGAAGTTAAGATGAAAGGAAAAATTAAACTACGCATAGGAAATGCATCCTTAAAAATTTCTTTGTTAAATTGCTTTGATTATTTTAAAAATTCTACTTTCTCTTTGTAAGTACTTTAAATATATATTTTACTCACAGGAGAAATATTTCTACGGTTTTGATAAAAAAAAAAAAAAGTCACGTTTCTTTGAAATTTTTAAATAAAAATTTCACTAAAAGCAAACTTTTTCAAAAACATTCCAAAAATATTTTTTATGTATACGCACACACACACACACACACACACACACACACACACACACACATATATATAAATATTAGATAATTTTTAATAAAGAATAAAGAATAAAAAGCATGTTATCACAAGCACTCAGCCTTTCGCATTAAATGAAATATATATTTTAATATATTTTACTTAATTATTAATATATCCTGTGCAAGATATACATGCATGAAAAAAATTTAAAATCTAGAAATTCTTTAGAAAATCAAAGAACTGAAAAAGTAGTTTTTTGCTAGAAGATGTAGAAATGATATGTAGAAATGTAGAAATTATGTAGAAATTACTTGTTATGTTTTAATTTTGTAATAATAACTTTTTTCTTACATATACGATATCACATACTTTTACAGAAATAGATTTTTTTTTAATTATTGTATATTAGTCTTTTTGAAAAGATTTTGTTCAAAAATTAAAAAAAAATCGTAAATACATTTTTCTAGAAGATGCACATAATGTACAAATATTTGCAGATTTCTTATTCATTTTAAAGTACATTTTAAAAATTTGCGTAAAAAAGAACGAATATAAGTTAAGAATTTTTTTTCAAGTTTTTGCTTCTTTATAACACGTATTTTTATTTATTTATTTGTTATTATTTCTAAAATGTGTTTTATAAAAATAAGGAAAAATAATTACGATGTTTTATTGAACCAAATAAAATACAAAAAATAAAAATAATAAACTTTTTTTTATTTCTTCTTAATACTAAAAAAAATGTGAAATGTGCTATTGTATCAAATAAAATGAGTACAAATTATGTGTTTTTTTTTTTCTTTTAATGTTGAAAACTGTATAACCGATACAATCCTCAGTATAAATTTTGACACTTAAGGTCTTTAACCTTGAAATATCTTTAGGACGTAAATAATGGTTTGTACGTAGGATAATATTTAATTTAAAGCAAATAAGTTAATTTTTAATATTACGAAAGTTTTAGATTTTCTTGAAAAATGCTAATTTCAAAATTATAACTTCCCATGCATGAAATATTTGAATGCATCTTGCGACAATATCGCCTCGTGACTACGGCACGGTAAATCCAGATTAAATTAAATTAAAAAAATGAAATATTGAATCTGTAATGGAAAGAGAAAACTGTAGAATAAATTTAAACTTCTTTGAATTCTTCAAATAAGTCTGTCTATCAGGTACAGTCTAATGGTGATTCCTACAAAGCAAAACAGTGTAACTTTGTGTAACAAGAAAAAGCGATGAGAGAAAGGGTTGTTGTTGTTGAAGGTGTATAGTTAAGTGCCAATTAACTGCATGTGGTTTCTAGACCTAAATAGAATGCTGCTCGAAAGGGTTCGCTTAAAAATTACTTGCTTGAATTTAGTTTCGGAGAAAATTACCGAAAATTCCGAAAAGTTGGAGGTAAACGAGCGCAACCTGGATTTAAACTAAGATATCGAAGTCGACAGCAGAACCTGTAGGCAGTAGTAGAAGTAGTAGCACAAACTTACAGTTACTTAGATGATGAGTGCTAGACATTAAAAATTAATCAAGACATTGTGTTTCAATTCATACGGTTCGTAGGAGAATTAAAGAAAAATGTAAATTAGTTTATGTGTGAAAGAAAAGAGCTTTGAGATATTACCATAAATTATCGAGTATGCAGAGGGCTCGCAATATGTACATTCCGAGCCCACTCAATAAGTCAAAGTTATGAAGTGGGCTTTTCAGCATGAGATATTGACTTCAATAGCGTACTGCAATATTCCATGACGAAAAGGTGAAATTTGGATAGCCAAGATTGGTTGGCATACTATACGCTGAATTTTCCTTACAATCCTCCAACTTTTTTAGTCAACAATAAAGTAGTGACAGTATAACGTTTAACGTCCCTTTTTGCTTTAATGATCAAGTTTCTGTAATAATCTCTGGGGTTCTTCGATGGTCGTTAAACAGTACGAGATTACCTACATACATTGCAGAACCATGCTTAGACAATCGGCGAATTTGTAGCTTATTCAAAGTATGTATTTCAGCTAGGTAATGTGTCTATTCGTGGTGTACATAAGACAAAAATTTGGTTTAGCTCTAAAAACAGAAATGTTCTCGAGTAGCCCGCGTGTTACCTTAAGTTGAACTTGAATAAACTGATGTTTTGTAATGTTTATGTAAATTTTCAATAATATTCCTCCATAAATGAATTTTCAGTTGTTCAACGTGCTTGGTATAAAATAGGCCCCAAACTAATGCAGATTTTTACTTGTCCAATAATAAATTTCACTTATTCACAAATTGCAAACAATAAAATGTGTCTTCTATTTTAATTATTATTTTTATGCAACTATACAGATTGTCTAGATTTTTGCAGAATTATTTTTGTAATTATATGCTATGTAAAGAGAATGTGTCAAAACGGATTGTTTGTAAAGAAAGGATTTGTCAGAAGCAATATAGGACATCTCAGTTAACTTTTGCAACGCACTGTCACAGACTATTACGTAACTACACTCCGAAACTGTCAAGTCTAGAAATTAAATTCAAATTTTCAAATTTCGTGGTAATTTTCGAAATATCGTTTGACATTATCCAGAATTATATATATTATATACATATATATATATATTTGATTTTATAGTTTATGTGTACGAACATTAGAAAATTGTAAATGATAAAAATTTAAATTATGTTCAGGAATCGCTAATATGGTCAGATTATCTGCAAGAATTAACAAAAATCTGTGCTAATTTCATAGAAAATTATCTAATGTATTTTATGCGAATCTAAATAACTTGGATTAACTACAATATTTTTCTCTGTCACGAGTTTTGTTGTAAAAATTATACAAATTTTAACAAGCGTACGAAGTTTAATGTGAAAATCTTTGGTTTTATGTTACGGTACACTCTTTGAAGATAACTAAAAAATAACCTAAATTATCTTCAGTGGTTATATTTATATACTTTGACAACAAAATAGAAAATTAATTGTATTTTCGGACAATCCTAAAGATCAACGTTTCCATTTCGGTTCTTTGTGAAATATTTCAAACTAGTATGGCAAATCATTTAATACCATTAGCTAATGCTTTTTATACGTATTTCTATAATGTATTTTATAATTCATTTTATGATTATATTATTTATGCGCATTTTATAAGAGAAATAATTTACAATACTGAGTACGATATTTTTAGTTTTGTAATAAAATTATGCGCGCAAAATGCTTAAAGATATCTCACCTTTGAATTATATGTTATACTCTTTTTTTAAATGAACTTTGGTATAATTTAGATTTAATCTTAATATCGTTCAATGAATTCTGACTAAATTACGTTTCGTAATCAATATATTGATATATGTAAGGAAATTTTGCTTTAAATTAAAGAGAAAAGCTAGAATAATATTGTGTGTTTTTAGCATTGTTTATTTTCGTAACAACTATATGTTTATATCACGCAAGATATGGGTGTGTATTTTGCCTGGAACATAAATTATTTAAAATTCCTCTTAAAAAATTCAAGGAATTAGAAGAATTTGTCAGATGAAAATTTTGTCAGGAAATGTTAAATTTCTATATTATGTTTTATTCCATTTTTGTTTAAACGTCTATTTATACATATATTTTTATCCTCTTTATCCCTTCTAATTTTGGCACATATTTTTTTTTTACAAAATTGCTAAATTAACTTCAGAAATGGTTATTAAAAACACAAATGATCACAAACACGGAAGAAGGAAAATATCGCATTTTTAGTTTTTGAGAAATATTTGGTTTGAAATATATTTATGTTAATTTTAAAAATTTATTTTTTTAATATAAATGGGTATGTAACTATATAACGATGTTGAGCCTATTTAAAGCCGAAAAAGATTAAAACAAATTAAGCAGACTTCGAAACGTGTAAACAGTTTATCTATATAAATAAAGAGAAGTGCCTGTGTGCGTATCTGTGTGTGTGTGTGTGTGTGTCTGACTGCGCTCTGGTACTCACACTATTGATCGCAGAGCTTCCAAATTTGGCATATAGGTACCTGGGACAATGCAGGTTTGCGATTCATCGAGATTTTTTCGAATTTCGAATTTGAATTTTTTAAATTAATGTTTTTTCGATTTTAAATATTTGCTTTAATGCTTCATTTTTCATAAATTTAATTCTTTGATTGTAATCGTTTGTGTATCTTAGCAACGGTTATTTCACTACTTATTTTTTATTTAATGCATTCATTTGAAGGCAATATCTTTATTATTATTATATTTATTAAAAATAAAAAAAAATCAAATGGTAATGCAATAGCAATAAATTGTTACGTTTATGTATAATTTTTAATGTATAACATTTTTTTTTTTTTTTCATTTTAAATTAATTCCTTTAAAATACTCCTTTTTTTTTTTATTATTATTATTTATAATATTTATTGGGGGGAAAATGGTAGTATGTAGTAGAAAGAATTAAGCTGATTAAAATTTATTTGTTTTTTTGAATTTAATTCCTTTTAAAAGAAAATCTACTTTTTATTTTATTTTATTATACTGGACGGAATCAAATCGTAATATAGTGTAAATAACGGGGACTATAAAAAACATGGTTCAAAAACTAAAATATATAATAGATGCTGAGATACAGTCACCTTTAAAATCGTAGATTGAAGTGCCCGGGAAAGACCTTTCTGCAGACTGTGAGTACCTGGACCCAATGCAGTACCGAGCGGGGGGGGGGAGAGATGCCGCGGGCAGCGGGTACCCGAAGAGAGGTTTTTTTTTTGTTTTTATTTATAATGTTATGTAAAAAATAAATACTGATCCAATTATTTTTAAAATTCATTTGAATATAGTGACCAGCGAAGCGGGCGTAGCCTGCTAGTCTATATAAATAAAGAGAAGTGTCTGTGTGTGTGTCTGTGTGTCTGTGTGTGTGTGTGCGTTCTGGTGCTCACACTACTGATTGCAGAGCTTCCAAATTTGGCATATAGGTACCTGGGACCCTGCAGGCGTGCACTTCATCGAGATTTTTTCGCATTTCGAATTTGAATTTTTTAAATTAATGTTTTTTCGATTTTAAATATTGGCTTCAATGTTTCATTTTTCATAAATTTTTTCTTCGATTGTTATCGTCTGCGTATCTTAGCAACGGCTATTATGCAACTCATTTTTCATTTAATGCATTCATTTGAAGGCGATTTTCTTTTCTTTTTTTCTTTTTTTTATTATTATTATATTTATTGAAAATCAAATGGTAATGCAATAGAAATAAATTGTTACGTTTATGTATAAATTTTATACTATAGCAACTTTTTATTTTTCATTTTTTTAAATTAATTCCTTTAAAAGAATTTTTTTTTTAATTATTATTATTTATAATATTTATTGGGTGAAAAAAATGGTAGTTTCCAGTAGAAAGGATAAACTGATTAAAATTCGTTTTTCATGTATTTAATTCCT
This sequence comes from Salticus scenicus, assembly GCA_963930645.1. Taxonomy (NCBI): domain Eukaryota; kingdom Metazoa; phylum Arthropoda; class Arachnida; order Araneae; family Salticidae; genus Salticus; species Salticus scenicus. The sequence goes on from OZ005648.1 coordinate 138,311,141, forward strand.
TTTAAAAGAAAATATACTTTTTAATTTTATTTTATTGCACTGGTCGGAATCAAATCGTAATATAGTGTAAATAACGGGGGCTATAAAACACATTGTTCAAAAACTAAAATATATAATAGATGCTGAGATACAGTCATCTTTAAAATCGTAGTTCTTAAATAACAGAAAATCCACAAGTCGTCGATAAATACCCAGATTGAAGTGCCCTGGAAAGACCTTTCTATAGACAGTGGGAAACTAGACCGGATGCAGTACGGGTAGACAAAAGATCTGCCTTAGGCAACGGGTACCCGAAGAAGCTAGATCTAAAGCAATTTCAGTGTTTATTTTATTTATTATTATTATTATTATTATTTTAAGTTTTTATTTGTAATGTGATGTAAAAAATAAATACTGATCCAATTCTTTTGAAAATTCCTTTAAATATAGCGACCAGCGAAGCGGGCGTAGCCTGCTAGTCTATATAAATAAGGAGAAGTGTCTGTGTGTGTGTATGTGTTTGTGTGTATGTCTGTCTGCGCTATGGTGCTCACACTACTGATCACAGAGCTTCCAAATTTGGTATATAGGTACCTGGGACCCTGCAGGTTTGCACCTCATCGAGTTTTTTTCGAATTTCGAATTTGAATTTTCTTAATTAATGTTTTTTTTTTTTTTTTTTTTTTTTTTTTTATTGGTTTTAATGTTTCATTTTTCATGAATTTATTGTTCGATTGTAATCGCCTGCGTATCTTAGCAACGGCTATTATGCAATCCATTTTTTACTTAATACATTCATTTGAAGGCGATTTTTTTTTTTTTTTTTTTTTTTTTTTTTTTTTTTAATTATTATTATATTTATTGAAAATCAAATGATAATGCAATAGAAATAAATTCTTACATTTATGTATAAATTTTATACTACATCAACTTTTTATTTTTCATTTTTTTTAATTAATTCCAGGGATGGAACACGGGCGCAGAATTCATACCGGAATCTGTTTAAGAAATTTCTATACCTATAATATCGTTGATTTAAGAGGTTAAAAATTTTCTTACATCCATAGTGGTATGAATTCTGCGCCCGTGTTCCATCCCTGTAATTCCTTTAAAAGAAAAATCTTTTTTCTTTTTTATTATTATTATTATTTATAATAATTTTTGGGTGAAAAAAATGGTAGTTTATAGTAGAAAGGATAAACTGATTAAAATTCGTTCTTCATGTATTTAATTCCTTTTAAATGAAAATCTACTTGTTTATTTCATTTTATTGCACTGGTCGGAATCAAATCGTAATATATTGTAAACTATCAGGCTACGCCCGCTTCGCTGGTCACTATATTTAAATGAATTTTAGAAAGAATTATCAATATTTATTTTTTTACTCCACATTATACACAAAAATTAAAAAAAAAGTAACTAAAACTGCTTCAAACCTCGCTTCGGGTACTCGCTGTCTACGGCAGCCCTTTTCCCTCCCGCACTGCATCAGGTCTAGGTTTCCCATGCCTGCAGAAAGATCTTTCCCAGGCACTTTAATCTGGATATTTATCGACGACAGGAAAGATCTGCTACTATTTAAGAACTACGATTTTAAAGATGACTGTATCTCAGCATCTATTAAATATTTTAGTTTTGAACCATGTATTTTATAGCCCGTGCTATTTACACTATATTACGATTTGATTTCGACCAATGTAATAAAATAAATAAAAATAAAAAGTAGATTAAAATATATATATATATATATATAAACAAATAAATTTTAATCAATTTAATCCTTTTTGCTATGTATGTACTTCCATTTTTCCCGATAAATACTGTAAATAATAATTAAAAAAAAAAAAAAAAAAAAAGTTTTTTCTTTCAAAAGAATTAATTAAAAAATGAAAAATAAGAAGTTGGTCTACTATAAAAACTTAAACGTAACTGTTATAAAAACTTTTTTAAAATTAAAACTATTAATTATACTTAATTTTTTCTACTGCATTACAATTTTGTTTCCAATAAAAAAAAAAAAATCGCCTTTAAATGAATGTATTAAATAAAAATAAGTTGCGTAATAGCCGTTGCTAAGATACGCAGACAATTGAAGCAAAATATTAAATTTATGAAAAATGAAACAAAGAAGCCAATATTTAAAATCGGAAAAAACATTAATTTAATAAATTCAAATTCGAAATTCGAAAAAATCTCGATTAGGTGCACACTTGCAGGGACCCAGGTACCTATATGCCAAAATCTAAAAATTTAATATGTTTAATTTTTTCTACTGTATGTGTATAACTATTTCATTTCAATAAATATAATAAAAAAGATTTCTTCCTCAAATGAATTCAAATAAATAAATAATTTAATAGCCGTTGCTAAGATACGCAGACTTTTGAAACGAAACAAATTTCTGAAAAATGAAACATTGAAGCCAATATTTAAATTCGAAAAAACATTAATTTAAAAAATTCAAATTCGAAATTCGAAAAAATCTCGATGTGGTGCACACCTGCAGGGTCCCAGGTACCTATATGCCAAATTTGGAGGCTCTGCGATTAGTAGTGTGAGCACCAGAGCGCAGATACACACACAGACACTTCTCTTTATTTATATAGATAACGGGGGCTATAAAACACATGGTTCAAAAACTAAAATATATAATAGATGCTGAGATACAGTCATCTTTAAAATCATAGTTCTGAAATAACAGAAAATCAACAAGTCGTCGATAAATACCCAGATTGAAGTGCCCTGGAAAGACCTTTCTGTAGACAGTGGGAAACTGGACCCGATGTAGTACGGGTAGAAAAAAGAGCTGCCTTAGGCAGCGGGTACCCGAAAAGGCGAAATCTAAAGCAATTTCAGTGTTTTTTTTTTTTTAAGTTTTTATTTGTAATGAGACGTAAAAAATTAATACTGATCCAATTCTTTTGAAAATTCATTTCAATATAGTGACCAGCGAAGCGGGCGTAACCTGCTAGTATTAAAATAAGTTGTAAATTTTTTATTTAAATATGTTAAATATCCTGCTAATTGTTGCGATAGTCAAATTAAATGCCCTACCAAAGAAGATGTGAGCATTGTAGATTTTAGAAAACCATATAAATTCAACCAGTAATGATAAATGTCCAAAATTTTGCACGCATCCAAATTTATTATCACACTAACTTCACGTTCGTCATGTTATGCGATTGAAAGAATAAATTATATTTGACGACTAAAACTTTTAGTTATACTGAAAGAAAATAAGCCATTTTTATCCTATTGTCCTATTTAGAGGACAGATGAAAAATAGCATGCTGAAATAAATATTTGTTTGGCGTGAATACTTTGTCAGCTTGAACACGTAAAGGTATGTCAAAGCTTCTGCTAGCGTGAGTTTTATGTCTTGCCTTTTCCTCAAAAATCTGTAAACGTTGTTTAATCCTCGCAATAGAGGGCGTGGTTTATGTCTTTTATTTACAGTTGTTGGAATCATTTTTCAGTTTTCTGTGGACACATCTCTTGGCAATTTTATGACATATTACGCTATCGTTATTATCCTAGTGGTTGCATAAAGTTTTATTGTTATTAAGTAAGTAAATATGTAAGCGCAAACCTCACCCCTCTTATTCGAGTGTCCTATATAGCGGACGAGGAGGTTACTTATATAAAATAAAAGTATTTTTAAAATATTTTTTTGCATTTTATTTGTTTGGATTTTTTTAACCTCAAAAATATCATTCTTCTCAATAAATAAATTGGGATAAATCGGGTTAAAATAAAATAATATTTTTATGCATGCAAATATTTTTTTAATGGTCTGACGTTAATAAATATATTAAATGATATTTATGATTTAATAATCGAAAAAAAGTACTTTATTCAATTCAATTTTTTAATAGGAAGATTAATTTTTTCTGTTCTGAAAATTAAATATACATATAAAGTTATTTTAAATTTAAATATGATAAATAAAAGAAAAAAATCACTCAATAAATTAAAATTAAATACTACGAGTTTCAATTTTTACTTTCTCTTACCCATAGGGTCGAGAAAGTATTGTTTTGGGGGTCAAATTTTCGAACGTGAGTTTTTGTTATATTTACATGTTCTAAGGTCCCCTGAATACGAAAATCATGTTTTTAGTGAATGGTCTGTATGTCTATCTGTGTGTCTGTCTGTCTGTTATCAGCACATCTCAAGAACAAATAGTAGCAGAAATTCCAAACTCGGTATTCTAAATGTGTATCATATAGGGATGCTACAGTAAGTTTTTCGTTGAGATGAAGCAAATGGTTCGTGTACAGGGACGCTCAAAATCATTCAAATACATTACGTGTATGGGGAAAATTGCACGTAAGTAGAGTTTAACATCTATAGACTGCACTAAACCAAATCAAACGAATATATATATAATTTGTAATAAAGATAGTCAACTGTGAAAAAAAAAAATGTGTATGTAGGAGACAGCATCTCCACTGGGAGGGGGGGGGGGAAGTCCCCCTCGCGGGGAGTAAATTTTCGTGATGGGTATCTTTCAAAAGAGCTCGCCAATACCTACAAAACGAATGGTGGAAACCAACGATCTGCGATAATTTAAAACAAAGTTATCGATTTTTTTCATTTTTAACAAAAAAAAAAATAAAAAAAAATAAAAATAAAAATAAAATAAATAAATAAATAAATAAATAAAAATAAAAAATAAATAAATATGTAATATTGAGAACAAATTCAACTGCTTTTTTTTTTTTTTTTAATTTAGTGTTATACTCCTTCTCTAATATGGAAATCGTCTGCATTATCATAAAAGATAATTTTTTTTAATAATAATTTTAATAAATTATTTTTTTTAACAGAATTTCTTTAAAATAACCGAATTAAATTTTATCGAAATGTAGGTGCATTTATGAAACGGGGGGTTGAGGGGGGTGGTAGCCCACCTCACACAGAACTAATTATCGTATAAAACTCTTCCGAAGCCTAATTTGAATTGTTTAACACAGGTTTACTTAACAGTACTCGTTATCTTACCTCTTAATCTGCAACCTGTATATATAGTATTAAATTTCAGGGTAAGAGAAAGTCGTGTGAGTGACACAGCAGATTATTTTAAATATTTATACATTTAGATTAGACAATCAGTCTGCAAAATTCACTTATAGGAAATTTAAATAAAAATATTCACAAGTAATATTATTATCTGTAAATCTTTTTTTCCAAAATATTATGCGCATAAAAAATACTTATTTCATTATGTTTTATGAAATAAATTAAAAATAATAGTAATAAAAAAATTTATTATTATGTTGTAATAAATAACATTGTGTTAAGTATTGACTTGAAGTTCCTATACATTAACATTTATATTGATTTAATCTGTATGAATTAGTTTCCATAACGGATTTCAGAAACGCTTTTGGTTGTATCCATTCATTTCAGCTTTCTGATGTTAATCGAAATTTATGCCGTAAGTTTTGAATATACATACTCTTAGTTTACGCTGGAAGTGATACAGAAAATCATTAGTAAAATATAAGCACGCGTATTTTCGTATCAGTATTCTTAATACAGAGACATAAATTAAATAAAAATAATTTAAAAATTTTCGACTTAATCATTAAATTTATGCAACAATGTTATTAAAAGTCGTTTCACATTTCGAATGCTTACAAGTGAAATTAACTAATTCTTAAATTAAAACTAATTAATAATTAAATAATATATGTACAATATAGTTTCGATTATTCGCGGAATTGTGTGGAACGGTTTCCGTAGATAAAGCAAACCCTGCATAAACCGGAAAAAAGGCTTGTAAATGAGGGGTAAGTAAGATAAAAAATAATTTGTTTCAAAAATGCAATTGTATCGTATAATAAACATAATAAAAATAATAAAAATAATTAACCCAATATAAAGACGTGGGAAGTATACTTCCCAGCAAAATCCTCAATTTTCAAAGGGGGCAGGAGTGGTAAGCTATTTTAGAACGTCTACCGTTTTTTCTAAAATACATAAAAGAATAAAGTAAATGAATAATGTTAATAAGAAAGCACCACAGAACTGGAATTTTAAAGTATTACGTACAAAACTTACTTTTGTACGTAAATGAATAATTTTTCACAATCTGTATTCATTCCTTTTTTTCTGAAATTCTATTTTGAAGGACCATGTAAATAATTTTAACACAAAAATGGGTGTTTAGACTAAAAACAGTAGGCGAGAGAAAGTAGCTTACTAGGCCTTTCTCATTTAAAATTACTATATTAGGTGGTAAGTAAAATTACTATAAAACTATTACTATAAAACTATTACTAATATTACTATAAAACTATATATTACTATAAATTTCATTTAAAATTACTATATTAGGTGATTATCAAGGTCTTATAAAAGATTAAAATCAGAATTAATTTTATTTAAGCTAAGTAAATTAATTTAACTAAATCAATCTCAATCCAAATAATATTTTAATACACCATTACTAGAAATAAATGGTCTGTTAAAGTGTTAGACGATAAACATTACAGAAAAATATTTGTATTTTATATTCTAAAGAATATAAAAACTATATATATATAAAAAAAGTATACTTGCCATATGGTACAATCTGCAAACTAATTTATGCATTAAATTAAAGAGTACCATACACGTAGTGTATATTAATTTATTCTGAAGTAATGGAAATACCGGACATTTTTTCATTTCACTTTATGTGTACCGTATTTTCTCTTTTTTTTTTTTACAATTCATACTTATTTGTAAATTGGGAGAAGTATAGTCTTTAATAGTAGTGATAGCAGTAAAAAAAAAAAAAAAAAAAAGAGTTGGCTATTAACAATTTTTGTTTTATTAAAATCACAATCAACTGATTGGAAGAAAATCATATTTTAATGAAATTAAAGTATGAGCCAGTTACGAGCCAGTTATGAGCCAGTACAGTATGAGCTACCAATTGAGCTATCCAGTGTCGGCCTGGATAGCTCAATTGGTAGAGCCTTGACCTTGTAAGTCAAAGATCCGGGGTTCGACTCCCGGTCCAGGTATTATTTTCACTCAGTCGGAAAAATAAAATTTCATCAGGGTATTAACAATCAGGGTATTACTCCGGAATGAATTAAAATGTTGGCATGACTGATATTATACTGCACGTAAAATGAAACAAGAGCAATATTTTTTTATATGTATATTTTCATTTTCTTCTAAAAAACAATCATTTGTTTTTGTTTCTTGTTAAGAAAACAATTCTTCTTGATCCCGCCCTTTTCCTGTGCCCCCAGATGATCCACTACGCGCATAATCAGCTCGCGGATAATCGAGAGTTTACTGTCATTTAAAGTCTCAAATTAAATTAATCATATATTTTTTTAAGTATATATTCCTCAGTTTTAGACCTTTTTAACGTAAATTTGATAATTAGTATAATAGCTGTTGTGTTTAAGGTCGACCATTTACACTTACAAACTAGGCATATGTAAGCTGCCTTCCATAAAGGTATTTCTAATTTGCGAAGTAGGATGTGATATAAAATGTTTATGTGATACTATATTTAGTTGTATATAAAAGAAGGAAAAAATAACATTACAGTTTTTATATTTATTTTTTTATTTTTTTGTAAATTTCCCAGATTTAATTTAAATTTTAATACAAAATATTTTATTACTTGAAGGAATACTTATTATATTCCGATTATATAATTATATTTGAATTATTTCGATAATTTTTATTGTAACTTGTTAACATGCGCAATATAACCCTGAGTTTATGACAACAAGTGATATAATGAGGATAAAATACGCAAGAAAAATTAATATTAAGTAAAGGTAAATAAATTATACAACAAGTTGATGGGATGATATTTAAACCCGTTTCCGTACCTCGCTTTGATATATTTAAGCAACATTTCTCATAGCGTAATGAATGCAAATTTGAAAGGAAAACACACACACAAACATATATTATGTTTCTCGATAATACATTTTTTTTAATTGCACGACATACCCCATGCTTTTACATTCCATAGTATTCCCTTTTAGGCGGAAGCACTCGTAGAATCTTTTAACAACATAATAAATGTGATCTTGTATAAGGAATTTTCTAATCAAATTACACAACCCTGTGAATTCGTACTTGTCTTTTCTTTCTTTCTTTCTTTTTTTTTTCAATGCTTTGGGTGTTTCTAATGTGTTTTGATGCGCCTAATTCAGAAATGATTGCCTTTTCTTCCCATCACGTAAGAAAGTTTCACAAAATAGGGATGGAGATCTGAAGAATGCACACAGAGACTATAACTAATTCGAAACAATTAATGTATAAAATAGAATAAAATCTACCCTTATTTACACATTATCTTTTTAATCTTTTTCTATAGATCGAAGTTCCTTTATAAGCATTTTACCTTGTGCAAGGTTTGAAGACCTTATGGGTAGGGGAATCTTAATGCAGCATCTAACAATATTCTGCTAAAATGTAAGCACCCCCATCGTCTCTGATACCTTCTCTATAGGTTTTGTCTTGATAAAATAGCTCTTCTTGTTCTTCTCGCACATCACACAAATTTTCCGAAAAATAACTTAGATGGGAATTGTAATGTTGGATATTTAGGCTCATATAATCCTTTTTTTTTTGGTAAAATCTGTACGTGATGGAAATTTTTGAATATATTTTCAGTAACCAAAAATTAATCAGAAAAATATATCAACTTGAAGAAAACAATTTCATAGTCGACACAGTATTACTCAAACACTTGGTAAATTGCACAACACAATTTTTTTTTTCGTTTGTTAAAGAAAGAGCAATATCATTATCACTTCTTCCCTGTGCAAAGGAACACGTGTGCGAAATTCCTTTCCAATCCATGAATTTTTTTGGATTCGTATAGCAAATAACAAACATTCTTTTACTATTGTTGACTTATTATTATTATAATTATTAATATTAAAGATGTCATTTTTCTTACAAGCTATATTTTATTATTTTAGATTTTTTTTTTTTTTTTTAATATTTAGTCTCCCCAAGGTTTTGTAAATAATAATAATAGCTCTTGTTTAATATTACCTTTTTCATCATATTTATTTTATAACTATGTATTACAAATTCTTAGAAATTCTAGCGCTATTACTTGCCTTTTGTTATGCAAATGAAACTCCGCGTCTTCTCTATAACTGAATATAAATTAGCTTCATTTATATAAAAGCACACTTGTTTCTCTCCGGAAATAAATTAATACTTTTTAGGAAAACTGACAAAGTTTGATCATATGTTGCAAGGTTTTCTTAGAAAAAAATGTTCTTTCGTTCTTATTTTAATAAAGTTTTGAAGCATGACAAGAATGATGGATAAGCTAAAAACGCAAGTAGAAAAAAACAGTGTACTTAACCTAATAATAAAAGAGCTTGAAATTTCTTAATTTTTGATAGTTTAAAATTGTATTATAAATAATTACAAGTTGAAAAGAACATTTTACATACCATGTTTTTTAAACTTTCTGTTGCCTCATATAAACTTGACAATTCTATGTATTGATAAATACATAAAAAAAAATTTGTTGAATTATTCCATCAACTTGAAAGAAAATGATCAAATGCGTAATAAGCAGAGCAATTATAAGAAAATTTCATACATTTATAAATTGAAAAATATATACTAAAATAATGCATTGTCATCGTGTTTTGAGCTATTTTAAAAGTTTCAAATGTCAAGCTAGTTATAGCTATAGAACTATATTAGCAATTTTATACTCTTTATCCATGTGTATAATTTATTAAGGTGATAATGTGTATTAATCATTGTCGGGGTACTGAAAAAAATTCGATTTTAAGTACAGTAATGTATTTATTATTTGCATTTGTTTTATTTGTTTATTCTGTTTGAATCATGCAGATCCAAAGAGAAAGGATCATTATTTGGATCAGAAATTTTTAACACACTTCCACCAAAACGATTTTGCTTATAATTGGCATACAGGTCTATAACTGATGACAATGCAAGCATCCTGTTGAATTTTTCTAAAGGGGCAGGTACCAGGGGTTAAAACTTTCCTGCCCACAACAAATCTTGCAATTCCTCTTTAATTCAATTCTACCAAACCGAATTAACTCAAATTTTAGACAGGAATGATTAAAATATATATTTGTACTGATAAGTAAAAAGGATTTAAGTCCATATTCTTGTTTTTTTCAGTAGACGAAAAATAAAGTTTAAAATAAATGCTGTATTAAAACTTATCCGTTAAATACAGTTTAAACCAGGATATTATCATAATTTACAATTTTGTGAATAAACTACACACATTTAATTTTGAAGTTCGTTTATTTTTAACAGATTTATATAGTTTTATATAGTTGGTTTCACACCAAACATGAATGCTAAATTTCTGACTTGAATCTTTTTTACCAATAGATTTTCTGAAAGACTAAATGACATAGACTTAAATCTTTTATACCAATCGATAGAGAATTCTTTTCTGAGTCTGACTATGTACTTTATTCAAAATCAACATTTTTGAACTTAAATACTTTATACAGTCGGTAACAAAAGTGTCCGAACACAAGCAAAAATTCCTATGTAAAAAAAAGTACACTTCATACGGTTTTGTTCAATAAATCCTTGTCGAATCCTGTTCTTAGTCAGTGTAATAACATTATTCGATAAGGATTTATTTAACAAAACCGTATGAAGTGTACTTTTTTTACATAGGAATTTTTGCTAGTGTTCGGACACTTTTGTTACCGACTGTATCTATCTTTATAAATTCTTAGGAATGATATTTAATCCAATTCTGATAACCAAATTTCTCTAAAATTTTATACATGTGTCCTTTGCAACTGTCAATACGAAAAGGAATAATTTTCACAGTCTTATCTCACGGGGAACATTTTAAAGTGAAACGTCATTCCTGTGAGTCAAATCTTGTGTTTATCTTTTAGTTCTCTGAATCAAGGTGTTTAATATATTTTAGTAGAAAAGCGCGTTTTAAAGATTATTATTTTTAACTCTTTCCAACAAGGTTGAAAAGTGTTAATGACTTCGGTTTGTCTGTCCGTCCACGCTCTAACTCCCGTAAATATTTATGGAATTTCTTGAAACTGATACATGTTATTCAAGTTCACTATCGGATGATCCCTATTGAAAATAGAGTTTATACCTGTACTGGTTTGTGTACAGGGACACCCGAAAATATTTCAAAGCATTGTGTTCTATGAGAGGTATTTCTACAAACAATATTTTCATACCTTTACTGTAGACATATTTTAATTAAATCGGAATATATTATTTAAGTTCACTATTGGATGTTTCCTGTATAAAATGGAGGAAATATCAACTTCGGTTTATGTACAGCGCCACTTAAAATTATTCCAAAGCATTGCGTTCTTTGAGAGATATTTCTATAAATCAAATTTTAAAAACTTTACTTTCCACGAAGTTTTATGAAATTGAAATATGTTATTTATATGCACAAAAGAATGATTTGCATAGAATATAGAATGATTAGAACTAGATTTACAGGGTGACACAAAAATATCCAGTTATATTAAGAGCTATTAATAAAAATTTGCTGGAATTGTACTTTCGTTTACGTGAAGTGTTTTCAACACTTTCTAACATTTTTAAAACTTTCCAACAAGGTTGAAAAGTGTTAAAGACTTCGGTTTGTCTTTCTGTCTGTCTGTCCGCGCTCTAGCGCCCGTAAATATTTATGGAATTTTTTTAAACTGATATATGTCATTCAAGTTCACTATCGGATGTTCCCTATTGAAAATGGAGATTATACCTTTACTGGTATGTGTACAAGGATAACGGAAAGTATTTCAAATCATTGTGTTCTATGAGAGGTGTTTCTATAAACCATATTTTCATACCTTTACTGTAGACATATCTTAATGACATTGAAATATGTTATTCAAGTTCACTATTGGATGTTTCTATAAAAAATATTTTACATACCACAACTAGTTTATGTACAGGGACACTCAAAAGTACTCCAAAGTTTTGCTTTCTTTGTGAGATATTTCTATAAACCAAATTTTAATAACTTTTCTTTCCACGAAGTTTTAGGAAGTTGAAATATGTTATTTATATGCACAAAAGAATGCTTTGCATAGAATATAGCATGGTTATCATTAGATTTACAGGGTGACACAAAAACATTCAGTAATATTAAGAGCTATTAATAAAAAAATGCTAGAATTTTACTTTTGTTTACATTAAGCGTTTTTGACACTCTCTATCTTTTTTTTAGTGGGAATATAATTTCACTTTGTGTATCTGTATGGCTGTTCTTCTGTCCGTATGTCTGTTTCTCTGTCTGTTTTCTGCGCTCTAATTCCCGTAAACATTTGTGGAATTTCTTTAAACCGATATATTTTATTCAAGTTCACTATCGGATGTTCGCTATTGAAAATTGAGTGAATACCTCTTCTGATTTGTGTACAGGGACACCCAAAAGTATTCGAAATCATTGTGTTCTATGAGAGGAGATTCTATAAACCATATTTTAATACCTTAAATGTATAGAAACTTTAATGAGTTTTTAATATGTTATTCAATGCCCTATCGGATGTTTCCTATTTAAAATAGAGTACATTTCTAACTGGTTTGCGTACAGGTGCACTTGAAAGTATTCCAAAGCATTTTGTTGTATGAAAGTTATTTTTATAAACCAAATTTTAATAATTTTATTTTCCACAAAGCTTAATGCAATTGAAATATATTATTTGTACGCACAAAAGTGTGCCTTCTATGTACTATAGTATGGTTAGCATTACATTAACAGGGCCACACAAAAATTATCATTTACATTAAGAGCTTTGTTCGTGCAATTAAAACAAATAAATTTTTTTTTTTGAATTGCACTTTTGTTTACATGAGTGTGGTAACACTTTCTTATAATTTTAGTTGGAATACGATTTCAATTTGTGCATCTGTATGTCCGATTGTTTACCTTTCTCTCTGTTTGTCTACGGCTCCTATCATAAGTGAATATTTTGAGAAATTTTAAAAAATGGTACAGTCAAGTTCCCTATGGAATGTTCCCTATTTAATATGCCATTAATAGGTCCTGTACAACTAGTTTGTTTACAGGGAAAACAATAACAACAATAAAAAAAGCCTATGTATTACGTTTTAGGAATGGATTTTTTAAAAGTTATATTTAAAAAACTATCTACTATAAAAACCTTAAAAACATTGATATGTATTATTAATATTCTAAAATAGTGTTTTGTATAGAGCATGATATGATTAACTTTCAGATTTACAGGGCTACAATAAAATATTCAGAGAGATTAAAATCTGTAATTATAATCTAACGTCTGTATTTTCTTTCGCTTTAAGCCTTTTTAACACTTTCCAAAATGCCTAAGAGTAATTTTTTAATTAATTATTCTATATGCATGTTTTTCAGTCTTTCTGTCTGTTGTGTGATAACGTAGGCAAAGAATATTAAAAGTTATTCGTACAGTTGGAAAGTGTTACTAATCATTGCGTACTGCATGATTCTTCTTTCTTGTTTTAATTTATGAGGAATTGCTGCTTTTGCATTTAGCTAGTGCGACTGTTTATATTCGAAATTACTGTACAGAAATAAATGCATGATTTTTCTTTCTTGTTTTAATTTATGAGGAATTGCTGCTTTTGAACTTAGCTAGTGCGACTGTTTATATTCGAAATTACTGTACAGAAACAAAAGCTAACTGCATAAATGAAGAACAAATATTAACAAAAAGTCCAAATTTATCTAAATCTGAATATTAAATGTGTTTAATTTAGGCATGTTACTTGCAACGATTTATTAAAATCGAACAAACAGTGCATGTTTAGGTACACAAAACGAAAGACAAATACATTACGTGTATGTGAGAAACATCGGGTAGGCACTGTTTAAAACATTTAGACTACACTAAAAAATAAATTTATCGTATTTTTGTTCTATGCATGAAAATTTTATTCAATTAGGATATAGTCCGAAATCAGCTTCCATTTCCTGGATCCCAGGGCTACAGAAAATATTTCAGATATATTAGAGGTATACTAGGGTATTGTAGAACACACATTTCAAGTTTTGTTACATATTTTTCATATCGTTCTTAATTCACAGTCGGCAGCAAAATTACTGTAGCATTCATCCACATTTTTTATTTTATTTTTCAGTTTGATCGCTAATTCTCGTCATCCACTGACTTTTCTATAAACAGTATAAGACTAAGATCATGTGGCAACAAATATTTATTTAACAAAACAGTATTAGGTGGCCATCTTTTAAGTAGGAATTATTGCTATTGCTTCAATAATTTTGCTGCCGACTGTAAATATTTTAGGAGGTGAGAATATAATTTATAGACAGTATATATGGCTATCTCAAATTAAGCCAATACATCATACTCTATTAAATGTAATTGATGAAAATTCCTTACTAAATTTCACCAAGCACAGAAAAACTAATTAGGAATGATAATCATTTTCACATACCTAAAAATTCGAGAAAATATTATTTTTAGTTAAAAAAAATTTCCGTTAATCTTTCTTTCTATATCCCGTGAATACAACAACAATAATAATAATAATAATAATAATAGTAATAGCGATTTTCTGTATTAATGTCTATCATTATCATCACTGAAAAATGAATAATTGCAGGAAATTCTAATTTAGTATCTTCAACGTTGCATGAGGTTGTCACTTAAATATTTCACTAAGAATGCTGAATTTTCGAGGAGTGATGTGTTTGAAAATTGTCTGATCAATTTTTAATAAACTTTAAATTTAACAACAGCTATATTATATATATATAAATAAATAAATATATATATATATATGTATATATATATTTATATCTCAACCCGGCTTGAGCATGCTACTTATATTCATTATATATATAATGAATATAAGTAGCATGCTCAAGCCGGGTTGAGATTGATTGTAGTCATTTGTCACATAATCATATGTCTAAAAAATAAATGTTTCTAAAACTATTCTCAATTGCTTCTAAAAAAAGGTTATGTATACAGTACTTGTTATCTTGAACCATAATCTGTAATTTGTTTTTATCGTGTTCAAATTCAAGGTAATAAGAAATTGAGTGACTGTCATGTTAGAAAATTTTAATTGTGTTGGTATTTTTATATAAACACTTCTATATTTTACAAAGTTATGTAAAATATTAAACTATGTTATATGTTTAACTTGAACAGGACATTAAAAAATCAAATAACTGCGAAAATTTGAAAGAAAATTATACCTTTTACGTTGCAGAAAACTGTGTGTATGTATGTTTAATATTCCTAAAATTAAACATCAATATATTTTAACACGATTAGCAAATAAATCTGTTATTACTTTTCTTTTTAGTAAATGCCATAGTAACACAGCAATATTCGCAAAATACATTTCAATAATGCCAAAAATAGATCAATAACGGTAATCAAAATTTAGACGAGTAAAGTTTGGTTTTTTGAAAATTGGTTTTTCTGCCGTTCCAAAGTACTCCAAAATCGGCCTCTATTCGCAAAAAGGCATATCATTTAACATTTCTCTGTCCGACGGATCCCAAAATTGGCTGATAATACCGTGCTACGTGGGTTGTTTTACTTGGCATATTAACAAATCAAATAAATATAGCTAAATATAAACAACGCTCCGCAAACAACACTCCGGTTTATTTTTAATTATGCCAAATTATTATTTTTATTATTATTATTAGCCACATTCCTTTCAGACAAAAAAAAAATCTTCACATTTATAGTTAGACTGTCTGGTACTTTCGATAATAAAAAATAATCTGTTACAGAATATAAATGTTTGCAATTGCGTAAAGAGAAAAAGCTCGAGACAAGTTGAAGTTTCAAATACTAAATCGAATATCATTTTTTTTTTTTCATCCTTTTTTTTTTAAATATATAAAATTGCGTTCCTCAACAACGGTTACAATGTTACTTTATATAAAACTTCAAGTACACACACACACGCATATATATATATATGTGTGTGTGTGTGTGTGTGTGTGTGTGTGTGTGTGTGTGTGTGTGTGTGTGTGTGTGATTACAAAAGACTTTCATCAGAGTATCACTCAGTGTTTTCTAAAATTTGTGTTTTTAAAATTATGGAAAGTAAATATATATATATATAATATATATATATATATATATATATATATATATATATATATATATATATATATATATATACATATATATCATATGCTAACTAAATTATATTATAAGATAAAATATACTATGAGATATCTTAACCTAATAAATTAACAACAAATAAACTTTCACAAGGAAAAAAAATTATGATTAATAAAATATATATCAGACTATCTAGATTATTGCTAAGTTTTCTAAGACATTTTAAATAAATAAACAAGTTATCTTCGTACGTTTATAATATGTAATTCATAATGTCATTGTTAAGCTCTAAATTTTACAGATATCCTTTCACATATCTGTCGACTGAGTTACTTTAAATCGTCTTTACGATACTTTAAGTAGTATTAAAATATTTAAAAAATATTTGAAAAAGAATTATCTTTGAAAATGGAAGTTTTACATTATGTAAAAAAGCTTTTGATATTTTAAGATTGCAAATATATCTTATTCATTTATAAATGCGCCTATTTCTTTGAATTTCTTGCCCTGAAACTAATCTTTTGTTATACAAACGAAACATTACATCTTCCCTACCACTGAATATAAATAAGCTTCATTTATAGAAAAGCACATTTGTTTCCTCCCAAAGTCATTTAATGCACTTAGGTTAAGAAATTTTGCGGATGTGTTGCTTGTGCTTATTCATATGATTTCCTTTTGTTACGTTTTAGTTTTAAAATATATTTTTCCAGTAAATAACAGAATATTTCCATTTTACAAATTTCAGCTTTTTAATAACAAAAATGTTAAACTAACCGTGATTGCGATACATTTTAGGGAATCTTAAATATTTTTTAAAAGAAATAAGTAATAATATTAAGAAAGAGAGTTTATTATTATTATTATTATTACGAAAATTTAAACATTAGAATTTTTTAATCAATATATTTATAAAAATAAATCTATCTTACTTTTACTGTTGAAATTTACCTGTTTTAGAAATTTTTGCAATGTTCGTATTTTAATATGTATACAGCTCCTTGTCCAAAAAATTTCTATATTTATAATCTTCTCTTAATTTGCTTTAATTTTGTAATTGGAAGTATGTTTCTATCTTTCTTAGTTTATGAGATAATCGCTGTAACATCTATTTTGAATCACTTGACATATAAAAAACAAAATTTTAAACCTGTGAAACATATATACATGATTTCAGACAGAAAATGGTTGTGCGCTCTAAAAAAAATTCAGTTGTGTTTTCAGTTGTAACACTATTTACAAAATATGTGAAGTTATGAAAGAAATTCTATCTTCTATTAAAAAGTAAATCAAGCAACTTTAATATTAATGAAGCATGTCAAATGTTAAATGCAAGTTGGTAATTGATAGGCAAGATATCAGTTTATTCAATTGCAACAAAGGAACACATAACTATTTTTTACTTTCTGTTTTTACTTTCTTTTAGTAAAATAAATAAATAAATAAATAAATAAATAAATAAATAATAAAAAAAAAACTTTTATTTTTCGATCTGATTTTTCAAAATTAAATAAAATTTTTGCAATTGTTAATTATTTTAAAGTTTCAATTAGATTTTTAGCGGTTTATCTGTATGTCTGTGTTATACTAGTCAATGATATTTGTCTGCGAAGTTTAAAATTATCATTATTTAACATCAGCAGTACAGTTTATTTTGCTATAACACAAGCCTGCGAAATTGAAGATTTTCAAAAATGCAAAAGAAGTTTTTGCTGATTTTTATGTTATTTGGTGTGTTGATTTCGAAAATTACCTTCATTTCCCCCCCCCCCCCAATTTACTTAAAGATTTTTAGTAAAATCGATATCGATATTTTTCTTCTCGAACAATATTTCATGTATTATCTGGCAAATGTGGATTGTATTCATTTAAACCTATGTAGAAAATTGTTTTTTCAGCAATCTATTCATTTTTATAGGTTTAAATGGATGAAAACCACTGTTGCTAGATTGGACCAACTGACTTTGGTCGAGAGAAAAGCGAAAAGTTTCCTTGAGTAATTTTTACACCAAATTATGGTGCAGTTTCTAAAATAAAATCACAAACACACTATTTTGTTTGTTTTTATTAAGGTAGCTTACATAAAATAAACGACTGACGAAGAAGAGCAAATATTATGTATGCGTTAAAAATCGAAGTAAAATTGAACTTTTCAAGATAAAGTGACGTGATAGAAATTTTCCGTTATATTTTTTGAAGTCAGCAACTAACAATGCATAAAATTCAGCTATCAATTCCTTCACTAGAAGGCTTTATCTCAGATTATGTTATTTATAATTGAACTGAACTTGATATGTAAAAGGTCATTATGAAACGTCATGCTGATTTAATTTGGGTGCATATGTGACTGAAGAAACGCTGCTGTGCTGAAACATACCCCATGAATATTTATGTTAAATTTATATTTCTAAATAAATATAAATGCACCAATACAAATTCTTATAGGCATATAAATGCACCAATCTTAATACATGAAATAGCCATTAGGAAGACGAATGTTGATTTAAATTGAATGCATATTGTCTGACGGGTGGCGTTAAAATTGGTCACTTTCTGCAATTTTTACGTGGTTACATCTCAGCATCTCTGGATTAAATTTGCACCAAAATTACATGTATAATCTTTATTGTAATAAAATATGGTTAAACTTTTGCGTATGTTAAACAGTATGTAGTGCTGTTATATAGAATGATTAAATTTTTTTTTTCTTAATGAACACAACTTACTATTACACAACTACTTTCTCTTATCCATAAGGAGAAAGCATTGTTTTAGGGTCAAATTTTCGAAAGTGACTTTTTGTTATATTTACATGTGCTGAGGTCCCCTGAATACGAAAATCATGTTTTTATGGTCTGTGTGTGTGTGTCTGTTATCAGCATATCTCAAGAACAAATAGTAGTAGAAATTTCAAACTCGGAATTCTAAATGCGTATGATATAGGGATGCTGCACTAAGATATTCGTTGAGATGAATCAAATGGTTAGTGTGCAGGGATGCCCAAGAGAATTCAAATACATTACGTCTATGGGGGAAAGTGCTGGTAAGTAGAATTTAACATCTATAGATTGCATGATCTATGCATCAAATGCATAGATTGAACTGAAGCAAATTGTTCGTGTATAGAGACACCCAAGAGAATTTATATACATTACGTCGATAGGGGGAATTGCAGGTAGAGTTTAACGTCTATACACTGCACTAAACCAAATGAAACGAATATATATTTTTCATATGCGTAAAAAAAATTTCTAATGTAGAATATGGTAGGGTAATCATTCGCTGTTCCTTTACAGGGCTACACAAAAGAACTAGATAAAAGTGCGACAATCGTTGCAAATTGATAGAAGTATATTACAGGCTGGGCCATGTATGATTACTATAGGATTGTATTTAGATGAACCATGTGGTCTGTATATAGTCTTCGAAAGATATACAGGGCTGCAAATATTTAAGCAATAACATTCTTTTTGTTGCCAAGTTTCTAGTCAAGTTTTTACCGTCTGATCTTTGTCTTTGTCTCTTAGAGTGACTTAAAAACGAATCATTTTAGGAGATCCAAATGTTGTATTTTGAAATTAATATAAGTTTGTTGCTGGAAAAGTTTGATCAAGATTGGTAAGTTTCAAGGAATATTGCGTGTGAAAATTGTCCGTATGATTTTAAGTGAACTTTTCATTTAAATAACAGATTTAAATTCTATATAAATGCAGGTGCATTAATGAAACGGGGGGTGAGGGGGGCGGTAGCCACCTCACACAGAACTATTTATCAAATAAAACTCTTCCGAAGCCTAATTTGAATTGTTTAAAATAGGTTTACATAACAGTATTCGTTATCTTGCATCTTAATCTCCAACCTGTATTTATAGTATTAAATTTCAGGGTAAGATAATAAATCGTAAAACTATTATTAAATTTCTGGGTAAGATCGGGTGAGTGATACACCAGATTATTTTTTAATGGTATTTCTTCGGATGGAAATTTATCCTTCAGAAATTTTCCTAATTCATCTATTTTCATTCCTGGTTTTTCATATGCACATTCTTTTGTCTGAACTGGCATCATATGATTTGTAACTCCCATGCTGTGCTGAAATGTAATGTTTTTTGGTTATGTAAATGATTTCCGTGTTAATTTCTATGCCATCTTATTGTACAAGGTATTTTTGGTACAACATTTATGCATGTTTGTTTTTGAATCTTTTTATAACTTTGTACATTTTCATTAAATATTTTGTAATTTTCCAAGTCTTTATTTTATATGATACATTTTAGTGTTCTGGTCTTGTGTGGGATTATTCTTTTCAAGTAAGGAGTGGGATTATAGGCTGCTTTTCTTTACTGAGTTGTTTCACCAGAAGATTACTTTAATGTAATTTTGGGTTTTGTATTAAAAAAAAATGGATTTTTGCCTGTTATTTGCTTAATTTTATAATATAATTCATTTTGCATATATTGTTTGTGGTGCATTTCCCATTGAATTAACCTTACAAATATGCTATTGTTTCAGTATTTCTTTCTTTTTCTTTTCTTTTATATTTAGATTTTCAAGAAATATTCTATTTTAATCATATAATACAGTGCGTTCGGAAATGATAGGATCATCTTTTAAAAGTTTGAAATCTCTAAAATTAACAAGCACAAATTGTTTATATTGTTTTAATAAAATCATATTTATAAAAGAAAAAAAAATGGACATTAAACTTTGTCACAGTATATAAAATAACTTACAATTATATTACAAAAATTTAAAATTTACAGAAATCGCCGTTTCAAAATGGTAAGTTCACAGAACTATAAATATTATAATACTGTTTTTCAGTAAGAACGTTTCCCATATTTATGCAGAAAAAGTTGATTTATTCTCTTCGGCATGCTTCTTATAAGTTTTCGCAGATACTTTTTGCTTATTTCGGCTCATTTTGACGAAATAGCTGTTTTTAAATCTATCAGAGAATTATAAATTCTTCCACCTTTTTAAAATTCTTTAGTGAGTTCACCCCATGCGTTTTCGATCGGGTTGTTTTCCGGGCTACAAGTAGGCTAGTCGAGAACCTGAATGCTATTATTCAATAACCACTCAAAAGTAGAATTCATAACATGACCGGAAGCATTGTCTTGCTGCAATATAAAGAATGGTCCACCAATACCTTCTGAAATTGGTAGAAAATGTTTTTTTTATGAAACGAACAAACGACAGCTTATGAACACTCAAATGAGTGCTTATGAATGCTATGTCTCTTTTACCCAGAGTTCCCAACTTTTATAATTTATGAACGAGCATTTTTAGCCCCGCCTATTTTAATACCGGAAATTGTAAAAAATGATTTTCTTCTTATTTATTCGTTGACACATATTAAAGAGAAATAATCTACAAAATTTCAGGTGCGAAAAGAACTAAAAATGCTCGTGAATAAATTATAAAAGTTGGGAACACTGACTTTACCATTCAATCCAAACCCCGCCTCCACCATGACAGATCCACCTTCTGCTTGTCTTTTAGAAAATATTTCTTGTTCATAACGTAGGTCATGGCAATAAAATTGGCAGCTGTGTAACCCATCCAAATTGATTTTTTTTTTTTTTATCACTAAATCTAGGCGAGTCGTATTAATCCTGGACGATAGGACCCATGCCCTAGCCCGCCCGGTTCCCGCTGTTCAATGTATTTTTCTAGTCAATTTTGTCCCCTTATTACTTCCGGTGTGAATTTTTTTTTTTTTTTTTTAACGCACTTGACATTGTGAGTTTTTTTGCTTTCGTTCCCATGCTATTCCTATGGGGTTTTTAGCCTTTTTTCCCCTCTTTTCCCGCATTCTAAAGTGGCGGTCTACGCCATCCATCTTTTCATACCATACATTCTTGGGAAAATTTCAAGCGCACTTCTTTGTGTTTAGATGTTAATTTAGGAGCAGCTTTTCTTTTAATATACGTCAAGTTTCCCTAATATTTTTACTGCTGTATGCTCTGTAGACTTTGTCAACGGAAGGTCCTGTTATTGGGCTAAAGCAGACAATCTCACATTTCAACTTTTCAACATCTTAAAAAGAAAATAAAAATCTCTGCGTACGTTTTGTCACATTTGATGGACTTCCGCTAGATTTCTTCTTTCCGTATTCACTTCCTAATCTCAAAAATGAATTCACAACAAAGCAAGGTCTCTTTAGTAATCTAGCAATTTCTCTTCCAGACTTTTCAGATTGTTTATAGGCAAGTATTTTTCCATGCTCTAATAATGTCAGGCTGCTTTTACGGCCCATATCGCTTCTAGCCATTAATGAGCACTTATAAGAATTTTAATTTGAAACAACAATAATTGATAAAGGAAAAACCTTAAAAACGTCTCTTAGCACGTGATTTACAAAAATTTGCATAATTCCTTTTTAAAATAAAACAATTTGAAAACGAACCTATCAGTTTGGAACGGTGTTTTAACTAAAAAGGAAGTTAAATATTAAATAAATAACTATTTTTCATGTTATTTTGTGTCATGTGCATTCGAAATGATATTTTTTATACAGTCTTGTAAAATATACAGATAATATTTATTTTGCAGTTGCCAGACTTAGAAATTACGTGTGAACCTGTCATTTTCGAACGCACTGTATATGTATATATATTATCAGGAGTCATAGCGTTCTACATTTTTACATACCACTTTTTTTTAACAGCAAATGCTGTTTTAATTAATTTATTAAAATATGACGAAATAATGCTTTTAAATAAATCGAAAACATTAAGAAGAAAAAGTGGTATGAAAAAACCACCAGTGGTATGAAAAGTGGTATGACACAATTTTTCAAGATAACGTGACGTGATAGAAATTTTCCGTTATTTTTTTTTAAATCAGCAACGAACAATGCATAAAATTCAGCTATCAAAGGCCCTTATGTTTCTTTGATTATGGACTTACAAGAACATTGCTGCTTGAGCTAAATATATACTTTTTTTTTTTTCACTTTTATAAGAACCTTGCAGATAATGTATAAATTATAGTATGAAATTTTAAAATGTTTAAATGTTCAAAATGATAATGAGCGAATTTTCGTAACGCACTCAAATAGTACAATCAGTCTGATTGCTAATAATTCAACAAGTGGCGCTGTTAAACTCTGATTTTTCCCAGTCACTAGAAGGCTTTATCTCAGATTATGTTATATATAATTGAACTGAACTTGATATGTAAAAGGTCATTATGAAACGTCATGCTGATTTAATTTGGGTGCATATGTGACTGAAGAAACGCTGCTGTGCTGAAACATACCCCATGAATATTTATGTTAAATTTATATTTCGAAATAAATATAAATGCACCAATACAAATTCTTATTGGCATATAAATGCACCAATCTTAATAGAAGAAATAGCCATTAGGAAGACTAATGTTGATTTAAATTGGATGCATATTGTC
This sequence comes from Salticus scenicus, assembly GCA_963930645.1. Lineage (NCBI taxonomy): Eukaryota > Metazoa > Arthropoda > Arachnida > Araneae > Salticidae > Salticus > Salticus scenicus. Next base: position 138,334,629 of record OZ005648.1, read on the forward strand.
TCACGGGTGGCGTTAATATTGGTCACTTTCTGCAATTTTTACGTGGTTACATCTCAGCATCTCTGGATTAAATTTGCACCAAAATTACATGTATAATCTTTATTGTAATAAAATATGGTTAAACTTTTGCGTATGTTAAACAGTATGTAGTGCTGTTATATAGAATGATTAAAAAAATTTTTTGTTAATGACTACAACTTACTATTACACAACTACTTTCTCTTATCCATAAGGAGAAAGCATTGTTTTAGGGTCAAATTTTCGAAAGTGACTTTTTGTTATATTTACATGTGCTGAGGTCCCCTGAATACGAAAATCATGTTTTTAGCGAATGGTCTGTGTGTGTGTCTGTTATCAGCATATGTCAAGAACAAATAGTAGTAGAAATTTCAAACTCGGAATTCTAAATGCGTATGATATAGGGATGCTGCACTAAGATATTCGTTGAGATGAATCAAATGGTTAGTGTGCAGGAATGGCCAAGAGAATTCAAATACAGTACGTCTATGAGGGAAAGTGCTGGTAAGTAGAGTTTAACATCTATAGATTGCACTAAATCAAATGAAACGAATATATATTTTTCATATGCGTAAAAAAATTTCTTATGTAGAATATGGTAGGGAAATCATTCGATGTTCCTTTACAGGGCTACACAAAAGAACTAGATAAAAGTGCGACAATCGTTGCAAATTGATAGAAGTATATTTTAGGCTGGGCCATTTATGATTACTATAGGATTATATTTAGATGAACCATGTGGTCTGTATATAGTCTTCGAAAGATATACAGGGCTGCAAATAATTAAGCAATAACATTCTTTTTGTTGCCAAGTTTCTAGTCAAATTTTTACCGTCTGATCTTTGTCTTTGTCTCTTAGAGTGACTTAATAACGAATCATTTTAGGATATCCAAATGTTGTATTTTGAAAGTAATATAAGTTTGTTGCTGATAAAGTTTGATCAAGATTGATAAGTTTCAAGGAATATTGCGTGTGAAAATTGTCCGTATGATTTTAAGTGAACTTTTCATTTAAATAACAGATTTAAATTCTATATAAATGCAGGTGCATTAATGAAACGGGCGGTGAGGGGGGCGGTAGCCACCTCACACAGAACTATTTATCAAATAAAACTCTTCCGAAGCCTAATTGGAATTGTTTAAAATAGGTTTACATAACAGTACTCGTTATCTTGCATCTTAATCTCCAACCTGTATTTATAGTATTAAATTTCAGGGTAAGATAATAAATCGTAAAACTATTATTAAATTTCCGGGTAAGATCGGGTGAGTGATACACCAGATTATTTTTTAATGGTATTTCTTTCGGATGGAAATTTATCCTTCAGTAATTTTCCTAATTCATCTATTTTCATTCCTGGTTTTTCATATGCACATTCTTTTGTCTGAACTGGCATCATATGATTTGTAACTCCCAAGCTGTGCTGTAATGCAATGTTTTTTGGTTATGTAAATGATTTCCGTGTTAATTTCTATGCCATCTTATTGTACAAGGTATTTTTGGTACAACATTTATGCATGTTTGTTTTTGAATCTTTTTATAACTTTGTACATTTTCATTAAATATTTTGTAATTTTCCAAGTCTTTATTTTATATGATACATTTTAGTGTTCTGGTCTTGTGTGGAATTATTCTTTTCAAGTAAGGAGTGGGATTATAGACTGCTTTTCTTTACTGAGTTGTTTCACCAGAAGATTACTTGAATGTAATTTTGGGTTTTGTAATAAAAAAAAATGGATTTTTGCCTGTTATTTGCTTAATTTTATAATATAATTCATTTTGCATATATTGTTTGTGGTGCATTTCCCATTGAATTAACTTTGCAAATATGCTATTGTTTCAGTATTTCTTTCTTTTTCTTTTCTTTTATATTTAGATTTTCAAGGAATATTCTATTTGAATCATATAATACAGTGCGTTCGTAAATGATAGGATCACCTTTTAAAATTTTGAAATCTCTAAATTTAACAAGCACAAATTGTTTATATTGTTTTAATAAAATCATATTTACAAAAGAAAAAAAAGGACATTAAACTTTGTCACAGTATATAAAATAACTTACAATTATATTACAAAAATTTAAAAATTACAGAAATCGCCGTTTCAAAATGGTAGGTTCACAGAACTATAAATATTATAATACGGTTTTTCAGTAAGAACGTTTCCCATTTTTATGCAGAATAAGTTGATTTATTCTCTTCAGCATGCTTCTTATAAGGTTTCGCAGATACTCTATCAGAGAATTATAAATTCTTCCACCTTCTTAAAATTCTATAGCGAGTTCACCCCATGCGTTTTCGATCGGGTTGTGTTCCGGGCTACAAGTAGGTTAGTCGAGAACCTGAATGATATTATTCAATAACCACTCAAAAGTAGAATTCATAACATGAACGGAAGCATTGTCTTGCTGCAATATAAAGAATGGTCCTCCAGTACTTTTTGAAATTGGTAGAAAATGTTTTTTTTATGCAACAAACAAACGAGAGTTTATGAAAACTCAAACGAGTGCTTATGAATGCTATGTCTCTTTTACCCAGAGTTCCCAACTTTTATAATTTATGCACGAGCATTTTTAGCCTCGCCTATTTTAATACCGGAAATTGTAAAAAATGATTTTCTTCTTATTTATTCGTTGACACATATTAAAAAGAAATAATCTACAAAATTTCAGGTGCGAAAAGAACTAAAAATGCCCGTGAATAAATTATAAAAGTTGGGAACACTGGTTTTACCATTCAATCAAAACCAGCCCACACCATGACAGATCCACCTTCTGCTTGTCTTTTAGAAAATATTTCTTGTTCATTACGTAGGTCATGGCAATAAACTTGGCAGCTGTGTAGCCCATACTAATTAATATTATTTTTTTTTTAAATCACTAAATATTACTCTACGCCATCCATCTTTCCATACCATACATTCTTGGGGAAATTTCAAGCGCACTTCTTTGTGTTTAGATGTTAATTTAGGAGCAACTTTTCTTTTAATATACGCCAAGTTTCCCTAATATTTTTACTGCTGTATGCTCTGTACACTTTGTCAACGGAAGGTCCTGTTATTGGGCTAAAGCAGACAATCTCACATTTCAACTTTTCAACATGTTAAAAAGAAAAAAAAAAAAAAATCTCTGCGTACGTTTTGTCACATTTGATGGCCTTCCGCTAGATTTCTTCTTTCTGTATTCACTTCCTAATCTCAAAAATGAATTCACAACGTTGCAAGGTCTCTTTAGTAATCTAGCAATTTCTCTTCCAGACTTTCCAGATTGTTTATAGGCAAGTATTTTTCCCTGCTCTAATAATGTCAGGCTACTTTTACGGCCCATATCGCTTCTAGCCAGTAATGAGCACTTATAAGAATTCCAATTTGAAACAACAATAATTTATAAAGGAAAAGCCTTCAAAACGTCTCTTAACACGTGATTTACAAAAATTTGCATAATTCATTTAAAAAAAAAAACAATTTGAAAATGAACCTATCAGTTTGGAAAGGTGTTTTAACCAAAAATCAAGTTAAATATTAAATAAATAACTATTTTTCATGTTATTTTGTGTCATGTGCATTAGAAATGATATTTTATATATAGTCTTGTAAAATATACAGATAATATTTATTTTGCAGTTGCCAGACTTAGAAATTACGTGTGAACCTGTCATTTTCGAACGCATTGTATATATATATATATATATATATATATATATATATATTATGAGGAGTCATAGCGTTCTACATTTTACATACCACTTTTTTTTAACAGCAAATGCTGATTTAATTAATTTATTAAAATATGACGAAATAATGCTTTTAAATAAATCGAAAACATTAAGAAGAAAAAGTGGTATGAAAAAACCACCAGTGGTATGAAAAGTTGTATGACACTATGACCCCTGTTACATACATATACATATATATAATTATATATATATATATATATATATATATATATATTACAAAATAAATTAATAGTTCATGTAAGCGCAGTTTAATTATAATGCAGTTCTTTAACTGTATTAAGTCATTTATTTTAAGACCTAAAAACATTAATTGAATTTGAATTAATTAAAAAATTGTTTATCATTCCTGAAAAAAAATAAATAATAAATAAAAAAATAAAAAAATAAATAATAATTCCATATGCTAACCCAAACTTTCATTCTATTTGAAATGATCGAAACATAAATCGACATAAATCGATCATAATTAAAAATAAATGGATAAGAATTAAGGTATATTTAAGTGTGCAAATGAAACATATTGAAATATTAAATTTCCAGACGAAAACTCTATTACATGTCAAAACATTAAGCAGAAAATCATGTAATGGATTAGAATCAGTCTTCAGAATGCGAATGAAAAGTGAAATAATAAATTCTGCACTGAGATTTTCAATAGGTTTGTGTTAAATTTGCAATACTTCGAAAATGTGTTTATGAGGGCAGACAATGTGTTGGTAAACTTTGTTGAGCATATTTGTACTATATTTATTATGAAATTAGCGTAAATTTATATTTAAGAACAAAATGAGAATCCTTAAATGCGACTGGAAAATTTCACATTCATCACACTTTTGAATGCGCTCATTCCGCGTTTATTAAAATATTATAGACCTGGCAAAGTTCATGATATTAAAGTTATTTTATAAAACATAGTTAAACGTTGTAAAATACTTATATAAATTACTCTAATAATATGTATATATATATATATATATATATATATATATATATATATATATATATATATAAATAAATTTTAATACTAAATTTATGCTTAGCAGCTTCTGGCCAAATAAAAGTAAACGAAATCATGTTTCATGTGATATAGTAATGTACACGCAATGCAATTAAATAACACTCACTGAGTAAAAGATTAAATTATGTTTTGAAAACTAATTAATGTAAAGTAATAACTAAAAATTAGTACTTAAAAACAATTCAATATTTTTATTGACCAAAAAAAAAAAAAAAAGAAAAAAGAAAAAAGAAATGTTTAAATATGTTGAGCCGAATTATTATAAAAATACACCTCATAATTTTAGGTACAAAGAATTTTAATTTTGCTTAATGTTGTTTGTAGTCGCTAGTTAAAAATCTAAAGCAAAACCATAAAATGTAAAAATACGCAATAACTGCTTCGGATCTTAGGAAATATCATCAGAAGATGAAAAAAACATTAAGTCTGAGGCAAAACATTAACAAATATCATATTTAAAATTTAAGTAGTTTATAAAAATTTCTTCTACCAGATTCAATAACAGTATTTTCCTAAATTTTATACTATTAAAAACAACCTCTTAAATACTTTTGTACACTGTAGCATTAACCATTCAATCACTAGGGTAACGTTAAATTTTATTTTTCAAGGCATTTGGAATATCCACGAGAGTGCTCTCTCTTATCATAAGCAGGCATTCTCCATTCCAAAACTTATGAGACAAGTCTAATGTATATATGACCGAGAGGTGTGTTTTATACATTTATTCTTCCCTTTTTTCATCAACAGTACAAAGCTATTGCTGGAACAAAGAAAGACCCCCCCCACACACACACACACACAGTTGTGATTGTGAGATTTTTCGTTTTCATCCCATGCTTTTTTCTATGGATTTTCGACTTTCCCCCCTTTTTTATATTCTAAGGTTCAGTGGTTCCCACCCACCCCCGTGGAATCTTATGTTAGGCAAGGCGTAGCTAACCTTCGACGATAGCCTCAGGGCCCACACCCTTACCCAGCCTCGGTTACTTTCTCTCGTCTATTTTGACCTTATATTCTTTCCGGTGTTAGCTTTTGTTTTTCTAAACTCTTGTGATTGTGTGTTTTTTATTTTTCATCCCATACTTTTTTCTATGGATTTTTGACTCTTTCCCCAGATTTTTTTTTCTTTACATTCTAAAGCGGGGTGGATTATAAGTGCTCTCATCAGAAACGCAACAGATCACAATTCTGATTTCGTATGAGCTCTAGAGACAGTTGAAAGTTATAAAGGAGAAACGTTGAGCTTTTAGACTGTAACTGGTGTCGGGGTAGACACACTGAACATAAATATAGAGTTTTCGGCTATGAATAGATAGAGTTTTAGGCATACATGACATTCAAAACACTTCCTTCGTTATACGGAGCATTTTACCGGGGTATTAGTGCGTCAGAATGGAAATTGAAATGGCTTTACTGCCACTTAAAATCATTATTATTTAGAAAAGTGATATTTTTTCAAAAAGTCCAATCTGGTTCCTATAGGATGTTGTCACATAAAAACCAATACAATGCGTCGATTGGCCTGCAAGGTCACCAAATATTTCTTCTATCGACAACGCATAGAACATGATTGAGAAAAAAATCGGCGTCATCTACAACCAGCATTAACCGTTTCACATTTGAATATCCGAGGGCAATGATTATGGAACTTTATCACCTAAACTGATAAATGGCAAATTCACGAAATATTTCTTGCACCTTTCTATGTTTGCATTCAGTATTATGGTGATTCCAACTGTTATTAATTTACCCCCACTGAGCATATTATTCAACTGTTCTAATGCTATTTTAAATCAATGCATTAATACTTTAGTAAATTAAATTTGTTGTCTGTGTATTATAATTCCTTTGCCCACATTTTAATGCAACAAGTTTATTTCTCCTTTATGGTGTGATCTTTTCCCCTCCACTGTAAATAATTTAATATTTACATGTAATTAGAAAAATAATCTGTGGCGATTACACAGAAAACACAAATCAAAATTTCTGTATAAAGATAAATTTAATAATTATTTTTGCTTTCATATGTTATTACGTTGCGGATAAAGTCTGCACTTAAAAAAAATTTCGTCATAATATGTACTTACTAGCAGGCTACACCCGCTTCGCTAATCACTATTTCTAAATGAGTCACTATAACTAATGAATTCTCAAAATTGCATTAAATTTATCATGTGAAAAAGAAAGAGAAAAAAAAATCTGATCGGGAAAAATGTCGCACCGGGTTCCCACTGCTTTTGGCAGTGCAGACCATTGTGCGCTGCGTGAGCGCCTTTATGTTCGACACTCTTAATGGATCCCTATATTATCGTAAGAAAAAATATAAATATAAAAACAAAAAAATCTTCTCTCATCGGTGGAATAATCGCTCCGGGGGCTCGCAGGCAGCGTATACATGCGCGCAAAACGCGCGTGTTCCTTCGCCCACCGTTCCCGCCCCTGCTAATTATTTTACACATTCAAAAATAACCGCAATCATTTTCTTGGGCTTTTAAACCTAATAATACTAATTTCTAACGTCCTATCTGAATTTCTTTATTTTTGCCCCTGCGCCAGCCCCCTTCCCGCTCCTCGTAATACTTCCAAACTTTCTAAAATATCCACAATCGATTTATCGGGCCTTAAATCCTAATAATACTAATTTTCAACGCTCTAACTCTTATTTCGATATCTTTACCTCTTATAGCCCCTCTTTACCGTCTATCCTAATATTTTTTCTCCTTTCAAAATATCTGCATTCGATTTGTAGGTCCTAAAAACCTATATGTGCCAAGTTTGAACGGTCTAAATCTATTTCTATTATTTTGTCACTTCGCCCATCCCCCTTCCCAGCTCTCTTTAAGTTTTATAAATTCGAAAATATCCGTAATCGATTTGTATGTGTCAAAAACCTCTATGTACCAATTTTGAACGATCTAACTCTATTTTTATTTTTTTGCCCCTCTTCGCTCCCCTCCTAATAACTTTACACTTTCGAAAATATCCTCATTTGACTTGCACACCTCTAAAATCTATCTGTACCAATTTTGAACGGTTTAACTGTATTTCTATTTTTTATTCGCCTCCTCTCTTGTTACCCCAACTGGGATGATTTTCTAAAATTTCAGAAGTTGTTTTTTTAGATATTTGTGTGAGCTGTGCATTGATAACAAATTAAAAATAAATAAATAAATAAATAAGATATGTAATGCATAATTTAGTGGCAAATCCCACCCAAAATTTTTCCCTAGTCGCAAATGTCCATGTTTCAGAATTTTGCAACTCTGTACCCCCTCAGAAGGTATTTAACGGTTAAAATGATCCCGCGCTCCTCCTAAAAATCAAATTTACAACAATAAAATCACCGAAAAATGATAAAAATAGAGGGACATTCCTAAACAACGGTGGGTGATAGGGCAAAATGGGCGTCATATTCGGATTCAGGAGGTCATTTTACATCAGAATATGCTGAAATGGTGTCAGAGGCAATTTTCATGCCGAGCAGTGTTACATGAGGGTCAATCCGAATGTTTTTTTAGATCTTGATTTGATTAAACTTAATTCTACTAAATAGATAATGTTTCTAGTATCAAATTACTACATAATATATTTTTCTTCAAAAATTATATTTAAGTATATATATATATATTTATTTATTTTCAAATTCTTTATAAAATATTTTGTTAATACTATAGATGTTTTATAAACCTTTTTCAACTGAGTGACAGATTAAACGTATCGTTATTTAATATGTTACACCAAAAATGAGAAAGTTTTGCTTGGAAACTACAAACCTATTAAATCCTAGTTTTACAAGGGATTAGTAGCAAGTATTTTTGGCCACCAAGCCTACATTTTATTGTCTCTTGCATCTTTATATTATAAATAACAAATAGAATAATAATAATAAAAAGTTTATTCAACTTAGAAAATAAATTCGTAGCGAAAACATTAATAAATAAATAAAAGAAAGAATGAAAGAAAGAAAGAAAAATGAAAAATAAATAAATTATAGTTAAAAAAAAAAAAATTATAAAACCGAAAAGAAGGTTAAAATTAATTTTAAATGTTACAGGAAGATAAAAGGAATGTTTATATACTGAATTTTAAAACGATAGTCTACATTTATATTTATTTTGGACTATTTTATTTATTTTACTTACTGCAATTTTCCATTTCATCATTGCATTTAGGGAAAAAAATTATTTTTATAAAACTTTACTGAATAAATATAAACATAAAATTTCGAATTCCAATACGTTCACAATTGCATTAAAACGAAATATTTGTAAAAAAAAAAAAAAAAAAAAAAGGTAAAATATAAATAAGTTTTAAAAATTTCTCCCGCAATTTCAATAACTTTCGTAAGCTAACTTAATTTATAATGTCGTAAATAATGAAATTCTTTCTCCTAATGATAAAAACTTTTTCTGGTATGCAAATGCCTGCAGTTGAAAGCATTTAGGTTAAAAGTTTTTGAATTTTCAAAGATGTTGTAGCATAAGTTCTTTCAGAATGTATTGGGAAATTTTTATTAAATATTTCAATTATGATAGTATTACCTATAACATGAATTTTAAACATAAGTTAAGATTAAATGTATGAATTAATTATTATAGAGTTTGATGTTTTGTGCTTTTAAAAAATTAAGTTCAATTGCAAAATAATAATATTATTTATTTATTTACTTTTGCAGTATTTTGAGCCAAACAGATTTACGCAAGAATGGGAATTTGCTCAGATCTGATAGCTTTACTTATGGAAAAAAAAATTAAATGACCTAAACTTAGAAGCAAATTTCTAACCTTGCTTACTGCACATTGCAAAAAAAAAAAAAAAAAAAAAAAGACGAATAAATCTTGGAAAACTGTCGAATAAGACATAATGCAGAATCAAAGAATATAGAACTTGGATTGATAAGTTCTTCTTAATATGTTTTAGTACTGTTTTAAACTTTGTATTAAACTTTGCTAAATTTAACCAGTGTCACAGCGAGTGATTTCACAAAAACACTGATTTCAAGAATTTATTCAAATTTATATTATTTTTAAAAATGCAACATTTTAAAGCCGTACATCTATAATTTATTCTAGAGACTTTATTCTAACATGAAAAAGAAAACATTTTTAAAGAGAGTTAGTAGTCAGTGTTAAAAATAGATATTTCTTATTGCAGCCTAAATAATAGATAATCCAAAAATTACAACTGTGATTTACTTTCAATATATCTATATCTATATCTATATCTATATATCTGTATACATATAATTATTTTAATTTAGATTATCATAGATGAAAGATGTATAAACAGCAACAGAAATAATATATATATATATATATATATATATATATATATATATATACATATACATTAACAGTATTAATAAACAAGAAAAGATTAAATTCAAAACTACTCAAGCCAGAAATTGAACATTAGCTGTGATATCTCCATCAGCAGGCAGGAACACAGCAATTCAAAAGATTGTGTAATACTATCAGGTTTCAGAAGATAGCCAAACCTAGTTCACAAGGTACGCCTAACTACAAGTTCTTATTAAAAAAAAGAAAAAATGTTTAAAGAGTAGGATACTTAAGTTTCAAATTATAACAAAAAGAAACCCATAATTTGTTTGATGTAACAGTATTTAAATTTAAAAATAAGCAAAATTTTTACATTTCAAAAAAAAAAAAAAAAAACTTTATCGTTGAAGTTTATTTTTACAGCAAATTATAAAATTATAAAATGACATACTAGCATGAAAATACCTCTATCTGTACTGCTTGGAAAGAAAAAGTAAAAAACGTTACTAAGAAAACTACTGAAAAACTAAGTATTTTCCTTTTTATTCCCAGACAGTTAGATATTAACAAAAACAGGTACATCTTCCCAAACAGGTAGTACATGTTTGAGAAGGAAAATATTTTACTAAAAAATTGCTAAAAAGCAAAGTTTTTTTTATTTTTTCTTTCCAAACAGGTAGAAGTGGGGGTATGCTCATGCTAGCATTTCATTTCCTCATTTTATAATTTGCTATAAAAGTAAATTTCTACGATAAAGTTCTTTCCTTTAGTTATTGAAGTGTAGAAATTTTATTTATTTTCAAATTTAAATACTATTACATTAAATAATTTTTTTGTTTTCTTTTGTTATAATTTCAAGCTTAAATATCCTATTACTTAAATGTTTTCTTTAATAACATCTTGGAATATGCTAGCTTGGCATATTTTCTGAAGCCTGTTAGAATTACATAATTTCTTTGAATTGTTGTGTTCTCACTAGCTCATGAAGATAACGCAGCGTGTGAGTTCATCCTCGCATCGAAGATACAGCTGCGGCAAAGGAAACTGGGCAGTTTGGGAATCAAACGTTAGTGGAAGCAAGGTGCCGATACCACACTCGGCCATTCTGCATCGACTGGTTCTCCAGGCGGCCATACTGAAAAATACAAAAAGAAAAAACAAACACAAAAGCAACACAAAATAATAACAAGCTTATATACAGCACATATACAAATTTTGATATTATTTCTCTTTTTTTTTTAACTTTTTCACCGTTTGAGGAATTCGGCATGAGTGGATGTGCCACGGGGGCCTTCATGGCATCCATCCTTAATTACATCATAAGTGTTTTCACTTTTTATTTTCACAGTTTTGCAGTGACAAAAGTACTTTGATTTTGTTTTCGTGGCAACTTGGTCGCCTACTTCACAAGTTTTTGGTGGTTGTCTACGCAATTTATATTTTGTTTTATTTTTCTCTTTAACTTTAACAAAGTGTTCTTTGGCATGTTTAAGCAAATCTTTACTCTGGGACCCAAAGTTAACTTGGGATTCGAACTCGAGAACCTCTAATTGGTCATTTCTAGTTTTAGTTGTTTCTAAAGCCTCTGCAGCAACTTGTTCGGTCATAAAGTTTATAGTAGCACTCCTATGTGCAGGTAAAACTTCTAACTGTATTTGCACAGCTTTGAGAAATAATGCAGCCATTTCACTAATTGTAGTCTTCATAGGAAGTGACGAAATGAACAATTTCCTTAAATTTATACCGGCAGTCTCTTCTTTTGGGATATTCTGTCTTTTACAATCAATGGAATCTATTGTCAAAGAAAAAATATACTTTCTGAATTAAATATATCATTATAAATACAGGAACTATGCAATGTAAGTTGATGGAAATATACGTGTTTAAAAAAATACAAAAAATTTGATATTTTTCCAACTTTTATGTTTCATTTGTAAATTTGCAGTATTTACAGAAATAAAGAATAGTTCTATTGCAAAAACGATTATCTAAACAAAAATTACACAATCTAAAATATTTTCTTATCCCATTACACGTATTTTTACGTTTTTAAAACCATATACATTTAGCTAAATTAAGTTTAACACTTCCTAAAATTTTAATAGTTGCCTTTGCGTTTATAAAAATCACTGTAAATACTTTTACAAAAATCAGAATTAGTTGAATAATAATGTATAAATTTTTAGACAAAATAGGAAACATATTATGCAATATTAAAAAATCAAGTTCATTGTAGATATCAAAATGCTTAAACTTTATCATTGTCTTCTTAAAAATTTGAAAAATGTAAATAGTCTAAACAATAATTTCAATTCATAATTACATTTGCTAAACAATGTACAGGAAAAGTTATTGTTTTATGATGAAGTGTAAATTGTTGTATACAAACATAATACAAACATTGCAAAAATATGCAGTTGTTATTTTTGATAGAAATAACTCAGCGTCACCGTAAAAAAAGCAACTAAGATTCATGCATACGATTTTGCTAATAAAGGATCGAAATCAACTCTTTTGACCCGAAAAAAAGTTTTCGGGTTCGAAACAAGTTTCTTTAATAAAATTTATTTTAAGAATTTTATTTAAAAAATATTAATAAATTAAAATTTTGAATTACCATTTACTGCAACGCTTAAATGACATCTCTAAGAATTTGATGAAAAATATTATATACGTGTATTTTAAATTCCTGCGTATGTATCAAATGTTGTTCATTCATAGGTGAACTTGTATATGAATTAAGTGAAAAATTAATAATTTAATAAAAATATTTTGTAACACTTATTTCTATTCAGTAGAAAAATACTTATTATGTAAAAAACGAAAAAGTTTATAAACCTAAGCTTTAGAGCTAACAATATTTCAGATTTATTCCGTCGCAGTTTTTAAGAAACGCTCTTATTTTTTCACGCCTCACTTTTGCATAGTAATTTTTTGCAAAAAGTAATTACGATTGAATATGATGATTTGTGAGTGTTCACACATATGTTCTTTAAAAGTTTATTTATTTATTCAAATTTTATAAATAACAAAAACAAAGATTAATAAAGGTAATAATTTTTTTTTTAAATTTATGTAATTCAATTAATTAATTATATAGAATTTCCCGTTTTCTTTTCAAATCAAAAATGTTTCATTTAATAGCGTTCCTTTGTCTTTCAATAGTTACAAGCACATTGTTCTCTGAATAAAATAAAGCAATTTTTATATCGGGTTTTTTGAAAAGTAATTTTGTTTATACTTCTTCCCCGAAAGAATTAAATCATTTTAGCTATAATTATTTATTTTGAGAATGTAATTCAAAAGCCGTTACCAGCTTATTTCTAGCATATGTATGTATTAATAAAACAAAAAATAGTCATTTCAGTTAATATTTATTATGCTTGTGTTTACATTAAAAGCTATTATTACTTTTCGAGCAGATCATTAGAGTTTCAAAAATAGATTTTTAATGGATGTATCTCGTATGCATGGCGCCTCTGAAAACCGTTTTATTTTTGTCCGTTGCTATGATTGACACGTGGCGCAGCTTTTTAATGCCAAGTCGATCTGGTTTTAGTAACGACATTTTATATTCAAAAATTTTGTATTAAAATATTATAAAGACAAAGAAATAGCGTGGCATTCTTTTGGCTGAATTTTAACGATGCCAATTTTTCGGTTAGCTCTTTTTGGACTCTGAGACTAGCAGATCTCATTAAGATTTTCGCTTTTGACTCCGTTTGTAAAAGACATGATTTTATTGGTCTCCTTCTCCCTCTCTGTCTAAATAACTGCGGTGAAACTTTGTTGTATCTTTGCATATACAGATTGATGGAAAAACAAATTATTTTTGCTAATGGATATAATTAGTCGAACTATATGTCAATAAATACTTATTAAAGATGGATTATGTACTGTTTGTTCAGACATAAGGTCTTCTACATTATTTTCTTCATGTCTACGATCCGGCCTTTTTGAAAAGAGAACCTGGCTCTACTAATCACCGTTATAGATGAGAATTACACTAAAAAAAAAAAAAAAAAAAAAAAAAAAAAAAAAAAAAAACGCAACAAGAAAAAAAAAAAAAAGAAGAAGAAAAGAAACAGAAATTTTAGCAGAGTGGATTTTTCTTGTGGACCCCAAACACTCTATTTTAAGAAATATTTTTTTTTTTAAGAAATGTAATTACATAGTTAATCTACAACGTACAAGATATACAGAAAGCAGAATAATCTTAAAAATAAATGCTTAAATTACTTTTTTTCTGTTCGATGATGTGTCATGCTTAATTATTTATATCCGAAATATTTGCTGAGTGTTTGTGAATAATTTATGTTATCCTATTTTTTCCTTACCATTCAATAACGAATTTTTGTTGATTTTTAATATCGTAAGTCATATTGTATACAGTAACATAAACAATATTTTCCAGCTTATGTATTATACAAGAAAAATAGATATATGTTTTATTTTCATTATTTATTCAATGCTTACTTTTTCTTTCTTTCTTTCTTTCTTTTTTTTTTTTTATTATTGATAGTACTAATATATCTCTTAAAAATTCTCAGTAAATGCTACACATGATTTCAATTCTTAATTAAAATTACATAAGTGAGAATTAAATGAAAATATTAAAATGCATTATGAATCAAAACTAAAAATTTATTTATAGATGAATGTTTTTGTATGCGTACTCACCTATTCTGTATACGCAAGCAAAATGATGACGTCATTGGCCGTTTGTGGATGCAAGAAAAAAATTTCCTATATCAAACGCCCATTAGATTTCTTGTAAAAAAATATTAAAAATCGAGGAAAATTCTTTCTCGATTTTAATCTCCATATTTTGATATAGATATGTATTAGTAATCGTGTGCATGCGTTAGATTAAGGTGTTTTAGCAGTAAAATTGATAAAATTTGAATTTTAAATTTCAAAACACTAGAAAAGCAAACTTCCCCATTCGACTAAAAACATAAACATTTCATTTCAAAGGAAGATATTTACGCAATAAATATCAACTAACATACTAATTAACAGGAAAATGATAAATATTCTATCATAATTTGAAGTCAAATTTGTTTTAAAATGTCTAAATAAAGTGTCTGATATATGATATTCATATGTTGCAGCGGAATAGATTTCATATCTGTCATCCTTGGCGGAATATATACACTGCTCGACATTGAAATTGCAACACCAAAAAGGAGTGGTCAGAAAGTGATGAAATTTGGAAAAAAGACAGAGACAGCAAGGAACAATAAGTGATCTTTATTTCAAAATGATAGTCAGAATACAGAGCGAGAACAGCGTCGGCTCAGTAGGATGTAGGACCACCGCGAACAACGATGCACGAAGAAACACGTCTAGGTATTGAGTCAATAAGAATACGGATGGTGTCCTGAAGGATGGCTCTCCATTCCCTTTCAACCATTTGCCACAGTTCGTCTTCTGAACGAGGCAGGAGCAGAGTCTGCAAACGGCATCCAATCACATCCCACACATGTTCGATTGGTGACAGGTCAGGAGAGTACGGTGGCCAGGGAAGCATCTGTATACCTTGCAGAGCATGTTGGCAGATGCGAGCACTGTGTGGTCGGGAGTTATTCCGCTGAAAAATTGTACTAGACAGCCCCTGAAGGTAGGGGATTGCCACCGGCCGCAGTACATTATCCAAGTATCGTTGTGCCGTCATAGTGCCCTGAATACGAACTAGAGGAGATATGGAATTATACGCAATAGCGCCCCAAACCATTATGCCACGTTGTCGCACGGTGGGGCGTTCCACAGTTACTGCTGGATTAGATCTGTCTCCACGTCGACGCCACACACGTATGGGGTGACTCTCACTGGATAAACAGAAGCGTGACTCATCTGAGAACAAGACGTTTCGCCATTCTGTCATACACGTCGCTCTAGTAGTCCGGCACCATTCCGAACGTTGGCGTCTATGCTGTGGGGTTAATGGCAATCTTCTTAGCAGACGCCGTGAGTGCAGGCCACGTCCAACCAATCGACGGGAAATGGTTCTGGTCGACACGGGAACATCCAGGGTACCTTATACATGCTGCAGAATCGAGGTACAAGTGACTTGCGGGTCCGCCACAGCTTGTCGGCGAATGCGGTCTGCACCCCTCAATCTTGCCACATTTTCTTGTTCCAAACATGTTCGCCACAACCGATGCACAGTGCTCGCATCCATGTGGGTATCAGCTGCTATTTGACGTAAGGACCACCCCCCCCCTTCTCAGTCCGATCACCATACCCCTCGTAAAATCGTCTATCTGATGGAAGTGCCTTCGTTGACGGCGGCCTGGCATTCTCTCCTATTACACGTATCCTCCAAGACGAAAACAAAATTTCTTCGATAATTCGGCTGGCAGAAATAACGACACGAATATTACCCATTTTTCAAGTTCCTTCCCTTATATCTTACTTCACGTGCGTTGGAGAGCGGCGCATTTCACATCATTCGCATAACTCAGTGGCGTACGTCTACTCTAAAATTTGCATATATTTCTGTTCTGACCACTCCTACTTGGTGTTGCATTTTCAATGTCGAACAGTGTACAGTCGGTAAGAAAACTGTCCGAACACTAGCAAAAATTCCTATGTAAAAATTGTACCCTTCATATGGTTTTGTTAAATAAATCCTTGTCGAATCCTGTTCTTAGTCAGTGTAAGAACATGATTCGAGAAGGATTTATTAAATAAAACCGTATGAAGTGTACTTTTTTTACATAGGAATTTTTGCTAGTATTCGGACACTTTTCTTACCGACTGTATATATGTATATATATATCGCTAAATTATGTAGCGAACGCATTTAATTCCTTTCAAAAATCATGGTTATTTTAACAACTTATATTAAGAGAGTAATGAATAATATGAAACAATATTTCGTATAATACATATTACGAAAATATACATCTGGCATGTATATTTTCGTATTATGTTTCTGATCGCCAAATACAAATAACGCCAATGGTGACAGAGTTTTGAAATTTAAAATTAAAATTTTGTGAAGTTGACAGCACAATAACTCAATCTAACACAAACATACGATAACTAATACATATCTGTAACCACATACGGGGATTAAAATCAGGAAATAATTTTCCCCTACTTTTAATATTTTTTTGCAAAAAATCCAATGGGCGATTAACATAGGAAATATTTTTCTTGCATCCACGGAGAGTCAGTGACGTCACACTTCGCTTGCGTATTCCCTAACAAAGTCTGTACTTAAAAACCACGTTCAAAATAATTTCTTAAGTCATATTTAAGATTATATTGAATAATATATTTTAAGAATTTTAGTATATCTCTTTTGAATGCAACGGAAGGGGGGGGGGTAGTGTTGGAGACTCACGAAGACTTGTGTTGGATAGATTGCAGTCTGAATATTTTACAGAATCATTTCTTTCTTGAATGAACTTTTCTACTCGAATAAATAATAATAATGATAATAATAATAATCAATAAATAAAAATAAAAAGTTCTCTTCTTCTTTCTAGTCACGTGGTAGTCTAGGAGGCTGCTGTTGCTTTGACGTCCGACTATTCCGTTCAACACACAGATTTAATTATATTTTGATAAATGTTATATCAGACAATCGTCAAACGTTAATCAGTTAGAAAGAGGTTAATTTGAAATTAATATAGCAATTTTCTGAACTTCAACATAAAAGCAGAAATGTGAAAAAAATATTTAAAATTTAATTTAAAAGATACAAGCATGAAAAAACAGAAAAATGCATTGTATTGTTTGTTCGTACTGAAACATATTAATAATGCATTATAAATTAAGTCGCTTTACATATTTATGAGGAAAAGTTTCTAGCGGTATTGTTTATTTTTTTTCTAAGTAATATTAAAATATTATTTTTTGTATATACCACGCGAATACAAATAAAGTCTTTTCTAAAAGTATATTTTTTTCAAAAATTAGTCCAGTATTTAAAAAATTTCACGTTTATACTCTCATTTACATATACTTAGTCAAACTTAAATAGTGATCCAACATTCTTGAGTTCAAATGCTAATTTACTTTTAAAGTAGATATACCTGCTTTACGAAAAATCACAAAACATTATCAATACGATCTTTAGAAAATTTAAGCATTCTTTTAATTATCCTAAAGTATCGGTCGTTTAAACAAAGGTGCAAGAAAATTAGAAATAATAAAATCATTATGTCACCTAGAAAAGCATCACTGTATTTATTTATTTATTTTGCATATTTTTCTTCGGTATAACATTAAGGTAAAGCTCACAAAATATTTGTGGATGAAATTAGCTGTCATAAATATTTTTGGTGACTACAGGACACGTTGAAAGATGTTTTAACGACGACATTAATCACTTTTGCATAGACACACTTTAGGGAATATAGACATTCCAATCTTTTCGAATAACCAGTAAGGTAGTCATGCCCAGTTTCAAGCCTGAAGGCAGCAACTGCGTAACGTTTTTGGAAAACCTGGTATCCTTTTAAAAGTTTCTCTTCAAGTATTAATTTTATTTTGGTAGTTCTTATTCAATGTATTTAAAATTATTCTTTCTATTGAAGTATGCGATATATCTCTATCTGCGAAAATTGTAACATATAACCATTCCTTTTTTCGCTAAAAAGTAAGCCATTTCGTTTCCTTATAGATTTTGACTTTAACTGTAGCTGATTATATTTAGAATTAAACCTCTTAACGTATAACGTGGTATTCATTTTTCCCCCAAAATTTTTAATATGGTGCCCAGGAAAAAAAAATTGGTATAAAGTACATAATTAAAATAATTGTTAGCAATATATTGTGGAATTATTAAGAGATATTAAAATTAATATTAGTAAACTTGAAAACAAAAGTGACATGCATGTAGCAATTCTGTTCCCTTTAAAACGAATGGTTATTCCATAGATGTGTTGTTTTAAAACAAAGTTATACACTTTTTAATCATTAAAAAAAAAAAAAAAAAAAAAAAAAGAATGTAGGAAAAAATAGCTATTGAATGCGAAACCAGTAAAATTTGCAATAAAAGAGATATCGAAGTTATTATTATTATTTTTTTGTTGCACGTTATTTGTTTTATTTTAATGAGTAAATTTTGATTTCATATAGAAAAAGAGAAGTTGAAATCTTAATATAGAGTAATACTTATGCAATTATTCCGTGTAGTGTCTTTATCATTACCAAAATTAATCATAAATTATATTTTATTTTTTATGCTTACTTCTATATTAAAATTATATATATAATCGTAATTCTCAAACTATTTAATTAACGTCTTTTAAAAAATCCAATCTAATAAATGGATCTTCAAATGTATGGGATACATATTTCATAAAAATATTTGATCTTTTTACAGAAAATCTTTTGTCCTCTCTAAAGTTTTCTTTAAGAAGTATCTTGACAGTATCACATTTTATAATAACATATCATACACAAATAAATGTTTTATTTGTTTTCAAACATATAAATTTGTAGTGCAGGAAGACGCACTCTTCAGCAAATAGATTCTTTGTACTTATTCGAAATCCTTTGATAAGATGGTGTAAAAAAGATGGAATTCTTAAGATTAGGAAGGATCAAAGAAGAAGAATATAAAAGAATGCTGAAAAAGATTTTTATGAAATAAATTATGTTGGTCAAACAATGAAAAAAAAAAAGAACTATAAAAATGAAAGAAAAATTTCTAAATGTGTTAAATTTAAATTCAATTTTTTAAAAGTTATTTTAATTGAAATATGGTAACAGTTTTTCAAAACTGCATGGCTGATAAATTAATTGTGTAAATATATATATATATTTAAAAACTGCCTTTGGCTTACATGCGATAATAAATTTAACAAAGCATTGGTATATTATTTAAGAGAACACGGATTCATTCATATATCAATACAATTATTATTGTATCAAAAAATTTATTAGCTATCAATAATTTTATTACAAATGTATTTAGTTATATACAATGGAGCGCAAAAATGCCATACATTTCTTGAAATTATTTTTGCATTTCTTTGAAAATGATAATCTGTAAGTAAATAAACTTGTTAAAATATAAATTAATTTGTGTAATATTAGTTTAGTTGGGTAGTTTGTATATTTCGATTTGTTGAAATTTTATTATTTATTCAATATAGTGATCAAATGTATCACTTATTATTAAAGTATGAGTATTTAAATTTATGGTTTATTCTTAATCTATTTATCTATATCTATATCTATATATATAAGTTAGAATACTTCTGTTTGCTAAAAAAGTCTTTGGAGTGCACATTAGCGTAAGGAACCAGAGAACCTTGAAAACAATTAAAAATGAATGTATAACTGGATGCTTCATACTGTTGTCAAAAGCTTAGATCATAGAAAACAGAAAAGAATAACGAATTCTTATGGGCAGTGTTAGTAGATTTTTAAACACTAGTGTCGCCAAATGGTCGAAACTCGAGCACTTTTTTGTAATGCAAAACAAAGAAAAGAAATTTCCATCTCGTAAACAAAATTAAATTGCAACACAGCAGTGCCACTTGTCGGCCAGTACGCACCAAAATTAAAAAGCATATTTTTTTATAATGTCCATATCATATATAAAGTTTGGTGCTTTTATACACTACAGAAATTGAGATATAGCCTTGACATAAAGTAGTTGGAGCACATTGTATAACTTAATATTTTAAAGCTGTTTTATTCACTTAATGTAGTAATGAATTAAATCACTTATTATCAAATTAAGACTATTTAAATTTATAGTTTATTCTTAATCTTGAAATATATATAAATCAGAATAATTCTGTTTTCTAAAAAAAATGTCTTCCACGTGCACAATAACGCAAGGAACGTGTGAACCTTGAAAAAAAAAAAAAAAAAAAAAAAAAAGTATAACTGGATGCTTCTCCCTGTTGTCAAAAGCTTAGCTTATAGAAAGCAGAAAAGAATAATTATTTTTTATTGCCAGTGATAGTAGATTTATAAGTATACGTAATGTCAAGATAACTCGCGTATTCTAATTCTAACATAACGGAGAAATAGTTAGAAAACTATTAAGTGGTATTAAACCGCAAACATTGAAAAAAAGTATATAACTATACTAAATTAATTATTTTATATTCTTAAAAACTTCTGTAAAACTAAAGCATTTTCTTAATACAAATGCAACACTTATTGCAGTTTTTTTTTTTTTTTTTTTAAGTTATTTAAAAAGTATAGATGTTTGGATTGATTCACATTGTGATGTAATTAATAGCTGTAAATTTCTAGAGTCCTTTTGAATAGTATCCCATTATGAGCCAATTATCGTCGATCTTGAAGACTTCATAATTTTATATTGATAGTTTCAACGTAAAATCTAGACAAACTTTGTAGCCCACTGTTCCAATTTGCAGTAATACGGCTTTTGAAAAAATAAAAATAAATAAATAAATAAATAAATAAATAAATAAAAAAGTTGTCGTAAGTTCAAATCCCAAGAAAATCAGGGATGTTTGTTCATATACTTATGAATGTATTAAAACAATATTAATTGTTATGATTCTTTTTTTTTTATTTTTTTTTATGAATAACCACGATATTCTTTGCTTCAAGATTTTGCAATTTTCTTTTGTTACTTTTTATTATTTTCAGGCACGAACTTTCTTTATTTGTTACAAACCAAGAATTTACTTCGATAATTGTGAATACAAATTAAAGAAAATTTATTTTACAATGCACAGTAAAAACTCAATGAATAATCGTTGTTATACTTAGCATGGAAATATGCTGCAATCTTTCGCAGAATATGTTTACAGTGTAGAAAATTTACAAGTAAAACTGATGATTCCAAACTTAATAATCATTCAAAAGTCATTTAATTTATTATAAATTTGTTTAATAATTACATGTAGAAACACAAATAATTGACAACATCTTATCGAATTCTGTCATATGGAAACATTACATCTCAATCTTTTTTCTTAACCAGAATTTTTTTTATGTACATTAGTACACTATATGACACAAATTTAGATTACCGAGTTTGAAATATTTGCTATTATATGCTTTTAAGATCTGCTGATTACAGACAGACACACTTGCTACTATTTATTCTTGAGATATTTATTCTTGAGAACTGCTAAAAACGCTATTTTCTCATTTAGGGGACCTCAAAACGTGTAAATATAACAAAAACTCAATTTCAAAAATTTGACCAAAAAACTATATTGCAATATATATGGGTAAGATAAAGTAAAATTTTAAATTGATTAAGATGATTTTTAACTCAACATTAAAGCCGAAATTTTAATATAAACAATTTAATATAAACAATTTTCAGATTATTAATTTATTATTGCACCAGTTTGTTAAAATTTACTAAAAAACTTTAAATCATACGTACTAAATTAATTTCAATAAATTTACATATTTACGACTATAATTTGGCTAAATGTGCATTTGTAAATGTTGATTTATAGAAATTTTTAAACAAATTTTAATAGAAAATTAAAAAGAGTTAAAAATTTTAAGAACACAGAATTATTGTCATCATATCCTGGTCACGGCACCATAATTATATCAAGTTGAATACTGGGATTAAAATAAATTAAGTTCCATTACACTGTCCAGGTTTAAACTGCAGTAAAAGATGGTCGATAAAATAAAACAGACTAATTGATACGCATAATATAATTTTATTTTGGAGAGATTTCATAGATCAATTTAACATTATTTTTAGTGGAAGTACAAATAGACCAAGATATTCGAAAATACAAAAGCCGGAGGTGAGAGAGAGGGCTTTTGACGTACGTATACTTAAGTCAGTGAATTAGGAGCGAAGTGAGTTCTCAATCTCGCAGTCACTATCTAACTGCCGAATAACGCCATGTTTTTCTAAAATAGCGCCAAATTTATGTCAATCACTTATGCCAAACCTCACGCCATAAAAATTGTCTGTTTCCAAGAAGACATGAAGTCTACATCCTGTGTGTATATATAAATTACCCTTTAATGATGTTCCAACGGACAATTTAGTTATAATAAAAAAACTTACAGAATTTAACAGAATGAATTGTAGTTTATGGATAAGCAACGGTTAATACATGTAAATAATATTTTTATTTTATTTCATAAAACGATTTAGCTTTAGAAGATTAGAATTATAAAAGAGATTTATTTAATAAAAATACCTTTAGAATACTGGGAATAAGTTATTAATTTTAAACAATACTATAGCATTTAATCATTAAATTTATTTGAAAATGTAAATAAAATTATTATATGTGAAGATACTCCTTCACAAGCATCTTTATGATATGCATGTTAATTCCATTTTGTCGAATGCAGCAAAAACGCTTTCAAATGCACTTCAATAAAAATTTGCCCATAAGTTCTAATGTCACAATATTGTTTTGTGCGTTCCTGAAACCAAACCATAAACATTCTATACTTCAGAAAAAACTATTCAACCTATTCTACGTTTTTCATGAATAATTGTTAAAAAATTGACATTATTTAGATGATTAAGTGACATTGTCGGAACACTTTTGTAAAGCGCTGTACATTAATTATGAATTCTATGCACACATATTTTCTACAGAAAACACGAGTTTGAGCATATCAGTAATATACGCTAATTTTGTTGGATGCAGAGTAACGATATTAAAATGCGTTTAAGCGAAATTAATCCCATAGCCCGTAATGATAAGAAAAATTTTTGCTTGTACACAATTCATAATCCATAAAGAAGAAAAAATTATACAGCTATTTCTATAAGGAGTCTGAATGCATGCACTAATTTCCAAGTCAATCTGTGGATTTTTGTGGTCGCTATTGCGATACATTCAAATTCTGTCTATAGCCCGTAATGATAAGATAAACTTTGGAGTGTCCCTGTACACGAACTACAAATGGAATACACACCGAAAACTGTACTGCAAATTTTATGTGGCTCGTTAACATTTGTACCAAATTGCAAGTCAATAGCGGGAATTTTGAAAACGCTATCACGCGAAAGACAAATAGGCAGACACACAAACGGAACCCAAAATTTTTTTGAGTCTCCACACGGAGGCCTCAAAAATATTTTGGGTCTGACGTTTCGGAATTTAATAATTATTTTTTGCAAAATGCAAGATTAAAAAAACTTTTTGAATAAAAAAGTGCTAAATATACGTATAGCTTAAGTGCATGGGACTTAAGCATTTGTTAACTAGTGGATCTACAGTTCAGGATCCTCAACGTCCAATTCTCCTCACGCATTATTCAACAGATCTCTTTTATTATTGTTTATCATATTTGATTGACTTCCTACATAAACAGAAACATTTCTGAGGGGTGCTGCAATCCCCTCAACCACCGCTGTGTCTCTCTTTCTATAACTATCTGTATATATATATATATGTGTGAATTTCTAATAGTTGATAGTTTTGTATTAAGTCCCTGTGATTCATAAATACTTGTACCAAATTTCAAGCAAGATGATTACATGACATATCGGAATTATTTAGTGTAACCTTGTTAATTAATTACCAATTCTATGACCACACATTTCCACAGACGAACATGCTTTTTAAATTCAAATAATTTTTCTCTATATTTAATGGGTTGTAACCATGTTAAAATACACTTTTAAGCAATACCAACTGTAGACCGTAATAGTACAAAACTCTTTTACGTATCCTGGAAAAGGAGCCACAGTAATTATATACCACCACCGCTGTATCACTCTTTCTATAACTATCTGTATATATACAGTACCTGGCCAAATTATTAGACCATTGGCAAATTATACATTTTTTCATGTTTACAACCTTAATAATGAAGAATTTTATTAAAAAAGATATTTTCTTCATTCATATTTCGAAAACATATACATTAAGGAATACAACGACAAAAAAAAAATGTTACAATACAATACTTATTGAAGAAAGAAAAAAATGATAAATTAAATTTAACAGAAAAATCAATATTTCGTATGGCCATCTTTGGCAATTACAAGGGCTTTAACACGACGAGGCGTACTTTCTATGCATGCTTGGATGGTTTCTTGAAGATGTTTATTATGATTCCACTGGTATGTTAAAGATTTCAGCAACTCTACCTTATTGGTTATATTTTTCTTATACATTTCTTTTTTCAGCAACTACCAACCATTTTCAGTAGGGTTCATATGAGGCGAGCTGCCAGGCCAATCAAGAAATTTGATTTTTTTTCGCTCTAAATACTTTTAGCTTTAAGGCATGGAGCACCATTATGCATGAAGACTGGTTCCTCGTCTCCAGGAAACCATTCTTGCATTTGTGGCATGAGCCAAGTTTGTAAGACTTTCAGGTATTGATCTTGTTTCATTGTATTTTTGACCACATAGAGAGGACCAGAACCTTTTCCTGATATGACAGACCACACCATGACTGATAGAGGATGTCTGATGGTGAGAACAGTATAATCTGACTTGTATTTCACGTTTGGATGCCGCCAGACAAATTTTTTTCAGTTAAAACATGAAAAACCGATTCATCAGAGAAGCAAACCTGAAAATGAAACAATTTTTTTTTGTTTAATATCTTCATATTCATTATAAATACCAAATACCGTTGATCAAAATAAATAGCTATATACCTTTTTCCAGTCTTCTATTGTCCAATTTTTGTACTTTATTGCTCCCTCCAATCGCAGAACAGATTTTACGTTATAATGCAAGTTTACACCTATGCCACTGTATCACAGAATAATAACAAACTGTCTTGTGTTGGCAGCTTGAAAATGTTTCTGTAATAAAGATACTGAAATAAGCTTAAGGTAACACTAATTAAATAATAATAATTTTGAGCAGGTCAGGCATAATAAACTTCCAGTTTCAAAAAAATTAAATATTTTCTTTGGTCTAATAATTTGGCCAGGTACTGTATATATATATATATATATATATATATGTGTGTGTGTGTGTGTGTGTATTTCTAATAATTGACAGTTTTGTATTAAGTCCCAGTGATTCATAAATGCTTGTACCAAATTTCATGCAAAATGATTACACGACATATCGGAATTATTTTGTGTAACCCTGTTAATTAATTACCAATACTATGCCCACACTTTTCCAAAGAAGAACATGCTTTTAAAATTCCAATAAAATTTCTCTATATTTAATGGGTTGTAACCATATTAAAATACACTTTTAAGTAAAACCGATTGTAGACCGTAATAGTACGAAACTCTTTTATGTATCCCGGAAAAGGTGTCACAGTAATTATATACACAAAAAAAATAAATCTATTTAATTAATTAATTAATTATAACTCATTAACATTTCAACCTGATTTGACATCATTTGGATAATTACAGAATGTCATCCGAAATCTTTCGTATGATCCCATAAATAAATCATTTAGTATATATATATGACTTTTTTAGAGTAAACATGCTTTTATATATCTTTATAATGTATGTTAACTCCATTATGTTGAATGCAGCATAAACGCGTTAAAATGCGCTTAAATAAAAATTTATCTGTAGTCAATAATGACAGGAAATTCTTTTGTGTCTCTCTGTAAATGAACAATAAACATTGTATACATCAGGTAAACTATTCAACTTATTCTACGTTTTCCATGAATAAATGTTGGAATTTTGACATAATTTAGATGATTACGAGATATTGTTGGAACACTTTTGTAAAATCCTGAATATTAATTAGGATGTCTAAGAGCACATATTTCATGCAGAAAACATCAGTTTCAGTATTTCAATAATGTACGCTAATTTCATCATGTTGAATGCAGAGTAACGATGTTAAAATTCGTTTAAACGAAATTCACCCCATAGGCCGTAATGATAATAAAAAGTTTGGTCCTATGCACAGTCCATAAAAAATATAGACATAAAAATGTATGCAGCTATTTCTATACAGAGCATTAACGTGGGTACCAATTTGCAAGTTAGTCGGAGGATTTTTGCGGCCGTTATTGCGGTACATAAAAATTCTTCCCATAGGCCGTAATAATAAGAAAAAGTTTGGTGTGTCCATGTACATGAACTACATGTGGAATACACACACAAAACTATACAGATAATTCTATGTGGCTCATATTACAAGTCAATAGCGCGATTTTTGCGGCCACTATCGAGCGCCAGACAAGCAGACAAACAAAGAGACACGCAGACGGAACCCAAAATCTTTTTGAGTCTCTATAGAGAGGCCTCCACTGACGCTTTGGCAATAATATTAAGTTGTTCAATATTACTCAATTCAATAAACAATTGTTTAGCAAGCAATTTTCAAGTATATTAAAATACATTTGGAGAGAAAGTACGTTTTTCACCAAATCGTATGGTGTCTTTGGCTTGTTCTCGCCAAACACTCTAAAGTATTTTGTTTCTTCGCAAATTATCTTCTGAAATTCCACCGATAAATTTGACTGACCTAAAATTACGAAAGTATCAGCAGGATGTTTCTTGTTTAAGAATATTCTGAATATGTGCTTTCCTGGTTAAAAATATGAAAATAAGTTTGTAGCATTTCAGTCTTTACTTTTATCAGCTTTTCTTTCGCATTGTTACTCAGAGTGAAATGTTAGTTTGTTGCATTTTCCCACTTTCGTGCATCTATAATATTTAGTTATTGAAAAATATACCATAAAGTTGACCAATTTCGCGTATTAGTTCTAACCTATAATTTAAAAGAACTAACCTACTTCTACGTTTTCAGAAAATAATCCGATTTAGCAGGCGTACTCTATTTTTAAAAAATCACAATAAAAGTATAAAACTGTATAGAAAGCGATGATTTTCTAACTCTTCAGATGAATTTTAAAAAAATTAAGCTTTTTTTTTTTTTTTTTTTTTTTTTAAACAAAATGCTTCGAATTGCTTTCGAAAGATCTCATCGAATGTTGGATCTACAAACATGTTTTTAGAATTAAATGTTTGATTGCAAAATCACCTTTGGAATGTTTAGTGTTTGCTTGGTGTTTTAAGATTAAAACTTACGGACCACGCCTGAATCCTAGGATTGAGTGGGATGTCCTCTGACGGGGTCTTTTTCATGGGAACCCAATTCGTCTTCACTCAAGTTTCAGAAAAACAGTGTAAAGTTCACAAAGTCTTAACAAAGAGCGCGACGTGGGTAGGAAAGTGCTCTTGCACTTACCATGATATTACTCCACTTGAAAAATGGGTGTTTCCCGCACTTAATTTTAAATTTTATGCTCCTCAAAAATATTTAAATACATACTTATAGTTAAGAAAATTGCAAAGATGTACATGTTCTTTTTAAAAGCAATATTTTCAATAAAATTATACTAAGCTGAACAGAAAGCGTTAAATACATCTACAAATATACTGATAAATTTCAAAATGCCATTTTTCATAGTAATAATCATGTTTTATGTACTTAATTAATTTGTAATCTTTCAGTTATTTTTTGGTATTTTTAAAAACTGCATATTCCAATCGACAAGTGTCGACTGTAGACAAGAACGTCACTGTGACGTCACTGTCGATGGTAAGGCTTCTATAATAAGGCTCCTATTGGAGGAGCTCTAGACAAGAGGATTGCGTGACATCGCGGATTTCAAGTGACAACTGTCGACGGGAATATGCTAGGGCCCTTTGTATCAAAAGTTTCAGATAAGTTTCAAATTATCTCTTACGTAGTGTTAAAAACAATTAAAAGACATCATAAGTTTTATGTAAAATAAGGGCGTTTTATATAAAGTAAGGGGTAAAAGCGATATTTTTTATTTATTTATTTTATTTATTTTCATTTTTTGCAAAAAAAGGAAGAAGAGAGTGAAAAATGCAAATTTTCTCATTTTCAAACTTCGGAGTATGCAAATTATGAGTTTTGCGCCAAAAACGACGCATTAGTGGCAGCGAACGATATCTGGCTTTCAAATTAATGACGGCTAGAGGAGGACCAAACACAAACCGAAGTAGGAGAAATCACTTGAATTTCCCGCAAAGTGTGATTTCTAGGTTCTGGAAACGTTTTTTGGAGACTATACATGCAGACCGAAGGCCAGAGCAAAGTCGTAGTCATGCAACAACATCCAATGAAGATGGATATTTAACTCTAATGGATCAGAGACTCCGGAATAGGAATGCCACTATTCTTCAGCAACTTATTCGCTTGGCTACTGACACCTCAGTTTCGATTCAAACTATTCAAAACTGGCTCCACACTGTAAGTCTGTATACTCGCCGACTAATGGTATGTATTATGTTAACGCCAAGGCACTGTCGCGGCCGCAGGGTGTGAGCAACATTGCATGTTAATTGCAGGAGAAATGAATGGCGCAATATACTTTTCATTCCCGTTTTCCTATTCCTTCTAATAATATGCGTATTTTTATGTGGAGGGAACGAGACACTGCAAGCAATCTTGCGCTCGTGCACGGAAATTTCAGATTTGACAGTGAGGGGATGATGATCTGTGCTGTCATTTCCATTGGTGGGTACACCGATTTGTAAGAAATCCTGCACTCGTGCACAGAGATTTCAGATTTGACGGTGAGGGGATGATGGGCTGTGCTGTCAATTCCATTGGTGGGTACACCGATTTATACATTCGATATGAAGCTCTGACCAAACGCTAATGTAGCGATGAGATACTCATTACTCAAACCTATTGGTACAGCATGGAGCTGGTTCATGACAGTTTGAGTCGAAATTGTGGTGCCAGTAGCCGAATGAAGGTGTTGTTTAAGAAGAGTGTCATTCATATTTCGGTTTCTTTGAGCCATCAACGTTTTAATATCCATATGCATTGGGTTTTGCTGCACGTCTACAACCTTGATCTGGTCTTCTTCCTGCATTTACAGTCTCAAGAAAATGGTTAGAAATATTGTAAAACTCATCTATTTAAATTCCAGTAGCTTCTGTTACTTTCGCTTGTGTTTGACATCCTATTTAATCGATTAGCATCTGAATAAGTTAAATGACTTCTTTGAGATATCGCGCTCATCAACAGAATGCAGTATTATTTTCCGTTTTATTTTTCATTAAATTGAAAGCCAAATTTCATTCGCTACCGCTAAAGCGTCCTTTTTGACATTAAATTAAAAATTTGCCAACTCTGAAGTATAAAAATGAAAGAAATTTCCATTTATGACTCTCTTCTGCCAATTTCTCCAAAACAATTTCTTATATAATGTTATTTTATACAATAATTACAATAGCCTTTAATTGTTTTGAGCAGTGTACCTGAATTCAAAGCACTGTTGTAAATGCATTTCGAAAAATGCACAACCAAATATTTTTGTTTTAATAAATACATCTAAAATTTAAATTTATTAATAACAACCACAACAACAAAAAAAAAAAAAAACACTAATTTTCTTAATTAGTATTGATAATTCATTTTAAAAATTATCTATTATTTAACATCATCTAAAACAATTTAATTAAGGAAAATTAGAAAATAGAAGGAGCGTACCATAATTCATTTCTTTTGTCAAGATTGTGGGCGTAACAGTTAATTATACGTTTGGTAAAATTTAAACTTGACTGAACATGATGTTTTGAAAGGACATCTTTTAGGTTTAGTCGTACTTAAAAAAAAAAAATAATAATAATAATATATGCAAAAGCTTTTCGAGAAATTACTGCGACACAGGTTTCACAGTAATTATTTAAAAAGCATCAATTTTAGCTCTTTCGTAATTGAATCTTTCACTTAAGTGATTTCATTTTTTACTTTAAAGGATTACTGTTTTTTTTTTTTTTTTTTTCCATAAGGGTGTATTCACGAAAAATGACAAAAGAAAACTCTTTCAATTTTTTTTTTTTTAATAATGAAATAAAATCTGGATATTCTCATTAATTGAGTAAATTCTACTCTCTTTCTTTTTCTATATCTTTATATCTGATGGCCATATATTTTTGAAAAATTTAATAAAATATAATATAAGGTATTTATTTTCTTAAATTAATTTAAAAGAAACAAATTAAAATGTGTTATTTATTTTCCTTTCCTTAACGTACAAAAAATCACTTTAGATACCGAACACTTTTGTAGTATGCAAAAGATATATTAATATAATTGGATTATGTGTTTACATACAAATTCATAGTATACATTTTCATTTGGATTTTAATAGCTATTGTACTAATGTTTAAAACATTAAATAAATAAATAATAATTAAAAAAAAAAAAAAAAAAAAAAAAAAAAAAAAAAAAAAAACAGAAATTTATATATATATATATATATATATATATATATATATATATATATATATAAATGCCTACATTTATTCTTCATTAAAATATACAAATCTTGATTCAGATTTCACTAAAAAATAATTTTTTATCATTATTAAGACTCAGATTAAAAATTTGTAACTTTTAAAAAAACCTTTTTTTTTTTTTTTAAATCTGACGATTTGACTGGCCTACTACTTACGTAAATATTCGTACAATGACTAGCGAAGGAAAACCAATACACTGCGTTCAATGAGAGATATGTCTATATAAAAAAGTTTATAGATTTATAATCTACATTGCATAGTAAAGGTGACATTTATTATTCTTATGCAGAAAAAAACATTTTTTTATAACATTGTGTGATTAGAATCAAGGTTTACAAGGGCCCCACAAAATATTCAGATTTATTTGATCGTCATAGAAAATCTAGAATTCCGTTTCCTTTTGCGCTGTCAACACTTGCTTGAGAGGTTAAAAATTAATTATAGTTTAATCTAACCGTCTATTTATTCGTCAGCTTCTGTTTATATTTACAGAATTCCTTGAAGTTCACATTTGTTTTATTGCCTCTTTGTGTACAGGGACTCAAAAAATATTTCGAAAGAATTATATCCTGGAGGAAGTTTTTGTTAAACGTATATTTTGTTTATAATGAATGAAATATAGTTAAATTAACATATACTACTCATATATATAATGCTTTCTTAAGTATTAATAGAATTTTTTTTTGTTACGGTTTAAGAAAAAGAGAATGCTGTTCTTATAAATAATGCGATATTAAATAGAAATTATTCAATGTACTTTTTTGGCCATAAGAAGATTTATTTAGAATACAAATAATTTGGTGTGTAAATAATATTCAGACGATTTACATTAAAGCTTTTTCTTTCTATTTTCCTTTACAAATGAATAGAAATGAATTCCTTTAGAAATGAATTTCCTTTTAGAGATAAAGCAATATGAAGTATTTTGGGGGTCACCTTCTGATATAGTTAAAATACATTCTAGTTTTCTGGTCTTATTGTATTTGGATAACATATAATGCTAAATAAATCTATTGTTACGATAAATTTAATACGATTAAAAACACTTAAAAAAAAAACACGGTTAAAATAAATTTATTAAAAAGATTAAAATAAACCAAAATTTTTTCCCTTAAGAAATCAAGGCAACATCAGGGATTTATATATACATACCACAGAGCAGTTTTATATACATTTTTTTGTACCACATGGTCAACAGTTAAGTCCTTATATTGAACAAAAAACAAAGTCAACTGGAAAATGGTGAAGACTATATCCAAGAGCGAAGATAAGCGACGGATGAAACTTTTGTGGTTATCAAGGAATTACGAGTCTCTGTATATATTGTAGAAAGAAAGGTGTAAGGTGCTTCAGTTAGAGGCTGAAACTATTGTAGGATCAGGAGGTTCTGCATTTAGAGGCTGGAACTATTGTAGGATAAGTAGGTACTGCACATACATACCATAGATCAGTTTTATATACATTT
This sequence comes from Salticus scenicus, assembly GCA_963930645.1. Classification (NCBI taxonomy): domain Eukaryota; kingdom Metazoa; phylum Arthropoda; class Arachnida; order Araneae; family Salticidae; genus Salticus; species Salticus scenicus. The sequence continues at coordinate 138,367,339 of OZ005648.1, forward strand.
TTTGTATCCCATGGTCAACAGTTAAGTCCTTATATTGAACAAAAAACAAAGTCAACTGGAAAATGGTGAAGACTATATCCAAGAGCGAAGATAAGCGACGGATGAAACTTTTGTGGTTATCAAGGAATTACGAGTCTCTGTATATATTGTAGAAAGAAAGGTGTAAGGTGCTTCAGTTAGAGGCTGAAACTATTGTAGGATCAGGAGGTTCTGCATTTAGAGGCTGGAACTATTGTAGGATAAGTAGGTACTGCACATACATACCATAGATCAGTTTTATATACATTTTTTGTATCCCATGGTCAACAGTTAAGTCCTTATATTGAACAAAAAACAAAGTCAACTGGAAAATGGTGAAGACTATATTCAAGAGCGAAGATAAGCGACGGATGAAACTTTTGTGGTTATCAAGGAATTACGAGTCTCTGTATATATTGTAGAAAGAAAGGTGTAAGGTGCTTCAGTTAGAGGCTGAAACTATTGTAGGATCAGGAGGTTCTGCATTTAGAGGCTGGAACTATTGTAGGATAAGTAGGTACTGCACATACATACCATAGATCAGTTTTATATACATTTTTTGTATCCCATGGTCAACAGTTAAGTCCTTATATTGAACAAAAAACAAAGTCAACTGGAAAATGGTGAAGACTATATCCAAGAGCGAAGATAAGCGACGGATGAAACTTTTGTGGTTATCAAGGAATTACGAGTCTCTGTATATATTGTAGAAAGAAAGGTGTAAGGTGCTTCAGTTAGAGGCTGAAACTGTTGTAGGATCAGGAGGTTCTGCATTTAGAGGCTGGAACTATTGTAGGATAAGTAGGTACTGCACATACATACCATAGATCAGTTTTATATACATTTTTTGTATCCCATGGTCAACAGTTAAGTCCTTATATTGAACAAAAAACAAAGTCAACTGGAAAATGGTGAAGACTATATCCAAGAGCGAAGATAAGCGACGGATGAAACTTTTGTGGTTATCAAGGAATTACGAGTCTCTGTATATATTGTAGAAAGAAAGGTGTAAGGTGCTTCAGTTAGAGGCTGAAACTGTTGTAGGATCAGGAGGTTCTGCATTTAGAGGCTGGAACTATTGTAGGATAAGTAGGTACTGCACATACATACCATAGATCAGTTTTATATACATTTTTTGTATCCCATGGTCAACAGTTAAGTCCTTATATTGAACAAAAAACAAAGTCAACTGGAAAATGGTGAAGACTATATCCAAGAGCGAAGATAAGCGACGGATGAAACTTTTGTGGTTATCAAGGAATTACGAGTCTCTGTATATATTGTAGAAAGAAAGGTGTAAGGTGCTTCAGTTAGAGGCTGAAACTATTGTAGGATCAGGAGGTTCTGCATTTAGAGGCTGGAACTATTGTAGGATAAGTAGGTACTGCACATACATACCATAGATCAGTTTTATATACATTTTTTGTATCCCATGGTCAACAGTTAAGTCCTTATATTGAACAAAAAACAAAGTCAACTGGAAAATGGTGAAGACTATATCCAAGAGCGAAGATAAGCGACGGATGAAACTTTTGTGGTTATCAAGGAATTACGAGTCTCTGTATATATTGTAGAAAGAAAGGTGTAAGGTGCTTCAGTTAGAGGCTGAAACTATTGTAGGATCAGGAGGTTCTGCATTTAGAGGCTGGAACTATTGTAGGATAAGTAGGTACTGCACATACATACCATAGATCAGTTTTATATACATTTTTTGTATCCCATGGTCAACAGTTAAATCCTTATATTGAACAAAAAACAAAGTCAACTGGAAAATGGTGAAGACTATATCCAACAGCGAAGATAAGCGACATATGAAACTTTTGTGGTTACCAAGGTGTTACGAGACTCTGTATATATTGTAGAAAGAAAGATGTAAGGTGCTTCAGTTAGAGGCTGAAACTATTATAGGATCAGGAGGTTCTGCATTTAGAGGCTGAAACTATTGTAGGATAAGTAGGTACTGCACATACATACCATAGATCAGTTTTATATACATTTTTTGTATCCCATGGTCAACAGTTAAGTCCTTATACTGAACAAAAAAAAAAGTCACCAGGAAAAGGGTGAAGACTATATCCAAGAACGAAGATATATTATAGACCTCTGTTTCTACAATATATACAGAGACTCGTAACTCCTTGGTAACCATAAAAGTTCAATCCGTTACTTATTTTCGCTCTTGGATATAATCTTCACCACTTTCCAGTTGACTTTGTTTTTTGTTCAATATAAGGACTTAACTGTTGACCATGTGGTACAAAAAAAAAAATTATATAAGACTGCTCTGTGGTATGTATAATTAAATCCATGATGATGCCTTGATTTGTTAAGGCGAAAAGGTTTGGATGAAATTAATCTTTTTAATAAATTTATTTTAGACGTGTTTTTTTTTTTTTTTTTTTTTTTTTTTTTTTTTAAGTGTTTTTAATCGCATTATCAAAATGACACTGGTTTACAACTTAATTCTCTGTTTGAGATTATTTAAAATTTAAAATTTAGTAATACTTATATGTTACATGGTCAGTATATGGCAGTAATTTGTTCTAACGAAATAAATTGCTATTTTAGTAAAATTTGTTTGCATCTTTTTCATTTGCATCATTTAAAAGACAAATGTAAAAACATTTCTTCCCATGTTCTCCTCGGCTTTATGATATGTAACATACAATTGAAATTAATTCATATTTATTTATTTTTTAATTCCGAACGACACGTACTGCTTAAACTGTCACTGTCCAATAATAAAATTTTTAGCTTTTTTGTTGTATGTAATCCGAAAATATTATGTGTAAAAGCATACAAATAACAATTATCGAAATTTTATTTTATTAGATTATTTTATTCAGCAATATATGTAGCATAATATATCATATGTTTTCGTTTATTGAGTATCTCATCTTAAGTGCATTCTATGGTTAAGATCTTTGTGAAGAACCATATGAACAAATCTTATGGATAATCTATTTTCAGAAGAAATTGCATATATAATCATGTTTCATTATTTATTTATTTCATTTCATTTTATTTTTTTGTCTTTTGGTTGTATAAAAATTTTTCTACATTAATTTCGTGTAAATATATATAACGCTGATTTTTTTTTTCAAAATAAAATTATACATTAAAAAGCAATTATTTAAAATAACATGTACGATAAGAAATAAGAAATGTCTCAAATTTCAATATCAAGCCTTAAATATAATATAGTAATGTCTTGTAAGTACTCGAAAAATATAGAATACTTGTAAAACGTGAAAAGAAATTGCAAAAAGAAATTTGTAGACGGTCTCTAAATCATTTTTAGAGAAATATTTACAAAAAAAAAAAAAAAAAAAAAAAAAAGACGCATTATATCTTTATGACAATCATTTAGCCAAAGTCATCACGCGCAAAATTCTAATGCACGTATACACACTAAAAAAGATATCGGCGTATGTTGCATAGATAACTGAAATGTATTTCCTGAAGCTACTATGCAAAATATTGTTGTCCAAGATTAAACAGGATGAATAAAGACGCAAAGATATCTTTTGAAAATGGTTCTGAATGGAGGAATATTTGGAATAATGGAAACAATTCATGTTATGGAATAGCACAATGGAATTTCTCAGTGTACACAAATTCTCAATGTCACGAAATTTCAATATATCTCTGACAGTGATCTCCAGAGTTTAACAGAAATTTTGAAATGCATAAAAATTTTCGTATGAGGAGATAGGTATAATATAGAAAGCACACACTTTGAAATAATCTTGAAATGAAAAGGGAAAAATATCATGAAACATATTCTTTTCAATTGAATAAATTAATTCATTGTTTTTAAAATAGTCAATATATATAACGACCAAAATGGAACAACAATCCCACTTAAGGTTTGTTGTTCCATTTTGGGCGACATTTAAGTTTTGGTAAGTGGACCTACTAGCTGAAGCGGGTTCTATGTTTGTAATAGGTGGTGGTTTTCAATTTTCCATATTCTAATGACTATTCCAGTTTGTCCAGGTATGCATTTATTTATTCTTGTATTATTTATAGTCTTGTATTTTATATTGATGTTTTATATTTTGTGCTTGATTTCTGAATTTAATTGCTTTTTATGCTTTGTATTAATTAAAATTCGTTTGCTGTATGGTCTTGCTTCCAACTGTGAGAAGTTGGGGGCTAAAAACGAGTTTTCCGGTTAAGTTACCAGCGTTTAGTCAGAAACTTCTCATATTCCTTCCCCTACATGGGGGAGCTCCCCTGATGAAGGCACTCTTGAGTTTTGGGAGTAATTTTCCATCTGACTTTAAGTATTTTGCTTATATATATATATATATATATATATATATATATGTGTGTGTGTGTGTATACATATATATATGCGAGACAGTATTGGATGCAAGTACACTAATACCTTACTTATAAGAAATTTAATGCAATGAATATATCTAATTATTGCACAAAAACAAATGAAAATTTTACATTTTCTATTTTTAACGTAATTTTTTAAAATATGAAACTATGAAATAAAAATAAATATATAAAATATACTTATCCATGACAAATATGATTATGAAAGTATTATTTTAAAAGTACGATGTGAAAAATTACAGAACAAATATATATTTTTTTAAAATGTAGAACCATACAGAAATGTTTACTACTAAATAAAATAAGATGATATCCTAAACAGACATGCAATTACTTGAACTTTTCCACGAGTATCTTTAGTACCAGCAGATTTTCCCACCACTTTTCGTGAAGTCCAATTTTCTACTTATTTAATCATAATTACTGATTGGTGACAATTTAGCTAGAAATAAAGTGGCATAAAAGATATTCAGGTACTAAGAGCGTTCCTTAATCAACTAAAATTAATGTGAGTATATCGGACAGATAAACCAAACCATATAAACAAAGAATTAAAGGGAAGTAAATGCTCGTTATTATAAAAGTTATGTTGGATTAGAATGAGGCGGAACACAAAAAGAACCATATGATAGGTATCTTGTTAGACAAATCGAATTTTCCGTATGAAAAATAATCATCCTTCATTTCAAGTTGTGTCTCACTACTTCAGTTCTTGCTAAGAAGATATTTTTAATGTGCTTTTAAGCCAATTTAGATTTAAAAGATAAATTGACTGTGGTATATTTTTTCTTCTACATATACATACAGCTACAAAATATTTACTGGCAGATTTTATAAAAATTCCCAGTGTTTCTCAATATGCCCTACACGTGTTTTGAAGCATTTGGTTCCGGCTGTCTTACATGTGAATCAATGTGTTGAATTTTTTCCCTGTCCATCACTGTAAAAAAAAAAAAAAAAAAAAAAAAAAAAACTGTTAAAAGGACAGAAAAATCTGGCAGCTCGGGTGCCAGTATTTCTCCGTCAAATATACAGGGCAAAACTGTACTTTAAACAAAAAAACCTATTTGATTTACATGATTCCTGTGTAAAATATATGTCAGTGATACAGTTTTACAGTTTTAAACTGTATATTTGACGGAGAAATACTGACACCCTAGCTGCCAGATTTTTCCTGTACTTTTAACAGTTTTTTTTTCTTTCAGTGATGCACTATACGATTGTAACTCTACAATGCGATGTACCGTTCTGTTCACCAAAAGAAAGTCTTGCGTTTCTAGTAGCTTAAAAAAAATGAATGGAAAATGAAATGTTATGTTTAGTAGTGGACTACAGTATACCCAGGTAGCGCATAACGTTGTTTAGCGTTGTTATAACCAATTTTTCACTTTTCAGACTTATTTGCAACGCTATAAAAATGTTATGTGAGTTTTCTAAGGTAGTACATGAGATAATGTTATAGCCAAGGTAGCTAAACTAAAAAAATAGAGAAAAATTAAATTTAATTAAAGTAAAGGTTTAAGACTTAAAAAATGTATACGGAAATTTAAAGTAGTGCCATGGTTGATTATATTTAGACAACAATAAATTTAGAAAATACAAATCGCGAAGGGGAAATTATTTAAAAATGGAACTAGATAATTAAATTTAACTCTGTTAATAGAGATGTAATAGATATGAGTAAAACTAATTTAACCATTTTCTTTTTAATAATTAATAGAACGAAAAATAAAGAAATCGGATAATATTTTACCTGGATACTTTTTAAGATGAATTCTGAATTGGATTTTATGTTAGTATTTTAAAATAATATTTTGAAAAATGATAAAAATGTATCCTTCTCTCTCTTCTGAAATCTATTTGAATAAAAGTTGTTTAAGTGTCCGGCATCCCTTTAGAAATATTGAGGCCTGATTGTCAATCCAACTATGAAACTTAAGCAATAAAAATCGGTTCGCTCCACTTTGGCTTGTCTAAAAGATTGTGGGAGAGAGACACTTTTAATTCGTTTTAATTATTTACTAGCCGGGAGAGACGAATCCGTTTTAAAAATTTAAATTAATATTAGGCGCACTTAATGATGTATTTTGAATTACTCGTTGGCAGCAGGAACAGATAAACATCATTATAATAACTGTATATCCTGTAATACCTCTCGCTGCCTTGTTAAACGTACTTACTCCCATTAGCTTAATACCTGAAACCACTGTTTCTCTGTGCAGTTACATACAAATGCTCTAAAGTAACAGTCACATCTCTTGATTAATCTAATAGTTCAATTAATTATTTTATACTTCGTTCTAAATTTTTGCTCAACACTAACATATTTTACTATATTTAAAAGCATATAATCATTACATTTAAAAGGAAATTTTGTGCAAAAATGAATAAAGACAATTGTTATTAAATTAGTAGTATTAAACTTCTATGCAAATTATAATCATGTCAAGAACCTTACGAACGTGATATTTTTCCATAATTTTATGATGACGCACAAGTACGTAAATTTAAAAAGAACAAAATATATATGTATATATATATATATATATATATATATTAGAGACAGTTATATATAGGAAAATTAATATTTGAACGTGTTAAAATAAAAGAAAAAGGCTTTAAAAACGTTTTTAATTTTATGAACAAAAATAAAATTATGTATTATTTGTTTATGATAAAATTATATGCTTTAAGAATACATATTTTGCTGAAGCTTTTCTAAATTTTACAAAAATCCGATTTATGTATGTCAGTTCATCTTCTCATGAACCATCGAACGCAGAGGAAGAGGAGAAGATTATAAAATACAAAAAAAAAATTATAGTTTCGCGAATTGAGAATTTGATTATTCTAATTAGTTGAAAAATATATCAACTTAAACGAAAACAATAGACTGTTATTTGTACCACAAACTGATAAAAAAAAAAAAATAATAATAATAATGACCGCCTCCGACTGCGCCAAATGTCTGAAGCGATTGGGCATCAAAATACTGATTGAGTGACAAATTAAACCAGCGTAACCGCTGGATAATTATCTAACCGAGAGCAAAAGACTGAGATATAGTGTTTTTACCCAAGCCTAGTCTTTAGCTACGATGAATATAAAACCTTTTCAATCAGAATAACTTAAAATATATTTTTTAGATTTCATTTGGAATTTATAGGAAGTTCATTTTACTATAAAAAGAAAATTGCCCTGTTTCCGACAAAAAAAAAAAAAAAAAAAAAAAAAAAGAAAAAGAAAAATCTAGTAGTCCAGAAAACAGTTTGAAACGCCACAATAAAATGTTAGAAATAGTCTTCTTCTTCTTCTTTTTTTTTCTTTTTTTTTTTTTAAATACGTCATGAAAATTACTTCTGAGGTCATATTTGTTAGCTAATGCTTTTTCTGCTTTTTGTAGTATCTCAAGTTGTTACAGCACAATAAAAAAATGAAAATAAAATAAATCACCATAAAAATAAAAAATAATAATATAATGTATAAATTTTGTTTTATTCCAATCTGTTTGTTTATATTTGGAGCGAAAAAAGTAACATATAAATTTATTTAAAAAAAAAAAAAAAAAAAAAAAAAAAGATACATTAACTTGAATTTTTATTTAAAGGGAACAAATTTAGTAAAGTACTCTCAAGCCGAAATTTGAATTTTGGCATCGAGGTAAATCAAACATGTGTCGCCAAAGTCTTTACTTACTCAACTGTTGTGGACCTTTTAATTTATCGCCTAAATGGGGACAATATAAAGGGGTCCTATTCCATAAACTGCACTTAGTATACGAATTACTTCTTATTCAAAATTCATGGTCATCCACAAATGGTGTCAAGGATTATTTTTATGTTTTAGCTCTGAGAAAAATAAGACTGTGGTCCTAATAAAATAATTTGACATAATCTGAAAACAGATGTTTAAGGCACTTTGTTTACATTTGGCAATATATATTGAATCAATCAATATGACAAGATAAACCGTTAATACATATGAACCTAAAAAAGATTTATTTTCCGATCGGGATAAAACATTATAATGTAGACGACTGTTTCATTTTATCAAAATAAATTTTAAGAAAAGATCCATTCAGTAATTGTTTTACGTTATGTTGATAACAGGCATAAATGCCGACCAATTGCAGAAAAAAATAGATTTGTTTCGCGTTCGGAACATTAAAACGTGTAATTATACATAAAAAAAGGTGTTTAATTTACATTAAAATATCTCTAACACACACACACAAAATATGGTCTGGTGCGAGACGTGGTGAAGAGAAGGTGCTACACTTGGAGGTTGGAACTATTGCAGTAAGAGAAGGTGCTACACTTGGAGGTTGGAACTATTGCAGACAGAGAAGGTGCTATACTTGGAGGTTGGAACTATTGCAGGAAGAGAAGGTGCTACACTTGGTGGTTGGAATTATTGCAGGAAGAAAAGGTGCTACACTTGGAGGTTGGAACTATTGCAAAGTGACGAAGTGCTACACTTGGAGGTTAGAACTATTGCAGGGTGACGAAGTGCTACACTTGGGGGTTGCAACAGTTATATAATTGAAGAACTGCTAGTCAAGAGACTGTGGAAACATCAGAGTGCAAATGCAGGAAATGAAAATTTATTACATGTGTTTTGAAGAGTAGCCTGAGGCTATTGAAGAGTAAAACTATCCTGAACTGAAAAAAAATAAGCTATTAGTTATTTTATAATATGGTGCCAAATTATTCGCAAAATTGCAGCATCTTGCAAAATTGCAGCAAAAGATGCTGCAATTTTGCGAATAATTTGGCATCATATTATAAAATAACTAATAGCTTATTTTTTTCAGTTCAGGATAGTTTTACTCTTCAATAGCCTCAGGCGACTCTTCAAAACACATATAATAAATTTTCAATTCCTGCATTTGCACTCTGATGTTTCTACAGTCTCTTGACTAGCAGTTCTTCAATTCTATAACTGTTTCAACCCCCAAGTGTAGCACTTCGTCACCCTGCAATAGTTCCAACCTCCAAGTGTAGCACTTCGTCACCCTGCAATAGTTCCAACCTCCAAGTGTAGCACCTTCTCTTCCTGCAATAGTTCCAACCTTCAAGTGTAGCACCTTCTCTTCCTGCAATAGTTCCAACCTCCAAGTGTAGCACCTTCTCTGCCTACAATAGTTCCAACCTCCAAGTGTAGCATCTTCTCTGCCTGCAATAGTTCCAACCTCCAAGTGTAGCACCTTCTCTTCCTGCAATAGGTCCAACCTCCAAGTGTAGCACCTCCTCTTCCTGCAATAGGTCCAACCTCCAAGTGTAGCACCTCCTCTTCCTGAAATAGCTCCAGCGTCCAAGTGTAGCACCTCCTCTTCCTGATATAACTCCAGCGTCCAAGTGTAGCACCGCATTACCATGTAATAGTTCCAGCCTGTATCTGACTTCCAGTTGAATATATTTTATGTAAGGACTTAACTGTTAACCATGTGATTCAAAAGTACATATAACTGCTCTGAAGTATGTGTAAAACCAAATTCCCTGATGATGCCTTCTTTTATGTAGGCGAAAAGCTTTGGAAGTTTTTTTATTTTTTTAATAAATGTATTTTTAACGTGTTTTTAAAGTGTTTTTAATTAATTTATTACAATATGACACGTGTTTTTAATTCAACTCTTATTTATAAAATGATATAGTCTTTTTTTTTTTCTTTTTTTTTCACCTCTTTTCAGAACGTTAAAATGACATCTAAATTTAAAAGAAATTGTCTATCTATGAGAGCAGAAAAACTGAACAAATATTATGGGAAAAAAAATGTCCCTATCTATTAAGTGTGCAATAAAAGAAAAATACACTATTTTTTCTTACATTCATCACTATGAATAATTTCTCATATACTTCCCCCCCCTCTCCCTCTCTCTCTCTCTCTCTCTCTTTTTTTTTTTTTTTCTTTTTAATAAAAATTTTAAAATGTCACCGACATTAAATGTGATTTCCTTGAAAAATTGCGAAAATAATTCACTGGAGAAAGAAAAAGTATGACACGAAAAGTATTTTCATGTTATCTAAACATTTTTATTCATTTAGATGGAAAAACGTATATATAGCAATTCCGCTGTTTAATAAAAACTGACTGTACTCTAATTGTTTTCTAACTTAGTTAGCTATTATTTTTATCTGTATGCATACTTATGCATTGAAAACTTATATTCAATACATTATTTTAAGCTTTTATGAGTATAAATAAATAATGATAAATAGTTTTATCAAAAAATGATTAAAAGAAAAAAAAAAATCTGGAGTGGCTCCATTGGACTTTCCGATTATTAAGAATTAACTGTTGTATATATAAATTAAAATAAGACAAGTCGTTAAATAAACAAAACTGAAAAATATAATAGGTGGTTGAGTAGTTTCGCCATTGTTTAATTTTACGCTATTCCATTTCAAATAATTTCAGCCCATAGATCACAATAATAAAGAATTTTCCATTGTGTCCCTGGAAAATTATGTAAAGACTAGATTCACCAAATTCTACACAATTCGTGCGAAGATGACCTATAACATATGCATAAAGTTTCAGCTAAATCCAATAAGGTGTTTAAACTCTATCGCACATTAAATTATTTGTGAGCATTTTAAAATATTTATAAGGGTAACTTATAAGTGTAAATTATAAGTCTAATTATTCGACTGTGATTTATAGTATGTGAATACATTTACAGCTCAGGTGAATAAGGCGTTTAAACGCTATCGCACTATATAGAATTTGGGCCCATAGGTCAATGTGATACAGAAATTTTGTTGTGGTTCTGTAAAAAAAAAAAAAAAAGTATAATTGCTAGGTTTACCAAAACTTATATAGTACGTGAAACTGTGACCGATAATATGTATAATTTTTTTTTGCTCAATTGAATAAGGCATTTAAAAATTTGCAGTTTTAAAAAAAATTTCTCATAGGTCATATTAATCAACAATATTCCTTCGTTTCCCTATTGAAAAAAAAAAAAAAAAAACTATAAGAGCTAGATTCACAAAAATCTATACAGTTTTTCGCAACTGTTTCTATTTAATAAGGTGCTATTTAATAGACGCTATCGCACTTTTAAATATTTGATCAACTAGGCCATAATGACAAAGAATTAAGATATATGTATACATATATATATATATATATATATAAGTGTTCACCAAAATCAATAGGGTTCCTCCGATGGTGATTTATAACATGCATACTAACTTTCAGCTTACTCGAACTAAGCGTTTAAATGCTATCGTTTTCACTTTCACACATACACATAAACATACATACATCATCAAAAAATAGTGAAAACGAACTCATGAGTCTTAAAAACGTATTAAAACATCAGTATCTCATAGTCGGAATTTCGACATGATTACAATACTTTTCTTACATAGATATATTCAGAAAGTAAAAAATAAATAAATTAATTAATATAATAATAAAATAATAAATATAATAAATATAATAATAATAACAGTAATAATAAATATAATAATAATAACAGTAATAATAAATTTTTGTTATGTTTAATTATTAATTTAATTTTGAACTAATGATTTTAGTGAGCACATTTCAAAACTGAAATTTTTATATTTAGTTGAGCGGACTTTTTAATCATTACACAAACACGAGCAAACACATAATAAAGCTAAGAATTTTACATATTTTCTTATAAAATGAGATTTATATATTATTTTTTTCTATGAAAATATAATCTGATGTGTCACTCATGCGACATTCTCTTATTCAGAAATTTAATACCATAAATACAGATTGCAGGGTAAGATAATGAAGGTGGTAAGACAACGAATTAAGCAGTAAGATAACGAATTCTGTTATGAAAACCTATGTTAAAATAATTCAAATTAGGCTTCGTAACAGCTTTATTTAACAAATAATTTTCTGTGACAAATTCTCTCAGTTTCATTATTATACCAACATATATATATATATATATATATATATATATATATATATATATATAATTTAAATCTGTTGTTAAATTCAAAAGTTCATTTAAAATTATCCAGACAACTTTCAGAGAAAACATTCCTTGAAACTTATCAATCTTAATAAAACTTTCCTAGTAACAAGCGTATTAACTTCAAAATACAACATTTGGATTGTCTGAAATTATTTGTTTTTAATTTACTGTAGGGTGCACAGATAAAGATCAAACGTTAAAAAACTTGATTTCGGTAATCAGGAAGACTTAAAACGTGTAAACATACAAAAAACAAGTGATGAGTATTTAGCTTAAAAACATATATTATTTACCATAAAAAATAATATTATGGCTTAATCTTTGGCATCCCTGTATATCTTGTGAATGTTTTATATATATACACACCACATGGTGCACATAAATATAATCCTATATTAATGACAAGCGGCACAACCTGAAATACACTTCCATCAATTTTCAAGTATTGTCGCACTATAATCTAGTTTTGTGTGTAGCCCTGTAAATGAACAGTGATTGACTTCCATACCATATTCTACATGTAACATGTTTTTACGCATAAATAAAATTTATTTTCGTTTCATTTATTTTAATTCAGTCTATAGATGTTAAACTCTACTTACCTGCAATTTTCCCCATAGATGTAATGTATTTCATTTCTCTTTGGTGTCCCTGTACACGAACCATTTGTTTTATCTTAATGAAAAGTTTAGTTTTGCATCGCTATATGATACACATTTAGAATATGAAGTTTGACATTTCTGCTGCTATTTGTTCTTGAGATATGCTGATAACAGACACACACACAGACCAACTGTTAAAAATATTATTTTCTTATTCAGGGAACCTCAAAACGTGTAAATATAACAAATACTCACTTTCAAAAATCGTAACCCAAAACAATATTTTATATACCATATACATAGGTAAGAGAAATTTAAAATGTTTCGTTGGAATTTAATATATATATATATATATATATAAACACAGTAATATAAGAACTTTTAAATAGAGTTTGAATACGAAAATATGAACAAATTAATAAAAAATGAATAATTACAAATTAATAAAATATAGTAATGCATTCCATACAAGTCGTAATTCAAAAGAAAATATTTGTTAATGGACTTTCTGATATGTTATTAGAGCATGGCCCATCAACGCCATCTAATTTCTACATTGCCTGAAAATTGCTTAGAGAACTAGCTACTACAGAAATTGACCTTGTCTCTCGTCTTCATGTTGAGTAAATTTAAATACACACTACACTGTTGCAACGCAAGTTGTCAGCCTCTATGTGAACGCCCGGACATATCCAAATATGAGCGATGGGCATTTTGAACGCTTTCATATATACACAAATGCGAATTTTTATGTGTATGTTACCAGTAAACATATTTTTTTTCGTTGCAGCATATATAATGTAACGCATTATTCTTGATAATTATAAATGATAATTATATAAGTGCAGTTATATAGAATACTTTTTTATGTCCTGAAGGCGAGCATTCTATATGTGCAGTGCGTGGACATATTTAATGGGACACCCTATAAAAAAAAAAAAAAATAAATAAATAAATAAAGAATCTATCAGCAAAAGTTAACATTAATTCTAATATTTCCACGGAAAAGTAGCCATTAGACATAAGTAAAATTTCTCTTTTAACCCGAATGTCATCACGCAGAATATGTCATATCCAGCGGCTCCTTTTATGCATTGTTACTTTTCAACTTTTTTTCAAAAAATTATGATTCTTCGGGTACCCGCCTAAATGGTCATAATCTTCTAAGGGGGAGGGGATATCAATTAAAGAATTATAAAAATAGGCATTTATATATTATCACGTATGGGTATGTCACACCCATCGCGGGCATTTCTGTTAATGTCCTGAGTACAGGAAGGTGCATTTAGATTATCCTACTAACTTACGGCATATTATCACATTATTATAAAATGCATCGTTAATGAATGCATTATTGTGAAGACACAACATTCAAGATATATATTGGATATTGTTTCTTTGAATGATGAAAATGTCGAGAAGGTAATGAGGTACCAGATAATAACGAGCCCCATCATGGAGAATATCACTGAGCTTCCAATTCTTTGACTGAATACGAATCTAACTTAGAAAGCAATCCTGCCTATTCAAAGGAAATGAGTTTTATAGAAAACGATATTTGACAAAATAGAATAATGATAAATTTCGAACTAACGTTGGAATTATCACTGTTTTTTTTTCGAACTTCCTGGAAATGCATATGTTTCAAAAAATAAAATAAAAATTACTCTTATTTGGGAGCTTGAAAGATTCTTTTATCTTCCGATTTGATAAAGAAATTAGTGCCATTGACTAATATTTATATTGACTCAACTAAAGAATGTTGTTCTTTAAAAAATTGACGAAAAGTAAAATTATTTGGGGAAAATGTTGAAACATATACGCATAGAATATACATCAAGTATCTGCAGAAAATATTCAAAGTAAATATAAGTAAAATTTTTAGTATATGGTTAAAACTACTTTCTGTCTTCTCTTTTCTCATGCAGTTTTGTTTTTCATGTAAATTTTATGGTATAAAATAGAAAAAAAATGTTATGGGTATGCCATAACCATCTCGGTAATCGCTTTCGTTTATCTCGCGCGAGTAATGCCAGGTTAACGAAGTTCTACCTAAATTATTCAAAATAATACAAATCACACCATTTCTTGAAACTATTAGCCAAAATGTAGGCAGTTATTATATGAGAAAGAAATATATGTAATCATTGTCACTAATAAAAAGAAGTTGCCATTCTAAGGGGACAACCTCATATGATCTAAAATAAGCCAATTTCAATTTCCATAAACACAAACATGTATGCAAATCAACCACTTAATCTTTGAATTTCTTATCCAGGGAACCTCAATGCACAAAAATACAGCAATAATAATTAAACAATAATGATAAACAGCGTTGAAATTTGGAATGGAAACTAGAACATTACTTATCGCATGAAAATGATTGTCATTCCTAAGCAGATCTCCTGGACATGGTAAAATTTATCAAAAAATATCCATCGCTCACATTCATCACTTACATTAATACATAGGAAAAAACGTATTGATTTAATTTTCAGAGTTTTTTTATGCAATATATAAATTATGTACACAAAACATAATGTATTAAACAGTATTAAAAATATATAGGGCAAAGTAATGCATAGCAGTTTAAATAAAATTATTTCATTTACTTAAAAAGATATTTTTAAAGAATCACCTCATAATACCTTAAGAATTCTACATTTTGGACATTTATTGAGACATATAGTTACAATGTCTTTCGTCTTGATTGCTCCACATTTTTACAGAAATTCACAAAAGTACGTGCATACAATATTGTTGAAGACATAGGACATCACAAACATCTATGTCCGCACCGAGATTCGAACTCAGAACCTGGAAACCTTGAGAGCAGCGCCCTGCCGAACGAGCCACCAGGCCGTCAAGGATTCTAAATATTTAGTCTAAAGATGATGATGATAATAATAATAATAATAATAATAATAATAATAATAATAATTACACGTTTATTTATATTTCATTATAAAAATAGAGATATATTTATTTACATATATATAATAAAATTGAAATAAAACTTTATAAAAAATTAAAATTTCATGAGCCGATAAATTATTTACATCTGAAGCTGAAGCACAATGTTTGCATGTGTGTCTTTATAGACTAAACAAAAACGAAAAATCACGTGGTTCGTTGAGATGTGAAATACTTTTCATCTGCACGCACCTGCAAAATATTTTATCCTACAGTGATGATGGCACTCAATGATGGCATTTCAAAAACCTTTTTGTCTTTAAAAAAAAGGAAAGAAATATAGAGTGACACCACGTGACATTCCGAACTTTAGATAATTAACAGTTAGGTAATTAACGTTGTTTAAAATTAGTGGATTCGCACATCAGTTGCCTTAACATTCTAATTGCATATATATATATATATAGGGCATATTATATATATATATATATATATATATATACGTAAGCACAATTACATATATTATGATTAACTCGCTATATGACTACATATGTTTCTGAGAAAGCCTACCTCCCCTCCCAACCTCGCGTTTTACCCATCTGCTTCTCTATATATGTATAGCTGTATATGTATGATTAATTCTAACTTATAGCCTGTTTAAATTGATTCAAAATACTTGTACAAATTTCGTAACAATTGATATTATAACAGACCGGAATTATTTTGGGTAGTCCTGTAAGCTAGTTACCAAATTTATGCCTAACATTTTCTACATAAATCATGGTTTTAAATATTCTAATAATATATGTTTATTTAACTATATGTAAAGAAGTTTAAACTTGTTAAAATGCTCTTATAAGAAATACCGTTTATAGACCGTAATGGAACAGAATTATTTTGTGTAACTCTGTAAACGCCCTAAACATCATATACACCAATAAACACTATATAATTATTTCCTTGCAACTCTGCAACTCATATCTGAGCCGTATTTGACATCACTTAGATGATTACAGAATGTCAGCAAAATTTTGTTGTGTGGTCCAGTAAATAAAGTATGTATTTTAAGAATCCATTTCCTCTAGACAAAACATGCTTCTAATAATATAAGTTAATTACTTTATTCAAATAAAGCATAAACATTTTAAAATGCGCTTAAATATAAATCTGCCCATAGAATCTAACGTTACGAATTTGTTTTGTGTGTAACTGTGAATAAGCGATAAATATTAGGTCGTAAATATCTCTAAATCAGGTGTTCATAATGAGACCAAAGTTACAGGTGTATAACTAGACACCATACACAAATGTAAATTTACAAAATTCTACAATCATTCGTTTTTGAGCTAAGCGAGATACAAAATGCCATTTCCCAAAATCGGGATTTCAATAATTCATTATACTTTGTATAAGGAATTAATGAAAAAGGAAAATATATATATATTTTTATCTTTTGAATTTTTAAGGAAAAATATAATATTATTTATTTATGTATTTATTTGTTTTTTATATAAAAGACAATAACAAGAAAGAAACAGTAGAAAGAATAATAAGAAAGATACAATAATAAAGAAAGACAGATAGAAATTTGCTAAAACAGAACAAACCGCACCAATGTCGGCATATATATTTTAACAATTATTAGACAAAATATATCGACCTAGTATCCTATGCCCATAATAATAGCTTGCCGAGTTTCAGCCGTTAACTGTCAGATAACAATAACTTGTATTACGGCCGTATTCACCATTAACCTCAACTCCCGGTTCAACGAAAAATCTTGAAAAGCTTAAAATGTCAGGGAGCAGCTGTCCAAAATTTGTCTGCTTCAGATCAAGCGTCGAAGATTTCATATAATCTTTGTTTGGTTATTTTTAGCTAAAAATCTAAAAATAACAATGCCGCTAGATGGCAGAAGCAACGTGTCAAATTTTGCTGAATAGTTTCACCTTCACTTTTACGCTTTTCACGCTTTCGTGTTTAACCGCGAGTTGAAGTTATTGGTGAATACAGCCGTTAGGCAAGTACAGTTTTTTTCATCATAGTTGCAGGTAAAAAACTGATTCTTCACAGAAAGACTGCGATTTTTTCCGACATAGCCGATTTTGTTCCATCTGCATACCGATCAGTTTGTGTTTGTTGGTAGAACAAACTAATTCATATACTTATTTTGTAGTTAGTGGAAATGTTTCTTACTTTCAGTCAAATTAAACTAATTTATATACGAATGTAAAATGTTCATGTGCACACGGAATTTTTTTTTCAATATTCAGTTACGATGACCGTATTACAGTGCTCTGGCCTGGAATATTCAAGATTCTGAATTTAAACTTAGCTAATTCCATGGAATCAAACCCATGTTTAAAGTTAACATTAGATGATGTATCCATTAATGTTAATGCTTTCATCCAGTTTATCAGTAGTATCAGACTTCCGAATAATAATGTTTTCATTATATACCAACAGTTTTAAACGTTATTCAGACCATTACAATTCCCCAGCAAGTTTAAACCTTGTCAGGTATAGCAAAGTGCTACAATTAAAACTCGCACTTTGCGGGTAAAACGTGAATCTGCTGTTTTAGGACTTAAGTCGTTTGAGTAATGGAGTTAGTGCCGATCCTAACTTAAATTTGTAAATTGAAATATGCAAATATTTTGGAAAGAAAGATAGTATAAAAGGAGAAAGAAGATTGCTTTTGGGAGTCAGTTGGAGAGGAATTAAAGTTAGTTGGTAGGAAGATTGTTTAAGAGAGTTAGCAACGGATATGGTTGGATGTAAGTCAAGTAGATAGCAGTGTCAGGGAATCCTACTGCTAATCGAAAGATTAATCGGCCTTAGAAGCTAATTTAAATAAAAGTAGTTGAGATCCTTTGCGAGTAATTAAGTAAAATAAAATAAAGTAAAGTAATGGGGTTATTCATTGATGTCAAAGTATTTAAGAGGACTGCCCATTTAAACGAAGTAAATTACTAGATGCCAAAGTCCAGCGTCCCCCCCTCCTTATTCATGCTGTATTAAAGCTCATTTATGTTATATATTTGGGACTCTGTCATTTCTTCATAAGTTAAGTATTTCATTTACAGCTCCTAGCTAAAGTTAAATAAGTAAGTTGGCGGCATTCAACCTTCAGTAAAGTTAAATAGATAAGCATGGAGAAGCCGCGTTCTCCACATTGGCGCCCATCTTTGCTCGAATCCCCCCCCCGAGCGAGTCTTTTTTGACGGCACTAATAGTGTGCTGCAATTTTTTGAGCAGCTAGAATATTTTTTCAGTTTTCATAAAATCAGTGTTAAAAACTACTACTCGTGGCTAGCCTACTCCCTAGAAGGAGAACCGAGACAGTGGTATAGATTAATCGCCTGCCATTCGCTTGGCCCAAATCCAACGTATGATGATTTAAAACGCAAAGTTATCGATCTTTTCGCCACTCGGTATGATAAATTACGATTGGAACATGACCGCTCCCTCCCCCCCCCCCCGAACGTCAGTGGGAAGCAGTAATAAACCCGGTGGTAAAACCACAAGAAATTATTAAGTCACAGGAAGCAAGCTCCTATAATTTAAACCAACCTAAAACTGGCGATGAAGCAGTTATTTCTAGTGACAAACGTCAAGTAAAAGTGAATGAAAACGAGCAAACTACACCCTTAACGACCACTACAGAAAAGTCCACGTCTGTTATCCAGCCCTTAGCTACGGGTAAGATATCCGAAAAATTACCTAATATTGCGACAGAGGTTGGAACGGAAAATCCATTTAAAATTACTGTGGCTGCGGAAGCCGTTAAGCGGACCGACAATGACAAATCATTAAAGGATGCGGCTAATCCTTGTAACTCACCTTTAGCTGTCAGTTTTGAATCTATACAGACGACAGAGCCAATTATTTCTAATGAGACCGTGAACTTAAATTGTCAAAATGACATGCCGCTTAAAGTGAACGAAAAAGATGTTATTTTGAAAAAGGTAATTTCAAAAGGCCATGTAACCTGTGGTGAAGTCTCTAGAAAGTCTAGCAGTTCTGAATTCAAAAGCACGGAGCGAACGCAGTCCTCTGTGATAACTATGGGCAGTGATAAGGTGACGGGCCCGAAACCCCCTCACCGCAAGAACCAGATTCAGAGTTTAAAACCTCCTCCGAACAGTGGAAAGGCTCTGGGTGTGAAACCCCCTCCTGAGAGTGACCAGGCACCATGTTCGAACCATCCTCAGGACACCAGCGATCCTGCAACGGCTCACCTAAATCTGCAAGCCACCAACGCTGCAACTCTACAGGCCAGTCTGAACCGCATCTCTTTTGCTGATATCAAGGACTCAATTTGTCAGGTCGTATCGTTCAGTATTTTAGTTTTTCTCAAGTATTGGTTTATCAGTACTGTACTAAAATTTTCGACATGTAGAACTTTCTTCTGGACTTTCAATCATTCTGTCAAAGAGATGAACTTTTTAAAATATCACAAATCTAAATTTAAACTTGCTGCATGAACTTTTTAAAATTTAAAAATGCAAAATTTAAACGTATAGCATGCACTTTCATCTCTCGAAATTTCATGTACTGTTTACATGTCATAAATTTTTTCCTGTATATAATATATGCATGTATGTATGTTAATGTTTTTTTTTTTATTTCTAAGCCATCACCAGCAGTTTTTGGTAAAAAACCTTTTTGAACTTTGATATAAACATTTCCCCCTCTTTCGTTTTTGAATGATCTATATCTGCATGTACTTAAATGTGTTTATGTTTTAGCCAGCACCTGCAGTGCTTAGTAAGATAAATTTTCTTACCTTTTCTATATAAATTTTTTCTCTAGTTTTTGACATGATGTATATGTATATACTCTAATGCTTGTATTTTCTAGGCAACGACGGCAGTTTTGAAAACTTTTTTAACAATTTGTATATATTCATTACCTATATTTCTCAACTTTCTTATATTGTATCAAATGAAATTTTATAAGTGTTTAAACATTTTTCTCTATAGTTTTGTAAATTATCAATATGTATGTACGTTAATCTTTTTTTTTCTCAAGCCATCAACTGCAGATTTAAAAAATATTTGTATCCTTATATATTTTTCTAAATGTCGTACGTTGTATAAAATGAATATTCTTATTCTAAACTTTTGTCTTTTTCACTAAAAGTTTAATTATTGTATGTATATCTATTAGTATGGCGAAAAAAAGAGAATTCTTTTAAAGCTATTTTTGCATGTAAATTTCGCGTTTAACGACTAAAAAATTAACCTTATTAATCCACTAGCATTTTGTTTTTTCCGTACCCAAATACCTAGTTGAAATATGGCTTATGTATAAAATTATGTCATTTATCTATATATAAAAGTGTAGTTCACGTCTATTTTTGATATATACGTTTAAAAAAGTTTTAATTTTAGAAAATCTGAGGTCCAGTTCTCTGATGATTCAAACCCGAAGTACTGGTAGTTAAATCTGAATCCAGGCTGATTTCTTAAAGATTGTTACTTTTCACATGAAGTCGGAAAAAGTTTTTGGAAATCTGCCAGCAGCGTTTCTCTTTTTCTGAAGTAAAGTGTTTTTGAACTGTGCCAGCAGTCTGGATTGACACTTTAGAGATAAATCTACTAGAAATCGAGTCAAGTACTTTGGTTAGCTGACGGTTATCTGGGTCTAGACTGATCTTCAGATTGGATGAAGAATTAACAAGTTTTTTATTACAATAAAATTATGTTACAAGTTAAATTGAACAATGATCGCACGTTCTGTTTAGGCGATCCTCCTGTACTAAAATTTTCTTTTTTTAAATGAATGAAAATCGTTCCTTTCCATTTAAGGAAAGATGTACCTGTATTTCCCCGCTGTAATAATGCTGGACTTTGGATAAGTTAAATTAAGTTAGGGCATGGAGTTTCTGCCGTAAAGCACCTCAGAGGGAGCTAAACAAAACAGTATTTTTATCATAAATCTTACCTGAGTGGGCAGTTTTAAGCTCGGCCTTACTTATTTCACTATTAGATTTAAAATAGTTATCCTTGGGCAGTCTAATTTAATTTCAGTTTCCCCCCCTCTTTTTTTTCTTTTTCTAAAATATTATATAGTTGAAATTTAAGCAGTAAGTCACTGCAGCTAACTTTTCTTTGCATAGTATTGCAATAATTTAAAATTTGCACGGGTAAAAACCCGTTGGGGATTTTTTCCGCGAAATTTTTTTTCGGGGGAGGAACTGTCAGGTATAGCAAAGTGCTACAATTAAAACTCGCACTTTGCGGGTAAAACGTGAATCTGCTGTTTTAGGATTCAAGTCGTTTGAGTAATGGAGTTAGTGCCGATCCTAACTTAAATTTGTAAATTGAAATATGCAAATATTTTGGAAAGTAAGATAGTATAAAAAGAGAAAGAAGATTGCTTTTGGGAGTCAGTTGGAGAGGAGTTAAAGTTAGTTGGTAGGAAGATTGTTTAAGAGAGTTAGCAACGGATATGGTTGGATGTAAGTCAAGTAGATAGCAGTGTCAGGGAATCCTCCTGCTAATCGAAAGATTAATCGGCCTTAGAAGCTAATTTAAATAAAAGTAGTTGAGATCCTTTGCGAGTAATTAAGTAAAATAAAATAAAGTAAAGTAATGGGGTTATTCATTGATGTCAAAGTATTTAAGAGGACTTCCCATTTAAACGAAGTAAATTACTAGATGCCAAAGTCCAGCGTCCCCCCTCCTTATTTATGCTCTATTAAAGCTCATTTATGTTATATATTTGGGACTCTGTCATTTCTTCATAAGTTAAGTATTTCATTTACAGCTCCTAGCTAAAGTTAAATAAGTAAGTTGGCGGCATTCAACCTTCAGTAAAGTTAAATAGATAAGCATGGAGAAGCCGCGTTCTCCACAACCTTTCATTCCCGATTCTGTCAGACATTTCTGAACTTAAATCGATAAAATAGAGGGGAATTAACTTTATATTATCTTATGTGTGGCAGATGAAAACCTATAAAACATTCGACAGAATTATGCCTATGTATGACAGGGTATTCCTCTGTATGAGAGGTACTATTGTTCTTTTAAGAAGTGCAATTTTTATGATATTAAAAGTGATTACGAGTAACAATATTTAAACACTTCTTTATAATCTGCGTTGACACATTTTCAATTCCAGAAATAAAATTAAGAAATCCAAACGCTTTGCTCGATGTCCTAGTCTCTTAAGCTCCATGGGAATTTTATGTCTCTCAACATACCCCTTGCCATCAGATTCATTAAGGTTGAATTTTGATTTATCCAGAAATATCACTGAGTTAAACGGAACCTTTATCTGTCATCATACTCTTTTACCGAAGAACGTCACTTCTACATTATTGTTTTAGTTAAAGACTTTTTTGTGATAAAACGCATGCAGATATTGTTCCACAAAACACCTTCGCACAGTTCGTGCTCTTAAACCGACAAAACACCCTTTTTGAAATTCGATTTTTAAATCATACAATTTAAATACAGCAGAACCTTGATTATCCAAAAAAATGTCCGGCTATCTTTCGAAAAATCAAAATTTTCGTATAATCAAGAAATTTAACAAGTGCTTAAAAATAATAAAGAAACAGCAAAATAGAGACAATAATAAATTACTTGAATTTTAATTTTTAAATTAAGTATTGTTTAAATATTTCACAAGGGTTTGAAAGAAAGTTTAAAATCTCGACTTCTCGACTGCTTTTTCGTGTCACGAAGTACTTTTTAATAGAAATTTTTTACGGTTTTTATCCAATTGCCTCCTGCCTTCGGCAGCGTTTCCAGTACAAAGCTTGCAATCAACTTTTAACTAACTTTCCGGCTAGATAGCCATTTGAAACTTTTATAATAGCTCAAAAGACGATAGCAAGGAATTTTTTTAATACTTTTATCCAATTGCTGGGGTTCCGACTGCCTTCAGTAGCGTTTATATGATTCAACAGAAAATTAAAAAACATGGTTTATAAAATTTTTTTTATCTTATAATTATTTAACTCTACTTAACTGGAATTCCCCCTTAATCGTAATGAATTTTAATTATTTTGGGTGTCCCTGTACACGAACCATTTACTTGATCACAAAGAACGTTTTAGTGTTGCATCAATGTATGATACAGATTTAGAATACCGAGTTTGATTTCCCTGTGGTTATTTTTCCTTGAGTTATGCTGATATGAAAATCAAAGACGCACACACAGACAAACCTCTAAAAACATTTTTCTGATTCAGGGGACCTCAAAGCATGTAAATATAATAAAAAATTCAATTTCGAAAATTTAACCCGAAAACTATACTTTCTATAACATATATATGGGTAAAAGAGAGTAAAAAAGAACCATGGAACTCTTGCATAAAACAGCAAATAAATGATTTAAAATAACTTAATTTCAATCATGGAGTATAAAGTCTGTCTATTGTAGAATGTACAGCCTTTGTTAATATTACAATATTATTCTAAGCTTCAATCTTTAGTAAATGTAAACTATATCTTTGATATAATATAATACAATTTAATACGTATTTCTAGTAAGTGCCAACGAATAACCATACATACACAATTTATTTGTGTACTGTTTCAAAGTAACAGTAAATGCTACTTAAATTATTCCTAATATAACCTGTAGGGAATAGATTAGCTACGTTCCTAATATGTCAATAGTATTCGAAAACACATAGAGATCATTCATTATCCAGCGTGTTTCAAATGCAAATGACGTTCAATACGAAAAAACAAATTTAAATGATAAAATTAATCAATAACGTCACATACTTTCAATCATATAATATTTCTCTTTATGATTTCTGTTATTTCGGGTGATTCAAAATATAGGTTAGAGCAATTACCTGTTAAAGTCACAGAGACGCACTTAAAATTATAAATTTATTTCAACACAAAAACTGATTTTAGATATTGCATTTTTTGTACAGATCGCCATACACATTATAAAATACGAAAGTTAATTTTTATACGGTCCCTCCCTTTTTATGTCTCATGTTGAAAAATATTGCTCTTGGTCTTAGAAGGGAAACAAAATAAATACCTCTTTTTGTGTAGAAAATTCGCTGAATTCTAGCATTTTGAATAGGCGGTTCCCATTCATAAATAATTCGCACCAGATATATCGGTTCTAATTTCTAAATAATTATCAGAAAACCCACATTTTCTGATAATTATGTATGCATTTTTGTTTGATATCAAAAAATTACTAGGCGTTCATATTATTTTGAAATGCAGTGTACTTTGATAATTTCTAGAATATTTCATACAGTCCATGATCATATAAATGTGACCATTAGACAATTTCTGCATTTTTTTTTTTTTTTTTTTTTTTTTTTTGCAAAATTATGGCTAAAATCATGCATCCACAATGACAATTTCATCTTTGTGGAAGACAAGCACAATGCCAAACTATCAAATCTGTAAATAAATTTCAAAATATATACAATTAAAGCACTCAACGTAATAATATACTCGTTTTATTTTGCTAAAATATGGTATTTTAAATCTAAAAAATTAAATGTTTAAAATGTAAATATATATTTCAATACCTCTCCGAATCTTTTTCAAGACTGATATAATTATCAACACAAACCGTCTACTTTTGAAACATTTCATTTTTCATCATAATTCCATCTAAGTATTTTTCATATAATTTCAGATTTTTAGTTCAGTAAAAGTCCAAGGTTTTTGTTGATTATTAAATCAGTCTTTAGAATACCGAGAGCTATTAAAATATACTCAGCGACAACAACAACAACAAAAAAAAAAGCCGCACTGCAGAAAAAAATGACTTATACCTTTTTTATTTGTAATAACTTTAAAATTAAGTGTTGAAACAAATAAAACTGTCTTGTATGCATAATACCAAAAGGATGAAATGATACATATGTACATTTTCGATATAATAATTCGCTTTGTTATACTCTACGAAGTACTTTATAGGAATCTGCATAAAACTTTCGTTTTAAACATAATGCAATAACCATACACTTCGTATTCTATTATGATTTATTATACGAATTAAACAAGTTATATTTTTAATATATGAAATAAAACTATTTATTTGTTAGATATAAGCACTTTTTTATTAAAAATATGTATTCTGTATTGAATTAATTCCACCTTTATATGGAAATACTGCTTTAATGCACAATGGCATAGTATTATACAGTATTTTAATATAAATCTCAGAAATTTCAATGTGCCAAATATCACAAATATTTTTCTTTTTTTTTTAGTTTTGGCAGAGTTGTAGGCTGCAAATTTCGACTCCCCTCCCCCCTCCCCCGCCTTTTTATAGACGAAACATTTTCGAGCGGATCGCGATTAGGACTATTTCCATGTCAGGTAAAGAAAAAATTCTGCTATATCTTTTGTGGGATTTAACTTAAAGTGAAAAAAGGTATGATTACTTACAGAATTATAAGTGCTCATGGAAATGGATAGGAAATTTTGACAATTTGAACTGAATAAACTTACCACAGACTCCGCGTAATAAGGTGCATTATCATCTTGAAATGTTGTTTGCCTAAGATACCTCTAAAATAGTCGGTCAGGCACCACTTTTATAAAGGCTGTGTTTTTTTTTTTTTTTTTTTTTTCGAGTTAATAAATCCCTTGAGCATAACAATTTGCCCGACTGTTTGAAAAGTTATGCACTTCCGTACCATAATGTATGGATAATGTGTTGCTGTTTTAAAAGTGCGATTTTCATTGTCGGTTCTATTTTCGTTGTCAGATCTGCTTGTTTACTTTAGCTCGAAATAAGTTAAATTTGACTCATCAGAGAGAAACAGTTCAGCCCATTAATTCACTAATCATTTTTAAATTTTTTTAGCCATCTGAGGTCTTGTTTTCCTAATTGTTTTCTCTAAAACTGGCATTTTTTCAAATTTTTTGTCATTTAAACCTGCTTTGTTTAATAGTTGCTGCACGGCAGTTAAAGAAATTATGCTGCTAAACACTTTTTCTGAATCTATTTTATGTTCTAAATGTAATACAAATCGATTTTTAAAACAATGGATTTTTAACTTACGGTCATCTCGCTTGAATGAGCAACATGGCCGCCTAAAGCCAAATTTCCAGTTTAAACGGCCAAAAATTTTTATATCTTGCTAAAAAACGTTTTCCCAATATTTCGTTAACATTTAATTATTTTGCCATGTTACGTATTAAAATATTTTCTAATTTCATTCAAAAATTAATATTTTTTGTTGCATCGTTAACTGTCTTATTCTTACCATTTTTGAAATAATTTCTAAAATTACAATTTTCCTGACAATTGCATTTTGTTTTCAAAACTAGATTCAATGCTAAAGTGTATGTGGAGAACAACATAATAAAATCTCTTCGAAAATTTGCTTTTTAAACAATAAACATAGCGGTTGCGTAAGGTAAAAAGGAAAATATCAAAATGCGGCTTTTTTTTTGTTGTTGTTGTTGTTGTTGCTTAGTGTATATGTTGACATTTTATCCTTTTAACATCTGAAATTTAAACTAGAAAATTTTAACAAAATATAAATAAATAATTAAAAAATTAAAAAATTAAAAAATTAAGAACATCACTCAGATAGTAAAATAGTTTTTCTAATTTGGCCAGGTAATTCATGAGACATCATACACATTGATAATACTTGGGAGATACTCAAAAGGGAAATATCTGAAGGAAGAGTTATCAAAAAGACAGCTTTATTTAAAACAAAAAACAATTTTTATTGAATTTACTTTAATAAATTGGAGGAAGATGCTTTAAACTGCATTGATAGAATACCACAACTTTGAAGACGCTAATTAATGCGAAAGGATAGCCTTCAAAATATTAAAAAGAAATAAATATCTATATTCGTAGCACATTGTTTTAATTAAAAATTTATTAAAAGATACCTGATGGATGAAAATAGTTATTTAGAGTCATATCGAATCACTAAGTATCCAAAAGTATTAAAAATATATAAAATGTATACTGAAATGTAGTGGTCATATTAATACACTATCTACCAGTATGTATTTGAACACTTCCGAATTCAGAGGTTTTGTGAAATATTAAAAATAAAAAATAATAATAATAATAATCTACAGGAATTATCTTAAATTTGAGAAGATAAATAACATCTTATACCTCATAAGCTTTACAAAAACGTTTGTCCTAAAGAGGAAAAGAGGACCAGTAAAAAACTGAAGAAATGTCAAGATGTTTTGGATTATCCTGTAAAAAGTATAGCTTAAAATTAATTTTGGCTGTAGCATTAGATTATAGAGATTATTTTAAGTATCTGCATATTTTTTTATAAAGCTACCACATATATTCATGTAGATATTACACTTTATTAAAAAAAAGCAAAAAAAAAAAAAAAAAAAAAAAAAAAAAAAAATCCAGTTTTTTATAATTATTATACGTAGGGAAATAAACCCAAATCAATTTCATTTCTAGGAAACTTGCCACACTACATTATACATACCTTATTGCAATCACAACGCAAAAATTTTAAATATCTTACGAAACATGAGCAGTTTTAATAAATAATTTTTAATTATGCATGCGCAAGCTTAAAAAAAAAAAAAAAAAAAAAAAAAAATCATTTGCATTATTTAATAGTCAAGAGTATTGAGTTTTTTATATAAAAGCCCCGAGCAAATATCGTGTGAAAAGTTATGCGAGATAGAATAAACAAAATTCTCTAAAAATAAAAGCTGAACTATATACGCATATTTTTCTTTTTATTTAATAAATGTTCAACGGTATTTTTTGACCACATTTCATGAAACCATGGAAGCATCTGCACAAGTGCTAACTCTACGAGTCCAGTACTAAAATAGGGGTGACAGTCACCTGACTGTCATGAGCAGTAACAATGCGGCAGAATGAGCAGTAACACAGCGCGGAATTACTGTATGTTTACCAAATTTCAAACTATCGGTCAAGCTGACATCCTTCCAACATTTTGGACGCATCCTCACTACTAGTCGTAGGATATGTGGCTGCACTGTAGCTCACTACTTTTGGTTACTAAATTATGCACATGAAATTTTTTAAAGTTTGTGCATGTGCAGTTGATAAATACTTAGTAATATTGTTCATATTTCGTAAGATATTTAAGATTTTTGCTTTCTGATTGCAGTATGCTGCGTGTAATGTATCGTCGATTTTCCTGACACTGGGTCTAATAATCTACATTTTGTAATTTAAAAAGTTTTTTTTTATTTTTTATTTTTTTCATTTATTATTATTATTATTATTTTTTGGTCATTTTATTGAAGAAAATGTTTAATATATCAGATATTATATATAACACATATATCTCAATGAATATATGTGATAACCTTATAAAAATTATTCAGGTAAATAAAAAAATCATTACAATCACACGCTACGTTCAAAATGCATTTCAATCTTAAGTTTTACATGGCGATCAAACACATTCTGATATTTTTAATTTTTTACTGATTTCGTTTCACTCTTCAGGACAAAACTATTGTGTAAATACATTAGGCATAAAATGTTCTTTATATGTTTCAAGATAATTCACTAGATATTTGACAAAACGTCTAAATTCGTTACATACTAGTGGATAGTGTAGATACCAGAGATTGTACTACACACTTCACTATCTATAAGACGCATTCTGTCGTGTAACGTAACAAAATACACGAGTTTCTTATATGTTTAAAAAAAAATACGGTAAAAACAGACGGTTGGACTAAGTTAGTTCCTGAAAAATTACTTCTTTGCGAGAAATATCAAACATGGAATAATTATAAACAAGAATTGCTTTCAGGTAGAAGAGCTATGGATATACACAACAATTCTAGTTATTGTTAAGTAATTTTTAAATTTTAATAAATAACCCTATAAAACGCTATAAAACGATAAGAACAATGTAAATATTTGAAAAAAGACACTTAGCACTATATTATTACTGTAATGTAAATTTGAAGATAAAATTAATATCATCTTTTTCCTTATCAGACACTGATGACCAACATTTACGCAAGTACAATTAGAATCCCACTTTTTTAATAGTTTGAGTTAATGATTATTTTAATAGTCATAAATACAATCTTTAAATTAATGAACATTAAAATTGTTCCGAACTTTTTTTTTCTTGTTTACTCCCACCCCCATATCCCTTTAAAAAATATGGAGAATAATAGTTCATATTCTAAGACAATAAAAATTCATATTCTGCATCTCAAAAAGAAACACTTTCTATTATTTTTCGCACAGAAAGAAAATAAGCTCATATATTCCAGTACCGAAATACAACAGCGTTTTTAGTTGTGCAAAAAAATCTTCTTTTCAATATCAAGTTTTTGCATATAAAGATATCGCACAGCACGCGTGAATCAGAAAATATTCTGAACACTTCACAAAGATGTTCATACCCCAAGAAACTTTCATATAAAGGGTCATGGAAGTGCGAAAAAACATATCCCACTTTTTTCTTTTCTTTTTTGAAATAAAAATATTTTGTTACGGACCTGCTGACAAGAAAAGTAGCATTTTCATTTTGAAGAATATATGAAAGAAATAAACTCTAACATCGAAATATTTCATCTTTATTTACCAATATTTTCTGGAAACATAAATGTTTAAAAATACGAGGATATTTTTATTTTGAACCATAAAATTAATAAAAGTATTAGAAAATCAAGTATTTAAAAATTTAAATATAATGTTATAAAATTTAAACATGCATGTTTAATCAGTAGTCAAATTTAAAAAAGCCATTTTGAATGTTTAATGGAAAATAATTGACATGTTACAAAGTAAATATGTTTCACGGCATTGTTCTTATGAAACATTATGATTGGTATAATCAAATGAAAAACACAATGAAAAAATTGTGTTTTACCTGCTGTTTATATAAAATAATGTTCATACGCGTGTAATCACAAAAAATAATTGGCTGTAAATGTTCACCAATCTCAAAAGCGATTAAAATCGAAGATGAAAGTGATGGTGTTGAACAAAGAAACAGATTAAGCCGAAATAATGTGAAATGTGACAATCAGAATACTAGAACTTCCATTATCCGAAAGTCTTTTAACCAAATTTCTTGGTTTGACGAAATCAATTCTTAATTGATCATTACTATCACATTTCTTGGGTCCAAACTTTTACATTGCATGTGTTAAAAATTTGAAAACATTTCTTATGCGCAAAATCCATTTTAAAAGCTTATTTCTTAATATTACACTTCTTATGCGCAAGCGGTACTTTCTGGACTACGAGTACAGATAAATATTTGGGGTCCAATTTTAGAATTCCTTCGAATTTATCTTGAGCTTCCTTAAGCTGTGGAGTGTACTGGAACTAGGGTCGCGTAAAAGGAAATTTTAATACTGCAATTTTGATATAGACATTTTTGGTAGCAACTATTAATCAAGTCTAAAGAAAAATTATGGTGATAAAATTTCTCTTACTAAGAACTTTGACTAGAGCCCAGTAGGAAAAGAGAGAACAGGAATGTGTGATTGAGATCAAATAGGTGTTTGAATTTTTTTAAGTTTTGCAAAATGTTTCGCATGGAAAGCAATTGGATAAAAATATTTTTAAAAAGCACTTTCACCGTATTCTGAACTGTTCCGAAAGTTTCAAATGTCTAGCTACTCGGGAAGTTAGTTAAATGAATTTTCTGTCGAATCATATGAACGCTGCCGAAGGAAGTAGGGACCAGAAACAGTTGACTAAAAAAAATATATTGCCACCGTGTTCTGAGCTATCCTGAAAGTTTCAAATATCTAGCTAGTCGGGAAGTTAGTGAAAAATCGATTGCAAGCTTTGTACTGGTAACGCTGCCGAAGGCAGCAGGAACCCGAAACAGTTGGCTAAAGGTATTTTAAAAAATGCATTTTCACCGTGTTCTGAACTATTCTGAAAATTTTAAATGTCTAGCTAGTCGGGAAGTTAGTTAAATAAATGTTCTGTCGAATTATATAAGCGCTGCCGAAGGCAGCGGGACTTGAAATAGTTGACTAAAATTATCAGAAAAATGTATTGTCAACGTGTGGTGAGCTGTCCTGAAAATTTCAAATGTCTAGCTAGTCGGAAAGTTCGTGAAAAATCGATTGCAAGCTTTGTACTGATAACGCTGCCGAGGGCAGCGGGAACCCGAAACAGTTGGCTAAAGGTTTTAATAAAATGCATTTTCACCGTGTTCTGAACTATTCTGAAAATTTTAAATGTCTAGCTTGTCGGGAAGTTAGTTAAATAAATTTTCTGTCGAATTATATAAGCGCTGCCGAAGGCAGCGGGACCTGAAATAGTTGACTAAAATTATTAGAAAAATGTATTGTCACTGTGTTGTGAGCTGTCCTGAAAATTTCAAATGTCTAGCTAGTCGGAAAGTTAGTGAAAAATCGATTGCAAGCTTTGTACTGATAACGCTGTCGAAGGCAGCAGGAACCCGAAACAGTTGGCTAAAGGTTTTAAGAAAATGCATTTTCACCGTGTTCTGAACTATTCTGAAAGTATCAAATGTCTAGCTAGTCGGGAAGTTGGTTAAATAAATTTTCTATCGAATCATATAAGCGCTGCCGAAGGCAGCGGGACTTGGAATAGTTGACTAAAATTATTAGAAAAATATATTGTCACCGTGTTGTGAGCTGTCCTGAAAATTTCAAATGTCTAGCTAGTCGGAAAGTTAGTGAAAAATCGATTGCAAGACCTGTACTGATAACGCTGCCGAAGGCAGCGGGAACCCGAAACAGTTGGCTAAAGGTTTTAAGAAAATGCATTTTCACCCTGTTCTGAACTATTCTGAAAGTTTCAAATGTCTAGCTAGTCGGGAAGTTCGTTAAATAAATTTTCTGTCGAATTATATAAGCGCTGTCGAAGGCAGCGGGACTTGAAATAGTCGACTAAAATTTTTAGAAAAATGTATTGTCACCGTGTTGTGAGCTGTCCTGAAAATTTCAAATATCTAGCTAGTCGGGAAGTTAGTTAAAAATCGATTACAAGATTTGTCCCTGACAAGCACACAAACCCACAAACAAACACACAAGAATCGAAGTTTATAATAATAAAATAATAATAAATAAATAAATATAATAATAAAAAAAAATAATAATAAAAAAAAAAAACATGGTAAAATAATTTGAGTAATTTAGAAACTTCGTTTTTATAATGAATATTTAGAAGCTTTAGTTTTCTGAGAAAAGCATGTATGCTTTTTATGGGATTTTATTTCATTTATTAGATTTTTTTTTTCCTTTTTTATAATGAAAGATGTGACAAAATGTTATATAATTAAGCAAAAGTTTATACATTTAAAAAAATATGTATTTGCACCACTTATACATTGAGCCGTCTATATATTACATGCCTAAAAGTAGATTTCATGTAGAATATTCATTTACAGGGCTACGCATAGCAGTAGTGTATAGTGGGGCAATACTTGAAAATTGATGAAATTATATTTCATGTTGTTCTGTGTGTTTTTAATATCGAATTATATTTATGTGCACCATGTGGTGTGTACATACATAACATTCAGTTTGCCTGTTTTTAAGCCATAACATTATTTTTTATTGTTAGTAAAAGTACGTATTATTGGAAGTAATTAGTGAAAGTGCTTTTATTATAATAATTTACAAAATTCAAGAAAACCCCTCAGAATTTGAAATTAACTCCTCATACACATACGGTAAATAAAGAATTTTTTAGCCATCGCTTGTTTTTCTTTATTTACACGTTTTGAGGTTCTGTGAATACCGAAGTCAAGTTTTTAACGTTCGATCTTTATAACTGCCTTTTATTAGAGTAACTTAAAGATAAATAATTTTAGGCTATTCAGATGTTGTATTTTGAAGTGAAAATAAGTTATATTTGTTCAAGATTGATACGTTTCAAGAAATGACGCGTATGAATGTTTTCTGATTATTTTAAAATGAACTTTTAAATTGATTAACATATTTTAATTCCATATAAATTTAGGTACAATAAACCACGGTGTAAAGGGTTGAGGAGAGTGGCAGCCCCCATCCCCTTCCGTCTCACACAGAATTATTCGTAAATTAAAGCTGTTCTGAAGCCTTACTGGAATTCTTTTTAACATAAGTTTAAATAACAGTACTCAATGTTTTCCTCTTAATCTCTAATTTGTATTTTTGCTGAAACGTCAGTGGAGGCCCTCTGTTGAGACTCAAAGCGGTTTTGGGCTGTGTCTGTCGCGCGATAGCGGCCGCAAGAATCCCACTATTGACTTGTAATTTGGTACACATGTTCGTGTGCCCCACGGAATCAGCTGTATAGTTTTGGGTGTGTATTATCATTACGGCCTATGGGAGGAATTTGTATGTACCGCGATAGCGGCCACAAAAATCACGCTATTGATTTGCAATTTGGTACACATATTCATGAGCCCAACAAAGTTAGCTGTATAGTTTTAGGTGTGTATTCCATTTTTATTTCGTGTACAGGGACACGCCAAAGTTTTTCTTATCATGACGGCCTATGGGAGGACTTTGTATGTACCGCGATAGCGGCCACAAAAATCACGCTATTGATTTGCAATTTGGTACACATATTCATGAGCCCATCGAAACTAGCTGTATAGTTTTAGGTGTGTATTTCATTTGTAGTTCGTGTACAGGGACACACAAACGGTTTTCCTATCATTACGGGCTAAGGGAAGAATCTGTATGTACCGCGATAACCACCGCAAAAATCAAGCTATAGACTTCCAATTTTTGCCGAAACGTCAGTGGAGGCCATCTGTTGAGACTCAAAAGGATTTTGGGTTCCGTCTGTCCGTCTGTCTGTCTGTCGTGCAATAGCGGCGCAAAAATCACGCTATTGACTTGAAATTTGTTACACATGTTCATGATCCCCACGAAATTAGCTGTATAGTTTTGGATGTGCATTGCATTCGTAGTTCGTGTACAGGGACACGCCAAAGTTTTTTTTTTTCATTACGTCCTATGGGAAGAATTTGTATGTACCGCGATAGCGACCCCAAAAATCACGCTATTGACTTGCAATTCGGTACACACATTCATGAGCCCAACGGAATTAGCTGTATAGTGTTAGGTGTGTATTCCATTTGTCGTTCGTGTACAGGGACACACTAAAGTGTTTCTTATCCTTACGGCCTATGGGAAGAATTTGTATGTACCGCAATAGCGGCCGCAAAAATCCTTCGATTGACTTGCAAATTGGCGTACACGTTCCAGATTTGCATATAAGTAGATGTATAATTTGTATTGCTATATTGTTTATAAACTGTGTACAGGGACACGCAAAAATTCTTAACATTACGGCGTATGGGGTGAATTTCGTTTAAATGCATTTTAATATCATTACTTTGCAATGAAGAAAATGAAACTAGCGTACGTGAGTAAGATGCTTAAATTTATGTTGTTTGAAGAAAATATGTGCTCTTAAGCTTTCTAATTAATGTACAGGACCTCACAAAAGTGTTCTGACAATGTCACGTAGTCATCCAAACGATGTTAAATTTGGATCAATTATTAATTTTAAACGCAAAATAAGATGAAAATTTTTTACTGGTGTATAAAATGTTTATGGTTTGTTTACAGAGACACAGGAAATAATTTCGTAACATTAGAGCCTATGGACAAATTTATTTTTAAGCGCGCATTTTAATGCGTTTATGCTGAATTGAACTTAATAAAATTAACATACATTATAAAGATGCTTGAAATCATATTTTCTCTTAAAAAAGGTTATGTAAAAACTAAATTATTTATGGGACCACGCAAAATAATTCCGAGTATGTACTGTAATCATCCAAATTATGTCAAATTAGTTTGAAAAAATAATGAGCTATAATTAATTAGGTTTATTCTTATAATTGGCGTTAATAATGACTGTGGCTACTTTTCCAGGATACATAAAAAAATTCCGTACTATTACGGTCTATAGTCGGTATTTTTTAAAAGTTTATTTTAACATGGTTACACCCCATCAAATATAATGAAATTTTATTAGAATTTTAAAAGCATGTTTTCCTGTTGAAAATTGTGGGCATAGAATTGGAAATTAGTTTAAAGGTTACGCATAATATTTCCGATATGCTATGTAATTTTTTTTTTTTTTTTTTTTTCAGGAAATTTGGTTGTTATGAAATTTTGTATTTATGAATTTCAGGGAAATAATACAAGACTGTCGTTTATCCAGATTGCATATTGTTGCGTACATGGGGGTTCGTATGTTGTCCGAGAATGAAAGGCGAAACTTGCAAAAATTCAGTGATTTATTCACAGAAAGTTCCAGAAAGCTAAAGGTCTATAAACCAAGTATCATCTTCAATTGAACTAGTAAAGACAGCTTAAACAACAGCCGTTAACAGCAAAACAACAGTACAAACTGTTTAGCAATAACACATAAAGCAAGTCTCATCCAATGAAGCTAAAAGCAAAGCAAGCATTTGACGAAACTAACACAGATCCGAGACTGACCGCCTTGACGAAAATAATGCTCCTTTTATACTTTTCTATCGAACACAGACTGTTCTGGAAAATTCTCGTATCACATCAGCCAATGAGATTAGAGCTTCCATATTTGGTATATCCCTAATAAGGATTTTCTCGCCAATTTCGCCAAAAAGATCGCCAAAGAGGGAAACAGTCGCCAAATTTGGCGACAAAATCTATTTCTTCCTTTATTGGAGCTTTTTAATGAGTTTTCAAAGGAAAAATAGGCTATTTTAACGCTAAAAGGACTAGCAATGCACAGAATTAGCCTTTTATCAACTTACTAAACCTCTTTAAAAGAAATTATGCAAAAATAAATGCAATTATTTACAATTCCGTAACACTTTATATGATATTCAAATAGGTACACAAAGAGAGATACAGCGGAGGGTTGAATGTATCTGTCAGGAATGCATCTGTTTATGGTAACAAGTCGATTGAATCAATATATACTATTATATAATAAGGAATAAATAAAAATGGCCTGTTGAATAATGTCTGATGCAAATAGGACGTTGAGGCTCCTGATCTGCAGATCATGCATATATTTTCATGCATATATTTTAATATTTCTTAATTATTTAGCTGAAAATCCGTTGTTATTTCATTTTGAAATAAAATGTATACGTTAAGATTTTTCATTAATTTTGCTAGAACATACTAACAGAATTAGAACTAGAATTTTTTCGTTTGATTCTAGTAAAAACATCTCGTTTATTTGTCTATTATTTTTAGATTATTTATTCTTTTGTGCTATAGGTTTCTATTTAACTCTGCTTTTTGTTAATGTTTTTATTATTTCAGAACTCTTTCATTGAATTTTACGTGATTTAACGTCTCATAAAAAAAAAAAAAAAAAAAAAGACGATTTTTGAAGCGCGTGTATTTATGTACGAGTGTTTGTTTTTAGAATATTCTGATAATGACATATCATAAACCTGCCTAAGATATAGCAACAAAATTTTAGGATTATGCCAGGCCAGGCGTAAAAATTAATATGTTTTCGCGAAAATTGGAGGAAATAGAAATCTCCTTATATTATTAAAATCTGTACGCGTGTGTGTGTGTGTTTCTGTCTGTGTGTGTGCCTGTGAGAAACGGCTTGAAACGGATAAGGCTCCGCCTCTAATGCTCGCACGGACTTCGAACAGGTACCATCGGACAGAGAATTTGCTAAACGATGCGACCCTAATTAGCAGAGATATTAATTAAAATGTCGACCATTGTCTAACGAAAAAACGATTCGAAATCGCGAGCGACCGCCATTTTGTTACAGAACAGCTTACCTCGAAAGAAAAAGCAAAGAGAGAAAATTTCGTGGGTTTTTGTAAAGCGATCCTGCTCGAACGGTTCCAGATATCGAAATACACCTCAAACAGCAGAAAGAGCATTTATTACCGATCCTTACGGTACAATTTGTTTTTAAAAATACGGATTTTTTATATTTAAAAAAAAAGTTTTAAAAAGGGTCGAAAATTTTTCTTTTTCGCTATCGTCTTTTTTGAAACGCTCTGTACGACCGAGTAACTCTTCCATTTCTTAAAAACTGGTATATAAAGAAAGGCCATTTAATCTTCTTTCGAACCATATAAACATTTTTACAAAATACGGATTAGCGATCCACATTTTTAGATTTTACGAAACATCGATTTTTTCGCAAAACTTTTTATAACTCAAAAGCGTTTAGAGATAAATCATTTCTTTTCTTTTCTTTTTTTTTTTTTTTTTTTTTTGTATATAGATCTCGCTTTCATAATATAATTTCCAAAAGATTGAGAGAAAATTTCAAAAACTGAATGAGTTGTAATTTTTTTAATTTCACGCTTTAAACTCATTGAAATAGAATACGCGACCTTCCTTCCGTCAAATTAAGCAATTTCTCGAAATGATGTCTGATGGAAAGCGAAAAAAAAAAAACTTGAACGGAAAGAGAGACATCTAGTATTTAATGAGGTCACGTGTCCTGAATTGGTTTTCTTTTGTCTCTCAGCTGCTAATTAAAATAATTTCATAAGTAATACATCATTTGAAAGCGTTGTTGATTTGGAATTGAATAGCACATCACAGAAATTCGATATTTCGACATTTTTTCCTGATTTAAAAATTGCAATTTCGAGCAAATAAGTCATTGGGTTAAAAAAAAAAAAAGTAAACATATATAAGTAAAAATAACTAACAGTGAAAAAGTAATCTTTTTTTCATCACATCTTTTTTTTTATTAATTAAATTGAGTTTTAAATTTTTATTTTGCTAACAATAAAAACTGTTTTTGCTGTAGATAACAACAGACTGATGTCTAATCTTCTCTAATGCAATAGTGGGAGGTATGCAATAGGGTTCGATCCCAGGTCGCGCTCATCGCCCTAACCTTTCGGAGTTTTCCGTGGTTAATTTATTTTTAATACATCATTCGAAAGAAATTTTAAAGTTCTTTTATATTATTCAAAGTTTTCAACATATTTACACGTTTTGAGGTGTCCTGAATCAGTTTTCTTTTATGGCGCTGTAATATTTTCAAATTTCAATATTTCAATTTCTAATTATGATTAAATTATTTTTGATATTTTAAAGTTCTTTAAATTATCGATCGTTTTCACCAGATTTACACGTTTTGAGGTGTCCTGATTACGTTTTCTTTTGCATCTCAGCCAAATGAGTTAGATCGTTCAAAATTGGTATACGTAGGTTAATTAAGAAGGCCTGAAAGGGTGGAGAAGATATACGCGTGCACCGCGCGCGTACCCCTTAACTTGTGCACTCGCAGAGCGCACGGGACTGCGCTGCCGGTTCGATCCCAGGTCGCGCTCATCGCCCTAACCGTTCGGAGTTTTCCGTGGTTTCTTTCGAAATTTACGTAATTACGGGCTGTTTTTTTTCTAAAATATCAGATTTAAATAAAAGTTTCGATTTTATCAGAATAAGAACCGTTCGGAGTTTTCCGTGGTTTCTTACGAAACTCACGTAAATACGGGCTGTTTTTTTTTTTTTTTTCTTTCTAAAATATCAGATTTAAATAAAAGTTTCGATTTTATCAGAATAAGATTGATCAATCGCTCAAAAGGTGGCGCTGTGATCGGAGTTTTTCAAAATTTTTAATATGGCAGTCGCTTAATTACAGTTTTTAAGCTCAACCCAGTATGCAAATAAGTCATTGGGTTAAAAAAAAAAGTAAACATACATAAGTAAACATAACTAAAAGTAATATTTTTTTCAGCTATTAAAACTCATCACATCTTTTTTTTTATTAATTAAATTGAGTTTTAAATTTTTATTTGGCTGACAATAAAAACTGTTTTTGCCGTAGATAACAACAGACTGATGTCTAATCTTCTCTAATCCAATAGTGGGAGGTTCCGGGTTCGATCCCAGGTCGCGCTCATCGCCCTAACCTTTCGGAGTTTTCCGTGGTTTCTTCCGAAACACACGTAAATACGGCCTAGGACTCTCATCGCCCTAACCGTTCGGAGCTTTCCGTGGTTTCTACAGAAACTCACGTAAAAATGTTTTATCTCAGGTACTAATTAAAGTAATTTCATAAGTAATACATCATTAGAAAGCTTTTTTGAATTGGAATCGAACAGTGGAATACAGAAATTTCTAATGCCAGATGGCGCTGTAATATTTTCAAATTTCAATATTTCAATTTCTAATTATAATTAAATTATTTTTAATACATCATTCGAAAGATATTTTAAAGTTCTTTTAAATTATCGAAGGTTTTTACCAGATTTACACGTTTTGAGGTCTCCTGAATCAGTTTTCTTTTATGGCGCTGTAATATTTTCAAATTTCAATATTTCAATTTCAAATTATGATTAATTTTTTTTTAATACATCATTCGAAAGATATTTTAAAGTTCTTTTATATTATAGAAAGTTTTCACCAGATTTACACGTTTTGAGGTGTCCTGAATTAGTTTTCTTTTGTTTCTCAGCTACTAATTAAAATATTTTCATAAGTACTTTCATAGGGACTGCGCTGCCGAAGGCTGTGGGGACCTGGGCCGACTTTTTACCCAATCATGAATGATTTTTTTTTTTTTTTTTTTGCAATTTCTTTTCTTAAGACTAAAAGTTACTGTTAGTGATTCATTTGAAAATACTGACCCGCTAGCGGGCGAAGCTCGCTAGTTGGGATATGAAAATCCGGAATTGGAACAGAAAGTCAGTATTCCTAAAGTGGTTGTAATGCTGTTCTTTAAATTTTCTGTACAAACTTCGTTTTAAAAATCCATTCTTTATATTAATCTGTTAGCCGATAAGGAAATTAATTGGCGTCTATGATTTTATAGTTGACATTTAGTTCTTGGCTCTACAAACATTGACTGCATTTATTTTCTTAAAACTTGCTATTGCTATATTCACTCACATTTATATGTCCTTTAGTGTGTAATTTTTAATTTTTTTAATTTTGCAAAATAGGTATGAGTATCACAAGTTTAGGCTAATGTCATAAATGTGCACGGAATTGGGACATGTAAACTTAATAAGAGGCAAATCTACGATAAAAACTAAACTCAAGATTTTAAGAAAACTTTTATTGGTTTACTTCTAATTTGCTATTTAAACTGCAAATATAGATGTTCTTTCTTTTGTATCTGTTTGTTGTTAAAGAAAAATTGTTAGTAGTCCTGATTAAATAAGTCAGTTTTATGACTCCTTAATAAAGATGCCAAAAAGAAAAACTACTCATTATATGCAGCTTTGGGTGTGGTTGGTTGACAACAAAATTTTTTCACATTATATTTTGATAACGAAATATTTTTTTATTTTTTTTTTTTCCAAAAGAATCGTATCCTAGTATTATTCTGTTACGTAAAAACTGCTATTTCTTTATTCGTTAGTTTCTGTTTGAAAACGTAAAAAAGTTTATGTCAAATATTCTCTTTTACGTTTTGTTTGATATTAGAGTGTATATTTTAAGATCTTACCATGAATATACCTTTCAACGTCTTATTGTAAATTATACAAATTTTCGGTCACAGGCAATTCGCAACTTGGCATATATAGTTATAATAAAATAAAATTATAAGAAATTGTTAGTGATGCATTATTTAATAACAATTATTATTAACTCAACAATAATTCTGTATATTATATATTTTAAGTTTAAATACAGAAATTATTAAAAAAAAAAAAAAAAAAAAACACTTTGAGTTAATTATTCTCCAATAATAAGTTTTTCTTAAAAAGACAAAGGATATTTTGTCAAATATGACGAGTAAATCGCAAGTTGTTCTATTGAGAATGGTTTTCTCGTCTCCATGTTTTTTTTTTTTTTTTTTCCTCAAATTTTATAACACATTTTTCTTTGTATTAAAGATTTTTTTTTATTACATTCATAAAAAACCGAATTTCAAGTCTTTTTGCACATAATGTTTTACAGTATTTTCTTATTTAGTTATATTCTTACTGTATTTTATAAAATTTATGATTTAATGTGGATAAACCAGACTGTTACATTCAATAGGTACTGTATTATGAAGGGAGATGTTAGTTAAAAACTGTAAAGAAGAAAATAGTATTACATATAAAAAAGTATATAAAGTTCTATCAAGTAAAAGTTTTAGCAAATATATATATATATATATATATATGTATAATATTCGTATTTATTCATATTGTTTTCTTTAAATTACACATATTTTTCTTTTGCATACATTTGATGACATTTATTAAAAAAAAAAAAAAAATGTATTTCTCACGTATATTCGTCCTCTGGGTGTGGCTTCATAAAAGCCTGGATACATATAAGGTATCATTTGAAATAAAATGTGAAATTTCTCATTCATATATTTCATGGAAGATAGTAATTCATAGGTAATATTTTTTTTTCATAAAACGTATGATGAATAATACATGAAAAGAATGAGGTAGGAATGTAGCCGAAATCGCGAGATGCATTTTAAATTTATTCCATAATTCTTCATAATGTATTTTCTAAAAAGTATGCGTAAGAGAATTTATTATACACCCACAGAATATATCAATAATAAATATTTCGAATATGGATTTTAAGATGTCATTTTTTAGTGAATATAAATGGCTTTTATTTAAATATTAAAATTTACGAAAACTTTTATATCAGTTATTTAGTGTTTCTTTATTTTATTTTGATAGATCATTCTAAACTATTGACTTGTTGTTTCTAAATCAATTTTTAATTGAACTAATTAAAAAAAAATACGTAGATTACAATATTAAAATAAATGTTAAAACTTATTTAAAAAATTACGCAAAAACTAATGTATAAATATACTGTATAATTCCAGTTACTCCAAAAGCACCGGATCCAAGAATTTTCGATTAAAATGGACTCCATAAAAAAAATTCGCGTAATCGATAAAGAAAGAAAGAAAAAAAAAAAAAACATTTTTAAGCGCAGAGAAACGCCTCGAGTTTACTGTATAACTCACCAACTCATACGTCAGATTAAGAGTTTTAGAAGTATGGAATTACAAGATTTTGTTTACCTCAAAATATAATTTACAAAACACAATCAATGTAATAGGGCATTATGTGAAACACTAGATATCAAAAGTCATGGACTTTGCAATATTGATTTGAAGACATATAAGATGAACAGTAATGAATCCATTATGTAATAATACTTGTATCGATGAAAAAATGTTGGATACCCCGTAACTTCTTGAAGGTATGAAATAGCAGAAAATAAAATAAAAATTCATTAGCGAAATCTTGTTAAAAATTGGTCAGAAAGTTGTCTCACATGCTCTTTAAAAATTTAACTTTGATGAATCAGTTTACAAAGCTTCTTGTTTCAGACTGATTTCTTTATAAAACAATCTATTGCAATCACTTCGTTTATCTAAATCTTTTTACCTACCTATATAAACATAAGAGAAATTTTGCCTTCACGGTAACTTTTGAATTAAAACTAGAAATCGAGCCAAAGTTGGACAGCAAAGTTATCTTACAAATATCTTGGATGGATTTGTTAACCAAATTGCTCCATCGTTTTATTTTCAAGTGGTGACCATTTGAGAAGTTAAATCCACATAGTAAAAAGCGTATATAAGATCGTATTTGCTTGAATTTTGATGTATACATACACCGCATAATGATCTCAATCAAATTTATTAATGAAATTTATCCGCGATTTTGTTAAAAATGGTGGATATGTTAAATAAAGTGAAGCACTTGGTATCATGCTGCCATTTGAAAATGTGCCAACACGATAAATTTTGAAATACTAAACTGATTGAAACCAAACTTGGACAGTGAACTTACAGTTCAAATATTTTTAATAAGTTCCCCTGGGAACTTGATCCATTATTTTGTTTCCAAGTTGCGACCAATTGAAAATTTGTCATTACGATTATTTTTGTAATACTTAATCAGTTCGAGGCAAATGTACGCAGGGGATTTATCATTCAAATAACTTATACAAGTTCGCTGGGCATTACTTCTGCCCTGGTGTTTCCAAGAAATGAAAACTTGTTATAACAATAACTTTTGAAATATTGATAAAATTCGAACCAAAACTGAACAGCAAACTTATCATATAAATATATTAGTTGATTTCGTTAGGCATTCCACTCTACTTTTTACTTTATCTTATCCATAAGGTAGAGAAAGTATTGTTTTTGGGTCAAATTTTCCAACGCGAGATTTTGTTATAATTATACGTTTTGAGGCCCCCTGAATACGAAAATCATGTTTTTAGCAAATGGTCTGTGTGTATGTCTGTGTGTCTGTGTGTCTGTCTGTGTGTCTGTCTGTGTGTCTGTGTGTCTGTCTCTTATCAGCATATCTCAAAAACAAATTATGGCAGAAAGTTCAAACTTGGTATTCTAAATGTGTATCATATAGGGATGCTACAGTAAGCTTTTCGTTAAGATCAAACAATTGGTTTGTGTACAGGGACAATCAAGAGAATTCTAATAAATTACGTCTATGGG
The DNA here is from genome assembly GCA_963930645.1 of Salticus scenicus. Classification (NCBI taxonomy): domain Eukaryota; kingdom Metazoa; phylum Arthropoda; class Arachnida; order Araneae; family Salticidae; genus Salticus; species Salticus scenicus. The sequence continues at coordinate 138,411,523 of OZ005648.1, forward strand.
GGAAATTGCAGGTAAGTAGAGTTAACGTCTATAGACTGCACTAAACCAAATGAAACGAATATATATTTTTTGTAATAGAGATAGTTAACTGGGAAAAAAAAATTGTGTATGTAGGAGCCTCGCCTCCCCCCCTGGGGGGGAAGTCCCCCTTCGAGGGGAGTAAATTTTCATGATGGGTATCTTTCAAAAGAGCTCGCCAATACCTTTAAAACGAATGGTTGAACCATCGATATGCGATAATTTAAAACAAAGTTATCGATTTTCTTTACTTTTAACGAAAAAAAAACTTAGAAAAAAAATCGTTTTTTTTTTTTTTTTTAATATTGAGAATAAAATGGGCTTTTTTTTTTGGATATTTGGTGTTTTCTACTTCTCTAATATGGAAATCGTCTGCATTATCATAAAAGATAATTTTTTTTAAATAATAATATTAATAAATTATTTTTTAAAAACAGAATTATTTTTTAATAACCGAATTAAATTCTATATAAATGTTGGTGCATTAATGAATCGGGGGGTAGGGGGCGGTAGCCCCCCCTCACACAGAATGAATTATCATATAAAACTCTTCAGAAGCCTAATATGAATTTTTTAACGCAGGTTTACATTACAGAACTCGTTATCTTACCTTTTAATCTGCAACCTGTATTTATAGTATTAAATTTCAGGGTAAGAGAAAGTCGTGTGGGTGACACACCAGATTATTTACTTTCTCTTACCCATAAGGTAGAGAAAGTATTGTTTTTGGGTCAAATTTTCGAACGCGAGATTTTGTTATATTTACGCGTTTTGAGGTCCCCTGAATACGCAAAATCATGTTTTTAGCAAATGGTCTGTGTGTATGTCCGTGTGTATGTGTGTCTGTATGTCTGTGTGTCTGTTATCAGCATATCTTAAAAACAAATTATGGCAGAAAGTTCAAACTTTGTATTCTAAATATGTATCATATAGGGATGCTACAGTAAGCTTTTCGTTAAGATCAAGCAAATGGTTCGTGTACAGGGACAATCAAGAGAATTCTAATACATTACGTCTATGGGGGAAATTGAAGGAAAGTAGAGTTTAACGTCTATAGACTGCACTAAACCAAATGAAACGAATATATATATATTTTGTAATAGAGATAGTTAACTGGGAAAAAATTGTGTATGTAGGAGCCCCTCCTTCCCCCCTGGGGGGGGGAAGTCCCCTCGAGGGGAGTAAATTTTCATGATGGGTATCTTTCAAAAGAGCTCGCCAATACCTTTAAAACGAATGGTTGAACCATCGATCTGCGATAATTTAAAACAAAGTTATCGTTTTTTTTTTTTTTTTTTTTTTTTTTTTACTTTTACCGAAAAAAGAACTTTGAAAAAAAATCGTACTTTTTTTTTTTTTTTTAATTTTGAGAATAAAATGGACTTTTTTTTGGATATTTGGTGTTATACTACTTCTCTAATGGAAGTCGTCTGCCTTATCATAAAAGATAATTTTTTTAAATAATAATTTTAATAAATTATTTTTTGAAAGGAGAATTATTTTTTAATAACCGAATTAAATTCTATATAAATGTAGGTGCATTAATGAAACGGGGGGTTGAGGGGGGCGGTAGCACCTCTCACACAGAACTAATTATCATATAAAACTCTTCAGAAGCCTAATATGAATTGTTTAACATAGGTTTACATAACATACTCGTTATATTACCTATTAATCTGCAACCTGTATTTATAGTAATAAATTTCAGGGTAAGAGAAAGTCGTGTGAGTGACACACCAGATTATTTTTGTTGCCAGGTGGTGGCCACTTGAAATCAGGCTGCCACTTGAAAATTTGTCATTAAATAACTTTTGAAATACTGGACTAATTCGAACCAAAGTTGGAGAGTGCATTTATGCTTCAAATAATTTGGATGGTGTCGCTGGACAACATGCTGCGCCATTTTTTTCCAAGTTGTGATAACTTGAACACTGGCACTTGAAAATGTGTCATTTGTCATTATCATGAAAAACGGCAGTTTTTCGAGTGACGCAAGCGGAAGCCCAAACTGACGCTGCGAACTCATATATACGGCTAGTTTGACATCAGAGAGATTTGTAAAAGCCGACACTTAATATCTCAGCAAATATGCCATATTTTGTTCTGATCTTTTCAAAATAGTCTTTTATCTACGGTCTTAATCTATCCTTAAAATTTTACATTTCTACATGCAGTATGTTTTGAGATCTGAATCTCAATTTAAAGCCAAAAAGGGAAAACGATTGGTGTAATGGACTAAATTCTGAAAAATATCTCTAAAACGGCTCGAAGGATTTTCATATAATTAATATATGCTGTTAATAGGATCTTTCTTAATCTAGTAACGTCTTCGTTTTTTTCAGGAAAACTCTTGTTTTTTATAAAAGTTGTTTTAAAAATAGAACTATATTACTCCGCCAATTGCATGCTTTTCTTCGGCGAAAATGGCCGTAAATCGGTTCTTACTTCTTGCTTGCAAGGCTTTGTTGGTTGGCTGACCAACGTGAATGCAGTCAATAACTTTTTGTTATGAAAAAAATATTTTTAATTTTAAAATTTCCCATTTCGTCAAAAAATTATTTAGATAATATTTAAAGTAAAAGAAGTATTTTGTAATCATAGATATTCTATTTCAACGTTATTTATAATGAATTAATTTCTTTTTAAAGCGAAAAAGTTTATCACTCATGCACACAAATTTATACCATGGTTCATGATCTTTGGAGCGCATGCGTACATCCAAAATTTTTGGCGCTCGCTGACTCGCTGTAGACAGGCGCTAATTGTTTACCATCGAGGTTTGCACTGTATTATTCCGCCCATTCCGCCAATCAAGCTTTCAGTTTCATTACGTTTTTCTATTTTATTGTATCCTAATCCGTGATTACTTCGAAGTGCATTATTTAATTAGAAGATATTCTAGTTGAAAACCCTAAATTAATTCATATGGGAAGGTTTAAATAAATGATTTGAAAAAAGCAAAACTTAATACTTTGTTTGCATCTAGAGGTACGTGTTTTATTATGGTTACATATAATTTTTCGATTAGTCAATAAATGTGTTTATATATCTTATCTTTGATCTGTTTGCACTGCCAAGCCTAAACAAATTATTACTCATAATCGCCTGTAATTTTCAAAATATGCCTGTTTTTTAGTTCCATGTTTATGTATTGCTCGGTAACCTGTTTCAATATTCAGACATTCCTACCCAAGAAATTTGTTTGAATAATAGAATAATTTCAATAAATAAATAAAATTTCAGAATAAAAATATAACTTTAAAAATAATTAAACATTAAAATTTAAAAACAAAGCAAAATATATATGTTATGTAACCTAAAAGTAAATTTCTTTCTTATTTTCAGCAGAGGTCAATCTAGGTTTTTGAGAATGGTAACCCACTTATAATTTTTACAGTTTGTGAAAATAAAAAATGCTCTGAATAATTACCGACATGTACAAAATAATTTTGAAATACAATTACATATGATAAAAATAGAACAATTGTAAAATAACTATAGATGTGATTGGGTAAATACCAAAATTAAAGATTTTCAAATCACTCTGTAATATGATAATCTTCTATAATAATAAAATATAAGAGGGAGCTTTCTAGCAGCAAGCGCTGCAGATTATTCCGATAAACTTATTATGGACAGCAGTAAAGTATGCTTTTTGGATTACCAGTTTAATAGTTTAATCACAATTGCTTACATGCTGTTATTTCGCTGCTTATCAATAAAATTTGCACTTTTTTTTCTTTTTCAAGCTATTCCTGAAATATTTTTTGCTTACATTTCGCCATAATACACAATTATTTTTATTTTTTATCTATAAAGTGTCGATTTTTTGAAAACTATTTTGAATTGAGCGATAATTTCACAGCTTGTTAATAATATATGGAATCATATTGCTGCTTATTGAGAAACTTTATTTTTCACAATACAAATAATTACTAAGAATAGAGTATTTTGTTGCAAATTGATAAAATTCTTTTTTTTTTTTTTTCCACCAAAGCTATTTCTCAAAATCCATGATAATTTTGTGGCCTGTTATTGAAATACAGAATCATTTGTATTTTCTGTATCTATCATCAAATTTTATGTTTAATAATATAAATAATTGCCAAAATTCATCATTATTTTGTTGCCTATCAATAAAATTTTTACTTTTTTTTTTTGTTCAGTTCTGTTTACCAAAATATGCAATAATTTTGTAATCTGTTATTAAAATGCACAATCATTTTGCCGCTAACAGTTCAAGGCAGGCATTATTTATGAAATCAAGCATAACAGAATTTTACCCCAAAATGCAGAACTAAATTTGCTTTTACAAAATAATTAGCTAGTTATTAGGAATGTACTGAATATTCAGTATATATATTCGATATTCGACCGTAATGCTGAATATGAAATTATTTGGCTAGATGAATCTAAAGATTGATTTTGAATTTTATACTATAAAATAAATAATGTAAAAAACTATCATCTATTCAGATACAGTCAACCGTCGAGCAAAAGGTGTGCTTATTTAGTATTTTAAGGGCAAAAAAAATGTGAAAAGAGGAGGGGCATTTAACTGAGTAAAGGATTTTATGGTATTTTACGGTACATATAAAAAAGGTAAATACACTAAAACGTTATCTAAAACGTATTTGCATAATTAAATCTGCTATTTTGCCAATTATGGCCATTTCTACGATCTGAAGATTAATGTTTGAAATTATAAAATATTTTAATGTATTATAAAATATTTCCCTTTCATATGTAAATTTCATGTATCTTAAATTAAGTCTTAGAGCATAATAACTTTTATATTCTCTAAGAATTATCTGAGGATGATAATTTCGCATCTAAAAAAGATGTTAAGAATAAAGTTATCAGTTTTGGTTTTAGTAATTCACTATGCTGTAAGTATCAAAATGTAGCAATGAACCTAATTATGTATATACACTACAAAAGTTCTGCGTGAAAGCGTGCTGTTTACCATTTAACTAAATTTTATGTTCAAAAGCTTTTTTTTTGTAATTTTAAGATGTGCAAATTTTCATATATGCTTCAATTATTCTTTCTTGCAACTACTCGGTATTCGGTGCTCGTCCAAGCACTCAGCAACTACTCGGTCAAAGTGCTATTTGGTGTAGCACTAATATCTAACAAAAGTTGTTTTTGTTAACAACAGTACTTAAATAAAGATTATATCTTTAAAATCGAAATAACAAAGAGTGCACGTATTTTAGATAATGTTGCCATCTAGGACATTTTAGGAGATCAAACAAATATTATGTCCACCCCCGTTAAAAAAGGTGATACATGATACAAGTAAAAAAATAGTGAATTTGAGTTTATGTCATATGAAAAGCCCAGTGGCAGAAACGCCGCGACACGGCGACATAGTCGCGAACACAGAAAAACGGCTTGCAGACAGTTTTTGTCTGCAGTAATAAAAAAAATTGACCCCAACTTTCAGACACTCTTTGTCTGTACGACTAAAAAAAAATTTCCCACAACTTTAAGACAGTTTTTGTCTTCAGTCATAAAAAATTGTCTGCAATTTAGATATTTTTGCCCACGACAATGCACTACTGGTGTATGACGTCTTAGACGCTCTGTGGTAGGAACTCTAGAGCTCCCTATAGGTGCCTTGGCAGGAACACACAAAACAGTGCTTAACAAGGGCGACCTAGGAGCCTAGATCTCCCTTGATAGGCAGTGTTATGCATGTATTCTTTTTCTCCTGTTACCTGTTACTGAGATTCTACGGGAATGTAGGAAAGTGCTAATTTCATTTAAAACTGCTCCAAAACTTCTCCTCCACTTCAAAATTCACTTATAAAAATTTCTGTATCAAAACTAAAATTAATACTTTTATTATTTATAATTATTTATATTGTGTTGTGTCAAACATTGCTATGAAATATTTAATTGAATGAGTTAAACTTATTATTTTATAATTGTTTATACTATATTATTTTGTAGTAAAATTGTATTGTGTATTGTTGCACGAGATCACCACGGTTGTTAGCACCCCCCCCCCCTCCTCCCAGATTGCCGCTTTCAGGCTTTTTGAGTACAGATTACGAAATTTTAAAAACCTGTCGCAGACAGCTACAAAATTTTATGTCACTGGGATGAAAAGTGTCCCACCTAAGCTATATCATGCAGTTTATCCACCTGAGTGAGAGGCATTTTTGTTAGTTTTATTGTAAGCTAGTCAATGCTTTATTGTTATCTTTAAGTTGATTTTTCTCAAAGATTATTTTTTATTGCTGGGGTGCAACATGATGTTGTCATCTAAGAAAGTTTAAGTATTTATTGAGGAATCTAACAGTTAATAACTTTCTTTGCTGTGAGCTCAGCATCATGCCACTGTGTATTGTAATATTTTCTAGTAATTTTCTACATTTAAATCAATCACCATTTCTGAAAAGGAATTTTTTATGTTAATTTCTCATAATTAAAAAAGTAAAATATTACTAAATGTAAATGGTACTATTTAAATAGTTCGAAAAAAATTAGGAAGTTGACAGCTGATTGTCAGTAATTAGCTGGCCAAATATTCGGCATTCGGCCAAAATCATTAAATAAACAGATTAACCATGAAAAGTGTCTAAAACTGATTATTTTCATAGAGCTAAAGTTTTAATTAATACAGACATGGTACAATCTTACAGAAAAAAAGGCTGAACTTTTCCCGATCCCCCCCCCCCCTCAAAAGTGGTATCAGGCAACTGACACAATATAAATTTTTCAATAATAAAAATAATGTTAAATTTGATTGCATACATGCACACACAATAAATAAAATCAGAACAATAAATCTCATATTGAATATCATATTAATTATAATTAAAATAGTTGTAAGTGCTTAAAAAACAGACAAACTTATTACGTATACTTGAAAATAAGTTTATTCTGTAGAAGCATTGTTTGCTGGGGCAATTGATTAGCAGAATAATGTAGTTCTAGTTTATTAGGAAAATGCAGTTGAAGAGCTATTTCTTTTTCATTTTCTCAAAGTTTGAATTTGACATTTCTTGAAAGCCAATCACATAGAAATTGCTAATAATATATTGCACAAATTCAGGCTGACCCCCCCCCCCCTACACATGTCCAAAAAGTTTTAATGCAGATTTGCATTGATCCCAAGAATAATAATTTTCAAGCTTAAAAAGGCTGAAAAGTAACATGTCTGTTAATATCTTTACTTTTTCTTTTCCTCTTGAATTTCATTCTGAACACCACTGAAAACAGAAAACTCTCTTGCGGTAAACATTGCAAAAAGAGCCATTCTGCCACTTTTTTCTTTTTAACTGTGGTATGCTCATGCATGCAAGAACATAGCAGCGCCGGATCTGGGGGGGGGGGGGCTAGGCTAAAAGTACTGACATTCATAATTGAATATTACAATTAGAAATTTTTCATTGATATGGAATAACATCTTGAAAAATCTTAGCCCCCCCCCCCCCCCCAAAAAAAAAAAAAAAAAAAAAAAAAAACAGTTTTAGATCCGCCACTGGAACATAGTGCATGAATAAGTTGTCTGCATTTTCTTTTTTGTTTAGAAACAGAATTTACTATTAATTAAAGTGAATTAAATTACATTTAGTTTAAATTAATATTTTGTATTTTAGAAGATTAATTTCTCAAGTAAATGTTTGAATATTGAAGTGTGGAACTTTAAAACAGGCATATTCGAAAAATAGAGGTTACAAGTGATTTGTTTATACTTGAAGATATTTTTGTTTTAGCCAACAGATCAACAGACATTTATTTACTTTTCGGAAATATGAATAACTACATTTTAGAAAATAAAACTATAAAACACCTGCCTCTAAATCATAGTAATGGAAGTGTATATTTGTAATTTATTTTCCTTGTAGCTGCAAATCTTATGCATTTCATGAATTGCTAATAGAATAGGGATAATTTTGGATTTGGGTATGAATTATATTTCATGAAATAAAATGAAAACTAATAATTTCATATGCCTACAAGAATTCACATTTATATACATCATCATTACCTATAATTATATACTGAAAATATATTAGCAACATTGAAATTGACACAAAAAATATTTTAGTTTTTGAAGATGGCAATTCAATCAAAACAAGTACTTTCAAACAGTGCTGCTAATTAACATGCTGCTATATATTTTCCAAATTTAGGTATATACTGCAAATTATATATGTTTACTTTAACACTTTATCGATTTGAAACATTTGGGGAGCAAATGTTCAAATCAAGTTTTTTCTTAAAAAAGAAAAAAAAAAAAAAAAAGAGTTATTTTTTTTTAATTTATTAGTTTTTTTTTTTTTTTTTTTTTTTTTTTTGGTCTGAAAAATTGTATCTAAAGGTGAAAACATGGTTTGAATGTTTGCTCCTCGTTTATGTTTTAATAGTTTTAATGTAATTAATGATTTTAAAACATGGGGTACTTTGGGTCAGGGTTGTTCGGTTTTTTCCACAGTGGAAAAAACCTGGTTAAAATCGCCCCGGACAAAATACCGTTTTGTCCACTATTAATTATTTGCGAGTCCTAAATTAAAAATTACATTTATTCTTTCCATATATATAAAACAATTATTTATCATTATGTGTATGTGAGAGCTTGTGAAATACGGTCGCCATTGGCGACCAATATTTTTTAAAACTAGTAATAATGTTTTCAACTTTAAGGATTTTTTTTTTTTTAATATATATATTTTGGTGAAAGAATTGGTCCCGAAATCGGGCTCCAATTCTACTTTCGCTGTTTTGCCCTCACCACTTTTTGAGACACTGTGTTGAATTAGGGAATTTACACATCTCCGTGCATGTTTCACAACTCTGTGTTAAATTATTGCACCGTTTTAGGGAATTGGTTTACACTGCTCCTGTCTGTGCATGCTATCGATCTGGTGCTGAATTTTTGTACCTGTGTAATGATGTACCATTGCCGATGGTGTATTAATTTAGTGAAAATAATAAAACCAGTTTCATGATTTTAAATTTAAACAAGTGTTTCCTGATGTAAAAAATAAATCATTCCAGCCTAATAAATAATTGATTTTTAGTTGGTATAATAATTGGTATATAGAATCTTAATTTCTATATATTCAAGTAAATTTTGAAACGGAATAAAAAGAAAAAAAAAAGAAAATGTTGGAGAATATTTTTTTATGGGCTACCATAATTTTTTGTTGGCAACCATATTTTTTAATAAATTCCTGAACCCTGTGCAGGGTTTAAACTGCCATAAGTTTTTTTAGCATTTTGCTAAAACATGTTGGTCAGAATTTCACTAAAAAGCTAAAACTGGATAACTATATAAAATATCTCTATATAATAACTCAGATTTTTTTTTGTAATATTTGCAGGCAAAAACTACGAAAGAACTGAAATTTTTGGGAATCATTATTTGTATAGTAATATCTACTACTACACTTTATTTATTTTTAAATTGCTTTTTCATTTTACATGTATGATATGAGTACCTCTTTTTCTATTGTTGAAATCAAAACATAGTTTTCCTGATTCATATTTTTAAAGTCACAAATATGGATGCTTGGTTAAAATCATCAATGAACAAAAGGAATAGAAAACAAAACTGAGGATAACAAAGCTAACAAGGAACACCGTGTCTGGCTGTGATTTTAATGAAACTTTAATTTCTGATAGAGGGCATGTACCAAATATTTTTTATCACAGAAATTTTTGCTATCATCCATGTTTTCTCTATTTATTGAATTTTTAAAATGTTAAAAACCACATCAGCCACCATATCAACAGTAAGCTCCGCCTTTGGGTGTGACTTAAAAATACTAAATGATTTTGCGTTTTCATGTTTAAGTTACAAATGAAAATTTATAGTAGTACTGAAAATTATTTAAACTGAATTATTCATTTGAGTATTCACTTGCTGTATAAATACAAATTTTTCGCATATTTTTGAGTAAAATTTGATAGCATATCAAATATGAAAGAAACGCCTCTCTCTCATTGAAATCCGAGCCGGACGCTTGGGTGATGTTCCTTGAAAGTAAAAGAAATCAATGGTATCCAAAGAATTAATTAACTTTCGAAAAAGCTAAAATAGTGCTTGCCTATTTTCGCTAAAATACTAAAGTAATTTTTTTGCCAGGTTAAACCTGTGTATGTAAATAAAATCAATTTAAATATTTCAAAATAGACATAAATGATTGAAATAGGCATGCAAATTTAACAATATTTAATAAATAAATATATCTGTTTCTAAGGGTGAATTGGGTGCAAAAGTATAGTTTATAGTTTCAATTTTAATTCCCCTCCTCCCCCCCCCCACTGCTTTCAACTACATTATCATCTCCTCCCTCATAGTCGTAAACACCTTTAAAAAATTTGTTATTAAGCATGATGAAATGAATGATTCACATATATTTCATGGAATTTTTTACTTTCTGAAAATACATAGGTAAGGAAAGTATTATAATTATAACAAAAATTTGACGTGAAGTTGGTGTATCTACATGTTTGAAGTTCCATGAGTTCATTTTTGCTATTTTACGATAATGTATGTACATATCTGAGTAGAGTGAACACAATATTGTCTAAATGCTTTGTTCAAATGAGCTAAAAGTTGGTGCATATGTTATAGGTTATCGTAGTACAAACTGTATACATCTTGGAGAATCTAGCACAATTTTATTTATTTATTTTAACCAGGACACAAAGATAAATTCTTTATCATTATAGTCTATGGGCTCAAATAATTTAAAGTGTGATAGCATCTGAATTCCTTATTCAATTCAGCTGAAACTTTTATATACATGTTATCAGTCATTGTTGAATGAATCGTATAGATATATTTTGCTGAATCTAGCATTTATAGTTTTTTTTTTACAGGGAAATAACGAAAAATTCTGTAATATTATGGCCTATAGTCTGAATTTATTTAAAATGTGATGGCGTCTGAAGCCTCATTTGATTGAGCTTTGAATTCATATACAAATTATAAGTATATGTCACACAAACTATATACATTTTGGTGAATCTAACACTATTAGTTCTTTTACAGATATACACAAAATAATTTGGATGCATTCCATTCCATTAAACAATATATTATTTGTGAGCAAATAATCAAATAATTTTCTCGATTGTTTATTTAATGACTTCTCTTACGTTATTTTATTTAAACAACAGTGAATTACTTTCATGTTCAGAAAGTCGACTGGAGTCACTCAACATTTTTATTATTTCTCTTTAAGTTTCTGCATATTTATCAAATTGATTATATATATATATATATACAGTCATACACATGTCACATTTATATTATTAAAGACATTACTTTTGTGAAAAATAAATAAATAACTTTTCTATGTGGAAGTAAAATTTAATTTTGTATTTTTTTCATCTGGAATTTCTATTACCAAGTAATAATTTTTTTTTACAAAATTAAAATAAGAAATATATTCAGAAAATTCAAAGTCGTTAAATTAGTACCCATTTTCCAAAAATTGATTTTTTAAATTTTTAGTATTTCATTTTGTGGTTAAAAAAAGCAATTTGTGTGGAAATTTGCATTTTTGAACGAAAAAAATATATAAAAATTTTTAAAAATCAATTTCTTCGAAAATGAGTACCAATTTAATGGTTGTGAATTTTCTGAAAGTGAAAACGGAATTTAAAAACTACATTTGGTAATGAGTAATCTCTATATATATATAAAAAAAATTACTGTCGCTGGCGTCAAATTTTTTTTGTCTGCGACAGCATCTTCTCGCGGAGGGCAGGGTCCTTCGCATCATGAGAGGTATCAATGTGTTCCGAATACTTCAAGAAAGACATTTCAGCTGCTTAGAAATTTCTATCATTTTAATTAAAGAAGTTATTAGCTATAAACGACAAATTTATGAAAGTACTCTATTTGCCACCTTGAAAAAAGTTTCTCCCAGTGACGTTGGTCTTCTGTCATGAAGTCATTTTACACGGGAAAAATAAAATACGATCCATGGTTGTAGGTAGGTAGGTTGGATTTAACATCGCCCAAGTACTGCGCTATGGGTAATTGGTGACTGTCTGGGAAGCACTTCTAGGGATGTTCCAGAGACATACACCAGAGACATCACAATTTTGATCCTCCATGGAGGAGATTCCCCAGACGTATATTTTTGATGGGAACATGGAGGACTTTGTGGCCACGACAGATTTTATGTGCACCAGACACCATTAGTGCACACGACGGTCTTTGACCGGCTCAAGTATCGAATCAGCAATCTTCCAATTATGAGCTCGGTGCTTTATGGACTGGCTATACCGCTGCTCGGAACCATGGTTGTAAAAAATAAATGTCAGTGTTGCTATTAATAACTTTTTTTCTCTACTTTTAGAAAGTAAATTTTCTTACATGGGAAAATTAAAATATCCATGGTTGTAGGTAGGTAGGTAGTTAGATAGGTTGGATATGACATTGTCCATTATTGCACTATGGATAATTGGCGACGATCTGGGGCACACCCCTAAGTATGTTTCGGAGACATGCCATCACATTTTTTATCCTACACGGAAGAGATGGCTCCCCCGCTTCGGTGACCCAAAAAGGTATAGTTTTGATGGGAATATGGAGGATATTGTCGCCACAACAGATTTTACGTGCACCAGCCACCATTAGTGTACACAACGGTCTTTGGCCAGCTCGAGTACCGAACCCGCAATCTTCCAATTACGAGGTCGGCGTGCTATCGACTGGGGTGCCGCGGTCCTGATCTATAGTTAAAAAACAAAGGTGATATACTAAAGCTATAATAGAAAATAGTCTGGATATTACTGATTTCTTTCTATTAAAAAAAAAAAAAAAAAAAAAAAAACTGATTTTAAGCATGATTTTTATAAAAATAAAATAATGTGCTATTAAATATTACATATTTCAATTTGACATTGAATATGGGGATTTATATAATAATTTTCTGCTTTTGTCTTGTGTTATGCACTATTAACATTCCTATTCAGTGAAAGGAAAGCAGCGGATAGGCGGGCAGAGCTCTGCATGTGTTAACAAGTAAAGTGAGTCGGGGGAAGGCGAAGCCTCCCTCAGGGGTTGGTGAGCGGAGCGAGCAGGGGGCAGAGCCCCCTAGTTATGAAAAAAGATCTTCCCATAAGATAGGCCATAGCTGTTGCCAAGATTAGGTATTGTCCTCTCTTAAGAATAACTTCTTCACATTCTACATCATTATCACTTAAATTAGTATCAGACAATTTGTTTTTAATTAGTTAATATATTGTGAATAACTCCAAAGTCATGATATAATATCAAAGTTCACATACTTATCAAAATTTATATTTAGAATGGTAAAATAATGACCAGTCAAGAAATTTTGTGAATTTGTCTCAACCAAGTATTTATTAATGAATTTTATCTGCCATTTTTAACAAAATGACCGATATCTTTAGTACGGCCATTTCAAATCAGGATACCACTTGTAAATTTATCATCAGAATACCTTTTGAAATACTGAATCAGTTCAAGTTGGACATTGAACTTATCACACCAATATCTTGGATGAATTTTGTACCAATATTTAGTTTCCAAGTTGCAGCCCAGCCGCTTGAAATCAGGCTGCTACTTGAAAATGCGCCACCATAGTAACTTTTAGAATACTAAACTGGTTCAAATGAAAGTTGGGAAGTGAACTTACAATTCAAATATCTTGGATAAGTTTGCTAGGCAACTTGCTCCACCATTTTGTTTCCAAGTGGCGGCCACTTAAATTTTTTTTTATTACAATAACTTTTGTAATACTGAATCAGTTCGAATCACGTTTGCACAGTTGACATATCATTCAAGTACCTTTGATAAGTTCACTGGGCATCTCAGTCACTCTGTCCTTTTGTTTCAAAATGGTGGCCACTTGAAAATTATCACAATAACCCTTGAACCGATTTGCTTAAAACTCCATATATACATAGCCCTCATTAATAAATCCATCAAATTCATTAATAAAATGTAGCTGCCATTTTGAAAAAATGGTGGCAACTTCTTAAGAAAAGATAAATCAACCTAACCTTCCTATGAGCCGGAAGGACTTGTTTTAATTTTTTGATCAATAACCTCTAAAAAGTAATGATATCAGTACAAAAACCCTTAACGGATTAAAAGTTTGTGACGCAGCTACTTTATCGCTATAAAATTTTGAAATATGGGTCTTAAAAATAATGATATAAATTTTAAGTGACGCTTTACTATTAGTTAAAATATACGTAGATTTTCTTATTTGATCATTTGATCATTTGCTTTTTTCTTTTATTTATATTTACAATGCAAACATAATATTTTTAACTTCAAGATAAGACAAATATATTAAATATACTCACTGATACTTTTTCATTTGCACTTCAATTTCAAAATAACAGTTTTAAAAGGAATGATATAAAAATTCCAGTGACTCCTCGGTGTCATTTTAAAAGATTTGTTTTTAGATTCCATTAAAATTACCTTTGTTTTGTCTATTAAAGTATATTTACACATTGAAACAGTGCTTTTAATTTTCAAATATACTGTCAAATAATCACACTTTCACTGAGTTTGCATTATAAATTGAAATTATTTATTTCAATAAATTGATTTGTCTTTTGCGTCACGCTATCCAAAACTGTGAATAAAATTTATGTAAATGTTACTTTGTATCATAGTATACAAATAAGTGAAAATTTGTGAAAAGAGATAGTGATGCAAAGAATACATTTGCACAAATTTTGTTTGCAGTTTTGGATAGCGTGACGCAAAAGACAAATCAATTTATTGAAATAAATAATTTCAATTTATAATGCAAACTCAGTGAAAGTGTGATTATTTGACAGTATATTTGAAAATTAAAAGCACTGTTTCAATGTGTAAATATACTTTAATAGACAAAACAAAGGTAATTTTAATGGAATCTAAAAACAAATCTTTTAAAATGACACCGAGGAGTCACTGGAATTTTTATATCATTCCTTTTAAAACTGTTATTTTGAAATTGAAGTGCAAATGAAAAAGTATCAGTGAGTATATTTAATATATTTGTCTTATCTTGAAGTTAAAAATATTATGTTTGCATTGTAAATATAAATAAAAGAAAAAAGCAAATGATCAAATGATCAAATAAGAAAATCTACGTATATTTTAACTAATAGTAAAGCGTCACTTAAAATTTATATCATTATTTTTAAGACCCATATTTCAAAATTTTATAGCGATAAAGTAGCTGCGTCACAAACTTTTAACCCGTTAAGGGTTTTTGTACTGATTTGTCTTTACAATAACATTTGTTGTATTGAACCAATTCGAATCGAATTTGGGCAGAGAAAATATCATTCAATTATCTTTGATTAGCTCACTGAGCATCTCACTCTGAACTCTTGTTTTCAGGTGGTGGCTACTTGAAATCACAGTCTCACTAGAAAATTTGTTGTCACGATAACTTTTGTAATATTGAAATAATTTCAAACAAAGTTAGACAGTAAACGTATCATACAAATACCTAGAATGATTTCGCTGAACATGTTGCTCCGCGACTTTTTACTTAGTTGTGGACACTTAATATCAGACTGAGTTTGAAAATTTGTCATCACAATAAATTTTGAAATACTGAATTACATCGAACCAAAGCTGGACAGTGAGTTTATCCTTTAAATATATTGGATTATTTCGCTGGACAATTTGCTCCTCCGTTTTGTTTTCAGGTGGCAGCTATTTAAAATTTTAGTATTACGATAACTTTTGAAATAATTATTCAATTCAAATCAAAGTTGGACAGAGGACCTATTAAAATATCTTAAATGATTTCGCTGTACATGCTGTTACGCAATTTTGTTTTGATGTTGCGGCCACTTAAAGGCTGCCACTTGAAAATATATTATCACGATAACGTTTTAAATACTGGATTTATTCCAAATGAAGTTGGATAGTGAAATCTAAAAATATCTTGGGTTAGTTCGCTGGGTAACTTGTTCCGCCTTTTTGGGCACTTGAAAATTGATCAATATTATAACTTTCAAAATACTGAATTTATTCGAACTAAATTTGTAGAGTAGAATTATCTCAGAAATGCATTTTAAATGTTTGTTTGCACACTTGATCCGCCCTCTTGTTTTCAAGTGCCGAAGGGTAGAAAATTTCAAATTCACTTAAAAACGGTACTTATGAACCGATTTGCTTAAAACACCATATGTACATAGCACTCATCATTATTTCCACAAAACCAGTTAATAAGTTCTCGCCGCCATTTTGAAACAAAATGGCGGTTCCTTGATAAAAAAGAAAAAAAAATCAACCTACTTTTCCGAATGAGCCGGAAGCACTTGTTTTAATTTATTACATAATATTGTCAGTAACCGCCTTTTATTTACAGCATTTTCTTTATACGTTAATTACACCGAATATGGAAAAGTGGTTAAATCAGAAGAAATTTCCTATTCTAAAAAAGTGGTGTAAGAAAAATGTGATATTAACAATATTAAGGAAAAATTTTAAAAATTGATATCTCCGAGTTGACGAAAACTCTGATCTAAATTATATTTTTGGAAATTTGCAATTTTTTTTCGGGGATGGATCTAATTTTGAAATACAGGGACAGTTCAAACTCCGACGAACAATAGTTTGCTTTTCAAGAAACAGTTTCATCCGTCATTAAAAAAGGAATGTTGCAGAAAATAAATCAAATAAGATAATGTACACTAAAAAAAAAAAAAAAAAAAAAAAAAAATCCGCACTGCAGAAAAATTTACTTATACATTTTCTATTTGTAATAACTTCCAAAATAATGATTAAAGTAAGTAAAACTGTCATGCTTGCATAATACAAATGAGATGAAATGATACCTATGTACATTTTCGATTTAGTAATTCGTTTGATTGTACTCGATGAAGTACTCAATAAATATGTACATAAAACCTTTTTTTTTTTTTTTAAACGTAATATGATGAACGTATACTTTGCATTCTATTATGCTTTATTATATGAAATAAACAAGTTATATTTTAATATATAAAATAAAACTTTTTATTTGTGAGATCTAAACACTTGCTTAGTAAAAATATGTAATCTGCATTCGGTTATTTCCATATTTATATGGAATTATTGCTTTAATGAGCAATGGCATAGTATTATACATTGTTTTAATATAAATCTCAGAAATTTAACTGTGCCAAATATCATAAATAATTTTTTCTAGTTCTTGCAGAGTTTCAGGTTGCAAATTTCGAATCATCCCCCCTCCCCCCTCCTTTTTTATTGACTAAAAATTTTCGAGCGTATTGAGATTAGGACTATTTCCACGTCTGGTAAAGAAGAAATTTTACGAAATTCTTAGTGGGATTTAACTTAAAGTAAAACAATATATGATTACTTACAGATTTGCAGGTGCTCATGGGGATGGATAGCCAGAGCCTGATTAAGGGTTAAGCATACATTATTTATAATTACACCGTTATTTTTTAACAAATACTTTCCTCCCATAATAAACAGAAAATTCTCATTAAAAATTATTTTAAAAGAATTCTGGTGTCTAAGAACGGTGAGTAAATTGGATTGTTTTACACCGTATTTTTTATAAAAAATATTTCCTCGTCAAAGCGTGGAATTTCTATGACACGAAGTAAAAAATAATTGTAAAAATATTCCGGTGAGAGCGGAGATAATGTGTGCTTCCCCCTTAATCAGGCTCTGTGGATAGCTAATTTTAACAATTTGAATCCAATAAACGTACCACAGGCGCCTTTAGCAAGGTGCATTTTCATCTTCAAATGCTCTTCGCTGAGAAATCTGAAACCTTCAAAATAATCAGTCGGGCGCCACTTTTATAATGACCGTGCTTTTTTTTTCGAGTTAATTCATCCCTTGAGCATGAAATTCTACCCGACTCCTTGAAAAGCTATTCACCTCCGTGCCACAATGTACGGAGGATGTGTCACTTTTTTTATGAGCTCGAAATAAATTAACCTTGACTCATCTTGTTTTTAACACAGGGGTCAATCCTAATGTGTACGTATAGGACAACATAATAAATCTGTTCGAAAATTTGCTTTTTAAACAATAAAATTGGCGGTTGTAGAAAGATAAAAGGAAAATATCCAAGCGCGGCTTTTTTTTTTTTTTGTCCTTTAGTGTATTGCAGCATTTCACATACTCAAACTACGAAAATAAAAGGTGAAACATTTTGGTATGTTGAAGCATAAGTTGATGTCGCCATTTCAAACGTGTTCTTCTTTAACTAATCACATGAGAAGGCTGCTTTGAATACATACTAATAAATTAAAATATTAAATTAAATCAAAAACTGTCCTTTTCGTTAAGTAACCAGACATATTGTAAGCAACACCTGTTTATGCTCCTTATATCTTCAGATTTTTCTTTTTCTATATAACAAACATTTTGTTTAAATTTTGACTTCTGTGACATATTGTTTAAGTGTCAAGTTACACATTTTAACATGTAAGCTTAAAAAAATGTGTCTTAAAGAAAATATAAAAATATAAGATCCCGTTTCGTATTTTTTTTTTTTTTTAAACCAGGATGAGGCTCTTAGTTTTATCTTATATAAGGTACTCTCTCTCTCTCTCTCTCTTTATATATATATATATATATATGTATATATATATATATGTGTGTGTGGGGGGGTAAAATAGCTAGATGTAGCCTTTTTTGCCCACCATATATAAATGGAGGAAAGTATAAATTCGCAAAATTATTTCATAGTATGCGTTGAGTACATATAACTAACACATACATCAATCAATCGAATTCCTGTGATAATTTGAGACAGAATTAAACTTGAAAACGAGTTCTCTAACCCCTTTTCGCTTTCAAAAATGGGAAGGAGAAAATTTTTGCAAAATTCCTTTACACTGTGTGTTAGACTCACATAAACAACCCACAAATAAAAAAATCATATACCTAGGATAATTTATAACAGAATTACACATGAAAGTTTATTTATGACCCATCCAACTGCGAAAGGGTGTACAGGAATTCAGCTCGCAAATCCACTGTATAGTGCGTGTTGGGTGCACTTAGTACACCCACATGAGAAAAAATTATTTTTCTAATATAAATTAGAACAGAATTACACATGAAAAAATAAATTTTGTTAGAGAGGAATTTAACAAAATCCTGTCGAAGTGAGTTTTGAATAAGTATAACTGACCTATGCACTAAAATTCGTAATCGCAGCTACCATAGATACTGCAGGAGAAATTTAACTTCAAAAATGAGTTCTACAAATTTCCCTCGTAACGTCAATTCCCCTCAAATCGAAATACGCTAATCACCCAAAATAGGTTTTTGTAGATATTCTCCACAAGTCGTAGCCCTTTTCAACTTTTATATGCCACTTTTGGTTGTGTCTTAATAGAAAATCCGAACTTTTCAAAATCCCCTCAACCCTCTTAATATATATATATATATAATTTTTCCTCCTTTTTCCCGCCTCAAAATCGAAAATTTAAAAAAAAAATGCCATTTTGTTTTTAAATTGAATTTGATTATATTCAGCCACGAACAATACCTTTTACGGATGTAAATTGGAGCAGAGTTATGCTCGCGAACGTGATTTGTCGTCTGTCCTCCCAGGAAGGAAATGAATAGATTATTGTAAACCCCCCATCTTAGTGGGTCTCAGTTTTCCCAAAAGAACTTTTACTCCAAAATTCGCAAGACAGTTACCAATAGAATCGCCACGGCGGTGTTGAGTAAGTCAGTGGATGTTCTTTTTTATATGTAAACATAAAATTGTTTCATACATTAATAAAATGTGCTATTCCATACGCATAAAATACTTTTGCTTCATATAAATAGCGTTTTGCAACCCCCCAACGCCAGAGTTGCCAACATTTTAATTTATTCTGGAGCATTTTTAGCCTCTCCTTTATTTCATACAACTTTCTTTCAAAGAGGTTTTTTTTTTCTTATTTTATCGTAGTTATATAATGGAAAATACTATTCTATAAATAAAGTTTGCGAAGTAAATGTGGGTCTAAAAAAGCTCCGAATAAATTAAAATTTGACAATTATGATGTCGTAAGTAAATTGGAATAATTTCCTTTAATTAATTAATTAACTAATTTATTCGTTTATTTATTTGGTATTTGTGTTTTATGTGTTTTAAAGGCAAAATATTACGGATATATATATTCTTCGAGATATGAAAGGTTGTGTAAAATAAAGGGTTATGTACGTTTTCCATATATGAAAGCGCAATTTACATTCTACCAACACTCCTTAGGGGGGAAAAATATTCTTAAAAAAAAAAAAAATTCCCATATAAATATATCGGCAAATATTTTAAAAGTTTTTTCAGAAAATCTGCTGGTATTTCAAACGTTTTAAAGATTATTAAAAGAGAACTAAAAGCGTATTTAAATATTATTAAAAGAGAATTAAAAGAATATTTAAAGATTATTAAAATATTATTTAGAGTATTTGAGGTAAAATTGTATGGAACCTTTAAAAAACTGAATTTTCTGTTTTTATTTTTATACCAAATACCTGCGGAAACCTTTAAAATACCAGCAAAATATTATAGCAAAATATTATTATTTTACAATACCAGCAAAATATTATTATTAATGGTATTAAAGTCCGAAATACCTGCATTTTATTTGCTGATTTTTTTTTTTTTTTTTATACCTGGTTTTTGTTTGGGTATGTGTGTTAGTTATATATTAAAGCCTAATTCTTATGATGGATATCTTTTTTTTTTTTTCTTTGCGGTATGAAGGCTTTTGTGAAACCACGTTCTCTCTTCCTTCCATCCAGTTGACGGTGAATTTTGTAAAATCATTTTTTATTGGATGTATAGTATACCTCGCAGAAAAAATATGTTTTCACCAAATCTCATATTGATAAGTCCAAGGGTTAGGGCTGGTTGATGTCAGTCAGTCAGTCAATACAAACTATTTTAAATAATAAATTAAGAACCTATTAATATAAAACTTATTTCCGAAAAAGATTTTGTGTAAATTGTTTCGATATATAAAAAGACTGTTTCCTAATAATCTAATTTTTAATAACTAGGAATTCTATCAGTAGACCTATTTATCGAACGAAATATGCGTTGATTTATTGGTTGAAATTAAAAAAAATAAAATATGGATGCATAGAATGTGTATGAATACAATGTTCCTTGATAAAAATATAGCAGTGTTTTGGATAATGTAAAAATGTCTACATTCATGAACATTTTTAATGTCATTTTAAGTAAATTGGAGTGCAAAGGTTGATATTTTTTATTTACCAACTATGTGAAAAATACCAGAGCCGGGAATCGAACCCGGGCACCTCCGCTTGACGCACGGATGCTCTACCACTGAGCTCAGTGGTAAATAAAAAATATCAACCTTTGCACTCCAATTTACTTAAAATGAATATTCACGGTTGATGAATTCATGAATAAATATTTCTGAATGTTTAATGTCTTTTACATTGCATATTGCTATTATATATATATATATATATATATAACCATTAATTTTAATCTTAGTCCCGATATATAAATAATAAATGTTTAACTTATTATTTGTTATTTGCTCTAATGTTTAAAATTTATTTTTTTGTAAAAAATACTTGAAGTAGTGTGAAAATAGTTTCTTTTTTCAACTTATTGTGATAGTCCCCTACCCCCCCCCCCCAATAAAAAAAAATCAAAAGAAGGAAGCTTTAGAGTTATTTATTGCGTTCGCTTATCCACATATACACAAGTTGTTAACAAAAGATTTATTAGAGATCTAAACTTAGGTTTAAAGAATTTTAAAAGAACAGAAGCGATACATTTTCAAACGGCACAATTTGTTTTCGGCCTTTTATAAACAAGGTTCAGATGAAAGGAAAAATAAAACGATCCATAGGAAATGCATTCTAAAATATTTTTCTGTTAAAATTTTTTAAACTGCTTTAAACATCTTTTTTCGTTTTGTGAGTACTTTAAATATATATTTTAGTCACAGGAGAAATATTTCTACTGTCTTTCATACGTATCTATCTATCTATCTCTCTCTCTCTCTCTCTCTCTATATATATATATATATATATATATATAATTTAAGAACACGTTTCATTGAAATTTTTAAATATAATTTTCACAAAATGCAAATTTTATCAAAAATATTGATAAAATATTTAATGTACGTATATATATAAACACACACACACACACACACATATATATATATATATATATATAGTATTTCAAATACTTTTTAATAAATAATAATGATTAAAAAATAATATTATCCCAAGCAGCCAGCCTTTCACTTTAAATTAAGTATATATATTAAAATATTTTATTTAATTATTAATATATCGTGTAAATGATACTTATGTCTGCACAAAATTTTAAATCTACAAGTTCTTTAGAACATCAAAGAACTGCAAAAGTAATTTTTTGATGAAAGAAAAAAGAATATATATATATATATATATATAAGAATTACTTCACGTATTTTGCATTTCTGATAATATATATATATTCTGATATCATATATATATATATGATATCATATGTATATGATATCGCATAATTTTATGTAAATTGATTTTTTTTTTTAACCATATTAATTTTTTTGAATAAGATTTCATTCAAAAATAGAAAAGTCGTTGCACATTTCTTGGAAAATGCACATAATGTACAAGTATTGCCAGATTTCTTATTAATTTTAATGTACATTTTTAAAATTTGCATTAGAAGAACCGATACATGTTAGAAAAAAATATTTTTCCTTTAAAATATTTTCTTATCTTAATGGCATATTTTTATTTAATTTATTTATTTTACTTCTTGTTATTTCTAAAGTGAGTTTCATAAAAGTCCGAAAAAAAAAAAGGTTTTATTGTATCAAATAAAAACAAAATAAATAAATAAATAATCTTTTTTTTTTTTTTTTTTTTTAATGTTAAAAAAATATCCAATGTGATATTATAACAAATAAAATAAATACAAAATATTCAGTTTCTTTTTTTTTTTTTTTTTTTTTTTTTTTTTTTAATGTTGAAAAATGTACAATGTGCTATTGTATGAAATAAAATATATACAAAATATCCGTTTTTTTTTTTTTTTTTTATGTTGCAAAATGTAAAAGACATACATTCATCTGCATAAGTTTTAATTCTTATGACTTTTAACGCTGAAATATGTTCAGGACGTAAATATTGATTTGCGCGTAGGATAATATTTAATTTAATCGAAAAAAATAATTTTTCATATTATAAAAGTTTTAGATTTTCTTGAAAATTCTAATTTCAAAATGAAAACGGCATATTCATTAAATATTTGAATGCACCTAGATACACTATTGTCTAGTGAGTATGGCGTGATGAATTCAGATTTAATCAAAACTTGTTGGTTGTTGTACTGTTTGGTGCCGATTAACTACGCTAGGGAGCTAGGTCTATAGGTGGGATGCCCTCCATGGGGGGGTGTCCAAAGTGTTCTAGCTCGTATTTACGAGGGTTTCGGAGAAAAGCACGGACAACTCTCAAATACAAGGTCAATGAACACGATCTGGGATCAAACTCGATACTTCCAATCTTCCAGCTTTGAGCGCAGACCTCCCTGACCGCAGGTAGGCCTTTCAATCAAAGGAGGAATTTGAAATACTGAATCTGAAATCGATAGACAAAACTATTGTAGACATTTTAGCTTCTTTGATTGCTTCAAAGGAGTCTGTCTATAGGGTATTTTTAAAGGTGACTCCTACAAAGAAAAACAGATATGTAACACTTTGTGTAAACAGAAAAAGGGATGATAGAAGGTGTTGTTTTTGATGATGATGTAGAGTTAAGCGCCAATTAACTGCACGTGAGTCCTAGACCTAAATAGAATGCTGCTCTCTTAAAAATTCCTAGCTTGTATTTAGTTTCGGAGAATGCCACTGAAAACTTCTAATAGCTGAAGGTAAACGAGCGCATCCTGGGTTTAAACTAAGAAATTGAAGTCGACAGTAGAACCTGTAAGCACTAGTTGAAGAATTCAAAAACTTGCAATTGCTTTGATGATGTTTGCTAGACATTAAAAATTAATCAGGACTTTGTGTTTCAATTCATATGATTTGTAGGTGAATTAAGGAAAGATGTAAATTAGTTTACGTGGAAAAAAATATTGAAATCTTACCAACTATTACCTAGTATGCAGTGGACTCGGAAGGATTTGTTTTGCGAGCTCACTCCATAACACAAAGTGATCTTTATCACTTTTTTCGTCATTGAATATTGACCTCAATAATCTACTGTAATATTACATAATGAAAAGAGTGAAATTTGGAAAGCACTTGATTAGTGTACGTACTATAAGTCTCTTGGGTAATCTCTGGACTAGTACAAGATCACGAAAAAAAAAAAAATTAAGAACAATTTTAGACAATTGTTTATTTTTCAGCTTATTTAAAGTATGTATTTCAGCAACGTCTATTTGTGGAGTAAACCAGACGAAAATTCGGTTTAACAGTCAAATTAGAACTGATTTCGAATGGCCTGTGTGTTGACTTAAATTACACCCGATCAAAATCATGTCCCATAACGATTAAATAAATTTCCAATATTACTCCCCAGTATTGTTTTGTGAATCTAAATAACTCAGATTAATTATGGTGTATTTCACGATTGCGCGTTTTGTTATAATCATGATAGAAATGTTAACAAGCATACGAAGTTAAAAAAAATTTTGTCTAATGACGATAAATATTTTCATGATTACTAAAAAATACCTAAAATGTTCTCAGCCGTTATATTTATGTACTTTTGCAACAAGATATAAATTTAGCTATATTCTCAAACAATACTAAAGATCAGTTTTTTCATTTCATTTCTTAGTATAATAGTTTAAACTAGTATGGCATATACTTCAATAACACTGTCCAATGCCTTTTATACGTATTTTGAAGATGTATTTTATGATACGTTTTATGATTATAATATTAATGAACATTTTATCAGAAAAATCAATTACTTTTGTGAGTACGATATTTTCAGTTTTGTAATAAAATTAAGCACGCAAAATCTTTAAAGATATCTAGCCTTTGAATTATATGTTATACTTCATTTTTTAAATGGACTTTGGTATAATTTAGATTTAATCTTAAACTCCTCTCGTTAAATGAATGCTGAATATATAAATTACATTTCGAAATCAATGTACAAATATGTGAAAGAAATTTTGATTTTAATTTAAAAAAATAATAGCTATAATAATCTTGGGTGTTTTAATGTTTATCTCACGCCAGATATGGGTGTATATTTTGCCTGGGACTTTAAATATTTAAAAGAAATCTCAAAAAATTCCATATTTTGAAAATTAGAGCAATTTGTTAAATAAAATTATGTCAGAAAATGTTAAAAAAATTCTACGTTTTATTAGATTTTCAACTTTCAATACATATTATCTTTCCAAATTGCTAAACTAACTACAAAAATGGCTATTAGATACATAAATAATAATAAAAAAAAAAAAAATAGAAAGAAAAAATAGAATTTTTAATTTTTGAGAAATATTTTGTTTAAAAAATATATTCATGTCAATCTGATTATTTAAAATAATAATTAGTTTAATTAATGAATAACTTTATAAGTAAACGCTATAAATTGTGAAAACTCACAACAGTTATTTCAGATAAAATAATAGATTGCACTTTATCATGTGAAAATACTATATACTTAAGAGTAGTGCTGCTATCTACCGAACAGAAAAAGAACAAAAGTTTAAAATTCGAATAAGAGAAGAAAAAAAAAAAAAACTTGAAAAAATTATTGCATAAAAAACATTAAATGCTTGAATTCAGTGCGTTGCTAATAATCATTTATGGGTTAAATCGATTTTCTTTCTTCTTCGTCTTCGTCTTCTTCTTCCTCTTCTTCTTCTTTTTTTTTTTTTTTTTTAAGAAAAAAATAGATATTATTATTATTATTATTTTTTTTTTTTTTTAATAACTGAAGTAAATTATTGAAATGAAACAAAATTTTAATTAAAAAAAAACTGATCGACGAAAAATTATATATATATATATATTACCGTGTAATATCTATCTATATTTTGTAATACCAATAACTATTTTACATACTTTTAATTTAAAGGCTTATGATGTATGTTAGCAACTATTTTACCATGTTTTTATTAACTTCGATTCTTGTTTGTTTGTATTTTTGTTTGTTTGTTTGTTTGTCAAGTACAAATCTTAAATCTTAATTAAAAATCGATTTTTAACTAACTTCCCGACTAGCTAGATATTTGAAACTTTCAGGACAGCTCAGAATACGGTGACAATACATTTCTATAATACTTTTAGTCAACTGTTTCATGTCCCGCTGCCTTCGGCAGCGTTTATATGATTCAATAGAAAACTTATTTAACTAACTTCCCGACTAGCTAGACATTTGAAACTTTGAGAATACGGTGAAAATGCATTTTTTTTAATACATTTAGCCGACTGTTTCGGGTTCCTACTGCCATCGGCAGCGTTATCAGTACAAAGCTTGTAATCGATTTTTAACTAACTTTCCGACTAGCTAGACATTTGAAACTTTCAGGAAGGCACAAAACACGGTGACAATAGATTTATTAAATACTTTTAGTCAATTGTTTGAGGTCCGTACTGCCTTCGGCAGCGTTTATATGATTCAACAGAAAATTTATTTACCTTCCCGACTAGCTGGACATATCAAACTTTCACAATAGTTCAGGACATGATAAAAATGCATTTTTTAAATGTTTTAACCAACTGCTTTGGGCTCCTGCTGCCTTCGACAGCGTTACCAGTACAAAGCTTGTAATTTATTTTTCACTAACTTCCCGACGTGCTGAACATTTGAAACTTTCAGGATAGCTCAGAACACGGTGACAATACTTTTTTTAATACGTTTAGTCAACTGTTTCATGTCCCTACTGCATTCGGCAGCATTTATATGATTCGACAGAAAATTTATTTAACTAACTTCCAGACTAGCTAGACACATAAAACTTTCAGAATAGTTCAGAACACGGTGAAATTGCATATTTAAAATATGTTTAACCATCTGCTCTGGGTTCCTGCTGCCCTCGACCGCGTTATCAGTACAAAGCTTGCAATCGATTTTTCACTAACTTCCCGATTAACTTGACATTTGAAACTTTCAGGATAGCTCAAAACACGGTGACAATACAGTTTTTTTATACTTTTAGTCAAATTTTTCAGGTCCTTACTGCCTTCGGCAGCGTTTATATGATTCAACAGAAAATTTATTTAACTTCCCGACTAGCTGGACATATGAAACTTTCAGAAAAGTTCAGTACATGGTGAAAATGCATTTTTTAAATATTTTAAACAACTGCTTCGGGACCCTGGTGCCTTCGGCAGCGTTACCAGTACAAAGCTTTTAATCATTTTTTAACTAACCTCCCGGCTAGATAGCTATACAAAACTTTTATAATAACTCAAAACACGATAGCAATGATTTTTTTAAATACTTTTATCTAATTGCTCCGGGTTTTCGCTGTCTTCGGTAGCGTTTATATGATTGAACAGGAAATTTAAAAACATGGCATATAAAAAGGTCTTTTTATCTTGTAATTATTTTTCTAATTAATTTTATAAATTGAATGATTTATTGTTGTTGTTGTTGTATCTGTTGTTAAAATTCTATTTGTAATTTATTCAAACACTTTAGATGAAGGTTCATTTATGATTCTTCAAATAAAAGAAAAATACTATTCAGCGGAAAATAAATAAATAAGCTTATTATTACAATCAACTATTGTGTAATAACTTGTCTAAATGAATGTTTAAACAACATTTTATATTTCCTACTTTTTTCTTCGAAATTGGCAGTTTAATATTTTGATTTTGATTTTTATTATTATTTGTTTTTATATGACAGAATGTTTTATCAATACATTCGCACAGAGAAACGTAAATTTACGTTTAACAGATTTCGATGATATCATTAAGTACTAAAATTGACACTATTAATTACAAATATTAGTTTTCATTTATTTATTTATAAATCTCCAGGAAATTTCAAACAAGAAGTACTTAACTATTTTTTAAATCATAATATATGTTTAATTCATTTGCTACTTTATTTTTATAACCGATTAATTGAGTATACAATTTATACTGTTTTCAAACAATACCAGCTTTAACCCCTCCCACCACCACCACTCTCGGGATGTTTTGTGTAGTAAGTTTTTAACAACACACTACACTTACCCTGCCCCCCCCTCCCCCCCACAAAAAAAAAAAAAATTGAAAAGGATATAGATTTGTATATTGGAAAATTAAAGGGGGAAAATATATTAATGGAATTGAATAAAAATTCTATTATTCTGTAAAAATAATTAATTATATAAGAACCGAATTAATTTTGTTCAATGACAAGATAAAAATGTTCTTTGTACTGGCAGACATTGCTCGTTTCACTGGTCGCATTATTAAAATGAATACTGAACATTTAATCACTAATTTTTTCTATCATTATATAAATAAAACCTTAAAGAAAAATAGAAAAAAAAAAATCCACCGAAATCGCTCTGAACGTCAGTTAAGGGAGCACCTTCCTTCAACAGTGTTATTCTCTTCCATGCTATTACTGGACAAGTTTCCCACTGCCTGCCGCAACGCCTTTTCCCGATATTTTAATTTGGTTTCACATTGAACGACCGATGAATCTGCTATTTTTCAAAAACTACGATTTACAGATGGATATATCTCAGCATCGATTAACCATTTTAATTTGTATACCACGTATTTAGTATGTTTCTTTAGTCCTCACTCTGTAATAATAAAATTTTAGGTATAATAATTTAATAATTTTAATGCAATTAGTTATATTATAAATATATTTATTTTTTTCTGCTGTAGTACCATTTGATTTCAATAATCATCTATATAAATTAAGAGAGCTGTCTGCGCTTTGGAGATCAGTTTACTAATCTTAGAGCTACAAAACTTGGCAGATGAACACCTTGGACACTGCAATTGTGCACCTCATGGAGGGTTTATTCGAATTCGAATTTGAATTCGAATTCGAATTTTATTATTATTATTATTATTATTATTATTATTATTATTATTATTATTATTAAATTTTATCCATTGACGTTTCTGTTTCATTTTCTAAAATTCTTTCATTTGATTCATCTACGTATCTTAGCTAAAGACATAGCTGCAAATATGCTAATTAATAATCCGTAGTTTTTCTAGTTTCCGATCACTTTTTAACGCCATTTAATTTTTAAATTAATTCTCTTCAAATGCAATTACGATTAAATAGGAATGGCAATACTCTAAATAACTGGTGTTAAAAGAAAGGTGGGTATAAGCAATACTACAGAATATTAATCAGGATATTGGCATATATGGCAACGGCTATTACACTATTTATTTTTTTTATTTATTTAATTCACTCATAAGAAGGATAAATCTTTTTTTTTTCTTTCTTTTTTCTATTATTTAATTATTTATTTATTATATTTATTGAATTCAAATGACAAAGCAATACAAAAATTTCAACATTATTAAATTTTAAATTAGAAATATACTTAAATTACAAAATACATATGTACTTATGTTTTTGTGCGTAATTTTTATAACGTAACTAATTGTACTAGAATTATAAATTTATTCTTCTTATAATGTTATTATTACGGAGTGAGAGCTAGTAAAATCGACAGATTAGGTCTCGCTAATACATAGTGGTCAATTTAAAATGTTTAATCGATACTGAGATAGAGTCATGAATAACACCGCAGTTCTTGCATAATAGCAGCTCAACTGTCATCCAATTTACAAAGAAATTGAAATTCACGGAGAAGGTGTTGCCGCAGGCAGTGGGAGACCTGACCCGACATGACAGGTTAGATAAGAACACTGCTGAAGGCACTGGGTTCCCGAAATAATGTTTTGTGAAATAATCTTGTGTGAAATAATATTTTTTTCATATATATATATATATATATATATATATGAAAAATAATTTGAAAAATAATTAGGAAAAACCCTGAATCCTCAATAAAAACTTGAAACTGTGTAATTAGAAATTCGCAAGATGTAGCAAGAGGAAATATAATGCGAAAATAAATTAATTAACTGATAATAAATGAAAAGCATTCCCAAAACCAATTCCGAAAAATACATTCCCATCTCCCGACTTCTCAAAGATGAAAGCAAAAATGTATAAATCCACCGAAATCAAGATTGAAAATGAATTAACACAAAACACTGATATGAAGAATCAAATTTATAAATAAGATACATAAAGAAATAATAATACACCAACATAAAATATTTAAATATATCATTACAAATTTATGGGACAACCAGAATAAAAAAAGAAAAAATGAACTCTCCCCCCCCCCTCACTCACACTCCAAACAAGAGCTAACCCTCTTCAGCTGGTAGGACTACTTACTAGTTCTTAAATCTCGTCTGAGAGGGATTTTTTTTTTTTTTTTTTTTTGTGTAATATTAAAGATCTGGTAGATTGAAATGTTTACTTAGTAAGAGAGCAGCATAGCGGTTAACGGTTAAACTGTTTTTAAGGTTTTTAAGAGCTATATTCAGGTCTATATTATTATTGCAAATAATTTTATTCTGTTAATTTGTGTAAACATAATGATACTTAAAACTTTATGAGTATCGCAGGGAAAACAATTCGTCAGATTACAAATTTTGAAGCAAAATCTTGTCCTATATCACAAATACCAATCGAACAGTTTTCACCATTTTTTCTGATTTTTTAATTCAAAAAACAAATTTTGTCATCAGTATTAATTCGATTTAAAATATGATAGGATGGATAGGTTTCACTTAATAATTTTGTCATTCTCTGTAAAGTTTTTTGTAAAGTGTTAATTATAAAGGAATACTTCTAACAAAATAGCTGTAACAAAAAGCTGAATGGTTCCCTCTCAATCATAAGAAAAAAAAATTGGCCTTTGATGAAATACTTGGGATAAATAGAAACAGTTTTAATCTTCCATACCTTTTTATTAATGTTAAATTTCATAAAAATCCCACTGAATTTTGTTTTCTTACTTGTGGTAATTTTAGTTATAATTACAAAGCAGGTAAAAAACTGTATTATTCAATTAACAATATATTGAATACATTACTTTCTGATGGTAACTGTCATCTCATTAAAAATAACTACAAGGTCTTGGAATATTTTAAAGAAAACTCAAAAGATATCTTAACAATTAATACTTATGATTTTGAAAAAAAATTTAGTAGTATTCCACATTTATTTGTTTTCGAAATATTTGAAAATATATACGTTTAATTTTCTCAGGTCAGTAATTGTGAAGATAATTATAGAATTAACCCTATAAAAATTTATGTTTTTGAAAATGATTTGTTTGATGGTTAAAAAAAAAAAAAAAAAAAAAAAAAAATCAAGGAATCCCGATGGGTTATTAGCTATTCTAGTGCTTTTGCAAACATTTTTCTTTATATGTTTGAGAGAAAATTTAAAAACATTATATTTTACAGTTGCATAGATGACGTAATAGTATTTATTTTATTTTATTTTATTTTTTTTTTTTCAAAATATGCAGTGAAACCTATACAACCGAAGTTATTTTAAACCGAACTGATACTGATGAAAACAAAAATTTTAAAAATAACTTTTAGAAACAAAGAAAGATATCGTCTGCGTAAGAGAGCGCTGAATTTTCAGTTTAACCAAAAAAAAATCAATTTTGGTTTTTTTGGTTTGTAAGTAAGTCACGTGGCTATTAAAACTTATACTATTTTTTATAAATTATCCTCGCCACACAAGAAAACTGCTATTGTCCCGTCCACAATAGTAAAAGGTCTATGAGTTTAATAGCCGTTGCTAAGATATGCAGACAATTGAAATGAAAGAATAAATTTTAAAAATTGAAACGAAAAAGTCGATAGAAAAATTGGAAAAAAAAAAATCAAATATTTCAAAATCGAAAATCGAAATAATCTCGCTGTGGTGCACGTCCGCAGGTTTTCAGTTACCCCTCTGGCAAGTTCTGTAGTTCTGCGATTACTAGTCTAAGCTGTAGAGCGCAGGTAGACACAAATATACACATACACTTCACTTTATGTTTATAGATGATTATGTGTTGTATATACACTCCATCTCACATTTATAAGGACACTTTATATTTTGAAATAACTAATGTAAAAATAATTGTGAACAAGATTATACTAAGTGCACTTAATATATCTAGTGTTCTAAAAACCAAAATTGCTATAATTTTTTTAATATGAAACAAAATTAATAAAAAATAATGCAAAATGTGTTTTTCTCCACGTTTTTAGATGTTCATAATTATAGGGACAATCCAGATTTTTTCGTTTTATTTAACTTACTAGCGGATAAATTAGAGTTGACATGCGAATTTGTTAACTACTGGGCTAGATTATTTCATATATAGGCCTTCAAATTTTTCTTGGACGGACATTACTGATAATTCCTCGAAAAAAAGAACGTCCAAGTAGTGAACTATGATAAATGTGTTTTCTGAGTGGAAGGATAATTTCAATCCGCCGAATTTCTAATGAAATTCGAAAGTCTAAAGTTGCTGAAGGAAATGTTATCAAACGTTGAACTACTGGTTCGATAGGAGAGAGATCTGATGCAAAATCAGAGTTGTTTTACTGAGATCGAAGACTCATAATTCCTCTTACTCTTCTACTCATAATGACTGCTGCTGAATTTGCTCGTAATTTGTAAAGAAAGGTTAGGGTCCACTTTTATGTATATTTAAAATAATTAATAATATGTTAAAATGAATAAAAAACCTGTAATAATCAATCAGCATTTAATGGGGAAAGAACGTCTGTGTTAAAGTTGAATAAAGACAATATTAAATGGTAAAATGTTGCATTTTCGGATGAAAATCATTTTATTCTTGCTTAACCAATTGGTTTTAACAGTTACTGGCACGATCTGAAGATAGCGAAAAACAGAGCAGATTTTTTAAAGGCAGATATGAATCGGGCATTTTAAAAGTGGATCTGTGGTGCTCTGGGGAGCTGCTTTTACTGAAGGCAGAATGAATTTAGTAATTTTTTTCTATTATTATGAACATCAAGAGAATATCCGCAAATTTTATACTTGAAATTATCAGATTTTTGTTAGATTTTGGGGGGTAATAATATTTTTTTCTACAAGACTTACATTTTTGCTCTACTTTTAGAGCAATAGGAAATAGTTTGAAGAAAGTAACTACTGTATTATTGCCTTTCCAATGGCCTAAAAGTTTAAAAATCCTTAACTTATGATATTAGAAAAGTGCATGCAAGTGGAAAGCAATTTTAAATAGATTAAATATATTAAGAATATCATATATGCTATACGAAATGCTATTGAAACTGAATATTTAAAAAAAAAAAACATGTATATATATATATATACCTGAGAGAATGTCTGATTGTTTAACCCTAAAAAGAGACCCCATAAAATATTAATTTAAAGAATAACTGTAACAAATTACTAAAATTCGAGCTGTCCTTATAATTGTGAACACCTGAAAAATCATCTTTTTACCATATTTAAAGTATTTTAAGATAGAAAAACGATAAAACTTTTTAAATATAGTCTATTAATGAAATTCAAATTAATAAGTGTTTAAATAATAGTGTTCAGTGTTTAGTTAATATAGAAAAACGGAAGTCCTTAAAATTATGAGAAGGAGTGTATATATATATATATATATTAACGTTTTCAGTACTTAATGGATAATAATGGAAGTAGAACGCATTATATTTATTATATTCAACCCAACAACATACTATTTAAGTACCCTACTAGTTGCTGTGATATACGCAATTAAATGCCCTACCAAAGGCGATGTGAGCATAGTAGATTTTAGAAAACCATATAAATTCAACCAGTAATGATAAATGTCCAACAATTTGCATGCATAGCGCATTTACTAATTGAGCTCATCATCCATTTTTATTACCACATTAATTTCCTGTTCGTCATGTGTTGCGATTGGGCGAATAAATTACACCTGTTGACTGAAAGTCATACTGAAAGTTTATTAACCCAATTTATCCCACTGTGCTATTTAGAGGACAGATGAACAATAGTATGTGGAAATCAATATTTGTTTGGTGCGAATACTTTGTCAGCTTGAACACGTAGGGGTATGTATAAGCTTCTGCTAGCGTGAGTTATACGTCTTGCACTTTTCTCTCCATCTGGAGATTTTGTTTTTTTCTCACATAAGTAGACGTGGTTGATATATTCTCATTGCTGTTGTAGGATTATTTTTCAATGTACTTTGGACACTTCGTTGGCATGTGATAGTACTCTTTCGTAGGGGTGGAAATTTCACGCAGAACTCATACTGGTGATTGTTTTAAATTCTTCTCTTCTTTAAAAATCGTTGGTTTAACCCGTTAGCGCCCAGTGTCCTCATTTGAGGACAGCTAATGAAATGACACGTATATCTTTTGTGGTTTCTTGGAATGATTTCTGCTTTTTAGTGACAGTTTATATCGTCAATCTAAATGATCCCTGGTAGTTTTATGTGCCTACTATTAATTATTATTTCATAATTTGGATAATCATTTTATGTTTATTAATATTAATATTCGTCGCATATATATTTGCTTTTTGCGCAGGTATACTAACTTAAATGAAGTTGAATAATAATATATATTATAATACTTTACTTTCGAGATCTTTTTCAACATATAATAGGAAATTAATCTGTTATCTCGAAGATTTTCTATCTCGACGTTTTCTCGCTGAAACACTAAACGTCAGTAAATGAGGATATGCTTTAAATTTAAAACTATGAGAAGAATTGTATAATTTAATATATTTTACTGTCAGTTGTCTACATTAGTTTAGAAGTGAAATAATCAACTAATAATATTTTGCAAAATTAATTCGGGCGTTAACGGGTTAAGAAGAAGATAATTTTGTTTCAAGAATACTTGTATGAGTTCTGCGCGAAATTTTCACCAAAGTCTTTTGTTATCATCCTGGTGGTTAAATAAAGTTTTATTGCTATTAGGTAAGTAAACATGTTTATTAAATCTCAGTGGCTTTTATCCCAATGTCCTATATATAGGACGATACACACAAAAACACATATATATATATAAAGTTTTTTTTTTTTTTTTTTTTTTTTATCTGAAACATGATTCTTATCAATTTTAAACAAATTAAATAAATTAGGATAAAATCAGTTAAATTAAATAATATTTTCGCATACATTCAAATAACTTAATAACTGCCTAGCATTAATAAAAATTATAATCATATCAGATATATTTTATTCAATATAATTCTTCAATATTTTAGGAATATTAGTAGTTTTCTATTCTGAACACATAAATAAATATAACATGATTTTATATTCAATTGTGGTGAATAGAAGAAAATGAAACTATTATTGATAAAACTATCGTAAATTGTTGTCAGTTAAATGTTTTCAAATACTATTTTTCATTAGTCAAATAAACTAAAACCTTTATTTATTTGAAATTTCAACTAAGATTTTCAGAAACGCTCTCATTATCTGTTAATTTCTTTTTCAAAGTAATATGCTATATATTTACACTTAACACACATTTATTTAATTAAATTTTATGAAATAAATTAAGAAAATAATTAATGATACAAAATGTTTTTTATGCTGTTATAAATAACATTGTGTTAATTATTGATTTGAAGCTCCTATACATTAACATTTATATTGATTTCACCTGTGTGAAATAGTTTCTATAACGGATACCAGAAATGCTGTAGTTTGTATCCATTCATTTCAGCTTTCGGATTTTAATCGAAATTTATTCCGTACGTTTTGAATACACATTTTCTTAGTTTACCCTGGAAGTGACACAGAAAATCATTAGCAAAATATAAGCACGCGTATTTTCGTTTCAGTATTCATAATTACATAGGCGCAAATTAAATGAAAACAATTTTAATTTTTTCGATTTAATCATTAAATTTATTCAACAATGTTATTAAAAGTCGTTTTACGTTTCAAATGCTCATAAGTAAATGTAACTGGTTTAAAAAAAAAAAAAAAATATAATTAAAAATTCTTTCGATTATTCATGGAGTTGAGTAGCACGAGTTCCATGGATGATGGAAAACGCGGATAAACCCCAAAAATGCTAGAAACGAGGGTGTAGATATGATTAAAAAAAATATTCGACCTCAAAAAACGCGATTATATTGTCGTACACTCATTAAAAACAGTTTACCCTTTATAAGGCCATGGGAAGGATACTTCCCGCCAAAATCATCAATTTGTAGAAGGGGGAATGTGTAGTAAGGTATTTTAATATGCTAACCATTTTTACTCTACTAAAATACATATAAGAATAAAATGAAAGAACAATGTGTCAAAATTAATCTGTATTGATTCATTTTTTTTTTTCTGATATTCTTTTTCTAGGACCATGGTAAGTAAATTTACCACAAAAATGTTTGTTTAAGACTGAAAAGAGCAGGGGCGCGGAAATTTAGCTTACCAAATCTTTCTCATTTAAAAAATAATAAATTGGGTGGTATGTATAATTCTCTTAAAGTTATAAATGATTAAAATTAGAATTCATTTTATCTGATAATCTAAATTCATTTCTTTTCTTAAACCAATCCCAATCCAAAAAGTATTTTAATACGCCATTATTAGAAATAAATGGTACGCTAAAATGTTAAAATATTCACAATATAGTAAAAATACCTGTATTTTATGTACTGAAAGATGCATAAAGTATACTTGCGATAAATTACAATATGTAATATAATTATGCACTAAACTAAAGACTACCACCATGCGTAGTAATATATTTATTTACTAGCAGGCTACACACTCTTCACTGGTCACTTAAATGATTTTTCAAAAGAATTGAATCACTGTTTATTTTTTATATCACATTATAATTAAAAACTAAAAAAAAAAAAAAAAAAAATACGTACATTGAAAATACGTACATACGTACTCTAAACCTAGCTTCGGGTACCTGCTGACTACGGCAGTTCTTTTTTAGCCCGCGCTGCATAGGGTCCATGTTACCACTGCCTGTAGAAAGGTCTATCCCGGGTACTCCAATTTGGGTATTTATCGGCGAAATGTAGAGTTGTTATTATTTACAAACTACGATTTCAAAGATGAACTGTACCTCAACATCTGTTAAATATTTTAGTTCCATTATTCAACAGCAAAATTTCATTATTCGCGTTTTTTTTTTTTTTTTTTTTGCTAAAACAATTAACTGGAAAATGTTTTCGGCAACAATTAAATTTAAAACTATTTTTCAAGCTGTGATAAGAAAATTATTTTCCTATTTTAATTAATAATTAAAAAAAAAAAAAAATCAAAATTCTAACAAATCAAAAAAAGAATCTCGAATGTTGTCCTCGAATGCTTTTTAAAATATTTTGATTAGTTAAAATATTTCATCTCTTGCAAAAGTGAAGCATCTATATTTTTCTTTCAAATTTACTTATTGGTGACACGTTGATTTTTTATAAACATATCTCTTCAAGAATAAATAATCTGGTGTGTCACACACATGACTTTCTCTTACCCTGAAATTTAATACTATAAATACAGGTTGCAGATTAAGAGGTAAGATAACGAGAACTGTCCTGTAAACCTGTGCTAAACAATTCAAATTAGGCTTCAGAAGAGTTTTATACGATAATTAGTTCTGTGTGAGGGGGGCTACCGCCCCCATCAACCCCCCGTTTCATTAATGCACCTACATTTATATAGAATTTAATTCGGTTATTAAAAAAGAATTTTGTTTTTTAAAAAGAATTTATTAAAATTATTATTTAAAAAAATTATCTTTTATGATAATGCAGACGATTTCCATATTAGAGAAGTAGTGTAACACTAAATAACCAAAAAAAAGAAAAAAGTCCATTTTACTCTCAATATTAAAAATATCTCTCTCTCTCTCTCTCTCTATATATATATATATATATATATATATATACGATTTTTTTTTCTAAGTTTTTTTTTTTTTTTTGTTAAAAGTAAAAAAAAAAAAAAAAAAAAAAATCTATAACTTTATTTTAAATTATCACAGATTTATAGTTCAACCATTTGTTTTAAAGGTATTGGTGAGCTCTTTTAAATGATACCCATCATGAAAATTTACTCCCCTCGAGGGGGACTCCTACCCCAAGGGGGGAGGCGAGGCTCGTATATACACGAGATTTTTTTCTCAGTTAACTATCTCTATTACCAAAAATTACCACGTCCATCGCGTTATTACCACGTCCATCGGATTAACAACTTGACGATTTAACCGACTTAGCCATTGACCAACACAAGGAATATTTCCCATTTACTTTCAAATGGAAAATCCTTGTTTTTTTTTTTTTTTTTTTTTTTAAGCGTGACACGGAAACACTATGGCAAAATCTAATTAAAAAAAATAACTTCTAATTAAAATAAAACTAATCCAAAATTCGAAAATCGGGCTTGGAGGTGCATCAGGAGGGGTCATTGCGAACCTCCATGCAAATTTGTGTAGCTCTGCAATCAGCCGTTTTCCTAAAATGCTCCGGACATACATACACAATGACACACACACAAGCATCTTATTTTATTATATGTATAGATTCCGAAGTAAAGGAAGTACCAGACATTTTTTTCATTTCACATTATCTGTACAGATTTTTTTTTTTTTTTTTACAATATGTATTTATTATTATAAAAATAATAATAAATACATATAATAGATGAATACTCTTTACGAATAGTATATATATCTATATTAATAAAATCAGAGTTTTGTCTGTAAATTTGTCGGAATCGAAAAATTTTGCGATATCTTCACGTTTTACACCCCATGAAAGCCGAAAATGACTTCAGAAAATTTTGCCTGTGTGTGTGTGTGTGTGTGTCTGTGTGTATGTCATCGTGTCCGAATGTCGCTTTATTTGTCCGGGCATCACTTGAGAACGGCTGGACGGAATTCAACGGCGCTTGGCAGGAATTTAGGTCTTCACCCAACTTAAAATTATATCTATCAACTTTTCGGAAATTCCCCCCCGTTCCCCCCCCTAGGGGGTAAAAGACTAAAACACGTTTGTCCGGGCATCACTTGAGAACGGCTGGACGGAATTCAACGACGCTCGGCAGGAATTTAGGTCTTCACCCAACTTAAAATTATATCTATCAACTTTTCGGAAATTCCCCCCCGTTCCCCCCTAGGGGGTAAAAGACTAAAACACGTTTGTCCGGGCATCACTCGAGAATGGCTGGACGGAATTCAACGGCGCTTGGCAGAAACTTAGGTCTTCACCCAACTTGAAATTATATATATAGAAATTTTCAAAATTATAATTAGTGTTTACATTGTGGGTAAAAAACGCCTGCGCATGCGCCATAAATATTTTTTCACTAAAACGCTTTGAATGGAAAAATAAAATGCAAAATTAAATTTTTAAGATAAGGACTTTTTTTATTCGCGTGATTCGCACTGCAAATTATGAAAAGATTGAAATGAAGTGTTGCCATCTAAGTTTCATACTTTAGTTAATTTTAAAAAATCTAATTGTCGTATCGAAAAACTGTTTACACCCCAGGATTCAGAAAAATCACCTCTTTCATTTGGTACTGAATTTGTAATGATAGGTCCGATATTTCTAATTTATTTTTCCCTTTATCCGTTTTTCCGTTGCCTCTTAAATTTCATACTTTAGTTATTTTTTAAAAATCTAATTGCCGCATCGAAAAACTGTTTGAACCCCTGGATTCAGCAAAATCGCCCCTTTCATTCGGTATCAAATTTATAAATATAGGTCTGATATTTCTAATTTATTTTACCCTTTTTCCGTTTTCAACCCAGATTCGATATGGAACAGCTTTAGTATTGGATCCCTTTGGCAAAATTTGAAATTCGTCACCAAAGTAGCTCGGACGTTTCTCGCCAAGATCTTTAATTGCACAATTGAGATAGCCAATTCAGTTCATCGCAAAAATGGCTTAAAATATTTAAAGTCACCAAAGGGTTCCGATACTTAACCCTTTCACTACCAATATAAAGTGCCCTTGGGACCAGTGTTGCCAGATTGAGGGAATTGTTTGTATTTGATATCTACCACTAAATTTTAATTGCCTAATGACTTCGAAGACTTCTTCGTTAGATGTTTTCCGGAATGATTATACAACCGTTGCAATTAAAATTTATTGATGGATATTCAATAAAAAATTACCCCAATCTGGCAGTACTGCTTTGGACGTATATGTCCCAGTGGTAGTGAAAGGGTTTTAAGCTGTGCTTTTTGTATTTATTAGTGCTAGAGGCCTATTTCAGTCGGTACAGTTGTCGAATTTTTATAGGTCACTCTTAATTAGTGCTAGAGGCCTATTTCAGTCGGTTTATTGAATGGGGACTTATTGAATGAAGTCCCCCCAAGACAGAACTTTGACATGAGTCCCCCCCCAGGCCCAACTTTGACATGACTCCCCCCAAGGTACCCCTATTTCAGTCGGTACAGCGTTGTCGAATTTTTATAATACACTCTTAATAGTGCTAAGCGCCTATTTCAGTCGGTTTATTGAATGTGGATTTATTGAATGAAGTCCCCCCCAAGGCACAACTTTGACATGAGTCCCCCCCAAGGTACCCCTATTTCAGTCGGTACAGCGTTGTCGAATTTTTATAATACACTCTTAATAGTGCTAAGGGCCTATTTCAGTCGGTTTATTGAATGGGGATTTATTGAATGAAGTCCCACCAAGGCACAACTTTGACATGAGTCCCCCCCCAGGCCCAACTTTGACATGACTCCCCCCAAGGTACCCCTATTTCAGTCGGTACAGCGTTGTCGAATTTTTATAATACACTCTTAATAGTGCTAAGCGCCTATTTCAGTCGGTTTATTGAATGTGGATTTATTGAATGAAGTCCCCCCCAAGGCACAACTGTGACATGAGTCCCCCCCAAGGTACCCCTATTTCAGTCGGTAGAGCGTTGTCGAATTTTTATAATACACTCTTAATAGTGCTAAGGGCCTATTTCAGTCGGTTTATTGAATGGGGATTTATTGAATGAAGTCCCCCCAAGGCACAAATTTGACATGAGTCCCCCCCCAGGCACAACTTTGACATGAGTCCCCCCCAAGGTACAACTTTGACATGAGTCCCCCCAAGGCCCAACTTTGACATGAGTCCCCCCCAGGCCCAACTTTGACATGAGTCCCCCAAGGCCCAACTTTGATATTAGTCCGCCCCAAGGCACACCTTTGACTTGAGTCCCCCACAGGCCCAACTTTGACTTGAGTCCCCCACAGGCCCA
Organism: Salticus scenicus; assembly: GCA_963930645.1. Lineage (NCBI taxonomy): Eukaryota > Metazoa > Arthropoda > Arachnida > Araneae > Salticidae > Salticus > Salticus scenicus. The sequence continues at coordinate 138,452,749 of OZ005648.1, forward strand.
ACTTTGACATGAGTCCCCCCAAGGCCCAACTTTGACATGAGTTCCCCCCCCCCCCCAAGGTACAACTTTGACATGAGTTCCCCCCCAAGGCACACCTTTGACATGAGTCCCCCGAAGGCACACCTCCCCCTCATTGGGAAAAAGAGAAAAAACGTTGTTTTGCGGCTATAAGACAGTTTGGACTTCCAACGTTATTTGTTACAATATCTGCAGCTGAAACACATTAGTTTGATTTAATGAAAACTTTATCATGGAATTTAGATCGTCACGAATTAACTAAAGAAGAATTTGTCGATATTAACAAGTTTAGCAGTAGGCCTCTGGCACTAAATTAAAATCTGTCAATGTCAGATTTTCATGTTTTAAATAATGAAATAATGTCGTGTCTGTATAATTTTTATTTTTTATTTATTTTTTTTATTTATAATACTGTCTTTTAAAGACTTCTGTGGTCACGAAATTTGGTGCGTAAATTGTTTGTATGCATCCGGCACTTATTGTAACTGCATTTCACGAAATTCGAAATCCCCCCCCCCCTTCTCGAAGTCGGATGGCAATAAACATGTGTAAAAACATGTTTTTCCGTTTGAATTCGCTTTGGCGAATTTTGGTGTGCGGATATTAATTAAGTGTACGCATTATGTACATTAGTGGGATTTTGCAAAACTTCGAACTCACCCGCTGAGGGTGGGGAAGTAAGAAGTGGGTAAGTTGTGCCGAAGACAGTGGGGACCCAGACTCCTAACATTGGGAGCGAGAAAACCTCTACCAATCACAGCGAGAACTTAGGTTATTAATAAAGATATGGCATTTTGACAAATCATTTAAGTTTAACGTCCAGCGAAGCGGGCAAAGCCTGCTAGTATATATATATATATATATGTATCTACATATATACAGGGTGCATAGGAATGTCTCTAACGTGAAAATACTTGCGAACGGAGAGTGCTACAGCCACGCAAGTGAGGTAAAGGAATAGTAAAGTGACAATACTCGACCTAATGCAAACAACAGCAGCGCCCCTAGTGGCAAAATTTGGAAGTTAGCTATTGCAAATCGAAAACGAAAAGAGATAGAGCAAAATTTCCAATTAGAAAGTTTTAGAGCATCAATTAATTAGTACGAAATGATATTTGGTTCACGCGGATAAGATAAATTCGTGCCTGTATACCCAAAAATGCCCGTAATCTATGCGCGACTGTTCTACTCTACATATTCACATTTCGGAAATGGAGCAGTGTGAAAATGCAGTTTTTGACTTTGTACTGTACTGTAATGTCTGAAAACTTTAATTTCCAATACATTTAAAATTTTAGTTTAAAATGTGTTGACGCTCGCTTGATACAAACAACATAATCTCATAGCATAAAATTATTGATGGCAGACGATAATTTATTCCTAATGTGCGAGCGCTTTCATTTTAAAAATTTTATTTTCTGTGTTGTGGCAATTTCAAACGTTGCCTAGCGACGGGTAGAAAATATGTGTTCTTTTTTGAAAGTGACAAAACAAATGGAATTTTGAATGATCCTAAATGAATGAGATCCTACAAAAGATACATTTCTTAAAAATAAACGTTTGGATTTATAATTTTGGAGCTGTGTGAGAATGTCAAGCTTCACTAACTTTCAATATTGCGACATGGTGCTTATTCATGGCGAATGTCAACGAAACGCAACGCATGCTGCACGGGAGTATGGCGTTCGTTTTCCAGGTGGGCCACATACAAGTGCAGTTACCATCGTTAATATAGTGCGACGGCTCATGGAGACAGGAAGAACTAAAAGTCGTCCGCGTTCTGGCAGATCAGTGAGTGCAGGTATGTGTATACCGCCAGAGAGTATTTTGGCATATGCACTAGCCCATCCACACAGCAGTACAAGAGAAATCGGCATGGCTTGTGGTTTAACACGGGCCCGAGTATGGTAAATACTGCATAGTCAACATGCTCATCCCTATCATGTCACTCTGCAGCAAGAACTGTTGCCACGAGATAATGAGCGTCGATTTGATTGGTGCAACTGGGCATTAAATAATGTTGAAGATAAATATGATTTTTTGTCCAACATTGTTTGGTCGGACGAGGCACTGTTTCAGCGTACTGGAGTACTAAACCTACATAATGCCCACTACTGGGCGCTGAAAAATCCCTCGTGGGGACTATCCACAAAACACCAAGTGCGCTGGTCCATTAATGTGTGGGGTGGTATCTGGAAGGATCGCTTCCTGGGACCTGTGTTCTACGAAGGTACATTAAACGGACAGAGGTACCTCCAGCATTCCAGGACATCATACCCGACTTTTTGGATGATATTCCCCTGTCTGCATTACGGGACATGTGGTTCCAACATGACGGTGTTCCTGCACACCAGTCAGCTGGTGTGCGAAGCTTTCTAAAAGATTGCTTTGGACAACAAATTATTGGGTATGGTAGTAGTATTGAATGGCCTCCACGATCACCGGACATGACTCCGATGGATTTCTTCCTGTGGGGTTACATAAAAGATACAGGTTTATGCAACTCCACATACAAGTCTGATGGATCTACGTCATCGTATTACAGATGCTTTCAATAGTGTAACACCTTGCATGCTGAGAAATGTGCATGCAGAATTACTCACACGAATACAAACGTGTATTGTGAGCATTGGCGAACTTTTCGAACATTCTCAACATTAACTTTTTATCACTATGAGATTTAGAGTTTAGTTTACCTATTTTATTTTTGTGTGTGATGTTATCCAAATGTATTGATGTAAGTACATAATATTTATTCATTAAATTGTGCATATTTCTTCTTTCCTTTGGCTATTCCTTTCTAATATTTACACAAAATGGAGTGCATCGATTTTGGATATTTTTTGGGTACACAGGCGCCAATTTATCTTATCCGTGTAAACTAAATATCGTTTCGTACTAATTAATTGATGCTCTAAAGCTTTCTAATTGGAAATTTTGCTCTATCTCTTTTCGTTTTCGATTTGCAATGGCTAACTTCCAAATTTCGCCACTAGGGGACGCTGCTGTCATTTCCATTAGGTCTGGCATAGTCGCTTTACTATACCGTTACCTCACTTGCGTGGCTGTAACACTCTCCGTTCGCAAGTATTTTCAGTTTAAAGGGACTTTCCTATGCACCCTGTATATCAAAAACAACATAAATCATAAATCTTTATATTCACATTTTCATTTTCTTCTGAAAAAGTAATCATTTGTTTTTGTTTCTTTTTGAGAAAATTCTTTTTCTTGATCCTACCCTTTCCCTGCACCCGTGGATGATCCACTATGCGCATAATCTACTGGCGTAATGTCGAGAGTTTATTGTCATATAAAGACTCAAATTAAATTAATCACATTTTTTTATTTTTTATGTACTATATATACTCCTCAGCTTTAACCTAAATTCTGATATTTATATTCTGCATTGTATTAATTTTATGAATCATTAAACAGATATGCCAAAAATGTTTAACACTCAAAAAAAAAAAAAATCATGGAATACTATATTTAATGGATAGTTACGTATAAAAGAAGAAAAAATATAAAATTTTGCAGTACCGTTAATTTTTTTTTTTACAATTTTCCCAGATTTCATATAGATCTTTATAAAAAGATTACATTACATGAAAGAATAATTCTTATATTCATATTATATAATTATATTTGGATTATTCTTTTTATTTCTTTGATTATTTCGCCGTCCAGACGGTGTAGTGGTTAGCATCCCTGACTCCTACACGATTGGGCCTGGGTTTGAATCCCGAAGAAGGCATGGATGTGTTGTCCCTGTTAGGGGTAGCGATGGCTGCTCATTGGGTGCCTCTTCACAAATGGTTATCAATACAGCGAATCAAAACTTGTTAAGATTCCTAGTATAACGGTAAGTTTATGCCAAAAAGTGATGTAATAAGGATAAAAGACGACAGAAAAATTAATAATAAGTAAAGATTAATAAATTCTGCAAAAAATTGCGTTTCCAGATTCTACAATAGGTTAGTACAATTCCCTACCTTTCTCTTAAAAGAGTTAAGCTACATTTTTCATAGCATAAAGAATACAAATTTGAATGAATATATATATATATATATATTATGTTTCTCGATACTGCATCTTTTTTTTTTCCAAATTGCACAACATATCATATATTTTTACACCCCATAGTATTTCCTTTTAGGCGGAAATAGAAATTTTGACAACGTAGTGAATATGATCTTGAATGAGGAATTTTCTAAACAAATAACACAATATTGCTCAAACACTTTTTCCACATGCAAAATACAGAGCAATACCATTTTTACTTCTTCCCTGTGCAGAGGAACATGTGTGCAAAATTCCTTTCCATTACATCAGTTTTGGTTGATTTGTATAGCGAATAACAAAGAATCTTTCACTATCGTAGATTTCTTATAATTATAATTATTATTATTAAATATGTCTTTTGTTTTACAAACTGTATTTTATTTTTTAGAATTTTTTTTTCATATATTTAGTCTCCACAAGCTTTTGTAAATAATAATAATAATAGCTCTTGTTTTATATTACCTCTTACATTATATTTATTTTATAACTATGTATTACAACTTCTTGGAAATTCTAGCGCTATTACTTGTCTTTTGTTATGCAAATGAAACTCCGCATCTTCTCTATAACTGAATATAAATAAGCTTCATTTATAGAAAAGCACACTTGTTTCTTCCAAGAAGTAAATTATTACTTTTTAGGAAAACTAACAAAGTTTGATCATATTGTTGCGTACTTGGGGGTTCGTGAGTTGTCTGAGAATGAAAGGCCAAACGTACAAAAATTCAGTAATTTATTCACAGAAAGTTCCAGAAAAATACTGGTCTATAAACCAAGTATCAGCTTCAATTCAAACAGTAAACACAGCTTAAACAACAGCTGTCAATAGCAAATCCACAGTACAAACTGTATAACAATAACACTTGAAGCAAGTCTCTCTCAAAGAGGCTCAAGAGCAATGTAAGCACTAGCGAAGCTGGCTGAAGACTGAACTGAACTGACTCTCCCTTGGCGAGGAAGCGCTCCTTATATGCTGTTCCATGGAGCCCAGATTTTTCGAGAAAACTCTAGAAAGTGGTCAACCAATCAACTTACAGCTTCCATATTTGGTATATCCCATATAAGGATTTTCTCGCCAAGGTCGCCAAAAAAATCGCCAAGGTGGGAAAAAGTCGCCAAATTTGGCGCCAAAACAATTACGAGCATTACTGGGGCTTTTTAATGCGTTTTTAAGGGAAAATAAGGCTATTTCAACGCTAAAACGACTAGAAATGCACAAAATTAGCACTTTATCAACTTACTAAGCCTCTTTGAAAGAATTTATACAAAAATAAACACAATTATTTACAATTTCGTAACACTGCCCCCCTCCCAAGGACTGCACGTCCCGGGCAGTGCAACCCTTGGTCAAGAGGCGAAACTAAACAAATTTACACAATCTAAAACACAAAAACTAAGTTGCACATAAAGATAACATAGAAATATAAATTAAGTGGGAAATATTTACAAAATTCACAAATATGTACAAATATTTATATACAAATATTTACAGTGCGCATGCGCAAATTTTACCAGTATTTACATTTTAAATTTTAATTTTACCGTTACTTGTGGTACTTGGCCAGCCTATTATAGTGCACCACCTTCGGTTTTGATGAAGGTGTTTTAGTGATCCGCACCACTACATCATTCAGCCTTTTTAAGACTGTGTATGGTCCGTCCCAGTTGCACTGTAACTTGGGAGAGAGTCCTTTGCGTCAAACAGGATTCCACAACCAGACCTTCTCTCCTTCCTGGAACTCATATTGTGTAGCCTTTAGATCGTACCTTGTCTTCATTTTCTCCGTTGCCATGTTAATCCGCTCCCGAGCAAAGTTGTGAACGTTCTCAAATCGTGCCTGGAGATCTTGGATGTACTCCTCAGGCGATGAAGGCGCATCGGGTGGACAACCAAACAGGAGATCACAAGGGAGACGAAGTTCACGTCCAAACAGCATCTGGGCTGGAGTATAGCCGGTGGTTTCATGGACAGCACTTCGATAAGCCAGCAGGAACAATGGCAACTTCAAGTCCCAATCTTGCTGAAGCGGCCGAGCGGTTCTGCGCTCAAAGCTGGTAGATGGGAGGTGCCGGGTTCGATCCCTGGTCGCGCTCATCGACCTAGCCGTTCGGAGTTTTCCGTGGTTTCCTCCGAAACTTGCGTAAATACGGGCTAGGACCCCTTAGAAAGACCCCCACGGAGGGCATTCCTCCTCTAGGCCTAGGACACATCAGGAGTCAATCGGCCTTAAATCCTACAACCAACCAACCCAATCTTGCTGGTTCCTTGATACTAGAAGGGAGAGGTTATTCAAGATGGTACGATTGAACCTCTCGACCATGCCGTCCGACTGGGGATGTAAGGGTGTTGTCCGGGTTTTGTCTATGCCGAGTAGTTCACACAGTCCTTTGAAAACATCAGAGGTAAAGTTCCTACCTTGGTCGGTATGAAGTTGTAGGGGCGTGCCATACCTTGACACCCATTGCTGCACTAGGACCTCTGCGACTGTGCATGCCTCTTGATTGGGAATGGGATAGGCCTCAGGCCACTTGGTGAAATAGTCCATCACGACGAGGATGTATTTATTTCCACTGGAGGTCCGTGGCAAAGGACCCAAGATGTCGATTGCAATCCGTTCAAATGGTGCTCCCACGTTATACCGTTGCAGTCTTCCTCGACTTCGTTTCTGCGGGCCTTTACGTGCCGCACAAGCATCACAGGATTTACACCATTTCTCCACATCCTCCTTTGCCTTGCACCAGTAGAAGCGTTCCCGAACTTTCTGCAGAGTCTTCATTACCCCAAAATGGCCTCCGGTAGAGCTACTATGCAGTTGTTCTAAAACAGCTGGAATTTTTGATCTTGGTAATAAAATCTGCCATCTGAAGCTTTTCCCATCATCAGATTCCCACTTTCTGTATAATACGCCGTTTCTGATATGAAGAGAGTCCCAAAGTGCCCAATAACTTTTCGTAATGGGACTAAATCTGGAAATGTCCTGCCAGATAGGTCTGTTGCTGGTCGTCTCCTTCAGCTGTAATATCGGCTTTATGTCAGGATCTTCCAACTGGGATTTTCTAAGTTCTTCGTCACTCCATGGATCACGATCTTGATCTGATGGTGTTGAGACAGTAACTTGGCAGGCAACCGGATTTATCGGCAGGTATTTCTGTTCGGCTCTAGAGCAATACTTGCAGCTTTCCGAGCAAGCCTTCCGTGACAAGGCATCTGCATTACCATGTAGAGTCCCTTTACGATGACGTATCTCGAAGTCATATTCTTGCAGGCGTTGTATCCACCTGGCAATCTGTCCTTCCGGGTTCTTGAACTGGAGCAACCACGTTAAAGATGCATGGTCAGTCCGGAGCAGGAATCTTCTGCCATAGAGGTAATGATGGAAATGTTCTATGGCTTTTACAATGGCGAGTAGCTCTTTCCTAGTGGTACAGTAATTTCGCTCCGGTTTTGACAGGCATTTACTCCAATAGGCAATGACATGTTCTTGACCATCAATTTTCTGCGACAGAACAGCACCGACACTCTCATGGCTGGCATCTGTGTCAAGTATGAACTGTCTGTCGGGCTGTGGATATGTCAAGATAGGCGATGATGTTAAGGCCTCTTTAAGTCGCTTGAACGCTTTTTCACATTCATCTGTCCACATGAACTTCTGCTTGGCTTCCGTCAGCTTGTGCAGTGGTCTGGCAATATTTGAGAAACCCTTGACAAACTTCCTGTAGTAAGTGCATAACCCCAGGAAACTTCGTAGTTGGTGTATATTTTCAGGGCGACTCCAGTTCTCGACTGCAGAGATCTTCTCAGGATCAGTTCTCACACCTTCGGCAGAGATGATATGGCCGAGGTAGCTCACTTCACGACGGAACAAGTTACAATTGCCTGGATTCAATTTGAGGTTAGCCATTCTGAGTTTCTCCAGCACCTTTCGGATGTTTCGTAAATGGTCTTCAAAGGTGCGCCCCACAATGATAATATCATCCAAATACACCAGACAGGCTTCATGGGAAAGTCCTTTTAGCACTGTCTCCATAAGGCGTTCAAAGGTGGCAGGAGCATTACATAATCCGAACGGCATAACTTTAAATTGCCACAGTCCTTGTCCCGTGGTGAATGCAGTCTTCTCACGATCATCAGGATGTAATTCTACTTGCCAGTAACCGCTCTTCAGATCCAACGTCGAGAACCATTTATTGCCAGCAAGTGTGTCTAATGTGTCGTCAATTCTGGGAAGAGGGTAACTGTCTTTCTTCGTGATGTCATTCAAACGACGATAATCCACACAAAATCTTGTTGAACCATCCTTTTTCCGCACCAGTACTATGGGAGAGGCCCAAGGACTCGTTGATGGCTCGATGACATCATTGTGCTGCATTTCACTTAGATGTTCAGTGACCTCTTCCTGTTTAGCAAAGGGAAGTCTTCTTGGATGTTGTTTGATTGGAGGATGATTTCCTGTATCAATTCTGTGCTGGGTGATGTTCGTTCTCCCAACGTCTTCAGGTGTTCGAGAAAAAAGGTCTTTAAATTCTTGGAGTAGCTTCTCCGCAGCACATCTCTGTTCCTTTCCTAACTCTGCATTCTTGAGTAATTCCGCTATTAATTGTTCAGAAGACTTGGATACAGTTGATTGCGTGGGGCGGTTGATGCATGTTACAGGAGTGCAGGCTGCTAACACCTCATCCTTCTTCACTGTTCGGACCTTATCGCTGATGTTTGCGACTCTCACAGGAATAGTACTCTTTGAGAGATCAACTAGAGATGAAGCTACCAGAACTCCTCTTGGGCTATTGTCTGTATTCGGGTATTCAATCAGTCCATAGCGGAAGTATTGCTTTGTAGGTGGTGGTCCTGAAACTATTGTCTCTGTGTGTGGAGGGATGGAAATTTCAGACTTGGCTGTTATCTGGCAAATTGTCTGAATGTCTTGATTTTCAGTGTTGAACACAGCGATGTCTTCCGAACTCGAATGCAGTTCATTATTCTTGAAGTCCAATTGAAAGTTAAATTTCCTCAGGAAATCAATTCCAATGATTAAAGGATCTCTTATATCAGCCACATATGCCATATGATGGTAACTGGCATTCCCAAAAGTGATGGTCAAGTTCATTTTCCCATATATTTTGATTTCGTCTCCGGTCACAGTCTGGAGTTTAACGTAGGGCGGAGTCCAGATGATCTTCTCTTTTAGTTCTTGAGCCAAATCCGTTCTAATGATGGTGACGTTGGCTCCCGTGTCCAGAATCATCGGGCAGGTGGCGTTGTTGACTTGGCCATAGGCGTGAAGTCCATTATCGCCGCCACTCGTCGATGAAACATGAAATACTGTAAATTGGGGCTCTTTAATTTTAGGCAACCTCCGCCCCGCGAGATGGCCTCCTCTTAGTTTCCCTGCAGTGATGGTGAAGCCGGGTTATTTCCTATAGTTGGTCGTACGGGGCAGTTCCTCTTCACGTGACCATCCCCTCCACAGCCCCAGCACTTTATCTTCCGGTCCTTTATTTCCTTATTATTCTCCAGGCTGCGCAATCTCTTTAAGATCTCTTCGATACTTCGCTTCATTTCATTTTCACCAGCAGGCGTATCGTTTAATGAGACTGCTCTTATGGTATGGCGGTCTTTACGGGAGGCTTGTTGGGCTGCCTCTATCCTAAGTGCATAGCCTAAAGCTGATTCTACGTCTCTGATGTTGGAGAGTCTCAGCGCTTTTTGAATTTCTGGATCACGAACAGCATCGATAAAGTACTGAAGAGCTAAGTCGTTTCGAGTGTCAGCATGACAGTCTGAAAATGCTATGTGTGACAGTCTCTGAATGTCCGCTGCCAGCTCTTGCAAACTTTCGCCCGTTTTCTGGTAACGAGATTTTAGCTGAAGGCGACTATAGTCCTTAGAACACTTCTCTCCGAACCGTAGCTCCAGTGCTCTAGTCAGGGCCTCGAAGTCGTTCCTTTCTTCTTTAGAAACATTTCTCAGTATCTCGGCTGCATCTCCCCGTAATGCTGCTGCTAAGTGGACTGACTTGGCGGTAGAGTCCCAGCCGTTAGCTTCAGCTACGATGGAAAACTGCGTCCTATATACATGCCAAGAGGAACTGCCGTCGTAGGTAGACAACTTAATAAATTCCTGATTCTGGATTCTTCTCTCTTTCTTTTCAGTTTCTTGGGGCAAGGAGATCAACTTCTCGTCTACTTTTCTCTCAAGATGTTCCTCTACTTTCTTCATGACTTTCTCCTCGAAATTCTCTTCTATCTTCATAAATCTCTCTTCAAAATTCCTTTCTACTTTCATAACATTTTCCTCTATCTTCATGGCTTTCTCTTCAAAACTCTCTTCTATTTTCATAACTTTTTCTTCTATTCCATCTATTCTGTTTTCCACGTCTCATAACTTACACTCTATCACTTCTTTCACGTTTACTAAGTCGTCTCTCACTGATGATAGTTCTTTCTTCATCTCTTCTTGATTAGATTTAATTTCTTCACCCAAACTGTCTTTCATTTCCTTCATTTCTTCAGTCAAACCGTCTTTCAACTCTCTTTGCGATGTTTCCATTTTCTCTTGTGCTACCTTCATTTCTTTCATCTCTTGACTCAGGCTATCTTTCATCTCTCTTTGCGATGCTTCCATTTTTTCCTGTCCTGTTTTCATTTCCTCTATCAATCCAGATCTTAACTCATTCATCTGAGCAGTGAGTCCTTCTAGAAATTTCTTCATTTCTTGTTCCATAGCTCTCGTTATCACCATTCACAGACAAATCCCACTTCTGACACCAGAAATGTTGCGTACTTGGGGGTTCGTGAGTTGTCTGAGAATGAAAGGCCAAACGTACAAAAATTCAGTAATTTATTCACAGAAAGTTCCAGAAAAATACTGGTCTATAAACCAAGTATCAGCTTCAATTCAAACAGTAAACACAGCTTAAACAACAGCTGTCAATAGCAAATCCACAGTACAAACTGTATAACAATAACACTTGAAGCAAGTCTCTCTCAAAGAGGCTCAAGAGCAATGTAAGCACTAGCGAAGCTGGCTGAAGACTGAACTGAACTGACTCTCCCTTGGCGAGGAAGCGCTCCTTATATGCTGTTCCATGGAGCCCAGATTTTTCGAGAAAACTCTAGAAAGTGGTCAAACAATCAACTTACAGCTTCCATATTTGGTATATCCCATATAAGGATTTTCTCGCCAAGGTCGCCAAAAAAATCGCCAAGGTGGGGAAAAGTCGCCAAATTTGGCGCCAAATCAATTACGAGCATTACTGGGGCTTTTTAATGCGTTTTTAAGGGAAAATAAGGCTATTTCAACGCTAAAACGACTAGAAATGCACAAAATTAGCACTTTATCAACTTACTAAGCCTCTTTGAAAGAATTTATACAAAAATAAACACAATTATTTACAATTTCGTAACAATATGTTGCAAAGTACTCATATAAAAAATGTTCTTTCGTTCTTCTTTTAATAAAGTTTTGAAGTATAAAAGAGGTGATATTTAAGCTAAAAATATAATTAAAAGTTTTTTACAGCGTTTTTAATCTGATAATCAAAGTAAATTTAATTTCTTAAATTCTGATAGTTTAAAATTGTGTTGTAAAAATAATATAAAAAACGTGAATTGATAGTTTCATTTCTGAAACAAATTGGAGTTCCTCCTTCAGATATCCCGTTTCATGTCGATGCTTAATGTAAGATGTGGGAAAGAAAAAAGAAAACGAAATGCCCTCTGTTAATTTCTTCATTAATTATTGCAGAAAAATCTAATAGACATCATTCAACAGTATAACAAATACAATTTTTATAAACTACGTGAAATTTTGAATTAGGGATCCTCTGCATATTGAAAAGAGCGCCAACTTTTTTAAATAGCAATACCCAATTTTGCCTTAATATTTGAATTTCCGAGAGTCTGGCAGTGCGGAAAAGTATATAGTTTGTGTAGGAGAGGAAGTTGTACTTTGGGAAACTTTTCAATTTTTAATTTTTAACTTCTACAATTAAAGTTAGATTTATATTCTAAAGACAATATTTAAATACCCTCTATAACATTCTCCTCTATAATACATTCTTTTCACTCTTGACCGTTTGAAAAAAAAAAAAAAAAAGAAAGAAAGAAATGTAAGCCACTTTATGTGGGAAGTTTAAACTGTCCCATGGAACAATACCATGTTGTACCTTGGGACATGCTTCAAAATTCATGCAATAGCCTTAGCCTGAACCACTTTTATGCAAATAATTAAAAGAAATTATATTTTAAGGCATTAAATTCAAAAAATGCATTTGCAGATTCATTACACAAATAATAATAACTTCGGAAGTTCAAATCTTAGTAGTAAATTAACCAAGTATTGATAAAGTCCATATTTTAACATAATATGATGTAAAGTTAACTATGAAATTTCTCGTTCAGACAACAGCAGGAGTTTAACACACAATGTCTGATAAAATATCATAATTTTCCAATCCATAAATAAATTTTCTTTTGTCCCCTGTGAACTTTAGAAACCTCATTGTTAAAGACCTCCAGCATTTCATTAGATTAAGATCGTAACCAAGGCGTGTTTCTGTGGATTCAAACAATAAAGTTATTATATTATTTTTTTTTTATTCAAGATACTTTTGTAATATATATATATATATATATATATTCTATATCTATTTATTTAATATGTCTGTGGTTTGATTATATTCAATATTTTCATCATCTGGACTTGATAAAATTGGTTTATCAATATCAGATTCTGAACTGCTAAATTGTTGTGTGGGGGTTCTTTTCCACCATTCTGGATGCAGTAGTTTTGTACTCTAGAGTTTCAGTTTCAGTTTCAGTTTCAGTTTCTTCTTTTTTTTTTTTTTTTTTTATTGTCCGAAGCTTTGGGAAATGCTCAACTCGTTATTGGTGATGTTACATCTTGAGAATCTGAAGATGAACACGATACATATACAGCTGTTAACCATTTGTGGCATTTACTGTTTCAGAGTCAGCAGCTTCACTTAACACTTCAGTTGATTCAATTGATCTATCAGATATATAGGAAGTTATATTAAAAGGTTATTAATATTAAATAGCATATTAAATTATTATTATTAGAATGTTATATTAAGATATTTATACTAAAACAATACCCAAATTATTGAGAACTATGTATATGACATAGGATGTTCCTTGTGACATGGTACAACATGGTTTACTGTCCCAAGGTACTATCACCTCATAATCAAAATGGTGGTCAACCAAAATGCAATATTATTCATATTCTCATTACCAAAACATTTAAAATTCTTCTGTTCAGTATCCATTTAAAATAAAGTAGAATATTTTTACAAATACTAGTTCAAAAATCAAAATTAGAATGAGAAAAATATTTACTGTTAAGTGATGATTTTTTTTTTCACTCACTAAGTCCTGCGTCCAGTGTTTCTGATGGTGTATTTTACTGTGCATTTATCTATTTGTTAGAGTCATTGATAGAAATTAAAAATGAAATTTGATGTTGTCAACAACCTTTCAGAAATTGCCAATGTCCCAAGTTATAAGGGTGCCGATAGGGAGAGTATTGTACAAAAGGTACAATACTCTCCCCTACTTTATCTTTAGTATTCATAGAGTTATATTCAAACATGTGTTAGGGGATTATTCGTAAATTTATGTGAAATTGCTACTTTTGCTGTTAACTAATGCGACTCTTTATATACAAAAATTACTGTACAGAAGTGGAAGATAACAGCATAAATGAAGAAAAAGTACTTGCAAGAAGTCCAAATTTATCTAAATTTGAATACTAGATCTGTTTAATTTAGGGATGCTACTGGAAACTTATTAAAATCGAAAAAACTGTGCATGCATAGTAGTACATAGAAAGACAGTCAAATGCATTATGTGCATGTGCCAAACATCTGGCAGGTACTTTTAACACATTTAGACTATACTAAAAAACAAACTTATTTTACTTATTTATTTATTTATTTTTTGCTTTGAATAATTTTTTTCAGTCAGAATAGGGCACAAAATCAGTCGCCATTTGTTCAATGAAATCAATTCCAATATTTTAGAGGTATACTTGGAAATTGTTGATCAGGCATTTCAATCTGTATATATATATAAATTACGTGTCACGATGTTTGTCCGGGGTAAACTCCTAAACTAAGGAACCGATTTTAATGAAATTTTGCACACTGTGTGCAGTTTGGTCCAACTTGAGAGATAGGATAGTTTTTATCTCAATTTATTGTCACAATATTGTTTTATTGCAATTATTTGTTAATTGTAGACCTTTATTAAAGTTGCTCCAAAATATCTGTGAAATCCATTAATTTAATTGTTGCCAAAAAAAAAATAAATAAATAAAAAAAATACGAGTTCATTTTCTTTCGACCTAAAAATAAATACATTTAATCAAACGTGAACGTTAAAAAATTATAAAAAGTTAAATTATGCATCTCACGAAAATTGACGTCATAATCAATTTAAAGATTTTATACACATTGATAAAGTGCTAATGTAGTTCTATCATAGATATAGTAATATATATATAGATCTCTCATCCCCATGTTATCGTACAAAGATTTTTGATGCCGAAAAAAATAAATAAATAAAAGATTTGCAAACAGCCATTAAGTGGTATTGAAAGAAAAAAAAAGAAAAGAAAAGAAAAGAAAGAAAGAAATATGAATTTGAAACTGTATCTGGAGTCTTCCATTCCCCTTTAGCAAAAAAATTATTCATAAATTTTATTTGCTAAAATATTTGTATGTATTCCCGTGTGTATTCACTCGAGGAAAGACGGCCATATTTTGGTAAAAATGTCGTCTTTTCCCAAATGTAAAGGAATAACTTTTTTCTTCCCAATGATCACTCTATTCTATATATGCTATACTATATCTATGAGTTCTATACGCAAGTGAAGTGTGACTCACTGACCGTCTGTGCAGCCAAGAAAAAGATTTCCTATGTTAATTGCCCATTGGATTTTTTGTAAGAAATTATTAAAAATCGAGGGAATTTATTTCCTGATTTTAATCCTTATATTTGGGTATAGATATGTATTAGTTATCGCGGGTGTTAGATTGAATTATTTTGCTGTCACACTGACAAAATTTTAATTTTAAATTTCAAAACTCTGTCGCCTTTGGCTTTTATTATTATTATTATTATTATTTGGCGATCAAAAGCGTAACACGAAAATATACATGCCAGATGTATACATTGTACGAAATGTAATATGTATTATTCATTGTACGTATGTATGACGTGTAATATGTATTATACGAAATATTGTTTCATATTATTCATTACTCTTTTAATATAAGTTGTTAAAATAACCATGATTTTTGAAAGGAATTAAATATTTTCGCCAGATAATCTGGCGATATTCTTTTTTTTTCGCCAAGGATGACAGAAATGAAATATATTCCGCTGCAAAATATTATTATCTTACATCAGATATTTTATTTAGACATTTGAAAACAAATTTGACTTCAAACTATGATAGAATATTTATCATTTTCCTTTTAATTAGTATATTATTAGTATATTAAAATTTAAAAGCATGGTATATAAAAAGTTTTTTTTTTTTAATCTTACAATTATTCTTATCTTAATCCTCAATGTTTCCCATCTTTATTAACTTGAATTTACTATTAAAATTTTAACATACTCAAAAACTTCTCATCACTTCATTAAAATACACTAAACTTTTCCAAAATCTTTTTCTATTTAAAATGATACATGTATTTACTTTAAATGTCCAATATTTCATAAGATTTCCAATTTTAAAGTTTTAAAATATTTATCAAATTTACTTATTTTTCTGGTTTAGCCTTATTGTTTTCCTTTTTATAACTACAGCTGTTGCCCTCTTTAAAATATTTAAAATGATGAGGTCATTTTATAGTAAAATTATCCATTATAGCATATATTATATTTCACTCCTCCATAAAAATTGATTTTAAAATCGTCTGTTTCTTTTATACTTTTATTTTAATAGAATTTTAATAGAATTTAATTTATATATTATTCATTTTAGCAATTTTATCCAAAGTAGCATTAGAAATAATATATATCACTTCTCCATTAAAATTTATAGGACCCTACAATAAAATTAATTTGTGCTTAATATCAACCTACGAAAATTTTTATCAATCGCTTCCAAATTTTGACTTAAGTTTCAAATCTCAACCCTGTGGATTTTTATATCGGCTACAACGTTTTCGTCTTTGTTCGTAAATAATAATTTGACTGTACTAAATAGTTTACAGCCGTATAATTCAACGTATAACTTAGTCACAGCAACGCGTGGCCGGGTCTGCTAGTTAATATATATTTTTCATTGCTCTAAATTTAAATATTCTATGTGGTACGCATATAATTTATAGACAACATATAGGGCTGCCCAAAATTAAGCCGTAACATTATAGTCTAGTAAATATAACTGATAAAAGATCTTTACTACATTTTACCAAGCCCAGAAAAACGGAATAGAAATGATAATCCCTTTCTCATATCTAAAGATTCAGAAAAATATTAATTTTAATTACAAATTTTATCGTTTATTTATTTTTTTTTTGTATATCCTAAAAATACAAATATACTATACATGCATTAGTGATTTCTCTGTGTTAATGTCTGTTATCATCATCACTTAAAAATAAATAATTACAGAAAATTCAAATTTGGTATCTCGGACATCGTATGAGATTGCCACTAAAACAGTTTTACTAAGATTGCAGAATTTCAAGTAGTGATGTGTTTGAAATTGGTCTGATCAATTTGAATAAACTTTAAATTTAATAACAGCTATTATATATATATATGAATATAGGTAGAGTGTATAAATAGGAAGGGGAGTTGAGGTTGGCAGTAGCACAAAATCATATGTCCAAAAATAAATGTTTCTAAAACTATTCTCAATTGTTTCTAAAATATGGTTATATACAGTATTTGTTGTTTTGAAGTTTTATCTGTAATTCGAATTTATCTTATTAAAATGTAAGGTAAGAGGAAATCGAGTGATTGCCATGTAAGAAAATTTTAAATGTGTTTGTATTTTTATATAAACGCTTCTATATTTTATAAAATCATATAAAAATTAAACTATGCAAAATGTTAAACTTCAATAATACATTAAAAAATCAAATAATTGAGAAAAATTGAAAGAAGTTTAAAACTTTAACCTTAGCGTTGCAGAAACTTGTTTTTACATGAATTTAAATACTCGTAAAATTAAACAGACGTCTGCATTAATATATTTTATCAGGATTGGCCAACAAATCTGTTTTTACGTTTCTTATTAGGAAATTCCACAGTAACAAAGCAACATTTGCACTTGCACAATACTTTCCAATATCGCTGAAAATATGAATGCAACGGGAAAGATCGACATTTTACTAATCAAATGTTTGACCTGTAATGTAGCATTATTTGAAAACCTTGACATTTGATATTTTATTTATTTATTTATTTTTCGAAAAACAGGAGAAAGAGTCATTGTCATTATTATTATTATTATTAGCAATAAAATAAATATTGCAAACTTCAAAGTTGGCCGATATTTGAAAAAAGGCACGTCATTAAATATTGGTTCGCTCGACGAATTCCAATATAGGCTGGTATTACTGGTCAGACAAAATAAATATCACCAAAAGTACACAACTCTCCTCAAACCCATGTTTCTAGATTACGCCATTTTTTTAAAATTATTATTAAGTGCTTTATTCTTTTTAGGCTGAGAAAAAAATTTCGTCTCCATTTTTTCGTTATTATGGTTTTCATTTAGTTCTTTATGTTGTATTTTCATGATAAAAATCAATCTATTACAGAATATAAATGTTTGGAAAGCCGTAAAGAGAAAAAAGTTTATGTTCCAAATACTAAATCAAATTCCGATTTTTTTCCCCTTCTATGTTCCTTCTTCTTTTTTAAATATAAAGTCGCTTGCTATAGAAACGATTACAATGTTGATTTAAACAAAATCTCATTTATATATACAGGATAATTAGAATTAAAGTTAAGATTTCAAAACCCTATAATTTTAAAACTTAATCAGAGCGATTTGATATTTTACCAGAGCAAATGTGATGGAATGAAATTTTGTTTGGCAAAAGAAAAAAAAAAAAAAAAAAAAAAATAGTTCCAAAATGTGCAGTAAATTATCCGTAAAATATTTGTTTCATAAAGCTCCTCTTTTTTCTCTTTTCACTACGACTGTTTCCGCTGTAAACACGCATTCTTGTCAGTTTGCAAAAAATAGATAATAGTTAATCTGTGAAGTCTATTGTTTCCTGTTATTCCATTGTGTTGCTAACAACATTCCTGTGTTTAATGAGTCCATTTAGGCGTTTCCCCTCACATTGATCTGTCAGCGCCATCTATAGGAACATGTTATAACTACTTTTTTCCTCCCCCAAACAAAATTTCATTGCCTCGCGATTGCTCTGGTAAAATATCAAATCGCTCTGATGGGTAGTTTTAAAATTATTTTGAAATCGTAACTTTAATTATAATCACCCTGCATATATATATATATATATATAATTATTAAAGACTTCTATCAGAGCATCACTCTGTCTTTTTCTAAAATGTGTTTCTTTTTTTATATTATTGTCATTAAAAAATATTTTATAACATAACTGAAATCTTAACTTAATATGTGGTCGACAAATAAACTTTCATAAAAAAAAAAAAAAAAAAAAAAAAAAAAAATGCGATTAAAAAAATCGTTAAGACATTTTAAAAATAATAAATAAGTTATTCATAATGACAATTTTAAGCTCTAAATTTTACATAGACTTGGTTCTTTCGCATATTTGTAGACTTATTTATTTTAAATCATCTTTACCAGATTTTAAGTATTACAGTACTTAGGAAATATTTAAAAAAAAATATTGCATTTAAAAAAAAAAAAAAAAAAAAAAAAAGAAAGGAATTATCTTTGAAAATGAAAGTTTTACATTATGTAAAAAGCTTTTGATATTTTAAGATTGCAAATATATCTTATTTATTTATAAATGCGCTTGACTATTTCTTTGAATTTCTTGCCCTGAAACTAATCTTTTGTTATGCAAACGAAACTTTACATCTTCCCTACAACTGAATATAAATAAGCTTCATTTATGGAAAAGCACATTTGTTTCCTCCCGAAGTCATTTAATGCACTTAGGTTAAGAAATTTTGCGGACGTGTTGTAGGTGCTTATTCATATGTTTTCTTTTCGTTACGTTTTAGTTTAAAAAAATATTTTTCCAGGGGAAAAAAAAAAAAAAAAAAAAAAAAAAAGAGAATTTCCACCTTATAAATTTTAGCTTTTTATTGTAACAAAAACGTTAAACTAAACGTGATTACGATACATTTTAGGAAATCAAATGCGCTTTTAACAGAAATAAGTATCAGTATTAAGAAAGATGGTTATTTTTTTTTTATATATCATGAAAATTTTCACATTAGATTTTTTTAATGAATATTTTAATAAAAAATAATTTATTTATTTTTTACTGTTAAATTTTACGTGTTATAGAAATGTTTGTAATGTTCTAAAATTATCTATATATTAATCTATATATTATCTATATATTAATCTATATATAATGTATATATTAATAGGCAAGCATGAAATTTGTGGTACACTTTAACATATTATTTATGGGAATTGAGGATTGAAAGTGGTATTCGATAGGTAATGATTATCCAGATTTGCAGAATACAAAAAAATATTTTCTTACGATGTCAAGAAAATTTTTAAAAATACTTTTATTCTGTATGCACTTTCATTTTTTACCAGTAATCTTTTGTATTAAAAAAGGATATGATTTATGAAAGTTATCTTTTTTTTTAATATTTATTTATGATCTAATTTCTTCCTTTCTTCTTTTCTTTCTTCCTTTTTTTATATATATATATATATGAGTCAGCTCTAATTTAAAGAGCTATTTTGTATCTAAAACATAATCCTTTCAATTAATCGAAATCGACTGCTTATATTTTTAAAAAGTGGATTTATAGGGAAATTTTTCGATGAATGTACACGTTTTGAGATTTCCTGAACACAATTCAAACATTTTTAGAAAATGCCTGTCAGCATTTCAAGCACTGCACCTCATGAACCAATGAACTTAATTTAACTGAACTTAACATTTGCTTGGATCTTGGTTTGAATTGGTGCTGATTAACTTTTGAGCTATATCACCCGCGCTATCACGTGGCGACTTCCTCCAGGAAAGGCTCAGCATCTACAGTGTACCAATATTGGTTTAAGTGATATGTGTTAAGTAAAACTCTGCTGATTCTGCATAAGTGCATATCAGCCAATAGGTGGCGCTGTGAATTTGCAATTTTTTTTTACAAATTTTGGGGGAGACTATAATCTTCTATTTATATATTAATGGGCAAATATGAAAAATTTCGTATACATTTAACATAACAGAATCCAAAGTGTAGCATTCGAAAGGTGTGATTAACAATAGTTGAAAAAGAAATCGCTTATGATGTCAAGAAAACTGAGGTTTACTTAAATAATAATAATAATAATTAATAACAATAACCGTTAAAATAGCTTCAGTAGGTATTTTATGGATTTATGATTCTCCAATCAATAAATAATATTATAACTCATTAAATGAAAATAATATTTATTCATTGTATTTTATTGTCATCAATAATCTTTTTCATCATTCTAATTAGAAATTTATTTTTTTTGTAATGTAGTATATACATTAAAAAAAGACTTTATTGGTATAAGTTTTATGTATTTAGTGTTTATCCAAGTGATTAATAATAATGTCTTAAAATTCATTAGAAGAAAGTAATATTAATATTTCTTTTTTCAAAACTTCAATCAAGAAAGTATGGATAATACTTTTATGACCATATCTTCTCTAAAATTATCTTTTTATTCTTTTTTTTATTATTATTACTAAAACGGTGATATAAATGGGGTAAAATCGACTGTCTTATATATACATACATATATATATATATATATATATATATATAATTATTATTATGCAGATAAATTGCGTCCATGTTGTTGTTGTTGTTGTTGTTCCTTATGCCACTTGGAAATTTCAAGACCCGGTAATGGAACTATCCGGATTTAAGGCAGCAGGGAAGCGCTTTCAGTTTTTCAGAGGATCGCCACGAGGGAGGAAAAACGACTTAGCTCCAGAAGCTGGCGAAGATGGAACACCAGCAAACAACATAATTTCGAATTTTGATCCGGATAAGGGCCGAGTTAATCCCATGTGCCGTAACCCCCAGATGTACGCTTTTTTTTTTTTTTTTTTTTTTATGGGAACTTATATCACTTTGCAACCATGACGGAATTAAACGTGCGCCAATCACCATCAGCGTACACAACGGTTTTCGGCTGGCACGAGAACCGAACCCACAATCTTTCGATCACAGCTTGCTGCTCATATTAACCAGGCTACCGCGGCCACAATAACGTCCATACCGTGATATATTGTATTGCATTTATAAAAGAGTAAAATATAAGTAAATAAAATAAATTTCATTTATCGCTTTCACATAATTATGTAATACAATAATTTTTTTGGAAACATTATATGCATATCAAATTAATACTTCGGAATAATAATGATAATAACCATAACTACGTACCTTTTAGTACTTGTTTGTTTAGTAAAATCTAGGCATTAGACATTTATACTTTATAGGGGAAGAAAAGCCAGGTAAACGTTTGTGCAGCTAGAATTTTCTCTAATTTTTTTTGTCTGAAACAGCATCTTCTAGCGGAGGGCAGGGTCCTTCGCGTCATGATAGGTATCAATGTGTTCCGAATACTCCAAGGCAGATATTTCAGCTGCTTAGAAATTTCTATCAATTTAACATAAGAAGTTATTAACTAAAAACGACAACTTTATGAAGGTACTCTGTTTGCCATTTTGAATTTTTTAATCATCATTATTTAACTTCACTAGTACAGTTCATTTTGCTATAATTAATGTATATATGAAAATGCCGGTATATTTATACAATACTTAAATTATTTTGACATTATTTTAACTAAATGAAATAAATCAAAAATATTTCTTAACATCCGCTGTGTAATTCCCTTATATTTCTTTGATTAAAAACATACAAGAACATTGCTGGTTGAGCTAAAGGTTTATCTTTATTTTTATGAGAACCTTACAGGTTATGTACGAATTACAACATGATTTTTTTTTTTTTTTTTTAATATAAAAAATCTAATATTAAATTAACCTAATCTAATGTTATTTACCATTTTAATGATTTGGTCTAGATATTCGGTCTTGTTATTACTTTCGTACTTTAGCATAACCTTTGCATTTATTACACATATTGATTTTCTAGGGGAAATAAATAAATATATACATATATATATGTATGTGTGTGTGTGTGTAGTGAACGTGTGTTCTATATACTGTTACGAACTTATAAATAATTCGTATTTATTTTTGTATGATTTGACGCAAAGAGACTTAGTCAGGTGAAATTTTTTTTAATTTTCAGCATTTCTTGTTTGTTTTTGCATTATAATAGCTTATTTTCCTGTTAAAAACACGTTAAAAAGCCTCATCTTGCGGGGTTCGTGAGTTGTCCGAGAATAAAAAGTGAATCTCGCAGAGGCTGGAATTTTTATTTACAGAAAATTTTATAAACATACAGGTCTATAAATCCAGTATCAGCTTCACTTTCACCAGTTAACACAGCTTAGATAACAACTGACAATAGCTAATTTACAGTGCAAAGTGTATCACAACATTATCACACATCAAGGTTGTAATCCAAAGAGGCTCAGAGCTCTTTCAGTAGCAATGAAAGCCTTTTCGAAACTCAATTGAAACTGACTGATTTGGCGCAAACAACTCCTTAAATACCCGCGTAGAAATATGTGGAAAATTCCAGAAAATCGTCAGCCATTGAAGTTACAGCTTCAGTATTTGGTACATCGATAATGATTTTCTCGCCAAGGTCGCCACTCCTGGTCGCACATAACGTCATTATAGCTTTGCAAATAAGTCTGAATAGTGAAAAATTAGTTATAACAACGTTATGTGCTATCTGCGATAGAAGTCGCCAAGGAGGGGAAAAGTCGGCCAATTTGTCGCCAAAGCCATTACCCGCCTTAATGAGGCTTTTTAACGTGTTTTTAACAGTAAATGAGCTATTTTAATGCAAAAACAAACTAGAAATGCTGACACATTTTATCACCTGACTTAGCCTCTTTGCATGAATTTGCATAAAAATGACTACGAATTATTTACAAATTCGTAACAATATATTGTTTGTATTTTCTTGTTGCTTGACTAATGAAGTATGACTTTAATTGTAAAAGTACAAAATTCTTTTTTAAAAATGGAAAGAAACAAATGTTAAACGTCAATAAATTATTCTATAATAAAAATCTTTCATAATAAGGTATAATAACACCTGTGAAAACAAAAATATAAAAATAAAATATTCATAATGTTAATGAGCAAATTTTTGTAACACTGTGAAACAGTATAGTCAAATTTTTGTGCAAATTACTCAACAAGTGGCACTGTTAAACTGAAATTTTCCTTATTCACTGGAAGGCTTTATCTCAGATTCTGTTATATATAAGGGAACTTGATACATAACTGGGTCATTATGAAACATCCTGCTGTTTCAATTTGGGTGCATATAGGATGGACGAAATGCTGCTATGCTAAAATATACCACATGAATATTTAGGTTACATCTCGAATTCTATATAAATATAAATACATCAATCAATAGAGGCATATAAATGCACCAATCTTGACAGATGAAATAAACATTAGGAAAACGAATGCATATTTAAATTGGGTGCATACTATCTGGCAGGTGACATTAAATTAATCACTTTGTGACATTTTTCATGTGGTTACATTTTAGCATCTAAAACTGTACAAACTTTATATGTATAATCTATATTGTGATAAACTATGGTCAAACTTTTCTGTATGTTAAATAGTATGTAGCGCTCTTATATAGAATGATCAAAACAAATTTTCTTATGAATAAAACAAACTATTTTTCTAATAGTATTCTCTTCTGATGGAAATTTATCCTTCAGTAATTTTCCCAATTAACTTATTTTCTTTCTAGGAATTTCCTTATTACATTTTTTTTTGTTTGAATGGCATCATGCAAAACTGTGTTGTGTGTAATTGTGGCCCAAACTGTGTTGTGTGTAATTGTTTATGTTTATGTAAATGATTTTCTTGTTAATTTCTATGTCTGTTTATTGTACCTGGTATTATTGGTACATCGTTTATGCAAGTTTGTTTTTTACTCTTTTTATAACTTTGTACATATATACTATATTAAATATTGTGTATTTTTCCAAGTCTTTCTTTTTTATGACACATTTTTTTCTATTTTGAACTTGTGTGGAATTATTCTGTTCTCGTAAGAAATGGGGGAGGGGGGTAGGTTTCTTTTTGGTATTGAGTTGTTTCCTCGGTAGATTGCCTCAGTGTAATGTTGGGTTTTGTATCAAAAATATTTGTTTGAACTTTTGTCTGCTTTTCGCTTAATTTTATAGTTTAATTCATTTCACATTTTTTTTGCTGCATTTTCTATTGTATTAACTATGCAAATGTGTCGTTGTTTCATTTTTTTTGCGATTTAATATTTCAAAGAATATTCTATTTTAAACATATAATCTATATTTTCTCATATGTCGTAAGGTTCTACATTTTTACACACCTCTAATTTTTAAACAATAAATATTGATTTAAATAATTGTCAAAATATGATGAAATAATGCGATCAATTAAATCAAAATCATTATAAAGAAAACGTGGTATGAAAAAAGGTATGACACAAAGACCCTTGTTATATATATATATATGTATATTTATTTATTTTTCAAAATAAATTAATATTTCATCAAATTGTAGTTCAGTTATAATGCAGTTATTAAACTGTATTAAAAGTCATTTACTTAAAGACTCAAAAACTTTAATTGAATTGGGTTCTGAAGGTCTTAAACTGAATAAATTATTTATCATTCTTGAAAGGAAAATAAATTAATTTTATAAGCTAACCCCAAATTTCATTTTCTTTGAAATGACTGAAACATAAATCGATAGAAATCGATACTAATTAAAAATAAATGGATAAGCATTAAGATATATTTATGTGTGCAAATGAAATATATTGAAAGATTAAATTTTCAGAGGGAAACTCTATTACATGACAAAACAGTAAGCAGAAAACCATGTAATTGATTAGAATAGTCTTCAGAATGCGAATGAAAAGTGAAATAATAAATTCTGCATTGGGATTTTCAATATGTTTATGTTAAATTTACTATACTTTGAAAATGTATTTATGATGCAGACAATGTATCGGTAAACTTTGTTGAGCACATTTTTAATATATTTATTATGAAATTAGCATAAATGTATATTGATAAACTAAAGTAGGATCTTTAAATGCGCTTAGAAAATTTCCCATTTGTCAAACTCTTGAATGCGCTCATTACGCATTTATTAAAACATTATAGGTCTCGCAAAGTTTATGAAAATAATGTTATTTTCTGAAATATGGTTAAAAGTTGTAAAATACTTATATAAATTACTCTTAGAAAAATATTTTTTTTAACAAAGATTATGTTATTTTCCAGCTCAGTGGCTTGTGGCTAAATAAAACTAAATCAAATCAAGTTTCCTATATTTTAATACAGGAATGTGGTCTTGTAATATATCACAGAGTAATTAAATAGTACTCACTGAATGAAGGAATAAATTATTTTTCAGTACTAATTAATTTGAAGTAATAACTAAAAATTAGTACATAGAAATAATTAAATATTTGTATTGACAAAGTAATATATATATATATATATATAATAAACTAAGTAATTATAATAATACACCCCTTAATTTTGTTTACAAGGAATTTTAATTTTACTTGATATTGTTTGTAGTCACTATTTAAAAATATAAAATGAAATCATGTAATATAAAAATATACAGTACATATTTCGGGTCTAAGAAAATATACACGGTCCTTCAGCGGAAAAAGGAAAGCATTAAATCATAGTACAAACATTAACAAATGTCGTATTTAGTTTTTGTTGTTTACAAAAATTTTACCTTTCTGTTCAATAACAGTATTTGATAAATTTTACACTGTTAAAAACACACTCTTAAATACTTTTATAAATTGTAGCACTAACCGTTCAAACACTAGTCTAAAGTTAACCGCTATTTTTCAAGACGTTTGGATAACGACGAGATTTCCAATCTTATCTTAAGCAAACACTCTCCAGTCCAATTTTTTATATCTAGTGGGTGTGTCTACACGACCGAACGTTTAAATCTTCACATTTTTTTAAAAACAGTACAAGGGTATCAATGGAACTAAGAACGAGACAGCTCTTTTCGCAAACAAAACAGATCTCACCTTCGATTTCGTATTAGCTCTAGAGATGGTTTCATGTTATTAAGAAGGAGACAAGTTGAGCTTTTGCACTAAAATTGCTTTCAGCAAAAACACACTGGACTTAAAGATAGGGTTTTGGGCTATGGATAGAAAGAGTTTTGGTCTACTATAGCAATCAAATCGTTTTCTTTGTCATACGAGGCATTTTAATAGCAAAGATATATGTCAGATTGGAAACTGAAACTATTTTACTATTACCTGCAATTATTATTCTTGAGGAAAATGATAAATTTTAAAAAGACAAATCTTGTACCTATGAAGATGTTGTCACACAAAAATCAGTATAATGTATTGATTGGCCTGCAAGGTCACCAAATACTACTCCTATCCATAATGCATATAACGGGATTGAGTGACAAATCCACCACCAACTACATCTACAACTAGTATAAACAGTTACACATTTGAATAGCCAATTTCCATTAGTATGGAACATTATCTTCCAAACTGACAAATGACACACGTATGACATATCTCAGGCACGTTTTTATGTTTGCATTGAATACCATGGTGATTGTAGCTGTTATTAATTTATCACCACTGAATATATTAATCAAGTGTTCTAATTCTTCCTTAAAACAATGCATTAATTAAATTTCTTAACACTATAATATGATTCCTTTGCCTACATTTTAATCCAACATTTTAATGTCCCAAGTTCATTTCCTTTTTATAGCGTGATTTTATTCTCTCCACTCTACTTCAAGAATTTAGTATTTACATAAAATCAGAAAAATTCTTTGCAGCGATTATGCAGAAAAAAAAAATTCAAGATTTCTATATAAAGATAAGCTTAATAACTATATATATATATATATATATATTATCACATTGTGAATAAATTTTGCACTTTCAAAACTTTTCTTAACAACAAGTACTTACTAGGAATAAAATCAATATATTTGACTATATTTTTATCTTAAGCGAATTTCTTTTATTCATCACTTCATTAATGGCTTTCATCTAGTAGAAATAGTGTACTTTTAAATTAGTGTAGTTTTATTTTATGTTACGATTTACTTTTATTCGCTTAATTTATTTTTATTGTGTCTTTAATGATAACTTATCTTTCAATGTTGTTCCCATCGATCGTGGAATTTCTCATTTTACGCTTTATTCTAAAGGCTTTGTCCTAACAGGATATTGAACCATGCAAATCCTCCTGTTTGATATTTAGGTATAGCTACTTCTTGTTTGAATTTCGAAAACATTTAAATTTCCGTATACCTATTAATTTTACCTCTTTATATTTATGTATGCTAGTCTCTTAAAGTTTCGAGTTATAAAACAGTTATTTCAACATGATATTTTTACATTAAATTAAATCTGCAACTTTTTATCGTCTCTAAATATATGTATTTTTATTATACACACACACACACACACACACACACACACACACATATATATATATATATATATATATACTATGATAAGTTTAAAACAAATAATTTGAAATCTTTTAAAGAGTTTGAATTATTAAGGTTGATATCTAGACCGTCTCCAATGCCCAGTGCTTAGCTACAGTGTGACGTTGAAACCTTCTAAGCGTCACTTTGAAACAGAAAGAATTATACAACGCGGAGCATTTTATTTATTTTAGTATTTATTTTCAACGTAAGAGGATAATTTTATCAAACTAGACAAAACCACCTTATCTTAACAAATCCTTCTAGAACATTTATCCAAATAAATGAAATTTAATGCCGGTAAATTATATAACGGTATATAAGGAGAAGAAAAAACAGATCAGGTACGAAAAAACTTCAAAATTTCTACGTAACTTTTAATTAAAAAAGAAAAAGGGGAAAAAAGAGAAAAAAAATGAAAGCCAGTTATAATAATTTTATTATTTTCAATAACTTTATATATATATATATATTTTTTTTTTTCAATCGAAGTATGGACCTTCATTTACATTGTATTAGTTTTAAATTAAATTTGACTTATAATGTAAATTAACCCGTTAACGCATGAATTAATTTTGCAAAACATTATTAGCTGATTATTTCACTTCTAAATTAATATAGACAACTGACAGTAAAATATATTAACTTAAGCAATTCTCCAGATAGTTTTAAATTTAAAGCCTATACTCATTTATCGACTTTTAGTGTTCTATCGAGAAAACTTCGAGATAGAAAAACTTTGAGATAACAGATTAATTTCCCATTATATGCCAACAAAGATTTCGAAAGTAATGTATTATTCAACTTGATTTAAGTTAGTATACCTGCGCAAAAAGGAAATACATATGCGACAAATGAAAAATCATAAAATGACTATCCAAATTATGAAATAATTAGTAGCAAATAAAACATTCTGGGTTCATTTAGAGTGACGCTATAAACTGCCACTAAAAATCAGAAATCATTCCAAGAAACCACAAAAGCTATGCGCGCCATTTTATTAGTTGTCCTCAAATGAAGACAGTTGGGCGCTAACGAATTAAAGTAATTGAGTTCTTCTTTTTCATCGTAATTTTGGTGAATTGTGTTTAGAATTAGCTGTTAGTAAATGCTTAAATTTGAAACAATTACTCACACACACACAAACACACGCACACACACACACACACACACAGACGCGCGCGTGCATGCACACGCACACACACACACACGTATATATATATATATACATGTGTGTGTGTGTGTGTGTGTGTGTGTGTGTGTGTGTGTGTGTGTGTGTGTGTGTGTGTGTGTGTGTCTACCTATGTTTGTTTAATTTTTAAAATAAAATTTGTACTATGTACACTTTTTTTTTCAGATAATTACAGCAAATTACATGAAGAGTAATCTGAATGGTTTTTAAATCGTTATTTGGTTAAACCTAAGATTGCTCAATGGATAATGTATCGAGCATTAAATTACTGCATAATGTATTTTAAAATATGTTTCAAGAACAATATTTAAAAAATATGTAATTATTTTAAAATTTATTATGAGCATTCTGTTAATATTATTGATGTTTTATAAACCTTTTCATCTATCTTACAGATCTAACTCTACTAAATACGTTACATCAAAAATAAGAAAGATTATCCAGAGTTTGTTATCATTGTAGTTTAAAAACATTTTAGAGGTGCTTAGAAACAAACTACAAACCCATTAAAACCTAATTTTACAGACGACCAGTAACAAGTATTTTTGACCACCAACCCTCCGTTTTATTGTATCATGCAATATTTTGTAATATACGTATAAAACATAGAATTAAAAAGAAATCAATGTGTTCGTTCAATAAATTAAAGAGTAAATTTGTAGCGGATAAATATAATAGTTTTCCAAAAGATAAATTTATAAAACAAAAAAAAATGATCATTTTTTTTTTTTTTTTTTTAATCATAGCATTTAGGAAAAAAAAAACTTTTCATAAAACTTTACTGAATAAATATAAACATAAAAATTCCAAATCCAATACGTTCAAAATTGCGTTAAAATGAAATGTTTGTATAAAAAATGGTAAAATATAAATAAGTTCTAAAAATTTCTTCCACAATTTCAATAGCTTCCGTAAGCTAACTTAATTTATAATGTCGTAAATAAAGAAATTCTTTCTCCTAATGATAAAAGCTTTCTCTGGAATGCAAATGCATGCAGCTTGAAGCAGTTACGTTAAAAGTTTTTGAATTTTCAATGACGTTGTAGCATCGTTCTTTGAGAATATATGTGTTTTTTAGGAAATATGTCAATTATGATAGTATTGCCTATATCATGAATGTTCAATATAAGTTACGATTAAATATTGGAATAAGTTATTATAAAGTTTGATATTTTGTGCTTTCAAAAAATTAGGTTGAAATATTACGTAGTATTATCTTTTATTTAATTATTTTTACAGTATTTTGAACAACGTAGATTTCCACAAGAACGAAAAGTTGGCGTAGATATCACAACACAATTTATGAAAAAAAATTTTTGTTAATAAATCTTACATTTAACCAGAAAATGATTTTTTTAATAATGGCCTAAGCTTAGAAGCAAATTCCTATTCCTGCTTATTGCGCTTTAAAAAAAAAAAAAAAAAAAAAAAGGAAATATAAATCTTAGGATTCAGTAGAATAAGAAATAATACAGAATCAAAGAATATAGAACTAATATAGTTTAGTTCTTTCTAATATTTTTTAGCATTGTTTTTTACTTTGTATTTAAATTTGATAAATTTGCCCAGTGTCACAACGAGCGCTTTCACAAAATATTTACTTCAATATTTTATTCAGATATATATTAATTTTTAAAATATAACATGTTAAAACGGTACATCAATAATTTTATCTACATTCTTTTTTCTAACATTAAAAAGAAATGAATTTTTAATCGGCTTAATAATCAGTTTTTAAAATATATATATTTCTTATTACAGCCAAAATAATAGATAATTATAACTGTGAATTAAAAATTCTAACTGTCAAAAATTACAACTGCAATTTACTTTCAATGTACATATATATAAGTTATACTATGATAGGTGAAAATGAAAGTGGGATGTATAAACAGCATATATATATATATATATATTAACAGTATTAGTAAACAAGAAAGTTTAAATTCAAAACTGCTTAAGCCAAAAATTCAACATTAGCTGTGTTATCGTAATCAGCAGGTGAGAACATAGAAATTGAAAGATATTATGTAATCCTAACAGTTTTCAGAAGACATACCCAGCTAGCATATTCAAAGTTGTTATTCAAAACTTTTAACTAATACTGTAATACCCAAAATTATATCTCTTATCTCAGGTTACCCTGTGAGGTTGTTTTACCAGTAACGAAACGCTTACGTAAAAGCGTGAATCATTAAAAGCCTCGTGATCTCGCACCCAATGAAATTTAATAATAAAATATGCCAGTCTGTAGCAGTCTCTCCTTCAGAAAGGATCACAGAGTTTCGTTTGGGTGTTTATTAATAAAAAATTTTTAAAGTATAAGAATGTAGTGCTGCTTTGACAGCGCTGTTCATGCTATTATTTAAAGAGTGGTCTTTCTACTTTTTATAAATTATATTTATTGTCGTCATTAAATTATGTCAAGTCCAGAGTCGTTGAGAAATTATTGTGTCTCTCTCTTCCCTGTCGTCGTTTTGATTTAAATTGGTTTCATTGGGGAAAAAAGTAAATATATCGTTATTTTATGCGCTCTACCAAGCTAACAGGGTTGTTGATTTTTTGATTTTTTTCAAAAAAATCGACTTTTTTTATTTAAATCGGATTTTTTTTTATTTAAATCAAGATTTATTTGATTTTAATGATTTTTATTATGTAATCATACATTATTGCACAACATTTGTATTTTATTATGTGTATATGTGTCTATATATATATGCACAATATACACATTATCAATTACTTTACTTAAACTATAAAAATATAAATAGTATTCTATTCCCATAGAAAAAATCCATGTAGGCATTTATTACCAATATTTTTATTCAACATGGTATCTTCGTAATATGTGTAATTTTATGACAATCATAAATGCGGTAGTATGAGACACTCAATTGTAACTTTAACTTTGTAGCTACAATAATGTATTGAAATAAAGTAAAATCTTACCCACAGTATTGAACACGTAAAATAACTTTGGAAAAGGATAATTTAATAGGAAAAATGACATAAAACTGAAGCAATGGATTAAGAAAAAGAAATTTTTACTCATAGTTTCTTATCAAAATAAAAAGAATAGAGAATTAAATGGAAAAAAAAATTATATCCTAGAAAATTCTTTCTTAAGTTTAACAAATATCATTTGAATCAAGAAAATTTTTTCGTACTTTACCCATTAATAGAATTCACATTTTCATTACCGTCTTAATACTTTCACTAATCTTTTCCTACAGTTCAGGGGTCTGTTCAGAGACAAACCTGGGTCCATTAAAGGACCTTTAACTTTATATCTTAAACTAGTTGGCATAGGTGGACTCTGCTCAGTTCCCCACCATACTTATGGTCTCATAAATTTCTAGTGCAAGACATATTATAATCATGTTAAAAAAAAATCAATTTGACCAAAGCTTGATACAGTGACAGAAAGAAATCCCCGCCTAATAGGCTATCCATCGTTCACTTCGATATATTTATCTTATTCTAATCTATTCATTTATTTTATCAGGGTCAATTCCGTTGTTTATGTTTCATGTTACTATTTCCAATGCAATAATCCTCAAAATTCATATTTATATGAAAAAATTACAATTTCCATTAATTACAATTAATTACAATTTAAACACTACAATGTAAAATAGGCTATTATTTTTAAAATATCATATGAGACATTGTTAAATGACATAAACTGGTATGAGAGCTACATAAACAAGGAAATATTTTCTTTTTGATTTATCCCCCGCAAGGTGGGCAAAGGCGAACTGGAATATATGTATAACATTAATTAATGAATTGTATACTAATTAAATATTTACAATTCATAAACCAGTGCTTGTATAAATAATTAAAATATAATGAATTATTAAAATATATAATAATATGTATAAAAATAATTAAAAATGTTAAGGTATAATTTATTTTTGTGTTTATTAATGTTGCTTAGTAGCGATGAATCTAAAGTTAAGAAATGAAAAATATTAGTTCGTCTAATGAAATATTTTGTTATATTTTACAAACCTTTTTTTTAAATTTACATAAGAAATAATTAAAAATTTAATTTGTCAAAATTAGATAAACAATTTCATTCCATTAAAGCCAATAACTTTGGAATTTAAGAAAAGTGATTTAAATCAGTGATTTTTTTTTTTTTTTTTTTTTTTAATCAATTGATTTAAATCATGATTAAAATCAGCGATTTAAATCAACTGATTTAAATCACTACAACCCTGCAAGCTAAGCTAGCTTCCAAAAACATATAAGGATATTTTATCTTGAAATTATAACAAAAGAAAACAATAATTTGTTTGATGTAATAGTACTTAAATTTGAAATTAAGCAAGAGTTTTATATTTCAATAACAAAAGTAAAGTACTTTATGCTAGAAATTTATTTTTATAGCAAATTGAAAAAGGATAAAATCACATAGTAGAATGGACATAAACCCACTTTTACCTGTTTAGGAAGACAAAGTAAATAATCTGGTGTGTGATTAACACGACTTTCTCTTACCTTGAAATTTAATACTATAAGTACGGATTGGAGATTAAGGGTTAAGATAACGAGTAATGTTACGTAAACCTATGTTGAAACAATTCAACTTAGGCTTCGAAACAGCTTTATTTGACAAATAATTCTATGTGAGGTGGCTACCGCCCTCCTTAACTCCCTGATTTATTATTATCCATATATTTATAGAGAATTAGAATATGTTATTAAGTTCAAAACTTCATTTAAAATTATTCAGACAACTTTCACACGCATCATTCCTTGAAACTTATCAATCTTGAACAAACAATTCTAGTAACAAACGTATTCACTTAAAAATACACCAATTCGATTGCCTGAAATTATTTGTTTTTAATTTACAGACACAAAAAAAGATCAAATTATAAAACTTGACTTCGGTATTCAGGAAGCCTCAAAACGTGTAAATATACAAGAAACCAATCGATGAATATTTATATTAAAAAAGTACATTATTTACCAAATGGCTTTGAGGAATTAATTTCCTGAGCAGCTTTCCTGGACATGGTAAAACGTTATATAATATTGCATATTATAGTAAAGCACTTCCACTAACAAATAAAAATGAATGTTATGGCTTAATTATTTGCAGCCGTGTATATCTTTTGAAAGTTATGTATACATCACATTCTACAGATCATTTCAATCCTTAATTATAAATCAAAACTCAAACTTTATCTATAAATGAATAAGATTGAATGTGTACTCTCTCTCTCTCACCTAACGCGTACTCACCTAACCAAGTCAGCGATAAAAAACCACTCTCAATTAAAACAGAATATCTGAAGTCATATTTAAGTAGATTTAATCGAATAACATTATTTAACATTTTTAGTATATCAATTTTGAACGTAACAGGGGATGTTATTACTACAGACTGACAAAGACTTGTTTTGAATGCATTAGAGCCTGAATATTTTACAGAATCATTTCATTATTGAATGTCCTTTTCGTCTCGAGTGAAGAATAAAATAAATAAATAAATAAATAATATAAAAAAATCAATGAATAAAAATAAAAATGTATATTTTTCTTTCTAGTTACATGATATTCTAGTAGACTGCTGTTGCTTTCAACACACATATTTAATTATATTTTGATAAACGTTACATCAGACAATCGCCAAACTTCAATGAGTTAGAAAGAGGTTAATTTGAAATTAATATAGCAATTTCTTGTACTTTAACATAAAATGAGAAATTTGAATGTATATATAAATATTTAAAATTTAATTGAAAAGAGACAAATATGAAAAAACAGAAAAAAAATCATTGCAATGTATGGTCATACTGAAAAACATTAATAATGCATTATAAAAAATTAAAGCATCTTTTGCGACTCGAGAGTGGCAAAGATTGATCGTTTGTTTGTAAACATGCCCTTTTCTTATAAGTCACAGTTTGGGGAATAAGTCATCCCGAATCTGTTCTGAAGTTAAGGAAGACAGTCCTTTCCGGTTTCAAGCCTAAAGACAGCGAAAGCGTGTCGTTAACTCTAACATATTTTCAAGACTTAAAAATTAATATTTCCTAATTACTAATTAAATATAAATAAATGGCCATACTTGGAAATATGCTGCATAACACTTTCGGTACGGGTAACATGGTACGGGCCCGTACCGAAAATTTTATGCAGCATATTTCCAAGTATGGCCATTTATTTATATTTAATATATATTCAAAAGTTTCTCTTCAAGTTTTAATCTTAATTTGTTCAAAAGTTTTTTTTGATAGCTCCTATTCAAAGTATTTAAAATTATTTTTATTGAAGTAAAATATATCTCTATCTTCGAGAATCGAAATATGTATTTATTCCTTTTTTTGCTAAAAAAATCAGCCATTTTATTTTCATATATATTGCAATGAGAAGGAATCCATTGTAGAATAGTATTCCTTTTCAAGTTTAAAAACAAACCAAGGTTCTACAGCATTTAAGTCTTGAGAGTCTGTACTGTCTAACTATGTGACTGCTTATATTGTGGAAATACAGTCGGAATGTTTAACGTCATTTTTAGAACCTACCATTCTTGTAAAAGATTGTTAAGAATTTAAATTTTATTTATTTGAAGAAACTTAAAGATTATAAATATATAATTAAAGACTAAAGTTAAGAAAAGATAAAAGGTTAAAAAATGGATTACATCATTAAAGATTAGAAATATATATATATATATATATATTTACGTTAATGTCATGTATTGTTTAACGAAAGTAAAGATAATAGCTAGATACAGTTCCTACCTACAGATAAATTATAATTCTAAAGCGATTAAACGATTTTGTTTTTATTTGGTTACTTAAAATACTTAAAATACAATAAATAACATATTTTTAAAGATCATGAAATGTATTTACTCAAAATATTTGGTGTCTTATTTCAAAATATCTTACACAGATATGTAACATATAAATATAAATAAGTAAATAAATATATATATGTGTGTGTGTAATTTTTATAAATACAATATGAATAAACTGGACTAATTACTCTTCATTATATTTTCATATTTCGAAAGTATAATTCTTATTTCTTATTCTTTAAGAATTAACTTTAAACTAAGTTCCTTAAAATACCTATAAAAAATTACTTTTTCATTTTAAAAATAAATACAGACAATAAAACGTTTCACTTGAAAGGTTCAGAAAATTAAGGGAAATTTCTTTACGCTTCATCTTTCAGAGAATTTGAGGAAGAATGCATAACTTAAAGCATTACCAAAGGTTTTTCGCAAACTCTGCACAGATTTCCACAGGCATAAGCTTTTCACATAAAAATATATAGCGAGGCATTTTATTAAAGCAAAGACGATTTTTATGAGAAGAAAATTTTAGCAAAGCAGTGAATTATGATTTAAGCGCTGAGGATGCCATTATTACCAAAAAATATATTATAAACGTTACCAAAAAAAAAAAAAATCATTTATTTATTTATTATTATTATTATTATTATCATCTTTCTTTTCTTTTTCGTTGTACAGAAATATTATAAATAAAATTATCATGCTAAATTTCACGCAGATTTAATATAACTTTCTGTATCTGCTTTTTATTATCAATATATATATATATATATATATACAGGGGCACATTTTGATGTTTATTAATTTATGAAATAATGAAGATATAAACAAAATTATGGCATTTATACATAGAATAATTCATATATTTTCATTTATAGTGAACGTTGCCATAGAAAATTATCTCTTCTCATTTGAAAGTCATAAAGAAATTTACGTTTTTTTTTTTTTTTTTTTTTTTTTTTTAATATCTTTATGTGTTATTAATTGTATGTTTTTCTCTTTTGTTTTTGGCAATGATTAGAATGCAGTGTTTCGTTTAGTTTTGACGTGTTCGTTCGATGTTTTATTCGATCGGAAATTGATGAGAATAAGAATATCACAAGAGAAAGCATAGATGTTATGGTGTTTCATCGAAATGAAATCAATAACACAAACACAGAGTAATTGCAGAAGGGTATGCCAGAAAGATCTTCCATCAAGAAACATCTAGTGGTGGAAAAAGAAGTTTCTAGAAACTGGAAGCATCTTAAATAAAGACGAATATCGAACGGCAATGCACAAGTGATTCTGGAGTTGAGCGTGTCAGAAAGACATTCTTACTCAGTCGCCGGAGATCTCTGAGGTCTGCGGCAAGAGAACTGAATATGACAGTTTCGGCTGTGCACAAGATTCTTCGGAAAAGATTAAGACTGTATGCTTATAAAGTTCAAATTTTTCAAGCCTTGGAACCGTGCGTTAGGTCTGGGAGAACGAACTTCGCAATGTACAGTCGGGGGGAAAAAAACGCAGCACTCGACGTAACTTCGTTGCTAATAGATGTAGAAAAATGTAATAGGTATCATTCGACAGGGAATCATGAGTAGTTTCAGAAAATGAACTGCAATTTTGAATTGGGGACCGTCTATACATTAAAACACGCACCAACTTTGATTTTTTCAATGGCAATGCCTGGGAATCAATGGAATTCCTGGGATCGCGACAACGCGAAAAAGTATATTGGTTGCATATTTTACTTATTTTTTCACAGAGTTATAAGCGTTCAAAGTTTGAAGGTGCTAATGTTAAATTCATATTTCAAACTTTTATTATAATCTTCACAAAAAATAACTTGATCGATATAATTTTTTTTACGAGATACAGTGAAGAAACCCAAACATATACCATCATTACTTTTGATTCTGAAAAATATTTTTAATTTTGAAAAATATTAATAAATTCATATTCATAAAAATTATGAATAATGACCTATATTAATTTTTACATAAAATGAATCCTAATGCTGAAAAATATGGGTGTGCAAATTTGCAGCTCATTCCAGTTATTAGTTTTCGAGATATAACTAAATCTTTCTTTTGGAATGGTTTAGGGGGCCGTCTCTTATAAAGTTTTGCATGAGATAACGAATCAAATCTTAAAAAATAACAAGGAAAGTTAAACAAAATATGTTCATTTTTTATTTACGGGTCAAATTATATAACAACAACGTCAAACACAAAGAAATGAAATAAATGTGAGGATTTTTAGACATTAATGTTAGCATAAAAAATTCCTGTTTTCTAAAGAAAACAAGCCCCGCCTTCATCGTTTTTCAAAACAAAACAATACAAAAAAGAAAAGTAAATGTGACATTGAGTATTCATGTTAAACCCCTTATTTTATGTTGACAAAAATATGCACAAGTGGTATTTACTTCATCGATTACTGGTGATAAATTTTGAATGTTTTAAACGAACACTAGAAGAAAAAAAACTAAAAAGGCGGGGTTTACTGTTTTAAATAGAAAAATTAGTAAATTTAAAAACTGTCAATAAAAAAAAAAAAAAAAAACGAATGGAATTGGAATGCAAGACAGACTTGTAAAATCGTTTCTTAACTACCGTCATAGTTAAAAGTTTAATCATTTGCTTCATATATTGCTTTATTTTTATTTATTTATTTATTTTGTAGAGGGGAGGATTATTATTTTAAGGATACTTTAGTCTTTAAAATTTTACAATATATTTTAACTTTATATATTTTTAAAAATATATTTTTACTTTTATAAAAATATTTTAACACTTTTTGTGACCGCAGGATTTTGTAATTTTGAATCCGTCTAAGGGCGTTATTCTCTCAAAATAAAGTATTTCAGAACAAATTTTCTGTATTCACAATTATATTACAAATGGAAATGCAGTATAATTATATTCTTTCTAATCAATATATTTCTATCCATAGTATATTTTATTTCAAAAATTCAACACTGGGTACACACTTAAGAAATAGGTAGCAAACAAATTACGAAAGAAAGGCCCACTAAGAGAGTTACAGATTTTCAAATGACGTGAATCTACGTCAGCAGTCGCGAAAGGGTTAAGAAATTATATTTTCATAGAAATTATAAAACGAATCGTACAGTTCCAAAAAGTTCAACTGGCCCAAAACTGGTAATTGCGATTAAAATTGTTTAATATTTACTCCATGAACCCTTACAATAATTTATTTGAAAAGATTTAGTTTATGCGTTGTTGTTTATATATATATATTATTTCATTTCGTATTTTATGTTACACCTACGAAAGAAAATTTAAGCTTTATTGGTGATCACTACAGCCATAATAGACGGTTTTACTTGAAAAATATTGCACTTCTTTCAAAGAGTACAGTCTGGACAAATCGCAAGTATAATGTATTTAAATAGACCTAAAATTATTTTAAAAAGTACTGATGTATATACAAATCTAAGAAACTGAATTCAAGATAATAAAGAAACTTCAAAAGGATCAATCTTTTTTAAATTTTTATAATTATTTTTTTCCTGAAAGATTTCCGATGTAAAACATTAAAATTTTGTCTATTTCTTATAGGATATTAATTTTATTTTTCTACATTTACAGATAACATTCCTAACACATTTTTGATTGTAACTCTATGGATACTAAAGATAAAGTATACAAATAGTATACTTTTCCGCACTGCCAGACTATCAGAAATTCGAATATGAAGTCAGAATTGGGTGTTGATATTGAAAAAAGCAAAGTTGGCGCTCATTTCAATGTGTAGATAACCCCTAATTCAAAATTCGACAGCATTTTCAAAAAGTGCAATTAATTTCCTGTTGAATGATGTTTATTAAATTTTTCTGTGTCAAATAATAATGAAATTACAGCGAGTGCTGCGACTTTTTTTTCCCCGACTGTACATACTAGGGAGGATAGAGGATGATGCTGAATTTCTTAATCGCATAATGTTCTCCGTCGAAGCTTGTTTTCAACATTCTGGCACAGTAAATGGCCACAATGCCTGCATGCAGGGATCTGAAACCCCCCATGAATACCGTGAGGATCAAAGGGACTTCCAAAATTTAATGTGTGGTGTGCACGTACGTACGACTGTGTTATTTGCGCTTTTATATCACTAAAAAGACACTCACATCTGTTATTTACATAGACATGTTCAAAAATTTCCTATTTCCACAACTCAAAGAGCTTCAGTCACATGTCATTTTGCTACAAGATGGTGCACCACCTCACTAGCGTCACCATCGTTCGTAGTTTTTTGAGCTACCATTCCCACAAAGATCAACTGAGCGAAGTGGCCCAATTTCTTGGCCACCCAGATCACTTGATATAACACCACTGCACTTTTTCCTTTGGGAATTCGTAAAGGACATCGTTTACAGGAGGGATGCGTCGATTGTTGATGACTTAAGGTCAGGTTTACAGCCGCAGTAGCCTATGTGGATGC
This sequence comes from Salticus scenicus, assembly GCA_963930645.1. Taxonomy (NCBI): domain Eukaryota; kingdom Metazoa; phylum Arthropoda; class Arachnida; order Araneae; family Salticidae; genus Salticus; species Salticus scenicus. The sequence continues at coordinate 138,493,124 of OZ005648.1, forward strand.
CAACATGCTTGCCCGTACCTGGCGCGAAATTGACTACCGTATTGATAGTCTCCATGCGACGAACGGCGCACATGTGGTAGCCCACTGACAAGGGCCATAAAAGTTTTTAAATCTATCTAACCATTAGTGTTATCAATATAAATGTAGCTTCATTATTTTATGAATTAATAAACATCAAAATTTGTCCAATATTTTTTAGGCTCCCTGTATATATATATATACACAGAATACATTGAATATGTAATTAAAAAATCCATTTTAGATTAGTAATCATAGTCCGCATTTCTTATATTTGCACGGACTTAAATCGTTTAAATACAAAAATAACTTTGTTTGACTATTTCTAGATAGGCTATTTCCTTACGTCATAATGTCGTTATGAAAAAGTGTTTAATATTCAATTTTTTCGCATTACTCATAGGCTACATGGAGTGTTTTGCAAGTCTACTTCACAGCTTATACTTTTTGATTTTTTTATTACTCGCATATCAACTCCCTCAATGGTACATACGATTTGTTATTAAAGGAGTTATATATAATATAACTGAAGCAATAGTATCGCAAAATATTTAGAATTGTCCAGAAGATTGTTTCTTTAAACACATATTTGGAAATTAATTAAGCTGTGAATAAAAGAATGTGCATAATTATACTCCGTAAACTGAAATCATAGTTATATATTAATCAAAACTATATCGGTAAAAATATTAACAATTTATTGTATAAATACTCCTTAATACTCCTTTAAGCAAGTGGAAGTTTATTTGTACAAAAATAGTTAGTGTAAGCTAACAAAATATTTCTTTAGATTATATATACTTTTATAAATGATTTTTTAAAAGTTTCATAAGGGAAAAGAAGATCAGACATTTTATTATACGTGATTTTTCAATATTTTACGCAAGCTATCAGATTTAAACCAATTTATAGCACACATGAGGATAATAAACTTTCCTAAAACTGTGATATCACATGCTTTGAGGGCAATGCTAATAAATCTTTCATAAAAAAAAAAAATGTATATATATATATATTACTTTAACTTTTATAAGTTTTTCAATATAGATGCTAGTGAGATTTTTTTTGTCATTATAATAAATTTTAAATATCACCAAAATTTTTCTCTCTCTCTCTCTCTCTCTCTCTCTCTCTCCCTCTCTCTCTTTATATATATATTAATGACATTTTAAAAGTTTGCTTTTCTAAACGAATAGGGGATAGTATACTTCTAATATACTTTCTAATATAATTCCTCTTTTCTAAACGCAAATTAAAACATTTTTATGCTAGTTAACACGAAATATTCTCATATCATTATTTACTATCCGAATTTAATTATTTTATCCTTTGGTAATGTTAAATGCCGTTTTAAAAGACTCCAAATTATTAAACTAAGAGAGTAATAACTTAGTACAACTAAAATAATTAAGTAATTCTTGTGATAACATTTAAGAAAAATATATTATCTTATACATTATGCTTTATGTTTAAAAAATAAATAAATAAATAAACAAAAAAGAATAAAATGTTTGTAAAATTCTGCATAATATATAAATTTTACAGGCAATATTTTTGAAAATGGTCAGACACTCATATGAAAATGGACAAACACACAAAACTACTAAAAGATTTGTAAAATCCAAAAAATACGCATCTCTCAAAAACTATTAAACAATTGTCAAAACATATTTTTCTAGAATAATTACCGCCTAAATTAATAATAATCAGGTAAGATTAGGGAATTGCGAAAGTTAAACTGCAAAAAAACATCTTATTTAAAAACAAGGAAATAATCTCCTGAATGAGTTTATCACCAATATATAATATTTATTATTATTTTTTTTATTATGATAAAATTATATTTTAACAGGTAATTATATAAACCACAACATAATACATAAATACATATTTATTGAAACATGGCTAAAAGTTTTTAATTCTGCTTTTCCTTTTAACATTTCCGTAAGATTAAATTCAAAGTACAGGCTGTTCAGTAGAGTACACCCCTATTTCTAAATTAAAATCTCTACAGCAAATCTCAAAAGAAAAATGAACAAAGGGATATGCCAACTGGAAAAGCTATAAAACTTTGTATACACAGGGGTAGTAAGAAAAGTTTCCAACAGATGGTGTTGTACTCTGCAATGACAGGTATAAATCTGTAGAATACTTAATGCCCGGCGTGATAATGTTCAAGCATTGAAACGTGAAAGGAGTTTAGTGTAGCAAAGCAAATTGTTGAAGTCATGCATTACAATGAACGTTTATTTATTTCTAGTGCCATATCTCTAGTGCCACCACCTGTTCGCAACTTTAGTTACTAATTTCAAAGCTTCTGTGTAAATTCTTGAAAACTTTCACAATAATCATACTTTTGTTCCAAACATCTATCGATGTTTGTTTTAAGCATTTTATTATTATTATTATTATTATTATTATTATTATTATTATTATTTTAAAATGGGTATACTGTCCTTAAAACGTTAAATGTTTAATAAATTCTGCTACATGATGCATACCAAAAAATCTATTAAAAATAATAATAATAACAAGCCTAACTTAAATAATCCACTTCAACTAAATTTTCTTAATAAAATTGAATGTAATAAAAATGAATTATTTTTTTCTTTAAAATGTTCATCATAATAACTTTAACTGAATTTTCTATTGGAGATGAAATAGTGCATATAAATTTGTTTTATCAAAATAGCATATGATAAAAATGATTGAAATAATAGAATCCAATAAATCTACTAAATTACATTATGGATATTTATATTAGTTGAAACATTTTATTCCTTTTTTTTTTCATGCCATATAGTAATGATCATCACCATTTCTTTAATATGTTAAAATGTGAAATAATTTGAAAACAAAATGTAACTGATTTGCATTTACTTCTCATTAAAATAAAATATTCAATTTTTCATCAATATACACTGTTTCAAATAATCGGAGCCATCTGTGAAAATTATATATATATACTAGCTGTTCCGACAAACGTTGTTTTGTCGTATAAATTATTTCTAGAGAATATTTTGCTAGAAAAAAATAACTAACTTATTGTAACTGTGTTAGGATGTGGTATATAAGTGGAAGATGTATGGAGCGCTGTGAACGGTGAAAGAATATAAAAATAACAAAACACCAATCATTTATTTTTTAACTTATTAAAATTGATTCTTTAAAATTATATACATATCGCTACTTATAACAATATTACTAAAAAACAATATCATTCCCTTAATGCAACAGAGTGTACCATATTTTTTGTTATCCCATCTTTCGCCAATACAAACAAACTGGATGGTTTGCCCAATCGAGAGCCACGTATAATTGTCCGTGTGAAAAACATGATGTGCTCAAATCTAAGCCACAGACAGACATCGTTTGGCCCTGAGACTTATTGATAGTCATTGCAAATGCCAATCTAATTGGAAATTGAGGGCGTTTAAATTGAATTGGCACATCTGTGGGTATAATAGGAATTCGCAGTAGTAATATATTTTCACCTCGGAATTTGTCATTTAAAATGATTGCTTCGATACTATTTTTCATTAATTTTTTTATGACTAATCGCGTGCCGTTGCACAACCGTGGTGGGTTCAAATTACGAAGCAAAATAACCGGAGATCCAACCTTCAGTTGTAAAATATGCGGTGGCATGCCTGGTAAATCCAATGAGTTTAAAAACTTTGTTGGATAATTTACAGCTTCGGTGGCATCGCAAACTGTATCATTAGATTTGTATGACACCAAGTCTCCTGGTAACAAATGTTGTATCTTGAGATTCAATTCGTTGACGTCCACATTTTTTGCTACTAAAATTGCTCTTTCTGCCAGCCACTCATGATTTGTGTATCGTCTGTGTACATCGGGAAATATCTGGTCAATAAGAGCATCTTGAGAATCAATGATTGTGCAGAAATCGGTCGGTAATTTTATGCATCCAGTTTCATCTGTAGTAACTTTTCCATCGCCGATATCTAACAATTTTTTTGAGAATGTTTCAGCGGATGGATCTTGAAGCTTTTGAACGCACAAATTTACTTTCAGTTGTACTTTTTCAACATTAAGCCACAATGACGATGATTTTAAGCACGCGTTGATCTCATCAGCGTATGTTGAACACGGAATAACGGGAAATGATTGTCTGAAATCACCTGAAAAGAGTAACAGAGTGCCGCCAAATAGTTTGTCGTTGTTTTTTATATCTTTCAATGTCCTGTTCGACGCCTCAATCGAATGTTTGTGTTCCATAGGGCATTCATCCCAGTTAAGAATTTTACACTATTTCAGCACTGTGGCCATGGACGATTGTTTTTTTATGTTGCACACTGCGTCTGGGTTATTTTGAATATTTAGTGGCAGTTTAAATAATGAATGAGCTGTTCTGCATCCATCCAATAAAGTTTCCGCAATTCCAGATGATGCAACAGCCAATGCGATGCCATTATTTGATCGTATTTCGGCGAGAATTAGCGAAATAAGGAATGTTTTGCCAGTTCCACCTGGTGCACCCCCCAAAAAATGAATCCACCTTGTCCTGGCAAAACTGCGAGCATGATGCGGTCGTAAATGGTTCTTTGTTCTTCATTCATTAGTGGGACATTGCGAGCAACAATCGCTGTCATTTCTACAGTATTGTATTGTAGTTCACGATTCAATTCAGTGCTTATTAAATCAGATGCATTTCGATTTGTTGAATGCATACCGAAATGACTTAGTGGTAAGTTGGCAATGATAATGCAAAGATCTTCAATAGCAATCAATGCTTCATTGTACATAGCGTCACTGAATACTATCGTTAGATCGTTGCACCGTGAACGATGTTGATGCAATATACCATTAGTCATTGAATCTTTGTGATTATCTCATAATGTCTCTGCTCGGGCCGAGAAACATGTAGTCAACACTATAACGAATAGTAGACGAATTTGTTTTGCTGTACAGTTCAGTCCTATTTCAGCAAGCATACACTCCCACTGGTTGTCGTCTTCCAGCAAGCCGAGTGCAAGGCATGCATCTTTATACGTTGGATACTGTTGTCCATTCACTTTACGTAAATCTTGAAATGACAAAGGGCCGATGACATTAACCAATAACAGTCGAAGATAAAAGCACTCAGTCTGCCTTGGATTGACCGTAAATACTCGTGCCAAGGTGTTTGATTTGAATAAACCGGGACATGCATCAATCGGCGTGCCTTGCTTGCGGGGAATCCATTTTTTTGTTGGAGCCCATGTGAAATAGCGTGGTACTTCTTAATAGATTAATGTCCGTGCAAAAGCACCAAAAGCATCCGCACGATTACACAATTCAAAAAATTCGGTGAGTGTAGTTTTTGGTGGATTTATAGCACGATCAATCGCTGTCTCGCTCGTGAAATATACGCGCTGGCCATTTTCAAGATGGACGGCTAAATGAATAACTGCTGGATCCCGTTCATGGATTGGGAAACCAAAGATACGCCAAACAGCTTCATTGGAGCTCACGTACCGGCCAGTTTGGTAAAGTGTTATTTCATCGTTGTTATTCACCAGAGGAGCATTCACATTGGTATTTTCAACTCGAAATACAGCCATATCACTGCCTTTATTCACATACTTGCAAATGTATTTGATGCTCTTCACTGAACTGCAGAACTGAACATTAATATGAGCATTGAATGTTTTGCTCAGCAAAGGCGAATATGGGACCACCCATCGGTTATCAATGTCAATATCTATGTTGTTGACATAGATGAACGCCATAGATGATAAGATTGTCCGCCATTATCGAGAATTCTTCGACGATATATTGGATATCCGTCAACATTTGTGATCGTGAAATTTTTCGGAAAAATTTTAGTACATTTTCCATCTGCACAAATAATAATGGCCTAAAAATTCATTTTTCATTTTAACATAAAATAACTCCGTCGGATATTGACGAATATTTTAAAAGAATATACCATTTTAACTAATTTTAACATTTTAACAATATTTACGTTGAAGAAATATTTTAAACACTTACGGTTAAAAATTCATTTTTCATTTCAACATTAAATAAATTCTGACATCGTGTTTACGATTCTAAAATATTAACTTTGAAAAAAAAATATTTTAAACACTTCGTAAGATACGGTTACGATTCTAAAAATATTAATTTTGAAAAAATATTTTAAACACTTCGTAAGATACGGTTACGATTCTAAAAATATTAATTTTGAAAAAATATTTTAAACACTTCGTAAGATACGGTTAAAAATTCATTTTTAACACGCTTTTATTAGCTTCACCTGTATGTATGTATGTATGTTTGTTTGTTTGTAAATTCTCTGGGAGCAAACAAAAAATTTATATTGTAAAAAAATACTTTCTCTACGTGAACGATGCGGCGTCGAGGTAAGGCGCCGCTCTACGAATCTAAAGGTCCAGCGTTCGATCCCCGTTAGGGGAGATTTTTAAAAATGATTTTTGTTAATTCTAAGTTATTTTAATTAAAGATTTAAATGTATGTAAATATTACGGTGTGTCACTCACACGATTTTCTCTTACTCTGAATTTTAATACTAAGATAGATATTTCGTGCTTTTTAGTTCACATTTCTATAAAAGAGTGTTCTTTAATTTTTTAAAACTATAATATTATTCATTTCAACATTAAATAAATTCTGACATCGTGTTTACGACAACTCACGCCATCTAGGTAGAAAAGTTGTTGAAAAGTTGGTTAAAAATTAATTAGGAAAGAACTAATTAAGTTACAACTTTCATTTGTAAATCTAAACCATTCTCGAATCCACCTGAAGACACACAAAAAATTTCATTAAACTCAGTCCAGCCGTTTAGGAGGAGTTCAGTGACATACACACGCACAAAAGAAATATATATATAAAGATATATTATTTTATAGTTTATTTGTATAATTTGTAAATATAATATAATATATATATATATATATAACCAGTTATTTGGTTAGTTGTAAGGCGACAAAGGCGCCCGAAAAAAAATGATAATTTCATTTTATTTATTTATCAGTTCAAATAATTCATTTGCTAGCAAGGCCGTGCGAAATTTTCTACTTATCTCTTCGTTACCTTTGAAATTTAAAATTATTATTATTAATTCATAGACGTCATTTTTTAGATCATCACGAAACCAAACAGACGCAGATTTAATAATAATAATAATAATAATATATATATATATATATATATATATATATATATATATTACGTGAAAGCATATTACATTTTATGCTTAAAAAAAATGGCAATAATTAAAAATTTAATTGTCTATTTTAAATCTTTGTTGTTGTTTTTTTTTCATATTTTAATTAATTTTAAAAATCCCAATCAAAATTCGTTACAAATAATATACCAAATGAAAGGGGCGATTTTTCTTAATCCTTTGAATTAAACACCTTATCCATCGGACAACTAGATTTTTTTAATTAACTGAAGTATAAAAATTAGGTTGCATTTAGCTTTTTTTAGCATGACAGAGTCAGTCAGCCAGTGATGAGCGTAACTATATATGGTAATGTAAGTTCAGTTAAATAGTCTAAAAGTATTTCGTACTGGAAATTAAAATTAAACATATTAAGATTTTTTTGTTATGATGTTAAGATTTTTTTTTTTTTTTTTTTTTTTTTTGTTTCATATTTATATTTATGTATATAAATATCCCGCCGATGACATGCACTTATTAAAAATATGAAACATATTTACACAATACAAGTTAGGAGATTAAATTTTTAAGGTTGTAGAATTTGCAAAAGATTGACAAATAAAGAAAATAACTAACTAAATCACAAAATATATGTATAAATAAAAATATTAAAAATAGAAAATATACGTTTTTCTTTTCTTCTTTCATCATTAAAAATAATACAAGCACAAAAGAAGTCTTAAGGGTTACGCTTAATTTACTTCTTATGTGTTTCATTAATAATTATGCCTTCACTCTGAGACTGTAAACATCGCAGAAACGTGAGCAAAATAAAGTATGTTATTCTTTCTTTCTTTTTTCTTAATTATTTAACACTGAACTTATAAAAAAAAAAAATATTACAAATTTTATACTTAGTAAATTTTTCAGGCGGGATTTTTCCAGATTTCTGTAGTTCACTGGTGTATATATATTATTATATTATATTTTGTTAAACATCCATACATTTTACTTTGAATTTTTAAAATATGCATGTAAATGATTTTAGACTTTACCAATTTCTTAGGCAGAATTTTTGCGAAATCCTTTACTGCACTGATGTAGTCATTTTCTCATGTTTATTTTATTTTACTGCCTATATGATATTTAACAAATTGTATTTTGTTCTTCTTTTTTATATTATAGTCCCGAAGACTTTATAGCATGAATATATATTTCGATATTTTTAATTTTTTAACTACAAAAAGTCTATATATATATTTGCAATATTTATATATATTTGCGTATTTATATATATTATATCAAGTTGTATGCACACACACATACACACATATATATACACAGTAGAATCTCGTACAACGCGCTCCCACAAAACGCGATTTTGTATAACGCGACGAAAAATCTGCGACTATTACTCATACAACGCGATAAAGAGTCTCGTATAACGCGTAAGATAAAGGAAGCACGTGAAGACATCTTTTCTACTTTCAACTTTTTCAAGGTTACTTACTTTTTCACTGCAGATAAGGATTGCTCCGTTACTATGCCAACACCCGACGCTCTTGGTCTCATTGCGAAATGAAATCGTCTGATCAATGTATGTCTCCTATAACGTGATTTCCTAATACGCGGAATGTATCCCCCGCGTTATAGGAGAGTCTACTGTATATATATATATATGTATATATGTATAGGAATATATAAATGTAGAAATATATAAAAAATGAATGAAATTAAACCCCAAAAAACACTGAGATCTTCATCAGGGAGGCCCCTCAGTGTAGAGGTGAACGAGAAGTTTCTGAAAGGATAGTAGCTATAAGCTAATAACTATCCTTAGCCCCCAACTTCTCATCAAACAGAAAACCACCAATAACTGGATAGAAATCGTCTGATTAATGTATGTCTCCTATAACCTGATTTCCTAATACGCGGAACGTATCCCCCGCGTTATATGAGAGTCTACTGTATATATATATATATATATATATATATATATATATATAGGAATATATAAATGTAGAAATATATAAACAAATGAATGAAACTAAACCCCAAAAAACACTGAGATCTTCATCAGGGGGCTTTAGGATATAATTCTTTAGGATATATTTTTCCAGAAATATTTTCGAAACAATTACAGTTAAAAACAATTAAAAATTATTAATTTAATTGTTTTTAACTGTAAATGTTTCGAAAATATTTCTCGATAAAAATATATCCTAAAGAATTAATTTTAAACCGTACAGATACTGATAAAATTTCTTTCCTAGATTTAAATATAAGGATAAATGAAGATAAATGGCTCATTGGATTATATGATAAAAGAAAGGATTTCAATTTTAAAGTTAATAGTCTTACTAATTGGTTTTCAAATATCAGTAGAAAAGATTAAAAAAAATATTACGTTCGCACAGATTAAGAGAATTCGTACTATCTGCAATAATGAAGAAGATTTAAAATATGCTCTTGAAGACTTGAAAAGTACCTTGCAAATTAACTGTTACCCGTCCCAATTTTTAACTGTGAGTTTCCAGAGTTTTCCTATCTCGGTTTGTTCTACTTCCTCATTCAAGGGCGATATTTAAGTACCGACGAGTAGCCCCGTCGGACGAAGGTAGTTTGTTTTCCAGATGAAGGGTTGTATTTTTATTTCATTCTATACTTTCTTGTTTACCTTCAGTAATTCTTTATTGTATTGTATATATCTTTTAAATGAATTGATGTAATTTTCTAACTTTTACAATTTGATAATTTGATATTTTTTTTTTTTTTTTTAGTATTTTTATTCATTATATGTATGTTTGATTTCTCTTCAGTTATTGGTGGTTTTCTGTTTGGTGAGAAGTTGGGGGCTAAGGATAGTTATTAGCTTATAGCTACTGTCCTTTCAGAAACTTCTCGTTCACCCCTACACTGAGGGGGCTTCTCTGATGAAGATCTCAGTGTTTTTTGGGGTTTAATTTCATTCATTTGTTTATATATTTCTACATTTATATATTCCTACATCTAAGTTTTGCATTTCGCGGCAATTTTGCGCATTGGTTTGTAATTCTCCTATTGGTTTTTCTAATCTGTAAAACTTATATATTTATGAATTCCTGTCAATTGTTTTCTCTCTCTCTCTCTCTCTCTATATATATATATATGCAAAATAACCAAGGATAAATAAAAATTAATCCCAAAACATATGAGGGCCTTCCTCATGGGAGCTCCTTCATGTAGGGAATGAAAAATTTAGCCAAAAAACACGTTTCTAGCCCCCAACTTCTCAGAGGTGGAAGCAAGACCATACAACGAACGAATTTGATTAATACGCATAAAAATCATATAAATTCGTAAATGAAGTATCATTGTAAATACATGAATATAAATAAATACAAGGACAAACTTAAATAGTCAGTAGTTTCAGGAAAATTGAACCCACCCCCCTTCAAAAATAAATAAATAAATAAATAAATAATTAAAATATTATATATATATATATATATATATATATAAAGAGAGAGAGAGAGAGAGAGAGAGAGAGAGAGAAAGAGAACCCGCTTCTGCTAGTAGGGCCTCTTACCAGCTCTTAATTGTCGCCCGAAATGTATAAAAAAAACCTTAAGCAAGATTGTAATCAATAAGACTGAAATGTTTACTGAGCGGACAGCAGGATAGCGTTTGACAGTTAATATGTTTTTGAGATTTTTCAGAGCGAAATTCAGGTCAAAATTGTTATTGCAAATGGTGGTAATGGTGTAAATTTTAAATTGTTATTTTCTCTAAATTGTTTTATAATATTTATTATTATTATTATTATTATTATTATTTTTGTATGGCTAATTATTATATTTACTTACTGGTCATTTTAAAATACAATTTATTTATATATGAAAGGGAATATTTTATATATATGCAATTGTAATCAATTTTGATATATATGCAATTTATATATATATATATATATATATATATATATATATATGCAATTTTTATATATATGCAAAAAAAGTATGACCTTGAAAAATAGTTACTTTATAGGAAAGTAATAAATATACTTTAAAAAACATTAACTTATAAACATTTGAAATTAGAAACTTATGAAAAAATTATAATAATCTAATAAATATACATTTAACAAAGGTAATTTCTAAAAGAGTAATAAATACGTCACATTGATTTTGAAATGTCCTGACATTCGAATGAACTCGGACTAAATTTCTCTATTAACACAATTTATTGAAGTTCTGCAGACATCGATAATTTATGCTAAATATGACATACTCTAAAGTTTAATGGATGTTAATGATGGATAAACACTCGCATTAATAATAATGTCTCAATATTTATGTCAATATGCAAAATTACTGCAATTTCCAGTTTATACAAATCTTAAATATCTTATAATATGTAGATTAATGAAATGTTAGATAAGGAATTTACCGAAAATATTGAAAAATCTAATTGGGAATTAAAACTTCCATTATAATAATAAGGAAAACTATCATTTTATAGATATCACAGAACTTATTTCTTCAATTTCATTCTATACAAGAGCCTAAATTACTGTTTAATAACATGCACAATTTTTTAATCATTAGCTTTTTATAATAAAAAAAAATACTCATGGAATTTAATGTAGTTTTAATGTGCAGATGCTAACATGTAGCCATGTAGAAAATCATAGAAGGTGGTTACTGGCATCGCCATCTATCCACCGACATACACTCAGCACCAGCCAATCGCGATTTATTTTCATAATTGTTATCATATAAATAAAATTTGGTGCATTTATATGAATATAAAGTTTGGTGCATAGAAATTGCGCATATAAATATAACTTTTGGAGCATATAAATATAAAATTTAGTACTTGTAAGATGAAATTTAGACTTTCTATTCACGGGATAAATTTCAGCATAGCGGTGTTACCAATTGGCCTATATAAACTAAAATTGAATTCATATATTGTTCCATAATATCCCTCTTATATGCAATATTTTGTGCAGTTATATGCAATAGAATCTGATATGTAACCATTTAGTTCACATAAAATATTGCCGCTCAGCAAGATCAATTATTGTCCGATGTGCAGCCAAATTGAATAAGCATAACATTTTATTATGGTCTTTACACATATCAAGTTTCATTCGATTATACACAATAGAGCTTGAGATGTGGCCTTTGCGTAAATGGGTGAATACGTCACTTGTATATTGTTTTGCTCAAAATCTGAAAGGCACTGATTTATGTCATGGTGCAACCACACATAAATTTATATGAAATATGGTACATTAGTTTTTGAGGTACAGTTGACACAAAATTTTTGTTACACACATGTAAACACACAGAAAGCGGCACAGACATACAGAAAAACAGATAATTTAAAAAAATGTTCAAATCGTATTTGAACATCTCAAAACAAGTACATCAATCGAAAATCAAAACTCGAAAAATTTGTACGAATCCAATACGTTCTTCTATTGAATAATAATAATGATAATAATAATTCCTATATCATATAGACAAGGAGCCACGGTTTCACTGATTTTTGTAATAATGAAAAATAAAATTAGATCGAAAAAATTCAGATATTATAAAATGTTTGAATCTTCTTAAAAAAAAAATTAGAAAAGTTTCTTTTAGAATTTTTTGTTCATCACTACTGATATTGAAAATATGACTTTTACAAAACACTTTATATTAATAAATATAATAACTTTTTTGCTTTAATTTCTTTTTCAAGGAAGAGAGGAACTCGTTTTATCACAATAAAATATAAACACTCTCTTAAACTTTTCTATTTATCTTAACTTCTTAGACATCAGATTAAATAATGATGAAAGCTTACTTTGTCCGTATTCTTTTGTTCGATATCAGGTGGTTTCTGTATCTTAAATTAAGATAAAACAGCTGAAAGAAAACACCGAGTAAAGAAAAATCGATCAATAGTGACTTATACAGCACAGTTTATTTTCAAGCAAAATAAAATCGTAGAACATATAACTAATCTATTTAAATCATCCTAACATAATTTACATGTGTGCTAGATTGTACAAGAACCACTTAATCTGTAATCCACTATATTAATAAATTCATCCATGACTACACATATTCACAATTACGTTATACGTATCGAACACAGTTAAACCTAAACAAAATGTTAAACATACACATAATTTTTTATTTGATGATAGCAATACGCTTATTTACAATAACTGAGAATTTATTAAAAATGCAACATATTTACAATATTTTCAAAATTTAATGGAATCAGTCCGTAAATCCTTGAAATATATTGTACATGCGTTTCGTGCATTGATAATTTCATTAAGTAATGTTTCCATCGTTACGGAAGATAATAAACAACTTATCAACAACATCTTATCAAAAATGATAAGAACATATGTAAAGCCTCCTACACAGTTTTATCGTGATGTTAGGAATTGTAAAAGTTTAAAAGGATATATTTAGAAATCATTACTTAGGTTTTGTTGGTTAGATTAATTTAATACCGGGAGAATTTATAAATTTCCTGATAAATATTGGTTGCACTTTATGATGTGTTGATTTAAAATTTTGTGAATAAACATGTTGTTTAGGTTGCGAGTTTTAAAAGAGATTTGGCTTTCGATGAAGTTTTGGTGTTTCAGATGGATTTGATAGATGAAGTACAATTAGGGTAGTTCTTAAAAAGTCTTACAAAGTATGATCTATTTAAAGAGCGAGGCGTTTATACTGAAAAGAAACAATAGCAAATTGACTTTGTGAGTGTATTTCTTCATTATGTAAAAGAGGATTACACGTTCCGCTTATTTAAAATTTCCTTTACACCGCTTCAAACCTCATAACCAGTGAACTGCCATTTCCTACCATTAAAATATTAAATAAGATGTTCGATACTTTAAATCTTTGTTTTTGCTATTTAGACTGCCACATTTATAACAGCAACATGTCATCTGAAGACATTACTTAGTCAAACGGTACCTCACACTGGCACCCAACAAAGTTAGACAACCACTGTTCCGGGTTCTAATTACGAAATAAAGAAAGTTGATAGAATTTTTTGCACAATTATATAACTGTATCGATTTGAATAAGATTGCACATAGAGATGAATTTAATACCTTAAAGAATACTTTAAATTAGATGCTAAAGTGTGATTTGAAATTATAGCTTCACATTTCTTCCAACAAATCCTATTTACACTAATTTAAAGTACCGAATAAAAGAAGCTTTTACTAGTGTGACGGATAAAATTAAGTTGTGGTAAAAACTCTCAAGCCTTGCTATGACATTTTTTAATAAACCCAGAATAGTTATTTTTTGCAAGCTGGTCATAATTAAACAATTAATAATGATTTGCAATTTGTAAATGTTTTAGAAAAAAAAATTGATATTTACTATTTTATTCTAGAACCTTCTAAATGTGAAGCATGTAACTTTTTTGTCACTCTGTTAAGAATGTTTTCAGTGTATCAGCAGCGTCATACATCTACAGAACAGAGGGGTGAAAACTATGAAAATAGTTATCAGCAAGAAAAAGTTGTTCTGCCCTTTTTAAAATTCCACTTTTACTTGTAGATATTCACAGCAACAAGGACAGTCATTTAATAATTTTCAAAATAATGTCCAATCCCTCTAGGATTAGTTGTCTTCAAAGTTCTTGGTCGTCAAGTATTCTGTCAAAATAGTCATGTTAAAAGCAGCCAGTTAAATTACTGAGTACATCGGCTAGTAAAGAAGAGCGGTCGCAAAATCCAGTAATTTCATCTGCACAATTTTAGAGTATTGAATTTAGTCCGTTAAAGCGCCGTCATTTTAAGACGCAGGACAGACAGAGAACTTTTGTCAAATTAACCCCCCTTTTTTTTTTCTTAATCACAATTTATCGTAATTTGTTTAATTTAAGGGATTGGAATTCACTAATGTGATAGTCACAACTGCTCAAGAGTAAACATGTGTGAATAAAGTAAAGTTCCTGTTAGAATTTTAAATAGACAGATATAAAAAAAATGGTTGTTTTTTGTTCTTGAAAATCTACAATACATATGGATTATGGGAACACACTTCATGACCCATAAAATAGTTTAACTGAATTTTTCAAATTTTGTAACCACATTATATGCCATTGACCATTATGTCATTCTCATTAACTTACATCTAGTATATGTGTTTAAGTACCGACCAGAGTATATTGAGACAATATACAGTCTCTCTGTATTCCGGACTGTTACAATTCTGTCTCTTCCCATATCTCCGCTATCATCTTTACATCATTATCATGAGGACATAGACCCTATTGCACAACAGGTTTTACGACATTCAACTGCAATTATAAGTTACAGTCTTTAAATAAAACCTCATTTTAAGCTCACACTAAACGAAAAACTTCATTTTCAATGTCCAACAAAATGTGTCTGATTTCCCTCTTAAAAATTGTTTAAACGTATTGGCCAGAAGTGGTACCGTAGCCTTAAAGTATCTAGAGTAAGCCTTCCCTCTCGTACAAAATCAAGAGAAAATGTTGCTCACTGACACAAATCAAGCATTCCTTCTGCTTCCGCGGAACACATGTTGAAAAAAAAAAAAACTTTTGCTGTTAATGTCTAAATCACGTATCTCAAATCCGAAGCTAATCCGTGCTTAACCTCTACGTGGTAAATGGTTGAAAATCAACACCTGAAGTCATATGATCAACAAACAAAAATGTGCCTACCTATCCTATTTTTTTTTCATAAATTATCACACTTTGCATGTTAGTGCTACTCCAAACTTAGCCTGATATACGTTCAACTTTTATTTTTATTTATTTATTTATTTATTTATTTTTTTGTATGAAGCCTCAATAATAAATTCGTTGATTTTTTGCTGTTTACAGATGAAATGTTTACGAACATTACAGGCAAATTTTCCATTGATTTCTTTTTCTCTACAATTTCATGATTCGCTAAAGCCCAGTATTATTCTAATAGTATGTTACTAACTCTTTATATAGTCCTACTTGCATTTAATAGCATAAAAAATATTTTTAAATCAGCACTGTTTCACAAGACTTAAAATGAAAATTATTTATCATCCATACTAGAAATCCTTCTCTGAATATTAAGCTAAAATAAAATTCACCCTTCTATATTTTCACAATCTCTATGTCTGTGTTATTTTTATGAATAGAAATTGACTTTATTTACATTTTTTAGTGGTATTTTTGGAAATATTTCTATATATCTAAACATTTCAAAGTCCATGATTTTCTTCTTTATCCCATGGGATATATTTTGTTTTACATTTTGTATTCAATTCCACGCACGTTCTTATTTGTTGTAAGTCCCAGCTTAAATTTCTGAAAACGTTTTAAATATTTTTGTAATGTTCTTTATTTTATTTTATTTTATTTTTACAGAATTTAGTGTTTTTTAATATATTAAATGTATGTATTTTTAGTGTTTAAGAATGGTTTATTTTATTTATTGAAATTTTTTTTAAATCTTAAGCGAAGTGTGAAAGTGTATTTTAGATTTTACTAATTACGCATGACACATTCGAAACCGATATAAGCTTAAATAGTTCCGAATCATACTATAGATATAGGAAACTTAATGAAATTTTTCAAACTCACATTTTTGTTTTTATTATCTTTTGAGCAATGAGAAATCTGAAAAACACAATATTAGTGTGGTATACCTCTGCAGATTAATCTCTTAATACGTTAATTTCATTGTTTGTTAGACTGCGTTTACATTATGTCAAGAGCAAATTATCATAAAGATATCCGAAATTTTTTAAATATATAGTAGGCAGCAAAAGTATCCGAGCACTAGCGAAAATTTCTATTTATAAAAGTACACTTAATACAGTTTTGTTAATTAAATACTTTTCAAATCATGCTCTTAGACTTACCAAGAACATTATTCGACAAGGATTTATTTAACAAAACAGTATTAAGTGTACTTTTTTTATATAGGAATGTTTGTTTGTGCTCGTGTACTTTTGCTTCCGACTGTACCTTATATCTTGACAACAACTCTGTTTATTAATACTCAACTTGACGCAAATATTAAAAAAAAAATGTACACTAACGTTAGGATACCAAAATAAAACATATAATATTAGCATACTGCATTTTTCGTGGCGTGAAGCGTACAGTCATCAGCTCAGAAAAATATGACGGATTATTGCTTCCATTTGTAATTAGAAAAGCAGATTCTGGAAGCCGAATTAACAGCAAATAGAATTAAACGATTCTGCAAATATTAACCAATAGGAAATTGCGACACATAAAGCTATGGAAATAATAAGTGAATATCAAGAAAATGTAGATTTTATGTAATATTAATAATAATGAGACAGGCGGATACCGCAAAATCATAAATAATAGTATTTTTTGCAAGTTTCATAAATATGGAAATATTTTGAAAAACCAAGGTCAAGTAAATATGTAGGCTTGCAGATTATTTTAGTCGAATTATAGTTGAAAGAATGGTTAATCTTGAAATGTTTAGCAATGGCCTATTTTTTTTAATTTCTTGTTCCTGAATATAACTTATATTTTCTTTGATACGAAACTTGAGTTTGCATTTTATTTGACTTGTATGAGATACTCCTATGTATATGATACGCATACTCCAGATACCCCTAGATAGGCATATACATAAAGTCTTTTAATATAGAGAGGAATAGTTTTTCATAAGTAAGAAATTATTTTGAAATCATACTGTTGGATTATTTTAACTATGTAAAACTATATTCTGGGAAAAAAGGCAAAACAATATTAATATTGAAATAAGACATATATTTTTAAGGACGTAAATTATGGGTCAATTATAACAAATTAAAATGGTCAATTATGGGTCAATTATAAAAAATTAAAATGGTTTTGCATTGGGCTGAATATTCTGCATGTTAGAACAAGAAACGAGCCTTTATTTTGGTTTATTTGTTTTAAGAAATCTTTATATCTTAAAGCATATTCATTATGCAGTAGGCACTATCTACCAATAAGTGTTTGGAAACTTTCAAATTTAGACGTTTTGTGAAATAACTAGAAAAATTCTTCACGAATCATCTTGAAACTTTGAAAGTGTGAAGAACATGTTATATTTTAGCAAACTTTTCTCCTGAAGAGACAAAGGCGATCAGTAAAAAATTAAGCAATAACCAAAATATTTTGGATCACCTTGTAAAGAGTAAGAGTATTGGCTGTAGCATGTGATTATGAAGATGTTTCTAATTATCTAAACACAATTTTATAAGGCTACCACACATATTCATGGAGATATAAGGATTTCCTTAAGAAATTGCAAAAAAATCACCACTTTTTTATTTATAATATGTAGGGTATTAAACCTAACGCAAAGTCATTTTTAGGAAACTTGACGTATTACATTAGACAGAATATATTGCAATAAGAATGCAAACATATTAAATGCCATACGAAACATGAGTATTTTTACTAAACAATTTTTTAACTACACATTTGCAAGCTTTATTAAAAATTCATTTGCACAATTTTATAGCTAAAAGTGTTGAACTACTTATATTGAAGCCCCAAACAAATACCCTGTAAATTGAAAATGTTATAAGTTTTAGAATGCACAGAATTTCAGCTCCTTTTTTTTTTTAAAAAAAAAGGGAGATTTTATCCATATTTATTTACAATCAGCGAATACTGCATTACTATTGGGCATTGACAGAATCAGAATGAAAAGTGAGTAAAACCCTTTACAGTTTAACATTTATTTTCAGAAGAACTGAAGTTCTGTTCGTTCTATCTCTTATACGTTTTTAATTTACACGATATTTATTTGGGGTACACGATATTTTTGTCCTCTTAATAACACACACACACACACACACACACACACACACACAAACACACACACACACACACACACACACATATATAGTCAATCTGTATAAAATCATTAATATTTACAAAATATTAAGTTATATATTTATTAATGCAACAAAAATCACTTCTTCATTCGTCATATGCGCATTTTTAAAACTTAGAAAATCATATCTTAAACATGCTGAATGCGTCGTATTATAAAATCCGCTTCAATAAAAAGGAAAATAACTTTAAAGCTTCAAATGCTTATTCAAGTAAGGAAAAAGAAAGTTTTTAAGAAATTTAAAAAGAAAGCTTTGCAGTGATATATATGATTTTTTTTTTTCGTTTAAATCATAATAATGACATAGTTTCTGAAATTTCATTTATTTAGTAAATTTCAACATATTTTTTTTTTTTTTTTTTTTAAAGAAATTTGATAAATTTTCTTCCTAAATAT
Source organism: Salticus scenicus (assembly GCA_963930645.1). Lineage (NCBI taxonomy): Eukaryota > Metazoa > Arthropoda > Arachnida > Araneae > Salticidae > Salticus > Salticus scenicus. The sequence goes on from OZ005648.1 coordinate 138,512,551, forward strand.
TGAAAATAAATAGATTATCCACGACGAAAAAAAAAAAAAAAAAAAAAAAAAAAAGAAAAAGAAAAAAAAAAGTATATATATATGTATATATATATATATATATATATATATGGGGTAGGTGCTCCAGTAATTGGCATCTATCAAAAAATAATTGATAAATAGGGAAAAAAAAAATCATATATTTTACATATAAGAATATTAACATTTTATGTCAAACACTGGAGCATAGGGTGCTAATAATTGGTAAAGTGAATAACTAGCAGTGTCAAACACTGGAACATAGGGTGCCAATTGCTGATAAAATGAAAATTGGCAGTGTCAATTACTAGAAAATTGAGTGGGTGTCAAATAAAAATTCATAAAAGAAAAAAAAAAATTTATCAAATGTATATATTTCAACATTCATGTGGTTCTGAATGTCTTTCATGCCATATGTATTAACTTAAGATTTCTAAAAATATTTTCTAATGACTAGAACATTAAAAACATCAGAGATTGCTCTAAAAGTGTCAATCACTGGAGCACTTAAATGTTAAAATAGATTTTTATATTTCTTTTATTGTTAAATATATATACATACTAGCAAAGCCCCGGTTTGGGAACGAACCGAATTCCGAAAGCGGGAAAATTTCAAAATCAAACTCGAAATGTACAAATCTCGGCCTGATGCTGCGTGCGGACCCAGAGTTTGTTAACGAAGCCATTTTTTAATTCATGAAATCAAAGAAGGCTTTTCTCGCTTCGCTGGTCACTATATTTGAAGGAAACTCTTTTCTATATCGCTTTAAAAACAAAAATAAAATTTTAAGAAATCATGAAATTGTTTTAAAGCCGGCTTTGGTTCCCCGCTGCCTTCGCCAACGACACACTCATTCGAAGACTCGTGTCTGCGAATGAGCGGACACAGGTAATAGGTGTCTGTCACTATTAACTGTGACAATAAGTTATCAGTGGGCTTCCATTTGGGTGCTTATCAGATGAAAGTTTCGAAACGGACAGTACCGAAAAAAATTGAAGTAACCATTTTATATTTGAATCCCAGTTACATACGAACAACACTATACGTGGTGTATATAATATTTTCTTTCATGCTATTTTCTATATTTATTTGATTTATTCGGTCAACCATAAAATGACAACAATTTCACACCAAATATATAATATTAAAATGTGTTATGATCGGCTACGTCTATCGCATGAGACAATTAATTTTTGTGGTTATAATAGTAGTTGAGATAGTTAATAGTAGTTGGTATATAGAAAAATAAATAATGAAATAATGAAATATGTAAACCTGATCATTATACAACCTTAGTTGCCCTTAGTGACTTTCGAATTTTTATCGTCACTTTAGACAAAAATACATAATTTATGTTATTATTATTATTATTATTTTGTTTGTTTCTTTTCTTTTCGTTTTCCTTTCCTTTCCTTTCTTTTCTGTTTTTCAACATTTTATAATTAATTTATAATTTTTATGCGATACTTGGCTTAAAGTGGCTGTTACGAAAGTGGCGTCCTTGGCGAAAAATGTCCGATCCATTTCAGCATCAAAATTTAAAATATTACCCAGGATTATCAATTATCAATAAGTAAAGCCATTTAATGTAATGCTGAATTAGCTTTCATGCCAAGCACTATTCATCTATTTAACATACTATTTAAACAAATGGGGGGATATAAAATTGAGGTATATTATTTTTATTTTTATTTTTACTCCATTTTCATTTTTTCTTTTTATTATGTGCAGGTGAAAATTTAATATTTAATATATATATATATACTACGTGAAAACAGATTTTATTTTATGGGGAAAAAAAGGGGAAAAAAAGGAAAAACTAATTTCTTTTGGCAACAATTAAAAATTTAAATGTCCATTTTTAAAGCCTCTATCAGGGTATTTTTTTCACATTTTAATAAATTTCAAAAAATCTAATCAAAATTTCGTTACAAATAATGTACGAAATGAAAGAAGCATTTTTTTTTTTTTCTGAATCTGTCGGTTTAATTAAATTATCGATCAGACAATTGGTTTTTTTTTTAACTAACTAAAGTATAATAATCTAGTGACAATTTTTAATTTAACCAAAGTGTGAAAAGGTGGTGGCAACAACACACATTTGTCAGGCGAACAAAGTAGATACTAGTGCTTTGTCACTTTGTTCGCCTGAGGAAGAGTCGTGTTTTCGAGTAGAAAACACGAAACATTTATTGTGAGTTCTTGCATTTTATGGCGTTTATTCTAAATTTTGTGCTTACTATATTTAGACATCAGTTCTGTTTTTTTTTTTTTTTTTTTTTTTTTTTTTTTGTTAATTATAATCCTATATAATCTAACTATGTTTTCCTTTTCGTCTTACTCCATGTCTAACGGTAAATTTTAATATTAAATTATTGCGACTAAATTTTTTCTACTTCTTTTATTTCTTAAGATTTAACAAAGTATACAATTCATATATAAAGTCTTTAAAATATACTTTGGAACAACTTAAAAACTGGATATTGTAGAAAACTGTTTGTAATTTTTTATAATAACTGTTTATTCATCAGTTGAAATACATTTTAGAAGCTACAAAATTTGTTCATTTTTAACTTTACCATGCTATATCTGTTTACGAAATGGGTCTGTGTGTAATTTCTAGACCCTATTTTAGAACTTACGCTCACACGAAAAAAAGTTTTATAAGCCATATTTCATTTCCTTATTGCGGAAAAATGAAAGAACTAACTTTTATTTATTTTTTAAAAACAGAAAAATCCAATTTACTCTTATGCAACGTTTGTATTATTTATAATATCTCAAAGAAATTATATTATTTCTTAGTACTTCCTGAAATGCTAGATCGAACTTAAATTAAGAACTATAGAACGCTTACTTGCTGAAAAAAAAACAGAAAAATCATTCGTTCCGGCGCCGTTCAGTTAATAATCGATAAGCTATTTATGATAGACGTAAGAGTTGATTACTTCTCAACGGCTGCTCCAAATGTGGTTAGAGAAAATAATTCAGAGATAAAAATTTCCATCTTCCAAATAAACTGAATATTTGGTTGTAAGAAAGTAAATAAAATTTTTCATTTTCCTTTGACGCTTTTTGGGATCTCTTTATTTGTCCTAAGATTTAAAATTAAATTTCCGATACGCTTTAAATTTAATTCTTTTCTTTTTTTTTCTCGATTCTCATTTTCTTGTTTGTGAATTTATTATTATATTTGTGTTGCTACTATATGAGTAATAGTATAATATATACAGTTGAATCTCGTTAACGTAAACACTATTAACGTGAGTTACTTTTAACATGAAGTGCTTCCACAATCCTCGTCAAAATGAAGATTAATTTTGTTATATGAAGATTAGTTACTGATAGCGTGAACTATTGATAACTTGAACAATTTTTTTATCCCCCTTGAGATTCACGTTAACGAGGTTCGACTGTATATTGTCATTAAAATGTGTTATGGCATTTTGAATGCATATATGTATAGTGATTCTTTACTAGCAATATGTTTTAAGTTTTTCCGTAAATATGCAAACACCATTTTTAACATAAAACAATGATTAAGCATAAAGATAAAATATTGGTACCTTCGTTCCGTAGTTATTATATTTTAAGTTGTTTTCATGCACTATGGTTTTACAAGACGATGTAATTTTAAATGTAATAATATATATATATATATATATATATATATATATATATATATATATATATAAACTATGTTAAAAATGCCAGGTTAGAAAATAACTTCTGAATAGAAATTTTTTAAGTCTATTAACAATAAACTCAAAATGTGATTTTTTTCGACAGTCGCTTGCATGATTTTATGTTTCAATTTTCTTTTTATAGGATCCATGGTTTGTATAAAAGACTATACACAGGACTATGACTTACTTGTATACAATTTTAAATTCTTGTATGTGAGTTTTCTTAAGTATCATAAAATATTTTATCACATTCACGATAGTAAAGATTTTAATGAGCTGTAATAATAGACAGGCAACTGTTTTCTAAAAGCATCCAGGAAAAGGTGTTAATTATACTAATTATAAGCAGTCAAAAAATTACTTAACTACGATCATAATATAAAATTTATTATAAATTTATTATTTTCCTAACTGATATACTCCAGAAGGGGCTCGCCCTCTAAATATAACTGTGACGATAAAGTGAACTACCGCCCCCCCCCCCCCCCAGCTCAAAATAGTTCATGTTATTTGGTGGAACATCAGTGTTGTTTGAATAGCATTTTGTGTATAAATATGTGTATAGTGTAACCACGTATCCTACGTCTAGCAGTAAGGACAAGTCCGAAATCTTGGAGGGGTGCCAAGATGACCTACAGATTGGTATGTAGTAAACATCCAGTCATTCGTTGTCCCATTATCGCTTATTTTCTCTCAGCTAAAAGTTATCTCCCCTATTTTAACAATGGACTCGTTGACTCCGCCCTTGCGCAGAAGCTTCCGTGGTCCCAAGAAATTGTTAAATATTAGCAGTGATGCCAGATTGGGGATTTTGTCCCCGTTTTGGGAATTTTTGAGGCTTCTGGGGACAATTTTGGGGACCAAATGTTTGTGGGGACTTTTTTGGGGAATTCTAAAATTTTTGGGGACAAATCTCGGGAGTTCTTCAACTTTCTGTCAATGTTGGCAACGTAATGATTTATCCCTACGACTAGAGACTTTCAATAGCTTTATTGTTATTTGGGGATTTTTTTTCAAAAATCGCCTTCATTTGGGGAAAAATCTGAGCTGAAATCATAGAAAAATCTGCTTGTTTTTTTTTTTCATTGAAAAAAAAATTAGTAGAAATCAAGTTGGTAGAAATCAAGTAGTAGAAATCAAGTTGGGGATTTTTTCGAAAAAAAACCCCTGATTTGGAGAAATTTAAAGACCTGTTTGGGGAAATATTTTTCGACCATCTGGCATCACTGAATATTAGTTCCCTTTGCGTTTTAGGTTGTTGTGAACGTGGGAGGTTTATATCAGTGTTGTGCACGAACGCGTTCATTTGAACGCGTTCGTGAGCGTAGCTCAAAATTTTTGAGTTTTGAGTTGAACTTCGCTCGTTTTTTAAATTATGAACTTGAGTTGAGCGTAGTTCGTTTTTTACACGAACTTGAGCGTGAAAAAGCAATTCAAGCTCAAACTCATATTAAATATTTCTGTCTGAAATATGAAAAGCAAAGTAGAAGAAGAAAAGGACAGAAAAAAAAAAATAACTCGGAAAAAAGGGCATTTGGAATAAAAGGCACTGGTTAAAAGGGCACCAGATAAAAGGACGCCCGGAAAAAAGGGCACCTGGAAAAAAGGGCACCGGAAGAAAGGGTACTTTTGCAATTTGCAAATCGCAAAAACAATAAACAGCAACTAATGAATTTAAAGAATGATTTTCATAACATATTTTTAGAAATTTCAATCAATTAAATTGGAACCACTTTCATAGTCACTTGCTGTTTATGACAAAAAATGCAGTGCGTCACACATACTTCGGGATCAGAAAGATTTTTTTTTTCTTTTTAATATCATCTTGTTACCGATTTTAACGATATTCCGTATTATAACTATCACTTATTCTTTACGAAAAGCACAATAAGTGTTATATATAGCTTAGGAGACAAGGGGTTTGTGTAGATGCAAAAAAGAATTTTTTAAACCACTCTATTATAGATTGAAATAAAATTACAAAAGTGTTACACATATCTTGGAGGGTGGAGGGAAAAGAGGCGAAATGATTGTTTTTATATCACCATGTGAACTATTTCTCTGGAACTTTGTATAAATATAACTTAATCTTTGTTAAAATTATAGTAAATGATATATAGTTGAAGGGAGGCAAAAGGGGGGGGGGATTTTCACTATTTCTTTTTTATGTCACATTTTGAGCTTTGTAATATAATTAAAAATTCTTTTTAATGTCAAAAACTTAAAATAACATATTACAAATTAAATTAAAAATATGTATATATTTCTTTCGTTTCGCACTCATTTTGCAACAATGCTCTATGATCTTATGTGAATGGTTCTCAAGAATGGATCAACAATTGTTTACAAATTTAATGGATTATGTATAGGAAATAAGTACGCTATATTTTAAATATTGCGACAACGACCGATTAAACGTGTATTACGAGGATTATTTTAATCGTAAAGTTATCTGACCAGCTTTAAAATACCATTTATGACACTATCATGAACATTATTGACTATAGACATTCCACTTTGAAATCTTTCTAAATCATTCAAAATTTGCGAATTTCTAAGCATGGCAGAATAAGACAATATTTCCCAAACACTTGCTATATGAAGATTATTGGATTGGAAATACTATAGAATTGCATGAAAACTGAAATATAAAACTGACCTAAACAAAATTAAATAACAAATTAGGATAAGATAAATATATTGAAGCGGAAGGCGGGAGGGTATCCTAATAGTTGAGGAACTACATTCTACAATCGAGCCAAATGATAAACAGACTTTGTATCTTTTAACATGTACATAGTATGAGCTAAAGTAGAAATGTATGAGAACAAATATATGATGGGGATCTGAGCAGAGTTCAACTATTCCAAATAGTTTATTTATACGACAATTTAAGTTAACTTAGAAAGTGTTTTAAATAAAAAAATGTATTATAAATAATAAAAGCACCAATTTCGCACACTTTAAGTTTTTAGACATAAAATAAAAATAAATAAACGCGAAGAATAAATCTAAATATGAATAAGAATTTCTTTTTTACGATACTTTTCGAATGTAGATAGGACTTGTTGTTTTTCAACATTTAAAACTTTACTCCCTCTCATATTCACAGTATAACAGATTTTTACTTCCTTTCTTTCTGATATAAAACGGCATTCTTTGAACTTATTAGATGAATGTAAACAAAACTCTTCCCTAAAGCGACTGAGACCACCTATTGAGTGAAGTCGTAAAAACAGGAAACAGGGGGCTTACGGGGCTTACCGATCTTTGTTGGTTGAAACTTGATTAATTGTTATCTGATGGCTAGAATCAGATATCCAGATGTTGGAGCCACTGGGTATTGGTGACCACTTTCGACTTTTAAATACCCTCATTCAAAATAAAATAAAGAGAGGGGAACACTAGGAAAAGCGAATCTTTCTTTTCTTTCTCTTTTTTTTGTGTGTGTTATAGTGTTATAACAGCTAAAATTTATAACCAGAAATTGGTTACAGCTCAGACAGCATCTCGCTCTTTTGATAGGATAGTGAATGTATGTTTCTCTGTTCGATTTATTTTCAAGGAAGAAAAAGAAATGGGGGAGGAAAAACGGGGCTCATTTTAGTAGAGTATTCTCATTTCGCAGTCATTCACTATCACTTTTAACACTTTTTACATTAAGTCGCAGTCTTTTGCAAATATATCTGAAATTTCTCTGAGAAAGTAAGACCATGTGAAAAATATCAATATATAAAATTTTTCTTCAAGCTAATGAAAAACCATAATGGAAAGCAGTCTTTCTAAAAGATAAAGAAAAGGTGTATTAAACTATTACTATTTTGATATTTCATTTCAATTTTAATTAAAAAAAAATATTAAAAGGAAAAATAAGAATAGCATACAATTTCATTTTTAATATTTTTTTTTTTTCCTTTAATCAACAGAAAATGAATTTTAGAAAAGCAAAATCCATATAAGATTTGAAAAATTTCTTGAAGAATTCCAAAAATTATAATTTATAATTTCTATATTATATTTCATTTTTATATGAAATATGTGGAATATATTATTATTATCATTTTAATTTTAATTTACAAAATATTATATTAACATTACTGTATTTAAATATATGTATCAGTTTTAAATTCTTCGAAATTCGATAACAATTTAAAAATAGTTGTTGAAACATTGTTAGCGATATTTTTTATTATACTTTTTAAATGAAACACAATACTCTTTATAAATTTTAATTAATTTTACCTACATGTTTCTTAAGAATTATTATTGATTATGTATTATTTATTATTATTGTTAAATTTTAAATCAAAATATTTTTTATCACATTTAAATACCTCCAAATTTTATAAAAGCACATAACAGCCAACAAAAAATATTAATTTCTATGCTTCTCTATGAACTAAAATTAAAAATATGTTATTAATTAGAACGTGAAAGTCATTCTTAATATAATTTTTAAGGAATATTTACTTTGGAGTGCGATTCAAATACAAGTATTTATTATTAAAAAAATAATAATAATTAAAAAGAAAATAAGATAGTATTTATTACTTTAGTCAACATTTTAAAAATATGTAAAATTGCTATGTTATTTCATCATTCATTATAATGCATAGAAACCAGGAAGTAAAACCTTGATGAGATGATAATTATTAAGAATTTAAAAAAGAACATATATATGAGTGTTTATATCATTATTATGTTTAAATCATAATTATACAAATTTCTTTTTCATAATTAACTATTTCGAAATTCGATAAGATCAGCATGTTTTAAGAATAGAAAATTCCATGTTTATCTATAAATAGATATTGAAAACACAATTTTCTTTGGAGACTATATACAGCTTTTATTATTAAAAATATATAAAATGATGAAATTTATTTATTAATTTAAGCAAAATATAAAATGATTTCTACCTATATTATTTATTTATTTATTTTTCATTTTTAATAAAATTTTACATTCTTTATAAGTCAAAAACGATGAGGTTTTTGATTCCTTATTTATTTTAAATATTATATATTCTTTCCTTTATCTATAATGTTTTATCTTCTCTTCTTTTATTTTTTGGACATTTATTAAAAAAAAAATAATAAAAATCTGGAGTGACTCCACTCGACATTCCAAAAATTGAGTAATTAACGGTTTTGTAGATAAAGTAAAGTAAGAGGAGTTGTTAAATAAACAAAAGAGAAAATTATATTAGGTAGTTTGAGTATTTTTCTTTATATGGTACACGAAGTTTAATTTAACGCTATCTTACCGAACACGTAGATCATAATGATAAAGAATATTTCGTTGTGTCCCTGTAAAAACCTACAACTGCTAGATTCAACAAAATGCTTATAGTTAGTGCAACAGTGACTTATAAATTTTCAGCTTTATCGGATAAGGCATTTAGACGCTATCGCACTTTAAAATTTGAGCCTATATACCACAATGATAAAGAAATTTGCATTTCGTCCCTGTAAAAAGAATCGTAAATTCTAGATTCTCTAAAGTTCATAAAGTTCGTGTGACGGTGACGTATAACATGTATATAAATTTTCAATTCATTTGAATAAGGCATTTACTAGCTATCACACTTTAAATAATTTAATATGATGAACAATTTTTATTTGTGTACCTGTAAAACTCGTTAAATGCTAGAGTCACGAAAATCTATGCGATGGTGACCTCAGTTTGTGTGATATGACTCGTATATAAATTTTCCACTCAAACGGATAAGGCATTTAGATGCTGTCGCACTTTAAATAATTTCACCCCATAGGCCATAATGATACAGAATTATTTGCCGTGCTGTAAAAAAAAAAAAAAAAAAAAAAAAAAAAAGTGCTAGATTCACCAAAACCTATACAGTTCGTGAAATTGTGACCTGTAATATGTGTATAATTTTTTTTGTTCAATTGCATAAGGCGTTTAGACCCTATTGCACTTTTTAAAATTTGGTCCCATAGGCCATAAAGATAAAGAATTTTTCTTTGTGTCCCTGTAAAAAAAAATTAAGTGCTAGATTCATCAAAATCTACGCAGTTCTTGCAACTATTACCTATAATATGTGTATAAATTGTTTGCTCTTTTTAATAAGATGTTTAGACGCTATCGCACTTTATAAATTTGGCCCCAGAGGCCATAATGATAAAGAACTTTTCTTTATATCCCTGTAAAACACTATATGTGTCAGATTTTCCAAAATCTATACAGATCGAGTAACTGTGACCTATAATATATGTATAAATTTTTTACTCAATTGAATGAGGCGTTAAGATGCTATCGCACTTTTAAGATTTTGGTCCCACAGGCCATAGTGATAAAGAATTTTTCTTTGTTTCCCTGTAAAAAAACTGTAAGTGCCAGATTCACCAAAATCAATAGGGTTCGTGCTACGGTGACATGCAACATGCGTACCAACTTACAGCGTATTCGAACAAAGCGTTTTTAGACGCTAGCGTACGTATTGAAACACCAAAATCTGGAATTCGGATTTTTGACATGATTACAATACTTTCCTTTCATACGTTTGTTCGGAAAGTAATAAATTGACTAATTTTTTTATCATATTTATATACCAAATCAATAAAAGCGCAGCCTGCTTTAGAAATAAAAGTAGAAGTAAATATTTTTCTTTAAAAAACATATATGAAATATAGATTTTTCTTTGCATACAATAGAGATGTTATATATTATATTAAGCAAAATGTAAAATGATTCCTGCTTTTTCTTGTTATTATTATTATTATTATTATTATTATTATTATTACATTTTTCATGAAATTTTACGTATTGCTTATAAATTAATAAAATATTATAGTTTTAAAAAATTAAAGAACACGCTTTTATAGAAATGTGAACTAAAAAGCACAAAATATCTATCTTAGTATTAAAATTCAGGGTAAGAGAAAATCGTGTGAGTGACACACCTTAATATTTACATACATTTAAATCTTTAATTAAACTAACTTAGAATTAAACAAAAACCCTTTTTAAAAAATCTCTGCACCGTCAAGTTCGTAGCGCGGCGCCTTACCTCGACGCCACGCTGTTCACATAAGAAATGTATTTTTTTCACAATATAAATTTTTTGTTTGCTCCCAGAGAAGTTACAAACAAACATAGGAATATACATACATACAGGTGTAGCTAATAAAAGCGTGTTAAAAATAATAATAGTGTATGTTATATTCTTTTACATTTTTAATTTCTTTTCTTTTTCTTCCATTTTCTTTTCTTTTTTTCTTTCTTTTGATTTCTTTTATTATTATTATTATTATTATTATTATTATTATTAAATTTTAAATCATACTAATTTCTTTATCATATTTAATATCATGCTATTGATAATCAATAAAAAGCCTGCTTTATACATTAAAAATGACAGTGTAGGATATTTTCAGTTTCTTTTTCTTTCTATTATTATTATTATTTGTCATTTGAAAATGATATATTATACTAGTTTCGTTATCAAAAATAAATAAATAACTCTTAATTTAAGCAAAAAGGCTCTTGAGCAAACATGTTAGACTAAGAAAAATCTTCTCATAGTTCTAATTGAAGCAATTAGTAAGCTGCATAGAACAAAAGATTAAAAATATTGTCAAAGTAAATTATTTCAATAATAACATAAAATTTAATTTAAATTTACATTTTTAAATGTTATTTTATTTAGATATTTTTGGAAGTAAAAATACTTTTAAAGTGTATAACTTATATATAATGTTTAAAAATTATTTTGATTATAATTCCATTGATTATTTTAAATCTTTCAAAAAATTTCGTTTATCTAGAAATGACAGACTTTCAAAGACTCGTTTGATATTGACCATGACGCATCATACTTCAAAATAAACATTGTATATATACTCATAATTTCACACCCGTTTTCTTTCATAACTTTTAAAAATTAATCTTTGGAGAAACTTTTGGAAAGTTTTCTGCTTTAAGCTAAAATAAAAATTTCTATTTGGAAATGATTTTATAGAACAAGGATCGACATATACATGTTTATATTTGCTATTTTGATAAATACCACATTCACTTGCATATAAAGTTGTCCTACTGTACCACATTTCTTAAATATTTGTAGAAACTTTCTTGTAATTTCTGCTTTAACTAAAACAAAAATTTATATTTGGAAATACTGGCATAGGATTGGAATTGCTTTGAGTATATATATATATATATATAGTATTTTTTATTCTTCAACTCAGGCCTCTTCCACAATTTATTTCTGGGTGCGCCACTGTGCGCATAAACAAGAGTATTGGAAATTTGAGAATAAAAAAATACACAAAAACAATGGGTTCACTATTCAGAAGTGTCCTCTAAATAAATTTCTACTACAATTAAATGAATAAGTTATAATTAGAATTAAATGCTTATAAGTTTAATTAAACACTAAATTAAGAATAATTTTCATGGTAATTGACAATTTTAATAAATGTAAATGACCTATGAAAGTGTTCACCGAGTCACCGAGAAGATCTATTTAGAGAAAAAAAAATACTCAAAAATGAACTTTTAATGAACTTCGCTCCTTTTTAAAAATGAACTTGAGTTGAACGCGTTCATTTTTTTCAGACAGGAGTTTGAGCGCGAACTAGCTCGTTTTTTACACGATGAACTTGAGTTTGAACTAGCTCGTTTTTTTCGTGAACTTGCACAACACTGGTTTATATCACGCTTTTCCCCAGCGAGTACAGGTGTATATGACATATTGTCCGCAAACGTATTTACATGCTATTGTATATTTATTGTGTTACCATTTAATCCATATATATTACATGACTTCTATAATATAAGTATTGTGTGTGTTTCCAATGCACTGTTTGGAAAAAAAAATCAAACTATAATTTTAATTTTAGGAATTGTATTAAAAATGAAATAATTGAACTGTTCGATGTAATTTAAGTGTTTTCTTATTTGTATTACACAATATTTTATACATATTAAGATTTTGCTGTATTTGTTTCACATATAAAATTAATTATACTTAAATTTTCTTTAGCTCAAACGCTAAAATTAAATGGATTTACACTTACAAGCTATATTGATTACCTATTTCTAACAGATCATCAAAGCTATTACTTTACACTTTTACCTTATTAAAATATTTTAATACTTTACGCGCTATTAAACTCAATAAAAATTCAACACATGCACCGAAATATTTTGAAATAATGAATTTGGGAAGTATATTTTTACAGTGCATATGCGATGATTTATACAAAATTGTTTCATAAAAGGACTCCTTTTACAAAATAATTTAATTAATATTTTTAAAGAAATAATATGATACATTTCCTTTATTTTCCTAGAACAAAGTGACGGGTCAGGTTATACTTATATCTTTTAAACAGTGGAAATATCAGTAGAAAATGGCCATGATTCTTTTATACAATAACTTGAAGATTAATTATTTTTAATAGATGTAATTTTTAGGAAGTGCTAAGAAATATTTTATCTCTCTATTACAGATGTTCAAAAACTTGTATGTGCATATTTTTTTTTCCTTGACATAGTCAGAGCTATTTTGTTTTGTCGATGTAAGCCTTGCATGCAGTATTGCAAGCAAATGTAACATCCCATGAGTATAAAAAAATTGTGCGTAAGGAAAAACATCTTATAATTTAAAACGATGAAAAATCTTTTTGTTGGAAATCTCTATTCTTTAGAAAATTATTATAATAATTATGAAAAATGTACTTTGTTTTCCGTGCAATTATATTTATAATAATAAAAAAAAAATAATAATGTTAGAAAGCTAATTGTTCGTCATTTCATATATTTATATCTCATTTAAAAGCTGTTAAACTTTCATTATTTTATGGTTAACCATCACGAGAATGTTGCGCGCGCAAGACTATACATCGACAAAAAATTCACTCAGATATTTTTATAAAAAGTAAATAAATAAATAATATAGAATTATTTCAATGCCTGTAATAGATAAATGAAACCTTTCTTAACACCTGTTAAAGTTTACAAGTAAGAAAATTGATTATTATTATTTAAATTATCATAAATAAAGTTATGGTCATTTTTTTCCTGATATTATCTTTCGGTTCTGCGCTCAAAGCTGGCAGACGTAAGGTGTCGGGTTCGACGCCAGGTGGCAGTCGGCGTAGCCGTTCGGCGTTTTCCGTGGTTTCCTCCTAAATTTGAGTAAATACGGGCTAGGATACTTTAGAAAAACCCCCCACGGAGCGCTAGAGTAGTCAATTGACTTTATTACCAAAACAAACAAAAAAACAATTACCTCTTTTCAAAAGTACCTGCCCCCTAAAACACTAGTCATACAGTAAGAAACATCATTGTTTTGCAAATATTACATATTTAAGAACCGTTTTCATTAATTGTTTGGAAAATCCTTAGCATTTAACTTGTTTTAAGTAAAATTAAGGTTTATTTAGCTCCCCATCATACATGGGGACTATTTTTTGACTTTTTACACGTTTTCAGGTGTGAGGAATCCGAAAATTACAAAATTTGTATGGTGTCTGTCTATAGGGTGTGTGTTAGTCCGTCAGTTTGTTAGTCTGTGTACACGATATCTCACGAACAAATTCTCGCAGAGAGGTCAGATCAGTTTTAAAATATTACTTTTAACACTGGCAAGAACTCTATTCATTTGCAACATTCGATTTTAAAAACTTCGTAAGTTATTAGAAATTTACGATTTTCTTAACATGGGAGAATAGGGCAAAAATTCACTTAAACGTGCATTAAATGGAAACTTTTTACTGTAAAAATGTCAGACCAGTTTTAAAATATCCGTTTTGATACCGGAATGAATATAGGTAACTATAAATATGCTACTTTGGAAATTTCGAAAGTTATTGGAAATTCGCGAATTTCTTAACATGGCAGTATAGGGCAAAATTTCACATAAACGTCAATTCTGAGAGATATTTTCATCGTAAAGATGTCAGACTACTTTTGAAATATTATTTGGGACACTGGCATGAATATTAATGTCTTGGAATTTTCCAATATAAAAATTTCGTAAGTTATTGGAAATTTACGAATTTCTTAACATGGCAGAATAGACCAAAATTTCACATAAACGTCAATATTGGGGATGTTTTTATTGTAAAGATGTCAAACCACTTTCGAAATATTATTTAGGATACTGGAATGAATATCATAGACTATGATTTTTCCAATTTAACAAATTCGTAAGTTATTGGAATTTACGATTTACTTAACATGTCAGAATAAGGCAAAATTGAGCATAAATTTATATTTTGAGGATCATGAATACATTAGACAACTTCAAAATTACTGATATTGAGATAATTAATAGATAATTAATGATATTTGTTTGAACATGATTGAATACAAATATTCTAATAGGAAAATTTCGTAAATGATTCGTAATTTACGAATTTATCAAAATAGCGAAATTGTAAATTTTTCATATAAATATGAATTTTGAGGTTTATTGCATTGGAAATAGTAGCATGAAAACTAAACAATGGAATTGACCATGATAAAATAAATTAATAGATTAGAATAAGATAAATATATGGAAGTGAACGGTGGATAGCCTATTAGGCGGGGATTTCATTCTGTTACTGTATCAAGCTTTGGTCAAATTCGTTTCTCTTAACATGAATATAATATATCCTGTACAAGAAATTTATGAGAACATACATATGATGGGGAACTGAGCAGAGTCTACTTATGCCAACTAGTTTAAAATAATGTTTTAGTATTTTTAACTTGATTCTGACATTTTTTATATAAAATATTGCTTGGATATTTTTAATAAGATTAAATTAAATTTACAACGCGTATATTTTATTTCATTTTATTTTATTATTAACGAATAAATTTAAAATATTTCTCAAAATTGCATTCGGAGCAAAATGAAAACAAACTGAACTTTAAATATTGTACAATTCTTTGAATAAACAAATCTTCAAAGCATTCTACATAAATTTCTCAAACTGAACAAATTTACTTAAATAAACGATCTATACAAATGTTTATTGCTTAAAATAATATTTGATTTACAGTCCTTCGCTTTTAAGGAAACTATGTTTTAACTAATCTTTCTAAATTGTATCACTTTATTTTGATGTTTTTGAAAGATAATAGGGCACTCTAGCACATACAAAGTTCTTCGATCACTATAAAGGATTTCTCGCATTAAATATTAAATGAGCCTTATATAAAATTATGTTTACATCAATAATCCATTTTAAGCATTAAAATAAATCTTAGAAACAACAACAAAATTACCAGATAAGTTTCAGTGTTATATTTATTACGTCATTATTGAAAATGGATATTGAGTTCATGTAACCATGAATTTTATGAAATTAAATGTTGACGTTATCTAACAGTAATAGGCAGATGTTCCAACTATAAACTACTTAAATAATTATTTAAAATTATTAAATCGTTTGTAATAGATAACACATTCCAGAAATTCAGAGCTTGAAGCAATGTTAGTCGCATAATGTCACGTGAAAACTGGCATAGTGTCACACTCAAAACTTGCAATATATTATATAAGGTTATTATAACAGAGAATAATATCAGTTATATACAAGAATTATAAAATATGCAATATTAAAGGAAACTATTGTTAAAGTTAAAAATATTAGATAAAAACGTTTCTTTTTAAAAATGCCATAGAACTTTAAAAAAAAAAATGTTCTTTGGCAATATATATATATATATATATATATAATTATTCAGTAAATAATTCTTATGACATTGCTTTAAAAATAAAAACATGATTTTTTCAAGTTATTCTTATAATTTAATGTAAGAATGCTAAATACAAGACTTAATCTATCGCTTTATTACCAATTCCATGGGCGTAAACGTTGTGATTAGCTTGGTAGTTTATCGTCTGAAGTGAATGTAATATTGCAGATGAAAGAAGGGAAATAGAAATATTTAAGAAAACACTCAGGACTGGATGTTTCATATTCTATTAGTTTAATTAAAAAAAAAAAAAAATAGTTTTGTCGAGTTTAAATTTTCCGCACTATATATAATTCAAAGTCCATTTATTCTCTGTTTTCGGAGTATCAGATCTAAAATATGTCCCACAGTGGAAAAAAATATATTGATAGCACAAACAACAAAATTGGTCATAAAATTACTCGTAAAAGCGATCATAAGTTACTTATTACAGTATTTTGAAACGAGTACTATTTAAAAAAGCTGCGAAAAAAGAATTTTATAACTCAATTATGTTTTTAATAGAGAACATAAAATACATGAAAAAAAAAGTCTCTTTTTTTTAACCATATATTGCTTTACTAGGTACAGTCAGTAACAAAAATGTCCGAACACTAGCAAAAATTCCGATATAAAAAAAGTACGCTTAATACAGTTTTGCTAAATAAACTCTTGTCGAATCCTGTTCTTAGTCAGTCTAAGAACGGGATTCGACAAGGATTTATTTAACAAAACAGTATTAAGTGTACTTTTTTTATATAGGAATTTTTGCTAGTATTCGGACACTTTTGTTACCGACTGTACGTTCGAAAATTTAGTTACACTCGAACAATTACAGTTATTAAAAAACACTTTATTTAGAAGTGCGCTACAAAACAATATAATACACATACAATACGCTATTTCTCTACAAAATTTCCAGGTCGCTGCAGGCGTATGTGAAAACGTTTCACTAATCGTTAGATGCCCTAGCTGTAGAAACTCGTTGCTTCGTTCTGGAGAAAACGTACATGAAAGGTCTCTATAGATGCATACGAAAAAAAAAAAAATTGAAAACAATTACAGTATACTCTCCTCATGAGGTTATGTATGTTTATAAGAAAAAAACTCAGGCGGAATCAGTATATATCGTCCGTAAAAATATATTGAAAATATCCGATTCTTCGCTATTTATCAGTGGTTGGCGACACAATGGTAACTGATGCAATTTTTTTTTTTTTTTTTTATAAATGCTCACTACAGAAAAACGTTTCTATTCTATTGGTACTGATCTAGTTTAAGAATATTTACTTTGAATAAATACACTTTTATAACTACAATTTTGCCATTTATAAGCAAACCTAACGATCAATTTAAACAACCGTTAATTTAACGTGAAATACTTAAACTAAGCTTAAATTTTACTTGATTGTTAAATATCATGGCTTAAAGTAGAACAGTATGCGCATTTATTTATATTGCATAATAAACAAAAAGAACGTACATAACAATTTAAAAATAAAACAGTTGTAAACGGCAATCAGTTATGAATGCGTTATTTTGTGTTTTCAGAGAATACTGATTTCATAACCATTAATTTAGATCAAAATTTAAATTGATAAAAATTATTTCAAACTTAAATTTAAGTTTTAAATTTCAGATTTAACATTATCATTGAAAACTTATATCTATTTTATTATAAATTACTTTTTATTACATTGGTTAGATAAAATTTAGCAAATAACTTTTTTAACTCTATACACAGAATTAATTTAAATAAATCTAACTTAAAAACATTTGTATAACTGTAATTTATGAAATTTGTGTCTCTTTAATTATTCAAACTTTAAAACAAATTTTAAAGGAAAATTATAATTAATTAAAAAATTTTAAGCTCCTAATGGATTTAAATAACAATCATAAATTAAAAGAGGGTAAAAAACATGTCTCTGTCTCTGGATTACAAAAATGTGCAAAAACAAATTTATTTATTTGATGATAAACTTTTTTATTGAAAAATGCTTCATTAGAAGAGATGTAATTCTACCCCTCCCCCCTCCCCCTTTCCCCAGAAAAAGCTTTATGTATATTATTTTTCCTTCTTTTCCTACGATTAGTTATATTTTCTGTTTCTTTCTCCCAATGGTATAATTAACGTAATTTTTATATATTTTTTAAACTTCGTTTAGCCATGTTTTGAACTGCAACATGCATTTCCAGAATCCACATTATGCCAATAATTTACAGCCTTCATCTAGTTTGTGATATATATTTCTTGTTTTGATGTTTCACATCTTTAAGAAGCAATTCAGTCGTATACTCAATTTTATCGGAATTTTCCGATATTTCTTTAGACGAAGGATGTGCATGATATGAAGGTTGCCTTCAAATTTTTCATAACTTACACACACATATTTTTTTAATGCTTCAACATCGTGGTTTTTAAAATGTATTTCTTCTTCTGTAACGTGTGAGTGCCATATTTTTTCCATGCATTGCTTATGGAGCATCCAAACAACATTGCATGTGTTAATTTCTCAAAACATTGTCTTTAATTTTTCAATAACCAATTAAACAACTAAAGATATGCATAACTTGAATGTATATTTCACTACTATTTAAATAATTGCAGCTCGCAAGATTTAAAAAAGAAAAAAAGAAAGAAAGATTTTTCAAATCTAAAATGAATTCATTTTTAATAAAAGGCCACATGTATACACTAAACAAGCTAATATAAGAAACACGCAACTCTTCTATCTATTAATTTCAAACTATATTTACTGTAACGCTATTCAGAAAGATTTGTTTTGCAAGGAATTGTTAAACGCATTAAACTTAATTGCATTTGATTGGAAAGGATGTTGCTCGCCAAATCGTGTGCGCTTTCTGTCTTTTTACGCCAAATATTCGAAAGTGCCTTATTTTTTTTGCAGAATTTTTAGTGGGATTTCTCCGATAAATTTGACCGTATGTAATTTTTGCTATGTAAGTAGTAGCTCTGCAATTTCTTGCACAATATTCTGAGTATGCGCTTTAAGGAGACCTTCCTTGTTAGAACCGGACGAAATTAAACAACTTACAAATAGCGTCGAACGACAGAAATAATACCACAAAAGATATTCCCAACTCCTGTGCAGATTCATCGATACTCATTCTGTGATTGCTGCAAATATAACATCTAGCATCTGCTGCAATTTGTGCTCAGTACTGCTGGCCTTCCTTTCCTTTTCATATCGGTTAAGCGTGTGAAAACGTCTTAGTGCTGCTGACATTATTTCACAATGGCTGAAAGTGGTATTACATAAAGCCTATACATAGCCGATATTTGAAGATAAATCTCTGTGCTCGTGCAATGTTTTACCAACGATAATCACGCTGTTCCGCGTACTGTAACGTTGAATCAAATTGACACCTGACGCGCCATTTCTTTTTCGCGTTACACAGCAATAATTACAATTGTCCAAATGCAATTGCTGAAAACAATTATAGTATTATAGCAACATTCGGTTTTGTTTTGAAATGCTGCCATCTGTAGAGGAACAAGTGTGACTTACAGTCAGCAGCAAAATTATTGAAGCACTAGCAACGATTCCCACTTAAAAGTTGGGATCCTAATGCTATTTTGTTAAGGAAATATTTGCCAATTTATGATCTTAGTCTTATACTGTTTATAAAAAAAGTAAGTTGATGATAAAAATTAACGGTCAAATTAAAAGAAAAATATATGAGAAGAGTGGATGTGTTCTTCAATAATTTTGCTGTTGACTGTATTTTTTGTATATTCTGCGTAAGACCATGAGAAAAATGGATATAAACATGGTTTAAATATGATTTTAACCCGTTAGTAGTCGCTATAGATAGCGCCACCTATTACAGATTGCGCACTTTTTATTTAACTGTCACCAATAATTTTTAAAAGTGATGTGATCGACATTTCTTCGAGTTTATTCGCGTTTTATGTATATCAAATGCCACTTCTAAAAATTTTTCGTGGCTATCGAATAAAAAAATCTGGCAACACTTAAGGATGGGCGGCAAATCGACCAACTAGCGACTGCCAACGGGTTAATATGCGTACTTAAAAGAAAGGATATATTTTTGAGCTTTTTATATCATACATAAAAGTTTCGATTAAATCGCTGTCATTAATTATAGTTCTTTTTGTGAATGAAACAAATATATATGTATATATATCTTCATTTGTTTAACTCTTACAGTAGCACATTTTTGCTTACTTATTTCTTTCTTTTTTTTTTTTTTTTTTTTTCAGAAATAGTCTTGGTATCATTAACTAATTGAAGTGAAAGAAGATAATGACTATAATGTCTAGACAGATTTTTATCATGAAAGTTTAACTCAACCTTGTCAAAAGTATTCCATTTCTATATTAATAAAGAGGAACAAAATACTTCGAAACATGTATAACTGCAGCTAAAAAGGTTTTTTCATTAAATTATTATAATAGGTTTTTTTTTTTTTTTTTTTTGCATAATCAGAAAATAAGGAAATGTCAGTAGAAAAAAAAAAGCGGTTTGTAAAATCAGATATATGTATGCATATATACATATATTTGAGATTTTGACTTGATATATTTATTAACTTTGCTTTTAATTATTTATATTTTAAGAAAAAAAAATGTTAATTTTAATATTCTTTAAAGTATTAGTTCTATTGTATTACAAAGCTTTATCATTTTCTTTTTTTTCTTTTTACATCAGTCGAAAGTTCAAGTACGTTTACTGTAATTAGCTGCTAGTAACTGCTATTAAAGTAGAACTTCACTAAAATGTAAATCTATGTGTTTCAGAAAATGACAATATTTTCTTTTTCCTTCCTTTCAAAAATTATTCCAGTATAGCTAATCTCTCCAAATACTATTAAGTTATTATCTAACAAATTGCAATAAAATGTCCCTTCTGTAGAACATCTTTAATGATGGGCACCCCTGGAGACTTCAAATAATTTTTGCCATTTTGACGATCAATTGAAAGAGCTCTCCCACTTACGTTAAGTAAAGACCTTTACGAGAAACGTCTAAGCTACTTCGGAACGAAATTTTAAATTTCGCCTAAGGTGTCCCTTAATAAATCTGTGCCAGTATTAAAGGAGAGAGCTCGTAAATTTGTTAATAATATGGTGTGGTACTCAGACGACTTTCTTTTAATTTGCATTTCAGTAATATAAAGATAAATTACAGGTAGGAGGCAAGATAACAAGTACTTTATAAAAACCTGCGTTAAAAACAAAATAGGTTTAGTAAAAGTTTTATTTCCCAAATAATTTTGCGTGAGATGGCGAACGATCCTTCTCCCTCCACTGCCGTTTCAATATAATAATTAATAATTAGATAGAATTCAAGGTCGCTATTGAATTTAAAATTATATTAAAAATTATTCGGAAAACATTCACCTACATAACTCTATCAAAATTATTACTCTGGATCAAATTTTTCAAGTAACAACCTCATGTGAATTTCAAAATACAACATTTGAATTGCCTGCAAATGTTTGCTTTTAAATTAATCTGATAATAGACATATAAAACATCAATCGTTTAAAACTTGATTTCAGTATTCAGGGAATGCTAAAACCCATAAGTATACAAAAAACAAGCGCTGAAAATTTAACTTAAAATAATACTTAAATACCGTATGTGTGCATATGGAATTAATTTTCATTCCTGAGTAGTTTTTCTGGACATAGTAAAATATAGTAAAACACTTCCAACAATTACGATTTTTAAAAAGAATGTTTTCGCTTAATTATTGGTAACCCTGTATACCTATTGTAAATTGTGTAAACACCACATTATGCATTTAGATATAGTTTTATATTAATTGCACACAGCACGACTTTAAAATGCACTTCCAGTAATATTCATGTACAATCCCATGATATTCCAGTTCTTTAGGGTAGTCCTGTATATACAAGGTGAATGATTTTCATCCTATATTCTACAGAATACATAGTGTTATGCATATAAACTATTTGTGTATATATGTTCATTTCATTTTACTTAGAGCTGCCTATAGTTTTTAAACTGTTCGTAACAAAAATGTCACCCATAGGTGTAATGTAATTGAATTTTATTGGATGTTATTATACATGAATCATTTGCTTGATCTCAATGGTTTTGAGTAGCATTTCTATGTGATAGAATACAAACTTTGGAATTTATGCTTCAAATTTATTTCTTGAGATATGGTGATAACAGACAGACACACGCAGACCAATCGCTGAAAACGTTTTTTTTTTTTTTTTTTTTTTTTTTTTTTTAACTCTGGAGATTTCAAAACGAATAAATAAACAAATAAATTACCCCAATTTCGAAAATTTGAGCCAAAATCGGATGAGAGAAAATGAAAATTCAATATAATGCAATTTGGTATCGATTGAAAAACTTTCAAAAGCTCTTGAAAAAAAAAATAAATAAATAAATAAATAAATAAATAAATAAATAAAAACAATTAAAATAAACACTGTTAGTTCCAAAATTTCTGAATGAATTTTCATGTGACATAACATATTTTAACGATTGATTTGCATTAGGTGATAACATACGTTGTTGTTTATTGAGCAAATACGATCACAAATACAGGCATAATCTAACATTTTATTGCTGTTAAAGTTATTGTACTGTGCTGCAATGATTTTGGTATGCCGAGATGTATATACAGAGAAAAAACATACTCTCATTAGAAAACTATTGTAAAGTATTATATTATGAAAAACTAACAAGTGAGAAGCTTTTCACCATTTTTACAGCAAGAAATATTTTTGGCCGGCTAAATCAGCCAAATGCCCCACTGTGCGACGTTTCTCGCCAAAATCTTTAGTTACACATTTGTCATAGCCATTTCACTTCAACGCGAAAATGTTCAAAAATATTTAAACTGACCAAGGAGATCCCATTCTAAAATTGTGCCTTTTGTCTTTATTTATTTGTATTAATTTGAATTAAAGACTTCCAAAAATAGATATAGCTTTGATATATGCCACCGTTGGCGGATTTTCGGATTTGGCGATCTAAGACATAATACGAAATATTGTTTCATATTCGTCATTGCTTGTATTAAAAGAACCATGAGTTTTGAACGTAATTAAATAAATTCACCAGAAAATTTTCAATCATCTTTTATTTAATTCGTCATGGAGGAAATATACCAAATTAACTCTGGGATTTTTTTTTCTTCTTTCAGAGACACTTGATTTTACATCATTGTCCCCCATATATCCTAGATGCATGAAGATGGAGCATATAAAATTAGATTAAAAAAAAAAAAAAACAGTATAAACCTCATAAAAATACCAATAACTCCGGAAAAGGTTTCATGCATTTTCTCTCTCTATCTCCTTCCCATCTCTCTTTCCATTTTACACCTTTGTTCAGTTCTTTCATTAATTACAAAATTTTATAAACAATTCTTCAACCTGAGCAACTCCAAGTAGATATTCTAGTTACATACAAAATTTATTGAAGGAATAAAGGCGAAATTTCATTTTCCTTTAAAAAAGATTAAATAAACAAATAATTTGTAGAATATATTGATATAAAATATTTCCAAAATTTAAATTTAAATATCAAATAAAAACAACTCTTAAAAAAAAAAAAAAAAATCGATTTTGTTGTATTTTCAAATGCTATTTTCTAATCTATATCTTAAAATTTTAATCATAGTAAGATCAAAACATAATTGATCTTAACAGATTTGATGAAATCTAATCAGAATATAGCCTTTTTTCTTTCTATATTGGAAATCTCGCTTTCCTAATCTATTTCAGCAAGAGACAAAGGAAATATTGTTTTAGAAAATTAAACTTTAAGTTAATTAATAATGAACATATATAAATGCACTATTTTTTTCACTATGTACATTTTTTATTACAATTTCAATTCATAATAAGAATACCTGATTCATGTCTATTGAATTTTATGTAAATGAATTTTGATAGAAATAAAAAAGAAACTTAAATATTAACACATACAATTAGTGAATTTATATAAGATTGTTTTATGTGGAAGTAAAATATATATTAATAAGTCAGAAAACTGAATAAAAATATAAATAATTTCACTCTGGATGTTAAAGATTAACTTTTGGATTATAAACGTTTCCTTTTTTAACTGTTTTAGATAATTAAATAGATTTATGAAGAATTCAGAGTTTTATTATGCGGTAATTAGTAATACAAATTTTAATACAGTCAAAGTAAAATAATTTAATTAATTAGGCGCAAATTAAAATGATTTCTTCTATAATAACTGTGTTAAATGTAGTTTAATTGCATTTGGACTTATTGTAAAATATATATTTGCTTTCGGTTGTGCATGCACCAATCTTTCGTAGCCATGTTACTAAACACGTGTTTAGCGTTTGTTCAGTCACTCAGACAGTAACCTATATGTAGTTCTGAGAGATTTTGTCGGAAGTAATAAAAATAATGTTAATTGCCGACACTTTTTTTTCTTTATTGGTAGTGTTATTTGAAATTTTGCTTATCTTAAACTGGTTGCTGAACTTTATTTTTAGTTAGAGGTCTTTAATATAGCTAATTTTTACTATTCCACCAATCAAATACCAATTAATATATACACACTTCAAATAACAAAACATGCTCCAAGCCTCTCCAAAGCATCCAATACAGGATGCGTTCAGTTGAACCGCACTGTATATATGTGTATATATACATATGTGTGTGTGTGTGTGTGTGCGTGTGTTTGTACGTGTGCACTTATCTATATCAGGCCTCACAGCGTTTCTAAAATTTTACTCGCATTTATTTATACACTTACTCCTGTCGTCAATGTATATACAGTAACCGCCGCTTAATAAAATCACTGGTTAATAAAATCAGCCGCTTAATCTGATCAAATCGCCAGGACCGGAATCAAATTTATACAAACAACTTTTAAAGCCGCTGCTTAATAAAATCAGCATCGCCGGTTAATAAACTCAAAACTATCTCCTCAGCAGCCAAAAATATCATTTATGCATACAAAAAAAAATTTAATAGAAAAAGAAATTAAAGCACAACAAATCCTTCGTTATCGCTCATTGTTGAAGATTTTACACTTTCAGCACAGTTACAAATTAAACACGCCCCATAACTTATCTCCGTAACAATTTCAAGGAACGTAATTCTTCAAAGCGCAGTAATAAAATAGAATGTTGGTTCGAAATGATTTTTTTTTCTAATTATTAGAAGGCAATTACTAGTTCTTATTTTGAAATTCCGATCATTCATGAGGTTTAAACGGAAATATTTTAAATTTATAAGAAAAGCGTGAACTTTTGGTAAAGTAAAGATGATTTTCCTCTAACGAAAGTGCACGGGAACTTAGAATGCATTTACTTACATCAAAGAAATAAATAGTTAATTATCTACCAAAGATTAATTAATATTGTTAACTAATTTCATTATTCGTTACCTTTTAAAGTTTCTTTCGAAATTCAGGGAAGTAATACATTTTCCTTAAGGGCAGGAACGTTCGCCGGATATAAAAATCAGCCGCTGAATAAAATAACTTTGGCTCAGAACGAATGCGATTTTAATAAGCGGCGGGAACTGTATATATATATATATTATGTCTCAATGTTAAAACATCTGTAAATATTATACAAAAAAGTATTGGTGACAGTGTAATAAAATATATACAAAAGTTTAGGAAAGATGTGAGGCTTGATATACAGTCGGCAGTAAAATTATTGAAGCACACAAACACATATTTTTTTTTTTTTTTGATCGCTAATTTTTATCATCAACTTACTTTTTTTATAAACAGTATAAGACTAAGATCATGACTCGACAAATATTTACTTAAGAAAACAGCATTAGGTGCCAATTTTTTAAGTAGGAATTATTTATTGCTATTGCTGCAATAATTTTGCTGCCGACTGTATATGTGTGTTTCCCAACACTATATGTGCGTTTTGCATATATATATATATATATATATGCAAATGCACACAAAAAGGAACAGAATCTTTGATGATATCCCGAAGAATGCTAATATATTGCGTTCTACAAAAAGATTTTCTAAAAATCATATTTAAATACTTTTGTATTGCAAAATTCGTAGTGAAATTGACATTGATTATCTATAGGCCAAAAAAAAGTTTTCTACAGCATATATTATGCTTAGCGTTTGAATTTTCAGGGATACCCTAATATATTAAAATACTTTGATGGCTACAAGTGAAAACAGCATTTCCGTTCGGATTAAACGTTTTCAAAAACTTCTGAAATGTTTTACAATGGTTATGAATTGTTATTCATGTCTGTCCGTTACGTGATTATGTAGGCAAGTAAATTGATGGTTAAATTATGAAAAGGATACGTACAGTTGGAAAGTGTTAATAATCTGTGGAATGCGCATGATATTTTATTTTTGTTATAACTAACATGTTCACAGTGTCTGTGCATAAAGTATCCAGGACTGAAATCTGCCTAAAATTTCTTTGCTTCAGGAAGAAAAATGCTCAAAAAATGTTTTTTTTTCTTTTAACTTCTCCATCTTGCATTATTCCTCCATGATCTATTTACAAAGAAAAATCTTTCATATATATAAGAAAAAAAAACTATTAAAATATATCCAGTGTAAACTTTGCATTTTTTTTTCTTTTGCTGAAGTATAAGGGTAAATTGTTCTAAGAAGAGAAACTTCATGTAAATATGTTGTTAAAAATTCAAGTGAAGTTGAATTACTACATGATTTATCTATAGAAA
Organism: Salticus scenicus; assembly: GCA_963930645.1. Classification (NCBI taxonomy): domain Eukaryota; kingdom Metazoa; phylum Arthropoda; class Arachnida; order Araneae; family Salticidae; genus Salticus; species Salticus scenicus. Next base: position 138,539,661 of record OZ005648.1, read on the forward strand.
AGTTTGATATATAAAACTCGTGGAAAATTTTATGGTTTACAAGAAGTTTAATGAACAATTTTTAAAGTTTATAAAACAAACTTTTTCAGAAAAACCTTTATGAAAAATTTATGTAGCGTATTTTTCTTAGTAGTTGTGTTATAGCGTTTTATTACGAAAAAGCTTGAAAGTTTCTTTTAAAAGAACACTTCTTGACTTATTAATTAGTTGATATTATGATTTAATATATTTTGTTGACATGTTGACAGATTAAATTAACAATAAAAAATGATTCGAGCGTATGAATATTTTATGTTTGAAAGGAAGATTTATAAATTTAAATTAAAAATGTTTTAATTTTACGATCAATAAATATGATTATTTTTACTTTGGCAGAAAATACTTACGTTAACAGAAAAATAAAATTTAATAAAGTTGTAAAAAAAAAAAAAAATAAAAATAAAAATAAAAATCCTGCCTCTCAGAAGAAAAGTCCGTTTTATTTTTCGATTATAACATCATGTTCTTTAATGGAAAATGTTGCATCTAAAAAAAATGGGGGCGTAGTGTCTTTCTCGTTCCGTGAAGTCCATACATTTTGGAGTTACAGAAGCAGGGAGACATTCTCTGCGTGGAGGGTCAAAATTGTGATGACAAATCTGCAGACAACTCTTAAGAGTAAATCACAGATCATTGCGAATTGTCCACTAAGGCAGATATTGTACAATGTTAATCAACACAAACTAACCCGACCCATTTAAAATATTTTTTAACTAGATAATTTTCATAAATGATTCTAATCAACTGAAATCCACAAAGAGAAATAAAATAATATATTACCAAATGTAAAAATATCAATCCTATATATATATATATACATGTATATATCACTGACCTCAAAATAAAAATTACACAAGATTTATTAAACTATGAACAATATAAAATAATTAAAAACAATAATATAAATAATAATAATAATAAATGAATACATGAATGAATAAAAAATCTTAAAATTAATCTAATTAAATTTTCTATTTTAATTCTGTTGAGTGGATTTATGTCACACAAGTGTTACACAATGGTCTATTGGTAAAGTCTGGGACTCAACCCTAAAGATATAAGGCATGTGATCACAAATTTCCTCTTCCAAGGAGGTGATGGCTCCTGCGCTTCGATGACACCCAAAGGTATAATATGGAGAGAAACAGGGAAGACATTAACGTAATTAACGTAATTGCCGTAACGTATTTTACGTGCACCATCCGCTATTAGTATGTATGACAGTCTTCGATCGCCTCGTTTATCAAAACTGACGTCATCGAATTATGACTGATCAGAAACATTCTAATTCTTATATATTTTTTATTAATTTTTTTTAAAAGTTTATTATATATATAATTAATTGCTTTCAGGTTATATATGTAATTGAGTTTGAACAATATATCGATACATACTAATTACAAATTCTTATTCGAAACAATAGTAAATTATTTTTCCTAAAATTATTTTATTTTTGCAGTATAAAAAATGCGAGAAATATTAGAAAAAAAACTTGCTTTGATTTGAGAATTTGTATGTTATATATTAACTTTAAAAACATAATAAAACTCTTCTACTCCATAAATTTCGTGCCATCTATTATCAATCACTAAGTATAATATATGAATAGGATATATGTTTAAAAAAAAAAAAAAAAAAAAAAAAAAAAAAAAAAAAACTTGACAAAGATAGATCACGGCAAATTTTTCCAATCATCTTTTGTAATTTATCTTCATTTGAAAAAATCTGTAGAATATATTACCAAACGAAAATTTCACATTCATGAAGACTTTTATTAGAATCCATTTCGGTTTTTCTTTTTAATAAATTAGCAATTTTATGCAGTACACACCTACTCAGACTAACAATATAAGTGAATATATAAATATAAGTTGCTATTGCATTAAACTTAAGTCAGCTGATTTCATGGCTAACAAGATAAATGAAAATAATTAATTAAGTTTTAAAAATATTTAAAACAATTACAACTGTTATTTTCTATAAAGGTTTTTAAAGATTGCAATAAATAGTTTATTTAGATAGCTAGAAAACACATGCATATAATAAGCCACGTAGTTTTCTTTTTCAATTATTAATGCATGCATATTACTATTCTGGTGCTTTGCCTAGAATTCTTGGACTAAATTGATGCATCAATATGCTTGTATCTAATGGAAAAAAATGCATAAACTCTTTATTTATTTTTTTTTTGTATTTTACTATAGTGAAAAAATAAGACTATTATTATGTATATAGAGCGATATATAAAATACCACTATAGGATGACTTGCATCCAATTTGTATCAGCATACTTTTTCACAATAATTACATTACACACCATTTTTGCTGCAGTTATACGTCATAGAAGTTGAAATAATGCTTTTTCATAAAGAAGGATAAATTTCAGTATGACAGCGACATGTTGCTGGCCGAAAGCACTTACAGTCGGTACCAAAAGTGTCCGAACACTAGGAAAAATTCCTATGCAAAAAAAGTAATGTTAATACTGTTTTGCTATAGAAATCCTTGTCGAATCATGTTCTTAGACTGACTAAGAACATGATTGCACAAGGATTTATTTAACAAAACAGTATTTAGTGTAGTTGTTTTACATACGAATTTTTGCTAGTGTTTGGCCACTTTTGTTACCAACTGTACATTAAAGAACATTGTTTACTCATGTTGAGTGTAATACATATCACGTTTTCCTGTCTTATATACTATGGGAATTGAGATATTGTTTTCTTTCAAATTAGAAAAAATTACAGCGTAGTTGCGCCAACGCTTTGGCTATTTAATATGAAATATAATTATCAATAATTTATGCCAAAGTACCACTAAATACCAAATTTCGTTAAAGTTCATTCATTTGTTTGTGAAATACAGCGTCTACAAATTTAGCTAAAACTCTCACACATACACACAGAAAGAAAGACATTTTATAAAAATGAGCGAATCATGTTCAAAACATTTCAGAATTTACATATCTATCGAAAACCGGAAGTTGAAAATTTTTGCAATTCTAAAACTTCTTTCCTATGTATATAGAAAAAGAGTAAAATAACATATACTAAAATTGTCTATGATCTTAGCCATAATATGTCTCGAATACAAAGGAAAAATGAAAAAAAAAGAAATCGCTAAAGTTATAGAGAGTTCGAGAGTTAAAATAAAGCTATTGAAATTTATTCCAACTTGACAATTATCAGAAAATTTCATTTATTAATATTTAAGGAATTGTACGAAAATATAGAAAATTTTATTTGCAATATACAAGAAAAAATGTTTAGTATCTTAAATAAATGTAATCTGATCTCATTTTGGTTAAAAATGTCGATACTTTTGTCCTGATAACCGCTTCTTTTAGGAAGTTTATTTATTTATTTTTTTTCTGAAAGAAAAGGTACAACACAGATGAACTTTTAAAAACATGTGAAAACATAAAGACAATTCTTTTTCTTCAACAGAAGGTATCTGTCACTATCAGTGAAAAATAAATAGAGTGATGTTTACTAATAACTATATCATCGTGAATGTATATTTCTTAAAATCGAAACTGAAGTCCGTAAACTTTTTTTGTATATTGTGATTCGTTACATGTTTAATTTGAGTTTTATGTATTGGTATATCGCACGATTTTTTACCTCCACTATTTTTGTTAGCAATATAGATATAGATATAGATAATGAATAGCATATACATATTATTAATTTATAATATGAACGTCATAAAAAGTAACAGAATATTCAAAATGAAATAAAAAAAAAAGATTTTTATAAATACAGTTCAGTGAAGGGCTTTAACGCAGCATTGAAATCTTGTAGGAAAGCTTGATGCAAATTTTTCGTTATTCATTTTGTTGTTTAAAAAATATTTTGTTTATTACCCATAGCTGACAACGTTTCTGTTTATTTATGAAATGATTATCATTACTATATTTTAATAAAATTTTCCAGTAAATTAAATCTGAAAAACTAATACAAAATGTTATTATTTGAGAATAGTGGTGTTAAGTTTATCTCTTAAACTTGTAGATAAACTTAAATATTATAATTAATTAATAATAACTTAAACTATAATAACTTAACTACTAAATACTATATACTTAACTAAAAACTACTAAATACTAAATACTAAAAACTAAAAACTACTAACTACTAACTACTAACTACTTAACTACTTAACTACTATAATAACTTAACTTAACTACTTAACTTAATAATAACTTAATACTATAATTAATTTTAAACTGAGTTTTATTTTTTTGTGTGTGCGTCTGTGAAAATGTAACAATTAGGGAGAAACGTGCATGCGTTTTTGTCTCAATACTCAAAATAATCAACATAAAAAAAAAACTATTCAATAAAAAGAAAAAGCTTTTAAAATGTATTTTATTATTATTATTATTATATACTCTCTGTAAGTTAAATGCAAAAAATAAAATTTACTGTCATAAAACAACATTAAAATATATTGTTTTAGATACGTGAATTAATTTTCTACGTAATAAATTATACCTTTGTAAACTACTTTATTGCATTCTAATTTTAGAATATTTTGATTATTCATTAATCATTTGGCCCGGAAGCATATATAAGAATAAAAAATATATATATAAAGTTTACTAAAGACTTTTCATTTATATTTTGAACGACAACATATATATATATTATAATGTAAGTACTTGCATTTATATCCTGCATATTATTTTGCGTCTAGACTATATTTCTAAATAGTGTGTTGGAGAATCTATGTTAATTCCGCGATTAATTGCATCTCAATTATTTAATCTTTGTCTGTTTCTCATAAAGGTATAGGTGGTTATATTGAAATCCGATCTCATACATCTACACAATAAAGGAGAGAGCTGGCAACATTGGTTTGATTAGCATATTGTTGAATCAGAGGATTAGTGCAAATAGAATGAGGCTACCTTCAGACAAATACCACAAAATCTCTTAAAGCGAATATATGATAATACTTTAAAATTATCTCTGGTTATATCCATAATTTTGAATACTAAAATGGTTTACCAAAGCCGCAAAAAGTAACTGAGCATACGTACAAGTATTTCTGATTTTAATCTCTAATAATAACATAATTATTAAAAAACAATTCAGCAACTGTAATAAGCCGATAGTTAACTTGTTATGCGAGTTCTGTAATTATAATAAAATATTCAATGATTAAAATTCAGAAAATTAAAGTATTTTTATTAGTAGATCGTATTAAGAAAATTATTTATCGAATGCAAATCTCTTATCTTTATATGTCTTCGAACATCTTTGTATATGTTGTACAACTTAATATATATATATATATATATATATATATATATCTTATATATATTATAAATGTGAATGTCCGTTTATTTGAGTCAGTTTCACGCTAAAACTGCTCGATGGATTTCGATAAAATTTGTTATGGAGATACCTTATACCCTAACTTAAAAAGTTGGCTACCTTTTATTCCGAAAAAAAAAAATTGTTTTTGCGATTTTTATGCATAAAATAGCAATTTTGTAAGCTGATAATAGCAAAAAATTAGCCATTTAAATTTATCCATAATTTAATTGTTGCCAAAAAAAAAAACGAATTTATTTATTTTTTTTCAACAGGAAAATAAATACATTTATCTAAACGTGAACGATAAAAAATTATAAAAAAAAAATTATGCATCTCACAAAAATTGACGTCATTTTTAATTAAAAATTTCTTTTACACATTGATAAAGTGCTAATACGCAAGCGAAGTGATGACGTCACTGGCCGTTCGTTTATGCAAGAAAAATATTTCCTATGTTAAACGTCTATTGGATTTTTTGTAAAAAATTATTAAAAATCGAGGAAAATTATTTCCCGATTTTAATCCCCATGTTTAGGTATAGGTATGTATTAATTATCATGTACATGCGTTAGATTAAGTTATTTTTGTTGTAAAATTGACAAAATTTGAATTTTTAATTTCAAAACTCTAGGCAAAAAAAAATGGCAAATTTCCATATTCGATTTAAAACACAAACATTTCATTTCAAAAGATGATATTTACACAATAAACATCCAACTAATATACTAAAAGGAAAATGATAAATATTCTATCATAATTTGAAGTCAAATTTGTTTTCAAATGTCTAAATAAAGTATCTGATATAAAATACTAATATGTTGCAGCGGAATAGATTTGATATCGGTCATCCTTAGCAGAAAAAAAAAATATCGACAAATTATTTGGCGAACATAATTAAATCCTTTCAAAAATCATGATATTTTAACAACTTACATTAAGAGAGTAATGAATAATATGAAACAATATTTCGTACAATGCATATTACGAAAATATACATCTGGCATGCATATTTTCGTATTACGTTTTTGATCACCAAATACAATAAGCGCCAAGAACAACAGAGTTTTGAAATTTAAAATTAAAATTTTGTCAATTTGACAGCAAAATAACTCAATCTAACACATGCACATGATAACTAATCTATACTAATATTATAAATGCGAAAGTTTGGATGGATGTTTGTTACTCAATCACGCCACAACGGCTAAACGGATCTGGATGAAATTTTGTACAGAGATGGATAATAGTCTGGAATAAGGCTATTTTATACCGGAAAGAATGTAAATTTTTAATTAATCTTCTATATGATATAAATATTTCTTCTATAATAAAACTTTAAAATAATTTATTTTAATTTTTAATTGTTGCCAAAGAATATATCACGCGAATAATAATAAAAAAAATAATTAATTAATTTGCTTAGGCACATGACAACATAACGTCATTATCAAAATTAAATAATAAGAAAATGAAAGCTAATTCAGATCTGTATTAAAGAGCTTTATTAGTTGATAATCCTGGGTATATTCTTAATTTTAATACTGAAGTAGATAGGACATTTTTCGCCAAGGACTCTATTTTTGTGACAGCAACTTTAAGCCAAGTAGTCCATAAAAAATATAAACAAATCTGTACATATAAAAGAGTAAACTCAATGATTCACTGCCATGACGATTCTGTGGGAAAGAGGGTCACAAATTTTAGTGACCAGGTTGGTTTTCGGAGCCTGACCCCCAACTGAGACGGAATTTTGCATAATACCCCCCCCCCCCTGTCTCCCTTGGGGGGCAGAAGGCTTAACTCGGCTCCAAATTACTTAACGGTGAAGAAATTGCAGATGGAAAAACCAGACTTGAGTACAAAAAAATTATTTTCTGCGATTTTGGAATTTTGGATTATTAAGGGGGGGAGGGAAGGGAAAAGGTTTTGGAAGAAGGGTACTCACATATTACACACTACAAAGGGATTATATGAAATTCCACCCTAGCGCCCTTTGGAGAATGGGGGGGGCAAAAACATGTATTCATGCGTAACGCTGCACTAAATTATCTAAGGTTGGACATTTTTTATGTAAGGGACGATTATATGTATCTAACTCATAGTATGAAGAGATTTTGCGAAATTCCCTCCTCCTTCCCTCCTTTAAGAACGGGGGGAGAGATTAAAAAAAAAAAAAGTTTTAAAGCATAGCTCAGCTTTAAATAATTTCATGATCTCAATTTTTTGATGTGTCGGTTAGGTATGTGTATGCAACATGCAATATAAAGTAATTTTGGAAATTTACCCCCCCCCCTTCCTCTTGGGACGGGCGGGGCAAAAACCACATTTTGAAGCTTAAATCCGTCCAAATTACCTAAGAATGGCGAATTTTGGTGTGTGGGTGTTATTTAAGTGTGCGAAATATGCACTTTGATGAGATTTTGTAAAACTTTCAACTGTAACCGCGAGGGAGGGGGAGTAAAAAGCAGGTAAGGGACTGCCGAAGGCATTGGGCAACTTAAAATTAGATTTTGACGGATTTCAATGATTTTTTTTTTTTTAGATATTTTGTTATTAGTAATGATCTGCTGTTTTGGGGATTCATTTCAATATAATGACCAGCGAAGCGGGCAAAGCCTGCTAGTATATACATATATATACAGTCGGTAACAAAAATGTCAGAACACTAGCGAAAATTCCTATATAAAAAATGTACACTTCATAAGGTTTTGATACATAAATCCATGTCGAATCCTGTTCTTGGTCAGTGTCAGAACATGATTCGATAATGATTTATTTAACAAAACCGTATGAAGTGTACCTTTTTTACATAGGAATTTTGGTAGTGTTCGGACACTTTTGTTAACGACTGTATGTATATATAATTTTTTCTATATATATATATATATACTATATTTGACTTAACCCAATCACATCAAATGACGAGTTGCAGTCGTATGAAGTTCCTATGGTATTTAAACCTGATTATGATCTCTACTCGCAAACGTGACCGCTGCATTCTTCCCTGTATTTGTAGTAAAAATTATTCTATATACCATTGGCTGTTGATTCTTCGGGCGCCTGGCTAAGAACAAAAGTGTACACTTTATACCAATCAGTACAAGTAGTTTACAACTAATAGCAGAAGCAAAATAAATTTACTCAACCACTTCTCTAAAGTCAAAAATATTTAAAAAAAAAAAAAAAGTGACCTGAAAAAAAAGCTGCTCTAACGATGTTACGGTGTAAATTAGTTATATCCATTTGCTGTGATATTGTTATTTAATTAAACCGTGATTTTGATCTTAGTCAAAACTTGATTTTAAAATAAAACAAGAACTAAAAATCATGCGGTATGCATGGATTATTAACACTTTCCAACTGTACATATTTGTTGTATAACTTTCAATTTTCTTTCTTATGTCATCACAAAACGGACAGACAGAAGACTAAAAGGCATACAAATGGACTAACTGTATTCATGATCACTCTTAAACATTGCTGGAAAATGTTAAAATTATTTAACGCAAAAGAAAATTCAGCCCCGAGGTTCTAATTGCAACCCTTAATGTATCTGAATATTTAAGTGTAGTCCTGTAAATCTGAAGATTAACCAGATCATATTATATACAAAACAGTGTTTTAGCACATTAACAATAAATGCAATTTCTCTGGATACTCTGTGGCCCATGTTCAGACAAAACAAATAATAATATTAAAATTATCTATAGACTACAAATATGGTATCAATTTTTATAAATTTAAAAACAAAAATATCTTACAATTTCTAACAACTATCCAGTACTTGTAGTCAGTAGTTCAGTCCTGATAAAATAGAAAAAAATTCAAACTTGAAAAATTGCTTTGAGCAACTCAAAACATAAAAATTGTATAAAATGGCTACCTTAGCATTTACTATGTGTTTCTTTGGATGTATACAAGTAGTACCATGCTGCCATCAATGAGTCTCAATATAAACTAAAAGAGTTAAATATTAAGAGATTTAAACAGGGTGGTCAACTGTGCCCCTAGGTCCACTGTGCCCCAGTCTCGCCTATAAAAGAAATTATTTTAAAGAGCACTTGAATCAGTAAATAAAACATTATTCTTGAGATTTTTTTTAAATAAAGTTTTATTTGCTATATTTAAGTATTAATTAATTTTAATATATTCAGGTTAATATTGAAGTTCTTATTTTTTTTTTTCTTTATTTTTAGCCGCTGTTTAATCTCATTCTTTAAACTATAATTTTTTATCTTACGTTTTTCTATTATTTAAAACTTTTCATGAAAACAATTTTTCATTCTACGATTTTAAGCATTAATTTCGTCAGTAATATAAATAAAGAAAATACTCTAAAAACTTAATTAAATAATAAACCTAAGTTAAGATAAAAATCCTGCAAAGAAATACTTTTTTTAACTTAAATTTGCTAATTTATAAAGAAGAAACGACGTGAGGCATTATACAGAGAGAAAAAAAAAAGAGATATATTTTTACATATAATATTTTAAAAAAATTGAAAGGATAAATAAGTTAAACAAGGACTAATCTGATTTTACTTTTGATATACAAATAATAGATTAGTTAAAAAATAATTCCTCAAATAATTCCTTAGTAAAAAAAAGATAGGATGCATGTTTATTGGTTTAAACTAACAAGAAAATAAGATTTATTCAAGTTGAGTGAGTTTCACGTTGAACTATATATATGCAATGGTCAATTGAGAAGCGTATGGTATTCGTCCGAAGTAGAGGTCCGAAACATGCCTTCACAATCTCGATCCTGCGCAATGTGTATGGAAATCATAATCGTTTATATTAAATTTTTATAATTACAATTTTTACAATATTTTTACGTTTTACAAAAACGACAGTTTTTGCTGCAATTTACCAAAAGAGGCATTATTTTATAGATACTTTTGGATGAACCTAATATTTTGTATTAAATTTTAATAACATTTTTATGTGTTACAAAAAAGATACATTTTCTAACATTTACCAAGTAGATACAGGTTCAAAATAATGCTGTTAAGTGTTTCTTTCTTTCTGTCTTCTTTTTTTTTTTTTCAACTTTATTAATTTATAAAAATGTTAAACCTCTAACAGAGGTTTGAGCTAAAACGACATTAATTGATTATTTAAATCCGTGGTATATTTAGTTTGTATTGGTATATATATATATATATATATATATATATATATATATATATATGTGTGTGTGTGTGTGTGTGTGTGTGTGTGTGTATTACAGAAAATTAGAAATAAAATGTACATTTTTTTAAGAAGTATTGTATTATGAAAGAACAAATTGTATTTGTGTGTACACGGATTCATATTATTAGCAAACAAACTAACAAAATATTTTATTAAACTGATTAGTTTACAGCCGTACTTCAAGTCGGTTTTGAATTTTCGCATGCGTCAAAGCGAGTAAAAATGTAAAAAGAAATATTTAAATAGAAAAAAAAGAAATAATAATAATAATAATAATAATAATCACGAATACTAAGATTCCCATACCTGTAGTATGATTTGGAACAAAGCATTAGTGTTCGAATTTTCAAATCTAAATTAAGGTTTTTAACGGACTTCAAAAAGGAAGGAAGGTTCTCAATTCAAACCGTATGTTTTTTTTTTTTTTATGTTTGTTAGATCATAACGTCTGAACGGATGCTCCGATTTTGATATTTTCTGTTTTGTTGAAAAGGTCTTGGTCTGAAATAGGCCCCATTGTAATATCTTTACGATCTAAAGAAAATACAGGGTGCCCAAAAAAAAATCAGTCCCAAGTCTTTTAACTGCTAAACAGCTGCAGCTATAGTGATATAAATGGTATGTAAGTATAACAAAATGGTCATGCAGCACAAGGTCAAACCGCTTGCAGCGCCACCAGGTGGAAAATAACGGAGATAGTGTTCCTATCTCGAAAACGGTAGTAGAGAAAAAAGTGAATTACAAAGTTGAGTATTATCGATTTAGTAGAAAAAGATAGTTTAGACATTCATGCTAGCGTTCCTATCTCGGAAACATTTCAAGACAGGGGAAAAAGTGAATTATAAAATTGCAGAGCATCATCGATTTAGTACGAAAAGATAGTTTAGACATTGGTGCTAAAAATACAAAGCTAAAAACGTGCATTTGTTTGTTCGCAATTTCTTACACTATGCACACTTGAGCTACATTGCACACGTTGTAGCGTAGCTGGTGAGACATACGCTATATATTTAAAAATACGGTTACTTGATACTTTTTGTTTGTTGTAAAGATCTTGGTCTGAAGTAAGTCCCATTGTAATATCTTTACACTCTAAAGAAAATAAAACGCCATCTGGTGAAAAACAGCGGAATTAGCGCTCCTATCTTAAAAACGGTTCCAAATGGGAGAAAAGTTAATTACGAAGTTGTAGAGCATCATCGATTTACTACGAAAAGACAGTTTTTAGACATTATTGCTAAAAATAGAACGCTTAAAACGTGCAGTTGTTTGTCAGCAATTCCCTACACTGTGCACACTTGAACTACGTTGCACAATTTGCAGCGTAGCGAATGACACGTATACTCTGTGGTTCAAAGTACTGTTACTGTAAGCGGTCACATCGATTAGCGCAAAGTCATTTTCAACCAACTTCAGAAAGGAGGGTGTTCTTAATTCGAGGTATGTGTTGTTTTTGGTGTTTGTAAGCTTAAAACGTCGAAAGAGACGCTCTAATTAACCGACTTCAAAAAGGAGGAGGTTCTCAATTCAAAGCGTATGTTTTTTTGTTTTTGTTTGTTAGCTCATAACTTCTGAACGGATGACCCGATTTTGATACTTTTTGTTTTATTGTAAACGTCTTGGTCTGAAATAGGTCCCATTGTAATATCTTTACGATCAAAAGAAAATACAGTGTGCCCCAAGAAGTCAGCCCCAACTCTTTTAACTGTTGAACAGCTGCAGCTATAGTCATAGAAGTGGTATGTAGGTATAGTAAAGTGAACATGTGCTACGCGATTCTACCGCCTACAGCGCCACCTGATGGAAAACAGTGGAGGTAGCGTTCCCATCTCGGAAACGGTTCAAGACAGGGGAAAAAAGTGAATTATAAAATTGCTGAGCATCATCGTTTTAGTACGAAAATATAGTTTAGACAAAAATGCCAAAAACAGAACGCTTAAAACGTACATTTGTTTGTTCACAATTTTCTATTTTGTGCACACTTGAACGACATTGCATATGTTGTAGCGTAGCGGGTGACATTTATGCTATGTAAAATTCAAAGTATTGTTATTGTAAGCGGTCACATCGATTAACGCATAGACGTTTTAAACCGATTTCATAAAGGAAGAGGTTCTAAATACAAACCATGTTTGTCCTTGTTGTTGTTGTTGAAATTTGTTAGCTTATAACTTCGTAAGAGATGATTTAATTTCAATACTTTTTTTGTTGTCGTAATGATCTTGGCCTTAAATAGGTTTCATTATGATTTCATTAAGATATAAACAAATTACAGGATACTCACAAAAGTCTGTTCTCACTCTAACTCCTGAACGCATGCAGCTACACTGGTAAAAGCAGTATGTAAGTATCGATGTCGAAACTTCTGTCCTTCAGCTGCAATGCCTATTTTGCTCTTTGTTTGAATTTTACGCTGCGCAATTTCCAGCGCAGCGGGTGATACGTATTCACTGTAAAGTTCATTATATATGCAGAATTTTACATTATATATTACAGTATTTTTGGTTACGAATACAGCGTATCCGTTCTTTACATTTCTAAAGACTTTTTAACTTAACGTACGTTCATTCAATAGATAGTTTTTAGCTGATATCCGATAAAGACAAGAAAAGTGACACAACTTAAAAATGCAGCATTTGAGAAAAATTAACTGAAAAATAAACTGGCTAGAATAAAACTGGCACAACTGTCTCTCGAGTGGATAACTTTCTAGATGGAGATGTAACATTTTTGTTCACATTGTGTGCATTTCATGTATTTTTCAGTGCCACAAACCATTTTTTGAGTTATGTCACTTTTCTTGGAAGTTGTGATTTGTGAAAATGCTGTGGAATGTCTTTTGGTGTTCTGCGATATGAATAAGTTTTCACTAAAAAAAGAAAAATAAAATATTTTTGTAAAAAAAAAAAAAAAAAAAAAAAAAAAAAAAAAAAAAGAACCGACTCCAAAAAGCAACTACTATTCAAACAACTAAAAAAATAAAATAAAAAATAAATAAAAATGGTACGAAATGAAACTGCAAATTGCGCCTAAAGGTATAAAATAATTTTCTTCGCCAAACAACCTATAACACTACAATTAATCATAACTTTTGAAGTCGGTGCAAAATTAAATAAAAATTGATACCTTTATTCAATACAAAAATCAAATCCTATTCAAAATACACATCTCACATTGTCACCTGAAAAATGCAGCCGAAAACTACTTTGATTCAAGAAAACAAATAAGATTTCGTAAGCAGCAAAAGTTGGCGAAGATGCTGGTATCTGAAGTCCTTGGTGAAAGAGAAATCGCAAAATTATCTGGCAAGCATATTTCATTTCTTTGGGATATCATGATTATTTTCATAAGGTATATTAAGAGAGTAATCAAGAATATGAACAATACCTCGTACAGTATATATTATGAAAATACGCATCTTGCGAGTATAATTTTGTATTACGTTTTGAACGCCAAATCCAAAAGCCACCAAGGATGATAATTATCAAAGTTATACCAAATTTGCAAAGGAAACTCTAACTTCGTAGAAACATAAATACCGCATTTCGAAGAATGTTCACTGTTTATGTAGATGCTACTAATCGACCAATTGCATACAGTGATAAAATGATAAAGGAAACATGAAAATGGATCATTCGAGAGAACAGCATTTGTTGCTACCGATATAAAAACAAACCTTTAAAAACTAATAAGGTTTTATTTAATTTTGCGCCGAGTTCAAATTTATGATTAAATGTAGTGTTATAGGTTGTTTGGCGAAGGAAATTATTTTATACTTTTAGGCGGAATTCACAGTTTCATTTCATATCCAATTTTTTTTTTTTTTTTTTTTTTTTTTTTTTTTTAGTAGTTTGAATAATAGTTGTTTTTGGAGTCGGTTTTATATTTTTATTACAAAAAGACATTTTATAATATTCTTATACATTCTATCATATATGATTAGTCCGTTATAGATTATAAAATGTGTTTTACAAATAATATATATATATATATATTGTTTCTACGGAAAAAAAAAATAAAAATGAAATTCTGGAAGAGAAGATTTCCAAAACATTGGTTGAAACCACTTGCTTAGTTATAAGATTATATAAAAGTAAACATTGATGTAAACTATTAAAAATAAAAAAAAAATCATACATTTAAAAGTATTCTAATTTATTTTAAAAAAAAATTATTATATATATAGAGAGAGAAAGTATTTGATTCGTGAAAATTTTTGAACTCCAGGTTTTGATGGATTTACACATCTTTTGGGATGTTCTGAACACGACTTGACTGTGAATGTGACTTTCTGTGTGTCTACCCGAATGTGTGTATCACAAATTTTGTGCACGCTATATCTCACAAACGAATTAATAGAATTTAATCAAACCTGTATTTACTTGGACCCTGACATAAACTGGTGCTGATTAGGTTTGGGGATCAATTGCACAACAGGTGGCGCTGTAAACCCATTTGTTTCTAAGTTTTTAACATGACAGTATATAACAAAACTTCATATAAACTATCATAATTAGGGTTATTTTTAATGTGCGGTTGTAAAATTAATATGAATATATTGACAATAGTAGTAGTAAACTAAGAAAAAAAATGTGCATGTGAGAACATCACTTCACCACCCGAGGAAAAGTACACCGAGGGAGGGGGGATGTAAAACTTCACAATGGGTACCTTTCAAAAAAATCTTGTCAATACCTTTAAAATGAATGGTTGGACCCCAGATCTGTGAAAATTTTAAACAAAGTTGTAGATTTTTTTTTTTACGAAAGAAAGAAAAAAAAACATTTTTTTTCTGATGTTGGAACAAAATTGACTTTCTTTCGGCATTTAGTGTTATAATTCTGTCAAATAAAAGCCGTCTGCATTTATCATGCAAAATAATTTTCATAAATAACAATTTAATAAATAATTTGTAGTGCATGAATTTGTGTAAAACTACATAGAAAAAAGTCTCGAGGTGTCCACAAAAAACTTTTTCTTTATTGTATTTTTTTATTTAAAAATATTTTGGCTTTTTCGAAAGTACATTTTACAAATATTCACTTGTTTTGCTCATATTCATCAGAAGGTTTAAAATAGTCCTTTATGAAGTTTGAAGTTATTATAAAACGGACTGATATTATTACCATACTGCTGAAGATTTGAACGTTAATGCTTCGTCCCAAATACTGCTGCATCCCAATTTATTAAAGTTCTTCGTGCATAAATAATGTATACTAAATTTGACACATTTTAAAGTTTAATGGATGCTAATGTGGAATTATATATACTTATATGATCAAATCTGGGTTAATATTACAATCAGTGTGCAAAACTATTAAACATTTCTCTTGACAAAGTTTTAATTATATTGTAAGAGAAAATGCATTACTTTAGAACCTCTAAAAATAAACTTTATATTATTATATCAAGTAAAATTTTAATAATACGGATCAATCTGTTTTAAATCTAAACAAAATCACGTCGTTAATAATTACTTAAAAAAGTAATTGTAGACAATATATATATATATATATATATATATATATATATATATATTAAATAATGAAAAAAAAAAATGAATTATGTTTGTGGGGATAATTACGTAAGAAAAAGTTAACAAGTTTTAATACCTTATTGATGGAAAATGGATTCATACTGATATGAAAATAATAATAATAATAATAATAATAATAATAACAAAATGCAAGTATAATGTACCATTTTATGACTTAGACGAATGTGGTTGCCTTAAATTTTTGCTTAAAACTTTAAATGCGTTTTACTCAAAATTACTTTTTCAACATAGTTACATCAACACGTTACATCAATCTCAATTTAACCACTTTACTTCAAAATTTCTTCAGCATTCAATATATAACCTTCTATCACTACTACAACTTTTGTATATATATGTATATACTACCTTTTTTAAATTTTACAATTATTTTTAAAGAGGAGAAAAATGCCTTTTTTTAGATAGTCGCCCTTTTAAGATTTTTTTTTCAATCTTAGGTAGGAGCTATATTTATATTAGCCATTCTTACTATTTAAGAAACTTTCTTTTCTTTTAATTTTTGTTTGAGATCACCCAGAAGACTTGAAATCGTATCAAATAGAACGTATCTCCTCCATTTTTTTTTACCCCTCCATTATTTTACTTCTCCTCCATTTTTTTTTATTAAAGAAACGCACCACAGGCATCCTGTAGCAAGGTACATTATCATCATGAAATGCTGTTTCCAAATTAGTCTGAGATACCTTCAAAATAGTAGGACAGGCGCCACTTTTACAATGGCCGTGTTTTATTTCATGTTCATTGTTCCAAAGAGCATGAAAATTTGCTAGACACCTTAAAAAGTTATGCACCTCCGTACCATAATGTACGGACAACGCGTCACTGTTTTAAGAGAGTAATTTTCATTAAGTCGATCACATTTGCGTCGTCCTAGTAGCTTTTTTCATGTGATTGAAATAAATTAAACTTGGCTCATTAGAGAAAACCAGTTCAGCCCAATAATTAACTGATATACTTTTTAATTTTTTGGTCATCTGAAGACTTATTTCTTTTAATTCATTTCCTTAATAATGGCTTTTTCTGCGGATCTTCTGGTTTTTAACCTGTTTTGTTTAATTGTTATTACACTATTTTGCAAGACATTATTTTTCTAAATACTTTTTTTAAATATTTTCTAAGTCTTGAACATGATATAAATCGATTTTTTAAACATTTGCTTTTTAACTTGCGGTAATCTCGCTTGGATGGGCAACGTGACCGCTAAAGGTCAAATTTCTACTTCAAACAGCCAAACAAATTTGATATCTTGCTCCGTCTTATCAATATTTCGTTAACATTTAATTAATTTGCTATCTCACGTATTAAATATATATATATATATTTCATTCTAAAACAATTACTTTTTGTGGCACCGTTAATTGCCTTATCCTTGCCAATTTTTAAATACTTTACAATTTTCCTGGCAATTGAATTTCGTTTTTAACACTGGGCTCAATTCTAAAGTGTCCGTGAAGGACGACGTAACAAAATCGGTTCGAAAATTTGCTTTTTAAACGGTAAAAAATAGAATAAGAAAATATTCAAAAGCTTTTTTATTATTTATTTATTTATTATTATTATTATTATTATTATTGTTATTATTTTGCCCCTTAGTATATCAAAAAGTTAGCATTGCTCTTGGATCATTCTGCCTAATTCTGTTCCTATTCTGTTTGAAAAAAAAAAAAAAAAAAAAAAAAAATGTAAGGCTTTGACAGAATACAAAAGGAAGGCCTTATTTTTCAAAATCACCAAATAACACTACAATAAATTATTAAAGTAACAAATCCAATGATCAATCGGTATATTTTATGTCTGTTATTCTTAACTTTCATTTCTAAAGGGATCATATATAGTTATATCAAAAATCATTTTTTTTTTTCTTTTAAATAATAAAAGTTTTAAATAAATTCTCATTTGAAGATTTTCTTTTTAAGATGTAACATCATAATACTATAAAACATTTTTTTTTGTGTGTATGTGTGTGTTTATTTGTCTTAACTATTCACAGATTCTAGATTTAATAATAGAGCAAATCCTTTTTTTTTTTTTTTTTTTCGAGCGACATTGTTTTACTGGATATCAGGTGGCTTCTCCATTTTAATTTAGGCAAGAACATCTGAAATCAAAATAACAGAAGAGAGAAATTAAATAAATATAGATTTTCTATAAACGTGAAATTCGAATAAAATATTTTTTTTATATTAGTGAATACACTTAATTAGAGAAAGGAAAAATTTTAAACATATTACATTTCTGTTAATTAAGGTTTTTAATATACGATTTTTACGATTAGGGTTGTTTTAATTTGAGAATTTTTGAATTTATTTAGTTCTTTGTTATAAATAATATTTTTATTTGTTAATATTTTCTGCAACAATGTTTGAAGTTTATAGTTGTTTGATGTCAGCAGGTGTTTGCGTAAGTTTTCTTTATAGATCTTTCTTATATAATTTTAAACTTTGTTTTATTAAATGTTTTTTTACGTATTAATGTAAATATTTTTGTATTTACTTTTATGCAAAATTGCATTCATTCTTTCTTTGTTATAATATAGGCTAAAATAGGTTCATAAGTACAAAACATTGAATAAACACCATAAAACGCAATAAACTCGCAACAATTGTTTCGAGTCTAAAGAAAACACAACCCTTCGTCAGGCAAACAAAGTAAGCGCGAGTGCTACAATTGCAACCAAAGCGGCAACGTACAAATGATCGGAATTGCAGCACTCGTGCCAACTTTTTTTCGCCTGAGGAAGGGTCGAGTTTTCTTTCGGCCCGAAAGAATTTTTGCAAGTTTTTTGCGTTCTGTGGTGTTTATTCAACGTTTTGTACTTATTACTTTAGTTATATGGAATAGTAATGGAGTAAACTACGGAAAACCCATTTCCTTAAAAGATAATATGAAATAGGGTAGTATTTTTTGCTGAAAATCTTAAAAAAAAAAAAAAAAAAATCAATGTAAACATTTTATTTAAAAAAAATTATTGAAAATAAACAGCATCGAAAAATTACCAACATACAAGTTTTACAAAAATTACAAAAAACATGGAATGTCTGGTATTCCATATTACCCGAATCACCATCTTGGGGATAAATCATCCTCAACCACATGTTGGTAAAAATAAATTCATGGAAATCAGGCTACAAACTAATTGAACTCTCCTACCGGAAATGCTGCTATTTTTCACTCATTTTACTGCTTCAAAATAGATTACAGAATTCGTAATACTTGCCTCCAAAAAATCTAAATATTGTTACAAAATTGTAAATAATTGTGTTTATTTTTGTATAAATTCTTTCAAAGAGGCTTAGTAAATTGATAAAGTGCTAATTTTGTGCATTTCTAGTCGTTTTAGTGTTAAAATAACCTTATTTTCCCTTAAAAACGCATTAAAAAGCCCAATAAGGCAGGTAATGGATTTGGCGCCAAATTTGGCGACTTTCTCCCACCTTGGCGAGAAAATCCTTATGTGGGATATACCAAATATGGAAGCTGTAAGTTGATTGGTTGACCACTTTCTAGAGTTTTCTCGAAAAATCTGGGTTCCATGGAACAGTATATAAGGAGCGCTTCCTCGCCAAGGCAGTCAGTTCAGTTCAGTTTTCGGCCAGCTTCGCTAGTACTTGTATTGCTCTGAGCCTCTTTGAGAGAGACTTGCTTCAAGTGTTATTGCTATACAGTTTGTACTGTGGATTTGCTTTTGACAGCTGTTGTTTAAGCTGTGTTTACTACTTGAATTGAAGCTGATAATTGGTTTATTGACCTGTATTTTTCTGGAACTTTCTGTGAATAAATTACTGAATTTTTGTAAGTTTGGCCTTTCATTCTCGGACAACTCACGAACCCCCAAGTACGCAACATTTCTGGTGTCAGAAGTGGGATTGTCTGTGAATGGTGATAACAAGAGCTATGGAGCAAGAAATGAAAAAAATTCTAGAAGGTCTCACTGCTCAGATGAATGAGTTAAGATCTGGATTGATAGAGAAAATGGAAACAGGACAGGAGAAAATGGAAACATCGCAGAGAGAGATGAAAGATAGCCTGAGTCAAGAGATGAATAGAATGAAGGAAAGACAAAGAGAATTGAAAGACGGCTTAACTGAAGAAATGAAAGCAGTACAGGAGAAAATGGAAACATCGCAAAGAGAGTTGAAAGACACTATGGGTGAAGTTCAGGAAGAAATTAAATCTAATCAAGATGAGATGAAGAGAGAGCTTTCAACGGTGAAAGAATCAATCGAGGGTAAATTAACGGTGATGGAAAATAGAATGGATGGAATAGAAGAGAAAGTTATAAAGATAGAAGAAAATTTTGAAGAGAAAGTTTGGAAAATAGAAGAAAGTTTTAAAGAGAAAGCTATGAAGATAGAAGAAAATGTTATGAAGGTTGAAGAGAAAGCTATGAAGATAGAAGAAAATGTTATGAAGGTTGAAGAGAGTGTTACGAAAATAGAACGGAGTTTCGAGGAGAAAGTTAAAGAAAATTTTGATCAGGAACTGAAAGGAAGGTTTTCAGAGATAGAAGGTAAACTGAAGAGAATAGAAGAAGATCTGGAGAGAAAAGTGGAAGAAAAGTTAGAATCCATGCCCCAGGAAACTGAAAAGAAAGAGAGAAGAATCCAGAATCAGGAATCTATTAAGCTATCCACCTACGACGGCAGTTCCTCCTGGCATGTATATAAGACGCAGTTTTCCATCGTTGCTGAAGCTAACGGCTGGGACTCTACCGCCAAGTCAGTCCACTTAGCAACAGCATTACGGGGAGATGCAGCCGAGATCCTGAGAAATGTTTCTAAAGAAGAAAGGAACGACTTCGAGGCCCTGACTAGAGCACTGGAGCTACGGTTCGGAGAAAAGTGTTCTAAGGACTATAGTCGCCTTCAGCTAAAATCTCGTTACCAGAAAACGGGCGAAAGTTTGCAAGAGCTGGCAGCGGACATTCAGAGACTGTCACACCTAGCATTCTCAGACTGTCATGCTGACACTCGAAACGACTTAGCTCTTCAATACTTTATCGATGCTGTTCGTGATCCAGAAATTCAAAAAGCGCAGAGACTCTCCAACATCAGAGACGTAGAATCAGCTTTAGGCTATGCACTTAGGATAGAGGCAGCCCAACAAGCCTCCCGTAAAGACCGCCATACCATAAGAGCAGTCTCTTTAAACGATACGCCTGGTGGTGAAAATGAAATGAAGAGAAGTATCGAAGAGATCTTAAAGAGATTGCGCAGGCTGGAGAATAAAAAGGAAATAAGGGACCGAAAGATAAAGTGCTGGGGCTGTGGAGGGGATGGTCACGTGAAGAAGAACTGCCCTGTACGACCAACTATAGGAAACCACCCGTCTTCACCATCACTACAGGGAAACTAAGAGGAGGCCATCTCGCGGGGCGGAGGTTGCCTGAAATTAAAGAGCCCCAATTTACAGTTTTTCATGTTTCATCGATGAGTGGCGGCGATAATGGACTTCACGTCTATGGCCAAGTTAACAACACCGCCTGCCGGATGATTCTGGACACGGGAACCAACGTGACCATCATTAGAGCGAATTTAGCTCAAGAACTAAAAGACAAGATCATCTGGACGCCGCACTGTGTTAAACTCCAGACTGTGATGGAGACGAAATCAAGATATATGGGAAAATGAACTTGACCATCACGTTTGGGAATGCCAGTTACCATCGTATGGCATATGTGGCAGATATAAGAGATCCTTTAATCATTGGAATTGATTTCCTGAGAAAATTTAACTTTCGATTGGACTTCAAGAATAATGAACTGCATTCGAGTTCGGAAGACATCGTTGTGTTCAACACTGAAAATCAAGACATTCAGACAATTTGCCAGATAACAGCCAAGTCTGAAATTTCCATCCCTCCACACACAGATACAATAGATTCAGGAACACCACCTACGAAGCAATACTTCCGCTATGGACTGATTGAATACCCGAATACAGACAATAGCCCAAGAGGAGTTCTGGTAGCTTCATCTCTAGTTGATCTCTCAAAGAGTATTATTCCTGTGAGAGTCGCAAACATCAGCGATAAGGTCCGAACAGTGAAGAAGGATGAGGTGTTAGCAACCTGCACTCCTGTTGCATGCATCAACCGCCCCACGCAATCAACCGAATCCAAGTCTTCTGAACAATTAATAACGGAATTACTCAAGAATGCAGAGTTAGGAAAGGAACAGAGATGTTCTGCGGAGAAGCTACTCCAAGAATTTAAAGACCTTTTTTCTCGAACACCTGAAGAAGTCGGAAGAACGAACATCACCCAGCACAGAATTGATACAGGAAATCATCCTCCAATCAAACAACATCCAAGAAGACTTCCATTTGCTAAACAGGAAGAGGTCACTGAACTTTTAAATGAAATGCAGCACAATGACGTCATCCAGTCATCAACGAGTCCTTGGGCCTCTCCCATAGTACTGGTGCGGAAAAAGGATGGTTCAACAAGATTCTGTGTGGATTATCGTCGTTTGAATGACATCACGAAGAAGGACAGTTACCCTCTTCCCAGAATTGACGACACATTAGACACACTTGCTGGCAATAAATGGTTCTCGACTTTAGATCTGAAGGGCGGTTACTGGCAAGTAGAAGTACATCCTGATGATCGTGAGAAGACTGCATTCACCACGGGACAAGGACTGTGGCAATTTAAAGTTATGCCGTTCGGATTATGTAATGCTCCTGCCACCTTCGAACGCCTGATGGAGACAGTGCTAAAAGCACTTTCCTATGAAGCCTGTCTGGTGTATTTGGATGATATTATCATTGTGGGGCGCACCTTTGAAGACCATCTACGAAACATCCGAAAGGTGCTGGAGAAACTCAGAATGGCTAACCTCAAATTGAATCCAGGCAAGTGTAACTTGTTTCGTCGTGAACTGAGCTACCTCGGCCATATCATCTCTGCCGAAGGTGTGAGAACTCATCCTGAGAAGATCTCTGCAGTCGAGAACTGTTGTCGCCCTGAAAATGTACACCAACTACGAAGTTTCCTGGGGTTATGCACTTACTACAGGAAGTTTGTCAAGGGTTTCTCAAATATTGCCAGACCACTCCACAAGCTGACGGAAGCCAAACAGAAGTTCCTGTGGACAGATGAATGTGAAAATGCGTTCAAGCGACTTAAAGAGGCCTTAACATCATTGCCTATCTTGACGTATCCACAGTCCGACAGACAGTTCATACTTGATACAGTTGCCAGCCATGAGAGTGTCGGTGCTGTTCTGTCGCAGGAGATTGATAGTCAAGAACATGTCATTGCCTATTGGAGTAAATGCCTGTCTAAACCAGAGCGAAATTACTGTACCACCAGGAAAGAGCTACTCGCCATCGTAAAAGCCATAGAACATTTCCATCATTACCTCTATGGCAGAAGATTCCTGCTACGGACTGACCATGCATCTTTAACGTGGTTGCTCCAGTTCAAGAACACGGAAGGTCAGATTGCCAGGTGGATACAACGCCTCCAGGAATATGACTTCGAGATACGTCATCGTAAAGGGACTCTACATGGTAATGCAGATGCCTTGTCACGGAAGCCCTGCTGGGAAAGCTGCAAGTACTGCTCTAGAGCCGAACAGAAATACCTGCCGATAAATCCGGTTGCCTGCCAAGTTACTGTCTCAACACCGTCAGAACAAGATCCCGATCCCTGGAGTGACGAAGAACTTAGACAAGCCCAGATGGAAGATCCTGACATAAAGCCAATATTACAGCTGAAGGAGACGACCAGCAACAGACCTACCTGGCAGGACATTTCCAGATTCAGTCCCTTTTCGAAAAGTTATTGGGCACTTTGGGACTCTCTTCATATCAGAAACGGCGTATTATACAGAAAGTGGGAATCTGATGATGGGAAAAGCTTCAGATGGCAGACTGTATTACCAAGATCAAAATTTCCAGCTGTTTTAGAACAACTGCATAGTAGCTCTACCGGGAGCCATTTTGGGGTAATGAAGACTCTGCAGAAAGTTCGGGAACGCTTCTACTGGTGCAAGGCAAAGGAGGATGTGGAGAAATGGTGTAAATCCTGTGATGCTTGTGCGGCACGTAAAGGCCCGCAGAAACGAAGTCGAGGAAGACTGCAACGGTATAACGTGGGAGCACCATTTGAACGGATTGCACTCGACATCTTGGGTCCTTTGCCACGGATCTCCAGTGGAAATAAATACATCCTCGTCGTGATGGACTATTTCACCAAGTGGTCTGAGGCATATCCCATTCCCAATCAAGAGGCATGCACAGTCGCAGAGGTCCTAGTGCAGCAATGGGTGTCAAGGTACGGCACGCCCCTACAACTTCATACCGACCAAGGTAGGAACTTTACCTCTGATGTTTTCAAAGGACTGTGTCAACTACTCGGCATAGACAAAACCCGGATAACACCCTTACATCCCCAGTCGGGCGGCATGGTCGAGAGGTTCAATCGTACCATCCTGAATAACCTCTCACTTCTAGTATCAAGGAACCAGCAAGATTGGGACTTGAAGTTGCCATTGTTCCTGCTGGCTTATCGAAGTGCTGTCCATGAAACCACCGGCTATACTCCAGCCCAGATGCTGTTCGGACGTGAACTTCGTCTCCCTTGTGATCTCCTGTTTGGTTGTCCACCCGATGCGCCTTCATCGCCCGAGGAGTACATCCAAGATCTCCAGGCACGATTTGAGGACGTACACAACTTTGCTCGGGAGCGGATTAACATGGCAACGGAGAAAATGAAGACAAGGTACGATCTAAAGGCTACACAACATGAGTTCCAGGAAGGAGAGAAGGTCTGGTTGTGGAATCCTGTTCGACGCAAAGGACTCTCTCCCAAGTTACAGTGCAACTGGGACGGACCGTACACAGTCTTAAAATGGCTGAATGATGTAGTGGTGCGGATCACTAAAACACATTCATTAAAACCGAAGGTGGTGCACTATAACAGGCTAGCCAAATACCACAATTACCGGTAATATTAAAATTAAAAATGTAATACTGATAAAATTTGCGCATGCGCACTGTAAATATTTGTATATAAATATTTGTACATATTTGTGAATTTTGTAAATATTTCCCACTTAATTTATATTTCTATGTTATCTTTATGTGCAACTTAGTTCTTGTATTTTAGATTGTGTAAATTTGTTTAGTTTCGCCTCTTGACCAAGGGTTGCACTGCCCGGGACGTGCAGTCCTTGGGAGGGGCAGTGTTACAAAATTGTAAATAATTGTGTTTATTTTTGTATAAATTCTTTCAAAGAGGCTTAGTAAATTGATAAAGTGCTAATTTTGTGCATTTCTAGTTGTTTTAGCGTTAAAATAACCTTATTTTCCCTTAAAAACGCATTAAAAAGCCCCAATAAGGCAGGTAATGGATTTGGCGCCAAATTTGGGGACTTTCTCCCACCTTGGCGATTTTTTTGGCGATTTTGGCGAGAAAATCCTTATATGGGATATACCAAATATGGAAGCTGTAAGTTGATTGGTTGACCACTTTCTAGAGTTTTCTCGAAAAATGTGGGTTCCATGGAACAGTATATAAGGAGCGCTTCCTCACCAAGGCAGTCAGTTCAGTTCAGTTTTCGGCCAGCTTCGCTAGTACTTGTATTGCTCTGAGCCTCTTTGAGAGAGACTTGCTTCAAGTGTTATTGCTATACAGTTTGTACTGTGGATTTGCTATTGACAGCTGTTGTTTAAGCTGTGTTTACTACTTGAATTGAAGCTGGTAATTGGTTTATTGACCTGTATTTTTCTGGAACTTTCTGTGAATAAATTACTGAATTTTTGTAAGTTTGGCCTTTCATTCTCGGACAACTCACGAACCCCCAAGTACGCAACAATATTAAAGAGCTAAAGTAGCTGTTTAACACAAAATCTACTCTTCTCACTGACAGAAGGTAAACCATCGTTTATATTTGAGACCCAGTGGAGACTTTTGGTGTACTTCCGATAGGTTGCAGTTAGGAGAGATTATAACAGGTGAGATAATAACGGTATTTCGTTTTACCCGATTATTCTATATTCCTCACCGTTCAATTATATGCTTAAATCATAGATATATTTTAGACAGTTGTCTTTCACTTGGTAAGATGTAGGAGGCTATATAATGCTTATAAAGAGTATTTTCACTACTTGAACATAAAGTACCTTATTAGTTTCAACTCGCATTGAGGGGGGACCCTTGATGATGGTTTCAATGTTTTTGAGTACTATTTGTTTCTTTTTTATTTATTTTATTCCTGTTTTTCTGTCATTTACCACATTATATGTATAAACATGTCAAAGACGTTTAACTGAACTACTGCGTATAAGAATTATCATTAATTAGAATACTTAGCTACAATACACTTTTAAAAGGTAACCATATACATCACTATTGTTTATCAAGTGTAGGATCTTCAAGTAATCTAGTATTATAATATCATATACCTGTCACAGTACACATTTATAAACCAATTATATTGTAAGAAAAAAAAAAAACTACAATAATTTAACCTACTTTACGACGCTTTTACAAATAACGACTTCTATAAACAGTAAAATATTTTTAAAAAGAATCATGACATATTATAATAATTTATGCTTTTTAATTTTTGATAAATTTTATTTTACTCTATACAATAGAAGCAAATAAGAATAATACAATATTAAAACATTTTTTAGGTCTTCGTTCTATAAATACAATAAAATAGTTTAACTAATTTTTATTACACTAAAATATTTTTTTATTTTTAATCCAACATCTGCGAGTTTATCAGTTTCAACGATAAAACTTTTCCTAAATGTTTTTCTGAAAGACAGTTTTTGTGTTATTACACAGATTACAAAAATAAAAAAATAAAAAATAAAATAATTTCTGTTTCGTAGTTTAGATATATATTAATTTTTACTTAGCATATGTCTGCGTTGTTAAACTTGAATAGTGATCGGTTGTTAAACACGATGTAAATATCATGTCTTCTTAAGTTCATTTTTGTTCCCGAGCTAGTAAACAAAACATTTCCTGAATAATAATTTTAGCTCAAGGGCCTTCTTTTGTTTAATACCTGTATAAATATTCATACACGGAATACATTAAAGTTGGAGTAAACTGTAAAAATAAAAGTTATATGAATATTTTATGTGGATCAAATAATGGACAGTTTTTTTTTTTTTTTTTTTTTTTTTTTTTTTTATGCATGACAAGACTATTTCATTTAGACAGCGATTTTGTGTTGTCACTTTCATTTTTGTCAAGATGCCCTCCAACATTCATTTTTAATATTTAATTTCTTAAATTATCTTAAAATATTTTGTCAAATCCGTAAAATTTTACAATTTTCAGAACCTACTGTTAAGCTAAAGATTCTTCCCATCGAAGATTCCGATAACGATTCTTCCGATTCTTCCAAGGAATTTCCGATCTTGGTATCCGATGCCATCAGCATTTCTGAAATTGGATGTTTTCTGAATATTTATTAACAATATTTGCTGAATATGTATTGATAATGACTTATAGATATTATTGGAGATATTTTTTTTTGAAAATGTATTGATGATGGCTTTTGAACATTCTATGTCTAATGAATATATATTGATGATGGCTTCGAAGATATGTGTTGGCAATATCCTTCTGAATATGTATTGATTATGACTTCTTAATATTTGTTTGTTATAAATTCAGAATATGCATAGAAATAAGTTTCTGAACACTATTTAATGGTGAGACCTTTAGAATATGTATGATTTGGCTTCTAAATTTCTTTTGGATTTCTATTGATAATAATTTCTTAATAGATAGCTATATCTTCTTAATATATGTCGGTGATATCTTCCGAATAGTTGGTTATTTTTTTCTTTTTTTTTATTAATTAATTATTATTATTATTTTATGAGAGAGTAATATGTAAATTACTCCTGTACTGAATTAAATTCTGTCAAAGACAGATTTTTTTTTCGTGTGTGTGTGTGTGTGTATATGCACTTTAGAGAACTAACTAATGTTAAATCAAGAAAATGATGTCGTGTAAACACTGTAAAAAATAAAAAAAAATCCCGTAAAATTACGGGGAAAGCCCGGCAGCAGAGATTCCAGACAAAGCCCGTAAAAAGAAACGCTTAGACAGTAAATTAAGTATATAATAACCTTAAATTACGTTACATGTCTGTAAAACTACATTTTGCCCGTAAAACTAATGTTTTTTTACGGGCTTTTTCTGGAATTTTTGCTGCCAGGCTTTCCCCGTATTCTTACGGGATTTTTTTTACAGTGAACTTATGTTAACCTAAACCATGACTGTGTGAAAAATCTTATCGCTTTAATTGAAATTTCTGGATTTACATTAAACGTAAAATGTAACTTAAAAAGTACGGATTTTTATTCTCAAAAGCAGCAATATAATGCACAAAAAATAAAATGTCATAATAAAGGACTTATGAAAATAATTTGCTATTCACAGGGCTACACCTTCCCCCCTGGAAAAAAAAAAAGAATATAGAGGGATTTATGTCTATGTGAAAGGGGCGGTAGCCCCTCTCAAACAGGGTTATTTATCAAATAAAACTGTTCATTAATGTATTTCAATTCTTTTTGACGGAAATTTATACACACTATTGTTATATAACCCCTTAATCTTCGATCTTTCTTTATAGTATTGAAATGCATGCTAAGACAATGTCGTGTAAATGCCACATTAGATTCTTATTTTCTTTAAAATTCTATCACTTTTAAATTGCACTAATAAAAAATTAGATGTTGCAAAAAATGTCATGTTATTTTAATGGGTTATCACTAAAATTTTATTTATTATTAATTTTTATTTTTTAAGTGATACATTAGCCATAAATCTATAAGACATTAAATAAAATTTCATTTTATTCAAGATATGATCAACACACAACACCACGCTATTACTACTAACAACCATTTTTAGACAGTAAATCCTAAATCAGCAGAAATAATACAAGTATTGATTTAATATCTATAAATGAAATTGATTCAAAAAAAGAAAAAAAAAGGGGGGGGGGGTATTTATTTTAAACATAGGTATTTGTCACTGAAGTCAAGTTGAAAAATAATAACTTACTTTTGAGAAGGTAAACAAGATCATCTATTTTAAGAGCCTACAAAATGTTTCCAGTGATGCCAGATGTGACGAAATTTTTATTCAATAATCACCAAATAATTTTTAATTGTATTGTTTTCCTAATAACTCCGAAGATTGATAGTCTATTATATATATCGAATATCGCATCTCAAAATTATTGGTGAGTATTGAATAAAAAATCCGCCAGATCTGGCAATACTGAATTCTTCATCACTGAAATTCAAGCACAATAAAATTTCCGAAACTAATCTTTACAAATAAAATTATACTTTTGTCTGTAAGTTGCTCGGAATCGACATATTTTTTAATATCACACTTTTCAGACATCAAAAATTTCTTTAGGTTATTTTCTATATATATGTATATGTGTGTGTGTGTGTGTGTGAGAGAGAGAGAGAGGGGGGGGGGTGAGTTTGCCTGTAACGGTATTTCCTCTGGATATCACGTGTGAATGGCTGGAAGACATTTAGTAATACTTGCCAGGGCTTAAGGTTTATATCTTAAAATTACATCTATCGAACATTCCAAAATATTAATTAGATTTAAACGTATGACCAAAAAAGAAAAAAAAAAATCCTGCGAATGCACAGTTATTTTTAACGCACAGAAGGGCAAAATATTGCAAAAGTTTTACGTTTCAGATATTCGGGACGTCAAAAATATTTGATTTAATACCATGTCAATGGATTTTTTAAATATCTTTCTCGTAAAACTTTACTTTACCCTTTATAGCGCCATTTTTTCTAGTAATGCTATGTTAAAATATTTTTGGGATTGAGATTAAGTTGTAAAAAGAAATTCATTTAGCTTATTACCTAAAATTAATCTGATTTTTAAGACCATTTTTTTAGGACTGAGGGCCTATTAGTCTCAATCTGGGATTTTTGCGTTGTCGTTTTCGATAGTTGGACATTTGTCGAAATCATTTTTCGAAAGTTGGGCATTTATCGAAATCTAAAATTTATCGAAAATATAATTGAATAATTTGAAAGCGATGTTATAATTGGGAAGAAAAAAAAACTAATAGTCCTCCGTCTTAAACTAAATTCTGCTTTTGCCAGAATTTCATCAAAATCTTTATTATTATTATTATTATTATTATTATTGAAAGAAAAAGAAAAGAAAATTAATAATAATCAGTATCGTTACAGGCGATATCGAAAAAGTTTTTTTTTAATAATTTTGAATTAGGAAATAAAAAGTGCGCGTGAAATAATATGAAATAAAAATAAGTAAAAAAATGAATTTAATGATTTAATGTTTTTGTTTCTCGGGGGCTGCTCATGCATATAAAAAATGCGTATTAAAACGAGTCGAAGAAGGAAGCGGAATAAGTATTGAGTTATATTACGATAAATACGATACATGATATGATACGATATATTAGACCTATCGTCCAGGGTTAGTAGGCATTTTCTTTAAAAGAAATAGTTTGTTCGTTCGGTGCAACTTGCACATTAGTCCCGTGAGGTACAACTTTTACATTAGTCCCTTGAGGTACAATTTTCACTTTAGTCCCATCAGGTACAACTTGCACATTAGTCCCCTTTAATTGCCTTTTTTTATATTTTTTTTCTTCCCCCTTTGAATTTCTCAAGCTCTTATCGATTTTATCGATTTTTACATAAGGGACAACACGTTTATTTTACATTTATTTACTCCCTTCGGACATTTTGCTATCCAAGCACGTTCAAAAATAGGAATAAATGCCTCCTTATCTTTTTCAAATTCTCCAGCTTTTCTGATTTTTTCGGATTACTTAGCGTTAAACCCAAAATTTTTTCGACACCGCTTCTAGTTTTTTTTTTTTTTTTTTTTTTCTGGTAAAAGTATGTTTCCCACCGCCCGCTAGGAACTATTCAAAGGTAAGACATCATATATTTTGCATTTATATTTCGCATTGCATTATATATTTTCTGTAAAGTTGGCAATGGTCCCCAATTTTAGTCAATCGTACGTCATCTTGAACAGTTCCCTTGCTGCTCAGGCGACTTACAGGGTGTCTTTTGCGTTAACGACTTGAAAATCCAGAAATCAGTTGTCGTGCTAGCCGAAGTAGAAAATTTAATTGTTCTCTAGATCCCGAATCTTTTCTACTTACTTTCCAGAGAATGAAGGCATTTACAATTGCCAGATCAATTAGGAAGTATTGGATTCGACGTTTATAAATTAATAAAGTTGGTAGGAAGTATACTTCCCACGGCCATATAAAAGGTTAACTTGGTTGATATGTCCGTTTGGTCAAGACTTGCAGTCAGTTTTTCAACCATATCCATGGAACTGATTTTGCTCAAAATTTGAAATCAAGTTCGTTGTCTTGAACAGAACAGTCTGGTTACATTATCAAGATTTTGTCGATGACATTACATTATGCAGGAATTTATAGGAACTTATGTCATCAGAAGTAAGTTTATAGTCAAAAATCTCTCTGCCTGTGATAAATCTTGCAATTCATTTTAATCAAGTCCAGCAAAATAAATACTGCATGTCAATACACGGCCTTACTAGATCACTCCTCGGCGCCAACTCGCCAACGTCGTTAGCGACCGTAGCAAAACTGCAAAGATCATTGCAT
This sequence comes from Salticus scenicus, assembly GCA_963930645.1. NCBI lineage: Eukaryota > Metazoa > Arthropoda > Arachnida > Araneae > Salticidae > Salticus > Salticus scenicus. Next base: position 138,571,420 of record OZ005648.1, read on the forward strand.
GCCGCAAAATAAAGTAGATGGCGCTCGCTGCCTACCCTAAAAATCAGTTTGTGTTATCGATTCCAATTGTAAACAAACGTGAAAATAAGCATTGTATCTTTTAAAATGGTGTACTATTGTGTACCTTGCTATTCATTAAGAAGGAGTTGGGATCTGGCTCCTCTTAATTCCTTTAAAAAAATTCTTAAATGATCTTTTCTCTTTTCTTCTTTCTTTCTGGACCTTATTTCATTTCTTTCATGCAAAACAAAAATTTGAAGAAGAGTATATTTTATTTAGGAGAAAACGACTAATGTCATTTATTATTTTTCAATGAATTGGTTTAAAATTATTGCCACAATTATTTTTATGATTCATACATTTTTGCGTATCGTAAGACTGCATTTTAAATTTGATTAAATCAAATTAAATTCTCTGCAAACGGAAAAACCTTATGCAGCTTCATATACAAAAATAAGGTAGTTCTGCCGTGGCGGCACTGTGCGCCGACCCTAACTTCGAATGCATTTGATTCCGGAAAAATCGTCGATCGTTACGGCCGCTTTCACGACGTTGGCGCATTGGTGCCGAGGAGTGATCTAATAGAAGGGCCGTGGTCAACATTCCATGACAATACAAAACCCAATACTTTACGGAATCTAACTAGGGGCAGCTTCCAGAGACAAAAATTTGCCTTCCCCTGTGAAATCTTGAGAACCATTTTTGATGCAATTCTGCCGAATAGATTTTACTCATATTGTAGATATGAGAGATAACAATACAATATAGAACCATTTTCAGGGAAAAAACTAACCAGGAATAGGTTCCAGGTGTTAGACGCTGTTGGACTAAGTTACATCTTGCAATTCATTTTCATGTACTTCTACAAATCCGATGTTACTTAATTCTTAAACGTGAGTTCATTATCGATGTTAATGCAATGCGGAAGTGTTTTATCTCATTTGAGGCAAGTTTTAGAGAGAAAATCCGTCAGCATGTGTCAAATATTACTGCTACCATTCGTTCTATTTCCTCTGAGTCGGAATTCTTAGTACATTATCAAGTAAAAGAGTTTTCTTCTTATTATTATTATTTTAATGTATAAGTTATTATTTTTCATTTAAATTCCTATAATATGTTTTGTCTATTATCATTTTTTTATTCAAATGAATTATTTTAATAATAGTACAATTCAATGTTGTGATCGATTTGTATCAATATTTTACAATACCCTATGTTCATATAATACTTGGATCATTTTCAAAATTCTTTTACCTTATGCGATTTCTTTTATCGGTAACGGTTTAATTAACTTCATTGATATTAATAAAATTAGTATTTATAGCATACTATACTGATAAATATAAAATATCAATTAATTAACTTTAAGAAAGCACATTATATTAATCATAATTCATAATTATTTGTGCGCGTATATTGCTTTTAAATTAAACTTATTTGTGTGCGCTTATTTTAATCCGAATTCCTCCTCCATTTCTATTGGCATTTTCTTGACCTAGAATGGGTACAAAAGCTAGTGTAACTATGCCAAAATATTTGTATTTTAAACAGAGACAGTTTAAAATTATACATAATAAATTACTATAAAGACTATATGCACTTATTAGCATATTTACAAGTACTGATCTCCAATTCTAATATACTCATTTTAGTTTTCAAACAAGTCTACAATATCTTTCATGAATAATAACCTTAGCTCAAAGGCATTTGAAGAACTTAGCTTTAACGAAGACATAAATATTCATGCACACAATATGCTAAGGAAAATTCAAGTTATAGCTAGAAGGTGTTTAAATATATGTGTATGTTTTACAACAGATATTCAGCATTAACTTTACCTATAAATGTGCAGTATAATATTAAACTCTTATTCTCTTGTATTACCTAATGTAAGTCTTAAAATATCTTTGAACAATTTATAAAATGTTAAATATGTTGTTAATATATTTTCTATATACACATCAGGGGTAAAACAATGGGAGTATTAATGTCATGAATTTATAACATATTACTGAGCATAAATATGATATTTTACCATTTAAAAATATTCTTTAAAAACTAAATCAAAAAGTGCATCTTTTTAATCATTTTATGTACAGAATGTTTGTAAATTATTTAAAGAATACTTGAGTACCGCTTAAGGAAACACTGCTTAAGAAAATAAATAAATAAATAAATAAGAATAGACAAGCTAAGTTTTTTTAAATCATCCCCATAAAGCTTTTGGCGTATGGAATTTTTAATGAAAATATAAAAATTTAATACACCATGAACTTCTAATGAAATATTCATTAAAAAATCATATAATTGTTTATCAGTTTTGTTTTTCTTGTGTGTGTGTTTGTTTGATACCATCCGAAGTAGATAATTTTTTTTAAAAGCATTACCACAGCTGACGAAATTCCTAATTTATTCTGTAACATTGATACAGTGTTGGTCACAATTATAAGGACAAGGGAAAATTCGCCAAATCTTGGCTACCGTTCGCTGGATAATTATGCAAATTTTATGTCAGGGAACCAATGATAAATGAAACAGTTCTCATTAGTTTTTATTGAAATATATGGGAATCTGGTATTCATAAAATTTATTTTGGATTTAGACAGCCCTGTGACTTGGACAAATTTATAAGGACAACTTCATTTTTGTGTTCTAAAAATCTCAATTTTCATGATTTTTGTTCTGCACTCTCCACTCTCAGACGACATAAATGCTTAGCGAGGAATTGGGAGCGTTGTATTCAATTTTTGAGTCATGTCTCTGGAACTAAAATTTCGGTGTTTGAGAAACGGAAAGTGGTTCTTTAAAAAATTTCATGACATATTGCAGGTCAAATTGCGACAAATTTAAATAGCTAGAGAACGGTCATTTATAATTTTCTTTAAGCTATTGTCAAATATGGGCAATAAAGACGTACAAATAGGCCATTTTAAGTTTCTATACATAAGAGAAGAATAGTAAGAGGGCTAGATTGCTAAAAATATATATATATATCGAGGATAATTAAACCTAAACTAAACTTATAATGCAGTGCTCGAACTATTTGATATGATTTTCAAAAACAAATAAAGGTTCTTTATGAAAAGAGCAACCGCCTCTTATAAAAGTTCATTTTCGACTGAGGAGGTAATTTGCAAAAAACTGCATTACTATGGGGCAAAAGCAGAATGATATATCTGGTTATAAAAGTTTTTCTGATCGGAAAAGATAACATAATAACAGATTTTTTTTTCCCATAGTAAGAAATGTTTGGCAATCTTCCCCCCTCAGTATCTTATGAAATTTTGTAAGAGGCGGTGGTGACAAGTGTTATCCATAAAGAACCTTTATTTCTTTTTGTAAAACACGTCGATCAGTTCAAGCACTGCAATATAAGTTTAATTCCCGACGATAATTTTTTTTTATGAGCAATCTAGCCTTATTCTCAGTCTTTTCTTACGCAGATAAACATAAAATGGCCTACTTGCACATCTTTGTCGTCCATATTTGCCAGAAGTTTTAAGAAATTTATAAATGACCGTTCTCTAGCTATTTAAATTTGTCGTAATTTGACATGCAATAAGTCATGAAAATTTTAAATGAACCACTTTACGTTTCTGAAACTCTGAATGTTTAGTTCCAGCGGCATGACTCCAAAAATGAAATACAGCGCTCCTAACTGATCTCTAAGCATTTATGTCGTCTGAGAGTGCCAAGTGAAGAACAAAAACCATGAAAATTGTGATTTTTAGAACACAGAAATACAGTTGTCCTTATAATTTTGTCCAAGTCACAAGGCTGTTTAAATCCAAGATAAATTTTATGAATGCCAATTTCTCATATATTTCAAAAAAAAAAAAAAAACTAATGAAAATTTCTCAATGTATCATTGGTTCTCTGCCATAAGATTTGCATAATTTACAAGCGAACGGTAGCCAAGATTTCGTGATTTTTTCCTTGTCCTTATAATTTTGATCACCGCTGTAGTACCCTTTCTTTAACACTTTTTTGTAGATTAGTTTTAATGAATATATATTTACAATCAGATGAAAAGAACAATGCTTTAAAAAAATACATGTAAAAAAAAAAAAAAAAAAAAAAAAAAAAAAAGGAATTTTAAATAGTATTACGGAATGAATTATAAATATTGGTAAAAATGCATTACTTACTTTAGCCGCCAAATTATTAAAAGAACAGAAAAAACAACCCAAAAGACTACATCTTGTATGTATATTTACCAAACCTCGTAAATACGCATACAACATAAGCTTTAAAGTATATCCAACTGAGAGAGACATGAAATTTTTGCACAGTTTGTAGCAAAGTCTGGTTTCAGTATTTCTCATATTACGAAAGTGAATGTTGTATAACCAGAATAAAAAGCCACTCACAAAACAAACAAATATTTGGATTATTTCATAACACTATTTATGGAGCGTCGGATTACATCATAACAATTCTGAGAAAATTTATGTCTTTCTGTCTTTATTTCTTTCCCTTTTTTTTCAGTCTTATTTAATCAGAGAATTTTTGATAATAGATTAACAGGGAAAAACATACTTCCTCGAAATAGTTGTATGAAATAATCCGGAGGATTAGCACCTCTGCAGTCGTATTATCACTTTCTATTTCAGTAGCAAATGGAAACAGGAAAAGTTTGTGATGGAGAATCGCTTTATTTCTATAAATATTAGTAAATTTTTTGGGATAGAGATGTCTAAATAAGATTAAATGCACTAAATTAGATTGTCAAAACAATAACACTGAATTTAGACGCTTTATTTTTGTTTCTTGCATAAAGACTTCGAAAATGTGCATTAATTGTGTAACTTTACTTAAAATTTAATAAATTAGTAAAATTTTAAAGTTTTAACCCATTAATAGTAAATCTGTAGGACTAAATGTCATTTTTATCTTTTTAAAAATGATGAAATAAATAATAAATATATATATATATATATATATATATACTTCATTAATTTTAATAAAAATAAAAAATAAATAAAAATTTAAAAAAAAAAACGTACTCGGGGAAAACATGAACGTAAATATAATTCCAGTCATTAATTTTGGAGAAAATGAAGGAATAAAGAATGTATTATCGCCAACAATTTGCATTTAAGAGAAAAGAGTGGAAAAGGTTTATAATAATTTATTAGAAATATGATAGTTTGTATTATGTATGTTGTAATTTTGTGCTTTTGTTTACATTATAAAACTGAAATATGTACAGTCGGTAAGAAAAATATCCGAACACTAGGAAAAATTCCTATGTAATAAAAGTACACTTCATACGATTGTGTTAAATGAATCCTCGTCGAATCCTGTTCTTAGTAAGTGTAAGAATACGATTCGATAAGGATGGTTTTAACAAAACAGTATGAAGTGTACTTTTTTCACATAAGAATTTTTTCTAGTGTTCGGACTCTTTTGTTACCGACTGTATATATAAAAAATCAATATTTTTTCAATGTATTGCATTTGAATGCTATTTATTTATTTTATTTTATTTTAAATATATGGTCTTAAAAGTTTCTTAATTATTAAATGATTTAATGTTTTAATTTTTTGCTAAATTTTAAAATGTTTTCTTAAAAGTTTCTGGAAAGTTTCTTAATGCATTTGCAGATTTGGTCACATGTAAAATACGCGTATGGTAAATAATACTAAATTTTGAATGCGTTTTATTTTCAAATAAATAAATAATGTATGCTGGTAGATGGGAATTATCGGTTTCGATCTTACCTGTCTACTAGCTTTCTGAATAGAACACCCTGCTACTGGTGACGCTCGTTTTAAGGCGAAGGCTTGACACGGCTTCGATGTAAGTTTAAAATTAATTAAACAACACAGTTCTTCACTCAAAAAGAAAAAATATATGTATATTAGTTGATTAAATTCCTTACAACTTAACAAATTTATCTTTTTTAAAAGTAATATCTTCTGTCATCATGTCTTTGATCGTAATTGGATAATGTTCTCGATAATATAGATATAATAAGACAATATAGGATTTTAGTCACTAATTGTAACCACATTTGAGTGATTTTAACTATGATCACGACTAAATATCTTGATATCCTGTTCATAAAGATTTTTTTCTTTTATTACAGATTGTGATGCAATAATTTAACTTTAACATTATTCTATGCAGAATTAATTAATATCCAGCTATTTGATATATGAGAGAAACTATTTATTTTATATTCCCATATTTGAGTGGACTAAATAACCTTCGCTTCCATTACAAATCATTTTTCTCTTTCTGTTTATATCTCTTTCTTTCCTTTTTAGTATTTTGTATGCAATATTTTTAATATCTCCTTTAAAAGCAGAAAATATTATGACGGTCTGTATGTTTGTGTTTCTCCGAGGTCTTACAAAAAAAAAAAAAATTAAAAACCATCATTTTTACTACCACATAATGTGATACTTGAGTAATTTTTGATATATATTAAAAAAAAAAGAATAATGTATAACATTTCTGCTCTCCAAATTTCCCTGTGAGAAGGTCCTGGTGTTTTAGTCTGTATGCGTTCTGTTTTCAAAAAATATTGTTACTTTTTCTTAAAACTAATATATAATATTCTAGTTCTCTTTTACATGTTCCTTATTGAAAAAAGAATAAAGAGCACCACTATTCTGTGCACTTATACACAGAAAATATTTTTCAATCAATGCTTCTATAAGAGCTAGTTATATAAATCATATTTCATTGTTTTTCCATTGCACAAAACATAATGGAATTGACATATCAGTAACAAAATAATTGAAGCACACATCCATATTTTTCTTTTTTTTTTTTTTTTTTTTGATTGCTACTTGTTATAATCAACTTACTTTTTTTATAAACATCATAATACTAAAAACATGACTCGGCAAATATTCATTTAACAAAACATAATTTGGTTTACACCTTTTAAATAAGAACTAGCGAGCTTCGCCCGCTAGCGGGTCAGTATTTTCAAATGAATCACTAACAGTAACTTTTAGTCTTAAGAAAAGAAATTGAAAAAAAAAAAAAAAAAAAAAAAAAAAAACATTTATGATTGGGTAAAAAGTCGGCCCGTATCCCCACTGGCTTCGGCAGCGCAGTCCCATGCGCGCTGCGCGCGTATTCCTTCCCTGACCCTTCCTGCCTCCTAAAAAAAAGAAAAATCTGATCGGTTAAAAACTCCCACCGAATGAATCACTAACAGTAACTTTTAGTCTTAAGAAAAGAAAGTGAAAAAAAAATCATTTATGATTGGGTAAAAAGTCGGCCCGTGCCGCTGCGCGCGCGTATTCCTTCCCTGACCCTTCGTGCCCCCTAAAAAAATCATTTCTCATCGGGTAAAAACTCACACCGTGTCCCCACTGCCTTCGGCAGCGCAGACCCATGCGCGCTGCGCGCGCACGTGTGAAGGTATACGCGCGCTATGCGCACATATTCCTTCTCAAATCAAATTTTTATTCTTAAGAAAAGAAAATGAAAAAAAAATCATTTCTCATCGGTTAAAAAGTCGGACCGGGTCCCGACTGCCTTCGGATACGCGCGCGGTGCACGCCTATATCTTCCCCATCCTTTCAACCCTTCCTAATTAACCTACATATACCAATTTTGAACGGTCTAACTGAATTAGCTGAGATGCAAAAGAAAACTTAATCAGGAGACCTCAAAACGTGCAAATCTGTTTAAAATTTTCGATAATATAAAAGAACTTTAAAATATCTTTCGAATGATGTATTAAAAATAATTTAATCATAATTAGAAATTGAAATTTTGAATTTTTAAAATATTACAGCGCCATCTGGCGGTAGAAATTTCTGTAATCTACTGTTCGATTCCAAATCAACAAAGCTTTCTAATGATGTATTACTTATGAAATTATAATTATTAGTAGCTGAGATATAAAAGAAAACCGATTCAGGAGACCTCAAAACGTGTAAATGAAGCGAAATCTTGAATTCCACTTTCGATAATGTAAAAGTACTTTAAAATATCTTTCGAATGATGTATTAAAAATAATTTAATCATAGTTAGAATTTGAAAAGAATAAAATTTAATTGTACATTTTTTATTTATTCTCGAAACCCGATGAAATTTGAACTGAACTTCGTCTTGTGATGTTAACAGTGTGTAGCAAGTTTGAAATAATTTTGAAGAAAATTGAAGCATTTTGAAATTTTCAATTTTTATCCCCAGTACAAAATCAGTAAAGCAGGAAGTAAAATCTATTTATTCTTTCGCCCGCGCCATGGTTACCGAAATACGTCTAGAAGCTCGCTAGTCTGCGAAATTAATAAAATTCTTGTGATTTGTTGCCACCTTTTTTTCATACTTTAGTTAATTTTAAAAAATCTAATTGCCCTATCGATAAGCTATTTAAACCGTCGGACTGAGGAAAATCGGATCTTTCATTTGATACCTTATTTGTAACGATACGACTGATATTTCTAATTTATTTTCCCCTTTTTCCGTAAGAATGTCTCTTTTTAAGCAAATATCCGTGAATTTTCAGTCATTTTTCGATCGACATAGCTCAACGTTTTAATTAATATCTCCGCTAATTAGGGTCGCATCGCTTAGCGAATTATCGCGATGTCGAGATGAAGAAATTCTGCTTCTGTCGACACCTGTTTCGAGGCGCTGCGACCATTAGCGCCGGAGCTTTAGCGGTCACAAGGCATTTCTCACAGACAGACAGACAGATGCGCACAGATTTTAATAATATAAGGAGATTATTGCTAACGCTTCAGTAATTTGCTGACGACTGTAGGTTTGACCGGGGCTAGTTAACCATAAGGGTACGTCGACTAGTCTCAATATATATCTATATATATATTTACTTTCCGTCACATAGCGCTTTCTATCCATCAAATTATTTGTACTCTCGTCTTCTTTCTCTCACATCAGTGCTATTGAAGAGGTATTGTCCATTGAAAAACTAGGAAGAATCTCCAAATTTTGGTAAAGCGAGTAAATTTTCTCACTTACAAATATTGTTTTTTATTTACCTGTAAATTACAATTTAGATTTTGATAAATGGTCTTCAGAAAAAAAATTATTTATAGTTATTGTACGATATCTTTATTTATGGACATGGTCAAAAAAATAATTTCTTACGCTCACGAAAAATGAAATTGTCAACATGGGGTTAGTTGTCCTATTTTGAATGGAATGCGTTCGCCCGGTGGGCCAACATGTCCAATAGGATCTTCAAAGCCTAATTGTAATGGAGTTCACCAATGCCAATTTATTTTTTACATGTTGGAAAAAACAAAATTTTACTCTGGGGATGGTGAGGAATGGAATTTTGGTATCTATATAATTGGTGAAGCTAATTTGTGTTACTGATTATTCGAGTCAACCTCTTTAAAAATGAAGTTTTAATATTTTTTACCTCTTACCCACATTAATTTAGAGGGTCTGTTGAGAAAATCACTATTATTTTTACATTTTCAGATTTTATGCCATTATACATCACAGGAAAGGACATTAGGCCCTGGCTGAAACTAGATATATTATTGGATATTTCCATGGTCATCATACATCACAGATCGACTTAGCGTATTCTATATCGGAACTCGCTGTAGTTACCACTTCAAGTTTGCTTATGTTTCAACAAGTCCTCGCTACAGCGATCTGGTATCTACCAATTCTCAGATAAAACCCTTATTAGAAATTATAGTTCTTCTCCAGACAATGTGAGGTCATTTATGAGGGAAGAAGCCAGGAAAAATTTTCAGTAAAAGATAAAATAGAATTTTGCAGTATTCACTGACAAAACAGTCAAACAAATACTCATGAGAGCAAATGGACGCAAAATAGTAAAGAAAATATGTTACAAAAAAAAAAAAAATAAATAAATAAATAAATAATAAAAAAAAAAGCATTTTTTTTAAATAAATAAATAAAATAAACAAATAAAAGCGCCAGGAAATCAAGCGACTCGTAGAAGTACAGCGTCTAGAATGTATAGTGAGGTAATCGCTTATGACCATAAATTTTGTTCGAAAAATTAAGACTTACAGATAGCGCTGCTATCGAAATGTTTGCTCAAATCGTAAGTAAGCATTGCATAAGAGTTGATCGTCAATTCTCAGTTTTGTCTGCTCAGTCTCGTGATCTAAGCATATAAATAACCAATAAATATATTAGCTTCGATTTTTTCAAGCAAGAATCTCGATCGCACTGACCTCTGGTGAGAGGCTTAAGCACGGTTTTGTTAGAGAACTTCTTGATAGAATGATGTCAGACTATGTATTCTAGGCGCTGTAGTAGAAGCAAGAAAAATGCCGTGGGCAAAATTGAGGAGGACCAGGACAAACTGTGTCTTAGCACTCTTAACCCACTTGCAAACAGTAAATTGTGAGAACAATGGGGAGTAAGTACCACGTGCAAATATGGGGTACATGAATCATGTGTTACTACTGAAGAAATGATATTTTATGTTTCTCTTCAATCGAGCTGTATAATTGCTGGCCACTAATAAACAAGGCGACTAAAATTAATCTGAAGAAAACTAATCATTTATTCATTTCGTTGAAATTACTTTCAAGTAATCAACCCATTAGCCTTGGGTAACGAGTCCTTCTTACTTAAAGAATCAGTTCAGGGGATTTGCTAACATCAAGTGAGAGAGAGGCTTGAAAGTTTACGTCTTTTCTAACCGGAGAAGAGAGGCGAAACGTAATGGGCCACCAATGAGTGAGCAAGACTTTAGCAGCCAAAAATGGTATAGCCCGGCGGAACTTTTGCCAAACAGTCGCCAATCATAATTCTTTGTTCTTAGTCTGAATTTAATGGAAAATTTTGAATTTTGAGAGACGTTTTAAATTATACTAACCTAATGCTTGGCAGACTCTATTACAGCCAAATGTATGAGGTGATTTATGATATTATGAAACAGGAAATTAAATAATTACAGCTACATTGCGCAATTTAAAAAAACGATTGAATCAGAAATATTAGGAATATAATATAATTTAAAAGAAATATCTATTCTGCAAACTGATAAGAGTTCATCTTAAATAATTTAGAACAACTTTTATTAGATTTATTTAATGTAGGAATTTTAAGTTTACATTTTACTTCAAAGGTTATTTTATTAATAAAGAGCTACATTTACATTTCAAAATTAAATGAAATTTTTAATTTATAGGTTATATTTACGATTTTAGAATAAATAAAATTTTTATTTATGAAAGATGTATTTAAAAATGTTTACGTAATTAATCTATATTAAATTAATATTTTTTTAAAAGAAATGAATGCAAATTACTTCAACGAACAAGTGTATAATTTAAAATAAAATTAATTTATTTTTAAAGCAATTCCTTATGCAAAATGTACAATTTATTTTTCATAATTTTAAAGAATTAAATCTAAAATTGACCAGATGTGTGGAACTTCTCCACAACCTGTAGATAATATTTTCAAGTTTTACCATTGGGACTTCTTTCTAAAGATACACTGATAGTGTTTTTCTAAAAATAAATTTTAAATTATGAGTTTTAATTAAAAAAAAAAAAGAAGAAGAAGAAGAAAAAGTGGACAAACTAATTCCGCCCATTTAGACAAATTTTCATTATAAATAAAAATTTCTGGAAATGCATTTTTGATTATGTTGTTCGATTTAAACTATTTTCAATAAAGTTTCAAATTAAATAAGACTTCGATTCATGTATATGTCTACCTATTTCTATGTATGCCTGTGTGTGTACGAACGTTCATAAGTATTTTTAGAATGCCTTTGAATGTCTTATCTAGGGTAAAAGTGAAAAATACAAATGTATGAATTTTAGCTTTTATGTGAAATATATTTTTATTCATGTTTGTTCAAAATTCCAAATTGTCCTGAAATTGCTAATCTTTTACTTTCTTTAAAGTACTTCTCATAAACTAAGAGCCGCAAAAACTGAAAATTTAAATTTTTGGCCTATTTTTAGGTAAAATAAGTATGCGAAATATCTTAATAATTTGAATCCTAAAGTTTCAAAATTACTTTGTTTTATTTGGGGGATATGAAATGTCACGGATTTGGAAGAAAATGGTTTTAGAGTTGTTAAGCAAACTGTTATTATTTGTAAAATTAAAAACTGTGGTTGAATACATTTTAAAACAGAAAACAAAAGAGTTTAGAACATGTTTTTATTTTATTTTATTTATTTATTTATTCTTCCGGGGAAGTTTTAATGCTGTACCCTTTATAAATGTTTTATTATATTTATTCCGTTTGCTTTCTTCAAATGTCCCATTTAGAACTATTGATTTAGCAAAATATAATGATATTTGAATTATTGCTAATGTCATTTATTCTTAAAAAAATAATAATAAGTCACAAGGCTGTTTCGTCTTTATTAAATTAGAAATGAGTGGAAATGTACGTAAATAGCACGATATTTCTATCAATTTCGATCTTAAATATTCTTGTTCATTCACCTCTTTTCGGAGTAGAATCGTTCCCGAGTGATGTGACTCAAATTGACAAACAGTAATAAGAAATACACTGTTAAAATTATGTTGTTAGTTTGAACCAAAACGTGGTGCTGAAGTAGATGCAACCACCCGATTGGTTAATGTTTTAGCACGATTTGGTAATTTTATGTTGAACCAAATACTGTTGTTATGTTTTAAATAAACTAAAATTTTTACCTAGACGAGGATCGAACTAAAGTTCTTCTTGTGTCAATTTGAACACACTGACTCTCTGCCACGCTTTCTTGCTCATTAATTCTGTTTTGGGCTAGTGTCTTATCTTGGCCCATGAATGAGTTGTTGCACAAAATTTGCAATTTACCCCATATTTCCCACCGATCTCTTTAATTTAAGTTTGGTTTGGTTTCAATAGAAATTTCGCTGATTCGTACTTCCCTTGTGAATGGATGTGTGGTAGCTCCACATTTTTGTTCAATGTAAATTGAATCTCAAGGTGAATAAAACTTAAAAGTGAGGTTGAATCATATTATGGTAAGCTTTACTCCATATAGTGGTTCAAATTTAAACTGAAATTTTTAACAGTGTATACTGATGTAAATAATTATAAAAAATTATGCGTTTATATTTTATTAATTTTCTTTCTGTTAAATAGCCAAAGCATTTTTATATAAATTTGTAAAACTTGTGTGTATAGCTAAATCATCATTTTCTGTTTTATAAACTTTTTTGATTAAATAAAATATACAATAATAAATAGTTAAAACTATTGTTAAACTAACATTAAGATAATTAAAATGTTCAATATACATATACGCTTATAATTCATAGAGAAAAAAAGATTTTTGAAATTATTTTAAATTAAAAGACTGATTATATAAATACCATTTAAAAAATAGAACACAAAAAGGATGCTATTCAATGTTTGTATAGATTAAGCACAAAATCTGCATATACTGATAGAATTCCATATATTAGTTTATAATAATTTCAGTATCCATGGATATTTATCAGATATGTTGAAACGATACTAGGATGAATATTAATTATATGTGACAACATGTGATAGGTAATATCAATGGAGTGATTTACCTGATCCAAATAACTATATACAATTTCATATCAATCAAATAAACAAACTGCTTTATTTTATTGATGAAGAAATATATCTAGTAAATATGCCTGTCGAAAAAATGATATTATACTCTATAGAATTAAAATGATTGTTAAAAGAAAACTAATCTAATATTTAATTTCACAATTTTAGATGTTTAAACGCAATTTTAGATGATTAAACGCATTTATGTACATGAACAGTATTTCATTTCCAATTATTTTTAGCAGTTAATTTCCTTTCAGAAAATTTATTCATTTGTTTATTATCACACACACACACACACACAATATTATTATTTAAGTACAAAAATTAAATTTCCAAACGGAAAAAAAATAAATTACATTTCTCTTTAAAAACAAAATTTGTTAGTAATAATAATAATAATAAAACAGACGTTTTTAAGATTGATATTAAAATTTAGTTTCCATATAAATTTTACATAATCATAAATATCTACATAAAAACATATTGTTACGAATTTATAAATAAGAGCATTTATTTTTATGTAATGTCATTCAAAGAGGCTTAGTCAGGTTATAAAATGTTAATTTTTAGCATTTCTACCTTGTTTTTGAGTTAAAATAGCTTATTTTTTCTGAAAAACTCGTTAAAAATCTTCATTAAGGCAGGTAAAGGTTTTGACGCCAAATTTGGTGAGTTTTTCGCTCCTTGGCGAGAAAATCTTTACTATCGATATAACAAATATGGAAGCTCTAACTTGAGTGGCTGGGAAGTTTCTGGAATTTTCTCCATTTTTGACGCGGCTATTTAAGGAATCCAATTGCGCCAAATTAGCCAGTTTCGGAAGGCATTGATTGCTGCATAAAGACGCACTGAGTCTCTTTACTACAGCCTTTACTGTGTGTTAATGCTTTGCTACAGTTTAAAATGTGATTTTTTATGTGGTCAGCTGTTTTTTAAGCTGTGTCTACTGGTGAAACTGAAGTTGATGCTTGGTTTGCAGACCCGTATTCTTCTAGAATTTTCTGTAAATAAGCTGTTGAGCTTCTGCAAGATTCCCCTTTCATTCAGAGACAACTCACGAGCCTCAAGTACGCAACAATATTTTAAAAAGTTGATATATGCTTTACATGAAGTTATGTATGTATTACTATTATTATTTGAAAGTATTTTTTAATCTATAATACCAACAAGCAATGATTTAAATAAGCAATGAAAATGTAATATTCATTTTACACAGCTAAAATATTTGTAAAATGTGAATAACATTTGTAAATTTTATATTGTTTTAGAAGTTTTATGAAGTAAATCTTAGAACGAGTGTTTGCTGTCTTTACTATTACATTGTTTTGGATTTAATTTTTCTCTAAAAAAAAAATAATAATTAAACGGTGTTATTAATTATATTGAAAATTCCACGATGATGGGATTCTTTTTCAGGCTATATAATTAACTGTTATGCGACATTTTTATTCAATAGTCACCTATAATTTTGAGAAGTGATGTTTTATATATATATAAGAGGAATCGAATAGAAGAATCGTCTGTTATGTATATCAAATATCACGTCTCAAGATTATTGGTGACAATTAAATAAAAAAGGCGCAAGTCTGGCAACACTGTTTATAATATTATTCAAACAGAATTTATTCAACCATCTTTTGATAAACTGAGTATAATAATAATAAATTAATTACCTTAATAATATAATAATAGTAATTATATAATAATGGATCTAATTCAAAGATGATAAACTTTCTAATTTTTAAATCAGACCTATAATCACTATTTTTAAAAAGGAATCTATCCCATTTATTTCCGCTAATTAAATAAGCTGAAAAGTATTTAGCAAGAGATCCGGTGTGAAGTTTTCTTTGAAAAGTGGGAGACTCACCTACAGTAATTACGTGATAATATAAAGGAGCTTACTATAACATTTTCTAAAGTAGAAACGAAATAATTCATTTAAAAATTTTTCTAATTGATATTTCTAAATACTGTGATGGGTTTGATAATTTCAGGTACAACTTTTAGTTCCCCATCATACTATAGGTATGGGGAACTTAGGTAATCGTGAAAATTTTCGACTTCGGTTTTTTGACTTTTTTACACGTTTTCAAGCGTCAGGAATTTGAAAATGACAAAATTTGTATGGTGTCTGTCTGTAGGGTGTCTATTAGTCTGTTAGTCTCTTAGAGGGTTAGTGTGTTAGTTCGTTAGTTTGTTAGTCTGTGTACACAATATCTCAAGAAAAAATTGTCGCAGAGAGGTCAGATCAGTTTTAAAATATTACTTTCGACACTGGCAAGAACCCTATTCATTTGCAACATTCGAATTTAAAAACTTCGTAAGTTATTAGAAATTTACGATTTTCTTAACATGGGAGAATAGAACAAAAATTCACTTAAACGTGCATTAAATTTAAACGTTTTACTGTAAAAATGTCAGACCAGTTTTAAAATATCACTTTTGATGCTGGAATGATCATAAGTAACTATAAATATGCTACTTTGAAAATTTCGTAAGTTATTGGAAATTAACGAATTTCTTAACACGACAGTATAGGGCAAAATTTCACATAAACGTAAATTTTGAGAGATATTTTCATCGTAAAGATGTCAGACTACTTTTGAAATATTATTTAGGACACTGGCATTAATATTAATGACTATGAATTTTCCAATATAAAAATTTCGTAAGTTATTGGAAATTTACGACTTTCTTAACATGGCAGAATAGAGCAAAAATTCACATAAACGTCAATCTTGAGGGATATTTTCATCGTAAAGATGTCAAACCACTTTCGAAATATTATTTGGGATACTGGCATGAATATCATAGACAATGATTTTTCCAATTTAAAAATTTCGTCAGTTATTTGGAATTTACGATTCACTTAACATTTCAGAATAAGGCAAAATTGAGCATAAACTTCCATTTTGAGGATCATAAATACATTAAACAACTTCAAAATTACATTTATGATATTTGTTTGAACATGATTGAATACAAATATTCTAATAGGAAAGTTTCGTAAATCATTCGTAATTTACGATTTTATCAACATAGTGAAATTGTAAATTTTTCATATAAATATGAATTTTGAGGATTATTGCATTGGAAATAGTAGCATGAAAACTAAACAGAATTGACCCTGATAAAATAAATTAATAGATTAGAATAAGATAAATATATCGAAGTGAACGGTGGATAGCCTATTAGGCGGGGATTTCATTATGTCACTGTATCAAGCTTTTGTCAAATTTATTTCTTTTAGCATGATTATAATATGTCTCGCACTAGAAATTTATGAAAATATAAATGTGATAGGGAACTGAGCAGAGTCCACCCATGCCAACTAGTTTATTACAGTAGTCGTTCTCTGGCACATTTTTTCTCCCCTCACTGTTTTCATATAGTAACATTTTATAATAATATTGTACCAATACCTGAAATGATAAGTAAATAGCAGTTTCAAATAAGGCCTGAGTGCAGCCTATGCTATTAGCATCTATATTTGTTAAAATATCTGTGAATTGTTTAATGATAAGCATTTAATCATATTTTTTCACAGGTATAATAAATTCCGATAAACAAAATAATATCATTCTCAAAATTAGGTTACTTTATTATAGCTAAAAGTGAAAAAATTTATGAGATAAATAAACTTTTTATATACCATGTTTTCCATTTTCTGATGAATCGTTAATAAAATACGCGAGGATAAAAAATAATAAGTAAGCAATATTTAAGCTCACGCACTCAGTTCACTGAACTAATAATAATAATAATGAAAAAAAATGTTGGTTTTAAAAATAAAATATTACTCCTTTTAGAACAACGTATATTAGCATCATACATTAGCACTTATCAATGTATATAAAATTTTTAAAGTGATAATAATTTTTTTTTTTTTTTTTTAAAGGATGCATCATCTAACTTTTTGTAAGGTTCTTTTTGTAACTTTTGTAACTTTTTGTAACTTTTGCAACGTTCACGTTTAATTAAATGTATTTATTTTTAAGTCGAAAGAAAATGAACTCGTATTTTTTTTTTTCAACAATTAAATTATAGGTAATATTTTAATGGCTATTTTTATTGCTATTCGGAGCTTATAATTTTAATATTTTAATTAATTAAAACAAAACTATTCGAAAATTCGAAAGTCTGGCTTCGAAGTATTGTGTTGTCATCGGGTTCTGAGCTACTGTGAAAGTTTCAAATGTCTATCTAGTAGGGAAATTCGTTAAAAATAGATTGCAAGAATTGTACCAGACAAACAAACAAACAAACAAGAATCGAAGTTAAAAAACATGGTAAGAAATGGAAGAAGAAGTAGAAGAAATGAGATGAATGAGTGTAACAATGTACATTTCCTTCCTTTTTTATTGTAACACGCACGCTTAAACAAGCAAAATATAGTGTGAGACTGATATTGCAGAGATATAACACTCAGTACACATTATTCGAATCATTCCAAATATAATCAAAGTCATAAAATATACAATAACATATTATTTATAAATGATAGAATAACTACAGTATGATTAGAAAAACTGCAATATAAAACATCTTCTTTTTACTGGCTGTTTTTAATAAAGAGCATGCATATGCATAAATTTTAAGTAATTTTCTTTTTCTTTTCTTTTCTTTTTTTTTTCCTATTTTACATTACGAAATAATGTTTCTTGATTCATATTTTACATAGAATTAGTTTTTTTTAATTGTTTTAAAACCTTAAAAATTTTATATGCATAGATATACATACATATAGAGGTATGTATACATATGTATACATATTTTATATGTATACATATAAAATGAGATATGTATATATATTTTATAGGCATACATATATATATATATACACCATTGTGCAAATTAATTGAAACAAATTCGAAAAATTGAAAAAACTAAGAAGAAATGCTATTTTATTTAAATTTATACACAATCAAAACTTTTTTGTACATAATATGATGCTCATGTCTCTTTATTAACATTTGCACACGATTCGGCACGAATTCTACCAATCTTTTACAATCATTTATAAAATTTGTGTCCTTGTTCCACACATGAATTAGAGCCGTGATTAGCTTCTCCAAAGTTATGCAGTCCATATTTAATAGGCGATTCTTCCATATAGCCTAGAGATTCTCATTGGGTTCATATCAGAAGAGTGTCCAGTCCATTCCAATGTCTCAATTTGATTCTCAGAAATGAATTTCTTGAACATTTTGGACGTATGACAAAGGGCTAAATCTTGATGAAAAATTCCCATTCTATCAGGGTATCGTTTCTTAAACTCTGGAAGAACCTTTTTATCCAAAGTAGTAATATATTGCAAAGAACGCGTCACACCGTCAACAGGCTCCAAAGAACCAACCCTCTTGTAACTGAAACAACCCCAAAACTTCTTTTGAGGGGTGTTTAACAAATTGGTTATTGTGGTAATCCCAAATTCTTTCGCCAGGTGATCTCCGCACGTGTTGAGTTCACTGGCTTTGGACGAAAAAATGGCTTTTATCGCTAAATAGCACTTTCCTCTAATTTTCGACTGTCTAATTTTTATATTTTAATGCCCATAAGTAGCTCTTTTTTGTCATTGGTTGGGTCAGAAGCTGTTTCTTCATAGGCTAATAGGCTGCAAGAAGACGCCTCCGAACAGTAAATGAGCTAATATTTGTTCCATGCTCTTTTAAACCTCTATTACGTACAGCACTAGTCTTTCAAGGCCTTAGTAGAAAAAAGGTGTAAGTAGTAAAAAGTAATCTTTTGCCGTTGTTTTCTTTTTTTGACACATTTCCCTCTCCGCTTTGGAGATATTGATTCTGTTTCTTTATTTTGTTTTAAGATACAGCTCACAGTTGCCAAATATCTTTGAAATCTCTCTATAAGTCTTTGGTGTATGTTCGTAGAGAGTAACAGTCTTTGTACGCTTCCGTGGCGTCACATCCATATCTGACGACAGTGAAATCTCAACTGATGTGATCATAGCAGGAGCTTCCATCTACGGCAGTTGCTGCGCATGCACTGTCAGAACACCTCAGTTTGGTGGAAATTGTTGCTGGGCAAAGGATCTATTCATCTCACCCATATTTTAACATATTTTAGTGTGATTGTTGAAGAGTAATAGGGATGATGAAATGTAATAGGAATGATTTTAAAATTCATGATAAAAACAGTTTGTTTCAATTAATTTGCACAAGGGTGTATATACATATAGAGGTTATGTATATATATATATATATATATATATATATATATATATATATATAATTGTAAATCATAATAAAACTCAGCATACAAAAGATACAATATTGATGTCAATTTCATCCAAAAAATGAATAAATAAAGCCATGATTAGGTGAATAAAATATTCAATATGATGCAGATTAAACCCACTTAAGCCAATGAAAGCTTGATAGAATCAACGAAAAAAAAGGGGGGGGGGGGATTATCACGCAATTACCTTTAATATTAAGGAGGAATCTAACACATTAAAAAAACAGTGGTAGAATAACAAATTTAATAAGAAGTGGAAGTAAAAAATTCTCAAAACTTAAAGAATTTTTCATCAGGGGATATACAATTCATTGTACAGTAGAATAGTACAAGATTTCAAAAACTGCATAGCTATTTAAGCCAAAATATTAATAATACATGCAGGGTAATGTCCAATCTTGCGAGAATTCGATCTTGTGACAGAGATAAAATTAACAATTCATAGATATACCGTAATCCGCGTTTGTAATGATCAATAGGTGGCGCTTTTTCAGCTTTTGTTGTTAGTAAATATAATAGCCACGTGTATTTATTATTGTTCTATTTGTGTTACTACTTAATATTCGTGCTATAATTTCTCCGCCATTACATCATGGAAAATTGATTGCTGTTGGAAAAAAAAAAAAAATATTTCAGTTTATTCAAAGTTCGATCGGAAGTAGATTTTTAAGCTGAACAAATATTAGTTTCAAATCATCTGATTAATTCTTTACTTCCATTAGCCCAAGCACCTGAAATTTTAAATTTGTCATTTGGAAATACATGGAAGCTTAATTCTGGATTTCTTGATCCTTTGGAGTTACACTGTAGTATACAACAGTAAGTGTTATCGTTTTACCGGATTTATTCATTTCTATTCAATAACTATATGTGAAACTAAACATAGGCTAGCAATGGCGTCTCGCCGAAAGCCGAAAGCTATTCATGTTAATTGTAATTTCACCTTAGCCCACCATAGGGCGAGCATTTCATTACAATCGCGGATAGAAAGCCAAAAATTTTGAATTTTAATCGCCATGGTTACAAACACTGGATTCATACAACAAGTCAAGCGGCCACCTGCAATTTACCAAGGTTAGTAGAAAAAATGAGTTTAAAAATTAATTCAAATGTTCAAGCTAAAGAGAACATCAAGGTGAATCATATCCAAAATTAATAAAAAATAGTTATTTTAAGAGAAGAACATTTAAAACTATCAATGAAAAGAAATCAGTTTAATTATATATATATCTATATTACAAAGTTCCTGAAGAATGTTTTTTTAAATACGCTTTAGAATGAAATTCATATGCAGTTCGGTTTCTTAATCTATATAATATTTCTCTAATGTGGATCAGTTACAATTAATTTTTGTCGAAACGATACGATAGTAGTGTAATTAATGAAATACGAAGGGATAAAAAAATAATATTTAAAAATGAATACGTGTTTAAGCACGCGAACTAAACTCAGGGAACTAATAAGAAAAAATGTCGACATTTGTCTGATGACATTATTTTACGGAGAAAAATGTACTTTGAAAAGTGGCTACTTCAGAACCTTTGTGTTATTTTAAACCTAGCAATACTTTAAAGATACATACAGAATATAAATTATTATCATAAACTGACCAGAAAACAGAATCATAAAAAATGTATTCAAAATAAGAATTCGTTGTTTTAAACAAAACATTATACCAAAATAAAGAAAATGTCTTCGCCAACATCGCGAAAAAAAATTAAAAGTCATCTTAGAAGTCCTATACTAAAACTGTACTGCCTGCAGGAGTATGAAAACTGGGTCTTCAACCATGAATTTTATTTTGAAATCTTTCTTTGAATGCTTTTGGTTGGACTACTGCACAATGTTGGTTTGATTCAAATAATAATTTGGCTTTTGGTAAATTAAAATTTAAATTGGATGGTGAAATTGGTGTAATTTTTATGAATTTCAAATTTTAAAGGTAAATAATAAAAGAAATAAAGTACGAAAATTTATCACGGGTTTGTTAATTTTGAATATTTGTTTTATTATATGTGCTGAAAATGAAGTAGAACTGATCTCTGCATTGTCTTAAGTGCTTTGAATATGCCAACATTTACGTTTAATTCAAATTTAATCAGCTTGTATACTATGTATTTGCATAAACCCCAGTTAAATGCCAATGGTAACTGTGAAACAGAGAATTAATCTTCAGTACCGTATAAAACTATATTACACATAGTATACATAATTATCCGCATACAAACATTCATTTATAGTACAATTAAGATTATTTTAGAGAGTTTTAATATTTAATATTCAGTAAGATAATTTTCCTGAAATTTCTATCATATATATATAAATGAAATACTGTTTAATTTGTTTTATTATATACTGCGCTTAAAATTTTTAATTCGTTTATAAATAAAAAATAAAATTCTTAATATTCATATAAATGTATATTTCATTTTCAGTTGCATTACGTTATATTTACGTCGTTTAAAATGATGTGTTTACCGCTTGTGATTCTTTAAGTTTTGTCTTAATATTAAACTTTAGGAAGCGTTTCTAACATTATTGTGTTTCATAATATTTTAACTGAAAGTTGTTCTGAATGAAGTGCAAAATGATGAAATAGTAACACATATTAATCTCCAGTTTTAGGTGAAATCACGCATTTCTCATCAGAAGCTTTTCATTTCAGAAGTAGATGCCAGAAAGTAACTTTAAGTGGAGAAATTCACGAATATTTATTCATCATAATGTTTTCAAAGTTCAGGCATTTGACTGTGTTTTGTGGTTTAAACATTATAACATTAAAAATCTTTATAAGGTAGATTCTGTTGAAGAGAACTACTAGTGTTCATAAAATAATGAATTAATAAAATTTATTTTGAATATATACTATGGTGGATTCCTCTTATACAATGAAAAGAAATATAATCAGAACCTACCTAGGAGGCTTTATGGTATGGAGATTAAGAGAAAAATGACAAAAAAAATTCTATTTTAACTTTATAATTGTCGTAATGGTATTGAATGAAAAAAGAAATAATAATAATAATAATAATAATAATAATAATAATAATGAAAAGAAAAGAAAAAAATGTATACATTTTTAGCTAGATGATTTTAGATTCAAAATAATTATTTGTCTACAATCAACTCAACGTGTTGATTGATAAGAATAGAGTAATGAGTAGAGCAATTTCGGGAGTTTATGATCATCCTTCCCGTCCGTGCTTTCTCGAATCATTCCGGCAACCTCTCAAAACAATAATACTGCTACAGAGGAGGCAAACCCATTTTCTTTTCCGAGCATCCCACCCCTCCATAAGTCGGAAGCCGTACATCATGGAAACTTCCTCAAAGATCGAATAGATAACCATGCCTACAAATATCACAAATATAATCTCATAACTACAAGTCTCACTCAATAAATTTTTAATTTAATTTATAGTAAATTACCATTTTATTGAGTGAGACTTTTTCGTTTCAGTGACATGTTGCGTATATCTGTGATCACTTGGCCTATCACATATTCTTATTGATATATTCTTATTGCTAATATATATATATATATATATATATATATATAAATCTTCCTAGTTATAGACCACGTTCCTGGCGACCATGTGAGCCCTTGAGCATGTGCTGACTCAACTAATTCAGTTAAAATAGTGGTTATAACACTTGAGGTCGAAAAAAATGTAAAAATAAGTAAACGCAGACTGTCCGAATGTCAATTTGATGCATCTCCAAGCCTTTAAAAATGTTTGCTCTTCCACATCAAACGCGATTGCATAATATATAATATATATTTATAAATGTAAATTATTATTTTTTTTTTTTTTCAATGATTCGGTTCCTTTATTGTGATCAATAAATATTTAAAAAGATTAAATATTTAGAAATTTGTCAGATATTAACAAGAAATTGTTAGTCAAAGGAAAGCTAAAAAAATCTTTTTTTATTCTATATCAGGTGTTTTTTTTTTTTTTTTTTTTTAACGACTGTACATTTAACATGGTTTATTCAGCACTTCTGTTGAAAGTTATTTCATTAAGAGACTTTTATTCTCTAAATATTGTTATGTTTTGACCGTCTAACTTTTCTTTGAATTATATTTGTAGAAATAAAATAATATGAAGGAATACAATGTATTTTTTCATTCTGTCACCCTAGAAATAGGATCATAGATTTTTTTTGTAGTTTACATACAAGATCTTCCAAAAGCTTCACCCTACCCTCTGTATCTTAGAAATGTGTCGGAATGAGGACTTTTATTAGCTCGATCGAAAGGTCTTTTCAAAACAAACATTTTAGCGAAAAAAGCTTTGTTCTACTATTCCTTTTTAGGAAGCTATGATGAATTAAATTTTTCGATGAAAGATCTCCCTATTTACCACTAATTCTTAACAAAACCTTGGAAATTCCAAAAGCTCTTTTAAAATAACCGTTTAATAAGTTTAATAGAGACTTTATGTGGTTAAAAAAATAGAGTTGGTGGGAAATAGGGTGCATTCAGCGGGTCAACTTATAAATTTTAAGCGGGGAGGAGTTCTTTGTTAATTCGTTAATTTTTTTTTTTCAATACAAGCATATTTTGAAATATATTTTGTTTTACAATATTTTTAAATATCTGTTATATATACTAAATAAATTCACATACTACATAATTAAAAAATACCCAATATCTTACAGGTATTTCGATTACGTCAGAATTTCTAAGATTATAAAAAAGCTATTCAATGAACATAAGCGAACCTCGCTTGGTTTTATAAAACTAAAATGAAGGTGGGGGGGCATAGAATCTACTTATGAAATAAGTAAAATCCTTGGAAAAATATCATAAAATGCAAAAAACTTGCAGAAATAGTTTCAAGTTGAAACAAAACACGAATGATATTTCGTCACGCGAACGATATATGCAAGATTGTTGCAGACTATGTTGCAACGCACAAAACTTTTTGAATGTTTTTTTTACTTATTACTTACTAAAACCAGCAATTTAGGGCATTTTTTATTATTTTTCTTATCTAAAGATTCTAATTTTGGAATTGCAAATGCTAAGAGTTTGTCGCTTATTTGAAAGGTCTTCTAAAGATAATTTAAAAAGCCGTATGATAATTTTTAAGGAGTTAATGAATGATATTTTGTCGTGGGAAACGCCTCCGAATTTTTGAACAGTGCAAATTTAATTTGAATTTCTAAGAAAATCTTTTAAGGAGCTAAAAATCAATCTTTTCATTGCTGTTTCAAATTTTGCCCTCTACAGCCCCCCTCCCTTTTTTTTATGTGTATAAATTAAAACTTTCCTATTAGACATATGAAATGCGTTTTCTATAAGCTTAAGAAAATTCGCTTTGCGCCTGAAATCAGGTGTTGAAATCCGCTGTCTTTTTTTTCAGAACCCTTTATGGATGTTTTTTTTTTTTTTTTTTTTTTTTTTTTTGCTGGCACTATTTTATGCAGTAATATCTATACAATTTAATCAGGATACTTTAATATAAAAATAAAAGTAAATATTTCTGTATGAAAATAGTGGTAGTTAAAAAGGCTAAAATTTCTCATCCCTAAAAGTGTCCTGTAAAAATAACGTACGACCCCTACTGAAATATAGTGTTGAAGGTGCAACTTTCTTGTGAAATGTTTAATCAGCTAGAGGGTCCTTAACAAAATTGTATAAAAAATACATATTTAAAAAATTTTTGTTTTGAGAAGACATTTCCAAGAAACGAAAAAAAAAAAAAAAAAAAAAAAAAAGAATTTCCCGTTTGAAATTTTAAGATTGCCTCCCACCCCTGATCACCGGATGCCCTTTCTTCCCTCCATCGCCAATTTTTAACGAAATAAAGTCTCCCTCAAATTAATAAACGTTTTATTTATAGTTTTCAGAAT
The DNA here is from genome assembly GCA_963930645.1 of Salticus scenicus. Taxonomy (NCBI): domain Eukaryota; kingdom Metazoa; phylum Arthropoda; class Arachnida; order Araneae; family Salticidae; genus Salticus; species Salticus scenicus. Next base: position 138,597,039 of record OZ005648.1, read on the forward strand.
TTTTGAGGTGTTTCTCAAAATTTAGCGGGAAGGAGAGAGCGTTTTAAACGTAAATTTTAATCTGTCAAAACTTTATAAAAATTCATTGCAGAAAAAAAAAAAAAAACTTTTTTTACAAAAATGTTTGTCTTGAAAGACCTTTCGAACGAGCAACTAAAAGGCACTCCTTCCTATTTTAAATTTACAACTTTGTTTCTCTAACTGCCCCTTGTGCCTCCAAAACACTTTTTTTTCATTTATTTATTTTTACTTTTATTAATTTTTTTTATTAAACTAAAGCCTCTTGAAAATGAGTGAACACGTGTTTTACAGTTTTCAAAAAATATCGACGTGATCCCAAGACAAAAGCGGTAGGGTGGGACATTTGGCTGACCCTGTATATAATATATTTTGTCAAAATTCCAAACCTAAATTACTGGCAATCTCTCTAAAGTTATAAAAATATACTTTTTTTGTATTTTTTTAAGTATAAATTTTTGGTTACTACATATTTTGAACACAAATTAAAATTTATTTGATGAAAATTACAAACACAACAAATATTAATTTCCTAAATATTTTTGGGAGAGTTTCTAAAGCAGTCTTTTTTTTTTTTTTTTAGTTCCCCATCATACTATAGGTATGCGGAACCTAGGTAATCGGTAGACCTAACGAGACCACTTTTGAAATACTATTTAGGATACTGACATGAATACCATAGAGCATGAATATTCTAATTTAAGAAATTCGTAAGTTATTTGGAATCTACGATCCTCTTAAAATGGCAGAAGAATACAAAATTAAGCATAAACGGCCATTTTCAGGATCATAAATATATCAGACAGCTTCAAAATAACATTTATAATACTTGTATGAACATGACTGATTAGAAATATTCCAATAGGAAAATTTCGTAAGCTATTCGTTATTTAAGATTTTATCAACATAACAAAATTGAAAAACTTCCATATAAATATGCATTTTGAGGATTGTTGCATTGGAAATAGTAGCATGAAAACTAAACTACGAAATTTGCCCTAATAAAATTAATTAATAGATTAGAATAAGATAAATATATCGAAGTGAACGGTGGATAGCCTATTAGGCGGGGACTTCATTATGTCACTGTGTCAAGCGTTTTTACAAATTCATTTATCATAACATGATACCTAAGTTAAGATAATGCCCTGTTCTAGAAATTTATGAATATATATATATATGATGGGGAACTGACCAGAGTCCACCTATGCCAACTAGTTTTTTTTGTAATTAATTTTGTAAAATTTGTTCTTGTTTTGTTTGACAAATTGTTACTTACTTATGCAAAAAATTTTATTAATATATATATATATATATATATATATGCATATATATACATATCGTTAATTCGTCATAAAATGATCATGAAGATATATTTATCTGAAAGAATATATATATATATTTAATACACTTGGATCAATAAAACAATATATTTGTAATTTTTTTATTTTATGTTATTCAATGAGTTATATTTTATGAATTTGAAATTATTTTTTTTATTTATTTAATGTGTACCATTACAAAAAGAATGTGTTCCTCCTAGTGAAAAAATCTATATATTAATATGAAACGTGTTTTATCTGTCTCCACTAAATTGAGAGAACGGCTAGGTGTAAAAATTTGCTTGAGGTGTCTAAAAAAAGGTCTTGGTCTGTAGATGTGTCTTCGAAAGAGAAGAATAAAAAAAGTCGAACGGTTCCCCACCAGCGGGGGCAGAGGTTAAAAACACGTTTGCGAGCTTAACTGAACTCCAACTTACTTCAAGGCGAAGAAATTATACATGGGAGGACTAGACTCGAATACTAAAAAATCAATTTCTGCGATTTTGGAATTTTCGATTTTAAAGGGGGGGGGGAAGCAGATTTTGGGAGGGAAGGGGGGAAATTAGTTATAGAGGAAAATCCGTTCTAGACCGACATATGTAGCACCTCATTTTAAAGGTCTTGAAATTTCATGTTGATTGGGAATGTTTGTATACACTATAGTGCGCCCCATGGTGGTGAAAAATGGAACTATGTGATTTTGTAGTAAGCCCTATCATGTTACACCTTATTTTAAAGGTCTTGGTATTTTCTGACTATTGGTGATGGTCGCACAGAACATACTGTGCCCCCTGGTGTTGGGAAGTGTAACTAAAGGATTTTGCATTTGACACTACCATGTGACACCTTATTTGAAAGGTCATGAAAATTCAAGGCGATTGGTGATAAAGGTCTTGAAATTTCATGTTGATTGGGGCTGTTTCTATACAATATAGTGCAAATGGTGATGTTATAGACCGTTGGTGATGTTCGTACAGAACACACTGTGCCCCTGACGGTGGGAAGTGTAACTAAAGGACTTTGCATTTGATACTATAATGTACCTTATTTGAAAGGTCTTTGGAATTAGATGCTATTGGTGATGTTCATATACAACATACTGCTCCCGCTGGTGGAGGAAAGTGGGTTATGCAGCACGTGCGTAGCATGCCTGTTACACGGTGCCGCAGCCACAGGCAGCGGAGACACGAGTCAGAGGTTCGTTCGGTTCAAAGTTAATTTTTGGGAATTTTTCATGTTATTAGCGGCCCGCATATACGCTTACGTAGGCAGCGGGGTCACGAGTCCGAGTTATGTTCAGTTTGAGGTAAATTGTTTGTTACAGATAATTATTTTTTTCACGATGCTTTCATTTAAAAATAGAAATTTAAACAAAATAGTGTTTTAAAGATTTAAAATCATACAAATTTAAGGTTCATTTAAGGTTATTAGCATGGGCCCGAGTAACGCCGGTTCGGTTCCAGATTAATTTTTGGAAATTTTTCATGTTATTAGCGGTCCGTGTATGCGCTGCCGCATGCACCGGGGTCACAAGGCAGAGTTTCGTCCGTTCGAGGTAATGTTTTTGTTACAGCTGATCATTTTTTCGGCATGCTTTCATTTAAAATTGTAATTCAAAGAAAATGGAGTTAAAGATATAAAATCGTACTAATTTAAGGTTCATTTAAGGTTATTTATCATAGGCCCGGTCAACACCGGGTGGGTTCGTTCGGTTCCAGGTTAGTTTTTGGAAAAAAAAAATTATGTTATTAGCGGCCCGCGTAATCGCTGCCGTAGGCACTGCGGTCACAAGTTCGTTCGTTTCGAGGTAATTTTTTTGTTACAGCTGTTTTTTTTTTTTTTTTTTTTTTTTTTTTTTTTCGCGATGCTTTTATTTAAAAATAGAAATTCAAGCAAAATCGAGTTAAAGATATAAAAACTTTGAGTGGGTTCGTTCGGTTCCAGGTTAAATTTTGGGAATTTTTTCATGTTATTAGCGGCCCGTGTATGCGCTGCCGCAGGCACTGGGGTCACAAGGCAGAGATTCGTTCGGTTCGAGGTAATTTTTTTGTTACAGCTGATTATTTTTTTTTTCTGTGATGCTTTTATTTAAAAATAGAAATTCAAACAAAATCGAGTTAAAGATATAAAATCATACAAATGTAAGGTTCATTTAAGATTATTATCATGGGCCCGGGCAACGTCGGGCAGGTGAGCTAACATGTAGTCTTAGTATCAAACGAAATAGAAAATAAAAAGTAGCAACTGTTTATTTGGAGTCAGTTTGACGTCATACTGATAGTACTTTGTAGAAAGTGATGTCATACATAGTATTTCTATTTAAAAGCATTTTTCCGAATTTCTTTTTTTTAAGTGAAATGTCGTAAATTATATTACATGTTTTAACTTCATATACATTTAAATAATGATGCAACGATTTTTGAAACATTACGGTCAATGAAGTGACTGTCGAATTCGACGGGTTCCAGCTAGTATTCATTTAATAAGGAATGTTCTCGGAAATTTAGGGAATTAAATGTTATTTTAGAAACTAATTTACGGCTAAAAGTTTCATTAAAAATTAATGCACAGATTTTCTTACTATAAATTCCCTTAATACACAAGTTACAAGTTAAAGAAACTGCGCTGCTATTTTATGAAATAAAATCAAAGTTGTTATTTTTTAATGTAATTAACTCTTACCTGATTTTTCTCTTTTTTAAGCATTTTCTTTATATTTCATTGATTTTGATTAAATACCTTTTGCTGGAATTTTTCGAAAGACAAAACGACACATTAAATGAAACAAAAATTGAAACATTGTTCTCAATCATCGACCACTTTTTCTGTGAGATTTTTTTTTCATTCTACTTTCTTGTCTTTCCCTGTCTTACATGTTTTTATTTGGTAGTTTATTATTTATATATATATGTATATAAATCTTTCTTTGATTTTAATGATTTAATCTCTTACACAGAATTTTGAAATTATAAGACAATTGTATACAAAGAAAAAATATGTTCTTTGAGAAATGAAGAAATCCTCATTGAAATAAAAATGTTTTAATAAAAGTAAATAATAGATTTTATTGTTGTTGTAAATATAACAATTAATTTCTTAAGAAAAACATTCAAATATTATTAATTAATTCTATCTTTTATGGGCGTTACTAAATATATTTTTCTGTTGAATGTTAACCCTTTGCGCTCGGCATATTTTCCGTAAGACACGCCTTTTGGCGTTCCTTCAAAACGTCACACGTATAGTTTCCAACTTACTACCTTTTGGCTACAGAAAAATTGTAATAATTTGTTTTATTTTACTTCATCATTAAATAAAATAAATCTTTCTGTTAAAATTTTCCGGTAGCCGAAAGGTAGCCTATAGTCACACGTTTTAGAAAAATAACATTTCATTTGCAGAGGAACACCTTAAGGTGTGGCTCGATTTTTTAATGTCCCCTAAGTAGGGACATACGAGCGATAAGGGTTAAAACTGTTCAATTTAGACTTAAAAATAAAATGATAATAATAATTCCAATATTTTGAATTATCATTTATTTATTTATCATTTTAACAGAGATTTTCCCTATTGTTATTATTTATGGATATTTAATAAATATGGTGTAGGGCATAAGTTAAATTTCTATATGATGCAATTAAAACAGATGAGCAGATTTTACAAATTTGGTGTATTGTGCATACACAAAATGCACGCAAATTACAAAGTTTTAAAATGCTCCAACGAGTACCACTTTCCATGGGAAAACAAGATTAATTCTAGAAATGTGAACAAAATTTACGTTTTACGATATACAGACCATTCCGTTTTTATAAATGAATATTTTTCCTTCAAATATACATTTTTTATTTTGAAGGAAAAATTTTTTTGTTGTTGTTTGAGTACATTATTTGTATAGTGTAAAAATAAACTAACTAACTAGCAAAATATATTTATATATGGCGGTTAAAATAGATTATAATTTTTTTTCGACCATTGCATCGTTGAACATTAGATAAATTTTGCTTTGGTTATAAAACCTTAAAAAATATTATATTACGAATTAAGAAGGAAACAAAAATTGGAAAATTCTGTTATATATATGTAGTATTTCTATGAAAAAATATACAAAATAGGCTCTCATTTATTTGAAAACATTGTCTAGAAACAACAAGCCTATAAAGGCTTATTTTGCTTTTAACAAGACTGATAATGAGTCTCACAAAGGCATTTTCATAGCACTAAGTTTCTAAAAAGTTACTTTTATGTAATCCTATGTATCTTTTAAACATTCATATGCACAATAAATGTATTTAAAAATAATTGCTCCACTGAAAATGTATAATGAACAATTTTCTCATAATGAATCTAAACAACATTAAATGGCCCTGTAAACCACTTAAATATGCTAATATTTGTTTTATTTCATAGGATTTTTTATTTATTTATTTATTTTTTTTTTGTGTGGTACAGTCGGTAACAAAAGTGTCCGAACACTAGCAAAAATTCCTACTTCATACGGTTTTGTTAAATGAATCCTTGTCGAATCCTGTTCTTAGTTAGTGTAAGAACATGATTCGATAAGGATTTATTTAACAAAACCGTATAAATTCTACTTTTTTTACATAGAAATTTTGCTAGTGTTCGGACGCTTTTGTTACCGACTGCACGTATTTAATATATATATATAAATATCGTGATGTTGCATGTAGTATAAATATATTAAAATAAACTTTAAAAATATACCTCTCATAGGCCATAATGCACTGGACCTTTTAAGAATCCTTTTGCACAAGCTCGTTTCCTATTTATACCACTTCAATAGAGAACATTTCATAGTGATTCTGAAGAAATTAAATTTACTTCAATGCAAACTATAAATATAAACGAAAATTAGAATGTGCCTGCACACGCGGCAGAAATACAGACAGATAGACTAAACACTATTAAACGTTACTGGAAAGTTTTTAAAACATGTAACACAAATGAAAATGAAATTCTAGCAATTTGTTGTTACATCCCTGACGTGCCTGAATATTTTTTTGACCCTTTAAGTCATAATGCTAAATTACACCATTTTACATAAAAACAGTTTTTTGTGCATCTATAATAATAATAATTGACAATATCAAAAAAAATTATAACTGAAGAACTAAAATTAAATATGTATTCTAATTTTTTTTTTTAAATATATTACATAAATATATTTAAATTAATTTTTCATGTATGGAATATTAAAATATATGCAGATTTGTGAAATAGAGAAACGTCATTTGTTAGTACTATTTTTCAATATTCTACAAAGATCTTATTAAAAGGTGTAGCAAAAAAATATAGTCTACCTCTCTTATTTTTCGAAAAGAAGGCTATTTGTACCTCACTGTACAGTAAATATTTTCAGAAACTTCTTTATTTATCTTAGGTTCACACGTTCTAGATTCAATAGAAAAATAACGTTTTATTTCATTTTATTTTTTCTCAAACTTAGTTTTTATTTGGTATCAGGTGCTTTCGTTTCTAAAAACAGGTTTAAAAAATGCATAATTTCATAGTTAAAACTTTACACACGCACACACACACACACACACAAAAAAAAAGAGAAAAAAAATGAAAGAGAGAACATAGTGATTTTTTAAGAAATTAATTAAGATTTAAAATCAATAAAAAAAAATAGAAACTTAATAATATAACAATATATTTTATTTATTTAAAAAAAATGTATATAAACAAATACATAATTATCAAAATTTAGATTTGTTGATACCGGTATACATATATATATATATATCTTTTTTAATAAAAAATTTCACTTTCCTTTATATTATAGAAAACTTCTACAAAAGTTTATAAAAAATTTCCATTAAAGAATACTGTTATTCAAAATAAGTATTTATTTTCAATGGAATATGTAATTCCAGTCATTAAAAAAAATACATATATAAAGTTCAAGAAAAAGTAATAAATTTTACAAAAGTACCTGGCTTTATTTCTGTTTTCTAAAACAACGTAAACGAACAAATAAACGATTTAGTGTATTAATAGATGGGGAAAACAGGTAACTTCTGTTTTCAAAAACGAGAGGACTAAAAGGTAGAAGACTGCTCCAATACTCGCAAGTCTTCGCTGGACATCATTGGATCAGCCTGTCACCGTGGATAAACAACCAAAATATTTGGGTTTTGTGTTGGATTCTGAGGTATGGGTCAATAAGTAAACAGATCATCTTGCGTTGAAGGCAAGGGGATGACTTAAGTCTAAAGTATATATCAGGACGTGATTGGAGAAATAATGCTAGTACTCTTAGAAACACTTATATTTATCTTGTTCAGCATATATTTAAGTATGGATATCCGATATATTGTTGTGCTTCTGATACTAACTTGCAGAAACTTGAACGAGTCCAGATTAGTGCTGCTCAGATAATAACTATTTTTCGAAATTTTTGTCCTAATGATATTGTACTTTATGAGGCAGATCTGCAGCCACTGAGTCTTAGAAGAAGTGTATATCTAGTTAAATACTTTAACAAACTACGTAGTCTTGTTTCTTGAAATCGGATTTTTGAATACCTTAAAACTTGGTGCAACAATCAATGGCTTAGGAGAAATAGTCCATTTGGTCACGTAAACTCTTGTAATCTAATTTGTAGTTATGTAGAACTGCATCTCCTGACACAATGTATGGATCTTTCGGAGGGTCTTTTTAATGTCTTTTTCCATATTGATCTATCTACACTCGTAAATAAACAAAAAGAACTGACTGATTATCTAAAACCACTGTCTCTTGAAAGAATTTGTATTATTCCAACGGATATTGTTTAGGTGTACACAAATGTAGTATAGTACACCTATATGGAGCTTTTTACAATGGTCAAGAACAAAAATAAATCCTCTTCGCGTGTTGCACTAATGCACCATTGGTATATGAGTCACCGCCGGGTGGTTCTTTGGCACTCGATTGTAACAGGCAAGACGAAATCGCCCTCACTCGCTTCCTCAGTGGTTATCTCAGATCTTTAACATTTCTGGGTGGTTCCGGGCGTTTTGAAGTCAGTGCCAAGTGTACTATTGAGCAGACTTCCCCTGATCATATTCTCGCATGCCTAGAGCATTCCTGGCAGGATCTTACTGACAATCCTGTAATGCTTCTAGATTTTTTTAGGGTAAACAATTTCATAGACCTGATTCAGCCCTGTTAGTTTCTGGGGATGAGCTACAACACGATTTAGTTTAGAGTTAAGAACATTCATTAGATAAAGAAATTAAGTAATAGAGATAAGACAAGAAATATTTGCATTTATGGTACAAGATTTTGTTTTTTCAAACATATTTTTAAATTACATATATTTCAGCTAAATGCAGCAATTAAAAAATCTTCTTCTATATAATTTATTAATTAAGTGGCCTTTGGTAAAGCAGTAATATTGTAATTGTAAATGTTGAACGATTGTTTAGAAAAATCAAGTAATCATTATAATATATTGGTGCGTGGATCTGCTAGTAGTTACTTGTTATAGTCATTAAAAAATGTTAAGATTTGGAGTTATATGTTTTCAATCAATGCGAAAATTATTTTATTATTATTTTTTTAAATATGAAACTAAATATTTAGCCATTAGGTATTTTTATACTTAAAAATACTCTAATTAAGTTATTGAAAGATAACATAGTTATAAATAATTCACTCAATAAATTTGTTGAGAGCAAAATTACATTTCATAACATATCAACATGCTAGAATTTGTCATCTTTAGAAAATGTTTAAATCTGAAATGACAAAATATGAAATTTAAATTTTAGAAATAAATATAGGGATACTCAATATTGAAAATTCTGCATATGTATTACTAATAATTAAATGATTAAATGTTATATACATTTGTTTTCTAAGAGATGCAAAAAATTTATGTTTTAATAGTTAAGTAATCATTTAAAAGATATTATAAAATCTGTTTAAATTAAATGTGCATGTATATTTCTTTTGTCTTTTACATATAAAATAAATTAAAATAAAAATAAAAACAAACGAAACGCTTGGATTGCACTACATACATCTATGTAGCATTGAAAAACCATTCTGTGATTGACATCTATATACTAATCTGTGGATCTAGTGAAAATAGTTCCATGTCATCTTTATAATTTCTACTTCCCTTTGCTAACCAGTTCTGAAAACCCCTATTAGAATTCTAGAGCGTTTTTCTACATTACCATAGTCAATCAGTCATCAATTTTTATTTAAAAATCTCTGAAAATAAATACGGACACAAGAGATGTCAAAAACTTTATTAATTTTAATTTTGTTTCATGACCCAATCACAGGAAATAAAGAGAGCATTTCTCGCAGTAGGAAGAATTAATAAAATTTGGTATATTACTTCACCATCTACAAAAGGTATAGACAAAAAATTCTTGATCATTTCGTCTATCTTTAATATTTGTTTTCCTTATACGCATAACACGGAAATCAATATTTATAGTTTAGAGATTCAAAAAATAAATACATTCTCGTACTAGATGAAGACGATGTATTTTTTTTTCCCTCAATAAACGAAAAAAAAAAAAAAAAAAAAACTCATTAGAATTTTCTTTTGTTGTTGTTTGTTTCTTATAGGTTTTAACACACTAAAAGCAAAAATAATAGTGAAAAACGTCCATCACATTTTTATTCTATTTCAGAAGAAAACGTATTTTTAGCTAAATTTCCGTAAAATCATGAAATCTGGTATCTTATTGTTATACATTAAAACGATATTCAATAATTATTTCTTATTTAAAAACAAAAGTACTTGTATAACCGAAATTATTCGATCTCATTGTAAAAATCATTCATAGGGTATATAAAGTGATTCGTTTCAAATAATTATATTTATCTTTTGCTTGGCCAGGGCGGAGCGCTGGTTACCAATGAAAGTAGATATTTCTGTCGATAAGGAAAATTTCAATCGAATTAACATAACAAATTTCTAATTATAATTTCTTATCAAAATTGTTCAAGCAGTTTAATAGACTATCAGATTTTTGCTATATATTGTTACAGGCAAAGACCAGTAATGACTAATTTTTCTGACAGTGAGAGTGTTTTTCTTCATCTAAAAAAAAAAAAAAACCGTCTAAACTTTTTTTTTTTTTTTTTTTTTAAAGAAATCTTTCCAGCGATGTCCAAGAAAACAAAATTTATGCCGTAATTCTACAGGGTGGTGCGCGGGTTAACAGAGTACGCTAATTATACTGAAAATGAGGGAATTTTAAATTGAAAGGTCATTTTAAAGGCATACTAAATGTAAATATTTATCAAATCGTTCGAGTACTTAAGAAAAAATAAAGAAGTATCTACTTCTTCTTCTTCTTCTTTTTTTTTTTTCTTGTAAGAAATGCGGGCTATCTATGAGCGCTAAATGTTAAAAAATGAATGGCAGATTTTTGTGTTTACAACTGAATTTTAAACTCAAAATTTCTCTAAATCCTAATTTTATTAAAATAATTCAAGTATTTTCTAAGAAAACTACATCTCTGACATATTTAGCCGCATGCGAAATGAATGTTAACAATAAACACTAATTTTTGTGACGATGAGGATAAATCAGATCTGTCTCTGATCTCAATAAACACTTAATGCTAAGTTTTATAAGTTTTGAATTTTCGTTAGAGCCATTTTCTAGAAAATCAAGTTTCTGCCTAAGCTTTGGAACGGGTTGTTCAAGGTTTAATTCTGACTTTTTCTGAAAATAAGGAAAAATCAGTATGAATTTTTATCTACTTCCCCCTCTCCCCCCCCCCCCTCAAAAAAAAAAAAAAAAAAAACTGAATATTTATGAAATAATTCGAGCAGTTTACAAGAAAACAAATTCAAGCTGTATAGTTCCACGGTTGGGGGTTAACACAGCACTGAACGCTGATTTTCCTGAAGATGGGGATCTCTCAGATTGCTTTTCATTGGTAATAATAAGTATACTCTTTTAGTAAAATCCTTTGATTTATTTACGAGAAAATTATGTTTCTGCTATATTTTAAGTGCCCTGAAAAGAATTAACAGTGGTCGCTAATTTTCGCGCAGAAGCGGATATGTCAGATGGATTTTTCAGTTTAAAACAAACTTAACCCTAAACTGCATTTCGCAATTGGGAAAACAATGTTCTTGTAAAATTTTATCGTTAAACTTTAGAATTCTAGTTTTGATATTTTTACATTTTTATGTTAAGTGTAGAGACGGAATACCGGTAATGCCGTGCAAGACATCGGTGAAGATTGTTCTATAGCCATGTGACATTTGTAGTAAAAACATTCGTTGTAAAGAGCTGATATTTGTATCGCATTTTTACGAAGATTCCTAAATCAAATACCTGCCCCATACATTTTTTTTTCTCCCAACCGTGGAAATTTGGACGAATGTGAAAATTTGAATTGATAATGTCTTCAAAAAGAAGAAGACGGTATCAGTCATTTAATGAGTTTCAACGAGTCCAAGTAATATGACTATCAGAATGTGGAATTTCTTCCCGTGATCTTACAGAAATACTTTGCAGGGATGTATACATTTCATATGATTGTTGGAAGCAGTAGTACTGTCACAAGAAAACTGGAATCTGGTCACACACGGGATGATACTGACTGTGAAGATCACTGTATCCACCACATGACAGTGACACATCATAGTGAATCATAAATTAAAGCTTTTTTTTCGCATCAGAGTGACAGTATCAAACAGTATCAAATCCTTAGGAATAGTTTCTAGCCAGTCACATTGTATCGTTAATGCCATTAAATCCCAATCGCTGACACCTGAGATATCAGTGGTGTTAATCTAGAACTTATTGAAGGACGTACTTGTGATAAGTTGTATTTTTCAACGAATCCCGTTTCTGTCTTGGTTCCAGTGATGATCATATAATGGTTAGAAGTATGTCAGGTGAGCGTTTGGAACCAAGATATTTTTACCATAGACAACACTGGACCGTCTACAGAATTTATAGTCTGGTGATAACAGTAGTTCTATGATAACAGTAAATCTTTCTCATTGTTATCTCATGCATCAGACTTATGATTGATCCGTTTGTGATACTACTCATAAGCAACATTAAAAGAAATGATTTCTTTCAAAAAAAAAAAATAATAATGATATTTTTCATATCGCTACAGTTACCCCATGTGCTCTACCGTGTGTTCACATACTCCCTTGCGTACGAGATCACCTGATCCTTTTCCCATCAAGGCATCATCTATAAAGTAACAACTAACATAATCTATAATCAATATTACTGTTGATTTAACTGTTTATGTGATCAGGAATAAAACGCTACGATGCAAAATGTCAGTTGGCACGACAGAATACACATAGGTTTCCAACCTTGCATTCAAAATCGTGACGATTATATCGTTAATTAATGTACTACCATTTGAAATGGTTGGGGTATACCGTACATGTTATCTTGATATTGCTATCAAATAAATATAGAATACAGAAAATAATGTGATTAAATTTTATTTTTCTAAACTAACTTACTTCATATATATATATATATATATATATGGTATCCCTTTAAAAAGATTAAGTCAAAATTCTGCATACATATGTTAAGCAGAAATATATATGTATATAACTGTTAATATTAATTAAAAATGAATTCTATATGAAGTTATTGCTTTATTTAAAAAAAATATGATGTTTTTGACTTTTCTTTTTTAATTAGATATTTCTTTTTTAATTTTTACACCTCATAATATGATTTTTTTTTTCTTTTTAAATTTATGGATTAACAGTATTCGTTGTCCCGTACAATTACTGAGGTTTTTATCTTTCAAAAATGTTTACTAAATTAAGTTTGCTCACCTGTAAGTAAGTTTAAAGATTGACAGGGATTGTCATGGAACAATCTTTAGAATAACGTTAGATTGACATTAAATCAAGAATTAAGAGATTTTTTTCAGTCACATAAAATATATTTGTTTATTTAATCCTTTGCTTTAAAAACATGTTTAAAGTTTAAAAAGTATACTTTTATTATAGTTAAAAATATTAAAAATGAATGAAATGTAATTGTTAATTTCTAATAGTTAATATTTTATAAAATAGTAAATTGGCAATTGTTTAATTGTTTAGACGTTATAACTAAAATATTTTCTCTTTTCCTTTGCAATCAGTATGTGAAAGAACTTGTTCCAAACACTTAAGTAGAGATTACGTTCCTAAGCCGGAGCAAGATACAAAGCATCTAAGTTCCATATATATATTTCAGGTTTATGAATTCTTCAACAGAGTCTTTCATGAATAGTAATTTACGCCTAAGGCCATTTAAAGAACTTTACAGATGGCATAAGCTATTATATACAGAATATATTAAAGATGTTTTCAATAAGAGTCAGAGAATTTTAGAATATGTTATGAAACTGTTATCTCTACAAATAATTTTCCACATATTAATGAGGAAATGTGTATATTATTATGTATTCGTAGGAAATATTATGGTTTTGTGTTTGTAAAAATATATTATTCTTAACCGTTATTATTGTTGTTCTTATTATTTTACAAATAATCTTTTAATATAAATATTCAACAAAATTTTTCAACATAAAAGTTGATGAAGAAATTATCAATGAAAAATTTCGAACAATTTTAAAAGAAGTGCCTATTCGATTTTAATAAAACATAATCATTTTAACTTACTATTTTATACAATAGATACATACTTCCTAGAACATATGAAAATAATACCGTTTCTACCACCAATGAAAAGAAAACCCAATTATAAATTTCATTTTCTTAGTAAATAAACCTCTCTACTATTTTTGTTATTATTATTATTATTATTATTATTTAACCTTAAAAATTTGCATAATGAGAGATTCATTCTCTTGAAATAAATTATATGTTAATACCTAATTTCTTTGAATAAGTCAAATGAGAAATAATAAAACTGGAGTGAAAGTAGTACGTTGGTAATATAATAGAAAAGTCTAATAGACAAAATTAAATGCAAGTGAGCTAAAAGAATGACAGCATGATTTAGTTACAATTCAATGTTACATGACAATTTTAAATGCACGTATATATATATAATGTCCTATGAACAACGCAATAATGTAACGTTTAAAAATTATTACACAAACTATTTCTTTATCAATTTAATTTAGTATTCATACAATATAAAATAATCATAAAAGAAAAATTACGAAGTATTATTTTAGAAACTTTTAAATAAATGTTAAAACTTCAAAATATACTAATAATTTTTTTAAAAACATTTTTATGCTTCACATATGAGGAGCTACATTCAAGCCGTGTTTTATCCTTCGGATACAATTCTTCAGACAACACAAAAACTAATAAATTAAAAAAAAAAAAAAAAAAAAAAAAAACACTTAAATCCTAATCATCGTTTGTTTAGATGTATTTATAGATACTTGGAAAATATGTAGACACATCTACGAAGATATGTAGATATATTACTTTCTGTTAAGTTTAAGGAGAAATTACTAAATCTTTTTTTTTTTTTTTTTTTTTTTTTTTTTGAGAAAACACGGTTTAAAGATTTGCTCCTCATATATTGACTTTAAAAACAAATTTTTTTTAAAAACGATAACCTTTTTTATTTGCTTTAAATTAACTATACAGACATCTAGTAACGGGATTTAATCATTCAAATTAAACGTTATAAGTAGTTAATATATTTTTTTCATTCATAATATTTCTAGTTTTTTGTAAAAGTATATCTAACATATAAACACATTTTGCAAGAAATGCATTTTTTTTTTTTAAATTACATTTTATCTTTGAATATGTTACCCTGCTTGGTAAGAAATAATTTAAAGTATGGAATGCGGTTCATATTTACTTAAATATTAACAGAAAAATAATAAATAAATAAAAACCGCATTTTATATAAGTCTTATAAAACAAAATATTTATGACCTATTTATTTCACCTAATGAAATATCATCCTTAATTTGTTGAACACAATTTATTAATGCTTCTTTTGTATTTTATGAGGTTTCCTAGCAAAAATACTATTTTTTTATAAATTTCTTTTCTTAAAAATACGCTTTAGTGAAACTGTCATCAAGTAAGCTAAATTTTTTGAAACATTATTCGTAAAAAATAAAAAATGAAAATTTATTAAAGAATCTTGTATGTCTCCATAAATATATGCCAATCTTACACAAAAGTATAGAAATAATTTTAAAAAGCCTCATGATCACCTTTTACAGACAGAACGTACTTCAAGCATTACAGCTGTTAGATTCGAAGTATACTTTTTACTTTTCTATTTTTATTGGTCCACATTTTGCTTTTGAGGAGAAACCTTCATTCCGATGTAAGGGATATAACATGTTGTTTAAATTCCTAAATTTACTGGTGAAATTTGACAAAAAGTCTGAAATAGAAAATTTTTGTCATAGGTTGCGAATTAGTTGTCAACGGGAATTTAAATTTTGAATTTAGTTGTCCGTGAATTCGAAAAGTTTGGCGACCGCTGGTCTAGAGCTACCATAAACTTTTTGCCATACGCACAAAGACACAGACATTTTAATAATTTGAAAAAACAAACGCAACAACATCATGCATTGAAAAAAAAAAAAAAAAAAAAACAGATAGAAATAAAACCACGACCCAATCAATACCCAGTCCATCGAAAACCAAAAATCAAAAAATTTTAAAAATCCAATTCGTATAAATATAAAAGAAAGTAAGCATTCGTACTCTGAAGAGATAATTGTCACGAATATTGGTTTAACGACATAACATAACTTTTATAACGTTGCGATTCATTTTATCGGCTTATGTTTGTGGCAACCCACTGTTAAAAACTTAAATCTTGCCATGTCTCTACTGACGGCACAAAATGACCCCACACTGACGATAAAAGTGCCTACTTTAGAGAAAAATCATTAAAAGGGGGCAAAATTTGAAAATTTCAACATAATTCATGGAAAATGTTATAAAAAGTCTTACAAATATACCCCCAAATAGTCCCTACGAATTTAAAATCCCTCCCTACATCCTAAAGACAACTACTTAAAGTCCCTATGCGTAGGAAAAAAATCCCTACAGTTGGCACCACTGTGGTAACCTAACTTCACACACTTTTAAGTGCTGGAAGAGAATTTAATAAGATTAAAAATAAATAAGTTTCCTTTTTCACAAAGTTTTATGTCAATTTTAATATTTACGCGCGAAAAATAAATAAATAAAATAAATAAATATTTCAAAAATAAATAAATAAATAAATAATAATAATAATTAAAAAAAAAACAATAAATAAATAAATAAATAAAATCAACTCGTAAAATTTTTGGCAACAATCAAAAATTAAAAATAAATGTCTTTCTTTCTTTTTATTTTTTTCCCTATTTTTAGAAAATTACTTTTCTTACTGGCAATCCGCGTTTGTAATGATCGATAGATGGCGCTTTCTCAACTGCAGTTGTTAGTAAATTATAATAGCCACGTGTATTTATTATTGTTCTTTCTTGTTGTTCTATCATTGTTTCAGCGTGAAAGCTATCAGTGGTGTGATAATTTCACCTTAGCCCACCAGAGGGCGAGCATTTCATTACAATCACGGATATTCTATGTTTATATATATATATATATATATTTAAATAAGGAATTATGTCCTGTCTGTACCATTGACTGCGTTTCTTTTTGTCTTTAAAGGGTATTTACCTTTTTTATTTAAAAGCATATTTAAAATACTTCGAATATAATTTTGCATTAAAAAAAATTTAAATTTAAATTATTATATTAAAAAATGGCGACAGCACAAAATCGTTGTCTCAAAGAAATAGGCCTGTTGTTCTAATAAACCACATTACATTTTATTATACATATGATTTTTATGTTTTTATTGTTTTTATATATTTGTTTACATTTTTCGATTACTCAAATTTATATGTTTAATTACTCTGGCTAAGAAAAGTATCTCACAATATTATATCTTGGCTAGGAATTTACCTCACTAACGTGACAAGTTGTCATTACCACAAAACAGTAACTAAAGCACCAACCTGTTCATTTTGATAATTGTTAATCCAACTAGTTAGCAATCGTTTTTGGAATATGTAAATTTTTTTACAAAAAAAAAAAAAAAAAAAAAAAGAGTTTTTATATCAGTGGCATCCTTCAATTACCAACTCAAACTCAAACATAACTATCTGGTTTTATTTTTTATTTCATTTTGCACGCGCGCTTTTTATTTCCCAATTCAAAATTATTCAGAAAAAAAAAAACTTTTTTGAAACTATCCGTTTCGAAATTGATTATTTCTAATTTTCTTTTCTTTTCTTTTTCTTTCTAAGAAAAGAAAGAAACAGAGAAAAACATCTTTGTGAAATGCTGGCAAAAGCAGAATTTAGTTTAGTATGGAGGACTATTATTATTATTACCATTACTATTATTATTATTATTATTATTTTATTTTATTTTGTTATAACACAACTTTCTAGTTATTCAATTATATTTTCGACAAACTTTTGATTTCATTAAATGTCCAACTATCGAAAAACTGGTATCGTAAAAATCCGTAGATTGAGACTAATAGTCCTCCATCCTAATAATTCTATAGCTTGCAAATTACTCTCTTTGTTATAATAGTTTTCATTAAAAACATTCTTTTATCCTTTTTTATTTTTGGGTATTTGATTTTGAAGAGGTAGGGCAAAAACTGTTTATTTTTATTGAAACTTTTTTTTTTTTTTAAACATGGATTTTCTGTTAAAATTACAGTTTTTTAGATAATTCAAAACATTCACCAAAGTAAGCTTTCGAACATTTGCATTCATGATATATTTATTATATTTTCTTAAATACATATCACACTGAACAAATTTTAAAAGTAGTTCACATTGCTCCTAATAAATAAATATATAATTATTTATAACTTTTACTATTTTTTCCTCATTAAAAATACAACATTTATTTTTATACATTATTTTTATACATTGTTACAACATTTATATTATCCAGTTTTCTTTTTCTTTCATTTTTTTTTTTTTTAATTCTTTATTTTAAAGAAAAATTCTCGTTCAATCTTTTTCTTTCTTTGGTGGAGAAGAGAGTCAACAGAAAAAATTTCGATATTATTATTGATGTAAAACTTTATCTTTTTGGAGTAAATCAAGATTAGTTAGAAAATATAAATGAGAAACAAATTGGTTCGAATATTAGACATTCTACATAACCTTATTTTGTGATTTATTCTCGAAGGAATAAAGCAACACATATAAAAGCTATTTTCTTAATGGGTTTTAAATGTACTACAGGCAATTTCTTTTACTTAAATCTGGGAAGGAAAAAAAACTTTTGCGTCCATTTATTTTACGACGAATTATATTAAGCATAAAAATAAACTGGATCGGAAATTTCTATACAAAAAATAAATAAATAAATAAAATAAAAATAAATAAAATAAAAATAAAATAAATAAATAAATAAATAAAAATAAAAATAATATAATTTTGTAAGCAAAAAAATTTCGATAATTTATCTATATAAATTTTTCTTAAATTCAATGAAATACTTTTTTTTAAATAAAAAAATTATAAAATAGCAATTCTTGCACTGTATGCATACCTTTTAAGAAAAATAAGAGTAAAGCTACATATATATATAAATATAAGCGACAGCAGATTAATATATAATATTTCTATAAAATATGTAATTTCTAGTTGAAAGAAGGCAAACCCACGGATTTTAAAATTTCACCAAAGGGCTGGCCTTGGATTACATTAAATTATATTTTATGTAAAAATCAAATAAATATACCGATATTTACTTTATTCTGTCTCTCTCTCTCTCTCTCTTTATATATATATATATTGTATTGTATTCGGGAAAATTTTCGACCGCCGGTTTTGATAAATTTACACGATTTGAGATAAAATGAACATGATTTGTCTATTTTTAGAATATGTCTGTCTGTGCGTGCGTATCATAAATTTTGTGGACGCAGTATCTCACGAACCAACGAATTAAGTTTAACCGAACTTGACATTTAGTAGTACATTGACCTAAATTGATGCTGAATGCATTTTGAGCTCAATCGTTCTAAAGGTTGCGCTGTCATCTTCTTTTATCATGATTTTTAATATGGCAGTATATAACAAAATTTCTTATAAATGTCCATAATGCGAGTTATTTCTAACGAATAATTGTAAAATCATTATGAATTATTGACAACAGTAGTAGTAAACTAGGAAAAAAATTGTTTGTATGTAGGAGAATTGTGCCATCCCCTAAATTTTCAATATGGGTATCTTTCAAAAGAACTCATCAGTACCTTAAAAATGAGTGGTTCAACTAAAGATCTGTGATAATTTAAAACAAAGTTATCGATTTGTTTAGTGTTTTGCGAAGAAAAAGCAGAAAACAGAATCATTTCCTCAGATGTTGGCCAAAAATTAACTTTCTTTCGACATTTAGTGTTGTACTTTTCTGAAAGGAAACTGTATTCATAATGGAAAATAAATTTAATAAACAACAATTTAATACATAAATTGTACTGTGTGAATTAATATAAAAAAACGAAGAAGAAAGTCTGGTGTTAGCCACAACAAATTATTTCTGACTGTGAACATACAGATATTTTTTTTTTTTTTTTTTTTTTTTTTTTTAACAATTCTTATCTTTATTCAAATCCTGTTAAAAATTCGTGATTAATTTTTTTTTTCATTAAAAACATTTAAAATGGACAGTTGTTCATATAGAAAACCTTAAGTAACAACATCTACATTTTAAATTTCTAATACAATCAATATCTAAATAATAGCTAAGAATTCAAATTTTAAATCGCCTAATTTAAAGGTTTGTTCATGCATGATAACCATTATACACTGACCTGCTACTGATTATTGACCTCTCCGCACTATTTGCATTAGTCCTTGGATTTCATAACTCCTACGAAGCATAATATTAAGGCACTCAGTCCGCTAAAGATCTAGATTTTCAGGTTCATGATGCTTTAACAACCTTCTGGAAACTACTAATTTCATTCATTCTAACACTTTCATCAACGAAGACACAAGCTCTAACCTTTTCCCTTGCCAGAATTCTAAAACCGGTGATCAGGATCAATACAGTTAGTGTCTCCCATGTTGACAGTACCAAAATCTTAGGTATGAACTTCAACTAGATTGCACACATCAGCAATTTAAAGCTTAAATTACTAAACATTTATCATGATACTATTAAAATCGCGGACGAAAAATGGAGAATAAAATCAAACAGTTAAAGATCTGGTGCCACATAATTGTAGAAAAAAAATTATAACTTAAGGGGCTATAATTTGCTGAGTGCTGGAGAGGATAATCTTTCAAAAATAGATAAGCTTAAAATATTTTATCTTCAAAGAATGTTGTTATTACAAATTTCCAGGGGGTATAAAACAATTTTCACTGACAAACTGACGCACTGACGGTGATCACCGGGATTCAACCTGTCTACCGAACAGTTAAATATTACTTCCATAAACTGCATACCAAAATTGACACGTCCCTAATTCAGAAATACAACAGAAAACATGCACTTGGCAATTTCACCCTCCAGCAGTTCACTCGCATGCCCTATTCAGCATCTCAATTAATGATTTATCTCCTTTTGCTTCTGTGGTGGTATACACTGATGGGTCAAAGACTGAACTTGGAGTAGGCTCAGCTTCCTGTGTCCTTTCTGATGGGATCTTAGTTCACCGGTGGGTCTCAAGATTGGGAGACTGCAACACTGTGTTTCAGGTCGAACTATTTGCTACCAATCAGGCGATCCTGTGGATTAATGCTGTCAAAAATGACTCTCATTTAGTTCCTCGTTACAGTGACAGTCTTTCAGAATTACCTCGCCGTCGGTCAAAACATCCTCTTTTTATAGATATTAAACTACTTCTAATTAGCCGTCAGAATGGTATCTCTATGCCTCATGTTTCAGCGCATCGGGGCGTAACAGGCAATGAAAAGACTGATGAGGTGGTAAAAATAGCCACTCAAACTCTGGACATCGGAATTTCTCTTCCTGTACCCTATCTTTTTATCAGAAAGTCTGTTTTCCAAATCCTCCAGCGCGAACAACAAGCTAAATGAGATACATCCAACAAAAGGCGCTATACCTAAGCTCTCATTAAGGCTGTAAAAAAATTATTACTTGATTTGTCTGAAGCCATTTCAGACTTTCTGACGCGATATGGATCTTTCATAATTTACTTATATTGTTTTCATTGGTCGAGGACCTGTCGATGAGACTTTAAGAAGGAAGGGTCTCCTAAACTCGATTACGTTGCATGTCCCCACACAGCCCCTAACCATTTAGTCAACACTCCAATTAGACCCATTAACTGCGTTTTAACACTTTAGAGCGTCCTCCTTTAATAACTAGATTAACTAAAGTCTTCGCAGCCCTAATAATGTTATCCAATTTAACAAATTCAAAACTAATCTTTCTAACTTTTTCAAGGTCCTTTGACTTCAACCCTGACACAAATACAATGCATTTCCTCATAATCAGCCTAAATTTTTACATCTAGTTACTCTTTCTCGCGAGGGCGATCAACGTAATTTTTGTGCGTATAATAAACTACGGGGAAAGCATAAAATCGCTCTAAAGCGCTGCATGCTGGTGAACGTTGAATAAAACACGTTGAATAAAACACCTGTAATTTTTTATAATTGTACATTAAGATTTTTAATAGTAAAAATGTAAAAGTTATTGTTTTTGTTTTGAAACGTACTTTAATTAATACATCTACATATGCATACATTTTGTAGATTAAGCAAAGGTAAAATCTTTACAGTTGAAAGCTTTGCAAAAATGTTTAGAAAAATGATTATTTCTAGTACATATTTATCGATTTTAGTCTCTTTTAGAGACTACAAGCGTCATTGTAAATCAGTCTACGCCCGAAAGGCGTCCTCGTATTAAATTTTTCATCACTCGAATAATAAGGAAGGATTCTGCATCAAAATTAAAAGTATAGTAGGCATTGAATGCAAATAACACCATGTTATAAATTTTCTGCAGAAATAGAATAGTTTGTGAAAAAGAGCTTGTAGCCAGTTGGCAACAATATACACTTTAGGGTTAATGTACTGTTGCAATTTTATGTACTGCTGCTGCTCTGTTTTCTTTTAGAGTTAGGGAGTTTTTTCACTCCGCGCGATCTTTCACCACTCGGCGACAATCACAATTTCTCATTAAGACCCAGTTTTTTGACTGAAACTTCAGTCATCTTAGAAATTCACTACAACTTCTTGAGAAGTCTCGAAATACTTGTTACATGCATCTGAGCTCTAACATGAACCTCATTGAAAGTTCGTCAAAGCAAGTTTTTTCCTCATATATTCACAAATAAATCATCTATACTATTGTGTCAAGAATTTTGCTCTCTTTTTAACATCTTAAACACGATTAAAAAGTGCTTACAGCTTCGGTTTTGTCTGTTATGTGTTCGTGTGTCTGTTTGTCCGCGCTCTAATTCCCTTAAATACTTATGGAATTTCTTGAAACTGATATATGCTTTTCTTGTTCACTATAGAATGCTTTCTTTCGAAAACCGGGTAAATACCACCACTGGTTTGTGTACAGAGACGCACGAAATAATTGCAAAGCATTGCGTTCTATGCGAGTTTCTTTTTTTTTTTTTTTTTTGGTAAAACATATTTTAATACTTTTATTTTGCACAAATCCTAATAAAAGTGACAATCATAATTTATATGTACGAGAAAATGTTTTATAAAGAATATAGTATGATAAATATTAAGATATACAAATCCACAAAAAATATTCCGTTACATTAACTGCTATAATTAAAAATTGCTGGAATTGTAATTTTGTTTGATTAATCGTTTTTAACACTTTATAACGAAGTCTAAGAGTGATTATGATTTGAATCTATTTGTTTGTCTTTCTGTCCGTTTGTATATTTGCCTATCTGCCCACGCTCTAATTCCTTAAAATATTCATGGAAATTCTTGTAAGTGATATACATCATTGAATTTAATTCACTGCTGAAAATGTGGTAAATACCACCATTGGCTTGTGCACAGAAGCACCCAAAAGGATTTCAAGCATTGCATTCTACGAGAGGTAATTCTATAAATCATACTTTACCTCTTTCATTTTCCAGAAATCATAATGAATGTGGAAGATAACATTTATATGGATAAGAAAATACTTTCTAAAAAATAATATAATCAGTATTAAGATATACAGGGCGACAAAAGATATTCAGTTACATTAATAGCTATAACTGGAAATTGTTTGAATTTCATTTCCGTTTGATTAATTGTTTGAAATATTTTATAACGAATATTAAGAGTAATTATAATTTGAAGTAGTCTATTTGTCTCATTTTATGTCTGTTTGTATATCTGTCTGCTACCCCATGCTCTAATTATTATAAATTTTCACGGAAATTCTTGAAACTCATACATGTTATTCAAATTTATTATGGGATGTTTCCTATTCAAAATCAGATACATACCACCTCTGGATTTTGTACATAGACACACGGAAGAAGTAATACGTTAGACGAAGTATATATGTAATAATTAATAGATGTGATACTGACAAGGAAACATTCAAAAAGTGTCATCTTCAAAAAGTATAGAAAAAAATATAAGTGAATCTACTCTTCATGAAACACCAGAAAATTTAAAAAAAATATCGGCTGAAATTAATTACAGCGACCACAAAAAATTATCAAAATTAAGCATATTTGGCGATTTAGCGCTGTTAGGCGATACGTTTGCTAGCACCGAGATTGCCGTGTACGAACAGAACAGTGTTTTGCTTTTCCGCCAAGTACTCAAAATCAATCGCCTAGCAGTAAAATCGACAAATATGCTTAATTTTGATAAATTTTTGTGGTCGCTGTAATTAATTTTAGCCGATATTTTTTTCATTTTCTGGTGTTTTATGAAGAGTAGAATCACCTATATTTTTTTCAATACTTTTTGAAGATGACACCTTTTGAATGTTTCCTTGTGTGTATACAGCAAAACGTGGAGTAAAATATACCGAAAACTATTCTGTTTTTCATACATCTCTGCAGCAAATTCAAATTTCATTTTTTTTTTTTTTTTTATCTTGCGTTCAAGCAATAATTAATTTTAATTTGAAGCACTGTGAAAATTTTCAATAAGATAAGTGCATTAGTTTTTGAGAAATCCTTTCTACCGATTTTCTGAAATGTCTCCAGAAACCAGGACCATTTGGCTAAATTTTCCAAAAATATTTAATGAAAATTTTATAAAATATTGTCTAACTGTCGCTGTTTGAAATGGTCAGAAAAGCGTATAATGTCAGGGTTCAACGTTTTAGAAAAATTGGACGTATTGCAGCTTCCATCTAGCGGCATTGTTATTTTCAGATTTTTTAGCTGAAAATAACCAATCAAAAATTATATGAAAAGTCTCAAGCTAAATGGCAGAAGCAAAGTGCCAAATTTTCTTTGAAAACTGCATTCTGTCTTTAGCTGTTCAAGTTTTTTACGTTGAATCGAGAGTTGAAGTCAATGGAGAATAAGGCTATTCACTAATAACCTTTCAAAATTTTAACGGTTTCAATGGCACATTATAATTTCAATGTTTCGATAAATTCCATTTTTATTTAAATAGTGTCTTAATTTTTAAATAATATTACGATCACCTTTTTCATCTAATACATTTATAAATCCCATTATTGTTTCGCGACATGAGCTAGAATTCTGCATGCCGTTTCGAAAATAAATCAGATTTTCTCTATTAATTTGAAAAGAAAAATATTCGTACGAATGTTATACAATATTTAAATTTGATTTTTATTTGGAAATGAAATTAATAATTTTCTACCTTAGGAGAATATGACATTTTGCTAATTACTAGTCCTTTCCTTAAAAATGAAACGGCCTACACGTGGACAAGGATGTCCACTACATACAGCTTACGGTAGGGGGCGATACCCGCTAAAAATTTTACGTGTTGTTAAAAAATCATTAAAATTTAAGCCCATAAATGATATTTATATACTTATTTTAGTTACTTGATATCACAGAGCATAAGAAATCACCCGAAATTAATCAAATTATAACTTACTATATATTTTAAAGGTAAAAGAAAGTAAAAAGCTCACACTTCTGATATTAAGTTTATTTACTTCTAGACAGATGAATTTTAATCGCCGTATTTTAAAGAATTGATATTACAATTGATATTATGTGTCACACCAACGCTAAATGTTAGTTGAACCAGTCGTATACGGCATAAAACTGAGGAGCTGAATAAAGGTACACCTGTCTAATATGATGTATAGCCCCTGTGAGCACGCAGAAGGGCAACAACACGACGTAGTATGGACTCGACTAATGTCTGTGTGCTGGACAAAACTCACACTATGCATCCTTCAGGGCAATCTACCAATCTATAGAAGTGTGAGGAGGGAGAACACCACGTTGCAAGATATGCTCAATAACGTTTATGTTTGAGAATTTAGGTGGCCAATGGATGAGTCAGAAGAGTGTTCTTAGACGTGAGTGGTGACAAATTGTCGAAATGGAATTATCCGTTGGATGTTCGTTGGAACGCACAGTGGACATGAATGAGTGCAGGTGATCGGTAAGGACACTTACGTATCTGTCCTTGTCAGAGTCGCATCTAGGCGCATCATGGGTTCCATATCACGCCAATTGCAAACGCCTCATAATATGACAGTGCCTTCAGCAACTTGAACAGTCACTTGTTGACACATAGATACCATGGATTCATAATGTTGTCTCTATCCATACACATCCATCCGACCGATACATGTGGAAACGAGACTCGTCAGACAAGGCAACGTATTCACAGTCATCAACACTCCAGCCATCTGACGAACCCAGGAGAGACGTAAAGCTTTGTGCTGTTCAGTCAACAACGGTACACGAGTGGGATTTTGGTTTGGAAAGCCCATATCTATAATAATCTGTTAAATAATTAATAAATTGGCACTCGTTGATGTCTCAGCATTAATATCTAAAGCAAATTAAGGAAGGGTAGCATGTCTGTTACATTTAA
Organism: Salticus scenicus; assembly: GCA_963930645.1. Taxonomy (NCBI): domain Eukaryota; kingdom Metazoa; phylum Arthropoda; class Arachnida; order Araneae; family Salticidae; genus Salticus; species Salticus scenicus. The sequence goes on from OZ005648.1 coordinate 138,623,368, forward strand.
TGACTCTCCTCAGCTGTCGTCGGCCATAAATTTCACCATCTTTTTCATCGATGTCGGAGATTTAATATTTTCATGTTCCCCATATTTAAGGTACACTTGTGAAAAAGTCATATGCGAAACTCGAAATTTAATCGTTACTTGAAGATGCTGTTAACCCTCTCTCGTTCACCAGTTATAACACCACGTTCGAAGTCGCTTACATGTAGATAATCTGTCATTGTAGTAGCAGAAATTGATTTAGCTTTGACAAATACCTGCTATCTTACATGGGCATTGCCAACCGCATCGCGTTATTCTGATTTCTTTCGTAAATCTGTTATTTGTATACACAGAATTGTACCATATTTTGGCTTTTCAGTATATATATATATATATATATATAAAGAATGACGCATCGTATAATATACGGTAATATCATGTTAAATATGCATTATACATTAAGAGAAAACGTACATTGACATTGTATTAGACGTATACACTGTCTACCAATAAGTCTTTTGACACATTCAAATTTAGACATTTTGTTAATTATCATTCTTTAAAAGATATCCTGAAACTTTGGGAATATAAAGAGCATGTCATACCTCACATATTTCATCAAATGTTTTGTCCTGAAGAAGAAAAGTAGATCAGTAAAAAATGAAACAAATACCGAAATGTTTCATATCACCCTGTAAAAAGTCATTCTTGCAATGAGCTTTGGCTTTAGCATTTGATTATGAAGATTCTACCAATTATAGTAATTTTTTTAAAAAAAATATTATACAGAGACATTAGGCACAGCATACTGCAAACAGAATGCAAAAACGTTAAATGTCTAAGGAAATATGAGCATTTTTCTTAAATAATTTTTAACTGCATATGCTAAATAAGGTTTTAAAATATTTCATTTTGCATAAATTAATAGCGAAAAGTATATTGAGATGTTCTTATGGTAAACCAAAACAAATATTGTGTATATATTGTTCATAAGTTTATGAGACATTAAATGGACAGAATTTGAGTTCCTCAGAATATAAATACATAATTACAACGCGTTTTACTCATATTTTTAAATTCAGTCAATGCACCAATGATAATACAGCGTTCACTGATTGTAAATAAATACTGATAAAACTCACAATAATCTTCCATTTTTCTTGAGAGGAATTGAAATTTTGTTCATTCTCTCTCTCACATTCTATTTCTCCTGCTTTACACTATTATTGTTTTCAGTTTTCATATAAATAACTCAATACATTTGGCTAGTAAATTATGAAAATAATTATTTTAAGCTTGCGCACTCGTCGTTAAAATTTATTTAGTTTAAATGATGATATTTCGTAAGATATTTAACTTTTTTTTTCCATTCTGATTGCTGTATGCTGTGTCTAATGTAGTGCGCCAAGTTTTGTTTTTGCAATTTTGTTAAAGAGACAGTTACATTTATATGAATGTATGTGGTAGCTTCATAAACATTTACATAGATAATTAGAAGTAATCTCATAACATGCTACGGCCAAAACGCGCTGCAAGCATTTCATTTACAGGGTGACTCTAAACATTTTGGTTTTTGTTTAATATTTTACTTTTCCTCATTTCCTCTCCAGTGCAAATATTTTGTTGATTTATATGAGGTATGCTATGTTCTTTATATGTCCAAAGTTACAAGGTACTTTCTAAAGTATTTTTCAGTATTTGATAAAACGTCTAAATTCGAAAGTGTCCATATACTTATTGGTAGATAACGTATAACATGCAACTTCGAATATTATATACTCTAGCATTTTCAATTTAATCATTAGAATTGAGAACCAGCATTCTTCACATGTTTTATTTTTATTTACTTAATTATTTTATTTATTTATTTAGAGCATTTTTTCAACAATGTGTATTTTCTATTAAGTAAGAAGATAATTACTTTTGAAAAAATATAGTGAGAAAATTGGAAGGTTCTAACAATTCTCCAGAATAAATTGGAAATTTAAGAAAGAATGAAATTTATATTTTTTTATTTAATTCTAAGTGAAGATTTATAGCCATTATTTTTAATAAAATCTTTATAAAACTAAAAGATTCCTCTTGCTATAACTGTCATAAGAGAAGATAGATATGGTGATTTCAAATTTTGATTTATTAGTTTAATTAGAATTTCGTTAGCTTCGTATAAAAGAGGGTGAATGAAATAGAAAACAAATATTTTAGGGGTAAAAGAAAAGTGGAAATTAGAGATATTGTTTTTGGGATTATTTGAAAGTTAAATTAATTTTAGTTCTAATTAATTTTTTTTCTTCTATATATATAAGAAGAAAATATTGGATACGTAAAAGTTTTAGAACTCCAGTTTTTAAGGGATTTACACGTTTTGCGACCCCATGAATATGATTTGACTTTTTTTAGAAAATGTCTGTCTGTGTGTGTATGTATCACAAAATTCTAGGACGCTGTATCTCACGAACCAATGACCGAAATTTAACCAATCTTGGTATTTAGTTCGACCCTGATGCTGATTAGATTTGGGGGTCAATTGATCAACAGGTGACGCGGTGATCCAACTTTGTTTAAATTTTTAACATGGTAGTATAAGAAAAAATTTCGTATAAATGATCATAATGAGAGTTATTTTTAATGTGTGATTGCTAAATTAATATGAACTGCTGATAATAGTAGTAGTAAACTAGGGGGGGGGGTTTGTGCATGTGGGAGCATCGCTTCCCCCCTGGTGGGAAGTACTCCTTGGGAAACACTATATTCGGGGTGCAAGTATTTAATATGGGTATCTTTCAAAATATCTCGTCAATACCTTAAAAACGAATGGTTGAACCATAGATCTGTGATAATTTAAAACGAAGTTATTGAATTTTTGCATTTTTTAACAGGGAATAAAAAGGGAGAAAGAAAAAAAGAAAAATCGCATTTCTCCTGCTTTTGACACAACATTGATTTTTTTTCTTAATTTAGTGTTATAATTCTGTCAGAAAAAATTGCCTACAATTATCATGCAAAATACTTTAATAATGAATAATTTGTGGTGCATGAATTTGTGAAAAGTTATAGAAAAGAATGTCTTGTGATGGCCACATCATACTATTGTTTAATGATTAAATTTAAACCTTATATGGTGATAGAGAGAGGTAATGGAAAATATTACAATGGCATTTTAAGAGGCGATTCTTTCACAATTCAGAAATATGTTTCTTATAAATTACTTTTAAATCTGAGAAACGTCAAACAGTTTGACGGCTTATACGTATGACGTAACTACAGATAGAGCTATCTGGGACCAGATCATTTGAAAATATCTTCTCTTGCGCAATTGATAACTTAAATTTTTACTTTATTTCAATTGTATTAATTATTTTTATTACAAGCTGTATTATGTTCAGTTCATATGATCAGTATTTATCATTAGTTTTTATCATCATATTTCAATATATTGCCGTGTAAATTTTTCTTAGGTGTGGTTTATTATTCTTACATCTAAATTATTTAATTAATAATTTTTTTTTACTAAGAAAAAAAGTTAGGTAAGAAAAATGTTCGTGTATATAGGGTGCAAAGGAAAGTTGGGAAGAGGTCTTTATTTCTGCAACCGTTGGTTGCAGCCATATACTCTGAATTACAAAACGCTTCATAAAATGTAAGCATTTATAATATAGCATGTTTAATTTAAAAAAAATAACTATTTTTGGAAAATTACAAAGACTGAATTTTTATACAGCCCTCGGGTTTCTATTGTAAAAGCTGACCCGTATCTTAAGAAATATAACATAAAAAGACTCACTCTTGTGATCTCTAAATGGACGGAGATATTATTTCTAAAGTTTTTTTGGGATTTTTCTAAATATTTTTTTTTTCGGATTTAATTAAGATGTCTATTAAGTTATCTTTAATAAAGTCCGAGAAATAGCGTAAAAATTTCAAACTTTGAAACTAAATATCTCTTTCACATTCGGGTGCAAATAGGTGAAACTTTTCAATCTGTATTTGTTAGGATGAGTATCAACTTAAATGGCATTAGAACCTAGAACATTAGTGTACGTAAATTTTACGTTCGGTCGCCTTTTAATAGTTTTTTTGTGCCCTCTCCCTACTACCGATACAATTGTTTGACCTTGAGTTTAAATACAAATAATTATTCAGTTAATGAAAAGTTAGTAATATTAGGTAAAACAGCAAACAATAAATATATTTAAAAACAACATTAATGTAATATAAGGAAACAAAACGACTTTTACATGAGCACGTAAATTTTACGCATTTCTAGCGATAGCGGAAGATATGAACACGCTAGTATTCTAGGGTTAATGACGTGGGGAGTGTGTTATTGTTAGTCTTTGTATATTTTAAAACACTGATTCATTTTTTTTTTTTTTATTATTATTTAAGCATAATATATGTTAAATGCTTACATTTTTATAAATACTTTGTAATTAGAGGTATATATCTGCAACAATTGATTGCAGAGATCAGGCCTCCTCGTGAATTTGCTTTGCCCCCTGTATATATATATTTGTATTCATTGAAAACAAAGTTTATTTCTAATAATGTTGTAAAATGTAAAAGTAAAAACGGATATTAATTATTATTAGAAAGCTTCATTGACAAATAATGCAAACTTGAACATTTAATGTCATTTTTAATTTTCAGAATATAATATCTAAGTTACGATTTTCTAAATACCTTTATTGAAAATTCAACCTGACTAAAGGGCCAATCTTAAAGCAGAAATACGAGCAGGCTAGTTGGCCGTCGTAGATAATTTCACTGTTTTTCGTTTTTACCAGTAAAAATATATTCTTCTGCTGCATTATAAACTGAACGAAAATCCGTTCTTTAAGTGGGGAAACCAAGCAATTTTCATTAACAATATGAGCAGTAAAGAACAGTTTATTTATGTAGTTTTAATTTTCCTTAAATTTAATTCACACATTTTTTTTTTTTTGGATGATTTAAAAATGCTTGCTATTTCCTAACATGTATATATATTTTTAATTATTATTATCATTATTAATATCATAAAAATATTAAATATAACTTTTTCGACTTTAAACAAGAATTATTTATTAGCATGAAAGTTAAATAAATAAATAAATATTTATTTATTTATTTATTTTTATTTTATTATTATTATTATTTTTTTTTTTTTGGTATATTTATTTATTAGTTTACAGTAAAAAAATACGCTTCTCTACAAAATATTACGCCCACATAGTTTACATGAACAGTTCTGACATAAGAGACAAAGACATAAGAACTTTCATTTGCTCATATCTAATACTATGAACACGAGATGATATTTGTCTGACACTTCGAAATTATGTAGGAATATTAATAACATAGAAGAGTATTTTGCATGTTCTGTCAATACAGGAAATTACATGGACAGAATAATTGATTTCTGTTATTTTTTTCCTGCTTTTCGTAATACGATGGAGGAAAATAAGATCTCTCGATTTAATGCATCATGTTCTTATAAGAATAAATGTTTAAGTACCAAGCAATTACAAGGTAAAAGTAATAGATAAATATATGTACACATATTTGTTATTATCTTAAAAATATTTTTTGAATAAATCAAAAAATTGTAAATATTCTATATCATTTAAAATTATCATAGATAATATGCTTAAGAAAATAAAAAAAAAAAAGCCATACTGGATACTAAACTCGTGCATGTATTAAGAAAAAACAATATTTCGTCTTATAATAAAGTGTACTACTTTATAAAATATTTACATATGATATATTGCGCTATAAATTTGTATAGATTCATAGAGATCATTTTTTATATATTCAGCTGTTTCACAGCCAACTTAGAAATACAGGTTTCTTAACAAATAGTTTACAGAAAATTCTACTATTTTAATCTACATATATAGTTTCGATTCAATAATGTCTGATCATGTATACACTTGTTTAATGTGGAACTTTCAGTCAGTGAGTAGATGTTATGTATTAATAAAAGTTCTGCTTAAGTTCATATGGCAAATTTCCTAAGGTAACGACAAGGAAGAAATATAGAATTCCTAGTCATCTTGTAAACATTACTTAAATTTAACAATTTTTGCCTCAAGGCTCATGCTCTGGTGTGTATATCTATCTCCACACACACACACACATATATATATATATATACACTGCACGACATTGAAATTGCAACACCAAGAAGGAATGATAATAACGGAATGAAATTTGTTGGACACATACATTATAGTAGAAAGAACAATTGATTGAAATTTCAGGAAATTTGGTGTAATATGTACTGAGAAAACAGTATATAAAGCAGCGACCTCTGTAAAAATTAATAGCACATATCTGCCTAGGCATTGAATCGAACACCGATTATATGACATGTACGGGTAGAGCACTTCATGAAGCTTCAACACGATGCCACAATTCATCGATCGAAGTTACTGGTGAGTGGTGGGGGGCCAGTCGCTTTTCAGTGATTAAACAGTCATTTTCATTGGTGCGAGATCAGAAGAACGCGCTGGCCAGAATTACAGTCGAACACATTCTGTATCAAAGAAGGTCCGGACAATTCAAAGAACTTGCGGTCGTGCATTATCTTGCTTAAATTTTGAGCTACGGAGGCCTCTAATACAGGGCAGAGGGGCGGGCCTTAACTCATCAGGAATTTAATGGCCGCTGTTCAGAGTACCAGGAATACGAACATAAAGTAATCGAGACGTGTATCCAATGGGATCCCATAACATTATTGTAAATGAGGGACAGTATGATAATGTCGAGTCCCAGCTGGCAATGTGTATTATTCATAATGCCGTTAAAAACGGATTAAGCAATCTTTATGCTGTAAACCGGATTGTGATTTGTCTGAAAGGCGCCTTCACGCCATCCCTGCGTCCAGGTTCATCGTTGATCACACATTAATGGCGCCCATATCAGTGATGCAGTTTTGAGGGTAATCAAAATTTTGGTAGCCGCAAAATTTTAGTCACCGCCTTGATTGATGGTATGTTGTACCATTGGATACACGTCACGGTCACCTCTTGTTTTTTCCCGCCATTCTGAATACCAGCCATTACATTCCTGAGGAGTTAAGGCCCACAGCTCTACCCTATGTTCAAGGCCTCCGAAGCGCAACATTTAAGCAGGGCAATGCACAACCGCAAGTTGTCCATATTGTCTGGACCTACATTGATGCCGGATGTGTTCGACTGTTGCTCTGGGCAACGCGTTCTCCTGATCTCGCACCAAGGAATATGACTGTTTAATCGTTGAAAAGCGCCTGGCCTCCCACCACTCACCAGTAACTCCGATCGATAAATTGTGGCATCGTGTTAAAACTTCATGTAGTGCTCTACCCGTACATGTCATCCAATCGCTATTCGATTCAATGCCTAGGAAGATATGTGCTGTTATTGCTCACAGAGTTCGCTGCTTTATGTACTGTTTTCTCAGTGCATATTACTCCAAATTTCCTGAAATTTTAATCAATTGTTCTTCCTACTATAATGTATGTGTCCAACAAATTTCATTCCGTTATTATTATTCCTTCTTGGTGTTGCATTTTCAACGTCGAGTAGTGTATATATATGATAAATTTTACATATAAAATGGAATAAAACTTGAATTTTTAAAATATATCTGGAACAGAGTATTTATAAACCAATGTGTAAATGCAGCTAAAGGAAATATAAAACCATAATAAATAAGGAAAATGACCAAGGATAGATGAAAATTAGTCCCAAAACACACGAGGGCCTTCTTTAGGGGAGCTTCCCCATGTAGGGAAGAAATATGAGAAGTTTCTGACGAAACGTTGGCTATTTACCACTAAAGCACGTTTCTAGCCCCCAACTTCTCACAGATGGAAACAAGTCTATACAGCAAACGAATTTAATGAATACAAAGCATGAATTAATAAATGAAGCATATAAGCAAATACACCAGAATAAACTACAAAAATATAAATATTAATAAAAATAAATAGATACTGGACAAAGTCGAATAGTCAAAGGAAATTTGAAATCCACCCCCATCCCCCATCTTAAACATATTGCCCGCTTTGAGCTGGTAGGGCCACTTACGCTTAAATGTCACCGAAATGGATAAAAGAAACCTTAAGTAAGATTGTAATCAAGAAGACTGAAATGTTTATTGAGTAGAAAAACAGGATAACGGTTGATAGTTAATATGTTTTTGCGATTTTCTAGTGCCACATTCAGGTCTAAATGGTTATTGCAAATCATTTTAATTCTGTTAATTTGGGTAAACATAATATTTTTTAAACCTCCATGACTTATACAGGAGAACCAATTTTTTAAATTACAAACTTTAAAGTTAAAATCTTGTCTCTTATCATAAATTCGAATAAACCATTTTTTACCAATTTTTTTAAATTTTTAAATCCAGGAAAGAAATTTTGTCTTCAGAGTCAGTACGGTTTAAGATAAAGTCGGATGGATAGATGTCAGCTGCATATTTCACAAAATTTTCGCAGTATGTTGCTATTACATCATCAATATATCTATAAAACTTAATATCCTTAAATTTTCCTTTAAACATAAAAAAAAAAAAAAAAAAAAAAAGGTTAGCGAAGGCACTCGAGTAACTGGTTCCCATCGGGATACCGATAATTTATAAAAAATTATCTGCCCCATTAAACAAAACATTTTCGAAAATAGAAAATTTAATAAGGTTAATCCAGTAAACGTTTTCACAGTCTATTACATGACAAAATTCCTCGTAGATTTTTTTCAAAAATTTCCAGAACCAAGTAATGGGGTATACTACCAAAAAGTTTTTAAAAATCATCGGTATTAATTGTAAATATATCTTCTGAGTTTTCTTTAAAATACTTTAATACTGGATAGTTATTTTTTATGATGCGGCAATTATTGTCTGACTCCAAAGTATTTAAGATATTATTGAGCAAATAAAAAAGTTTTTTACTGGCCTTGTAATTATAACTAAAATTACCACAAGTAACGTAACGAAATTTAATTGGATTTGTATGGAATTTAACGTTGATAAAAAGATTGGGAAAATCAAAAGCGTTCCTATTTATATTGTGTTTTTTATCAAAATTCAAGATTCTTTTTCTTATAGTTGAGGGGGAATAATTTAATTTTTTGTAAGAGCAATTACCAGAATATTGTAAGTAGCATTAAAAAAAAAAAAAAAAAAAAAAAAAAAAAAAAAAAAAAATTACAAAAAATGGCAAAATTATTTCCAGCTTTATCAACAGTGGCAATGATAATTTTTTTTCTTTAAATTTTCAAAATTTTCTTTTAAATCTGTATTGTAAATTCATGAAGATTACAATACAGATTTAAAGGAAAATATTTTTCGCTTGTCCTTAACATTTTTTCCAGGGCTGTATATATATTTGTATATATATACTAGCAGTTATACTCGTTCTTCGTACGGAAAAAAATAATTTAAAAACATTGTATGAAGAGCCATTAAAATTTATTGTTTATTTTGAGTATTACTGGAACACCTTTAGTATAGAATCTCCTTGACTAAATTTGGTACTGAAGTATTTCGAACGTGTTATATTCTTACGCAAATGCGATAGGTATTTTAATTCATCTCCAATATGGTACAAAAATTTAAATGTCGCCAAGGGGGTCCTAAATGAAAGCTGTACCATGATACACTAATTTCTGAATTTTTAAATCAAAGAAATCTATATATATGAAAACTATTATTTAAAAACTAACATAAAAAGAAAAAGCCAAGGTCTTAAAAAATATTTGTGTAATATCAAATTTAATATGTGAAACGTTTGGTATTGTATCAAAAAGTAATGTAACAAAAGTTATGTTCATTAATGGATAAATAAATAAGTAAAAAGTTTTTATTTCTTAATAACAAATGGATAAAAATTAAAGCAAAACAAAGTGATAACTGTTGACAAACGTATTCTATATGTAAGCTACCGTCGAAAACAAATATATATATATATATATATTATTATTATAAAATATTTCGTGTTTAATTTAACAAAATATATCTTTTTACTATTCAGCATTGCCAATTTTCAAAAAAATTAAAATATACGAGGCAAAACATAATATTTATGCCTGGGCTATATCTAAGAACGCGGACTCAGTTCATTCATCGATTTTCGCAATTGCGATTTAGATATTTTAAACACTTCTTTTAAGCAACACCCTCCCCCCCCCCAAGAAAAAATAAATAAATAAATAAAATAAAATAAAATAAAATAAAATAAAATAAAGGAAATCTAAATAATTTAAATAATTGGGGAGGGATGTTTATTATGAGTTCTGACGGAATGTGTCCAAGCTTCCTTTAAATGTATTGAAAAATTCTGTTAGAAACCTCTGCTACTTTCCTCGTGCGAAATACTGGAATATATGATAGACGCCCGCATTCGCTAATTTTGACGGCTAAATTTTCTAAAATTCTCGACTTTTATCATAAACTAAAAGAAGAGGATATTCCTCAACAAAAAACGGGTAGAACTGTATTTATCCCCTTAAGGGTTGAATGAATGAATCAATGAATGGGTGAGTCAGTGGTATTTCACGATAAATATTTATATACAGTAGACACTGATTATCCTCGAAATTGGGTGGTAATCACGGATAACCCGAAACACAGAGTAAAATGGGGTGAAAACACGAAAACAATACGCGGTAGAACAGTATAACCCATATTTCTAAAGTGAAAAATCCAATTTGCTCCTAAAACCTCCAAAAAAAATCCAAGTAGGCCTATGCGATGCACAGTAAACACGATGCACAGTAAACATGTCCGTAATTTTCGACGATTAGGGTCCAGGCAGCACCGTTGGGGAAAATGATCATCAATCACCATAGCCATCTCCTCTTGGTACAGAGTAGGGTTACCTTTTTTGCATTTGAGTAATTTTGTTAAAGATGGTCCCTCAAAGAAGGGAGCTCCATGGGATTTTCTCGAATGGAGAAAGGAGATTGACAAGGGAGGATTAATTGATCCCCCATCCAAGTATCCTGACAGATAGAGGAAGCTGATAGTTTGCTTTTTTTTATTGAGTACAGTTAATGAATTGGTAAATAATTGCACGGGAAAATATCTTTTAAAATTACTTTAACTACGGAATTAAACATAACATATATCTGACTTTATTTGAGCAGTATTACGCAGAACAACTGTTTAGTAAAAGAAAAAAATAATTTTACAATTCAGGTAAAAAAAAAAAAAAACCCTCGCCCTCTCCCCATATATATATATATATATATATATATATATATATATTAATGATAATAATGAAAAGAATGAGAACGAAAACCAAGCAGTTGAATAATTCACCACATAAACCCACAGAAGCCGATTAGGTAACTACTTGAATAAGTTTGGTGTTTTAAATTTATTTGAATAGTTATGTTAACTTAAATGTTTTAAAAAGTTAATAAAATTATTTTTCTAATTTTAATACTTTTTAGGTTACAAAAAACGTAAACTTATAAAAGAAAGAATTTTAAAGGGAATTTAATATAAATATGCTTTATTTATATAAAAGCAATGTTTGTGCGTGTAGGTGTGTGTGTGGACAGCGAAGTGCAAGGATGGTACTCGGACAGTCAAGAGATTCAACAAGAATTCGCTTGAGGTGTTTTAGTGCATCTCGAAGCCCCCCCCCCTTTTTTTTTTTTTTTTTTTTTTTTTTTTTTTTTTGAGGAAAAAAAGTAAACCTGTATTTGTTGTTGTTGTTGTTGTTGGAGGAGAAAAATAAACCTGCAACTTTATTATTATTATTATTAAATTGAAATTTAGAAAAATCATGCTTAAGAAATTGAACAGCTTTAGTATAGAAAGACTTATATTATGTATGTTACACATTCTATCAATATTTACGAAACGTTAAAAACGCCGATGCAAAAAATTTTTAATTGCACACAGCGGTTTCGGTAGCGTACAACGTATCATCATTAGTGCAGAATGAGAAAGTGCATTACTGATGACGGTACGCCTTGAGCTACCAAAACTGCAGTTTTTTTACATTGTTGTTTTTAACGTTGTGTTAATATTGATATTTCTGTTCTGCGACAAGTATAGTTATTTATTCTATATTAAGTATTATTATTATTATGTAAAGATGCTTTGAAAAAATTACATGAAGAGTTAACTTGCATGTATTTTTTATGACTTTAGAAAAAATGACGTCATTAGTGTAGTTAACTAAGAAATTTATTAGGAAATATTTATAATTAACATATGAAAAATCATTGAAAATAAAGTTACATTTAAAAAAATAATGATGGCAATTTCTAATAAATTAAAATAAATAGAAAAATACGTCAAAGGCTCAAATTAAAAAAGAATAAGAAATGGAAATTTCTGAAAATAAATAAACTTTATGACATAAATATGACTGTTAAAATTTATAAAAATCCAAAAAGCTATATATAGATTCTAATATTCATGTGCCAAAAATAAGTAAATAAATAAATAAAAGAAAATATCGTTCTTTTCATATCAATAATAATAATAATAACAACAGTAACGTGCAAACATTTGTTTTTAATAATTAAAATAAAATTTAGAAAAATCACTGTAAAGAAATGGAATTGCTTAGGTACAGAATGACTTCATGAAATTTGAAATTTAGCACCGAAGTAATTAGGACGTTTCTCGCAAAGATGTTTATTTACAATTGCAATAGCTGCAATAGCTATTACAATAGCTATTACAATTGCAATAGCTATTACAATTGCAATAAAACAATATCTACAGTGTACCGAACTTATTATGAGAAATTATGAAAAACTCTGCTCATTCAGTTTGAGTGCATATCGGGCAACAGGTGGGGGCTTCTATGTTACAATTTAATCTCATTATGGGAAGGAATATAACGATATTAAATTGTTTAAATAAATAATCTTGTAGTAGTACATGTATAAAACTTGGCTCATGAGATGGAAATTTGATAAAAAATACTACGCTGATTCACTTTGGATGCCCATCGGACGACTGATTACTCTACTATTCTGCAGTATTTTCTGTTTACGGGAAAACTATATTTTAGCTTTTATTTTAAGTAAATTTACCGAACTTGATGTGTGAGATATATATTATCAAAAAATACTCTTATTAAATTTTGGTGTATATATAGGCCGGAAGCCGGCGCTGTTTATACATTATGCGGTTTCTCAGATAGCCATATCTCAGCAACTACAGATGAAAATTGTACTGAATTGCATTCGTTAAATATAACTGTGAGAAAATATATGGATTAAATTTTTGTTCATGTTAACCGGTAGATGGCGCTGTTAAAAAATACTGTAGAAGAAGTTATTGTATAATTGATATTTTACGACTTTCATTTTCAATGTATTTACATGTTTTGAGATGTCTTAAATTCGCTCATTAAAAAAAAAAAAAAAAAAAAAAAAATCAGTATTTGTCTGTGTGTATGTATGATGTGTTAACCCTTTGCAGCGCAAGACATTTCGGATCATTTAAATTATACTGCCACCGGAATTCATGAACTAAATTAAACTAAAATAAATTTTAAATTTTAAGTTAAAAAAAACGACCTTTTCTGCTATGTAATAAACGTGAGTTTTTGCTAAAAATTTTCCGGGGTGAATTTTTGCATCTGGTAGGTGGCATAAAATATATGCCACCGTCCCTGAAAGGGTTAAAGCAAATTTTTAAAACTCATGAACATAGAGACATAATTTAAGCATGATTCATAACTGGTTAGATTTTGATTTAAATTGGTACTAATTTTTACGAGAAAACAATATCTCAATTTCTTTTGTATATAAAGGCAACAAACTTGGTATGTGTGATGGACAACATGTGTAATTATTCTGATTTAATCTAGGTACATTTCGGATGAATGGTGACACTGCTATGCTGCAATTTATCTCCATTTACCATTTACAGAAAGACTATATCTCAGCTTCGATACTATATGTGTAACAAAATCTCTATTTAAGATATATATTATAAAAAGCTTTGGTGATAAAACTTGGGGGTATATCGCCCGACAGGCGTTACTGCTGTAACTTTCTACAATTTCCCTAATTTCTACATCTGAGTATCTCTTGGTTAAAATCACATGAAATTTCACATACATTGAAATAGTTCATATAAAGAAAAAAAAAAAAAAAGAATAGCACCGTCCACTTTGGGCCGATATATATGCAATTTCAATTTTTCAAACAGCATATTTTTTGTAATATTTGTATCTTCTGTACTAAGTTTTGTGTACTACTTTTATAACATAAAATCTGGGATATAACATTCAGGTAAATGGGATTGAATTATAGAATAGCATAGTCACCTGTCGGCTGATACGTAACTAAATTCAATTAGCAGAATTTTACATAATACATATCTTTCATGCCAAGTTTGGTTGCGTTTTTACATAATAGAAGCTAAGATATAGTCTTCTTTTAAATTGAAAAAAAAACAAAAAAAACGCGGTATGACAGCACCACCTGCAGGGTGATATGTATCTCAAAAGCTAATCAACACAAGTGTTAGTTACATGTATTATCAAATATTATATTTATCGGGATATGCACCGTTATATAAAAAAAGATGATGATATTTACTTATATTTATTCATTTTAATTTTATTTGTTTATTCATTCATTTCATTTTTTATTTATTTTCAAGGATAGTGTAATTTCTAAGAAAATTTTTTATACTTAAATTTTGAATTTTTATATTTCTTATTTGAATGCTTACTTTAAAAAGCAATAAGGATTCAACCACCGGCGATTCTAATATTTATGAATTTATTTTAGTATATTTTTTCCCTTCAAATCTTAATCATTCTGATAATAATTTTTTTGTACATAAAGATTGTGTGTCTGTTTTTGTTTTAGATTTTTTTACTATAAATTTTTCCTTTTGTCCTTTTATTTTTCAAAGTTCTATAATGAATTAACGATAGTTTATCATTTTATTAAATGACATATTTTAGTTGCATTAATTGATATATTATTATTAAATTTATTTAAAAAGTTGTAATATTTGTTCATATTTGAAGAAAATAAATGAATAAACATTTTTTCTGCATTCCAATTTAATATTTTAATTTTCAAATTAATTATTTAATTCATTAGTTTATGTATTTAATTTTTATAAACTTGTAAATAATAATTATGGAGAAAACAAAATTTACAAATTTAAAGGCGTTAGAAATTCTGCTCTTTTTCTATCTTTCAATAAATAAGCAAAAATAAATCCGTTAAAATCAAATATTATTATTAAAATCTTGACTATTACACTGTGTTGAGTAAATACTTCTTGAATATAAAATCTTACATCAGGATTGTAAAATATTTTTTTTTTTTCAATTTCATCCTATAGTACAAATAATTTCTTGAACGAAAGAGGGAACATGCTCCAATAAAAATGAGGAGTGCAGACTGCCATAGCTAGGCTTTATCGCTCTTTTCCCTGACAGTTTCTAACAAAAGCAGTCACAACCCTTGAGAGGTGTCGGAACACTTTGGGAAGATAGGAAGATAACTCGCTAGGAAGATACCATTTTCGACCTTCGCACTGTAGAAGCTACTGTATTTTCTTTGTTGCGGGATTGAATTAAAATTGGGTTTTTAGGAGGTTAGTAGTTTAAATTGTTTTTCGAATCTCTCGCACTCTCGGATTATCGGTGCTCTACTGTATATAGAAAAAATTCCTTTTGGGAATAATTTTGACCAGGTTTTGCCTGAAAAGTGTATTTCTTTACCCTGTCCACAAAGGGGGAAGGGGATTTTTTCTCAAAATCCCTTTATGCTGTGTGTTACGTACACATAAACATCCCCCACAAACCGAAAATACACTTGGGGCGATTTGGAGTAGAGGTAATATTTGAAACGCTAGCCTTCTGCGAGGATGCGAAAGCCTTCTGCAATGATGCGAAAAGGGGGGGGGGGGGATGCAAAAAATAGGGGTTCTCGAATTCGCCCACTCGTACAGCCCTCTCCCCCCCCTCAAAAAATAAATAAATAAATAAATAAAATGTCGAAATTTTTTTAATATTTAAAGGGTTTTTGGAAATATGCTAAAGAAGATGCACAACTGTTTTCAATCTCAATGTGACATTTTTCATAGACTTCTACTCTAAGATCAAGATTTGGCGAAAATTCCACCAAAACTGCTTTTCCCTCCTTCCTTATAATAATAATAATAATAATAATAAAATCTAAAATCGGCAAATTTATTTATTTCATTTTTTATTTAATTCGTTTTATTATATTTTAATTTTAATTTTTTGTGCTTAAATCTAGTCTTCCTATGCACTTTTTTTTGAGTGAAAAAATTTGGAACCGAATTATTATCGCAAGAGTGTTTTTACCGCCAGTCATTCCCAGGGGGGGAATTCCGAAAAGCCCCGTCTTAGTGGGGTCAAAACCAACTTTCTAACCAAAAATCGTGATACAATATCGCATAGAATCTTTACAGTCGCCTGGCATCAGTGAAGGAATATACCTTTATATACTAGTATATAAGTATGTTCATGTGAAATTATGTTTTGCCCCCAAGAAGGAATCCTTGAATGTCAAATTCCTGAAATTCCTAAATTTATGTTTTAGGTATTGGTATTTATTATATTTTTAAGTATAATCTTACGGATATCTTTTTTTTTTTTTTTTTTTTTTTTTCAGATATAAAGATTTCTGGTAAATCACGATCTCCCCCCCCCCTCCATCCTTCGGAAGCCGTATTTTAAAATTCCTGAAATAAGATTTTAGGTATTTATGTTTGATATATTTTAAATAAAAAATCACAGGTATATTTTTTTGTCCTTTGAGATACGATGGATTTTGCGAAATCTTGTTTTCCTCTTTAACCCCCCCCCCTCCCACCCATTTTGGCGAAGAATGTCTAAAATTCCATAAATTGATATTAGGTTTTTGAGTTCGTTATATTTTAAAGGAAATAACAGACGGATATCTTTGTCTTTGAGACATGAAGGTTTTTTTGAAATCCCGTTTTTCATCACCCTCCGTTTTCCGGGGAGCAAATTTTGTAAAATCATTTCTTAGTGCTTGTCTACGCTACGAAAGGAATGCTTTTATCAAGTTTCATGTTTCTAGGTGCAGGGCGTTGATTGGGAACCAATCAGTGGTATTTCTCGTATATATATATTTATATATATGTATATATTGGCATGTTTAAATGTAACTTTTGAGAAAGCAAGACTTTTGAATATAGTAACAAGGAAATGGATTGCACAAACACTTAGGGGAGAGTTGTCTAAAAGGGGGACGGCGGGTCAAATGGGGACGTTCAGTTTCTCATTGATTAGTGCTGTCCTCTTTGAATCCAATAGTCTACGATAATTCTAATTCGGCTATAAGCAAGTTTGAATCTAGTTGTTGACATATTTTACCGGATCTGTTATTTTCTACAAAGTTTTCAAATTTTTGCGATTTTCATTTCGATTGTGGCCGTACACTGTATTGTATCTTATCAAGTGACCTTTGAACGTTCAATTTTGGTAAGTACGTTATGGATTCGTATAGATGTAATATACATTTTCACACATTGCTTTATAGTTTTGTCTGACATGTGTGCAAAGAGATGCCACGTTTTTAGCACACGTCATGGTCGGCTCAAACGGGGACGTCGAACCCCAGAAATGTTCAACTTTTAACACTTCGCCTAAAATAATAATGCATCTACCACAAGAAACTGAACGTTTGCAAAAAAGAGTGAATGACAAGAGGAGAGGTAAAACTGTCATACTCACTTCATCACCTTACAAAGCAGAATCGGAAGCTGTGGAACACGAGAAAAATGCAAAGCAGAATAAACAGAAAAGGAAATTGGTCAAGAAACCCACCGAACCTAATCCTAGCTACCCAATAGCTAAAAAAGAGAAGAAAAAAAAATTCAAGACCTAATGTTATCATCTGATGAAGAACAGAATAGCGAGGACGCTTGCATTTTTTGTAATGAACTTTACATTGACTCGAAAGACAAAGCGGTGTGGATTCAATGTAGCAGCTGTCGAGGTTGGGCACATGAAGCCTATTCAAGTGTTGAAGAAAGCGATATCAATTTCACATGTGACTTGTGTCATGCTAGTAACTGTTGAGAAAAATAACAAAATACTTTATCTGCATTTTGATTTTGCATTAACTTCACTTTTTCTTTGATATCCAAGTTTTTCTAATAAGGAGGTTTATAGTCCTAATTCGCATTAGGACTTGAATTTACGTTATTTCTTATGAGTACCCCATTTTACCCAACCGGTTGTCCAAACGGGGACTTTGCACATTTTTCAGAAAAATGTTTTCTCTGCCTATATACTAACGATATTTTTTTAAAAATAACTATGCCATCTGATAGTCTAAGACATGCTCTAATCAGGAAGTGCTTTGCCGAATTTTCATTATTTATAGATTTTCTTTTGCGGACAGAGATATGTTAGCGTCCCCGTTTTGGACAACTTTCCCCTATATGTACAGAAATGTTTAAAAAAAAAAAAAACCTCTTCTTTGAAATTCATAAAAAAAAAAAAAAAAAAAACTACTTTGGAAGAACTCTTTTAAACAGTTAAAAAGAGAGTAAAAACAACATTTTAAAATATTTAAAAATAATATTATAAATACGCATCTTAAAAAATAAAATAAAATAAAATAAAATAAAATGACCGTCAAAGAAGATAAAAGTTTGGATTGTGTTAGTATTTGACTAAGATTATTTTATAGATATGGGATGACAATTTTAAAATAAAGTATAACCTAAAATGCTTCTGATATCGAATCAACGTTATTTAGAATTGTTATGTTAGAGCAAAAAAAAAAAAAAAAAAAAAAAAAAAGAAAGAAAGAAAGAAAGGAAAAGAAATGGATAAGAGAAACAATATACAAGTTTGTGAATAATTTCGAACGCGCCATTACGATTGCGAAGTTCATAATTGATAACACCGTTAATTATTTTGATAGAAATTCCATATGAAAATAAATATGTACATTGAATTATTCACAAATGTCGATAAATTTCGTCATTCTTAGGACTCCTTTCTTCAGAGAACATCGGACCGAAGGCACACAAAATGAACAGCAGTGGCAGTAACATTTTTTTTAGAAAAGAGAGACATACTATTCAATCCATATAAAGAATCGTTGATAAAAATTTAGACTTCTAAACATGCGTTTATAAACTTATGATTTGAATGATTGAATTATTTAGAAACTTAAATAATTTTATTTTGTAATATGAACTATGCACTGATCATATATTTGTCTTGAGAGCGCATGCTTCTTTGAATGATACAAACAAAATAAAAATCACATAACGAGTGCTTTTTAAATTTTCACCAATGAAAGTCACTTGTCACGCCCCTCACCCCGCTTTTGGAGAAGGGGTGTCAAAGTTTTTTCGCAGTGTCTTACAATTACGAATGGATCTGGCAGTTTCACTCGTCACGTGACCGATGAAAATTATCCTCAATCTTCGTTACCCTTTAAATAGGAACTTTAGTACAAGGAACAACGTATATATATATATATATATATATGTCCAATCGTAGTAAACTCTAAAAAAATCATCTTTAAGTAACAGTAGCAGTGAATTTTTTGAAAGAAAATTTTAAGCATTTGGAATATCACTATACAATTGTAATTATAAATCTATTTTATTGCAATACATTTTAAGTAATGACAAAACTGTAACCATATTTACAGTTTATGAAAAAAAGTATAAAACAAACACATTTAAATAACTAATATTTGTTTTAAATATTATAAAATATCACAGTATATTCTAGTAAACAGTAAGTATTAATCAAAAGAAAACTATTTTTTATTAATAATGCAAAACATCAAAAGAATGATCAATTATTTGTTAAAAGTAATTCAATTAGAAACTTTACGCCCTAAATTAATCAGAGGCTCGTGATTACTTGTAATGCTGCTTTTCAATCACTTTTACATAAAAGATTACAAGTATTTAGCATCTTTGAGGAAATGCTTGAGGGAATTAATTCTGCCAAAGAACCTTTAATTTATGAAAGGTTCTGCATTCTTACAGTTATTCTGAAATAGTATCTATTTAATTTAAAGTGGCTGCTTACTTTTTAAATGAGATATATTAGAATGAATGTTAACTAATTTAACAATATCCTGTTTATTTACTTTTAAAGTACACATTAATAATTGTGAATTTCCGATTAACTAAACAATTTTTAAAGCATTTGGTTTTATAAATTTTAAATTTAAAGCACTTTAAAATTAAATAGTGTTGGTGCACTTTGATAAGATAAAATCTTCATAATTTACTGCAAATATGAATGTAATGAAATATTTAAAGAGACTATTGACTATTTCATAAATTGTCAAACTTATCTCATAAATAAAAATATTGATTTAAAAAAATAAAATAAAATAACAAAATAGTTTTTATATTGCTTTAAAATGTAATGTATAAATTCATATTTTTATGTAAAAAAAAAAAAAAAAAAAAAAAAAAAAAAAGTAAATCAAATCTGCTATTCAATTCGTTGCAAGTATCAAACTTTTCTTATTGATGTGACATTCCATTAAATGATCCATAATGAAAAAAAAAAAATAATAATAATAATCTGATGCGTCACTCATACAACTTTTCTCTTACCCTGAAGTTTAATATTATAAATACAGATCGGAGATTAGGGGGTAAGGTAACGAGTATTGTTATGTAAGCCTATGTTAAAACGATTCAAATTAAGCTTTAGAACACTTTTTTTTTTTGCCAGATAACTGTGCGTCAGGGGAGCTACCGTCCCCATCAACTCGCCGTTTTATTATTGTACCTGTTATTATATAGAATTCAAATTTGTTATTTATTTCAAAATTTCATTTAAAATTATTCAGACAACTTTCATAGCTAATATTCCTTGAAAATTATCAATCTTGATCAAACCTTTCTAGTAACAAACGTATTGTATTCGTAGACACACTGAAAGAGAACAAACGTTAAAAACTGGACTTCAGTACTCAGGAAGCCTCAAAACGTGTAAATATACAAAAACCAAGCGATGAATATCTAGCTTGAAAAAATTACATTATTTACCATATGGCTATTAGAAATTAATTTTAATTCTTGAGCAGCTTTCCTGGAGATTTTGAAATATTATAGTAAACATTTCCCCTTACAATAAAAAAGATTATTATAGGTTAAATATTGACAGTCCCGTATAACTTCTGAAGGATATGTACTCCCCACGATGCATATTAGGGTGGAACGAAAAAATTAACTTTTTTATTTTTTATTTCCAACAGCACGGAGAAGTTGTCTTTTGGTGCAGATAAGATAAATTAAAAATATGAAAAATATTGGAGTACATCTTGAGGTGCCGCAAAAACCTTTAAGTTTCATAAAATTGAAATTTTTGCTATATTTTAAAGTTTTTTAAGAAAAATCAACTTCTGATTTTTAATTTGTAATAGCACGGGAAAGTTGCCTTTCCGTGTAGATAAGTTAAATTTAAAATATGAAAAATATTGGAGTACGCCTTAAGGCTCATGGACGTCAAAGTTTCTTAAAAACACACTTTTTGGAACTTTTTCAAAGGTTTTTGGGGTTTGGATTATAAAATAAAAAGTTTCACATAGGCATTATAATATAAATAGAAAGATAAAAACAGTTTTATTATTGCATTAGCACCCAATCCAGGAGCCTGTAACATCACCGAAGCAGATGTTGTGTGGGACAGGTGGCGGGAGGCGGAGATTTGTCTGCGTGCGGTGACAACCTCAGAGTAGATATCTGATCAGCAGCTTGCCGAGTTTGGTTGGGTTGACATCTCCGTTCCGTCTATTGTGTATCAAATTAACGTAATATTTTGTTAGTTTGTGTGCTACTTTATTGTTGTGAGTAAAAGTGGATCAGTGAAGACAAGACAAATGTCGGAATGTCCTATTTTTGGGAAATTTAGTGATTTGCATGAAATGGAACAGCCTACTAATGAATTTGTTATGAAGTGCTAATGTTATATTACGCATAAACCTCAAAATTGCTTCAGAGAAGAATTCTACTGTAAGTGAAATTTGTGACACTTTAGTTCCTAAAATAAAATAAATATGGTAAATAGCTTATACTCCCGTTGTTTGTATCAAAATAATTTTACAAATAATAAAAGCATATCATGCTAAATTCAGGAATTTATTGAGGTCTAAAAGCAGAAAAGGGTCAGAAAATAACAAACTCGCAAAATTTTGAAAACATGCTGAACGTTTATTTTATATTGCTGCTTGTAAGTGTGCAAACTTTAGTACTTGTACATGTGTAAAAGAAAAAAAAATGTACCAGCTATGGAACGAGAAGTTTATAAACGATCAACCATATAACAGAAAAATGGTTATTGGTAATATTGTTATAGCTGTCACAAGCGCTTTGAGGAAGAAAGCAACAAGGAAAAGAAAAGAACTACAGAGAATAGTTAAGCTTAATCAAGAACGGACAAAAAATACCAGTGTATCATAAACGGTTACTGGCGACAAAGACCGCACTGAAGAACACAGCAGTGTTTTTTATCAAAAGAGGCAAACCAACTAGGTTCTTGAAATATACAAGAATAGATAAATCTACCACGCCTTTCAAAACTGAAAGAAAAGAAAAACACTCAAATGTGTATTAAATAGCCATATGTAGCTTCCATTGCTGATCGAATAGGAATATCAGATAGAGCTGCTGAGCTTATAGTTAGCGCTGATTTACAGGACATGGGTGCAATCACAGAAGAAGACAAAACCAGTGTAATAGGCAAGATAAAAATAAGACAAGCAAGATCAACAAATCATAGACATCACATTAATGACAGTCGTTATAATCAAATAACCTAAAATAGAGGATTCGTTTTGATGGAAGAAAAGACAAAACAATTGTTAAAAAAAAAAAGGTTGAAAACTGTACAAAAACGTTATTTCAGAAGAGCACATTTCACTAATAGAGGAACTAAACTCACAAATTTTAGGCTACGTAACACCTAAATCTAGCACCGGAAAAGACATAGCAGACAGTGTACTAAAGTTTCTTGAAAATAGAGAACAGAACAAAAACCTTTTGAACTTAGCTGCTATTAGGTAGGATGGAACCGTTGTAAACATTGGAGATAATAATGGTGTGATTTCTCTGATGGAAAAGAAAATAGGAAGACTTTCACAATGGTTAATTTGTTTGTTCCAATGTAATAACAAAACCAATGTAATAGACAGCATGAAAATAAGACAAGCAACGTCAAAAAATTGAAGATATATCATTAATGATAGTCGTTATAATCAGATAACTGAAAACAGAGGACTGCGTTTTGGTGGAAGAAAAGACAAAACAATTGTTCAAGAAAAGAAAGAAAGAAAGTTAGACAAAAAAGTTATTTCAGAAGAGCACGTTTCACAAATGGAGGAATCAAGCTCAAAGATTTCAGGCCACGTAACACCTAAATCTAGCACCGGAAAAGACATAGCAGACAGTGTACTAAAGTTTCTTGAATAAAGAACAAAACAAAAAAAAAAAAAACTTTTGAACTTTGCTCCTATTAAGTGTGATGGAACCGTTGCGTTGTAAACACTGGACATAATAATGGTGTGATTTATTTGATGGGAAAGGAAATAGGAAGACCTTTACAATGGTTAATTTTTTTGTCCGCTAATGAGCTACCATTGCGACATCTTTTTTGTCATTTAGGTGATGAAAAGAAGGGTCCCAATGAGTGAAATAGGTCATCAGTTAGAAAACTGTGCTAATATACCAGTGGTTACTTTCATGACAATTGGTAATAACCTTCCTCTTTTGGAGGACAAATATGAATTAAGTAAAAATCACAAATAATTATTGTATATGTATGTCGCTGTATCAAGTGGAAATTGCTCACTAGATTTATCTTTAACCTTTTGAAAGAAATCAAAGGGACTCTTACGGAATCCTATGGTGAAGCGTGACAGATGCTGTCACAGCCCCTTTCAAAAGGTAAGCAAACCTTGGAAAACTCGCTCTCCAGGTGGTTTACTCTATCCAACCGCGTTCTTAGATTGTATGTGGCAACTGAAAATCCAACTAAAAATCTTATGACTTTGGCTGAGTACATTGTGAAAGTGTATGAGCCCGTATCATTTAATATTAATTTAAAACCTTCATATACTTATGGTTCCAAACATATGTTTAACCTTATCTCATATTCACGCTATCCCTCTCATGATCTCAAGAACGTTATAGACTCGATTATTCAAAGAAATGGGCACTTTGCTGCTCTGGAAAATCTCCTTTTGTCCAAGCTAGGTGATGAACGCAAAATTTCGAGAGAACTTGGTTTACGACGTGTTTTAGAGCGAGAACAGAAAGTGGAGGAGGAGTCAGAAAGTTTAAAGTTCGAAAGAGAAACTTTGATGCAAAGGATTAGATCGACATGATCACATGGCCTGAAAATGACGTAACCGAAACCCCCCCTTGTTAAAACGTGTTTCCAGTGATTATCTCAAAGACTTCATGCGGAAGGAATCTGCAGCTGAAACAAATAGTAAGATGGATACAGTTATCGACTTTCTACGGCTTCCTTGTCACACACAAGCTGTGGAAAGAGCTGGGAAACTGATGACCGAATCGGTTCAAAATATCTTTGGTTCATTTGCAAGAGAAGGCTACATAAAAGCAAAAATTGACTCATGTGTGAATATGTCAAAATTTAATACAAAAAAAAAAAAAAAAAAAAAAAAAAAAAAAAAGTTTAAGGTTAAAATAAAGTAGAAACAAACATTTTTAAGCTGTAGCATTTGTAATCATTAAGGATGCAGAAGTAAGAAATACAAAATTTGGCAGTACAAAATACTTTTTTAATATCATTATATTTTGTAATTAATACTTTTTTCCCATTCGAATGCTTATTCAAAACCATCTTTTGTAGCATTACATGTACGAGAAATTCGTAAAAATATTTTATGAAAGTTTACAATTCTTTCTTTCTTTACAAATTTTAATATCTTTGCTGCATTTTAAGATATTGTAGTATTGCAACGAATTTTTAAAAAAAATTCATTTTGAACCTAAAAGATAAATTTTCCCTACTATTACCAAAGTACAATCTAAAAATAATAATAATAATGCTTCATTTCATAATTTTATTACCAAAGTACAATCTAAAAAAATAATAATAATGCCTCATTTCATAATTTTTCAATTTGTTTTTCAAACTTTAAGTTCTTTGCAGCACCCCAAAACCATTTGCAACCATTTGTTTTAAATATCTTTTTGAATCTAAAATGCAACTTTTCCCCGCTTTCGCCAAATTTAAATAAATAAATAAATAAAAGGTCATTTTCTGTCCACCCTAATGCACACATATATATATAATCCTATATTAAAAAAACCACACGGTGCAACCTGAAATACACTTCCATCAATTTTCATGTTTTGTCGCACTATAATCTAGTTCTTTTGTCTACACCTGTAAACGAACAGTGAATGATTTCCATACCATATTTTACATGAGACATGATCTTACTCATACAAAATATATATATTTGTTTCATTTGGTTTAGTGAAGTCTATAGCTGATAAACTCTGCTTACTTGCAATTTTCCCCATAGTCGTAAAGCATTTGATTTATCATGGGTGTTCCTGTACACGAACCATTTGATTGATCTCACCGACAAGTTTACAGTAGCATCCCCATATGATATATATTTAGCATACTAATTTTGGACTTCCTGCGTTTATTTGTTCTTGAGATATGCTGATAACAGGCACACACACACACACAAACACACACACCAACCGCTAAAAATATGATTTTTGGATTCAGGGATTTCAAAACATGTAAATATTACACAAACTCAATTTAAGAAATTTGGCCAAAAAACAACACTTTCCAAAAACTATAATCCATATATATTTGTAAGGGAAAGTGGAAAAATATATATACAGATAGATGACAAAATAAGTTTGAACACTTTCGCTTTTTTACGTTTTGTCAAAGATCTTGAAAAATTCTTTAGGAATCCTCTAGAAACTTCGGTAGTGTAAAGAGCATGTTATAACTCATATTTTTTAGTAAAAGTTGTGTCATGAAAAGAAAAAGTGGAGCAGTAAAAAATTAAACAAATATCAAAATGTTTTGGACCACCCTGTAAAAGGTAATGTTTTAAATTCGTTTTGGCTGTAGCATGTGATTAAGAGGATTTTGAATTATCGGTACAAAATTGTATGAGGCTAACACATACATTCATTGAGATATAACGGTTTATTTAAAAGATTAAAAAAAATCACTTTTTTAATTGCAATGTGTAGGGTATTATACTCAGTGCAAAGCCATTTTCAGGAAATATCGCATACCACATTAGACACAGCAAACAGCAATCCGAATGAAAAAAAAAATCTTACGAAATACGAGCGCTTTCACTAAATAATTTTTAACTACGCATGCGTAAGCTTTGTAAAAATTTCTTTTACATAATTTAATAGCCAAGGATATTTAGCAACTTATATGAAAACCCCAAGCAAATATCATGTAAATTCAAAACGGTACGAGAGCTAGAATTAACAGAATTCCAATTCCCTCAAAAGAATTGACATAATTTCAATTCTCTCAAAGTAAAATCTAAACTATAAGTGGTTTTATTCACATTCGTATTTTAATTCAATCAATGCCTAATGATATTTTTTTCGCTGATTGTAAATAAATATTTATAAAAACCCCAAAGTCTTTCGCTTTTTTTTTTTTTTTTTTTTTTTTTTTTTTTTTTTTTTAAGACGAACTTAAATTCGTGTTGTTCTATCTCTCGTGACGTTTTGGATTTACATGATATTTGTTTGGGGTTTTCATATAAGTTTCTCAATGCCTTTAGCTATTAAATTACGCAAATAGAATTTTTATAAAGTTTTCGCATGCGTAGTTAAAAATTATTTAGTAAAAGTGCTCGTATTTCATAAGATGTTTAGCATTTTTTCATTGTGATTACTGTATGTTATGTCTAATGTAGTAAGCCATATTTCCAGAAAATGGCTTTGCACTGGGTTTAACACCCTAAGTGCTATAATTAAAAGTATGAAAATTATTTTCGCAATTTTTTAAAGAAACCATTATATTTCCATGAATATATGTGGTAGACTGAAGAATTTTATACAGATAATGAGAAAAGTCTTAATAATCATATAATAGAGCCAAAACGCATTTAAGGCATTGCCTTTTACAGGGTGTTCCAAAACATTTTGATTTTTGATTAATTTTTACTGACCCCTTCTTTTTTTTTTTCGTGACACAACTTATACTAAAAATATGAGGTATAACATGTTCTTTGCGCTACCAAAGTTTTAAGATGATTCTTAAAGAACATTTCAAGATATTTAACAAAACGTAAAAAAAGCGAAATTGTTCACATTATTTTATCAGTCATCTGTATATATTTTAACAATTTATGAAAAACAGTGGTGAAAGAAATATTAAAATGTGTGTTAAATATAAACTATATATATGTGCGTGTGTGTGTACTTGTGTCCCGAATTTTCCATTACATTATCTTAGAAAATAAAAAAAATAATTTAGATGTTATACATATTGAATTATTATTATTATTATTATTATTATTTTGAATTTTAAAAGAAATATGTTACGTATCTGCCGAATACGTAAAAGAATAATTAAAAACAATATATATATATATATATTAAACGTTAAAATAGGCAGATAGGGGAAGCCGGGGTAACAAGAGACAGGGGTTATAAGAGACGCAGTCAAAAAAACTACCAAAAAATATACTTAGACAACTTTAAAAATATGTAATATTAAGTATCATGTGTTTTCTTTACTACAATACACTTATTGAGAAGTTTATAACACATTTTGAATTCTTTTTATACGACGAAAAAAAACCTTCACTTTGAACTTACCCTGAAAGTTCGTGACTTTTTCTAAATTTTCCATTATTTTTTTTTTTTTTTGTAGGTAAGATGTTTGGGATTTATTAATGTGTAACCTTTTGACCAAGACTATGACTTTGATGTACAATTTTTTAAAACCTTGAAAGCATTCTTTATTTACATGTTCTAAGCATGTTTCTTATTACCCCATTTTTATTTTTTGTGGGGGTAATAAGAGACATGATTCTCTTATTACCCCCACTGTTAATTACTGTGCCCCCCTCACCCCCCATTGTAGTTTCTGTTAATTCTGCCTGACTAGTTTACGAAGAGTTTACCAAGTGTTAGGCCCAGTCTAAGATTACCAAGAGAACATTTTTTTTTTTTTCACTTTAAATCAAAAAGCAGTTTTACTGATTTGGCTAGACCATATTTAGTTGTTATGATTATGTAAATTTATGTTTAGAATGCGTATAAGTTAGTATTTAGTCATTAATACTTCATTACATAATAAATAAGTTCATTTATAATTACTAGAAAAATCTTTTATAACATTTTGTTCGCTTGTATACACTTCAAAGATACGTCTTTTTTGCCTACACTTTAGAAAATGGGTAAAATATTTTCTGCCCATTTTAGAAATTATATTGATGTTTTTGGTTAATCCCTAGGTTATGTTGATTATGTAGAACTATCATTAAGTACAATATTATATTATTTAGGATCTAATATTAAAATAAATGAATTTCACAAACACATTTATGACCTTTAATTTTCGAGAAAACATATTCTTTGGATGGATGTAAATAATAAAAATTAAAAACTATTGGCTGATTCAGAATTGTTTCCAGATGTCTTTTATGATCCCACATGATTTTACACTGTTATATATGGACAGTTACAAGCCTGGTCTCTTATTACCCCACGTGGGGTTATTAGAGACAAGGACTTAATGAAAATTTAAAAAACAAAATTAACAAAAAATTTAAGTTCAAAAATCACCTAAAAAATCAAGAAGAGTCCATTTAATGAAATTAATACGAGACATTTATTTCAAGTTATTTAGATTAATAGTATAGATTTTATTAATATTTTTTGTCTCTTATTACCCCTTTTGTCTCTTATTACCCCGGCTTCCCCTATACAAATATTTATATAAATAAGGGAATATTGATACATAATAATAATTATTAAGAATAATATCTATACTATTATTCTGCATTTTGCCTCTCATTTCGTGGGTAAGTATGTTGATGGTAGTATATGCCAAAAAAGTAGAGTAAACGGGATTACTACACTGAAAAACATTTACGTAATATACAGCATAAAACGCTAGAAATTTGTGCCGCCTCTTTGCTGTAAATTTACAACACTCTTGTTAATTGTTTGTGCTGTAAATGTATGATAATGCTGCAAAATATTCCCGACTCAAAAAAAAAAAAAAAAAAAAAAGTTTATTTCGATTACAATGAAATCGAATGATGTCGCAACTGCGAGCATTACTATCGCACCACACAATTTTATTGCTCAGTCAGTTGTATTTTAACATTTGTAAGTGAGATGAATCTTATTTATCAATTTTTAATTTATTATCAATAAAACAAAGTTAGAAATGTCAAAAACAGTTATTAAAAAGTATATTACTATTATTTTAAACTTTAGGACTGTGCTGGAAAGCGAATCCCTGCAAAAAGGTGAAATTTGAGGGAACTTGAGAAATTAATTTTAAACTTGTTTAGTTGGTTAAAAAGGGGTCAAACTATTATAGTGAGGCTTTAAAAATTCAAAAAAAAAAAGAAAGAAAGAAAGAAAGAAAATAAGTATATAGGTTGTCTGTTACAATTTATGAAACTTGTTGTCTAGTCAAGTATCAGTAAAATATTACAGCTATTTTGTTTTTTAAGTTTACATATATTGAGTTTTAAATGAGCATAATAAACTTAAAACATGCTTATTAAATTTAATAAAATCGCGCTTTAAATACCTGCATTACACTTCAGATTTTCCTTTATTTTGTTTTGCATCTTCAGTAAAATTCACTATGCTATAAAAGTTGCATGTCAGTTGTAAAGAAAACGCTTATTATATTAACAAAACAATGTTTAAATTTGACATTTAAATATTATGCTTTCCGAAAATCAGCAAAACGTTTTTGAAACACGTATATAAAAAATGAAGTCTAAGATATAAATAATAAATCATAATATTCGATGGCCAAAAGATGACGCCAAACACTTTAATATATTACCGAAATATGCCAAACAGCTTGATGCTTGACGGCTGAAAAATTGTATTTAAGGTGTTTTTTCCGTATTTTAAGCTTTTATTTTAAAATATTTATTACGCTGTTTTTCTCCAGGATTAGTTGTTCATATTCACCATTTGACTTCTTGATAAAATACTCTGAAACATTGTTAGCCCCGCATTTATTTTGCACCAAATATATAGAGTAATTTTCTCTAATATGTAATTATGACAAAATAAGATAAAAATTATATGAACTTAAACACATATATATGAATATGTGTTTAGTTTAGTTTTTTTTTTTTTTTTTTTTTTTTTAATCGTTAATTCAGTGTTATTGTACTAGTTGATCTTCTTCCGCCTAACGGTCGATATTAACAAATAAACCGATTTTACAAATTTGCCAAATCAAAAAGGGTAGCATACGATGGGATAAACAGCCGAACTTGGAAAATATATATATATATATATATATATATATATATATATATATATATATATATATATATATATATATATATATATATATATATATATATTAGGGTGGTTTGAAAAAATCGATTTTTTTATTTCGGAATCGCGTCACCTCCCAAAAGTTGTAGTTTGGTATCCTCAATTGGGGAAAAATATAAAAAAAATTCTAAGTTGTCATCTTCAGTTCGCGCATGAGACTGAAAGTTTGAAAAAATATGTTAAAAATTGAAATTTTCAAAAAAATAATAAAATTAGTGTTTATGTAATTTTTTATAATGCAAAAGCCATAAATTGTTAATATATAGCGTAATTTCAACCTAAAAAAAATTATAACTTTTAGATGATATATTCTGTTAGCGCATGAGGCTTAAAATTTGAAAAAAAAAAAGTGCAGCGTGTTTTGCATTGAGTGGATTTTTTTGTAAAGATATTGGAGATTTTTATGTCAAGTTTTGTTATATTGTTCTCCGTTCTCGAAGTAATAAATAATGGGACCCCCGAAAACTTCTAAACGCTTAAGTGTCCGTTTTTCGGTGCACCAAAAGCGTTAAGTCAAGGTGTTTTACCCACATGTACAGATGTTTCGTTAAGTTGTTTTGAAGAAACAACAAAATCTGTAAAAAATTAATCTTTTTTCAAAAATTTCAGATTGCATTGCTGCTCAAATAGAAGAACTGTACTGTAAAGCTTCTATATCAACGGTCAGTCATGAACGCATTGTTAAATTGATAAAAGATTACCAGAAAAAGTACTACACTATAAGAAAGTCATTTAGAGCCTAGAGGAAAGTATCTGGGACATTTGACACCTCCAAAGGCCACTGGAAGTGAAATAGCTAATAGCATCTTTTGCTATTTAGAAAACAATAACTTTGATTATGTTAAGCTTGTTGCAAGTGTATGTTACGGAACAGCGACTAACACAGGATGGAAAAACGGTGTTATTCGTAACCTTGAGCTTAAACTTGTTTGTCCTTTACAATGGTTTATATGTTTATTACATTTTAACGAACTTCCGTTCAAACATTGGTTTAAAAGTGTAGATGGTGATACTACAGGACCCACAAGTTTCTCAGGATAAATTGGCAAGAAGTTGACTGACTGTGAAAAACTTCCTGTTGCTAATTTTGAAACAATTAATAGTGAGGAGATAAATGTGACCAAAACTGACTTAAGCAAGGACCAACAGTATTTACTTAATATTTATCGAGCAGTCAAGACAGGAGAGTGTGCGCCAGATCTCGCTGTGAAAGATTCTGGTCATCTTAGTAACTCTAGGTAGTTAACGTGTACAAATAGGATCTTAAGACTATATATTTCTGAAGTAAAACCTTCTGACGAAATTAAACAGCTGGTCAGCTATATTATGAAGATATACGCTCCAGTATGGTTTAGAATTAAAATGCATCCCTCTGTAAAGTTTCGAGCAGTTTACGTGTTTAAATTAGTACAGAAGACAAGACAGCTTCCCGGCAGGTTAGGTAAAATAGGTCCTGTCATTCAGAAGAATGAATATTTTTGTCATCCCGAAAATCTTTTAATTTCAATGGTACTAGATGAGAGAGTGCACGTAAGACATAGCTTTTCGAAAATTGCTAAAAGCAAGAAAACAAGATCCAAAAGGGAAATCGGTGCAAACTTTTCAATCACCGACTATCAATTTTGCAGCTTCAAATAACATTGAAATTATTGATTGGTCCAAGCGCAAACTTACACCTCCTCCAATAATGAGCAATGTGTCAACGCACAACCTATAAGAACTTATTAATACTAATGTTCTCCCAGAGTTCGATCTAATTAAATTTCCTTGCCACACGCAAAGTGTCGAAAGAATTGTAAAGCTCGTAACAGAATCTTGCACTAAAGTATGTGGAGAAGGGAACAGGGATGGTTTCATAAGGACAACATTGCTCTCAAGGTCAATTATGCCATCATTTGACTATAAATCTTAAAACAATTCCCAACACATCTAAGGAAACTTAAAGACACAAAAAATAGGTAAAATCTATAAATCATTCTGTAATTAGCTATGACATGCAATGTTATTATATACATAGAAAAATTGTGTGTAACTATACTTGCACGTATAATGCTGTAATAAAAGATTATATTCAACAATTTAGAACTTTTAAAATATTTTTGAAACGTAAATATGTCATGTATGTATTATTGTATATTAAACACGTAAATTTAAAATTTTAGGCGATTTTAGTCCAATTTAAGGCGTATGCGCGAACTAAAGATATTATGCAAAAGCTATAAAATATTTTTAGGTTCAAACTACGCTATATACTGACAATTTATGGCTGTTGCATTATAAAAATTACAAAAAAACTAATTTTGTTATTTTTTGAAAATTTCAATTTTTAACATATTTTTTCAAACTTTCAGCCACGTGCGCGAACTCAAGATGTCAACTTAGAATTTTTTTTTTTTTTTCCCAATTCAGGATACCAGACTACAACTTTTGAGAGGTACCGCGATTCCAAAATAAAAAAATCGATTTTTCGAACCACCCTAATATATATACAATATAACTTTTTTTTTTAAACGTAAATAATGGTATTCGAGTAATAAAATGTAATTTAAATTGAATTATTCCTGAAAAATCGGAAAATTATTATATTTTGTTACTCTACATGAATTTCATCTCAATAATAGAAAATAGCTATATATATATATATATATATATATATATATATATATATAATCTTTTTTATTTGAAATTATTATTAGTTATTTCATTTTTAATATTAACAATAATATTAAATTATAACTTATTATCATCATTTTAAATTTTATTTATTGTTTAATTAACTATTATTATTTTTACATTTTTCTCTAGTTTTGCTAAATGTTTTGACAATATTTTGGCGTCTTATAGCAGTGGCGTAGAAATTAAACCACGAAATCGCATGCTGGCGCTGCTTAGGTTTAGTAATATCTAATCTTTCAAATTATTTTTTAATCTTATTTAATTTATTTCGAATTACGGGTATTTTTTTCTCTCAATATATTGTTGCTATTACACCGTAAATGTTCCATTCCAACTCTAGTAATGTTAGATACAGTCCCCCAAACTAACGATAAAAAGTTATTCGCTTTACTCCATTGCATTTCACATCAAACATAAAAAAAAAAAAAAAAAAAAACGCTTATAGATACCTTTCTAATAGTTTCAAATTGAAACTGAATCAAACGTTTAAACGCTCTAAACGTTTAAACGTTTAAACTTTTAAACGTTCATCTTATCTTCATAAAATGTAACTTGAGGGTTTGCAAGATTATTTTCTTTTACTTATTAAAAAATAAATTAAATAGCACTTATATTATTTTCAATACAAGTTCAGTTTAAATGTGTTTTCTTTAATTACATTTAAAAATCCGTAATAGAAAAATATCTCTTACTATATATATATTCCATAATATCCTAATTTATATAATAATGCGGCAAAGCAATATCAAATGCGATATTTTTGTATTTTTATAAATAATAAAAATAATTTTATTTGATTTATTTATTTGATTTGATTTGATTTTTTATGTGTGCATTTGATAATTTATTTTCATAAAATTCAGGACATATTTTTTAAGATTCTTAATATAAAATTAACTTTCTGTTAGAAATAAATATTTATCCAAACATGCATGGAATGGCCTGATATTTTAGTATATACATATTATAAATTTAAGCATTTTTCCATCTGTTTAAATCTAAATCTGAAAAATAAATTATTTTCGTATAAATTAGATTCCTTGTAAGATTTCGCTTTATGATATCTTTGCTTATTTCTACAGCTTCGCGCGTTCTCTTTGACGCGCATGCTCATTTCGCCCATCAGGACGTCATTAAACGATTTTTCCGGGTTTGACCAATCCCTGAATGTGTCAGTGATTGCGTCACTTGGGGTATATCCTAGCTTCTTCCGCTTTAGCCGGTGGCTAGAATACCCGATTTACTTTCTGGAAGGTATTGACGATAAACTCGGAGTTTCGGTGAGAAAGCGGATTTTTCTTTTTTTCGTAAACGAATACGTGTTGATCTTCAATCACTTTTTCTTTTAAAAAATATATGATGTTGAATGCCGTTGCAAAGGCAGTTTGTCATGAAAGAGAACTTAAAAATTTCCGCTTCCTCTATGCTAGATATCCGTTTATTTTTTAAAAAGTAAGTATATTTCAGATTTTTTTTTTTTTGTTTAATTTAATAATAATGTTAGTATTAAATTTATAGTCTTCTTTTTCTTTAATAAAACTATTTGAGTATACATAATTTATAACATTTTGATATTTAGAATAGATTAATATTAACAGAAATAAATAAATAAATAAATAACATATTAAAAAAATAATAATAAAGAATCGATTTTAATTTTAGTGCATAACAACAAAAATTAAAACTGAAAGATTTCAGTTTTTTTTTTTTTTTTTTTTTTTTTCTTATGAAAAGATTTTAGTATTATTTTACTTAAAAGAAAAAAAAAAAAAAAAGCTTTTGAATTTTGTTTTACCAAGGAAAATATTTAACAAAATGTAACAAAGAAAGAAAACCTTTTTTTTTTTAGTTGAATGTGTTATTTGTTTGTTTGTTGCTGATGTATTTATAAAGCAGTAATTTATAAAACAATTGTAAATGAGGGTGTCTTCATGAAAAAAATGTGATTCTTATCCCCCCCCCCCATTCTTTTCTTTGGAAATAAAATAAACCAAATATTAGCATTCTACATATTTTTTAAAGGAATGAATTGTATAATAGACATATAATTGTTTTAGTTTGGAATAACTATTTATCTTTAAGATACATAGCAATAAAATTTCGAAATTAACAAAATTTTGTACTAAGCTATCATGTACTATTTTTTAAGCAATCAAAACATTTATTTACTATTTTTTTTTCTTAGTCATGTAGAACATTAAGGAAATCTACCAATAATTATTTAAATATACAAACATTTATTAGAAATAAACTAATTATAGTCACCGTATAATAAAAGGCATAAACAAAATGGTTCCTTATATTTCTTTTAACATTTTATTATATTTTCTAAGGAGCTAAACACACACACACACACACAACAACAACAATAATAATAATAATAACAATAAATATTTACTTTTTAAATTACAGTTTTAGAAAATTAAGTTTCAAATTTTGTATTTTTAAATGCTTAACGTAATTTACAACGATTATTTGTTATTATTATTTTTTCCTTGAATGACTATAAGTAAATAAATAAATATATATGTATATATATATATATATATATTTCCAAACACTATGATTATAAATAAGATTCTATTGTTATATTCTGTTGCATAAAATTAAAAACAGACTACATCTAAGGTTTAATTTCAGTGCCTTTAAAATAATATTGCCTCTCGCTTTATTAAATATATATATATATATATATATATATTATTTTTTATTTTTTTAATATGATAACCTACTGTTATAATAATATGAAAAATCAGTTACATCTTCAAAATATGATAAAAGTACTTTCATATTTTAATAAGAACGTACCTTTGTCTTTTAAAATTAAAAATCATGTTATTTTATTGGTTATGAGAGTTTTTATTTTCTTCCGAATTTGACTGATAGCATAACTTAAATTAAAAAAAATATATTAATTGTTTTTAATCGTTAAAATTTAAGTTTAGTGTATTTTTTCAAATCTTCAAATTAACAATAATATACATATTTATATACGAAGATCATAATACGATTTAGTCATTAAATTCAGTTTATTATCTAATTTTTATTCGAAATTGATAAATGAAAATAAACTAGCTTACAAATCCTAATGAAACGAAAAAAAAAATAAACATCAGACTGTACAAAAAACTGTACAACAAATTTCTTTGCATGAAATATTATATATAAAAATTATTATTTTGTATGAAATATTATTTATAAAAATAATATTTCCTACAAAATAATTTGCATTTAAAATTTAACTTTTCAATAAATGATGCTTGACATTATCTGCAAAAATGTCTCCTTACGAGAAGAAAAACATTCCTTCTCAAATTTCTTTTGATATTGATTTACTAATTATTCATGTTGACGTAAATCGCATATGATTTCCTTGTAAACAAGAAAGAAGAGGCATGTGTCGAATGTAATAATAATATTTTTGTAGTTATTTATCTGTCTTATTTATTTTATGTGTTGCTTGTCATTTACATTCAATGCATAAACATGCTTTCCTAACAGATTTCTGTTTACTTTTATTACAAGAGTCTTTACGATCTTATAAGATTATAATGTGTATTTTTGTTTTCACTGATTATATTTAGTATTTTATCTGTAGTAGAAACATTTCCTCGTTTCATAATTTGTATTAAAGTTTGCTATACACACGCACACACACATACGCACACACGCATATATATACACACATACACACACACATATATATATATATATATATATACATAATTATCAAAATTTTGTTCACGTGTTCGAAAATCAAAATAAAAGATATTTTTTTCTTCGTGTTTCCTAATCTGAAATATTTTTAGCACTTTTATACTGAGAATCAAGCATTTTAGAAAAAGGTAATTTATATTAAACTGTAGAAAAAAGAGATACAATTATTCCAAAAAAATATTATATATATATATATATATATATATATATATATACATATAAACAGCAGGATATTTCATAAATATTTATATCAGTAGTATGTGGTGTATAAAATTTCAAAAAAAAAAAAAAAAAAAAAAAAAAAAAAAAGAAAGAAAAAAGTAGTTATTGAGAATTAGTTAATTTGAATTAAGCATAATGCTTTCCCATTTCATTTAATTTAAAAAGAAAATTTACATTCAAATGTAGAAAAAAGGGATACGATTATTCCAAAAAAAATTATATATATATATATACATAAATACATATAAACAGCAAGATATTTCATAAATATTTATATCAGTATGTGGTGCATAAAATTTTAAATAATCAAAAAAATATTTAAGTAGTTATTAAGAATTAGTTAATTTCAATTAAGCATGATTTTTTCCAATTTCATTTAGTTTTACTTGCATAATAAATAATAATAATAATAATCTCTATAAATAGAAAGTTTATAATTAAAGTAACTAAATATTATTATTTATCAATAAAACAGTGTAAATTCTAGCTAATAACTTTAATAAATATTCTATAGAAATTAACAAATAAATTGCGTAAATAAATTTTTATACCTATTAGGTTTTTTTTTTAATACTTTAAAATCCCATTTCACGAAAATATCACTCTCCCACAGTGATTTCAAATTTCATCGATATTAAAATTATTGTATTACAGGATAATGGTATATTTACTTTATTTACCTACAGTGTAAAACAAAACATTTTATTCCCATTCTCGATAGGTAATTCGATATAACTTCCAAAATAGCACAAATAATAGACAGAAGAGCTTATTATATATCTGTATATATATATAAATTACGTGTCACGATGTTTGTCCGGGGTAAACTCCTAAACTAAGGAACCGATTTTAATGAAATTTTGCACACTGTGTGCAGTTTGGTCCAACTTGAGAGATAGGATAGTTTTTATCTCAATTTATTGTCACAATATTGTTTTATTGCAATTATTTGTTAATTATAGACCTTTATTAAAGTTGCTCCAAAATATCTGTGAGTTCCATTAATTAAATTGTTGCCAAAAAAAAAAAAAAAAAAAAAAAAAAAAAAAAAAAAATACGAGTTCATTTTCTTTCGACATTAAAATAAATACATTTAATCAAACGTGAACGTTAAAAAATTATAAAAAGTTAAATTATGCATCTCACGAAAATTGACGTCATAATCAATTTAAAGATTTTATACACATTGATAAAGTGCTATCATAGATATAGTAATATATATAGATCTCTCATCCCCATGTTATCGTACAAAGATTTTTGATGCCGAAAAAAAAAAATAAATAAATAAAAGCTTTGGAAACAGCCATTAAGTGGTATTGAAAAAAAAAAAGAAAAGAAAGAAAGAAATATGAATTTGAAACTGTATCTGGAGTCTTCCATTCCCCTTTAGCAAAAAAATTATTGATAAATTTTATTTGCTAAAATATTAGTATGTATTCCCGTGTGTATTCACTCGGGGAAAGACGGCCATATTTTGGTAAAAACGTCGTCTTTTCCCAAATGAAAAGGAATAACTTTTTTCTCCCCAATGATCACTCTATTCTATATATGCTATACTATATCTATGAGTTCTATACGCAATCGAAGTGTGACTCACTGACCGTCTGTGCAGCCAAGAAAAAGATTTCCTATGTTAACTGCCCACTGGATTTTTTGTAAGAAATTATTAAAAATCGAGGAAATTTATTTCCCGATTTTAATCCTTATATTTGGGTATAGATATGTATTAGTTATCGCGGGTGTTAGATTGAATTATTTTGCTGTCAAATTGACAAAATTTTAATTTTAAATTTCAAAACTCTGTCGCCCTTGGCTTTTATTATTATTATTATTATTATTTGGCGATCAAAAGCGTAACACGAAAATATACATGCCAGATGTATACATTGAACGAAATGTAATATGTATTATTCAGTGTACGTATGTATGACATGTAATATGTATTGTACGAAATATTGTTTCATATTATTCATTACTCTTTTAATATAAGTTGTTAAAATAACCATGATTTTTTAAATGAATTAAATATTTTCGCCAGATAATTTGGCGATATTCTTTTTTTTTCGCCAAGGATGACAGAAATGAAATCTATTCCGCTGCAAAATATTAGTATCTTACATCAGATATTTTATTTAGACATTTGAAAACAAATTTGACTTCAAACTATGATAGAATATTTATCATTTTCCTTTTAATTAGTATATTATTAGTATATTAAAATTTAAAAGCATGGTATATAAAAAGTTTTTTTTTTTTTTTTATATCTTATAATTATTCTTATCTTAATCCTCAATGTTTCCCATCTTTATTAACTTGAATTTACTATTAAAATTTTAACATACTCAAAAGCTTCTCATCACTTCGTTAAAATACACTAAACTTTTCCAAAATCTTTTTCTATTTAAAATGATACATGTATTTACTTTAAATGTCCAATATTTCATAAGATTTCCAATTTTAAAGTTTTAAAATATTTATCAAATTTACTTATTTTTCTGGTTTAGCCTTATTGTTTTCCTTTTTATAACTACAGCTGTTGCCCTCTTTAAAATATTTAAAATGATGAAGTCATTTTATAGTAAAATTA
This sequence comes from Salticus scenicus, assembly GCA_963930645.1. Classification (NCBI taxonomy): domain Eukaryota; kingdom Metazoa; phylum Arthropoda; class Arachnida; order Araneae; family Salticidae; genus Salticus; species Salticus scenicus. Next base: position 138,663,089 of record OZ005648.1, read on the forward strand.
TCCATTATAGCATATATTATATTTCACTCCTCCATAAAAATTGATTTTAAAATCGTCTGTTTCTTTTATACTTTTATTTTAATAGAATTTTAATAGAATTTAATTTATATATTAGTCATTTTAGCAATTTTATCCAAAGTAGCATTAGAAATAATATATATCACTTCTCCATTAAAATTTATAGGACCCTACAATAAAATTAATTTGTGCTTAATATCAACACTACGAAAATTTTTATCAATCGCTTCCAAATTTTGACCTAAGTTTCAAATCTCAACCCTGTGGGTTTCTACATCGGCTACAACGTTTTCGTCTTTGTTCGTAAATAATAATTTGACTGTACTAAATAGTTTACAGCCGTATAATTCAACGTATAACTTAGTCACAGCAACGCGTGGCCGGGTCTGCTAGTATATATATATATATATATATATATATATATATAATTTTTATGTGAATAATTTCATATATATGTATATATATATATATATATATATATATATATATATATATTATCTTAATTTAATAAAAGTAATTTACTCTATTTTACTTTTTGTGATTCTCAACCTAGTCATTCGAAGTTTTGCATGCTTTTCTCCAAACCGAGCGTGGATACGTAACAGGATTCCATTGAGATATCACAACGGAAAGCACTCTTTTTTAGGGACCAAGGTTTGAGTGTAAACCTTGGTCCGTAAAGCAGAAAATTTGCGTCATTTTCTAAACAACAGCTTTAGTGTTAATAATTGAATTTTGAGTAATTCATAAAAAAAAAGAACTGTAGCCAAACTTTAATGTAGGCATAGTGATATGAGGTATGTTTTGATATCGTTAAAAAATTAGTCATTTAAAGCAAGAAGTTGTTTTGTTTTCAAAAATGAATTGTTCCTAAGATTAAACTACAAATAATAAAATTATTGCTGTAATGTTTTGTATACTAACAATAAATGTTATGTTATAGATATTTAAGTAGATGATAACACGACACATTAAATGTAACAAGAAAACATTTAACAAGCTTATTGTTCAATGCATTTTTAAACGATAAAATCTATTTGATACATTAAAATTAAATATTACTAAAAAAAATGATAATTACATATACTATGAGACAAGCAAATTAAATCTGAACACCACTTTGTATAGATGACAGTTTCAACACTATCACTTTTTTGTGAATTAAGATTTACAATGAAATAATAATAATAATTAAATAATAATAATAATAATAAAATCATGTTCGAACAAAACATATATAGAGATTTTATTTATAGTTTATTTGATCTTTTGTTCATTTTTATTTAAACATATCGCAGAAATTTATTTTTCTGCTGGAACGAGACTCGTAAAACGTTTTTGAACGAAAGTAATCATACATCTGCTATGATGTATTATAATTATTTCTATTTATAATTTACAAACTAATATCGTATAAAATAGTTTGAGAATTAATTAGATTTTTATGTCTCCTAAAATACACCTAGTATGCTATCATATCTAATTTAATTCCTAAGCAGTGTTAGTACAGTCGGTAACAAAAGTGTCCGAACACTACTAAAAATTCCTATGTAAAAAAAGTACACTTCATACGGTTTTGTTAAATAAATCCTTGTCGAATCCTTTTCTTACACTGACTAAGAATAGGATTCTATAAAGATTTATTTAACAAAACCGTATGGAGTGTACTTTTTTTCCATAGGAACTTTTGCTAGTGTTCGGACATTTTTGTTACCGACAGTACTTTTTTTTATTACCACTGTTTTGTAGAATTTTTTTAAAAGTGTAAATTACATTAAATAGAAAGAACATTACTTTTTAAAATAATCTTGTGTGGCACTCACACTTTTTTCTTTTACAATGCATTCCAATGCATTAAAAGACAGAATGCAAATTAAGACTATTACAAGTACTATATGTAAACATACGTTAAACATTATGCTATTATTTAATGTTAATTGTATTATAAAAAATACGCATAAACTTTATTGTTGTAAATTTTATTCATATTTAATGAAATAACTTTAATATATTCTGCTACTTTATCACTTGATTTCGATTTAAATAAATAAATAAATAAATAATAATTATCAATTCCATTTCAAAGACATTTTTATGTCGCCACATGAAAAATTGTTTAGGAAAGGCAGCAATTGAAATAAAATATCACATTTTGTTAAATTAAAAAGAAACCTAGTCTACACTTTGTTTAAAAAATACACAAACGGGTCAAGAGGTGTCTTCTCACTTAAAAGTTACAGTTTTCACAAAGTTCTATTCAGAACTTCTATATTTTAAACTCATCTTTATGTAAAAACTATATTTAATTACTTAACAAAATACAAAAGAATTATACAAATAATAATAATAATAAATAAATAAATAAATAAATGAATTATCGCAGAAATAATACTAAAACAGAAATAATAGCCACATAACAGATCTATTTTTATCTGAGTAGATAATTTTATGAAAAATAATCTGGTGTGTCACTTACACGACTGGCACTTACCCTTAAATTTAATACTATAAATTAAGGTTTGAGATTAAGAGGTAACATAAAGAGTATTGTTATATAAACCTATGTTAAAATAATTCAAATTAAGCTTCGGGAGAGTTTTATATGATTGATTTGTTCTGTATGAGGGGGAGGGGGGCCGGAGCCCCCCTCCCTCCTCCCAAAACACCCCGTTTCATTAATGCACCTACATTTATATGGAATTTAAACCTCTTCTGAAAATATAAGGTTTGCTTAAAATTATTCGGACAAGTTTCACACACAGCATTAGTTAGAACTCATTAGTCTTGATTAAACTTTTCCAGAAAATTTATATTATTTTTAAAATACAACTTTTGGATCTCATGAAATTATTCGTTTTTAAGTTACTCCAAGACACACAGACAAAGATCAAACGTTAAAAAACTTGACTTCGGTAATCAGAAAGCCTCAAATCGTGTAAATATGCAAAAAACAAGTGTTGAATATTTAGCTTAAATACATACATTATTTATCATATGTGTATGAGGAGTTCGTTTCTATTCTTGAGCAGCTTTCCTGGACATGGTAAAATATTATAGTAAAGCACTTCCACTAACAATAAAAAAGAACGTTATCGCTTAAATATTTGAAGCCCTCAATATCTTTTGAAGATTATGTACAAACAACACGGTGCACCTAAACATAATACTATAGTAATAATGCACAGCACAACCTGGAATACACTTTGACCAATTTTCAACTATTGTTGCACTATAATCTAGTCCTTTTGTGTAGCCCTGTAAAAAAACAGTGAATGATATCCTTGTCATATTCTGCATGAGACATGTTTTTACGCATATAAAAATATATATTAATTTCATTTGGTTTAGTGCAGTGTATAGACTTTAAACTCTACCTGCAATTCCCCCTATCGACGTAATGTATATAAATTCTCTTGGGTGTCTCTGTAGACGAACAATTTGCTTCAGTTCAACGAAAAACTTAGGCTGGCATCCCTATATGATAAATATTTGGAATACCAAGTTTGGACTTTCTGCTATTTTTTGTTTTTGAGGTATGCTGATAACAGACAGACGCACAGACAGACACACAGACATACAAACACAGACCAGCCGCTAAAAAACATGTTTTTCGTATTCATGGGACCTCAAAACGTGTAAATATAACAAAAATTCAATTTCGAAAATTTGACCCAAAAATAGTATGTCGCATGTATAACACGCGCCTATAAACAGTATATGTCGCATATAAACAGTATGTATGTTTTTACTTTCTCTACCTTATGGGTAAGAGAAAGTAAAAATGCAGTTTTGAAAATAGAAGATTTATTTCAGCAAGTACTATTTTAAATTTAAAACCATTAATAAATACAATATCATAGATCTAAGTCAAAATAAATTATATGTAATATAATACTTTTTTTAACTTATAGTTTTTAATTTAAATCATTTGAGTGGTCTAATCGTAATAACTAGCTTCTATACTTAGCTAATATAATTTAATTCATATTCAGTTACAGAGACTGTTAATTAAACTAAATATTTAAAAATTAAAAATTTTGTCAAAGACAGAATTTAGTTTAATACGAAAGACTATTAATTTCAATCTGTAAAATTAAATTTTTTTTTATTTATTTTTATCGCCTTTTTTGACCGTAAAACTCGGCCACGTACTTTTTAAAATAACTGAAATGAATTTTAACGAAGTTTTGCCACCTACATTTCAAACTTTAGTTAATTTTAAAAAATCTAATTGTGGTGTCGAAAAACTGTTTGCAACCATGGATTTAAAAAAAAAAATCGCCCGTTTCATTTGGTATCAAATTTGTAAAGATTTATATTTATAATTTATTTTTCTGTTACACAAAACTGGTTTACAAAAACTCTAGATTGAAACTAATAGTCCTTCGTCCTATTAAAAAAAAAAAAAAAAAAAAAAAAAAAAAAAAAAAAAAAACATGTTTTTCATACAAATAAAACAATAAAAAATCAAACAGAAAATTCAAGAAAAAATGAAATAAAATAATATAATAAATAAATAATAATAAACATTGTAAAATTCAAAATCGAAAATATTTTATGAGTTGTGTACCTGCATTGTCAAGGCTACAGTTCTGACAAGTTTTGTAGTTGTCCCATTCATAGCCTCATATTCAGAATTCACACAAATTAGGCATTTCTTTTTATTCGTATATATTTTAATTTAATACTACAATTTAGATAAATGTTTTGAACTTAACTTTGCGGTTTTAGGGGATTGTGAAAAAACATAAACAAATCCTAAAGTGAAATTCGTCTGAAGGAAATTTATTAAATACTTATACTAGTTTAGCATTAAGACACTTATGATTTATAACTTTTGATGCTAGTATAAAATCCTTTATTTAATGAAATAAGTTTTAAAGTAAATAATTTTATTTAAAAAATACTTTAAAACATTGTATCACGGAAAGATCTATAATGCACTTTCAATTATAGTTGCGTTACTTTATATTGTGATATATATATATATATATAGATAGATAGATAGATAGATAGATTAAAACCGATATTACTTTTACATATTATTACTTCCTTATACAAAGTATAAGGAAGTATAGTAATCCCGATTTGCGAAATGGATTTTGTATTTCACATTGCTCGAAAACGAATGATTGCTGAATGTTGGCAATTTATAAGTATGACTGTCATAATGTCTAGTTGTACACCTGCAAGCGTCGTCTTAACACGAGCTCTCGTTTTAGAGATATAAGCGAATTTACACGATTTTTCGTGACGTCTGTATGTATGTGTGTCTGTGTGTGTGTGTGTATGTCGCATAACTCAAAAACAGTTGGACGTAGAAAGTTGCGAATTGGTACATAGGTTTGTTCTAACATCTAGTTGTGCACCTCCCTTTTTGGACTTTGTACGATTTTCCGTTTTGGAGATATTTAGGAAAATTAGGTTCATAATGGCCAAAAATACATAGGTTTTGACTATAATGTTTCAAAAAACGGTAATAACTCAAAAACGGTTTGGACAAATCTTGCAATTTAACTGGCTTCCCGACTAGCTAGACATTTGAAACTTTCAGAAAAGCTCAGAACACGTTGACAATGCATTTTTTAAATATTTTTAGCCAACTGTTTCCGATACCTGCTGCCTTCAGCAGCGTTTATGTGATTCAACAGAAAATTTATTTAACTAACTTCCCGACTAGCTAGACATTTGAAACTTTCAGAATAGATCAGAACATGGTAAAAATGCATTTTTTAAATATTTATTGCCAATTGTTTAGGGTCCCTGCTGCGTTCGGCATCGTTACCAGTACAAATATTGCAATCGATTTTCAACTAACTTCCCGACTAGCTAGACATTTAAAACTTCCAGAAAAGCTCAGAACACGGTAACAATGCATTTTAAAAATATTTTTAGCCGATTGTTTCGAGTCATTGCTGCCTTCGGCAGCGTTTATATGGTTCAACAGAAAATTTATTTAACTAACTTCCTGACTAGCTAGACATTTGAAACTTTCAGAATAGTTCAGAACACGGTGAAAATGCAATTTTTAATACTTTTAGCCAATTGTTTTATTGTCTCTGCTGCCTTCGTCAGCGTTACCAGTACAAATCTTGTAATCGGTTTTTAACTAACTTTCAGAAAAGCTCAGAACACGGTGATAACTCATTTTTTAAATATTTTTAGCAAACTGTTTCGGGGCCAGTGTCAATGTTTTTTGACATTATGTATATTTCTAAATGTGTATAAGGAAGTCATGTGGTGCCCACATCATATTTTTTTATAATAGATTCCTGTGTATACAAGTTTGTGTTAATCTATGTCTGATTCATAGGAGCTTTTTCTTTCTTTTTCCTTTTTTTTTTTTTTTTTTAAGTATATTTTATTCTAGGGCAGTCTAAAAGACAGTAATACAGTGATTTGTAGTTTCATGCATCAGCATTTAGATTTTGTGTGATGTTTATGGTTTAAAATAAATTTCTGTTGAACAAAATATTTTAGAGTTGTATTTTTTTTAAGTTGTTTTAGAAGAGAGTGTATTTTTATCTAAAATGCATTATTTATTTGTAAATTTTATATTTAAATTTAAATATGTTTTATCTTTTAGGCTTAGCTACCATATAAACAAACTAATATTACTAGACAAAACGGATATTTATGATTAAAAAAAAAAAAAAAAAAAAAAAAAAAAAATGTACGTAAAGGTATGAAGCTTAGAAAAAAAATCATAAAAAGATACATTTCCTAGTTATATTAAAACACGTTTGTTTAATTAAAAATTAATATCATATGTAGTGAAACGGGAAATAATTTTGGACAAGTTATGTATGTAGATAAAATAAAGAAATAATGCTCAGAAATGATGAACTTTGGGAATGTCGTTGAACAAAATATGTGAAATCCGCATGATTTTCTTCATGCTGAAAAAATTCAATGAGTAATAGGTTATAAATATTATAATTTATTTTATTATTATTATTATTTTAAATGATGAAATTTTTGAATAATAAATCAAATAATAATAATAATAATATATCCATATTTAATAATATATATATATATATATATTAAATATTACATATTACATATAAAACACAGTAGTAACGTTATTTTCAATTATCAAATGCTATCATTTTGCTACATTTATTTTCTATATATAATTTAATAAAGAGTAGCTTCTAGTTTTATCAGTTATTATTTTTAAGGTTGATATGCATTAATAATTTTAAAAAAAAATGAGAAATTCAAAAATATAATTATAGAAGAATAGTTACGTGGGGTATTATTTGTAAAGTATTAAAAATAATAATAATACTGACATATTTAAATTATTCAAATAAGAAAGAAAAATATTTCAAAACACAGATAATAGTGTTTGAGACATCTGTTATATGCAAATGAAATATGTCTTGAGGTCTTTAAAAACAAACAGCGAATTTAATTTAATTTCATTTTAAAGAGAAAACGTATTACTTTACCGAACAGCGAATTTAGTGATTTCTTCGTAAATGACAATATTTTTGAAAGCTCTTATCATGGAAGGAATTGTGAGGAAAATTGTCTTGAAACTTAAAGGTATTAGCATATATCTAATTACAATGAATGTCAGTTTCACAAACATCCTTACACTTCATTTATAAAACTGAACAAATACATTTGCTCGCAAATACGCTTGTTTTTATCTTTAAAGTAAATAACGAAAACGGAGTGGATTTGTTTTAGAGAAAATTAAAATTCAACTTCAAAAGAAATCCTTGAATAACTTAACTCTGCATTTGCCGTATGACTTGTTATTTCTAAATATGAAAATAATAAGAGAGGGTTTAAGTACGAAAGTAAATTTTCCGCTTTAAATTAAAAAGTGGATATGGAGATTTTTAAATGTAAAATTTTAACACAGCGAAATTATTTATTTAAAATGATAATTTTCTGAATAAGTACGTTTTTCGCTTTCCATTTATTTAAGAGTGTGTAACTCATGTTTGAAAAAGCACTATTTTCTATGATAACATAAATTAATTAAGTATTTTATTCAACTTAAATCTGGAAGGATACATTTTGTAAGTGCATGTAGTCCGTTTTTATAGAAAAAAAAACATGTAAATTGAATTATGTTATTTTTTTCTTATGCAAGTAATTTAAGGAAGAAAGACACGTCTGAAAACTTGACGACTCCACCAGCAGAATTATAAATTGTACTTGCATTAATAATTAATAATAGGATTTATTTACATTTAATTTTTAAATTATTTTTAATTTTTAATTTTTATTATTTATTTATTCTTTTAATTTAACTTATTTTTATTTATATTTTTAAATTAATCTGTCCTTGAAATTATTCTGCCCTTCAAAGAAAAAAAATAAATAAATTGAAAATAATGATGTAATATAAATTAGACATGTAATACACATGTAAATATACATGTAATATAAATTATACTAGGATACTAGTATTATTTCTTTATGTGTAATTAATAATTACCTGTCTAAGCAACATTCATCGAGAAAAATATTATATGAAATTTGTTCTCAGCAAGTATTTTATAAAACAAACATTATTACTTTAAAAATATTTTATTAGAAAAAGAAAAAGAAAAGAAATAAAGAAAAGAAAAGAAAAGAAGGGGAAAAAAAGCGCCAAAAGTTTCGACAAAATTTTCCCCTTTTCATTTCATTGAATAATAGTTATGCTGAAACCACTATTAAGTGTTCATACATGATGAATACCTTTCTACTAGCTGTCACTCTTAAATAATTTATCTTTAAATGAACTCCATAAAAAACTGCTTAATAAATATTTCCCATGTTTAGATGATACATGCTATATTTTCAAATAACTGTTTTAAAAATTTTCATTTAATGTAGAAAATGCTACTAATAAAAAATTCACAGCTCAAAAAAAAAAAAAAAAAAAAAAAAAAAAGAATTATTAGGATGTGAATTGTTTTTTGGCTGATTTCTTTAGAAATCGACCTTCTGTAATCACTCCGTTTATCTATCAATTTATATATATAATGAAAAAATTTTCATCAAGATAACTACCAAAATAATACACCAAATCGAGCCAAATTTGGACCGAGAACTTATCTTACGGTAAATATCTTGGATGCGTGCATTAACCATGTTTCTTCGCCTTTTTGTTTTTAAATGACAGCCCCTTGAAAATTTCAACTCCACATTGTCAAAAACGTACTTAAGGCCGGATTTGCTTGAATTTTGATGTAAATATAGACCACATAAGGGTCTCAAAGAAGTTTATTAAGGAATTTTATCCGCCATTTTTAGCAAAGTGGCGGAAATCTTAAATTACACGGGACCACTTGAAATAAGCTACCACTTCAAAATTTATTATCACGATAACTTCCGAAATAATATTTCAAATCGAACCAAATTTGGACAGTGAACTTATTTTATAAATATCTTGAATGCGTTTGTTAACCAAGTTGCTCCGTCATATTCTTACCACCTGAAAATTTCAAATTTACATTGTAAAAAGCGTATTCCGAATTTGTTTGAATTTTTATGTATACCTAGACCATACCAACAGCACCACTGGGTTTCAACCAAGTTTATTAGGAACTTTATTTGCAATTTTTCACAAATTTGCAGTTATCTTAAACTAAGCGGAGTCATTTGAAATCAGGCTACCACTTGAAATTTTATAATCACGATAACTCCCGAAATAATACTCCAAATCGAACCAAAATTGGACAACGAATTTATCTTATATATTTTGAAAGATTTTGTTAACCAAGTTGCTCCAACATTTTATTTTCAAGTGGAGGCCACTTGAAAATTTCAAATTCACATTGTAAAAAGCGTATTTAATACCGCATTTGCTTGACTTTTAATGTATACATAGACCATGTAAGGGTCTCAACTAAGTTTATTAATGAACTTTATCCACCATTTTTAACAAAGTGAGATGTTTTAAACTAAGCGAGAACACTTAAAATCAGGCTACCATTGGAAAATTTATAATCAAAATAACTTCTTAATTTCTGATTCATTTCGGACCAAAGTTGGACAGTGCGCTTAATTTTTTAACACTTTTGAAATTCTGAATTAATTCGTAAAGAATTTGCACAATAGACTTATCTCAGAAATGCATTTGATATATTTGTTTGCCGATTTGGACCACCATCATATTTCCAAGTGCCAGCTGCTTGAAAACTTGAAATTCACAAAAAATATTTATGAACCGATTTTCTTAATATTGTATATGTACGAAGCCCATCAGTATTTCTACCAGCTCCTTTAATAATTTGTAGCCGCCATTTTGTTTCAAATTGGTGGCTTATTCATAAGAAAAAAAAAATCCGTCTACCCTTAGGATTTTTTTTTTTTTTTTTTTTTATGGTATAAAATTATTTTTATTTATATATATATATATATATATATATATATATATATATATATATATATATTTTACTCATTTAAACAAATTGACCTCTAAAAAAGAGATAAATAAGCTCATGACCATTAATATATATATATATATATATATATATATTTTATGCTATTATAGTTGTTAAAAATTTGTTTTCACCTACGCAATCTGAAAAGGAACAGAAAGAATATAACACAAGTGATGTGTTTCTTAGAGTCTTTTTCAATAAAGATAAATAAGAAATGCAAAATGCAAAAATGCAAAATATTGATATATAAATTTTTAATTTTACCTTTCCGATTTTACGTAAAACATCTATAAAATGAAATAAATTAGGTTTTGAATAATTTATAACTAAAAAAAAAAAAAAAAGAAAGAAATTTAATATTCATAGCTGAGCTGAAATTTTGAAAAGTTCTTCCTGAAATAAAAATCGTCTAGAGCTTTGAATTTTTTTTTTTTTTTTTTTTTTTTTTTTTGCATATGAAATTCTTTAAAATGTTACGTTCTTGCAGATATTCAAATATTTATTAGATTATTTCGCATGGAGATGTTAAACATTTTAAGTGAGAAAAAATATACTATTTCAGTATTTTCAGTGCATGAAAATTTATTTTAAAAACAAAATACATGTAGAACGTTTTAAAATATCGATTAAGGAAATGAAACATTTTGCTCATGGGATAAAAATAAAATGCATTTTATGTAAGTAATTAGATGTTTTACTTAAAATTTGTTTATTTACTAAATAAAGGTTTCATAATACTATCAAACTGTTGCCAATTAAGTAATATTTAAAATAGATAGCATTTTGTTTTGAATTAAATTTATTGAAATTAGTTCTTTTTTCTTCGTAATAGTTAATGTTAGAATTTTAGAAGACTTAACAGAGAGAAGTAGGTTATTCACATAAAAAAAAAAATAATAATAAAAATAAATAAATAAATCTTTGTAAGAAAAATTCATAAATTAAAATTTTAAAAGTACGATTTTTTTTTTTTTTTTTTTTTTTTAATGTATTAAAAACTCCAATTCAGCGGATGTAGATAATATACATGAATGTAAAACTGCAGCTCAAATTGATGGTAGGAAGTGGGTTACAAAGCGAAAAGAAATTTGGAATTTGAGTTGGGGGCTGAGCCATTCAGGCCCAGACTAAATCATAAATGGTTACTACACGGGCATGAAGTCTTGTTGGAACTATACATGTATGTAAATTTTTAACTCAATCAGACGAGGGGAATAGGTAAAATTCGGAATATATATATATATATACGGAAAATGGCTATCCGTGGTTTCCAGACCACATTCCCCAGCGCTTGATTTTACTAGAACTTGTATTGTCATTGGCGTTATTCATGCAAGTTTTCAGATCAATCAAATTGTAAGAAGTGGGTGGAAATTGAATTCATAGATTTTTCCACCACCACACATAAGTAAACAATATTCCAATTAAAACAAGTAGGTAAAAAACAACTACTTTTATTTAAAACAACTGACAATTTTATTTAAAAAAAAATAATAAGAAGAACTTGTATTTGACAACTGGTCCTTAGTTTAGTTAGTTATGTAAAAAAAAAAAATAATAAAAAAGGATGTATATTATATATATATTTTGTTACGCAGACTGAGAAAAAATTCTGCGCCTTTCATCCAGTAGCTAAATTGTGGCTCTAATAAATATAGTCCCATGTCGTACTTACAAATTCTAGTTCCCTGTGCTTGTGTGGTCTAACAATTAAAATTCTAGAGCGTTTTCCTATATTACCGTGGTCAAACGTACAGTTCCCGCCGCTTATTAAAATCGCATTCGTTTTGAGCCAAAGTGATTTTATTAAGCGACTGATTTTTATATCCGACGAACGTTCCTGCCCTTAAGAAAAAAGTTATTACTTTACTGAATTTGGAAAGAAACTTCAAAAAGTAACGAATAATATAATAAGTAAACAATATTAATTAATTTTTGGTAGATAATTAACTAATTGTCTCTTCGATATAAATAAATTCAACGCATTGTAAGTTCCCGTGCACTTTCGTTAGAGGAAAATCATGATTACTTTACCAAAAGTTCACGCTGTTCTTATAAATTTAAAATCTTTTCGTTTAAACCTCATGAATTATAGTAATTTCAAAATAAGAACTAGAAATATCCTTCTAATCATTAGAAGAAAAAAAATCATTTCAAATCAAACTTGCATTTTATTACTGCGCTTTGAAAAATACATTCCTTGAAATTTTTACGGAGATAAGTTGCGGGGCGTGTTTAATTTGTAACTGTGCTGCAAGTGTAAAATCTTGAACAATGAGCGATAATGGAGGGTTTGTTGTGCTTTAATTTCTTTTCCTATTAATAATAATAACTAGCAGGCTTTGCCCGCTTCGCTGGTCGTTATATTGAAATGAATCCCCAAAACAGCATATCATTGATAATAATAAAATATCTTAAAAAAAAAAAAAATCATTGAAATCCGTCAAAATCTAATTTTAAGTTGCCCAATGCCTTCGGCAGTCCCTTACCTGCTTTTTACTCCCCCTCCCTAGCACGTCAATTACATTCTACAGAAAAGAACGTTTAGCTTAATTTTGGATAGCCCTGTATATTTTCAATAAACTATGTGCACATCAGATTGTGCATTTATATTTAGTCTTATATGAAAAACACCTAACACAAAATGAAATACACTTTCAGCATTTTCCAAGTATATCCGAGATAGACAAACCGACGCGCACAGACCAACCGCTAAAAATATTTTTCGTTTCAGGAGACCTCAAAACATGTAAACATAACACAACTTTATTTCGAAACTGTCTATCAGTTTCGAAAGCATACCCTCTCGGAACTGGTGGAGCTAATAAAATCTTAAAAAAAAAAAAAAAAAAAAAAAAAAAAAACTTCGTGCGAGAGAAAACTTATACTCAAGAAATCCTTAATTTTAAAAATTTAAATCTTAATGGTTATTTATTTATTTTTTGTGACGGATAATAATAACAATGTAAAAAAAAAAAAAAAAAATAGTGTGCATAAATGATATTTTTGGCTACTGTGAATATATTTTTGAGTATATTAACCGGCGATGCTTATTTATTAAACGGCTGCATAAAAAGTAGTTTGTATTGATTTGATCCCGGTCCTTGCGATTTGATCAGATTAAGCGGCTGATTTTATTAACCAGTGATTTTATTAAGCAGCGGTTACTGTATTTAAAAATCTCTACAAATAAATGCGAATACATGAGGCGAGTTTTTAACCGACTTCAAAAAAAGAAGGAAGGTTCTCAATTCAAACCGTATGTTTTTTTTATGTTTGTTAGCTCATAACTTCTGAACGGATGCTCCGATTTTGATACTTTTTGTTTTGTTGAAAAGGTCTCGGTCTGCAATAGGTCCCATTGTAATATCTTTACGATCTAAAGAAAATACAGGGTGCCCAAAAAAATCAGTCCCAACTCTTTTAACTGCTAAACGGCTGCAGCTATAGTGATAAAAATGGTATGTAAGTATAGTAAAGTGGCCCTGCAGTACAAGATTAAACCGCTTGCTGCGCCACCTGGTGGAAAATAGTGGAGTTAGTGTTCCTATCTCGAAAACGGTTCTAGAGAAAAAAAGTGAATTAGAAAGTTGAAGATTATCATCGATTTAGTACAAAAAGATAGTTTAGACATTCATGCTAGCGTTTCTATCTCGGAAACGGTTCAAGACAGGGGAAAAAAGTGAATTATAAAATTACCGAGCATCATCGATTTAGTACGAAAAGATAGTTTTGACATTGATGCTAAAAGTACAAGGCTAAAAACGTGCCTTTTTTTGTTCGCAATTTCTTACACTATACACACTTTAGCTACATTGCTCACGTAGTAGCGTAGCTGGTGAGACATACGCTATATAGTTCAAAATATGGTTCCTTGATACTTTTTGCTCTGTTGTAGAGATCTTGGTCTGAAGTAGGTCCCATTATAACATCTTAACAATCTAAAGAAAATAAAGCGCCATCTGGTGAAAAACAGCGGCATTAGCGCTCCTATCACAAAAACGGTTCAAGATGGGAGAAAAGTTAATTACGAAGTTGTAGAGTGTCATCGATTTACTACGAAAAGACAGTTTTTAGACATTATTGCTAAAAGTAGAACGCTTAAAACGTGCAATTGTTTGTCCGCAATTTCCTACACTGTGCACACTTGAACTACGTTGCACGCTTTACAGCGTAGCGGATGACACGTATACTCTGTGGTTCAAAGTACTGTTACTGTAAGCGGTCACATCGATTAGCGCAAAGTCGTTTTCAACCAACTTCAGAAAGGAGGGTGTTCTTAATTCTTGCTATGTGTTGTTGTTGGTGTTTGTAAGCTTATAACTTCATAAGAAATGCTCTAATTAACCGACTTCAAAAAGGAGGAGGTTCTCATTTCAAAGCGTATGTTTTTTTGTTTTTGTTTTTGTTTGTTAGCTCATAACTTCTGAACGGATGATCCGATTTTGATACTTTTTGTTTTATTTTAACGATCTTGGTCTGAAATAGGTCCCATTGTAAGATCTTTACGATCAAAAGAAAATACAGGGTGCCCAAAAAAGTCAGTCCCGACTCTTTTAACTGCTCAACAGCTGCAGCTATAGTCATAAATGTGGTATGTAGGTACAGTAAAGTGGACATGTGCTACGCGATTCAACCGCCTAAAGCGCCACCTGGTGGAAAAGAGTGGAGTTTGCGATCCTATCTCGGAAACGTTTCAAGACAAGGGAAAAAAGTGAATTATAAAATTGCAGAGCATCATCGATGTAGTACGCAAAGATAGTTTAGACATTAATGCTAAAAACAGAACGCTTAAAACGTGCATTTGTTTGTTCACAATTTCCTATTTTGTGCACACTTGAAAAACATTGCATATATTGTAGCGTAGCGGGTGACATTTATGCTATGTAAAATTCAAAGTATGGTTATTGTAAGCGGTCACATCGATTAACGCATATGCGTTTTAAGCCGACTTCATAAAGGAAGAGGTTCTCAATACAAACCATGTTTCTCGTTGTTGTTGTTGAAATTTGTTAGCTCATAACTTCGTAAGAGATGATTTGATTTTAATACTTTTTTTGTTGTCGTAATGATCTTTGCCTGAAATAAGTTTCATTAGGATTTCATTAAGATATAAACAAATTACAGGATACTCACAAAAGTCTGTTCTCACTCTAACTGCTGAATGCAAGCAGCTCACTGGTAAAAGCAGTGTGTAAGTATCGATGTTGAAACTTCTGTCCATCAGCTGCAATGCATATTTTGCTCTTTGTTTGAACTTTACGCTGCGCAATTTCCAGCGCAGCGGGTGACACGTATTTACTGTAAAGTTCAATATATATGCCTAACATAATTTTCGGTTACGAATACAGCGTAACCTTTCTTTACATTTCTAAAGACTTTTTAATTTAACGAATGTTCGTTCAATAGATAGTTTTTTAGTCATATCCGATAAAGGCAAGAAAAGTGACACAATTTAAAAATGCAGCATTTGAGAAAAATCAACTTAAAAATAACTTGACTAGAATAAAACTGGCACAACTGTCTCTCGAGTGGATAACTTTCTAGATGGAGATGTAACTTTTTTGTTCACATTGGGTGCATTTAATGTATTTTTCAGTGACATAAACCATTTTTTGAGTAATGTCACTTTTCTTGGACGTTGTGATTTGTGAAACTTCCGTCGAACGTCTTCTGATGCTCTGCTATATAAATAAGTTTTCACTGAAAAGAGAAAAATAAAATCTTTTTGTAAAAAAATAGAACCGACTCCAAAAGGGAACTACTATTCAAACAACTAAAAATGAAAGAAAATTGGCAGAAAATGGAACTGTAGATTGCGCCTAAAAGTATAAAATAATTTCCTTCGCCAAACAACCTATAACACTACAATTAATCATAACTTTTGAAGTCGGCGCAAAATTAAATAAAAATTGATACCTTTATTCAATACAAAAATCAAATCCTATTCAAAATACACGTCTCACATTGTTACCTGCAAAACGCAGCCGAAAACTACTTTGATTCAAGAAATCAAATAAGATTTCGTAAGCAGCAAAAGTTGGCGAAGATGCTGGAATCTGACGTCCTTGGTGAACGAAAAATCGCAAAATTATCTGGCAAACATATTTATTTTCTTTGGGATATCATGATTATTTTAATAAGGTATATCAAGAGAGTAATCAAGAATATGAAACAACACATCGTACAATATATATTATGAAAATATACATATTGCGTGTATATTTTTGCCTTACGTTTTTATCGCCAAATTCAAAAGCCATCAAGGATGATCTAACTTCGTAGAAACATAAATACCGCATTGTGACAAATGTTCACTGTTCTATGTAGATGCTACTAATGGACCAATTGTATACAGTGATAAAATAATAAAGGAAACCTGAAAATGGATCATTCGAGACAACAGCATTTGTTGCTACTGATCTAAAGACAAACCTTTAAAAACTAATTAAATTTTATTTAATTTTGCGCCGACTTCAAAAGTTATGATTAATTGTAGTGTTATAGGTTGTTTGGCGAAGGAAATTATTTTATACTTTTAGGCGCAATCTACAGTTCCATTTTCTGCCAATTTTCTTTCATTTTTAGTTGTTTGAATAGTAGTTCCCTTTTGGAGTCGGTTCTATTTTTTTACAAAAAGATTTTATAATAGCTATAATCTTTGTTTTTGACTGAATTCTAGAAAAATCAAATGATAATTTCTCGCAGTACAAAGGATTCATGTTATCTATATAAATAAAGAGAAGTGTCTGTGTGTCTATGTGTGTATCTGTCTGCGCTCTGGTGCTCACACTACTAATCGCAGAGCCTCCAAATTTGGCGTATAGGTATCTGGGACCGTGCAAGTGTGCAACTCATCGACATTTTTTCAAATTTCGAATTTGAATTTTTTTAATTAATGTTTTTTCGATTTTAAATATTGGCTTCAATGTTTCATTTTTCAGAAATTTCTTTCGTTTCAAAAGTCTTAGCAACGGTTTATCTTAGCAACGGCTATTAAACTATTTATTTATCTTATACTATTAAGTGAGCAATATTTGTATATTTCACTGATCTCGAAAACGGTAGCTCGGACAGTCACGAGATTTAACACAAAGGTGCCCCCCGAAGGGTCATTGTGCACATCGAAGACATATTTTCGAATTTTTGATCAATTTTTTCTTAATTAATTAAAATGTAAAAATAATAACCTTCTAATTTCTGATAAAAAAGCCATTTAAATTTTAACATTTTATCCATAATTTAATCGTTGCCAATTTTTTTTTCGACAAAATAATAATAATAATAATAATAATAAAAAAAAAAAAAAAAAAAAAAAAAAACGTACATTTATTTAAAATGAGGAAAATAAATCAGAAAGATTAGAAAATAAATTAGAAATATCACTCGCATCGTTACAAATAAAATACCAAATGAAAGGGAAAATTTTTGTAAATCCGATGCATTAAACAGCTTATCAATCGGATGATTAGTTTTTTCTTAATTAATTAAAATGTGAAAATAATAACCTTCTAATTTCTGATAAATAAGTCATTTAAATTTTAAAATTTTATCCATAATTTAATTGTTGCCATTTTTTTTCGACAAAATAATAATAATAATAATAATAATAATAATAATAATAAACTTACATTTATTTAAAATGAGGAAAATAAATCAGAAAGATAAGAAAATAAATTAGAAATATCAGTCGCATCGTTACAAATAAGATAGCAAATGAAAGGGAAAATTTTTGTAAATCCGATGCATTAAACAGCTTATCAATCGGACAATTAGATTTTTTAAAATTAACTAAAGTATGAATTTTAGGTGGCAACAGCAGAAGATTGGATGGAAACCGTTAGGAAAAAAAAAAACTAAAAATCTGCTTCACATTAAGTCACATGATTTTTAAGTGTGATTAAAAATTGCAGTTTTCAAATTCTTTTAAATTTTCTCTCACGAACACAAAAATATAATATACAGCCTGTACCCCACAAGATCAAATTGCATTTCAAATTTCATCAATTATATTGGTTAATAAACAAAAGTTATTATTATTATTATTATTCTTTTTTCAAATCAAGTTTTATTCTATCTTTGAAAAGAATTATGTGATCATAGATATAATAATATTATAGATCTATCATCCCCATATTATCGTGCAAAGATTTTTGATGCCGAAAAAAAAGCTTTGGAATCAGCCATTAAGTGGTATTGAAGGAAAAAAGGAAAAAAAGAAGAATGAATTTGAAACTATATCTGGAGCTTTTCATTCACCTTTAGTAAATAAATTATTCATGAATTTTATTTGCTAAGACATTCGTGTGTATTCCCGTGTGTATTCACTCGGGAAAAGACTGCCATATTTTGGTAGAATCGCCGTCTTTTCCCGAGTGAAAAGGAATCACTTTTTCTCCCCAAAGAAAAATCTATATATTATTACTATATCTATGTATGTGACAGGATACATTAAAAATTTGGGTTTTTAAAGTTTTTTTAAAAATAGATTATTTAAACTCTATGAACCATATTTTTATTTTATCAGTTTCATTAACAGATCCTGCTGGGCGATTTTTAAAATTTTTGTGTTGAAGTACACCGAACGTTTTTCGACAAGAAATTTAATATAGCAACAGCCATTTTAATCTAAGTAGCGCATGAAATATATAAAAACATAAATGATTTAATTTTACACAAAATTTACAGAATAAATGCAGTTTTAAAGATAGGAAATTTATTTCAACAAGCACTATTTTAAACCTAAAAACCATTAAAAATATAAACAGAAAAATATAAACAGGATTCTTATGTATGAACAAAAAAGAGTCTGGTAAAATTATTAGCAAAATAGTCTTCCCCTTTTCATACACACAAAAAAAAAAAAAAAAAAAAAAAAAAAAAAAAATCCATAGCAAATATGGCGACAAAAATTCAAAAGCCGCCAGTGGAGTAACATAATAAAGTTGTGCAACACGATAATGTTTACCTATTTATTTATTTTTTTATATAATAATCATAATGCTAATTTATCATACAAACAAATGAGCCTCTGTGTGTTACTGCACTTGCACGCTGTCGAACAGAAATATTTGAAAAATTCAAATTAATATTTAAATAAAAATATGTTTCATGGGAAATATATATAACCATAAAAAGATTAGTTGTCTAAAATATGGCCGAAATAGCGCTCATAGCATATTGTTACAAGGTATTAAGTCTTATTGTTACAATGGATTGAGTTTAAATTGGTGACAAAAATTCAAAAGCCGCCAAAGAGAATTATATTAAGGCTGTACTATCAGGTTTACAACCCATGAATTATATATAAACACAAAAAATTAATTGTCTCATGCGACAGACGTAGCCGGTCACAGCATATTGTAATATTTGGCGTGAAATTGCTGTCATTTAATGGTTGATTGGATAAACAAAATAAACATATGAAATAACGTAAAAGCAAATATTATGTTGTCTAAACCCAGTTACATTTGAGTCCAGTCCGAGTTACATGTGAACAACACGTATAGTGTTGTTCACATGTAACTGGGATTCATATATAAAAGGGAAACTCCAATTTTTTCGATACTATCTATTTCGAAACTGTTATATAATATACACCTAAATGGAAGCTCATTGGTAAACTATTGTCGCAGGTAATACGGGCAAGCGCCCGAGTTGCAGTGGATGAGCAAATCGCTGCCGAATGCAGCAGGGACCTGGAGCGAACTTTTGAACAATTTCAGTAATTTATTTTATTTTATTTTTATAAAGCTATATAGAAAAGAGTTTCCTTTAAATTTAGTGACCAGCGAAGCGGGCAAAGCCTGCTAGTTTAAATTCATTTGAGGAAGAAATTATTTTTATTATATTTATTGAAATCAAATAGTTCTACGCATACAGTAGAAAAAATTAAACATTTTAGATTTTGGCATATAGGTACTTGGGAGGGACCCTGCAGGTGTTCACCTCATCGAGATGTTTTCGAATTTCAAATTTGAGTTTTTTAAATTAATGTTTTTCCGATTTTAAATATTGGCTTCTTTGTTTTATTTTTCATAGATTTATTCTTTTGCTTCAATCGTCTGCGTATCTTAGCAACGGTTATTACGCAACTTATTTTTATTTAATACATTCATTTGAAGGCGATTTTTTTTTTCTTAATTTGTTATATTTATTGAAAATAAAATCGTAATGCAGTAGAAAAAAAATAAGTAAAATTAGTTCTAAATTCAAAAACATATTATAGTAGAACAACTTCCTATTTTTCATTAATTATTTCCTTTAAAAGAAAAAAAAAATATTCATTTTTTTTTTTTTTTATTTGCAGTATTTATCGGGAAAAATGGTTGTTTATACATGGTAAAAATGATTAAAATTTATATATATATACATATTTATATTGATTAATCTACTTTTTATTTTATTTTATTTTATTACATTGGTCGGAATCAAATCGTAATATAGTGTAAATAGCATGGGCTTTATAAAATACATGGTTCAATACTAAAATATTTAATAGATGCTGAGATACAGTCATCTTTAAAATCGTAGTTCTTAAATAGTAGCAGATCCCCCTGTCGTCGATAAATATCCAGATTGAAGTGCCCGGGAAAGATCTTTCTGCAGGCATGGGAAACCTAGACCTGAGGCAGTGCGGGCAGGAAAAGAGCTGCCATAGATAGCGGGTACCCAAAGCAAGGTTTGAAGCAATTTCAGTTTCTTTTTTTTTTTTTTTTTTTTCTTTTTTTTTTTTAAGTTTTTTTCTATAATGTGGTGTAAAAAAATAAATATTAATTCAATTCTTTCGAAAATTCATTGGAATATAGTGACCAGCGAAGCGGGCGTAGCTTGCTAATTTGTAATATTTATAATATTGTTTCAATATGTAGAGAAGTGTAGACTATAAATTCTCGTTTATTTCACCTATTCAGGTTATTTGTTTACTTTATACGCATAGCTTATATTTTTATATTTGTAGTTTGTGGATTTAGAAAATGACTATTTTTTCGTTCTAGTTGAATGAGATATATACATATATTTTCTCTCAGTCAGGTGTTTAGCTTTTCAATCAAACTTAAAAAAAGAATTGTTTTCTTTTCGAAAATTAATAAGTGAACTTACTGTTGTTAAACGTTTTAGCATTCGATGACGAACAATTTTTGGTCACAATGTGGGATGTTTTGCTTTGAGAAATGTCGCCGGTCATCTCTGTTTTCTTTTAAATTACATCTCGGGATTAATTTTAACAAAATGTATGATAAGATAATCTATATAATGAAAGTGTCTGCGTGTATATATGTGTTGTGTGTTGTGTATGTGTGTCTGCGCTCTGGTGCTCTCACAACCGATCGCACAGCTAGAACACTTGGGAGGTGGATACCTAGGACACTATAGGTGTGCATCTCATCGAGTTTTTTTCGAATTTCAAATTTAAATTTTAAATATTGGCTTTTATGTTTCATTTTTCATAAATTTATTCTCTCATTGTAATCGTCTGCGTATCTTAGCAACGGTAATTACTCTACAGACTTTTTATTTAATTTATTCAGTTGAAGGCAAAATCTTTTCTTTTTCTTCTTTAATTTATTATATTTATTGAAATTCAAATGGTAATGCAGTAGAAAATATTAAGTATATTAAATTTAAAATTTAAAAAGCGTATTTATAACAGTTATCTTTATGTATAATTTTTATAGTATAACAACTTTTTATTTTTCATTTCTTTAATTATTTCCCTTGAAAGGGAAGCATTTTTCTTTAATGTATACTATTTATCGGAATATTGACAGTGTGTACTAGAAATAATTAAACATTAAATTTTAAGTTTAATTAAAATTTATTTCCCTTTCATTTATTTAATTCCTATTCAAACGAAATCTATTTTTTCTTTTGTTTGTTATATTGGTCGTAACCATATGGTAAAATAGTATAGACAGCAAGAGCTAAAGAATACATGCTTCAAAAACTAAAATATTTAATAGATGCTGAGATACAATTATCTTTAAAATCGTACTTCTTAAATAATAGCAGAGCCACCTCTTGTCGATAAATATCCAGCTTAAAGTGCCCGGGAAAGACCTTCTCTTTAGGCAGTGGGAACCTGGACCTGATGCAGTGCGGGCGGAAAAGGAGAAGCCGCAGACAGCGGTTACCCGAAACGAGGATTAGAACATTTCAATGTTTTATTTATTTATTTATTTATTTTTTAATGCGATATAAAAAAAAATAGTAATTCAATTCTTTTGAAAATCCATTTATATATAGTAACCAGCAAAGCGGGCGTAGCCTGCTAGTAAATAATATTAATAACAAAATATTTTATAACCTTTAACGTTAAAATTAGTCTTAATATATATATCTTTTTTTCATTTTAACTAAAATTCTTATTTTACATTTATATCTCATAATATATCTTATCGCTAACGAAAACATTTTTGAGGTTAACTATATATTTTTAATATTTACTCAAAATTGTAAATTTTCAGATGGTATCAAAGAATAATAAATAGCCAACAGGATATTTTACATAAATTTAAACAAAAATTACAACATATTTCCCCAATCTACCCAAACTCTTGATTCTAATATACAAAATACTTGTGACTAAATTAACTTTACTATTCAATTTACCAAAGCTCATTCCTTTGAGCACTACATTCTTTTTTTCGGCCTCAATTTACATGTATCTATATTTAGTTACAATGGCAACTTCAGCATTCAAATGTAACAACACGTCGAGCAGGTGATTTTCCTTGAGCTTCAAATCCACTCACTCATGTAATTAAAATAATTACTTAAATAATCTGATATTTGTGTCCTTTACGCTCAAAGGACAGTTCTTTCTCAGAACCAGCGGCGCGTGGCTGGTTCTTTTTTTTTTTTTTTTTTTTTTTTTTTTTTGGCTAATGTTAAGTATTTTCAGTAAACAGATAGACGCAAAAATATTCTCTCTACACATAAAAAGAATTACAAAAAAAAAAAAAAAAAAAGTGTTAAAGTAATATTAATAACAGGAATGTTGTTAAACAATTTTTACATGGAAATGCATCAAAAAATTCGTACGTACATGAGTAGATTAATTATACGCACACATATATATATATACATATATATTGTTTTAAACTATAAATAATTTGTAGTTTTGAATCAGAATCTATTTAAATAAAGAAAAGTGTATGTCTATGTACCTGTTTTTCTGCACTATGATGCTCACACTACTAACCGCAGATATACACAAAACTTGGAAGAAGGATACTTGAGATCTTATAAATGTGAAACTCATCGAGATTTTTTTTTTTTTTTTTTTTTTTTCGAATTTGAATTTTTTTATTTATTTATTTTTTCAATTTTAAATATTGACTTATATGTTTCATTTTCTAATTCTTTCATTTTAATCGTCTGCGTATCCCAGCAACGGCTAGTATGCTGTTTATTTTTAACACTTTCCAACAAGGTTGAAAAGTGTTTATGACTTCTTTACCTTCGTTTATCTGTTTGTCTGCGTCCTATGAGAGGCATTTCTATAAACCATATTTTAATACAGTTACTTGAAATCGAAATATGTTATTCAAGTCCACAATCGGATGATTCTCATTGAAAATGAAGTAAATACCATCACGGGTTTTTATAAAATGACACCCGAAAGTATTTCTAAGGATTGTGTTCTATGAGAGGTATTTCTATAAACAATAATACCGTTGGTTTACACAATTTTTAATGAAATTAAAATGTGTTATTCAAGACTGCTATCGGATGTTTCTCACTAAAAATGGAGTAGATACTATCACTGGTTTGTATACAGGGATACCCGAAATTATCCCTAAGCACTGTGTTTTATGAGAGGTATTTCTAAAAACCAAATTCGAAAGACTGTACTTTGCACAAATCTTATTAAATAAAAAATATATTATTCATATGCAGAAAAGAATGCTTTCCATGGAATACAGTATGATTAGCATTAGATTTACAGGACCACACAAAAATATTCAGTTACATTAATGGGTGTTATTGGAAATTTGCTGGAATTACATTTTCATTTATATTAATATTTTTTATCATTTTCTAAATGTTTATAACACTTTCCAATAAGGTTGAATTAATGATTTCGGTTTTTCTGTCCGTCTATCTGTCTGTCTATCCGCTCTTTAACTCACGTAAATTTTCATGGAATTTCTTGAAAATAATATATGATATTAAAGTTCACTATTGGTTGTCTCCTATTGAAAATGGAGTGATTATCTCTTCTGCCTTGTGTACAGGGACACCCAAAATATTCCAAAGCATTGTGCTTTTATATACAATATTTTTATTCCTTTATTTTACACAAATTTCAATGAAATTGAAATATGTTGTCCAAGTCCACCATCGGATGTTTGCTATAGAAAATGAAGTAAATACCATTGTGGTTTGTGTAAAGAGTCACCCAAAAATATTCCAAAGCTAAGAGAAGCTAAGTTCTAAGAGAGGTATTTCTACAAATCAAATTTTAGTAACTTAACTTCGAACAGATTTAAAGTTGAAATACATTATTCATATGCAGAAAAGAATGCTTTCTCCAGAATGTAATATTATTAGCATTAGATTTACAGGGCCACACAAAAATATTCAGTTACATTGAAGCCTTTTATTGCAAGTTTGCTGAAATTGCATTTTCTTTTACATTTAGCGATATAACACTTTTTAAGTGAGAATATATTTTCAGTTTAAGTATCTATCTGTTCTACTCTCCATCTGTCTCTCTGACCATCTGCTAGCCCCAGCGTCTGTAAATAATTTCAGAATTTTTACAAAATTATATATGTTATTAAAATTCACTGTGGAATGTTCCCAATTTTAAATGACATTTTTATGTCCTGTGCAACTGGGTTTGTGTACGGAAACAACAACGAAAAGAAAAAAGTGCAATTTAGAACAAACATTTTTGTAAATTACATTTGAAGAACTTTCTATTGTAAAAATCATAAAAAAAATGACATTGCTTTTTAATATGCTAAAATAATATTTTGTGTAGAATATGATTTTGTTATCCTTCAGATTTACAAGGCTACACTAAAATATTCAGATACATTATGATCTGCAATCAGAATTTTAAGGGCTATGTTTTCTTTAATGTTAAGCATTTTTAACACTTTCTAAAAATGTTTAAGAATGATTAGGAATTTCATTATTCTATCTGTTTGCTTTTCAGAACTACTGTCTTCCCGTTTTGTGATTATGCAGGAAACGAATATCGAAAGTTATACAATACAGCAATTACGTACATTTGGAAAGTGTTAATAATAAATGCGTATCGCATGATTTTTCATTCTTGTTTTATTCATTAGTCTTTGCATTCATTAGGAGAAACTTCTTTTTTTTAAGTTTATTACATATATTGAAAATCAAATGGCAATGCAGTAGAAAAAATCAGTTTAATTTCAAAAACATGTTTGTTATGTTTATCAATATTTTATAGTATAAAAACTTTTAATTTTTTCTTTTATTAATTAATTCCTTTGAAATAAAAATCTTTTTTTTTTTCTTTTTCTTTTTTTTTTTTTTTTTTTTTTTCATTTACAGTATTTATTGAGGGAAAAAACTGTATTATATAGTAGTAAGGATTAAACTGATTAAAACTAAAATTTAATTAAAATTCATTTATATTTATCTATTTAATTCGTTTTAAAAGAAAATATGCTATTTATTTTAATTATTATATTATTCGGAATGAAATCGTTATATATATAGTGTAAAAAGCGGGGAATGTTTAATGCATGGTTCAAAAACTAAAATATTTAATAGATGCTCACATACAGACATTTTAAAAATTACAGATTTTAAATAATAGCAAATCCACCTATCGTCGATAAATACCGAATTGAAGTGTCCGTCAAAGACCTTTCAGCGGGCAGTGGGAATCTGGACCGGATGCAGTGAGGGTGGAAAAAGAGCTGTCATAGGCAGCGGGTACCCGAACCGAGGTTTAGAGGATTTCAATTGTACAGATTTCATTGCCGACGATCACCCTTATGCTCATGCGGTGAGGAGGGGACTGCACAACATTACTACCTTCACTGTCAACTTACAATACCTTACCATTTAAGGAACCCTAACCCTAGACAAGCAACCTGGCTGAACAATATAATAACTAGAAAGCCCCTACGGCTCAAATTAAAGCGCATCTATGCCTTCCTTCAAGATTTATCAAACTCAACAAACTAAATTCCTTCTCTATCTTTCCTAAATTTTTCCTCCTCTCCTACATGGCGAATACTGGTCATGTCTGATGCTACAGAATTCCACTGAAGTGCTCTCGGAAAGCAATCATCCTGCGCATGATGTTGCTAACCAACTTGGGCTTGATATAAAGACTGCGAGAACATTGTATAAAGACTGTGAAATTTGTACATTACTTGAATGAACTTTGTAAATAGACTTCCACTTGGCTCCGGTCCTTTTCACTTTCATGCAACTTTGTCGCCTTTTGTCGCGGGAGAGCTCTGCTCTGGCGACCTTTGTAATTTCTTTTTTTTTTCTTTCTTTTTTTTCTTTTTCTTTTTTTTTTTCTTTTTTTTTTTTTTTTTTTTTTTGTTGTTGTTATTTGCTATGCAATAAACAACGGGGGAGGCTTAACCTTTGGAGACGGGCTCTTCTGATTCTCCACAGTGGCTTTGGAGCCCCTCTCTAAAGGTTAAAAACGCTCAAAACCACTGCATAGTGGTGAGCGGCTTCTTTCCGTCTTAGAATCTTAGAATGTCGACAATTTTTATTTTTATTTTTGTTTTATTTTATTTTTATTTTATTTGTTTCATGTGATATAAGAAAAAATAGTAATTAAATTCTCTTGAAAATTCACTTAAATATAGTGACCAAAAAACGCGGGAAAGAGGACGTAGCCTGCTAGTAACAAATAATATATAAATCAAAAAAAAAAAAAAAAAAGAGGCTAACAATAATTTAGGTGTAGTTAATTAAAACTAGTATGTTGTGGCCCCACATGACATTTTTCTATATTTTCCTAAACAAATTCACTCAGTAAAAATAATTTATTAAAATTATTATAAAAAAAAAAAAAAAAAAAAAAAAAAATACATTACATGATAATGCAGATGATTTCCATATTAGAGAAATAGTATAATACTAAATATTCAAAAATCCAGTCTATTTTATTCTCAATAGGCGTGGTTCCTACATCCAATTTTTTTTTTTTCTAAGTTGACTATCTCTATTACAAAAAATTATTTTAAATTTCATAATGACTATTAAAAAATAATTCACTTTATGCGCATTTATGCAAAATTTTGTCCTATACCACCATGTTAAAAACTGAGAAAAAGCGGAAGTGCAATGCAGTTATAATTTCGCTGGACAATTTTTACCACAAGTTGATAGGCACTAATTTATGTCAATGTGTAACTACATACCGATTTGTATGAAATTCTGTGCAGTAGTACGTGAGATACAGTTGTCATAAAATTTTGTCACACACACAGATAGACAGATAGACATTTTAAAAAGAATTGTCAAATCGTGTTCTATAGCTCTAAAACGGGTAAATTCATGAAAAAACCCGAGGTCGAAAATTTTTACGATTATAATACATTCTTCTATTGAATATAGAAGAAAGTAATTTAAAAGTAATTAGTGAGCTCTAATTTTCAGAAATATTTTCATTAGTTTATGTTACGCGTAGATGTTAATGTGTAGCTAAATGCTAAAATGGCATATTAAAAAATGAAATCGTAATTTTTTGATAAAATATGTTACAGCAGAATATGTAATTTAAATAAATATTAAACATAAGCCATTTCTTTTTCTTCCTTTCTCCCCCCCCCCCCCTCTCTCTCTTTTTTTTTTCTTAATTTCCATAATTAATTAGAGTTAAACATTAAAAATGAATTAAAACAAGAATGTTGTGGCCACCACATGACTTTCTTCTATATTTTCCTATATAATTTCACTCAGTTAAAATTATTTATTAAAATCATTACTTAATAAAATTATCTTCCATGATAATGCAGTACAATTTCCATATTGGAGAAGCAAGTATATAGGAAATAGTACACTAAATATTATTGTTATTTATTATTATTATTTACTAGCAGGCTTTGCCCGCTTCGTTGGACATTAAACTTAAATGAGTTGTCAAAATGCCATATCTTTATTAATAACCTAAGTTCTCGCTGTGATTCGTAGAGGTTTTCTCGCTCCCAGTGTGAGGAGTCTGGGTCCCCACTGTCTTCGGCACAACTTACCCACTTCTTACTTCCCACCCTCAGCGGGTGAGTTCGAAGTTTTGCAAAATCCCACTAATGTACATAATGCGTACACTTAATCAATATCCACACACCAAAATTCGCCATTCTAAGATAATTCAAAGCGAATTGAAACGGAAAACATGTTTTTACACATGTTTATTGCCCTCCGACTCCGAGAAGGGGGGGGGGATTTCGAATTTCGTGAAATCCAGTTACAATAAGTGCCGGATGCATACAAACAATTTACGCACCAAATTTTGTGACCAAAGAAGTCTTTAATAGACAATATTATAAATAAATAAATACAAAAAGCACAGCTTAAGTATGGACACCCTTTGGTGACTTTAAATATTTTAAGCCATTTTTACGATGAACTGAATTTGCTATCTCAATTGTGCAATTAAAGATCTTGGCGAGAAACGCCCAAGGTACGTCGGTGCCGAATTTCAAATTTTGCCAAAGGGATCCAATATTAAAGCTGTTCCATACCGAATCTGGGTTGAAAACGGAAAAAGGGTAAAATAAATTAGAAATATCAGACCTATATTTATAAATTTGATACCTAATGAAAGGAGAGATTTTGCTGAATCCAGGGGTGCAAACAGTTTTTCGATGCGACAATTAGATTTTTTAAAAATAACTAAAGTATGAAATTTAAGTGGCAACGGAAAAACGGAAAAAGAGAAAAATAAATTAGAAATATCAGACCTATCGTTACAAATTCAGTACCAATTGAAAGAGGTGATTTTTCTGAATCCTGGGATGTAAACAGTTTTTCGATACGACATTTAGATTTTTTAAAATTAACTAAAAAATGAAACTTAGATGGCAACACTTCATTTCAATCTTTTCATAATTTGCAGTGCGAATCACGCGAATACAAAAGTCTTTAACGTAAAAATTTATTTGTATATTTTATTTTTCCATTCAAAGCATTTTAGTGAAAAAATATTTATGGCGCATGCGCAGGCGTTTTTTGCCCACAATTTAAACACTAATCATAATTTTGAAAATTTCTATAGATATAATTTCAAGTTTGGTGAAGACCTAAGTTTCTGACAAGCGCCGTTGAATTCCGTCCAGCCGTTGTCGAGTGATGCCCGGACAAACGTGTTTTAGTCTTTTACCCCCTAGGGGGGGACGGGGGAAATTTCTGAAAAGTTGATAGATATAATTTTAAGTTGGGTGAAGACCTAAATTCCTGCGAAGAGCCGTTGAATTCCGTCCAGCCGTTCTCGAGTGATGCCCGGACAAACGTGTTTTAGTCTTTTACCCCCTAGGGGGGAACGGGGGGGGATTTCTGAAAAGTTGATAGATATAATTTTAAGTTGGGTGAAGACCTAAATTCCTGCCAAGCGCCGTTGAATTCCGCCGAGCCGTTCTCGAGTGATGCCCGGACAAAAAAAGCGACATTCGGACACGATGACACACACACAGACACACACACACACACACACACACACAGGCAAAATTTTCTGAAGTCATTTTCGGCTTTCATGGGGTGTGAAACGTGAAGATATCGCAAAATTTTTTGATTCCGACAAATTTACAGACAAATGTCTGATTTTATTAATATAGATTACTAGCAGGCTTTGCCCGCTTCGCTGGACATTAAACTTAAATGAGTTGTCGAAATCCCATATCTTTATTAATAACCTAAGTTCTCGCTGTGATTGGTAGAGGTTTTCTCGCTCCCAATGTGAGAAGTCTGGGTCCCCACTGTCTTCGGCACAACTTACCCACTTCTTACTTCCCCACCCTCAGCGGGTGAGTTCGAAGTTTTGCAAAATCCCACTAATGTACATAATGCGTACATTTAATCAATATCCGCACACCAAAATTCGCCATTCTAAGATAATTCAAAGCGAATTCAAACGGAAAACATGTTTTTACACATGTTTATTGGGAACAACTTCAGTATAAACCCACAACGGTATTTAGCGATTTTTTTGCTGGTGATTGTGGCTAAATCATAAATCTAAAAATCATAAATCATATATGATAAATGATAAAATCATAATCTAAATCATAAAACATAAAACATAAAATCATAAATCCAAAATAAACAACATATTAGGCTGCCATATTATATCGCAAACAGTCCAGAACGACACTGTTATCTTTCAAAACGGCGCCAAAGAAAAATCGCCAAATTCAGCTGTTGGGTTATACCGAAGCTATACCGTTTATTGCCTTCCGACTTCGAGTAGAGGGGGGGGGATTTCGAATTTAGTGAAATCCAGTTACAATAAGTGCCGGATGCAAACAAACAATTTACGCACCAAATTTCGTGACCACAGAAGTCTTTAATAGAAAATATTACAAATAAATAAATACAAAAAGCATAGCTTTAGTATGGGACCCCTTTGGAGAATTTAAATATTTTAAGCCATTTTTGCGATGAACTGAATTGGCTACCTCAATTGTGCAATTAAAGATCTTGGCGAGAAACGTCCGAGCTACTTCGGTGCCGAATTTCAAATTTTGCCAAAGGGATCCAATACTAAAGCTGTTCCATATCGAATCTGGGTTGAAAACGGAAAAAGGGGAAAATAAATTAGAAATATCATACCTATATTTATAAATTTGATACCAAATGAAAGGGGTGATTTTTCTGAATCCAGGGGTGCAAACAGTTTTTCGATGCGACAATTAGATTTTTAAAAAATAACTAAAGTGTGAAATTTAAGTGGCAACGGAAAAACGGAAAAAGGGGAAAATAAATTAGAAATATCAGACCTATCGTTACAAATTCAGTACCAAATGAAAGAGGTGATTTTTCTGAATCCTGGGGTGTAAACAGTTTTTCGATACGACAATTAGATATTTTAAAATTAACTAAAGTATGAAACTCAGGTGGAAAAACTTCATTTCAATCTTTTCATAATTTGTAGTGAAAATCACGCGAATACAAAAGTCTTCAACTTAAAAGTTTATTTTTATATTTTATTTTTTCATTCAAAGCATTTTAGTGAAAAAATATTTATGGCGCATGCGCAGCCGTTTTTTACACACAATTTAAACACTAATCATAATTTTGAAAATTTCTATAGATATAATTTCAAGTTGGGTGAAGACCTAAGTTTCTGCCAAGCGCCGTTGAATTCCGTCCAGCCGTTCTCGAGTGATGCCCGGACAAACGTGATTTAGTCTTTTACCCACCAGGGGGGAACGGGGGGGAATTTCCGAAAAGTTGATAGATATAATTTTAAGTTGGGTGAAGACCTAAATTCCTGCCAAGCGCCGTTGAATTCCGTCCAGCCGTTCTCAAGTGATGCCCGGACAAATAAAGCGACATTCGGACACGATGACATACACACAGACACACACACACACACACACACACACACAGGCAAAATTTTCTGAAGTCATTTTCGGCTTTCATGGGGTGTGAAACGTGAAGATATCGCAAAATTTTTCGATTCCGACAAATTTACAGACAAAACTCTGATTTTATTAATATAGATTACTATTATTATTTTTTTAATGAGAAAAAAAAAATCGACAACTTTATTTTAAACTAGCAGGCTTTGCCCGCTTCGCTGAACGTTAAACTTAAATGATTTGTCAAAATGCCATATCTTTATTAATAACCTAAGTTCTCGCTGTGATTGGTAGAGGTTTTCTCGCTCCCAATGTTAGGAGTCTGGGTCCCCACTGTCTTCGGCACAACTTACCCACTTTTTACTTCCCCACCCTCAGCGGGTGAGTTCGAAGTTTTGCAAAATCCCACTAATGTACATAATGCGTACACTTAATCAATATCCACACACCAAAATTCGCCATTCTAAGATAATTCAAAGCGAATTGAAACGGAAAAACATATTTTTACACATGTTTATTGCCCTCCGACTCCGAGAAGGGGGGGGGGGGATTTCGAATTTCGTGAAATGCAGTTACAATAAGTGCCGGATGCATACAAACAATTTACACACCAAATTTCGTGACCACAGAAGTCTTTAATAGACAGTATTATAAATAAATAAATACAAAAAGTACAGCTTAAGTATCGGACCCCTTTGGTGATTTTAAATATTTTAAGCCATTTTTGCAATGAACTGAATTGGCTATCTCAATTGTGCAATTAAAGATCTTGGCGAGAAACGGGCGAGCTACTTCGGTGCCTAATTTCAAATTTTGCCAAAGGGATCCAATTCTAAAGCTGTTCCATATCGAATCTGGGTTGAAAACGGAAAAAGGGTAAAATAAATTAGAAATATCAGACCTATATTTATAAATTTGATACCGAATGAAAGGGGCGATTTTGCTGAATCCAGGGGTTCAAACAGTTTATCGATGCGACAATTAGATTTTTAAAAAATAACTAAAGTATGAAATTTAAGTGGCAACGGAAAAACGGATAAAGGGAAAAATAAATTAGAAATATCAGACCTATCATTACACATTCAGTACCAAATGAAAGAGATGATTTTTCTGAATCCTGGGGTGTAAACAGTTTTTCGATACGACAATTAGATTTTATAAAATTAACTAAAGTATGAAACTTAGATGGCAACACTTTATTTCAATATTTTCATAATTTGTAGTGAAAATCACGCGAATACAAAAGTCTTTAACTTAAAAATTTATTTTTATATTTTATTTTTTCATTCAAAGCATTTTAGTGAAAAAATATTTATGGCGCATGCGCAGGCGTTTTTTACACACAATTTAAACACTAATCATAATTTTGAAAATTTCTATTGATATAATTTCAAGTTGGATGAAGAAGTAAGTTTTTGCCAAGCGCCGTTGAATTCCGTCCAGCCGTTCTCGAGTGATGCCCAGACAAACGTGTTCTAGTCTTTTACCCCCTAGGGGGGGAACGGGGGGGAATTTCTGAAAAGTTGATAGATATAATTTTAAGTTGGGTGAAGACCTAAATTCCTGCCAAGCGTCGTTGAATTCCGTCTAGCCGTTCTCAAGTGATGTCCGGACAAAAAAAGCGACATTCGGACACGATGACACACACACAGACACACACACACACACAGGCAAAATTTTCTGAAGTCATTTTCGGCTTTCATGGGGTGTAAAACGTGAAGATATTGCAAAATTTTTCGATTCCGACAAATTTACAGACAAAACTCTGATTTTATTAATATAGATTATCGCAAATCGATGGTTCAACCATTCATTTTAATGTATTCGCGAGTTGATTTGAAAGATACCCATCATAAAAATTTTTCCTCCCCTCGATTACCCCAGGGGGTAAGCAGAGTTCCTACATAGAATTTTCTTTCTCAGTTGGCTATCTCTATTGTAAATAATTCTGGTAAATTTCAAAATGATTATTAAAAATTAATTCTCTTTATGCACATTTATACACAATTTTTTCTTATACTACCATGTTAATACTTTATAAAAAGCGAGATGGCAACGTAACCTGTAAGACAATTTTTAAGAAAGGTTTATAGGCACTAATTTATGTCAAGGTGTAACTACATACCAATTTGTATGGAATTCTGTGCAGTAGTTCCTGAGATACAGTTGACAAAACGTTTGTCACACACACACACAGACGGACAGATAGACATGCAGACAGGCATTTTCTAAAAATAATCAAATCGTGTTCAACAGCTCTCAAAACGTGTAAATCCATCAAAAACCCGAGGTCGAA
The DNA here is from genome assembly GCA_963930645.1 of Salticus scenicus. Taxonomy (NCBI): domain Eukaryota; kingdom Metazoa; phylum Arthropoda; class Arachnida; order Araneae; family Salticidae; genus Salticus; species Salticus scenicus. The sequence goes on from OZ005648.1 coordinate 138,697,342, forward strand.
AAATTTTACGAAACACTGAATTTGCGTGTCACAGAGCAGGATTTGAAATAATAATCTATATATTAAAAGTTAAAGTACATTTCAAGAGTTTATCTATTTATTTATTAGCAGGCTTTTCCCGCTTCGCTAGTCACTAAATTTAAAGGAAACACTTTTCTATACAGCATTATAAAAATAAAATAAAACAAAATACTGAAATTGCTCAAATGCTCGCTTCGGGTCTCTTCTGCTTTCGGCACTGATTTGGTCATCCGCTAAAACTCGGGCGCCTGTCCCTGTTACCTGCAACAATGCCATACCAGTGGGCTTCCACTTAGGGGCTTATTAGATCAGTTTCGTAATAGATCGTATCGAAAAAAATGAAGTGTCCATTTTATATTTGAATCCCATTTACATATGAACAACACTATACGTGGGGCAGTTAATATTTGCTTTTACGTTATTTCCTATGTTTATTTTGTTTATTCGATCAACCATAAAATGATAGCAATTTCACGCCAACTATTACTATATGCTATGACCGGCTACGTCTGTCGCATGGGACAATTAATTTTTGTGGTATATATCTGTACTGATAAGTATAAAGGATTTAATTCCATATTATTTATTTTTCAGGAGACGAAAAATAAAGTTATACTAATTAAAATCTAATCAGAAGAATCGATTAAGAAAAAGGGATTTCGTTGACTTATACCCTTTATACCATTCAGTGATTGTCAACCTTCATTTTATAACGGGAAAAAATTGAATTAAATATTTTATACCATACATGAATGCTAAATTTCTGACTTGAACCTTTTTTTGATAATGGATTTTCTCAGAGACTAAATGACATAGACTTAAATCCTTTATACCAATCGATAGAGAATTTTTTTCTGAATCTGACAATGTACTTAACTCAAAATCGACATTTTTGGAATTAAATCCTTTATACTTATCAGTACAGATATAATTCAAGGACTGAATACGTGATCATAGTGCAGCCTGAATATAGTTCTCTTTGGCGACTTTTGAAAATTTGTCACAATTTTAGACTTAATCTCTTGTAACAATAAGACTTAATCCCTTGTAACAATATGCTATGAGCGCTATCTCTGCCGTATTTTAGATTATCTTTTTATGGTTATATATATTTCCTATTAAACATATTTATTTATTTATTTAAATATCAACTTGAATTAATCAAATATTTCTGTTGGACAGCGTGGAAGTGCAGTCACACACAGAAACTCATTTATTTGTATGATAAACTAGCAGGCTTTGCCCGCTTCGCTGGACACTATATTTAAATGATTTCTTTGTAACTGAATATATTTCGATTGGCGACTATTTTCGTCACAGCTTTAGTATGGGACCTCCTTGGCAATATCAAACATTTTTTGAACTTCTCGAATCTGTACAAAAAAAACTATTATTAAAACAAATATTTTCGAAAATAGTCCAATAGCTGGTGTTAATTCTTCGAATATTCTGGAAACAGTTGAAGCTGTTACTCGTACAGTATAAGTCATTATTCGATGAATGTTCTGGGACAGTCTAAAAAATAGTCACTTATTCCACAGGAGTAAAGCAAATAACATGAACTACACCAGAGCAAAAATTTTCACTCACTCACGAAAAATGTCCAGTTGCTTAGAGCTCAATCCCTAAAGTGCAATGACTCAGAATAGGTCTCTGAATAACTCTGGATCGCAGTGACTACATACTCTTTCGCAAAAATCAACTCACACCTACTTATAACTTTTGGCGATGGGGCTTGGAGATGACTCCATCAAGAATCCCTTGGTAAGCTCAAGGTCTACGTTCCCGTGTGTCGGAGAGCTTCGAAACATCGGGAACCCTAAACTATCATTTTTCACCAAATTTGGTCGCCCACTCGCCAAGTTTGTCTCCAAGACTATGCTTTCTATTAAACATATCTTTATTTAGTTATTTAAATATTAATTTGAATTAATCAAATATTTCTGCACGACAGCGTGCAAGTGCAGTCACACACAGCAGCTCATTTATTTGTATGTTAAATTAGCGTAGTGAATGGTATATAAAAAAAAAATAAATAACTAAACATTATCGTGCTACACAACTTTATTAATTTTACATTTTTCTTGAACTACCTAGATTAAAATCGCTGTTGCTAAATTAAACCTCTTGGCGAAAAATGTTCCGTGTACTTCAACGCAACAATTTAAAAAATCACCCAGGAGGATCTATAAATAAAACTGATTTTAGTACAACACACATTAGCAACGTAAACTATATTAGCACTTTGTAAAAGACATTTTTAATTTAAAATGACGTCAATTTTTGTGAGATGCATAATTTATTTATTTATTTTATTTTTTATTGTTCACGTTTAGATAAATGTATTTATTTTCCTGCTGGAAAAAAAAAAAAAAATAAACTCGACAACAATTAAATTATGGATAATTAAATTTAATTTTGGCAACAATTAAATTATGGTTAAAATTTAAATGGCTAATTTTTTGCTATTATTAGCTTACAAAATTGCTATTTTATGCATAAAAATAACAAAAAAAAAAGGTTTTTTTCGGAATAAAAGGCAGCCAACTTTCTAAGTTAGGGTATAAGCTATCTCCATAACAAATTTTATCGAAATCCATCGAGCAGTTTTAGCGTGAAACTCAGTCAAATAAACGGACATTCACATTTATAATATATATAAGATTAGCATAGTGATTAGTATATAAAAAATAAATAAATAGGTAAACATTATCGTGCTACACAACTTTGTTATGTCACTCCATTGGCGGTTTTTGAATTTTTGTCGCCATGTTAGCGACGGATTTTTTTTTTTTTTCTTTTTTTCTTAATGAAAAGGAGAAGACTATTTTGCTAATAATTTTATCAGACACCTTTTTGTTTATATATAAGAATCCTTCCTATTCTGTTTATATTTTTAATGTTTTTTAGGTTTAAAACAGTGCTTGCTGAAATGAATTTGCTGTCTTTAAAACTGCATTTTTAAAATAAATTGCATTTTTAAAAATAAATCATTTATTTTACTACTATTTAGGTTTAATATTTTTCTTTCTTTGTGTAAGACTTTATATATATTATATCTACCTCTCCGTGGTGCACCCTGGAAACACATTTGTGGCTAAAAAATCTACATTTTTTGGCATATTTTGCCCTTGTCTGTACCGTTTTAGATTAGTTTCAAGCCCTATCTGCAATCTCTGTAATCTGACACGGGTCATGGATGGTGAACATCTCCGTCATTGCAAGGCATTATCCAAGCATTTTTTACTGAGAGGCCAGGGGCCTTTTAGATCATCTGTTCCATTCTTTTTTTTCTTTATTATTTGTTGCTCTTTGTATTTTCTGCTGTAATTGTTTTTTATCTTGCCATTGGAAATAAAAAATATTATTATTTTTTAATATTTTTGATGCGCTACTTAGATTAATATGGCTGTTGCTATATTAAACTTCTTGTCGAAAAACATTCAGTGTACTTCAACACCAAAATTTAAAAAATTGCCCAGGAGGATTTATTAATGAAACTGATAAAATAAAAATATGGTTAATAGAGTTTAAATAATCTATTAAAAAAAAAAAAAAAAACTTTTAAAACACAAATTCTTAATGTATCGTATCACATAAATCTTTTCGAAGTTAAAATAAAATTAACTTTGAAAAAAAAAAAAAAAAAAAAAAAAAAAAGAACTTTTTTGTTTATTAACCAAAATTGCTGAAATTTGAACTGCAAGTTGGTCTTGTGTTGTACAGTCTGTATATTATATTTTTGTGTTCGTCAGAGAAAATTAAATAAAATTTGAAAACTGCAATTTTTATCCCACTTCAAAAACATGTGACTTAATGAGTAGCAGATTTTTTTTTCCTCCAGGCGGTTTCCATAAAATCTTCTGCTGCTGCCACCCAAAATTCCTAATTTAGTTAATTTTAAAATATCTAATTGTTCGATCGGTAAGCTGTTTAATCTATTAGATTTATAAAATTTGCCCCTTTCGTTTGGTTTCTTATTTGTAAGGATACGACTGATATTTCTAATTCATTTTCTAATTTTTCTAATTTATTTTCCCCATTTTGAGTAAATGTACATTTTTACTTCCTTATACAAAGTATAAGGAAGTATAGTAATCCCGATTTGCGAAATGGATTTTGTATTTCACATTGCTCGAAAACGAATGATCGCCGAATGTTGACAATTTATACGTGTGACTGTCATGATATCTAGTTGCACACCTGCAAGTGTCGTCTTAACACGAGCTCTCGTTATAGAGATATAAGGGATTTTACACGATTTTTCGTGACGTCTGTATGTGTGTGTGTGTGTCTGTGTGTGTGTGTGTGTGTGTGTGTATGTCGCATAACTCAAAAGCGGTTGGACGTAGAAAGTTGCGAATTGGTACATAGGTTTGTTATAACATCTAGTTGTGCACCTCCCTTTTTGGACTTTCTATGATTTTCCGTTATGGAGATATTTAGGAAAATTAGGTTCATAATGACAAAAATACATAGGTTTTGGCCATAATGTATCAAAAAACGGTAATAACTCAAAAACGGTTGAACGTAGAAAGTTGCGAATTGGTACATAGGTTTGTTATAACATATAGTTCTGCACCTTCCTTTTTGGACTTTGTATGATTTTCCATTTTGGAGATATTTTGGAAAATTAGGTTCATAGTGACCAAAAATACATTGGTTTTGGCCATAATGTATCAAAAAACGGTAATAACTCAAAAACGGTTTGGACAAATCTTGCAATTTAACTGACTTCCCGACTAGCTAGACATTTGAAACTTTCAGAAAAGCTCAGAACACGTTGACAATGCGTTTTTTTAATATTTTTGGCCAACTGTTTCCGATACCTGCTGCCTTCGGCAGCGTTACCAGTACAAATCTTGCAATCGATTTTTAACTAACTTCCCGACTAGCTAGACATTTAAAACTTCCAGAAAAGCTCAGAACACGGTGACAATGCATTTTTTAAATATTTTTAGCCAATTGCTTCGTGTCACTGCTGCCTTTAGCAGCGTTTATATGATTCAACAGAAAATCTATTTAACTAACTTCCCGACTAGTTAGAGATTTGAAACTTCCGGAATAGTTCAGAAACACGGTGAAAATGCATTTTTTAACACTTTTATCCAATTGTTTCGGATCCGAAGTCCCCCCCCAAGGCACAACTTTGACATGAGTCCCCCCCCAAGGCACATGAGTCCCCCCCAAGGTACAACTTTGACATGAGTCCCCCCCAAGGCATAACTTTGACATGAGTCCCCCCAAGGTGCAACTTTGAAATAAGGCCCCCCAAGGCCCAACTTTGACATGAGTCCCCCCAAGGCACAACTTTGACATGAGTCCCCCCCCCAAGGATTTTAAAATGAGTCCCCTCAAGGCACAATTTTATTTATTTATTTATTTATTTATTTTTTACGTATGCATGCATTTTTTTTTAAATATTTTTAGCCAACTGTTTGCCAGTGACAATATTTTTTAACATTATGTATATTTCTCAAAGTGTATAAGGAAGTCATGTGGTGCCCACATCAGATTTTTTTTATTAGGACTGGGGGCCTATTAGTCTCAATCTGGGATTTTTTGCGTTGACGTTTTCGATAGTTGGACATTTGTCGAAATCATTTTTCGATAGTTGGACATTTATCGAAACCTAAAATTTATTGAAAATATAATTGAATAATTTGAAAGCGATGTTATAATTGGGAAGAAAAAAAAACTAATAGTCCTCTGTCCTAAACTAAATTCTGCTTTTGCCAGAATTTCATCAAAATCTTTTTTATTATCATTATTATTATTATTGAAAGAAAAAGAAAAGAAAATTAATAATAATCAGTATCGTTACAAGCTATATTGAAAAGGTTTTTTTAATAATTTTGAATTATGAAATAAAAAGTGCGCGTGAAATAATATGGAATAAAAATAAGTAAAAAAAAATAATTTAATGATTTAATGTTTTTATTTTGTTTCTCTATGTTGCATGCAGGCAAAGAGAAAGATAACTACTCTCTGCTATTAGTACAGAAGCAGGTTTTTGCCTGCCTCCGTCCCCCTTCCCCCCACCCAGAAAAAGCCTACACGATTAATTTAAATTCATACTTTAAAAATAAATAAATAAAAAACGAGGCTATTATGACAATTATAAGGCTATTATTATAATTGAAACGTTTAAATATATTTCTATTGGCGACTATTTTTGGTACAACTTTAATATAAAACTACCTTAGTGATTTTTTTTTTCAATTTAAAAATGAAAAACTGCAATAATTATAAAAATTTGAAAATCACAAATATTTTTAACACTTTTCAAAAAATTTGAAAAGTGCTTATGGCTTCGGTTTGTCTATATGCCCGCGCTCTAATTCCCGTAAATATTAATGCAATTTCTTGAAACTGATATATGCTATTGAAGTTTATTATTGAATGTTCCCTATTGAAAGTGTAGTAAATACCACCACTGGTTTAATATTACGCTAAAACAGTTGTTTAGTAATAAATTTTTATTTATTTTTTCTTTTGTTCACTTAAAATTGGTCTATGAAAGTACCTGAATTGTAAATTCTTGATTTCAAATAAAGTAGTACAGTTAGAAAGTAATTGCTCTCTGCAAAAACCAAAACAAAAATTACCAATCAGATACGAATCCGGCACGAGATATAGGCTGTTTACTTCAGTTTTTTGACGCAAACATATAAATAAACGAGATAAATGCTGAACACAGAAATGGATATGGAGGGACATATGTAAGCGATGTACAATTAAATGGAACAGTTTCATAAATTATAGATAAATTAGCCTTGTATTAACTGTGGTAATGTTTGCTCGAATAGAAGTGCAGGAAACATTGTGTTTCCAACACAATTCGCCCCCCCCCCAAACGAACATAAAAAAAAATAATAAAATAAAATTCCTTTATTTATTTATTTATTTATTTATTTTTTCTGCCGAAAAGAAATTGGCAACTATTAAATTATGGATAAAATTTAAATGGCTAATTTATCAAAAATTAGCAGGCTATTATTTTCACTTTTTAGTTAATTAAAAGAAAATTAATCAAAAATTCGAAAATCGGGCTTCGAGGTGCATCAGGAGTAGTCAATACGAAATTCCATACAAATGTGTATAGCTCTGCGATCAACCGTTTTCCTAAAAAGCTCTGGATATACATACACGATGACACACACATGCACACACACACACACACATCTTATTTTATTATATGTATATATAGATTTATTTATTTTATTAATACAGACATTCTTCCATAAGCTATATTATTTGTTTGATTTGGATAATGTTCTTTTAGTCCTTCTGGAATCAATTGGTATTTATCGTTATAAAACTATCCATCCAAAAAAATAAAGGGAAATTTTAATATTATGCCTTTTAATAATATACGATTATGGACAAAAGAGGCAAAAATATGCAGCTTTGAGATTAAAACTGCATTGCAGTTGAACAGCTTAGAGAGACGAAATATTGTTTCAGAAAACTTTTATTATGAAACTGCTGTGTAAGCTACATTAAAGGGCTTAATTGTAAATTTAGTTGTATTTCATAAATTTATTTTACAATGCACACTTTTTGAATATTTTTTCTTCAACAAAATAACATATCAGTTAGATAAACACGGCAGCAAAGTTATTGAAGAACACCCTTCTCATATATTTTTCTTTTAATTTACTCGTTAATTTTTATCCTCAACATACTTTTTTATATATAGCAAAAAGATTAATCATGACTCGACAGATATTTTTCCTTAACAAAACAGTATTAGGTACACATTTTTAAATACAAATTATTGCTTGCGCTTCAATAATTTTGCATCCAACTGCGCAATTTCCGTCCAAGCCGTGTACTACTTTGTCTCGGAGAGTTTCAGTAAACTATTTAGCATGGTTGTTGGTGCACCACTCACCACCAATTCCACGAAAATCCACAAAATATTAAATGTATTAGTCTATGAGAAAGTTCTTTTAGTTTGTCAAACAAGACGTCGTCCGAGTGGCATTATCCAGCTAATACGGACGTTATGGTAATACAATGAGAGCGTTATGGTTGTTCCGGCCGGTGAGAAGGAATGCCTTGTCAAGCTACAGCAGTACGTGTCCTGCATATTTGCCTGGACAGCGCAGTTGAATGAGCGTAGCAACGTTCTCGCAGTCCCCTTCTACCATGGGAACCATGTGGTACGTCTGTGATTTAGGAATTTTTAAGGGGAGAGAGGGAGAAAATCGATTTTTGGCGAGAAATTTCGCATATTCCGGATTTTTGAGTAGAACTAAACGAAATCTGGAACAAAGATGTTGAAAAAAGCTATGCTCTTCCTTAGGATATTTCCAAAGACACATTTTTATTTCTGGTGATTTGCGATTTTTTTTTTGGAGGGGGGCGGGGGGGTGGGGTTTTACGAAAGGACAAAACTGGGACACCTCTTTTAGCGCTAAGTATGTCCTGAGATATTTATGAGAGTTGCGGTCACAAAGTTTTGCCCCTAAAGTAACGGGATTCATAAAAATCTCCCCCTTTCCTCCTGAGGGCGGAAGCAAGAAAACGTTTGTAAGCATAACATTTTGTGATGGTTATTTTACAGGATTCCCACGGCCACACCTTTTTTGAAGGACTCTTCCACCAGAATATTCTTAAGATAAATTTATGCTTAAACGTACAGTGTACGTTTAATCAGAAATTTATATTTAGATAATACTGGTGGAAGAATCCTTGAAAAAAATCGGGCCGTGGGAACCCTGTTTTAGCTATTTATTTCCCTTTCTTTAATATATATATATATATATTTTTTATTTTGCTACGCCATTCTTATTTTGCAGGATGTTTTTAAAATTAGTAAATTATTTTCGTATATTTAATCCAGAGAAACTGATAAAAGAAAAATAATAATATTTGGTAATATTTAAACAATCTAGACCTTAAATGGGCGATTTCTAGGATGCGTAAGGTGTAATTTTATGCTCTAAAGAAAGTAACTATTAATGATTTTCTATTGAAAAAAAAAAAAAAAAAGGACAGTATCATCTATCAACTGTCCCTTAAAGACTAGTGTTAACATACACTTTTTTTTTTTAGCTTCATATCAACATTTACATAAATTTGTGTACTTTATACTGATACTTTCACTTGTGGAACTGAATCAGATATAAGAATAACTATTTCAAAATTGCGTAATCTAAGAGATATATCTCAATCGAAGAAAAATATGGTATAACATCGTGAAGGAAGCTTCTGAACATAAATCGCAAGTATTTACTCGTTTTCTTTTCTTTTTTTTTTTTTCATATGTTAATGCCCTTTTCAAAAAAAAAAAAAAAAAAAACACTATATAAGATGATTTTCTAAAAATAAACGGTGAAAATGCGATTGTTCGTGCAGTATAATTTTTGTTTATAGATTATACTTAACACTTTCGCGAACGCTGACGTAGATTCACGTCATTTGAAAAACTGTAACTCTGCTAGTGGGCGTTTCTTTCGTAATTTGTATGTTGTTTATTTCTTACGAATATACCCAATATTCCCTATTGTACAATCAAATTTACTATGAATACAAATATTTTGATTGGTAAGATTATAATTATAATGAATATACAATTGTAATATAAATATGAAAACAGAAAATTTTGTTCTGAAATATTATAAATTTGAAGAATAACGCGTCAAAAAGACAAAAGCATGCGGTCGCGAAAGTGTTAATTTACCTTCATTAATATGTATATATTGCAAAAATAATCAAAAATTAGTATGTAGTGGCCATAACAACACATTATTCTTTATTATTCTATATAACACCGCCGTTTACTGTTTATCATTTCAAACAGATTTGTCATAGCTTCGGCAATAAAGATTTTACTTATGTATTTTGTTGGAATTTTAATTAACAGATTCTGAAGTGCAGCTATGAGGAAAAAACTAGAACATATGGTGCATCTATATGCCTGAGACGTTGATATTTAGAATTTGTGTTCACGAAGTAAATTTGCGCCTTGGCCTATATGCACCCGAACTGAATCAGCATGATATTTCGCAAGGGCCCCTTACATATGAAGTTTTGTTCTATTATTTAAAAAAAAAAAAAAAAAAAAAAAAAAAAAAAAAAAAAAGGAGCAAAAGAAAGAGCCTTCTCTCAAATGTAAGAAAGCGTAATATAACACCGCCATCTATTGAGCTATTTTTACCAAAAGTTGTTAACGCCAATGTATGTCAAGGTGCAAGAACATAGATATAAAATTCTATACAGTAGGTCCTGAGATACAGTTGCCACAAAGTTTTTGTCAAACATACATGTATAGAGACAACCAGACAGGCATTTTCTAAAAATTTTCACCCCATTTTCTTGGCCTTTCATTTCGTGTAAATCTGTCAAAAACCGATAGTCTAAAACATTTTACGAATCCAATACTTTCTTTTTTTGATAATAGAAAAATGTAAAAATCTGAAGGAAAGCAAATATGTGAAAATTCGTACAGACATTTACATTAGTAGAGACGTTTTACATTATGCATTACATTGGAATATTCTATACTTCGAGTTTGTGCTTTATTTAAAAAAGAATTGGAAATTCCTTTGCTGTATTATATTTTGTTAGAAAAATAGGTGCAAACTGTATTTAATCACTATGAATTTCCAGAAAGCACGAGACTTAAATTATCGTTGAAATTCTAAAATATTCTATGAAAATAATGGGCAGCAAACTGCATTATTACACTGGATCACAGGAAAGAATGTCGATATTTTATTCTCTGTGAGGAAAAGCTGAAAGTGACATTTTAAATTCACTATACATTCCTCAAATGATTTAAATTTTTACATACACTGTAAAAATTTTAAAATATACATTGATAAAAATAAATATGCATAAAGTATTTTATATGGTTGATAATGATGAAATTGGAATGATAATTGAGTGATATGTTTTAATGTTGATGTACAATTTAATAAAATACGTGTATATAATAAATATTTAGATCCTAGATGATGTTACAGAAAAGTAGTCAGATTTACTGCCATTAAAACATCGTAATGACTAGATGTAAATTATTTACAACTGTGCTAAAATTTGCAGTTGTACGCAATTTATATGAGTATACAAAGGCATAACAGAGGTATACATAAATAATTGATAATATTTTTGTCTTTAAATTTAGTTTTAAAGTATTTTTCACATTTAAACCAAATAATATTTGATGCGATGCAAGTAAGAAATATAATTTCTATAGTACTGAATATTGAAAAATACTGATAACAAGTGAAATTTCTATACACCTCGTCTCACATTTATAAGAACACTTGGTGCTTTCAAATAACTAATGTTAAAATAATTGTGAATGAGATGACAAGCATCGATAAACGTGGAGAAAAACATGTTTTACAGTTTTTTGTATTAAATTTGCATTACAAAATTTATTACAGTTTTGGGTTTTAGATGCATTTAGCATCATTATAGAAACAATCAAAAATTTCTCGTTTACGGTAAACGGGTAAATACGAGTAAATAAATTACACTTGATGTGCGAATTTGTTAATTACGGGACAAGATTGGGTCATATATACACTTTTTTTTTTTCTAAAATAGATTTTACTGATAATTCTTTAAAAAAAAAGAAAAAAAAAAAAAAAAAAAAAAAAAAGAAAAAGAAAAAAAAAGGTTATTCATGTATATATGGTATTCAGGTATGATAAATGTGTTTTCTAAGTTAAAGGATAATTTCAATTCGCCGTATGAAATTTCAACATCTAAAACTGTCAAAGAAAATAAAATCAGAGTTGTTTTACAGATATCGAGGACTCAAAATACATCTTACTCTTACATCGATCTATTTAAAATGTCTGCTGCTGAATTTGCTTGTAATATAGATGTAAATGATGGGGTAAACATTTATACACATTAAAAATGATTAATAATATGTTAAAATAATAAAAAAAAAAAACCTGCAATAACCAATAATCGTGTATTGGGGGTAACAACGTCTGTATTGAAGTGAAGAAAGACAATATAAAATTGAAAAAAATATTTCATTTTCGCAGGAAACACATTGTATTCTGAGTTTTGGACCATACGGTTTTAACAGTCATTGGTACGATCTGAGGATAATGAAAGACAGAGCAGGTCTTTTATATGTAGAAAGATATGAATCAGGCATTATTAAGATTAATATACTGTACTCTCGGGTGAAGTTTCAACTAAAAGCAGAATGAATTTCGCAGTTTTGCCTATTACTATGAACATCAAAAGAATATCCACAAATTTTTAACTTGGAATTCTTAGATTTTTAGTAGCTTTAAAAAAGGTGGTGTGTGTGTGTGGGGGGGGGGGGATTAATAAAAGTATTTTTCAACTAGATTGAGCGTTTTGCTTTACTTCGAAAGTAGTAAAAATGGCTACAAGAAGTACACTTCTGTATTTTTAACTTTTCCGTGATTTCAATAATTGAAAATTGCTGCAAGTGGAAGGCAATTTTAGTTCATTTGAAGGTATGGAGAATACCATCTGTATGGAATATCATTCAAACTGGACAGTGAATATATATATATATATATATATATATATATATATATATATATATATATATATATATATATATAAACTATGCCAGACAGAAAGTCTGACATTTTCACTCTAAGAAGAGTGACCACAAAATATTAATTCAAAAAATAACTGAAATATATATATATATATATATATATATATATTTATATAGTAAAACGATAAAACTTTGTAAATACCATCTGTTTATTTAATTGAAATCATATATAAAAAAAATAATAATAGTTTTCATTGTTTAGTTAAAGTAAAATATCTGGTTACCTTATAATTATGAGAATCAGTGTAAGTAAGAACAAGTTGCTCTAGGTTTCAGGTATTATGTTTTTTTTTTAAACGATATTTAATAATTAATGAATGATACTTAAAATGACTTTGAATGAAGAGCTTCTATACCGCACACACAAAAAATTTGAACATTAAATACTTTAGTAAATCAACCACATTTTTAGTTTATGTAAGGATATTTTTTTCTTCTTTTCCCCGAATTCAAGTAGGATCACTTGACCATTTGCTTACCCTAATAAGATGTATCTCGCAGCTTATTCTCGCAGTTAATGTGAAACTTCTTTCAACGATATCATTTTAGTCAATCGAACAATGTATTTTAATTAACACCGACACTTTTGTTTCAGTGATAGAACAATTTTACAAAATCATTCAACAAAAATTAATTTTGTTTACAATTAGTTAACATGTTTTTGTTGTGCTATCAATGTAAGTTAAGAGCTATCGTAGTTCAATGACTTTTGAGACATGATTAATATATTTGTGACAAAATCATTTTTCAGACATTTCTAAAAAAAAAAAAAAAAAAAAAAAAAAAAAGAGTGAGAGAGAGAGAAGAAACGAAAACGAAAAATAGATTTATTAGAGTCTTATAGAGTCTTGTTTACATTGATATACTGAAAACAAATTCGGGAATGACATCTAGAAGCTGAATTATGTCTCTAGTAAAAATAGTTTATTTTTATACTTATAAATTCCATTTCTCTTTGCTAGCGATTTCTAAAAACCGCTATTAAAATTCCAGATTGTTTTCCAATATAATCATGGGGTCCAACTTACTTGAATATCTGTGTATATAAATGCGATGTCAAGAGGTGTGTCTTAGCAAATATAAATTTGATTTTTCGCCTAAATCTAGGATATAAAGCCATAATTTCTCGTAATAGAAAGGATTCATATCATTCATAATATTGTTTCACCATATAGAAAAGTATAGACTAGAAATTTTCGATCATTTTATTTGTCTAGGTTATTTTTTTACCTAATACGCATGGCACATAAATCTATATTTTTAGTTTAGGGATTCAGAAAATGGCTTCTTGTTCGTTCTAGAGGGAGACGGTATATATTTTTTTTTCACACTGCATGTTTGGTTTACTCTAATTGATTAGATTATGCATGTAGGATATTCCGTTTTTTTTTTTTTTTTTTTTTTTTTTTTATTACATACATACATTTTTTTTCCGAATTTCATATCATTTTTATTTATAGCGACATTGATAAGACATAAGGACATGATTGTTTTATATATTGGAAAGGTCATTCATTTTCATCAATACATTTCACATGTCTTTATCTATTTATTCATTTGATTTTCTAATATTATATCGTTGATGTAGAACATTTGTCGAATAAAATAAAAGATATATTTAACCAGAAATATGTTATTTATTTATTAATTATTTTATATTTATAGACCGTCTTTGCCCAACGTTTAGCAATAAGAGCATGCTAAATAGTTAAAAAGTGGTGTAATTTATGGATTCTAGAAAGAGGATTTTAAAATTTTATGAAAACATAGAAGAAGAATATAATTATCAGCATTGATAGATACATTTTTAATTAATTTAAATTTGCGTAGCACGCTACATATACTTTTTTTTTTTTTTTTTTTTTTTTTAGTTTATAATATTAAATATCAGAAAAACACAGTTAGGATATTTATAAAAGAACTATTTAAATTATTCTAATTATATGTTGGTTTAAATGAGAAAACGTAAGTCACAAAAGGATATATAGACAGGTAATGTTCAGTATGAACATATAATTTGTAAATTGAAACATTAGAGATTAATTATTTATAATACGTATCTATTACATAAGATGTAAAAAAAATATAAATTAAATAATTTACATTAAAATTAATTTAAATAAAAGAATGCTGCATATATATACAGTACACCCACATTCATAAATTTTTATTTTATTCATTAATTTTGTTCTATTAAATAATAAATAAAATCATAATCAATTGTAAATATTAATCATTAGCTTACAGAGACTTAAATATTTTATGAATTTTTTACTATCCCAAAAGTATTAAAATGCAGATGTCGTTTCTATAATAATTAATCTTGGGAAATTGTCTATATTAACTTATTTATTATTCATAAGCAATTGTTCCACTTCATATTATTTTAAAAGAGTGATTTGTAAGAGGTAGAATATTAAGGTCATTTTTAATGTCTGGATGGAACCATGAATAAAATATATATAGTAAAATCCTAAAACTTCATTACTTCTTTTTTTTTTTAAACGGATGTGAATTACACAGATTAATATGAACGAAAAAATAGTTTGGTACTTTAATTTTAATTATACTAGCATTATTACTGAATGAGTGTAGGTAGTGAACACTAACAAAATCTGACAAGGCAATATCTATAGCATAACTTTTTTTAGTTTATTATTATTATTATTATTATTATTATCTAAGAGGGAAAAGAAACTGAGTAAAATTGTATGGGGAAAAATACTAAAAAGAAGAAGAATTGTTATATTTAAAATATTTGCGTCCATAATATAATTATCATAAAAAATTTAATCAAATAAAATAGATTAGTTCTAAAATGTTCCGTTAGAATGAGAGCCCCGGTAGCCCAGTCGGTAGAGCGCCGGACTCATATTTGGAAGACTGCGGGTTCAGTGCTCGAGCCGGTCAAAGACAGTCGTGTACATTAATGGTGGCTGGTGCACGTAAAATATGTTATGTCCTCCATGTCTCCGTCAACATTATACCTCTGGGGGTCATCGAAGCAGGAGAGCCATCCGCGGAGGATCAAAATTGTGTTGACATGTGTCCGGACAACCTCCAGGGACGAGTTCCAGATCGTCATCAATTGCCCATTCGGTAGCGCTAATGTGACGTTAAAGCCAACCAACTTTTCTAAGAAAGACGCATTTTTTTGTTCTATGTGACTAACTCTTTTAAAATACTTTTAATAAGTGGTAAAGAAAGTGTTCTTATCATATACTGATAATAGGAATTTGCTATAGCACCAGTTTCAATAATGTTATCCAAAAATTTAATAAATTACTAGAAAGATTTTTTTTTTTTTTTTAATAATATATGTATACATACGGATTATCAATTTTTAATTCAGTGACTAATTTAAATTTAATGTAATATGCTTCTGACATCTAGAAACTAAATTATGGCTCTTGTAAAAATAGATACATGTCATCCTTATAAATTCTAATTCCCTTTGTCGACATGTTGTAAATTCCTCTATTAGAATTCTAGTGCGCTTTCCTATATTATCATGTGTTCTAACTTATTTAAAAATTTCTGCATATAAATATGAACACGAGAGGCAATATATAGTAATTTTGAATTTTGTTTATGTCTTAATTTTATGAAATCAAGCGAGATTTTTTTTGCAATACAAAGGTTGTATAATATTCATAATATTTACAATATTGTTTTATCATCTAGAAAAGTACAGATTAGAAATTCTCGATCATTTCGCTCGTTTATTGCTGACCTTATACGCACAACTCGAAAATCTATATTTCTAGTTTAGAAATTCAGAAAGGGACTTATTATTCATTCTAGATGAATTTCTTTTTCTCAGTGTTTATCAGGCAAAGTACTTACGTTAATTTTATATCAAAATCTATCAGTATTTACGGACGAATTTAAAGAAAAGAAAATTGAAACAATGACTTTTTTTTTGTTTATTTTATTTTATTTATTTATTTATTTTGAACAAACTTTGCTCAAAAACATTGGGTGAATTTTTGCCTTTGGGAATTAGCAATGGTATACACTGCGCGTTAAAGAATTAACAAAGTTTCTTAAATATTAAGCAAACTTAAAAAAAAAAAAAAAAAAAAAAAGTATTTAAATAAAAGACTCTCTTGTTTAAGTATCTGCTCATAATTGTTTTAAAATACATTTAGATTACTTTTCACTTAATATAGCGTTTGAGTACTAGTAAAGATATACATATAATTTTGAAATATGTATTTTGGTGGTATTTCCTAGGTCACTTGCATAAATAATAAATAGTTAGTTATTCAATTACAGTGCATTCCAAATTAATTGAAACTGTATTTCATTTTAATGATTTAAATTACTTTTACTGCAATTTTATATTTTAACTATATTGTTATATATATATTTTTTTTTCTTTGCGAGCGTGTGCGAATCAAATCTTTAGCTTCGTGTAATCCACTTTTCAATTAATTTAATATATTTTAAATAAAGTATAATTTTTAATTATTTTTATTTGTAAATTTAAGACAGTGCATATTATGAAATTTTAAAACAAATATTTTTCAATGAAAATTCATATACATTCACAAGAATGATATTGTATTGTTTAAGCAAAAAAATTGTAAAAAGTATAATCGTATAAGATCCTGATTATGCAATCTTACTTAAAAAAGAGAAAACAATAATAAGCTTAAAATGTTCACTATGGTAAATTACTCATATAAAAAAAAAACTTGTATATCATTTATGCACACCTTTGTATGCAAAAAATATTTATTTATTTATTTTTGTATGTGTGTGTGTAACTTATTATAAACTTAGTATTATTTCTTTTTCTTTTTATATGTTTACAATTTATATCTTGCGACTCGATTTTATTTCTATAAAAAGTATGAACTATATTTAAAAATGAACTTAAAAGACGATATAGCATTTGCCTTCCTAAATATAATTTAACACTTCTGCTTGCATCAACTGTAAGCTATTGTAAGAAGTGAAGTGGAAACTAAAACAAGCATTGCATTTTAAATTAAACATTTAAACGTTAAGGAAACGTTAAAACATTTCAATTTCTAAAGAACTGATGAGAATCGATCGGAATTAATATATATATATATATATATAATTATTATGAAATGTTAGTATGCGTTCTTTAAAATTTCAAAAACATTTCTGCCGCATATATTGTTTATTCTATTTTAAAATATATAGGATTTTTAAATACACAAGAACATTTCTCAACTTTAATATAATAAATATGGTTGTGGCACATTACTTTAAAAGAATTTACGTTGTTTCAGAAAATACATTTACAAATTCAAAATACCTACGCTTCCCAAGAAATTTCAGTTATTTTGTCTGTATATGAAAAATTGAAATAGTTTTCATTATTACAAATACTTCTTAAAATGAAAATGATAAACTGTGTGTAAATTAATATTACAAATTCTCTCATTACATATTCGAAACTTTTAATTAATTTATTGTATTCTACATTGTGTCGAGTTAATGTCAGTAACAAACGGAATGTAAAATAACAATATAGATTATTAATCCCTTCCTGAACAGCACAAAATGTTCCAAAAACGTAACAGTCATATAACATCGAAAAATTGTAAATATTTCAGAAACATTTCGAAGCATTCAGTTTGCTTTCTGGTTAGTTTCAAAAACTTAGAAATGTCCGCGATCGTAACGAAAAATCAGATACGTAAGAGAAACGTTTCAATCACTTAACAGATAGAATATCAAAAAGGATGAAGGTTTCAGAAAGGTTTCAGAGAGCATGCTAAAATGTGTTACGATAATGAAAGATTGTAAGCTTTTTGGAACATATCTGAAACATTGTGTGGTGTATCAATACAGTCGGCAGCAAAAGTATCCGAGCAGTAGCAATAATACCTGTCTAAAAAAAGTACAATTAATAATGATTTGTCAAATAAATCCTTGTCGAGTCATGTACTTAGTCAATCTAAGAACATGATTCGACAAAGATTTATTTAACAAAACAACAGGTTTAAGTGTACTTTTCTCATATCGGGGTTATTGGCTAGTGCTCGGATACTTTTGCTGCGACTATATATATATATATATATATATATATATATATTTACTGTAGAAAATTATTTAAAAAAAAAATATATTACGATTTAGTAAAAGTGAAAGCTATTTTGTGTCATTTTTCATTGAATACTACTAAAATATCCAAATAATATTTTAAAGATTTTTATTTATTTCTTCTTTAAATAGTATAAAATAAACAAAGTTGTTTGATATTTATTATAAATTATGATTATTTTATTTAACAAAAAATTATATCTTAAAAAATTTTATCGGTGTACATTAATTAACTACAAAAGAAATGCGCAGCAGATAGTTGGTAAATATGATAAATATACTGTAATATTATTATTATTATTATTGAATTGAATAATTTGGTGTAAAACTCACCCATACTTTTCTTACCTTTTATTTAAATGATGTAAAGTAGATTGCAGGCTAAGAGGGTGAGATAAATTTACTGCATATAAGGAGTAGCTTAAAAGTGTTTTTAAAATATTTTATTTGACATATATATATTTAAAAAAGAGACTCACCAAGAAATAGTTATCAGAACGTAATCTAAATCAGTATATGGGTTGCATATGTACAGAAAATCAAATGATTACAATTTTAGAAAAAAATTATAATTTATTCAGGAGAAAGAGCTTCTGAATGTGAAGAAGTCAATATTGCGTTGGGCCACGTTTGGCTGCTATGCAAGCTGTTATTCAGCTAGATATTAATTGATAGTGTTAGCATGTCCTCCTGCGGGATATCGAACCATATTCCATCTACTTTGCGCCTTAGATCAGTAAAATCTGGAGCTAATCGTAGGTCCTTTTTATAATTTTTCGAACATTCTCGATGGGAGAAAGATCCGGTAAACTTGCTGACCAGGGTAGTTTTGAGCATGTAGGAATAGAAGCAATAGAAACTACCGCCATTAGCAGCTGAGCATTATGATGCTGAAATGCCCAATAGGGTATGATATGAAGGACTACATAACCAGGAGTAGAATATAGTTGACGTACCGCTTTCCGCGTCGTTTGACGTATGACAACTAAAAAGTTCCTGCAGTGAAAGGAAAAGGCATACCAGACCGTCAGTCCTGGTTCTCGGGACATATGGCGGGTGACAGTCAGGTCGGAATCCCATCGAATTCCTAGGCTTTTCCAGATGCATTTTTGCTGGTTATCGAAAGTCGAAGCGAGACTCATCACTGAAGAAGACTCTACTCTAGACAGTGATATTTCAGGTCGAATGTGCCCGACACTACTGCAAACGTGCATTATCGGCGCAAGGATTGCCATAAGCTAAACCCATTTTCTCTGAGCTTCCTATTAATTGTTTTTTTGTGGTCACTAAAGCACCAAATACACACAAGATTGATGATAAGGATAAATATAGGAATCCGATGCTGTGTTAGTCCATTATTTTATGTTTACTCATTCTAGCCGACATCGTCTAATGTGGCAATGCTACTATCCAAATTTCGAGCGAATCATTCATTAGACCAACCGAATTCTTTGAGCGTGACCTTCTACGTGCTCAGATGTTGACATATGCGCATAATGTTCGAACACCTGTAGTGGACGTATAATTACTTTCTATGAGAGTACACATAAAAAAATTCTTAAAGAATTTGTAATGTGGAATAGAACTTTCTCTTCCTTAATTTTCTGTGAATTGCTCAGTTAAGATGCTCTTAAATTGCTCATGCGCTTATCACATGGTTATTCGTCGGCTACGAAACTCTAAAGTTTTGTGTTTTAAGTCAAAACCTGTATACATACAATTTTAACAAATTTGCATTACTCGTTCATAGTGCGTTTTTTTTTTTTTTTTGTCCTAAAGTGTGTGTGCATATATATAGACATATTGTAGATGTATTCTCTGATCTCAACTTCTGATTGATTATATCACCTACATTTGCTATTAGTAAATTTAAATGTCTATTCGAACTTATCCAATAAACTTTTTAAACACATAACTTCTTGAAACTGTCCAATCTACGTGAAAGTTTTCAAGCTACATACTCATTCGATCTTCAATATTCTAAATTTTAATTTTCTGCAGTTCCTTATTTTTGCTTATAATATTGCTTGTAGTATTACTTATAGTTTTTGCTTATATTAGTTTTTGCATATAGCATTGCTTATAAGTTACATACACAGACATATACCCTAAAAAACTTGATTTTCGTATTTAGAGATAAAAACGTGTAATTATAGAAAAAAGTCAGCAGTAAGAGATGGACTTCAAACAATAATTTGTGTATTTTATGGGTATGAATATTTATCATTTTCTGGACTTGGTAAAATTTAGTAAAGTATTTCCATCAATTTTCTTGAAATTGTCCGATCATGGTTAAAATTTTCAAATGGAAATTTCATTTGATTTTCAAAATTCTAAATTTAAATTTCCTTCAATAATTTATTTTTGAGTTAAACTGATAAATGATTTACACAGATATATATATAGATACAAGCCCTATTTTCGTATTCAGGGTTATAATTATCGAAAACATCAGCGGTAAAAATTTAACTTCAAAGATAAATTTGTGTACTATACGGGTATGAAAAATGTAAATCTCGTTTCTATAAAAATTTCCTTGACTTGGTAAAATTTAGTAAAGTATTTCCATCAATTTAGTTTAATAATGATGATTTTTCATTAGTTTAATGATGATAATATTCAGGAACATAATGATGTTTAGACACCACAACGCTACTCTACTTAATTTCCTGAACCATATCTAATAGGAGGTTTCCTTGGTCTAGTGGAGCTTTATAAAACCTGTTCGGAAAATAACATGCTAATTTTTTTGAAATTTGAATGTTCAGATTTTATTTCATCATCAGGAGTACATTTAAGATTTTTGTCACCTGGATAAGTGACGTCAATTTCTCTAGGCTTTGTGTCATCTCTAGTCTCTAGCCATCGTGGATTGCATGTCGTTTGGTACCGGATTTGGTGCAGCAGTGGGCTTTCCACTAGGGTTTTCTTTTTCTCTTTAATCAGCCGGTGTGGTGTGATAGAATCCGAATCTGGTGTCACGGAAGGCTTTTCACCAGACGTATGTGGATGCAGATTCATGTCATTTGGAACCTTAGGTTTTTTTCCATCGCGGATCATCTTTTTCTCACTTTCACTAGGACACTAGATTTTTTTTAAACCAGTATTCAAAACTCCCCCCCCCCTCCAAACACCACCCGCCTATCAATTTCGATAACTGAACATTTCAGCTTCTGGTGCGGCTAATAAACAATATGACAATGACGGATGACGCGTTGCAAAAAGGTTCTTTTCATAATTGCCAAAAAATTCATATTTCTGTTTTTATTTCCACCTAACAGAAAAAATTCCAATTAAATTCCTTGTGGATTTTTTAAATTAATTATTGTTTCTGTTAAAAATAACCAGTTGATGCGTAAAATAACATTATCACAAATCTTACTAAGCTAAAGCTTCTTTTCTTTTCACTTTTAGTAAGCATTCTTTAAAAATCTTAATTTTTTCGTAAAAGAAGTTCCAAAATGTCTTCAAAATGTTGTTTCAAAAAGATTAATTTTAGCCACACATTTCAATTAAAATGTTCGCTTCTTTATCTAAGAGCATAAATTTTATTACCAAAGTTTTATTTTGAATTTATGATTAATTTAATATTTGATTTATAAATCGCATTTCACTGAATATTACCAGTTCTCAGGAGATCAAGATCAACCCAAACAAAAATATTTAATTTGAAAAGTTTGTCTACACTAAGGAAAAAAATATATATACCGCCTTCATCTAGAATGAATAAATGGCCATTTTCTAAATCCCTTAACTAGAAATATAGATTTCCGAGATATGCGCATAAGGCATGCCAATAAACTGGTTAGACGAAATGATCGAGAATTTATAGTCTACATATTTCTAAATGGTGAAACAATATTCTGGTTATTATAAATATTCTGAATCTTTTGTATATCGAGAAATTCTGGCTTGAATTTCTAGAATTGAGTAATAAACCAAGATTATAGTTGCTGAATCCTGCCTCTTGTATTCTCATTTATTTGCAGAGATTTTTAAATAAATTTGTCCTCGATAATATAGGTAAAAGATCGAGAATTCTAATAGAAGTTTCTAGAACTCACTACCAAAAGGAACTAGAATTTATAAGTATGGCATGGAACTATTTTTTCTAGAGCCACGATGCATATTCTAGATGTCAGTTACAGAATTTTTTTTCAGTGTAAAGAATTTTGAATAATGTTAACACGCTTATTTTTGTACTAAAATGTTTTTTTATAGCCTGATAAAATTAAGCATAATGGAGGAAGCAAATATGTTATATCTGCATATAAAAAAATAATATGTCTATTTGTTTGTGTTTGTGAATGCTGTTGGTCACTTTATAGACAACGGTTGAGGGCAGAGCTACGAAAATCACTTATCCAATTTTTAATATTTATATATATAAATATCTGTACGCATGTATGTATATATGTATATAAATCTATTAATTTTTTGAAGTATTGTTTTGTATTTAGTTTTCACAATTAATACTTTGATCTCTAAAAATTTATAGTCTCTCTATTACTATGCACATTATGGTAATATAGATTAAATACAGTTACAATGTGATTTATGTAGAAATGTAAATACACATATTCAGAAAGCTAGTATAATTGCCATTCACAAATATGAAAAACATTTTTAATGTATTAACTTACAGTAAAGTTAATAATAGGTAAATATATATATATATATACATGTATTAAAAAGTATATACATAGAGAAATTATATTTAATTTTTTTTTAAACATGTTAAAATTTACCATTTTATAATATAATTTTGTTTGAACTAATGAATTTTATTTGCATTACTACTGTTTTTATTATATTTTTTCAATTCTTTATTTTATTGATTCCTTCTATTTAGAAAAAGAAAATAAAAATCTTGAAAAGTGCGGATATAATTTCAGATATAGTTTACAGCTCGTTCATTTTATGTCAGTGGCATTAATTAAACGACTTCAAAAAAAGAAGGAAGGTTCTCAATTCAAACCCTATGTTTTTTTTATCTTTGTTAGCTCATAACTTCTGAACGGATGCTCCGATTTTGATACTTTTTGTTTTGTTGAAAAGATCTTGGTCTGAAATAGGTCCCATTGTAATATCTTTACGATCTAAGGAAAATACAGGGTGCCAAAAAAAATCAGTCCCAACTCTTTTAACTGCTAAACGGCTGCAGCTATAGTGATAAAAATGGTATGTAAGTATAGCAAAGTAGTCACGCAGTACAATGTTAAACCGCTTGCAGCGCCACCTGGTGGAAAATAGAGGAGTTAGTGTTCCTATCTCGAAAACGGTTCTAGAGAAAAAAGTGAATTACAAAGTTGAAGAATATCATCGATTTAGTACAAAGAGATTGTTTAGACATTCATGCTAGCGTTCCTATCTCGGAAACGGTTCAAGACAGGGGGGAAAAGTGAATTATAAAATTGCAGAGCATCATCGATTTAGTACGAAAAGATAGTTTAGACATTGATGCTAAAATGCAATGTTAAAAACTTTGTTTGTTCGCAATTACTTACACTATACACACTTGAACTACATTGCACACGTTGTAGCGTAGCTGGTGAGACATACAGTCGGTAACAGAAGTGTCCGAACACTAGTAAAAATACCTATGTAAAAAAGTACACTTCATGAGGTTTTGTGAAATAAATCCTTGTCGAATCCTGTTCTTAGTCAGTGTAAGAACATGATTCGATAAGGATTTATTTAACAAAACCGTATGAAGTGTACTTTTTTTACTTAGGAATTTTTGCTAGTTTTCGGACAATTTTGTTACCGACAGTACGCTATATAGTTCAAAATACGGTTACTTGATACTTTTTCTTTTGTTGTAAAGATCTTGGTCTGAAGTAGGTCCCATTGTAATATCTTCACAATCTAAAGAAAATAAAGCGCCATCTGGTGAAAAACAGTGGAATTAGCGCTCCTATCTTAAAAACGGTTCAAGATGGGAGAAAAGTTAATTACGAAGTTATAGAGCATCATCGATTTACTACGAAAAGACAGTTTTTAGACATTATTGCTAAAAATAGAACGCCTAAAACGTGCAGTTGTTTGTTCGCAATTTCCTACACTGTGCACACTTAAACTACGTTGCACACTTCGTAGCGTAGCGGATGACACGTATACTCTGTTGTTCAGATACTGTTATTGTAAGCGGTCACACGGATTAGCGCAAAGTTGTTTTCAGCCAACTTCAGAAAGGAGGGTGTTCTTAATTCGAGCTATGTGTTGTTGTTGGTGTTTGTAAGCTTATAACTTCGTAAGAGATGCTCTAATTAACCGACTTCAAAAAGGAGGGTTCTCCATACAAAGCTTATGTTTTTTTGTTTTTGTTTGTTAGCTCATAACTTCTGAACGGATGATCCGATTTTGATACTTTTTGTTTTATTGTAAAGGTCTTGGTCTGAAATAGGTCCCATTGTAATATATTTACTATCAAAAGAAAATACAGGGTGCCCAAAAAAGCAGTCCCAACTCTTTTAATTGCTGAACAGCTGCAGCTATAGTCATAAAAATGGTATGTAGGTATAGTAAAGTGGATATGTGGAAAGCGATTCAACCGCCTACAGCGAAACCTGGTGGAAAACGGTGGAGTTAGCGTTCCTATCTCGGAAACGGTTCAAGACAAGGGAAAAAAGTGAATTATAAAATTTCAGAGCATTATTGATTTAGTACAAAAAGATAATTTAGACATTAATGCTAAAAACAGAACGTTTAAAACGTGCATTTGTTTGTTCACAATTTCCTATTTTGTGCACACTTGAACGACATTGTATATGTTGTAGCGTAGCGGGTGACATTTATGCTATGTAAAATTCAAAGAATGTTTATTGTAAGCGATCACATCGATTAATGCATAGACGTTTTAAACCGACTTCATAAAGGAAGAGGTTCTCAATACAAACCATGTTTCTCATTGTTGTTGTTGTTGTTGAAATTTGTTAGCTTATAACTTCGTAAGAGATGATTTAATTTTAATACATTTTGTTGTCGTAATGATCTTGGCCCGAAATAGGTTTCATTATGATTTCATTTAGATATAAACAAATTACAGGATACTCACAAAAGTCTGTTCTCACTCTAACTGCTGAACGCATGCAGCTACACTGGTGAAAGCAGTATGTAAGTATCGATGTTGAAACTTCTGTCCGTCAGCTGCAATGCATATTTTGCTCTTTGTTTGAACTTAACGCTTCGCAATTTCCAGCGCAGCGGGTGACACGTATTCACTGTAAAGTTCGATATATATGCCTAACAGAATTTTTGGTTACGAATATAGCGTATCCGTTCTTTACATTTCTAAAGACATTTTAATTTAACGTATGTTCATTCAATAGATAGTTTTTTGCTCATATCCGATAAAGGCAAGAAAAGTGACACAACTTAAAAATGCAGCATTTGAGAAAAATTAACTTAAAAATAACTTGACTAGAATAAAACTGGCATAACTGCCTCTCTAGTGGATAACTTTGTAGATGGAGATGTAACTTTTTTGTTCACATTGGGTGCATTGCATGTATTTTTCAGTGACATAAACCATTTTTTGAATTATGTCACTTTTCTTGGAAGTTGTGTTTGTGAAATTGTCGTCGAACGTCTTCTGATGTTCTGCTATATGAATAAGTTTTCACTGAAAAGAGAAAAATAAAATCTTTTTGTAAAAAAAATAGAACCGACTCCAAAAAGCAACTACTATTTACACAACTAAAAAAAAAAAAAAAAAAAAATGGCACGAAATAAAACTGTAAATTGCGCCTAAAAGAATAAAATTATTTCCTTCGCCAAACAACCTATAACACTACAATTAATCATAACTTTTGAAGTCGGCGCAAAATTAAATAAAAATTGAACCTTTATTCAATACAAAAATCAAATCCTATTCAAAATACACATCCTAAATTATCACCTGAAAACGCAGTCGAAAACTAATTTGATTCAAGAAAACAAATAAGATTTCGTAAGCAGCAAAAGTTGGCGAAGATGGTGGTATCTGACGTCCTTGGTGAAAGAAAAATCGCAAAATTATCTGGCAAACATATTTAATTTATTTGGCTTCGTAGAAACATAAATACCGCACTGTGAAGAATGTTAACTGTTCTATGTAGATGCTACTAATGGACCAATTGTATAAAGTCATAAAATAATAAGGAAACATGAAAATGGATCATTCGAGACAACAGAATTTGTTGCTACCGATCTAAAAACAAATCTTTAAAAAGGAATTAAATTTTATTTAATTTTGCGCCGACTTCAAAAGTTATGATTAATTGTAGTGTTATCGGTTGTTTGGCGAAGGAAATAATTTTATTCTTTTAGGCGCAATTTACAGTTTTATTTCGTGCCTTTTTTTTTTTTTTTTTTTTTTTTTTAGTTGTGTAAATAGTAGTTGCTTTTTGGAGTCGGTTCTATTTTTTTTACAAAAAGATTTTATTTTACCTTTTATTTCCAGTGAGGCATTTTTCACTACGATCATACAGGAAAATAATTTGAAATTATAGATATTGAAATATAAATTTCAGCTGTTGAAAGGAACATAAATATACAGAACTAGGCTATGATATTTAATCTGTATGTAATATTTTAGATAAAATAAAATATATATAGGTCACAATTTGCCATTGCATACTGCTAAAAAAATTGCAAGATTTTTGTGTTGCACCCAATTATGATACGGAGATGCAACCGGTGATAAATGGGTTTTTGTTTTCAGAGAATATGCCGAAACGTACGACCTTGAATAAATAAAATGATAGAGTATTATTGTTTTGTGAATAATTTTAAATATGTGATAAAATTCCCTGTGCCTATGATAACAATCTAAAATACTCATATCACATGAATGATTATACATCATCACCAGATAAAATTTGAAATATTCTAAGAAAAACTTGAAATAAATTTGCCCCTATGACAATTAAATTGCACCTTTAATCTTAAAAATATTTATATAATCCAATGCACATTTTGATTTACTGAAAAAAATATTTTTTTATATTTTTTAACTATACATTATTTAAAACTATTTTTTCTGTAAACATTCCCGATTTTTTAAAAAAAAATAACATAGTAATTAGTTACAGTAAAATTCATCGAACAACTGGTGTTTAAATTCTATTATTATAAAAGAAGATGTCTGTCTTTCTAATAATTTAAACATTCGGCCACTACGGATCTTAGAACTCCAGAAACTGACAAAAGTGTGCACAGAAGCCTGTCGGAGGGAATAGCCAAAAAAAAAAAAAAAAAATTAATTAGTCGAGGAGATATTAATGAAAATGGCGACATATTTCATTTAATAAACAATTCAATTGTGGGTTTAAAAAGCGTATAAGAAACATTAAATAGCCAAAGCAATCAGAAATATTGTTTTCTTTTTTCTTTTTTTCAATTCTTTATGAACTGGTAGGCGAACGTATTTCTGAATCCATGAGTTCAATTCGCTAACGTGTATAACAATTAGAATTGTTTTGATTAACTAAACTATTTTTTTTTTTTAAATTGTAACAATTTATTTTTTATTTTATCTCACTAAACATAGCAAGACATTTTTAAAGCCGTTTTGACAAATATTTAGGCAATTTCATTCGAGAATTAATGCTTTTTCAAATTTCAATGTACCAAGAGACGAAATACTGGAAATAAAAATACAATTTTTGATTTTTTTTTTTTTTTTTTTTTTTTTTTTTTTACCAATTAAAGCAGAAATTCGTAATCATACTGCTTATTGGATACCATTATATTCGTTTAAGTAAAGAGAGAAAAAAATATTTTTAAGGGGAAAACAATAAAATGTTTATATATATACAATCTGTAAGATCGAAATTATTCATTGACAGATGCACCATATGTCGCTGCTTAAATTTTGAATTATATATTATATTCTTTATTTTGACTATGCTGAGGAATTATTATTATTATTATTATTTATATTATTATTTGTAACATGAGTTATAACAAACAACTTATAGCCCAATATACCCCAAAATTGAAAAATGATGTAGATATGCACATTAGATTTTGATATATAGCTTTTCGTAAGGTTTTGTAATATAGATTTTTCACAAAGAAAGAAAATTACAGCATAGCAGTACCACATTTTGGTCAATATACACACAAAATTAAACATCATTAAGAAACCTGTCACTTTAAACTCAATCTGCAAAATCTAAGTTATTCATTTTAAGAAACACCAGCTGTCGTTTATGAGTATTTTTTTTTATTCTGAAATTATTTACTTTTCTTTCCTTTTCTTTTCTTCCTTTCTTCCTTTTTTTTTTTTTTTTTTTTTTTTTTTTTTTTTTTTAAGAATACGTAGAAGGAAATTTTTATATTATTTTCATGATTTACTAAGAAAAACAACCTTTCTCTCAATATACACACAAGTCAAATATAGCGTAGATATGCGCATTACATTTTGAGATAAAGCTTTTTAATAAACAAGGAAAGTTACAACATGGTATCGTCATTTTTCAGCTAATACACACACCAGTTAACACATCAGTATTATAAACCGAGTGAGGGATACATTTAAGGCTGTAAGGTTCAATAGAAGCTGAGATATGGCTCTACCTTAACGATGGGATACGCAGAATACTAGCGCCCCTTCCCAAATTATAAATACTCCCGCATAAAACTAATATAAAGAGTGATTATAATAAAAGTTATAATTTCATAACTAACTTTTTCTTTAACTTTAAAACTACCGGTCAGTATGACTTGATATTTTAACTGAACAATCATGAGACGATGAAATTTCGTTTGGCAAAAAAAAAAAAAAAAAAAAAAAAAAAAAGTTTCAAAAGGTGCTGATATATGGCGCGGTTAGGAAAAGGCCTATATCTCAACAAAAATCGCACGTGTGAATTTTAGGTTTCAGATCAATGTTTCTTTTTACTTTCCCTTTTTTTTTTTTTTTTTTTTAATTATTAGTATGTAAGTTTTGTAAAGATTTGTTCACATCCATTCGCCAGAAAACTTAATAAGTTTTGAAAAAATATCTATCTAAATAATTGCGCACATTTCATAGAAAAACATACAAATATTATATATACTAAAGGGAATTCTGCGTTAAAGTTACAAATTATTTGTAGCTTTATGATACACGGTGATCCAAAGTAAATGTATTTTTTTTCAATTTGTGGTCTTTAAATTACACTTATGACTAAACTGATAGTAGGAAATGCAAATCTATAAATATTTTTTGCGTGTCTAAAGTTCAAGGCTATTTCAAACAGTCTTTTGTTTTTAGAAAATAGGAAATACTTATTTGATCAACCACTGTCGGTGAATATGTAGACCAATTTTTTTTACTATATTTAAGCTATTAAAAAAAAATCCATTAAAATATAATTGCAATATTTAATAAATAATTAAAATCTCGAAACACGAATAACTTCAGCATATGTGAATAATAAAATTACACAAGTTTCATGGAACATCATATGGCATACCTTCTAATCATTCATATGAGTCCTCTATGAAAAACTCGAGATAATTCATGAGCTCTGACTTCATAGAAATGAATCAACCACATTCCTCTCATTTATGAAGCACAGCAGTTTTGCTTTTAATAGTCTGTAGCCTGTTTTTGACAAAAATGTCGAGGCTGTACTGAGGGATAATGTTTAGCAGATCAAAATCTTTCACCCTATCTTATTCTTCGCTTATTTATATTTCTCCAGAAACGTTTCGATTTCTTCATAATTTAATTTTTTTTCCAATTCTAAGCCAATACAATATCCATTGGGTATTTTAGTTTTTAATAAATACATATGTTTTTTTTTTTTTTTTTTTTTTTTTTTTTTTTTTACTTATTTTTTTTTTTATTTATTATTATTATTATTATTATTTTACTTTCTGACTAAAAGTTTTAAATATATTTTGTAAAACTTGTTATCATTTCTTGTAAAAGATTGTTTTATATGTTGCAGATTTCAGACACACAGTTCACATAGACGTTTTTTTTCTTTAAGAAAAGCATACAGATGTTGATTACTGATTCATATCTAAAAATAACTCTAGCAATAAGGCATTAAACGCATTTATTTAAAATCTTTTAGTGCAATACAGAATATTAAGCGCTTACTTTTTATTCATATATGTCTCTAAATATATGAATAAAAAGTAAGCGCTTATATATAATACATGTAAGCGTACGACGAGAGGAATGACACACACATGCATTAACATATATATATATATATGTGTGTGTGTGTGTGTGTGCGTGTGTGTGTGTGTGCGCGTGTGTGTGTGCGTGTATGTGAGAATATTCCTTAAATGGGGGGATTTTTTTGTTTCCCTTTATTTTTCTTTTCTTTGCTTTACCTTTTTTTTTTCTTTTTTTGAAATCTAATAGACATAGCCTAGATCTTTTTTTCTATTTAACCTTGAACACTTTTAAGCAAAATATATGCTCATTAGGTAATTGTTAACACATGCAGAATGGACATTAAAATCCTAATTTAGATATCAGGATTTAAATTTTCCCGTCACATCGACACATGTTAACGTTATCACAGAGAGCTGATATTTTGCTAAAAAGCTTTAAGGACAAAAAAAAAAAAAATAATAATAATAATAATAATAATAATGTATACAAATCGGATTTAAAAAAAAAAAAGAATGAAAAAAAAAAAAAAATCCCCATTTAAGGATACCCTGATGTATATATATACACAGAGAGTGTCTTACAAAGAAAGAGAAAACTGTTGTGGTTAAATAACAGTTTCACAGAGTTATGTTAAATTTATTGTTAATATGCAAGTGTATAAAATTTCAATTTCAATCCCCATTTTTCTTCCCCAGTCTTTATTTGTCTTTTTCCACCTTTATTAATTTGTTCTAAAGAAAGGTGTTTGTTCATTATCACAGAGAGCTGATATTTTGCTAAAAAGCTTTAAGGACCAAAAAAAAAAAAAAAAAAAAAAAAAAATGTATACAAATCGGATTTAAAAAAAAAAAAAAAAAAAGAATGAAAAAAAATCCCCATTTAAGGGATACCCTCATGTATATATATACACAGAGAGTGTCTTACAAAGAAAGAGAAAACTGTTGTGGTTAAATAACAGTTTCACAGAGTTGTGTTAAATTTATTGTTAATATACACGTGTATAAAATTTCAATTTCAATCCCCATTTTTTCCCCAAGTCTTTATTTGTCTTTTTCCACTTTTATTACTTTGTTCTAAAGAAAGTAAAAAAAAAAAAAAATGCTGCAAATTGCATATGAAATATATTGATTTAGGGTGATAGAAAAATTATACATAAATATTTTAAGTCGTAAATATTTCGAATAAGCAAAAATTAAACATATAAACTTTTATTTTTTCTTTTAAGTTTGGAAAAGAAAAAAAAAAAAAAAGAAAGAAAAGAAAAGAAATGGAAAAAATGGAAATTATTCATTAAAACGAATTTTCGACACTAAACTACAGAACTATAAATGTTACAGCCTCATCCCATGAAATAAATGTATATCTATACCTGTCTATCTGTCTATCTATCTCTCTCTCTCTATATATATATATATGTATGTATACACTAAGCGACAAAAAAAAAGTAAATTAAAAAAAATCCCCACTGAGAAAAATTGACTTATACCTTTTGGATTTGTAATAATTTAAAAACTAATGATTTCAACAAATAAAATTGTTATGTTTGTATAATACGGAAGTCATAACATGATAACTATACACATTTTCGATTTAATAATTCGTTTTATCAAACTCTACGAAGTATTTAGTAAAAATCTACATAAAATTTTCTATTTAAACGTAATATAATAAACATGTACTTTGTATTCTATCATGATTTATTATATAAAATAAACAAGCACTATTTTAATCTATGAAATAAAACTATTTATTTGTTAGATCTAAACAATTATTTATAAAAATATGTATTCTGGATTGGATAATTACGCCTTTATATGAAATTACTGCTTTAATGCGCAATATCATAGTATTTTACAGTTTTTTTTAACATGAAACTCAGACTAGGCTGAATATCATAAATATTTTCTTCTAGTTCTTTCAAAGTTGTAGGCTACAAATTTCTAATCACCACACTCTTTTATAGAGTAAACATTTTCGAACGGATTGAGATTAGGACAATTTTCAGGTCTAATAAAGAAGAAATCCTGCGATATTCTTTGTGGGATTTAATTTTAAGTAAAAAAAGTTATAATAACTTACAAAATTATAGATGCTCAAGAGAATGGATAAATAATTTTAACAACTAGAATCAAATAAATGTATCACAAGCGCCATATAACAAGGTGAATTATCATCTTGAAATGTTGATTATATAAGAGTCTGAAATACCCTCAAAGTAGTCAGTCAGGTATCATTTTTTTAATGGCCAAGTTTTATTTCGGGTTAATTGATCCCTTGAACAGGTACATTTGCCAGACTCACTGAAAAAATATGCATTTTCGTATCGTAATGTACGGGGAATATGTCATTGTTTTAAAAGATCGATTTTCATTAAGTCAGTCACATTTTCGCGATCAGGTCTGCTTGTTTACGTCAGTTCAAAATAAGTTAAACTTGACTCATCAGAGAGAATAAGTTTAGCTCAATAATTAATTGATCATTTTTAATTTTTTTTTAACCCTTTAATGTCTTGGTTTTCTAATTCTCTTCGTTAAGAATGAATTTTTTTCAGATTTTCTAGCAATCAAACCTGCTTTGTTTAATTTTTATTTCACTGTATTTAGATAAAGTATGTTACTAAACATTTTTTCGGAATCCCTGCTATGTTCTAAATGTAATACAAACTGATTTTTTAAGCGCTGGCTTTTAAACTTGCAGTCCTCTCGACTGGATGACTAACATGGCCGCCTACGGACAAATGCGCAGTTTAAACAGCCAAAAAAATAATATATCTTGCTAAAAACCTGATCACTAATATTTTGTTAACATTTAATCATTTTGACATCCCACGTATATTTTTTGTATTTTCGCTCTAGAATTAATATTTTTTGTGGTATCGTTAATTGCCTTATCCTTGCCATTTTTGAAAAGCTTTTTTAAAATTACAATTTTCCGAACAATTGCATCTTGTTTTTAACACTTGGCTCAATACTAAATTGCACAACGTAATAAAATCTGTTCAAAAATTTACTTTTGTAACAATAAAATTAGTGATTACAGAAAGAAAAATGGGAAATATCCAAGTGCGGCATTTTTTTTAGCGCTTAGTGTATATACACTAGTATCACCCAGTGGTCGAAACTCGGCCACTTTTTACAAAGTTATTAGCTTGTCCTAAACGGAATTAAATTGCAACACAGCTGCGGCAATTGTTTGTCGATATGCAATCTAACTGAATCGACAGAGTTTTACTTAATCTAAGTTCGTTAAGCTGTAGATGTTGAGCCTTTCCTGAAATGAGAGGAAATCGCAACGTGGAAACGCTCTTTCTTGGGTGATACATCCCAAAAGCTAATCGGTACTATGTCAAACAAAGATCCAACCAAATATCAAATTTGGTTAAATTAATTCCATTGGTTCATAAAGTACAGTGTTTGTACTCAAAAAGACAGGCATTTTGCAAAAATAGTCGAACTGATTTCGGGAAATCTCAAAACGTGTAACTTCATCGAAAACCGAATATATATATATATATATATAATAAATTTAATTGAAGATAAAAGATGAGATGAAGGTGAAAAGTAACAAACAACAAGAAAAACTTATTAAACAATGTTAATAAACAAGAAAATTGGTTAGATTTAAACACTATTTAAGCTAGAAATTCAAATTACGCTGTGTCAATCTCTTCAGCAGGTGGGAACACAGCAATTAAAAATTTAAAAAACTATGTAGTACTAGCAGGTTTCAAAAGACATGCAGGCTAGCATACTCCAAATGTGATTCAAACTGAATAGTAATGGAAAACAATGTATAAAGTTTTACATTTATTGAAATTTTAAATTTAAGTTTTGATAAAAACTGAATTTCAATTTATTAAAAATCATATTATAGCCAGCAAAAAAACTATTAAATATACAAGAAAAAGATTTTTATATATGAAATGCTAGCCAAACATATCCCCACCCGCAATATAATTTTGAGTAAACTCGTTGAAATTACCTTTTAAATCAGTTATAGATTCCTTTCTTGAAATTCCCATCGTGTAAAATCCTATGTAGTGAATAAAAACGTGCAAATAATAATTAACAAAATCCACAAAGAAAGAGATTAGGAGTTTGGAAAAATCAAAATGCTCATAATAGAAAATTATTAATAAATGCCTCTACAAATAGTCAGTCCTTAAAAAATGGAACAGTGATTATTAGTTTTAGTTATCTCAAAGTGTTTTCTTATTTATTTATTTTATAACAATTTTAGTAGTTAGATGAATTTCAGAAAAACCTTTTACGTGCA
This sequence comes from Salticus scenicus, assembly GCA_963930645.1. Taxonomy (NCBI): domain Eukaryota; kingdom Metazoa; phylum Arthropoda; class Arachnida; order Araneae; family Salticidae; genus Salticus; species Salticus scenicus. The sequence continues at coordinate 138,732,399 of OZ005648.1, forward strand.
AAATACATTAGATTATTACATTATATGGCTGAATATCACATAAGTGTGCATTTTGGATTTTTTAAAACTTTTTTTTCAAACTTTGTATTTTAATTTGAATTTTTGAAAATAAGTCCGTAAGTGCATCTTAAATAAATTCTGAGTTTGACAGAGATCGAACATAATTTTTTAAAATTTTATTGAAATTTTTCAATAAAAATTTATAATTTTAATTATCTTATAAAATCAAAATTACCATTTAAATTTTTTTTGTGGTTCAGATTCATTAAAAAATACAAGACTTAGGCTTTTCTAAAAAGTTCTTCCCATTTTAAAAAATAAAATAAAATAAAAAACCCAAAAATTTTAAATTTAAAAAAATAAATAAATAAATAAATAAATTTAAATTTATTTTTTTATAAACATAAATTATATCAATGGGAAATATCATAGACTGCATACCTCTTGACTATAAACTGGAAATAATTAGTTTACTTGCATTAAATTTTTAATTATAGCATTTAAAGATGTCAAAAAATGATGTCACTGAAATGACTGGTTTGTCACTGAAATGACAATGTTTGTCACTGAAACGACTGTTTGTCACTGAAATGACAATATTTGTCAAAATGACTATTTTTCACTGAAATAACATTGTTTGTCAATGCAATAGGACCATATAATATTAAAAATGGAACATATTAGAACAATAGAGAAAAGATTGTGAAGGGAAAAGAAAGAGCAATAATGAGAATATCAAGCAATTTTATTGTATTAAAATCCTTATAGTTACAAGTTTAATGATTAACTGAATTAAATTCAGAAAAAGCATTTTGAACATTATTAAAATCTTCATCCTGAAGTTTAAAATATCTATTTGAAGCAGGTTCAGGAGAATTCCTAATTTTGCACAGAATATGTGGCACTTGAATTTCATGGACATCCTCTTTGTCAAGCCATGCAAATTATTTTTTCTGCATCTTGCCATAAATAACACAAGTAAAATATTTTGAGTAACATTCTCAATGACACCTTAAAGGGGGCAAAAAAAAAAATAAATAAATAAATAAATAAATAAAATTAAATAAATAAATAAAAGTTTGCTTTTTTAATTGTATTTTAATATTAATGTCGTATGTATTTTTTTTTTTTTACCTGGATACCGGAAAGTACTTTAAATATTTAAATATAAAGCTTATCCTACACCAACAAATCTTTTAATTCAAAATAAAAAATTATTTAAATCCAGGGCTTACAAAATAGTAAATCTCCAACAAATGTCATTTTCGTGACGTCACAAAAATGACCGTCACGAAAATGACAAATCGTCAATAATTCGTTCTGTACTGAAAAGCATGCTTTCACTAAGCTGATATCGTCACATTTTCTTCTTCTGGTCGTCATTCTATATTAAAATAAAACTTTGTTCTAAATTTTATAATAATATTTTTTTATTTTTTATGCATCTCGAAAATGACAAGCAATAAATGTACGCACAGCATGTAAACAATAAAAATAATGTTAACTCTTACCTGTTTTCAATTTTCTTGAGATTTTTTTTCCCCACATATCGTCAATGTTGATTTCTGATCTTAAACTTTAAAAAAAGTGAATGGTGGCACCATCCCTTGATGATATATGAAGTTATATTCATGTGTCACGAAAATGACGTGAAGACTTGCATACAAGCATTTTAATTACACATGCATGAAAATTAACGTAATTAAAAAGAAAAAAAAAATTTCCTTTGAAAACAAATAGTTTTTTTACAAGAATTAACAATTATTATAATTATCATTTTATTTTTTTTAGTAAAAAACATACTTTGTATGTAAACATTTGGTCTTGGAGACAGTCACGAAAATGACGGTTATAAGGTTTAAAATTTTCTAAAAAATACTGAAATTGCTATAAACTCACATTTTATGATTTGATGCTTTTTTAAAAAGGTACTTCTAAATAATAATAATAAAATTTTACAATTTATTTGCTTAAAATTAATAATAAAGACCTGAAACACTAAAATGCACATTTATGTGATATTCAGCCATATATCACCATGACCATACAAAACTTAATCCATGAATACAGAATAGGCTAAATAAGATTAATATATATATATATATATATATATATATATATATATATATATATATTAATCTTATACTTTCTTCTTATATATGAAGAGGAAAGAATAATAAATCCACTTTAAAAAAAATAAGTAGTCAATTTCAGATATCTGAAATGCAAGGAAGTCTCAAAACGTGTGAACTCATCGAAAACCGGAAATCAAAAGTTTTTCCATATCTTCTACTTGCTTCTTATACATGCAGAAGCTAGCAATAAATCCACTTTTTAAAAAAATAAGTAGTCAATTTCAGTTAATTGAAACGTAAATAAAGCTCAAAACATGCAAATTCAGTGAAAACCGGAAATAGAAATTTTTTTCGCATCTTCTACTTTCTTCTTATACATGCAGAAGCTGGTAATAAAATCCACTTTTAAAAAATTAATAGCGGATTTTAGTTAACTGAAATGCAAGGAAATCTGAAAATGTGTAAATTCGTTGAAAACCGGAAATCAAAAGTTTTCCCAAATTTTATACTTTCTTCTTATACATGCAAAAGATATGCACAAGCGAAGTGTGACATCACTGACCGTTGTCGGGACCACGTAAAAGATTTGCTATGTATATCGTGCATTGGATTTTTTGTAAAAATTTTTTAAAAAAATGAGGAAAATTATTTCCTGATTTTAATTTCCATATTTGGGTATAATTACAAATTAGTTATGATGCACATGAGTGACATTAAGGTATTTTGCTGTCAAATTGAGAAAATTTATTTTGAAATTAGAAATCTATAGAAACAAAATGGACATAGACGTAATATATGTTCGCCGTTGGAGTTTTGTATATATGACGATCAAAAGCGTAATAGGAAAACATACATGACCGATGTATATTTTTGTAATACATATATATTGAACGATATATTGTTTCATACTGCTGATTGCTCTCTTAATGCACGTTTAAAATCAATCCAATTAACGATTAATATAGGACTTTTTTGCTTCGCCCCACGGACGGTCAGTGACGTCATCGCATTGCTTGCATATAGTAATAAATTCGTTTGAAAAAAAAATTGTCAATTTCAGTTAATTGGAATGCATTATGATTTTGTTTAAAAATATATCTTCAAATTAATTAGATTTTAATAAAATTAGAAAAAAATAAAATAAAAATAAAACTCTCATAATTAAAATCTTTTTTTAACTTGCGTTTATTTACAACAGTATAAACGTTTTATCTAACACTCATGCACTGGAATTTCTGGTACTTTAATGGCTGCTTTCTTTCAGAATAAAAAATCTGTAATCGAGAGTATAGTGATGCTACATTATACAAATTACTGTGTCTATGGTTTTATATGAGTTTTAAGAAATTGCCAGATTTAACAACTTTCTACTTTTAGGTATTTTTTAATGTAAAAGAATGCGTGTATGAAAGGGAAAAATGGAGTTAAATGCATAAAAAATAAAAGTATTTTTAAATATGTTGACATCGTAAAAAAATATTTTTTATATTCAGCAGATCTTGCTAGCCATAGATTTCGAATGATACCATATTCAACCTTCTACTCCCATAATTAATATGTTAAGATATACCACAAATTTTATGCTCGTATTATGTATTATTAACATGCTTACTTATTAACATGCAAAAGTAAAAAAAAAAAAAAAAAAAAAAATATGTTGTGAAACAACCACATGACTTCCATTACTCACTATTATAAGTATTATATGCAATTTTGGAATTTTTCAGTAAGAGAAACTTGATACACGTATGAAAATATATAAAACAGAGTTCACATAGCAAGTTAAAAAATAAGGTAAAAAAAAGAGTTATTTTTTTAAACACCAATTTCCGAGATCTAAAACGGAACTACCTAATCAGGATGACCGCTAATATTCCTGCAATAACCACGCAATACATGAGAAATTGTATCTAACATGGAGTAATAAAACATTTTTCAAGAATATCGTTAGAGCCGTTTTTCAGATACCAACTTTTACTAAAACTTAGTATACTCAATTATTGACCTGAAAACAATAATTACTTACAAAAGGATATTTAAAAAGGAGTTAATATGGCAAGTTTGAAAAAAGTCCGTACAGACGTTTTTAAAGAAACGCACATTTGTGAGACTTGAATTTGAGCTATTTATACAGGACGCCTATCAATTTTCCTGAACTAACCAACTGCATCATTCGAAAGGGCATCAATTAGAGTGTTTATGTAACAACTTTGAAGAAAATCATTACAGCCGTTTTTAAGGTACGGACATACTGTCCCATTTTCAGTTTCCGATGACCCACTTCTGTTTTTCCAATTTTCACCAAAATTTGGAAAATTTATCTGTACACTAGACCTGTATCAGTTGTGAAGTTTTGTAGTTCTATCTTTATTAGTTTCAGATATATGAGAGCCAGAAAGTTCCATACATACACACATACATACACACACACTGACCAATTGCTGATTTTTTTTTTTTTTTTTTTTTTTTTTTTTTTTTTTGACTCAGGAGGCCTTAAAACGTGTAAATCAGGTGAAAACTCGACATTGAATTTTTGGACTGAATACATTACTGCCATTACCTTCGGTATTAGGGTAATGCAAGTAAAAAATTATTTTAAGGACTAATAACACATAAACACCAAAATAACTGTTAAAAATTATTGTTTACAAAATAAATAAATAGGTTGCAATTTAATATTTTTTTTTTTTTTTTTTTTTTTTGTAAACTGTTTCATAACCAAACGTTCACAATTAATGTAGATTATATAATAGTTATGGGGTTTAAAAAATAATAATAATATGGTAAGTCGTTATTTACCTCATTTTGTAATTACCAAACATACGCATTTTATACACAACACGTAGATGTGTTTTCCTTTTGTTAAAATATAAAGATTATAGCTATATTTATTGTTAAAAAATTAAGATTTCCTGAGCTTTACGGTATACGGTTTCATTTATATATTCCAAATAAACAGAAAAATTGCATATTTCAAAATGGATCCACATACGTAATTTTATTATTTATCTTGTTATAATTATACGAAATGTTTTATTGACTTATTTGCTTTTTTGATAGTAAATTTCAAAATATAAATCATTTTTTTTCTCTATTAAAATATACGGTTTTGAATAAAGTTGTTGCAAGTGCAATTGCAGAAAATGCAGCGAAATAAAATAAAACATGAAAATAAATTGATAAATAAATAATAGATAATCCCAAAATACACGGAAACATTCGTCGGGGACTCCCCCCCCCCCTCTTCCATGCAGGAAGAGAAAATGACAAATTTCAGACGGGATGTATGCTTTGAGCAAAAAGCTTCCTACTCCTCAGACATGAAAATACAAAAATATATAGCCAACGAACTTAAGACTAAAATGAATTAATTCTAAACTTATTCACAGGTAACACATAATAACAAAATACGAGTACAACAATATAAAAGTATAAAAGTATTTAAAGATAAATTTATAAAGCAAGAGGAAGGAAGATTCACCCTTCCCCCCATTCCTACAAAAAGAGTGAGTACTGTTAAGTGTAACCTACCAGCTGAAGAGGGTTTTCTCTTTTTGCTGT